>CM077667.1:24854259-27347400 GCA_039707655.1 Elymus sibiricus
GACTCTAACTCCTCATAGCATTACGTCAATCTGCAAATATCCAAATATAGGCAGGAGTTATTTCGCCAAGCAAAGCTTTGTGTTCTGAAGGTAAAGTCCGTCCTACAGCCGCCCGAAAAGGAACTGCAGTAATCTTGAATAGGAATCCTACAAACTTGACCTCGATATAGGTTGCTTTTTGATGACTAGTTAATAGAATAGACGGTATCTATTATTTTCTAGAAAGCCGTATGCTTTGGAAGAAGCTTGTACAGTTTGGGAAGGGGTTTTTTGAGAGAGCCGGGCCCGGGTATGTAAGTTCAGCGATGTACAAACAAGGATTTATTTTACTTCCGCACCTAGGTTGTCTCCACCCCGTAGGAACTACGAGATCACCCCAAGGACGCCCTCGGCGTCCAGGGGTCACGGACCGCTTCTAGTTCGACTTTCTGTAATCGAATCCGAGCTTTTTCGAGTTGCTCAATGGTCCCTCTACGCAATTCTTCTGAATTTCGAATAAATCTATCGAAGCTAGGGTGCCAGGCCTATCAGAATCAGAAGAACGAATTAATGAACGAAATAAACGAATTCCGGTGAAACCAAGGCGAATTTATGAGCCAGCAGTGGCTAGTAGCACTTTTCTCAGGAATTGCCCCTGCAGACGGAGGACAAAGGGTTTTCATCTCGCGAAGAATCAGCAGTTGTGTTGTATATTGACTAAGCTAAATACCATTTTCACTACTTTTGGCCACAGGCGAGATAGAGTTTTTTCTTGAAAAGAAATGGAAATTATTTCGAAATCTAATGATTAGAATAGCGGCAGATAATAAGGATCCGCACAAAAGCCAAGTGCGGAGAGGATAACTGCTGAAAGCATATAAGTAGTAAGCCCACCCCAAGCACAAATAAAGACCGTTCCATTTGGGTACCTCGAAAGGGAGGGCTGATCTTCTGTTTTTTAAATGACCTTCCCATACAATGGGTTCCTTTTCCCAAATTTTCCTTTTAGCAATCCTTACATTAGAAGTGGCGCGTTTCGTGAGATTCCCCTTTATTTTTTTTGCGTTTCTTAATTTTGTATTCCGCTATTCCGACGAATATTTTTTTAGTCTTGCTGCGGGTTATTCTTCTACTGCTTATTGCCGGACCCTTCTTTCCTCTTATACGGATTGGGCTGGCTATGTACGAGACATCAAACCGTCTCCCGGGTCCAAAGTTTCCATTTCCAGGCCTGATAGTCTTCAACTGAAAAAAGAGCAGAACCAAGTCAAGATGATATGGGTCGCCCCTTCTTCTTGCGCCAAAGACTCTTGCTTCCCTTTGAAAGAGGCAGACCCCTACTTCAATTGTCATCTGACGACTCTTCCCCAGCTGTGGACTCAGACCTCTCACAACCAAAAAAAAGAAAATGATTCGACTTTCAAATGCAAGAGCAAGAATGCCGTGAGGGAGCCCTATCTAAAAAATGCAAGGCCAGATCCCACTTTCTTTAATCGAGCGGGCAAGGGATCGCAAACATCTTTTCTTTTCAGAGAAAAGGTTTTCAAAAGATTTTTCCTCTGCGCTTTCCCCGGGGCTGCCATATTCGTCTTCTGAGTCTTCCTCTAGAGTTCCATGTTCAAGAATCCGTTTTCTTTTTATAAGGGCTAAAATCACTTATTTTTTTGGCTTTTTGACCCCATATTGTAGGGGTAATTGGTTTCTAGTTTCTACTACATCCTGCAAAGTAAATGGAAGTTTCTAGCGTTTTGCTCGCTTTATTTTTCTATTTTTTTTTTGCTGCGAACATAGGTCGGTTTTACGCTCCTCTGGACGCATATAGTAGCATTGCGATTCCGAATCTTTTTTATTTATGAATATGAACAGAAAAAATTCATTGTATCGTTGGGTCGGAGCGGAGGTTTGGTCCAGAAAAATTAGGAACAAAACGTCTACTCTACCGCATTGAAGTCTATAGCGCTGTATTTCCACGAAAGTATAATTCTTACCATCAGGATACGATCCTTTCTTTTGAACTAAACGGGAGACGGGGTCCTATGGTATGGGTCTTCGACCCTTGGTCTAATTCCACGACGGAGAGTCGGCGTGGCGGCTCTCCTAGGCTTCCCTCATCTGGGATCCCTGGGGAAGAGGATCAAGTTGGCCCTTGCGAATAACTTGATGCACTATCTCCCTTCAACCCTTTGAGCGAAATGCTTCAAGCTAAGTCAGTATGGATCTAATTGATTGCTAAACTGAAGGAACAATTCATATCGACAAGACTTTCCATTCATCTTTTTGTTGATATTTGGATTCCGTTTTCAAAATTCAGAACAAATTGGAACCGTTAACTAGAATTCTCTTTTTTTTTTATTGCAGTAGTGAACTACTCTTAAATTGGTATTATCTCCTCCTGGGTTCCCGTGGTTCCTATGCCGCCGCGTTTCCCGGTCCTTTTCTTTTAGTGCTTCTATCTTTATCCAAAGTCAGGTAGGGCGGTTCGCTTGAGTTGCTCAACCGTCCCTTTGCCCGGTGCTCATGACGCGCCACGGCAAGAGAAGGGTGACCGGAACAAGAAAAGGGAGCTAGTCGTTGGAGGGAAGACAAGGCTCGTTCCGTGCGACTCCACAGAAGAGTACGCGCGCAAGGCCTAATTAATTTAATTATCTCTTCCATTCCAGGGACCCGAGAATGCCAATATTAGCACGAATCGAAGCCTGTGTACAAGCTCGTAACGAAGGGCGCGATCTTGCTCGCGAAGGTAATGAAATTATCCGAGCAGCTTGCAAATGGAGTCCTGAACTAGCCGCAGCTTGTGCGCGACAAAGCCTTGTGCTGCAACAACTGTGGCTAGGGATAAGAGTTCCTCGGCTGCTACTTCCAATAACTAAGCTCGCGTAAAAGTATTAGTTAGCGGGCAAGGTCTCGGTTCCGTATTAAGTAAAGATAAGGAACCCGCCCAGAGGATTTCTTCGGTTTCGGTAGGGAAGCCACTGGTTCGTATCACGCTATGGTTGAGGGACCTTCTCGGTTCAAAGCTAACAAAGAAAGTAGCGAAAATCATAAGAGAAGCTTTGTGTTCAGAAGGTTGGGAAGGAGGTGGACTGTCTATGCATTTCCTACAGAGTGTAATGGAACCCAGCTCAGCTCCGCCGAGCCAAAAGAAAAGAACAGAACAGCCGGAGGCGCATTGCATCAATATGGATCAAATAATCCATTGGGTGTACATTCTGAGATGGATAAAGTGAATCCACTGCCTTGATCCACTTGGCTACATCCGCTCCGAGGCGCTGCCTGCGACTCTGCATGGGAGAAGAGGGCTGAACTGCAAACTTTCGTGTTCAGAGCATTGCATTGTCTAAGGGAGTAGGGTGAGTAAGCTGCTCAGTTGACTCCTTAACCTTGATAGGAAGATGGCTTATTCCAAAATTCGTGCATAAGGGTAAGGTCTTGGTGAATCAAAAAAAGGCGTAGATAATGCGCATTGCTCATTTTGAAGGTTCGTTCTGCTTTTGGTCTTCAAGAAATTCAGAATATTTCTGAATTCCCGTTTTTGCGCTGGGTCAAGCGTGTCCCCCTCCAGAAAATCCGTAATGGGATCGTCCTGAGCAGGCGGGGGAAAACGGGGTTCGAACCCGCGACTTCTGGCGTGACTTGATATTGGTTTCATAATGAAAAGAGGAAGGAGTGTCGAAGCGATGTCGCGCGAATAGATTTTTTTTTTTTATTTCGAAATAAAGGTTCTTGTCTTGTGGGGCCGAAGCCAATGAAAAGTAAGTAGAACCTACAAAAATGGGGTTTTCTATTGACGCCTTGAATAACATATAGCTTACCTATAGACAAAAAATAAAAAAAAAAAAGATCCAGAGGTTAATCGTACTCTGGCAACTTTACGTAAGGCAGAGTTAACCACTTTGATAATATGGTTAACTCTGCTATTCCATTATCAATTCCTCCATTATCAAAAGAGATTCAACCGCTTCGCCTAGCAGCACAACGCTTGTATTGCTCTCCCACAACCCCGTTTTCACGGTTTAGGCTGCTCCCATTTCGCTCGCCGCTACTACGGGAATCGCTTTTGCTTTCTTTTCCTCTGGCTACTAAGATGTTTCAGTTCGCCAGGTTGCAATTGGGGAGAATAATATGTTTTATAAAATTCCTGGTCGTCTGCATAACCCAATATTAGAAAATTCTGGAGGTGCAGGTCCAAGTACTTCGACTCCACCGATATTAGAAAATTCTGGAGGTGCGGGCCCAAGTACTTAAAGGGGATCTTCTATAATTTCGCACATAAGGGGTTATTTCTTGGTTTCGGCACGAATCTCCGCAATTACTTGTTCGGATTTTACATATTGATCATTTTGCACTAGAATCAAGCAACGTCGCTTGAATACGAGACACATCACTCCTCAAGCACGTTTCGAGCAAGCAAGACAACACGAGCACTTAGCACAATGTGCCACTTAACCGGACGAGCGCAAGACCGGGTCTACCTACCTTATGACATTTATGAAAAACGAACGTTGTATTAAGGGGCAAGACAAGAAATCAAGACCCGTACTACAGGAAAAGGGCTGGTATTGTATCCCAAATAGTGTTTCCTTAATGGCATAACAAAATCAAATTGATTTACGGCTAATCAGTATCAATTAAAAAAAAGAGAATTATGATATTGATATAGTGTGACCTGACCCCTGTTGCTCCAAGTGAAATTCTTTCTAGGGTTCTTAAAGATATTCTCCATTTTTTCCCTTTCCCTACAATAAAGTATAGTCTGAAGGCTAGCACGCACCATTCCTCGCTTATGATAATCTAAGGCCAAAAAGAAATGTTCCAATTCCAAATAAAATAATTTAATTTAAAATAATTAAAGTAAAGGGTGTATTTTACCCTGAAACGGATATCTTTGTATCTCCCACCCCTTGTTTAAGTCAGAATGAGTCCCCGAGACATTGGCTTCCGCCAACAGTGAACTATTAAGGATCGGTTGATATTTTTTAATTAGTCATCATATCTTGATCTCTGATCTAGTAGATGCGAGAAATCAATCCAACTCCATCTGATCTCGCCGGGTCCGCGACCTTACAAGGATACACAAGCTGGTGAAGGTTTCGGAGAAGCAGCAAGCTGTTCGGATTCAAGTTAGCTTTGAGCAGGCCTCGGGCGAGGAAATGCTTTGGCTGTGCCAGGAGATAGTCGGCTCAGGGGCTTTTGGGTAGAACCGGGTTGCGCTGCTTGATGCTCCGATCGAAAACAAATCAGTGGGGCCTAAGCCTCTTCGCTAACTCGCTCGCCTACAAAAATGAGTAGGCGAGGCTAGGCAAACTCAGCCGCTGACTTTGACTGTACTGTAGTAGACTTTCTAGCCTTTTATTTTAGCCCCTTCTCTAAGCGAGCAGAGCCATTTCTTTCTACTGTCGTCAAAAGAAAAAGAAAAGCTTTTTTCGGGAAAAGAGCAGGTTTTGCCCCAACTTGGACCCAGGGAAACCAAAGAAGAGCTAGTTTCGCCCTGTTTAGTTAGCGGACCCCTACTCCTCTGGTCTGTCTACCTTACCTAAAAGGACAAGTCTTGCGGGCAAGTCGGCTGAAAAAGGCCTCAGGATTAGAAAGACTAAAGAGGCATGGAGGGCCAAGTTGATACTCTGCCAAGGGATCTGTCCACAACTGGTACTTCACATGCTCATGTGGTACTTCATCATATGATTCATATAAGATCCATCTCACCGTTTAAAAGGGAACCATAGAAACGATGGAACCCACTATTTTTTTTAGTATTATTAGAATGAATTCGTCGGCCCACGAGCCAGACCCAGGAAGAATATTAAGAGTTCTTAAAAGTTATCAACTCAAAGCCCAACCGTCAAAAGGATGCTACAATGTTCGAAATTATCAACTTAACATGCCCCCTTACTTCCTTCGTGGACCCTGGGCTGAGACCAGAAGGGAAAAGATGCAAAGTAGAAAGCCAAATTGATCCTTAGTACAGACAGACTGATTGGGTGCTAAGATCCAAAGTCGAGAGGGTAGCTTCTGCTATCTTTTTTTCCATTTGGATTTTTTTTGCTCCTAATGTTTGGTTTATAAAAGTAGGTGAAGTAACTCTTTCATAACTATTAATTTTCAACATAAATTTTATAATTATGGTTTTATTATAATGATTTTTATAATGATTTTTCCAACACTTTAAGAACTCTACTAGGATATCATATTTATTCTATTTCTACAAGATATTAAAAATAACGAATAAAACCAATTATTAAGAAAAATAGAAATAAATATCACCAATTGGTTTATATTTTCCCAAGATTTTTAGACGGGGGGCTTTCGTAAATTCCATTCTGTAGCCGAACTAGCCCCTGGATCAGCTCTCATAGTGGGAGAATCAGAGTCACTCTTTCCAATCTTGCCCTCAGCGAACTGGTCGACTCAAAATCCGCCCCAGCTTTACCATCGGCCTTCGATTTCATTTCAAAACAGCTTAAAAATTTGTAGTAAAAAGAAAAAATCTCATTTCCTACGTACAAGAAAAAAGTGGAAGCACCCTTCTAGAGATAAGAATAGCAAATGTTTTGAGGCACTTCGTTCTTAAGTTAAGAAGAGCAGATGGAACTATTAGATTTGCTAGCGCAAAATACCTCCTTGTATTCGCACTCTCAAATGAGAGTGGAATAAATTCGACTTTCATATCATAGAAAAATGAAATCGAAAATATTCCGAGATGGCAAATATTCGGAGATGCCATGCATGATTCCTAGATCGATTGAATGATCAATTCGAACTTTAAAGAAGATGCAGCACAGAGGAAACAAAGGCTAAACTAAGCGCTTTTGTTTGAACAAAAAAGATTCTTGTTTCACCGAGGAAAAGAGAGAAGTTCTGGATAAATTGACAATGCTGAATTGAATCGAAAGCCGTTGCGCGTTAGCGCATCCGTTTTCTTGCTTGATTTTTATACGATTTTCTGAAGTGATCTGTCCAACTAAGTAGAAAAGGACACTAGAGTGTGGCTACGACAAAGGTTCCCGTAGAGTGCTTCGAAAGGTGCCATTCCGATGCTAGAGTGATAGCAGTTGTTGTAAGCAAACTCGGTCGAGTGGTCTCAGTTGGAGATGGGATTGCACGTGTTTATGGATTGAACGAGATTCAAGCAGGAGAAATCCAATAATACTATTGTCAAGTATCTTTAGGGATGAAGATCTCGGCAAGATATGAAGTTCTTGAAGAATGAAAAAAAACCGAGTCCTATTGAAACCAAGAAATATAGGCCTGCTTGCCATCCACACCAGAATAGATAGAGTTTTCCGAAGAAACCTGCTAGTGGAGGAAGGCCTCCTTGCTTGATCACTCACTAATAGGGATTGGGCTGATCCAGGCATGCAAGCACTCAGGTACCCTTAAGTTTATAGGGCATATAGTTGTTTTTTTGTAGGGCGAGCCAAGATCTTATCTTATTTGCAGGTCGTATAAATGAAATGATTGGAAAAATCATATAGAATTTGGAGGACCTTTAAATCAATGCAAGTAAGGGCTGATTAACCTAAAGAAAAGAGTCTTGCACCAAGGATTGCTTCCATTACTAAATGTGTAAGTTCACATTCCATAGCAATAAAAGATCTATTATCCACCTCTGTATCTATTCTTTCTTAGCTAAACAGGTGGAAGATCTATCCAATTTGTTTCTTTCCCGTCCTACAAATTGAAACCGTTCTAGCTTGATACTGCGATATCGTGCCGGAACGTCCACTTTACATTTTAAAGAAAGGGTACAAAAGCATATTTATTCTGAATCAGACGGCGAAATGCACTGGAGTACTGATGTTTACAGAGAGCGAGGCAGATGGAGGGGATTATGGTTCCAATTTGTTGGCAGGTGCTTTCGCTGTAAAAGCAAAGGAACTTTTCAAGCCAAAGAACTTACCCCGAAAAGTCCTGACAAATGATGATTGAGACGAGATTCCGCGTTTTTGTACTTTGGATACCCCTATAACCATCAAAGATCGTTGAAGTAGCTAATTCCTCTAAATAGGAGGCGTTGAGAACAAAGAAATTATTGGAGCTATCTAGGAAAGACGACTTTACCTTTTTCGTAGATAGTCTGAGTTCGAGCTAGTTTTCAGGTAAGGTCAGATCATCTTATTGAATAGATATCTGAAAGAAAGCAAAGGAATGAATCGTTTTTCCAATTCATATAAATTACTTAATGGAAAATGTCCCGAAGAAGCCCAACGAGAAACTAAGAATCCTGCCCCTCTTTTTTTTCCCTAAATCTTGGATTTGGAGCTTGGAGCACTGATAATAAGTCTGTCTGATTTTCAAGGAGTTTATGAACAATCAAGTTGAGGCATTTCGATTTGGATTTCAAATAATCAAGAAAAAAAAAAAGACAACTCTTGGTCTTGGAGCATCAGTGTCATCAGTTCACCCAAGATCAGCAGGACAAATAACTACTAGGTTTGTGCTATTGAGCTTCAAAGTTTATGTTTTTATGTGATCGCAGCATCAAAAAGAAAGTCTGAATTTTCCACGGAAGCCGGCTCAAAATATTTGATCTTAGGTGCATTTCCCTCTGGAATATTATTGTTCGGGTGCGACCGGACTACTACCGATCAATCCACTTAGATGAATAAATCATACTCCATCTATATTATATTATTTATGACAAGTTTCAAACTAGTAAAGTATATCCCTAGGATAAAGAAGAAGAAAAGTGGGCTAAGGAAACTCGCAAGGAAAGTTCCAACCGATCGTCTACTTAAGTTCGAGAGAGTTTTCAAAGCACAAAAACTATTTCATGGATCTTGGTCACAATAAAAAGAATCCAATAATGATCTTTCCTGCCGCGTCCACGTCCTCTGCCTCCAGCAACTAGAGCTGAAAGTGTGAGCTGAAATTCCAGGGTAATCGCACCCTTGACTCTATCACAACGGATTCGCCTCTGGCCTCTGGGCACGTCGGAACCGCATGAGTTCACCGGGGTGGAGCACGGTCCGCCAAAATCGGCATAGGCGAGGTCTCTGGTTCAAGTCCAGGATGGCCCAGCTGCGCCAGGGAAAAGAATAGAAGAAGCATCTGACTCTTTCATGCATACTCCTTGAGATTCCATTCTATTTCATTCTGATCTCGTTATGAGGAAATAGGTGAGGCGAGGCTAAGACAAGATATGGGACTTCCCGCGCTAAGTTGTTCCAATCTCTCAAAAGGCACTTGAAATAGCCGAAGCTAACTTGAGTAAAGCTGAGGGTACGAAAGATTTGGTTGAAGCGAAGCTCGCTCTCAGACCAATTTTGAAAATATGAGTAAAGGATCTATGGATGAAGATACAAAAAAGTTGATTTCCAATCGTAACTAAATCTTCTTTTGTTAAAATTAAGTCCTCGCGTGGTTGAAGGAGATGCTGCTGCTGGATGGAATGCTTCCGGATTCTTACGTTTCCATATTAAAGTGTGGTTTTCTTACTTAAATTTAATAATATTAATCTAATATGCCCATTGGTGTTCCAAAAGAAATACTAGAATACCTCGACTACCTAACTCTTTCATTTCTTGAGTAACAGAAGCAGAGGCAGAAGAATGCCGCGCTAGCTAAGAGAACTTCTTAAGTTAGGGTACTATTGGCTGGCTTACTATGGGGAAGGGGAGAAGGCAAGCCGGCCATGTTTGAAGTCATTACCCTTAACCGTAAGGAGGGGGATGCCTAAGGCTAGGCTTGCGACTGGCGAACGGGGGGCAAACTCCTCAAAACGAAGTTCTACTTTGTCTTTGGAAGAATTGGAAGAATCGGACTCTAAGTTTAAAGTAGGAGTAGAGTCTTTAGAGGCTCGCTTAGAAGGAATAAAGAGAAAAAAGAATTTTATGGTGGATTTGATAAGAACCCTTTTTGCTTTCTTGATAAATAATCGACAAAAAAAGCGTTTTTTTTTTTTTTATATAACCTTGTCCGAACTTGGCTCTTTAGTAAAACGAAGGAGCTGCTAAGCTATTATTAGGTATCAATTTAGGAGCCTTTTGTCATTTCCAACTACACTCGCTTCGCTACACTCTTCTCTTATGCTTCGCGCTTCGCATAGGCTAAATAAGCCGCTCATCCCTGGCATAAATAAATAAAAATATTTCATTATTCAGTTTATTCCTTAAAGTAAGAAATATTTATTTGAAATTATAATATTTTTTTTTACGTGTGGTTGGATTCTGTTCAACAGCCCAAGGACTTTCCGCACATTTTTTGTTCTTTCCACTGCCCGGTAAAAAGGTAGCAGAAGGTCGTTCTTTCTTACTCGAAGTTGCACTCAGGTGCTGCCGTTTTAGAGCTAGGAGATGCTTGAAAGTCGATGTATCAATAATGTTCCCAAGAGTAGCATCGATGGACTTACCAGTCTTGATCGTTACAAAGGACGATGCTATCACATCGAGCCTGTTCCTGGGGAAGACAACCAATTTATCTGTTATGTAGCTTATCCATTAGACCTATTTGAAGAGGGCACCGTTGTGGTAAAGGTCGTAATTCCAGAGGAATCATTACCGCAAGGCATAGAGGGGGAGGCAACCTCAGGAGAAAAAAAGGCATTTACTTATTATAGAGATGGTGCGATTTGACTCTTTTTTTTGCTTTTTTTTAGCCCTACCTATACCTCAGTCTTACGAAAAAGAGAAGGGTCCGTCCCGAAGACTAACTAAGACCAATTGAGTCACGTTTTCATGTTCTAATTGAACACTTTCCATTTATGATATGATTAAAGGAGAAGATTGACAGGATTTATCACTACTTTAGCTACTTTAGCAGCTTGGCCAATTACACGGTAAACGACTTCTCCGTAACAGTTTGAAGATTGGCTCGCAACGCAAGTAGCGGCAAGAAAGGAGAGCAAGACTTCCTTTTCTAAAAGAAGAAAGAACTAGACTTCTTCTTTCGCATCCAGAAGAGAGGCTGTGGGCTATCCGAGAGAGTGGTTCAGGTGACTACCGGAGTCATTGATTAAGCAGGTCAGATGGGCTTAGTAGGGCTCGAACCACTTGTTTAATTTTACCAATAAACTTAAAATACGTTATAATCATGGAATACTTTTTTATTGGGCGCTAGGGTTATGAACTTATAATCATGGAATCGACTCGATCATCAAAGTTAGGATTCCTTTAAAGATGTGGGGGAAAAGTATTAGCACTGGTAGACTGGTCCATTAATAGCTCAGACTTCCGAGCCTTTCGTTCGGGCCGGCAGGAGGGGCCCTGATCTATCAATTGAGGGAGCAAAAAACAGGCTTTGCTCCCCCCCGCTCCGAAACAAAGAAAAAGGTGCGTGCCGCACTCACGAGGGACTGCCAGTGAGATCGTTCATTCTATTCAAAAAATCTCCGTTCCAAAACCTCTTCCCGAAAGCTTCGCGGGGACCTTTACTACTTTACGACGACGGGGGACCGCCCGTAGGGGGTTTACTGCACAAGGCCCCTGCAGAGGAAAAGCTTGATCCCAGCGAATAGATATGCATGCCGACAAAGGCGCCTGGAAAACCAACCAAAGAATGGAAGGAATGCGCAGATGTGATGGTCCTGGGATCATGTTTTCTTAGGTTTATTCTGGATGTACAATGCAATTTCGGTAGTCATTTTCCATTTCAGTTGGAAAATGCATGATTATTCAACGTCGGATCGAATCATGTCCAATGACCATTGGAATTTTATCTATCCTTCTATTTTTCAAGATAATTCAGATTTGTTGGCGAAAAAGCGAAGCGTGAAGCTATACTAGTCTTGCACCAAGGATTGCATCTTGTTCATTATTGAGAATAGGCCTCTTCTCACACCGTACCAGTTCTTTTTGCAGTTGAATCTTCCCGTTCTGGCTTATCTACTCCATCCGACTAGTTCCGGGTTCGAGGCTCGTGGTACCTGCTGCCCGCCCTTCCTACGCTTTGATAACCGTGTGAACGGAGAGTGGGCAGTATATTATGGCAGGATCAGTCACCTGGGCAAACCAAAACCCTCCTCCAAGAAGAAATAGAAAATTTGGAATCGGCTTTTCTTTTGCGCTAAAAAAAACTGTGGTAGTTTTTCCCATGGATTTCCTGTAAACATCTGAACAACTCAGTATCTTCTACCTGTATTGCAGACGGAAAATATTCCTCTTATCCAATCCAACTTCCCCTGGGAGCCAAGCAGAAAAGCAAGTCCTCTAGTTATGGATGCAGTACTCACCTCACTAAACTTTTTGAAGCGGATAGTTCACAGTGCTCATTCTCAAAAAAAGCGGAAAAGCCTACTTAACTCAGTGGTTAGAGTATTGCTTTCATACGGCGGGAGTCATTGGTTCAAATCCAATAGTAGGTAAGTAGGTAGAAAAATCTTCGAGATAAACAAGACGCATTCTATCAGAAGCGGTTCCTGCCAAGAAAAAAAGGAAGAAGAGCAAGTTTTTTCTTTGATGTTCACCAAAACAACTCTTTTTTCCTATGCCGCCGCGTTTCCCGGTCCTTTTCTTTTAGTGCTTCGACCCGATTTCGAAAAAGAATGGATTCGGTCTTATACATACGCGAGGAAGGTAATCAAAAAAGAGAGAAGACGAGTTCTTTTTTTCATAATTTGGATTTAATAAACTCTTTTTACAAAGGAAATCCTAAAAAAAAATGAGATTCTTGCCGAATCCGAGTTTGATTTCACAAAACCATTATCGCTTAGCTTTCGACTTTTCGGGAATATATTGGCGGAAAGAAAGCTGGAGGAGGGTTAGTGCTAAAATCTTCTTGTTCGGATGGTTTTTCGGATGATGAGGATGAGCCAGCCGATCCTAACATAATTTTGGAGGAGCCGCCAATGGCTGAGATGTTCAGTCGACTCCCTCCCCCTTTGTGGGGGTCTGGACCCCTACGAGTGAGCAGAAAAATAGAAATAAATATCACCAATACCAATACAAGAAATTATTCCATGTTATATGACTTAATATTATAATATGGCTTAATATTATAAGAGAAGAGTTGATTATTCTCTTATATAAATTAGTATAGCTTTTTTTTTCAGCGGTGGTGATCTGAATTCTATCCAAGAGCTTACTAGTATCATCTCGTTGAAAGCCCCTTTGCTTACGGAAGAGAAGAGTTGGGCGGAAAAAACATAACATAGCATTTCTCATAAATAGACAGTTTTCGTTGAAACGATCATTTCCAGGGGAAGCACATTATAGTACATGTATGCTTTTAGCGGGAATATTATTCATCTGGGATCCCTGGGGAAGAGGATCAAGTTGGCCCTAGCTAGCTGGTATTGCCAAAGCCAAAAACACTGCTGCATTCGAAAAGGCGAACCGCGCGGACCCGACTTCTTCCTTTTATGCTGAAACTAGCCGCCGGGTCTCTAATCCCATTTGCTCCCCTAGCTTTCGTCTCTCAGTGTCAGTGTCGGGAAAGCTCGAAGAGCTTCCCTTCATTCGCTTCGCGGGAGTCGCCCCGCTGTCTCCGACATGGACCCGGTGAAATTGAATTCTCCGTGAAGATGCGGAGTACCTAACTAAACTCGAGCAGTTTCTTGAAAACTTGCTTCAGATATGAAACTTTGGCTCGTTGGTAAGGCGAGAGCTTCAAGCCCGCTTTCTGGTGGCACACCCCCCTTGCTTTGTTCTAACCGCCCTTCCTTTAAGTTTAAGTATTCGAAACTCTTCCTAGAATTGGACGGTTGTGCAACCGATTGTACTGACTCGCTTACCCCCGAGAACACCTAAGCAGGGGCGGGCTATATGAAAAGGTTAGGGGCAAGGAAGCAAGAGGGAAGGCGGAGCTCAGCATTTCCACCACACCGACGCCTCCGGTCTCCCCCGCGGTTCCCTTTCCCGAGAAGCAGCTGATCTTGGCCGTTGGATCGACGTATAAATAGCCACGGGCACGCAAGGCCGGACCTCTATTTCAGATCGAAGTAAAGAAGAATTGTAGTTCCTCTTTAGGCCTATAACAGAAAAAGCAATATCTGAAATCTTTAAGCAACTAAAAAAGACCTCCAATAACAGCATTTATTTAAAGCCGAAAGCATATCAGATCAGCGTGAGGTACGGGAAACGGTTGGGGGCAATAAAGTAGGTGAAGTGGTTGGATTTTGAGTTAGAAGGCCTACTTTATTCGTCCTTTTAAAGCCTACTTATTCGTCTAGCTCCAAGCTCCCTTTTGTTGCCTTCTCGTTCACATCCTCGTTCAACCCGAAGCTGCCATTTCCAGAACGGTTTGTGAAGTCAACTGAAGACAAGCAGATTGCAAAGAAAAACACCTAAATCCGGAAGTAATCTTAAAAAAAAATTCAATTCTGGGAAAAGGCTAGCCCAACTTAAATGAGATATGATAGCTTCTTTATGGTCTAACATTCTTGCCAATACATTATCCTCATTCTGTTCCGGATTGTAATCCCTAATGAAAACAAATGGATGAGCCTCGTTTTGCTGAAGCAAGTGTACGCTGCACTAAGGAGTCGAGTCGACTTATCAAAAAGCTAGCGGTTCGACTCTTGCTTGAGTTTGATAGGTGAGACTTGTCGATATGAATTGATCTTCAACCCAATGACAATGCTTCGATTTCGATCTTTACTTCTTTCTTGGATTATTTTGATTTCAATTTGTTATTTCAATGCAAAAGGATGGTCATTCTACTTTCTAATAGAGTCGTGAGTTCCGCAGCTCTGGGTGAGAATTCCATACTTTAACAAATTAATTAATTACCTAAGTTTCAAACCCTAATTTTTATCAATAATCAGTCCAATAGAATAGCTGCTTCTTCTAAAGCGGATTAGAGTGCGACGACCAAAGCTTCCGGTGCACTTCTCACTGCTCAACCACTATCTCTAAATAACGAGTTATTAAAAAGAGAAAAAGGGAAAGGATTGAGTAGGCCTAAAATAGAGATGATCATAGAAAAAGTGAAATATTTTATACCGCTTCTGTGCTTGCACTTCTGCGTAACTAGGGGTGCAAGTCCAGTACGGCTTCTTCGGGACATTTTCCATTAAGTAATTTATATGAGTCATTGATCTTCCTTTCATGGGCCAGGATTGGAAAAGTTCGAAGAGACTGAGGAAGACAAATCCATTGTCGAATCCTGCAGAGTGATAACATGGGTATAGCTTTTGCCATATTTTATTATCTCATAAATATGAGTTAGAAATAAAAAAGTCCTTTGGTCGACTCTAAAGAATGTATCGGGAGTTGGGAGTTAGCCGTCTCATAGGATTCTCCTAACGTGATGGTGAGCCATATCGGTCAGCCACAAACTTTGTGTTTGTGGATGGAATCCCCCAAGAAGAGTTAGAATGGCAGTTCCCGCTTCTGATCAATCCAAAATATTGAGGCTGGATTGAGATTTCTCTCTAAATCAAACCGGATTGGAAAGCAGTGATTTCAAATCCAGAGGTTAATCGTACATAATTCTTCTTCTGATGATCGAAACTGTAAATATAATATTAGAAGAGATAATAAAATATAATATTTGAAATACAAAAATAAGATCAGATAAATATGAAAAATAGAATAATTATGAAGAATATTATATGTTTATTGCCGTTAATCTTCGGGTATTATTACAATTCGCATCTTTGCTGCCTTGTAAGAAAATTAGTATAGTTTCAAATATTTTTAGAATGGATCTTTTTATAATTATGGTTTAGTCTCATAATAAAATATAATATTTGAAATACAAAAATAAGATCAGATAGCGCTCAAGAGGTTTTTCTACCTTTTAATGAAAAAAAATCATTAGAAGAGATCTTGTCTTTGCTGATTGGTAATCCCAGATATTATATTTTATTGGAAATCCGCAGCTGCCACTGTTGGAACTAATGAAGCAAATGATTGACCCATCATATCATCCAAAGAAACGCATCTTGTTATTGACCATCCCTTTTCAACACATATCTTTTAGTATACGTCTTTTTTAGTTGCTTAAAGATTTCCATTTCTTTACGGTTACATTAGTGTGGATTGTTCTTCTGATTCTGATAGGCCTGGCACCCTAGCTTCGATAGATTTATTTGATTTTGCAAGCAATCGACCCGGATCATTCAATACGACAGTATGAACACGATACCCCTAGCTATGCCCGCTTCTATGAAATTCCAAATTATGCTTGCAAGCTCATCGGAGCTAGGCAACTCTTTGTCAGTGATTTCAGGGTAAAAAAGCTATTTTATTGGCGCCAGGCCAGGAGATTGAAACTTTTCTACATGAGTGTGCAGTTTGCCAAAGAGTCAAGGGAGCGTCCGGCGGAAAACTTTTTCTGAGTGGGGTTCTATTTCACTACCCACTGGGGGTTCTTTTCACCTTTCCCTCACGGTACTACTTCGCTATCGGTCACCCAGGAGTATTTTTGCTTCCTTCAAAGAACTCGTCTTTGAGCCTCTAAAAAGAAGGGCCCTCTTGTCATTTGACCCAGAATTGAACGAGATGACACCCACCAATATCTTCCAACACAGGATCTCCCTTACAGGGCCGTCCTTCTCTCTTTCTTCCCAAGAACATCGGGGGTCTGTTCTCTGAACGAGTCAGCACCAGCCCCGTTACCAATACGGCTTTTCCACCGGTATCAACATTCTATCTGGAATCAGTAGCGATGTAGAGCAGGTACTAGTATCGTGGATTGATGCATTTCAGTTAAAAGACCCGACGTGGCAAAGCCTTGCGTTAAAATAGTACTTGGCGCTTTTCCTCGTTCGAGAGTCTCCGCCCTTCTTCCACTCCGTCCCGTTCACAAAGCAGCACATTTAGTAGTTGACATCTTTCTTTCTCGTTTTCATCGGAAAGGAGAGTTTTCACGTTAAGCAAGAAGAGCTACGAGAAGGCCTTGAACTTCATATATCCCTTTTTTACTCAATCCAGAATACCGATAAAGTCAGATTGAATCATTTTGTCGACATTCAGGATATGCCTCTACTATAAATCACTTAGTCATATTTTTTTCTTCCTTTTGGTATTCGAGTCGAAGAAGTACGAGAATTCTATAACTACCAAAAACTTCGTTTTCATTTCGTGAAAGTCCCCGGCAGAGGAAAGGGCTGTAGGTGATGGCGCGTTCTGCTTCTTAGGGCGATGAAATCGTTCCTATGGGATCGTGCAATTCTTCTTGGAGGAGGGTTTTGGTTTGCCCAGGTGACTGATCCTGCCATAATATACTCCCGCCAATTCTATTGCACCGGCAACCTCTTGAAAGAGAGGGGTGCCCTCGGGAACGCGGACACAGGTGGTGCATGGCTGTCGTCAGCTCGTGCCCAAAATAAAATAATAGGAAAGCTCTTATCCTACATCTCCAAGACAACAAAATCAACTGGAAATGCGAAGTTACCAACTATCGCAGGGATATCACCCAAAATGTCTGCCGGTTCAAGGGGTTCTCAAATAAAACATAAAAGTAAAAACGTTCATTTCATGAACGTTTTATTTTATGAGTAGAGAAATATTCTCGCCAATCTCCATTCATATTCACACACACTTTGGTGCCTCTAAGTCAGAAGTATCTCTATTGGCAAGCTCTCATTGACATAATCCGGTTATTTTGCTTTTCTAGTATACGCAGGGTTATTTTGTACTGTCTGGTATAAGTATATACCTTGGGATCCATATATAAAACCTGCTGATTTAGCATATACCTTCTCGGTAAAACACATCTCAAACAGACTTACCCTTATTTTTATGTAAAGGATCTTGTAGGTCGGGTAGCTTCTGCTATCTTTTTTTCCATTTGGATTTTTTTTGTAGCTACAGCAATAAATTTGGATCAGCCTTTCTTTTTTCTTGAATTATGGATAATAAATTTAAAAAAAAAACTTTTTAACTATTATAGATTGACTATAATGATGATAGCGGTAACGGCTGTTTTAGAAAGCACCTCTTCCTTTCCTGAAACTCAAACAACCTACTAGGCTACTAAAAGGCTAATCCAGACGAATCCAGTCTTCTCTCTTTTTGCCTTTATACTTCTAACAGTTTAACTTTTAGTATTTGTCCTACCCTCAGAAGAAGCACCCAACTTGAGAGTGGCATTAGCCCCGGACTTCCTAGGCGTGAAAGTTTCACTAACACCCTTCGTACATTTCCTTTCTCTTTGAGCTGTTGTTTTATTCACCTTCATTATATGACAGGCGTTCTTCTGGATCCCTCTCTTAACAGTCAAATGCCCAGTAAACACTTTTACTAATAGTTTGCAAACAAACATGGCTTTGGATATCTCATATCTTTTAGCCTTTGTTTGTCTCTGAAAATGATTTTCAGATTCCATGCATATCACATAGCTATCCAAACTTTCGAAGTTCGGGTCTCATGGAGGCAAACATATTTCACTTGACCGTAACGGAATTTTAGCTTTTGGATCGAAGGATGAGAGTCACATCATCCATAGCATCAGCGGGAGAATACCAAAAGCATGCGATAGGACAAAGTCCTTCTCGGCACTCTTGAGGACAATCCTCACATTACGTTACCAACCGTAAAGTTTTAACCATATATTTAACATCTATTCAATTTTAATAGGGAAGGTGGAAACGCGAGCCATTATTCTACAACTATTATGCAATTTACACTTAGACAAAGTTCACAATTAATTGCACTGAGAATTAAAAAAATTAATTGTACAGTGCGCTCCCACTCAAATCAATATCTCTCATAATTGATTGTGAGTGATACAAGACCCGCATTTAAATTGTTCGCCATTGGTTTAACACCACTGATGACAAAAAATCTCAACCGGTAGGCCAACTTGCCAATCACATCTCTATGTGACTCTTGTTCATCTTTCGATACGTGTGTTCCGAGCTCATGACGGTCATGCCTGAACGTCAAGACAACCAAGTGATCTCGTTGCGAGGTCTCAACTCACCCGCCTCACACTTCTCTAATCGTTCGTACCCGTGTGACACGGCGCACCCCGAAAAGATAGGTGCCGTGACGGTGCTACACTTGGGAGAACACTAACTACTTGATATTTTTGTGAGAGATCACCCTAATAAAAAGCGACTACCGCGCAATCAAGAAGGGTGCATCATAAGGGATAAACATCTCAGGCAATTCATAATAGCATGATATGGTATAGCCCTTTCTGACGGAGAAGTCTTTCATTTCTTCGTCTTCGGCATTCGCGTTGGTGTTCACCTTCGCGAAGATTGCCACCACCTTGTCGATGCACCAGATAATATTGCTATCTCAATAGCTAATAAAATAAGTGCATTACTTAAGGTTGACACGCAGGTCATTAAAGTGACAATCATATGGCTCCAGCCATCATGCCGAACCATGACACGCAGGTCATGTTAATATTACATCATATAGTCATCTCATACATAATCAAATTAATATGAGCACTGCTATACAACATCATATGCACATGCAAACCATCCTGCAAAACCAAGTTAGACGCCTCTAATCGGTTCATGCAAAAACTAGTTTTACGTGGCTTCTAAGGTTTCGAAACAAACCGAAGCTACCAACGTCCATCATCAAGCATGATAATCCAAGTCGCTAGATTAACATTGCGGGGTGTATGAAACACGAGATAATAAAATCTTGAGCCCCATACTAAACTTCGTCATACGCATGACCCCCGTGCAGATCATATCTGCATTGCCCTTTCGTCTGCGAAATTTCATCTTTCTTTTTAACTACGCTGGAATTCAATGAACTGCTAGCACTTCGTTGATCAATCAGGATCGCGGATTGCCAGAACATTGAAACTCCACCATGCTGTTATCAAGATCAGAAATATGCAAATTCCAGGGAAGCAACAAGAACATCGGGTAACAGATTTAATCTGCTACCCGCACAAATAATTTTCAGTAATAGAACTCATCTACTACCTAATTATATTGTGCAACACCCATACATCTCTATGTATTCTAGATCGCAACCTGCATCTACGCATAGCACGGCTCATGATGCCACTGAAGGGAAACGCAGCAGAAAACAAAAATTTCCGATCAACACACCAGCCCAGGACCACTATGGAGACTGCATACAAGGTTTGATCTTTATCGTTACCGACTCGTAGCGCAGCGGAAGTAGAGTCGATGACGATCGGCGGTGCAGATCCCCGCAGCTAGGATTTACAACCTCCCAACCACGAGGATGTATACCCTCATCTGCCCCTCGGACAGCCCTCCGGGAGGCGGTCGGACAGTCCCCGGACGGTGTCGCGGACAGCCCTTTGGGAGGACCTCCGAAACTCGGATGGTCACACGGACAGCCCTTCGGGAGGACCTCCGTAACTCGGACGGTCACATGGACAGCCCTTCGGGAGGCACTCTCGAACTAAGACCAAAACTACGATCTCTCTACAAAGTTGCACACATACAGTGTCATCTATCCGGCAGGGCTTCGCCATCCAGAACTAGTTCCCACCGGAACCCAGACAGCCTTTCGGCTCTACGAAACTATTTCGCTAGGAGGGAGAGAGAAAGCCAGATCATGCATGGCACTTGTATGTGAGAAAGAGTAAGGATTTAGGCAGCACCCTCCACCCCTATTTATAGGCCAAGCCCAAGGGTGGCTTCTCCAAGAAGCCAAGGGGAAAAATACCAAAGGGCCCTCAAGGTGGCTTCTCCAAGAAGCCACCCAAAAAGCACTTTCACTATTCACGACGACATTTTTCAGCGTCCGTTCGAACCGAAAATATTTATGTGGGCCTAGAACATTTCCAGTACCCACTAAAATAATTTTCGACGCATTCCGAAACAATTCCGGATTAGTGATTTTCATCTGCGAAAAGCAAACAAAGCGGTTCCGGCAGGTCCGGAACATTTCCGGTTTTTCTTCCGGAAAATTCCCAGAAGTTTCCAGAATGATTCTGGCACCCTCCAAGAATTATCAGGCGTGTGCCGAAACCAATTTGACTTAATGGTGTACTCCGAAACAACTATTCGGTTTAGTGATTTTCATCTGTGAAAAGCAACTAAAGCGGTTCCGGCAGTCCGGAACATTTCCGGTTTTTGTCTCTGAAAAATCTCAGAAGTTACCGGAACAATTATGGTACCCTCCAATAATTTCCAGGCATGTGCCCAAACCAATTTGACTTAATGGTACACTCCGAAACAACTTTTCGGTTTTACCGAAACTCTTCCGGTGTTCTCTCTCCGGAACTCTTCCGTTGTCTCCGAAACTTTTTCGGTGAATTTCTCTTAGACTCCCTGTCTAGTATTCAACAGATAGATGACCCTTAAGCATGTGACCCTATAGGTTCAGTGAAGTATAGACATGACCCGGAATCCCTTCCGATCAATGATCAACATCGGAGCTGTGGACACCCATATTGACCCCTATACCCACACGAATGAATATTCGAGTGAACCTCCAGTTGCCGAGTGCTATTCCTGTTGCTTCGCGATATGTTACAAATACCCAAGGTGAGACATGTTGGCATCCCCGTGGATTAACAACTTGTCCACTATGCCAGTTACCTCGTTACCGGTATTGTTCTCTTTTCTCGTTCCGTGTTCCGGCATCCCCGTGATCAAATCACAAAGTGTCTGGCCAGACGATGATGGATACCATAACACCGAGAGGGCCCAGAGATATCTCTCCAACGTCGGAGGAGGAAATCCCAATCTTGAGCTATCCAGTTACTTGACATACTTTTCCATGAACCCGTAAGCCACCGTAATAGCCACCCATTTACGGATGACGTTTAACAAACCCCAAAGTTCATGAAGCAAGCATGAAGAAACTCGATACTCTCATGGTCTAAGGAATCATGCAAACGTTAACCATCTCTGTGTTATTAACCATTAACTTGTGACGAATGAATCTCATAGCATAACATCAATTCGGGTCAATTCAACACAAATGTTCTGCTAACATTGTGCCCTCAAAGTTGCTGGCATAGACATGCCCATGATCAGGAAAACAGAACCATCATGCAACACTTGAGCTAGTCTTAGATGCCAGACTAGGAATACATTTTACCGTTTATTATTCCACACGTGCATATGAGTTTTCCTCCGAGCCTCGTGGTTATTGTAGACTCGAGAACCATAGCAGTTATAGCATGGAACATAAACCTAATTATGAACAGGGAGATAATCAATAACATTTATTATTGCCTCTAGGGCATATCTCCTAGATGTATGTATTTATCTGAACCCACCTGATGTGTGGACCCCATGTTGTTATGATATTTCGACCCTTCATGGGCCTACCTGTTTTGTGTATCCCCAACAGGCGGTGACTAGGTCACCTATATTAGAGTATATTGACTTAGGAGCCAAGCAAGAATACTTGATCATTGGTCATACTCATAGTTAAGCTCAAAATGGGGTTACCATTTTTCAATTAAACATTTCAATGTTTTCATATCACTTGAGTTGCTTTACCTCATGACTTGGAGTAAAGCTTTTTCAAGGATATGAGTACATACCTTTGAGTGACGTTGATGATGTGGCTTGTAGGTGAACTTGATGAGGATGCTCGAGATTGATGAAGTTCATCTTGAGTTGGGAGCAATCCTTGTTTGTTTTGGTTCTCTTTTCACCTACATGGGTTAGTCATGCAAGGAAGAACAATATATATCCATTTGACATGATATCAATTGAGAATTAGCAAATGTGATCATATCAAATATATGTCAAGGATATGGTTGAGTTGTCTTCTTCCTTCCATCATCAAGAGGGGTTGTGGATACTTGGTCATGACAAGATTGCTTATGATTGGAGTTGTTGGCAATCTTGTGGAATGAAGTTCTTCCAAGTACCTACAAAAGGTTAGATGCAATACAAGGGAGCATAGAATTCCAAGTTATATGAAGTTCATGATAATGATGGCATGGAATGGTCAAGTAAGCTCATCCCCTTGCATGCATCCGAGTGAGCTTAGCTCAAGTTTGAAGCATCAATGATGTTCAACTCACTCCTCAAGTAACAAAACACTTTCTCATCAAGTGGCTTAGTAAAGATATCGGCCAATTGCTTGTTAGTGCGAACATGCTTAAGATTAATATCTCCTTTGGCAACATGATCACGAATGAAATGATGTCGAACTTGAATATGCTTAGTTCGAGAGTGTTGCACATGATTATGACCAATCTTAATAGCACTTTCATTGTCACAAAGTAATGGAACATTTTTCACATGGATTCCATAATCCTTAAGCGTTTGTGTCATCCATAGCAATTGTGCACAACACGATCCGGCGGCAATATACTCAGCTTCGGCGGTAGATAGAGATTCCGAGTTTTGTTTCTTGGAGGACCAAGACACAAGAGATCTACCAAGAAATTGACACGTACCCGAGGTGGATTTTCTATCAACTTTGTCACCGGCATAGTCCGAATCGGAATAGCCAACAATGTTAAAAGAAGATCCCTTGGGATACCAAATGCCAAAGTTTGGTGTTTGTATCAAATATCTCACAATACGTTTCACGGCCAAAAGATGACACTCTTTAGGTGCTGCTTGATATCTAGCACACATGAAAACACTAAGCATAATATAGGGACGGGAGGCACATAGGTATAGCAATGAACCAATCATAGATCGATAAACCTTTTGATCAACTGGTTCGTCCTCCTTGGTAAGATCAACATGTCCACTAGTAGGCATAGGAGTTTTCATACCTTTACACTCTTGCATGTTGAACTTCTTGATCAAGTCCTTGGTATACTTGGTTTGAGAGATGAAAGTTCCTTCTCTTGTTTGCTTGATTTGCAAACCAAGAAAGAATTTCAGCTCACACATCATCGACATCTCATACTTCTCGGACATCAACCTTCCAAATCTTTCACTAAATTGTGGGTTAGTAGATCCAAAGATAATATCATCCACATAGATTTGGCACATAAATAATTCACCATTAACTCTTTTAGTGAATAAGGTTGCATCAATTTTACCAATTTCAAAACCCTTTTCAATGAGAAACTTTGTTAAGCATTTATACCAAGCACGTGGGGCTTGCATAAGACCATAAAGAGCTTTACGAAGCTTGTAAACATGATTAGGTTTCTTAGGATTCACAAAACCAGGGGGTTGTTTGACATAGACCTCTTCTTCAATCTCACCATTTAAAAAGGCACTTTTAATGTCCATTTGATAAAGCGTGATATCATGGTGATTAGCATACGCAAGAAAAATGCGAATAGCTTCAAGTCTAGCGACGGGGGCATAGGTCTCACCGTAGTCCATACCTTCGACTTGCGTATATCCTTGGGCTACGAGACGTGCCTTGTTGCGTACAACTTGACCATCTTCATCTTGCTTGTTCCGAAACACCCATTTGGTTCCGATGATGTTGTGCTCGTCCTTGGGCTTCTCCACGAGTATCCACACTTCATTCCTCTCGAAGTTGTGAAGCTCTTCATGCATGGCGTTCACCCAATCCGGGTCTTCAAGAGCTTGTTCTACCTTCAAGAGTTCAATGCTAGAGATGAAAGAATAATGCTCACAAAAATTAGCTAAGCGAGTTTTAGAGCGAGTGATTCTCCCTGTTTGTATGACACCAAAGATTTGGTTTAGAGGATGGTTCTTGGTCACTCTTTCTCGAACTCAGGGTAGCTCCGGCTTGTTGGATGGTGGAGCTTCTTCATCATCATCATCATCTTCATCTTCGTTGTTGTTGAAGGTGTCCTTTACTTGAGGTGGTGGTGAAGGAGGTTGTAGTGGATCTTCATGATGTACTTCCTCCTCTTCATCTTGGCATGTACCGCTTGTAGATGCCTCCATGTCGTGTTGAGGTTCACCTTGACGTGAAGTAGGGGCTTCCACTTGAGTTGACGAAGTACTTTCCTTCACCTCCTTGGGACGAATCTTGCTGATGGACAAGTCTTGGATAGCTTCCAAAGGATCTTTGTCTCCTACATCATTTGGCAATTGTTCGACTTGCGAACCATTAGATTCATCAAACTTCACATCTACCGTATCTTCAACTTTTCGAGTGAAGTTGTTGCAGACACGGTAAGTGTGAGAGTTCGATCCATAACCGAGTAGGAATCCTTCATGAGATTTAGGAGCAAATTTAGTACGACAATGCTTATCAAGAATGTAGCACTTTGAGCCGAATACCCGAAAGTATCCAACTTGGGGTTTGTTACCGGTGAGTAGCTCATATGCCGTTTTACCGAGAAGCTTGTGCAAGTAGAGTCAGTTTGTGACATGACATGCTGTTTCAACGGCTTCTGCCCAAAAGTGTCTTGCCGTCTTGTATTCGTCAAGCATCGTTCTTGCCATCTCAATAAGAGTCCGGTTCTTCCTCTCAACAACTCCATTTTGTTGAGGCGTGTACGTAGCCGAGAACTCATGTGAAACACCTTCTTCATCGAGAAAGGTATCTACATGGGTGTTCTTGAACTCCGATCCGTTATCGCTCCAAACCTTCTTGATCTTCACTTCAAACTGATTTTGCTCTTTGCGAACGAAGTTCTTGAAGATCTTTTGTACCCGTGACTTATCATCAAGAAAGAATACCCACGTAAATCTGGAAAAATCATCAATTATAACTAGACCATAGGAATTTCCACCGAGGCTCTTGTAAGCATTGGGACCAAAAAGATCCATATGAAGTAACTCGAGTGGTCTCCTAGTAGTCATGATATTCTTTACGGGATGACTTCCACCTACTTGTTTTCCAGCTTGACAAGCACTACAAAGTCTATCTTTGTCAAAGATAACATCTTTAACACCAAGTATATGATCACCTTTGATAAGCTTGTCTAGATTACGCATGCCAACATGTCCTAGTCTTCTATGCTAAAGCCAACCTTTAGAAGATTTTGCAATAAGACAAGTACGAGGTTTGGATCTTTTAGTGAAATCGACAATATATAGATCACCTCTACGGAAACCGGTAAAGACCATGTTATGATTATCTTGTCGAAACACTTGTCAATATACTTTCGTGAATAGCACATTAAAACCAAAGTCGGCAAGTCTAGATACGGAAAGAAGATTGTAGCCAAGGGATTCAACAAGCATGATGTTTTGAATAGAGCAATCATGGGATATGGCCACCTTACCAAGACCGAGTACCTTACCCTTGGAGTTCTCTCCAAAAGTTACATACCTTCGCGGTCCATGGTTTGGTGTGATCTCTTCAAACATCTCTCTATTTCCGGTCATATGATCTGTGCATCCACTATCGAGAATCCACTCTTTTCCTCCGGACATGTAATCCTTGAAGTTTGCCATGAGACTTAGATTTTTCATGATCTTCTCATGCTCGATGTCGAACAACTCATCTTCATCATAGTAGCCATGTTCCACAGTGTCATCATCAAGTGGGAAATCCTCGTCACAAGGAACAAGAGATTCGTTAGGGTTGTGATCATGACAATGTTCAAGATTATGAATTCGAATGGCTTCTACAATGATGTTGTTGATAGTTATGACATCTCCTTTAGCACGCATGAGGTCTCTAAGCTCAAATAGATAGTCATCAAATTTGGGATCACTAGGCATCATTTTGTGAAAGACAATAGTCTTATGAAGAATTTCATCAAGATTACTCAACGAATAACTTGGATATCGTTTCTCCAAGTCATTCCACAAAGTATAAGCACATTCAAAATTCTTCATTTGATTAAGCACAATCCTAGGCAATCCTCTAACGATAAGATTAACAGTTCTAAGATTGCATAGCATATCAATTTCCTCTTCGTGTGTGGGATGTAAAGGATCAATGGGAGGTACATAGGGGTTTTTAACATACGTGCTCAAATGAAATTCATTGAATAGCTCAAGCATCTTATATTTCCATTGACTATAGTACTCCCATTAAGAATAGGAACTCTACAACTCAAACTTTCCACACTAGACACATCCATCTTCCTCCACGGTGATGAAACCGATGCAATGGAGACCAATGCTCTGATACCACTTGTAGGATCACTAGAAGTGTGTGTCAAGGGGGGGGGGGGTGAATAGACTACTTGCAAATATAAAATCTAACCTTTTCCCAAGTGAATTGGTTGGCAGATTTTAGCAATTATAGCAAGTCTAGCACACCCTACACATGAACAAGTATGGCAGCGGAAAGTAAAGACATTGCGCATGGAATGAAAGAGTTGAGATAGGGAGATCAAACGCATGAGGGACACGAAGATTTTTCCCGTGGTTCCGATAGGTGGTGCTATCGTACGTCCACGTTTATGGAGTCTTCAACCCACGGAGGGTAACGGTCGCGAGAGTCCACGGAGGGCTCCACCCATAAGGGTCCACGAAGTAGCAACCTTGACTATTCCATAACGGCTTCCGTCCACGAAGGACTAGCCTCACTATGGGTAGATCTTCATGAAGTAGGCGATCTCCTTGCTCGTACAAACTTCTTGGTTCAACTCCACAACACGAAGTAGGAGGCTCCCAAGTGACACCTAACCAATCTAGGAGGCACCACCCTCCAAAAGGTAATAGGCTCGGCAATGTCGATGAACTCTTTGCTCTTGTGCTTCAAGATGATAGACTGCTCAACACACAATCACTCTCTCACGGATTTGGCTATGGTGGAAGAGATTAATTTGGTGGAAAGCAACTTGGGGAGGCTAGAGATCAAGATTCATATGGTTGGAATGGAATGGCTTGATCTCAACACATGAGTAGGCGGCTCTCTCTCAGAAAATTGGATGGGGGCC
The DNA here is from genome assembly GCA_039707655.1 of Elymus sibiricus. Taxonomy (NCBI): domain Eukaryota; kingdom Viridiplantae; phylum Streptophyta; class Magnoliopsida; order Poales; family Poaceae; genus Elymus; species Elymus sibiricus. Next base: position 24,881,764 of record CM077667.1, read on the forward strand.
AGTATGGAATAGTTCTGAGTGCTTCTCTTTCGAGTGGGTGGTGGTGAAGGGGTATATATAGGCATCCCCAAAAATCCAACCGTTACACCTAAAGCGACCAACTCGGTGACACCGAAGTGTAAAACTCGGTGGTACCGAGTTGCTCCAAAGGTAGCAACTTTTGAATCTCGGTGAGACCGATATATAATTCTCGGTGGTACCGATTAGGTGGCCAACGGTCAGATTGCACAACTAGGTGAGCCCGATTCTCAAATTTCGGTGGTACCAATTCTTGACAATGGCTAACCAGAAAGTTGGTCCAAAACTCGGTGAGACCAATTCACAAAACTCGGTGGTACCGATTCTTGAGAATGGCTAACCAGAAAGTTGGTCCAAATCTCGATGAGACCGATTGGCAAAACTCGGTGGTACCGATGCTTGAAAATAGGATACCCAAAAGTTGGCAACTGATTTCGGTGGCACCGAATGGAATGATGGTAGTGCCGAGATGTGGGTTTTGGCTAGGGTTTCTATCTGGGCTTTTGACTCGGTGTAGCCGATATTGAAATGTTGGTGGCACCAATTTTAAGTGGTAGGCTCTATGACAGAATATTTGCAGGAGAGCTTGTGGGTGTTTTTGGTGACTAGCACTTGTGCACTTGGAGCAATTTGTTCACAAACAATACCTTACCCCCTTTTAATAGTATTGGCTTTCCTATGGACTCAAAGTGATTTTTCACAAAGTAAAATGTAGAGTCCTCTTGCTTGAAGCTTTGCCAATCCATTTCCTTGCATCTAGGGGTTTCTCCTCACAATCCTTTTTGCCAACACTCTCTGTGGACTTTATCTGAAATACACTAGGTAAAAGTATTAGTCCAAGAGACAATGTATGTTGTCATGAATTATCAAAACCACCAAGGAAGCATGTTGTGCTTTCAAGGTGCGGCCATGTGCTACCTCCAATGGCCGCAGCCTATTCAGATTATTATCTATGTTTACATATTTGCATTTTGTGTTCTAATCTCTAAGCCTAAAGATCGTATAAAGTTAATCCTAATGAATGAAATTTGATATAAGGAACATGCACCATGGAGGAAACTCGCTCATACATCATAATAGTTGATCCCAGATAGGCTATAGATCATGCATGATAGGATGGCATCCGGAAGACCATAAAAGCTTCATAGGGAGAACGAGACTTTCACAATTAATCGTGAACACAATTCTCTAGATACATGATTATAGTAAGATCACCCCTTGTTAGGGTGCTATTCTTCGAACCAGGCTTATGCCTCATTTTATATATAAAGCAACAACAAAACAAAGTACACGACCATGTAGGAGATATGCCCTAGAGGCAATAATAAATGTTATTGATTATCTCCCTGTTCATAATTATGTTTATGTTCCATGCTATAACTGCAATGATTCTCGAGTCTACAAATAAAACGAGGCTCGGAGGAAGACTCATTTGCACGTGTGGAATAATAAACGGTAAAATGTATTCCTAGTCTGGCCTCTAAGACTAGCTCAAGTATTGCATGATGATCCTGTTTTCCTGATCATGGGCATGGCTATGCCGGCAATTTTGAGGGCGCGATGTTGGTAGAACACTTGTGTTGAATCGACCCGAATTGATGTTATGCTATGAGATACATTCGTCATAAGTTAATGGTTAATAACATAGAGATGGTTAATGTTTGCATGATTCCTTAGACCATGAGAGTATCGAGTTTCTTCATGCTTGCTTCATGAACTTTGGGGTTTGTTAAACGACATCCGTAAATGGGTGGCTATTACGGCGGCTTACGGGTTCATGGAAAAGTATGTCAAGTAACTTGATAGCTCAAGATTGGGATTTGCTCCTCCGACGATGGAGAGATATCTCTGGGCCCTCTCGGTGTTACGGTATCCATCATCGTCTGGCCAGACACTTTGTGATTTGATCACGGGGATGCCGGAACACGGGAACGAGAAAAGAGAACAATACCGGTAACGAGGTAACTGGCATAGTGGACAAGGTGTTCATCCACGGGGATGCCAACATGTCTCACCTCGGGTATTTGTAACATATCGCGAAGCAACAGGAATAGCACACGGCAACTGGAGGTTCACTCGAATATTCATTTGTGTGGGTATAGGGATCGATATGGGTGTCCACGGCTCCGATGTTGATCATTGATCGGAAGGGGTTCCGGGTCATGTCTATACTTCACCGAACCTATAGGGTCACATGCTTAAGGGTCATCTATCTGCTGAATACTAGGCAGGGAGTCTGAGAGAAAAACACCGAAAAAGGTTTCGGACACCGGAAAAGTTTCGGACAGCGGAAAAGTTCCGCAGAGAGGTCACCGGATGAGTTCCGGTGAAACTGAAAAGTTGTTTCAGGGGATACCAAAAAGTCGAATTGGTTTTGGCACATGCCTGATAATTCTTGGAGGATGCCAGAATCGTTCTGGAAACTTTTTGGAATTTTCCGGGATGAAAACCGGAAATGTTCCGGAGCTGCCGAAACCGCTTCAGATGCTTTTCGCAGATGAAAATCACTAATCCGGAATTGTTCCGGCTCGCGTTGAAAATTATTTTGGTGGGTACTGAAAATTTTCTAAGCCCACATGAATATTTTCAGTTCGATCAGACGCTGAAATATGTCGTCGTGAATAGTGAAAGTGCTTTTTGGGATATTTTTGGAAAAGTACCTTTTGGGATATTTTCCCAAAAGGCTTCTAGAAGGGATGGATGGATGGGGACCACCTTTGGGGGCCCCCACAAGGGTTGTGGACGGCCAAGAAATGGGCTCCACCTTGGAGCCCCACTTGCCCACTTGCTTTCCCATTTTGCCCTTGGAAAGTGTTTCCTTCATGAGCAAGTTTTGGTATTTTTGAAATTCCCATCCTAGCCCTTGATTTTCCTATAAATAGAGGTGGAGAGGGCTGCCATCTCTTCATCCTTTTCTCACATACAAGTGCCATTGCAATGATCTGGCTTCTTCTCTCCCTCCCAGCGAAATAGTTTCGTAGAGCCGAAAGGCTGTCTGGGTTCCGGCAGGAACTAGTTCTGGACGGCGAAGCCCTGCCGGATAGATGACACCGTATGTGTGCAACTCTGTAGAGAGATCGTAGTTTCGGTCTTAGTTCGAGAGTGCCTCCCGAAGGGCTGTCCGTGTGACCGTCCGAGTTTTGGAGGTCCTCCCGAAGGGCTGTCCGAGTGACAGTCCGAGTTCCGGAGGTCCTCCCGAAGGGCTGTCCGCGACACCGTCCAGGAGACTGTGCGACCGCCTCCCGGAGGGCTGTCCGCGGGGCAGATGAGGGTATACATCCTCGCGGTTGGGAGGTTGTAAAATCCTAGCTGCGGGGATCTGCACCGCCGTTCGTCGTCGACTCTACTTCCGCTGCGCTACAAGTCGGTAACGAAAATGATCAAACCTTGTATGCAGTCTCCATAGTGGTCCTGGGCTGGTGCGTAGGTCGGAAAATTTTTGTTTTCTGCTGCGTTACCCTACAGTGGTATCAGAGCCGTGCTATGCGTAGATGCAGGTTGCGATCTAGAATACATAGAGATGTATGGGTGTTGCACAATATAATTAGGTAGTAGATGAGATCTATTGCTGAAAATTATTTGTGCGGGTAGCAGATGAAATCTGTTACCCGATGTTCCTGTTGCTTCCTCTGAATTTGCGTAGTCCTGATCTTGACGGCATGGTGGAATCTCACAAAGTTCTGGCAATCCGCGATCCTTTCGTGCTGCTCCTGAGCATGCTGATTGACAGATCAACGAAGTGCTAACAGTTCTTTGGGTTCCACCATAGTTGAGAAAGATGGATGTTTCGCAGACGAAAGGGCAATGCAGATATGATCTGCACGGGGGTCACGCGTATGACGAAGTTCAGTATGGGGCTCGAGATTTTATTATCTCGTGTTTCATACACCCCGCAATGTTAATCTAGCGACTTGGATTATCATGCTTGATGATGGACGTTGGTAGCTTCTGTTTGTTTCGAAACCTTAGAAGCCACGAAAAATAAAAATTTGCATGAACCGATTAGAGGCGTCTAACTTGGTTTTGCAGGATGGTTTGCTTGTGCATATGATGTGGTATAGCAGTGCTCATATTAATTTGATTATGTATGAGATGGCTATATGATGTAATTCGATTAACATGACCTGCGTGTCATGATTCGGCATGATGGCTGGAGCCATATGATTGCACTTTAATGACCTGCGTGTCAACCTTATGTAATGCACTTATTTTATTAGCTATAGAGATAGCAATATTATCTGGTGCATCGACAAGGTGGTGGCAATCTTCGCGAAGGTGAACACCGACGCGAATGCCGAAGACGAAGAAATGAAAGACTTCTCCGTCAGAAAGGGCTATACCATATCATGCTATTATGAATTGCCTGAGATGTTTATCCCTTATGATGCACCCTTTTGATTGCGCGGTAGTCGCTTTTATTTGGGTGATCTCTCACAAAATATCAAGTAGTTATTGTTCTCCCAAGTGTAGCACCGTCACGGCATCTTTCCTTTCGGGGTATCACATGGATGAATGGGTACGAACGATTGTACGGGTGTGAGGCGGGTGAGTTGAGACCTCGCAGCGTGATCACTTGGTTGTCTTGACGTTCAGGCATGAAAGTCATGAGCTCGGAACACACGCATCGAAAGATGAACAAGAGTCACATAGAGATGTGATTGGCAAGTTAGCCTACCGATTGCAATTCTCGTCACTTGAGATGGATGCATCCTTGGCGTTGAATTGTAATATGGATCTTGAATCACTCACAATCAATTATGAGAGATATTGATTTGAGTGGGTGCGCACTGTAGAATTGAATTCTTTTAATTCTCGGTGCAATTAATTTTGAACACTGTCTGAGTGTGATTTGCAAAATAGTTGTAGAATAATGGCTCGTGTTTCCACCTTCCCTATTAAAATTGAATAGCTGTTAAATATCTGGTTAAAACGTTACGGTTGGTAAACGTAATGTGAGGATTGTCCTCAATAGTGCCGAGAAGGACTTTGTCCTATCGCATACTTTCGGTATTCTCCCGCTAAATGCTATGGATCATGTGGCTCTCGTCCTTCGATCCAGAAGCTAGAATTCTGTTTCAGTCAAGTGCAATACGTTTGCTTCCATGAGACCCGAACTTCGAAAGTTTGGATAGTTATGTGATATTCATGGAATCTGAAAATCATTTTCAGAGACAGACAAAGGCTAAAAGATATGAGATATCCAAAGCATTGTTTGTTTGCAAACTATTAGTAAAAGTGTTTACTGGGCATTTGACTGATAAGAGAGGGATCCAGGAGAACGGCTGTCATATGATGAAAGGTGAATAAAACAACAACTTAAAGAGAAAGGAAGTGTCCAAAGGGTGTTAGTGAAACTTTCACGCCTAGGAAGTCCGGGGCTATCGCCACTCTTAAGTGTTGGGGAACGTTGCATGGGAAACAAAATTTTTCCTACGCACACATAAGATCTATCCATGGTGATGAGCATCTACGAGAGGGAGAGTGAATCTACATACCCTTGTAGATCGCTAAGCGGAAGCGTTAATAAACGCGGTTGATGTAGTCGAACGTCTTCACGATCCAAATCGCCGAGCGTCCCGCGATCCAATCACGATCCTTCCGATCTAGTGCCGAACGGACGGCACCTCCGCGTTCAACACACGTACGGCTTGATGACGCCTTCACCTCCTCGATCCAGCGAGCGATGATGAAGTAGTGGTTGAGTTCCAGCAGCACGACGGCGTGGTGATGATGGTGAGGAACAATCTCTGCAGGGCTTCGCCAAGCGCTACGGAGATTATGACGGAGGAACTAGAGGGCTAGGGTTGCCGGCACACGGCTTGGGAAATCCTGATGTGTCCCGTGTGCTAGCCCTGCCCCTCTATTTATATGTTGAGCCTTGGGGTCTAAACTTGGAGTAAAAGCCTCCTCCGGGTCGGTTTTGCCCGCACAAGGTCGGTTTGGCCCGCAGGGAAAGAGTCCAACTCGGATCCCTGCCGAACCGCGCACAGCCGCGCACAAGCGGTAGTACCGCTTCACACAAGCGGTAGTACCGCTTGGGCGGTAGTACCGCTTCACAAGCGGTAGTACCGCTCCGGCGGTAGTACCGCTTCACACAAGCGGTAGTACCGCTCCGGCGGTAGTACCGCTTCACACAAGCGGTAATACCGCTTATGCGGCAGCAAAACTACTTTTGCACTTTCCAATACCTTGTGGGTTTTATCCTTTTGGCTCATATAAAGTGTTGCTGCACCCGAACACTTCGGTAAACATCCGGAACCCCTTCCGGTGAACTTCGGAACCCTTCCAGAGATCAAAACACTATTATCACATATATCAATCTTTACCTCCGGACTATTCCGGAGATCCTCGTCATGTCCGGGATCTTATCCGGGACTCCGAACAACTTTCGGTCACCAACATAATAACTCAATTATACTAATCGTCACCAAACGTTAAGTGTGTAGACCCTGCGGGTTCGAGAACTATGTAGACATGACCGAGACACCTCTACGGCCAATAACCAATAGCGGGACCTGGATGCCCATATTGGCTCCTACATATTCTACGAAGATCTTTATCGGTCGAACCTCTATGTCAAGGATTCAGTTAATCCCGTATGCTGTTCCCTTTGTTCTTCGGTATGTTACTTGCCCGAGATTCGATCGTCGGTATCACTATACCTAGTTCAATCTCGTTACCGGCAAGTCTCTTTACTCGTTCCGTAATACAAGATCTCGTGGCTAACACTTTAGTCACATTGCTTGCAAGGCTCAATGTGATGTTGTATTACCGAGTGGGCCCTGAGATACCTCTCCGTCACACGGAGTAACAAATCCCAGTCTTGATCCATGCCAACCCAACAGACACCCTCGGAGATACCTGTAGAGCACCTTTATAGTCACCCAGTTACGTTGCGACGTTTGATACACACAAGGTATTCCTCTGGTGTCAGTGAGTTGCATGATCTCATGGTCAAAGGAGCAGATACTTGACATGCAGAAAACAATAGCAATAAACTGACACGATCAAATGCTACGTTTACAGTTTGGGTCTTGTCCATCACATCATTCTCCTAATGATGTGATCCCGTTATCAAATGACATCTCATGTCAATGGCTAGGAAACCTTAACCATCTTTGATCAACGAGCTAGTCAACTAGAGGCTTACTAGGGACACAGTGTTGTCTATGTACCCACACATGTATTTGAGTTTCCAATCAATACAATTATAGCATGGATAATAAACGATTATCATGAACAAGGAAATATAATAATAACCAATTTATTATTGCCTCTAGGGCATATTTCCAACAGTCTCCCACTTGCACTAGAGTCAATAATCTAGTTCACATCACTATGTGATTTACATTGTAATGAATCGAACACCCATGCAGTTCTGGTGTTGTTCATGTTTAGCCCTTGGAAGAGGTTTAGTCATCGGATCTGCAACATTTAGATCCGTGTGTACTTTGCAAATATTTATGTCGTCCTCCTTGATGTAATCGCGGATGGAATTGAAACGTCGTTTTATGTGTCTGGTCCTCTTGTGAAATCTTGGTTCCTTGGCTAGAGCAATGGCACCAGTGTTATCACAAAACAGAGTCATTGGGTTAAGCGCACTAGGCACTACTCCAAGATCTGTCATGAACTCCTTCATCCAGACACCTTCCTTCGCCGCCTCCGAGGCAGCGATGTACTCCGCTTTGCATGTAGAATCAGCTACCACGCTTTGCTTGGAACTGCACCAGCTAACCGCACCCCCATTAAGAATAAATACGTATCCGGTTTGCGACTTAGAGTCATCCGGATCAGTGTCAAAGCTTGCATCGACGTAACCCTTTACGACGAGCTCTTGATCACCTCCATAAACGAGAAACATGTCCTTAGTCCTTTTCAGGTACTTCAGGATATTCTTGACCGCCGTCCAGTGTTCCATTCCTGGATCACTTTGAAACCTTCCGACCATACTTATGGCAAGGCTGACATCGGGTCTTGTGCACAGCATTGCATACATGATAGAGCCTATGGCCGAAGCATAGGGGATGACACTCATCTTTTCTCTATCTTCTGCAGTCACTGGGCATTGAGTCTTACTCAACTTCACACCTTGCAATACAGGCAAGAACCCCTTCTTGGACTGATCCATTTTGAACTTCTTCAAAACTTTGTCAAGGTATGTGCTTTGTGAAAGTCCTATTAAGCGTCTTGATCTATCTCTATAGATCTTGATGCCTAATATGAAAGCAGCTTCTCCTAGGTCCTTCATTGAAAAACTCTTGTTCAAATATTCCTTTACGCTTTCCAGCATTTCTATATTGTTTCCAATCAGTAATATGTCATCCACATATAATATTAGAAACGCTATAGAGCTCCCACTCACTTTCTTGTAAATACAAGCTTCTCCGTAAACTTGTATAAACTCGAACGCTTTGATCACTTCATCAAAGCGAAGATTCCAACTCCGAGATGCTTGCACCAGTCCATAAATGGATCGCTGGAGTTTGCAAATTTTGTCAGCATTCTCTGGATCGACAAAACCTTCTGGTTGCATCATATACAACTCTTCCTTAAGGTAACCGTTAAGGAACGCTGTTTTGACATCCATCTGCCAAATTTCATAATCGAAAAAGGCAGCTATTGCTAACATGATTCTGACGGACTTAAGCATCGCTACGGGTGAGAAGGTCTCATCGTAGTCAACTCCTTGAACTTGTGAAAAACCCTTTGCCACAAGTCGAGCTTTATAGACGGTGACATTACCGTCCGCGTCCGTCTTCCTCTTAAAGATCCATTTGTTCTGAATGGCCTTACGCCCTTCAGGTAATACTTCCAAAGTCCATACTTTGTTTTCATACATGGATCCCATCTCGGATTTCATGGCCTCTAACCATTTCTCGGAATCTGGGCCCATCATCGCTTCTCCATAGTTCGTAGGTTCATCGTTGTCTAACAACATGATCGCTAAGACAGGGTTGCCGTACCACTCGGGAGCAGTACGCGTCCTTGTCGACCTACGAGGTTCGATAGCAACTTGATCCAAAGCTTCATGATCATCATCATTAACTTCCTCTTCAGCTAATGTAGGTTCCACAGAAACAACTTTCTGCGCTGCGCTACTCTCAGGTTGAAGTAAAGGTTCAACAACCTCATCAAGTTCTATCTTCCTCCCACTCAATTCTTTCGAGAGAAACTCTTTCTCAAGAAATGTTCCGTTTTTAGCGACAAACACTTTGCCTTCGGATCTGAGATAGAAGGTATACCCAACTGTCTCTTTTGGGTATCCTATGAAGACGCATTTCTCCGCTTTGGGTTTCAGCTTTTCAGGCTGAAGCTTTTGACATAAGCATCACATCCCCAAACTTTAAGAAACGACAGCTTTGGCTTCTTGCCAAACCAAAGTTCATATGGCGTTGTCTCAACGGATTTCGATGGTGCCCTATTTAAAGTGAATGCGGCTGTCTCTAATGCATAACCCCAAAACGATAGTGGCAAATCGGCAAGAGACATCATAGATCGCACCATATCCAATAAGGTTCGATTACGACGTTCGGACACACCATTACGCTGTGGTGTTCCAGGCGGTGTTAATTGTGAAACAATTCCACATTGTCTTAAGTGACTGCCAAACTCATAACTCAGATATTCTCCTCCTCGATCAGATCGTAGGAATTTAATCTTCTTGTTACGATGATTCTCAACTTCACTCTGAAATTGTTTGAACTTTTCAAATGTTTCAGACTTGTGTTTCATTAAGTAAATATACCCATATCTACTTAAGTCATCAGTGAAGGTGAGAAAGTAACGATAACCACCGCGCGCCTCAATGCTCATCGGACCGCACACATCAGTATGTATGATTTCCAATAAGTCACTTGCCCGTTCCATTATTCCGGAGAACGGCGTTTTAGTCATCTTGCCCATGAGGCATGGCTCACATGTGTCAAGTGATTCAAAATCAAGTGACTCCAAAAGTCCATCAACATGGAGCTTCCTCATGCGTTTTACGCCAATATGACCTAAACGGCAGTGCCACAAGAAAGTGGTATTATCATTATCAATTCTACATCTTTTGGCATCAATGTTATGAACATGTGTATTATTACTATCGAGATTCAATAAGAATAAACCCCTCACATTGGGTGCATGACCATAAAAGATATTACTCATATAAATAGAACAACCATTATTCTCTGATTTAAATGAGTAACCGTCTCGCAATAAACAAGATCCAGATATAATGTTAATGCTTAACGCAGGCACCAAATAACACTTATTTAGGTTCATCACTAATCCCGACGGTAATCGAAGAGCGAGCGTGCCGACGGCGATCACATCAACCTTGGAACCATTTCCCACGCGCATCGTCACTTCGTCCTTTGCCAGCCTCCGTCTATTCCGCAGTTCCTGTTTTGAGTTGCAAATATGAGCAACCGCACCGGTATCAAATACCCAGGCACTACAACGAGGGTTGGTAAGGTACACATCAATAACATGTATATCATATATACCTTGTTTGTTGTTGGCCGCCTTCTTGTCAGCCAAATACTTGGGGCAATTCCGCTTCCAGTGTCCAGTTCCCTTGCAATGAAAACACACAGTTTCTGGTTTGGGTCCAGCCTTGGGTTTCTTCACGAGAGGAGCAACTGCTTTGCCACTCTTCTTGGAGTTACCCTTCTTACCCTTGCCATTTTTCTTGAAACTAGTGGTTTTATTGACCATCAACACTTGATGCTCCTTCTGAATTTCAGACTCAGCGGCTTTCAGCATCGCAAACAGCTCGGCGACTGACTTGTTCATCCCGTGCATGTTATAGTTCAACACGAAGCTCTTGTAGCTAGGTGGCAATGATTGAAGAACTCTGTCAGTGATAGCCTCTGGCGGAAGGGGCATCCCTAACTCAGCCAGACGGGTGGAGTACCCAGACATTCTGAGCACGTGATCACTGATAGACCCGTTCTCCTGCATCTTGCAAGCATAGAACTTATCGGAGATCTCATATCTCTCGATCCGGGCATTCTTCTGAAAGATAATCTTCAACTCCTGGAACATCTCATATGCTCCATGACGTTCAAAACGTCTTTGAAGTCCCGGTTCTAAGCCATACAACATTGCACATTGAACTATTGAGTAATCATCAGAACGAGCCTGCCAGGCGTTCACAACGTCTAGAGACTCAACTGGAGCGGGTGGATCACCAAGCGGTGCATCAAGGACATAAGCCTTCTGGGAAGCCGTAAGGATAATCCTTAGATTACGGGCCCAGTCCACAAAGTTACTTCCATCATCTTTCAACTTAGCTTTCTCTAGGAACGCATTAAAATTCAGGGGTGCTACTGCGCGAGCCATGATCTACAACATAAATATAGCAAAGACAACTTAGACTATTGTTCTTAGATAATGAGTTTAGTTAATCATATTACTTAAAAACTCCCACTCAAATTGACATCCCTCCGATCATTCGAGTGTAACATGATCCAAATCCACCAACTCAAGTCCGATCATCACGTGAGTCGAGGTGGTTTCAATGGTGAACATCTTCATGTTGATCATATCTACTATATGACTCATGTTCGACCTTTCGGTCTCTTGTGTTCCGAGGCCATGTCTGTACATGCTAGGCTCGTCAAGTTTAACCCGAGTGTTCCGCACGTGTAACATGGCTTACACCCGTTGTATGCGAACGTAGAGTCTATCACACCCGATCATCACGGCGTGTCTCGAAACGACGAACTTTCGCAACGGTGCACACTTGGGGAGAACACAATTTATCTTGAAATTTAAGTGAGGGATCACCTTATAATGCTACCGTCGTCCTAAGCAAAATAAGATGCATAAAAGGATTAACATCACATGCAAATCATAAGTGACATGATATGGCCATGAACTTGTGCTTTTGATCTCCATCTCCAAAGCACCGGCATGATCTCCATCGTCACCGGCATGACACCATGATCTCCATCATCTTGATCTCCATCAACGTGTCGCCATAAGGTTGTCGCGCTGACTGTTGCTTCCACGACTATAGCTAACGTTTAGCGATAAAGTAAAGCATTACATAGCGCTTAATGATTGACACGCAGGTCATACAATAATTAAAGACAACTCTATGGCTCCTGCCAGTTGCCGTACTCATCGACATGCAAGTCGTGATATTCTATACAAAACATGATCATCTCATACATCACATATATCTCATCATGTAATTGGCCATATCACATCACAACATACCCTGCAAAAACAAGTTAGACGTCCTCTAATTGTTGTTGCAAATTTTACGTGGCTGCTACGGGTTTGCAAGAACCGTTCTTACCTACGCAAAACCACAACGTGGTGTAGTGATTGCTTTTTGATCTTCTAAAAGAACCCTCTTCATTGAACCGATTCAACTAAAGTGAGAGAGACAGACACCCGCCAGTCACCTTTATGCAACAAGTGCACGCAGCGGTAAAACCAGTCTCGCGTAAGCGTACGCGTAATGTCGGTCCGGGCCGCTTCATCTCACAATACCGCTGAATCAAGTATCAACTAGTAACGGCAAGCAATATGTATACACCCACGCCCACAACTCGTTTGTGTTCTACTCGAGATCTCATCTACGCATAGACCTAGCTCATGATGCCACTGTTGGGGAACGTTGCATGGGAAACAAAAATTTTCCTACGCACACATAAGATCTATCCATGGTGATGAGCATCTACGAGAGGGAGAGTGAATCTACATACCCTTGTAGATCGCTAAGCGGAAGCGTTAATAAACGCGGTTGATGTAGTCGAACGTCTTCACGATCCAAATCGCCGAGCGTCCCGCGATCCAATCACGATCCTTCCGATCTAGTGCCGAACGGACGGCACCTCCGCGTTCAACACACGTACGGCTTGATGACGCCTTCACCTCCTCGATCCAGCGAGCGATGATGAAGTAGTGGTTGAGTTCCAGCAGCACGACGGCGTGGTGATGATGGTGAGGAACAATCTCTGCAGGGCTTCGCCAAGCGCTACGGAGATTATGACGGAGGAACTAGAGGGCTAGGGTTGCCGGCACACGGCTTGGGAAATCCTGATGTGTCCCGTGTGCTAGCCCTGCCCCTCTATTTATATGTTGAGCCTTGGGGTCTAAACTTGGAGTAAAAGCCTCCTCCGGGTCGGTTTTGCCCGCACAAGGTCGGTTTGGCCCGCAGGGAAAGAGTCCAACTCGGATCCCTGCCGAACCGCGCACAGCCGCGCACAAGCGGTAGTACCGCTTCACACAAGCGGTAGTACCGCTTGGGCGGTAGTACCGCTTCACAAGCGGTAGTACCGCTCCGGCGGTAGTACCGCTTCACACAAGCGGTAGTACCGCTCCGGCGGTAGTACCGCTTCACACAAGCGGTAATACCGCTTATGCGGCAGCAAAACTACTTTTGCACTTTCCAATACCTTGTGGGTTTTATCCTTTTGGCTCATATAAAGTGTTGCTGCACCCGAACACTTCGGTAAACATCCGGAACCCCTTCCGGTGAACTTCGGAACCCTTCCAGAGATCAAAACACTATTATCACATATATCAATCTTTACCTCCGGACTATTCCGGAGATCCTCGTCATGTCCGGGATCTTATCCGGGACTCCGAACAACTTTCGGTCACCAACATAATAACTCAATTATACTAATCGTCACCAAACGTTAAGTGTGTAGACCCTGCGGGTTCGAGAACTATGTAGACATGACCGAGACACCTCTACGGCCAATAACCAATAGCGGGACCTGGATGCCCATATTGGCTCCTACATATTCTACGAAGATCTTTATCGGTCGAACCTCTATGTCAAGGATTCAGTTAATCCCGTATGCTGTTCCCTTTGTTCTTCGGTATGTTACTTGCCCGAGATTCGATCGTCGGTATCACTATACCTAGTTCAATCTCGTTACCGGCAAGTCTCTTTACTCGTTCCGTAATACAAGATCTCGTGGCTAACACTTTAGTCACATTGCTTGCAAGGCTCAATGTGATGTTGTATTACCGAGTGGGCCCTGAGATACCTCTCCGTCACACGGAGTAACAAATCCCAGTCTTGATCCATGCCAACCCAACAGACACCCTCGGAGATACCTGTAGAGCACCTTTATAGTCACCCAGTTACGTTGCGACGTTTGATACACACAAGGTATTCCTCTGGTGTCAGTGAGTTGCATGATCTCATGGTCAAAGGAACAGATACTTGACATGCAGAAAACAATAGCAATAAACTGACACGATCAAATGCTACGTTTACAGTTTGGGTCTTGTCCATCACATCATTCTCCTAATGATGTGATCCCGTTATCAAATGACATCTCATGTCAATGGCTAGGAAACCTTAACCATCTTTGATCAACGAGCTAGTCAACTAGAGGCTTACTAGGGACACAGTGTTGTCTATGTACCCACACATGTATTTGAGTTTCCAATCAATACAATTATAGCATGGATAATAAACGATTATCATGAACAAGGAAATATAATAATAACCAATTTATTATTGCCTCTAGGGCATATTTCCAACATTAAGTTGGGTGCTTCTTCTGAGAGTAGGAGAAATACTGAAAGTTAAACTGTTAGAAGTATAATGGCAAAAGGAAAGAAGACTGGAATATCCAGCTCATGTGTGAATGTCATACAAGTTTTTGATGTATAGAAGGCTGGTCAAAGATATAGTTCTTTGGAATTATGGTTAAACATGTTAATCACTAATTCTTGGGTATTGTGAGTTAGTCGCAAAGATACCCGCTCGATTGCATTCTGTTGCAACTCGATGTAAGAACTACTATGGCCTGAAAGACTAGCCAGGAATGAGGTTTAGATACATGCAGGGAACATAGTAAATGTTACTATGCCTTCCATAGGTGTATTCCCTATGTATTTACTTTCATAATTCATTTTAGAGTTTCACACTCTAGCCCTTTGCATAAGGTATCTTGCAAGAAGGTTGTTCATAAGAGAACTTTTGATGTTCGGTGTTATGAATAACATAAGGGCCATACTTTCATTATGAATGAGACGTATGTTATGAATATTGATAAATAATACATTACCTCTGGGTTTACTTTCATAATTCATTTTAGAGTTTCACGCTCTAGCCCTTTGCATAAGGTATCTTGCAAGAAGGTTGTTCATAAGAGAACTTTTGATGTTCGGTGTTATGAATAACATGAAGGGACATGCTTCCATCAAAGATGGGATGTATGTTATGAATATTGATGGAAATATGATACATCCATAACACTGACGCTAAATGTCGCAAGACTAAAAGAATACCACACAAGTGTGGCACTGCATTTGGTCACATTGGAGAAACCCGCATGGAAAATTCCATTATGATGGAATTTTGAAGTCGTTTAATTTTGAATCATCTAACACATGCAACTTTCCTCTGAAAAGTGAAGTGACTGAAATACCGTTCACAGGCCATAAGGAACGAGCAAAGAACATATTGGTGATCATACATTATGATGTGTGTAGTCCAATAAATGTTGTTGCAAGTAGTGGATTCATCTATCTTCAGAACTGACTCAAGTAGATATATGGATGTTTACTTGTTGAGACGTAAGTCTGGATCTTTTGAATTCATTCATAAGGTTTTCAAAAATGAAGTAGAAGTTGTTGTAACAAGAAAACTATTTTTCTACAATTCGATTGCAGAAAGGAATATTTGAGTTACAAGTTTAGCGAATGTCTGATGAGTTGTGAAAGGGGTTTCATAACTTGCACCTCCTGGAACACCACTGCAAGTGGAAAGTCCGTGAAGATGTAATCAAACCATTTATGACATGGTAAGATCAAAGATGACATAAATAAAATTGCCATTATCCCTTTTAAAGTAATGCTTTAGAAACTGCGGCTTTTACACTGAAAAGAGCTCCATCAGGTCTGTTGAAATGATGCCATGGTATGGTACGCCCAACCATGTTATATCTTTTCTTAACATTTGGAATATGGGGCTTGTGTAAAAGGTTACAAACCTATTCCAAATCAACCAAGTGCTACTTTGTAAGGTTATCCCAAGTCATTGGGTATTCCCCACCATTATACCGAGGCAAAGGATTTTGCCGCAAAACGGTATGCTTTTAAAGAGAATAGTTCTTACAAAAGGAGAGTGGGAGGACAGTGCAACTCGACGAGATAACCAGTGTCTTCCTCATCAGATCAAAGGAAAGAAACCTTGGAAGTGATTCCGGAGTTTCCTACTGCGACTGATACGGAAGTCTCTACAATAAAATGTATGGACTTCAGTCGAACTTGCAGCTGAACCACGTAGGCAAGGCTCGTGCAAACCTCTCAGGTGCGCAAACGAGATATTGTTGTTGGACAACAGTATACCTACTGTACATAAGGTAGCGATGATGGGCCCTGACTCCGGAATTGGCTAAATGCCAATACAATTCGAGATAGTTTCCATATAAGTGATTCGAGATTAAAATCTTGATACACCTTTCGGAAGACTTAGAGTCTAACGAATATTTATGGAACTAAAAACTGATACGGATAAAAATGTTTTATCCATAAAGCTCGACTTGTTGCAATAACAATTTCAAGGAGTTGACTACGATGAGATTGTCTCACCGTAGCGATGCTTAAAGTCGGTTCGGGTTGAACTAGCAATTAATACATATTTCAATCATGAGATATGAAACATGGATGACAAAAACATTTCCATCTGATGGAAATGAAACCTAGGACTTGTATGTGATACAGTCCAAAGTAATTTGTCGATCCAGAGGATACTAGTAAGTATGCAAACTTCAGAGTTCCAGCGATGGACAGAAGAGAGCAAAGTGGAGTTGGAATCTTCGTTTTTGATGGAATGGTCAAAGGGGTTTGACTTCATCAAATGGGTATCGAAGATGCTTGTGATTCAAGAAAGTAAGTGGGAGCATAATAATATTTCTAAAAACCGTGTGTACTTGACACATTGTTAATTGGAAATAAATTTCTTGACACGAATTAGGACTTCATTTGAAAATAGTTTTTCGATGAAGTGCTTAGGCTAAATAGCCTCAATATTAGGCATGATGATCTATGGAGATATATTTACCTAATGGGGCTAAGCAATGAATACATATTGACAAGATGCTAAAACCTTTTAGCATTTAAAACGCCAAGGAGTGATTCTTACCGAAGTCACATGGAAAGAGTTTTTGCAAGACTCGGTGTCCCAAAACACTGATGAGTAAAATACATGATGGAGATTCCACACACTCTTGTGTTTGGATTAATCATGTATTCCATGGTATGTAAAAACAACCAAATGTGTCCAATACTCCAAAGTTGTTGCGAGTATAGATACCAAAGTGATCAAAAGCACTGATCATGGGACGACTGTGAAAGATGTCACTGAGTACTAGAGTAGTACTGATGACATGTTTTCTCGCAAGCAGAAATCATGAAGAGTTCGTTGTAATATGTTACATCGATACAGTCTTCACCATTTCTCCATGCGATTTTCGATTTGATTTGAGGGTTTTGTATAATACAGAACATAGTGGCACAGTAGTTGGAAATTGTTCCAAACAAGATACTGTGGCGAATTCTATAACAAAGGCTAAGTATGTTGACGCTTGAGAAGCGACAAAGAAGTTGTTGAATCATATAGTTCATTCATGAACTTAGTATGGTTCCAAGATGGCTTTGGTCTATGGGACACTATTGCAGATAGTTGCTACATAGCTCAGTCTGAGGAATCAGGTTTCGACCAATGATTCACACATATGCAAAGCCAAGTCCACACAAAATATGAATTTTGTGAAAGCGTGAAAACGCGAGGATATGCAATGTTACACACGGAGCTGAAGTCGTCAGATCCGTTGGACATCAGGCTATACCACAAGCGAAGCATATTTTACACCAGTATGCCATAGGTGTAAAGTGCACTAGCATTGACTAGATTATTGACTCTAGTGCAAGTGGGAGTCTGTAGGAGATATGCCCTAGAGGCAATAATAAATGTTATTGATTATCTCCCTGTTCATAATTATGTTTATGTTCCATGCTATAACTGCAATGATTCTCGAGTCTACAAATAAAACGAGGCTCGGAGGAAGACTCATTTGCACGTGTGGAATAATAAACGGTAAAATGTATTCCTAGTCTGGCCTCTAAGACTAGCTCAAGTATTGCATGATGATCCTGTTTTCCTGATCATGGGCATGGCTATGCCGGCAATTTTGAGGGCGCGATGTTGGTAGAACACTTGTGTTGAATTGACCCGAATTGATGTTATGCTATGAGATACATTCGTCATAATTTAATGGTTAATAACACAGAGATGGTTAATGTTTGCATGATTCCTTAGACCATGAGAGTATCGAGTTTCTTCATGCTTGCTTCATGAACTTTGGGGTTTGTTAAACGTCATCCGTAAATGGGTGGCTATTACGGCGGCTTACGGGTTCATGGAAAAGTATGTCAAGTAAGTTGATAGCTCAAGATTGGGATTTGCTCCTCCGACGATGGAGAGATATCTCTGGGCCCTCTCGGTGTTACGGTATCCATCATCGTCTGGCCAGACACTTTGTGATTTGATCACGGGGATGCCGGAACACGGGAACGAGAAAAGAGAACAATACCGGTAACGAGGTAACTGGCATAGTGGACAAGGTGTTGATCCACGGGGATGCCAACATGTCTCACCTCGGGTATTTGTAACATATCGCGAAGCAACAGGAATAGCACACGGCAACTAGAGGTTCACTCGAATATTCATTCGTGTGGGTATAGGGATCGATATGGGTGTCCACGGCTCCGATGTTGATCATTGATCGGAAGGGGTTCCGGGTCATGTCTATACTTCACCGAACCTATAGGGTCACACGCTTAAGGGTCATCTATCTGCTGAATACTAGACAGGGAGTCTGAGAGAAAAACACCGAAAAAAGTTTCGGACACCGGAAAAGTTTCGGACAGCGGAAAAGTTCCGCAGAGAGGTCACCGGATGAGTTCCGGTGAAACTGAAAAGTTGTTTCAGGGGATAGCAAAAAGTCGAATTGGTTTTGGCACATGCCTGATAATTCTTGGAGGATGCCAGAATCGTTCTGGAAACTTTTTGGAATTTTACGGGATGAAAACCGGAAATGTTCCGGAGCTGCCGAAACCGCTTCAGATGCTTTTCGCCGATGAAAATCACTAATCCGGAATTGTTCCGGCTCGCGTTGAAAATTATTTTGGTGGGTACTGGAAATGTTCTAAGCCCACATGAATATTTTCAGTTCGATCAGACGCTGAAATATGTCGTCGTGAATAGTGAAAGTGCTTTTTGGGATATTTTTGGAAAAGTACCTTTTGGGATATTTTCCCAAAAGGCTTCTAGAAGGGATGGATGGATGGGGACCACCTTTGGGGGCCCCCACAAGGGTTGTGGCCGGCCAAGAAGTGGGCTCCACCTTGGAGCCCCACTTGCCCACTTGCTTTCCCATTTTGCCCTTGGAAAGTGTTTCCTTCATGAGCAAGTTTTGGTATTTTTGAAATGCCCATCCTAGCCCTTGGTTTTCCTATAAATAGAGGTGGAGAGGGCTGCCATCTCTTCATCCTTTTCTCACATACAAGTGCCATTGCAATGATCTGGCTTCTTCTCTCCCTCCCAGCGAAATAGTTTCGTAGAGCCGAAAGGCTGTCTGGGTTCCGGCAGGAACTAGTTCTGGACGGCGAAGCCCTGCCGGATAGATGACACCGTATGTGTGCAACTCTGTAGAGAGATCGTAGTTTCGGTCTTAGTTCGAGAGTGCCTCCCGAAGGGCTGTCCGTGTGACCGTCCGAGTTTTGGAGGTCCTCCCGAAGGGCTATCCGAGTGACAGTCCGAGTTTCGGAGGTCCTCCCGAAGTGCTGTCCGCGACACCGTCCGGGGGACTGTGCGACCGCCTCCCGGAGGGCTGTCCGCGGGGCAGATGAGGGTATACATCCTCGCGGTTGGGAGGTTGTAAAATCCTAGCTGCGGGGATCTGCACCGCCGTTCGTCATCGACTCTACTTCCGCTGCGCTACGAGTCGGTAACGAAAATGATCAAACCTTGTATGCAGTCTCCATAGTGGTCCTGGGCTGGTGCGTAGGTCGGAAATTTTTTGTTTTCTGCTGCGTTACCCTACAGACCAAGCGATACAAGGTGATGAGGCAGCCCTCATACAATGCCGATCCGAGGATAATCGGACCGTGCAGAACAATCGTGACTACGCTACTGAAAGGGAACACATGAAGAGCTGAGTACAACACCATTCTATGCCCTGAAACACCTAAGACCCACAACAACGCCCTCATGAGGGGGAACGCCGCTAAGCGTCGCCGCTGCGGAGTCCAGAATGGACAAGGGCTTTCACACGTACGGAACTCTGACACGAAGAGGATCTCTACAAATACGACTTCAAGAAGAAAATGGCGCCCACAAGTGTCCCAGCCGTTGGCGCCAGAGCACGGAGCTTTCGCTCGACAACTCACCAGTTCCACCATGAGGTCTCCGGGACAAGCGTGATGACTTCAGACATCCATATCTTGATCGAGGCATTGTCACTCGTGATAGAGAGAGCGGCTCAGCCACCCACCGCTACACCTCCTGCCACCCACAGGACCAAGAGGAAAATCCACCACAACCAACCATGCACACTACTATCCGGGGTCGCCTCCCTGGCATCCATGTTCGAGACACAACCACCCGACCACATCATGGTGCAACAACCAAGGTATGAAGAGTAGAAGGCGTCTCGTTCCACTCCAAGCCGGTCACCACCCATGGAGTCTGGGTCGACTCCTCCATAGTAAGAGGTGCCCATGCCTATGTCCCCAGAAACTCCCAGTGGACCAGGGGAGACACAACTCCATGACTATCGCCGGTTTCCAGAGAGCAATCTCGCATTACACCATGCTCATGGCCTTTGAAACCGATCTGTCGGATAGTGTAATTGTGCCCCGACCACGACGATCGAATACCGCACCAACAAGGAGAGGTATCTCATCACTCCCATGAACCACCCGAACCATGTCGACCATCGTCTACCCAGAGCGGAAGCTCTGACCCGCCTCGGGACCCAATTAGATCTGCTCGAGCATGAATGCCATGTCTAGGCCATCTCCGCTATGCGAGCAACCTTGCTGCCGGCCTGGACCCAATAGAAGGAGGAGACACCACCACTCGCACCCCTCCGCGGAGCACCGCATTCGTGTGGATCCCATATGGACCGGCAAACCGAATCCACCAGAGCCTCCGCACCATCGAAGGCTCCTCCATAAACCCCAATTTTCCTAAATTTTATTTCATGATATGATATCAAGATGAATTGCACGCCAAACCAATTAGGTTCAGTAACTTGAGCTTGAAGATGTCCGACGAGAACCACTAGAACTATCTGTACAAACTTCAACTCAATATAATCATGATGTATGAATCGAAAAAAATAGGGCCCAATTGATTAAATAGCTAAAGGAAGGATTCTTAATTAAATAGTCTTCAAGTTGACCACCTTGAACATGAAAACAGCGACAACCACCTCTAGTAACCCGGTCGCGACTATGGGGCTGATTTCACCTATCACCATAACATGTGTAGGACGTTAGAATTGCTCATACAAACATTGACGACCCGCACCCTCCGGGTCGTCCCGCTCGGGCGATCCAATCTCGCCGCCACAAGCTGCCCACAAAACTCCTCCTCGTCGATGCCGCCTGAGGCCTTGCCGGCGAAGCCTGTGCGGGTCCGAGGATAGCGGCGGCGGGGCTCTCTCTCTCTCTCTCTCTCCCTCCCTCGGCATGGATCGGATCCCGTCTATGGTGGCTCACTGAAGGCCTCAGGCGGATCAGTGTGGCAACTACAACAGGGTTGCGGCACCCTCCGGCGAGCGGCGTTTTGATGTTGGCCATGCTGTGAGGCCAAATGCATGTTGTGGAGGCGCGTGCTCAAGGCAAGGTTGCTCCGTCTAGGTGTGGCTCCTTCTTCGGGCAGCAATGTCCCGATCTGATCCCTGCAAGGGGTGGCGGAGTGCCGGCCACCCTCTAGATCGGCTGGGTAAGACCGGGTGGTCGCGGACGCCGCCGAGTTCAGGTCGGATCCCTCTGGATCCGGCGCTTGGACGCCGTTGGCCGGCACGGGATGGTGGTGTTCGTCTCTGGCCACGTCAGATCGATGGATTCAGCGCCTGGATGATCTACGATGGCTGTTCTTCTCGATCCTCCTTCGTGGGTTGAGCCCCATGGCACTTTCATCTCTGCAGGTTTCTGTTCACGGCTTGCTGCCGGATCCGGAGCAGACGGAGGTTTGGTGGTAGAGGATGGGGACCGGAGGAAACTTTGGTCGGCTGGTTCGGCCCGGCATCGGCGACATCCCTCGACGCCGTTACCCTCCCTGCTATCCACCTCCAAACCCCTCCCGGACGAAAGTCCAAAATTCCATCTAGATTGGGCGGCGGCGGCGGCGTCCTGCGCGTCGTACCCTCCATGGAGGCACCGTCTTGGGAGGCTCAGATATTCGGGAAAGAGTTGTTGTGGGTGGTGGGATCCGCGCAGCTCTAGCAGCGGCGACGGTGTGGAGGTTGGCAAGAGGAGCGGCGTTATATCTACCGTATCGATGACGACGAGTATTGGCGGCATGGTGCAGCTGGATCTCTTCGACGGATGTGTCTGGATGGACGAGCGCAGGGCGGTGGCGCTATTTGCCGCCATGTCGGCGTCGACGGCAGGCCTGACAAAGTCGACGCATCAGTACCTGCTCTGAAGATGGATCGATGGAAGACCGCAGCGACAACCTATGAGAGTGTGTCGGACCGGTCTGTGCCACAGACACGGTATGTGGCTTGGTTGGGGCCTCCAGATTTAGATGTTAGATTTACATGAGAGGTCTACGTATTCGGCTCAGTATTTATGCACCCCTTCATCAAGTGGTTAGGAGTAGCGACAGATGTTGCCAAGATGGCAGATTCAGACATATTGATGCAATACTTTGTAAGGTCTTCGTGAATAAGTAATAAAATGGCTGCATGCATCTTCCAGATGCAGAGGCCGGGGGTCATCCTCCTTTTCTATAAAAAAAATGTTAGAATTTCTCGTCATTGAGATGAACTTTAACCCTCGCAAAAGAAAAATAGAAGAACTTTAACAAGAAAAAAACCCTGCAAATGCATGATATTTCGATTATCTAGAGATACATCCAACATGCATCGGGAGTCGCAAATAGATGATGTGTTGAATGAAGAATAAGATTATGGAAGCCATACCATCAAAGGAGATTTGTGCAAGTTAATTTCTTCACAGGTTAGCAGATTATGTGTTCTATGACAAAGGAGATGTGTGGAAGCCATACCATCAAAGGAGATTTGTATCAACATAACGTGGCTAGCAGGTTAGAGTTGCCCATCATTGAGAAGAATTGAACAACAAAAGTAAGCTGCAAACACTATTACAATTATCCAGAATACATCCGTAATCACAAAATAGAAGATGTGTTGAATGACAAAGAAGATTATCAAAGCCATACCATCAAAGGAGATTGGTGTGCAAGATAATTTATTCACATGTCTTCAGTAAAATCAGTGCAATCCAGCTAGCAAAATTGAGGATCTGGAGTTACCTTAAGTAACACGACCGACACAATATGCTAGAGAAAATTGGAATGATGAATAACCAATCTGCAACTTGAGCTTGAGGTTGTGCGCCATGGAGAAGATGGTAAACATGCAGTACTTGATGGGGTGGCCGAGCTAGAACCTGCACAGGATGGGTAGCACCATCTTCATCTCCAAGTCAACTGTGTGTTTGCCCAGGTAGATCGCGTCCCCGCCTTGAACATCGACATGTTGCGGAGCGCCGTCGTTGCCGATCCACCGATCTCGCCAGAAGCTACCGACATCGGGGTTGTATTCCACCTACCCCATGGAGTGGTCAGGTACGACACCATCCCGCGGGCGTGCACCATGGTGTCATCCGGGAATCAGATTGATGGCGCCGACGATCGACCTCGCACATGAGCCGATCCCCATATCTTAGCGGAGATGAAGATCATCTGTCGTAGAAGAGAATAAATAGAGTAATGAGAAATCAACCGTGGGGAAGTTAATTGAAGAGAAGATAGGACGGCAGAAACGTTGGAAAATCAGTAGATGCTAGAGTTATCGGGAGGGGCGGAGCCAAGGAAGGAGGACCGAACGGGGAGAGGTGTGGAGCACGGGAGAGGCCAACTCTTTTTTTAACACAATATACATATGCAAGCGCTCATATACACGTGCATACGCTCACCCCTATGAACGCACACACGCACATCCTACCCCTGTGAGCACCTCCGAAAGACTGAGCCGACATATCATCTTGAAATTTACGAAGTCACCGTAGTCTCCTCCCACTGAATGCGCATCGCCGGAAATCTTTAAATAAATCCAGGAATAAATACGAGCACCAGGACTTGAACCCTGATGGGCTGGGGATACCACAGTCCCTTTAACCATCCAACCACAGGTTGGTTCATTGAGAGGCCAACTCTTGGGATGTAGATCTGCACCACTGAGATTTTGTGAGGGTCAGCCCGTGAGGGAGGAAGACCCTCGTGGTCATAATATGATGTGTTCTCCTAGTCATAACTTAACGCTAACGCGGTTGGTCTGTACACAGTCCACCGTTGTTGGGCTTCACCTATAAGGCAATGAGAAAACGCTGGCGTGGCTTGGCCGCTGATGTGGTTTGTCTGCATGTGAAGAGAATTGGTTTAGTGGGGATGAACTATTCAGATATTATAAATTATAGATATGATTCAAATTATCCCATGAACTGACATAAAGCTCCAATTCGTCCTTAACCCTGGACCTGGCTTTTCAAAATAATTTAACCCTAAAGGGGTGCACCAACATACCCATCATAGGTTCCCTACATCTGCTGTTCACAGTCGGAATCGAACCACGAAAGGCGTCCATTAATAAGCTAGCACCAGAAGTTCCGAATGACGTGACAATGCTCGCTCGACCACACCATTGGCTATGACTCACGACAAGCCAAGCCAGGTATTTCAGAACAAACGATACTTACTCTACTATTACATCCTAGTCCAGGTGACATCTAAATTGAGAGCCGGTCGTATCTCTGAATCGAACCCAAACATCTAGGTGAGGTCGGAAGTGGCCAACATCGTATCTCAGGTAGCCGTCCCTAGCTCCCCAACTGTGGACTAATAGGGAACTCCCCACTGCAAAGTAAAGCATCAAGCAAATGAAAAACACCCCTGATGGTAAAATCGACTATCAACATCTCCTCCTACCTGCAAAACAATACATGGCGAATTGAAAACCAATGTTGTCTTGGACAGTTTGCAGCTACAGGAAGTGTTGAGGGGGGGCATAATACCCCACGTATGGTTATCGCGCTCATCTTGTTACATTACTCAAGATATAGGTGTCCTAACAGCCTAAGTGGAACAAAACTCCATGCGCTCAACATGGCCTCCCACTATGGGCCTTCCTGATTTACCATCACAAAAAAAAGTCGCATATATATCAACAGTAAGTAAAGTGTAACAGAGCCATATGAATATACCCCCTAAGAACTGAAACAAAATATCTTACTCGGCAGCAACCTACACATGCATACTACACGAGGAAACAAGCTGAGCGAGCAACGAGCAAAGCGGTAACCGGTTTTGTTGGGATGTTGGAGGTACAAGTTGTATCATGGCACAGAGGGGTAACATGCAAGATATCTGGATAGGTATTGAGGACACAACAAGCAACGTGAAATTAAAGCACGTAAAGCTAGTACAAGTATCCGGGGTAGTGATCATCCTTGCCTGTTTAACCTCAGCCTAGTGAGAAGGCATGCTTAGGTTGCTGCCGTGGCTAGTCTTATAGTGGGGAATAACATATGTGTGATGTCATGCAATACTTCATTTATTAGCTTGTATACTCATCTTGTCTTGGTATGTGTGATGTTACTCATAGTGTGAGTAACTAGCTATGTTACTCAATTTGTCTCTCTCTTTACAAATTAGTTAGCACATCATTTTTTTTCTTAGGTGTCATCTATGTTACTCTTTATGATACTCCCATTATGGATAATCCAACAAGATAACCATTAAATGCTATGATCGGGACATAACAAAACGTTTGTCTGGGATTTCAATGGGTTGTGAACCCGAGTGACAAAAATCCATGTCCAATACTAACATTCTACTTGGTCCTATGTGATTCAACAGAAATCCATTCATTATATCTTTAATTGATTTTTTCAGTTACATAAATCTTTTGCGTTGTTACATGAATATTAATGGCTGCAGCCACATCAAGTAAATGATACCTCAGCTGATCGGAAGCAAACTAGCAACTTTGACTTATCTATATAATCGCTCCGCAAACCGCCAACTTCTCTTTTCGTGCAATATATGATGTAATCCACATTAAGGTGTTGTATCGAACATGTCATCTATAGTTTATATTATTTACTACACTAGCATAAGAAATTGACTATTTTTTCAAGAGACGTAAATTGCGCACAATATTTTTATACAGGAAGAAGCAAGCCAGTTTACAAGAATGCTTCTTCAGTTAAGATCTGTTTGTTTTATTCATCAATATTTTATTAGCTTATTTTTTCGTTGTAACGTGCGGGGTATCATTTAGTATACCTGAAAGGGTGATCCCACTAACTTATTTATCTCAGTATACAAGCATGCCACATCACCATACAATTATGTACGAGATAAGGCTCATTTTGACGTGAAACAATTTATGAGAAAAGAACCACCACCTGCAACCATGCATGGGAACATATTTTTTTGTTCTATATTCTACCTATATTCAATAAATATTCTACTGCAATACATATCAAAACTAATAAGTTGTATGTAATGTTTAATTTTGGTTCATTTGTTTTTAAACTAAATATTTATATTCTACACAATCAAATATCATTGAAATATATTAACATAGCAACTCATGGGGTATTATCTAGTTACTCATATGCTTATGTTCTGGGACATGGGTCTGCCACG
Organism: Elymus sibiricus; assembly: GCA_039707655.1. Classification (NCBI taxonomy): domain Eukaryota; kingdom Viridiplantae; phylum Streptophyta; class Magnoliopsida; order Poales; family Poaceae; genus Elymus; species Elymus sibiricus. Next base: position 24,908,720 of record CM077667.1, read on the forward strand.
TGTGTTACATAAATATTGACATAAGTACTTGAGATCGAGCTTGATTGCTTCAGCTGTTTTTTCAACTCAAAATTTACCGCCCAAACTATACAACTAGAAGCAGGGCAAGAAATTGCAATAGGTCGCATTTGGATGCACTCATAAAGAATGGCGTGAAGGAGCAACACTAGACTGCCTTGCAAATTCAAGAAACACACAGCTAGAGTGCTTGGTTTTGGACAAGCACTCTGTCTAGCTCTGTCAATCAACACCGTACGATAGACTAGGTACCAGTGCTATTTGTACTCCATGTAAAAAAGTAAAAATTTGGCCACCTGCTGTTTACATGACCATAAAATGCAGCCCTTCGATGAACTTTCTGAAACTTTAAACACTCTTTTCAAATAAATTAACTTTTTAAAATTATGTTAACTATATCAAATTTGTGAACTTCTTTCGAATTGATGAACTTGAAATGGCCCCAATTCGTGAACCTTTTATTTTACATTTACTGAAATTCACGAATTTAATTTTAAAAAGTGTAAAGAAATTTCAAAAAAAATATTCGTATCTTTCAAAATTACTTATAAAGCGAACAATTTTTTATTGTAAACATTTTTTGAAGCTTTAAACAAAATTTGACAGCGCAAACATTTTTATTTGACTTGTGAACATATTTTGATTTTTTTAAGATTGTTTAACAAATATGAATAACAATTAAAACATGATTTGTTTTTCTAAATTTTGAACATTTTCGGAATTATTAGAACATTGATTAATAAATATGGAAAAACTTGAAATTTTGAACAGGAAATCTTTCGAAATTGTGAGCAAGAAATATTTCCAAATTCCAAACAAACTTATGGAAAACAGAAACAAAAAAAAGAAAAAGAAAATTGTCATCGAAAACGAAAAAGGAAAGAAAAAGAAACATAGAAGAGAAGATAAAACTAGAAAAAAAAAACAAAAAGGAAAAAAAATGGTTCTGGATTCTACTAGAAGGTTCCCAAATATGAAAAAAAGCGCTAGCAAGCTGAGGTTCCAAAAATCGGGGACGCTATTTTTTGAAATTTTTTATTTTTGAAAATGTATGAAGGTTTTCAATTTACTGAACATTTTATCAACATCTATGAACTTTTTTCAAATCCGCGAGCGCTCAATACGAAAAAACAAAGTCCAACAAACGCCCTACGGGAGCGATGGCGTCACCTTTTTTTTTATATTTCGAATTCCTACTCTTTTTTCGTTAATTCATCTTTCTTCCTTTTGAACTTTATTATTCTTTTTAACATGTTTAAAAATTTGAAATATTGTTGGAATACCAATAGCAATTTGAAATAATTGTTATTAATTATGAGTTTAAGTTCTTTTTTCTTTCAAATATTTATTAAATGCTTTTAAGAAACATGTACAATTTTCAATTTTATCCCTTTTTATTTATTACTTATTTAAAAACTTAAAATAACAGTTTTAAGTACCTGTTTGAATTATGATTTAAATACTTTTTCCTTTCAAGCCTGGCATGGATGCCTACCACGGGCATGCCTACCTGCTGGCAAGTTGCAGTTGTTTCATGAATGTGAAGCAAATACCACGTTTACGTAGGGTATCCGCGTAGGCGAGAAGGGTTAGTTTGAGAGCACGTTGTTTCTCGACATCCATAAAATGACCTCAATTTTTTGCATTGGCTTGTATGACCAATTCAAAGCACTATGTCAAGTTGTTTTGTTTTTCTACAAATATTGTATTTTCTGGAGTTTTCTCGATAAAAATGGCCGATAAATGGCTGAACATGCCGAACCTTGCATACGGTATTGGAAATCGTTCAAATCTGGCACAAATGCCGGCCATCAGAATGTCCACCGACTTGTAAAAGCTGGGGTAATTTCAAGAATGTCCAAAAATAGATCATGTTGAACAGAGGGTGTGGCTAGGCCAGCACGCTTAGTCTAACAGAACGTTATTCCTCAACATCCTTGAAATGAGCTAAAAAATCATGTCCTTGTGTAGCCAATTTAAGGCAGCACGCCAAGTTGTTTCGATTTTTGACAAGTTTGTTATTTTCTGGAGTTTTTTCGGTGAAAAAGGCCGATAAATGGTTGGACGTTGTGGAAGTCATTCAAACCTGACTCGGTTCCCTACCATACGCATGCCCACTTGGTAGAAAAAGCTTGGGTCAGTTTAAGGATATCCAAGAAAATGCCTTGTTCAATGTAGGGTGGCCGAGTAGGGCACACCACTCCATTCGAGAACAAATTTTTTAATTTTTTATGATCCGTTCAGAAGCAAACTTATTTCAAATTTGATGAACTCTTTTTCAATTTTTTTTTATTTGTTTCCAAATTTGATGATTTTTTTTCAAATTAGATGAATTTATTTTAAATTTGAAAAATAAATTCAATCAAACAAATGTTTTTCAAAATCAAATATCTTATCTCAAATTTGATGAACTTTTTGCACGTCGATGATCTTTTTCTAAAATTCATGAACTTTTATTCAAAACCCGTGAACATTTATTGAATTCACCGACTTTTCGTTTTTTGCGATTTTTTGTTTCTGTTTTCAACTGTGATCGGGCAGGGGGATATAAAATCTGATCGAGCGCTCGCATCTACATGGGCTGGCCTACAAGCGCTGGCGCGTGGGTGCAAGGGAGCTTCCCTGGCGCCTGAAGCGTCAAATAAGAGCACTCTGCCGGAGTAATTCACGGGCGCTCTCTTTGCCAAATTCGTCCTAATTTGCACAGTCACCCCAACTAGGCCAGCCATTTAGCAAGTATGCATCCGTGTCACTGTTGTCACGCATTCCTGTACCGGCTCACGTACTTTATATTTTTTTAAGAAAAATATTCGTATTTTTAAAAAACAAGAAAATATTATTTTTTAAAAGTGAATATTATATTAGAATATACTTTAAAGAACAGTGAACATTTGTGGAAACATGGAATTGTTTTTAAATTTTTGAAAAGACTAACATTTTAAATATTACTAAAATTTTCGTGAAAACACGAAATGTTTTTCAAACACAGCGATTTTTCAGAATTTTCGAACATTTGAAAAACAAGAAAAGTTCTGAAAAGGTGCAATTGTTTGAAAACACACAAAACCATTCATTAGTTTCAACATTTTATAAAATTCCGAACAATTTTTTTAACATTTTTTGAAATTATTGAAAAGAAAAAACAAAAATAATCTAGTAAAACCAGAGTAGAAACATTCCCAAAATAAGAATGCGTATACACGCTAAACAGGAAAATTGGTCGGCCCAGATTCGGTCGCTCGCTAGCTCGGTATGTGTGAAACGTCGACAGGTTGACACGATATGCATCATATAGGATTTCGGGTTGTTCCCTCCCTCAGTGTTGCATGTAATAATGATAAATAAGCGTAACATAACAAATTGTCAAATTCAGAAAATTATCTCCCAAACTGTTAACCCGATTAATGATCCGCTTTCACCGTTAGCTTCCCCATGACGAGCTCTTTAAAACTAGATTCCACGTCGGTATGTTTTGACGACTTCTTTCCTGTCCATACTTGTAAGATTAGTATCACTTACTAGTTATATTTTGGGTCACTAAGTTGCCAAATTAAAATTAACTTAGTTGCCATATTGTTGGACGGCGTAATACATGACTAAAAGACTGGCTTCATGGTAATTGTGTGGGTTGATAGATCTTACTCATTATTGTGTGGTAAATACACACAATCTTTGTGGTAATATTAATATGGAAACTATGGAGACATAATCCGATAAGTGTTGGTGAAGAAAAAATTTCAAAAAAATATCAACACGGGATCTTTTCAAGCCATCACCGAGGTGAACTCACTTATGAAGATGGATTGTTGATTGAATTAGCGGTCCATGAGAAATAATTTTTTGAAACTTGAATTTAGCAATTAGTTCCATAATGTCAGCAGGAGATGGAAGATTCTTGCATGTGCTCTATCTATAAGAAAAAAATCCAATTACCCCATACTGAAGAGCACTTTGACACACACATCTAACACAAATGTTTCCATCTATCATTACGCATTATTAGCATCCACTAAAATGTTTAGAAGTAGAAATGTTAAAAGAAATGTTCACTCAGCGGCGATCCTCCCTATCCTAACTCATCTCCAGGTCGAAGAAGCTCCCTCACATAGTCCTCCCAAGTCTGGTCTAGATCCTAATTTGCGATCTATGGAAATAGGGTTTCTATTCTGGACGAAGACTCTAGTTCCTATGGGTAGATACATGGAGGAACATGGACAACCAATAAAAGAAGGAATTGAGAGGGAGAACGTGAGGACCTCCTCAGTCGGTTGGATCTCCATGAAGATGAAGAATTTGTCTTAGAAGATGCGGTAAAGGATAAGAAGGTAAGCACAAAGTGGCTAGCTATTTTCCAAAGTGCTTACAACGAAAGAGTCTTTCCCGACTCCTCACTAATCTAATATGAGGTCTGCATGGTATCTGGATAGGGTGGTCTATTGGTGCAAGACCGAAGTCAATCTTTTCACCATGGAATATAGATGCCTGGATGAATAAGGATTAGGCTTGGATACTCTAATACATCTCAAACATATTAAAAAAATTTGACTGTTACATGGCATGTTTATACCATTTTGGCATATCCTTTCTCATTTTTCTAGACTACCTATTAACTAAGTGTTGACCTCAAGTTTCTATTTTCTGCATGTTTTTGGATTTACATGGAAATTGATTTTACAAACCTCCAAAAATACATAAAACATGCCAGAAAATAATTATCAATGGGAGGCTTCCGGAGGGCTCATGACCCACCAGAGGGGAGTCCCACAGCCTCCATGCGCCCCCACCATGCGACCAGGGGGCGATTGGTGGGACCACGTGGCTGCCTATCGATGCCTATATTTTTCGTTCGCTCCAAAAACCATACACATCAATGAGATTTTCTATTTCCGCCGACACATTTCTCTGTTCCGGGGAGATCTAATCTGGAGGTCTTTTCCGGGACTCTGCCATAATGGAATTCCTTAGGTGGCCATCTTGATCAACTTGAAGGTCGCCATGATCTCCGGGGAGTAGTTTGCTTTGGACCATGGGTCCATATCAATAGCTAGTTGGTTTCTCTCCGATATTTCTCAATATAACAATCACCTGAGCTTACCTACATGATTTTGATCCATTTGATGTAATCTATTGGTGTGCTTCTTGTGGTGTGATGAATTGTCACTTTATGATCAAATTTATCCATGAATTTGTTTTAGATCTGTTTGGTTTCTTTGTTGCATAATTTCTATTCATATATGCTCTTAGATCAATTTGTCTTTCTTTGGCCAAGTTTGATATTTGATCTCCAAAAGGGAGTTGTGTATGACAGTTGGGTTCAATCTTGCAAGTAATCTACCGCAGTGATAGAATGTGGAATAGACTTGTATTGTTTTGTTTCCACCAGGGATAAAATATGATGTGCAACTGTCCTTTGAATGAAGGGTGAAGACAATATAACATCTACTTCATGTCATCATACTTAATGCAATACTTTGTTTTTTACTTAATACTTTAAGATGCACGCTGAATAGCGGTCTTGGGTGGAGTATTGATACGTCTCCAATGTATCTATAATTTTTTATTGTTCCATGCTATTATATTATCATTCTAGGATACTTTTTGGCTGCTTATTTGCCAATTATTATTATTTTTGAGCACTAACCTATTAACCCAGTGCCCAGTGGCAGTTGTTGTTTTCTACGTGTTTTTGGCTTTTCAGGTTAACCGCACCAAACGAAGTCCAATTGACACGAAACTTTTTGGTATTTTTTCTGGACCAATAGAATACCTGGACCTTCGGGAGGAGACCGGAGGCCGCACGAGGAGAGCAGCACGCAACCAGGCGCATCCAGGGCATAGGGCGCACCTGGTTGCGTGCTCCTCCCCTCGACTGGCTCATGGCGTACCTCTTCGCCCTATAAATTCACATTAATCCCAAAAACCCTAGAGGGCATCCCGAAACACTTTTTCCGCTGCCGCAAGTCCCAGTTCCGTCGTGTGCGCATCTGGAGCCCTGTTCCGGTGCCCTGCCGGAGCGGGGATCGATCACGGAGGGCCTCTTCATCATCCTTGCTGCTCCCATGGTGATGTGTGAGTAGTTCACCACAGACCTACGGGTTCGTAGTTAATACCTAGATGGCTATTTCTCTCCCTCTCTCTCTCTCTCTCTCTCTCTCTCTGTGTGTGTGTGTCTTGATATTCAATAGAATGATCATCCCATCTTCGCTTTGATCTATCCGATGTAATTCTTTTGTGCGGTGCATTTGTTGGGATCCGATGAATTGTGGGTTTATGTTTCAGATATTCGTGAAAAGTATTTGAGTCAAACCTGATTATTATGATTCTTATTTGCATGATCATTATAGCTTCGTAAATCTGTCCGATCAATTGAAATAGTTTGGCCAACTAGACTGATATTTCTTCAGTGAGAGGGGTGTATTGTAGTGGGTTCAATCTGGCGGTGCTCTGTATCCCAGTGACAGAAAGGGACAAGACACGTCTTTGTATTGTTGCCACTAAGGATAAAATTATGGGGTTAGTTCATATTAATTGAATTTTCTTTGTCTACATTATGTCATCGTTCTCCAAGCATTACTCTGTTTTACTTAATACTCTAGATGCATGCTGGATAGCGGTCAATGGGTGGATTAATAGTAGTAGGTGCAGCAGGAGTCGGCCTACTTGCTTATGGATGTGATGCCTACATACACATGATCATTACCGTGAATATCGCATAACTATTTGCTTTTCTATCAATTGCCCAACAGTAATTTGTCTACCCACCGTATGCTTATTTTCATGAGAGATGCCACTAGGGAAAACTATGGCCCCCGGGTCTATTCACTTATAAGTTTACAAACGCTACTATTTTCTTGCTGCTACTATTTGTCTTTTATTTTATTTTTCAATTCATAATTATCTACTACCAACCACACTACTCATAAACTTGCCAATAACGAGCCCAAGGGGATTGACAACCCTCTTGCCTGCGTTGGTGCAAGTGTTTGTTTCTTTGCGTGTAGCCGCTGAAGACGGGGGTTGGTTGTTACTCATATTGGTTCGATAAACCTTGGTTCTACTAAGGGAAATACTTACCTATATTGTGTTGCATCACCCGTTCCTCTTCACGGGAAAAACCCAACGCAGATCACAAGTATCCGGAAGGATTTCTGGCACCATTGCCGGGGAGTATCATCAACCTACCATCAAGTAACTTCACACGAATTTTCATTCACTTGTTCTTCTTTTTATTTGTTGTTGTATTTTTCTTGCTTCATAAAAGGAAATACAAAAATGTTTATCCTTGCTAGTTTACTAGTTTTGCTTGTCCTGTTTGCTTGAAGTTGCTATCATGTCTGATTTTGAAGTTAGTGGTGCTTCCGCCTCTAGTGCAGAAGCCCTTGAATATCCAACTTCACCTTGTGATAAGAATACTAAAATAAATTTTGATGAAGTTGCTAAGGAAAAACTTGATAACCTTGCAGATGATGATCCCTCCAAAGAGGAACCTATTATGCAAACTAAGAAATTCCGTATTGGCAGTGGCAATATTATTGTCAAAATTGTGACCCCAGATTTTTTCACTTGTGTTGGCTCTCTACCTATGATAGGAGGATCTATTCTTGATAGGACCACTAGTTATGCGGATGCCATATGCTTGCTTTTCGTCGAATTGGAAAGACAATTCGTTCATATGTACGCATCCATACAATGGTTGTTTCTAGAGTTCTCTAATATCCAACATGCTCCTACTAAACGATTGGCCACAATATTTCTTGTTCATGAATTTAATCACATTATACAGCAAGCAAGAGAAATATTTGCTCATTATATGATCAATAGTGAGTGCCCACCAATAGAGGGAATCCTTTATGATTTGGAAGAAATAAGGAGATTGAGATCAACGGACTATGTTGCTTATAATGAAAAGAGTAAAATGAATCACAAGTCCTAAAACTATTGGAGGTGTGTTATGTGACGCCCCCATTCTCATCCGTACGCTAATCAATCACCCAATGCGTACGGCCAAGATTAGGGACTCACTGATTAGTACCACAACACGACAAAAGACACAATTATAAAGTCATACAGCTTAATATTACAAGCCAGGGGCCTCGAGGGCTCGAATATAAAGCTCCGACAAGCACAAGTCAGCGAAAACAATAATATCTGAGTACATACATAAGTTAGACAAGTTTGCCTTAAGAAGGCTAGCACAAACATAAACACGGATCGAACGAGGCGAGGCCTCCTGCCTGGGAACCTCCTAACTACTCCTGGACGTCGGAGAAGTCTACGTCGTAGAACGCTCCATCCTGCGGGTAGGGACCTCCGTCGGGGTAGTAGTAGTCGGCATCTCCCGCGTAGTCCACATCCTGGGCTCCATCGTCTGAACGCAGCAACGTATCGAAGGGGAAAAGGGGAGCAAAGCAGCGGTGAGTACTCATCCAAAGTACTCGCAAGACTTACATCAGAACTATACTAGTATGCATCATTCTCAATGAAGGGTTATATCTGGACGGACTGCAGAAAGCAAGAATAGGGAGAAGGCCTAGTCCTATCGAAGACTAGCATCTTCAACATCTTGCAGCATTAGAAGAGTGCAGATTGGTATCTCATACTTATAGTCATATTGTTGTAACAATTTTATTAAGTAACACGCCCAGAGATCCTTCCTCGACTCCCCGCGAGGAAGCAATCCCGGAGCCACAATTCATTTTATTAATTTATGATTATAGTTGTAGTAGGTCAAAGCACAACTCCAAGTCGTCCTGTTACCGTGGACACGGCTATTCGAATAGTTTACTTCCCTGCAGGGGTGCACCACATTCCCCAACACGCTCGATAAGCTCCGGCCGGATACAATTTTCTTGTCATACCCGGCCTCGGCAGATCGACACGACGTAGTCCTACCTAGGCTCAACAGAGAGGCCAGCACGCTGGTCTACATCCTAATGGCTCGGAGTCTTGGGCCATCGCCCTCACCATCCTGCACGTTACGCCCTCGGTCGGGACCAGTCCTAGCACGCCCTCCATCAGGGTCCCTGCGTTCCAGACCACCCGGGCGTGAGTCGAATCTCGTGGCATCTGAAGAGCTTTCGGGAGAATGTACGCCGCCGAGCAGCCCATACTGATTACCCCGCGTGGTGGTTAGTGCATATTAGGCCAACGACCTAACTCAGATTAAATACTCAACCCATTAGCAATTTTATTAGTGTTCAACAATACTCGGGTGCCTTACCGGCGTACCCCACCAAATCTCCGGATGCCTTACGGCGCATCCCACCAAACCTTTCTCTCGCGGGTACCCTTGGGGCCGACCCGTCTTAACAAGTAGCAGTAACCTGGTCATAGTAACTGTGTGTCTGTACATCAAGTGGAGATCTGAGGAATCACCCTCGTTGGATCCCACTCGAGGTAAGAGTAAGGCAAGAGTCGATACCGGTAAATGGAAAAGAGGAATCACCCTTGATACCCATTACCGATAACTACACTACAGAATTAACATCAGGAGTGCTAGTGAGGTATCACCCTCGGCACTCGATGGTAGCTCTGCAGTGCCATACTAAGGGGGTGAGGGGTGATGTGTCCGTAATGGCTTGTCAGTCACGACGACTGAGTCTTCTGTCTTCAAGTCCTCGGAGTCGTCGATGAAAGCAGGGCAACTGTGACTAAGGGGTCTCAGGGGTTCATTGTCCAAACCTATACTAAGCAGTTGATATGATAACATGTGTAGTAGCAGTTCATCAAAAACAGGCTATGCATCAGAATAGGAGCTAACTAATACAGTAGAAAAATTCTAATGCAAGCATAAGAGGGAGAGAGATGGGTGATATCGGAATGCTCAAGGGGTTTTTGCTTGCCTTGCTGCTCTGCGGCAAAAGGCTGAACGTCAACGGTGTAGTCGATCTCGGCAGCTCCGTCAGCCTCGGGGTCTACCGAAGAGAAGAGGGGGAAGAAACAATAAATACAAGGCACACAGATGCAACATGATGCATGACATGGCAATATGCAGGGCTAGCGGTGATCTAACGCAGTACTACACGTCTTAGGCGAAGCGGGAGAATATCTGACGATATTTCCCGGGTCTGTTGATTTATTGAACAGACGAATCGGAGGGGGACAGTTCCATGTTTGCGATGCTAGAGGCATGTGCCAGCTAGGATGCATTGTAGGGTTGCCTAAAATCATGTCTAAGTCATGTCAGTTATTTTAGGATTTAATTTGGATTTATTATTCGGCAGACATGCACTATTCATCTATCCGAAACAGGCAAAAAGTTGCATGTTCAGATAGCTAGGGGCATGTGACAGATGAATGGATTGCACCATTGCATTCTTTGGATTTTTCTGATCAAGTTTCATATATAAATTATTTTCATCTGACTTATAGATTATTTTCTATGATTTTCTAAAGTTTTATTGATTTTCTGGAATTAAATCTATTTATTAAATCAAGATTATCCAAAACAGTGTAATGCTGATGCCAGCATGACATCAGGATGACATCAGCAGTCAATAGTGGGCTGGCCAGGTCAAAACTGACCAGTGGGCCCCACCTGTCATAGACTCTGGTCTAATTTCAGTTTATTAAGCTAAACTAAACAGAGTTAATTAGGGGAGGGCCCCACATGTGAGTGTCTATTTAGTGTTAAACTAATTATTTCGATTAACTTAATTTAGCTAATTAGAAAACTGACAGGGGGACCCACCTATCATTGGCACAGGGGCATGGGGTCCCACCAGACAGTGACTGGTCAACCCAGTCAACTGGGGCCAGGGCCCCCACTGGCAGTGACCCAGGGGTGGCCCCCAGGTGTGCCACGTCGGCGGTGGCCGGCGGCTCGCCGCCGGCGACCACAAAACGCGACGGCGCGCACTGGAGGTGGTCGGGATTCGTCCCCCGGCCGCCATTTCGCGCGCGGTTAGGCGCGTTGATACAGGTGCTCGACCGCGCGTCCAATGGTGGTGGTGGCGTCGCCGGAGTCTGCCGGAATCGGCACCGGCGATGACGGCAGGCGGCGGCGGTTACGGGAGCACGACGGGGTCGGCACTACAGCGGTCAAAACGGACGGGGCAAGCGCGGGATAGACCCTACGCGTTGCGGCGAGCACAACGGTGGCACGCCCGTGACCAAATGGTCACCGGAGGCTTGTCGGCGACGAGCCCCGCGGCGGACGCGTACGGGAGCTCGTCGGGGACGGCGTTAGGCGGCTCGAGCGGGCGTGTGCGCCTGCGCGTCGTGCTCCTGGAAGCACCAGGAGCTCGACGGTGGGCTCAGGCGAGCGCGACAACGACGGTGGCGACGGCCACGAGCTCAATGGCGGCGACGCGTTCGGGTGCTCGAGGGGAACGGTGCTACGGCGGTGCATACGCACGGGGAAGAGAGGGAGAGGGAGGCGGAGGCTCACAGCGGTGGTAGCCGTTCAAAGCGGGCTCGGGGAAGGCTTGGGGCGGCCGGAATCGTGGCGGCGACGGCGGCGGCCCGAGGAGGAAGAAGACGGCGAGCGGGCGTTCCAGGAGCTCCGGGGGTCCAGCTCGAGGTCGAGGAGGATGAGGAGGCCGAGGCGGAGCAGAGGGACGCGTCGAGGAGGCGGCGGAGTGGCTATGGCCGCGGCTACGGGTCGGCCATGGCGAGATCTGATGGGGAGAGAGGGAGGAGAGCGAGGGGGAAATGGACGGGGCAGCATCCAAGGGGGAGGGGCGCCCGCGGCCTTATCCCCTCGCCACCTGCTCCGTTGCCGTGGCGGCCAGTGGCCGGAGCGAGGCGCGCTCGGCCACGGCGGCGACGACACGCAGGGAGGGAGCAGGTAGGGGAGGGCCCTGGTGGGCTGGACCGGCTGGGCTCGGCCGAGTAGCCAGGTAAGTGGCCCCTTTTCTTTTTCTTTCTTTTCTTTTCTATTTTTCTTTTTAAATTCTTCTGTTTTATTTATTTTAGGCCAATTTTCTTTATTGTAAAAATGTGTCACTGGCTCCAATAAATGGCTAGCAATATTAGGGAGGGCCACTTCCATCTTGGGCATTTTTAGAACCTGTTTGTAATTTCACAATTGATTTAAAGGCATTTTAAAATGCATTTAGCTCCTGTTAATACTGGTGGGGTCCACACCAGAAGATTGGTGATGTTGTTTTCCTCAACATTATTTGTTTTAGAATATTCCACAATTTTGGAACATTTTACCTTTGGTATTTGCAGAATTATTTTATCACCATAATTCCTAGGCATTTTGAAAAGGAATTTGAACTGAAATTTGAACTTCAACTTGATCAAACTTCAATTAGCAAAATAACTAGGCACTGTTCACGATCATTACTTTAGCTTAATTACAATGATCACTGTAGCATAAGCCCAGGGTGTCACAATTCTCCCCTACTAACAAGAATTCTCGTCCCGAGAATTAAGAAGTAGAAGGGAAGAGCCCGAGGTATTCTGCACGAAGATGATCTTCGCGTTCCCAAGTGGCTTCATCTTCAGAGTTATTCGCCCACTGCACTTTGAAGAACTTGGAAACCTTCTGACGAGTCCGACGTTCAGTTTCATCGAGAATGCGGACTGGTTGCTCTTCGTAAGAAAGGTCTTGTTGCAGTTCCAGCATCTCATGGTCCACTGCTCGGATAGGATCCTTGAAGCAGCGACGAAGCTGTGACACATGGAACACATCGTGAACCTGTGACAGGTTTGGCGGTAGTTCCAACTGATATGCCACTTTACCACGCCTTTCGAGAACAGTGAAAGGACCAATATATCGAGGAGCCAGCTTGCCCTTGATTCCAAATCGGTGTGTACCTCTCATTGGCGTGACTCGAAGATAAGCCTTCTCGCCAGGTTGATAGACCATGTCTTTGTGATGACGGTCATACTGACTCTTCTGACGAGACTGAGCAGCCTTAAGATTTGCTTGAATGATGTGGACTTGATCTTCGGCATGTTGGATTATATCCGGGCCGATAAGTGTACGTTCCCCAGTTTCTGACCAATTCAGAGGAGTCCGACACTTACGTCCATATAATACTTCAAAAGGAGCCATCTTCAGACTAGCTTGGTAGCTATTGTTGTAGGAGAACTCAGCAAATGGAAGGGATTCTTCCCATTTCTTGCCGAATGAAATGACACAAGCTCGAAGCATGTCTTCGAGAATCTGATTGACTCTTTCCACTTGACCCTGGGATTGAGGTGAAAAGCGGTGCTGAAGGACAAACGAGTCTCCATAGCTTTCTGGAAACTTGTCCAAAATCTTGAAGTGAATAAACTGCCACGGTCTGAACTGATAACCAGAGGAATACCGTGGAGTGAAACAATTCTGGACATGTACAGATCTGCCAGCTGACTAGCAGTAATAGTTTCCTTGATCGCCAGGAAATGTGCAACTTTGGACAACCGGTCAATGACGACAAGAATAGCATCATTACCTTTCTGCGACCTGGGAAATCCAGTAATGAAGTCCATTTCAACATGATCCCATTTCCATTCAGGAATAGAAATAGGCTGCAGAGTTCCAGCAGGCCTCTGATGTTCTGCTTTGATCCGGCGGCAAATGTCACATTCTGAAACATATCGAGCAATGTCTTGTTTCATTTTTGACCACCAGAATCTTTGACGGATGTCTTGATACATCTTGGTACTACCTGGATGGATAGACAGTGGAGTATCGTGAGCTTCTTCCATTATTTTAGCAGTCATATCCAGGTTTTTCTTCTTCGTGGGGACGAAAAATCGACCCTTAAAGTACAGGGCGCCATCCTCAGCCACGGTGAAGTCTGAGGGTTTACCTTCTTCCAGGTATCGTTTAATCCTTTCAACTTCACTGCAATAGAGCTGCATAGTTTTGATGCTGCGCACGAGATCTGGTTCAACAACCAGGTTACACAAAGAACCCTGGTTAACAACACGAAGGTTCATCTTGCGAAACTCCTCAGCAGGAGGACCGAGATAACCCTGGGGGACTATATGGAGGTTCAGCTTGCAAAATTCTTCTTGAATCAGGGGGTGAACCTTGTGAACCTGGAGGTAATTACAATAGGACTTGCGGCTCAAAGCATCAGCCACTACATTAGCCTTGCCAGGGGTATATGAAATACCGAAATCATAGTCTGTGAGGGATTCCATCCATCTTCGCTGGCGGAGATTCAAGTCCGGTTGAGTAAAAAGGTACTTTAGACTTTGATGGTCTGTATAGATCTCGCAACGATTACCAACAAGGTAATGTCGCCAATTCAATAGAGCATAGACCACTGCAGCTAACTCGAGATCATGAACTGGATAGTTCTCTTCATGAGGACGCAATTGTCTTGAGGCATAGGCAACTACTCTGCGCTCTTGCATTAGGACACAGCCTAATCCTTGACGGGAGGCATCACAATATATGGCAAAGTCCTTATGAGTATCCGGAGGAGCAAGCACCGGTGCTGATGTGAGCTTGTCCTTGAGAGTCTGAAAACTTTCCTGACATTTGTCTGTCCATTCGAACTTAACACCCTTGCGAAGCAGATTGGTCAGGGGCTTTGCGATCTTGGAGAAGTTCTCGATGAATCGACGGCAATAGCTGGCGAGACCGAGAAAACTTCTGACTTGCTTGACATTCTTCGGGGGAGTCCAGTCAAGAATAGCCTGAACTCGTTCAGGGTTGACGGCAATACCATCCTTGGAGATCACATGACCAAGGTAAGTCACTTCATCTAGCCAGAACTCACACTTAGAGAACTTTGCATATAGTTGATGTTCTCGAAGCCTTTCAAGCACAAGGCGAAGATGTTCAGCATGCTCTTCTTTATTCTTGGAGAATACCAGAATGTCATCCAAATATACCACGACGATCTTGTCGAGATAATCCATGAAGATATAATTCATCAACCGAGAGAAAGTTGCTGGGGCATTTGTTAAGCCGAAAGACATGACGGTGTACTCGTATGAACCGTAGCGAGTAACAAATGCTGTCTTTGGAATATCTTCTTCACGAACACGGATCTGATGATAACCCAACCTCAAGTCAAGTTTGGAAAACACTGATGATCCAGCAAGCTGATCATACAGGTCATTGATCCGAGGAAGCTGATATTTGTTTTGAATTGTTGCTTGGTTAACAGGCCGGTAATCTTGAACTAACCGATTCGTACCATCTTTCTTCTTGACAAAGAGAGAAGGTGCTCCCCAAGCTGAGGAACTAGGTCGAATAAAACCCTTGCGAAGCGATTTGTCAATTTCTTCCTTAAGCTCAAGAAGTTCATGAGGAGGCATTTTATAAGGCCGCTTGGCTATAGGAGTGATACCAGGTACCAAGTCGATGACAAACTCGACAACTCTAGCAGGGGGAATGCCGGAAGTTCTTCTGGAAACACATCCGGGAAGTCTCGAACCACTGGAATGCTTTCAATCCCCTCGAGAGGTGAAGCATTCAATGCGTTCATGAAATGAATCTGGGTTTCGGCATTACGAACGAGACGAGCGGTATGAACCATTAACTCGTTGGAAGGGTGCAGAAGATGCACGGTTTTTGTGGCACAAACGACTGAAGCGCTATGTGCTGTCATCCACTCCATTCCCAAGAGTAAGTCAATATTTGAGGATGCCAACACCATGGGCGAGACGAGGAACTCTAGTCCTTCGATCTCAACGGCAACTTTGGGGCATACCACAGAAGTCTGACAATTACCCGCGGGTGTGGATACCATTATTTGAATGTCCATGTTCTCGCTCTTAAGGTTATGCTTATATGCAAATTCTTCCGACATGAATGAATGCGATGACCCAGTATCAAATAATACGGATGCGGGTATTGAGTTAACAAGAAGTGTACCCATCACAGTAGCAGGCTGGTCTTGAACTTGATTCAGATCAACATTGTTGGCTAGAACACGACCAGTGTTAGGCCTGGTGTTGTTGTTGCGGGGCTGGTTGGTAGACAGCGCAAGCTGATTCTGATTCTGCCTGCATTCTCTAGCACGGTGACCTGGAGGGCCACACTTGAAGCACAGTCCCTTCTCAGGACGGGATGGTGGAGGCTGAGGTGCTCTTGGCGGTACAACTCTTGGCTGTCTTGGCGGTGGAGGGGGCAGACGAGGCGCCACATAGGATGGCCTCGGTGCATAAACAGGTGGACGGTAGTTGTTGGGGATCCAGATCCTTTGCTTCTGAGGACGTGGGCCCGAAGATGAACCCACGTCAATCTTGCGCTTGGTGTGATCCTTGTACCTCTGCAGACCTGTCCCAATCTGGATAGCCTTATTCACCAAGGTGGCGAAATCAGGGAAGTCGTGAGCCAGAAGAGCAAGGTGAATATCTGGGTGAAGACCTTCACGGAACTTCTCCTGTCTGCGAGCATCAGTTGCAACGTCTTCTTCCGCATAGCGAGATAAGTCCAGAAATTCCCGCTGATAAGCATCCACAGTCTTGCTGCCCTGGACTAAGTTGCGGAACTCACACTTCTTCTTGTCCATTGTTCCCTGGGGAAAATGGCGAGCACGAAACGCAGCTTGGAACTCCGGCCAGGTGATGATTGTTCCAACAGGCTGAGAGCACCTGTGGCTGTCCCACCATTGAGCAGCGGGACCCTTCAGAAAGTACGAGGCAAAGGTGACATAACTAGCCTCTGGGGCGCCTGAAGATTCCAGCTCATAAGTGATGTCACGGAGCCAGTCATCTGCGTCAAGCGGCTGAGTTGAGCTGCGGAAGATCGTAGGGTTGAGGCGCATGATGTCTTGCAGAGTCACTGGGGCTGGCTGCTGATTCATGTTCAGCCTTGGGAAGTGATCCATAAGCCCTTGCATAAACTGGCGATTCAGTTCAAACTGTCGCATCATAGCAGCCATGTAGTCCGGTGGCGGTGGTGGCTCAGGCATGCCATGACCACGACCAGCTGGCCTAACCATTCTGCCAATTTTAACAGTGGTAGTTTAGAATTTGGTAATTGCAACATCAATGAATCATTCATGAAGTAAATTGCACAAAGAAGGAAGTGCAATAATTACGACATAGTAGTTCAGATTTCAACATACAGATCCATACATAAGTCTATTACAAACCATAAGTTCGTTAGAAAATAGACGATAGATCCGGCATGAAATTAAACTAGACAACTAGGCGGCACGCAGGCACGCGGTGGAGGGATACAACAACGCCTCAGCGTCGGAGACAACGAAAGTAGCCGGGGAGCTGCAGGTGACCCTGAAATCTGGTGAAGGAGTACTGCATCCCATGCACACCCTGATGCAGAACCTGCATATCAACTGGGAGCCTAGGCCCAAGTGCGGGAGCACGACCTCCAACAGCAGGCCACTCAAGTCCTGGAGGAAACTCAGTCGGACGCGGGTGGAGAACAAACTCTGTATGCATCCCCGCAATGACTGCTGGCCTCAACTGCTCCAAAGCCTGGTAAAGACGAGCACGGGTGGCGTACAGCTCAAAGTTAAGAGCCCTGACAGTGCAATCCAGAGCCTCAGTGTACTAAACCAGAACCCGTGGGTCGTAGCGACGACTCACATAGGGGGCACAAACAGCAGTGTAGGACCGATCAGTACGCTGCGGAGCGAAAGGAATCAAGACCTCAGCGTTGGCTGGCGTATCAACTCCAGCAGGGGTATACGGAATGTACCGGTATACCGAATCCTCTAATCTGGGTTCGCTGCATGGAGGCGAACAATAGCAGCATAGGCAGCATCCTGTACTACCATCTCAACAGTCACTCCAATACCACGAAAGGTGTGCAGCTCAGTGATGGAGCGATCCCATCGATCCCAGATAACCATCTCAGCCTCATACTGCACCTGGTTGAACTCGTGGTAGTCCTCGTAAACAGTGTACTCGGGGTACCAACGATAACCCAGTGTCTTCAAGAGGCCATTCAAAATGGCCGGGGACCCAGTCGTATCGTGTGCGTAGGTCAGACGGACGATCTGCCTAGTGGGACGCATCTGTAACAAGGAGATTCAAGATGTCAAATGACAGTGTGTGCATCATAACTTCAAAGAAGACAACTTTCGACGAAACACTCGACGAAACAATTCTCCGGTGGATGTGATAACGAGAACCTAATGTTAGATTTTTGCAAAATCTTTAACCCGAAAGAGAAGAGAGATCAGAACCCAGAGTATAGACGAGGAATAAAAGATCCTAATACCACCCGATTGAGATGTGGGCCCGTAAGCCACAGCATCAGTGTTAGTAAATCAGTTCCAATGACTAGACTCAACTTCGGCCAAGGAGTTGGAAAGGGGGCTACCTATAGGCAGTCGGCTCTGATACCAACTTGTGACGCCCCCATTCTCATCCGTACGCTAATCAATCACGCAATGCGTACGGCCAAGATTAGGGACTCACTGATTAGTACCACAACACGACAAAAGACATAATTATAAAGTCATACAGCTTAATATTACAAGCCAGGGGCCTCGAGGGCTCAAATATAAAGCTCCGACAAGCACAAGTCAGCGAAAACAATAATATCTGAGTACAGACATAAGTTAGACAAGTTTGCCTTAAGAAGGCTAGCACAAACATAAACACGGATCGAACGAGGCGAGGCCTCCTACCTGGGAACCTCCTAACTACTCCTAGACATCGGAGAAGTCTATGTCGTAGAACGCTCCATCCTGCAGGTAGGGACCTCCGTCGGGGTAGTAGTAGTCGGCATCTCCCGCGTAGTCCACATCCTGGGCTCCATCGTCTGAACGGAGCAACGTATCGAAGGGGAAAAGGGGAGCAAAGCAGCGGTGAGTACTCATCCAAAGTACTCGCAAGACTTACATCAGAACTATACTAGTATGCATCATTCTCAATGAAGGGTTATATCTGGACGGACTGCAGAAAGCAAGAATAGGGAGAAGGCCTAGTCCTATCGAAGACTAGCATCTTCAACATCTTGCAGCATTAGAAGAGTGCAGATTGGTATCTCATACTTATAGTCATATTGTTGTAACAATTTTATTAAGTAACACGCCCAGAGATCCTTCCTCGACTCCCCGCGAGGAAGCAATCCTGGAGCCACAATTCATTTTATTAATTTATGATTATAGTTGTAGTAGGTCAAAGCACAACTCCAAGTCGTCCTGTTACCGTGGACACGGCTATTCGGATAGTTTACTTCCCTGCAGGGGTGCACCACATTCCCCAACACGCTCGATAAGCTCCGGCCGGATACAATTTTCTGGTCATACCCGGCCTCGGCAGATCGACACGACGTAGTCCTACCTAGGCTCAACAGAGAGGCCAGCACGCTGGTCTACATCCTAATGGCTCGGAGTCTTGGGCCATCGCCCTCACCATCCTGCACGTTACGCCCTCGGTCGGGACCAGTCCTAGCACGCCCTCCATCAGGGTCCCTGCGTTCCAGACCACCCGGGCGCGAGTCGAATCTCGTGGCATCTGAAGAGCTTTCGGGAGAATGTACGCCGCCGAGCAGCCCATACTGATTACCCCGCGTGGTGGTTAGTGCGTATTAGGCCAACGACCTAACTCAGATTAAATACTCCACCCATTAGCAATTTTATTAGTGTTCAGCAATACTCGGGTGCCTTACCGGCGTACCCCACCAAATCTCCGGATGCCTTACGGCGCATCCCACCAAACCTTTCTCTCGCGGGTACCCTTGGGGCCGACCCGTCTTAACAAGTAGCAGTAACCTGGTCATAGTAACTGTGTGTCTGTACATCAAGTGGAGATCTGAGGAATCACCCTCGTTGGATCCCACTCGAGGTAAGAGTAAGGCAAGAGTCGATACCGGTAAATGGAAAAGAGGAATCACCCTTGATACCCATTACCGATAACTACGCTACAGAATTAACATCAGGAGTGCTAGTGAGGTATCACCCTCGGCACTCGATGGTAGCTCTGCAGTGCCATACTAAGGGGGTGAGGGGTGATGTGTCCGTAATGGCTTGTCAGTCACGACGACTGAGTCTTCTGTCTTCAAGTCCTCGGAGTCGTCGATGAAAGCAGGGCAACTGTGACTAAGGGGTCTCAGGGGTTCATTGTCCAAACCTATACTAAGCAGTTGATATGATAACATGTGTAGTAGCAGTTCATCAAAAACAGCCTATGCATCAAAATAGGAGCTAACTAATACAGTAGAAAAATTCTAATGCAAGCATAAGAGGGAGAGAGATGGGTGATATCGGAATGCTCAAGGGGGTTTTGCTTGCCTTGCTGCTCTGCGGCAAAAGGCTGAACGTCAACAGTGTAGTCGATCTCGGCAGCTCCGTCAGCCTCGGGGTCTACCGAAGAGAAGAGGGGGAAGAAACAATAAATACAAGGCACACAGATGCAACATGATGCATGACATGGCAATATGCAGGGCTAGCGGTGATCTAACGCAGTACTACACGTCTCAGGCGAAGCGGGAGAATATCTGACGATATTTTCCGGGTCTGTTGATTTATCGAACAGACGAATCGGAGGGGGACAGTTCCATGTTTGCGATGCTAAAGGCATGTGCCAGCTAGGATGCAGTGTAGGGTTGCCTAAAATCATGTCTAAGTCATGTCAGTTATTTTAGGATTTAATTTGGATTTATTATTCGGCAGACATGCACTATTCATCTATCCGAAACAGGCAAAAAGTTGCATGTTCAGATAGCTAGGGGCATGTGACAGATGAATGGATGGCACCATTGCATTCTTTGGATTTTTCTGATCAAGTTTCATATATAAATTATTTTCATCTGACTTACAGATTATTTTCGATGATTTTCTAAAGTTTTATTGATTTTCTGGAATTAAATCTATTTATTAAATCAACATTATCCAAAACAGTGTAATGCTGACGCCAGCATGACATCAGGATGACATCAGCAGTCAACAGTGGGCTGGCCAGGTCAAACCTGACCAGTGGGCCCCACCTGTCATAGACTCTGGTCTAATTCCAGTTTATTAAGCTAAACTAAACAGAGTTAATTAGGGGAGGGCCCCACATGTGAGTGTCTATTTAGTGTTAAACTAATTATTTCGATTAACTTAATTTAGCTAATTAGAAAACTGACAGGGGGACCCACCTGTCATTGGCACAGGGGCATGGGGTCCCACCAGACAGTGACTGGTCAACCCAGTCAGCCCAGTTGACTGGGTCAACCCAGTCAACTAGGGCCAGGGGCCCCACTGGCAGTGACCCAGGGGTGGGCCCCAGGTGTGCCACGTCGGCGGTGGCCGGCGGCTCGCCGCCGGCGACCACAAAACGCGACGGCGCGCACTGGAGGTGGTCGGGATTCGTCCCCCGGCCGCCATTTCGCGCGCGGTTAGGCGCGTTGATACGGGTGCTCGACCGCACGTCCAACGGTGGTGGTGGCGTCGCCGGAGTCGGCCGGAATCGGTGCCGGCGATGACGGCAGGCGGCGGCGGCTACGGGAGCTCGACGGGGTCGGCACTACAGCGGTCAAAACGGACGGGGCAAGCGCGGGATGGACACTACGCGTTGCGGCGAGCACAACGGTGGTACGCCCGTGACCAAATGGTCACCGGAGGCTCGTCGGCGACGAGCTCTGCGGCGGACGCGTACGGGAGCTCGTCGGGGACGGCGCTAGGCGGCTCGAGCGGGCGTGTGCGCGTGCGCGTCGTGCTCCTGGAAGCACCAGGAGCTCGACGGTGGGCTCAGGCGAGCGCGATAACGACGGTGGCGACGGCCACGAGCTCAACGGCGGCGACGCGTTCGGGTGCTCGAGGGGAACGGTGCTACGGCGGCGCATACGCACGGGGAAGAGAGGGAGAGGGAGGCGGAGGCTCACAGCGGTGGTAGCCGTTCAAAGCGGGCTCGGGGAAGGCTTGGGGCAGCCGGAATCGTGGCGGCGACGGCGGCGGCCCAAGGAGGAAGAAGATGGCGAGCGGGCGTTCCAGGAGCTCCGGGGGTCCAGCTCGAGGTCGAGGAGGACGAGGAGGCCGAGGCGGAGCAGAGGGACGCGTCGAGGAGGCGGGGGAGTGGCTGTGGCCGCGGCTACGGGTCGGCCATGGCGACGGCGGCACTCGGGCGCGGCGAGATCTGATGGGGAGAGAGGGAGGAGAGCGAGGGGGAAATGGACGGGGCGGCGTCCAAGGGGGAGGGGCGCCCGCGGCCTTATCCCCTCGCCACCTGCTCCGTCGCCGTGGCGGCCAGTGGCCGGAGCGAGGCGCGCTCGGCCACGGCGGCAACGACACGCAGGGAGGGAGCAGGTAGGGGAGGGCCCTGGTGGGCTGGACCGGCTGGGCTCGGCCCAGTAGCCAGGTAAGTTGCCCCTTTTCTTTTTCTTTCTTTTCTTTTCTGTTTTTCTTTTTAAATTCTTTTGTTTTATTTATTTTAGGCCAGTTTTCTTTATTGTAAAAATGTGTCACTGGCTCCAATAAATGGCTAGCAATATTAGGGAGGGCCACTTCCATCTTGGGCATTTTTAGAACCTGTTTGTAATTTCACAATTGATTTAAAGGCATTTTAAAATGCATTTAGCTCCTGTTAATACTGGTGGGGTCCACACCAGAAGATTGGTGATGTTGTTTTCCTCAACATTATTTGTTTTAGAATATTCCCCAATTTTGGAACATTTTACCTTTGGTATTTCAGAATTATTTTATCACCATAATTCCTAGGCATTTTGAAAAGGAATTTGAACTGAAATTTGAACTTCAACTTGATCAAACTTCAATTAACAAAATAACTAGGCACTGTTCATGATCATTACTGTAGCTTAATTACAATGATCACTGAAGCATAAGCCCAGGGTGTCACATGTTAGTTTAGTACTATAACTTTGAAACTGTAGTTTTTGGTCCTAAAACTATTGGAGGTTTGTCGGTTTAGTCCTATTACTTTGAAACTGCAGTTTTGGGTCCTAAAATTATTGGAGGTGTGTCAGTTTAGTCCTATAACTTCAAAAGTGTAGTTTTGGGTCCCAAAAACTATGTATGTTTGCTCATCTCTGAGGTCCTAAGTTTCCATGACTAGCATCCATGGTGCAGTTTTTCAAATGAGCCCCTTATATGTGTTTACTTCCATGGTAGCAATTGGACATTGTGCGACATGTCATTCTACTAGTGTTGGGTGAGGTTGAGATGACCGGTCTACCCTCCTCACTAGAGTTCAAGCCATCATGCCACTGATGGCCTCCATACTGTTGAACATTATGTGCGTGAGAGAAGACAAGGGCTTGAGAATGAGGCGAGACAACTCTCTAGGGGGTTTCTTGCATAATTACCTTCCATAAGTTAATCTCATGGGTCCATTGGGTCAACGTGGCAACAATCCAAGCATCGTTAAGCAACACGTCGGCGGATCAATACTGGCCATACAAGCTTAGGACCTAATATGAACAAACTTACATAGTTTTGGGATCCAAATGTGCGTGTTCAAAGTTAATAGGACTAAACTGACACACCTCCAATAGTTTTAGGATGAAAATTGCAGTTTTGAACTTATAGGACTAAACTGACACACCTCCAATAGTTGTAGGACTCAAAAGTGCAGTTTCGAAGTTATAGGACTAAAGTGACACACCTCCAATAGTTTTAGGACTTATGATGCATTTTACTCTAATGAAAACATAAGGAAAAAGGTTCCACCTAATGTCTTGATTGATAAAATTTCCAAATTCAATGATGAAATTATTGTTAAAAATCTTGAATTAGATTTTGAGCTTGAGGTGAAACGAAGGAAATATCTTTATCGGAACCTTTACAATGAAGAATTTACTATAATTTATGAAAGTTCCAAGGAGGAACCTCCTTCTCCTCCAGAGATAGATCTCACGGATCCTTGTGTTGTAAAGTTTAGTCCCTTCAACTATTTTTGCTTGCCCATAACAAAACTTGCAGCTGAGATAAGGGAATGTGATTATAGCAGGGTGAATCTCTCTTATGGTTATGACAACACTTGATCATATGCATTATGCCTAGCTAGGGGCGTAAAACAATAGCGCTAGTTGGGAGGCAACCCAATAGTTATCTTTAATTTTGCCTTTTTACTTTCTGTTTGTGTGTGATAACATGATTTTTGCTACTGTAATGATTGTGTTTTGATGTTTAATTAGTGTTTGTGCCAAGTAAAGCCTTTGGGATAATTTGCATGATGAGTATAATTGATGCTGTGCAAAAACACAAACTTTAGCGTTCAGTCCAGAATTTCTCTGATTTTACTGGAATGTCTTTTGGATCTTAATTTTCGACACAATGTTTCTATACAAATTCTTCAAATTTTCCTAAATTTTCAGAATTTTGTTTAGATACATAAGTATGGTTTATTTACAGATCTTTACAGACTGTTCTATTTTAGATAGATTCTGTTTTTGCTTGCATAGTTTGCTTGTTTTGATGATGCTATGGATAAGTTAGAATACAGTCCCTTATGAAATAATAAAATAAGAATCAATTTATAAAAGTACCTAAAGTATTTGATATGTTTATTATACTATCGGATCTCACGAAGTTTCTGTTGAGTTTTGTGTGCTAAAGTTTTGGGTGTTATCGCGATGGACGAATGAATAAGGAGCGGCAAGAGCCTAAGCTTGGGGATGCCCAACGCACCCCAAGGTAATATTCTAGGAAGACCCAAGCATCTAAGCTTGGGGATGCCCCGGAAGGCATCCCCTCTTTCGTCTCAATTCATCGGTATGTCACTTGGAGCTATATTTTTATTCATCACATGATATGAGCTTTGCTTGGAGCGTCGTTTGCTTTGGTTTGCCTTTGTTTTAGTTTTCCAGAATCATTGTTTGCTGGACACACCTATTTGGGAGAGACACACAATCACCATGATTTGTTAGAATACTCTATGTGCTTCACTTATATCATTTGAGCTTAGCAGTTGCTCTAGTACTTCACTTATATCTTTTAGAGCATGGTGGCGTATAGATTTTACAGAAATAATTGCACTCTCGTTCTTCACTTATATTTGTTTGAGAGTTAATAAACAGCGATGGTAATTTGCATGGGTTATAAGACTAGTTCAAAAATAATAGGTATTCAATGAGTGCATAATCAAAACCACATGTAGCACATAAAAGAGAAATCATGGTTAATGATATTAATGGGGTAATGTGAAAGAGCATGAGTGCATGATCATTGGTTAATAAAAGTATCATGAATTAGAGGTTGTTAACTGTTGTTCATCAAAATATTTTTATAGCATGGTGATGATGTGTGAGCATACTTATTCCTCGTTGAAATCCTAGTGTTGTTTAAGTCGGGGGCGCGCGATGGTTAACTCCTACCAACCTCCTCCCAGGGGCATGCGAGTAGTGCTTTGCTTCAAGAGAGCTAATAAAATCTTGCAATACAAACCCCGTGAATCCATGGATATACGCACTCTCACCTTCACATATTTGCTAGCCTCTTCGGTACCGTGCATCGCCCATTCTCACCTCAAGGATCGGAGCAACTTTCGCCGGTGCATACAAACCCCGTGACAAGATACGCTCTGTTGCACATAATCCACATTATATCTTCTTCAAAACAGCCACCATACCTACCTATCATGGCATTTCCATAGCCATTCCGAGATATATTGCCGTGCAACTTCCACCATCGCATCATATGACTTGTACTTCCATTGTCATATTGCTTTGCATGATCGTAATATAGCTAGCATGATATTTACATGGCTTGTCCGTTTTTTGATATCTTTTGCTATGCTAGATCATTGCACATGCTGGTGCACTGCCAGAGGCATTCATATAGAGTCATATCATCCTATGAGTTTTTCGTATCAGGTTGTAAGTAAATAAAATGCGATGATCATCATTATTTAGGGCACTGTCTCAGTGAGGAAAGAATGATGGAGTCAATGATTCCCCCACAAGTCGGGAAGAGATTCCGGACAAAAAATAAAAGAAAAAGAAAAACGGAAAAAAAAAGAAAAATGGTGAAAGAAAAAAAAGAAAAAGAAAAGGAAAAAATAAATAAATGAGAGAAAAGAGAGAAGGGACAGTGCTACTACCTCTTATTCCACACTTGTGCCTCAAAGGGGCACCATGTTCTTCATATAGAGAGTCTCTTGTTTTGTCACTTCCATGTGCTAGTGGGAATTTTTCGTTATAGAACTTAGCTTGTATATTCCAATGACAAGCTTCCTCAAATGCCCGAGGTCTTCATGAGCAAGAAAGTTAGATGCACACCCACTTAGCTTCAATTGAGCTTTCATACACTTATAGCTCTAGTGCATCCGTTGCATGGCAATCCCTACTCCTCGCATTGATATCTATTGATTGGCATCTCGAAAGCCCATTGATACGCCTAGTTGATGCGAGACTTTATTCTCCAATTTCACCCCTTTGAAACCCACCACCATATACTATTCCACCTTTATGCTATATCCATGGTTCACGCTCATCTATTGCGCCAGTAATAAAAAGCTGAAGCGCGTTAAAAAGTACGATCCAATTGCCTGACTTGACACCGTGATGCTTAACATTTATATTTATGTGGTGAGGACGGAGCCATGCTATTCTTATATGATAAAATGAATAGGGGGTGGACATTCTTTTTGGATCGTATGCTTTGAAACTTTATGATTATGTTGCTTATGTTTATAAGTATTACTATGTTGATGTTTATTAATTCATCGTTTCTCAATGATCAAACCTGCAAAAGATTACATGTTGGACAGCATGTCACATAAAAAATTCTGTTTTTATCATTTACCTACTCGAGGACGAGTAGGAATTAAGCTTGGGGATGCTGATACGTCTCCAACGTATCTATAATTTTTGATTGTTCCATGCTATTATATTATCATTCTAGGATACTTTTTGGGTATTTATTTACCAATTATTATTATTTTTGAGCACTAACCTATTAACCCTGTGCCAGTTACTGTTTTCTGCGTGTTTTTGGCTTTTCAGGTTCACCGTACCAAACGAAGTCCAATTGGCATGAATTTTTTTGGTGATTTTGTCTGGACCAAAAGAAGACCTGGAAGCTTCGGGAGGAGACCAGAGGCCGCATGAGGATAATAGCACGCAACCAGGCACTGCCAGGGGGTAGGGCGTGCCTTGTTGCGTGATCCTCCCCTCGGCTGCCTCCTGGCATACCTCTTCGCCCTATAAATTCACATTAATCCCAAAAGCCCTAAGGGGCATCCCGAAACACTTTTTCCGCCACCGCAAGTCCCTGTTCCGCCATGTGCCCATCTGGAGCCCTGTTCCGGTGCCCTACCGGAGGGGGGGTCGATCACGGAGGGCCTCTTCATCATCCTTGCTGCTCCCATGGTGATGTGTGAGAAGTTCACCACAGACCAACCCGTTCGTAGTTAGTACCTAGATGCTATCTCTCTCTCTCTCTCTACGATACAATGATCATCACATCTTCACTTTGATCTATCCGATGTAACTCTTTTGTGCGGTGCATTTGTTGGAATCTGATGAATTGTGGGTTTATGTTTCAAATTATTCATGAAAAGTATTTGAGTCAAACCTGATTATTATGATTCTTCTTTGCATGATCATTATAGCTTCATAAATCTCTCCGATCTATTGAAATAGTTTGGCCAACTAGATTGCTATTTCTTCAGTGAGAGGGGTGCGTTATAGTGGGTTCAATCTGGTGGTGCTCTATATCCCAGTGACAGAAAGGGACAAGAGACGTCTTTGTATTGTTGCCACTAAGGATAAAACGATGGGGTTTGTTCATATTAATTGAATTCTCTTTGTCTACATCATGTCATCGTTTTCCAAGCATTAACCTATTTTACTTAATACTCTAGATGCATGCTAGATAGCAGTGGATGGGTGTACCAATAGTAGTAGGTGCAGGCAGGAGTCGGCCTACTTGCTTATGGACGTGATGCCTATATACTCATGATCGTTGCCTTGCATATCGCATAACTTTTCCGCTTTTCTATCAATTGCCCAATAGTAATTTGTCTACCCACCGTATGCTTATTTTCATGAGAGATGCCACTAGGGAAAGCTATGGCCCCCGGGTCTATCCACTTATAAGTTTACAAATGCCACTATTTACTTGCTCTTATTATTTGTATTTTATTTTATTTTGAAATTCATAATTATCTACTACCAACCACACTACTCATAAACTTGCAAATAACGAGTCCAAGGGGATTGACAACCCTCTTGCCCGCGTTGGGTGCAAGTGTTCGTTTCTTTGTGTGTAGCAACTGAAGACGGGTGTTGGTTGTTACTCCCATTAGTTCGATAACCTTGGATCTCTACAGAGGGAAATACTTACCTATATTGTCCTGCATCACCTGTTCCTCTTCATGGAAAAACCCAACGCAGATCAGAAGTATCAAGTATTAGCTATATATGGAGTTGAATAGCGGTCTATAGATATTGGGACGCGATGCTCCTATGTTTATTATGTGGTATGTCATGGATAGTCATAATTATAACAAACTGTAATTTAATGTATATACAATTGTAATTTATTCATCACACCATACTATCTTTTGTAGAGAAACCACTAGTAAACCTATGGATCCTGGTCCATTCTTCTTCCTATTTATTTCAACCTAGATCAAACATTATCTTTTACAATTCCTTGGTTTTTACGTTCTTGATAGTTTCATTGTGACTAGCAACCAAATCTTCCATACACTCCTGCATTTAATCCTTCTTTCTAGCAAAGCTGGTAAGGCTGACAACCTCACTATTTTCATTGGGGGCCAAGGGGTTTTGTAAGTGTGTGTGCATATACTAATAATTGGTTTGTTTGCAACTCCTACTAGTTCAATAAACCTTAAGGTGATGCACTTGAGGGAAATTGTTACTTGCTACAAATCCTTGCGCTTGGGGGGGGGGGACTTTCCTAGTTCAGAGGAAGCAATTGATTACAACTTTGGCTACTGCCATGAACCCATAGTTCAGGGGGTGGGAAATTCATAACTCATCTTGGAGCAAAAGGATCGAGGTTAGTAATGATGGAATTCCCCTCCGATAGAATTCCCAATCAGGGCAAAGAATGAATATCGTCTTTGAATTGTGATATGACGGCAGTGGGAAAATTATCATTAAATTGGAGGTGCAAATGTGGGCATAAATGAGCCATCGGGCACCGGATGGCAGTTAGGGGAGCCACAACTAGTATGTGCCCTCAACCGCACCAAGGGGTTGTGGGGCCACCAAGCTCCCATGGTTTTCTGGTTCCTCAAAACTTCTTGAACCAATTTTCTTTTATTTTTCCAAACTTTTTGAGGCATTTTCATGTGAAACATATGATCAACGGTATTGAGGTTATAATATGGAGTCTTAGTAGTTGGTGAGAATTGATTAGTAAGAATAATGGTATTAATGCTTGTGATTCACTATTCATTAAATGTCGGTCGTGGGATACCTAGGAAGTTGGAGTGTTGTGTATCCTTGAGTGAAAACCTTGTGTGTTTTCTAGCCAGGGGCGCAATGGTTAACTTCTCCCAACCTCCTCTCTAGGAGCATGCGATAAGTACTTTACTTCGAGAGAGATAATAGAGGACGCAATAAGTACATGAGTTCCTGGTGACTAATGTGAGTTTGTGGACTATAAGCACTCCCATCTTTTCCATATTTTTCTAGCCTCTTCGGTATCATGCATTGCGCATTCACACCTCAAGAATTGGCGCATACTTCACCGGTGCATCCAAACCCCGTGATATGATACACTCTATCACACATAAGCCTTATTATATCTTCCTCAAAATAGCCACCATATCTACCTATCATGGCATTTTCATAGCCATTCCGAGATTTATTGCCATGCAACTTCCACCATTACCGTTTATATGGCTTGAGCATCCATTGTCATTTTGCTTTGCATGATCATAGAGCTGACATGATCGATATTTGTGGCGAAGCCATCACTCATCATTGTATACATGTTACAATAATATTATTTCACATCCTGGTACACTGTCAGAGGCAGTCATATGTAGTCATATTAGTTTTCAGTTTCATCGAGTTATAAGTAAATAGAAGTTTGATGATCAATATTATTAGAGTGTTGCCCCTACCTATTAGGATATTGAAAAAGAGGCCAAAAAGAGTGCCCAAAAAATGATAAAAAGAGAGAAGGGGCAGCATTACTATCCTTTACCACACTTGTGCTTCAAAGTAGCACCGTATTTTCCATATAGAGAGTCCTCATGTTTTTTCACTTTCATATGCTAGTGGGAATCAATATAGACCTTATCTTCCATATTCCATTCATGGGTTTCCTCAATTACCCGAGTTCTTCATGAGCAAGTAAGTTAGATGCACACCCACTTAGTTTCAGTAGAGAGCTTTCATACATTTGTAGCTCTAGTGCATCAAAAGTTGCATGGCAAACCCTACTCCACGCATTGATATCGATTGAAAGGTGCCTCCATGGCCTAATGATCCACCGAGATGATGCGAGACTATCCTTATTTTTGTCTTCCCTTATCAATCCCTACCATCATTCTATTCCACCCAAAGTGATGAAAGTCCATGGCCCAAGTTCAGGTATTGAGTGAATTTGAAAAAGCTAAAGCGCGTGAAAAGGTACAACTCGTGTGCTTGGTAAGGCATTGGGGTGATCATGATTTATGCTTTACATTAGGAAGATGGAGTTATGCCATTGCTTACATGATTAAATGAGTAGGGATAATGTTCTTTAGTGTTGTTATTTTGAAATACAATGATTATTTGCCGGTATTCATCTATATTATCTCTTCAATATTTATTAAGTTATCGTAATAAGGAATAAAAAGCATAAAAACAAGGAAGAGGAGAAAAAGAAAGAATAGAAGAAGAAAGAGAAGAGATAGAAAGAATAAAAGAAGAAGAATGAGAAGGAAAAGGATAAAAAGATAGAAGAGAGAAGAAGAAGAAGAAAATATATTCGTATTCTTCCTTTTTCTCTTCTTATTTTTTCTCCATCTTCTTCTTCTTCTTCTTCTTCTTCTTCTTCTTCTAGTCTTCTTCTTCTTCTCCTTCTTCTCGTCTTCTTCTTCTTGTTCTTTTAGTCTTCTTCTTCTTCTTCTTCTAACTGTCTTAATTACTTCATTTTTTGCAGATTTGATTCACTTGGAAGCTAGCATTGATGGACTGCTAGTGTTTACTTTTTGTTTTCATTGATGGAAGCTAGCAGAATTGATGAACAATGTGAAACTATGTGTATATATATGGATGAACAATGTGAAACTATGTATTCTGCTAGCCTATGTGTTCTCTTGTTAAATATTTCCTGATGATGTTGGATACATGGCCTATGCCTCTTTCTGAAACTATGTATATCATATATGTGTTGTGCAAATGCAGGGAAATAACAGAAAACAAACAAAAAAGGGCAATACAGGCACTTTGCCGTGTGCCAGCCGATGGCAAAGCCCTTTGCCGTCTGCCAGCAAAAGGCAAAGGTGCCACGTGGTAGCAGACTGTGCAACCTGGGAGTACCATGTCTGACCCATTTGGTCACTTTGCCGTCCGCTGGCAGACGGCAAAGATAGGCCAGGCAGACGACAAAGTTTGGGCAGGGGGTGACGCGCTACCGCCGGACTGATGATGTCACCGGGCCGACGGCAAAGTTTGCCGTCTGCTGGCTGACGGCAAAGTATGCCGTTAGCCACCTAACGGGGCTAACAGCCATACGTTGTCGTCCATGGCCTTTGTCGTTCGCTAACTGACGGCAAAACATCTTTGCCGTCCGCTATTGTCTGGCTGACGACAAACAAGCTCATTTCCGGCACCAGCAGTGCCGAAACTGGTACCATCGGCCAGCGGACGGCAAAGACGTTTGCCGTCCGTAGACTGGTCCTTTGCCGTCCGCCATGGCGGACGGCAAAGAACCTGATTCCTGTAGTGACAAGGGGCTTGACAACCCTTTTACCTGCATTGGATGCAAGTATTTGCTCTCGTGTGTGTGCATGTACTGTTGATCATTTGTTTGGATATGTTCCTATTTGTTCGATAAACCTCTGTTCTTAACTGTGGGAAATACTTTTCGCTACTTTACTACATCAACCTTCCTCTTCGGAGAAAATCCCAACACATTCATAAGTAGCAAGATGGTCTTCCAAAGACTGTGCAGTAGCGCCTCATACTCGACGTCGTTATTGGAGTCGGTGTACATAATCTAGAATATCTACTTCATGAGGTCGCCGGTAGGGGAGATGAGTACTATTCCCGCACCAAATCCCACCAGCATCTCGGATCCATAAAACTATATTACCTAATTTGTATAGGTTGCATGCTGTTTAGAGAGCTCGGCTTCTGTTCATTCGGTCGCGAATCGACAAGCACTTAAGATTTAGTTGCCTGATGTGGGCGATAAATGATCTCAAAGTGATAGGGATCGATGGACCACATTGCGATCTTACCTGTGGCATGCCGGTTGTTAATTGTATCGTTCAACGGGACCTCAGGTGCCATAGTTATCTAACACTCCTGAAAATAGTTCCACAGTTTCCGAGAAGACATTAAGACCGTTTAAGCTATCTTCCGGTAGTGCTGATACCATGCTTTACATGGGGTAAGCACTTCGGAAGCGTAGTACACCAGTCGCTGCTGCACTTTAACCACATGGCCCTCCATCTCACGTTCCACAAGAAAAACCCACTGACCACTTGGTTGATGGCCGAGATGTATAACAACATTGGTTCAATCCCTGTTTCCGAGAAGACGTTGTCTGTAACCAAGAGCGTCTTGATTTCCTCAAAGGCAACATTGGCCTTGGGTGTGTACTTAAAGTCCCCTGTTTGGTTTACGAGCATATACAAGGACAGTGCCTTTTCACCAAGTCCAAATATGAACCGACTTAGGGAGGCACCGCAACAAGCCAGACGTTGGAGGTCTTTCAGCCTCTTAGCGGGCTTGAGTTTTTCAAGCACCCTGATGTTGTTCGGATTCACTTCAATCCGTCGACGTGAGACAATAAATCCAAGGAGCTGTACGCCGAAGAAGCATTTTTCTGGATTGAGCTTAATATTGTATATGTGGAGGCTGCACTGAGGAGTGAACAGTAAATTAAATACAAATAGCAAAGAGATTCAAAAATCAAAAATCTTTGGCATCCAAGATGTGTGCAACATTTTTTGGTGTTTGGACATTCTATAAGGTTGTGGTAAAAGAAAAAAAATGGTTGTGAAGAGAGTTTGAAAAAGAACATTGTTTGGACCCCATTTTGTTTTTTGCCAAGAGGTACTTGAATGTCCAAACACCGCAAAAATTTGCACTGCGTATGCAATTGAGCATCTTCAATGCCAAAAAACTCAGAATTTTTAGGTTTTCCTATTATTCTTGTTTAATTTACTGTTCAACGGCTGCAGATGAGCATGGGCTCAGACGCGAATTGCCGCCTTGGATTGCTTTCTTTCTTGCCCTTCATCCTTCGATATATCAGCATCGGCCTTGACTGCGAAGCATGCATGCTTTTGACGAGTCCAAAACTCATTGTGTTTTACTTCGATTTTAGTGTCGTAGTTATAGGTTTTTGTCGGAATGTTATTGTGCCCGCGCACCTTTTTATTGGTTTCACCAACATCCTTAATGCCGATAAGTTTATCAAGCATAAGTAAGAAATCCTGAGGATATGGGTGAAAATCACGTTGGCCTAAGTGATAGGAACCTACCGTAAACTACACAAGTAAACTGGGGTGAAATCCAGTCGCACGATGCGATTGGGGCCTGCCCACGAAGGGGCGTGATGCGATTGCCAAACTACCGGTCATAATGAGTGACACATAGGATTGCCCACATGGTTGTCCCACACGGCTGTCCCAATGATATAATAAAAAACATTAGAAAAAAATTGAATAAAATCAAAGATAAAATTTGCCATACATGGCTGTCCCAATGATATAATAAAAAAACATTAGGAAAATGAGCCTCATGCATTAAAAATATTACTAGTAGCTCACTAACCAAATCGGTTGAACAAATCCCGAGAGACCATCTCCCATAGGTTGCCCCTAAAATATGGGTGTCTGATCCTCCTCCTTGCATCATAACAATAAGGTACAGATCTAGTTAAAGACCTTTAAGATAACATGCAAAAAAAAAATCAAACTTTCGTTTTGTTAAAAATACAATCATTATGGGTGTTCCAAATGTCTCAAAGTAGAGCGCAAATTCCCAGACAGATCTGAGACTTCAACTTGGGATGCACTCCCACTAACCAGTTTTCAAACATATTCGTATTACTCTGGAGGTAGATTGAAAGCTATATGGACAGATCACCATAATAGCGTGGCAAGCTTGAAGTGAAGGAATAGATGTTGAATCGACTCCTCATCGCCAGAAAGGCAACACTTAGTGCATCCTTGCCAGTTCCGTTTTTAGATTACCTTTTGTCAAGTTAACGTTGCGATCTAAATACTACATAAGATTTTTATTTCAATGGGCTCTTTTCCCAAATATATTTGTGCTGAAAGGTTGCCCATCCTTAAAGAGGTCCATATATATGGATTGACTGTCAAGGCACCAGAAGTAGTCAACTTCCAACAGAACATTTCTGGTTCATTTGAACAAGGTTTAACATGTTTGTCCATTCGTCCCCGATCAGCGGTCTTCAGAAGACAACACTCAACGGCACCTACTTCATCATAGAGGCAACAAAGACATCTTTCCGCTACACAATATGATAGAGACACGGGTGTTGTATGACTCGTGGAGTGGCACATAGCCATAACCTAGTAGCTAGGCCATTGCCTACCACAAATGTCCCTCTGGAAAAAAGTTAATTTGACACCCATGAGGCCTTTTCAGAAAGGCTAGTCTGTTGGTTTTGTCTGAACCCGAGAGAGGGTTTTA
This sequence comes from Elymus sibiricus, assembly GCA_039707655.1. Classification (NCBI taxonomy): domain Eukaryota; kingdom Viridiplantae; phylum Streptophyta; class Magnoliopsida; order Poales; family Poaceae; genus Elymus; species Elymus sibiricus. The sequence continues at coordinate 24,943,356 of CM077667.1, forward strand.
AGATGATGATACTTATCCCTAAGTAATTCTTGCAAAACTCCATCCTCAGTAAGTATCTTGTATAGCCAGTTTCTCAATAAATTTATTTTTAATCTCGACGTCTTCTACCTTATACCTCTTTGGTCTTTAGGGCGACAGATCGGGTCCCGGCTTTTCAAGCGGTATTTTTACTTATGTTCATTAGATCGAATCTGTTCCTTACTCCTTTAGGTATTTCAAAGAAAGATAACGTGAACATACGTAAACGTGTGAAAACAACATTTATTAGGGTGAGCCTTTTCCCATAAGACATAAGCTTACCAATCCAACAATTCAACTTTTTCTCAAAGGAGTCCGGAATGCCTTTCCATTCCTTATTAAGAAGTTTACGGAAATGCATTGGTATACCTAAGTATCTAAAAGGGAAAGAGACAGATACACGACCAAATAGTTATTGCACTGTTTCTCTTCTTCTTTGCCCTTTCCAAAGCAGAAGTGTTTGCACCAAACAGTCTTAGAGCAGTTAAATGATCGAATGAACAAAGAAAAGTTGCATATTTTTTGCATGGTCCACACATGTGCTGTCGATGCCTCATTGGATGGATCACGTGGGGGTATACATTTTTTCGAGGAGATCAGTTGCAATCTCCAGCACGTGAAGGGTTCAGATTCTGTGCACTGCTAGTACTACTTTAGGTTGAACTTATTGGGACGGGCCTTTATAGAAAGTTCAAATTCTGTGGCCGGCGGCAACACATTGGCCACCCGATTCAAAATCAGGGAACGTACGGAAATAGATTCCATGAGATGTCACATGCCATCTCATGTTAGTGTCGTCCATTGGGGTTTAATTATACCGGAAAAAAGGGGCGCCAGAACTCGTATCTTTTGAACCGTTGGCACACTCAAGATGATTGCGTGGGAATTTCACTGCTGTCTGCTGGGAACCATATAAATAGCAGTAGGGGCGGTGCACATTTATAGCTCATACCATATATATATCACCAATCTGCCAGTTTCCTAGGTACGGTTGTTTCTAAACCTACTAATAATAAGTAGTGGGAGCAATGTCGAGGTCCAGGGATCCGCTGATCGTCGGAAGGATCGTTGGCGACGTCGTCGACTACTTCGACGCGTCGGCACGGCTGAGGGTGCTGTACGGTAACCGCGAGATCACGGTTGGGTCCGAGCTGAGGCCGTCGCAGGTGGCGAACCAGCCCACGGTGCACATCACAGGAAGAGCGGGGTCACTCTACACGCTCGTGCGTGGTCTACTCTTATGAATGATTGCATATGTCAATGTCAGAATTTGTAATTGCTAACACCCAGGAGTGGTCTACTGATACAGACGTTCTTAATTTCTTACTAGGTGATGGTAGACCCTGATGTGCCTACACCAAGCGACCCTTGCGAACGGGAGTACCTCCATTGGTACGCGCTAAATTAAGCTAGCTTTACCTTGGCTACTTGCCTTATTGCACTTTGTGTCGGCGAATTAACCTTTTCAAATTAACATGTACTTCCTCCGTTTCTAAATATAAGCCTTTCTAGATATTTAATATAAACTACATACAAAACAAAATGAGTGAATCTAAACTCTAAAATATATCTATATGTATACGTGCGCAGTCCCTACGAAAATCTCTAAAAATATAATTTAGAAACGATGGAGTACATCTACTCCTTTCGTACTGTAATTCTTGTCATGGTTTTAGTTCAAGGTAACTGATTGATTCAGTTTAATTCCTACATACACAGGTTTGTCACAGACATACCAGAAGGAGGTGACGTGGGTTGTGGTAAGAGAAAGAAAAATACCGATCGAGTACCGACAGTGTCACGTCAATAATATACCCTCTAAAGCAGCTGTCTTCTTTCTTTTTCTTTCCCACGCAAAAGAAGAAAAAAACTGCCGTCTTCTTTTGTAAAGGAAAGAAAGGATCTCCACATTGAAGAGAATATTTTCTGGTGCATGCATGCAGGCACTGAGGTGGTGGCGTACGAGCAGCCGCAGCCGATGGCGGGGATCCACCGTTTGGCATTCGTGGTGTTCCGGCAGGCGACGCGGGAGGCCATCTACGCACCAGGGTGGCGTTCCAACTTTGTCACCAGGGACTTGGCCGAGTGCTACAGCCTCGGCGCTCCGGTCGCTGCCGTCTACTTCAACTGTCAGAGGGAGGGCAGCTGTGGTGGCCGGAGGTGGTACAGTTGAAGCAACCTGGCTATAACTATGCCACGTATGCACCATCCTTTTGGATGTGTCACGCAAAATAAATGAATAAGGAAAATATATGTAGGCTAGCTAGCTGCTTGTGTACTGCCTAATTGTCTATCTCGATCAGCCTACTTGTGCTCGAATATACTGTGCACTTGTGCATAGCCTAAACATTCTAGATTATTGGGTGATACCGAATGATCAGAACGATTTTCTTCCTCACACATGCATGCATGCAAATGATACACTACAACTGTTGATGTTATTTATAGTAAGTACTATTTTAAAATGAAAATGTTTTGAGCTGATACGTTGGTCCATTTTCATCATTATAACGGGCACGATGAAACTTTCAAAACTAGATCTCATTTTGAAATGCTTTGACGAGTTTATTTTTAGTTCGAAAGTTACCTAACCTGAGGTATATAAGTTACCATGCTTGTGGTACCTTCTAAATTTTTGGTTTTTTTATAACCTAACGATTTTCTTGCCTGGGCATCTCTTCACTGTTGAAGACCCCAAGGTGCAGCCATGGGCTACCTCCAATGGTGTCAGCATATTCTAGTTAGTATCTATGTTCATGTATTTGCATTTGGTGTCTTAATCTCTAGGCCTAAAGATCCTGTAAAGTTAATCCTAATGAATAAAATCTAACATAAGGAACATGCACCATGGAGGAAACTCGCTCATACATGATAGTAGTTGATGCCAGATAGGCTACCGACCATACATGATATGATGGCATCCGGAAGACCATAAACGCTTCACAAGGAGCAAGAGTCTTTCACAATTAATCGAGAACACAATTCTCTAGATGCATGATTATAGTAAGACTACCCTTTGTTAGGATGCTATTCTCTGAACTAGGCTTTTGCCTTACTTTATATATAAAGCAATAACGAAACAAATTACACGGCCGAACGATACAAGGTGATGAGGCAGTCCTCATATAATGTTAATCCTAGGATAATCGGACCATACAGAGAATGCACATGACTACGCTACCGCAAGGGAACACAGGAAGAGCTGAGTATAAGAGCAACTCCAACCGGGCAACCCAAACGGACGCGCGGTTTGTCCGCCTTTTGTCCGTTTGGGTCGGCATGTCCGCCCCCTTTTCTAAATGGGTCGGCCGGTCGCCCAACGTGCCGACCCATTTTTCGTCCGCAATTTTCAGTTTTCAAATAAAAACGGCCCGCGGCCATCGATCAAGCCAGCGGCCATGCCATCCCAGGCAGAGTTCGCGCCAGCGACATGCCAGCGGCCGGCAAACACATGCCAGCCTCCAAAAAGAGCACGCAGTTCACTAGGCGTGCGGCATGGCGTCGGCTGGGAGCTCGCGCTGGCGTTTCCGCAAGCCACCGGAGGACGATCCACCGCCCACAGGCGTGGTGTTGAGGTCGATGTTGATGGGTGCCGGCGTGGCAGGCGCGACGACGCTGACCTCCGGCGAACCCGAGCCCAAAGAGTTGGACAAATGGGAAGCTTGCGGCTGGCCGGGGTAGCAGGGACGCGCCCGCACCGACGCGGTCGACAAGCGTGGTGATTCCGGAACTGGGTATGGCAGGCGCGACGAGCCGGTGCTGGCAGCGGCGAAGGTGGCAGCGATGGTGGAGTGCTGCCCAGGGTTTAACCCTAGGAGAACCAGTGCATGCCTCGTGGCCTCGCGGACGAGATCGGTTTGGTGCGCGGCGGCGGACTCTCTGTCCGTGGCCATCAGGAGGGCCGACGCGGTCGCTGCCTCCGTCCGGGCTTCTTGCTCATGCCGGCGCGCTTTCCTCTTGGCCGAGTCGACGGCGCGGCGCGTGTTGCGCTGCTCCTCCGTCAGCGGCGCCTTCTTCTTCTTGGCAGCCGCCGGCTCATTGCCGGAGACGGGATCAGCGAAGGTGAGGGAGGCTAGCCCGGCGGCGGCGTCGAGGTCGTCGTCCATGCCGCACGCGTGGGCGGCGGGCGGGAGGTTTTTTGGTTTTTGGGGGGAAATGGTGGCGATGTGCTGTCGACAGGCGGGCCAGGGGGAGGACAAGGGCGGGCGACGCGCGCGTCCGTCTCGTGTCCACGCCGACGCAAATGCAGCCCAAATTTGGGCCGCGAATGGGTCGCGGGCAGACAAAAAACGGACGCGCGTCCGTTTGGGTCGGCGCGTTGGGTCATCTTTTCTGTCCGCGGCGACCCAAACGGACGCGGGCGGACGAAATGGGTCGGCCGGTTGGAGTTGCTCTAACACCATGCAATGCCCTGAAACACCTAAGCCCCACAACAACGCCCTCAGGAGGGGTAACGGTGCTAAGTGTCACCACTGCGGAGTCGAGAATGGACAAGGGCTTTCACATGGAACTCTGACACAAAGAGGAGCTCCACAAAGATGTCTTTAAGAAGAGAATGGTGCCCACAAGCATCACCACCATTGGTGCTAGAGCGGAGCTTTCGCTTGGTAGCTCACCCGTGACACCATGAGGTCTCTGGGACAAGCGCGTCGATTTCAAATATCCATATATGGGTCAAGGCATCGTCACTCACAATAGAGAGCGCGATTGAGCCACCCACCGCTACACTTCCACCGCCCACATGACCAAGAGCAAAATCCACGACCGCCCCCATGGTGCCCCCAGTAGCCAACCATGTGGATTACCGTCCAGAGCCCCTTCCCTAGCAACCATGTCCGAGACACCACCACCGGCCCACATCACGGTGCAACAACCATGCTATGAAGAGTAGAAGGTGTCTCCTTCGACTCCAAGCCCATCATCCGCACGGAGTCTGGGTCGACTCCTGTACGGTAAGAGGTGCCCATGCCTGCAACCTCAGATAGTCCTGATGGACTAGGGGATACACAGACCCATGACTACAGACGGTTGCTAGAGAGTAATCTCACACGACACCATGCTCATGGCCTTCAAAGCCAATCTGTCCGACAATGTAATGGTGCCCCGACCACTATCATCGACTACTGCACCCACGGGCAAAGGTATCTCATCACGGGCGGGAAACACCTTGACCATGCCGACCATCGCCTACCCAGAGCGGGAGCTCCGACACGCCTTGGGCCCCAATCAGATCCGCTTGAGCATGAGCACCTAGTCCAAGCCATCTCAACCATGTGAGCATCCCCGCCGTCGGCCTAGACGCAATAGAAGGGAGGATCCACCATCACCCGCACCCTGCCACGAAGCGCCACATTCTGGTGGATCTCACAATGACCGGCAAAACCGAATCCGCCAGAGCCTCTACACCACCGTGGGCTCCTCGATGACCCAACCTGCCCCTAGAGAACACCGCACCAAGGCAACCACACGAGGTGGCCGTTGTTGCCCGCCCCACGTCGTACGCCGATCACCCGGCAGCAAAATTGACCGGATCCGACTGGATGGCGGCCCGTGTGCAATCACCAAGACGATAATAACGACCCGCAACCATCACACCTCGAATGATCCCCAGGACGCCGGTGCGCCGCCACATGATGCCCATGCCGCCATGGCAGCCCAGCAACGCCGCCCCATGACGTTGTCCTGCGCCAGCCTTGCACCCGGCGAAGACGAGGAGAGGCCCTGCCGCCACCCGTGCTAACCGTTCTTTGCCCGTCATCACTTGCTGGCGACGAAGGGGAAGGTAGGAGAGAGGAGGGGGAGCTGCCCAGGTGGCTAGGGTTGCCTCCGCATCGCTCGCGGGAGGGTGGGTGTGGAATTTTCGTCAGGATGCTATTCTTAAGCATCAACTAGGGGAAATCTTAATTTTATTAGATCTTAATTTCCAAATATGTCTATATGACACAACGGTTTCATACACAATTTTCAGTTTCACCTGTTTGGCCTTGTCCATTGCAGTGGCTGCTATTGACCAATAGTTATATCGACGAAAGTTCTTCATAATTCAATCTTGTCTGGGTCTTATATGTCAAGATCATATTAACTGTATTATGTTTGGAAAAACTCACACTATATAGTCGTGGAAATTGGAGAGTCAAAGGCCCACCAATCGAATGATCTTCAATACGAGTGAGCTTTTTCTCCAGTTTTTCTCTTAGTGGATCTCTGGAATATACGATTCACATTTATCAGACTTTGCCTAAAGTGTTACAACTTACAAACAACACCTTAAACGACATACATAATAGTTTTCCTATACGTAATCTATTTTTAACCATCATCGGTTGTGAGATTGCTTACACACAATATGAAGAAAACAACAGGAGAGCCAGTAAGAGTGCGAGCGAAGGTTGTGGTCAAGCCGGCGCGCTTTCCTCTTGGCCGAGTCGACGGCGCGGGGCGTGTTGCGCTGCTCCTCCGTCAGCGGCGCCTTCTTCTTCTTGGCAGCCGCCGGCTCATTGCCGGAGACGGGATCAGCGAAGGTGAGGGAGGCTAGCCCGGCGGCGGCGTCGAGGTCGTCGTCCATGCCGCACGCGTGGGCGGCGGGCGGGAGGTTTTTTGGTTTTTGGGGGGAAATGGTGGCGATGTGCTGTCGACAGGCGGGCCAGGGGGAGGACAAGGGCGGGCGACGCGCGCGTCCGTCTCGTGTCCACGCCGACGCAAATGCAGCCCAAATTTGGGCCGCGAATGGGTCGCGGGCAGACAAAAAACGGACGCGCGTCCGTTTGGGTCGGCGCGTTGGGTCATCTTTTCTGTCCGCGGCGACCCAAACGGACGCGGGCGGACGAAATGGGTCGGCCGGTTGGAGTTGCTCTAACACCATGCAATGCCCTGAAACACCTAAGCCCCACAACAACGCCCTCAGGAGGGGTAACGGTGCTAAGTGTCACCACTGCGGAGTCGAGAATGGACAAGGGCTTTCACATGGAACTCTGACACAAAGAGGAGCTCCACAAAGATGTCTTTAAGAAGAGAATGGTGCCCACAAGCATCACCACCATTGGTGCTAGAGCGGAGCTTTCGCTTGGTAGCTCACCCGTGACACCATGAGGTCTCTGGGACAAGCGCGTCGATTTCAAATATCCATATATGGGTCAAGGCATCGTCACTCACAATAGAGAGCGCGATTGAGCCACCCACCGCTACACTTCCACCGCCCACATGACCAAGAGCAAAATCCACGACCGCCCCCATGGTGCCCCCAGTAGCCAACCATGTGGATTACCGTCCAGAGCCCCTTCCCTAGCAACCATGTCCGAGACACCACCACCGGCCCACATCACGGTGCAACAACCATGCTATGAAGAGTAGAAGGTGTCTCCTTCGACTCCAAGCCCATCATCCGCACGGAGTCTGGGTCGACTCCTGTACGGTAAGAGGTGCCCATGCCTGCAACCTCAGATAGTCCTGATGGACTAGGGGATACACAGACCCATGACTACAGACGGTTGCTAGAGAGTAATCTCACACGACACCATGCTCATGGCCTTCAAAGCCAATCTGTCCGACAATGTAATGGTGCCCCGACCACTATCATCGACTACTGCACCCACGGGCAAAGGTATCTCATCACGGGCGGGAAACACCTTGACCATGCCGACCATCGCCTACCCAGAGCGGGAGCTCCGACACGCCTTGGGCCCCAATCAGATCCGCTTGAGCATGAGCACCTAGTCCAAGCCATCTCAACCATGTGAGCATCCCCGCCGTCGGCCTAGACGCAATAGAAGGGAGGATCCACCATCACCCGCACCCTGCCACGAAGCGCCACATTCTGGTGGATCTCACAATGACCGGCAAAACCGAATCCGCCAGAGCCTCTACACCACCGTGGGCTCCTCGATGACCCAACCTGCCCCTAGAGAACACCGCACCAAGGCAACCACACGAGGTGGCCGTTGTTGCCCGCCCCACGTCGTACGCCGATCACCCGGCAGCAAAATTGACCGGATCCGACTGGATGGCGGCCCGTGTGCAATCACCAAGACGATAATAACGACCCGCAACCATCACACCTCGAATGATCCCCAGGACGCCGGTGCGCCGCCACATGATGCCCATGCCGCCATGGCAGCCCAGCAACGCCGCCCCATGACGTTGTCCTGCGCCAGCCTTGCACCCGGCGAAGACGAGGAGAGGCCCTGCCGCCACCCGTGCTAACCGTTCTTTGCCCGTCATCACTTGCTGGCGACGAAGGGGAAGGTAGGAGAGAGGAGGGGGAGCTGCCCAGGTGGCTAGGGTTGCCTCCGCATCGCTCGCGGGAGGGTGGGTGTGGAATTTTCGTCAGGATGCTATTCTTAAGCATCAACTAGGGGAAATCTTAATTTTATTAGATCTTAATTTCCAAATATGTCTATATGACACAACGGTTTCATACACAATTTTCAGTTTCACCTGTTTGGCCTTGTCCATTGCAGTGGCTGCTATTGACCAATAGTTATATCGACGAAAGTTCTTCATAATTCAATCTTGTCTGGGTCTTATATGTCAAGATCATATTAACTGTATTATGTTTGGAAAAACTCACACTATATAGTCGTGGAAATTGGAGAGTCAAAGGCCCACCAATCGAATGATCTTCAATACGAGTGAGCTTTTTCTCCAGTTTTTCTCTTAGTGGATCTCTGGAATATACGATTCACATTTATCAGACTTTGCCTAAAGTGTTACAACTTACAAACAACACCTTAAACGACATACATAATAGTTTTCCTATACGTAATCTATTTTTAACCATCATCGGTTGTGAGATTGCTTACACACAATATGAAGAAAACAACAGGAGAGCCAGTAAGAGTGCGAGCGAAGGTTGTGGTCAAGCCCCCCCCCCCCCCCCCCCCCCCCACACCTCCCGGGCGATGGGCTAACCCCCAGATCCCTCCTCTTCTCCGTCCCCCATCCCCACCGCTCTCCCCTCCCGCCGCCGCCGGCATGGTCCGCCAGACCCTGCCCACGCGGCGCTGGCGACGGCAGGCCGTTCTTTCCCGATGGGTGGCTACGGGTGTGGGGGCACTAGTACATAAGAGGGCTTTGGTCCAGGCCGGGCCAGCCCATTAGTCCCGGTTCACTCACGAACCGGGACCAATGGCGGTTCGTGAGGCCAGGGCGCCGGCCGGGCCTCGTGCGCCATTGGTCCCGGTTCGTATGACCCCTTTGGTCCCGGTTCCAGACACGAACCTGGACCAATGAGCCTCGCTCCTGGCCCACAACCATTGGTCCCGGTTCGTGGCTGGAACCGGGACCAAAGGGGTCCTTTGGTCCCGGTTCGAGCCACGAACCGGGACCAATGAGATGCCTATATATACCCCCCTCGCCAGCGAGGAGAGCACTCCAGAGTGCTCTGTTTTTTTGGCCGGCGAAGGGAGAGCTTTGTGGTGCTCTAGCTCACCTCCTATGCACATGAGGTGTTCGATGAAATGCCCCAGCCACACTTAAGATTTCGCCTTGTTGATCTTCCAGGTTGGGGTTATTACTCCGTTGATGAATAATTAGGAGCATGGCAAGCATGGCATCATTAAGCAATCATGCCTGAGTTACAATGAAACTAACACCGCTATCTGAAAGGAAACATGCTAGATCGTTGGAAATATGAGATCAAGTCGAGCAGCGCGAGTACTATATCACATATGACGGAGATGCTGAGGCAACAGCACAATGGTTTTTACCAAGTTTCATGCCCCTATGGTAGGTAATAGTTACCCACTCCATTGATATGAGGTCATAGGTTACAATCAAATATTGGATATCCTCCCCACTGACAAGGGGTTCTAGGGCCTTACATGGGCAGCGCCCAGTCAAGTAACAAGGAAAGTTATCCTCGGGGAACCCCTATGATCGGTGACAAGCAACATATCCGTCATAACAACCTCAGATCCCAGAAATAGTGCGTCTATCCTTAGCTCATTGCGTCCAGATTGTACCTAGACACTCGTTGGTCAACTCATTCTTACACGCCCCGATGGTACCTAGACAATCGTTGGTCGACTAATTCTACACATGTACACGCACAATAATATAGGGCTGGATATATTATCATTCACTTAATTTTTCTTTCGCCTTTTTCTGACTGTCTTATGTGTTGGGGCAGCTCTCTCACACACAGTTGGACGGAGGTAGAAGAAAGAGCAAAACAAAGGAGTCTTTCCGGCGACGAACGCCCCCGCTGCGCGTACAGCCGTGTTTCCATTTCTCTGGACTCAACCAGCACACAACGGAATACATGGTAGTCTTATAGCCCAGCTGACTCAACGCCAGAGCAACCCACTCCAGCGACTTACGCGCACGAACGCGTGAACTCCACGCCGGGCTTCCCTCGCATGATCCGCATGACTCAACCCACGTCTTGGTGAGCCACTCGCTCGCCACAAGACCCGGCCAAGCCTCCGTTCATCCAGCCTGCACGGACTAACGAACACATGCAGCTCCACATCCGCTGCTATAGGCCTACTACTTTTTGTTTTTTTAGAAAAGGAGGATATACCGCCGGCCTCTGCATCTGGACTATGCATGCAGCCATTTTATTAATTATTCTCAAAGACCTTACAAAGCAATACATCAGTAAGCCTGAAGCCACCATCTTGGCAACACATGCCTCTACTCCTATCCCCGTGATGAAGGGGTGCCGAATATCCGAGCCTAATACCAAACAGACATCGCACCAAACCCTAACATCTAAAGCCGGATGCCCTAGCCCAGCCACATACCAGGACTGGGTCCAAACCGGTCCGGCGCATAGGCCGTCGCCGCCGTCTTCCACCGACCCATCTCCAGAGCTGGTACTGATGCAACGACCTTGCCAGGCCTGCCGTCGACGCCACCACTGTGCCAGACAGCGCCACCATCCTGCACGTATTCATCCACATGCGGCCGTCGGCGAAACTACGTAGCACCATGCCGCCGGGATCCGCCATCGGCCTTGCGGTGAATGTAACACCGCTCTTCCTCTCGTCCCCTCCAGCCAGCACTTGCTCCAAAACGATGCCCCCAAGAGGGAGAACGACACCGAAAGCGTCGTCATCGTCCGATCCAGTAGACCCAGATCTAGGGTTTCCCCCGGAACATCCCGATCAAGTTGACGTGACCTGCAACGATGATGCCTCGAGAAGGGAACGACGTCCGAGACGCCGCCATCGTCCGCCAAGACCGCTGTCAGGCGCGATTTTCACCGGAAGCCACGTCGTCCCGATCTCGCGGCTGGCTGGAACCGCGCGGAGCCTCGCCATGAAGACGTACGCCGCCGTCGGTACTCCGGCAGAGATCCTTCATCCCCTCACCGGTCCCTCCACGCGCCGCCGGTCGGCGCAAGGCCACCGCCGCCACCATCTCCACACAGATCAGCCAACCCCACTGGATGGGGCGCTGCCACCGCCGCCGTCCATCTTCAGGGCCGCCACTCCGCCGACCATGGAGCTTCGGCCACCGCCGCGTAGCATAGGGTCGCCGCCCTAGCCGCCGCCCTCGGACTCCCACGAGAGGTGCCCTTGCCGCCTCAGATGGGATCCCGCAGCAACCACCCGCCCTGGTGCCTTCGGCGCCGGGCCCGCCACCACCGCGGCCCACGCCGGCGGCAGCAGCGGCAGGAGGAGGCGCGAGGGGCGGCCTGCAGCGCTAGGGTTCAGGGGCCCCTAGCGTCGCCCAGGGGAGGCTAGGCGTACTACTACAAGCACGAGCACACACACGCTACACACGTACGCACATACGTACACACACCGCCGTGACCCAGCTCGCGGACCCGACCTAGCGCGCCGACGCCGATCGCACCGCCACGGACCCGACCTTGCGCACCGACACCGGTCGCACCGTCCTCCGTCACGACTTATTTCCAACATTATGATGCTACGGAAGCGTCCCCCATCTAAGACCATTCTCTCGGCTCGGGTGACATGCGCCGGGACTCATGAAAATCAATGTTAATGCATCAGTAGCGAGAAATGGATCTTTCGGGGGAAAGGGAGCGATCTGCTGGGACGAAACAGGAGCTTGCCAGGGGGCGGCCTCAGCTGTGGTTTTCAATATCAATAATATCACTGATCTCCAAGTCCTGGAATCTCTGGCTATTAGAGAGGCTTAATCTCTCACAGAAATGTGTATATTGCAAGGATTGCGGTTGCCTCAGGTTGCAAGGTAGTAGTTGATGCTATTAAGGAAGGTAGTGGAGCTAGTTTTGGTGCTGTGGTTAGAGAAATAGTTGCTAGAGCTAGAGATTTTGCAGTTTGTATGTATCTTTAGCCATGGTCAAACGATGATTGTGGTATTAGCGTGAGAAAGATAGGGTATTGGCCTGAGAAAGATATCGCGAGTCAGAAACTGGAATTCACACCGCTCTCAGGGGTTGCTTCCAAGTGACTATTGGGCTATCTCGCGACCGTAAACTTGGTGGTGGCGAAAATCGCGCCCCTTGCTCGTGGTTCATGCAGCACTTTTGGACGCCCAGGCAGCGGTGAGGAGATCACATCCCCCAATGCATGTGATTGACCATGCCAGCACGAAGCTTACAACCCCTAGGCCACAGCAGATACGAAGAAGGCTCCCTCACATCAAAAACTTGTGAATTCTGACACCCGACTTAGTCACTCTGAACCTGCTATAACACGAACAACCTATAAGCCTTGGCCAATGTCGTGGACGCAACTGCTTTTCTCATGGTTCTAGAGCATGTATGCATTCAGATTTTTCCATTAGCTTCGACATCACCTATTTAATGTTCCGCGACACGAGCAGTTAGGAAGTAGTAGAGCACGGGTTAGCGCCAACCATCAGTATCTAGGAGGTAGGCGAAGCTGATCCTGTAGGCGTTCAGCTCCAACCATACCGGACTAGGATTTTTGACACACATGTGAATGTTCATGATGGATCCAAATTTTATAGCCTCTGAGCACTTGTGCATACGAAGGGAGCCTCCCTCTCATCCTAGACTAATGAAGTCTTTTTTTTTGCGAGACTAATGAAGTCTAGTGTCGAGTTTAGTCTAGATTGACAGCCCATACAACACGGTTGGCCTGTACACCCTATCTGACATCCTGGACGCCACTACTTTTCTCCTACATAACATGATCTGATGAAGCTAATGTAATTCTTGTGGTAAATCTATTTGATATGTCATGAATTTTTACTCTATAATCAGAGTATAGATGTTTTTGTTGATGAGTTATGTATATTATTCTCCGATCCATTTTTTTTGCGGGGTGATCCATTGGTTAACTAGATTAGATGAAAGATAAATAGTGGGAGTCATGTGCATTAGACAGAGTAGATTCCTATTTGTAAAATGCTTTTGGTGACAATAAGAAAGGGAAAGCATAGACAAGTCTACCTCACTAAGAGTAAAAAGATAGTTGACTCATTGTCCCGATGATGAGCAAGGGAGAGGGGAATTTTATTGTCAATTATATGTCATCTTACTTAATGCCATGCTCTGTTTCGTGACTTACTACTCTTGCAGATGTAGATGTCGGTCATCTAAGTGCAGCATTAGCCATCACTGGCGGAGGGTCAGGTGGACCATACTGGGCCGTGGCCCAGTCTTCCAAAAGTGTAAAAAAGTATATTCTGTCTCGTTAGCCCGTGGGCTTTAGCTGTGGTAGGACGATCTGGGCACGCGGCCGGTCGTCAGCTCCTCCTGTGCTGCTCGTGACCCTGCGTCCCATGGCTGACATCTCCTCTGGTTCACTCGTTCCCCAATTCCCCATGGCGGCTTGGCCAGCATAGATGGTCGCTAGCTCTTTGATTTCTGAATCTAGCTGAAATTTCTCTCCAAGTTGCAAGCTGGGTCAGGTCAGTGAGTCACGGAGGACGGGAGGAGGAGCACGGAGGATGGAAGATGATTATCTTGCAAACAGCTTGCTGCTACAAGTTGAACGAGAAATCGCTGCACAATACACCTATGAAGATATAATGGCTGACTTCAAGGGTCGGAAGTGCAGGAGAGCTACTCTTTAATTAGTTCAAGTCTACTAGCTTGGTTTACTTGTATTTTGGGTATATCTTCTTTTGCTTCAGAGTTCAACCAAAAACTCTGAATATATAGTTGCACTAACACTGATATTATGGTGTAGACATGTTATTTTGGGAACAAATGATACATATATTTATTCAAGGTCACTTTCTGTTGATGATATGGTTGCAAATTGTGTGATTGCTTGACATTGGCCCCTCCTATATTGTGTGTCACGCTCCGCCACTGTTAGCCATAGATACTGATGGATTTTTGGTCTATGAATTGATGGACATACTAGTACTTCATATATAACATATCACAATGTATGCTATTCTTTTTCATGAATTATTTGATTGCATTTAGATATGTTTATATTTTTGTGTCACCTCTGTTTGAAGAGATGTTTATATTTTTGTGTCGCCACTGATTGCATTTAAACAGAAAACTTCACTTTTAAATGCATTTTTTATTTCATGTAGTTACATCAGATAATAAAAAAACACTTCCACCCACATTAGACGCTGATAACGTGCAACTAATAAAACTACTGAGACTGACAGCCTCACTAGACCCATTGGAGCACAAGTGTGTTCTTAAATCTATGTTATGTATATTATTTTACTGGGGCTAGGAGCGTTGTCCTTGGGATTGATACCCTGGTTTTTAAGCTAAGGTGAAATCTTGCCGTTTGATGCAGAGCTTTGCACTTTGAGGTCCAATAATTGCTTGCCTCATACTAATTAATTAGAGTTAGCACACATCAGACATCAGCACAAGCTTGGCAAGGAGAAAATTTGTTGCCGCCACCCCTGAATACGGGAGCCACATCACACATCCGTAGAATTGTAAGAAGGTAAAGAAAAGTTCTGCTACATGTTGACCAACCTATGCAACCGGGAACCCCAGATGGACACTATCGACGCTGGAGGCAAGGCCACCAATTCAAATGAGAAGGGTGACAATTGTGACTGCCATGTCTGAGAAAGCAAACTCACGACGTTGAGAGGTGGTGGAGGACCAAGTATTCACTAATGAGAACCGCTAGAATGTTGAGGAGTGGTGGCTAAGATATATTAGACCCGAATCGTTTTCCTTCAACAGTAGGTGTCTTTAAGCAGTTGGTTGTTTGCAACCGTTTTCCTTATTTTTTTGCTTGGTAATATGTGTCTTATTCATATCATAAAGAACAAAGTACAAGTCACATAAAGACCGACATGATAAAATTGAAAAGAGAGAAGAACATTTCTGAGTTTGACACCAACGTCCGTCATCTGCCTCCGGCACCACCACAGCAGCCACCGAAGAAAAGAATGACGAATCACCTCCTCACCCGAGCTCGACGCGGCTCCATCGTTGATATGCAGCTTTGCGGACCTCCAAGGTGGCTCGTCAAAAGTGAAGCCCTTGCCGTTGAACGAATCAGACCGGGGCAACACCCCGGACACGCCATCGAACTACAGATCTGGCACCCCATCACGACTAAGACGTCGAAGGAGGAAACCATACCTGCCATCCACGAACCACGAACCCAGCACACGTTCCGTCTTCCAGATATCATCGATGCAGACCACAATCTGCATCCGCTCCTGGACTACCTCCCAAGCTCCGTGTCGACGCTGGAGCAAACGTCGTCGCAACGACGGAGCCCGAGGACACAGGTCCATCACAAGAATGCCGCCGACGCCACGCCATCCTTGCTTGAACATACTGGCTTTCAAATCCATCCCCAACCATAGAACCGATGGCCTCGTCAGGGAAGGATCCGAATAATCTTTATTCAGCGCTGCCATCGTCGCTGCCGAGGCCAAGACGATGAACAACCTAAAAACATAGACTACGAGTACTAAAAACGATTCACACGCGTGGATCTGGCGACCCCCCTCACCACCGGCGACCGAAGTTGCCGGCGGAGGACGGCGCTGGAAGATTGTCCTCTGCTGACGGCGGCTAGGGTTCCAGACACCAGGGGAAGAGAGGAAAACCACTGTTTTCCTTGAACAATAGAAGTACACGTGCACGTGCCAGCATGTGCAGAATATTGGCAGCTGGCGCCAAGTGGCCAACCAGTAACCGTGTACGGCGAGACTGCATACATGAATCGAATATAAGCAGGGTGAGACAAGACAATCTGTATGTATAGGCGTCGATATCTAGATGTTTACAATGAAGAACAATGAAGACCGAGCTCAGCCCATGTAAGAAACCTTTTTCCGAAAGTCCAAAATTATACGCAGGGAGTATAGGAAGAAATTCTTAATGTTTTTTGTAAAAAAAAAAAGGTGACGAGCGATGAAGACCGAGAACTCTGCGTGCATTTGCAAGACCTCCCTAGTGGTTGCACGCAGACTTCAAAAAAAATGCGAACTCCAGGATGCTAGCATCCGGTGTCAGCATTTAAAATGAAACGAGAGTACACATGCTTCTGTACTATTAATTAAACAGCTGCTCATGCATGATCGTTTTCAAGATTTCTCTATTACTTTGGCCTCTTGCATGATAAACACTAGAGATAAGAGAAATACAATAGTGTTGTTGTTGGCCAGTAAGCAATTGACACTTCATTTTGGTGGTACTTTCTTGAGTGCCCGGTCTCAACCTCAAGGATGAAAATCTTATTTGTTATCTTTAGTGGTTTGACCTGACAATGACGGTTTTTTTTGTACTATTCGTCATTGAAGGCAGGCCCGTAATGGAAGCATGTGCATGGTGTGCACCTGCACAAGACCCCCGAATCAGTGGGGGTTCTCAATTTTTTAATTAAGCGATTATATGGTTAATTAGAGTTTATGTGTGCATTATATTTACTAGAGCTAATGGTAGCACGATTAGCATAGTGAGAAGACAAAGGATGACGATGCTGCAGTCTCCAAAACTACTAGTTAGCTAACTATGACATTTTGACGGACCGACTCAGAGTCATGGTCTGAAGTAAGTGAACCATCGCTGCCAGTAGGCCTGTAGTAGACCATGATCTCGTCACGATCATAATCAAGATAGAACGTGGCTCTCTCCCCAGCTTCCATCTCGTAAACAGTTACAAGGCTCTCCAATCAGGGCAACCGAAATAGATGTGGTTTGTCTCGTTGATGACAAGACAATTGAAGTCTTGGGCCATCGGCATGTTCATGAGGTGCACTAGAATGTGATGGTGTTATCAAGTGGAACTCGAAACTTTTCTAAGAAATCACGCCTTGCCCCACAAGGGATGACCTGAGCAAAATTGAAAAAATAAAATAGTTAGACATTTTCGGTCACAACCGTACCAATCAGAACATGTTGAACTAGATACCATATTAGTGATGAAGTCTTCCGGAAGATCTATGGAGAACTTTCTAGCATTCTGGCATCTCACAACACCACAGTTCTCACATGGGACATCCATTTACTTTCATCATTGTTTACCAAAATAAGCATATATCATTAAACTAAATAACTAACACAGTAACATAGAACACATATACTAGTAATTAAGTAGTTTTACAAACTGTGCACGATTCAAACATAAAATAACATGCATAAAGTTAACCAGTTCATACAAAATAGCTAGTGCTACCCATCTAGCAAGCTACTAGCCGGAGGGGCTGGCCTCGTGCTCGTCCTAGGTGGACCTACGACGCTCCTGCGGCTGACCCTCCTCCTCCTCCTCCTTCTGCCCCTCGACTTATCCGCATCCTCCTTTGTGCTCTTCCTCGATGCATACTGAAGGAGCATCATCTTGTTGGTCTCCACGAGTTTCTCATCTCTCGCAAGCTCCGTCAACAATGGGTCGAATAACTTCATTTCGGCCTGGAGGTTCTCCTTATCCTCAGCCCAGGTGCGTATCCTTACACTAGTAGAAAACATGGCTTTGGTCCAGGCCAGATCAGAGCTTTAGTCCCGGTCATGTTACGAACCGGGACTAATGTGAGCATTAGTCCCGGTTCGAGCGGCTAGGACGCCGGCCGGGGTTCGTCACGCATCAGTCCCGGTTCGAACGGGACCTTTAGTCCCGGTTGGTGACACCAACCGGGACTAAAAGGGCGGTGGCAACCGTTCGCCTGGCGCGAGCCCTTTTGGTCTCGGTTCGTGGCTCAAACCGGGACTAAAGGTCTCAACCGTTCAAATCCCGCGCCTTGGATGTTGTTCCACGCGAGATCATATACATCGGAAACGCTACAGTAACGCGACCGGCCTCCATTTCTGTTCGTCTCCCTCTCGTCTCTGCTTCTTCCCCATCCTCCACCATGAATCCACGAACTCGCTACGGGAACGTGCTCGCACATGGCACGACCAATCTCCATGTCGTCTACACGAATGACAGTGCCAAAGTCAAGGGTTTTCTTTCCATGTTCGAGGAATGGCTTCAAGAGGAGAAACACAAGTTCATGGGCCTCGATCTCGAGTACACGGTCGATGGTCGCAATGTTGTCGTCGTCCAACTTTGTTTGAAGCAACATGTCATGGTCTTCCAGTGGGCAAGGTAATACGAAACTTGTCATGTTTTTAATTGGGGCTTTTCTTTGATTCATAGGATAGGAAAATTGCATAGGAATAGGAGGATTGGGAATGTCGAGAACATGTCATAGTTTCCTTGATTCATAGGAAAAATGCATAGGAAAATTGGGGCTTTTCTTTGATTCATAGGAAAATTGGGGCTTTTCTTTGATTCGATCATAGGAAAATTGCATAGGAATAGAAAATTGAATAGGAATAGGAGGATTAGGAAAATTGCATAGGAATAGGAATAGGAGGATAGGAAAATTGCATAAAATTTTTCCTTGTAGTTGCATATTGGCCATCGTGGGAGAACATGTCATAGTTTAGGGGCTTCTTTTGATTCATAGGATAGGAAATGCATAGGAATAGGAAACTTGCTATGATTCTTATTATACTTGTTATGATTCTTATTATACTTGTTCCGAATTATACTTGTTATAATTCTTATTATACTTGTTAATTATATGATTCTTATTATACTTGTTATGATTCTTATATTATACTTGTGCCGAAATATACTTGTTATGATTCTTATTATACTTTTTCTAAAATATACTTGTTATGATTCTTATTATACTTGTTCTAAAATATACTTGTTGCAGCAGTATTTAACACATTTGTTCCATTTTGTTGTTGCAGTAGTGACAAGCACTGTCCAAAACTCATGGAGTTCCTTCGCAGCGGCATATATTTTGCTAGCGTTGATATAACGAATGACAAGATCAAGATGAGGCGCACCTAGGGTATTGAGATACCAGCTGAATGCCACATTGATCTTCAGGGCAGGTTCAGGCTTGAGCATGACAAGACTTCAATGGCTGATATGGCAGCCACCCTGATCGACGAGGACTACGCTGATATGAAGACAAAATTCCCCAAGTCAGGGCACCAACATTGGGAGAAGACCGCACTTGACCCTATCAACATTGAGTATGCAGCCATAGATGGGTACGTTGTATACGAGTTGTACCGCAGGATTGGAATCTTCAATTATGGGCAGCGTCACCTCGTACCGCTAGTATCTCCTGCTTAGGGGTATTCTGATCCGGATGACGAGTAGTGTTTGCAATGGCGAACACTTTTATCTCTATTATGTAGTGCTTGGGGGTCTCCTGATTCGGAAAAGTAGGTTTGCAATCCGGAAGAGTAGGATTGGTATCTTCAATTATGCAGTACTTTCTGTAATGGATATCTGAACTATTATTTCTATTATGTCCCTGTTTAAGTACGGTTTGTGTGTAAGAATATTTAGTATGATGTGAGCAAGCTTTCTGAATCATTGTGATGTATGTGATGAAGATTGTCCATGGTTACGGCGCAATAAGCAAGGGACACACGCGAAGAAAAGGTGAAGACTTTCTCTCCACAACTATTCTAATGATGGCTTTGATCTACAATATCACTGCAGTTAAATATAACATTAACTAAAATTATCAAACTATTTATTTGTTAAAAAGAATGAACTAAAAAGAATCAACTAAAATATTAACTAAAAAGAATGAACTAAAAAGAATCAACTAAAACATTAACTAAAAAGAATGAACTAAAAAGAATCAAAATAATATTAACTAAAATTATCAAAGTATTTATTTGTTAAAAAGAATGAACTAAAAAATTGAAATCCTTTTGTAACAGATGAGTTTTCGTCCGAAACCCTGACACTTCGAAAGAGATTGTCCAGTTTGTACACGAAGTGCATCCAGTTTTTGTCGTAACCCTCTCAACTTTTTAGCACATGCTATGTGGGTGAAATGATGATACCATGCCAACCATGCAACCATTTCAGAGTTCATTTGCGGTGCTTTTCAATTCAGGGTCATTTTAGCTCAAAACAAATCATGAAATGCATGAAAAATAGAAAATGAAGTCAGAAAAGGTTTTAAAAGTGATGATGTGGCTTTGAATGGTGCATATTGAATGCAGAAAAAGTCTTGAGTTCAAATATGTTTAAAAAATTGAAATCCTTTTGTAACAGAAGAGTTTTTGTCCAAAACCCTGACACTTCGAAAGAGATTGTCCAGTTCGTACACGAAGTGCATCCAGTTTTTACCGTAAGCCTCTCAACTTTTTAGCACATGCTACGTGGGTGAAATAATGATACCATGCCAACTTTCAACCATTTCAGAATTCATTTGCAGTGCTTTTCAATCTCAGGGTCATCTTAGCTCAAAATAAATCATGAAATGCATGAAAAATAGCAAATAAAGTCCGAAAAGGGTTGAAAAGTGATGATGTAGCTTTGAATAGTGCATATTGAATGCAGAAAAAAATCTTTAGTTAAAAACTTTAATAGTAAAATGAATTTTCATAAAGTATATTTTGTTACAAGCTTTAATAGAAAGTAAAAAGCTTTTATAAAACTCTAATAGCAAAAGGAATCAACTAAAAAGAACCAATAAAAAATAAAACTTATGCAACTAAAATTATATAAAATTTATGCAACTAAAATTATGCAATTAAAAATAACATATGCAAAAAATAACATTAAAAATCATAATATATGCAAAAAAGGGCCCGCCTACTAGGCACAACGGCCTGCATACGTCTAGAATCCCTACAAATGGGCCAGGATGCAGGCCCGCAGTGCTAGCAGGCCCAACAGGGCATCAAATAGGCATGTACTGCCCGCATTAGAGAGGAGCTCGAGAGAGCACCGGCCGCAGCACTTATAAACCACTCCGAGCCCTTCTCGACTAGCGAGGTGGGACTAAACTTTTGGTACGGGAAGCACATCCCTTTAGTCCCGGTTGGTGGCTCCAACCGGGACTAAAGCCCCCTTTAGTCCCGGTTGGAGCCACCAACCGGAACTAAAGGTCCCTGCTTCTCGCCCTTTGGGCTGCTGAAAATTGACCTTTATTCCCGGTTGGTGGCACCAACCGGGACTAAAGGGTGGCATTAGTCCCGGTTGGTGGCTCCAACCGGAACTAAAGGGGAGGCTATATAAGTGGGACTTGGCAGTTTTTCCAATCCATTGCAGTTTCTTCTCTCCTCGGCGCTGACGACGACATCGACGCCGCCAGGCTGCCGGATTTTGCCGTCGCCCTGCCGTCCCCGATCCCGCTGACCGTCGCCGGCGCCGGACCTCCTCGCACGCCCTCTTCCCCGTTGCCGTCACCGCGCCCTGCCCCGTCGTCGCCGTCGCCTTGCCCTGCCCCGCCGTCGTCGTCGCCGTCGCCGCGCCCTGTCCCTACGTCGCCGTCGCCGTCGCCTCGCCCTGCCCCGCTGTCGCCGTCGCCGTCGCCTCGCCCTGCCCCACCGTCGTCGCGCCCCTGCCCCTACATCGTCGTCGCCGTCACCGCACCCTGCCCCTACGTCGCCGTCGCCTCGCCCTACCCCGCCGTCGCCGTCGGCTCGCCCTTCCCCGCCGACGCCTCCCCCTGCCCCGTCGTCGTCGCCGCGCCCCTGCCGGCCTCGACGTCGCCGCGCCGGCCCCTGCCCCCACAGTGAGCCCATTGAACATGGCTTGCATGTTGATGCTGATGGATTGTTGCTTTTTGAGAGTTCTTATTGCTTATATATGTTTACCGTATCAATGTCCAGTCCATGTCATTTTATTATTACTTACATATGTTTACTATGCCGTATCCCCCACAGTGAGATTTTAAAATGAGACAGTCCATGTCATTTTATTATTACTTATATATGTTTACCGTATCGCCTTATTGCTGTTTTTAGAAATTGCCGTATCCCGTATCGCTGTACCCGTATTAATGTCGCTGTATTGGTGCTTCGTAGGTTGCCAGTCCTACCATATGAACATAATGCACTTGAGAATTTGCATATGGTCGTAGAATGATAACTTCGACATGAGGGGGGTGGGGGTCTGCAAGTATCCTTGAGGACCATGAGAGAGGCGGTCTCGGGTTCAAACCCGTTTCAGTAATACCCGAATCCGAAACCCACCATCCCCGTCAAAATACTACGCTAAGCATATTGGGCCATTCAGCCTTCACTACAAACGACCATGAGAGAGGCGGTCCTGGTCGTGCTCCGTTGTGGCACTTGCATGCATCGTGTTGTCACCCTTCGCGTGTGCCGTCCTGGTCGTGCTCCGCTGTGGCACTTGAAGCTGCCCTGATGCCCGACAGCGGATGGACGATGCGCCCACCTGGCGAACGCGTAGCTTGGTCGGCAGCTGGATGCACGTGGAGGAGTGTGGACATGAACGCTTGGTGAGTCATGTGTGCCGGGCCACGTGTCGGGGCCTCCAACTTTGCTAGGCGTGGTTGCGTGCAAAAATGATGCTCAACTTTTTTTGGTTGAGGGCAAAATGATGCTCAACTTGAAGGACGTGTTCGATTAGTTGCCTGGATTTTGAGCCTCTGGGCGAGTGGCAAGATTAAGCTTAATGTTGACGCTCAAAAATGACACAATAGTAAAAGTAGCTTAAATAATGTCAAGATCAAACTTATGATTGGAAGTCATCATTGGATGGCTCTCTTCGAAAATATCAAGATGGATACGAGGATGGTCCAACAAGGAGCTCGGATGTAAAAAATTATGATGATTTTAGAGATGCTCATGCTGACATCGGATTATTAAACGACATGTAATGTAATTACGATGGTTTTGGATGGTCTCATAGAAATGGTCGATTTTGATATAAAAATCGTCTAAATCCGAGGTCATATGCAATTTGTATGGTCAAAACAAGATTAAGAACAAAAGGGGGGGAGGAATTCTCAACGATCGTCTGAAACTGACTGTTATAAAACTTGTGAACTTTGCATGATGTTTCCCACTAATCCATCTCTCATGGTTGTATATTGCCACGTTGTAATATTTGCAGAAACTATGGCGGACAGAGACTTAGAAAAAGAACAGTTGTTGGGGGTATAATACGAGAGGGAGGTGATATCGATCTCACATGCTTGTCGTTTCTCAACGAGACCGATGGTGAGGAAAGAGAGGATGGCGGCTCCGGTGAGGAGGAAGGAGATCATGACTGCTCCGGTGATCGAACTGGGGACTAAGGAGATCATGACAGCTCCGGTGATCGAATGGAGAAGGGAGCCATAACTGCTTCAAAGTCCGGCGAGGTATATATTCATTAATCCTCTGCTGACTAGATGCATTAATTTTTTTGTATGTACATATATTAACGCTTCTTTCTTCTTTTAATTAGCCATCCGGATCGAGCTCCACTTCGGTAAGGAGACGAGGCCCGATGAGAAGGTTGGACGCGCAAGAAAGGTTCACGATCGAAGAAGTCTCTCCAGAAGGCCAACCGATTGCTCCCTACCGGACCAAGAACAAATTTATACATCAGTGCGGAGTGGTTGTTAGGGACATCGTCCCGATCAGCTGCCAATAATGGAATAAGAAGAAGGACCCTCAAGTTCCTTATGTCAACGATAGACTGAAAGATGATCTTTGGACCAATCTGATGAGAAATTTCAGTCTACCGCCAGAGGAGGATCCGAATAACCCAGTTATACAGCGAAAGGTCAGGGCGTTTGCTCTTAAGAAGATGGCAGAACTATTCAAGAACTGGAAGAAAGTATTGAACAGGAAGTTTGTCAAGAAAGACAAGACTCCAGAATTCAGAGGTGAATATGAGAAGATGAGAGATCGCTGGCCCGCATTTGTG
The DNA here is from genome assembly GCA_039707655.1 of Elymus sibiricus. Lineage (NCBI taxonomy): Eukaryota > Viridiplantae > Streptophyta > Magnoliopsida > Poales > Poaceae > Elymus > Elymus sibiricus. The sequence goes on from CM077667.1 coordinate 24,967,415, forward strand.
GCCTACAAGAAATCGTAGAAGGCTAAGAACATGTCACTTACAAATAAGAAAAATGCCGAAAGGAAGGAGCATCACCATGTTACAGGGTCAGGTGGCTACAGAAAAGCCCGGCCTGCGTGGGAGAAAGCTGAGCAAGACCTGCTTGCTAAAGATGTCCAACCAGAGACATTGCACTGGCCAGATCGGGCAAGGACTTGGTTCTTCGGGGTTGGGGGAACATTGGACCCAGAAACAGGGAAGTGTGTCTGGACGAAAGCTCAACTTGCAATACCATTCAAAAAGCTTGAGGAAACAATCAAGAAATCACTGGAAGGGACGTTCGTTCCCGACAGAGAGAAGGACGAGCTGTCATTTGCCCTCGGGAATCCTGAACACCCTAGACGAACACGTGGCACATCAGGCTCCGTTCCGTGGAAGGTTGGGTTTCCCGACAGCGCTGGTTACAGAAGCCGACAGAGAAAGAAGAAAGAGGAAGCAAGCGAAATGCAGAAGTTGAATGAAAGATTAGAGAAACTAGAGGCACTTGAGAACCAGCATGCTACCGGCCAACCATCTCAGCGGCACGAAGATCCTTCATTGGAGACTACCCACGATGCTACCCCACCATCTCAGCGGAGAAGCAGCATGGCTTCCACTGAGCTCGTTCATCCTGATAGCACGGCTCCTCGCTACCCCATGGATGGTATCACGCAAAATGAACATTGTGTGCTAATGGCGAAATGTCATAACCTGACCTTGAAGGCGGCGGTCGGCCATGTCTTACCTCCTTGACCTGATGCAACTTTCCATTGCACTCCGGTTCCAGCTGGCTTTGCTATTGTCGGGGTGGATGAAATAATGAACGGATTTGATGGGCTGGAGATTGAGTACGCTACAGGTGAAGGGGAGCTTCTTCTTCGATATGCCTTAAGGACTACTTGTCTATGGAGAAAGGAACACATCATGCTTCCATACTGGACGCCGCCTCAGCAGACTCAGGCGGAGGAGGCCCCGGTGCTTGAGTTGTCTCCGGTGCGTCAACCGTCTCCGGTGCGTCAGCCGTCTCCGGTGCGTCAGCCGTCTCCGCCGCCTCAGCGGACTCCGACGGAGGAGGCCCCTTAGCAGAATCCTCCTACGCCTCAGATGTCTCAGCCGCGTCATCGGACACCGCCTCCTCCGCCGCCTAAGCAACAACGGAAGAGAGGCGCCGCCGCTCCGGCGGCTAGCAGTAGTAGGAAACAGAGGAGATTCAGATATGGCCCAAGCCTCAAGCCTCTTCCCAAGTTACCCTACGAGAGGTCTGAGGAGGAACTCGACGAGATCGTGGATGCCGATGTCAAACGTCAGCTCGCACCGAAACGCCCACCTGAAGAGGAGAAAATAGATCCAGTGAAAGCGAAGCGAACTCTGGATGCCCTTAGGCGACCACCACCGCCTCCGCTGCCATCAAACTATGACCGATGTATTCAAAAGAAACATGATCAAGCGAGGCGGTCGGGAAGCTTAAGTAGAAGTGGCTCAAGAAGTGGGAAAACAATTCCCCAGCTCGGCGAACAAGAACTGCAATCGTGCCCTCCGCTCAAGGTGGTTACCGATATCGCTAATGTTCCAGAGAAAGCGGCCGATGGTCTTGCTATCACTGCTGATGATTACTTACCCGATTCGGTACAGTTCGAAACGGCTGAGGTAGTACCATCCTTAAGCTACGAGCACGGGAAGCCTCTCGTCACATGTGAGGAGCTCAAGGGTCTACCAACGAGGATGCGACATGTGCATGAATGGTACTTGGAAGCCTGCAAGGAGGGGAAGAACGAAATCTTGGTGGGAATAAAAAACGAGCACTTCTTCAATGGAAAGCAGATGTTGTTCATTGAATTCGTAGATTTTTTTAGATATACAACCAAAAGGAGCTCGACAAAACTATCGTCAGTTCCTATTGTCTGTAAGTATTTTTTCTGTAATTAAGTCTCTAGCTCAGCTCGTTCGTTGCATGTATTAATTATCCTCAGACTATATTATGCAGAATGAAGATCCTCGAATGAAAACAACTACAAATCTATGACATTGGGTTCATTGACCCAAATTTCATAAATGAATGTACGTTACAAGATTATCCCGCCGATACAGAGAAAAACTTGCTAGATGCATTACTTGGACAACAAACCAGAAAGGAAATACTATTTCCTTACAACTTCAAGTGAGTGTTACTATCTTGTGCACATTCTGTTTTGCTTACTCGAGGTTAAGTGCAATTAACGAGTTATGCGTACGTAGTTTCCACTTTATTCTGCTAGACATTCAGCTTGAAGAGGGAAAAGTAACTGTCTTGGACTCGAGACGTAAAGACCCTAAGGAGTGGACGAGCATGAGGGAAATGCTTCAGAAGTAAGTTCGATCATTATCGCACCATATCGGCAACATTCGTTCATTACCTGATATCAAGTAATCATTTTCTTTGCCGGGCAGGGTTTGGAAAAAGTTCACCAAACATGTTAAGGGTGTGAAATGGAAAAAAGAGCTGAAATTTGTACACCCCAAAGTAAGTACTACTCTAGTACCGTGCATCTCTCATTGATTCTAGTTTTAATACCATTAGCATGCTTGATTATCATTTTGATTGAACTCTATTATCGTAAAGTGCTTTGGCATGCACCCGGGACTAATTTATGTGCTTACTACGTTTGCGAGTTCATTCGCCACTCGACCACTGAGCGGGGCCGGGGCATATCTTTAGAACAATTTGAAGTACATAAACAATATTCACATTTTTATTTTATTACCATCAATTGTGTTGAGTTTTATTGACCCCCTTCTTTAAATTAGATCTGGCAGAAGCGGGACGAACTCCTACCAACTGATCGCGTACGAGCAATTCAAGAGGAATTGGCAGGATTCTTTGTTGAGCATGTCATACCTAAAGACGGAGAATGCCATCAGGATTGGTAATAGAAGTTAGGATCGTAAAAGATGTTATATTGTATATATGCATGAACGTGTACTATATGTAATAGCGTCGAATAGATTTACGAAAACTTGTTGCATATTGTTCGACCAAGCACGGAGAAAGAGAGGTCACTTCTCTCTATATATTGATCATGACGATGTTGTGTAATGGTTCCTTCATTGCTATATGTAGTAGCTAGCGTCGAGTTGAATGAAAAGCGTAAAATAAAAATGGTAAACACAAAAATAAAAGGGGGAAACATAATAGGAAAACCCCTAAACCCCTCCTTTCAAAAAAAACCCCAGCGCCTGGCAGGTGCTGACGCGTGGCTGCCTTTTAGTCCCGGTCGGTGTTACCAACCGGGACTAAAGGTCCTCCTGCCTGGGCGCCCCGCAGCGGCCACGTGGATCCCCTTTCGTCCCGGTTCGTAAGCAAACCGGGACTAAAGTTTTTGGTTATTAGTCCCATTTGGTTTGTCCCGGTTCTAGAACCGGGACTAAAGGCCCTCTGGAACCGGGACTAGTACCCTATTTTCTACTAGTGTTATGCCCTCCAGCATGAGGAACTTCGCATACTCACGACAATCAGGAAAGTTTAGAATCACATCTTTCTCATAGAACTCAATCGCCTTTCCATCGTAGGCGCGCACTGCTAACTCCGGGGATAGTGGGTGACATTATCCTTCCCGATGGTCGCATATTACTTAGTACCCTTCTGTCGCACACCACGAAACTTAGGAGGCATCTCTAACGGTATCTACAAAACATATATATGCAATCTATACAATGTAACTAAACATACGTTACGATCTTACACTATAACTACACTAAAATCTTACGCTACAACTACCACTACAACTGCACTACAATCTTACACTACAACTACACTAAATTTTTATACTATAATCTCACTAAAAAAATTACACTACAACTAGAATAAAAGTTTCAACATTACAACTACACTAAAATCTTATAATATAATCCCACTAAAAATTCTGCACTACAACTACACTAAAATCTTACACAAGAACTACACTATAACTACATTAAAAATTCTACACTAGAACTACACTTAAATCTTGCACTACAACTACACTAAAAATTCTACACTACAATTACACTAAAATCTTACACTACAACTATACTAAAAATTCTACACTAAAATCTTACACTACAACTACACTAAAAATTCTACACTACCTACAACTCACCGGCGACGGCGAATATGCAGGAGGCGGCGATGGATACGACGGGGCTGGCGGGTACTTGACGGTGCCGGTGGAGGCGGAGACCACGGCGAGGGGACGTAGTAGGTGGCGGCGGAGAAGATGGCGATGGCGATGACGGGGCTGGCGGGTCCTTGACGGCGACGAAGGAGACGGAGACGGAGACGGCAGCCGAGGCCTTGGTTGTTGGCGTTGGCGACGATGGCGGGGTGGAGATGGATTTGGATGTGGTGGGTGGGGATTGGAGTGTATGTATATGGGTTGTTAGATTTGGGGGCAGCGTAGTGTTTGCTGGCGTTGGCCGACGTGGCAAACGCCGTTGCTATGTTATTTTATTTCATTTTGTACACATTATTTTATATTTCTATATATGTCTAGTTTATTATTATGTTATTTTATTATTCTATTAGTTATGATTTTGTTATTTTATTTTATTTTTAAATATATATACATACCAAAATAACAGTTGAAGGATGATACGGCTGGGAGAACAACATCGCTCTCATTAATATGGCCTAGATACATTACAAGAATAATTAATAATAACAAATATACCTTCTACTACTACTCGATCTAGACTAATAATATCATCAGTGTAATGACTCCCACAAGAAAAAATGTTGCCATCGATCCAGCTGGGAGAACGAGGCGAACCATAAAATCAGCTAAAAGTGCATATGAAAGCATCTTGAATTTTTAGATTTGGCCTCGCATCACATCATTCTTGAGTTGCATCTCATCTATCTGTTGGCTCAGTGGTCCAATGAAGTAGTCGAGCAAGTCACTTACGTACTTCTGGACGAGATCAACACATATCCATGTGTAGCAATACTTTCTCCCTGTTGTTGGTGGATCATATATATATATATATATATATATATATATATATAGACACATACACATATTGATGTGAGCCACACTAGATAGAGTTGGGTTGTACAAATTAGCTGAAAATAGATCGATATGTATTTTCTGTCATATACGTACCTTTCCGCGGTTGACGCGGATGTATAACTCTCGCTCTGGATACCATTCTGTGTGCGACATGTGCTTATCCACAGGGTGTCGACAGCCGCAAAGTAGCAAAGGTGCCCTTGCTGGATTCCCGACAGCTTCGACGCTGGTGGCGTAGCTGTCAGATTGAACGGACGTCGCGCAGCTGCGGCAGGATGATTCGTCGGACAGGGCCGTCTGCATTGGCCTTGGCGAGCTCATGGCGTAGTCAACAGGGCCAAAGGGGAGCTCGGCCAAGGCGGGGGAGTCACAAACTTTGGACATGCTCCGCCGATGTGGGCTCGCATGCGGGGTTCATGCCGATTCGACAAGCTCCGATGGGTCCATTACTAAGAGGATCTAGATAGTTAGGATGGAAGAATTTTGACAAGAATTGAAAGTGAATGTATTTGAGAAACAAAGGGGCTACCAACACTTCTATATCTAGGCAAAACTTAGTGGTGTGTTCACACAAATGGCACGGCAGCACTATATTATTTATCTGTGACGCTGCATAGAAATCCAACACCACCTGTATGTTCTGACTGATCAGCACAGTAGGGCCCATACATTGGTGACATTTCAAATTATATCCACGCCAGCACTAACTGTACAAAGCTGGTATACCAATTTTGCCAAAGCCAGCACTATTTAAAAAACTTATTACTCGCGTTGCTTCGAAATGGCGCGTCATCAACAAAAATTCTGGATAGTCATTTCTCCACTGGTGCTAGATCTATATTTAATCAACTAAATAGGTGTCGTTGCTCGCCTTCTTCTGCCAACGTCTACTCACGCAAACATGCTGGTTTTACGAACAGCTTTCTAACCACTTTGCATTGTACATGGTCTTAGAAGTAACTACTCAAACCCTTCTGGTAAGGGAAATCCATATAAACTCAATGTGCATTTGGTTCAAGGTAGCTAGCTAAGAGCAGGGCAACCATGACAACTAGCAAAAACTAGACCCTTGCCAAAGCTATGGAAGAAAGGTTAGGTTCAGTAACACATGAGACATGAAAAGTGTAAGAAGATTAGATATTTGATATTTTTTCTAATAAAGATTTAAAGAAGTGACTCTAGTACTTCGTCCTCTTGCATGATAACGACTAGAAATAAAAGAAATAGATTGGCCCGTATCGTCAGTATCCTTACGAGCAAATGATGTTATAGTTAGGGTTTTTTAGGAACGTGATGCATTTAGTTAGTAAGCAGTTGCCCGCAAAATAAAAGTTAAAAGCAGTTGGCACTGAGTTTCCCTTCAACACATGACCCACGTTGCTGCCTATTTCCAGTTGTCTTCTGAAACCAACCCTCCTCCCCACCCTAATGCATTGCCATATACTATTTAAACCATGGTGGTTCTTTCTATAACACCGACACACAAAAGTTGACGACCATGATGATCGGTGAAATGGATGTGGATAGGGTTGTAGGATACTTCAAGGAAAAGAGCATCCTCATCACTGGTTCAACAGGGTTCTTAGGAAAAGGTATATGTGTCATGCGCGTTGATCGTAACTAAAAGTCATTTTTCCGGTAAAGGGTGGGAGGCTTATATATTGGTGTTTCTTGTATGATTTCTTGGTAGTGCTTGTGGAGAAGATATTGAGGGTTCAGCCTGACATCAAGAAGCTCTTTCTTCTGATTCGGGCCTCCGACGTCGAATCCGCAAAGTTTCGAATTCAGAATGAGGTGAATATATTTGTTTATAGTTATCCTTTCCCTAAAAGTACATTTATTGACACCGATTCCAATGTGTTCTTGAAAATATGTTCTCATTTGTTTGCTAACCTTCTCATGTCATTTGTTTATGGTCTATATATCGTTATGTGTGCAGTAATAAACACAGAACTCAGGGAAACTTTTTTTCCAATAAAATAAATTTTCATTCAACCATTTTATATAGCTGACACAACCACATTGAGTGAACGCCGGACCTCTGCATCACAAGATACATATAATTAAACCACACGTCCAAAAAGGCATTGTGTTACAAAATAAGTAAATAAATAAAACATTCTAAGATGGGGGAAGTCCCATCGAAAAACTACACCGCCATGAATGGTGGAGAAAAGATCCCTAGTCGTATATATGCTCCAACCAGTAGACACTATCGTAAAAGGACCCCTAGCCTCTAGCCTCCGCAGGTATACCAAGTGCGCAGCCACTGTGTACGTGCATGAATAATATGCACATGAGTTGAAACACTTTTTTTTTAACCACGCCATTCTTAGAAATCCAAGAGTTGAACATAAGGTTGCCGCCCCCAATAGGATATATGAGCAAAAACATTTATCAGTACCCATCAACCAACTGCCGAACATATTACACATACTGCCTGGGAGGGCGGGATGAGGTAAACATTTTAAGCTACATGAATAATGGACTAAACCACAGGAGTAAAACTGCACTCAAGTAATAGGTGTTCTACCGATTCATGTTGCAAGAAGACATGACACTTGCTACCCACTAATTACGGTGTGAAAGGTTGTCCCTAGTCAAGATCAAACCTCGTTGTACGAACGAGAGGAATATGTTCACTCGAAGAGGTATTCTAAGCTACCACAACTTTTTGTTTTCCATAGAGACACCACTGTCGGTAATCGCTACAAAAGACCTGACACACAACTTTTAATGCTGGTGTAGCTAAACGTTGTGCTCATTCGACGGTTAGATGAGCTACAAACGTGGGAGCAAATCATTTCATGCTGCAAGTCGAGGCAATAAGGCCCTAGGAGAGAAACATCATGCTCAGCTTGACCCAACACTTGTGAAATTGTTAAAATTTTACGTCTATGAATTCAATATAGCCTCGGGTATTGCACCTTTAGGGGAGTGGTCCCCAGCCAAGTATCTTCCTGGAATTTAACTTGGCACCATCCGAGAAAGAGTGCCCAATTGAAAAATTAATTTCTTGCTATTCATCAGGACACGCAAAAAATGGGAGTCGGCTGGTTTCCAATGAAGCTAAGAGATGTCACTGGATCCCACATACTTATTACGAATGATCACGAGCCATGCCATGTTATTCTCAGTAAGGAGTTTATATAATCATTTACCCGGAAGCGCAATGTTTTTATCATCTCAAATACCCAAACCACCCTTGACTTTTGAACGACACAACACATTCCACTTAGCATCCCTAGTTTTCAACTATAACAAGTCCACCTTGATCACGTACCATAAAAATTAACAATACTCAGCTGGAAAGGCATTCAGTGCAGAGCATTATTGTGTTCCATATGAAACACCGCATCTCAAATTCCCTCTTCAGAAAATAGAGCGGTTACAACTTCATTTTTTCACCTATGAGGCTTGAGGCATGTCATCTGTCATGGACTAATACAGAATAATTGTTCTTACATAGTAGTCCAAAAGGATCATTTTAATGCTTTGTTGTGAAATATTGAAGTGGACCGTTATCCTCTGTCATTGGCCAATATATGAAACTATTTGGTATTATCATATCCTTGAACCAGAAATTGTGCCTTCGAGCGTTAACACCATTTAATCTCTTCCTCATCCAAGAGATTGACAATCTGCTGGTTTAATTGGCATTGCTACTCAATCTCTAGGTGAGATAGTGACCTCACATCAATGATATTTTCAAGATCATCAATCATGGGACTAATGCCATGCAAGGACTTCCTCGCTTGGGAAACTATTCTACAATAATCTATCTATCTATTATATTATTTCCCTAGCAAATAATAAATTAAAAAAGCCAATGCTAACTTTGTTTTTAGCACAGCTATGCAGATTTTCTTAACCCAATATGCCTGCAACTTCATTGGCAGGATTTATCCCCATGAAAGTACACTTGGTCCTGAGAGAGTAACCTTATAAATGCTTAACCTTATAAATGCTTAGTACATTAGCTAATAGTTATGTACAAACGATGTTTTGGTCTTTTCAGATCATGGGGAAGGAGATCTTCCAAGTTTTGAAAGATAAACATGGTGTGGAGTTTCGTAATTTCGTCAAAGAAAAGATGTCCTTTGGTGGGAGATGTCATGCATGAGAACTTTGGAATAGACATTGTCAAGCTGAGAGAAGTGTCCAAGGACATAGACGTTATCATCAACGGAGCTGCCACTACGAACTTCGCTGAAAGGTTCCAAGTGTTTCCTGGTCACATATTACTGGCATAATGTTACAATAATTACGTACATGCGATTGAAATAACAGGTCAAATTGTGATGCTAATTTTTCAGATATGATGTGGCTTTCAACACAAATGTCTTGGGGGTGAAGCACATATGCGCATTTGCAAAGAAGTGTACTAAGCTCAAGATGTTGCTTCATGTTTCAACTGGTGCGAACCAATAAAATTATATATATAATCTTTGCATTTGCGGTAACACACAATTCTAAACTTTAACTCATTAAGTGATATCTATATGACTTGATCAGCCTATGTAGCTGGTGAAAAAGAGGGGCTAATAACTGAGAGTACATTCTTGATGGGTGAGACACTAAGGGTGGGCACACATTTGGACATCGAATTTGAGCTAAATTTGATCAAAGATAGCAAGAGAGAACTAAGGGCTAGCAGTTCCACAGAAAAAGCTGAGAGGAAAACCATGAAGGATATTGGCCTAAAGAGGTTAGACATAAATAAACTAAATAGAAAAACCAATAATATACTTATGCATTTGTATTCTTTTTTGCCACTAATATATTTTCTCCATGCTTATGCACCAATGAATAAAGGGCACGGAATTTTGGGTGGCCTAACACCTATGTCTTCACTAAGGCAATGGGCGAGATGATCATGGGGCTCCTGCAAGGGGACTTTCCGGTGGTCATCATCCGCCCGAGCATCATAACAAGTACAATGAAAGAGCCATTGCCTGGATGGATGGAAGGAATCAGGTGCAAAAACTCAAAAAACTATTTCTTGATCCTCCACAACAGCATTCAATGATTATTAAGAATTTTTATATTTTGCAGGACGGTCGACACAGTGATCATGGGTCACGCGAAGCAAACCCTGCCATTCTTGGTAATCAACCCTGATTTAACACTTGACATGGTGAGTTTGTTGAAAAATAGGAAACCAATTTGGAATGAAACTTGATCAAGGAACCATGTGACCATTTTGTACGTGGTGTGGTTGTGGTGGGTGGTTTGGATAGATTCCGGGGGATATGGTGGTGAATGCTATGATGGCTGCCATGGCAGCACACTCAGAGGACCAACAAGCTCAGATCATCTACCATGTAACTTCGTCAGTACGCAACCCGACACCCTCATCCCTCGTCATAGACTCAATGCACCGTTACTTCCTTGAGAACCTGCCATGCAAGGGGAGCAATGGCGAGCGTGTCTGGCTGAAGAAGATGCTAATATTCAGGACGCTTGCGCGATTGAGATTGTACACGGCCATCAAGTACGAGCTTCCCCTCAAGGTTAGTTCACCATTTCAAATTTGAATTCCCATAATGAAATTAATGTGATGTGCTTTTCTAAAAATCGATTGGATAGATGCTTAGCCTAGTGAGTATTGCACTATGTGGTGTTTTCTCATGACGCTACAATGAGCTCAGTAGAAAATACAGATTCCTCATGCAAATGATCGAGCTCTACGCACCATTCGGCTTGTTCAAAGGGTGGTAAACTACTTAAACACTTGTCAATATGTTCTTTTGGTTCAGTTTGGCAATTACATGGCCTGCCAATGGTTCCTGTTAACATATCTATTTGACTTGATTTTATCAATCTTATGAAGCTTTGATGATACAAACTTGGAGAGGCTAAGGATGGCAATGAACAAGGATGATCAAATTAACAATGGAGCCTATTCCTTTGATTTTGATCCCAAGTCCATCCACTGGGTTGATTATTTCTATGGTGTTCACATCCCTGGTGTGCTCAAATATTGTGTTTAACTAGTCAAATTTCCAGCGAGTTACTAGTCATGGAAATACAATAATTGTACTAGTCCTTTGATGCAAATCCTATGCACATGTATTGTAATCCCTTCGTTATGCGACTCTCCATAGTATGATAGCCAATTTACCTCATCGAAATACTCATAGTATTTACCAGAAAAGAGCATAATAAATAATCATATGTCCACCTTTTTTATGAAAAAGGAGGTGTGCTTGCATCATATGCCCACTCAGTTGAAGTTGTTAAGCGTTTGGTGCAAGGCGAAAGATAGCTTAGAGAGGCAGTGGTGTACAAAATCCGCCGACAGGGAAATAAGGGAGCAACAAATTTGCGTCTTCGTGCGGTAATCCAATAGACTTGTCGTGCCATTTTATGAAAAAGGTTGATGGATTATGGTCCCTTGTGAGGTTCTATAGTTGTTTGGATAAATTTTCATATACAAATCAAACTAGCAGGCGACTTCTGCAAATTGCTACATACTACTCAGTTATTTAGGATTTTGACATGGTCTTCCGTATGCATCCATCCTCTACTTATATATCTACATATCTCTATCTCCATCTCTACTTCTCTATCTTTGTTCCCTTTCCTTCCGGCGGACCGCATTCTACCCTCCATTCGTCCGCACCCCATGGTCGATTTCCTGTCCCCCCCTGCTCACCCGCACATTAATATCTCGTGATCCTCCTAATCCAACTCCCTCTCGCTCACCTAAAACTATCCCCATCCCCATTTTTCTACCACCACAATTTTCGTCGTTGCTTACCCTCCTCTTTCTTCTTAGGAGTGTGGATGAGATCGGCATCCTCCAGCAACGCATCGCCGACCCACCGATGTCACGTACCTGCGGAACATTTCGATGTGATATCCCGAGCTACTTCTCTAATCACGTCCGCCGTCCGCCAACTGTTAACCCAAAACCAGTATTTTCAATAGAGGTCGTAGCTCTTCTTTAAAGGGGAGAGTGGTGGTGAGATGGGGAGGAAGAGGCAGAGAGAGGTTGATACGAAGTGAATGAGATATTTTGTTTGCTTCGCTAATCGCTACTCCACACTGGAGCCTTCCATTGCTTATATGTTGTACAAATCACTTAAAATAATACATCTAGGACTACCTACTACCTAGACAAAATCACTCCATGACATGACATGGAGTTGTTAAACACCAATGTACACACCATGCCACCTGTATCATGATTTGTGACACAAGTGTGTGGTATGGGCCGCCCCATATGCAGTCTGGCACATGGGGCTTGCCGGGCCATCCTTTGCCAGGGCTGCCCTTGTCGGGGCAACCTTCCCGAGAGATGGGGTTGAGCCCAAGCCGCTCACGTCGGCCCCACCCTGGGCCACTCACCCCTAGCCGCCAAAGGACGTCACCGGGCTAAGCCCGGTGGCCGACGGCGGTGGTAAGGGATTCCCTCTTTACTCGCGATGGAGGAGGTGGGGTGGACCTCATCTCGCGAGAAGGCGAGGCCAATCTGGACCTTGGCAGCGAGGTGGCTTGCTCCAGGCGGCGACCTTGGGCGACGGCATGGCCGTCTAGTGACAGGCCGGTGGCAGCTACGTGACGATGCCATGGAGGACCGGGCAATTCGGGTCGGGTTCATGCGGTGGTGGCCTCCGGTCATCGCCTGGCCGAGGTGGTTGCCTCGCTGCGCCGCGGCGGATGCCGGGGAGGCAGCCCCGGGTGATGGCGGACGGTGAGGCCCAGGTCGTCCTTGGCTGCATAGCATGGATGTACACATGTCCAAGGCGGAGCTGCTCCGGCGGTCTGGCGGATTCGACCCTAGATCCTGTTCGGTACATAGACGGTGAAGAGCGTGCTTGGGATTCATCCTAATGTCTCTTCCAGCTTGGCGCGATGGGGTGGCAGCCCTCTCTTCATGTTCTAGTGGTGGTGCCCTTCGGCAGTGGCCAGAGCGTCAGGATACACGCGGTGGCAGTGCGACTGTGGATGATCGCCGAATTTGTGCGGCCAGCTCTAGGGCTTTGAAGGTCGTCTTGTAGATGCACAGGTTCTCGGTTGGATGTGCTTGGGATGGATCCGGGTGAAAACCTGGTCTTCGGCTGGTGGCCGAAGCCGCTGATGGTGACGCCCTTGGCGTCTTTTCCTTCATGAAGGCATCATCGAGCTGACGCTCCCAACTCCTACCCCTACCTCCGGGGGAAACCCTTGAATAGTTGATCGGATGATGGCGACGCTCTTGTGTCGTTCCCTCCTTGGGGGCATCATTCTTGGAGGTGTGCATTGGCTCGAGGGACCAGTGGACGGTTTTCACGGTGGAGCGGCATCCCATGTCATGCATCGACAATGTGGAGTCTCCGCAACGTGGCGTAGTGGGTCCTCGGCGACGGATGTACGATTATGTACGCACATAGGGAGGTGGCGCTGTCTGGCGCTGTGGTGGCGTCGACGGAAGACCTGCCAAGGTCGATGTGTCAGTACTAGCTCTGTAGATGGATCGGTGGAAGACGGCGGCGGCGACCTCTGAGAGTGCGCCGGACCGGAATGTGCCCTAGACCCAGCAAGAGGCTTGGTTGGGGCCTCCGGCTTTTGATGCTAGGCTTTGGTGCGAGGTTTGTTTGCTATTCGGCTCGGACATTCGGCACCCCTTCATCAAGTGGTTAGGAGTAGCTACGAATGTTGCCAAGATGATGACTTCAGACTTATTGATATATTACTTTGTAAGGTCTTTGTGAATAATTAATCAAATGGTTGCATGCATCGTCCCGATGTAGAGGTCGGGGCCATCCTCCTTTAAAAAAACATGTCACCGGGGTTGGACATCGACGGTCCCAGTCTGGTCACACAGTTCCTGGAACCGAACTCGGCCAAGAGTCTTTGTCGGGACGTTGGCTTTCTGCTCACCAGTTCTGATAAACTCCACATTCACCGTGCCCTTCTTGATACAATCACGTATCAGGTGATAGATAAGATCAATGTGCTTGCTCTCGTGGAGCACTGGATTCTTGCAAAGAGAGATCACTGACTTTTTGTCGACGAAGATGAGCATAGGAACAGTGTCTTGATTCAACATCTCGCTGGCAAGGCAAACCGGTCAGATTCCCTGGCATGTTGTCGTTGCTGCAGCGGTGTACTCGGCCTCGCACGAAGAAGCGGTCATCACCTTCTGCCTCATGGATTGCCAACTGACAAGGCTACTCCCAAGAAAGAACAAGATGCCCAAGGTGCTCTTCCGGGAGTCCACGTCACCAGCTTGGTCGGAGTCACTGTATTCGATCAAGGTCTTGCCGTCCCCATGACAATGCCAACATCCATGGGTGAGCATACCCGTGATGTACCACCAGAGCAGGTGCTTGACGGAAGTGAGGTGATCTCTTACCAAGGCTTCCATCAACCTGCTTAGGTACCCGACAAGGAACGCAATATCTAGTCGGGTATATATGAGGTATCTGAGGCTCCCAATGATGTTGCGGTAGAGAGTAGAGTCCACCGCCTTCTCAGGAATTCCTTATTGAGCTTTAGCCGTGCCTTCATCAAAGCATGCACATCATGGCAGTCCTTGATGCCAGCTCGCTCGAGTATCTTGGCGGCATAGACCACCTGCGTGATCGTCCACGCTCCTGGTTCACCTCTAGGCCGAGGTAGTACTAGAGAAGCCTGAGGTCGGTCATGCTTAAGAGAAGATGCCTCCCTCCCTTGAAGCGTTGAACCTCATTGGGCACTTCCGCGGTGGTCACCAAGTCGTCGACGTAGGTGCCGACGATCAACAACGTGTTCACGGTGGCATGCGCGTTACACGCCGTGCTCAAAGGCCCTACGGGACAAGACGAGAGACACCAGGCTTGCGTCCAACTTGATGTTCCAAGCTCTCAGTGCTTGTCGCAATCCACACATGCCTTGTGTAGTTTGTACACGCCCTGCTCGTGCCCGCTGGCGAAAAATCCCGGCAGCTGGCAGATGTACACCTCCTCGTCGAGGTCGCCGTTGAGAAATCCCGTCTTCATGTCCATATGGTGCACCTCCCATCCGCCGAGATGGTATGAGTATAACAAAGTGACTTGGCTGTTGGGTTGCATGTTTTAATATATAAACGAAAAAAAATCTGTATTAGCGTTCCTGGTTTTGGTCGTTACTACTTTCAGTTTTCAGTGAAACAAATTAAAAGGAAAATTCTATGTGTGTTCAAGGGGTCGCGAGGCATGCTACAGATCACGTTCCTAGAAACAGATCACGTTCGTTTCATTAATTTCCTCAAAGTGGGAAATTAAGCAATCTGCAGATAGAGAGAAATGAGAAGCTTACCCCTGCTCTTTTCTAGGTGGAACTGCTGAGCTAGCTCTACCATGCTCTTGCCAGTTGCAGGTTTGGAACACTTAAACTAGCTAGATGCAAATCACACGGAAAGAGTACGGCAACAAAGGACCAGTAGCCGTATATTAGGCCCAGTAGCACTATATTATGTCCAGAACAGTCCCAAATCACGCGGAAACTTATTTTCACAATTAATGTTCATAAAATAGTACTGAAACATCCATGACAATTAAAACTTTGTTTCACTATCAGTACCCAAATAGGAATAATGTACAGTAGAAACATCCTAATTGCATAGAGTGGAGAAGACCAGGTTCCTAATTTTGTTTTGAATTCAAAGCTTTCGACGTGTGGAGATTGATTGTTCTGCCTTAGATAACAAAAATGGCCAAGGCACATGGAAGGAAAAGGAACTTTTGGCTACCGGTGCGAACTGAGATGGTTAGGTTTCTTGTGATGGAACCAACCCGCCTGGATTCATGTCCTGAACTTGGCAGGGTGCTCGCATATGGAGTGGAATTTCAAGTTGTAATTAGGGTTTGTATAACTCTATTTGTAGTTATCTTGATATTGAGACTTGTTTAATCATTCATCTTATTACGGATGTTCGCAATATTATTGGTAGAGTTTCCTTTCATTTCATCTCTATGATGTTTGGTTATACCCCTCTCATGCGTGAGTAATTTCCCATAGGCATGGGAGATGTAAGGTGAAAGGATAGAGAGGGACCTAGAGAGGGGTGAATAGGTACAATTATAAATTTTAATTGTTACCTAGCAATTTTAGGCAATAACGCGAAATATGAATGTGTGCCTAACAATTGCAATGGTGAGTCAAGTACTAAGCAAAGTGACCAACTACAACGAGGAGCAAGGTAAGCAACTATAATAAGAAGTAAGTAAAGACAATGAGACAAATAACCACAAGTAGGGAGTTAGGGTTAGCATTGTTCAAAACCCCGTGAGACGAGGATGTATGCCGATGTTCACTTCCTTGAAGGGAAGCTAGTCACTGTTAGAGGGATGGATGTTACCACAAAGGCTCGCCCTATACCACGAAGGCGTTTCTCAAACACTAGTGATAGACCTTGAGGTGGTCTCCAAACCTTCACAAACTTTCCGGGGCAATCATAAAGAGAAATGAGAAGCTCTTTTCTAGGTGGAACTGCTGAGCTAGCTCTACCATGCTCTTGCCAGTTGCAGGTTTGGAACACTTAAACTGGCTAGATGGATAGCAAATGACACGGAAAGAGTAGAGAAGATACTGAGGGTTCCTCTTGATTATAATCACTTTGACATGCCGGCGCGGGAGACAAGGGCCGGCAGGTCCATCTGGCGTGAACACGCGCGCGCCTTCATTAAATCCGGCCACACCGCAGGAGTTTTTTTTCTTTTTCTTTTCTCTTCCGCGAGATCAATCAAACTTACTCATGCGTGCGCGTGCGAAGGCGATGGCCGCTCCTTTTTTTTTTTTCTTTTGTTCAAACGTGAGAGAGAGCATGCATGCATTCCTGACGTCAGCCACACCTTCAAACGTGCACCCATGCATTGCTTCTTCTTCCTTTTGCTTTCTTTTTTTTTTTTTTTTTTTTTTTTTTGAGATTGACAGGGGGCAGAAACCCCACCGTTTGTTATATTCCAACTCGAAGGTGACTTGACAGTCATTACAAATACATGTAAGCGCACACGAGGCGCAAAAGAAAATTACAGAGGAAGGCACTTGAATAAGAGCCAAAAACTAGAAGAAACAAACGGAGGGGGAGGCTGGCTACAGAACCAAACCGAAACCCCTGGAGACCGACATCTCGGTAGCGAGCTCCGCTGAGCAGCTAGCTCCACCGCTGACAGAGAACAACAACAAAGCCTGGGAACAAAAAGACGGGCACCAAGACAACAACTCCCAATGGAACATCACCGGCACGAACGAAGGGCGTCGGATAGCCGAGTTCATGCGACGACACCGGTGTGCGTCGGCGAAGCCGAAAGACAACAAACCACCGAGACCGAAGGGTGCGGCACCGGTGTACCGCCGCCGAGGTCGAAGGGCAGCGTGCTGCCGAGGCCCCCTAGGATGCCCACGGAAACGTCGTCCGGGCCACCATGAAGCACATCCCTGACGGAAAGGAAACACCAAAGTAGAAGCATACCGAGAAGCATCACTGGCGCGAACGAAGAGCGTTAGATAGCCGAGTTCGAGCGGCGGCACCGATGTGCCGCCGGCGAAGCCGAGAAGGCAACGCGCCACCGAGAACAAAGGGCGCAACACCGGTGTACTGCCGCCGAGGTCGAAGGGCAACGAGTCGTCGAGGCCACCCCAGGATGTCCAAGAAAGCTTCACTCGAGTCGCCTAGAACAATGGCCAGTCAGGATCGAAGCCGAGGTGGAGATGGAGCAGCAAGAGGCGAGTCCACCCGAAGCAGAAATAATCCAAGAAGATGCCCCCAAGGAGGAAACGGTGTAGAGATGTCGACACCATCCGACACGGGGAACCCGGGTCCAAGATTTCTCTCGGGATCTGAGAGCATGGGGGGGGGGAGGAAACAGTGCCAAAATCGACGCCTTCAGGAAGGGAAAATGGCGGCAGCAGCCGTCACCGTCGATGAAGTTTTCACCCGGCAATGCCTCCTCCACCTCGCAACCAGAGCAAGTCGGCCAACCACCACCGTAGCCCATTAGCCGAGGCAGCAAAGATCCGGCAAGCGAGCAACGGAGGTCCAAAGAAGCAGCGACACACTGGACGCAACACGCAGAACAAGGCGAGGCCGAGGTGCACCGCGGCCAACGCGAGGCCGCAACGAGGGAGCCTGGGGAGCAGGTCCACGTGGCCATCCGAACCCGCCAGATTTGGCACGGAAGCGCGACCACCATGGACCGGCGGCAGTGGAGCGAGACCGGCCAGCCGGCGCCCCCCACGGGTCGGATAGGAAGTGGGTCGGCCAGGCGGCGCACGGGCTCCACAGATCTGGGACGAGGGGCGCAGATCGAGCCGCCGTCATGGCGGCGAGGAGCGGACAGATGGGGTGAGGAAGGGCCGCACGGGGGCTGCGCCCGCTGCTGCCGACCAAGCCCGGCGACGTTAGCCGGCAGCGGCGAGGGAAGGCGCTGGAGAAAGGTTGGCCGGCGGCGGCGGCCCTGGTTCCGCCCGAGTCGCCTCTTAGGGAGACGACGCGGGGGCCGTTTCCTCTTCCTCTTTGCTTTCTTTTTTTGCTTCTTCATCTTTTGCTTGTGCCACCGCTAGGTCCTCATGCACGCATGCATCCGACGCAGACGCCCCAGTCCCCAAACGATCGGAGAGGGCCGCCAATCGCCATGTCCTACCGCGGGCATCTCAATCCGGATGACCATCTCCTGCCGCGCGTCGGTGGATCACCACAACGGAGGTCGACGTCCGCCGTAAACAACCCCAATAATTTAAGCCTGCGAGAGCAACTACGTCGCTGGTCACAAATAATTAATCACCCTTCAAATAAAAATAGATTTTTTTTAACCTGAACTGATGGCCTTCTAAGAGAATGATCGTTTTTATATATACTAGCAAAAGGGCCCGTGCGTTGCAACGGGGTAACAAAACTATGTATTGATCATTATTACAATGAGTATTGCTAAAAGAAAACTCAGTATAGTGAGTTTTGAGTGCGTGAAGATTTTGACTGTCTCGCGTCTAGTTGGTGTACGATTGTTAGATAATCATCTAACACTTTATGAGGTAATTCATCACTAACGATTATAATTCTAATGCACGGACTAATTCTAGCATTGTATATTCTTCTAAGAAGAAAATGTAACCATCTAGATGAACACGCTAGCAGCTCTAGTTATCAATGGAGTGGCACTGTCCATCATTTTAATTTCATTTTGATAAACATGAAGATATTTGTTTGACCTTGATTGTCATGAAGAAGAAATAAAACCATTATCATGCTTCTCAATAGCTAGTCACCATCTATGTTTTTCTAAATTATCATCTTTGTAGCTACAGACCACTGCAAAGGCAATCTCTGAATTTATTGGACACCATACCAGGCAATAATCTTAAGAAGCAAGAGACACAAGTTATATTTTTTCGACAAAGGGTGAATTTTATTGATTCGAAACGAGGCATCAGCCAGCACCAACACACGTCAGCAAATAGTAAAATCATATAAAACCAAAACTATGCATAGGCGATGAAGTGCGGAGGGATAATAAATGCATAAGAAACCAAACCAATATAAGAGTATTAGTTTATGGATGTACATCCTTTTTGCATAGTAATGACATGGTTATTGATCCAGTTGCCAAAAATGTATCATCTACATGCTTGAGCAGTAATCATTAGTATGTGCACTGCCAAGGAAAGACCGTACAGTGTTGCTAATTCAAAAAATAACCATACAAAGACCATGCTATAATTTTCTAGTATATATACAGTACAAAATCCATAATGTCTAGTCTTGGCCAACCTAGCTCATTCCAAACCGTTATTACTGGTGTTGAGTTGATCTTACCTTGTAATAAGAGGGTTGTGCTTATTTAGCCAGCACTCAGCTGAAAGAGAAAGAATATGAAGGCATTGGTTCCTCAAACCTGACCGTGTGTCCTCCTATGTTCTAACCGAACACCACTGCTCTGTTTTCTCCCCTGGCCGAGCAGTTCGTGGGCGTGTGTGTGTGTAACCACCAGCGAGGGACTTATTGAGAGGATAACTGCAACACATGCGCTATGACATTCTGCAACCACCACACGAATTTAGAATCAACCATATAAAAAGTCCAACGACTAAGATTACATGCTTTAAAGGCATGCAAGGACTCCAGGAGTGGAAAGGGGTCAAGTCTGTGACTTGTTTGGGACAACTCCATCAGTCTGAGCCTTCTTCAATAGTTGGTGTGCTTAGGCGATTGGTAAACCAGCCGTCTCTTCTTCATCTACAAACATAAGAGAAGGTTGGTTTGTTTCTGTTCATATAATTGGACTGAAGACTGGAAGAAGGAAAGAAGGGGGGAACGAAACCTCAGTGGTGGGGAACGACGGCCAGCATGGGTCAGAGCTTCTAGATAGATTTCAAAGAGCGGAGGCGACTGGATCATGACTTGGGTCGAGGGGTCCGTTGTGGTCGTTCTCGTCCAACACGGCGGCTCTCCCCATCGCTTGCCATGGCGTCGGCAGCCTCCCAACGCTTGTGTACGCTGCCGGCCGCCTCCACCACCACGGCGGCCCTCTGCACGCTTCCATCACGCCACCACACACCTCCAACGCCTCATCGCTGTCGCCCCTGTCAACAGTGTAGTCGGTGCCCCTTGGAGGTTGTACAAGTGTAGCCGCGGGGTGACACAACATAGAGAGAAAAAAAAATGAGCGAGAAATATAAACAATGACGGAAACGAAATTAAGCAATTTACACGGCCGGGTTTATGCACGCTTATTAGGTTATAATAATAGTAGACGGCTTTAATTAATTAATTAGTGCTACTGTTGGCCCGTCCTGGCATTACAACGCTGGAGCTCCGTCTCAGAGTTGATGGCATCGTGTGTTTGTCGATCCTTCAGATCGGCGGCGTTAGGGTTCATGGATGGTGTCGGCGAGGCGGCGGCGGCGACTCCATCAGGTGTGTCTCTCCTTCTGCTCTGTCCCCGTTGCTGCGGCGTTATCTCCGACATCATGGTGGAGCAGGGAGGTTTTATCATTCAGGAGTACGCGCAGACGGTTGTCTACGCAAGTGACAGCTGGAAGATGGTGCATCTTGTGCTGGTTTTGTGGTCGGTGGATGGCAGTTCTGGTTTCCTCCTCGGACGTTGTTGTCATGCGGGGGTGTCGAATCTGGAGTTCGATGGCGAGTCCGGGGACATGTTGCCCCGGTCTGATTCTTTCAACGGTAATGGTTTTGCTTCTGGCAAACTACTTTGGAGGTCCGTAAAGCTGCTGATCAGCGATGGAGCCGCGTCGAGCTCGGGTGAAGTGGTGATCTGTCTTCTTTCTTTTCGGTGGCCGCTTTGGTGGTGTCGAAGGAGAGGGTCAGGCGATGGTATTTTGCATAGGATTTTTCTATCCTTTCAGTGTTGTAAGGTCGGTGATTACGTGTCTTGTAACTTGATCTTATTCTATAAATGAGAAACGTATTACCATGCAAAAAAAAAAAAATACCCTCGTGCATAGTATTTCGGTCTACTTCAACTCATCGTCCGCGGTTGTGCACGAAGCCGTGTTAACTGCGGTCTCTTCATCCATCCATTTCTGAACTCGGAGTAGCACAGCTCTGTTTGCCTTTCTCTCAGTTTCTCAACTTCTCTATGTACGGCTGCAGTTTATTCTCAACTCGGTTTGCCTTTATTCTGACTGAATGTTTCCATGACGATTGCAGTTTTGCAGGCCAAAAGTCCATTGATTGGAGGACAACACGGCGTCCGCAGGTAACCACGGCCAACGACCACCGCGGCGGTGATAGGGGAGCTCCTTCATAACCTGCTTTCACTGGTCCTGACCCTTACACCGCAGGTAACCGCGGCCGACGACCACCGCGGCGGTGATAGGGGAGCTCCTTCATAACCTGCTTCCACTGATCCTGACCCTTCCACCGCAGGTAACCGCGGCCGACGACCACCGCGGCGGTGATAGGGGCGCTCCTTCATAACCTGCTTCCACTGGTCCTGACCCTTCCACCGCAGGTAACCGCGACCGACGACCACCGCGGCGGTGATAGGGGAGCTCCTTCATAACCTGCTTCCACTGATCCTGACCCTTCCACCACAGGTAACCGCGGCCGACGACCACCGCGGCGGTGATAGGGGTGCTCCTTCATAACCTGCTTCCACTGGTCCTGACCCTTCCACCGCAGGTAACCGCGGCCGACGACCACCGCGGCGGTGATAGGGGAGCTCCTTCATAACCTGCTTCCACTGGTCCTGACCCTTCCACCGGAGGTAACCGCGGCCGACGACCACCGCGGCGGTGATAGGGGAGCTCCTTCATAACCTGCTTCCACTGGTCCTGAACCTTCCACCGCAGGTAACCGCGGCCGACGACCACCGCGGCGGTGATAGGGGAGCTCCTTCATAACCTGCTTCCACTGGTCCTGACCCTTCCACCGCAGGTAACCGCGGCCGAAAACCACCGCGGCGGTGATAGGGGAGCTCCTTCATAACCTGCTTCCACTGGTCCTGACCCTTCCACCGCAGGTAACCGCGGCCGACGACCACCGCGGCGGTGATAGGGGAGCTCCTTCATAACCTGCTTCCACTGGTCCTGACCCTTCCACCGCAGGTAACCGCGGCCGACGACCACCGCGGCGGTGATAGGGGAGCTCCTTCATAACCTGCTTCCACTGGTCCTGACCCTTCCACCGCAGGTAACCGCGGCCGACGACCGCCGTGGCGGTGAAAGGGGAGCTCCTTCATAACCTGCTTCCACTGGTCCTGACCCTTCCACCGCAGGTAACCGCGGCCGACGACCACCGCGGCGGTGATAGGGGAGCTCCTTCATAACCTGCTTCCACTGGTCCTGACCCTTCCACCGCAGGTAACCGCGGTCGACGACCACCGCGGCGGTGATAGGGGAGCTCCTTCATAACCTGCTTCCACTGGTCCTGACGCTTCCACCGCAGGTAACCGCGGCCGACGACCACCGCGGCGGTGAAAGGGGAGCTCCTTCATAACCTGCTTCCACTGGTCCTGACCCTTCCACCGCAGGTAACCGCGGCCGACGACCACCGCGGCGGTGATAGGGGAGCTCCTTCATAACCTGCTTCCACTGGTCCTGACCCTTCCACCGCAGGTAACCGCGGCCGACGACCACCGCGGCGGTGATAGGGGAGCTCCTTCATAACCTGCTTCCACTGGTCCCGACCCTTCCACCGCAGGTAACCGCGGCCGACGACCACCGCGGCGGTGATAGGGGAGCTCCTTCATAACCTGCTTCCACTGGTCCTGACCCTTCCACCGCAGGTAACCGCGGCCGACGACCACCGCGGCGGTGATAGGGGAGCTCCTTCATAACCTGCTTCCACTGGTCCTGACACTTGCACCGCAGGTAACCGCGGCCGACGACCACCGCGGCGGTGATAGGGGAGCTCCTTCATAACCTGCTTCCACTGGTCCTGACCCTTCCACCGCAGGTAACCGAAGCCGACGACCACCGCGGCGGTGATAAGGGAGCTCCTTCATAACCTGCTTCCACTGGTCCTCACACTTGCACCGCAGGTAACCGCGGCCGACGACCACCGCGGCGGTGATAGGGGAGCTCCTTCATAACCTGCTTCCACTGGTCCTCACCCTTCCACCGCAGGTAACCGCGGCCGACGACCACCGCGGCGGTGATAGGGGAGCTCCTTCATAACCTGCTTCCACTGGTCCTGACACTTGCACCGCAGGTAACCGCGGCCGACGACCACCGCGGCGGTGATAGGGGAGCTCCTTCATAACCTGCTTCCACTGGTCCTGACCCTTCCACCGCAGGTAACCGCGGCCGACGACCACCGCGGCGGTGATAGGGGAGCTCCTTCATAACCTGCTTCCACTGGTCCTCACACTTGCACCGCAGGTAACCGCGGCCGACGACCACCGCGGCGGTGATAGGGGAGCTCCTTCATAACCTGCTTCCACTGGTCCTGACCCTTCCACCGCAGGTAACCACGGCCGACGTCAACCGCGGCGGTGATAGAGGAGCTCTTTCATAACCTGCTTCCACTGGTCCTGACCCTTCCACCGCAGGTAACCGCGGCCGACGACCACCGCGGTGGTGATAGGGGAGCTCCTTCATAACCTGCTTCCACTGGTCCTGACCCTTCCACCGCAGGTAACCGCGGCCGACGACCACCGCGGCGGTGATAGGGGAGCTCCTTAATAAACTCCTTCCACTGGTCCTGACCCTTCCACCGCAGGTAACCGCGACCGACGACCACCGCGGCGGTGATAGGGGAGCTCCTTCATAACCTGCTTCCACTGGTCCTGACCCTTCCACCGCAGGTAACCGCGGCCGACGACCACCGCGGCGGTGATAGGGGTGCTCCTTCATAACCTGCTTCCACTGGTCCTGACCCTTCCACGGCTGGTAACCGCGGCCGACGACCACCGCGGCGGTGATAGGGGAGCTCCTTCATAACCTGCTTCCACTGGTCCTGACCCTTCCACCGCAGGTAACCGCGGCCGACGACCACCGCGGCGGTGATAGGGGAGCTCCTTAATAAACTCCTTCCACTGGTCCTGACCCTTCCACCGCAGGTAACCGCGACCGACGACCACCGCGGCGGTGATAGGGGAGCTCCTTCATAACCTGCTTCCACTGGTCCTGACCCTTCCACCGCAGGTAACCGCGGCCGACGACCACCGCGGCGGTGATAGGGGTGCTCCTTCATAACCTGCTTCCACTGGTCCTGACCCTTCCACGGCTGGTAACCGCGGCCGACGACCACCGCGGCGGTGATAGGGGAGCTCCTTCATAACCTGCTTCCACTGGTCCTGACCCTTCCACCGCAGGTAACCGCGGCCGACGACCACCGCGGCGGTGATAGGGGAGCTCCTTCATAAACTGCTTCCACTAGTCCTGACCCTTACACCGCAGGTAACCACGGCCGACGACCACCGCGGCGGTGATAGGGGAGCTCCTTCATAACCTGCTTCCACTGGTCCTGACCCTTCCGCCGCAGGTAACCGCGGCCGATGACCACCGCGGCGGTGATAGGGGAGCTCCTTCATAAACTGCTTCCACTGGTCCTGACCCTTCCACCGCAGGTAACCGCGGCCGACGACCAATGCGGCGGTGATAGGGGAGCTCCTTCATAACCTGCTTCCGCTGGTCCTGACCCTTCCACCGCAGGTAACCGCGGCCGACGACCACCGCGGCGGTGATAGGGGAGCTCCTTCATAACCTGCTTCCGCTGGTCCTGACCCTTCCACCGCAGGTAACCGCGGCCGACGACCACCGCGGCGGTGATAGGGGCGCTCCTTCATAACCTGCTTCCACTGGTCCTGACCCTTCCACCGCAGGTAACCGCGACCGACGACCACCGCGGCGGTGATAGGGGAGCTCCTTCATAACCTGCTTCCACTGATCCTGACCCTTCCACCACAGGTAACCGCGGCCGACGACCACCGCGGCGGTGATAGGGGTGCTCCTTCATAACCTGCTTCCACTGGTCCTGACCCTTCCACCGCAGGTAACCGCGGCCGACGACCACCGCGGCGGTGATAGGGGAGCTCCTTCATAACCTGCTTCCACTGGTCCTGACCCTTCCACCGGAGGTAACCGCGGCCGACGACCACCGCGGCGGTGATAGGGGAGCTCCTTCATAACCTGCTTCCACTGGTCCTGACCCTTCCACCGCAGGTAACCGCGGCCGACGACCACCGCGGCGGTGATAGGGGAGCTCCTTCATAACCTGCTTCCACTGGTCCTGACCCTTCCACCGCAGGTAACCGCGGCCGACGACCACCGCGGCGGTGATAGGGGAGCTCCTTCATAACCTGCTTCCACTGGTCCTGACCCTTCCACCGCAGGTAACCGCGGCCGACGACCACCGCGGCGGTGATAGGGGAGCTCCTTCATAACCTGCTTCCACTGGTCCTGACCCTTCCACCGCAGGTAACCGCGGCCGACGACCACCGCGGCGGTGATAGGGGAGCTCCTTCATAACCTGCTTCCACTGGTCCTGACCCTTCCACCGCAGGTAACCGCGGCCGACGACCGCCGTGGCGGTGAAAGGGGAGCTCCTTCATAACCTGCTTCCACTGGTCCTGACCCTTCCACCGCAGGTAACCGCGGCCGACGACCACCGCGGCGGTGATAGGGGAGCTCCTTCATAACCTGCTTCCACTGGTCCTGACCCTTCCACCGCAGGTAACCGCGGTCGACGACCACCGCGGCGGTGATAGGGGAGCTCCTTCATAACCTGCTTCCACTGGTCCTCACACTTGCACCGCAGGTAACCGCGGCCGACGACCACCGCGGCGGTGATAGGGGAGCTCCTTCATAACCTGCTTCCACTGGTCCTGACCCTTCCACCGCAGGTAACCGCGGCCGACGACCGCCGTGGCGGTGAAAGGGGAGCTCCTTCATAACCTGCTTCCACTGGTCCTGACCCTTCCACCGCAGGTAACCGCGGCCGACGACCACCGCGGCGGTGATAGGGGAGCTCCTTCATAACCTGCTTCCACTGGTCCTGACCCTTCCACCGCAGGTAACCGCGGTCGACGACCACCGCGGCGGTGATAGGGGAGCTCCTTCATAACCTGCTTCCACTGGTCCTGACGCTTCCACCGCAGGTAACCGCGGCCGACGACCACCGCGGCGGTGAAAGGGGAGCTCCTTCATAACCTGCTTCCACTGGTCCTGACCCTTCCACCGCAGGTAACCGCGGCCGACGACCACCGCGGCGGTGATAGGGGAGCTCCTTCATAACCTGCTTCCACTGGTCCTGACCCTTCCACCACAGGTAACCGCGGCCGACGACCACCGCGGCGGTGATAGGGGAGATCCTTCATAACCTGCTTCCACTGGTCCTCACACTTGCACCGCAGGTAACCGCGGCCGACGACCACCGCGGCGGTGATAGGGGAGCTCCTTCATAACCTGCTTCCACTGGTCCTGACCCTTCCACCGCAGGTAACCACGGCCGACGACCACCGCGGCGGTGATAGGGGAGCTCCTTCATAACCTGCTTCCACTGGTCCTGACCCTTCCGCCGCAGGTAACCGCGGCCGATGACCACCGCGGCGGTGATAGGGGAGCTCCTTCATAAACTGCTTCCACTGGTCCTGACCCTTCCACCGCAGGTAACCGCGGCCGACGACCAATGCGGCGGTGATAGGGGAGCTCCTTCATAACCTGCTTCCACTGGTCCTGACCCTTCCACCGCAGGTAACCGCGGCCGACGACCACCGCGGCGGTGATAGGGGAGCTCCTTCATAAACTGCTTCCACTGGTCCTGACCCTTACACCGCAGGTAACCACGGCCGACGACCACCGCGGCGGTGATAGGGGAGCTCCTTCATAACCTGCTTCCACTGGTCCTGACCCTTCCGCCGCAGGTAACCGCGGCCGATGACCACCGCGGCGGTGATAGGGGAGCTCCTTCATAAACTGCTTCCACTGGTCCTGACCCTTCCACCGCAGGTAACCGCGGCCGACGACCAATGCGGCGGTGATAGGGGAGCTCCTTCATAACCTGCTTCCGCTGGTCCTGACCCTTCCACCGCAGGTAACCGCGGCCGACGACCACCGCGGCGGTGATAGGGGAGCTCCTTCATAACCTGCTTCCGCTGGTCCTGACCCTTCCACCGCAGGTAACCGCGGCCGACGACCACCGCGGCGGTGATAGGGGCGCTCCTTCATAACCTGCTTCCACTGGTCCTGACCCTTCCACCGCAGGTAACCGCGACCGACGACCACCGCGGTGGTGATAGGGGAGCTCCTTCATAACCTGCTTCCACTGATCCTGACCCTTCCACCACAGGTAACCGCGGCCGACGACCACCGCGGCGGTGATAGGGGTGCTCCTTCATAACCTGCTTCCACTGGTCCTGACCCTTCCACCGCAGGTAACCGCGGCCGACGACCACCGCGGCGGTGATAGGGGAGCTCCTTCATAACCTGCTTCCACTGGTCCTGACCCTTCCACCGGAGGTAACCGCGGCCGACGACCACCGCGGCGGTGATAGGGGAGCTCCTTCATAACCTGCTTCCACTGGTCCTGACCCTTCCACCGCAGGTAACCGCGGCCGACGACCACCGCGGCGGTGATAGGGGAGCTCCTTCATAACCTGCTTCCACTGGTCCTGACCCTTCCACCGCAGGTAACCGCGGCCGACGACCACCGCGGCGGTGATAGGGGAGCTCCTTCATAACCTGCTTCCACTGGTCCTGACCCTTCCACCGCAGGTAACCGCGGCCGACGACCACCGCGGCGGTGATAGGGGAGCTCCTTCATAACCTGCTTCCACTGGTCCTGACCCTTCCACCGCAGGTAACCGCGGCCGACGACCACCGCGGCGGTGATAGGGGAGCTCCTTCATAACCTGCTTCCACTGGTCCTGACCCTTCCACCGCAGGTAACCGCGGCCGACGACCGCCGTGGCGGTGAAAGGGGAGCTCCTTCATAACCTGCTTCCACTGGTCCTGACCCTTCCACCGCAGGTAACCGCGGCCGACGACCACCGCGGCGGTGATAGGGGAGCTCCTTCATAACCTGCTTCCACTGGTCCTGACCCTTCCACCGCAGGTAACCGCGGTCGACGACCACCGCGGCGGTGATAGGGGAGCTCCTTCATAACCTGCTTCCACTGGTCCTGACGCTTCCACCGCAGGTAACCGCGGCCGACGACCACCGCGGCGGTGAAAGGGGAGCTCCTTCATAACCTGCTTCCACTGGTCCTGACCCTTCCACCGCAGGTAACCGCGGCCGACGACCACCGCGGCGGTGATAGGGGAGCTCCTTCATAACCTGCTTCCACTGGTCCTGACCCTTCCACCACAGGTAACCGCGGCCGACGACCACCGCGGCGGTGATAGGGGAGATCCTTCATAACCTGCTTCCACTGGTCCTCACACTTGCACCGCAGGTAACCGCGGCCGACGACCACCGCGGCGGTGATAGGGGAGCTCCTTCATAACCTGCTTCCACTGGTCCTGACCCTTCCACCGCAGGTAACCACGGCCGACGTCAACCGCGGCGGTGATAGAGGAGCTCTTTCATAACCTGCTTCCACTGGTCCTGACCCTTCCACCGCAGGTAACCGCGGCCGACGACCACCGCGGTGGTGATAGGGGAGCTCCTTCATAACCTGCTTCCACTGGTCCTGACCCTTCCACCGCAGGTAACCGCGGCCGACGACCACCGCGGCGGTGATAGGGGAGCTCCTTCATAACCTGCTTCCACTGGTCCTGACCCTTCCACCGCAGGTAACCGCGGCCGACGACCACCGCGGCGGTGATAGGGGAGCTCCTTCATAACCTGCTTCCACTGGTCCTGACCCTTCCACCGCAGGTAACCGCGGCCGACGACCGTCGTGGCGGTGAAAGGGGAGCTCCTTCATAACCTGCTTCCACTGGTCCTGACCCTTCCACGGCTGGTAACCGCGGCCGACGACCACCGCGGCGGTGATAGGGGAGCTCCTTCATAACCTGCTTCCACTGGTCCTGAGCCTTCCACCGCAGGTAACCGCGGCCGACGACCACCGCGGCGGTGATAGGGGAGCTCCTTCATAAACTGCTTCCACTGTTCCTGACCCTTCCACCGCAGGTAACCACGGCCGACGACCACCGCGGCGGTGATAGGGGAGCTCCTTCATAACCTGCTTCCACTGGTCCTGACCCTTCCGCCGCAGGTAACCGCGGCCGATGACCACCGCGGCGGTGATAGGGGAGCTCCTTCATAAACTGCTTCCACTGGTCCTGACCCTTCCACCGCAGGTAACCGCGGCCGACGACCAACGCGGCGGTGATAGGGGAGCTCCTTCATAACCTGCTTCCGCTGGTCCTGACCCTTCCACCGCAGGTAACCGCGGCCGACGACCACCGCGGCGGTGATAGGGGAGCTCCTTCATAACCTGCTTCCACTGGTCCTGACCCTTCCACCGCAGATAACCGCGGCCGACGACCACCGCGGCGGTGATAGGGGAGCTCCTTCATAACCTGCTTCCACTGGTCCTGACCCTTCCACCGCAGGTAACCGCGGCCGACGACCACCGCGGCGGTGATAGGGGAGCTCCTTCATAACCTGCTTCCACTGGTCCTGACCCTTCCACCGCAGGTAACCGCGGCCGACGACCGTCGTGGCGGTGAAAGGGGAGCTCCTTCATAACCTGCTTCCACTGGTCCTGACCCTTCCACGGCTGGTAACCGCGGCCGACGACCACCGCGGCGGTGATAGGGGAGCTCCTTCATAACCTGCTTCCACTGGTCCTGACCCTTCCACCGCAGGTAACCGCGGCCGACGACCACCGCGGCGGTGATAGGGGAGCTCCTTCATAACCTGCTTCCACTGGTCCTGACGCTTCCACCGCACGTAACCGCGGCCGACGACCACCGCGGCGGTGAAAGGGGAGCTCCTTCATAACCTGCTTCCACTGGTCCTGACCCTTCCACCGCAGGTAACCGCGGCCGACGACCACCGCGGCGGTGATAGGGGAGCTCCTTTATAACCTGCTTCCACTGGTCCTGACCCTTCCACCGCAGGTAACCGCGGCCGACGACCACCGCGGCGGTGATAGGGGAGCTCCTTCATAACCTGCTTCCACTGGTCCCGACCCTTCCACCGCAGGTAACCGCGGCCGACGACCACCGCGGCGGTGATAGGGGAGCTCCTTCATAACCTGCTTCCACTGGTCCTGACCCTTCCACCGCAGGTAACCGCGACCGACGACCACCGCGGCGGTGATAGGGGAGCTCCTTCATAACCTGCTTCCACTGGTCCTGACCCTTCCACCGCAGGTAACCGCGGCCGACGACCACCGCGGCGGTGATAGGGGTGCTCCTTCATAACCTGCTTCCACTGGTCCTGACCCTTCCACCGCAGGTAACCGCGGCCGACGACCACCGCGGCGGTGATAGGGGAGCTCCTTCATAACCTGCTTCCACTGGTCGTACCCTTCCACCGCAGGTAACCGCGGCCGACGACCACCATGGCGGTGATAGGGGAGCTCCTTCATAACCTGCTTCCACTGGTCCTGACGCTTCCACCGCAGGTAACCGCGGCCGACGACCACCGCGGCGGTGAAAGGGGAGCTCCTTCATAACCTGCTTCCACTGGTCCTGACCCTTCCACCGCAGGTAACCGCGGCCGACGACCACCGCGGCGGTGATAGGGGAGCTCCTTCATAACCTGCTTCCACTGGTCCTGACCCTTCCCCCGCAGGTAACCACGGCCGACGACCACCGCGGCGGTGATAGGAGAGCTCTTTCATAACCTGCTTCCACTAGTCCTGACCCTTCCACCGCAGGTAACCGCGGCCGACGACCACCGTGGCGGTGATAGGGGAGCTCCTTCATAACCTGCTTCCACTGGTCCTGACCCTTCCACCGCAGGTAACCGCGGCCGACGACCACCGCGGCGGTGATAGGGGAGCTCCTTCATAACCTGCTTCCACTGGTCCTCACACTTGCACCGCAGGTAACCGCGGCCGACGACCACCGCGGCGGTGATAGGGGAGCTCCTTCATAACCGGCTTCCACTGGTCCTGACCCTTCCACCGCAGGTAACCACGGCCGACGACCACCGCGGCGGTGATAGGGGAGCTCTTTCATAACCTGCTTCCACTGGTCCTGACCCTTCCACCGCAGGTAACCGCGGCCGACGACCACCGTGGCGGTGATAGGGGAGCTCCTTCATAACCTGCTTCCACTGGTCCTGACCCTTCCACCGCAGGTAACCGCGACCGACGACCACCGCGGCGGTGATAGGGGAGCTCCTTCATAACCTGCTTCCACTGGTCCTGACACTTGCACCGCAGGTAACCGCGGCCGACGACCACCGCGGCGGTGATAGGGGAGCTCCTTCATAACCTGCTTCCACTGGTCCTGACCCTTCCACCGCAGGTAACCACGGCCGACGACCACCGCGGCGGTGATAGGGGAGCTCTTTCATAACCTGCTTCCACTGGTCCTGACCCTTCCACCGCAGGTAATCGCGGCCGACGACCACCGCGGCGGTGATAGGGGAGCTCCTTCATAAACTGCTTCCACTGGTCCTGACCCTTCCACCGCAGGTAACCGCGACCGACGACCACCGCAGCGGTGATAGGGGAGCTCCTTCATAACCTGTTTCCACTGGTCCTGACCCTTCCACCGCAGGTAACCGCGGCCGACGACCACCGCGGCGGTGATAGGGGTGCTCCTTTATAACCTGCTTCCACTGGTCCTGACCCTTCCACCGCAGGTAACCGCGACCGACGACCACCGCGGCGGTGATAGGGGAGCTCCTTCATAACCTGCTTCCACTGGTCCTGACCCTTCCACCGCAGGTAACCGCGGCCGACGACCACCGCGGCGGTGATAGGGGAGCTCCTTCATAACCTGCTTCCACTGGTCCTGACCCTTCCACCACAGGTAACCGTGGCCGACGACCACCGCGGTGGTGATAGGGGAGCTCCTTCATAAACTGCTTCCACTGGTCCTGACCCTTCCACCGCAGGTAACCGCGACCGACGACCACCGCGGCGGTGATAGGGGAGCTCCTTCATAACCTGCTTCCACTGGTCCTGACCCTTCCACCGCAGGTAACCGCGGCCGACGACCACCGTGGCGGTGATAGGGGTGCTCCTTCATAACCTGCTTCCACTGGTCCTGACCCTTCCCCCGCAGGTAACCGCGGCCGACGACCACCGCGGCGGTGATAGGGGAGCTCCTTCATAACCTGCTTCCACTGGTCCTGACCCTTCCACCGCAGGTAACCGCGGCCGACGACCACCGCGGTGGTGATAGGGGAGCTCCTTCATAAACTGCTTCCATTGGTCCTGACCCTTCCACCGCAGGTAACCACGGCCGACGACCACCGCGGCGGTGATAGGGGAGCTCCTTCATAACCTGCTTCCACTGGTCCTGACCCTTCCACCGCAGGTAACCGCGGCCGACGACCACCGCGGCGGTGATAGGGGAGCTCCTTCATAAACTGCTTCCACTGGTCCTGACCCTTCCACCGCAGGTAACCGTGACCGACGACCACCGCGGCGGTGATAGGGGAGCTCCTTCATAACCTGCTTCCACTGGTCCTGCTCCTTCCACCGCAGGTAACCGCGGCCGAGGACCACCGCGGCGGTGATAGGGGTGCTCCTTCATAACCTGCTTCCACTGGTCCTGACCCTTCCACCGCAGGTAACCGCGGCCGACGACCACCGCGGCGGTGATAGGGGAGCTCCTGCATAACCTGCTTCCACTGGTCCTACCCTTCCACCGCAGGTAACCGCGGCCGACGACCACCGCGGCGGTGATAGGGGAGCTCCTTCATAACCTACTTCCACTGGTCCTGACACTTGCACCGCAGGTAACCGCGGCCAACGACCACCGCGGCGGTGATAGGGGAGCTCCTTCATAACCTGCTTCCACTGGTCCTCACCCTTCCACTGCAGGTAACCGCGGCCGACGACCACCGCGGCGGTGATAGGGGAGCTCTTTCATAACCTGCTTCCACTGGTCCTGACCCTTCCACCGCAGGTAACCGCGGCCGACGACCACCGTGGCGGTGATAGGGGAGCTCCTTCATAACCTGCTTCCACTGGTCCTGACCCTTCCACCGCAGGTAACCGCGACCGACGACCACCGCGGCGGTGATAGGGGAGCTCCTTCATAACCTGCTTCCACTGGTCCTGACACTTGCACCGCAGGTAACCACGGCCGACGACCACCGCGGCGGTGATAGGGGAGCTCCTTCATAACCTGCTTCCACTGGTCCTGACCCTTCCACCGCAGGTAACCATGGCCGACGACCACCGCGGCGGTGATAGGGGAGCTCTTTCATAACCTGCTTCCACTGGTCCTGACCCTTCCACCGCAGGTAACCGCGGCCGACGACCACCGCGGCGGTGATAGGGGAGCTCCTTCATAACCTGCTTCCACTGGTCCTGACCCTTCCACCGCAGGTAACCGCGGCCGACGACCACCGCGGCGGTGATAGGGGAGCTCCTTCATAAACTGCTTCCACTGGTCCTGACCCTTCCACCGCAGGTAACCGCGACCGACGACCACCGCGGCGGTGATAGGGGAGCTCCTTCATAACCTGCTTCCACTGGTTATGACCCTTCCACCGCAGGTAAACGCGGCCGACGACCACCGCGGCGGTGATAGGGGTGCTCCTTCATAACCTGCTTCCACTGGTCCTGACCCTTCCACCGCAGGTAACCGCGGCCGACGACCACCGCGGCGGTGATAGGGGAGCTCCTTCATAACCTGCTTCCACTGGTCCTGACCCATCCACCGCAGGTAACCGCGGCCGACGACCACCGCGGCGGTGATAGGGGTGCTCCTTCATAACCTGCTTCCACTGGTCCTGACCCTTCCACCGCAGGTAACCGCGACCGACGACCACCGCGGCGGTGATAGGGGAGCTCCTTCATAACCTGCTTCCACTGGTCCTGACCCTTCCACCGCAGGTAACCGCGGCCGACGACCATCGCGGCGGTGATAGGGGAGCTCCTTCATAACCTGCTTCCACTGGTCCTGACCCTTCCACCGCAGGAAACCGCGGCCGAGGACCACCGCGGCGGTGATAGGGGAGCTCCTTCATAAACTGCTTCCACTGGTCCTGACCCTTCCACCGCAGGTAACCGCGACCGACGACCACCGCGGCGGTGATAGGGGAGCTCCTTCATAACCTGCTTCCACTGGTCCTGACCCTTCCACCGCAGGTAACCGCGGCCGACGACCACCGCGGCGGTGATAGGGGTGCTCCTTCATAACCTGCTTCCACTGGTCCTGACCCTTCCACTGCAGGTAACCGCGGCCGACGACCACCGCGGCGGTGATAGGGGAGCTCTTTCATAACCTGCTTCCACTGGTCCTGACCCTTCCACCGCAGGTAACCGCGGCCGACGACCACCGTGGCGGTGATAGGGGAGCTCCTTCATAACCTGCTTCCACTGGTCCTGACCCTTCCACCGCAGGTAACCGCGATCGACGACCACCGCGGCGGTGATAGGGGAGCTCCTTCATAACCTGCTTCCACTGGTCCTGACACTTGCACCGCAGGTAACCGCGGCCGACGACCACCGCGGCGGTGATAGGGGAGCTCCTTCATAACCTGCTTCCACTGGTCCTGACCCTTCCACCGCAGGTAACCACGGCCGACGACCACCGCGGCGGTGATAGGGGTGCTCCTTCATAACCTGCTTCCACTGGTCCTGACCCTTCCACCGCAGGTAACCGCGGCCGACGACCACCGCGGTGGTGATAGGCGAGCTCCATCATAACCTGCTTCCACTGGTCCTGACCCTTCCACCGCAGGTAACCGCGGCCGACGACCACCGCGGCGGTGATAGGGGAGCTCCTTCATAAACTGCTTCCACTGGTCCTGACCCTTCCACCGCAGGTTACCGCGACCTACGACCACCGCGGCGGTGATAGGGGAGCTCCTTCATAACCTGGTTCCACTGGTCCTGACCCTTCCACCGCAGGTAACCGCGGCCGACGACCACCGCGGCGGTGATAGGGGTGCTCCTTCATAACCTGCTTCCACTGGTCCTGACCCTTCCACCGCAGGTAACCGCGGCCGACGACCACCGCGGCGGTGATAGGGGAGCTCCTTCATAACCTGCTTCCACTGGTCCTACCCTTCCACCGCAGGTAACCGCGGCCGACGACCACCGCGGCGGTGATAGGGGAGCTCCTTCATAACCTACTTCCACTGGTCCTGACACTTGCAGCGCAGGTAACCGCGGCCAACGACCACCGCGGCGGTGATAGGGGAGCTCCTTCATAACCTGCTTCCACTGGTCCTCACCCTTCCACTGCAGGTAACCGCGGCCGACGACCACCGCGGCGGTGATAGGGGAGCTCTTTCATAACCTGCTTCCACTGGTCCTGATCCTTCCACCGCAGGTAACCGCGGCCGACGACCACCGTGGCGGTGATAGGGGAGCTCCTTCATAACCTGCTTCCACTGGTCCTGACCCTTCCACCGCAGGTAACCGCGATCGACGACCACCGCGGCGGTGATAGGGGAGCTCCTTCATAACCTGCTTCCACTGGTCCTGACACTTGCACCGCAGGTAACCGCGGCCGACGACCACCGCGGCGGTGATAGGGGAGCTCCTTCATAACCTGCTTCCACTGGTCCTGACCCTTCCACCGCAGGTAACCACGGCCGACGACCACCGCGGCGGTGATAGGGGAGCTCCTTCATAAACTGCTTCCACTGGTCCTGACCCTTCCACCGCAGGTAACCGCGATCGACGACCACCGCGGCGGTGATAGGGGAGCTCCTTCATAAACTGCTTCCACTGGTCCTGACCCTTCCACCGCAGGTAACCGCGGCCGACGACCACCGCGGCGGTGATAGGGGTGCTCCTTTATAACCTGCTTCCACTGGTCCTGACCCTTCCACCGCAGGTAACCGCGACCGACGACCACCGCGGCGGTGATAGGGGAGCTCCTTCATAACCTGCTTCCACTGGTCCTGACCCTTCCACCGCAGGTAACCGCGGCCGACGACCACCGCGGCGGTGATAGGGGAGCTCCTTCATAACCTGCTTCCACTGGTCCTGACCCTTCCACCACAGGTAACCGTGGCCGACGACCACCGCGGTGGTGATAGGGGAGCTCCTTCATAAACTGCTTCCACTGGTCCTGACCCTTCCACCGCAGGTAACCGCGACCGACGACCACCGCGGCGGTGATAGGGGAGCTCCTTCATAACCTGCTTCCACTGGTCCTGACCCTTCCACCGCAGGTAACCGCGGCCGACGACCACCGTGGCGGTGATAGGGGTGCTCCTTCATAACCTGCTTCCACTGGTCCTGACCCTTCCCCCGCAGGTAACCGCGGCCGACGACCACCGCGGCGGTGATAGGGGAGCTCCTTCATAACCTGCTTCCACTGGTCCTGACCCTTCCACCGCAGGTAACCGCGGCCGACGACCACCGCGGTGGTGATAGGGGAGCTCCTTCATAAACTGCTTCCATTGGTCCTGACCCTTCCACCGCAGGTAACCACGGCCGACGACCACCGCGGCGGTGATAGGGGAGCTCCTTCATAACCTGCTTCCACTGGTCCTGACCCTTCCACCGCAGGTAACCGCGGCCGACGACCACCGCGGCGGTGATAGGGGAGCTCCTTCATAAACTGCTTCCACTGGTCCTGACCCTTCCACCGCAGGTAACCGTGACCGACGACCACCGCGGCGGTGATAGGGGAGCTCCTTCATAACCTGCTTCCACTGGTCCTGCTCCTTCCACCGCAGGTAACCGCGGCCGAGGACCACCGCGGCGGTGATAGGGGTGCTCCTTCATAACCTGCTTCCACTGGTCCTGACCCTTCCACCGCAGGTAACCGCGGCCGACGACCACCGCGGCGGTGATAGGGGAGCTCCTGCATAACCTGCTTCCACTGGTCCTACCCTTCCACCGCAGGTAACCGCGGCCGACGACCACCGCGGCGGTGATAGGGGAGCTCCTTCATAACCTACTTCCACTGGTCCTGACACTTGCACCGCAGGTAACCGCGGCCAACGACCACCGCGGCGGTGATAGGGGAGCTCCTTCATAACCTGCTTCCACTGGTCCTCACCCTTCCACTGCAGGTAACCGCGGCCGACGACCACCGCGGCGGTGATAGGGGAGCTCTTTCATAACCTGCTTCCACTGGTCCTGACCCTTCCACCGCAGGTAACCGCGGCCGACGACCACCGTGGCGGTGATAGGGGAGCTCCTTCATAACCTGCTTCCACTGGTCCTGACCCTTCCACCGCAGGTAACCGCGACCGACGACCACCGCGGCGGTGATAGGGGAGCTCCTTCATAACCTGCTTCCACTGGTCCTGACACTTGCACCGCAGGTAACCACGGCCGACGACCACCGCGGCGGTGATAGGGGAGCTCCTTCATAACCTGCTTCCACTGGTCCTGACCCTTCCACCGCAGGTAACCATGGCCGACGACCACCGCGGCGGTGATAGGGGAGCTCTTTCATAACCTGCTTCCACTGGTCCTGACCCTTCCACCGCAGGTAACCGCGGCCGACGACCACCGCGGCGGTGATAGGGGAGCTCCTTCATAACCTGCTTCCACTGGTCCTGACCCTTCCACCGCAGGTAACCGCGGCCGACGACCACCGCGGCGGTGATAGGGGAGCTCCTTCATAAACTGCTTCCACTGGTCCTGACCCTTCCACCGCAGGTAACCGCGACCGACGACCACCGCGGCGGTGATAGGGGAGCTCCTTCATAACCTGCTTCCACTGGTTATGACCCTTCCACCGCAGGTAAACGCGGCCGACGACCACCGCGGCGGTGATAGGGGTGCTCCTTCATAACCTGCTTCCACTGGTCCTGACCCTTCCACCGCAGGTAACCGCGGCCGACGACCACCGCGGCGGTGATAGGGGAGCTCCTTCATAACCTGCTTCCACTGGTCCTGACCCATCCACCGCAGGTAACCGCGGCCGACGACCACCGCGGCGGTGATAGGGGTGCTCCTTCATAACCTGCTTCCACTGGTCCTGACCCTTCCACCGCAGGTAACCGCGACCGACGACCACCGCGGCGGTGATAGGGGAGCTCCTTCATAACCTGCTTCCACTGGTCCTGACCCTTCCACCGCAGGTAACCGCGGCCGACGACCATCGCGGCGGTGATAGGGGAGCTCCTTCATAACCTGCTTCCACTGGTCCTGACCCTTCCACCGCAGGAAACCGCGGCCGAGGACCACCGCGGCGGTGATAGGGGAGCTCCTTCATAAACTGCTTCCACTGGTCCTGACCCTTCCACCGCAGGTAACCGCGACCGACGACCACCGCGGCGGTGATAGGGGAGCTCCTTCATAACCTGCTTCCACTGGTCCTGACCCTTCCACCGCAGGTAACCGCGGCCGACGACCACCGCGGCGGTGATAGGGGTGCTCCTTCATAACCTGCTTCCACTGGTCCTGACCCTTCCACTGCAGGTAACCGCGGCCGACGACCACCGCGGCGGTGATAGGGGAGCTCTTTCATAACCTGCTTCCACTGGTCCTGACCCTTCCACCGCAGGTAACCGCGGCCGACGACCACCGTGGCGGTGATAGGGGAGCTCCTTCATAACCTGCTTCCACTGGTCCTGACCCTTCCACCGCAGGTAACCGCGATCGACGACCACCGCGGCGGTGATAGGGGAGCTCCTTCATAACCTGCTTCCACTGGTCCTGACACTTGCACCGCAGGTAACCGCGGCCGACGACCACCGCGGCGGTGATAGGGGAGCTCCTTCATAACCTGCTTCCACTGGTCCTGACCCTTCCACCGCAGGTAACCACGGCCGACGACCACCGCGGCGGTGATAGGGGTGCTCCTTCATAACCTGCTTCCACTGGTCCTGACCCTTCCACCGCAGGTAACCGCGGCCGACGACCACCGCGGTGGTGATAGGCGAGCTCCATCATAACCTGCTTCCACTGGTCCTGACCCTTCCACCGCAGGTAACCGCGGCCGACGACCACCGCGGCGGTGATAGGGGAGCTCCTTCATAAACTGCTTCCACTGGTCCTGACCCTTCCACCGCAGGTTACCGCGACCTACGACCACCGCGGCGGTGATAGGGGAGCTCCTTCATAACCTGGTTCCACTGGTCCTGACCCTTCCACCGCAGGTAACCGCGGCCGACGACCACCGCGGCGGTGATAGGGGTGCTCCTTCATAACCTGCTTCCACTGGTCCTGACCCTTCCACCGCAGGTAACCGCGGCCGACGACCACCGCGGCGGTGATAGGGGAGCTCCTTCATAACCTGCTTCCACTGGTCCTACCCTTCCACCGCAGGTAACCGCGGCCGACGACCACCGCGGCGGTGATAGGGGAGCTCCTTCATAACCTACTTCCACTGGTCCTGACACTTGCAGCGCAGGTAACCGCGGCCAACGACCACCGCGGCGGTGATAGGGGAGCTCCTTCATAACCTGCTTCCACTGGTCCTCACCCTTCCACTGCAGGTAACCGCGGCCGACGACCACCGCGGCGGTGATAGGGGAGCTCTTTCATAACCTGCTTCCACTGGTCCTGATCCTTCCACCGCAGGTAACCGCGGCCGACGACCACCGTGGCGGTGATAGGGGAGCTCCTTCATAACCTGCTTCCACTGGTCCTGACCCTTCCACCGCAGGTAACCGCGATCGACGACCACCGCGGCGGTGATAGGGGAGCTCCTTCATAACCTGCTTCCACTGGTCCTGACACTTGCACCGCAGGTAACCGCGGCCGACGACCACCGCGGCGGTGATAGGGGAGCTCCTTCATAACCTGCTTCCACTGGTCCTGACCCTTCCACCGCAGGTAACCACGGCCGACGACCACCGCGGCGGTGATAGGGGAGCTCTTTAATAACCTGCTTCCACTGGTCCTGACCCTTCCACCGCAGGTAACCGCGGCCGACGACCACCGCGGTGGTGATAGGGGAGCTCCTTCATAACCTGCTTCCACTGGTCCTGACCCTTCCACCGCAGGTAACCGCGGCCGACGACCACCGCGGCGGTGATAGGGGAGCTCCTTCATAAACTGCTTCCACAGGTCCTGACCCTTCCACCGTAGGTAACCGCGACCGACGACCACCGCGGCGGTGATAGGGGAGCTCCTTCATAACCTGCTTCCACTGGTTCTGACCCTTCCACCGCAGGTAAACGCGGCCGACGACCACCGCGGCGGTGATAGGGGTGCTCCTTCATAACCTGCTTCCACTGGTCCTGACCCTTCCACCGCAGGTAACCGCGGCCGACGACCACCACGGCGGTGATAGGGGAGGTCCTTCATAACCCGCTTCCACTGGTCCTGACCCTTCCACCGCAGGTAACCGCGGCCGACGACCACCACGGCGGTGATAGGGGTGCTCCTTCATAACCTGCTTCCACTGGTCCTGACCCTTCCACCGCAGGTAACCGCGACCGACGACCACCGCGGCGGTGATAGGGGAGCTCCTTCATAACCTGCTTCCACTGGTCCTGACCCTTCCACCGCAGGTAACCGCGGCCGACGACCACCGCGGCGGTGATCGGGGAGCTCCTTCATAACCTGCTTCCACTGGTCCTGACCCTTCCACCGCAGGTAACCACGGCCGACGACCACCGCGGCGGTGATAGGGGAGCTCCTTCATAAACTGCTTCCACTGGTCCTGACCCTTCCACCGCAGGTAACCGCGAGCGACGACCACCGCGGCGGTGATAGGGGAGCTCCTTCATAACCTGCTTCCACTGGTCCTGACCCTTCCACCGCAGGTAACCGCGGCCGACGACCACCGCGGCGGTGATAGGGGTGCTCCTTCATAACCTGCTTCCACTGGTCCTGACCCTTCCACCGCAGGTAACCGCGGCCGACGACCACCGCGGCGGTGATAGGGGAGCTCCTTCATAACCTGCTTCCACTGGTCCTGACCCTTCCACCGCAGGTAACCGCGGCCGACGACCACCGCGGCGGTGATAGGGGAGCTCCTTCATAACCTGCTTCCACTGGTCCTGACCCTTCCACCGCAGGTAACCGCGGCCGACGACCACCGCGGCGGTGATAGGGGTGCTCCTTCATAACCTGCTTCCACTGGTCCTGACCCTTCCACCGCAGGTAACCGCGGCCGGCGACCACCGCGGCGGTGATAGGGGAGCTCCTTCATAACCTGGTTCCACTCGTCCTGACCCTTCCACCGCAGGTAACCGCGGCCGACGACCACCGCGGCGGTGATAGGGGAGCTCCTTCATAACCTGCTTCCACTGGTCCTGACCCTTCCACCGCAGGTAACCGCGGCCGACGACCACCGCGGCGGTGATAGGGGAGCTCCTTCATAACCTGCTTCCACTGGTCCTGACCCTTCCACCGGAGGTAACCGCGGCCGACGACCACCGTGGCGGTGATAGGGGAGCTCCTTCATAAACTGCTTCCACTGGTCCTGACCCTTCCACCGTAGGTAACCGCGACCGACGACCACCGCGGCGGTGATAGGGGAGCTCCTTCATAACCTGCTTCCACTGGTCCTGACCCTTCCACCGCAGGTAACCGCGGCCGACGACCACCGCGGCGGTGATAGGGGAGCTCCTTCATAAACTGCTTCCACTGGTCCTGACCCTTCCACCGCAGGTTACCGCGACCTACGACCACCGCGGCGGTGATAGGGGAGCTCCTTCATAACCTGGTTCCACTGGTCCTGACCCTTCCACCGCAGGTAACCGCGGCCGACGACCACCGCGGCGGTGATAGGGGTGCTCCTTCATAACCTGCTTCCACTGGTCCTGACCCTTCCACCGCAGGTAACCGCGGCCGACGACCACCGCGGCGGTGATAGGGGAGCTCCTTCATAACCTGCTTCCACTGGTCCTACCCTTCCACCGCAGGTAACCGCGGCCGACGACCACCGCGGCGGTGATAGGGGAGTTCCTTCATAACCTACTTCCACTGGTCCTGACACTTGCACCGCAGGTAACCGCGGCCAACGACCACCGCGGCGGTGATAGGGGAGCTCCTTCATAACCTGCTTCCACTGGTCCTCACCCTTCCACTGCAGGTAACCGCGGCCGACGACCACCGCGGCGGTGATAGGGGAGCTCTTTCATAACCTGCTTCCACTGGTCCTGACCCTTCCACCGCAGGTAACCGCGGCCGACGACCACCGGGGCGGTGATAGGGGAGCTCCTTCATAACCTGCTTCCACTGGTCCTGACCCTTCCACCGCAGGTAACCGCGATCGACGAC
This sequence comes from Elymus sibiricus, assembly GCA_039707655.1. Taxonomy (NCBI): domain Eukaryota; kingdom Viridiplantae; phylum Streptophyta; class Magnoliopsida; order Poales; family Poaceae; genus Elymus; species Elymus sibiricus. The sequence continues at coordinate 25,010,043 of CM077667.1, forward strand.
CACCGCGGCGGTGATAGGGGAGCTCCTTCATAACCTGCTTCCACTGGTCCTGACACTTGCACCGCAGGTAACCGCGGCCGACGACCACCGCGGCGGTGATAGGGGAGCTCCTTCATAACCTGCTTCCACTGGTCCTGACCCTTCCACCGCAGGTAACCACGGCCGACGACCACCGCGGCGGTGATAGGGGAGCTCTTTAATAACCTGCTTCCACTGGTCCTGACCCTTCCACCGCAGGTAACCGCGGCCGACGACCACCGCGGTGGTGATAGGGGAGCTCCTTCATAACCTGCTTCCACTGGTCCTGACCCTTCCACCGCAGGTAACCGCGGCCGACGACCACCGCGGCGGTGATAGGGGAGCTCCTTCATAAACTGCTTCCACAGGTCCTGACCCTTCCACCGTAGGTAACCGCGACCGACGACCACCGCGGCGGTGATAGGGGAGCTCCTTCATAACCTGCTTCCACTGGTTCTGACCCTTCCACCGCAGGTAAACGCGGCCGACGACCACCGCGGCGGTGATAGGGGTGCTCCTTCATAACCTGCTTCCACTGGTCCTGACCCTTCCACCGCAGGTAACCGCGGCCGACGACCACCGCGGCGGTGATAGGGGAGCTCCTTCATAACCCGCTTCCACTGGTCCTGACCCTTCCACCGCAGGTAACCGCGGCCGACGACCACCGCGGCGGTGATAGGGGTGCTCCTTCATAGCCTGCTTCCACTGGTCCTGACCCTTCCACCGCAGGTAACCGCGACCGACGACCACCGCGGCGGTGATAGTTGAGCTCCTTCATAACCTGCTTCCACTGGTCCTGACCCTTCCACCGCAGGTAACCGCGGCCGACGACCACCGCGGCGGTGATAGGGGAGCTCCTTCATAACCTGCTTCCACTGGTCCTGACCCTTCCACCGCAGGTAACCGCGGCCGACGACCACCGCGGCGGTGATAGGGGAGCTCCTTCATAAACTGCTTCCACTGGTCCTGACCCTTCCACCGCAGGTAACCGCGAGCGACGACCACCGCGGCGGTGATAGGGGAGCTCCTTCATAACCTGCTTCCACTGGTCCTGACCCTTCCACCGCAGGTAACCGCGGCCGACGACCACCGCGGCGGTGATAGGGGTGCTCCTTCATAACCTGCTTCCACTGGTCCTGACCCTTCCACCGCAGGTAACCGCGGCCGACGACCACCGCGGCGGTGATAGGGGAGCTCCTTCATAACCTGCTTCCACTGGTCCTGACCCTTCCACCGCAGGTAACCGCGGCCGACGACCACCGCGGCGGTGATAGGGGAGCTCCTTCATAACCTGCTTCCACTGGTCCTGACCCTTCCACCGCAGGTAACCGCGGCCGACGACCACCGCGGTGGTGATAGGGGTGCTCCTTCATAACCTGCTTCCACTCGTCCTGACCCTTCCACCGCAGGTAACCGCGGCCGACGACCACCGCGGCGGTGATAGGGGAGCTCCTTCTTAACCTGGTTGCACTCGTCCTGACCCTTCCAACGCAGGTAACCGCGACCTACGACCACCGCGGCGGTGATAGGGGAGCTCCTTCATAACCTGGTTCCACTGGTCCTGACCCTTCCACCGCAGGTAACCGCGGCCGACGACCACCGCGGCGGTGATAGGGGTGCTCCTTCATAACCTGCTTCCACTGGTCCTGACCCTTCCACCGCAGGTAACCGCGGCCGACGACCACCGCGGCGGTGATAGGGGAGCTCCTTCATAACCTGCTTCCACTGGTCCTACCCTTCCACCGCAGGTAACCGCGGCCGACGACCACCGCGGCGGTGATAGGGGAGCTCCTTCATAACCTACTTCCACTGGTCCTGACACTTGCACCGCAGGTAACCGCGGCCAACGACCACCGCGGCGGTGATAGGGGAGCTCCTTCATAACCTGCTTCCACTGGTCCTCACCCTTCCACTGCAGGTAACCGCGGCCGACGACCACCGCGGCGGTGATAGGGGAGCTCTTTCATAACCTGCTTCCACTGGTCCTGACCCTTCCACCGCAGGTAACCGCGGCCGACGACCACCGTGGCGGTGATAGGGGAGCTCCTTCATAACCTGCTTCCACTGGTCCTGACCCTTCCACCGCAGGTAACCGCGATCGACGACCACCGCGGCGGTGATAGGGGAGCTCCTTCATAACCTGCTTCCACTGGTCCTGACACTTGCACCGCAGGTAACCGCGGCCGACGACCACCGCGGCGGTGATAGGGGAGCTCCTTCATAACCTGCTTCCACTGGTCCTGACCCTTCCACCGCAGGTAACCACGGCCGACGACCACCGCGGCGGTGATAGGGGAGCTCTTTAATAACCTGCTTCCACTGGTCCTGACCCTTCCACCGCAGGTAACCGCGGCCGACGACCACCGCGGTGGTGATAGGGGAGCTCCTTCATAACCTGCTTCCACTGGTCCTGACCCTTCCACCGCAGGTAACCGCGGCCGACGACCACCGCGGCGGTGATAGGGGAGCTCCTTCATAAACTGCTTCCACAGGTCCTGACCCTTCCACCGTAGGTAACCGCGACCGACGACCACCGCGGCGGTGATAGGGGAGCTCCTTCATAACCTGCTTCCACTGGTTCTGACCCTTCCACCGCAGGTAAACGCGGCCGACGACCACCGCGGCGGTGATAGGGGTGCTCCTTCATAACCTGCTTCCACTGGTCCTGACCCTTCCACCGCAGGTAACCGCGGCTGACGACCACCGCGGCGGTGATAGGGGAGCTCCTTCATAACCCGCTTCCACTGGTCCTGACCCTTCCACCGCAGGTAACCGCGGCCGACGACCACCGCGGCGGTGATAGGGGTGCTCCTTCATAGCCTGCTTCCACTGGTCCTGACCCTTCCACCGCAGGTAACCGCGACCGACGACCACCGCGGCGGTGATAGTTGAGCTCCTTCATAACCTGCTTCCACTGGTCCTGACCCTTCCACCGCAGGTAACCGCGGCCGACGACCACCGCGGCGGTGATAGGGGAGCTCCTTCATAACCTGCTTCCACTGGTCCTGACCCTTCCACCGCAGGTAACCGCGGCCGACGACCACCGCGGCGGTGATAGGGGAGCTCCTTCATAACCTGCTTCCACTGGTCCTGACCCTTCCACCGCAGGTAACCGCGGCCGACGACCACCGCGGCGGTGATAGGGGTGCTCCTTCATAACCTGCTTCCACTGGTCCTGACCCTTCCACCGCAGGTAACCGCGGCCGACGACCACCGCGGCGGTGATAGGGGAGCTCCTTCATAACCTGCTTCCACTGGTCCTGACCCTTCCACCGCAGGTAACCGCGGCCGACGACCACCGCGGCGGTGATAGGGGAGCTCCTTCATAACCTGCTTCCACTGGTCCTGACCCTTCCACCGCAGGTAACCGCGGCCGACGACCACCGCGGCGGTGATAGGGGTGCTCCTTCATAACCTGCTTCCACTGGTCCTGACCCTTCCACCGCAGGTAACCGCGGCCGGCGACCACCGCGGCGGTGATAGGGGAGCTCCTTCATAACCTGGTTCCACTCGTCCTGACCCTTCCACCGCAGGTAACCGCGGCCGACGACCACCGCGGCGGTGATAGGGGAGCTCCTTCATAACCTGCTTCCACTGGTCCTGACCCTTCCACCGCAGGTAACCGCGGCCGACGACCACCGCGGCGGTGATAGGGGAGCTCCTTCATAACCTGCTTCCACTGGTCCTGACCCTTCCACCGGAGGTAACCGCGGCCGACGACCACCGTGGCGGTGATAGGGGAGCTCCTTCATAAACTGCTTCCACTGGTCCTGACCCTTCCACCGTAGGTAACCGCGACCGACGACCACCGCGGCGGTGATAGGGGAGCTCCTTCATAACCTGCTTCCACTGGTCCTGACCCTTCCACCGCAGGTAACCGCGGCCGACGACCACCGCGGCGGTGATAGGGGAGCTCCTTCATAAACTGCTTCCACTGGTCCTGACCCTTCCACCGCAGGTTACCGCGACCTACGACCACCGCGGCGGTGATAGGGGAGCTCCTTCATAACCTGGTTCCACTGGTCCTGACCCTTCCACCGCAGGTAACCGCGGCCGACGACCACCGCGGCGGTGATAGGGGTGCTCCTTCATAACCTGCTTCCACTGGTCCTGACCCTTCCACCGCAGGTAACCGCGGCCGACGACCACCGCGGCGGTGATAGGGGAGCTCCTTCATAACCTGCTTCCACTGGTCCTACCCTTCCACCGCAGGTAACCGCGGCCGACGACCACCGCGGCGGTGATAGGGGAGTTCCTTCATAACCTACTTCCACTGGTCCTGACACTTGCACCGCAGGTAACCGCGGCCAACGACCACCGCGGCGGTGATAGGGGAGCTCCTTCATAACCTGCTTCCACTGGTCCTCACCCTTCCACTGCAGGTAACCGCGGCCGACGACCACCGCGGCGGTGATAGGGGAGCTCTTTCATAACCTGCTTCCACTGGTCCTGACCCTTCCACCGCAGGTAACCGCGGCCGACGACCACCGGGGCGGTGATAGGGGAGCTCCTTCATAACCTGCTTCCACTGGTCCTGACCCTTCCACCGCAGGTAACCGCGATCGACGACCACCGCGGCGGTGATAGGGGAGCTCCTTCATAACCTGCTTCCACTGGTCCTGACACTTCCACCGCAGGTAACCGCGGCCGACGACCACCGCGGCGGTGATAGGGGAGCTCCTTCATAACCTGCTTCCACTGGTCCTGACCCTTCCACCGCAGGTAACCACGGCCGACGACCACCGCGGCGGTGATAGGGGAGCTCTTTAATAACCTGCTTCCACTGGTCCTGACCCTTCCACCGCAGGTAACCGCGGCCGACGACCACCGCGGTGGTGATAGGGGAGCTCCTTCATAACCTGCTTCCACTGGTCCTGACCCTTCCACCGCAGGTAACCGCGGCCGACGACCACCGCGGCGGTGATAGGGGAGCTCCTTCATAAACTGCTTCCACAGGTCCTGACCCTTCCACCGTAGGTAACCGCGACCGACGACCACCGCGGCGGTGATAGGGGAGCTCCTTCATAACCTGCTTCCACTGGTTCTGACCCTTCCACCGCAGGTAAACGCGGCCGACGACCACCGCGGCGGTGATAGGGGTGCTCCTTCATAACCTGCTTCCACTGGTCCTGACCCTTCCACCGCAGGTAACCGCGGCCGACGACCACCGCGGCGGTGATAGGGGAGCTCCTTCATAACCCGCTTCCACTGGTCCTGACCCTTCCACCGCAGGTAACCGCGGCCGACGACCACCGCGGCGGTGATAGGGGTGCTCCTTCATAGCCTGCTTCCACTGGTCCTGACCCTTCCACCGCAGGTAACCGCGACCGACGACCACCGCGGCGGTGATAGTTGAGCTCCTTCATAACCTGCTTCCACTGGTCCTGACCCTTCCACCGCAGGTAACCGCGGCCGACGACCACCGCGGCGGTGATAGGGGAGCTCCTTCATAACCTGCTTCCACTGGTCCTGACCCTTCCACCGCAGGTAACCGCGGCCGACGACCACCGCGGCGGTGATAGGGGAGCTCCTTCATAAACTGCTTCCACTGGTCCTGACCCTTCCACCGCAGGTAACCGCGAGCGACGACCACCGCGGCGGTGATAGGGGAGCTCCTTCATAACCTGCTTCCACTGGTCCTGACCCTTCCACCGCAGGTAACCGCGGCCGACGACCACCGCGGCGGTGATAGGGGTGCTCCTTCATAACCTGCTTCCACTGGTCCTGACCCTTCCACCGCAGGTAACCGCGGCCGACGACCACCGCGGCGGTGATAGGGGAGCTCCTTCATAACCTGCTTCCACTGGTCCTGACCCTTCCACCGCAGGTAACCGCGGCCGACGACCACCGCGGCGGTGATAGGGGAGCTCCTTCATAACCTGCTTCCACTGGTCCTGACCCTTCCACCGCAGGTAACCGCGGCCGACGACCACCGCGGTGGTGATAGGGGTGCTCCTTCATAACCTGCTTCCACTCGTCCTGACCCTTCCACCGCAGGTAACCGCGGCCGACGACCACCGCGGCGGTGATAGGGGAGCTCCTTCTTAACCTGGTTGCACTCGTCCTGACCCTTCCAACGCAGGTAACCGCGACCTACGACCACCGCGGCGGTGATAGGGGAGCTCCTTCATAACCTGGTTCCACTGGTCCTGACCCTTCCACCGCAGGTAACCGCGGCCGACGACCACCGCGGCGGTGATAGGGGTGCTCCTTCATAACCTGCTTCCACTGGTCCTGACCCTTCCACCGCAGGTAACCGCGGCCGACGACCACCGCGGCGGTGATAGGGGAGCTCCTTCATAACCTGCTTCCACTGGTCCTACCCTTCCACCGCAGGTAACCGCGGCCGACGACCACCGCGGCGGTGATAGGGGAGCTCCTTCATAACCTACTTCCACTGGTCCTGACACTTGCACCGCAGGTAACCGCGGCCAACGACCACCGCGGCGGTGATAGGGGAGCTCCTTCATAACCTGCTTCCACTGGTCCTCACCCTTCCACTGCAGGTAACCGCGGCCGACGACCACCGCGGCGGTGATAGGGGAGCTCTTTCATAACCTGCTTCCACTGGTCCTGACCCTTCCACCGCAGGTAACCGCGGCCGACGACCACCGTGGCGGTGATAGGGGAGCTCCTTCATAACCTGCTTCCACTGGTCCTGACCCTTCCACCGCAGGTAACCGCGATCGACGACCACCGCGGCGGTGATAGGGGAGCTCCTTCATAACCTGCTTCCACTGGTCCTGACACTTGCACCGCAGGTAACCGCGGCCGACGACCACCGCGGCGGTGATAGGGGAGCTCCTTCATAACCTGCTTCCACTGGTCCTGACCCTTCCACCGCAGGTAACCACGGCCGACGACCACCGCGGCGGTGATAGGGGAGCTCTTTAATAACCTGCTTCCACTGGTCCTGACCCTTCCACCGCAGGTAACCGCGGCCGACGACCACCGCGGTGGTGATAGGGGAGCTCCTTCATAACCTGCTTCCACTGGTCCTGACCCTTCCACCGCAGGTAACCGCGGCCGACGACCACCGCGGCGGTGATAGGGGAGCTCCTTCATAAACTGCTTCCACAGGTCCTGACCCTTCCACCGTAGGTAACCGCGACCGACGACCACCGCGGCGGTGATAGGGGAGCTCCTTCATAACCTGCTTCCACTGGTTCTGACCCTTCCACCGCAGGTAAACGCGGCCGACGACCACCGCGGCGGTGATAGGGGTGCTCCTTCATAACCTGCTTCCACTGGTCCTGACCCTTCCACCGCAGGTAACCGCGGCTGACGACCACCGCGGCGGTGATAGGGGAGCTCCTTCATAACCCGCTTCCACTGGTCCTGACCCTTCCACCGCAGGTAACCGCGGCCGACGACCACCGCGGCGGTGATAGGGGTGCTCCTTCATAGCCTGCTTCCACTGGTCCTGACCCTTCCACCGCAGGTAACCGCGACCGACGACCACCGCGGCGGTGATAGTTGAGCTCCTTCATAACCTGCTTCCACTGGTCCTGACCCTTCCACCGCAGGTAACCGCGGCCGACGACCACCGCGGCGGTGATAGGGGAGCTCCTTCATAACCTGCTTCCACTGGTCCTGACCCTTCCACCGCAGGTAACCGCGGCCGACGACCACCGCGGCGGTGATAGGGGAGCTCCTTCATAAACTGCTTCCACTGGTCCTGACCCTTCCACCGCAGGTAACCGCGAGCGACGACCACCGCGGCGGTGATAGGGGAGCTCCTTCATAACCTGCTTCCACTGGTCCTGACCCTTCCACCGCAGGTAACCGCGGCCGACGACCACCGCGGCGGTGATAGGGGTGCTCCTTCATAACCTGCTTCCACTGGTCCTGACCCTTCCACCGCAGGTAACCGCGGCCGACGACCACCGCGGCGGTGATAGGGGAGCTCCTTCATAACCTGCTTCCACTGGTCCTGACCCTTCCACCGCAGGTAACCGCGGCCGACGACCACCGCGGCGGTGATAGGGGAGCTCCTTCATAACCTGCTTCCACTGGTCCTGACCCTTCCACCGCAGGTAACCGCGGCCGACGACCACCGCGGTGGTGATAGGGGTGCTCCTTCATAACCTGCTTCCACTCGTCCTGACCCTTCCACCGCAGGTAACCGCGGCCGACGACCACCGCGGCGGTGATAGGGGAGCTCCTTCTTAACCTGGTTCCACTCGTCCTGACCCTTCCAACGCAGGTAACCGCGACCTACGACCACCGCGGCGGTGATAGGGGAGCTCCTTCATAACCTGGTTCCACTGGTCCTGACCCTTGCACCGCAGGTAACCGCGGCCGACGACCACCGCGGCGGTGATAGGGGTGCTCCTTCATAACCTGCTTCCACTGGTCCTGACCCTTCCACCGCAGGTAACCGCGGCCGACGACCACCGCGGCGGTGATAGGGGAGCTCCTTCATAACCTGCTTCCACTGGTCCTACCCTTCCACCACAGGTAACCGCGGCCGACGACCACCGCGGCGGTGATAGGGGAGCTCCTTCATAACCTACTTCCACTGGTCCTGACACTTGCACCGCAGGTAACCGCGGCCAACGACCACCGCGGCGGTGATAGGGGAGCTCCTTCATAACCTGCTTCCACTGGTCCTCACCCTTCCACTGCAGGTAACCGCGGCCGACGACCACCGCGGCGGTGATAGGGGAGCTCTTTCATAACCTGCTTCCACTGGTCCTGACCCTTCCACCGCAGGTAACCGCGGCCGACGACCACCGTGGCGGTGATAGGGGAGCTCCTTCATAACCTGCTTCCACTGGTCCTGACCCTTCCACCGCAGGTAACCGCGATCGACGACCACCGCGGCGGTGATAGGGGAGCTCCTTCATAACCTGCTTCCACTGGTCCTGACACTTGCACCGCAGGTAACCGCGGCCGACGACCACCGCGGCGGTGATAGGGGAGCTCCTTCATAACCTGCTTCCACTGGTCCTGACCCTTCCACCGCAGGTAACCACGGCCGACGACCACCGCGGCGGTGATAGGGGAGCTCTTTAATAACCTGCTTCCACTGGTCCTGACCCTTCCACCGCAGGTAACCGCGGCCGACGACCACCGCGGTGGTGATAGGGGAGCTCCTTCATAACCTGCTTCCACTGGTCCTGACCCTTCCACCGCAGGTAACCGCGGCCGACGACCACCGCGGCGGTGATAGGGGAGCTCCTTCATAAACTGCTTCCACAGGTCCTGACCCTTCCACCGTAGGTAACCGCGACCGACGACCACCGCGGCGGTGATAGGGGAGCTCCTTCATAACCTGCTTCCACTGGTTCTGACCCTTCCACCGCAGGTAAACGCGGCCGACGACCACCGCGGCGGTGATAGGGGTGCTCCTTCATAACCTGCTTCCACTGGTCCTGACCCTTCCACCGCAGGTAACCGCGGCCGACGACCACCGCGGCGGTGATAGGGGAGCTCCTTCATAACCCGCTTCCACTGGTCCTGACCCTTCCACCGCAGGTAACCGCGGCCGACGACCACCGCGGCGGTGATAGGGGTGCTCCTTCATAGCCTGCTTCCACTGGTCCTGACCCTTCCACCGCAGGTAACCGTGACCGACGACCACCGCGGCGGTGATAGTTGAGCTCCTTCATAACCTGCTTCCACTGGTCCTGACCCTTCCACCGCAGGTAACCGCGGCCGACGACCACCGCGGCGGTGATAGGGGAGCTCCTTCATAACCTGCTTCCACTGGTCCTGACCCTTCCACCGCAGGTAACCGCGGCCGACGACCACCGCGGCGGTGATAGGGGAGCTCCTTCATAAACTGCTTCCACTGGTCCTGACCCTTCCACCGCAGGTAACCGCGAGCGACGACCACCGCGGCGGTGATAGGGGAGCTCCTTCATAACCTGCTTCCACTGGTCCTGACCCTTCCACCGCAGGTAACCGCGGCCGACGACCACCGCGGCGGTGATAGGGGTGCTCCTTCATAACCTGCTTCCACTGGTCCTGACCCTTCCACCGCAGGTAACCGCGGCCGACGACCACCGCGGCGGTGATAGGGGAGCTCCTTCATAACCTGCTTCCACTGGTCCTGACCCTTCCACCGCAGGTAACCGCGGCCGACGACCACCGCGGCGGTGATAGGGGAGCTCCTTCATAACCTGCTTCCACTGGTCCTGACCCTTCCACCGCAGGTAACCGCGGCCGACGACCACCGCGGTGGTGATAGGGGTGCTCCTTCATAACCTGCTTCCACTCGTCCTGACCCTTCCACCGCAGGTAACCGCGGCCGACGACCACCGCGGCGGTGATAGGGGAGCTCCTTCTTAACCTGGTTCCACTCGTCCTGACCCTTCCAACGCAGGTAACCGCGGCCGACGACCACCGCGGCGGTGATAGGGGAGCTCCTTCATAACCTGCTTCCACTGGTCCTGACCCTTCCACCGCAGGTAACCGCGGCCGACGACCACCGGGACGGTGATAGGGGAGCTCCTTCATAACCTACTTCCACTGGTCCTGACCCTTCCACCGCAGGTAACCGCGGCCAACGACCACCGCGGCGGTGATAGGGGAGCTCCTTCATAACCTGCTTCTACTGGTCCTGACCCTTCCACCGCAGGTAACCGCGGCCGACGACCACCGCGGCGGTGATAGGGGAGCTCCTTCATAACCTGCTTCCACTGGTCCTGACCCTTCCACCGCAGGTAACCGCGGCCGACGACCACCGCGGCGGTGATAGGGGAGCTCCTTCATAACCTGCTTCCACTGGTCCTGACCCTTCCACCGCAGGTAACCGCGGCCGAGGACCACCGCGGCGGTGATTGGGGAGCTCCTTCATAACCTGCTTCCACTGGTCATGACCCTTCCACCGCACGTAACCGCGATCGACGACCACCGCGGCGGTGATAGGGGAGCTCCTTCATAACCTGCTTCCACTGGTCCTGACCCTTCCACCGCAGGTAACCGCGGCCGACGACCATCGCGGCGGTGATAGGGGTGCTCCTTCATAACCTGCTTCCACTGATCCTGACCCTTCCACGGCAGGTAGCCGCGGCCGACGACCACCGCGGCGGTGATAGGGGAGCTCCTTCATAACCTGCTTCCACTGGTCCTGACCCTTCCACCGCAGGTACCCGCGGCCGACGACCACCGCGGCGGTGATAGGGGAGCTCCTTCATAACCTGCTTCCACTGGTCCTGACCCTTCCACCGCAGGTAACCGCGACCGACGACCACCGCGGCGGTGATAGGGGAGCTCCTTCATAACCTGCTTCCACTAGTCCTGACCCTTCCACCGCAGGTAACCGCGGCCGACGACCACCGCGGCGGTGATAGGGGTGCTCCTTCATAACCTGCTTCCACTGGTCCTGACCCTTCCACCGCAGGTAACCGCGACCGACGACCACCGCGGCGGTGATAGGGGAGCTCCTTCATAACCTGCTTCCACTGGTCCTGACCCTTCGACCGCAGGTAACCGCGGCCGACGACCACCGCGGCGGTGATAGGGGAGCTCCTTCATAACCTGCTTCCACTGGTCCTGACCCTTCCACCGCAGGTAACCGCGGCCGACGACCACCGCGGCGGTGATAGGGGAGCTCCTTCATAACCTGCTTCCACTGGTCCTGACCCTTCCACCGCAGGTAACCACGACCGACGACGGTGGCAGTGACAGGGCAGCTTATTTATCTTCAGTTTTCCCATGATCTTTTCTGAACTAACAGCAACAGCACAACACTCTCTCTATGTCGAATTTCTCCCTCTTACCTCTTCTTTTCAGTTTTCACATGGAAGGTAAGTGTAATAACAATCTGGATTTTAAGTATACCACTGAATGAGATCAATCTTTTACAGAAAAGAGTAATAACAACCTGGAGAGAACTGTTCTCTCCAGGTTGATTGCATTTATAATTTGCATCGTCATTTTTGACGTTTTCTCTTTGTCTTCTTCACATTGATTGCAGAAAATAGAACCCAAACACAATCTTATAGTCTCAAACCTTACAAAATAAATATCAACTTACTGAGGGCACTTAGCATGAGACGCCCGAGGTGACTGGAATATTAGAATTTCCTGCAAAACTAGGACATACAGGTATATTTCACTCGGAGATAGTACTTATCTCTGATAATACTGAAGAATCTGCAGCAGGGGCGAACTCGTCCCCGCAGAAGAACGGCTCGGGAGGCATCTCCAGGCCATCGATGCCAGCTTCGAGCATGTCTAGCACCTCGCTCATCGCCGGTCGATCGTCTGGCTTCATCTGGATGCAACACAGCGCAACGATGCACAGCTTCCTCTCCACCTGATGGATACAAACAGCCTCCGAGATCTCACCCACCTCTTGTCGGGACAGCTGATTGTACACCCATGCCGGGTAGTACGTCTGGCTTCTTGACGCTCGTGGATCCACGTTCCTCCGCCCCCCTGCCATCTCCAGCAACAACATCCCGAAGCTGTAGACATCAGACTTGGACGATATGGCACCAAAGCTACGGGACACCATCTCAGGAGCTATGTAGCCGACTGTTCCCCGCGCAGCGCTCACCGGCAAAAAGCTGTTATCCCTCGGGTACAGTTTCGCGAGTCCAAAGTCAGCAATTTTCGGGGTGAAGTTGCTGTCCAACAGGATGTTGTGAGGCTTGATGTCAAAGTGTAATATCTGCATATCGCACCCCCGGTGCAGGTAGTCGATCCCTCTGGCAATGCCCAGAGCAATCTGATTGAGCTTGTCCCAAGAGAAACTCTTCTCGGGCGAGAAGATGTACTTCTCAAGAGATCCATGGGGCATGTACTCGTAGACAAGAGCCCTCCTCATTTCCTCCGAGCAGAAACCCACCAGACGCACTACGTTGACATGGTGAATGCTTCCGATGCTGGACACCTCACTGATGAACTCTTCTCCATTGGACATGGAGCTAACCAACATTTTGATGGCGACATGGACGTCACCAGGAAGCACACCTTTGTACACGGACCCATACCCTCCTTGACCCAGCTTCTCTTTGAAGTGGCTGGTGATCGCAGTGATGTCTGTGTAAGCGTACCTTGTTGGGCCAAGGGCTAGTTGCATCTGGAGGAACTTCTCAACTGCGTCAATTGATATCTTTGTTTTCCAGTACTTGTGGGCAAGGAAGATCGATATCGACAATGGCGCAAACACTAACCTGGATAGTACTGCATACACTGCATAAAAAAGATTACAGGCTTAGTTACATGCATAAAGTTATTGTGATGTGATGATTAGGATTAGGTGATTCTGTCATACCAATAATGAGTTTCATGGTACTTATAGCAGATACTACGACTAACACAGCCCAATATAAGTTACTGTTGTCAGACTTGGAGTTTTTCTTTACACATCCCAAGAAGCGCACGTCGATGGCAAAAATCACAGAAATCCTATTTTGGATGCTCGAACTAGACATCTGTTCGTGGAAGTCACTGCAAGGTATAACATGAATTGGTGAGAAGATAAACAGCTTTGTGGTAAGACTATCCCATCTGAGGTAGAAAATGCAACGAGAGAGCATAGAGTGCCAGACTCACCTCCTTGAATTCTTTAGGCATGTGTTGATGATCCAAGAATATGTCCGATCTGGGATTAGTAACGGAAACCTAACAGCAAACCCTTTCCTCATAAATTTTACGACATCTTCATAATCGTAACTTGCAACATCTGCTACCCTCAGACGTGAACTTCCCAAAGGAGTCATAGCCAAGTATCCACATGAAGGCTCAACATTTACAGCCCAACGCAGCGCAGTTGACACATACACAAAAGAACTGTTCGTACTCTGGCAAGCGACAGGCCTATAATTAGCATTATCTTTTATCATCCGTGAACAACTCACAAAAGAAGCCCATTGGCCTGAATCTGGAGAGAACAGTTTCATGTTAGCTGATCGCAATCCATAGAAATAAGGAAGTTGATTCCTCTCAGGAATGGGGCAGCTGCTATGGTCCAGCTTGGCATCAACAACACAGAAAAACAGAGTCACTGTAGGAGATGCTAGTGACGAAGTATCTCCCTGTGTTGATGTGAATTATAGCCTGGCCATCGCTACAAACTAGCTCGTATTCTTGAACACCACAACCAGGCGGATCACCTCGCAAACGGAAAGGATACCGGATGTCTTGGAGGTGTCCACAGGAGAAAGAGGGGCAAACTGCTCGCCCCAGAGTACCTTCTGCTTCAGTCTTTGTTAGAAGAACTGAAAGTATGGAGGAGATCGCTAATGCGAGGAGTATAACAAAATGTGGAAATGCAACGGAGTTCGTCATGGGAGCTTAACAGATGCAGGATCAGGCATCGGAGCTGCTACCAGAGTTGAGGAGAAGGCTACTTATCAGAGACTTAACTAGTGTGGTATACGGATTTTCCTGCTGCATATGGACTGATGGACACAAGAGAAGAATAATCAAGCCTAGTATGATTAGTCAAAGCCTGGTAATCTTTTTTCCAGTCAAACTAGTATACAAAAGCTTTTGGCTTGTACAGAAGATAGGCTTTGACTTGTCATAGGCAACATCCAAGAAGGCTTGTATACGGATTTCCTGGTGCATATATGGACTGATGAACACAATCACACAAGAGAAGAATAGTCAGGCCTGGTATCCAGTCATGTGGTTTTGTTAGTCAAACTAGTATACAGGAGCTTTTGGCTTTGTACGGAAGATAGGCTTTGACTTGTCATAGACAACATCCAAGAAGCATCCTCCATGGAAGAAAAGTTGGAATCCATCCAACTATTTAATGACAGTCACCAATGCCAAGGTAGCATGACAAGTCAAAGCATCTTCCTTCTTTATGATTTCAACATTACAAGAAGCTCAGTTTTGTAGGCCTAGCTTCATCTCATTGCCTCCAATCTTCATTTGTTTCACAGAAAATGTTCAAAGCTTTGGTTGTAGCTCTGTTGTTCTCAGTTCTTAACCATGGAAGTAACAGAGCCACAGCAAGTGGTGATGGGGATTTCTTCCATAATTGCCCACCATTCAGGTGCGGTGATGGCAGAACAGAGATCCGATTTCTGTTCCGCCTTGCCACTAGCCCCCCGTCCTGTGGAGCGCCTGGCTTGGAGCTATCATGCTCTAGGGAAGCAGATACCATCCTACTTCACCCAATTCTTGGAATATGCAAGGTCATTGGAATCGATTATAGCGCTGGTGTGCTGAATGTCATCCCACTTGAAGAATCATGGACTCGGTGCCCGCTTCAGAAGATCTCTACCACCAATCTAGCAACCAGTGTATACAAACCTGTCAGGTACGGGGGTGAACCTATCATCCTGGTACACTGTTCAAGAGAGTTGATACCAAAAGAGAAGGCCAGCATTAGACGTTTTGGTAGGGAGGACAGTATTGTTGGCCCAATCTCTTGCCTGAGCAACACAAGCCAGTTCAGATATTTGATGGCTGGTATTGAACCAATGTCTCTACTTCCCTTAGGCTGTACAGTGGTTTCAAACGGTATTTCAACGCCGTGGGATTTTGATAGCAGTCATGTTGAGTTATTCGCCAAAATAGCCAAAAGAGTCATCGCATCTGGTGAGACAGCCTTGACTTGGTCGGTTCCTAACATAACCGACATTTGTCTAGACTGCGAGCGAAACGGGCATCCCTGTGGATTCAGCACACAACGCGGACAAGCATTCTGCAAGCCCCAAGGTACTGTTTCTACTTCTTAAGCACCAAATAATTTGTTCCGAATAATTGCATGCCTTAACTCATTTTCACAGGAGTATCTAAATGATTCTAATAAAGAACAGTTTTTTTATCTACAATTTGCTATATATGCAAATATGTCTCTGTTTACCAGCGTACCTGTGTTCAATAAACACCCCACACACATGATTCTGATGCCCCCTCAAAATATAGCATATACAGTGCAAACAACATTATAGTTTCAATACCACTGGAATAGAATCACATTGGTTCTGATATGACAACTATGTTTAGCTCCAATATTGCTGATAAACAGGTTGTTTGACATAAGATTGCTTTCAGTTCTCTGAAACCCTTTGAGGGGAAAAATCTCTAAGTAATCAAATACACTATTCACTAGGATATTTAGGAAATAATCATGTGTGAACAGCCAAATCAAGCAGCTCAGGGATGAAAAATCTTTACGATTATGCAGCAGCCCAATCTTAATGTATGCAGACAAGCCAATGGGGTAGATTCATGTTATAATTGTTACAATACCTTCTGGAAAAGCCTGAATTCCGCTCCATCTAAACTGGGTTTTTGTGATGCTCATACTTTTGAAGTTATTACTTAAGAAAACAAAAAGAGTGATGTCCAAAGAAAGTTAAGATATATGCGAGTAGTTTGATCATTATGTTATTTTGTGAACCTAGTATGCTCTTCTTAGTTAGGGAGTTAAAATCAATACGTCAATATGATAATTGTGTTCTTTTGTAAACCTAGACGTGCTGCTCTTCTATGGTTGGGAGTTAAAATATACATCAATATGAACACTTTGTTCTTTTGTAAACCTATGTGTTCTGCCCTTCTAAATTCAAGTCAGCTTTATGGTGCTTATCTTGTTAACTTAAGTTGCTAGTTTCAATAATCAGGTAACCTTCACTTGTTGAAGAACTGTAGCAATGCCCAATTTAAGTACGTGTTACCATTTTAAATTCGAAGATCAAAACATATATTACTGATCAGTGTTTATCACAAATTAGCATACTGTCATGTGTGCACGCCAATAATGTCCTACTCGCATAAGTTGAATCTCTTTTCCATTCCATCAACAAAAAACTGGCATGAGCTGGTACAAGGTTTTGGTTACCGGTCGAAATTTCAAGATTTCCCATGGTTACCGCGTATTTCCGTGCCCCTCGATAAATCGCCATACCGAGCAAAAAATACCATTTTTTTGAAATTTTTGAATTTAAACACTCGATTTGCAGTAAAGTACGTAGGATCTAATTAATGCCATGAGAGTTGGTTCTGACGTGTTGGTAGCAACCTAGTTCCTGTTTTGACAGGTCTCTGGTTCGAATATTCGTTCATTCACTTATTTGAATTCAAAATTTAACTATAAAATTCGCTCGAAATATTCTCGGTATTTCTCGGTAACCGTGGTAACCACGTTTACCAGTCCCCCTCGGTAAAATTGCCTCATTCGGTAACCAAAACCTTTTTCAACGAGAAAAGTCAGTAGCCTTTTTTTCCTCTTATAAAGAAGAAAGAGAAATTGTCCGCCTTCTATTATTTTGCACACAAAATCTAAATCGCTTATTTCCTACATGCAGGTTTACCTGTGAAAGTCATTGCAGGTATTATGCATACATCTTTTTGTTTATCACTCTTATTCTTGCATTTTATTATCTAATATAAGAGGAAAGACATGAAAGCAAGACTTTTTTAATCCAAGTATAACTCACTATTTGCCTGCATTCTTGTTTTTCAGCAACATCATCGGTAGCCACATTTGTGGTTCTCTTGTTGACGGCAGCACTCTATCGATCCCTAAAATCAAAGGTTGATGAAGAGGTACGTTTGAAAATCGAAATGTTTCTCAAGGCATATGGCACATCAAAACCAACAAGGTACACGTTCTCTGAAGTTAAAAAGGTAACAAGACGATTCAAAGATAAACTGGGTCAGGGTGGATTTGGAAGCGTATACAAAGGTCAGCTGGCAAATGGAGTACCCGTGGCAGTAAAGATGCTGGAGAACTCAAAGAGCGACGGAGAAGAATTCATAAATGAAGTTGCAACCATTGGTAGAATCCACCATGCTAATGTGGTCCGCCTCTTGGGAAGTTGGGATTTTGCTCAGATGGAACAAGGCGTGCTCTTATCTATGAATTCATGCCTAACGGATCACTCAAGAAGTATATATTCGCACATGAATCAGATATTTATCGAGAGCTATTAGCACCTAATAAAATGCTGGACATAGCATCAGGCATTGCACGAGGAATAGAATACCTTCATCAAGGGTGCAATCAACGGATCCTCCATTTCGACATCAAGCCTCACAACATCTTGCTGGACTACAGCTTCAATCCAAAGATTTCAGATTTTGGGCTTGCAAAGCTGTGTGCAAGGGATCATAGCATCGTCACATTGACTGCAGCAAGAGGAACAATGGGTTACATTGCGCCAGAACTATATTCTCGGAACTTTGGGAGAATATCCAGTAAGTCTGATGTCTATAGTTTTGGCATGCTGGTGTTGGAAATGGTTAGCGGGAGGAGGAACTCAGATCCATGGATTGAGAACCAAAACGAGGTTTACATCCCAGAGTGGATATATGAGAAAATAAGCACGGAGCAAGAACTGGTAAGAAATGCCTATTGTATTGTGTATGACACTTGATTTTCAGCTCAATAAGCAGTCTAATGGTAAACTGTACGGCATCTCGTCATGTGAAATATCGCAATTGTCTGCAATGTGGTGGTCGGCACACCGGACGGAAAGTCGTCAGTCACCTTGTGTGTTTCAGAAATTGCTGCTCGATATACAGTTAGCTAATTTGCTACTGTCACCATGTAGTGTAATTACCAAGGCATGACATCGGATTCCACACCAGACTGCAAACTGGTACAAGCCATGGTAAATAGTTGCCGCTTACGTACCATGTACTAGCCGGAATTCAGCCTCACTGAATTGGTCCTCGTCTCCTTGCGGGATCTGTACCAGCGAGCAATCCATGTGCTCGGAAGGAATCCTACTCAGTCAGGCGAAGGTAATTAAGTAGGCATGCACCTTTGAATATGTGACAGAATGGTAATGCACACAAGAGAAAAGGGAAAGGAGGAGGTTCACCTTTCTTGGTGCGGCGGCGAGCTACCGGAGACGGCAGCGGTGGCGGCTGCGGGATAAGAAAGTGATCAGGCACGGGAGAGTGGCTGGCGCCATGGGAGCGCGAGGGTGGCCAGGGGACGGTCTAGATCGCCGCCTCCCCCGCCGGAGCTCCGTCGGGGAGTGTGGTGTGGCGGCCGGCGGCGGCAGGGGACGGGAGTAAAGCAGCTCTTTTTTTTTTTATTCTTTTGAGAAAGGCTATATAAGAGGCACTTTTGTGAAATCTGGGCCGCCAACAATTTGATCCAAGTAGAGATGTGCCTCTGGCTCGATTTTCTTTTTCTTTTTGCTGTGTGTTTCTTTATCGGTTTTTCTGTTTTTATGTTTTTCTTCGTTTTTTCATCAGTTTTTTTAGGTTTTTCTGCATTTCTTCTGGGTTTTGTTTTCGTTTTTTCTTGTGTGTTTTATTACACATCATACATCTTTAGTATACAGTGGAACATTTTTTTGATACACATGGAGCATTTTTAAATATATGCTATACATTTTCTCAAATATCAGTTTTCAAAACTTTTTAATATTGCATGTCAAACATTTTTCAAATACACATTGAACATTTTTTTAGTGACACAAACATTACTTTTAATAACTTTTTTAGGGGTAGTTACTTTTAATAACTACGTGAACTTTTTTATAGAGATTTTATTATTTATGCCACTAGTTATGTCTCACTACTCAGTTTTGCCATTGGAAGTTACAACTGCTAAAAAATAATCATTGTTCCGTGAGATGCTTGCTCGAAAATGCAATTAGACGCCTAAAAATGACAGCATTCTGTTAGATGTGTGCTCAAAAATGCCATTAGACATCATTAATGTCAGGTCAAACCCATTGACCATGTTATATGACAATAATACCCCTAGACCCACATGTCAGCTCTCTCTATCTCACAACGATAAGTGTGGGCTCCACATGTCAGGAGTAAGCAATCGAATAATTTTAGAGAAAAATAAGAAAGTTGTTGGGGATCGAGTGGGACTCACACTTTATCGTAGTGAGATGAGTTGACACATTGGTCCATGGGGATGTTGGTCATATAACATGATGAACGAGCTTTGAGCTGGCAGTAATGGTGTCTAGTGGCATTTTTTGCATGCATCTAACTGAGCGATGACATTTTTGAGCAGTTAAAACTTCTAATGGCAGAACTGAGTAGCAGGACACAACTAGGCATATATGATGAAACCCTTTTTTATACTGTATTCACATTTTGAACTGTCAGAAACATTCTTTTATAATGAGTGAATTTTCTTTAAGATGTCACATACATTTTTTGAATGGTATTTAACATTTTTTGTATTGGTTATATTTCCACAATTTAACATATAACGGTTATGCAATTACTAAGCTTGTTTCAAAGATCTTACCATGAGAAAATGAAAAAAATCAACAAAATTTGAATTTGCACATTAATTTAAAGACATGGAGACATTTTTCTTTGTAGTTGAGGAGAAAATAACATGGGGTAGTCTAGATTTGGCCCAAGAGAATAATAAGTCCCAACTACTAGCACATCACTTGTGGTTCTATGGCTTGGATCCTGGTATAGCTGATGGTCGGGATTTGAGCTACATAAAATTGCGTTGGATGACGCCTTATTTTTTTGTGAGACTATATATATGTAAAATTCAACACAACCAGAAGTCCGAACTAATGAAAAGGGCTAGGCATTCCACATATACACTTCAACCAAAAGTTCGAACTCATGGAAGCGCTGCATGAGAAGGAGATGGAAGTATTGCGGGGGGGGGGGGGGGGAGATGGAAGTGAAACATCGACATCAGCGACATTGCTGCTCTGCTGCTTTCTCATCCATACTCTGCTTCTACTGTCCATGATCCTTATTCTATGTAATGACGAGACATTTGCGGACGCCTAATTTGTTTCTGCTTCATGAACAATGATGGAGTAGCTTATGTGTCTACTTTCTTTCTTTCCCATTTCTGAACTTGGAGTAGCAAAACTCCGTTTGTCCTTTTCTCGGTTCTGAGCTTCTCTATGGAACATGATTTCAGGCATGGCTTGCCATGGTCTGTAGCTAGCACTATTGTAAGAGTTGCTCTGTGTTCTCCTAATTGAATGCTTGACGACGATCTCAACTTTGTAGACTGGCACATCATCCATTCCCCTACCGCGCCTACATACAACGGGGACATTGATCATGCCTCCACTTTGCCGGACCATGGCGTCCTACAAGGCAAAGGCTAGTCCAACCGCAGACCATGATCTATTGCGTGCTGCATGTTTTGTAGCTAAAGAACATTTTGGGTTTGTACTAAGGAATACAAGAGGAATGTCCAAGTGTCAGTAACCTCTAAATCCCGACAGAGCTTGCCTCATCTGGCTCCAGCAAGGTTCGACTAGTTGGATTTAGCATCATTGAGCCCCGAATTGGGGAGGAAGGCACCTAAAATGTTGGCAATGAGAGGTCAGTGGATTTTGTGTTTTTTGAGGTTGTGTATGCTATTTGAATATGCTGCAAGAGTCTTTGTTGTCTACTACATACACTTAGGGTTCTTCTAGGAACGTCACAAGTGGGGGGGGGGGGGGGGGGTTGTCATGTTGCGATGTGTTTTTACATTGTTACATACTCTAGTTCCAAACGGTGCTTAGATTGATTTTCTAGTTGCATATGTTATAACTTTTCAAAACGGTTTTGTTGCAAGGAATGGGGATTTGTTGCAATGCACACCTTGATTATTATTATTATTATTTTGCTATATGAGGTGTCTAAAATGTGCCCATTTTGTATGCACCATAAAGAAAAATGTTGGGATGAGGTTGAATATGTAGAAAACAATATTGTGTCAGGGATTATACATTGCAAGGATTAGACGGTCAAGATCACATACTTAAATGAGATCGGGCGGGTGGGGAAGCAACTGGTTGGTTGAAAGATGCCTAGCTTTGGGCATTGAATAAACTACGAGAAACCATGAATCATAAATCACAGAACAAAAAATATATATCCAATATATATTTGATTTCCTTAGGGTACTGTGGACATCTTGTAACCGTGCAAACTGTATTGAGCATGCGGACATCGTGTAACCGTGCAAACCGTATTGAGCATGCCCGCATGCGACGTGGACTCCCTTGCATGAACATGCTAAAAAAAGTTTCATACACTATACTTACCGCTTGCCTCGGTCCTTCTTCCTCAACCGCTCGCAGCTGGCCCTCCCCCGGCTATAGCGCCGCTCACTGCGGCGTCCCCGCAAGGAAGCTAACTATCTACGCTTCCCCGGAACTTTCAGGACCCGAAACTTCAAGGGCTGCCCGAAACTTTCAGACCATGAAGAAATGAGTGGTAACGGTTCGATTTGGGGGCTAGCTATAAATATTCCCCTTCTTCCCGTGACCAGGATGTGTGGTAACTTCTTCATTGATTGTAACTCAATTTTTTCGGAGATCTTCCTCCCCACTTACTCAAACTTGTTGATTTTTGGGGACTGAAAGACAAGTGCCCGATCTATACTCCCACCAAAGCAAAAGTTGATTCCTCCTTGTTTCATTGATGGATCTTGTTACTCTTGCAGATTGGAGACTCCTACGTGGTAGGAGACCTCGGTGAGAAAATGACTTGTGAATTTTCCCGTCGTTTGTGAAGGATTGGAGGCCGCCTCGAGGTATACCACCAGTGGTTGGGAATCACCTTCTTGATGATATCTCAACGAGAAGAGGGTGAGCTTTCATGGTGTTGGTGTCCCTTCATGGTAATACCCACCCCTCCAACAGTGACTAGTTTCCATCCAAAGAAGTGAACATCAAGATACATCATCGTCTCCGGTGTTTTCGGTTATCTCTAGACCTAACTCATTACTTGTGGTTTACTTTGGTCACTTAACTTTGCTAGAACCATATAGATTGTTTATCTCACTACAATTGTTTAAGATCTGGTAAGTAATGGGTTAGTACAAAACCTATTATTAGACTAGCATTACTAAAAAATCACGTGGAGAAATACTTTTAATGATCGTGGTCCTAATTGAATCAATTGAGTTAAGCCTAACATGTATTGTTGTGATTTGTATCTATCACGATCCCTTGATAAGACATTATTTGTAGAGATTGATTCGTTGTAATCCTATAATCAATTGTAACCTTAGTGATCAAGTGTCATCTGATACGTCTCCAATGTATCTATAATTTATGAAGTATTCATGCCATGTTTATTATAGTTTTCTATGATTTTGGTGCACTTTTATATGGCTTTTATATGATTTTCATGGACTAACATATTGACCTAGTGCCCAGTGCCATTTGCTGTTTTCTGCTTGTTTTTGGTTTTCCAGAAAATCCATATCAAATGAAGTCCAAATGCAGCGAAACTTTTTGACGATTTTTTCTGGAAGGAAACAGACCCAGGAAGCTTCGGGGAAGCAGCAGAAGAGCCACAGGGGCCCCACGAGCCACCTGGGCGCGCCACCCCCCAGGCGCGCCCTGGTGCCTCGTGGGCCCCTTGTGGCACCTCTTCGCGTGATTCCATCGCCAAAAAATCATATATATTCAGAAACCCCCGAAAGTTAACCTAGATGAGTTTTTACGCCGTCGCAAGCCTCTGTACCTGCACGATCTAATCCATAGCCCTTTTCCGGCACCCTGCCGGAGGGGGGAATCATCACCGGAGGCCATCTTCATCATCCCGGCGGTCTCCATGACGAGGAGGGAGTAGTTCACCCTCGGGGCTGAGGGTTTGTACCAGTAGCTATGTGTTTTATCTCTCTCTCTCTCGCGCGCGTTCTTGATTTGGCACGATCTTGATGTACCGCGAGCTTCGTTAATATAGTTGGATCATATGGTGTTTCTTCCCTCTCTATGCTTGTTGTGATGAATCGAATCTTCTCCCTTTGAGGTTTCGTTATTGTCGGATTGAATATTTCAGATTTGAGAACACTTGATGTATGTCTTGCATATGAATACCCGTGGTGATAATGGGGTATTATATTGATTCACTTGATATATGTTTTGGCACTCAACTCGCGGATTCCTGTGGTGACATTGGGGTAATCTATGCATATGGGTTGATGCACGTTTTCATTATCTTTTCTCCGATAGAAACTTTGGGGTGCTCCTTGGAGTTCTTTGTGTGGATTGAATATTATGATTATGAAGTTGTTTGATGCATATCGTATAATCAACTCACGGATACTTGTGGTGACATTGGAGTATCTAGGTGACATTAGAGTTGGTTGATGTGTATCATATGGTGTTATTTTAGCACGAACTGTAAGGCTATTTGTGACACTTATAGGAATAGCTCAATAGATCGATCGAAAAGGATAACTTTGTGGTGGTTTCGTACCCTACAAACAATTTCTATCTTCTGTTCTCCGCTAATAGGAATTTGGGAGTGATTCTTTATCGCACATTGAGGGATGATTATATGATCCAATTATGTTAGCATTGTTGAGAGATTGCACTAGTGAAAGTATGAATCATAGGCCTTGTTTTTAAGCATTGCAATACCTTTTGTGCTCACTTTTGTTACTAGTTACCTTGCTGTTTTTATATTTTCAGACTACAAAAACCTATATCTATTATCCATACTACACTTGTATCACCATCTCTTCGCCGAACTAGTGCACCTATACAATTTACCATTGTATTGGGTGTGTTGGGGACACAAGAGACTCTTTGTTATTTGGTTGCAGGGTTGTTTGAGAGAGACCATCTTCATCCTACGCCTCCCACGGATTGATAAACCTTATGTCATCCACTTGAGGGGAAATTGCTACTGTTCTACAAACCTCTGCGGTTGGAGGCCCAACATGAGTCTACAAGAACAAGTTGTGTAGTAGACATCAATCTCTTTTCTGGCGCCGTTGCCGGGGAGGTGAGTGCTTGAAGGTATATTTTTAGATCTTGCAATCGAATCTTTTAGTTTCTTGTTTATCACTAGTTTGGTTTTATAAAAAGAAAAATACAAAAAATGGAATTGAGGTTGCCTCATATTATTCGCCTTTATCATGTCTTTCTTGAAAATGATGGATCAGAAAATTGTGCTCAATTGATAGAAGAAGAATTCAATAAAATGTTTGGCATAAAATCCATGAATGATGGGCATGATTGCAATGTTGTTAGTATGCTTTCTATGAATATTCATGATGCTAATGATATGCAAAGCCACAAGCTTGGGGATGCTATGTTTGATGATGATGATATTTTTAGTTCCCCAAGTTTTGATGAGCAAATTTATTATGATGATTGCATGCCTCCTATTTATGATGATTATAATTATGAAAGTGGATTTGGGGAGATCATGAATTTATTTAATGATGATTTCACTATTTTGGAAGAGGTTTCAATTGATTATGACAACAAAGTTGCTATCTATGATGATTATTGTGATGACATGTATGCTATAAAAATAATGATAATTATGAAACTTCTCATCATGATTTTAATTTTCAATTTGATTATGTCAATCAAGTATCTCATGATAGTTATTTTGTTGAGGTTGCTCCCACTATTATGAATAAGAAGAAAATTGCTTATGTGGAGAGTAGTAAAATTTCTATGCTTGTGGATCATGAAAAGAATGCTTTATGTGATAGCTATATTGTTGAATTCATTCATGATGCTACTGAAAATTATTATGAGAGAGGATCATATGCTTGTAGGTGTTGCAATTATATCATGTTTCCTCTCTATGCTTTGAAAGTTTTGAAGTTATGCTTGTTTTGCCTTCCGATGCTAGTTGATTCTTGCTCCCATAAATTATTTGCTCGCAAAATCCCTATGCATAGGAAGTGGGTTAGACTTAAATGTGCTTGTCATATGCTTCATGATCTTCTCTTTGTGTTTCAATTCTTTACTTGTATGCGAGCATCATTGAAATCATCATGCCTAGCTAAAAAGGCATTAAAGAAAAGCGCTTGTTGGGAGACAGCCCAATGTTTATACCTACTGTTTTTTTTGTGTTCACATGATTAAAATACTGTAGTAATCATGTTTCATATGTTTTCTTTCAATAATGTGCCAAGTAAAGCCTTTAGGATAGTGTGGATACTTGTTGATTTGATTATGTGCAAAAACTGAAACTTTTGCGTCCAGTGCTGGAATTTCTATTCTGTACTGGAGCATGGAAAAATTCTAAATTTTTTACACAGTATTGTATTACAAATTGTTTACGTTGTCCTAATTCTTCAGAATTTTTGGAGGTACAGAAGTATGGTTTTTAAATCGCTCACTACACACTGTTCTGTTTTTGACAGATTCTGTTTTCGGTGCATAGTTTGCTTGTTTTAGTGTTTCCATGACTTATATTGAGTAATATAAATTGTGGAAATGATAGAATATAGTAGGCATTATGTGAGAACAATTATGAATCTTGTCTTCACGGTACTTAAGTGTGTGATTTATTTTTATTATACTAACCTATCTCACAGGTTCCGTTAAGTTTTGTGTGATTGAAGTTTTTAAGTTTTGGGTGAGATATCGATATGAGGAGAATAAGGAGTGGCAAGACCCTAAGCTTGGGGATGCCCAAGGCACCCCAAGGTAATATTCAAGGAAGACCCAAGCAACTAAGCTTGGGGATGCCCCGGAAGGCATCCTCTCTTTCGTCTTTAACACTATCGGTAACCTCACTCGGAGCTATATTTTTATTCGTCACATAATATGAGTTTTGCTTGGAGCGTCATTTTCTTCTGTTGATATTTGCTTGCTGTTATCAATAATCATGTTTTGTATCTTTTTGTTCAATAAAATGCCAATTATAACCTTTACAATGCTAAGTTTGCAAGTTCATATGTTGCTGTTTGAAAACAGAAAGTTTTCTGTTATGTCCAGAATATTTCTGAATAGTCAGACATGATAAAAATCTGAAATTTTTACACACTAAGCATGCATGAGTTCTCTGTCACGTTGTAATTTTTCAGAATTTTTGGAGTTAGGGAATTATGAATTCTTATTCCCCTTTTACAGACTGTTTTGTTTTGGCAGATTGTTGTTACAGTTGCATTGTTTGCATATGTTTGCTTGTTTAATGTTTCTATTTGTGGATAGGAGTATTAAATATGAAGAGGCATTTAGTATGCAATATTTAATTATAATTGTTTGATGTGCTACAGTACATAATGTTAAGGTTTTGAGTTGATTTATACTAACTTATCTCACGAGTTCTTGTTGAGTTTTATGTGGATGAAGTTTTTAAGATTTAGAGAAACCGCGATATGAGAGGAATTAAGGAGACACAAGATCTCAAGCTTGGGGATGCCCAAGGCATCCCAAATTAATATTTCAAGAAGTCTCAAGCATCTAAGCTTGGGGATGCCCCGGTAGGCATCCCACCTTTCTTCATCAACAATTATCGGTTAGTCTTGGTTGAGCCTAAGTTTTTGCTTCTTCACATGATATGTGCTATTCTTGGAATGTAATTTTTTTTTGTTTTTCTTGCTGTTTGAATAAAATACTTAAGATCTGAAATTTTTAAATGAGAGAAAGTCCTCACATAGCTACCTATTTACTTAACTACTCATTTGGTCTTCACTTATATCTTTTTGGAGTAGTTTGTCATTTACTCTTGTTCTTCACTTATATCCGATGAGTAAATTGTTGAAATGAATTGAATATCATAAAGTTGAAATTTATATGCTTCATATGCTTGTCCCATGGGGAGTAGTGACTTCACATACAAGAAGTATAAGTGGTAAAATTTATTAAAAGTTAATAAACATAGCATTGGCCACTTGAACAATTCATGAAAGAATGTTGAAGAAAGAGAAATGTCACATATAAATATACTATCTTGGACATCTTCTATGATTGTGAGCCCCTATTAATTATTTTCAAGCTTGATCAAGTAGTTGACATTGGACAAGGAAGACAACGTAATGAGTTATGTTTGTTTATATTCACATAGAAGTTATATTGTCATGGATCCTCTAACATGTGGTGCTTGCTTAGGATCTTTTACTAGCCAAAAATTCGTACTAAGTGGAGATACTACTTGTGCATCTAAAAACCCTTAAACCCAGTTTCTTGCCATGAGTGTCCACCATACCTACCTATGGATTGAATAAGATCCTTCAAGTAAGTTGTCATCGGTGCAAAAAGCAATAAAAATTGCTCCTAAAATATGCATGATCTTTTATTGTAAGGGAAAATAAGCGTTGTACGAACTTGTGATGGTAAAGAAATAAAAGTGACAGACTACATAATAAAGGTTGCTATCAGAAGGGGCAATATAACATGACGTTCCTTTGCATTAAGGGTTTGTGCATCCAAAAATAAAAAGTGCATGACAACCTCTGCTTCCCTCTGGGAAGGGCCTATCTTTTAATTTTCTGTATTTACATTTCTGTATTTACTTTTATGCAAGAGTCATTAATGTTCATCCCTTTTCCGCTCTATTTATTCTTTAGTTGGCAAGCATTATGTGGTAGGAAAAGATCCAGACACATATATCCAGTTGAATATAGATGATCATGAGTTATTATTGTTGACATTATGCGTGAGATAAATAAGTTGGGAGGCGAAACATTAAGCCCCTATCTTCCTATGTGTTTGACTGAAACAGTTTGTTCTAAAAATATGCTTTGAGTGTCAGCAATCATGGAAGACTAAATGATGGTTGAGTATGTGGAATTTGCTAGATTAAAGCTCTTACATAGACCCTTCCTGAAAATAAGATAAATTGCAATTATTTGATGACTGAGAACATAATTTGTTACTTTTGAAGAAAGTTTATGGCCTATACTTTAAACATGTGAATAACTTGCTACTTGATCATGAGAAGTTTTATGAGATGAGCTACTGATTATGATATATATTGATGCTAGAAAAAGTGATTGAAATTATCATTGATTAAACTTATGCACTATGCTAGCATTCACACTTCATAAATTATTTCTTTTATCATTTACCTACTCGAGGACGAGCAGGAATTAAGCTTGGGCATGCTGATACGTCTTCATCGTATCTATAATTTATGAAGTATTCATGCCATGTTTATTATAGTTTTGTATGATTTTGGTGCACTTTTATATGGCTTTTATATGATTTTCATGGACTAATATATTGACCTAGTGCCCATTGCCAGTTGCTGTTTTCTGCTTGTTTTTGGTTTTCCAGAAAATCCATATCAAATGAAGTCCAAATGCAACGAAACTTTTTGACGATTTTTTTCTGAAAGGAAGCAGACCCAGGAAGCTTCGGGGAAGCAGCAGAAGAGCCACTGGGGCCCCACGAGCCACCTGGGCGCGCCACCCCCCCAAGCGTGCCCTGGTGCCTCGTGGGCCCCCTGTGGCACCTCTTCGCGTGATTCCAATGCCAAAAAATCATATATATTCAGAAACCCCCGAAAATTAACCTAAATGAGTTTTTACGCCACCGCAAGCCTCTGTACCTCCACGATCTAATCTACAACCCTTTTTCGGCACCCTGCCAGAGGGGGGAATCATCACCGGAGGTCATCTTCATCATCTCGGCGGTCTCCATGATGAGGAGGGAGTAGTTCACCCTCGGGGCTGAGGGTTTGTACCTGTAGCTATGTGTTTTATCTCTCTCTCTCTCGCGTTTTTGATTTGTCACGATCTTGATGTACCGCGAGCTTTGTTAATATAGTTGGATCATATGGTGTTTCTTCCCTCTCTATTCTTGTTGTGATGAATCGAATATTTTTCCTTTGAGGTTTCGTTATTGTCGGATTGAATATTTCAGATTTGAGAACACTTGATATATGTTTTGCATATGAATACCCGTGGTGACAATGAGGTATTATATTGATTCACTTGATATATGTTTTGGCACTCAACTCGCGGATTCCCGTGGTGACATTGGGGTAATCTATGCATATGGGTTGATGCACGTTTTCATTATCTTTTCTCCGATAGAAACTTTGAGGTGCTCCTGAGAGTTATTTGTGTGTATTGAATATTATGATTATGAAGTTGTTTGATGCATATCGTATAATCAACTCACGGATACTTGTGTTGACATTGAAGTTTCTAGGTAATATTAGAGTTGGTTGATGTGTATCATATAGTGTTATTTTAGTACGAACTCTAAGGCTATTTGTGACACTTATATGAATAGCTCAATAGATCGACCGGAAAGGATAACTTTGAGGTGGTTTCGTACCCTACAAACAATTTCTATTTTATGTTCTCCGCTAATAGGAATTTGAGAGTGATTCTTTATCGCACGTTGAGGGATGATTATATAATCCAATTATGTTAGCATTGTTGAGAGATTGCACTAGCGAAAGTATGAACCCTTGGCCTTATTTTTAAGCATTGCAATATCTTTTGTGCTCAATTTTGTTACTAGTTACCTTGCTGTTTTTATATTTTCAGACTACAAAAATCTATATTTATTATACATACTACAATTGTATCACTATCTCTTCGCCGAAATAGTGCACCTATACAATTTTTTCATTGTATTGGGTGTGTTGGGGACACAAGAGACTCTTTGTTATTTGGTTGCACGGTTGTTTGAGAGAGACCATCTTCATCCTACGCCTCCCACGGATTGATAAATCTTAGGTCATCCACTTGAAGGAAAATTGATACTGTTCTACAAACCTCTGCGCTTGGAGGCCCAACACGAGTTTAAAAGAACAAGTTGTGTAGTAGACATCATCATCCATGTGTAAATACAAGGCAAATACCTATGGGGCCTCTCACATCAAAACATTGTATTTGAGTTGGTAATAGAGGCAAGATGCCGCGGTCGCGGCAACGACAGAACCCTATTCAGACATAGTGCCGCAACCACTTTAATCATGCGTGCTAGTTCATGTCCATAGTGTACAAATCAGATTCATTTGCATGGTGGCATCTATGTATGGTGTCGTGTGTAATTTTTACTCGTGTTTTTCCCCTAAAGCAAACATAATTATAGTAATATCTCGAGCTATCGGAAATGCATGGTAACGAGTTGAGTAAACGATGGGCACCTTTTTGAAGAAAGACAACTGAGCAAATGAATCTGATTTGCTTCTGTGATACACAGACAAATTGCCACCACCTCAAGAAAATTACTGACCAAACCAACATTTTCCATTTATGCCATACACACACGCATTGCAATAATAAGCGGTTACTTTTTTAATAAACGATAATATATTTATACCAAGATTATTTTTATATATAGCAAGTACACTCAGTCTCTGCAACAACACAATGCGTACAACCAAAATTATTGAAAATAAACAAATACAAGACATCAAAATGCCATGCTACTTGTACTGAGTCCTTCCAGTGCAGAATGCTTAGATACGTGCTTATAAAACTAAACTAACTTTTAGTAAGCACTCGTGGTGCCTAATTAAGCACCATTGCTATAGAAATTAGCATTGGTGCTTAAGTAAAAACTGATTATTTCGTAGACACATAATTGTGGAAGGTATGATCAACGTCGTTGCCAATAGAGTTTTCCACCATCGCGGTGGCTGCTTGGCCGAGGTTGCAAAGTCGAGGAGGTTGAACTCTGAGAGCGGAGGATAAAGTCACCTTTCACGGCTGACCCATTTGGGAGCATCACATATTCTTTCTAGAGGACAGGACGTCGGTATCCAAGCAGCGGCGGCGGCCGACGGGAGAGTAGAGCAGACGACGCGGCTGAGGCGAAGATGGGCTGGCTGGAGCAGGACCAGAGCCTGAGCCTGGGCATCCTCTCAACGACATCGTCGACGAGCAGTGCATGCGCGACACCCTCCTCGCCGATGATATCCCCGTGCCACCGGCCATGGCCGTGAAGACCGAGGAGACCGAGGACCCAGTGTGGAGTATAATGATTAGTTAGGAAATACGAGATAGACTAGGATTTGTCCTGGCTTGTCTTGTACTCCAAGTTGACTATGTACTCCTATATATATGCTCACGAGGCTCAACCAATAAAAATCGATTCCACCAATTCCCTCTCTATCCCTTCTAACATGGTATCAGAGCAACCTCGATCCACAACCCTAGCCGCCGCCGCTTCCGCATCGCGCCGCCCCCGGGGCGGTCGATCTCCATGATCGCCACCGGGGGCCGCGCCGTGCGTACCTAGGGTTCGTCCGTCGATCGGCTGCCCTCCGGAGTCTTTTTCCCGATCCGTTGATTGGAGTTTTCTCTCTCGCCGATTGATTGATCGGTGTTATTTTTTTTCTCTCTCACGGATCGTGTTGACCGGCTGCCATTGAGAGACTTTTTCCCTAGCCCTTGCTCCGAGTTTTTCTCTCTCGCCGTTCGTCTTGATTGGCGTTTTCTTTTTGGTTTTCCGATCTAAGATCGGTTTGGGTCGCCCGCCGCCGCCGTCGACCCCGCGCGCCTCTACTCCGACACCGGCGCGACCACCCGGCCTCCTCTCCGACCGGGCGGCCTCGCGCGACGCGGCGTCTCGTCACGGCCGCCATCCGCGCATCTGCACGCCCGTCGCTCTGCGCCGGGCGTCACCGCCCTGTCCCCGAGTTCGGCGTGCCCCTCCTCTGATCGAGCAAGGGGCCGCCGCTGCGTCGCCCCGTCGGGCCGCAGCGGCGCCGCCCCGTGGTTCTCCCCGTGGCTGCATCGATCCGTGCTGCAGCTGCGTCGCCCCTTCGGGCCGTAGCGCCGCTGCACGTGGTCCCCGCCGCTGCCCCTTCGGGCTGTAGCGCCGCGGCCCGCGGTCCCCGCCGTCACCCCGACCCGCCTGCTGCCGCTGCGTCACCCCTTCGGGCCGTAGCGCCGCGGCCCGCGGTCCACTCCGCCGTCTCCGCGCGTTGACTTCCCATGGTATGCTCTGCGCGTCCTCCCTTGGCGCGGGAACGCCACCGTCCACGTCGGTCTTCGTCACGCTATTAGGTTCCTCGCCTACTTCGAGCACCGCCGCCGCGCTCCTAACATAGTTGCCGCCGCCGCCGCTCTTCTTCGGCCACCGCCGCTGCTACCCCCGTAGCCGCCGCCGCCCGTCCACCCCCTTCGTCTTCGTCCAGCACCAGCCCGTCGCCAGCGTCGCCGTCATCTTCCCCGACCACTTCGTCTACTCCGACCACCATTGGTGACATCGGCACCACGCCGATTGGCGCCACAACCGTCGTCGAGTCTCCTTCTCTACTGGCCCCTCCGACTCCTCGACATGGCGTACAGCTCATGCAGGTCCCTCGTCTACGCATGCCCACTGCTGGCAACACCGATGCGTGCCTTCGTCCACGACGTGTCCCCGGGCCTGGCAAGCCTGGTGCGGCACTTTGTCAACTTCGTCTTCGACCGTCTACGCATGCCCGGTGCTGGCAACACCGATGCATGCCTTCGTCTACGACGTGTCCCCAGGTTTGGCAAACCCGGCACGACGTCTCGTTAACAACGTCTTCTTCCCGGTGCACCACTACTTCGACACCACTGCGCCCATGACTAACTCGGCGCCTCCTTGCGCCCGCGGCTCCATGGCGACTACCTCGACACCGGCCACCCCGACTCGACATCAACCACGGTGTTCCTCGCATGGCTACCTCGACCACGGCTACACCACCCTACGCTCTCGGCTACCTCGACAACGGCACAAAGGGCTACCGCCTTGCTTGAGCAACCTCGTCAGTTTTCACTCCAGCCACAACTTTCGCGATGCATCGACCGTTACGACTGTGGGGGGATGTCCGTCGGCTTACCTTCGGATTTTTCTCCAGTCTCACCGTCTGCGTCGCTACCGTTGTGACTGCGGGGGATGTTGAGTATAATGATTAGTTAGGAAATACGAGATAGACTAGGATTTGTTCTGGCTTGTCTTGTACTCCAAGTTGACCATGTACTCATATATATATGCCCACGAGGTTCAAGCAATAAAAATCGATTCCACCAATTCCCTCTCTATCCCTTCTAACACCCATCACCCGCAAATCAGGAAAGCCTGCCAGTGCAAGGGGAAGTATGGCGGGATATTGCCTTGGAGAATATCTAATCGCTTATGATCTACAAGTGCTTCAAGCGATCAAGATGCTGCTGGAATTCTAGGGGCTGTACGGCGTACTCTGGCTTCTGCCCCCATTAGATGTTTCTTAAATCGACTTGATCAAGTAGTGTACTGTCTGGTCGAACTGTGCTATGTCGTGGCCGTATGTAAATGCTCCAGATATTGGTAGCATGCTGGTACAGAAGATCGTCAGAAACCCTACCATGTAGCCCTTTTTTAATTCCGACAGTTTAAACTGCTTTAAAAAAACATACTCTTTCTATCTTGAACAAATAATAATTCCTCAAAATAATGGATAAAGCCACCTGCAAGGTGGATTTGCACAAATTGACTCATCATAGTTGAGTTTTTCCTTAAAAACTGGGAGTTCCACAGTCAAGCCTTTGACCGACTGTTGATAACTGATTATGTGGTGGTAGAAAAGGGTTTGAACCCAAAATGTACAGTGATTGTTATATGTGAAAGTACACTTAAGACACAGTCGCAATTAAAATACACACAAGATACTAGTATTGCACATAGGTGCATATATATTATTTTTATTTATTGTGTATATGTTCACCTATCCAATTATCTGTTACTCAGTCACATCATTACGGGCGGCCGCCCTTACCTCGGCAGGTGGCTGGTAGTGGTGGCGGCGCAGCAGCGGTGGTCTTGGCGGACGTGCTGGCCGGTTTCTTGCCGGCTCCGGTGGCTGGAAGTTGGCGAGCGGCATGGATGGGCTTCCCGGCGAGCAGTCTTGGTGGTGGGCGGCGGTCTTCGGGGTCTCCGTGCCGGTGGACGGGCCAGCGTTGGTGGCCTTGCGTGGAGCTACTTCGACCGCCGCGGCGGGGCGACACAGATGGTGTCCGGTGGGGAGGTTGGTGGGAGGATGGGTGGCGCCGACGCTAGGGCTGCCCGTCGCCAGCACGGGAGTGTGCCGGTGGTGGATGCGTCCGCTCCCCCTTCTCCCCATTCCCCGTCCGTTTGTGCGCGGCGGCAGCTCCGGCGAAGTTCAAGGCAGGACGTGGGCGTCCCTTCGGACCAAAGCCGGTTGCTTTGCTGGTCTTGGGGATGTCTGAGTGTCAGCGGGAGGCGTGGCGTTTGTGGGCGAAACTTGCGTCTCAGGTGCGGGCGGGCAGCCATGGCCACGCAGGTGGCGTGGTTGCGGGTGGTTGGCGAAGCTAGGGTGCGGCAGAGGGATGGGAGCGCCGGGGTATATCACCTGTCCACCCCTTGTTCTGGCCGACGGTGGCGGCGTCCGTGGACGTCGTATCCTTCCTGAAGGCTCCGTCGCGGCATTCCCACTCCTTCCGTCTTGCTCCGGGTGAAAACTTGATCTACGGGATCGGGTAGTGGTGGCTATCTGTGGTCGTACCCTTCTAGGTGGCACCGTTTTGGAGTACTGGCTTCGTTGTGGTCCGCCTCACCTTCCGTTGTGGTTGCTCATGGTGGAGGTTCCCGTCGGCTCCAAGCAGTCCTCTTCGCACATTTGTAGTTTGCTTGGTTGTCAGTGGGGTGGTGTGTTGGTGCCCGACACCTTTGTATCTTGCCTTGGGTGTGTGTGTCGTGTGCGGTGGTGGCGTGTGTCTGTATCGGTGGCTCGGTTGCTGTGTGGTGATGGTTGCTTTATAATATAAAGCGGGGGGAAACCCTTTTTCGTCATTATGGATTGATGTTGTCAACATCTTCAGGGCTACCGCATTCTTAATAATCCTGATGGACTCAACAAAATCATCCAAAAGTTTATGACAATCTTAAAATTGTGTGTCATCAACTGCGAGAACTACCTTGATATCACTACCATAATTATGGTAGTGCACAGTCAAAGCCTACATACAAAAATGCAGACAGTTAGAGGCAAAATGGAGTAACACTAGTAGAAAACAGGGCTTTGGTCCTGGCTAGATCAGAGCATTAGTCCCGGTCGTGTTACGAACCGGGACTAATGGGAGCATTAGTCCCGGTTCGAGAGGCTAGGACGCTGGCCGGGCCTCGGCAGGCATCAGTCCCGGTTCGTCTGGGACCTTTAGTCCCGGTTCCAGACACCAACCGGGACTAAAGGGGTTGCTGCCCTTTAGTCCCGGTTGGTGTCTGGAACCGGAACTAAATGGTAGGCCATTAGTCCTGGTTTTAGACACAAACCGGGACTAAAGTTTTGTCTATATATATCCACGCCCCCCCATCTCCTCTGTTTTTTGGCCGTGGAAGGGTGGAGGTGTGGGCTACTCTGTGTTTTGCCTATATATGCACATGAGGTGTTCGATGAAATGCCGGAGCCACACTTAAGCTTTCTTCTCTGTTCTTCCTCCAAGATTGACCTCCAAGCTCCATTTTCCCCAAGATTTGTCTAGGTTTGGCGGTGCACCAACTATCCAGGTGTTCTAAAAAGGTTAGCAACTTCATCCTTTCATCTCTCACTGCTAGTTTAGCTCATTTCAAATGCTCTAGAAGTAGTGTGGTTTGTGGGTTTTAGTGGAGGAGTGTATGTGTGAGTTTATTTGATTTAGATGCACAATTTGAGCTCAAATTAACTTCTTAGTTTGCACATGTGTAGGGTGCCGTCCCGTCCCCGTCCCCGTCCTCACCACCGTCGATCGCCCGCGCCGATCTCGTCGCCGGCACCACCGTGGTGAGCCTCTTGTTCTTATCTATTTTTTCAGTAATAACATTTGATCACTACTGTACTTTGGTTTTAATGTGATGATGAACTTGTATTAATTTGGTCATTTCACTATTCATGATGTTCTGTAATGGTTTTTGATATACTTAATTATATAATGCACGCAGATGAACCAGCAATGGATGTACGGTGACCGACGCACCTCCGACTACATTACGGGCCTGCATAATTTTCTCGATGTGGCTGAGGCAAACAAGCAGAATGGTTTTATGTATTGTCCATGTACTGTCTGTGAGAATACGAAGGATTACTCTGACTCGAAAACCCTTCACTTCCACCTGCTTCCGAAAGGTTTCATGCCACACTATAATGTTTGGACCAAGCACGGAGAAAGAGGGGTTATGATGGAAGACAACGAAGAAGAAGAGGATGATGACAACTATCCTATGTTCCCTGAATACGGTGATACTGCAACGGGGGAAGCTGAAGATCAGGAGGCACCAGATGTGCCCGATGATGATCATCGCCGGGTCATTGTTGATGCACAGAGAGGATGCGAAAGTGAAAGGGAGAAGTTGAAGTTCGATCGCATGTTAGAGGATCACAAAAAAGGGTTGTACCCAAATTGCGAAGATGGCAACACAAAGCTCGGTACCGCACTGGAATTGCTGCAATGGAAGGCAGATAATGGTGTATCTAACAAGGGATTTGGGAAGCTACTGAAAATAATGAAGAAGAAGCTTCCAAAGGATAACGAATTGCCTAACAGTACGTACAAAGCAAAGAAGGTTCTCTGCCCTCTAGGATTAGAGGTGCAGAAGATACATGCATGCCCTAATGACTGCATCCTCTACCGCGGTGAGGAGTACGAGAATTTGAATGCATGCCCGGTATGCGGTGCATTGCGGTATAAGATCAGACGAGATGACCCTGGTGATGTTGAGGGTGAGCGCCCCAGGAAGAGGGTTCCTGCCAAGGTGATGTGGTATGCTCCTATAATACCACGGTTGAAACGTCTGTTCAGAAACAAAGAGCATGCCAAGTTGTTGCGATGGCACAAAGAAGACCGTAAGAATGATGGGAAGTTGAGAGTACCCGCTGATGGGTCGCAGTGGAGAAAAATCGAGAGAAAGTGGCCGGACTTTACAGGTGACGCAAGGAACTTATGGTTTGGTATAAGTGCAGATGGCATTAATCCTTCTGGGGAGCAGAGCAGCAATCATAGCACCTGGCCTGTGACTCTATGTATCTATAACCTTCCTCCTTGGTTGTGCATGAAGCGAACGTTCATTATGATGCCAGTGCTCATCCAAGGCCCTAAGCAACCCGGCAACGACATTGATGTGTACCTAAGGCCATTAGTTGAAGAACTTTTACAGCTGTGGGACATAAAAGGTGTACGTGTGTGGGATGAGCACAAACAGCAAGAATTTGACCTACGAGTATTGCTGTTTGTAACCATCAATGATTGGCCTGCTCTTAGTAACCTTTCAGGACAGACAAACAAGGGATACCACGCATGCATGCACTGTTTAGATGAGACCTAAAGTATATATTTGGATAAATGTAAGAAGAATGTGTACCTGTGACATCGTCGATTTCTTCCAACCAAGCATGCCTTAAGAAAGAAAGGCAAGCATTTCAAAGGTGAGGCAGATCACCGGAAGAAGCCTATCCTCCGTACTGGTGATGATATACTTGATATGGTCAAGGATTTACAATTAATCTTTGGAAAGGGTCCTGGCGGACAATCTGTTCCGAATGACGCTGAGGGACACGCACCCATTTGGAAGAAGAAATCCATATTTTGGGACCTACCCTATTGGAAAGACCTAGAGGTCCGTTCTGCAATCGATGTGATGCACGTGACGAAGAATCTTTGCGTGAACCTGCTAGGCTTCTTGGGCGTGTATGGGAAGACCAAATATACACCGGAGGCATGGGAGGACTAGCAACGTATGAACGAAAAAGACGGCATGCATCCAAAGCAGTATCAAGGTCCTGCCAGCTACGCTCTTACCAAAGCAGAGAAGGAAATCTTTTTTGAATGCATGCTCAGTATCAAGGTCCCGTCTGGCTTCTCGTCGAATATAAAGGGAATAATAAATATGGCAGAGAAAAAATTCCAGAACCTAAAGTCTCATGACTGCGACGTGATTATGACGCAACTGTTTCCGGTTGCATTGAGGGGGCTTCTACCAGAAAATGTTCGATTAGCCATTGTGAAGATATGTGCATTCCTCAATGCAATTTCTCAAAACGTAATCGAGCCAGAAATCCTACCAAGGTTACAGAATGATTTGGTCCAATGTCTTGTCAGTTTAGAGTGGGTGTTCCCACCATCCTTCTTCAATATTATGACGCACGTCCTAGTTCACCTAGTCGACGAGATTGCAATTCTGGGTCCTGTATTTCTACACAATATGTTCCCCTTTGAGAGGTTCATGGGAGTCTTAAAGAAATATGTTCGTAACCGTGCTAGGCCAGAAGGAAGCATCTCCACGGGCCATCAAACAGAGGTCATTGAGTTTTGTGTTGACTTTATTCCTGACCTTAAGCCGATTGGTGTTCCTGAATCGCGACATGAGGGGAGACTGGGTGGAAAAGGCACGCTAGGACCGAACTCAATAATATGTAGCGACGGGCATTCTTGGGCGCAAGCACACTACACAGTTCTACAGAATTCTACCTTGGTGGCCCCGTATATCAATGAACACAAGAATATTCTACGCTCCAAACACCCGGAGCAGTCTGACGACTGGATTACACGTGAACACATGGGGACTTTCGGCGGTTGGTTGCAAACACATCTCATGGGTAACACCACTGTTGGAGATGAGTTGTACTTGTTGGCCAGGACACCATCTTTGACTGTATTGACTTTCCAAGGGTACGAGATAAATGGGAATACATTTTACATGATCGCCCAAGATAAAAAGAGCACCAAACAAAACAGTGGTGTCCGCTTTGATGCAGCAAACACCAATAGGGCAAAGGACACATATTATGGTTACGTAGAGGACATATGGGAACTTGACTATGGACGTGATTTTAAGGTCCCTTTGTTTCGGTGCAAATGGGTCAATCTGTCAGGAGGCGGGGTACAGGTAGACCCGCAGTACGGAATAAAAACAGTGGATCTCAACAATCTTGGGTACACAGACGAACCATTCGTCCTAGCCAATGATGTGGCGCAGGTTTTCTATGTGAAGGACATGTCTACCAAACGAGAAAAAGAAAAGATAAGGAAGCGAATACATCATACGATGAGCCAAAGCGCCACATAGTTCTTTCAGGGAAAAGAAACATCGTGGGAGTGGAGGACAAGACAGACATGTCAGAAGATTATGAAAAGTTTCATGAAATTTCTCCTTTCAGAGTGAATACTGACCCAAGCATCCTGTTAAATGATGAAGATTATCCATGGTTACAGCGCAATAAGCAAGGGACACACGCGAAGAAATAGTTTTATACCCCAAGATCCCACTCTGGGATGTGACCGGCTTCACCGCCATCACTTTCTCTCTAGTGTGAGTTTCCGGACTTATAGCTCGAAAGTGCCACTTCGGACGAACCGGAGGGAATCTTTGTAAGAGCTAGCTAGGGCATTTTGGCATTTGAAACATGATTTTATAATAATTATTTATTAAGTTATGAAATTTCAATTATTCCTATCCTTTTAGTATTTTAATTATACAGAGGAGTTAATCAATGCAATTATGTCCAAACAAAATATGAATGTCTTCTGAGCACCGGTTGGTTGCTCAATTTTTTCAAAAACATATTGACAAACCACCACCTGATGTGTCAAAGAATAAAGTTATATAAAATTCTAGTTATGATCAACTAAAACAAAACTATAATATTCTTCAATAGCAAAAAGAATCAACTAAAAAGATTTTATAAAACTCTAGTTATGATCAAAATAATATTAACTTAAAATTATATAAAAATGAGGTACATACCTCCGACTTTACCTCAAGCCCGCTCCTCTCTATAAAATTGACATAACATATGCAAAAAATAACATAAAAAATAAAAAAACATAACATATGCAAAAAAATAAAATTGCCATAACATAAAAAATAAAAAGACATAACATATGCAAACAATTAAAATTGCCATAACATAAAAAATAAAAAGACATAACATGTGCCATATATTTTATAGTGGTTGTGAAACAATATTAAAATTGACATAACATATGCGAAAAATAACATAAAAAATAAAAAAACATAACATATGCAAAAAATTAAAAATGCCACAACATAAGAAATAACATAAAAAATAAAAAAACATAACATATGCAAAAAATTAAAATTGCCATAACATAAAAAATAAAAAGACATAACATATGCAAAAAATTAAAATTGCCATAACATAAAAAATAATATAAAGAATAAAAAGACATAACATGTGCCATATATTTTATAGTGGTTGTGAAAGAATATTAAAATTAACATAACATATGCAAAAAATAACATAAAAAATAAAAAAACATAACATATGCAAAAAATTAAAATTGCCATAACATAAAAAATAAAAAAGACATAACATGTGCCATATATTTTATAGTGGTTATGAAAGAATATTAAAATTGATATAACATATGCAAAATATAACATAAAAAAACAAAAAAACATAACATATGCAAAAAATAACATAAAAAAAAAACACCCGCCTACTAGCAGACACCACGGCCTGCATACGACTAGAAACCCATCTATAAATGGGCCAGGATGCAGGCCCGCAGGGCTAGTAGGCCCAACAGGGCAGAGTTTAGACAATTAACTGCCTGCCTTAGAGAGGAGCTTGGGAAAGAGATCGCAGCCGCGTATATAAACCGCTGCGAGCGCCTCTCGCTTGGCGAGGTGGGACTAAACTCCCACCGCCCCTCGGCTGTGCCAGGACCAGCCCTTTAGTCCCGGTTGGTGGCTCCAACCAGGACTAAAGGCCCCCCTTTAGTCCCGGTCCGAGCCACCGACCGGGACTAAAGGCCTGGGTTTCGCGCCCTTTGGGCTGGTGAAATTCACCTTTAGTCCCGGTTGGTGGCTCGGACCGGGA
Organism: Elymus sibiricus; assembly: GCA_039707655.1. Lineage (NCBI taxonomy): Eukaryota > Viridiplantae > Streptophyta > Magnoliopsida > Poales > Poaceae > Elymus > Elymus sibiricus. Next base: position 25,051,392 of record CM077667.1, read on the forward strand.
CTAAAGGGGGGCCTTTAGTCCCGGTTGGAGCCACCAACCTAGACTAAAATTCTGTGTATATAAGCAGCACTTAGGAAATTTTCCAAAAGCCATCTGCAGTTTTCGATCTCCCTCTCCCCCGACGGCGCCGAAGACCACCTCGACGCCGCCAGGCTGCCAGACCTCGCCGTCGCCTTCCCGAGCCCGCTTCTCGTCGCCGCCCCCGACGCCGTCCCCGAGCCCGCTCGCTCCTCGTCGCCGGCCGGACCTCCCCGAGCATCGCCGCCCCTGAGCCACTCCTCGTCGCTGGACCTCCTCGCCATCGCCGCCACCGAGCCCGCTCCCCTCGTCGCCGGCCCTCCAGCTCCATCGCGCGCCGCCCCCAGTGAGCTCCCCCCTTCCCCTGCTGCCACTGCTCTGCTGCGTGCTCTGCTTGCCGCAGCCGGCGCCGCTACATTGCTGTTGTTAGATGGATGGATGTTAGATGGATGTTAGATAATGATCTTGCTAAAACAAATTGAAGAACAAATTTTTTTCTGAATTTTTTGACAGTGCACATCAAGTGTATGATGAAATGCCAGAGGGCTCTAGGAATTTTAGGAATTTTTGAGAATTTTTGTGGTGAGGTGTTGATGCACAAAAGAGAGTCTGGCAAAGTTTCAGAATTTTTGGAGCAATTTAAATTGGGCTTTGACCATGGAGTTTGAATCTGATCCAAATTTGAACCGAATGAAATTTGAAAAATTTGAACTATGGAACCAAATGTTTTTGGTGGAATGGGTTGTGGGTACTGTCAAATAGATGGAGTAATTTTTGTGGGTGCAAAAGAATTGGGGAGAATATAGCTCCTTTGCAAATCAAAGAACAAATTTTTTGCATTTGAGTTCATTTTGTCTTTTTTGTATGTTTTAATGCAAGCATCTTTTGGGCAATCTTTGAACATGAAGTAGGAGCATTTTGATGTCATCTTGTTGGTACATTTTAGTTCATGCCATGTTAGGACCTGTAGTGAGTGCTACAAGCTTGTAAACTTGCTATCTATTCATTTCTGCCATGCCATGCAAATATCACTAAGTCTGAAAATATGTTAATACTTGTCAACTTGTCATGATGATTGCCATTGATCTAGGGGTCATTTGAATTAGTTCAGTAAGCATGTTTTTCCATGTGTTACATGTACATTCATGTCATGCCATTTGTTGCCATGTAGAAATTCTGTAGCATGTTCAAATCTTGCTTTCAAATTGGTATCTAGCTATAATGGACAGATTTGCATTGCATATTGCTTTGATCACCATTTGAGTTCCGTGCATCCGTTTGCCATGATCTTTATAGATCCATTTCAACTAAAATCTTCCATTCTATCCAGTGGCATACTTGGGTTTGCCTAAATTTTTTCCACTCGGTGGAATTACAGGTTGTGGTGTTGCATCTCCGTGGAGTTGGTCCCTGATCGTCCCTCCGCTGTTCGACAAAAGGTGTCCATTTGTCTTATGTTGAGTTTTGTTCATAGGATGATGGTTGGTTCATTTGTTGAGTTGTGTATTCATCTTGTGTATTCATCTTGTATTCATCTTGTGTATAAATCTTGTATTCATCTTGTACAAATATCGTCGTAACTTCGAGATGAGAGGGGGGGGGTCGTTAAAACATAACCCCGATAACTTTGATTTTGAGGCATATGAAAACCTGATTTGCACGTCGGACAGGCATGAGAGAGGCGGTCCGCAAAGTATCCTCTCCCGAAAGAAAGGACGACTCATCATATATGATTCTAGATAATGTCCAATGCCTCATATCGCGAACATAGTTATATTGGATAATTGATCTTCATATAAATGAAGCATAAAAGTTTAGCAATCACTTACAAATTTTCATGTTGTTCATTGACTTCGACATGAGGGGGGGGGGGGGGTCGTGTTAAAACATAACCCCGATAATTTCGGTATAACTTCGACATGAGGGGGAGGGGGTCGTTAAAACATAACCCCGATAATCCACTAATCCATTGCTCATATGCATATGATTCCTTGTTGTGATTAGGTCTATGTTTGCCACTAATCCATCTCTCATTGTTGTATATTGCCATGTTGTAATATTTGCAGAAACTATGGAACACGACAGAGACTTTGAAAAAGAAGAGATGTTGGGGGATATAATCCGCGACGGAGGTGATGATAGCCCCTCACATTTCTCAACGACTCCGATGGTCGAATGGAGGAGGGAAGAGAAGATGACGGCTCCGGTGATCGAATGGAGAAGGGAGAAGATGACGGCTCCGCCGGTGTTGGAGCCTTAACTGTTGCAAAGTCCGGCGAGGTATATATATTAATTAAGCCTCTGCTGACTAGATGCATTAATTGTTTTGTATGTACATATATTAACGCTTCTTTCTTCTTTTAACCCTCCGGATCATCGAGCCAAACTTCTATAAGGAGACGAGGCCCGAAGAAAAGGTTGGGCGAGAATGAAAGGTTCACGATCGAACAAGTCGATCCAGATGGCAAACCGATTGTTCCCAAGAAGACCCAAGACCGATTTATACATCTGTGCGGAGTTGTTGTTAGGGACAGCGTCCTGATCAGCATCCAAGAATGGAATAAGAAGAAGGACGATGGAGTTTCTTATGTCGACGATAGATGCAAAGATGAGCTTTGGAACTCGCTCATGATAAATTTCAGCCTACCGCCAGAGGAGGATCGAAGTAACCCAGTTATACAGCGAAAAGTCAAAAAATGGGCTCTTAAGAAGATGGCAGAACAATTCAAGAACTGGAAGAAAAGATTGAACGAACAGTTTGTCGAGAAAGACGAGACTCCAGAATTCACCGGTCAATATGCGAAGATAAAAGATCACTGGCCCGCATCTGTGGCGTACAAGAAATCGGAGAAAGCTAAGAACAGGTCACAGACAAATAAGCTAAATGCTGCAAAGAAGTAGTATCACCATGTTACGGGGTCAGGTGGCTACAAGGTTGCCCGGCCTACGTGGGACAAAGCTGAGAACGACCTGCTTGCTAAAGGGATCCAACCAGCGACATCGACCTTGCCCGAACGGTCAAGGACTTGGTTCTTCGGGCATGGGGGAACTTTGGACCCAGAAACATGGAAGTGTGTTTACACGAAAGAACAACTTGAAACACTCGTCACAAAGATTCAAGAAGCAATCAAGGACATGCAGGAAGGGAGGTTCCATCCCGATAGAGAGAAGGACGTGCTGTCACGCGCCCTCGGGAATCCTGAACACCCTGGACGAACACGAGGCACAGCAGGCTCCGTTCCGTGGGTGCATGGGTTTCCCGACAGCACTGGTTATAGAAGCCGAGGGAGAAAGAAGAAAGAGGAAGCAGACCGGATGCAGAATGTAGAACAAAGATTAGCGTTGCAGGAGAAGAAACTAGAGGCACTTACCAGTCAGCGAGCTACCGACCCACCATCTCAGCAGCACGAAGATCTTTCATTCGATACTGCCCACGAAGCTACCCCACCATCTCAGCGGAAAAGCAGCATGGCTTCCACGGAGCTCGTTCGACCTGATATCACGGCTCCTCGCTACCCCGTGGATTATATCACGAAGAGGGAACATTGTGAGCTAATGGCGAAATGCATCAACCTAACCTTGAAGGTGGCGGTCGGCTATGTCTTACCTCCTAGACCTGATGGAACTTTCCATTGCAATCCGATTCCAGATGGCTTTGCTATTGTCGGGGTGGATGAAGTTACCAACGGATTCGAGGGGCTGGAGCTTGAGTACCCTACAGGTGCAGGGGAGACTCATCTGGTAGATGCCGTAAGGACTACCATTCTATGGAGAAAGGAAAACATCGTGCTTCCACAATGGACGCCGCGTCAGCAGACTCAGCCGGAGGAGGCCCCTGAGCAGACTCCTCACAGTCCAGCTCTATCTCCGCTGCCTTAGTCGTCTCCGCCGCATCAGCACACTCCGCCGCCTCAACTGTCTCCGTCGCGTCAGCGGACTCCGCCGGAGGAGGCCCCTCAGCAGAATCCTCCGCCGCCTCAGTTGTCTCCGCCGCGTCAGCGGACTCCGCCTCCTCCGCCATGTCAGCTGACTCCGCCTCCTCCACCGCCTCAGCAACGGCGGAAGAGACCCGCCGCCGCTTCGGCGGCTAGCAGTACAACAACGAATAAATCCAGAGTAGGTCCAAGCGTCAAGAAGGCTCTTGCCAAGTTAGCATACGATATGACTGAAGAGGAAAATAACGAGATCATGGCTGCCGATGTGAAACGCCAGCTTGCACCGAAACGTCCAGATCCAAAGGAGAAAATAGATCCGGTAAAAGCGAAGCGCTGTCTGGATGCCCTTTAGCGACCACCACCTCCTCCGCTGCTCTCACACTATGACTGCTGTATTTTAAAGACATTTCATGAAGCGAAAAGGTCGGGAAGTACTAGCAGTGCTGCAAGAAGTGGGAAAACAATTCCCCAGCTCGGCGAACAGGAAAAACAATCGTGCCCCCCGCTCAAGGTGTTTCCCGATACCGCTAATGATCCGGGGGTAGCGGCCGCTCATCCTGGTTACACTCTTGGTGATTACTTAGGCGATGAGGTACAGTTCGAAATGGCTGAGGTAGCCTTTAGATACGAGCACGGGAAGCCTCTCGTTAGACCTGCGTAGCTCCCGCGTCTATCAACGATGATGCGAACATTGGATAACTGGAACTTGAAAGCCTGCAAGGAAGGGACCAACAGTATCTTAGTGGGAATTAAAGATGAGCACTACTTCAATGGAGACGAGGCGTTGTACATTGAATTTGAAGAATTATTTCAGTTATATAATCAAGACGCCCTCGACAAAACTATCGTCAGTTGCTATTGTCTGTAAGTATTTTTTCTGTAATTAAGTCTCTAGCTCAGCTCGTTCATTGCATGTATAATTATCCTCACACTATATTATGCAGATTGAAGATCCACGAATGCAGAGGAAAAATCTATGACATTGGGTTCATTAACCCAAATACCGTAAATGAATATACGATACAAAAAAAACCCGATGAAACAGAGAAAAACTTGCTAAAGGCGTTACTTGGACAACAAAACAAAAGGGAAATACTATTTCCTTACAACTTCAAGTGAGTGTTACTGTCTTGTGCAAATTCTGTTTCGCTTACTCGAGGTTAAGTGTAATTGATGAGTTATGCATGCGCAGGTTCCACTATATTCTGCTAGCGATTCAGCTTGACGCGTGACTAGTAGTTGTCTTGGACTCGAGACGTAAAGATGCTAAGGAGTGGGCGGACATGAGTCAAATGCTCTAGAAGTAAGTTCAATCATTATCGCACCATATCGGCAACTTTCGTTCATTTCCTGATATCAAGTAATCATTTTCTTTGCCGGGCAGGGTTTGGAAAAAGTTCACCAACCAGGTTAGGGGTGAATGGAAAAAGGAGCTGCGATTTTCACACCCCAAAGTAAGTACTACTAGCTAGTTCCGCGCATCTCTCATTGATTCTAGTTTCAATACCATTATCATGCTTGATTATCATTTTGATTGAACTCTATTCTCGTAAAGTTCTTGTGGCAGGAACCCGGGAATAATTTATGTGGATACTACGTTTGCGAGTACATTCGCCACGAGATCTCTGAGCGGGGCAGATCTTTAGAACAATTTGAAGTACGTAAACAATATTCACATTTTTATTTTATTACCATCAATTGTGTTGAGTTTCATTCATATATATATATACTGACCCCCTTCTTTAAATTAGATCTCGCGGAAGCGGGACGAACTCCTACCAACTGATCGCATACGAGCAATTCAAGAGGAATTGGCGGGATTCTTTGTTGACCATGTCATACCTACAGACGGAGAATACCATCGGGATTGGCAATGCGATTTTGGTAATTAGATATTAGGGATCGTAAGAGATGTTATATTGTATATATGCATGAACGTGTACTATATTGATCATGAAGATGTTGTCTAATGGTTCCTTCATTGCTATATGTAGTAGCTAGCGTCGAGTTGAACGAAAAGCATAAAATAAAAATGAAAACCCTAAACGTAAAGGAATTGAATGGTAAACACAAAAAGAAAAGGGGAAACACAATATGAAACCCCTAAACCCTCCAAAACCCCTAAACCCCTCCTTTCAAAAAAAAAACCCCAACGCCTGGCAGTGCTGACGCGTGGCTGCCTTCTAGTCCCGGTTGGTGTTACCAACCGGGACTAGAGGTCCTCCTGCCTGGCCGCCCACAGCGGCCACGTGGAGCTCCTTTAGTCCCGGTTCGTAACCCAACCGGGACTAAAAGTGGGGTCCTTTAGTCCCGATTGTTCAGTCCCGGTTGCAGAACCGGGACTAAAGGCCCTCTAGAACCGGGACTGATGCCCTGTTTTCTACTAGTGTAAAATGAATAAACACAAAACTAGTTTTTTTTCTCAGACACATGATTAAGGATGTTTATTGTCACACAACAACATAAGAGTGCATATGTTTTGGATGTAAGAACATGGATGACTTACTTGTGGTTGGCCATAGATGCTAGGTACCATGAAGGTAACTGGGTGCCCACATAACATCATATGTTCAGCTGGTCCAATTGCATTCGAAAATATGATGGTTGTACGTGTGAAAAAGCGGTGGAAGATACAAGTTCCTATCTGCATTCATTGAAAAATTGTTACAATTAATAGAAACATGAATAAATAGATAGAGTGCTTGTTCCAGGTTTGTGCAATGTAATCCTGGGAAGAGCATATATGTACAAAAGAAGCAGGTAATTGATACGTCCAATTTGCATCATGATTTCTTATTAATAATTATTATGTTTTTGATCATTATTTCACTTCATGGTACAATTCTTATGCCTTTTCTCTCTTATTTTGCAAGATTCACATGAAGAGGGAGATTGCCGGCAGCTAGAATTCTGGACCTGAAAGGGGTAAAACAGCGATAGCTATTCTGCATAACTCCAAATGACCTGAAAATTTACGAAGAATTATTTCTGAATATATAAAAAATACAGGCGAAAGAATCAACAGGAGGGGACCCACCAGGCAGCCACAAGCCCGGGGGCGCGCCCTACCCCCCCAAGCTTGTGGGGCCCCTGACAGGCCTCCGCCCCCCTCCTTCTGCTATATCAAGCCATTTTCCCTAGAAAAAATCAGAAGAAGACTTTCGGGATGAAGCGCCACCGTCTCGAGGCGGAACCTGGGCAGGAGCTATTTTGCTCTCCGGCGGAGCGATTCCGCCGGGGATACTTCCCTCCGGGAGGGGGAAATCGAAGGCATCGACATCACCAACGTTCCTTTCATCGTGGGAGGACCAATCTTCATCAACATCTTTACTATCACCATCTCATCTCAAACCCTAGTTCATCTATTGTATGCAATCTTTGTCTCAAAACCTCAGATTGGTACCTGTGGGTTGCTAGTAGTGTTGATTACATCTTGTAGTTGATGCTAGTTGGTTTATTTGGTGGAAGATTATTTGTTCAGATCCTTAATGCTATTCAATACCCCTCTGATCTTGAACATGAATATGATTTGTGAGTAGTTACTTTTGTTCTTGAGGACATGGGAGAAGTCTTGTCATAAGTAATCATGTGAATTTGGTATTCGTTCGATATTTTGATGACATGTATGTTGTGCTTCCTTTAGTGGTGTCGTGTGAACGTCGACTACATGACACTTCACCATCTTTGGGCCTAAGGGAAGGCATTGTGGAGTAGTAATTATATGATGGGTTGCTAGAGTGATAGAGGCTTAAACCCTAGTTTATGCGCTATTCCGTAAGGGGCTGATTTGGATCCATATGTTTCATGCTATGGTTAGAGTTATCTTAATTCTTCTTTCATAGTTGCGGATGCTTGCGAGAGGGTAATCATAAGTGGGAGGCTGTTGGAAATATGCCCTAGAGGCAATAATAAATTGGTTATTATTATATTTCCTTGTTCATGATAATCGTTTATTATCCATGCTATAATTGTATTGATTGGAAACTCAAATACATGTGTGGGTACATAGACAACACTGTGTCCCTAGTAAGCCTCTAGTTGACTAGCTCGTTGATCAAAGATGGTTAAGGTTTCCTAGCCATTGACATGAGATGTCATTTGATAACGGGATCACATCATTAGGAGAATGATGTGATGGACAAGACCCAAACTGTAAACGTAGCATTTGATCGTGTCAGTTTATTGCTATTGTTTTCTGCATGTCAAGTATCTGTTCCTTTGACCATGAGATCATGCAACTCACTAACACCGGAGGAATACCTTGTGTGTATCAAACGTCGCAACGTAACTGGGTGACTATAAAGGTGCTCTACAGGTATCTCCGAGGGTGTCTGTTGGGTTGGCATGGATCAAGACTGGGATTTGTTACTCCGTATGACGGAGAGGTATCTCAGGGCCCACTCGGTAATACAACATCACAATGAGCCTTGCAAGCAATGTGACTAAAGTGTTAGCCACGAGATCTTGTATTACGGAACGAGTAAAGAGACTTGCCGGTAACGAGATTGAACTAGGTATAGTGATACCGACGATCGAATCTCGGGCAAGTAACATACCGAAGAACAAAGGGAACAGCATACGGGATTAACTGAATCCTTGACATAGAGGTTCGACCGATAAAGATCTTCGTAGAATATGTAGGAGCCAATATGGGCATCCAGGTCCCGCTATTGGTTATTGGCCGTAGAGGTGTCTCGGTCATGTCTACATAGTTCTCGAACCCGCAGGGTCTACACACTTAACGTTTGGTGACGATTAGTATAATTGAGTTATTATGTTGGTGACCGAAAGTTGTTCGGAGTCCCGGATAAGATCCCGGACATGACGAGGATCTCCGGAATAGTCCGGAGGTAAAGATTGATATATGTGATAATAGTGTTTTGATCTCTGGAAGGGTTCCGAAGTTCACCGGAAGGGGTTCCGGATGTTTACCGAAGTGTTCGGGTGCAGCAACACTTTATATGAGCCAAAAGGATAAAACCCACAAGGTATTGGAAAGTGCAAAAGTAGTTTTGCTGCCGCGTAAGCGGTACTACCGCTTGGTGAAGCGGTACTACCGCCGGAGCGGTACTACCGCTTGTGTGAAGCGGTACTACCGCCCAAGCGGTACTACCGCTTGTGTGAAGCGGTACTACCGCTTGTGCGCGGCTGTGCGCGGTTCGGCAGGGATCCGAGTTGGACTCTTTCCCTGCGGGCCAAACCGACCTTGTGCGGGCAAAACCGACCCGGAGGAGGCTTTTACTCCAAGTTTAGACCCCAAGGCTCAACATATAAATAGAGGGGCAGGGCTAGCACACGGGATACATCAGGATTTCCCAAGCCGTGTGCCGGCAACCCTAGCCCTCTAGTTCCTCCGTCATAATCTCCGTAGCGCTTGGCGAAGCCCTGCAGAGATTGTTCCTCACCATCATCACCACGCCGTCGTGCTGCTGGAACTCAACCACTACTTCATCATCGCTCGCTGGATCGAGGAGGTGAAGGCGTCATCAAGCCGTACGTGTGTTGAACGCGGAGGTGTCGTCCGTTCGGCACTAGATCGGAAGGATCGTGATTGGATCGCGGGACGCTCGGCGATTTGGATCGTGAAGACGTTCGACTACATCAACCGCGTTTATTAACGCTTCCGCTTAGCGATCTACAAGGGTATGTAGATTCACTCTCCCTCTCGTAGATGCTCATCACCATGGATAGATCTTGCGTGTGCGTAGGAAAATTTTTGTTTCCCATGCAACGTTCCCCAACAGTGGCATCTGAGCTAGGTCTATGCGTAGATGAGATCTCGAGTAGAACACAAACGAGTTGTGGGCGTGGGTGTATACATATTGCTTGCCGTTACTAGTTGATACTTGATTCAGCGGTATTGTGAGATGAAGCGGCCCGGACCGACATTACGCGTACGCTTACGCGAGACTGGTTTTACCGCTGCGTGCACTTGTTGCATAAAGGTGACTGGCGGGTGTCTGTCTCTCTCACTTTAGTTGAATCGGTTCAATGAAGAGGGTTCTTTTAGAAGATCAAAAAGCAATCACTACACCACGTTGTGGTTTTGCGTAGGTAAGAACGGTTCTTGCAAACCCGTAGCAGCCACGTAAAATTTGCAACAACAATTAGAGGACGTCTAACTTGTTTTTGCAGGGTATGTTGTGATGTGATATGGCCAATTACATGATGAGATATATGTGATGTATGAGATGATCATGTTTTGTATAGAATATCACGACTTGCATGTCGATGAGTACGGCAACTGGCAGGAGCCATAGAGTTGTCTTTAATTATTGTATGACCTGCGTGTCAATCATTAAGCGCTATGTAATGCTTTACTTTATCGCTAAACGTTAGCTATAGTCGTGGAAGCAACAGTCAGCGCGACAACCTTATGGCGACACGTTGATGGAGATCAAGATGATGGAGATCATGGTGTCATGCCGGTGACGATGGAGATCATGCCGGTGCTTTGGAGATGGAGATCAAAAGCACAAGTTCATGGCCATATCATGTCACTTATGATTTGCATGTGATGTTAATCCTTTTATGCATCTTATTTTGCTTAGGACGACGGTAGCATTATAAGGTGATCCCTCACTTAAATTTCAAGATAAAATTGTGTTCTCCCCAAGTGTGCACCGTTGCGAAAGTTCGTCGTTTCGAGACACGCCGTGATGATCGGGTGTGATAGACTCTACGTTCGCATACAACGGGTGTAAGCCATGTTACACGTGCGGAACACTCGGGTTAAACTTGACGAGCCTAGCATGTACAGACATGGCCTCGGAACACAAGAGACCGAAAGGTCGAACATGAGTCATATAGTAGATATGATCAACATGAAGATGTTCACCATTGAAACCACCTCGACTCACGTGATGATCGGACTTGAGTTGGTGGATTTGGATCATGTTACACTCGAATGATCGGAGGGATGTCAATTTGAGTGGGAGTTTTTAAGTAATATGATTAACTAAACTCATTATCTAAGAACAATAGTCTAAGTTGTCTTTGCTATATTTATGTTGTAGATCATGGCTCGCGCAGTAGCACCCCTGAATTTTAATGCGTTCCTAGAGAAAGCTAAGTTGAAAGATGATGGAAGTAACTTTGTGGACTGGGCCCGTAATCTAAGGATTATCCTTACGGCTTCCCAGAAGGCTTATGTCCTTGATGCACCGCTTGGTGATCCACCCGCTCCAGTTGAGTCTCTAGACGTTGTGAACGCCTGGCAGGCTCGTTCTGATGATTACTCAATAGTTCAATGTGCAATGTTGTATGGCTTAGAACCGGGACTTCAAAGACGTTTTGAACGTCATGGAGCATATGAGATGTTCCAGGAGTTGAAGTTTATCTTTCAGAAGAATGCCCGGATCGAGAGATATGAGATCTCCGATAAGTTCTATGCTTGCAAGATGGAGGAGAACAGGTCTATCAGTGATCACGTGCTCAGAATGTCTGGGTACTCCACCCGTCTGGCTGAGTTAGGGATGCCCCTTCCGCCAGAGGCTATCACTGACAGAGTTCTTCAATCATTGCCACCTAGCTACAAAAGCTTCGTGTTGAACTATAACATGCACGGGATGAACAAGTCAGTCGCCGAGCTGTTTGCGATGCTGAAAGCCGCTGAGTCTGAAATTCAGAAGGAGCATCAAGTGTTGATGGTCAATAAAACCACTAGTTTCAAGAAAAATGGCAAGGGTAAGAAGGGTAACTCCAAGAAGAGTGGCAAAGCAGTTGCTCCTCTCGTGAAGAAACCCAAGGCTGGACCCAAACCAGAAACTGTGTGTTTTCATTGCAAGGGAACTGGACACTGGAAGCGGAATTGCCCCAAGTATTTGGCTGACAAGAAGGCGGCCAACAACAAACAAGGTATATATGATATACATGTTATTGATGTGTACCTTACCAACTCTCGTTGTAGTGCCTGGGTATTTGATACCGGTGCGGTTGCTCATGTTTGCAACTCAAAACAGGAACTGCGGAATAGACGGAGGCTGGCAAAGGACGAAGTGACGATGCGCGTGGGAAATGGTTCCAAGGTTGATGTGATCGCCGTCGGCACGCTCGCTCTTCGATTACCGTCGGGATTAGTGATGAACCTAAATAAGTGTTATTTGGTGCCTGCGTTAAGCATGAACATTATATCTGGATCTTGTTTATTGCGAGACGGTTACTCATTTAAATCAGAGAATAATGGTTGTTCTATTTATATGAGTAATATCTTTTATGGTCATACACCCGATGTGAGGGGTTTATTCTTATTGAATCTCGATAGTAATGATACACATGTTCATAACATTGATGCCAAAAGATGTAGAATTGATAATGATAATACCACTTTCTTGTGGCACTGCCGTTTAGGTCATATTGGCGTAAAACGCATGAAGAAGCTCCATGATGATGGACTTTTGGAGTCACTTGATTTTGAATCACTTGACACATGTGAGCCATGCCTCATGGGCAAGATGACTAAAACGCCGTTCTCTGGAACAATGGAATGGGCAAGTGACTTATTGGAAATCATACATACTGATGTGTGCGGTCCGATGAGTATTGAGGCGCGCGGTGGTTATCGTTACTTTCTTACCTTCACTGATGACTTAAGTAGATATGGGTATATTTACTTAATGAAACACAAGTCTGAAACATTTGAAAAGTTCAAACAATTTCAGAGTGAAGTTGAGAATCATCGTAACAAGAAGATTAAATTCCTACGATCTGATCGAGGAGGAGAATATCTGAGTTATGAGTTTGGCAGTCACTTAAGACAGTGTGGAATTGTTTCACAATTGACACCGCCTGGAACACCACAGCGTAATGGTGTGTCCGAACGTCGTAATCGAACTTTATTGGATATGGTGCGATCTATGATGTCTCTTGCCGATTTGCCACTATCGTTTTGGGGTTATGCATTAGAGACAGCTGCATTCACTTTAAATAGGGCACCATCGAAATCCGTTGAGACAACGCCATATGAACTTTGGTTTGACAAGAAGCCAATGCTGTCGTTTCTTAAAGTTTGGGGATGTGATGCTTATGTCAAAAAGCTTCAGCCTGAAAAGCTGGAACCCAAAGTGGAGAAATGCGTCTTCATAGGATACCCAAAAGAGACAATTGGGTATACCTTCTACCTCAGATCCGAGGGCAAAGTGTTTGTCGCTAAAAACGGAACATTTCTTGAGAAAGAGTTTCTCTCGAAAGAATTGAGTGGGAGGAAGATAGAACTTGATGAGGTTGTTGAACCTTTACTTCAACCTGAGAGTAGCGCAGCGCAGAAAGTTGTTTCTGTGGAGCCTACATTAGCTGAAGAGGAAGTTAATGATGATGATCATGAAACTTTGGATCAAGTTGCTATCGAACCTCGTAGGTCGACAAGGACGCGTACTGCTCCCGAGTGGTACGGCAACCCTGTCTTAGAGGTCATGTTGTTAGACAACGATGAACCTACGAGCTATGGAGAAGCGATGATGGGCCCGGATTCCGAGAAGTGGTTAGAGGCCATGAAATCCGAGATGGGATCCATGTATGAAAACAAAGTATGGACTTTGGAAGTATTACCTGAAGGGCGTAAAGCCATTCAGAACAAATGGATCTTTAAGAGGAAGACGGACGCGGACGGTAATGTCACCGTCTATAAAGCTCGACTTGTGGCAAAGGGTTTTTCACAAGTTCAAGGAGTTGACTACGATGAGACCTTCTCACCCGTAGCGATGCTTAAGTCCGTCAGAATCATGTTAGCAATAGCTGCCTTTTTCGATTATGAAATTTGGCAGATGGATGTCAAAACAGCGTTCCTTAACGGTTACCTTAAGGAAGAGTTGTATATGATACAACCAGAAGGTTTTGTCAATCTAGAGAATGCTGACAAAGTTTGCAAACTCCAGCGATCCATTTATGGACTGGTGCAAGCATCTCGGAGTTGGAATCTTCGTTTTGATGAGGTGATCAAAGCGTTCGAGTTTATACAAGTTTACGGAGAAGCTTGTATTTACAAGAAAGTGAGTGGGAGCTCTATAGCGTTTCTAATATTATATGTGGATGACATATTGCTGATTGGAAACAATATAGAAATGCTGGAAAGCGTGAAGGAATATTTGAACAAGAGTTTTTCAATGAAGGACCTAGGAGAAGCTGCTTTCATATTAGGCATCAAGATCTATAGAGATAGATCAAGACGCTTAATAGGACTTTCACAAAGCACATACCTTGACAAAGTTTTGAAGAAGTTCAAAATGGATCAGTCCAAGAAGGGGTTCTTGCCTGTTTTGCAAGGTGTGAAGTTGAGTAAGACTCAATGCCCAGTAACTGCAGAAGATAGAGAAAAGATGAGTGTCATCCCCTATGCTTCGGCCATAGGCTCTATCATGTATGCAATGCTGTGCACAAGACCCGATGTCAGCCTTGCCATAAGTATGGTCGGAAGGTTTCAAAGTGATCCAGGAATGGAACACTGGACGGCGGTCAAGAATATCCTGAAGTACCTGAAAAGGACTAAGGACATGTTTCTCGTTTATGGAGGTGATCAAGAGCTCGTCGTAAAGGGTTACGTCGATGCAAGCTTTGACACTGATCCGGATGACTCTAAGTCGCAAACCGGATACGTATTTATTCTTAATGGGGGTGCGGTTAGCTGGTGCAGTTCCAAGCAAAGCGTGGTAGCTGATTCTACATGCGAAGCGGAGTACATCGCTGCCTCGGAGACGGCGAAGGAAAGTGTCTGGATGAAGGAGTTCATGATAGATCTTGGAGTAGTGCCTAGTGCGCTTAACCCAATGACTCTATTTTGTGATAATACTGGTGCCATTGCTCTAGCCAAGGAACCAAGATTTCACAAGAGGACCAGACACATAAAGCGACGTTTCAATTCCATCCGCGATTACATCAAGGAGGACGACATAAATATTTGCAAAGTACACACGGATCTAAATGTTGCAGATCCGATGACTAAACCTCTTCCAAGGGCTAAACATGAACAACACCAGAACTGCATGGGTGTTCGATTCATTACAATGTAAATCACATAGTGATGTGAACTAGATTATTGACTCTAGTGCAAGTGGGAGACTGTTGGAAATATGCCCTAGAGGCAATAATAAATTGGTTATTATTATATTTCCTTGTTCATGATAATCGTTTATTATCCATGCTATAATTGTATTGATTGGAAACTCAAATACATGTGTGGGTACATAGACAACACTGTGTCCCTAGTAAGCCTCTAGTTGACTAGCTCGTTGATCAAAGATGGTTAAGGTTTCCTAGCCATTGACATGAGATGTCATTTGATAACGGGATCACATCATTAGGAGAATGATGTGATGGACAAGACCCAAACTGTAAACGTAGCATTTGATCGTGTCAGTTTATTGCTATTGTTTTCTGCATGTCAAGTATCTGTTCCTTTGACCATGAGATCATGCAACTCACTAACACCGGAGGAATACCTTGTGTGTATCAAACGTCGCAACGTAACTGGGTGACTATAAAGGTGCTCTACAGGTATCTCCGAGGGTGTCTGTTGGGTTGGCATGGATCAAGACTGGGATTTGTTACTCCGTATGACGGAGAGGTATCTCAGGGCCCACTCGGTAATACAACATCACAATGAGCCTTGCAAGCAATGTGACTAAAGTGTTAGCCACGAGATCTTGTATTACGGAACGAGTAAAGAGACTTGCCGGTAACGAGATTGAACTAGGTATAGTGATACCGACGATCGAATCTCGGGCAAGTAACATACCGAAGAACAAAGGGAACAGCATACGGGATTAACTGAATCCTTGACATAGAGGTTCGACCGATAAAGATCTTCGTAGAATATGTAGGAGCCAATATGGGCATCCAGGTCCCGCTATTGGTTATTGGCCGTAGAGGTGTCTCGGTCATGTCTACATAGTTCTCGAACCCGCAGGGTCTACACACTTAACGTTTGGTGACGATTAGTATAATTGAGTTATTATGTTGGTGACCGAAAGTTGTTCGGAGTCCCGGATAAGATCCCGGACATGACGAGGATCTCCGGAATAGTCCGGAGGTAAAGATTGATATATGTGATAATAGTGTTTTGATCTCTGGAAGGGTTCCGAAGTTCACCGGAAGGGGTTCCGGATGTTTACCGAAGTGTTCGGGTGCAGCAACACTTTATATGAGCCAAAAGGATAAAACCCACAAGGTATTGGAAAGTGCAAAAGTAGTTTTGCTGCCGCGTAAGCGGTACTACCGCTTGGTGAAGCGGTACTACCGCCGGAGCGGTACTACCGCTTGTGTGAAGCGGTACTACCGCCCAAGCGGTACTACCGCTTGTGTGAAGCGGTACTACCGCTTGTGCGCGGCTGTGCGCGGTTCGGCAGGGATCCGAGTTGGACTCTTTCCCTGCGGGCCAAACCGACCTTGTGCGGGCAAAACCGACCCGGAGGAGGCTTTTACTCCAAGTTTAGACCCCAAGGCTCAACATATAAATAGAGGGGCAGGGCTAGCACACGGGATACATCAGGATTTCCCAAGCCGTGTGCCGGCAACCCTAGCCCTCTAGTTCCTCCGTCATAATCTCCGTAGCGCTTGGCGAAGCCCTGCAGAGATTGTTCCTCACCATCATCACCACGCCGTCGTGCTGCTGGAACTCAACCACTACTTCATCATCGCTCGCTGGATCGAGGAGGTGAAGGCGTCATCAAGCCGTACGTGTGTTGAACGCGGAGGTGTCGTCCGTTCGGCACTAGATCGGAAGGATCGTGATTGGATCGCGGGACGCTCGGCGATTTGGATCGTGAAGACGTTCGACTACATCAACCGCGTTTATTAACGCTTCCGCTTAGCGATCTACAAGGGTATGTAGATTCACTCTCCCTCTCGTAGATGCTCATCACCATGGATAGATCTTGCGTGTGCGTAGGAAAATTTTTGTTTCCCATGCAACGTTCCCCAACAGAGGCTTGTTCAAGTAAGAACAACACCCAGGCACCGGTCCACCCAGATATCAAATTATCAAAGTAGCGAACGCGAATCAAACAAACATGATGAAAGTGACTAGATAAAATTTCCATGTGTCCTCGAGAACGCTTTGCTTGTTATACGAGTTCTTTCTGGCTTGTCCTTTGCTACAAAAGGGATTGGGCCACCTTGCTGCACTTTATTATACATGTTACTTGTTACTTGTTACGAATTATCTTGCTATCAAAACTATCTGTTACTATCGGTACCAAAACCGGCAGATCTCAGGTAGGGGGTCGGAGCTGTGGATCTTGGAGTCAATGGATAACAAGGAACGTAGAGACAGCGATTACCCAGGTTCAGGCCCTCTCGAAGAGGTAAAACCCTATGTCCTGCTTGATTGTATTGATGTGTTTGTATGATGATTACATAATTGATCTACCTTGAGATCGGATGGACTAAACCCTAGGTGGGTATGATGATAATGGTTCTCCTGCTTCTACGGACTTAACCCTCTGGTTTATATAGACACCAGGGGGACCTAGGGTTACATATGGTCGATTGCCATCAGGGGATAAACATGCCGGCTACGCTAAACATCTCTTGGAGGAGACGCCAAGTCTTCGGAGGTTTCCTTCTGGTGCACGGGGTCGCCTGCAATCCGGCCTTCCTTCGATGAGTTAAGAACGGCCCATTAGTCCGGCCTATGAGAGATAGCCGGCAGCCCTAGTACCCCTAGTCCAGGACACCCTCAGTAGCCCCCAAACTAGTCGTCGAAGCCGAGGTATATACCGAACACCATCGGCTTTGTGGACCAGTTCCTTCCCTTCTGTGGTACTTGTGTCAAGCCTGCAACCCCTCTGAATCAAGTCCTCAAGGGTTGCCTAGCCGTGTGTTCCTCGAATTATGCTTCGGTCTCCAAAGTGTATCAATAACTTAGCCCCGAAGGCTAGTCGCATAGGTGTGAACAGTGACCCCATCTGACAACTTTTGCCGTAGGGTCACGACCTGCCATGACCACGAGTTGGTTATGAAAACTTGATTCGTGGTTCGAGGCGGTTCCTCCATGGGCGCGTCCCATCGATATGGAGATCGTGCCCTATTTTTAAGGGATATGATCAATGATTCGGGCTATCCCATGCGTGCATAATGGCACGATTATACGGGGAAGCGGCGAGGCCTGCGGCGCAGTATAAGGACCCTTGGTTTTACGGTAGCCCATAAAAGGGGAGCGGCCACTTCCTCCTTCGCCGTTGCCCTCCCAATCTCTTGAGCTCCAGCTCCCAGATCTGTTCTCCCATCCAAGAACCTCTCCGGCCATCTCCTCAATCCGGCCATGGCCGGCTCCGGGTCTAAGGGCCAGTGGGAGGCCTCCATCGTCACCGAGAGCGCCATCCTGGAGCTGAAGAACGTGGGTTACCTTCCCGCCGATGTCGCTCACCGCGCTCCGGAGGCGGGTCAAGTCATCCCCACGCCAAGGCCTGGCGAGAGGGTGGTGTTCCTCCCCCATTTCATCCGAGGGCTAGGTTTTCCCCTCCTCCCCTTTGTCAGGGGCCTGATGTTTTTCTACGAGCTCGATTTCCACGATCTTGACCCAAACTCTTTTCTGCATATCTCTACCTTCATCATCATCTGCGAGGCCTTTCTTCGGGTTCAGCCACACTTCGGCCTGTGGCTGAAAATTTTCAACGTCAAGTCAAAGATCGTTAACGGCCAGCAGGCGGACTGCGGGGGGCGATTGTCCGCAAGCTCCCCCGGGTTGAGTGGCCAGAGCGCACTTTCATCGAAACCGTCAAGATCTGGCAGAAGGAGTGGTTCTACATCACAGAGCCGTGGAACACGGATTGGGGGGAGATTCCCGCCTTCAGATCCGGACCCCCCGCGAGGTTGGTCTCATGGACCAAGAAGGGCCTCGACTGGGGATCAACCAAGGAGGTGGCGTTGCTGCAGAGCCGAATATCCAAGATGATAGAGCGGGGGGTTGAGCTACCCAACGTGATTCAGATCATGCTCTGCCACCGCATCCTCCCCTTTCAAGACCGGGCCTCCCCCATGTGGGTCTACAAGCCCAAAGACCCCACCACCGTGCTCAGCTTCTACCGCACTTCCCACACATAGCTGTGGAAAGTGCTATTCAAGCCGCAGAAGGACTGGCCGGTCGAGGAGGAAGACATCGGTCTCAACGCCGCAAACCCCCCTCGCGAGGTATGATAAGTTTCACTCTTATGTTCGGATGTTCCTTTTTGACAAAGTACTCAACTCCCTTTTCTCGCATCCATAGAGCTGGCTGAAGAAGACTGAGCGAATTGATAGCCCAGCTCCGCTGCCCGAGGGCCCCAGGACGGCCTTGCTGACGGCCATGTTGGCCGAGGAGCCGTACGAGGCTCCGGAGAAGAATGAGAAGAAGAAGGAGGCCAGAGAGGGCCTCCGTTCCTGAGGACCCCCGGACACTAGATCCGGGGACACCCATGCTCCCTCCGCCCTAAAGGAGGAGAAGGAGCAGGGAGAGGATGGGGAGGAAAGTGATTCCTCCCGAACAAGGAAGAGGGCGGTGTCCGAGGACGCCGAGGAGGAGCAGCCTCCTCCCGCCCCTAAAAGGCCATGCAGGGCCAAGGTGGCCCTGTCCAACAACAGCTTGGCCTCTGCTGAGGACTCCGAGGCCTCCGAAGAGGTTCCTCGAAGGACCCCCAGGATCAAACCGCGGGCCCAAAGGTACGTATCCTAAGATACACCTATGCATTTTTTGCCGAACTAAGTCTGCTATTGATCGCGCTTCTGCTTCTAACATTGCAGCCCGCTGCGCGACCTCCCTACCGATCGAGTCTCGGAGGGGGATTCTCCACCGGCTGCGCTGGCGGAGTGCGGGACCGAGTCGCGCGCCTCGCCTCCTCCGATCGTCGAGGAGGCTGAGGAGGTTCTGTCAAGGAGGACCCCTCCCATGCCGCACACAGGGGGGGAGGTGATGGTGTAATGGCCGAGGCGCATACCTCGGCCACCGAAGACCAGGAGGGGAGAACCCTTCTGGTGAATGAAGAGGGGGAGCCCGGACAGTCCGAGCTCTCCCCGAAAGTGGTTCCAGAGTCGTTAAGGCGTCCGGAGCCAACCATTCCGGTCTCCACCGAGGGAGGAGCCGAGGTGCCTCCGCCCCCCCCCCCCCCCCCCCCCCCGCCCGCTCAAGGGCGTGTTTCGACTGGGTGGTCGGATGAGATGGAGGTGGCTTTGACCAGCTCCTCTATCGCCGAAGAGCACCGTGTCCTGATGGGTATGGTGTTGCAAAGTCTTCAGTCCGTGGACAACGGACTGAAGGAGGCCTTCGGCAGCCTTCTGACAGGCTTCAAGGTAGGCCATGTAATGCCTTTTCCTTAGGATATTTCTTTTATATGAACTAGCAAAGTGGCCCTCGCAAATGCGAGGGCACCATTTTAAATTTATTTGAAGTTGAAGGTTTTAAAAATAATTTTGTCTTGTATATGTTATCATTTTCGGTAGGAAAAACCATATATATGTATAACCACAACTAATATATGTTTATTTTTAGATGAATTGTTATTAGTTATGGAATTCCTATGAGTACCAGATTGTTGACCGTATGTACATCTGTGTGTGATATTGGATCGCTGGATAGAAATAAAGTTTAGACCACAAGCTAGCTGATACTTTTCATTAGATCAGTATGGATGTTAACGTTCAGGTCGACGGTGGCTTTAGTGTCTGGTCCACTTTACCAATTGGAAAATGTTTTTTTCTTTTTTGCAAAGTGACCAATTGAAAAATGTTATAGTTAGAAATCAATAGTCTAAGTCAGAAAAGTTTGACCACAAGCTTCTAGAACGTCATCAATTTTGACAAAGAAATAATTCTATATTAACTCCCAGTCTCCCACTATGCTATCCTCACTCTTCAAGAGTCCTCGCTCACACGTGTTTGTTGTCTCACGTAAAATATGACTGTAATAACATGGGTGACATAGTTTTGTCATCTTATTCACATCAAATTTACTGTGCGGTCGCAGTTCCGTTTATTCTTCAATTGAATCCAAAAGACGATACAAAGGTTTGTTTGCTTGCATCATAGGCAAGACTGAGGAAGTTTTTAACCATGCATATTTTCCCAAAGGATAATACTTTCAGAAAATATTTGTTTCACATTTACTGTGATAATTGAAAATATCTTTTAAAACAACATTTTTAGCAACCTTGATTCAAGATACCTTGACCATGTCTGGAAAATTTATTTCAAAACTATATAAAATTAGTATACTTAGTGTTTTGATATAGAATTCACCGGCCAACCAACATGTCCTCTCATTCTTCTCAAACTACTGCTAAGTATTGTGTCACTTGAATTTATCTGACTCTACTTCTCGGCGTGCACCGAGTAGATATGAGCGGCGATCTTCGAGCTTTTCCTTTGTGAAAACCTGCACGGGGATGACAATAAGGTTTCTAGGTAGCAAAACTATGGTACCATTTTAACTTCAGTTTCTACATCATCATCTATTTTGAAAAGGAAAAAAGCATTATCTTTACATATTTTATGTAACTATGTCGTTGCTACCCCCAGCCCCCTCTGGGGTATAATTGTTTTGAAAACATGTTTTTCATAATTTCAACATCTTATTCACATTGATTTTAATATGTGGTTGCAATTTCAAGTTTTTAATGTTTTTGAAATAATTAAATTGATACAAAAGTGTGATTGGTTAATTGCATCAGAGTCAAGAAAAAGGAAGCTGTGAACCATGGATATTTTTCCGAAGGGTAATACTGGTAGAACTATTTCTTCCGAATTCAGCGTCATCAGATGAAAATCATTAAATACTATAACAACATTGATACAATATACATTTACCATGTCTCAGAATAATATACGGAAACTATATAAAGGTCAGAAGACGTAATGCCTTGATATACAATTCAGTACCCCAGACATGCTCTTCTGGATCTTTGAGAATATATTTGCCACTCAAACTGAACTGTCTTTTCTTCTCGGCATGCACTGATGTTGATGAGTAGACAAACGGTGATCTCAAAATCTTTGCCGTTGCAAGAACCTACACGCGAATAGCCATAAGGTATTTAGTCAGCGCAACTACGCAACTACTTGCTACAGTGCATACATTAACTCAATACACACAATTTATTCCAAATCTCCGTTGACTGCTTTGGAAATGAAAAGGTAAAAATGTACGCTCCGAATAATACTAAACATGTAATATTCAAAGCAGAAAGTAGCCACTACTCTCGGGTGTACTACACCCGAGTTTGCATAAACCTGAAAAACATGAGCAAGTCAAATCCAAAATTTTCGAGCTACTTGAAAATTTTCAGCCAAAAATAAAATCCGAGGAGCTCTCACTAAAAAAAAAAATCAATTCTCAAACAGCGCACAAAATTTTGAACATCGATTTTTTTTTTCAATGAGAGCTCCTCAGATGTTATTTCTAGCTGAAATTTAGCAAGATGCTCGAGCATTTGATAAAGTTTGATGTCTCAAATTTTCAGAATATTTGAATTTGTTTTCATCACGTTTTTACATTGTTTTGCAAACTCGGGTGCAGTACACGTGAGAGTAGAACATCCACTCTATTCAAAGAAGGTATGAATAGTGTATTCGTTGTTAGATTTATCTTTCCTTTCTTTCGAATGTTGAATTTGGTTTTGGCATAATAAATAAGAAATGACTCAACTGACAGGACAATATGTGGTTCAGTAACAAAGATCATTTCAAATTGCATAACCTAAGATCGTCTGAAGGAGTGTCGTCATATGTACATTTTAGCAGACGAATGGCTGGGCTCAAGCAAGAGGCCACAAATCTACTTGATGTATGGTGGCGCGAGGTGTTGAGGACTTCATGTGAATGTTTTGTCGGGCAGGCGTGCATATGTTTCGATGAAAAATCTAAGATGTGCATGTGGATACGGACTTAATTACTGCAAGATTAATCACTTTCCCCAAGAATGCAAAGCAGGACATGACCGATGCATTGTGGTAGTGATGCGTAAGTGTTGTTCATGTTGGCTCTTGATACAAAGAGTTTAGGGATGCAAGGCGAGCACCTGTAAATGCCTCCTCACCCTTGTTACGGACGTGTATTTAAGCCAGCTACTGCTAACGGAAAATTCAAACATGCAGGGAGGAATTACCAGACGTATTTGCCGGTTCATCTTAGCAAAGATGCCACGGGCAGGCCATGCACCAGTCTTCCAGCTTGTCGAGGTCTGTGTCTTGTACGCCACTCATGTGCAAGGTCTGCATCTTGCAGCTTGGCAAACAATGCTCGCCGCGCCACTCACGTACTTGTAGTCTGCATCATCATGGCCTCGCTGCCGCCCAAGATATCATATGAAGACGCATAACGCCAGCTTCGTCCCTGGAAGACCACCATGCAGCGGCTGATGGAAGATGGCTAGGGCCTTGCCCGCGCGTGATAGGGCTCCCTGTAGCGGCAGCTCCGCAAGCTTCTCGTCGTGGAGCTTTTCGGTACCAGGGCATCCGGTCGTTTCGGAACATGGAGTCATCGTCCCGAAGCAAAGCCATGAGGGCATCACCACGTTTGTCGCCTTGAGGGGATCACCACGTTGGTTGGAACAAAAGATTATAGATGTAATTCTTTAATTTTTTTTACCGGAAGATGTAATTATCTTGTTCCTGGGGCTTGGGTCTCACCACGTTCGTTGGGGACTCCATGGCCCACCCTTGCTAGAGCGAAAGATTGTAGATGTAATTCTTTAGTTTTTTTTCACACGAAGATATAATTATCTACTTCTAGTTCCCTTTTTTTTCAAATGTCGTTCCTTGGTTTTAGGGATAGAGATACCTAGTCTCTTACGAAAACTAAAACTCTCTTTTTGAAAAGGTCTCTCGTGGAAGGATGGCATGCTAGGACTTACGGTTGGCTGCCACAATGATACATATGTTACACATATCTGATGGTTAATTTTAGAAGACCCACCAGATCAAAGGCCAGTATTTTTTAATTAACGTGGAATTTTATAGACTAATTGTCTTGCTTCTAATTAACCCATCATTTATTGTTTATATATAATAGATATGTAACATCATACACAGTAGCCCCCGAGCCCTGGATAAGTTTGAAAAACTTATGTGGGGGTCGAATAGATTTGATGTATAGATGATATCGGAATGAGCAGTAGCCCCCGAGACTCTGGCTGGATTGACAAAAGCCGGTCAGAGGATCAAAAGTCGATAACTCGGGAGTCTAATGTGCAGGCGTCGTCCTTGGCGACAGCTACCAACGCCGAGGAGTTGGCCGAGCTGAATCGGAAGCTCAAGAGTTCCGAGGACAACCTCGGCCTGCTGAATAATCGGTTCGACGAGGCACAAGGCAAGTCCGAACTAAACTGTTTTACTATGGCGGCTTTAGTAAGGTTTAAAGAAGTTAATCTAAAGTGGGTGCGATGGACTTTTCTGCAGCTGCCGCAGCGGAGGTTGAGAACCTCAAGGCCGATATGAGGAAAGCTTAGCAGGAGGCCGCGGAGCAGATGGCTTCGGCCGAACTGGCAGTCGCCGAACTGGCTACAGTGAAAACCGCTAGCCGGAAGCACGAGGCCATAGTGTCTGAAGTGCAGCAAGAGCTCAGGGTTGCCATCACAAAGTGTGAGGTCCTTGAGGAGAAGAATAAGGATCAGGCGGCTGAGCTAACCTCACTGGGATCGGCGGCTAAGGAAGCGCGGACGGAGGCGCGAGGCTACCAGGAGGAGCTCCGCCAAGTTAGACTTATTGCGGATGACAAGTCATACTTACTGCAAAGTGTCTTTGGTGGTAACAGGTTCGCTTTGCTCACGCGAGTGTGGCGTTCCCAGGCGCTTTTGCGGACCTCTCGAGGAGTGCATCCGACGCGGCTAAGTACTTCGCGTCCCAGGAGGGTCGTGCCGAGCAGAGGCTGTTTTGGGGGCAGTTTCAAGCGCCCGAACACCCTCCCGTCCTCAACAACCAGATGAAGCAGCTGATGGAGTTGCATCGGATAGCGGAGCCGGCAATAAAAGACCTTTGCGTCAAGCTATGGCCTTCGAAGCCGCTACCAAGCAGCTACTTTGGCTTGGTGCAGAAGCTGTACGACGCCACGCCCCAGATTGATGCCTGGAAGCGCTCCGTATGCATTGAGGGAGCTCGGATGGCCTTCGGCAAGACCATGGTGCATTGGCCGAAGATCAAGCCAACCGAGGTGGCCACCGGACCTCCGCCCCCTGGGAAGGAGCATAGGCTCCCCAAGCAGTACTTTCCCATCGTGATGGATGGTGCTCAGGCGGCCCAGTGCTCGAAAGATGTAATTTATGAATGAATTTATTTTTCTTGCATCCGAGGAGTTGAAACTTTTTGTGCTGTTAAAATGCAACTGGTCGACTATAAATATAATGCCTTATATGTTTATTTTGACTCCTGTGCGGCCGTTTTTAAACTGAAAGTTGCCAGTCGTCGGCTTCAGCCCCCTTGTAGATACTGCATGGGGTGTTTTTTCTTAACACCTTAACGCTTAGCCTACGTCTCGGTGCCCGGGGGCGGTTGTGTGTAAGGAAAACGAGGCAATCGGACTATGCGGCTTTAGTGCTTTCACTTAGCCATAGGAGCTTGACTGCGGGGGCTGGTGATTAGCCCCCAGTGTATGTGATATCCGGGCGTACCGAAGTTGATACCATTATCACTTGGTTCCTGTAACGGCAAAACCTTCGTTTGACACGGACTAACCTCCATCGATTTTTAGTTTAACACTTGTCATCGGATCGCCGACTAGTTCTAGCTTATTATGACAGTCGGTTATCGGCTTTCTCCACTGAGGTACTTAACCAGGCTAGCTAGAAGTACAATCGCAGTGGTTCTCCCTTTACCCTCCTAGCAGAACAATCCGAAATGTAAGAGGGCACACTGTAACACCCCATGTAATTAAGCTATAGTGATCACCTTTTGATAATGCCAAGTCATCATGTTTAACAGTGCTTGATCATCATTTGCATCATATCTCATTTCAAATTCCAACTCAAATTGAAATTCAAATATAAGTTGCAAATAAAGTTGTTCCAATTTGGAAACTAAAATGTTCATTAAATAGCAAATAATCCATAACTAATTATGTTAAGAAAAACAACATGACCTAAATTCACTAAATGAGTCTAACATCCTAAAACAGTACCAAACAGCAATATTTAATCCCATTTTATTTAATAAAATTTCAAATGAAATCATATTGTCTCCAAACCAATTTCTGGTAGTAGTTAATATTGCACTGTAATTATTGAGCTTAGTCACCTATTTTACAAAAGCCAAATTGTAGCCAAACATTTTACAAAACAGAAGTGAAAGCAGAAAACAGAAAATGAAAAAGAAAATCGGTAAAGGCTCACTATGCAACTCGGCTTTGAGTAGCACAGTGCAGCCCAGCTCAGCTGCACAGGTCGTCTCCCTCCTCGGGTAGCTGTCAGCGTGCGCGCGCACCTGGGCGCCGATGGGCACGCTGTCGGCCATCCCGCGGCTCCCGCGAGTGGATAAGGGCATCTCCGAGCGCCTCTTCCTCCTCCGCAAACCCTTGCCCCCTTAGAATTCCCCCTCGCTCTCTCCATCTCTCACGCACGAGCTTGCCCGAGAGCTTCCTCCGCCGTCTCCATCGATCCCGCGCTCTCCGTCGTCCCCGCGCTGCGCCGCCATGTCCTAGCTGCCCGCCGTCGTCGACTTCGTCGTCTCCGCCTACGCGCGCAGGCCGGGGAGCTCCACGATGACCGAATCGAGCTCGTCCCCGACCTCGGCCGCATCTGCTTCCCCGGCGAACTCCGGCCTCCTGTGCTGCTACTAAACCCCTCGCCGGCCTCCTTGAGCCGCCCGGTGAGCTCCGCTTCTGTGGCACCCCGATAGAGGGCCGACGCACGCCAGTCCCAGGATAAGACCTGGCGCACGCCTGAGACATGATACAGCAATTCCAGGCACAAAAATGGCTTTATTATATGAAATGGATTTTTACAATACTGTTTCTTACAACAATATTACATGGCTCCAAGGCTAACTAAATGGTAGCGGAGGTCTTGGTTCAGCGGCAACGACGTCTCTGGCTGGGCTCCACAACTCACAGGACTGGCTGGGTTACGATCTAGCACAGCAGATCTTCTCCTGCAACTGGCCACGTGCAAGGCCAGGTGAGTACTTTGAATGTACTCGCAAGACAACCAAATACATAGCATCCAAACAAGCAGATGACAAAGCAAGCCCTATGCTCATATAAGAATTTATTCTAAGCATGGCATGGAATTAACAGTAATCATGGATCAAGCATGGCATAACATGAATCAAACATATCAACTGCATATCATAACATGGCATGGCTATTTCTACGAGACATGGCATCCAAAATCAAACTGGAACCTACACTACTCTTACCTCCCGTGAAGCACTGAATTAACATGTTGTGACAGTCAATCAGTTTTACTGCCCTTCCGGGCTAACTCATGACTCACCCGAGATCTCATCTCATGATTATGTTAGAACAACATGGTGACTGCTCACCATTATCCAAATTACCACATTCGTTTAGTAGCACATTCCTTAAAAAGTTTATAATAACAAGTTTGTCCTCCAGAATCGACAAAGACCAAATAGTGGCCTAGTACGAACTGTCCATGACCGAGGACGCGGCTATTCGAATAGATTTACACTCTACAGAGGTTGCGCACTTTACCCACACCATGGAGGTCCCGGCCTCGTACTTAGTACATGTTCCCATTCGGGTGGACCGGTGCTGCTTCAACGAAACTTGCCTAACCAGTGACTCCCCCACCGTACCACCGACAATCATACCCTCCCAGGGTCATGTCCTGGGTGGCCCCTGTGTCACCTCGTGACACCTGCCACCGTCGTGGCCAAACAAAACTGTCCCAAACGGGGACTCCCGGGCTAAACAAACA
Organism: Elymus sibiricus; assembly: GCA_039707655.1. Lineage (NCBI taxonomy): Eukaryota > Viridiplantae > Streptophyta > Magnoliopsida > Poales > Poaceae > Elymus > Elymus sibiricus. Next base: position 25,079,175 of record CM077667.1, read on the forward strand.
ACTGGGCTCACAAGGTTATCGCCGCCTACCGGGCCAGGGTAGCGCGCATGCATAACCTTCCCTATTTGGTGGTACCAGTAAGAGAGCACAAAGCTAGACCAAGTCAAGGCCGTCCCATACTAACAAATGTGGCTGCACGGGTAAGTCCGGATAGGTGACACTATGACTCGATCCCATCGACGACGGAGGAGGTTTAATTTATAAGTTCAATTTAATATTTCCATCATCTCATCATAGCACCAACATTTATGAGCAAGAACAATTACGTAACAACAGCATGGCAAAATCATAACGGTACTGACAATCATTGCATGAGATAAAATCATAGCACTAACATGATAATGGTACTAAAATGTTGTTACTAGCATGGGAAAATATGACATGACAGCAATTCATGATATCACATGGTAAATAACACTAGTATCTGGCACAGATGAAATAACAGGGCTACGGCAGTGCAGACTAAGAGATGATCTGAAATATACGGCAACACACACACAGGGTGCAAGCAAAGTCATCACGCAAGTCCGTAGCTCATGATAAGAGGTTGGCTTGCCTTGGGGTTGACGGAGTCACCGGGAAGAAGTGCGATGGGCTCGCGGAAAGATTTGCCGGAAATGTTTCCCTCTCGAAGGGGGCTGACTGAGGGCAAGGGCAAAATGGTCATTTTCATAGTGTGAAAACATTATGAAAATGATGCCATCGGAACAGGCTCGACAAACTGAAAACGTGGGCGTTGGATTTACCTCAATCGGAGTTACGGTCGCGGAGAAATGGCCGTTCGTTCGTTAAGGCGAGAAACGGACTGAAAACTGTGCATTTCAGCGCTTAGCGAGTGAACGTTCACTATTTAGTGCTTTCGGCCGGCGGCTGGGAATATGAAGGCACCTTTTCAGATTACGCTTTCAGTAACAGAAAGCGCATTCTGTGCAAACAACGTGGCGGAGTACGCTTTCACCATGGGAAAGCATATTAGCTCGATTATGCTTCCACTAAATCTGACAGCGGGCCCGGGTTGACTCTTCTCCTCTGGCTAACGGGTGGGGCCACCCTATCTCTTCTCTCTCTCTCTTCCTTCCTCCTCTGCTCGTCTTCTCCACCCCGACGGAAACAGAGGCGGCTCGATTGCCGTCGCCGCCGGCGATGGGCGACGCCAGAGAGCTCGCCGGCGTTTCCCCTGGAACCGGGGCACCTCACCGCGCCCGAGGGTGGCCATGTGGCCTCGGGGAACGGCCTGCAGCGCCATCGCCATCGCCCATGGCGGAGCGGCCAGAAAGTTTCAGGGGTGCCACGGCGGCAGTGCCTCCCCGGAGAAATGGAGGACGGCGGCGGCTTTGCTAGCTCTTGGGGAGGCTGAGGGTGAGGACAGAGGAGAGGGGGAAGGCCAGGGAGCTGGAGCGGGCAGAGGGAAATGGGTGGCGGCTCACGGCCGTGGGAGGAGGCAGAGGCTTCGGGCTCGAGGGAGGGAGCTAGGGGAGGTTGCTGGTGATGCAGGGGGTCGAGGAGCACGCTATTTATAACCCAGGGGAGGGCTACGCGACGGAGGACGGAGCTTCCCGAGCTCGGCGAGGTGGCGGCAACCGGACGGGGAATCGATGTCGGCAGAGGCAGCCACCGGCTAGGGGACGAGGGGGAGAGGGCTCCAGAAGGTCCAGGCGCCCGGTGGAGAGCTCGCCGGCGCTTGAGGACAAGCCAGAGCTTGCTGGAATCGACCTCCCGAAGCCCCCCAAGCACAGAGCGCCCACTCGTCGCGCTCTGCCCGTGGTCACCAGGTGGCCACGGTGGTGCCACGCTCCACTTGACGCCAAATCGTGTCTAGGGTCTTCTACACGCATCACTGAGCTGACTTGACCTATCAAACAAGAACAGGGAGCCCTGGTGTGACTGCACCTTGGTCAACAAGTTTCCAGCAGCAAACTGTTGACATGTGGTGTGGTCAACACAGTGCTTCTCTTGGCCTGGTATTGGGCTGGGGTTAGTCATCTACTAAGGTGGCCATGCTGACAAAAATTCAGCTCAATTGGACAAGTCTAGATGGTACTTCCTTCACAAAGCACCAAACTGGCCAGAAATGAAGATGATAATGCTGGGGTCAAATGGATAAATGGAAATATCTGATTTTTGGTGGAGAGTGATGATTTGGTCATGAGAGCTTGCTGGAAAAATTTCAGCTCAAATTGATCATCCATGAGGGTACTTCCTTCACAGAGATTCAATCTGAACAGAAACTTAGATAAATCACTGAGGAAAATTGGCTAGATGAAATGGGCTGGTTTTTTGTATCCAGAGGTGATTTATCATGGTTAACCACCCTGAAAAATCTCAGCCCAAAAAGATCAAGGGAACAAGCACTTCCTTTGCAAACTGGAAATCTGGACAGAATTTGCAAATGGATGTTGTGCTCAAAATTTGAATTGTGGAACTTGAGATTTTGATGGAAATGGTGAATATATGGATAGGAGAAGCTCCACAAATTATTTGGGATTTTTCCCCAGCTACCAAAATGGTAGTTCCTTTGGAAAGGCCCCAAATTGAAATATTGGCTTTAAATAGGAAAATGCCATTTCCCTTATTTAATTATGGGCAATATTTTTGTGAGAGCTCAATATGATCACAAAGAATATCTCCACAAGTTTTCATGAACTTTGGAGATGGATAGATATTTTTCTGGATTTAATTCCTCAGAAAGGCAGAAAGAGGAATTAATTCTAGATGAGAAATATTGCATATGACTTAGCAATATTTTTGCACATCTAGGGTTTATGGATGAAGGAGGGTCTCTAGAAAGTTTGGGAGGATTAACAGAGCAAGGAAAATGATGGCTCCTTTGTAAACACAAAGGCAGGATTTCTAGTTCCAATATTTTGGAACTAGGGTTTGAATGAGGTTCGGGGTTGACTGACAGAAGCTTGGCTGGCACAATAGCATGAGAAAGATATTGAAAGGCTGAGGATTGTTTGGATTCACCTGGTCACTCACCAGATTCCAGAGGAAAAATTTGGGACAGAAAAGCTAGGAAGGAATAACAGCACAAAAATCGATAACCCGATTTTTGGGGTGTTACAGCTTCCTCTTTCTTCTTCTTCTTCGGCTCGCCGCACCCGTAGCTCACCGCAATCACCATGGCCGAACGCAGTGCCGCCGCCTTGCTCGTCGCCGTGGCCACAGCCATCGCCATGCTCGCCCGAGCTTGGCTGCGAGCTCAACAGGCCTATAGGAGTCATTTGCCGCCGCCCGTAGCTTTTGCCGTGCTCCAGAACGCCAGATTCGCTGTTGCCCGAAATGCTCCGCCGCTGACCTCGTCGCCGGCATCGATTCCGGCCGTCTCCGGCGACGGCACCGCCACCATCTGACGTGGCTCATTCGACTCGTTCGAACGAGCCCAGCCATGCTCCGTTTGGACGTCTGTAACGCAGTTCCGGCGAGCTCTCGAGGACGCCGCCGCATTTCGACGTCGTCAGCGGCTTGCCGCCGGCCACCGCCTACGTGGCCGCCACGTGTGACCCCCTGGGTCACTGACACTGGGCCCAGGGGCCCCAGTTGACCGAGTTGACTTGGCCAACTCGGCTGACTGGGCACACAGTGCCACTGACCAGCGGGCCCCACCCGCTTAATTAATCTAATTAGATTTTTAAATTAATCTAATTACTAAATTGTCACTGACAGTAGGCCCCACTAGTTAATTAACCCTTTTAATTAAAGTTAATCCTCATTTAATTAGCACAGTCACTGACCAGTGGGACCCACTGGTCAGGTTTGACTCTGGTCAGCCGGGTTTGACCGCTGTCGTCACTGTGACGTCATGCTGACGTCACCTACTTCTGTTTTGGATAATTCGAATTAAATAATTTCAGAAATTCCAGAAAATCAATAAAACTTTGAAAAATCATAAAAATTAAACCGTAACTCGGATGAAAATAATTTATATATGAAAAATGATCAGAAAAATATGAAGAATCCGAATATGTGGTCAAAAGGCTGGACCATAACTCCTATCTAGATGAACATGGGACTTTTTGCCCATTCGATAGACGAATAGTGCATAACCTTAACAAAATAATTTCAAATAAATTCCTAAATTATGTAATACAATTAGAGAGACATTATATCATCTCTGCATATTATTTAAGCATGTCATGCATCGCTGTTGCATTGTTGTCGTGAATTTATTGTTTCTTCCCCCTCCTTCTCTCCCGATAGACGCCAAGGCCGCCGCCGACGTAGTTGAGTACGACTACGCTCCAGACGAGCAGCCTTTAGACGACCAGCCCCTCTCAGCAGAGCTTCCAGGCAAGCAAACCCCCTTGATCATCCAGATATCGCCTATTCTTTCCCTCTTATTCTTGCATTAGAATTGCCCCTGCTACAGTTCCAATAGTTCCTATTCTGATGCATAGCCTGGTTTTGTAACCTGTTGTTGATAGTTTACCTGTTATCCTATATGCTTAGTATAGGCTGTTAGTGATACATCAATGGCCCCACACCCTTGTCCTTGTTGCCACGCTTTTCCACTAGTGACTCGATCAGTATGATCGACGGTCAGATATTAACACATCACCGCACCTTCCCCCTAAGTTGTCCGACTCTGCAGAGTTACCACCGAGTGCCGAGGGTGGTAACTCTGTAGAATAGCTATCCGGTTGTGTGTTACTGAGGGTGATTCCTCTTTCATCACCTCCGATAAAGCTTCCGTCGTGCAACTCCTCTTGTGTGAATCCATCGAGGGTGATTCCTCTGGGTTAACCTTGACCGATACTTCGAGTGGGAATCCATCAAGGGTGATTCCTCGGATTCCTTCTTGATTCTTTGGACACACGGGTACTTTGACATTACTACTGTCATTTAATAAAGACGAGTCGGCTCCAAGAGCACCCGCGAGCCGTGTGTTATCAAGTCGGAGCGACAGGGATCCTGTTCGTCTCTGCGAGTAACTAAATATGCCTAACAGATTTGGGTATTTGATCTGAGTGGGTCATTGGCCCTATACACACTACCACCACGTGGGATAATGGTTATGGGACCCTCTACGTCGTATGTATCAGTCGAAAGCTCTTCAGACGTCACAGCTCAGAGATGCGGGCTGATTGGTGGGGTGGGCTGGTTACGTCACTTGTGTATACAGTGTCGCGCCTGGGCCCCGGCCAGTGTCGCAACATGCAAGAGTGCAAAGGGTGATGGCCCAAGACCCCTTCGCACTTAGGATTTAGACCGGCATGCTGACCTCTCTGCTGAGCCTAGGTAGGACTACGTCGTGTCGATCACCCGAGGCCGGGCATTACCCAGCAAGTGTGTCCAGCCAGATGTGATCGAGCGTGTTGGGTAACAGTACAGCACCCATGCAGGGAAGTTATCTATTCGAATAGCCGTGTCCACGGTAACAGGACACTCGGAGTTGTATCCTGATCCACTACAACCACAAACTGATGCTGATTTAATATTAAACTGTTAATACTGCTCTCGGGATCGCTTTCTCGCAGGGCGTTGCTATTATATAACCACCTTTATATGCTACTGTGTTCTACTCTCTTCTGATGCTGCAAGATTGCTTCAAGATGCTAGACTTCGATAGGCTAGGCTTCTCCCCCTCTATTCTGGCATTCTGCAGTTCAGTCCAAAGATATAGCCCCATTCCTTTGATACTGATGCATACTTAGTATAGTTCTGATGTCAGTCTTGCGAGTACTTTGGATGAGTACTCACGGTTGCTTTGCTACTTCTTTTCCCCATACCATACCCACTTGCTGCAATCAGACGATGGAGTCCCGGAGCCAGACGCCACCGTAGGAGACTACTACCAGGAGAGCCCCGGAGGCACGTACTACTGGGTTGAGCCAGCCGACCAGGAGTAGTTCGGAGGCCCTAGGCAGGAGGCCTTCGCCTTTTCGATCATTGTCGCTGTTTGTGCTAGCCTTCTTAAGGCAAACTTGACTAACTATGTCTATACCCAGATAATATTGTTTGTATTACTTATGTATTCGGGTCCTCGTGACCCCCTAGTTTGTAATATGAAGATTTATGTTTAAATTTGTGTTTAGAGTTGTGTTGTGATATCTTCCCGTGAGTCTATGATCTCGAGCGTGCACGTTTGCGTGTATGATTAGTGCACGGTCAAGCAGGGGCATCACAAGTTGGTATCAGAGCCGACTACCTGTAGAAAGCACCCTTCCGATTCCTTGGTCGAAGTTGAGTCTAGTCTTTGAAAAACTATTTTGCTAACATGGCTGTGTGGCTTACGGGCCCACGTTGCCAATGGCTGGTATTAGGATCTTTTATTCCACTTCTATACTCTGGGATTCTACTCTCTCCTCTATTCGGGTTAAAAATTTACTAACTCTGACTCTAGGTTCTCGTGATCACGTCCACCCGGAGCTTTGATTATCTGCAAATTTCTTCCTTGAGTGCACGATGCAAGAATTCACTCACTGTCATTTGACAATCTTGAATTTCCTCTGTTTCAGATGGATCGCTTGTTTCCATCGCGCCCTGCGACACAGCTTGTACTTCGGACTTGGGCTTGTGATGCGACTAGTTTTCCAGCTATCCTAATCGCCCTCCTGACCAGACTGGGCTACCGTTGGTACCCCGAGTACATGGTTTACGTGGATTTCCGTGAGTTCAACCAGGAGCAGTATCATGCCGATGTTCGTATCTTTGATCAGCGGAATGACTCCGTCACTGAGTTGCACACTTTTCACGGTATCGGCGTGACAATTGATATGGCAGTCCATGATGCTGTCCATTCTGCTGTCTCACGACTTCGTGGCGAGCATAGTCGCTTGGATGACTCCGAGTTCCGATACATCCCGTATGCCCCTGTTGGAGATGATACCGGATACTACACAGCTATCTGTGCCCCTTACGAGCAACGTCGATACGACCCGCAGGTTTTGATTCAGTGCACTCAGGCTCTGGATCGCACTGCCCAGGCTCTTGCCGTCGAGTTGTTTGCCACTCGAGCACGTCTCTACGATGCTATGACATAGTTGCTGCCAGCTGTTCGTGCAGGGATACATCTAGAGTACATCCTTTACCCGCGCAAGACTCAGATGCCTACGGGTATTGATTGGCCTGCTGTTGGAGCTCACACACCCGCACGTGGACCTCTTCTTCTAGTTTGATATCGGGTTCTCGCGTTACTCACCCGTTCGCCACTGGAAACACCACTTTCATCAGAGTGCTCACGGAGCGCAAGACCTTCCTGCCATGGACACTCATCATCTGCACCTGCAGTTACCTGGTTTCAGAGGTTTTCCCGGATATTGATGTAGCCTTTGCTATGTCCCGTTGTTGTATTCCTCACCGCGTGCCTGCGCGCCGCCTAGTATGTCTAGCTGTTTAATTTCCGAACTTGTGTTGTCCGCGTGTAACCGACTCTGTGTATGGATCTATATGTCTTAATTGACTACTGTTATGTATCTATTGCACTACTTATTCATTGTCGTGTTACATCATGTTTGTCTCTAAACACCTGCGGTTACTTTTACTAAACTACCCCCTGTTAAATTTTAGCAGGATGGTTAGACCCGCAGGTCATGGTAATGGCCGTGGTGCCGACGATCCACCACCGCCAGACTATATGGCAGTTATGATGCAGCAATTCGAGCTGAACCGCCAGTTCATCGTTGGAATTATGGCTCAGTTTCCGCACCAGAATCATAATGCTCAGAATCAGCAACCTGCCGCAATAACTCTGTAGGAGTTTGTGCGTCTTAGCCCTACAGTTTTCCGCAACTCTGAACAGCCACTAGATGCAGATGACTGGCTTCGCGACATCACCTACGAGATGGAGTCTGCCAATGTCGCCCCCGCCAACCTTGTCACCTTCGCGTCCTACTTCTTGAAGGGTGCCGCTGCTCAATGGTGGCACACCCATAGGAGTTCACTACCTGCTAGGACAGTCGTTACTTGGAACGAGTTTCAGACTGCTTTTCGCGCCCGCTACATTCCTCAGGGAATCATGGACCGGAACAAAAGAGAGTTTCGCAACCTCACTCAGGGCAGTAAGACTGTCGAAGCTTATCAGTGGGAATTCCTTAACCTGTCCCGCTATGCTGAAGAAGATGTTGCAATAGATGCTCGCAGACAGGAGAAATTCCGCGACGGATGCCACCCAGACCTCAAGCTTGCACTTGTTGTTCATGACTTCGCCGACTTTACCACCCTGGTGAATAAGGCTATCCAGGTTGAGACCACTCAGATGGAACATAGGGAATCACTCAAGCGCAATCGTGACGTTGGCTCATCTTCGAGCTCAGGACAAAGGCGTAAAATCTGGATTCCCAACAGCATGTATCGTCCAACTGCCCCTGCGCTAAGGCCATCCTATGTGGCACCCCGTCTGCCTCCTCCACCACCGAGGCAGCCAAGAGTTCAAGCTGCCCCACCGCGTGCTGCTCCTCTTCACCCTGAAGATGGTCTATGTTTCAAGTGTCGCCGCCCAGGTCACCTTGCCAAAGACTGCCGCCAGAATCAGACTTAGTTGGCACTTCCTCCTACTGGCCGTGGCAATGGCCGTGGCAACAACCAGACCCGCAACTATAATATTGGGTCTGCTGCTTATGGTCGTGGATAGGCTTACCACGTTGATATTGAAGAAGTTCAAGATCAACATGAAACTGTGATGGGTACCCTCCTCGTTAAATCAGTACCCGCTTCTGTTTTATTTGATTCAGGAGCATCACATTCATTCGTCTCTGGAGCATTTGCATTCATACATGGCATACAATATGAAAAGATGCATACTCCATTAGTCGTTAAAACTCCCGGGGCCCATTGTCATGCTGACATGATCGCACATAACGTCACTGTCGAAATTGAAGTATTAGAGTTCCTTGCCTCCCCCATCGTTCTGAAGTCTTCCACCATAGACCTCATTCTGGGAATGGATTGGTTGAAAGCTCACATTGCTTCGATCAATTGTGCCACCAAAGTCGTCCAACTTCTTCACCCCTCTGACGAGATAGTAAACTACACCGCCCGAATTACCCGGAATGCCGAAGCTCAGATATATGCTCTGAATGCTTTGAACGCTTCACCGCTAGAGGGAATTGAGAACGTTCCAGTCGTTCGCGATTTTCTGGACATCTTTCCAGAAGAACTTCCAGGAATACCCCCTGTTAGAGCCGTTGAATTCGTCATCGACTTGAAACCAGGAACCACTCCTATTGCCAAGCGCCCATACAAGATGCCACCGCATTAACTCCTTGAACTTAAGGAGGAAATTGACAAGTCACTTAAAAAGGGTTTCATCCACCCCAGTTCTTCTGCTTGGAGAGCACCTTCTCTATTCGTTAAGAAGAAGGATGGAACGAACCGATTGGTCCAGTACTATCGGCCTATTAACCAAGCAACAATCCAGAACAAATACCCACTTCCCCGGATCAACGATCTTTATGATCAACTTGCTGGATCCTCTATGTTCTCTAAGCTCGACTTAAGGTTGGGTTACCATCAGATCCGAGTTCGTAAAGAGGATATTCCGAAGACCGCCTTCGTTACCCGTTATGGATCATACGAGTACACCGTCATGTCCTTCGGGTTAACTAATGCTCCAGCAACCTTCTCTCGATTGATGAACTATATCTTCATAGACTACCTCGACAAATTCGTCGTGGTTTATTTGGATGATATCCTTATATTTTCCAAGAATGAAGAAGAACAAGCCGAACATCTTCGGCTTGTATTGGAGAAACTTCGAGAACACCAACTGTCGTGGGTGCAAGTCTGACAGTAGTGTCTAGGGGTACGGATGAGAGGGCAGAGCCTAGCTACGGCACAGGTGTTACACTCGGATTTACGAGTTCAGGCCCCTCAGTGGTGGATGTAACAATCTTACGTCTCGGTGCTCTGGAGCTTGATTGCTTGAGTGTATGAGTTCCAAATGGATTGCGAACCCTTGGAATGGAGCTGGGGGTGGTTTATATAGTGTCTGCCAGCCCTCCCATGAATGCCACCATTACCAGGGGTTAAGAGGGGGTTTAAGGGCGCCAGGTAACGGGCGCATTGATTACAATTAATACGAGCGAGCGCACGTCCTGACCATTGCGCTCCTGGAGCCTCCTAGTCTTCTCTGGTCGAGTGACTGTCATTTACTCTGAGTGAAATAGCTGGTCGAGTGGACTCCCGCTTCCCGAGTGATTCATTGAACTCCGAGTGAATGTCAGTCTGCCAAACTCTTGGTTCCTGATTTGGCCCTGGAGCCCAGTATAAGGCGCGTGGAGTCCTAGGGTAGGGTCTGTAGGACAGGCCTGTTACCCTATCCCTGGTACATGCCCTCGTCATTAGCCCCCGAATCGTTCGAGGTTAGGCGGGTCGAGTCAAGGCGAATTCCCAGGCGAGTTGAGCGCTACGGAGGCGCTCAAGAACTCCTACTGGTCGTTAGACGCCCTTGTCTTCGTGCGGCACCTTGACGGATTCTGGACCATATGACGTCCGAGTGAAATGAGTAGTCTCCATCGGAATGAAATGAGTAGCCTCCATCCGAGTGAAATGAGCAGTCACATGCCATGTGTCGGAGCGGATCCGAGTGTACATGGCACGTCTTCAAAGTGAGAGCAATCGGGTTGCAGGGCTTCGGATTTCGCGGGATTTGAAACCATATTTGAGCGCGCGTGAACGGTTGCAGCGTAGCGAGTGGGGAAAGTGGGGCATGTCGCCTCGATTTTCGCCCCGTTTTCTGCCACGTACCACCGGATCTTCGACGGCGCGATTTGAGGAGATCTGCGGGCCCACGATTCAGCGGCGCGGATTGGGGAGCGGAGCGGACGACGATATAAGGGGGCCGCCGCGTCGGAGAGGGAAAGAGAGACAGATCCCCTTTTCCCCAACTTCTCCAGTCCGCCCAATCCCTTCTCCCACAAACGACCCCGCACGAATCCTCCTCAGTGCTGGAGAGCTCGGCAGCGATGGCGAAGGACAAGATGGCGAAGCTCGAGAAGGCGAAGAGGGCGGCGGAGGGCAAGAAGGCGTCGAGCTCTCGGGTCGTGCCTCCGCGCTGGTGGATCCAGGGCGACTGGCTCCCGCCAACCACCATGGTGGACGACATCGGTGGGCTCGTCGCGGACGGGCTGGTGCACGACGGGACGTGGAGGCTGTCAGAGGAAGGAGAGATCAAGCCTGCGCCACGCCCCGGGGAGCGCGTGCTCCTCACCACCCACGTGGAGACAGGTTTCTCCATGCCACCTCACCCCTTCTTCCGTAGTTTTTTGAACTTCTTCGGCGCTCAGCTCCATCATTTGCCTCCGAATGCCATAGTGTACCTCGCCACGTTCGTTTCTTTGTTATTCAGAAAACTTGCGAGCTTGGGACTCAGTACGTGGCACTGGAGAAGGAGACGGCCCAGCTCCGACTGGATTTGGAGGTGGAGAGGAGGAACACCGCATGCGCTCAAGCGGAGCTCAAGACCATGGGAGGTAAGCTTTGATTACTGAGCATTTTGCTTTCATCTCTTTCCATTCTTTGAACCGAGTGACTTCACTCGAGCAGAAGTGCATAGTGAAAACCATCGACTCCAAGTGCGGCTCAGAACCTCTGTTTCTTTAGAAACTATGAAGCAGGCACTCAAGAATAAGGACAACGAGCTGGCAGGAGCGCAACAAGTGGCAAAGGAAAAGACCAAGGCCGCCGAAGAGAAGCTGGCCTCACTCGGGAAGCTTGAAGCAGAGAACACATCGCTGAAGAAAGAGGTACTTGAGCTCAAGAAACAGCAAACCGAGTGGGAGAGCAAGCTCAAGGCCCAGGCGGAAGTCTACGAGAAAGAGAAGAAGACTCTGAACGAGAAGATCGCCCAGCTGATCGAGAAGAAGAACGTTTTGGAGAGATACATAGAAGATTTCACGGAGGAAATGTACACCAAGCTTGCAGGTAACTTGTAACATCCGAGTGAACTTTTATCCGAGTGAACTTCATGCATGCTGACCTTCAACTCTCCTCTTTTCTTGTCCGCAGAGTACTGCCGAGACTTCAGGTTGGAAACTGATACAATCGAGAGGGATCTGGATCCTTCCAGGTCACTCGTTGGTGACAAGGCTGCTCTAGGTGTCCTGCGGGTGGAATCTCGCATCGAAGACATCCAAGGTTACATCATTCGTCTGCGGGGTGCACTCGGCAGAATCCACAAGGAGCTATGGCCCGAAGACACCTTCGACACCAACCTGGAAGCCATGATGACTCGTCTCAATGACATTCCCAGCCGAGTCCAAGCGTGGAAGAAGTCGGCTGCTCGTTGCGGGGCCGACGTGGCTCTCTCCCTGGTCCGAGTGTATTGCAAGGAGGCCAAGGAGGAGAAACTGAAGGCTCTCCAAGTTGCCAACACGAAGAAACTCAAGTTTGAGGACTTCATGGAGACATTCATCGAAGCAGCCACTCGGATCACAGATGGCATCGACTTGGATTCCTTCGTTGAGCCAGCCAGTCGTACAGGGGCGTGAGAAAACTTTAAGTACTACCCATTAGCCTTGGTATGCCGAGTGAAATTGTACTCTATAAACTCTTTCGGGCTTCGGGCCCGTGTACTCATATTCGCTTTTGAATTGCTGAAGTTATCTGAATGCTTTCTTTCGGGTCTTTCGAATCTTTTAACTTAGGCAAAAACTGGTTCGCAGCTAAGCCTCCGAATAAGAGGGACGCTCTTTACTCGGAGAAGCGTCTTAACTTGGGCGAAAGCTGGTTCGCAACCAAGCATCCGAGTGGGAGGGTCGCTCTTCACTCGGAGTAGTACTTTAATCTTGGGCGAAACCTGGTTCACAGCCATGCCCCCGAGTGAGAGGGATGCTCTTCACTCGGAGTAGCGTTTTTAACTTGGGCAAAAGCTGGTTCGCAGCCAAGCCCCCGAGTGAGAGGGTCGCTCTTCACTCCGAGTAGTACTTTAATCTTGGGTGAATGCTGGTTCGCAGCCAAGCCCCCGAGTGAGAGGGATGCTCTTCATTCGGAGTAGCGTTTTTAACTTGGGCAAAAGCTGGTTCGCAGCCAAGCCCCCGAGTGAGAGGGATGCTCTTCACTCGGAGTAGCGTTTTTAACTTGGGCGAAAGCTGGTTCGCAGCCAAGCCTCCGAGTGAGAGGGATGCTCTTCGCTCGGAGTAGCGTTTTTAACTTGGGCGAAAGCTGGTTCGAAGCCAAGCCCCCGAGTGAGAGGGATGCTCTTCACTCGGAGTAGCGTTTTTAACTTGTGCGAAAGCTGGTTCGCAGCCAACCCCCCGAGTGAGAGGGATGCTCTTCACTCGGAGTAGCGTTTTTAACTTGGGCGAAAGCTGGTTCGCAGCCAAGCCCCCGAGTGGGAGGGATGCTCTTCACTCGGAGTAGCGTTTTTAACTTGGGTGAAAGCTGGTTCGCAGCCAAGCCTCCGAGTGAGAGGGATGTTCTTCGCTCGGAGTAGCGTTTTTAACTTGGGCAAAAGCTGGTTCGCAGCCAAGCCTCCGAGTGAGAGGGATGCTCTCACTCGGAGTAGATTTTGACTTAGGCAAAAACTGGTTTGCAGCTAAGTTGAACGGCGTGCACCCACTGGGGGTTGTAAGCCAGAAAATGTGTATGAGTGAACTCAATGTGGAACTGGAAAAGTCATGCTTTTATTCACCAAATATCACTCGAGTACTTTTATTACATCTCATGATCAAGTATAAAATCGTCGCAGCAAATCCGTATTCCAAGCACGGGGCTCGTCTGCTTGCTTCTGAAGGTTGTACAGGTGGTATGCTCCGTTGTGAAGAACCTTTGACACGATAAAGGGACCTTCCCATGCGGGAGCAAGCTTGTGAGGTCGCTGCTGATCCACTCAGAGCACAAGATCTCCTTCCTGAAAGGTCCGACTTCTGACGTGCCTGCTGTGAAAACGTCTTAGATCTTGCTGATAAGTGGCCAAACGGATCAGAGCCATCTCCCTTTCCTCCTCCAAGAGATCAATGGTGTCTTGCCATGCTTGCTCTACTTCAGCTTTATAGTACAGTTCCACTCGGGGTGAATTGTGGAGCAGGTCACTCGGCAGGACAGCTTCAGCTCCGTACACCATGAAGAAGGGAGTGCGACTGGTAGACCGATTGGGGGTCGTCCTCAATCCCCAAAGGACTGACGGCAACTCGGTGACCCAAGCTCCAGCTGCGTGCTCCAAATCGCGCATGAGTCATGGCTTTAACCCCTGAAGAATTAGTCCGTTTGCTCTCTCAGCTTGTCCATTCGACTGCGGGTGCGCCACATACGCATAGTCGACTCGGGTGCCTTGGGCGGCACAGAATGCCCTGAACTCTTCCGAGTCGAAGTTTGAACCGTTGTCAGTGATAATGCTGTGGGGCACGCCGTATCTGAAGACTATCTCCTTCAAGAACTTGATCACTGTACGAAAAGTCTAGCTTCTTGATGGGTTTGGCTTCGATCCACTTAGTGAACTTGTCGACTGCAACCAACAAGTGTGTGAATCCACTCGCTCCTGTCCGGAGGGGTCCCACCATGTTGAGTCCCCAGACTGCAAACAGCCAGACGAGTGGAATTGTCTTCAGAGCAGACGCAGGCTTGTGTGATAAGTTTGCATAGAACTGGCATCCGGTGCAGTGTTGGACTATCTCCTGCGCAGCTTCATTGGCACGTGGCCAGAAAAAACCGGCTCGGTAAGCTTTAGCCACGATTGTCCGAGAGGACGCATGGTGTCCACAAGTTCCCGAGTGAATCTCCTCCAGGATCAATTGACCTTCCTCCGGAGCGATGCAGCGCTGAGTCACACTGGTGACGCTCTTTCTGTATAACTGATCACCCATCACTGTAAAGGCTTTAGTTTTATCTTCTGGAAGTTCCTGCGTGAGCAGGTATGCAATGTAAGGCACTGTCCACTCGGGTGTGATTGCTAGGACCTCCATGACCAAATCAATGACTGCCGGGACCTCGACTTCAGTCAGATCAGAAGGACTGACCGCTTGCGGGGGCTCTTCCGTGAAGGGATCTTCTTTTACCATTGGAGAACGTAAATGCTCGAGGCACACATTGTTGGGTATGGATTTCTGAGTGGACCCGATCTTTGCCAGATCGTCTGCCTCCTGATTCTTGGCTCGGGGAACGTGATGCAGCTCCAGACCTTAAAATTTCTTCTCCAACTTTCTCACTGCATTGCAGTATCCTGTCATAGTGGGGCTTCTGATATCCCACTCCTTCATCACTTGGTTCACAACTAGATCCGAGTCTCCGTAGACCATCAGGTGCTGGACGCCGAGTGAGATGGCCATATGTAGACCATAAAGGAGTGCCTCGTACTCGGCTTCATTGTTGGAGGAATTAAAGTGAATCTGCAGAACATATCTGAGACGAGCGCCCTTCGGAGATACTAACACAACTCCAGCTCCTGAACCATTGAGCATCTTGGAACCATCAAAGAACATGGTCCAGTGTTCCAGGTGGCTCTGAGTCGGTTGCTGCTATTCAGTCCACTCGGCTAGGAAATCGGCTAATGCTTGGGACTTGATCGCCTTCTTCGCCTCGAACTTGATGTCCAGGGGCAGGAGCTCGATAGCCCACTTCGCCACTCGACCAGTCGCATCTCGATTGTTCATGATCTCAGACAGTGGGGCATCACTGACGACTGACACAGTGTGATCTTGGAAGTAATGGGCTACTTTCTTCGCAGTCAGGTAGATGCCATAAACGAGCTTCTGATAATGAGGATACCTCTGCTTGGAAGGAGTCAGAACTTCAGAGATGTAATAGACTGGGTGCTGAACTTTGTAAGCCTTGCTGTGTTCTTCTCGCTCGACTGTGAGGACAATGCTAAAAACTTGACCAGTGGCCGCAATGTACAAGAGCAACGGCTCGTTGCTGTTCGGAGCGGCAAGCACCGGCTGGGTGGAAAGTAGGGCTTTGAGCTCAACAAACGCTGCTTGTGCTTCAGCAGTCCACTCGAACAAATCAGATTTCTTCATTAATTGGTACAGGGGCAGTGCCTTCTCACCAAGACGGGAGATGAATCAGCTCAGAGCTGCGAGGCAACCCGTGAGCTTCTGTACATCATGAAGACATTCTGGACGTTTCATTCGTACAATCACCCCGATCTTCTCAGGATTGGCATCTATCCCTCGTTCGGAAACGAGGAAACCGAGTAACTTGCCCCCTGGAACACCGAAAGTGCACTTTGCTGGATTCAGCTTGATATCATACTTCCGCAAATTTGCGAAAGTTTCGGCTAGATCAGCCAGTAGGTCGGAACCTTTTCTGGACTTGAACACTATGTCATCCATGTATGCCTCGATGTTCCGACTGGTCTGTTTTTGCAAACACTTCTGCACCATGCGCATGAAAGTGGCACCAGCGTTTTTAAGACCGAAAGGCATCGTGATATAGCAGAAACACCCGAATGGGGTGATAAAGGCTGTTTTTATTTCATCTGGCCCATACAGTCGGATCTGGTGGTACACGGAGTACGCATCTAGAAAAGGCAGTCGCTCACAACCCGCGGTGGAATCTACGATTTGATCTATGCGGGGGAGCGGGAAATGATCCTTGGGGCAGACCCGATTGATGTGCTTGAAATCAATGCACATTCGGAGAGACTTGTCTTTCTTAGGGACCATGACGACGTTGGCGAGCCACTCGGAGTGGTACACCTCACGGATGAACTCAGCTGCCAGGAGCTGAGCAACTTCTTCGCCAATGGCCTTCCTCTTCTGTGTAGCAGAGCGACGGAGATGCTCCTTCACAGGTTTTGCCTTTGGGTCGACTCGCAAATGGTGCTCAGCCAGCTCCCTGGGTACACCCGGCATGTCAGATGGTTTCCATGCAAAGAAGTCCCAGTTCTCATGGAGTAACTGGATGAGCGCTTCTTCCTATTTGCTATCGAGTGTTGTTGATATGTTGGTGGTAGCAGCATTGGGATCTTCCGGGTGGATGTGCACAGGCTTTATGTCGCTGGCCACCTGAAACGCAGATTCTGCAGCCGGCTTCTTGGAGCGTAGCAGATCACTCGGATCGGCATTTTTCTTGTACTCCTCCAGTTCCTCCATGGCCATCTGCTCATCAGCAATCTTGGACCCTTGCTGCAAACACTCCTCCGCGCGCTGTCGACTGCCAGTGACTGTGATCACACCTTTGGGGCCGGGCATCTTCAGCTTGAGATACACATAACATGGACGGGCCATGAAACATGCGTCAGCTGGTTGACCAAGGATGGCATGGTAGGCGCTGTGGAAGTCGACCACTTTGAAGGTCAGCCTTTCCTTCCGGAAGTTCTTGTCGTCTCCAAAGACCACGTCCAGGGCGATCTGCCCGAGTGACTTTGCTTTCTTGCCAGGGATCACTCCGTGGAACTGCATGCTGCTCTCGCTGAGTCGGGACATCGGAATGCCCATCGCTTGCAGAGTATCAGCATATAGTATGTTCAGTCCGCTTCCACCGTCCATGAGGACCTTGCGCAATCGGACGCCTCCCATGACTGGATCGACCACCAGCGCCTGCCGCCCAGGGGTGGCAATGTAGGCTGGGTGGTCCGACTGATCAAAGGTGATTGGAGTCTTCGACCAGTTCAGAAACTTTGTCGTCGCCGGCATGGCCATGTTCACTTCTCGGTTGATAACCTTCAACCGGCTCCTGCTCTCTACATCTGCAAAGATCATCAGGGTTGCGTTGACACTGGGAAAAGGTTCATCTTTGTCTCCATCATCTGCGTCTTCTGGGGTCTTCTCACTCGACGGGCCCTCTTGGAACTGCTGAATCAACAGTCTGCACTGTCGAGTGGTATGCTTGGGCAATATCAGATTGCCCTCTTCATCCTTTCTGGTGTGGATGTGACACGGCAAATCGAGGACATCTTGGCCCGACTGATCTCTCTTTTTCTTCGGGACCCATTTTTCCTTAGCCTTCCCCTTGTTCTTGGCTTGACCGGCCAGAGTGGCAGCCTCGGCCTCAGTCGAACCATCAGCCTTGCGCTTCGGCTTCTGATTGGGATTACTATTTCCGGGGTTGGGCTCGCTGGTTTTCCCTTTGCCGTTACGGAGACGGTCTTCCTCTTCTTCGTTTGCGTACCGAGTGGCAATCTCCATCATTCGGCTCATGGTCAAAGATCCTGACCGACCAAATTTCAGGATGAGCTCCCGATATCCGACTCCTGCCTTGAAGGCGCAGATGGCAATCTCCACCATGTGATGCAAGGTTGTCCTCTTCTCCGTTTGCGTACTGAGTGGCAATCTCCACCATGTGATGCAAGGTTGTCCACCGCTGGATGTACTCCCTCAATGTTTCATTCGGTTTCTGCACGCAGTGCTGCAACTCAGTCAATCCAGCTGGTCGTTTGCACGTGCCCTCGAATGTTTTGATGAACGCTCGGGCCAAATCTTCCCAGCAGTATATGCTGGCTAGAGTGAGCTGGTTGAGCCAGGCACGGGCGGACCCTTCCAGCATCAAAGGCAAATGCTTCATAGCCACATAGTCATTTCCTCCACCAATCTGCACATCCACTCGGTAATCCTCTAACCAAGTTTCTGGCTTAGACTCATCGGTGAACTTGCTTACTCCAGCTGTCAATCTGAAGTTAGGCGGGATCTCAGCGGCCCGGATGGCCCTGCTGAAACACTCGGGCCCAGAGATGAATGCTCCACTTCGACTCGGACGATCTCTGTCCAAGTTCTCTCTAAGAGCCCTGCCTCTGTCTACTAGGTTCTGAGCGAGAATGGATCTCGCATTGAACTGCGGGTCACGGTAGTCGACAGGCTCTCTCTGGCGGTAACCGTCACCATGACGGGGAGGGCTGGCCCTCCGATCGTTGCCGGAAGGAAGCCTGGCGTCGTACGGCCGGGGCGCGTACGAGCCATCCCGCGGAGGGGGCGACTGCATGCGGCGACGATCATCCTGATGCCGCGGAGGCGTATTCCGACTGCGACCCTGCCCCGAGTACTGGTCTTGGTGGCGGTCTTGGTCGTTTCGCCACGGAGGCGAGTGTCTGTTTCTCCTTGGGGACACTGGACTGTGGGTAGACTGAACGGTGTCAGCCCTAACGGATCTATTGTGAATCCGGTTGCGCGACTGGGATACTGCCGAATTTTGCTCCTCTGCCGCCTTGAGCAGGGCCAGGATCTGCCGAAGACCCTCCCCCGCCTCGGATCGGGACAGCTCAATGGAATCTGCTATTCGAGTGGCCGTCGCTAGATTCTGGACGGGAGTGCGGAATACCTGGAAACTCCGCTGCTGGTCATTCGAGAACAACTGCCGCTGCCGCCGACTGGAACTCGGCTGATGCTGCCTGCAGGCGCGATCGTCGAGTGACTTCTGGAGCGCTTCCAGACGATTGCGCTCAGCCAAGTTGGCCTGGCGCACGGCCTCCAAAGCCTGAGCCTCGGGGGTCGTCCCAACGATGGGCGTCTGGAGGGTCTGCTCGGTCCTACGCTGCTGTTCCTCCCTCTGCTACCGAGTGAGAGGTCGGGGGACGTACTCGTCATCATGTCGGTCCCTGCCACCGCCAAGATCAGGGCGCGACGGATCACCGTTCTCCGCGCCGCCACAGCCTTACCCAGGCGGACTGGGCGGGGAATCGGCCATCAGCACCTTCGCAGCGGGATCGCTGCTCTCGCACTCAGATAAGCTTTCCGAGTGCTCATGCATGGAGGCGAATAGGTCAAAGACAGGTCCATCGGGCTCGATTGCCGTGATCTACGGGGCTGCAGCTTGACGGGCCATCACGTGCTTGATCCACCGCTGAAGCCGCAAGCGTCCGGAGCGCTTGCGACGATGGCTAGTGGAGAGCGAAGAGGTCGACTGATAAGGAGTCGACGGTTGCCGAAGAAGGACGCCGAAGGTACTCGCGCGAAAGTGCGCCACGCCGCGGACGAGCAATGCCTCGACATCCAGCGGGGCTTCCTCGAGCCATGCCGAATCATCGGCGATGAAGCTGAGGACGCCGAAACGGATCTCGCCGCCCAGTGTCAGCCCGCCGCCGGAAACCATGGTGATGGTGGAAAAAATGCAACTACACCGGAAGCCCTAGATGCCGCCCCCACGGTGGGCGCCAATTGTCTTGGGTGCAAGTCTGACATTAGTGTGTAGGGGTACGGATGAGAGGGCAAAGCCTAGCTACGGCGCAGGTGTTACACTCGGATTTACGAGTTCAGGCCCCTCAGCGGTGGATGTAACAGCCCTACGTCTCGGTGCTCTGGAGCTTGATTGCTTGAGTGTATGAGTTACAAATGGATTGCGAACCCTTGGAATGGAGCTGG
This sequence comes from Elymus sibiricus, assembly GCA_039707655.1. Lineage (NCBI taxonomy): Eukaryota > Viridiplantae > Streptophyta > Magnoliopsida > Poales > Poaceae > Elymus > Elymus sibiricus. The sequence goes on from CM077667.1 coordinate 25,099,346, forward strand.
GGAGTGGTTTATATAGTGTCTGCCAGCCCTCCCATGAATGCCACCATTACCAGGGGTTAAGAGGGGGTTTAAGGGCGCCAGGTAACGGGCGCGTTGATTACAATTAATACGAGCGAGCGCACGTCCTGACCGTTGAGCTCCTTGAGCCTCCTGGTCTTCTCTGGTCGAGTGACTGTCATTTACTCCGAGTGAAATAGCTGGTCGAGTGGACTCCTGCTTCCCGAGTGATTCATTGAACTCCGAGTGAATGTCAGTCTGCCGAACTCTTGGTTGCTGATCTGGCCCTGGAGCCCAGTATAAGGCGCGTGGAGTCCTAGGGTAGGGTCTGTAGGACAGGCCTGTTACCCTATCCCTAGTACATGCCCTCGTCATTAACTGTATGCCAAATTTTCCAAGTGTGAATTCTGGTTATCTGAGGTGACCTATCTTGGTCATGTGATTTCCAAAGATGGCATTGCTGTTAACCCAGAACGAGTTCAGGCTATTCTTGACTAGACTCCTCCGCAGACTGTTAAGCAAGTCAGAAGTTTTCTCGGTCTCGCTAGCTATTTCCGCCGTTTCGACGAGAACTTCTCCAAGATTGCTAAGCCACTAACTCATTTACTTCACAAAGGCAAGAAGTTTGAGTGGACAGAAAAGTGCCAAGACTTTGTGATTTATTGCGATGCTTCAAAGATAAGTTGACCTCTGCCCCAGTGCTAGCTCCCCCTGATTCCCGCAAGGACTTTGTGGTTTATTGCGACGCATCCCGTCAAGGATTAGGCTGTGTCCATATGCAAGAGTGCAAAGTGATTGCTTATGGCTCTCGCCAGTTGCGTCCCCACGAAGATAAGTATCCAACCCATGATCTTGAGTTAGCAGTAGTTATCTATGCTCTAAAGCTGTGGTGACATTACCTTCTCGGTAATCGTTGCGATTTATACACGGACCACCGAAGTCTGAAGTATCTGTATACTCAACCAGATTTGAACCTCCGTCAACAAAGGTGGCTCGAGACAATAGCCAACTACGACATGGATATTTCTTATACCCCTGGCAAGACTACTGTAATGGCCAATGCCTTGAGTCGCAAGCCTTATTGCAACAACCTCATGGTTCAGCAAGCACAACCCCTTCTCCATGAAGAGCTTCGCAAGTTGAACCTTCACATTGTTCCTCAGGGTTATCTCAGTACCCTGGTTGTTGAACCGGACCTCGAGTGCAACATCAAGACAAGGCAAAAATATGACTCTGAAGTCGAGAAGATTAAGAAATACCTCTCCAAGGGAAATTCTTCATTCTTCCATGTTGATGATGATGGTGTCTTGTTCTTCAAAGGCCGCATAGTGGTCCCCAGAAAGCACAACCTGGACTCTTGTTCGGATGTTATGAAAGAAGCACATGATACACCTTTGTCAATTCACCCCGGTAGCACCAAGATGTACCAAGACATTCGACAGAGATACTGGTAGCCTGATATGAAGCGAGACATTGCTCGTTATGTTGCTGAGTGTGACATTTGCCATCGCATCAAAGCAGAACATCAAAGGCCTGCTGGAACTCTGCAACCACTTGCTATTCCTAAATGGAAATGGAACAAAGTCGAAATGGATTTCATTACTGGGTTCCCAGATCGCAGAAGGGCCATGATGCTATTTTTGTCGTCATTGACCGATTCTCAAAGGTTGCTCATTTTCTGCCAGTCAAGGAGACAATCACTGCTAGCCAGTTAGCAGACTTATATGTTTCCATAATTGTGTCACCCCACGGTATTCCGTTGGAAATCAGCTCAGACCGTGGCAGCTTCTTTACGTCAAGATTTTGGAATAGTTTCCAAGAAGCTATGGGAACTCATCTGTCCTTCAGCACCGCTTTTAACCCCCAGTCCCAGGGACAAGTTGAACGAGTCAATCAAGTGCTGGAAGATATGCTTCGAGCTTGTGTCATCTCATTCGGTAAGAAATGGGAGGAATCTCTCCCATATGCTGAATTCTCATACAACAATAGCTATCAGGCTAGTTTGAAGATGGCACCATTTGAAGTTCTATATGGATGTAAGTGCCGAACCCCTCTGAATTGGTCAGAAACTGGGGAACGGTCACTCGTTGGTCTGGACATTATTCAACAAGCTGAAGAACAAGTCCGCATTGTCCGTGAACATTTGAAAGCTGCTCAGTCTCGTCAGAAGAGCAATTATGATCGAAAACACCAGGTAATGATCTGTCAACCTGGCGAACAAGCTTACCTTCGTGTCACTCCGATGAAGGGCACTCACCGTTTTGGGATCAAAGGCAAGTTAGCTCCTCGCTACATTGCCCCATTCCGTATCCTCGCCAGACGTGGAGAAGTGGCATATCAATTGGAATTGCCGCCGAACCTTTCTCAAGTGCATGATGTCTTCCATGTATCGCATCTCTGTCGCTGCTTCAAGGATCCTATCAGAGCAGTGAATCATGAAATGCTTGAGCTGCAAGAGGATCTTTCTTATCAAGAGTATCCGATCCGCATTCTTGATCAAGCTGAACGTCGAACTCGTCAGAAGGCAATCAAGTTCCTTAAAGTTCAGTGGTCAAATCATTCTGAAGATGAAGCCACTTGGGAACGCGAAGATCGTCTTCGTGAAGAGCATCCCGCTCTATTTCAACCTCCCTCTTAAATCTCGGGACGAGAATTTCTTTTAGAGGAGGAGAATTGTAACACCCCATGTAATTAAGCTACAGTGATCACCTTTTGATAATGCCAAGTCATCATGTTTAACAGTGGTTGATCATCATTAGCATCATATCTCATTTCAAATTCCAACTCAAATTGACATTCAAATATAAGTTGAAAATAAAAGTTGTTCCAATTTGGAAACTAAAATGTTCATTAAATAGCAAATAATCCATAACTAATTATGTTAAGAAAAACAACATCACCTAAATTCACTAAATGAGTCTAACATCCTAAAACAGTACCAAACAGCAATATTTAATCCCATTTTATTTAATAAAATTTCAAATGAAATCATATTGTCTCCAAACCAATTTCTGGTAGTAGTTAATATTGCACTGTAATTATTGAGCTAAGTCACCAATTTTACAAAAGCCAAATTGTAGCCAAACATTTTACAAAACAGAAGTGAAAGCAGAAAACAGAAAATGAAAAAGAAAATCGGTAATGGCTCACTGTGCAACTGGGCTTTGAGTAGCACAGTGCAGCCCAGCCTAGCTGCACAGGTCGTCTCCCTCCTCGGGCAGCTGTCAGCGCGCGCGCGCACCCGGGTGCCGATGGGCGCGCTGTCGGCCATCCCGCGGCTCCCCCGAGTGGATAAGGGCATCCTCGAGCGCCTCTCCCTCCCCCGCAAACCCTAGCCCCCTCAGAATTCCCCCTCGCTCTCTCCATCTCTCGCGCACGAGCTCGCCCAAGAGCTTCCTTCATCGTTGCCGTCGATCCCGCGCTCTCCGTCGTCCCCGCGCTACGCCACCATGTCCTAGCTGCCCGCCATCATTGACTTCGTCGTCTCCGCCTACGCGCGCAGGCCGGGGAGCTCCACGACGACCGAATCGAGCTCGTCCCCGACCTCGGCCGCATCTGCTTCCCCGGCGAACTCCGGCCTCCTCTGCTGCTACTAAACCCCTCGCCGGCCTACTTGAGCCGCCCGGTGAGCTCCGCTTCCTCTCTCTTCATCTTCTTCGGCTCGCCGCAATCACCATGGCTGAACGCAGTGCCACCGCCTTGCTCGTCGCCGTGGCCATAGCCATCGCCATGCTCGCCCGAGCTCGGGTGCGAGCTCAGCAGGCCTGTAGGAGTCATTTGCCGCCGCCCGTAGCTTTTGCCATGCTCCAGAACGCCGGATCCGCCATCGCCCGAAATGCTCCGCCGCTGACCTCGTCACCGGCGTCGATTCCGGCCGTCTCCGGCGACGGCACCACCACCATCCGACGCGGCTCATTCGACTCGTTCGAACGAGCCCAACCACGCTCCGTTTGGACGTCTGTAGCGCAGTTCCGGCGAGCTCCCAAGGACGCCGCCTCGTTTCGACGTCGTCGGCGGCTTGCCGCCGGCCACCACCTACGTGGCCGCCACGTGTGACCCCTTGGGTCACTGACACTGGGCCCAGGGGCCCCAGTTGACCGAGTTGACTTGGTCAACTCGGCTGACTGGGCACACAGTGCCACTGACAAGCGGGCCCCACCCGCTTAATTAATATAATTAGGTTTTTAAATTAATCTAATTACTAAACTAACACTGATAGTAGGCCCCACTAGTTAATTAACCCTTTTAATTAAAGTTAATCCTCGTTTAATTAGCACAGTCACTGACCAGTGGGACCCACTGGTCAGATTTGACTCTGGTCAGCTGGGTTTGACCCCTGACGTCACTGTGACGTCATGCTGACGTCACCTACTACTGTTTTGGATAATTCGAATTAAATAATTTCAGAAATTCCAGAAAATCAATAAAACTTTGAAAAATCATATAAATTAAACCGTAACTCGGATGAAAATAATTTATATATGAAAAAATGATCAGAAAAATATGAAGAATCCGAATATGTGGTCAAAAGGCTTGACCATCACTCCTATCTAGATGAACATGGAACTTTTTGCCCGTATTTGATAGATGAATAGTGCATAACCTTAACAAAATAATTTCAAATAAATTCCTAAATTATCTAATACAATTAGAGAGACATTATATCATCTCTGAATCTCATTTAAGCATGTCATGCTTCACTGTTGCATTGTTATCGTGAATTTATTGTTTCTTCCCCCTCCTTCTCTCCCGATAGACGCCGAGGCCGCCGCCGACGCAGTTGAGTACGACTACGCTCCAGACGAGCAGCCTTCAGACGACCAACCCCTCTCAGCAGAGCTTCCAGGCAAGCAAACCCCCTTGATCATCCAGATATCGCCTATTCTTTCCCTCTTATTCTTGCATTAGAATTGCCCCTGCTACTGTTCCAATAGTTCCTATTCTGATGCATAGCCTGGTTTTGTAACCTGTTGTTGATACTTTACCTGTTATCCTATATGCTTAGTATAGGCTATTAGTGATACATCAATGGCCCCACACCCTTGTCCTTGTTGCCACGCTTTTCCACCAGTGACTCAATCAGTATGATCGACGGTCAGAGATCAACACATCACCACACCTTCCCCCTAATTTGTCCGACTCTACAGAGTTACCACCGAGTGCCGAGGGTTATACCTCTTATCTCACTTCCGATGATGCCTCTATAGAATAGCTATCCGGTTGTGTGTTTGAAAGCACATTTGCTCCCTTGGTGGTTTTGGTAAGTCATAACAACATATATCTCATTGAACTAATGTCCATTCAAGTTAAAGGTTTCAGGATGTTCAATGATTGGCATGGCATGGACTAGAGACGTGGACCCCTCAAAATGCTAAGGACAAGGATTGCCACCAGATCAAGACTCTACATTTTTGGTTTAGTGATCCAAGATCACATTGAGTCCATAGGAAAGCCAATACTGTTAAAAGGGGATGAGGTGTTGCTTAATGGTCTTTTGCCTCAAGTGCTTAGTGACAGTACTCCTAAACCCTCAACCACTCTCTCTATCCAAAAGATTTCCAAAACCCATATTCCAACTCGGCCCCACCGAAACTCTCTATCCGGCCCCACCGAGTTCACCTAGACTTAGCGACTGCCAAAACCCTAACAAATCGGATCCACCGAAATGGATCTCGGTCCCACCGAGATGGCCTTGCCAACTCTCTGTAATCGTTTGCACTCACTTCGGTCTCACCGAGTTTTGCAAATCGGTCTCACCGAGATGGCTTGCCAACTCTATGTTGCCTTATTGCTTCACTTCGGTTCTACCGAGTTGATGCAATCGGTGCCACCGAGATGAGGTTTGCCCTAGCCATTGCACTTCAGTCCATTCGAGTTGTTCGTATCGGTCCCACCGAGATTCCTAATGTTCATATCTTTTACACAGTTCGGTGTTACCGAGATTATGGTTTCGGTGCCACCGAGTTGGGTCAAAAGTGTGTAACGGTTGGATTTTGTGTGGAGGCTATATATACCCCTCCACCACCTCCTTCTAAGAGAGGAGAGCCATTAGAACATGCCTACACTTCCACCATACATTTTCTGAGATAGAACCACCTACTCATGTGTTGAGATCAAGCTATTCCATTCCTACCATTTGAATCTTGATTTCTAGCCTATCCCAAGTTGCTTTCCACTCAAATCCTTCTTCCACCATAGCGAAATCTGTGAGGAGTTGTTTGAGTGCTTGGAAGACTATCATTTGAAGCACAAGAGCAAGGTGTTCATCAACAACACACCGTCTATTACCTTTTGGAGAGTGGTGTCTCCTAGATTGGTTAGGTGTCACTTGGGAGCCTCCGACATGATGTGGAGTTGAACCAAGGAGTTTGTAAGGGCAAGGAGATCGCCTACTTCGTGAAGATCTACCCCGAGTGAGGCTAGTCCTTCGTGGACGTAAGCCATGGTGGAACAGACAAGGTTGCTTCTTCGTGGACCCTTCGTGGGTGGAGCCCTCCGTTGACTCGCGCAGCCGTTACCCTTCGTGGGTTGAAGTCTCCATCAACGTGGACGTACAATAGCACCACCTATCGGAACCACGCCAAAAACTACCGTGTCTTCATTGCATTTGAAATCTCCAATCCCCTCCTTTACTTACATATGCAATTGTTTACTTTCCGCTGCTATACTCTTAGAATTGCATGTGTAGGGTGATGCTTGACATGTATTATTGCTAAAATCTGCCTACAATTAAAATTAGGAAAAGGGTAGGTTTTATTTGGTCAAGTAGTCTAATCACCCCCTCTAGACATACTTTCGATCCTACAGTGTTACCGAGGGTGATTCCTCTTTCATCACCTCCGATAAAGCTTCCGTCGTGTAACTCCTCTTGTGTGAATCCATCGAGGGTGATTCCTCCGGGTTCACCTTGACCGATACTTTGAGTGGGAATCCATCAAGGGTGATTCCTCGGATTGCTTCTCGATACTTTGGACACACGGGTACTTTGACTTTACTACTGTCATTTAATAAAGACGGGTCGGCTCCAAGAGCACCCGCGAGCCGTGTGTTATCAATTCGGAGCGACAGGGATCCTATTCGTCTCTGCGAGTTACTAAATATGCCTAACAGATTTGGGTATTTGATCTGAGTGGGTCATTGGCCCTATACGCACTACCACCACATGGGATAATGGTTATGGGACCCTCTACGTCGTATGTATCAGCCGAAAGCTCTTCAGACGTCACAGCTCAGAGATGCGGGCTGATTGCTGGGGTGGGCTGGTTACGTCACTTGTGTATACAGTGTCGCGCCTGGGCCCCGACCAGTCTCGCAACGTGCAGGAGTGCAAAGGGTGATGGCCCAAGACCCCTTCGCACTTAGGATTTAGACCGGTGTGCTGACCTCTCTGCTGAGCCTAGGTAGGACTGCGTCGTGTCGATCACCCGAGGCCGGGCATTACCCAGCAAGTGTGTCTGGCCAGATGTGATCGAGCGTGTTGGGTAACCGTAGTGCACCCCTGCAGGGAAGTTATCTATTCGAATAGCCATGTCCATGGTAACGGGACGCTCGGAGTTGTATCCTGATCCACTACAACTACAAACTGATGTTGATTTAATATTAAACTGTTAATACTGCTCTCGGGATTGCTTTCTCGCAGGGAGTCGAGAAAGGATCTCAGGGCGTTGCTATTATATAACCACCGTTATATGCTACAGTGTTCTACTCTCTTTTGATGCTGCAAGATTGCTTCAAGATGCTAGACTTCGATAGGCTAGGCTTCTCCCCCTCTATTCTGGCATTCTGCAGTTCAGTCCAAAGATATAGCCCCATTCCTTTGATACTGATGCATACTTAGTATAGTTCTGAAGTCAGTCTTGCGAGTACTTTGGATGAGTACTCACGGTTGCTTTGCTACTTCTTTTCCCCATACCCGCTTGATGCAATCAGACGATGGAGTCCCAGAGCCAGACGCCACCACAGGAGACTACTACCAGGAGAGCCCCAGAGGCACGTACTACTGGGTTGAGCCAGCCGACCAGGAGTAGTTCGGAGGCCCTAGGCAGGAGGCCTTCGCCTTTTCGATCAGTGTCGCTGTTTGTGCTAGCCTTCTTAAGGCAAACTTGACTAACTATGTCTGTACCCAGATAATATTGTTTGTACTACTTATGTATTCGGGTCCTCGTGACCCCCTGGTTTGTAATATGAAGATTTATGTTTAAATTTGTGTTTAGAGTTTTGTTGTGATATCTTCCGGTGAGTCTCTGATCTCGAGCATGCACATTTGCGTGTATGATTAGTGCACGGTCGAGCAGGGGCGTCACACAAACACAGGAGCCGTTCAACCTAACCATTGACCAAAGACATAACTCGGAACTAATTCATATAATGCAATATCCATGACGCCGAGCACATGTAATGAAATTGGTGCTGGAATGTTGTTTGGGGCAAGATTTACGGTCGAGCCCCCAGTCAATTAGCCGATCACATCTAAAAAGGAATGTATCATAATAGTTTACTTCGGCCCAAAAAGCGGAAAGGAATGCGCAACATAATTGACTGCAGTATGACCGGAGAAAAATGGTCTCTATTTCCTTTGAATTCGTGACGTCTATCCGTACAATCCGAACTACCGAAGTAACTTTTACAGATACTTTAAGAAATAAACACATCAGTGGAAAGGTTTACACAGGGCCTCCATGAGTGGTTTGACGTCCCTACTGCGCCCTGCCGCACGTCTGCGCCTTTGCTTTTTATGAAGCTTCCGTGTAATTGGAGCCGTCGATTGTATGCATGGCGGAAGTAATAGTGTTCGGCGGACAAGCCCTTGACAAAGGGTATTGAGAAGTCGCCGCGAGGTACCAGCTTGACGTTGGTCAGGCCCTAGATGGTGCTTGTTATTTAGTAATGTTCCAAGAACATCTTTGGCCATTGCTCAGTCGAACCGGGCTCTCGGCCCTTGAGTCATTTGTCCACACAGCTGCCCATGGAATTTTGAGCGCGAAGTTGTGCACCTGAGGTATGTATTTCGCGGCTGGGTAGGCCGTGCTGTGGGGCGCGTATCCCTATTTAGGGTGAGCGCGGGAGTGCTCCGGGACCGAGGCCGTAGCTCGGGCGCGTTTGCGCGCGTCCAGTGCCTTGATGGTAGATTGGGCCTTCGACGCCTCTTCGGCGGCCAAAAGCCGCTGTGTGTTCCGCTGTTCGGAGCGAGCGCTCAGTGTTACCGTTGACGGTAATAACACCCTTCGGTCCTGTCATCTTGAGCTTCAGATATGCGTAGTGCGGGACGGCATTAAAGCGGGCGAACAATGTTCGGTCGAGGAGCGCGTGATAACCGCTGCGGAAGGGAACAATGTCAAAGATTAAATCTTCACTGCGGAAGTTGTCGGGTGAACCAAAGACTACTTCCAAGGTCACGGATCCCGAGCATCGTGCCTCGATGCCTGGGATTACACCTTTAAAGGTGGTGTTACTGGGTTTGATCCTTGACGGGTCGATTCCCATCTTCCTCACTTTATCTGAATAAATCAGTTTGAGGCTGCTGCCTCCGTCCATAAGGACTCTGGTGAGGTGATATCCATCCACGATGGGGTCGAGCACCAGAGCCGCCGTTCCTCCATGACGGATACTGGTCGGATGGTCTCGACGGTCGAAAATGATCGGGCAAGCCAACCATGGGTTGTACTTCGGGGTCACCGGCTCTAGGGCGTAGACATCCCAAAGTGCGCGTTTCCGCTCCTTCTTGGGTATATGCGTGACCTAAATCATGTTCACAGTTTTTACCTAAGGAGGGAACTGCTTTTGGCCTCCATTGTTCGGCCCGCGAGGTTCGTCGTCGTCCTCGCTGCGGGGACCCTTGCTCTGTTCCTCGGCTATAAGCTTGCCGGCCTGCTTGATTACCCAACAGTTACGGTTGGTGTGGTTGGCGGGCTTGTCCGGGGTACCGTGGATCTGGCAGGGCCTATCCAGGATTCTGTCCAGTGCAGTCGGGCCATCCCGGTTCCCTTTAGAGGTTTTCTTCCACGGTCCTGATTTTGAGCCGCTGAACGCGGCGTTTACTGCCGCATCATCGGCTTCACTGCCGTTGTTTGTGTGCCGGCGCTTATTATTCTTGTTGCGCCGGGGTTTACCGTTCCCGTCCCGGGCCTCTGAGGTGCCGGGGTCGTCGGGATGGTTGCTTCTACGGGCTAACCAACTATCCTCACCCGCGCAAAAGCGGGTCATTAGGGAGGTGAGGGCCGACATTGTTCTCGGCTTATCTTGGCCGAGCTGGCGAGCGAGCCATTCGTCCCGGATACTGTGCTTGAATGCGGCAATTGCTTCAGCATCCGGACAGTCGACGATCTGGTTCTTCTTAGTCAAGAACCGATTCCAGAATTGCCGAGCTGACTCCCCGGGTTGTTGAATGACGTGGCTCAGGTTGTCGGCATCCGGCGGCCGAACATAGGTGCCTTGAAAGTTGGCTCGGAATGCGTCCTCGAGCTCCTCCCAGCTCCCGATGGAGTTTTCGGGTAGGCTGTTCAACCAGTGCCTTGCCGGTTCTTTAAGTTTTAATGGCAGATATTTAATGGCGTGGAGGTCATCTCCTCGGGCCATATGAATGTGGAGAAGGAAATCTTCGATCCACACGGCTGGGTCAGTTGTCCCATCATACTGTTCTATGTTCATGGGTTTAAACCCTTCGGGGAACTGATGCTGCATCACCACGTCTATGAAACACATTGGGTGTCGTGCCAAAGATCAGTTGTCATCCGGGCACGGTTTTTCTCCCGAGCTCTATCGTTCCTGTCGCGCCAAGCTTGGTATCCGTCCCGTCCAGCGGGCGTGTGTCCTCTGGATCCATAAATGGATCTCGACTGTGCCCCTCTGGCGTTTAGGTTGTACCGCAGATCATATGGGTCATCCGGTTGAACCAGCTCCTTGCCCGCCCGGCGAGGAAGCACGGGTGGGTTTTTGGCTTCTCCAGCCGTCCTGTCCCGTCCTCGAGCGGGGCGGTCAGGCTGGTTTGCCTGAGTTCGTCTGGGAGGTATAGACTCAAGGGCCTCATCTTCAAATGACGGAAGCAAGTGCCGCCGTGGGTAGCTTTTGCTCTGATCCTGTCGCAGATTGTCGAAGCCCTCTTCGGCTGCTAAGACCAATGTCCACCTATCATTGAGGGTATCCTATTCTGCTTTTAGCTGTTGTTGCTTCTTCTTTAGACTTCAGGTGGTGGCTATGAGTTGCTGTTTGAACCTTTCCTGGTCTAGAGGGTCCTTTGGGACGAGAAAGTCTTCGGGTCCGAGGCGGTCCTTCTCTTTGGAAGGAGGGACGTAGTTGCTATCCTTGGAATCCTCGGGTTCCTTGGGGTTACCCTAATCCTCATGCTCTTCAGAAGCATGGAAGTGCTGTTCAGGGGTGGTGTTGTCGAGCTCCCCTTTGTTGTCCAGAGCATCCTTATCTCCGATGCCGTTTGTGTCTGTGTTACTTTCCCTGCCCCTTCCGCGTCCCCTGGATCGCTTTCGTCGGCGTTTGGGCGGTTCCTCGTCGGGGCCGTCGCCATCCTTCTTGGAGGTGTCGACCATGTAAACATCGTAGGTGGAGGTGGTGGTCCACTTTCCGGTGTTGGGAGTGGCAAGGGAGGGAGCCATATAAGGCATGACGTCGATATCCTCATCCATGTTGTCGGCCTCCTCGGAGACGTAGTCCAGCATGTCTGTTAAGTCTTCGACAGTGGCTATTAAGTGGGTGGTGAGTGGGATGTAAAATTCCCCACGGTTGGCCTCAAGTCCGATCTGTTCATGGACCGAGGACGGGCCACCCGCGATATTCATCTTCTGGATCCGATCTAACGTCTCACTTAAGAGCGAGAGGTCCGCCGAATTCGATCTTTGGCATCCTTCGGAGTTGAACTCCGGTGTGCTTGCGCCGGGGGTATGCTCGGCCAAGGGCGACCCCTGGTTCTCTGGCACCGGGATCGGATCTGAACTTGAGGCCAGATCCGAACTAAGGGCCGGCCCGGAGACGGGGCTGGGGAGAAGATCTGAAGTTAAGGCCTCAGGATTATTAGGCCCCTCAGGTAAAGCTGAGAACCTAGTAAAGATCAGATCGCACCGAGAGGCGGCGACGTACTCTAGGTTACCAAACCTGATCTCCTACTCAGGGGCGAAGCTGTCGATCTGGTCAAGGTGACCGTTCGGGTTGGCATGTAGCACGATGCTGCCAAACGCGAAAAGCTAGATGGGGACGAAGATGTCCCCGCTGCGGATGCTGTCACTGATGACTAGGTGAGCCATTGATCCTTGATGACCCAATAGCGGAACTCTCAATGAAAGCACCTATGTCGGTACCAAAACCGGCAGATCTCAGGTAGGGGGTCCGAGCTGTGGATCTTGGAGTCAATGGATAACAAGGAACATAGAGACAACGATTACCTAGGTTCGGGCCCTCTCGAAGAGGTAAAACCCTACGTCCTGCTTGATTGTATTGATGTGTTTGTATGATGATTACAGAGTTGATCTACCTTGAGATGGGATGGACTAAACCCTAGGTGGGTATGATCATAATGGTTCTCCTACTTCTACGGACTAAACCCTCTGGTTTATATAGACACCAGGGGGACCTAGTGTTACATATGGTCGATTGCCATCAGGGGATAAACATGCCGGCTATGCTAAACATCTCTTGGAGGAGACGCCAAGTCTTCGGAGGTTTCCTTCTGGTGCACAGGGTCGCCTGCAATCCAGCCTTCCTTCGATGAGTTAAGAACGGCCCATTAGTCCGGCCTATGAGAGATAGGCCGCAGCCCGAGTACCCCCTAGTCCGGGACACCCTCAGTTACCGCTACTTCCAGTACTTGCAGAGAATACCTTGCTGAAAACCTCTTGTCTTTTCCTTCTGCTACCCGTTGGGTTCAACACTCTTACTTATCGAAAGGACTATGATTGATCCCCTATACTTGTGGGTCATCAAGACTCTTTTCTGGTGCCGTTGCCGGGGAGTGAAGCACCTTTGGTGAGTGGAATTTGGTAAGGAAACATTTATATTATGTGCTGAAACTTTTTGTCACTTGTCACTATGGAAGTAATCCTTTGAGGGGCTTGTTCGGGGTATCTTCACCTCGACCGGAAGCAATAAGAGTTGCTCCTCAACCTACTAAACCTACTGAAAATATTTATTATGAAATTCCTTCGTGTATGGTAGAGAAACTACTAGCTAATCCTTATGCAGGAGATGGAACGGTGCATCCTGATATGCACTTGATATATGTGGATGAAATTTGTGGATTGTTTAAGCTTGCAAGTCTATCCGGAGATAGAGTTAAGAAGAAAGTATTCCCTTTATCTTTGGAGGGAAAGGCATTGACATGGTATTGGCTATGTGCGATGATACTGAAACATGGGATTGGAACCGGTTGAAGCTGGAATTTCACCAGAAATTTTATCCTATGCATTTGGTTCATTGTGATCGGAATTATATATATAATTTTTGGCCTCGTGAAGGAGAAAGTATCGCTCAAGCTTGGGGGAGGCTTAAGTATATGTTGCATACATGCCCCAATCATGAGCTCTCAAGAGAAATAATTATTCAAAACTTTTACGCTCGGCTTTCTCATAATGATCAATCCATGCTCGATACTTCTTCTGCTGGTTCCTTTATGAAGAGAACTACTGAATTCAGATGGGATCTTCTGGAAAGAATTAAACGTAACTCTGAAGATTGGGAAATCGACAAAGGTAATGAGTCAGGTATAGATCTTGAGTTTGATTGTGTTAAATCTTTTATGGAAACTGATGCTTTTCATAAGTTTAGTACTAAATATGGACTTGACTCTGAGATAGTACCTACCTTCTGTGAATCTTTTGTTGCTCATGTTGATCTCCCTAAGGAGAACTGGTTTAAATATCATCCACCTATTGAATTGAATGAAGAACCTATTAGTGTTAAAGAAGAAACAATTGTTTACAATGTTGATCCAGTTGTGCCTACTGCTTATATTGAGAAATCACCTTTCCCTGTTAGGATTAAGGAACATGCTAAAGCTTCAACTGTGGTTAATAAAAGTAATATAAGAACACCTAGACCTTCTGAACAAATTAAAGTTGAACCTAATATTGCAATGGTTAAAGATCTTTTGGTTGATAATATTGATGGGCATGTTATTTACTTTTGCGATGAGGCTGCTAGAATTGCTAAACCTGTTAGAAATAAGCGAGATAAGAATAAGCCCGTAGTTGGCCTGCCTGTTGTTTCTGTTAAGATTGGAGATCATTGCTATCATGGCTTATGTGATATGGGTGCTAGTGTGAGTGCTATTCTGTTATCTTTATATTAAGAAGTAATGAATTATATTGCACCTATTGAGATTGAAGATATTGATGTTACTATTAAGCTTGTAAACAGAGATACTATTATACCACTTGGGATTGTTAGAGATGTTGAAGTCTTGTGTGGTAAAATCAAATACCCTACTGATTTCCTAGTACTTGGTTCACAACAAGATAATTTTTGTCCCATTATATTTGGTAGACCTTTCTTGAATACCGTTAATGCTGAAATTGATTGTGTTAAAGAGAAGGTTAGAGTTAAGTTTGGTGATATATCTCATGAATTTAATTTCGCTAAGTTTAGTAGACAACTTCATGATAAAGAGTTATCCAATAAAGATGAAATTATAGGTCTTGCTTCTATTGTTGTGCCTCCTACTGATCCTTTAGAACAATATTTGCTAGACCATAAAAATAATATGAATATGAATGAAAGAAATGAAATAGATGAGTTGTTCTTTAAACAAGCACCTATCCTCAAACATAATTTGCCTGTTGAAACCTTGGGAGACTGATACGTCCATTTTGCATCATGTTTTCCCTGGTGGCTTGTGGGGCCCCTGGCCAGCCTTCGGTGCCCATTTTCTGGTATATAAGCCCATTTGCGCAAGAAAAAAAATAAGGAGAAGACTTTTGGGACGGGGCGCCGCCGTCTCGAGGCGGAACTTGGGCAGGAGCACTTTTGCTCTCCGGCGGAGTGATGTCTACTACACAACTTGTTCTTGTAGATTCGTGTTGGGCCTCCAAGTGCAGAGGTTTGTAGGACAGTAGCAATTTTCCCTCAAGTGGATGACCTAAGGTTTATCAATCCGTGGGAGGCGTTTGATGAAGATGGTCTCTCTCAAACGACCCTGCAACCAAATAACAAAGAGTCTCTTGTGTCCCCAACACACCCAATACAATGGTAAATTGTATAGGTGCACTAGTTCGGCGAAGAGATGGTGATACAAGTGTAGTATGGATAGTAGATATAGGTTTTTGCAGTGCGAACAATAAAAAACAGCAAGGTAGCAAGTAACAAAACTGAGCATAAATGGTATTTCAATGCTTAGAAACAAGGCCTAGGGTTCATACTTTCGCTAGTGCAATCTGTCAACAATGCTAATATAATTGGATCATATAATCATCCCTCAACGTGCGATAAAGAATCACTCCCAAGTTCCCATTAGCGGAGAAAATAAGATAGAAATTGTTTGTAGGGTATGAAACCACCTCAAAGTTATCCTTTCTGATCGATCTATTGAGCTATTCCTATAAGTGTCACAAACAGCCCTAGAGTTCGTGCTAAAATAACACCATATGATACACATCAACCAACTCTAATGTCACCTAGATACTCCAATGTCACCACAAGTATCTGTGAGTTGATTATACGATATGCATCAAACAACTTCATAATCATAATATTCAATCCACACAAAGAACTCCAAGGACCACCCCAAAGTTTCTATCGGAGAAAAGATAATGAAAACGTGCATCAACCCCTATGCATAGATTACCCCAATGTCACCACGAGAATCCGCGAGTTGAGTGCCAAAACATATATCAAGTGAATCAATATAATACCCCATTGTCACCACAGGTATTCATATGCAAGACATACATCAAGTGTTCTCAAATCTGAAATATTCAATCCAACAATAACGAAACCTCAAAGGGAAAAGATAAAACACATAGCTACAGGTACAAACCCTCAGCCCCGAGGGTGAACTACTCCCTCCTCGTCATGGAGACCGCCGGGATGATGAAGATGGCCTCCGGTGATGATTCCCCCCTCTGACAGGGTGCCGAAAAAGGGCTGGAGATTAGATCGTGGAGGTACAGAGGCTTGCGGCAGCGTAAAAACTCATCTAGTTTAACTTTCGGTGGTTTCTGAATATATATGAATTTTTAGCGTTGGAATCATGCGAAGAAGGGCCACAGGGGGCCCACGAGGCACCAGGGCGCCCCTGGGGGGCAGTCACGCCCAGGTGGCTCGTGGGGCACCTGTGGCTCTTTTGCTGGTCCTCCGAAGCTTCCTGGGTCTGTTTCCTTCCAGAAAAAATTATCAAAAAGTTTCGCTGCATTTGGACTTCATTTGACATGGATTTTCTAGAAAACCAAAAACAAGCAGAAAACAGCAACTGGCACTGGCCACTAGGTCAATATGCTAGTCCATAAAAATCATATAAAAGCCGTATAAAAGTGCACCAAAATCATACAAAACTATAATAAACATGGCATGAATACTTCATAAATTATAGATACGTTGGAGACGTATCAGCATCCCCAAGCTTAATTCCTGCTCGTCCTCGAATAGGTAAATGATATAAGAAATAATTTATGAAGTGTGAATGCTAACATAGTGCATAAGTTTGATCAATCATAATTGCAATCACTTTTGCTAGCATCATAACAACAACTCTTTCTCATAAAACTCATCATGATAAAGTAGCAATCAATTCAAATGTTATGGTTCAAACAATGCAATCTGTTGAAACTTAACAACCTATGTTCTTAGTCACCAAACAATTGCAATTCAACTTAATTTCAACAAAGTCTAAGTAAGAGCTCCACATACTCAATCATCATATAGTCTTCTATGATTGCTAGTACTCAAACCATATTTTTAGAACAAATGGCATCCATCGAACACAGAGAAAGATAGGGGCTTAGTGTTTCGCCTCCCAACTTATTTATCATAGAGATAATTGTCAACAATAATAATTCATGATCAAATATATTTGACTGGCCATATGTGCCTGGATCTTTCCCCACCACATGATGCTTGCCAACTCGAGAATAATTGAGGTTGAAATGCGAATGACTACTTATTGACTCTTGCATAAAAGTAAATACATAAAATTAAATGCAAAAAAGTAAAAATAGGCCCTTCACAGAGGGAAGCAGAGGTTGTCATGCGCTTTTTATTTTTGGATGCACAAGCCCTTAATGCAAAGGAACGTCACGTTATATTGCCCCTTGTGATAGCAACCTTTATTATGCTGTCCGTCGTTTTTATTTCTTTACCATCACAAGTTTGTACAACGCTTATTTTCCCTTGCAATAAAAGATCATACATATTTTAGGAGCAATTTTTATTGCTTTTTGCACCGATGACAACTTACTTGAAGGATCTTATTCAATCCATAGGTAGATATGGTGGACACTCATGGGAAGAAACTGGGTTTAAGGGTTTTTGGATGCACAAGTAGTATCTCTACTTAGTACGAATTTTTGGCTAGCAAAAGATCCTAAGCAAGCACCACATGTTGGAGGATCCATAACAATATAACTTCTATGCAAATATACCCAAACATAACTCATTACGTTGTCTTCCTTGTCCAACTTCAACTAATTTGCTCAAGTTTGAAAATAATTAATGGGTATTCACAATCATAAAAGATGTCCAAGATAATATATTTATATGTGAAAGTTCTCTTCCTTATACTAATCATTCATGAATTGCTTGTATGACCAATATTGTGATTGTCAAGCTCCAATAGATTTCACTTTCTAACCCAAATGTGAAACTACTACTAGACATGATACAAGCATATGAAGCACATATAATTTCAACTTTATGATATTCAATTCATTCAACAATTTACTCATAGGATATAAGTGAAGGACAAGAGTAAATGACAAACTACTCCAAAAAGATATAAGTGAAGACCAAATGAGTAGTTAAGTAAATAGGTAGCTATGTGAGGACTCTCTCATTTAAAATTTCAGATCTTGATAATTTTATTCAAACAGAAAACAAAATGAAAATAAAAGGGCAGTCCAAGAATAGCACATATCATGTGAAGAAGCAAAAACTTAGGCTCAACGAAAACTGGCCGATAGTTATTGAAGAAGAAAGGTGGGATGCCTACCGGGGCATCCCCAAGCTTAGATGCTTGAGACTTCTTGGAATAATAACTTGGGGTGCCTTGGGAATCCCCAAGCTTGAGCTCTTGTGTCTCCTTCCTCTCATATCACGATTTCCTTAAATCTTAAGAACTTCATCCACATAAAACTCAACAAGAAATCGTGAGATAAGTTAGTATAAATCAACTCAAAACCTTAACATTATCTACTGTAACAAATCACTAAAATTATAATTAAAAATTGCATACTAAATACCTCTGTATATTTAATACTCCTATCCTCAAGTAGAAACATTAAACAAGCAAACATATGCAAACAATGCAACTATAACAGCAATCTGGCAAAACAGGACAGTCTGTAAAGGGTGAATAAGAATTCATACTTCCCTAACTCCAAAAATTCTGAAAAATTACCACGTGACAGAGGACTCACGCATACTTACTTTGTAGAAATTTCAGATTTTTATAACGTACTGACTATTCAGGAATATTCTAGACATAACAGAAAACTTTCTGTTTTTTAAACAGCAACACATGAACTTGCAAACTGGGCATGGTAAAGGCTATAATTGGCATTCTATTGAACTAAAAGACACAAAACATGATTATTGATAACAGCAAGAAAATATTAACAAAATAAAATGACGCTCCAAGCAAAACTCATATTATGTGACGAATAAAAATATAGCTCTAAGTGAGGTTACCGATGATGTTGAAGACGAAAGAGGGGATGCCTTCCGGGGCATCCCCAAGCTTGGTTGCTTGGTTCTTCCTTGAATATTACATTGGTGTGCCTTGGGAATCCCCAATCTTAGGGTTTTGCCACTCCTTATTCTCCTCATATCGGCATCTCACCCAAAACTTGAAAACTTCAATCACACAAAACTTAACGGAACTTGTGAGATAAGTTAGTATGATAAAAATAAATCATCCACTTAGGTACTGTCAAGAGAAGATTCATAATTTTTCTCACATAATTCCTACTGTATTCTATCATTTCCACAATTTATATCTCATAATATAAGCTATGGAAACAATAAAACAAGCAAACTATGCAATAAAAACAGAATCTGTCAAAAACAGAACAGCATGTAGTGAGCGATTTAAAAACCATACTTTTGTACGTCCAAAAATTATGAAAAATTAGGACAACGTATAAAATTGGTAACCCAATACTGTGTAAAAATTTCAGAATTTTCTCACTCTCCAGTACAGAATAGAAATTCCAGCACTGGACGCAAAAGTTTCTGTTTTTGCACAGAATCAAATCAACAAGCATCCACACTATCCCAAAGGCTTTACTTGGCACATTATTGAAAGAAAACTTATAAAACATGATTACTACAGTAGATTAATCATATTAACACATGAAAAAAGTTGGGATAAATATTGGGTTGCCTCCCAACAAGCGCTTTCTTTAATGCCTTTTAGCTAGGCATAATGATTTCAATGATGCTCACATAGAAGTAAAGAATTAAAACATAACGGGAGCATCATGAATCATATGTTCCTCTCTCATAATAAATTTCAGTAGCATCATGAATGGATTCATCAATATAACTATCACATAAAGCATTCTTTTCATGATCCACAAGCATAGAATTTTTATTACTCTCCACATAAGCAAATTTCTTCTCATCAAACATAGCATCCCCAAGCTTGTGGTTTTGCATATCATAAGCATAATCACTTTCATCATTAATAGTATGAATATCACCAATAGTGTAATAATTATCATCATAATTTTCTAAGTTGGTGCCAAAAAGATTCTTGAGATTATAAGAAGTATCATTATCTTCCCAATCATAATTATCACAACAAGTAATAGGTATAATAAAATCATCATCAAGTGTATCATCTTCCACAAGTATTTTTGATTCATTCTCATGAGGCACAACAATAATATGAGCAACATTATTTGGGAGAGATACCTTTTTACCTCTACTTTTCCGTCTTTTCTTTTTCTTTACCACATTATGTGTGGGTTTATTTAATTCTTTCGTGCTTCTTATTGAAGAGATTGGTTGGATAGGAAGCTCCTCCTCGTTACCTGTTTCATCATGAGAGAAAATAGGAGGGAAAGGGGGAATCTTTACCCTTCCATTAGTATTTCTTTTATATTCTATTTGTTTTCCCGTTTTTCTATAGTTGGCAATATAAGCATTCTCATTGCAATTTACCACACAAAATGTATAGATTTCCTTTAGATTAGTTTCAATGTCATCCGTGAGAATAAATACTTCAAACCAACTATTTTTATGTGACAATTCTTCACACCCGAAAAATAGAATAAGCTCATTATAAAGTTCAAGGGTGGTCAAGTTATTGCAATATTTGGCCATGATTTGATCATGAAAAAGTATGCATTGAAAATTAAGATGAAAAACCTTATTGCAAAGTTCACAAGTAATGGGATAAAGAGAGCATAATTTTGTAGCAAATTTATCTATCACTTTGAGCAAAAAATTGGTTCTATCATATTTATGCTTCTTACAAAATGTATTATCCCTATAAGGCATGTCTTCACAAACTTTATGCACTCCACAAAAATTGACATGCTTATAAGAAACATTTTTGTCATGACTAGTGCAATCATCTTTATTATTTTGGATATTCATAGAATTCATACTAACAACATTGCAATCATGCTCATCATTCATGGATTTTATACCAAACGTTTTAGTGAATTCTTTTTGTATCAATTGAGCACAATTTTCCGCTCCATCATTTCCACCAAAGACATTATAAAGACAAATAATATGAGGCAACCTCAATTCCATTTTTTTTGTAGTTTTCTTTTTATAAAACCAAACTAGTGATAAAACAAGAAACAAAAAGATTCAATTGCAAGATCTAAAGATATACCTTCAAGCACTCACCTCCCCGACAACGGCGCCAGAAAAGAGCTTGATGTCTACTACACAACTTGTTCTTGTAGATTCATGTTGGGCCGCCAAGCGCAGAGGTTTGTAAGACAGAAGCAATTTTCCCTCAAGTGGATGACCTAAGATTTATCAATCCGTGGGAGGCGTAGGATGAAGATGCTCTCTCTCAAACAACCCTGCAACAAAATAACAAAGAGTCTCTTGTGTCCCCAACACACCCAATACAATGGTAAATTGTATAGGTGCACTAGTTCGGTGAAGAGATGGTGATACAAGTGTAGTATGGATAGTAGATATAGGTTTTTGTTGTGCGAACAATAAAAAACAGCAAGGTAGCAAGTAACAAAAGTGAGCATAAATGGTTTGCAATGCTTAGAAACAAGTCCTAGGGTTCATACTTTCGCTAGTGCAATCTCTCAACAATGCAAATATAATTGGATCATATAATCATCCCTCAACGTGCGATAAAGAATCACTACCAAGTTCCTATTAGCGGAGAACATAAGATAGAAATTGTTTGTAGGGTACAAAACCACCTCAAAGTTATCCTTTCTGATCGATCTATTGAGCTATTCCTATAAGTGTCACAAACAACCCTAGAGTTCGTAGTAAAATAACACCATATGATACACATCAACCAACTCTAATGTCACCTAGATACTCCAATGTCACCACACGTATCCGTGAGTAGATTATACGATATGCATCAAACAACTTCACAATCATAATATTCAATCCACACAAAGAACTCCAAGGAGCACCCCAAAGTTTCTATCGGAAAAAAGATAATGAAAACGTGCATCAACCCCTATGCATAGATTACCCCAATGTCACCATAGGAATCCGCGAGTTGAGTGCCAAAACATATATCAAGTGAATCAATATAATACCCCATTGTCACCATGGGTATTCATATGCAAGACATACGTCAAGTGTTCTCAAATCTGAAATATTCAATCAAACAATAACGAAACCTCAAAGGGAAAAGATTTGATTCATCACAACAAGGATAGAGTGGGAAGAAACACCATATGATTGAACTATATTAACAAAGCTCACGATACATCAAGATCGTGCCAAATCAAGAACACGAGAGAGAGAGATAAAACACATAGCTACTGGTACAAACCCTCAGCCCTGAGGGTGAACTACTCCCTCCTCATCATGGAGACTACTGGGATGATAAAGATGGCCTCCGGTGATGATTCCCCCCTCCGGCAGGGTGCCGAAAAAGGGCTGTAGATTAGATCGTGGAGGTATAGAGGCTTGCGGCGGCGTAAAAACTCATCTAGGTTAACTTTCGGGGGTTTCTGAATATATATGATTTTTCAGCATTGGAATCACACGAAGAAGGGCCACAGGGGGCCCACGAGCCACCAGAGCGCGCCTGGGGGGGGGGGGGGCAGGCTCGCCCAGGTGGCTCATGGGGCCCCTATGTCTCTTCTGCCGCTCCTCCGAAGCTTCCTGGGTTTGTTTCCTTCCAAAAAAAATCGTCAAAAAGTTTCGCTGCATTTGGACTTCGTTTGATATGGATTTTCTGGAAAACCAAAAACAAGCAGAAAACAACAACTGGCACTGGGCACTAGGTCAATATGTTAGTCCATAAAAATCATATAAAAGCCGTATAAAAGTGCACCAAAATCATACAAAACTATAATAAACATGGCATGAATACTTCATAAATTATAGATACATTGGAGATGTATCACGGAGCGATTCCACCGGGGATACTTCCCTCCGGGAGGGGGAAATCGGAGCCATCGTCATCACCAACGATCCTCTCATCGTGGGTGGACCAATCTTCATCAACATCTTCATCAGCACCATCTCATCTTAAACCCTAGTTCATCTCTTGTATTCAATATTTGTCTCAAAACCTCAGATTGGTACTTGTGGGTTGCTAGTAGTGTTGATTACATCTTGTAGTTGATGCTAGTTGGTTTATTTGGTGGAAGATTATATGTTCAGATCCATTGTGCTATTTAATACCCCTTTGATCTTGGACATGAATATGATTTGTGAGTAGTTACTTTTGTTCTTGAGGACATGGGAGAAGTCTTGTCATAAGTAATCATGTGAATTTGGTATTCGTTCGATATTTTGATGAAATGTATGATGTTGATTATCTTAGTGGTGTCATGTGAACGTCGACTACATGACACTTCACCATCTTTGGGCCTAAGGGAATGCATTGTGGAGTAGTAATTAGATGATGGGTTGCTAGAGTGACAGAAGCTTAAACCCTAGTTTATGTGCTATTCCGTAAGGGGCTGATTTGGATCCATATGTTTAATGCTATGGTTAGATTTATCTTAATTCTTCTTTCGTAGATGCGGATGCTTGCGAGAGCGGTTAATCATAAGAGGGAGGCTTGTTCAAGTAAGAATAGCACCCAAGCACCGGTCCACCCACATATCAAATTATCAAAGTAGCGAACGCGAATCAAACAAACATGATGAAAGTGACCAGATGAAATTCCCATGTGTCCTCGAGAACGCTTTGCTTATTATAAGAGATCATTCCGGCTTGTCCTTTGCTACAAAAAGGATCGGGCCACCTTGCTGCACTCTTTGTTACTATTGGTACTTGTCACCTGTTACAAATTATCTTGCTATCAAACTACTCGTTACCGATAATTTCAGTGCTTGCAGAAAATACCTTGCTGAAAACCGCTTGTCATTTCCTTCTGCTCCTCGTTGGGTTCGACACTCTTACTTATCGAAAGGACTACGATTGATCCCCTATACTTGTGGGTCATCAAGACTCTTTTCTGGCACCATTGCCGGGGAGTGAAGCGCCTTTGGTGAGTGGAATTTGGTAAGGAAACATTTATATTACGTGCTGAAATTTACTGTCACTATGGAAAGTAATCCTTTGAGGGGTTTGTTCGGGGTATCTTCACCTCGACCGAAAGCACCAAGAGTTGCCCCTCCACCTATTGCACCTACTGAAAATATTTGTTATGAGATTCCTTCGGGTATGATAGATAAACTGCTAGCTAATCCCTATGCAGGAGATGGAACGGTACATCCTGATATGCACTTAATCTATGTGGATGAAATTTGTGGAATGTTTAAGCTTGCAGGTTCTATAGGACGGCGGTTCGACCCGCAATGTTGTATGGCGCTGAGTGTTGGCCGACTAAAAGGCGACATGTACAATAGTTAGGTGTGGCGGAGATGCGCATGTTGAGATGGATGTGTGGCCACACAAGGAAGGACCGAATCCGGAATGATGATATACGAGATAGAGTTGGGGTAGCGCCAATTGAAGAGAAGCTTGTCCAACATCGTCTAAGATGGTTTGGACATATTCAGCGCAGGCCTCCAGAAGCCCCAGTACATAGCGGACGGCTAAAGCGTGCTGATAATGTCAAAAGAGGCCGGGGTAGACCGAACTTGACATGGGAAGAGTCCGTAAAGAGAGACCTGAAGGATTGGAGCATCACCAAATAACTAGCCATGGACAGGGGTGCGTGGAAGCTTGCTATCCATGTGCCAAAACCATGAGTTGGTCGCGAGATCTTATGGGTTTTACCTCTAGCCTACCCCAACTTGTTTGGGACTAAAGGCTTTGTTGTTGTTGTTGTTGTTGTTGTTGTTGTTGTTTAAGCCTGCAGGTTTATCCGGAGATGGAGTTAAGAAGAAAGTATTCCCATTATCTTTGGAGGGAAAGGCATTGACATGGTATAGGCTATGTGATGATACTGATACATGGGACTGGAACCAATTGAAACTGGAATTCCACCAGAAATTTTATCCTATGCATTTGGTTCATCGTGATCGGAATTATATATATAATTTTTGGCCTCGTGAAGGAGAAAGCATCGCTCAAGCTTGGGGGAGGCTTAAGTACATGTTGCATACATGCCCCAAATCATGAGCTCTCTAGAGAAATTATCTTACATAATTTTTATGCTCGGCTTTCTCATGATGATTAAACCATGCTCGATTCTTCTTCGACTAGCTCCTTTATGAAGAAAACTATTGAATTCAGATGGGATCTTCTGGAAAGAATTAAACGCAACTCTGAAGATTGGGAACTTGACAAAGGTAATGAGTCAGGTATAATACTTGAGTTCGATTGTGTTAAATCTTTTATGGATACCGATGCTTTTCATAAGTTTAGCACTAAATATGGATTTGACTCTGAGATAGTAGCTTCCTTTTGTGAATCATTTGCTGCTCATGTTGATCTCCCTAAGGAGAAGTGGTTTAAATATCATCCCCCTGTTAAAGAAAAGATTGAGGAACCTGTTAGTGTTAAAGAAGAAACAATTGTTTACCATGTTAATCCAGTTGTGCCTACTGCTTATATTGAGAAACCACCTTTTCCTGTTAGGATTAAGGAACATGTTAAAATTTCAACTGTGGTTAACAAAAGTAATATTAGAGCACCTAGACCCTCTGAGCAAATTAAAGTTGAACCTAATGTTGCTATGGTTAAAGATCTCTTGGTCAATAATATAGATGGGCATGTTATTTACTTCTGTGATGAAGCAGCTAGAATTGCTAAACCAGACCCTAAAGATAAAAATAGACCTGTAGTAGGCATGCCTGTTGTCTCTGTTAAAATAGGAGATCATTGTTATCATGGCTTATGTGATTTGGGTGCTAGTGTGAGTGCTATTCCGTTTACCTTATATCAAGAAATTATGAATGATGTTGCACCTATTGAAATAGTGGACATTGATGTTACTATTAAACTTGCAAACAGAGATACCATTACACCGCTTGGGATCGTTAGAGATGTTGAAGTCTTGTGTGGAAAAATAAAATACCCTACTGATTTTCTAGTCCTCGGTTCTCCACAAGATAATTTTTGTCCCATTATATTTGGTAGACCTTTCTTGAACACTGTTAATGCCAAGATTGATTGCGCTAAAGAAACTGTTAGTGTTAATTTTGGTGGTATATCTCATGAGTTTAATTTCTCCAAGTTTCGTAGACAACCTCATGATAAAGAATTACCTAGTAAAGATGAAATTATTGGTCTTGCTTCCATTGCCGTACCTCCGACTGATCCCTTAGAACAATATTTACAAGACCATGAAAATGATATGCATATGAATGAAAGAAATGAAATAGATAGGATGTTCTTTGATCAACCACCTATCCTTAAACACAATTTGCCTATTGAAACTCTTGGAGGCCCTCCTCCACGTAAGGGTGACCCTGTATTTGAATTGAAGCAATTGCCTAATACGTTGAAATATGCTTATCTAGATGAAAAGAAGATATATCCTGTTATTATTAGTGCTAACCTTTCAGAGCATGAAGAAAAGAGATTACTGAAAACTCTGAGGAAGCACCGAGCTACTATTGGATATACTCGTGATGATCTTAAGGGCATTAGTCCCACTCTATGTCAGCACAAAATTAATATGGAGCCTGATGCTAAACCAGTTGTCGACCACCAACGACGATTAAATCCTAAAATAAAGGAGGTGGTAAGAACTGAAATATTAAAGCTTCTAGAAGCAGGTATAATCTATCCCATAGCTGATAGTAGATGGGTAAGTCCCGTTCATTGTGTCCCCAAGAAAGGAGGTATTACCGTTCTTCCTAATGATAAAAACGAACTCATTCCGCAAAGAATTGTAACTGGTTATAGGATGGTAATTTATTTTAGAAAATTAAACAAAGCCACTAGAAAAGATCATTACCCCTTACCTTTTATTGATCAAATGTTAGAAAGATTGTCTAAGCATACACACTTTTGTTTCCTAGATGGTTATTCTAGTTTCTCTCAAATACCTGTATCACCTGAAGATCAAGAGAAAACCACCTTTACTTGTCCTTTTGGAACTTATGCTTATCGTCGTATGCCTTTTGGTTTATGTAATGCACCTGCCAGCTTTCAAAGATGTATGACTGCTATATTCTCTGACTTTTGTGAAAAGATTGTTGAGGTTTTCATGGATGATTTCTCCGTTTACGGAATTTCTTTTGATGATTGCTTAAGCAACCTTGATCGAGTTTTGCAGAGATGTGAACAATCTAATCTTGTCTTGAATTGGGAGAAGTGCCACTTTATGGTGAATGAATGTATTGTCTTGGGGCATAAAATTTCTGAAAGAGGTATTGAAGTTGATAAGGCTAAAGTTGATGCAATTGAGAAAATGCCTTGTCCTAAAGATATTAAAGGTATAAGAAGTTTCCTAGGTCATGCTGGTTTCTATAGGCGGTTTTTTAAAGATTTCTCTAAAATTTCTAGACCTCTTACCAATCTCTTGCAAAAAGTTGTTCCATTTATTTTTGATGATGATTGTGTAGAAGCCTTTGAAACACTTAAGAAAGCCTTAACCACTGCACCTATTGTTCAATGATACGTCTCCAACGTATCTATAATTTTTGATTGTTCCATGCTGTTATATTATCAATCTTGGATGTTTTTATATGCATTTACAGGAATTATATATCATTTTTGGAGACTAACCCATTAACTTAGTGCCCAGTGCCAGTTGTTGTTTTCTGCCCTGTTTTTGTTTTACAGAATATCAATACCAAACGAAGTCCAAATGCCACAAAACTTTTTGGAATTTTTTTCTGGACATATACAACACTAGAAGCTTTGGGAGGAGGCCAGAAGACCCAGGGGGTGCCCACGAGGCACCAGGGCGCACCTGGGGGGGCAGGCGCGCCCTGGTACCTCGTGGGGGCACACAGAGCTCCGTTTGACCTAATTCCACCACTATAAATTCCCAAAAAAATCAGAAACCCTCAGGGGAGTCCACGAAATACTTTTTCTGCCGCCACAAGTTTCTGTTCTCGAGAGATCTCATCTGGAGGCCTTCTCCGGTACTCCGCCGGGGGGGGGGGCAATCAATCACGGAGGGGCTCTACATCAACCTTGCTGCCCTTCCGATGATGCGTGAGTAGTTTACCACAGACCTTTGGGTCCATAGGCAGTAGCTAGATGGCTTCTTCACTCTTTTTGATCTTCAATACAATGTTCTCCTCGATGTTCTTGGAGTTCTATCCGATGTAATCACTTTTTGCGGTGTGTTTGTTGGGATCCGATGAATTGTGAGTTTATGATCAGATTATCCATGAATATTATTTGAGTCTTCTCTGATCTCTTTTATGCATAATTATTATAACTTCGTATTTCTTCTCCGATCTATTGATTTGGTTTGGCCAACTAGACTGATTTATCTTACCATGGGAAGAGGTGCTTTGTAATGGGTTCGATCTTGCGGTGCTCAATCCCAGTGACAGAAAGGGACATGACACATATGTATCATTGCTATTAAGGGTGAAAATATGGGGTTTATTCATGCGTGAGTTTACTTTGTCTACATCATGTCATCGTTCTTAAGGCGTTACTCCGTTCTTTATGGACTTAATACACTAGATGCATGCTGGACAGCGGTCGATGTGTGGAGTAATAGTAGTAGATGCAGGCAGGAGTCGGTCTACTTGTCTCGGACGTGATGCCTATATACATGATCATTGCCTTGGATATCGTCATGATTATTTGCTTTTCTATCAATTGCCCAACAGTAATTTGTCTACCCACCGTATGCTATTTTCTTGAGAGAAGCCTCTAGTGAAAACTATGGCCCCGGGGTCTACTTTATCATTTACTAAAACCCTAAAAATACTTGCTGCAATTTTATCTTATTTATTTTATTTTTTATTTTTGTTTCAATCTATCTATCTATCACATACAATTTAATCTTGCAATTTACCGCCGAGGGATTGATAACCCCTCGTTTGCGTTGGGTGCAAGGGTTTGTTGTTTGTGTGCAGGTGCTGCTAACGAGGTGTTGCGTGATTCTCCTACTGGTTCGATAACCTTGGTTTCATAACTGAGGGAAATACTTATCTCTACTATGCTGCATCATCCCTTCCTGTTCGGGGAAAATACCAACGCAAGCTACAAGTAGCATTCAACCACCTGATTGGAACTTGCCTTTTGAAATTATGTGTGATGCTAGTGATTATGCTGTTGGTGTTGTTCTAGGACAAAGAGTTGATAAGAAATTAAATGTTATCCATTATGCTAGTAAAACTCTAGACAGTGCCCAAAGAAATTGTGCTACTACTGAGAAAGAATTTCTAGCAGTTGTGTTTGCATGCGAAAAATTCAGATCTTACATAGTTGATTCTAAAGTAACTGTTCACACTGATCATGCTGCTATTAAATACCTTATGGAAAAGAAAGATGCGAAACCTAGACTCATTAGGTGGGTTCTATTGCTACAGGAATTTGACTTGCATATTATTGATAGAAAGGGAGCTGAGAATCCCGTAGCAGATAATTTGTCTAGAATGGAAAATGTTCTTGATGACCCACTTTCTATTAATGATGATTTTCCTGATGAACAATTAGCTGTCATTAATGTTTCTCGTAATACTCCTTGGTATGCAGACTATGCTAATTATATTGTTGCAAAATTTATACCACCTAGTTTCACATACCAACAAAAGAAAAAGTTCTTCTTTGATTTAAGACATTACTTCTGGGATGACCCACATCTTTATAAAGAAGGAGTAGATGCTATTATTAGACGTTGTATACCTGAGCATGAACATGAACAAATCCTATGAAAGTGTCATTCCGAGGCTTACAGAGGACACCATGCGGGAGACAGAACCGCACATAAGGTACTACAATCTGGTTTTTATTGGCCTACTCTTTTCAAGGATGCTCGTAAGTTTGTCTTATCTTGTGATGAATGTCAAAGAATTGGTAATGTTGGTAGACGTCAGGAAATGCCTATGAATTATTCACTTGTTATTGAACCATTTGATGTTTGGGGATTCGATTACATGCGACCTTTTCCTAAATCCAATGGGTATACTCATATTTTAGTTGCTATTGATTACGTTACTAAGTGGGTAGAAGCTATTCCAACTAGTAGTGTTGATCATAACAGTTCTATTAAAATGCTTAAATAAGTTATTTTCCCGAGGTTCGGAGTCCCTAGGTATTTAATGACTGATGGTGGTTCACATTTTATTCATGGTGCATTCCGTAAACTGCTTGCTAAATATGATGTCAGCCATAGAATTGCATCTCCCTATCACCCTCAATCTAGTGGTCA
Organism: Elymus sibiricus; assembly: GCA_039707655.1. Lineage (NCBI taxonomy): Eukaryota > Viridiplantae > Streptophyta > Magnoliopsida > Poales > Poaceae > Elymus > Elymus sibiricus. The sequence goes on from CM077667.1 coordinate 25,129,413, forward strand.
AGTTGAATTGAGCAATAGAGAAATAAAATTAATTTTGCAAAAAACTGTCAATAGGTCCAGAAATAATTGGTCTAAGAAACTTGATGATGCATTATGGGCTTATAGAACTGCTTATAAAAATCCTATGGGTATGTCTCCTTATAAAATGGTCTATGGAAAAGCATGTCATTTACCTCTTGAGTTAGAACATAAAGCATATTGGGCAATTAAAGAACTCAATTATGATTTTAAACTTGCTGGTGAAAAGAGGTTATTTGATATTAGCTCTTTAGATGAATGGAGAACCCAAGCCTATGAAAATGCCAAGTTATTCAAAGAAAAAGTTAAAAGATGGCATGATAAAAGAATTCAAAAACGGGAATTCAAAGCGGGTGAATATGTTCTATTGTACAATTCTCGTTTGAGATTCTTTGCAGGAAAACTTCTCTCTAAATGGGAAGGACCGTATATCATCAAAGAATTTTATCGCTCCGGAGCCATCAAAATAAACAACTCCGAAGGCACTAATCCGAGAGTGGTGAATGGGCAAAAAATTAAGCATTACATCTTAGGTATGCCTATTAATGTTGAGACTAACATTATTCAAACTATGACACCGGAGGAATACATAAGAGAGACCTTCCAGAACACTCCAGAACCCTGAGAAGGAAGAGGTACGTGATACGGTAAGTAAACCGACTCCAAAAATTCCATAAAAATACTTTCTGTTAGTTTTGGAATATTAGAAAAAATACAAAAATAAGAAACAGCCGAGGGGACCCACGAGGTGCACACGAGGCACCAGGGCGCGCCACCCCCCAGGCGCGCCCTGGTGGCTCGTGGGCCCCTCGTGAGCCTTCCCGACTCCGTTTTCTTCTGGATTACTTGCTTTGCAAGATAAAAATTCTTTATATATACTCCCAGACGTTTTGACCACCGTATCGTAGAAATCTCCTCTGTTCTTGTTTCGTGCTATTTTTCTGACAGATCTAGATCGCTATGGCTCCACCAAGCTCTTGCAAGGATAAGTTCTACGAGAAGGTCATCAACCCCTACCTACCAGAGCTGATGAAACACCCTCAAGCCATCGAGATGCGTGAGGGGGTGCTTCACATCCGGGATGTTCAAGGACCCAAGAAGACCGGGAGCGTGGAGGCCAGGCTCGAAGCGGTGGAGCAGGAGATTTTCAAGTGCCAAGGGATGGTAGAACGTGGACTTAGTGCCAACCACTCCATGATCACGGAATTCACCTGCGATCACAAGGTGGATGGCCAATCAATGGGTGACATTATCTTCATGCTCAACGAACGAATTGACTATCTCCAAGGCCAAATCTATGATCTTCAAAACCAAAATTTTGAGTATGCGGCAAAATTCAAAGGTATGAGTTTAGCTGCAAGTGTCAGGACTCCGGAGACTTGTTCATCCTTTTATGATGGGGAACCTATGCCATGGAAGCCGGAGGACAAGCACACCACTTCATCATCACCATCATCACCGGAGAAAGAAACTTGAGCACATGGGTATGGGCACTCCCCTTGGCTTGTGCCAAGCATGGGCGAGGTGCCCCGGTATCGTATCACCATCACTTTTGTTATCTTTACCTACTTTTAGTGTGATCCTTAGTTATTTCGTGATCTAGTTGAATAAAAGTTTAGTATGATCTATTTTCGAGTGCTAGTTTCGTGATCTATCTATCTATGTAATTGAGTTGAGAGTTATATAATAAAGAGTAGTTGAGTTTTTGCTTCTTTACTTTTATGTTTCAATCCTAGCAATGAAAATAATGAAAAAGATCATATGCTAATCTTATGGAATGTAATGACATTACATAAAGAAAAGTATAAGTGGTAAAATTTATTGAAAGTTAACAAGCATAGCATTGTCAATGATGCAATTCATGAAAAAAATAGGGAAGAGAAGATTCACATGCAAATACACTATCTTGGACATCTTTTATGATTGTGAGCCCCCATTAAGTATTTTATGTCAAATTGTTGACGTTGGACAAGGAAGACAATGTAATGAATTATGTTTGCTTATATTCACATAGAAGCTATATTGTCATAGATCCTTCAACATGTGGTGCTTGCTCAATATCTTTGCTAGCAAAAAAAAGATCCTTCAAGTAAGTTGTCATCGGTGCAAAAAGCAATAAAAATTGCCTCTAAATATGTATGAACTTTTATTGTTAGGGAAAATAAGCTTTGTACGAACTTGTGATGGTAAAGAAATAAAAGCGACGGACTGCATAATAAAGGTTGCTACCACAAGGGGCAATATAAAGTGACGTTCCTTTGCATTAAGAGCTTGTGCGTCCAACAACAAAAAGTGCATGACAACCTCTGCTTCCCTCTACGAAGGGCCTATCCTTTACTTTTATGTATTTAATTTTTATGTAAGAGTCAATAGTGTTCTCCTTTATTCCTTTTTATTTTTCTCTTTTGCAAGCATCATGTGGTGGGGAAGATCTAGGCACATATATCCAGTTGGATATGAGTGATCGTGAGTTATTATTGTTGACATTACCCTTGAGGTGAATAAGTTGGGAGGCGAAATTATAAGCCCCTATCTTTCTATGTGTCTGGCTGAAACTTTTTGCTCCATATATATGTTGTGAGTGTTAGCAATCATAGAAGACTAAATGATGGTTGAGTATGTGGGCTTGCTAAAAAGCTCCTACATGAGACCCTTCCAGAAAATATGATGAATTGCAATTGCATTGTTGACTGAGAACATAGTTTGTTAGTTTTCAAGAAAGTTTATGCCTTATACTTCGTTATTGTGATGAATTGTTACTTGCTCATGAGAAATTCTATGATAAGGAGTATTGCTGTTATAATAATGATCATGATGCTACTATGTCTGTATTTTGTTTTTATCGACACCTCTCTCTCTAAACATGTGGACATGATTATCGATATCGGCTTTCGCTTGAGGACAAGCGAGGTCTAAGCTTGGGGGAGTTGATACGTCCATTTTGCATCATGTTTTCCAACTATTATTTATAGTGTTTTTAATCAATATAACACTCCGTGGAGCAATTCTAATGCCTTTTCTCTCTTAATATGCAAGATTTACATAAGGAGGGAGATTGCCAGCAATTGGAATTCTAGACCTGAAAAAGCTATGTCAGAGATACCTATTTTGCACATCTCCAAATGAGCTGAAATTTCATGGAGATTTATTTTGGAATAAATAAAAAATATTGGAAGAAAGAAGTACCAGAGGGGGCCACCCAGGTGCCCACGAGGCACCAGGGCGCGCCACCCCCCCCCCCCCCCCAGGCGCGCCCTGGTAGCTTGTGGGGCCCCTGGCCAGCCTCCGGTGCCCATTTTCTGGTATATAAGCCCATTTTCCCTAGAAAAAATAAGGAGAAGAGTTTTGGGACAGGGCGCCGCCGTCTCGAGGCGGAACTTGGGCAGGAGCAATTTTGCTCTCCGGCGGAGCGATTCCGCCGGGGATACTTCCCTCCGGGAGGTGGAAATCGGAGCCATCATCATCACCAACGATCCTCTCATCGTGGGAGGACCAATCTTCATCAACATCTTCATCAGCACCATCTCATCTCAAACCCTAGTTCATCTCTTGTATTCAATCTTTGTCTCAAAACATCAGATTGGTACCTGTGGGTTGCTAGTAGTGTTGATTACATCTTGTAGTTGATGCTAGTTGGTTTATTTGGTGGAAGATTATATGTTCAGATCCATTCTGCTATTTAATAACCGTCTGATCTTGGACATGAATATGATTTGTGAGTAGTTACTTTTGGTCTTGAGGACATGGGATAACTCTTGTCATAAGTAATCATGTGAATTTGGTATTCATTCGATATTTTGATGATATGTATGTTGTTGATTCTCTTTGTGGTGTCATGTGAACGTCGACTACATGACACTTCACCATCTTTGCGCCTAAGGGAATGCATTGTGGAGTAGTAATTATATGATGGGTTGCTAGAGTGACAGAAGCTTAAACCCTAGTTTATGCGCTATTCCGTAAGGGGCTGATTTGGATCCATATGTTTAATGCTATGGTTAGATTTATCTTAATTCTTGTTTCATAGTTGCGGATGCTTGCGAGAGGGGTTAATCATAAGTGGAAGGCTTGTTCAAGTAAGAACAGCACCCAAGTACCGGTCCACCCACATATCAAATTATCAAAGTGGCAAATGCGAATCAAACAAACATGATGAAAGTGACCAGATGAAATTCCCATGTGTCCTCGAGAACGCTTTGCTTATTATAAGAGATCGTTCCGACTTGTCCCTTGCTATGAAAAAGGATTGGGCCACCTTGCTGTACTCTTTTTTACTATTGCTACTTGTCACATGTTACAAATTATCTTGCTATCAAACTACTCGTTACCGATAATTTCAGTGCTTGCAGAAAACCGCTTGTCATTTCCTTCTGCTCATCGTCGGGTTCGACACTCTTACTTATCAAAAGGACTACGATTGATCCCCTATACTTGTGGGTCATCAGAGACCCACCTCCACCCAAGGGTGATCCTGTGTTTGAATTAAAGCAATTACCTGATACACTTTATGTCAGCATAAAATTCATGATGAAAAGAAGATATATCCTGTTATTATTAGTGCTAACATTTCAGAGCATGAAGAGAAGAGATTACTTAAAAATCTGAAGAAGCATCATGCTGCTATTGGATATACTCTCAATGATCGTAATGAACCAGCTGGAAGACAATTTGTGTGCAAGACAACAGTACATTTCCGGTCAAAGGTATATCAAGGGTACATATATGGCATTCAATTCGCATATTCCGGAGAGAAGCTTCTGGTATAAGCAACCCAGTCTTCCTCCGCATGCTACCAGGGAAGCTTATGCCACAAGGTTCTGCAGTCGTCCTCAGTACGATATGTGGATGACTTCCAATATAAGATACTCTGTCTTCTCCGGTAAGACACCGCAGAAAGCTTCTGGCATAAGGCACTGAATCTTCCTCAGCAAGCAACCAGAGGAGAAGCTTCTGAGGTACGGTACCCAGTCTTCTTCAGCACGCTATCCCGGCAAAAGCTTCGACCATAAGCTATTCAGTCTTCCTCAGCACGCTACTCTCAGATAGCTTCCAACACAAGCTATCCAGTCCTCGTTAGTACGGCACTAACAACAATCATCGTCGTGGACACAAGAAACTACACAATGAGTTGGCAGCAGATGACAGTGCATCTCAAGCATCAGATCCGCAACAGTTTGGTCAGAAACATGAGTTGGTAAGGACACAAGTCTACCTCGGGAATCAAATGCCCAGATACACATGCTTCCATATATATATATATATATTGTGAGCATGCTGCCAAGGTCATGCAAGTCATTCGTACGATGATGCCAGCCTGGTGAGAACTCGACAACCCCTGAGTTACGCAAGAGGAAGAAAGCCATTATACACCTCAGTGTGTCGCAAGGACTGACAAGATATGAAGTAAGACAATTTGGAACAACTATTTTGACAGCGGATATCAAGGCCAGCTTCCTCCCAACCGACAAAGTGATATCATTAACCTCTGTCACTGTCATGTATGATTCACCACAGTAGTAAGCTCTATACAAGTAACTGTGAACCTGGTATATGATCATGATGAACCATTGCTTACTTTTTCTGGTAACGGCACCACGCCTGTGTTCTGAGCTGCCTTCAGCCATCGGGGGTGGATGCCGATTTTATATTTCTCTTTTCAACAACTGGCCCGTGTTCTGAGCTGATTTTTGGCCGTCTCGGGCAGTTGTTGAGTTTCTTTTGGTAGCAGCGACCCTATGCTCTGAGCTATTCTTCGGCCGTCTTAGGGAACTGCTACATTTTTCTTATCAACACTGTCTCATGCTCTGAGCTGTTTTCAGCCGTCGTGAGCCAAGGTTGAGTTATTTCAGTAATGTCCCAGATCTGAGTTGTAAAGACCGTTCTGGTGGCTACTGATTTATTTGCCGATTTCATGCAAAGGTTTGGATGATCATTGCCCCACAGTTAAAGCTCGAGAGATGATAAACTTGCCAGTTAAACGTTGCTGCAATGCCTGAGGATAAGGATAAGGTATGACTGCCGGAATATTGCACCTGACAGCACCTATGGTCACACGAAGAATTAAGGATAGATATGGCCAAGCTCTTTTGGCAAAAGATTTAAGAGAACAATTATGAAGGAGCAAGACCGGCAACACAGGTATGATAATTGTGGCATGAACAACAAGGTACGGATACCCCAGACAGTCTGATTCCGTATTGATCACCATGAACACACACCCATGGAGTCTACTCTGTTGGTACGGACCTCATATCAAGGTGACAGTTGAATCGTCGGTACGGATTTGTGACAAAGAAGTCAACCAAGATGGTTCAGAAATCCCTGCTAGCAGTCAGATCCCACCAAGAGGACGGTCATGATTCTCAGCATTGTTTTAAACCCGGAGGACATGGATCTACTCGAGTAACCCGATGCAAGGAGTAAATGTTTTGTGTCCATCGAGGAAATTTATGCACAACTCCATTGATACTATCGGTACTGGATAAAAGAATGTCACGTCAAATGGAAGTCACTCCCGGACTTATGAAAATTCTAGCCATGATAATATCAGATAAGTCAGCATGCATAAAAGAAGTGAAGTCAGAGCAAAGATCAACATATGAAGAAAGATTTGTCAGAATGTTGGGTACGGTGAAGCAAACCACCTCCGAGCATGGTCAGCAGATCATATGAAATTCCGTGGGAACATCATATAAAGGAAAAAGGATACCCGAGTTGGAAACGGTTTCCTTAAGTCAGAATATTCATACTGGTTCACTGAGCAGCCAAATCTCGAGGACGAGATTGATCGTAAGGGGGGTAGGTTTGTAACACCCCGATTTTTCGCCCTTTCTTTTTCTTTTGGATTTCTTCGATTTTTTTTTTATTTGGAGTTCTTTTTCCGTGGCTATGTGGTCTTGAAACCTGGGGCGATCATCTCTTCTTGCTCTCCCAAGTGGCTTGTCATTCTCAAATCTATTCCAAGTCCATGTCATTTCCATCTTAGCCCAACCCCAATATTCTTTTCTTGGGAATATTCCTTTTTCTATTAAAGGAATAACCATGTTTGTTCTAGGTTGTGAAGCAACCTATATTTTTGTCATTCCAAAAATTCCCACAAAATTCTCATAAATTCTTTGGATCATATCTTCCACAAATATGTCAAAATCCATCCTTGCCTGGTCCAAAAATAATTCAGGAATATTCATTTCCTATTCTGTCCAGAATGGCACTTTCTGAAGGAAGTGCTATTTATATTTTCTTGATTGCCCTCAACAAATTTTGGGCACTCTTTCACATCCAAATTATTGCCACATGCCAAAATTCAGCTTCATTTGCCTAGTAAATCTTCCTCAGCAAATTCCCAAAGTTTCTGATCAGAGAGAAGCTTTGTAAAGGAAGTACCAGCTAGGGTTATCGAAATGAGTTGAAATTTTGGGAGATCATTTATATGATAAAATAATGACTCTCCACCAAATTTCATCTCCATACAACAAACTATGTGAGCACACCTTAAAATCTTGGTTTCTGGCCACAATTTCAGTTTGTGAAGCAACTATATTTTATATTGCTTCAAAAATTCTGAAATTAATCCACGAGCTAAATATCTATAAATAATCTGAGCATTAAAAAATTACATTATTTAGACAAGCCAATTTCTCTGTAAAATTCCCCCAATTTTCTGTCCAGTGAGGAACATTGTGAAGGAAGTACCATTTTTATTCATCCAATTGGGATAAAAAAATTTATGGCACCTTCATATGCCCAAATCATCATGATCCGCCAATTTTCAGCTCAATCCAAGCATCAATGTGAGTGGTACTTCCTGATCAAGTTTCTGGACCAGTTATTGCAGTTGCAAAGCCACTATGTTAAATACTTGTCCAAATCCCCTCAAAATTCACAGGGTCATAGTCCTTCCTACCATAAACCTCTGAGACATTCTGGTTTGCTCTTAACCTAGCCTATTTGATCACTACTTCCTTCTTAACTGTGCAACAGCCAAGTTCAGTCGACCTCTCCCATCAACCCACAGTGCCTGTCTTCGATCTATCACCTCAGGTAGGACCCACTTAGGAGAGACAACACGCTAGACATTGTTTGATTGGCCAGAGTGCACCGCGTGTGCCTGTGCACGCGGTGACCATGCGGTCTGGCGCACCGAAAGCGTGCTCTGGAACTTTGGGGCCCTCTGCCGCCGCCCAAACGTCGTCCTCCCGCCACCGCACCATGTCCTCTGCGTCGCCACCACTCTCCTGCGTCCGCGTGTACTCTCTGGACCCCTCCCCCTCTCCTCTTTCCTCTCCGGCGAGCACGCCATCCCGGGATGCCCGCGGCCGTCGTCGCTTTGCCGTTGTCTTCTTCCTCCCCGTAGCATCTCAGCGCCGAATACACCTCCCTTAGCCCTCTCTCCCCTCCCCGCGTGCGCGCGTGCACTCGGTCGTGCCAGAGAGCATCAACCGCGAGCTCCCGTCGGCTTCCGGCGAAGGCATCGGCGCCCGGCTATATATAGCCATCCCCTCGGCTCCCCGACCTCACCAACCTTCTCGCCACCCTCCACTAGCCCTCCTCGACCCCTCATTCGAGCGCCGGAGCCCCTCCTCGACGCCCACGGCCGCCATGGCCGCCGCTCAGCCTCGCTTGAATTGGAGCAACCCGAGCTCTCTCCCTCCCTAATGACCTCACCAGAGGACCACCTGGAGCACGGCGAGCCTTCCCATACCCCCAGCTCCTCCCCTACGCCACCACAGACGCCGTGCCAAAACCGCCCGAGCCGCCGTCCGCCATTGTCGAAGGTGCGCGAGCTTCCGCCCTTCCCGAGCTCCGTCTACTCCTTGGTTAGATGCGTCGCAGCGTGCCGAGCTCACCGGTATGCTGGACGCCACTGGAGACGGCCCAGGTCGCCGGGACGGCCGCCGGCGTCGAGCGCCCCTCTCTGCGTCGCGCGCGAGGCCAGGAGGTTGAAGACGCTGACTGGGCCGGCAGGCCCCACCCCAGCGACCCCACTCATCAGTCTCTCAGCCGCGTTGACTCCGGGCCCGCGCAGTCTTAAGTGGAAGCGTATTTCCATAAATACGTTTTCACCTAAGGAAAGCGTATTCTCTTTCTTCTTCGGCCTGGAGTACGCTTTCTTGGTTGGAAAGCGTATTTGCTGAAATACGCCTTCTGTTTTTTCAGCCGCCGGCTGAAACCGTTATGTTGCGGGCGTTTGTCAGTTTAGGGCAGAAACAGACACTTTTCTGTTTGTTTTCTAACTAACGAACAAACGGCCGTACCTCGACAACCGTAACTACGAATCAGGTGATTCCAAAGCCCACGATCTCAGTTCGTCGATCCCGTTCCGATGGTATCATTTCCATGAGGTTGTCACACTGTGAAAATGACCATTTTGCCCTTGCCCCCTAAACAGCTTCGCCGAGAGGGAAACTTTTCTAGCGATTCTTTCCGCGAGTTCATCGCACCTCTCCCCGATGGTTCCTCCACCCCCAGGCAAGCCACGATAGCCACTTGCATGATGGCATTGCAGTAGCCATGGTTTCCACTTGAATATTTAATAATTGTTTGTTTGTTTAATTATTTTGTGAATGCTTCGAATATGCTTGAGAATCCATGTCTATATTTAGGCCATGTTCATTTTCATCTAGTAAGTGATATGATTAATTGCTAAGGATATTCTTATCATGTTTTATTCTGGTAATCATTCCCGATGCTAGTGATAATGTTATGCTCACATGAGTAGTTACTATCTGATATGAAATTACTTGTGATATTCGTTATACCATGCTCATTTGCATCCCATAGACTAAATGATTTATCATTGTTGCTGCTATATTGTTAGATAGTTATGTTTCCCATCCATGGTTACACTGATATCATGCTCATATGCATTGTTCTTTCATTATGTATTTTATTGTGATTCAGCTCATCACCATTCAAGTCAAAACTGACATTAATCGAACTTGAACAAATCTGTTGGCTGAGTCATGGTGCCACCGAATCGAGCTCACCAGTGCAACCACACTTGCCTGGATGGGGAGGCCCTAATGCGGTCTATTGTCATGCCTCTCGCCGGAAGCTCCAACTAAGGAAGGTTATGGGTGTGCGCTACCCTGATCAGGTAGGCGGCCATAAGCCTTGAGTGCCCGAGTTGTAAGGATATCCGAGGTCCCCGTTTGGGACAATGTTATGTTTTGTCCATGAGGATGGCAGCCACAAAGGTGGCGGATGTCACGAGTTGACATCAGGGGCAACCTAGGACATAGCCCAAAGGGGAGTTTGTCGGGAGTGGCCGGGAGAGTGTCATGCAATAGATTGGTTTTGTCGGAATGTCGTTGGTCCACCCGAATGGGAGCACGAGGCCATGAGTTCCGTGGTGTGGGTATAGTGTACTAACCTCTGCAGAGTGTATAATCTATCGATAGCCGCGTCCTCGGTCATGGACACAGTTCGTAGTAGGTCACACTATGGGTCAACAGAAATAATAAGTTGAATAATAAACAACCCCGGTTCGATGAGAAAAGAAGTTGGTTGATCTTTATGTGGTCATGCGATGATCACAGGTAGAGATCAAGCTCCGTGTGGTCATGTGATGATCACGATGGTATAGTTGATACCGAGCTTGGTTGATCCTGAGGTGATCGTGTGATGATCACGATGGTAAGTTGGTGGTTACGAGATAACCTCCGAGCAGAGTAAGTTGCTCCATGAGACCTTAAACGTCGACCCCCCTTGCATGCTAGTGCTAGTGTCATCCTGTTCATATCATGAATTATATGTACATGCCATGCTCATGATGTTGCCATGCTCATGTTGTTGCCATGCTCATGTTGTTGTTCATCATTGATATTTAACCTGTAAATGCCATGCTATTGTTTGTCTTGATTGCTTTGGTTGCTGTGAGCTTGCGAGTACATTCAAAGTACTCACCTGGCGTGTCATGCCAGATTGCAGGTGATGCCGTGATTGCTTGTTTGTCGAGGATCCCGAGGTTGCGCTCTAGGATACGTCCCAGCCAGAGTCCCTGCGGAGTGGAGTTCATCACCGTCGTCGTTGTTCCGCTGCTAGAGTTTATTCCGCTTCGAGTTGTTCCGCTGCTAGCATCGAACTACCTTAGCAGGCGAAGTGTCGCCGTGCCCCTGTAACCTTTGTAATATCGGACCCTTGTACCCCGTTTATTCGTAATAAAGAGTTGATTTGTTCTATGCCAAGCAGTGCCGTATTCCAGAAGACTTGATCTCTGGGCTGGAATACGGGGTGTTCCGGTCTCTCTGAGCCGGGGTGCCACAAGACTTGGTATCAGAGCAGGTCTGGCTGTAGGACGCCCTAGTCAGCGCGAGCGTTAGAAACCGGTAGTTCAGAGTCTAGCTTGCTTGTTGCATTTGGTTATTGCATTTGTTTGCTGCATAGCATGCATATAGACTTATTATATTGTCACTAACGATTGATCTGGTGAGTGTAGGTGGCATCGATGTTGATCCACTACCCGCACCCTCCATTTTTGCATACTCGCTCTTTGGTGTTTGGTGTCATCTCTGTCCCAGCGGAGTGATGCCAAGGTACCTGGTGGTGTCGATCACTTGCAGGATTGATGCACAGGTATCACTCCAATATCTTTCCGCCAGCCACCTATCATTTCGGTGGTAGACATGTTTCTACCCCGGATCGTGCCATCCAACCCGCCGTTTGGTAACCCTCACTGGTCTTTGTTACCAGGAAAGGGCAATGCCAGCAGACCCTGACTACCACCGCTATCCTACCCTATCACCCATTCCTTGGACGAGTACGGTTCCCTTCCGTCCGCTTGATGATGATGTGGCCGTAACATCCGTGTCCCACTACATTATCACCGAGTCCGTCCTCACCCCTCAGCCCATCCAGATGCAACCGGTGCTGAGCCAGCATTTGGTGTAGCTCTGTTTACACCAACCTCTCCACATGATGATTCATTTTCATGCACACCGCCACAACATATTAGATCGTAGTACCGGAGTTCCCTCGAGAATTGTGTGCTTAAGTAGGCATGCATAGTGAGGTGAATAGCTGTGAAGTGTGATGTTGCTTGTATGTAATCTTAATGCTGTGTGTGCTTTTATTTTAGTCGTTTCTTTTGGCTTCTTTCTTTGGGCCCTCGGTGTTACCTTATTTCCCCTTATGAAAGTTGCTCATCAACCGACACCGGACCCAAAGAATCAGTAAGGAGTTCAAATATTTTGAAGCTCAGCTAAAAATTATGAAACTCTCAGCTGACTGCATTATATTGAGAATATTCGGTATGAATACAAAATGATATTCTGGAATAACTATCAGCATCAAGACTGACTCAGTGTGCAAACTCACAATCGTAATGAACCAGCTGGAAGACAATTTGTGTGCAAGACAACAGTACATTTCCGGTCAAAGGAATATCAAGGGTACATATATGGCATTCAATTTGCATATTCCGGAGAGAAGCTTCTGGTATAAGCAACCCAGTCTTCCTCCGCATGCTACCAGGGAAGCTTATGCCACAAGGTTCGGCAGTCTTCCTCAGTACGATATGTGGATGACTTCCAATATAAGATACTCTGTCTTCTCCGTTAAGCCACCGCAGAAAGCTTCTGGCATAAGGCACTGAATCTTCCTCAGTAAGCAACCGGAGGAGAAGCTTCTGAGGTACGGTACCCAGTCTTCTTCAGCACGCTATCCCGGCAAAAGCTTCGAGCATAAGCTATTCAGTCTTCCTCAGCACGCTACTCTCAGATAGCTTCCAACACAAGCTATCCAGTTCTCGTCAGTACGGCACTAACAACAATCATCGTCGTGGACACAAGAAACTACACAATGAGTTGGCAGCAGATGATAGTGCATCTCAAGCATCCGATCCGCAACAGTTTGGTCAGAAACACGAGCTGGTAAGGACACAAGTCTACCTCGGGAATCAAATGCCCAGATACACATGCTTCCATATATATTGTGAGCATGCTGCCAAGGTCATGCAAGTCATTCGTACGATGATGCCAGCCTGGTGAGAACCCGACAACCCCTAAGTTACGCAAGAGGAAGAAAGCCAGTATACACCTCAGTGTGTCGCAAGGACTGACAAGCTATGAAGTAAGACAATTTGGAACAACTATCTTGACAGCGGATATCAAGGCCATCTTCCTCCCAACCGACAAAGTGATATCATTAACCTCTGTCACTGTCATGTATGATTGACCACAGCAGTAAGCTCTATACAAGTAACTGTGAACCTGGTATATGATCATGATGAACCCTTGCTTACTTTTTCTGGTAACGGCACCACGCCTATGTTCTGAGCTGCCTTCAGCCGTCGGGGGTGGATGCCGATTTTATATGTCTCTTTTCAACAACTGGCCCGTGTTCTGAGCTGATTTTTGGCCGTCTCGGGCAGCTGTTGAGTTTCTTTTGGTAGCAGCGACCCTATGCTCTGAGCTATTCTTCGGCCGTCTTAGGGAACTGCTACATTTTTCTTATCAACATTGTCTCATGCTCTGAGCTGCTTTTCAGCCGTCGTGAGCCAAGGTTGAGTTATTTCAGTAATGTCCCAGATCTGAGTTGTAAAGACCGTTCTGGTGGCTATTGATTTATTTGCCGATTTCATGCAAAGGTTTGGATGATCATTGCCCCATAGTTAAAGCTCGAGAGATTATAAACTTGCCAGTTAAATGTTGCTGCAATGCCTGAGGATAAGGATAAGGTATGACTGCCGGAATATTGCACCTGACAGCACCTATGGTCACACGAAGAATTAAGGATAGATATGGCCAAGCTCTTTTGGCAAAAGATTTAAGAGAACAATTATGAAGGAGCAAGACCGGCAACACATGTATGATAATTGTGGCATGAACGACATGGTACGGATACCCCAGACAGTCTGATTCCGTATTGATCACCATGAACACACACCCAAGGAGTCTACTCTATTGGTACGGACCTCATATCAAGGTGACAGTTGAATCGTCGGTACGAATTTGAGACAAAGAAGTCAGCCAAGATGATTCAGAAATCCCTGCTAGCAGTCAGATCCCACCAAGAGGACGGTCATGATTCTCAGCATTGTTTTAAACCCGGAGGACATGCATCTACTCGAGTAACCCGATGCAAGGAGTAAATGTTTTGTGTCCATCGAGGAAATTTATGCACAACTCCATTGATACTATCGGTACTTGATAAAAGAATGTCACGTCAAATGGAAGTCACTCCCGGACTTATGAAATTTCCAGCCATGATAATATCAGATAAGTCAGCAGGCATAAAAGAAGTGAAGTCAGAGCAAAGATCAACATCTGAAGAAAGATTTGTCAGAATGTTGGGTACGGTGAATCAAACCACCTCCGAGCATGGTCAGCAGATCATATGAAATTCCGTGGGAACATCATATAAAGGAAAAAGGATACCCGAGTTGGAAACGGTTTCCTTAAGTCAGAATATTCATACTGGTTCACTGAGCAACCAAATCTCGAGGACGAGATTTATCGTAAGGGGGGTAGGTTTGTAACACCCCGATTTTTGGCCCTTTCTTTTTCTTTTGGATTTCTTCGAATTTTTTTTATTTGGAGTTCTTTTTCCGTAGCTATGTGGTCTTGAAACCTGGGGAGATCATCTCTTCTTCCTCTCCCAAGTGGCTTGTCATTCTCAAATCTATTCCAAGTCCATGTGATTTCCATCTTAGCCCAACCCCAATATTTTTTTCTTGGGAATATTCCTTTTTCTATTAAAGGAATAACCCTGTTTGCTCTGGGTTGTGAAGCAACCTATATTTCTGTCATTCCAAAAATTCCCACAAAATTCTCATAAATTCTTTGGATCATATCTTCCACAAATATGTCAAAATCCATCCTTGCCTAGTCCAAAAATAATTCAGGAATATTCATTTCCTATTCTGTCCAGAATGGCACTTTGTGAAGGAAGTGCTATTTATATTATCTTGATTGCCCTCAAAAAAATTTGGGCACTCTTTCACATCCAAATTATTGCCACATGCCAAAATTCAGCTTCATTTGCCTTGTAAATCTTCCTCAGCAAATTCCCAAAGTTTCTGACGAGAGAGAAGCTTTGTAAAGGAAGTACCAGCTAGTTTTATCCAAATGAGTTGAAATTTTGGGAGATAATTTATATTATAAAATAATATCTCTCCACCAAATTTCATCTCCATTCAACAATCGATGTGAGCACACCTTAAAATCTTGGTTTCTGGTCACAATTTCAGTTTGTGAAGCAACTATATTTTATATTGATTCAAAAATTCTGGAATTAATCCAGGACCTAAATATCCCTAAATAATGTGAGCATTACAAAAATCACATTATTTAGCCAAGCCTATTTCTCTGCAAAATTCCCCCAATTTTCTGTCCAGTGAGGAACATTGTGAAGGAAGTACCATTTTTATTCATCCAATTGGGATGAAATTTTTATGGCACCTTCATATGCCCAAATCATCATCCTCCACCAATTTTCAGCTCAACCCAAGCATCTATGTGAGTGCTACTTCCTGATCAAGTTTCTGGACCAGTTATTGCAGTTGCAAAGCCACTATGTTAAATACTTGTCCAAATCCTCTCAAAATTAACAGGGTCATAGTCCTTCCTACCATAAACCTCTGAGACATTCTGGTTTGCTCTTTACCTAGCCCATTTGATCACTACTTCCTTCTTAAGTTTGCAACAGCAAAGTTCAGTCGACCTCTCCCATCCACCCACAGTGCCTTTCTTCGATCTATCACCTCAGGTAGGACCCACTTAGGAAAGATAGCACGCTAGACATCGTTTGATTGGTCAGAGTGCACCGCGTGCGCCTGTGCACGCGGTGACCACGCGGTCTGGCGTGCCGAAAGCGTGCTCTGGAACTTTGGGGCCCTCTGCCGCCGCCCAAACGTCGTCCTCCCGCCACCGCACCATGTCCTCTGCGTCGCCACCACTCTCCTGCGTCCGCGTGTACTCTCTGGACCCCTCCCCCTCTCCTCTTTCCTCTCCGGCGAGCACGCCATCCCGGGATGCCCGCGGCCATCGTCGCTTTGCCGTTGTCTTCTTCCTCCCCGTAGCATCTCAGCGCCGAATACACCTGCCCTAGCCCTCTCTCCCCTCCCCGCGTGCGCACATGCACTCGGTCATGCCAGAGAGCATCAACCGCGAGCTCCCGTCGGCTTCCGGCGAAGGCATCGGCGCCCGGCTATATATAGCCATCCCCGCGGCTCCCCGACCTCACCAACCTTATCGCCACCCTCCACTAGCCCTCCCCGACCCCTCATTCGAGCGCCGGAGCCCCTCCTCGACCCCCACGACCGCCATGGCTGCCGCTCAGCCTCGCTTGAATTGGAGCAACCCGACCACTCTCCCTCCCTACTGACCTCACCAGAGGACCACCTGGAGCACGGCGAGCCTTCCCATACCCCCAGCTCCTCCCCTACGCCACCACAGACGCCGTGCCGAAACCGCCCGAGCCGCCGTCCACCATTGTCGAAGGTGCGCGAGCTCCCGCCCTCCCCGAGCTCCGTCTACTCCTTGGTTAGATGCGTGGCGGCGTGCCGAGCTCGCCGGTATGCTGGACGCCGCCGGAGACGGCCCAGGTCGCCGGGACGGCCGCCGGCGTCGAGCGCCCCTCTCTGCGTCGCGCGCGAGGCCAGGAGGTTGAAGACGCTGACTGGGCCGGCGGGCCCCACCCCAGCGACCCCACTCGTCAGTCTCTCAGCCGCGTTTACTCCGGGCCCGCGCAGTCTTAAGTGGAAGCGTATTTCCATAAATACGTTTTCACCTAAGGAAAGCGTATTCTCTTTCTTCTTCGGACTGGAGTACGCTTTCTTGGTTGGAAAGCGTATTTGCTGAAATACGCCTTCTGTTTTTTCAGCCGCCGGCTGAAACCGTTAAGTCACGGGCGTTTGTCAGTTTAGGGCAGAAACGGACACTTTTCTGTTTGTTTTCTGACTAACGAACAAACGGCCGTAACTCGACAACCGTAACTCCGAATCAGGTGATTCCAAAGCCCACGATCTCAGTTCATCGATCCCGTTCCGATGGTATCATTTTCATGAGGTTGTCACACTGTGAAAATGACCATTTTGCCCTTGCCCCCTAAACAGCTTCGCCGAGAGGGAAACTTTTCCGGCGATTCTTTCCGCGAGTTCATCGCACCTCTCCCCGATGGTTCCTCCACCCCCAGGCAAGCCACGACAGCCACTTGCATGATGGCATTGCAGTAGCCATGGTTTCCACTTGAATATTTAATAATTGTTTGTTTGTTTAATTATTTTGTGAATGCTTCGAATATGCTTGAGAATCCATGTCTATATTTAGGCCATGTTCATTTTCATCTAGTAAGTGATACGATTAATTGCTAAGGATATTCTTATCATGTTTTATTCTGGTAATCATTCCCGATGCTAGTGATAATGTTATGCTCACATGAGTAGTTACTATCTGATATGAAATTACTTGTGATATTCGTTACACCATGCTCATTTGCATCCCATAGACTAAATGATTTATCATTGTTGCTGCTATATTGTTAGATAGTTATGTTTCCCATCCATGGTTACACTGATATCATGCTCATATGCATTGTTCTTTCATTATGTATTTTATTGTGATTCAGCTCATCACCATTCAAGTCAAAACTGACATTAATCGAACTTGAACAAATATGTTGGCTGAGCCATGGTGCCACCGAATCGAGCTCACCAGTGCAACCACACTTGCCTGGATGGGGAGGCCCTAATGCGGTCTATTATCATGCCTCTCGCCGGAACCTCCAACTAGGGAAGGTTATGGGTGTACGCTACCCTGATCAGGTAGCCGACCATAAGCCTTGAGTGCCCGAGTTGTAAGGATATCCGAGGTCCCCGTTTGGGACAATCTTATGTTTTGGCCATGACGATGGCAGCCACAAAGGTGGCGGATGTCACGAGTTGACATCAGGGGCAACCCAGGACATAGCCCAAAGGGGAGTTTGTCGGGAGTGGCCAGGAGAGTGTCATGCAATAGATTGGTTTTGTCGGAATGTCGTTGGTCCACCCGAATGGGAGCACGAGGCCATGAGTTCCGTGGTGTGGGTACAGTGTACTAACCTCTACAGAGTGTATAATCTATGGATAGCCGTGTCCTCGGTCATGGACACAGTTCGTAGTAGGTCACACTATGGGTCAACAGAAATAATAATCTCAATAATAAACAACCCCGGTTCGATGAGAAAAGAAGTTGGTTGATCTTTATGTGGTCATGCGATGATCACAGGTAGAGATCAAGCTCCGTGTGGTCATGTGATGATCACGATGGTATAGTTGATACCGAGCTTGGTTGATCCTGAGGTGATCGTGTGATGATCACGATGGTAAGTTGGTGGTTACGAGATAACCTCCGAGCAGAGTAAGTTGGTCCATGAGACCTTAAACGTCGACCCCCCTTGCATGCTAGTGTTAGTGTCATCCTGTTCATATCATGAGTTATATGTACATGCCATGCTCATGATGTTGCCATGCTCATGTTGTTCCCATGCTCATGTTGTTGTTCATCATTGATATTTAACCTGTAAATGCCATGCTGTTGTTTGTCTTGATTGCTTTGGTTGTTGTGAGCTTGCGAGTACATTCAAAGTACTCACCTCGTGTGTCATGCCAGATTGCAGGTGATGCCGTGATTGCTTGTTTGTCGAGGATCCCGAGGTTGCGCTCTAGGATACGTCCCAGCCAGAGTCCCTGCGGAGTGGAGTTCATCACCGTCGTCGTTGTTCCGCTGCTAGAGTTTATTCCGCTTTGAGATGTTCCGCTGCTAGCATCGAACTACCTTAGCAGGCGAAGTGTCGCCGTGCCCCTGTAACCTTTGTAATATCGGACCCTTGTACCCCGTTTATTCGTAATAAAGAGTTGATTTGTTCTATGCCAAGCAGTGTTGTATTCCAGAAGATTTGATCTCTCGGCTGGAATATGGGGTGTTCCGGTCTCTCTGAGCCGGGGTGCCACAACCCGTTGTTGATCATCAAAGAAGGCTGAATACTAAAATGAAGGATGTGGTAAGAACTGAAATATTAAAACTTCTGGAGGCAGGTATAATTTATCCCATAGCTGATAGTAGATGGGTAAGTCCTGTTCATTGTGTTCCTAAGAAAGGAGGTATTACCGTTGTTCCTAATGATAAAAATGAACTTATCCCACAAAGAATTGTAACTGGTTATAGGATGGTAATTGATTTCAGGAAATTGAATAAAGCTACTAGGAAAGATCATTATCCCTTGCCTTTTATTGATCAAATGTTAGAAAGATTATCTAAGCATACACACTTTTGCTTCCTAGATGGTTATTCTGGTTTCTCTCAAATACCTGTCTCACCTGAAGATCAAGAGAAAACCACCTTTACTTGTCCTTTTGGAACTTATGCTTATCGTTGTATGCCTTTTGGTTTATGTAATGCACCTGCTACCTTTCAAAGATGTACGACTGCTATATTCTCTGACTTTTATGAAAATATTGTTGAGGTTTTCATGGATGATTTCTCCGTTTACGGAACTTCTTTTGATGATTGCTTGAGCAACCTTGATCGAGTTTTGCAGAGATGTGAAGAAACTAATCTTGTCTTGAATTGGGAGAAGTGCCACTTTATGGTGAATGAAGGTACAGTCCTTGGGCATAAAATTTCTGAAAGAGGTATTGAAGTTGATAAAGCTAAAGTTGATGCTATTGAGAAAGTGCCATGTCCTAAAGATATATCTCATGAATGATTGTGTTAAAGAGAAGGTTAGAGTTAAGTTTGGTGATATATCTCATGAATTTAATTTCTCTAAGTTTAGTAGACAACTTCATGATAAAGAGTTATCCAATAAAGATGAAATTATAGGTCTTGCTTCTATTGCTGTGCCTCCTACTGATCCTTTAGAACAATATTTGCTAGACCATGAAAATGATATGAATATGAATGAAAGAAATGAAATAGATGAGTTGTTCTTTAAACAAGCACCTATCCTTAAACATAATTTGCCTGTTAAAACCTTGTGAGACCCACCTCCACCCAAGGGTGATCCTTTGTTCGAATTAAAGCAATTACCTGATACACTTTTTGTCAGCACAAAATTCATGATGAAAAGAAGATATATCCTGTTATTATTAGTGCTAACCTTTCAGAGCATGAAGAAAAGAGATTACTTAAAACTCTAAAGAAGCACCGTGCTGCTATTGGATATACTCTCAATGATCTTAAGGGCATTAGTCCCACTTTATGTCAGCATAAAATTCATATGGAGCCAGACGCTAAACCCATTGTTGATCATCAAAGAAGGCTGAATCCTAAAATGAAGGATGTGGTAAGAACTGAAATATTAAACCTTCTGGAGGCAGGTATAATTTATCCCATAGCTGATAGTAGATGGGTAAGTCTTGTTCATTGTGTTCCTAAGAAAGGAGGTATTACCGTTGTTTCTAATGATAAAAATGAACTTATCCCACAAAGAATTGTAATTGGTTATAGGATGGTAATTGATTTCAGGAAATTGAATAAAGCTACTAGGATAGATCATTATCCTTTGCCTTTTATTGATCAAATGTTAGAAAGATTATCTAAGCATACACACTTTTGCTTCCTAGATGGTTATTCTGGTTTCTCTCAAATACCTATCTCACCTGAAGATCAAGAGAAAACCACCTTTACTTGTCCTTTTGGAACTTATGCTTATCGTTGTATGCCTTTTGGTTTATGTAATGCACCTACTACCTTTCAAAGATGTATGACTGCTATATTCTCTGACTTTTGTGAAAAGATTGTTGAGGTTTTCATGTATGATTTCTCCGTTTACGGAACTTCTTTTGCTGATTGCTTGAGCAACCTTGATCTAGTTTTGCAGAGATGTGAAGAAACTAATCTTGTCTTGAATTGGGAGAAGTGCCACTTTATGGTGAATGAAGGTATAGTCCTTGGGCATAAAAAATTTGAAAGTGGTATTGAAGTTGATAAAGCTAAAGTTGATGCTATTGAGAAAATGCCATGTCCTAAAGATATCAAAGGTATAAGAAGTTTCCTCGGTCATGCTGGTTTCTATAGAAGGTTTATAAAAGACTTCTCTAAAATTTCTAGGCCTCTTACTAATCTCTTGCAAAAAGATGTTCCATTTGTTTTTGATGATGATTGTGTAGAAGCCTTTGAAATACTTAAGAAAGCCTTAATTTCTGCACCTATTGTTCAACCACCTGATTGGAACCTACCCTTTGAAATTATGTGTGATGCTAGTGATTATGATGTTGGTGCTATTCTAGGACAAAGAGTTGATAAGAAATTGAATGTTATTCATTATGCTAGTAAAACTCTAGACAGTGCTCAAAGAAATTATGCTACTACTGAGAAAGAATTTTTAGCAGTTGTGTTTGCATGTGATAAATTCAGATCTTACATAGTTGATTCCAAAGTTACTATTCACACTGATCATGCTGCTATTAAATATATTATGGAAAAGAAAGATGCTAAACCTAGACTTATTAGGTGGGTTCTTTTGCTACAAGAATTTGATTTGCATATTGTTGATAGAAAGGGAGCTGAGAATCCCGTAGCTAATAATTTGTCTAGAATGGAAAATGTTCTTGACGACCCACTTCCTATTAATAATGATTTCCCTGATGAACAATTAGCTGTCATAAATGCTTCTTGTAATACTCCTTCGTATGCAGACTATGCTAATTACATTGTTGCTAAATATATACCACCTAGTTTCACATACCAACAAAAGAAAAAGTTCTTCTTTGATTTAAGACATTACTTTTGGGATGACACACACTTATATAAAGAAGGAGTAGATGGTATTATTAGACGTTGTGTACCTGACCATGAACAGGAACAAATCCTATGTAAGTGTCACTCCGAGGCATATGGAGTACACCATGCGGGAGACAGAACTGCACACAAGGTATTACAATCTGGTTTTTATTGGCCTACTCTTTTCAAAGATGCACGTAAGTTTGTCCTTTCTTGTGATGAATGTCAAAGAATTGGTAATGTTGGTAGACGTCTAGAAATGCCTATGAATTATTCACTTGTTATTGAACCATTTGATGTTTGGGGTTTTGATTATATGGGACCTTTCCCTAAATCCAATGGGTATACTCATATTTTAGTTGCTATTGATTATGTTACTAAGTGGGTAGAAGCTATTTCAACTAGTAGTGCTGATCATAACACTTCTATGAAAATGCTTAAAGAAGTTATATTCCCGAGGTTTGGAGTCCCTAGATATTTAATGACTGATGGTGGTTCACATTTTATTCATGGGCTTTCCGTAAACTGCTTGCTAAATATGATGTTCATCATAGAATTGCATCTCCTTATTATCCTCAGTCTAGTGGTCAAGTTGAATTAACTAATAGAGAAATAAAATTAATTTTGCAAAAGGCTGTTAATAGATCTAGAAAGAATTGGTCTAAGAAACTTGATGATGCATTATGGGCCTACAGAACTGCTTATAAAAATCCTATGGGTATGTCTCCATATAAAATGGTTTATGGAAAAGCATGTCATTTACCTCTTGAGTTAGAACATAAAGCATATTGGGCAATTAAAGAACTTAACTATGATTTTAAACTTGCCAGTGAAAAGAGGTTATTTGATATTAGTTCTTTAGATGAATGGAGAACCCAAGCTTATGAAAATGCCAAGTTGTTTAAAGAAAAGGTTAAAAGATGGCATCATAAAAGAATTCAAAAACGGGAATTCAAAGTAGGTGATCATGTTCTATTATACAATTCTCGTTTAAGATTTTTTGCAGGAAAACTTCTCTCTAAATGGGAAGGGCCGTATATCATCGAAGAAGTTTATCGCTCCGGAGCCATCAGAATAAACAACCCTGGAGGCAATAACCTGAGAGTAGTTAATGGGCAAAGAATTAAACATTATATCACAGGTACTCCCATTAATGTTGAAACTAATATTATTCAAAAAATGACGTCGGAAGAGCACATAGAGGAAACCTTCCGGAATGCTCCAGAAGCCTAAAAAGGAGTAGGTATGAGGTACGGTATGTAAACCGACTCCAAAACTTCCATAAAGGTACTTTCTGTCCGTTTTGGAATATATAAAAAATTAGGAAAATAATAAACAGTCTGAAAAGTACACGAGGAGGCGACAAGCCTGGGGGGCCCGCCCTACCCCCTAGGGCGCGCCTACCAGGCTTGTGGCCCCCTCGTGGACTTTCCCGACTCCGTTTTTCTTCCGTATTACTTGTTATGCACGGGAAAAATTCATTATATATACTCACGAGTGTTTTGACCACCGCATCGCAAGTTTCCCCTTTGTTCTTGTTTCGTGCTGTTTTCCATCAGATTTCCGAGGCCAGGCATCATGTCTTCCTCTTCCTCCAACAATGTGGGAGACGATGCTTGGTTGCTGCAGATGGAACTCAGGAGGGAGGAGGAAGGAGAGGCTACCATGGAAGAAGATGATGGAAATTCACTAGAGGTCCACCCTCAGGCTTCCGAGAGGGGTACGCTTGTCGGCTGATATGTCTCCAACGTATCTATAATTTATGAAGTATTCATGCCATGTTTATAATAGTTTTGTATGATTTTGGTGCACTTTTATATGGCTTTTATATGATTTTTATGGACTAACATATTGACCTAGTGCCCAGTGCCAGTTGCTGTTTTCTGCTTGTTTTTGGTTTTCCAGAAAATCCATATCAAATGAAGTCCAAATTTGATACGTCTCCGTCGTATCTACTTTTCCAAACACTTTTGCTCTTGTTTTGGACTCTAATTTGCATGATTTGAATGAAACTAACCCGGACTGACGCTATTTTCAGCAAAACTACGATGGTGTTGTTTTTTGTGTAGAAATACAAGTTCTTGGAATTGGACGAAACTTTTTGGAGATTTTTTATGGAATATATAAAAAATATTGGAGCCAAGACCTACTGGAGGGGGGCCACCTGCTGCCCACGAGGCACCAGGGCGCGCCACCCCCCCCCCCCGGCGCGCCCTGGTGGCTTGTAGGGCCCACGTGGCTCCGCTGACCCTAATCTCAGGCCTATAAATTCACAATTCGAGAGAAAAAAATAAGAGAGGAAGTTTTATTGCGTTTCACGATACAGAGCCGCTGCCACCTCCTGTTCTTCATCGGGAGGCCAGATACGGAGTCCGTTCGGGGCTCCGGAGAGGGGGATCTTCCGGCATCGTCATCATCAACCATCCTTCATCACCAATTTCATGATGCTCACCGCCAGGAGTGAGTAATTCCTTCGTAGGCTTGCTGGACGGTGATGCGTTGGATGAGATTTATCATGTAATCGAGTTAGTTTTGTTAGGGCTTGATCCCTAGTATCCACTATGTTCTGAGATTGATGTTGCTATGACTTTGCTATGCTTAATGCTTGTCACTAGGGCCCGAGTGCCATGATTTCAGATCTGAACACTTTATGTTTTCATGAATATATTTGTGTTCTTGATCCGATCTTGCAAGCTATATGCACCTGCTACGTGTTATGATCCCCATACCCCAAGGTGACAATAATTGGGATTCTTTCCGGTGATTGCCGTAGTTTGAGGAGTTCATGTATTCACTATGTGCTAATGCTTTGTTCCGGTTCTCAATTAAAAGGAGGCCTTAATATCCCTTAGTTTCCTTATGGACCTCGCTGCCACGGGAGGGTAGGACAAAAGATGTCATGCAAGTTCTTATCGCAAGCACGTCTGACTATATACGGAATAGATGCCTACATTACATTGATGAATTGGAGCTAGTTCTGTGTCGCCCTAGGTTATGACTATTACATGATGAATGTTATCCAACAAAATCACCGATCCAATGCTTACGAGCTTTTCACATATTGTTCTTGCTAAGTTACTACTGTTGCTACTACTGTCACAATTGCTACTACTGTTGCTGCTACCGTTGCCGTTACTGTTACTCTTATTGCTACTGCTATCAAACTATCATACTACTATGCTACTGATCGCTCTGCTGCAGATATTTAGTCTCCAGGTGTGGTTGAATTGACAACTCAACTGCTAATACTTGCAAATATTCTTTGGCTCCCCTTGTGTCGAATCAATAAATTTGGGTTGAATACTCTACCCTCGAAAACTGTTGCGATCCCTTATACTTGTGGGTTATCAAGACCCTTTTCTGGTGCCGTTGCTTGGCAGCATAGCTCTATTTGCTGAGTCACTTGGGATTTATATCTGTTGATCACTATGAAGAATCTGAAGGATGCTAAGACCAAGATCGTTCCCTCTAAGACGAGGGGAGGTAAGGAACCGCCATCTAGCTCTGCACTTGATTCACCTTCTGTTTTGAGTAAATTTGCAACACCACCACATGCTATTAATTCTGATATGTCGCAAGTTATTGATGGTACCACCTCTGCTATGAATGATACTCATGATGATGCTACTACTATGCTAGATAATGCTGTGCCACTTGGTTCATTTCTTGCTGAACAAATTGCTAAAGCTAAAGAAACTGAAAATGTTGAAACTCTTGAAAATTGTGATTCACCTATTATACCTAGCTCTCCTACTAGAGTTGAAACACCTGATGAACATTGCTTTGATAGGGAGACGGCTAGAGCCATTCTTGCTTGTAATGATAGAAATGAAGTTATAAAATTGCTTGCTGAAATGAAAGAAAAATCTCTGAGGGAGAGAATGAAATATGATCCTAAGTTTGCTACCTCTCCCATATTTGTTACTGATAAGGATTATGAATTCTCTGTTGATCCCGAGTTAATTACTTTGATTGAATCTGATCCTTTCCATGGCTATGAAACTGAAACCGTTGTGGCACATCTCACTAAATTAAATGATATAGCCACCCTATTTGCTCATGAGGAAAAAAAATTCTCTATTACTATATTCTTAAGTTGTTTCCTTTCTCATTAAAGGGTGATGCTAAGGAATGGTATAATAGTCTTGCTCCTGGATGTGTGCGTAGTCCCCAGGATATGATTTATCACTTCTCCAAAAAATATTTTCCTACTCATAAGAAACAAGCTACTTTACAAGAAATATTTAACTTTGTGCAAATTAAAGAAGAGAATCTCCCTCAAGCTGGGGGGAGGCTTCTCCAATTACTCAATGCTTTGCCCGATCATCCTCTTAAGAAAAATGAAATACTTGATATCTTCTATAATGGACTAACCGATGCTTCTAGGGACTACCTAGATAGTTGTGCGACTTGTGTTTTCAGGGAACGGACTATTGAACAAGCTGAGGAATTATTGAATAATATATTAAAGAATGATAATGATTGGACACTTCCTGAACCACAGCCTAAACCCACTCCGAAGAAGAGGGGTATTTTATATCTCAGTCCTGAAGATATGCAAGAAGCAAAGAAATTTATGAAGGAAAAAGGTATTAAAGCTGAAGTTGTTAAGAATCTACCACCTATTGAAGAAATACATGGTCTTGACACACCGCCCCATGTAGTAGAGGTAAATTCTCTAATAAAGTTTGATGAAGGTGATATTCCTTATAACAAACCTCCTAGTCAATGCTTGTATGAATTTGACAATTATATTATTAAGCAAGATCATTTTAATGCAAATGTTATGAAACAATTGAAACGAAATGCTTACATGATTGATCACTTCAGTGACTTGTTATTTAGAATTGCTAATGATGTTAAAGGTGTAAGTAAACATGCATCTATGGTTCAAACCCAATTAGAACAAGTTGCTAAATCTCAAAGTGAATTGCTCAATGAAATGAACAACGATATGAATGATCATGCTATTAGAGTAATGACTAGAGGAGGTAGAATGACTCAAGAGCCACTTTATCCTGAAGGTCACCCTAAAAGAATTGAACAAGACTCTCAAAGAATTAATGTTGATGCACCTAGTCCATCTAAAAAGAAAAAGAAAAAGAAAAATGATAGGACTTTATATACTTCTAGTGAACCCGAGGTAGAAAAACCCTAGGAGGATAGTAATGATGTTTCTATTTCCGATGCTGAAACACAATCTGGTAATGAACATTCACCTGATGATAATAATAATGATGATGCTCATGTGGATACCCAACCAGATAATGATAAAGAACTTGATAATGATGTTGAAATAGAACCTGCTATCGATCTTGATAACCCACCTCCTAAAAATAAACGTTATGATAAAAGAGACTTCGTTGCTAGAAAACATGGTAAAGAAAGAGAACCATGGGTTCAAAAACCCATGCCCTTTCCTCCTAAACCATCGAAGAAAAAGGATGAGGAAGAATTTGAACCCTTTGCTAAAATGCTTAGGCCAGTCTTTTTGCGTACTCGTTTGATTGATATTTTAAATATGGCCCCTTATGCTAAATATATGAAAGACATTGTCACAAACAAAAGAAAGATACCTGAAGCTGAGATCTCTACCATGCTTGCAAATTATTCTTTTAAGGATGGAGTACCTAAGAAACTAGGAGATCCAGGAATACCAACTATACCATGCTCCATTGAACGAAATTATGTCAAAACTGCTTTGTGTGATTTAGGAGCCGGTGTTAGTGTTATGTCGTTCTCTTTATATAAAAGACTTGATTTGAATAAACTCACTCCCACTGAAATATCATTGCAAATGGCTGACAAATCAACTGCCATACCTATCGGTGTTTGTGAGGATGTTCTCGTTGTAGATGCAAATGTTATTATCCTAACAGACTTTGTTATACTTGATATGCCTGAGGACGACAACATGTCGATTATCCTTGGTAGACCCTTTTTGAATACTGCAGGGGCTATTATCGATTGCAAGAAAAGCAAGGTCACTTTTCATATCAATGGTAATGAACATACGGTGCACTTTCCGAAGAAACAATTTCAAGTAAATGGTATTCGTGTTATTGAAAAGACTCCGACAATTACTATTGGAAGTTTTCAACTCCCGCTTCCTACTGTCAAAAAGAAATATGAAACTCTTATTATTGGGGAGATGCATATCCCCGTTGAGGTAACTTAGTGTTATACGAAAATTCTTTGGTTTCATGTCACTCGGAAATGGTTTGTTAATAAGACTTGATCAACCTTATTAATGGATTCTTTTTGAGAGGCATGTGGTCGATGAATTTAGTAAGCAAAACCTTCTGTACCCACTTTTTGTTTTCTATTATTTTTAGTTAAGTGCAATAAAATGCCATGATTATCTTGTTTTCTGAATTATCCGTGCAATTAAAAAAATGCCCAAAAATAAAAGTGCTCAGAATGCAATAAAATTTTGATATGCATTTTTATATAATATTTCAGAATTTTTGGCACTAAAATCATACCAGGGGGATGTCCCAGGTGCCCACGAGGCAGCAGGGCGCGCCACCCCCCCCCCCCCTCCCCCCTGGCGCGCCCTGGTGGCTTGTGGGCCCCACAGGGACCCCCTCACTTATCCCTTTAGCCCACTTCGTCTCTTACCTCTCAGCAAAAATTCCTGGTAGCTCTCTCTCTCGTGTTCTTGCTCCCAAACCTGAGATTTTTGATCTCTTTGCTCGGAGCTCCGTTTACGAAACTATTTTGGGAGATTGCTACTTGGTATGTGACTCCTCCATTGCTCCAATTAGTTTTTGCTCTAGTGGACTATATTTTGCATAATTAGCTGCTCTCGGTGCTACTGAAAATGAGCTTGCATGTTAAATTCTTTGAGTTCCAAGTAGTTTGAATGCTTGATATAGCCTCTAGACATCCATATGAGTAATTGCTATAAATCTTGTGAAATTTTATTGATATCATTTTGTGACCCAATTTTTTTTAGAAAATTGTTCTTTGGAAAATGAATATCTTCCAGAGCAGTTATTTGAGGAGGAGGTCCACCGAGGCATCATCTAGCGAAGACCCTGCACGTCAATCTTACGTTGAACCAAGGGCAAGTTCGGTGCGAGGTGTCGAGGCAAAATCATGTAGATGTCCGTGCAACGAGTTCATGCTAGGTGCAGGCATCAAGGAAGAATTTGACCAATATATTCACAACACCGAGCTCTCTGCCTTCAACGCAGATAAGCCACCACAGCATTACTATCTCACTCATTCATTCACCCAAAACTTTGAATATCATCCGCGCACTTCTAGAGTTTTATTTCACCTCTATGACAAATCCTATAGTATGTCTCTAGAAGAAATCTGTAATGCATGCAAAATTCCATATTGGGGTTCGTTAGATGAACCAGAAAAATCTAATTATGAGCCATTTCTTAATAGCCTTTGCAACGGTGAGGATAGGGGACTTACGCAGGCCAGAATAGTTAGCATCCACTTTCCTGCTATTCGGTATTTTGCACTCTTTAATGGTAAATGCATTGCTGGTAAGCAAGACTGAAGTGCGCTTTGTGCCCCTGATCTGAGTCTTATTCATACAGCTTTGACTGGCAGCAAGTATTATAATCTTGGGGCTATTGTTGCATGTAGGTTGCAGCGTAACGCGAGTAGTGGTGATTTGTATGGAGGAATTTATGCCTCCCGCGTAGCTGCGAGGTTAGGGGTCTCGCCCAATTCCAATGATCCCCTCTTACCTGATAAATATTAAAATTTTGAAACAATGCGAGAACATAAGTTTTTGAAACGCGACGCGCACGGATATGAATATAACTTAGTTTTTAATAAATATCGATCTATGTATGTTGCTTTGCCTGCTCCTGCCCTCTTTGATTTTCAGAACAAAGAGAGATATTATCTATTGGAGAGCGAGGTGCACGAATACAAGGCGGCGGTCAAGGCTGCCCGTCTAGCTGAGGAGGCGGCTCAGAACGCCTCTACGAGCTACCACTTCGATTATTACCAAGACCAGGGATGGCGATGACCAAGCTAGGCCAAAAGCCTAAGCTTGGGGGAGTACGTATCTCTCATCGACATTACATTCATGTCCACACATTTCATTCCAGTTGTCGGTGTTCATAGTTTTTCAATGTATAATCCATGTTAGTTTTATTTTCTCGCTTTCTTCTTGTGTGTTTGAAAAACTTTGAGAAAATCCAAAATCATTTCTCATTTCTTTTCGGTTTTTCTTTTTACCTTATTTAGTTGTAGAATTAAAAGAAAACCCAAAAAGATTTCCCGTTTCTTCTTTTGCTTGTTGGGAGTTCTCCCGTGTAAATAGTTTTTTCTTGTTTTTGTTTTTTCTTCTTTATTTTGTTTTCTTCGGAAAAACTAAAAACTCCAAAAATATTTCAGTGTGTTTCTCTGAAATTCTTTTCTTTTGTTGAGTCATCATAGGGGGAAGACCACGATGAAAATGTTGAGTGGCCCTCATATGCATTATTGTTCATCTAACAAAGAGCCCATATTACCTTGTCTTCTCCTTTGAATAAAATGCTTGCAGATTCCAGCTTAGTCCACGGCACACTTGCACTATTTTTATTTTCATATCATTCGGTCGTGGAAGTGAAAGGCAATAATGACGATGACTTGATGAACTGACTCTGGCAAGGAAAAGAGGGTATGAACTCAACTTGTTCTTTGTTTTTGTAAATATGTTTAACTCAGTATCCATGATTCAACATATTATGATTAAACATGTTTATGATGACAATTAGAGATTATAGTTGCTCATGCCATGCTTAAGTAGCTAGGAGTGGATAATGATTTATCTTGGGTGTCAACATGCATTAAAATGTTCATGATGTAGTATGATGATATGGTATCCTCCTCTGAATGTTTCGAGTGGCTTGACTTGGCACATGTTCACGCATGTAGTTGATTTAAAACCAACATAGCCTCCATGATATTTATGTTCATGGTGCTTATATCCTACTCATGCTAGTATTCAATGTTGATTATTCATAATGCATGATTATGACCGTTTTCGCTCTCTAGCTAGTCGCTTCCCAACCTATTTGCTAGCCTTCGCCTGTACTAAGCGGGAATATTGCTTGTGCATCAAAACCCTTAAACCAAAGTTATTTCAGATGAGTCCACTATATCTACCTATATGCGGTATTACTCTGCCGTTCTAAGTAAATTTGCATGTGCCACCTCTAAATATTCAAATGAACATCTATTTTGTGTGCCTGTACCGCTCATGGAGCGACAGGGGGAGGTCAGTATCTTCCATGCTAAGCGGGTTATTCTCATGATGAGTGTTTATTCACTTGTCCTTGCACGAGAGGGGCTCATAATCGGGATGCCCAGTCCCATTATTAAAACTGCAAAATAATAAAACAAACTCCCCTGGAAAGTTGTTGGTATGGAGGGCACCCCAGGATTCGTCTAGCCATGGCTTGTGTTTGTTGGTGGAGGGTGGGGGGTAAACTTTACTTTACCGCTTGGGAACTGCCGCTAATGTGTTTAGCATGGAAGATATTGAAAACTCTCGGTCGTGACGTTGACAGGAAAGGCATACCTCCCAAAATTTTATTTATCTCTGATTTAAGCTTCGAGCTCTGGCACCTCTGCAAATCCATGCTTCCCTCTACGAAGGGCCTATACATTTACTTTTATGTTATTTTACTTTTATTGTTGAGTCATCACCTTCTCAAATAAGCACCAGTCCTGAGAGCACTATTGTCATTCTCATGCATTGTGAATAGTTAATGTTGTGTGCATCATGACTGGATCTCTTCTACCATGAATTACAATGTTTAGTCGCTGCTTGAACTTTGGAGGTGCTGTGCATTTATGTTTTGCGGTCTCAGAAAGGGCTAGCGAGATACCTTGTTGTCATATTATATCATGATTGTTTTGACAAAGTGTTGGCATTTGAGATATCTTATTATTGCTCGCTAGTTGATTATGCCATTGATATGAGTGAATATAATTTCTAAGAGTTATCATTTGCATGGTTAGTTATAATCTTTGCTGAAAACTTGGGCACTATTTAAGCATATATATATAGATACAAGAACAAAAGAGTTCGTAAAAGTTTTCCTTTATCACTTTCAGTTTGTCAACTGAATTGCTTAAGGACAAGCAATGACTTAAGCTTGGGGGAGTTGATACATCTCCGTCGTATCTACTTTTCCAAACACTTTTGCTCTTGTTTTGGACTCTAATTTGCATGATTTGAATGAAACTAACCCGGACTAACGCTGTTTTCAGCAGAACTACCATGGTGCTGTTTTTTGTGCAGAAATAAAAGTTCTTGGAATTGGACGAAACTTTTTGGAGATTTTTTATGGAATATATAAAAAATATTGGAGCCAAGACCTACTGGAGGGGGGCCACCTGCTGCCCACGAGGCACCAGGGCGCGCCACCCCCCCCCCCCTAGCGCGCCCTGGTGGCTTGTGGGGCCCACGTGGCTCCGCTGATCCTAATCTCAGGCCTATAAATTCACAATTCGAGAGAAAAAAATAAGAGAGGAAGTTTTATTGCGTTTCACGATACGGAGCCGCCGCACCTCCTGTTCTTCATCGGGAGGCCAGCTCTGGAGTCCGTTCGGGGCTCCGGAGAGGGGGATCTTCCGGCATCGTCATCATCAACCATCCTTCATCACCAATATCATGATGCTTACCACCGGGATTGAGTAATTCCTTCGTAGGCTTGCTGGACGATGATGAGTTGGATGAGATTTATCATGTAATCGAGTTAGTTTTGTGAGGGCTTGATCCCTAGTATCCGCTATGTTCTGAGATTGATGTTGCTATGACTTTGCTATGCTTAATGCTTGTCACTAGGGCCCGAGTGCCATGATTTCAGATCTGAACCCTTTATGTTTTCATGAATATATTTGTGTTCTTGATCCGATCTTGCAAGTTGTATGCACCTGCTACGTGTTATGATCCGCATACCCCAAGGTGACAATAATTGGGATTCTTTCTGGTGATTGCCGTAGTTTGAGGAGTTCATGTATTCACTAAGTGCTAATGCTTTGTTCTGGTTCTCTATTAAAAGGAGGCCTTAATATCCCCTAGTTTCCTTATGGACTCCGCTACCACGGGAGGGTAGGACAAATGATGGCATGCAAGTTCTTATCGCAAGCACGTCTGACTATATACGGAATACATGCCTACATTACATCGATGAATTGGAGCTAGTTCTGTGTCGCCCTAGGTTATGACTGTTACATGATGAATGTTATCCAACAAAATCACCGATCCAATGCCTACGAGCTTTTCACATATTGTTCTTGCTAAGTTACTACTGTTGCTACAACTGTCACAATTGCTACTACTATTGCTGCTACCGTTACCGTTACGGTTACTCTTATTGCTACTGCTATCAAACTATCATACTACTGTGCTACTGATCGCTCTGCTGCAGATATTTAGTCTCCAGGTGTGGTTGAATTGACAACTCAACTGCTAATACTTGCAAATATTCTTTGGCTCCCCTTGTGTCGAATCAATAAATTTGGGTTGAATACTCTACCCTCGAAAACTGTTGCGATCCCCTATACTTGTGGGTTATCAATATGCAGCGAAACTTTTTGATGATTTTTTCTGGAAGGAAACAGACCCAGGAAGCTTCAGGGGAGCAGCAGAAGACCCATAGGGGCCCCACAACCCACCAGGGCGCCCCCCCCCCCCCCAGGCGCGCCCTGGTGCCTCGTGGGCCCCCTGTGGCACCTCTTTGCGTGAATCCATTGCTGAAAAATCCTATATATTCAGAAACCCCCGAAAGTTAACCTAGATGAGTTTTTACGCCACCGCAAGCCTCTGTTCCGAAGCGATCTCATCTGGAGCCCTTTTCTGGCACCCTGCCGGAGGGGGGAATCATCATCAGAGGCCATCTTTATCATCCCGGTGGTCTCCATGATGAGGAGGGAGTAGTTCACCCTCGGGGCTGAGGGTATGTACTAGTAGCTATGTGTTTGATCTCTCTCTCTCTCGTGTTCTTGATATGGGACGATCTTGATGTATCGCGAGCTTTGTTAATATAGTTGGATCATATGGTGTTTCTTCCATATCTATCCTTGTTGTGATGAATCGAATCTTTTCCCTTTGAGGTTTCGTTATTGCCGGATTGAATATTTCAGATTTGAGAACACTTGATGTATGTCTTGCATATGAATACCGGTGGTGACAATGGGGTATTATATTGATTCACTTGATATATGTTTTGGCACTCAACTCGCCGATTCCCGAGGTGACATTGGGGTAATCTATGCATAGGGGTTGATGCACGTTTTCATTATCTTTTCTCCGATAGAAACTTTGGGGTGCTCCTTGGAGTTCTTTTGTGTGGATTGAACGTTATGATTATGAAGTTGTTTGATGCATATCGTATAATCAACTCACGGATACTTGTGGTGACATTGGAGTATCTAGGTGACATTAGAGTTGGTTGATGTGTATCATATGGTGTTATTTTAGTACGAACTCCAGGGCTGTTTGTGACACTTATAGGAATAGCTCAATAGATCGATCGGAAATGATAACTTTGAGGTGGTTTCGTACCCTACAAACAATTTCTATCTTATGTTCTCCGCTAATAGGAACTTGGGAGTGATTCTTTATCGCACGTTGAGGGATGGTTATATGATCCAATTATGTTAGCATTGTTGAGAGATTGCACTAGCGAAAGTATGAACTCTAGGCCTTGTTTCTAAGCATTGCAATACCGTTTATGCTCACTTTTGTTACTTGCTACCTTGCTGTTTTTTATTGTTCGCACTACAAAAACCTATATCTACAATCCATACTACACTTGTATCACCATCTCTTCGCCGAACTAGTGCACCTATACAATTTACCATTGTATTGGGTGTATTGGGGACACAAGAGACTCTTTGTTATTTGGTTGCAGGGTTGTTTGAGAGAGACCATCTTCATCCTACGCCTCCCACGGATTGATAAACCTTAGGTCATCCACTTGAGGGAAAATTGCTACTGTCCTACAAAACTCTGCGCTTGGAGGCCCAACACGAGTCTACAAGAATAAGTTGTGTAGTAGACATCCAGCTCTTTTCTGGCGCCGTTGCCGGGGAGGTGAGTTCTTGAAGGTATATGTTTAGATCTTGCAATTAAATCTTTTAGTTTCTTGTTTATCACTAGTTTGGTTTTATAAAAATAAAACTACAAAAAAATGGAATTGAGGTTGCCTCATATTATTCGTCTTTATAATGTTTTTCTTGAAAATGATGGAGCGGAAAATTGTGCTCAATTGATAGAAGAAGAATTCAATAAAAAAATTGGCATAAAATCTTTGAATGATGAGCATGATTGCAATGGTGTTAGTATGAATTCTATGAATATCCATGATGCTAATGATATGCAAAGCCATAAGCTTGGGGATGCTATGTTTGATGAAGATGATATTTTTAGCTCCCCAAGTTTTGATGAGAAAATTTATTATGATGATAGCATGCCTCCTATTTATGATGATTATATTGATGAAAGTGGGTTTGGAAGAGTGTCAAATCTAGATACTAATGATCCCACTATTTTGGAGGGTGTTGAATCTTATGGCAATAATTATGAAAGTGGATTTGGAGAGGTCATGACTCTATTTAATGATGATTCCACTATTTTGGAAGAGGTTTCAATTGACTATGATAAAAAAGTTGCTATCTATGATGATTATTGTGATGACATGTATGCTATAAGGAGTAATGATAACCATGGAACTTGTCATCATGATTTTAATGCTCAAATTGATTATGCCAATCAAGTATCTCATGACAGTTATTTTGTTGAGTTTGCTCCCACTACTATTGATGAGAAGAAATTTGCTTATGTGGAGAGTATTAAATATTCTATGCTTGTGGATCATGAAAAGAATGCTTTGTGTGATGGATATATTGTTGAATTTCTTCATGATGCTACTGAAAATTATTATGAGAGAGGATCATATGCTTGTAGGTGTTGTAATAATATCAAGTTTCCTCTCTATGCGTTGAAAGTTTTGAAGTTATGCTTGTTTTGCCTTCCTATGCTAGTTGATTCTTGCTCCCATAAACTATTTGCTCACAAAATCCCTATGCATAGGAAGTGGGTTAGGATTAAATGTGCTAGTCATATCCTTCATGATGCTCTCTTTGTGTTTCAATTCTTTACTTTTATGCGAGCATCATTGAAATCATCATGCCTAGCTAAAAAGGCATTAAAGAAAAGCGCTTGTTGGGAGACAACCCAATATTTATACCTACTGTTTTTGTGTGTCCACATCATTAAGATACTGTAGTAATCATGTTTTATATGTTTTATTTCAATAATGTGCCAAGTAAAACCTTTGGGATAGTGTGGATGCTTGTTGATTTGATTCTGTGCAAAAACAGAAACTTTTGCATCCAGTGCTGGAATTTCTATTCTGTACTGGAGCATGATAAAATTCGGAAATTTTTACACAGTATTGGGTTACAAATTGTTTACGTTGTCCTCATTTTTCAGAAAATTTGGAGCTACAGAAGTATGGTTTCTAATTCGCTCACTACATGCTGTTCTGTTTTTGACAGATTCTGTTTTCGGTGCATAGTTTGCTTGTTTTAGTGTTTCCATAGCTTATATTATGAGATATAAATTGTGGAAATGATAGAATACAGTAGTTATTATGTGAGAACAATTATTAATCTTGCCTTGACAGTACCTAAGTGGATGATTTATTTTTATCATACTAACCTATCTCACAAATTCCGTTAAGTTTTGTGTGATTGAAGTTTTCAAGTTTTGGGTGAGATAACGATATGAGTAGAATAAGGAGCAGCAAGACACTAAGATTGGGGATGCCCAAGGCACCCCAAGGTAATATTCAAGGAAGACCCAAGCAACTAAGCCTGGGGATGCCCCGGAAGGCATCCCCTCTTTCGTCTTCAACACTATCGGTAACCTCACTCGGAGCTATATTTTTATTCATCACATAATATGAGTTTTGCTTGGAGTATCATTTTATTTTGTTGAGATTTGCTTGATGTTATCAATAATCATGTTTTGCATCTTTTAGTTCAATAAAATGCCAATTATAGCCTTTACCATGCTCAGTTTGCAAGTTCATGTGTTGCTGTTTGAAAATAGAAAGTTTTCTGCTATGTCCAGAATATTCCTGAATAGTCAGAACATGATAAAAATCTGAAATTTTTACGAAGTAAGCATGCATGAGTTCTCTGTCACGTGGTAATTTTTCAGAATTTTTGGAGTAAGGGAAATATGAATTTTAAATCCCCCTTTACAGACTATTCTGTTTTGGCAGATTTCGGTTATAGTTGCATTGTTTGCATATGTTGGTTGTTTAATATTTCTATTTGTGGATATGAGTATTAAATATGCAGAGGCATTTAGTACGCAATGTTTAATTATAATTTTAATGATTTGCTACAGTATAGAATGTTAAGGTTTTGAGTTGATTTATACTAACTTATCTCACTAGTTCTTGTTGAGTTTTGTGTGGATAAAGCATTTAAGATTTAGGAAAACCGTGATATGAGAGGAATTAAGGAGACACAAGAGCTCAAGCTTGGGGATGCCCAAGGCACCCCAAGATAACATTCCAAGAAGTCTCAAGCAACTAAGCTTGGGGATGCCCCGGTGGGCATCCCACCTTTCTTCTTCAACAATTGTCGGTTAGTTTGGGTTGAGCCTAAGTTTTTGCTTTTTCACATGAGATGTGCTATTCTTGGAATGTCATTTTATTTTGTTTTCGTTGCTGTTTGAATAACATACTTAAGATCTGAAATTTTTAAATGAGAGAGAGCCCTCACATAGCTACCTATTTACTTAACTACTCATGTGATCTTCACTTATATCTTTTTGGAGTAGTTTGTCATTTACTCTTGTGCTTCACTTATATCCTATGAGTAAATTGTTGAATAAATTGAATATCATAAAGTTGAAATTATATGTGCTTCATATTCTTGTATCATGTCTAGTAGTAGTTTCACATTTGGGTTAGAAAGTGAAATCTATTGAAGCTTGACAATCACAATATTGGTCATACAAGCAATTCATGAATGATTAGTATAAGGAAGAGAACTTTCACATATAAATATATTATCTTGGACATCTTTTATGATTCTGAATACCCAATAATTATTTTCAAACTTGAGCAAAATTAGTTGAAGTTGGACAAGGAAGACAACGTAATGAGCTATGTTTGGGTATATTTGCATAGAAGTTATATTGTTATGGATCCTCCAACATGTGTTGCTTGCTTAGGATCTTTTGCTAACCAAAAAGTCGTACTAAGTAGAGATACTACTTGTGCATCCAAAAACCCTTAAACCCAGTTTCTTGCCATGAGTGTCCACCTTACCTACCTATAGATTGAACAAGATCCTTCAAGTAAGTTGTCATCGGTGCAAAAAGCAATAAAAATTGCTCCTAAAATATGTATGATCTTTTATTGCAAGGAAAAAATAAGCGTTGTACGAACTTGTGATGGTAAAGAAATAAATGCGACGGACTGCATAATAAAGGTTGCTATCACAAGGGGCAATATAACGTAACGTTCCTTTGCATTAAGAGCTTGTGCATCCAAAAATAAAAAGCGCATGACAACCTATGCTTCCCTCTGTGAAGGGCCTATCTTTTACTTTTATGTATTTACTTTTATGAATTTACCTTTATGCAAGAGTCAATAAGTATTCATTCTCATTTCAACCTTAATTATTCTCTAGTTGGCAAGCATCATATGGTGGGGAAAGATCCAGGCACATATGGCCAGTCAAATATATTTGATCATGAATTATTATTGTTGACAATTATCTCTATGATAAATAAATTGGGAGGCGAAACACTAACCCCTATCTTTCTCTGTGTTCGATGGATGCCATTTGTTATAAAAATATGCTTTGAGTACTAGCAAGCATAGAAGACTATATGCTAATTGAGTATGTGGAGCTCTTACTTAGACTTTGTTGAAATTAAGTTGAATTGCAATTGTTTGGTGACTAAGAACATAGGTTGTTAAGTTTCAAGAGATTGCATTGTTTGAACCATAACATGTGAATTGATTGCTACTTTATCATGATGAGTTTTATGAGAAAGATTTGTTGTTATGATGCTAGGAAGAGTGATTGAAATTATCATTGATCAAACATATGCACTATGCTAGCATTCACACTTCATAAATTATTTCTTTTATCATTTACCTACTCGAGGACGAGCAGGAATTAAGCTTGGGGATGCTGATACGTCTCCAACGTATCTATAATTTATGAAGTATTCATGCCATGTTTATTATAGTTTTGTATGATTTTGGTGCACTTTTATATGGCTTTTATATGATTTTTATGGACTAACATATTGACCTAGTGCCTAGTGCCAGTTGCTGTTTTCTGCTTGTTTTTGGTTTTCTAGAAAATCCATATTAAATGAAGTCCAAATGCAGCGAAACTATTTGACGGTTTTTTCTGGAAGGAAACAGACCCAGGAAGCTTCGGGGGGAGCAGCAGAAGACCAACAGGGGCCCCACAAGCCACCAGGGCGCGCCACCCCCCCCCCCCCCAGGCGCGCCCTGGTGCCTCGTGGGCCCCCTATGGCACATCTTTGCGTGATTCCAACGCTGAAAAATCCTATATATTCAGAAACCCCTGAAAGTTAACCTAGATGAGTTTTTACGCCGCCGCAAGCCTCTGTTCCAAAGCGATCTCATCTGGAGCCCTTTTCCGGCCACCTGCCGGAGGGGGGAATCATCACCGAAGGCCATCTTCATCATCCCGGCGGTCTCCATGACGAGGAGGGAGTAGTTCACCCTCGGGGCTGAGGGTATGTACTAGTAGCTATGTGTTTGATCTCTCTCTGTCGTGTTCTTGATACGGCACGATCTTGATGTATCGCGAGCTTTGTTAATATAGTTGGATCATATGGTGTTTCTTCCCTCTCTATCCTTGTTGTGATGAATCGAATATTTTCCCTTTGAGGTTTCATTATTGTCGGATTGAATATTTTAGATTTGAGAACACTTGATGTATGTCTTGCATATGAATACCCGTGGTGACAATGGGGTATTATATTGATTCACTTGATATATGTTTTGGCACTCAACTCGTGGATTCCTGAGGTGACATTGGGGTAATCTATGCATAGGGGTTGATGCACGTTTTCATTATCTTTTCTCCGATAGAAACTTTGGGGTGCTCCTTGGAGTTCTTTGTGTGGATTGAATATTATGATTATGATGTTGTTTGATGCATATCGTATAATCAACTCATGGATACTTGGGATGAAATCGGAGTATCTAGGTGACATTAGAGTTGGTTGATGTGTATCATATGGTGTTATTTTAGTACGAACTCTAGGGCTGTTTGTGACACTTATAGGAATAGCTCAATAGATCGATCGGAAAGGATAACTTTGAGCTGGTTTCGTACCCTACAAACAATTTCTATCTTATGTTCTCCGCTAATAGGAACTTGGGAGTGATTCTTTATCGCACGTTGAGGGGTGGTTATATGATCCAATTATGTTAGCATTGTTGAGAGATTGCACTAGCGAAAGTATGAACCCTAGGCCTTGTTTCTAAGCATTGCAATACCATTTATGCTCACTTTTGTTACTTGCTACCTTGCTGTTTTTTATTGTTCGCACTACAAAAACCTATACCTACTATCCGTACTACACTTGTATCACCATCTCTTCGCCGAACTAGTGCACCTATATAATTTACCATTGTATTGGGTGTGTTGGGGACACAAGAGACTCTTTGTTATTTGGTTGCAGGGTTGTTTGAGAGACACCATCTTCTTCCTATGCCTCCCACGGATTGATAAACCTTAGGTCATCCACTTGAGGGAAAATTGCTATTGTCCTACAAAACTCTGCGCTTGGAGGCCCAACACGAGTCTACAAGAATAAGTTGTGTAGTAGACATCACCGACATCTCCACAACTCCAAACCCTCATCAAGCCATGAGAAGCACTACAAGCCATGGGAGTCCAGAGGTACAAGAAGGGCTTCCTCTTAGGAGACCCTTACACATGTTACATCGGAAAAAAATTCATAATTTGGTCCACAATTATGGGGTTGAAAACACTCCTCGCATGCACATACCTTCCAATTGGGATATTTCCCGTCCAAGTGAGAATGATGCAGGAAAGGGATCATGGTGGCCGGAAAATAAGCATATTATGGTTGAAGTGCAAAAGAACGCCACCGCAATTCAGCAGTTGCTTCGGGAGGTCCAGAGTTTGAAGGATATATTATTAAATATTTTGAAGGACAAGCCCATCACTTCATCACCACCATCACCAAAGAAGAAGAATTGAGTATATGGGTATGGGCACCACCCTTGGCTTGTGCCAAGCTTGGGGGAGGTGCCCCGATATCCTATCATCATTATCTATCTTAGTTTGATCCTTAGTTATTTCGTGATTTAGAAAAATAAAGTTTTAGTATGATTTAGTTTCGAATGCTTACTTTGTGATCTATCTATCTATGTAATCGTGTGTGAGAGTTATATAATAAAGAGTAGTTGAGTTGAGTGTTTTGCTTTTAATGATCCAATCTTAGAAATAAAAAGAGAAAGAAAAAATTAGATCATATGCTAATCCCATGGGGAGTGATGACTTCACATAAAAGAAGTATAATTGATAAAACTTGTTGGAAGTTGACAAACATAGCATTGGTCATTGTTGCAATTCATGAAAAAGTAATAAAGGAAGAGAGGTCTCACATATAAATACACTATCTTGGACATCTTTTATGATTGTGAGCCCCCATTAAATATTCTATGTCAATTAGTCGACGTTGGACAAGGAAGACAATGTAATGAGTTATGTTTGCTTATATTCACATAGAAGTTATATTGTTTTGTATCCTCTAACATGTGGTGCTTGCCCCCTATCTTTTGCTAGGCAAAATTCTGTACTAAGTAGAGATAATACTTGTGCATCCAAAAACCCTTAAACCCAGTTTCATGCCATGAGAGTCCACTATATCTACCTATGGATTGAATAAGATCCTTCAAGTAAGTTGTCATCGGTACAAAGCAATAAAAATTGCTCCTAAACATGTATGAACTTTTATTGTAAGGGAAAATAAGCTTTGTGCGATATTGTGATGGTGGAGTAATAAAAGCGACAGACTGCATAATAAAGGTCGCTATCACAAGGGGCAATATAAAGTGACGTTCCTTTACATTAAGAGTTTGCACATCCAAAAACAAAAAGCGCATGACAACCTCTGCTTCCCTCTGTGAAGGGCCTATCTTTTACTTTATGTATTTACTTTCATGCAAGAGTCAATAGTATTCTCCTCTATTCCATTTTTATTTTCTCTCTTGGCAAGCATCATGTGGTGGGGATTGATCCAGGCATATATATCCAGTTGGGAGGCAAAATTATAAGCCCCTATCTTTCTATGTGTCTGACTAAAACTTTTGCTCCATAAGTATGTCGTGAGTGTCAGCAATCATAGAAGACTAAATGATAGTTGAGTATGTGAACTTGCTAAACAAAGCTCTTACATAGACTCTTTCTGATAATATGATGAATTTCAATTGCTTTAGTGACTGAGATCATAGTTTGTTAGTTTTCAATTTGGTTTATGGTTCATTGTTTAACTTGTGTATGAATTGTCACTGTTTCATGAGAAGTTTTATGATGATATATTGTTGTTATAATAAAGACCATGATGCTCCATGTCCGTATTTTATTTTTATCGACGCCACTCTCTCTAAACATGTGGTCATGATTATCGATTTTGGCTTTCGCTTGAGGACAAGCGAGGTCTAAGCTTGGGGGAGTTGATACGTCCAATTTGCATCATGATTTCTTATTCATAATTATTATGTTTTTGATCATTATTTCACTTCATGGTACAATTCTTATGCCTTTTCTCTCTTATTTTGCAAGATTCACATGAAGAGGGAGATTGCCGGCAGCTGGAATTCTGGACTTGAAAGGGGTGAAACAGAGATAGCTATTCTGCACAACTCCAAATGACCTGAAAATTTACGGAGAATTATTTTGGAATATATAAAAAATACTGGCAAAAGAATCAACAGGAGGGGACCCACCAGGCAGCCACAAGCCTAGGGGGCGCGCCCTACCCCCTGGGAGCGCCCCCCAAGCTTGTGGGGCCCCTGGCAGGCCTCCGGCCCCCTCCTTCTGCTATATGTAGCCATTTGCCCTAGAAACAATCAGAAGAAGACTTTCGGGACGAAGCGCCGCCGTCTCGAGGCGGAACCCGGGCAGGA
Organism: Elymus sibiricus; assembly: GCA_039707655.1. Taxonomy (NCBI): domain Eukaryota; kingdom Viridiplantae; phylum Streptophyta; class Magnoliopsida; order Poales; family Poaceae; genus Elymus; species Elymus sibiricus. The sequence goes on from CM077667.1 coordinate 25,172,335, forward strand.
ACTATTTTGCTCTCCGGCGGAGCGATTCTGCCGGGGATACTTCCCTCCGGGAGGGGGATATCGAAGCCATCGACATCACCAACGATCCTCTCATCGTGGGAGGACCAATCTTCATTAACATCTTCACCAGCACCATCTCATCTCAAACCCTAGTTCATCTCTTGTATTCAATCTTTGTCTCAAAACATCAGATTGGTACATGTGGGTTGCTAGTAGTGTTGATTACATCTTGTAGTTGATGCTAGTTGGTTTATTTGGTGAAAGATTATATGTTCAGATCCTTAATGCTATTCAATACCCCTCTGATCTTGAACATGAATATGATTTGTGAGTAGTTACTTTTGTTCTTGAGAACATGGGAGAAGTCTTGTCATAAGTAATCATGTGAATTTGGTATTCGTTCGATATTTTGATGACATGTATGTTGTGCTTCCTTTAGTGGTGTCGTGTGAACGTCGACTACATGACACTTCACCATCTTTGGACCTAAGGGAAGGCATTGTGGAGTAGTAATTAGATGATGGGTTGCTAGAGTGACAGAAGCTTAAACCCTAATTTATACGCTATTCCGTAAGGGGCTGATTTGGATCCATATGTTTAATGCTATGGTTAGAGTCATCTTAATTCTTCTTTCGTAGTTGCGGATGCTTGCGAGAGGGGGTAATCATAAGTGGGAGGCTTGTTCAAGTAAGAACAGCACCCAAGCACCGGTCCACCCACATATCAAATTATCAAAGTAGCGAACGCGAATCAAACAATCATGATGAAAGTGACTAGATGAAATTCCCATGTGTCCTCGAGAACGCTTTACTTATTATAGGAGTTCGTTCCGGCTTGTCCTTTGCTACAAAAAGGGTTGTGTCACCTTGTTGCACTTTATTATACTTGTTACTTGGTACTTGTTACGAATTATCTTGCTATCAAAACTATCTGTTACCGCTACTTTCAGTACTTGCAGAGAATACCTTGCTGAAAACCGCTTGTCATTTCCTTCTACTCCTCGTTGGGTTCAACACTCTTACTTATCGAAAGGACTACGATTGATCCCCTATACTTGTGGGTCATCAGTAATATACCTTCACACCAAAGTTTTTCACCAAAAATTCACCAACCACTCGTGTGAGCATCACTTCTAATGAGCTATTTTTCCTGTGCATAAACCTTTTTGCCTCGTGAACATACTCAAGGGGAACATCTTGCAAGGTTATATTAAATAGACAGATGAGGCCGGTAAGTCGATTGCCTGTCTCTGCCTTGGTAACATATGTCTGTTCATAGTTGTAAGAAGAAAATTAATGTAATTTGTAGTATTAATTCTACAAAATTGTGATGAAGCACATGTTACTATGTTTACATTTATATGTCACTCAATTAGTATTTACTATTACTTGTCTGAACCGAGAAAATATAGTTCTTACTTCTCTGGTAGAGATTGGTCTTGCATCAACAAGGACACATGAACCCAGACCGATTCTCTTAGTATTACTGTCACCTAACATTAAATATAAGAAAGCAAAGTGTAAAAAATGCATGTCTACAGAACAAACATCCATTGTCGTTATGGGAAAAACCACTTACCAGACTTTCTAAAGTAATATTGTGAAAGAGCTGCCGAAGTCACACCGACTAGCACGTCGTTGATAGTCTGTGAAAACGAAAAGGGGGGACACAAATGTCCTATATATGAGTCAAATCAAGACACGACATCGAGCAGACGAGACACATTTATATACGGCTTGATTAGGGGGTCACGGCCATGCTATTCAATAACTAGTCATGAAACCCACACATTGTGTGGGCAACATTTTTTTTTTAAGTTGTAATTCCAATTTTATATGAAAGCCATGGTATTCAATAACTATGTTTTTTCATAGAGAGCATGCATGACTTTGGCACTTATTTGGCATGCATAGACAATTCCTCTTCCACTGATGATTCACATGACAAGGGATCGTGATGGATTTGATTTTCTGATCTGCAGGCTGATGGTTGGACTGCCTTGCACTGCTACATTTTTTTTTTGAGGACATGATTGGGGAAGCAATAGGGGGAAATGAAGGCACGGCTGCTTGGAGATTCGGTTGCCATGGGTAAAAAAGACTAGTCTCATAGATTTTATCTCTCTCTCTCTCTCTCTCTCTCTCTCTCTCTCTCTCTCTCTCTTTCTCTCTCTCTCTCTCCATAACTAACTAGATCGTTGATGGCGCGCGTTGCCGCGCCCGTCTATTCTGAAATAAATATATGTAAATATTGAACAAAATCTGGAGGATATATATAAAAATGAATTAGATGCCTCAAAATAGATGAGGATTAGTCGTTAAAAACTGTACAACTCATTCCGTGAAATTTTACAAGGAGGAGGTAGCTACATCCAGAGGCGAAGATACAAAAAAGAGACATCTAATTCATTATGGAATATATTTTCTCTCACCATAGAAAACATTTATATTCATATCTCTACAATCTTCTTGGAGAACATTTTTTTTATTCTTTCTGCTGAGGGATTCAAGCCATGGATTTGTGAGACAGTTGCTTGGTCGCATATGATATAGGCTGTAGTTGGCCACTCCTACCGAATATGTTAGATGAGGTGATGGCAAGCAAATCCGGGTTGATTGCATGTACTACAGAAACAAGCTAGAGCATGGTAACATGACTACGGACATGTTCATATGTTAATTTGATGTGCTACCGACAAACCAGATTAATATATTCCGTAGACAATGGAAGAGATGCAGTACACATTTTTAGCACAAGGAGTAAAAGGGAATATAGTACGTGGCAAGAGTCCCCGCAAGTTGAAGCAATGAAAGATGTTCATGCTGATAAGTAAGTTCCTCATTCAACGTAGAGGTGATAAGTTTCTAATAGGATGACAACTCCATACTTGTCTTTACCTGAAATACAACCATAGCGGCAGAAAAAGTTAAAGGCCAACACACATTTTTGTTGCTACCAATTTTAGATTCAGACATATCCTTAGTAATGTCAGACTTGAAGTTCCTAACTAAAGCATGGTTTGTGACCCAAGGATGCTCTATTAATTGAGCAGCAGTTCGACGCGTAGTTGGATCAGGCTGCAAACAGAGTTTTCGACAGTTTTTTGCTTCAAAAGAAAAATATCTGGGGTACCAGTTGGATCATGCAGTCCCTGAGAGAAAGGTAATTTAATCAGTAAGGATTAAGAAAAACTTGTAGCTTTATCAATAGAAAGGGCAATCTCTCTTATGTATTTTGATGACTGCCCAATACATCTGCACTACATTATGCCAGAGGGTATCTGTGCAGTGTAAATCCGGAATTAGGCCTCCCCAAATGGACCATATTCTTGAGCAACTTATGTATACAACGCCCAGAAACAAACTCAAGATAGACCGCAAGTATCTCACTGACTCACTGGACAATATTGCAATCTGAAACATATTCAGGGAAAAAATATAATTCAGTAGAATGGAACTCTTCATAAATTACACCCCAGCGATTTACTGATTCATGACTGACAATCCAGCACCACCTAGCGATTTACTGAAGGGCGCAGACAGGCATGACCGCCACTTCTGGAGTTTCCCGCTAACCAGTCAACACGGTTGCCACTTGGGTTTCTGCTACAAGCATAGCGGTGCTGGGGGTGGACGTGGACGTGGACGAACGGGCAGAGTACAAAGATTGGGAGAAGTGATTATGGAAGGCTTTTTTACCTGTCCAAGAACAATTGGAGATTATCAGCTAAAGAATTCCGGAGATAAAAAATCATGAGAATCAATATCCAAGATCTGCCAGACTCAATTTCAGTATGAACATCACCCGTACAATTTTTTTTATCAGGAGGATATTAGCACAACATAATCATTGGGTGGAAGAAGGAATAGCATATGGATGGGAAAAATGAAGATACGAAGGAACCTAGCAAAGCACCATGCTGATGGATGTTCTATCGTCGGAGTGAAAAGTGTGAGTTTAGAGTTGTAGAGGAAGAAGTATATATACACGTACTGAGACAGCAGAAGGACGAGGAAACAAAGAGACATTCATTAATCAGCCATGGCAAGGGGCACACATCATCCGCCATGAATGCAAGAAAACTGAAAGTGACTGCTGCCTTCAAACCCTAGCGGAGCAGTTTCGCTAGAGGAACAGCTGAACAGCCACAGGATGATTGGCGTGGAGGTGCATCGGCGTGTGGTCCGGAGGTCCGGACCAGACCTACCGCACAAAGCTGGTTCGCGGCCGCTTGCGTCTCCGGGGCGTTGGGAGGCGTCGCCTCTCCATCTGCCTGCGTCGTCTCCCCTCCTCTCTGTCAGAGAACGATCCGCTCATCCTTTCAGTCCACCGCAGCGACCGATCCATTCGGATTAGCGTAACCGCTTAAGATCCACTCGGTCGGTACCTTTTTTTTTTTGGAGGGGGGTCGGTAGCTAATTGGGCTGCCCAGTTGGATCCCTTTTTCTCTCGCAGAGAGTATCGAGCGCATTTTTTATTGACCAAGTGGTCGGCCATTCTGGCGCACGCTCGCAAGAATGAGCATTGTTGGGCTAGCAAAAAGGCCCGGTGAACCAGAGGGCTCGGATTTTGCCTCCGGAGCAGCTGCCCATTTAGGACAGTTGGCCCAGTAAAATGAACGTTCGGTGGAGGTCGGGACAGAGATTAGATATGACGGCCAAGATCTTAAATATCATGTAAATGGACGGCCAGAAACGCGAATCACTGAGAGAGCTCGGAGTTGGTTCAGTTTTACTGTCCTAAATTTGAAACAGAGCACGCATGGTTGTACTAAGATTGGGTATTTGGGTGTCGACGTCGCACCCGTAGAAAAATTTGCAAATCTACAAGTTGCAATAATAATAATAACTGAGTTGCAAAAATTCTCCTTTTTTTTCCCTTCTTCCACTTCTCCTTCGTTTTCTTTGTCCTTTCTTCTTCTTCCACATAATGTCACTTATGCATGCAGTGGGAATAGCTGGGTCTAATTGGTATCTCCGCAATATTAATATATTCTCTTTGTCGAAAAAATGTAGTGGGCATAGCTGGGTCTAATTGGTACCTCCGCAATATTAATATATGCGACACAAAAGTTGTTGTGCGTAGAAAAATGCATACCGGACATTGAACGATGCTTTGCTGTATGTGATTGTGTAACGCTAGTTTAGAGGGACGATCACTCTCATATCTATTTTTGAATTAGTTGGTTAATCGATCAGCGATCCTCAGTTTATTAAATGAATCCACCGGATAAAATCACTAATGTTAAGTATTTCAGTTTTCCAATGTTCAATCAGTGGCAGCAAATATTCAGTTTTGCTGCTGCCTGCAGTAGTTTAAAGTTTGCTGGCAGTCAAAGTTATCCAGCTAGCCAGTGTATAGATACAGATGTAAATGAAAAGCTTATATACTTTATACTGATACGAAAACAATTGGGTTTTGAGGAAAATATTGTTATATGATAATGTATCATTGTTCATCTTCTATGCACCACCTCCTGAGCATATGACTTGTATTTTTTTTGCTTACTGTTTCTAACCTCTGACCTATATCACTCGGTTCCAGGGCATGACCGATCGCAGTTTTTAGATCTTGATGCCGAATAGAAGAGAAGGATAGGATCAGCCAAAAATTCTAAAGCGATGGCCTAACAACACCTTTGTTTCTCTGAACATTTTTATACAGTATTGTGGCTCACCTAATGTGAGATCTCACACAAGTCTCCCTCCAGTATTGTGTAGAGTTTCCGCTAGAATTGTCAGTCAGTTCCAAAAATGTGCCAAGTGATGTACTCTTCTTTGCCACTTCATATTTGGAGATAGGAGACATGTTGGTTTTTCTAGTGTTATGGAACTTCGAATAAATTAAACAGTGTTGTCGCTTGTAGGAAGAATATGCGCTCAAAGTTACTGGCTCTATATATGGGAATATGTATCTATTCTATTAATCACATATCATTCTCACCTGGAATTGCTGATTGCATTCTCAAATGGCACATTCCCTAATTTCATGTTGAGTAGTTGATTCCTTTTGAGACTTCAATATTTAGTTGTCAATCAACAGGTAGGTGATGATATACTGTACTGTACTCCATGCAGATGTTTAGGAAAATCCATCACGCTGATGTGAGAGACTGAGAACGGGGGCTTGAAGGAGAGACACGAGATTTGGCAAACACATGTTTCTTTTCAGGGGGCAACATTGAAATGTTCTATGGGTGCATATGTAAATAGCTGAGTGAATTGATCCTGTCCCTTCTCTTTATTATTTTTAATATACTTCATTAATAATTATTAGATACCCCAAAATGAAGTAATAAAGAGATATAAAAGATTGAAAAAAAATCATGTGAGTCTCATATTTTTGAAGGTTTACGCATATACTGATTTGTTTGTACATGAAAAAGGTATATTACAAAAAGTACGTCACAAATGATATTTTTTCAACAAAACTTGTATTGGTGTATCTTAGAATATTTAATGAAGTATATTGAGAATGATAAAGAGGTATAATCAATGCGTATATGAGGTATATTGAGGATGGGAGTACATACTCCCAGGAGTACAGAAAATTAGAGAGAGAGAGAGAGAGAGAGAGGAGGGCGGGACGTAATTCGACCTCGATACAATAATTTCTATTATTGCACATCTATTGTTTGCATCCACTATCAATGCTTGTGTGCTAAGGTTGGTAGCTGATATAGGGGTGCCATTGTACTGAGATGAGATGCTAAGAGCATCTCCAACAGATGATGAAAAATTTGGTGCTCTAAAATTGGTTTTCAGTGTAGGAGGGAGAAGGTTTTTGGCATCGGAAAATTTTGTGCTGTAATAGATGCCCTAAAGCTGGTGCCCTAAAACTTCCAAACTTTTAACATGATCATTGCATATTCTGGAATTTTGAACTCAAAACAACATAATTAAACAGTTCTACGATAGACTTACTACTATAGACACACTACTACAATGGATCATCCAGGATCCGCAGTAGATGCCCGGTGACAATAGTCCTGGAATCACCCAAGCCATTGTCGTCGTCCGACTCAATCTTGATCACCCCATATACTCAAAATCTTCATCTGCTACGCTACGGCCCAAGCCTCCCGGCGACGGGCCTCCGCTCTGTCAGACGTTAGCCTTTATACTTATATGAATTTGGATCACAACTTAACAACATAAGTATGTACTTGAGATCGAGGGCACACAGTCGCGTCAGTCCAGCACCACCGGAGACGCGGATGCAATAGCTCCGCAAAGTCATTTTGCGCAGTGATACTACTTACCGGTAGATCTCACACCGCCCACATTTTCTGTGATTCGTGCGAGCTATGGCCCACCTAGATGTATAACAATAGTATAATTGTTGTATGTTTTTTTAGTCAAATCAGTGTCAGTTTGATGGGCCCAAAGGACTACCTTTTGTCAGAAAATATGCGCATGTAGCTCTCTTCTCTCTCTCCATCCCAAACAAATTCATTGACTTTATTTCATATTAGACAATTTAAATCACTCATATCTTTTAAACAATAAACTCATTTTTTTAACTTTTTATATATTTGGACTCCTGGCGTCAAGCCCTTTAGAACTAGACTAATTTCGGATACGTTTCGAACACGTTTAAATTTTGACGTTTCACATTTCATACGTGAAAAAACATATTTCACTAGAAAATTATGAAACAAACCTATTTCACTTGAAATATGTGAAAACAACCTGTTTTACCGAAACGTACTTAACCCAAATATGAAACTGAAATGTCAACTTGTAAAACTGATTATTTGGAAATGTGTAATAGTTTTATTTCAAAAGAGTGGAATGTGTTATTTTAAAAATGTGCAATTGAAATAGATGCAATTTTTGCGAAACAAGCCAGTGAAAAGTGAAATGTACCTTCTGAAAGTGAAAAAAAAATGTGAAACTGAAATGCCACCTTGGAAATTGAAATGTTTGAAATGTGTAACGGTTTATTTCAAAAGAGTGAAATATGTTAAATAATGTGAAATTGAAGTAGATGTTATTTTCGTGAAACAAGCCAGTGAAAAGTGAAATGTAGGTTCTGAAAGTGAAAAACAATATGAACTGAAATGTCAACTTGTGAAACCGATCGTTTCCAAATGTGAAACAGTTTACTTTAAAATAGTGAAATATGTTCTTTCAAAAATGTGCAAGTGAAATAGATATGATTTATCTGAAACAAGTCAGTGAAAAATGAAATGTAAGTTCTAAAAGTGAAAAACAACATGAAACTGAAATGTCAACTTGTGAAACTGATTGAAATCATTTTATTCCTACGATTTCAAGCGGGTGAAATATGTGAAATGTGTTTCATGAATTTTAAACTCATTTAAAATGTATCCAAAATCGGTCTTGTTTTCAAGGTCTTTGAGACATGAGTTCAAATATATAAATAGTTTTAAAATCGGAAGTTTGGTTTAAGAGATATGAGTGATTTTAAGTTAGCAAAGGTGCTATAAATGGATGAATTAGTTTGGGAAAGAGAAGAGAGAGAATGAGCAGCACATGCATGCAAGACCCTGTATCATCTGACCAAAAGCTGACAATGGCGGGACCCATGTACCAGGTTAACAGGTCATATAGCTATGTAGTATTTCCCAAACAGAATGCTTCGCTTTTTATACTGCATAATGCTGCACTAATCTTCGGACCGCAATGAGCGGCTCCAGATCTTCCGGTACATGCCGGAACCGCTCAATTTTCCGTTTTGTGCAATAGCTCACATTTGAATGCACACATCCAGACTGGCGTGAAGGAGCAAGACTAGACTGCCTTGCAAATTCAAGAAACAACACAGCTAGAGCGCTTAGTTTTGGACAAGCACTCTCTCTCTCAATCAACATGGTACGATAGAATAGGTACTAGTACTACTATGCTCCATGTAAAAAAGTACAAATTTGGCCACCTGCTGTTTACATTACCGTAAAATGCAGCCCTTAAAGATTTATGTACAATAATTACATATGTGCAACAATCAATGAAAATAAAAACAACATAGCCAATGCTACTTCTAATTTTCGGTGACAAATCTGCAAGGCACATTTCCAGTGGCATTTCGTCCTGACTCCTGAGCAGTGCTTGAAAATCTCTACAACCACAGGCACGGCGGCTGAGGCCTAACAACACATAGTAGTACAACATATGCACAACAAGCAAATACTAGTACCGGGCGGCATGCCCGGTTAGCTATCTCCAACCAAGCACCGAACAAGCAAGCAAATACTAGTGTACTATCATAGTCGTTGCACATTTCGACAGAGTGTACCAACCAGTGGTTGTTGTAGACCAAGCCGGACAGAAACCAGATACCTTAGCAGCAGCAGCAATACGGCCGCCATCAGTAAAGCCTCTGCCCAAAACTTGAGCATGCCGGAGGAAGGCACACCGTCCTTGTTGCTGCCAGCTTGTTTTTGCCCCGGCCACGGCCAGTGATGTAGCATGACCACCAGGTAGTAGGTCAGAACCCCTGAGACGCCACATGACACCATGATCCTCGTGCACCAGGAGAGCCCAGAAACATCCATGGAGTTCACCAGGTATGCGAAAAGAGGAGCTGCCACCAGTGCACACAGGGCCATGATCTCTTTCATGTATGGCTTCATCTTGTCGACGCTGATGAGCGGGCTGTGGCGTGGGCGGTCAAGGTGAAGGCTGAACCAGAGAAGCACTGGGGCGACCTCCGGCAGGCAGAACAGAACCACGTCCTCGCCTAGCCACTCCACGGCCACGGTGTGCACCGTCACCAGCAGCAGGAGAAGCAAGGTCTTGTGGAGCAACTCTGACGCCGCTGCGCTGCCCGGAAAAGGGTCAGCGGGCAGCTTCATCATCATTCGCGTCAGTGCCGCCACCGTGGAGCTCAGGAACAGGAGGAAATGGGAGATGGAGAACCCCACAGCTGCATCGTCGTCGAGTTGATCCATCACTAAGAGCGCCCCGAACGTCGCCACCACTATAATCTGAAGCTCTGCAGGTGTCTTGACGGACTTCTAATCGACGTTAGAAGATCCTGGTGTGACCTTATGACGATTGAGTTTCAAGTACAACGCTCGTATGAAAACAATGGCCATGACGGGAAAGATGGCGAGCCAGGCGAAGCTCAAGTTGACGCCCAGTAATAGCAGATAAGATATAATCACAAGAACAGCTGTGTCTCTGAAAATCAGGATGTTAGGACGGCATGCGATCCATGACTTCAATGGCGCCAGTGCAGCCGGCGTCGGAAGCAGATCGGGCACGAACTCGTGCAATTTCAGAAATATATAAGGGTAGCAAATAGCAACCTCCATTGTGCCAGTTACCAACTCACAGTATTCTTTGTTGGTACCATCATCACGTAATATCACTTGGAATTTACCGACACTGCTGGCTAGTGTCCACGTTGCTGCTATTAGGCATAACGACGTTCCATCCGATTCCTCGAGCTTGCCTGAAACACAAAATGGAGATGATCAGACCTAGGAGCCTTCAAGTTGGACTGGGGCTACTTGGAGCCCGGGCTCCAAAATTTTAAAACCATGACTTCAATACCAATTTGAATTTATTTTTAAAACTTTTAGTTTCTAGGTTTATATCTGCACGTTACTATTCAAATGAAGTACTTAACCTTCAAGAAAATCATTTAAATTAAAACATTTTGGGGTATGTGAAATCACATACATGATTCAAGGTATGGTGAATCACATACCCTGAATTCTAGGTATGTACTGGTTTCAAATACTCCAAAAACTCGACGAATTTGGATGATTTGTCAATAGGTATGTATTTTATCTGGCCATATTTTGCCATCCAAGGAGAACCCTCCGTGTGAAAAATCAACGGTGTCTGGTCATAAATTTCTATATAAATTACCATAAATGTCCCTCCTGAATGGGAAACGGCCGATGGAGGTGTAAGCGCACACCGTGGCATCGGAAATCTAAAAGAGCCAGAAATCTCAAACCAAATGATAAATTTGGATTGGTCCCTAGGAACTGACCCCGTGGACTTATCTCAGAAATCATTTACACGGGGACCGATGCAAACTGTGATCGTACTACTACGAATGTCAACATTCAACGTGCTAATCAAATTGCCGCACTCATAGATCTGGAAATTGAGCCAAGAAGCTTCGATGAATGTAAGCAACGTCGAGATTGGATAGATTTGGAGAAGTCAATAGCAGTATTAGCAGCTCTGAGGAAAAAGAGAGTGTTTCAGTATGACCAACCGTATACTCCACCCAACGTGCAACATGTAAGACACTAATGGGTACTTGCTCAAAAGAGCAATGAGAAGGATGAAATCGTACGATAGGAAAGCACAACTTAAGGCATGTGGTTTCATCCAACACCCAGTGTTGGAGTTGAAGAAATCTACTCACTGGTCATGAATAAAGCTCACTTTAGATATCTCTACTCCTAAAGGGGGACTTGGTAGCTTCCGCTGCACAGTTTTTTTTCGCCTCACCTCCCACCTTCGTCTGGTTTTTTTTCGTCTCTCCTCCCACCACCATCTATACCCCCTGGGTTTTTTCGCTTCACCATGCACGTAACAAAAAAAAACCATACAACGCCGCACCCCTCCCACTGGTTTTTTCTCCTCACACGTATCGCTCGACCCAACTCCTCCATCGCTCGGTCTCTCCCATCTTCCTGTCGATCGGCCCTCTCTCTTCTCTTCTAGGATTCGCCGCCTCCGCCGCGACTGCCCTCCTCCGACGCTGCTGCCCCTCCACCCGCCTGCCACGCCACGTCTCGGCGGCTCTGCATCCTCGACGGGCTCCTCCTCCTCATGCCCCACTCCTGCACCTCCAAGGACCATGCCGGTCTCGCCGCCGCCGTACTCCGATGCGCCTCGTGCTAACCAACATCGGGCCTCCACCGCGTCCAGGCTCGTGGCGGCGCACTCTGTCGCCGAGGCTCATACTAAAAAACCTTGGGCTCATACTAAAAAACCTTGGGCTCACCTCTCATGTTGCGTGTTACACTGTGGATGGGGTTGGGGTTGGTCTGTTCAGTTACGTCTGTCTGAGCGGAATAATTTCTCTACTTTAGAAAATGGGATAAATTGCATTTCATTAGAGATGGTTGAGCAGTTCAATTTTTCTCATCGAGTTGTGCGATTTTTTGGTTAGGATAGAAGGGTAAATACATTGATTTCTTCAAGAGTTAGTAAGTATGTTACAATGTGGCAATGACTTAATAGACATGAGATCCACCTTCTTGGCTCGGGGGGCGTCACGAGCGACGCACACCTCCTCCCCCTTGATGGCGGTGGCGAATCAGCACAAAACACGTGGGGAGGGTATCAGGGCAGAAAGCGGGCCGGTTGGCAGGGGGACTCCTTGGCGGTCCGTGGGGAAGTACGGTGTGAAGGAGAGAGGGCGTCATGGTGAATGTGAGGTGGGCATCATCCGGTTTTAAAGGAGAGGGCTCCAATGAGAAATGTCCTGCTACGGCGGTCCGGCACGAGAAGGGAAGGATGCGTCGTGGGGTGGGGTTTTTGTGTTGGGCCCGCCCATTGAAGATAACACGGCGGATAGTCCGGACAATCACATTTTCCCTCACATGGTCTGGATTTAGGGGTGCCCGGACTGTCCAGACGGTTGACTTTTTTTTGAATTTACACAGGGGAGTTTTCCCCACCTGAATTTTATCACTAATGGGGCCAAACGCCCAGATAAGCAGCATGTACAACAGGGGAACCAGAGGGGGGTGGGGGTAGAGAGAGGTGGGGGACGCAAGATTAGACCTAAACTAGGAAGGCAGAGAGCATGGAAACCAGACCAACCACGCATCAGACGGTTGAATTTTGAGGAGCCTGCTGGGTGCCCGTTTGATGTTCGAACACGCTCGGACGTATCAGGGAGAAATGAGCTTCGACCTTGGAGACGACCTTAGTTATTTGCTTGATTCATTTATACGCATTGCAGCCCGTAGCAACGCACGGGCGTTCTACTAGTCTCATTAAAATGGCAATAAATCTCAGTTAAGCATGCATCTTATGGCGTTGTGAAAAGGTACCTGAAGAAGTACCAATATTGAACTAAGACAAAGCGAATAGAATACTAAACAGCATGAAGCTAAAGATATCACCGTATGGATTGAAACAGATAGGAAGTAAGTGGCATAAAACGATTGAAATTTCATTTATGAAAGGCTGCATGAACAACGAGGATTGTCCACAAGAATGCAGATGATCTGAATATTGTCATGACAAAAGGAAGTAATAGAGAAAGCAAAGCTCATACTGAGAACTGAGTTTGGAACGAAATGTTTGGGCAGAACCAAATATTACCTTCACTTGTAGATCGAGCATTCTCCGGAAGAAATATTAGTGTGATAATCTAAACTACACCTAGCTAGGGTCAGGCTCCAGCCATGGCGGACATCGCACCTGTGCTCGTGGATCAGCAGCAGCTCTCGCCAGGCTTCCGCTTCCACCCTACCGACCAGAAGCTGGTGAACCACTACCTCAGCCGCAAGGTCCATGGCCTCCACGACCACCACGCCTTCATTCCCGAGGTCCACCTGTACAAGCACGAGCCCTGGGAGCTACCAGGTAGTACGCACACACCTACATGTACGTGCAGACGCGATGTATATATGTATTGACTCGATGATCAACCATGTGCAGACAAGTCGTTCTCACCCAGCACACACGACACCGGGGCCAAAGTGGAGTGGTACTTGTTCGCAACGAGGGGCCCAAAGTACCCCAACGGGCTTCGCGTGGAGCGGGCGACGCTCACTGGGTTTTGGAAGTCCACCGGGAAGGACCGCCCCGTCATGCACAACGGCGCTGTCGTCGGCATGAAGAAGACGCTTGTGTACCACCGTGGGCGCGCGCCCGGCGGCAAGCGCACCGACTGGGTCATGCACGAGTACCGTCTCCACGGCCACCGCAACCACCACATCCAAGTATCTTCATTTTTTTTTTTTGTTTCTTTTCTTGATAAAGTTGTAACTAAGCTCCAGAATGGTCGATCGGATCAGGACACCTACGCCTTGTGTCGGGTCTTCAACAAGAACACGGTGACCCCGTCGACGGATGTGTCCGGTGGTGCCGACGCGGATGCGGATCCAATGCAGTTCGTGCTTGGTGGCATCGACACGGAGAAGGATCTGATGGAGTACGTGTCCGATGGCGCCGACTCGTACAAGGATCCGAAGCAGTTCATGCTTGGCGGCGTCGAGACGGACAAGTATCGGATGGTGTATGTGTCCTGCAGCGCCGACTCGGACAAGGATCCGAAGCAGTTCATGCTTGGTGGCGTAGACTCAGACAAGTATCCGGTGCAGTCCGTGCTCGGCGGCGTCGGCACAGACAAGGATCCCATACAGGTCGAGTCTGAGTCTGATGGTGCCGACGCAGACAAGGATCCGATGCAGTCTGTGCTCGGCGGCGGCGGCACAGACAAGGATCCGATGCATGTCATTTTTTTGGAGCATTGATTTTCGTTTTTTTGCCACGACTTCCACGAATGTCATTCCCTTATGAAACTTGGCAAGCACTCAAAACATTGGTCAAAGTTTGCCACCAAAAAAATTTAGAATTTTTTGAATTTTTTTAGATTTTACTGTTCATGCTAAGATCATATGAGCTAAAACTGAGATGGGGACTGGCCAACACTTTTTTCATGAATGCAAATGACATGCACATATAGGTGATGTTTTTTTTGAACATTTTGATATCTTATTTGAATTTTTCTGAGTTAGTATGAATTTTTTATGAAGTTTTCAAAGTGACGGTCAAGCGGTCAAAGGGCAAAAGCATATGAGGAGCAAAGTGGTTTGGGAGGGAACGAGTGTTTTCGGAAACTTGGGGTAAACCTGCCGAGTGTGACCCAACTAGGGGCATAAAATCAATTATCCCTCTTTATTATTATTCAACAGAGTCTGACAACATGCATACATGGATCAACCCGAAGCAACCTATCTGGCGAACAAAGTTTCAACACCTACACTCATGATAATGTGCCCGAACCGCACTAATAGTTGCCTTGTGTTCACATGGAAAATTATAGGCACTGTAACATAGTTGAGAAAAGTTTCCCTCGGTAATGTTCACATGGAAAATCATGGAGTCCTAATAGTAAGTATTTGCTAGCTTGTGGAGGAAATATACACATAATACGAGCTCGTTTCTACACTACAGGAAAAACATTTGTTGCCTTGTGTTCATCCGTAAACCGAGTGCAATTTATCAGCCACTCGGCGTCCACCAGATTGACTCTCGGTGTCCACCAGGCTCTCGGCATAATCTGCCAAATGCACTCGGCCTATAAAGGATGGTCGGCGTATTCTGCTGCCACGTGGCCATACTCCCTGCGCTTGACGCCTGCCAGTTATCGCGCGGCACCTCTCCCCCCCCCCCCCCCCCCCCCACCCCTCCACCTCTCTCCGCCGCCTGCCTGAGATGGCCGCCGGCCGGTCGACGCCTTCTCCACCACCTCGATCCAACCGCGACCGACTCCTTCCTCCACCACCTCGACACTGCCCCCCCCCCCCCCCCCCCCCACACCACCTCGACGCCGGCAACAACCACACCGGATGTGAGCTCTTCCATTGCTTTTTTAGGATGATATAGATCTATAGTTAGGTCTAAATTTAGGGTTTGGATCGATGATTATATATGTAGATTATGATATTTTTTTGGATATGGATTGATGATATGATATGGATGTAGCTAGATAGGTTTAATTTGATATGGATGTGTAGTAGAGTTTAGCAATATTTGATAGAAAATAAAAGAAAACGAAAGAGAAAGAAAATGACAAAAATTTAAAAGAAAAACAGGTTACTTCGTAGAAAATAAAATTTTGGTATCGTTTTTTGTTAATATGTGAATGGAAGACGATATATATGGATGATGAAATAGATATGGAAATGCTTGTGATTATAACCTAACTAATGAAGATATATAGTTAGCTATATTAATTAGTTGCTTATTGTATAGTTTCTCATTTGATCTTGTGTACTTCTTTTGTCATCCATTTCTGACTTTCTGCTTCTCTCTCAAAATGTAGATGGGTAGCTGGACTTTGTTTAGGATTGTGACGAATGAGGAGGAGGAGTACTCAGAGATGTTCTATCACACTTTAGGCAAGTTGGCTCATCAACCTGAACTTCCAGAACCATTGTTCAAGGGAAGAATGCTCCCAAGTGTACTGCCAGGAGGTATGGAGAAGTTGTTAATCCATGCCACAGTTAAAGGACGAGAAGTTTATCGAAGGACGGATGATATCACCTTCATCAAGGCCTACGACAGCTAGGAGCATGGACTAGAGCAGGCTATCCAGGAGGCTTTGGCCCGCACCTTAGGAGCGTACCAGGACGAGATTCCAGAGGACTCCCAGTTCTATCACTTCGGAAGACGTCACGAGGGTGGTGCACCTTTCCTCAGGGAAAACAGAGATAGTATGCCCCCATAGGCCATCCTGCTGGAGCGCATGGAGATCCACGTATGTTTCCTAGAAGGGAACATGGTGGTCATGATGGAGCGTGTCAGAAACGCGGAGATTCAGGGGGCCAACTGGAAGGATGAAGTAGAGAGGCTGAGGGCAGAGGTCGAACAACTGAGGATGGAGAGGGAGCAGTTGGATGATGAGAAGGACAAGCTGAAAAATGCGGTCGCCTTCAGAGATGCACTTCTTCTGGCTAAGGACGAGGAGGCAGTTAAGATGATGAAGAGGGTGGACATGTTGGAGAAGGAGCTGAAACCACCATCACCTTGACCGTGACCTACCCCGGTCCGAGCACCAGAGCCAGAGGGTGGACATGTTGGGTACTACTATAGTCTTAATTTGAGGGTCCGACTTGTGGATGCCCTAGTTTGCACACTCTTATCTTGATTGTATGACCTATCGGTTATATGTAACGATGCATGCATGGTTTCTATGCTTTAGATATGTGTCTGATATTTTTTAGAGGAAAAGGGCTTCTGCCCCGGCTCCATTTCATTGAAATGAAACCAAAACACAGTGTCAGTTACAACACGCGAGTGAAGACTGCGTGTCAACCCCAGCCAACTACAATCTACCCAAAGCATCAGACTGGAAAATTAACAAAGTTCAAGGCAGCAGGAGAGAGGATCCAAAGAACACATCTTATTATAACAAAGAAGGAAATAAAATGTGTACGATATGTCTAGGAAGTGTTAGAAGGATCTGTACACAAAGAAAGCATACCCACTTGGAATACCGAAGGATCATTAATTAGACCTTACGGCAAAGAAAAAGTCTATACAATCCTGGAGATGAGGAGGAGGAAATCAGCAGCACTGCACACTACCTCACGTCACATTTGTAGTGAACATTTTGAGCGAGGTGCAGTTCAAAGCCTACCGAATAGCATCGGGAAGGCATGAAAAATATTCCTCCCATATATCGAGAAAACCGAAATTATTGATCACTCTACTGAAAGGCAAATTAATTAGCCATAGTGGGATATGCTGACACCGACCACTTGCATGGCCTGTATACATCCAGATCACATACTAGCATGGCCTGTATACATGGATGATAAAACCGAAATTATTGATCACTCTACTAGAAAATTGGCTACTCTTATGTGGAGGAATTGTAGATTCATATAAGTCATTGAGACGGACTTTATCATCCACATTGAGAAAATCATATTATATGGAGCATCACCCAGGCAGACACCAACAATTATCTAGGGAGATAATGCAGCAAGTGCAAACAGGTTATGTGAAAATCAAACTCACAAAGCATATTATCGCTTTCCTTCATCTCTAGCCTCGTCGCCTTCACTTCTTTTTTTCGGTGCTGAGATTTTCGGCTCCGCACCATTGATTCGTGCGCAGAGGTTTCCCAGCTCAGCTGGCTGCCGGTCGATCGATGGGCCAACTTGGTGCGGCTACTACGTAGTCGATCAAATCTGCCACTGCAACGCAACGGCAAACTCATCATTTACGATATCGTATGTGCATATATATAGATGGGATAAATCTTTATCATGCAGGAATAAATCTTCCTCGATCAGATCTCTCGAAGCATCAATGGCTATATGGTGGATGGAAATTAATTCGACGCAGATGCACGGTTGGTATTTTCGGACAGTAGATACAGTGCTATTAATTACCATATAAGAATATTTCTCCCATATATGCAGAAAATGGAAATTATTGATCACTCTACAGTGCTATTAAAATTAACATATCTGAATCCCTACACATTAGTGAAGAGGAGGATGCCATAATCTGGAAACTGGAATCCACTGGCATTTACTTTGTTAGATATATTTATTCCATAGCCAATTTTAGAGGGATAATACCTATGCATGTACCTGCAATATGGCTGCTGACTGTGCCCCCATAATCCTTCTCTTTTTGTGGCTATTAGCTAATAATAAGCTGCTAACCAGGGAAAATTTGGCTAAGAGACATGCAGTTGACGATATGTCATGTCTTTTCTGTGGTGAGGCAGAGAACTATATGCACCTATTTTTTGAGTGTTCTGTTGCTACTGAAGTGTGTAATAACATAGGTAGATTGACTTGTATTGACCAGGTTGTCACTTATGATTCCAATGCTAAATGGTAGGTTAGCAATGAGAATCGCCAAGCAATTAATCTTGTGCACTCTGCGATGTTATGGTCACTGTGGAAAGTATGTAATGACCTCTGTTTTAACAGCTCTGGAGAAGCATTGCAATAGCATGCTCCCAGTGGGTGATTTTATGCTCCGGGGCTGCAAGACACCTAGTAAGCATGATGATCGATTCACTGTGGTCGCTGGCGAGAAGCCCGTCTTTACTAACCTGGCCAGATCCCAGCTGAGAAGTGGATCCAATACGACTGCTTACACCAAGGTGGTGAGCCTTCTAGAAAGCGATGAAAACGCTGAAGAATGGGAAACCACTATTGCAAGCTTGGCGAAGCGGATGAAGGCGTCCTGGTTGCAGCTGATTGAAGCTGGATTCATGCTCCGGGTTGTCCCCAAAGCTTGATAACTTGTGTCACTAATGAGATTTCGATTGTATCTGTTTTGCTCTGGAAGAAGTTAAACTTCCTGTAATTTTATCATTTTGTCTTTGGACCTGTTAGTTTGTGTTGCCAGGGAGGCATGTTGGCCTATCCCTGGCGAACCCTGTATTTGACTGTTGGTTTCATTTCTATGAAATGGAACCGGGGTTGGAGCCATATTTTTCTAAAAGTTGCACTTAACGGTCACTGGGCACTTTCGTCTACCGTATTCTGCGTACGTGACATACGGCTAACCGATTGACCTCCACTGGACATGCCAACTAAGCGTACAACGTGGCATTGACCAGTTATTTTTTTTTGCTAAATGCTCCCAGAGCCCCTAAAATTTCTCAATTCACATCTCATCCCCTTTCCCACTCAACCCCCCACCCAGCCATGCCCAACCATAGCCTCAACCCATCTTCACCATCGAAATCCGCGGGTCGCGAAATATCCAGAGGTCCCCTCCTGGCAATGGATGACGGAGGGCAGTAGCTCAGGAGGCGATGAGCTTCAGGGTCCCTGACATTGCGCTAGGACTGGTGATGTGGCGCATGGAGAACCCCTTGGACCGAGACGTCATCTCACTGGTGTGCTGACCGACGTTGAGGAAGGAGGAGGAGGCGGGATTCCTCCTTATGCAGGAAGAGCTCGACCTCGTGTAGTACGGGGGGGGGGGGGGGGGGGAGGGTGAAGAATGGGCCTTGGTGGTGGGGGCGTCAACGAAGGCCAAGGAGATAGCCACGGTGTCGTATCCCTCTGTCTTGTCTTCGTCCCCGAGCTCCCCGTACACCTGGGAACAGTTGAAATGGTGGTGGACCACCACCGTGGGCCGCAGCTGTGCGTACTTCATTGCCGTGAAGCCCATCCCCGCTGATACGTCCAAAACGTATCTACTCCCTCCGTCTCGGTGCATTAGGCATCTAACCAAAATCAAATAATCCCAAAACGCTAAGGCGCGTAACAGTACTAGTTGCATGCATATTAATTAGACCCCATCTATTAATTGGAGGACCAATGCATGCAATTTATGCGGCACGCTATTTGGATTTGAAGTGGTCTCCTATTTAATAGCACGTTTTTAGTTGAGAAAGGAATAGCGTGATTGGCTTCCTCTGCGATTCAATTTTTCCTCCTAGCCCAATCTCTATGTGCCTAGGTTGCGGTGCACCTCCTAAGATGCCTAATGCACCTAGACGGAGGGAGTATAACTTTTGAAGTTTCTTTGCTTATTTCTTATCATTTTATGCAATATTTTATATTTTTTGGACTAACCTACTAATAAATTGTGAGAGGGAAGAATTGCATGTTTTTATGCCGGTGGTTTTAGGAACCTTACCGAACTAAGAAAAATCTGCGAAAAATCAGCGGGTCCAAACTTTCCAGAAGACGAAGGCTCGCAAAAGGAAGCACCTATGGCCACCTAGGGAGCCCCACATGACCACACCATGCGGCATGAGGGAAGGCCATGTGGCCAGACCGCGTGAGGGCCCGGGGGTACCCCATGCTCTCCCGTTCGGCCGTCTTCTCCGTATATAACCCCCATTCCGCAAACCTAATTAAGAAGAACTTTTTTGCCGCCGCCACTTCCAGATATTTGAGATCCGAGTAAAGGTTGTCCAGCAGTGCTTCTCCGGTACCTTGCTAGAGGGGGATTCACCACTGATCTTCATCAACAATGCCTCTCCGCTGCTCCCCGATGAGGTGTGAGTACTCCATCTCCTAGACTACGGGTTCGCAGCAGTAGCTATGTAGCAAATCTCTCTATGTGCTTCGATGATTAGATCACATGAGCTGCCCTACATGACTGTGATCACTTATGTATAATTCTTGCGGTGAACCTTTCGATATGTGAAGAATAATTACTTTATGATGTTCTTATCATGGTTGCATGGATTGTTTATAGATTTATATTGCTCTCCATTTTATTAGTCTAAATATTGGCCCGTTTAGATGAAAGAACAGCAGTTGAGTGGCGCACATTAGATGGCGTAGATCCCAATTTGTGAAGTATTCTTGGTGACAGTAAGAGAAGAAAAGTTTTGACGGATTTGCCACACTAAGGGAAAAAAGGTTGTTTGACTTGTTATCTCGTGTACCGTGTGAGGTCAAGGGATTATAACATTCGACTGTATGTCATCATGCTCTATACAATGCTCTGTTTAATTACTTAATACTCGGGTGTATACGAGAGTTTCGATCACTTTGACTGGAGTATTAGCCATTAGGTTTGGCGTTTGTAGATCTAGTGGATTTATGGATGTACCGCACATATAACATGATCCCAACCTATGCCATGATTGTTTGATTGATTGATTTCACATGCATATGCTTATTATTTCATGTCACTGCTTTTATGAGAGATGCTACTAGTGAATCTATGAACCCCGGTCCAATTTTCTTCATAAAAAAAATCCAAACTCTCATTTACTTGCACTTTTATTTTGAGTTATTAAATATTCCAAAAATACAAAAATACTTTCTAAACCATTATGTACTCATTACTTGTTGCAACTAGCAGCTAGTTTGATTACCAACCACATTATAACTATTGGTGACACAAGTAGGCCTTCATTTTATTTCAGTGTTGCTTGAAGGAGGCTTAGGTATTATCTCTTCACCAAGGGACACTTGCTTGTTAGCTACAAACCCTTGCACTTGGGAGCCCAACAACTGATTGCCAATCTATAGGTACTGGAGCGAGCACCCGCCCGCACTCTGGCTCTGCCGCCGCCGAAGCACCATCCGGCTCCGAGGCGGACGTGAAGGGTGAAGGGGAGTGTCTAGAGTTACTTGAGGCAGTGGCGATCTACGCCTCTCCCAGATCCGAGGATCTGGTGGGGAAAGGTCCTGACGGCGGTGCATGAGCGAGGACCTGCGGAAGCTACCCTAGGTGTCACTGGCAGGAAGGAGGGTGAATAGGCAGGGGATGGGGAGGAGCGAGGACCTCGATGGGTGCCGCCACCGCCACCTGCCTCCCGTCCGTGAATGCCCGGCTCAGCCGCCCAACCGCCGCAGCGCCTAATCATTATGTACCCACTCCGTGCGCTCGTCATCTCAATTAGCTGTGTGTGTTGGCGCATCCGACGGTGATGACGACCAGATGTTTGATTCGGTGGGTCTGGTTGGTCTTCATCGGGGGATGGGGCGACGACGACGGATCCCGGGCGGGGCTGGAGGCCGAGGAAGCACTCGGGGGTGGATAACACCGTTGGCTGCGCATCTACGCCAATTGGTCCTCTGGTTGGCAGACTGGTTTGGCCTCGAGCGCGCGTGGTGGGAGGAAATAAAAGAGGTGCAACACAGAACATTGGATATGAGCTTGGAAGTGCGATTTGCAGAAAAACCCAGCCTTGCCATTTTGTAGGCTTAGTTGGCATGTCCACTGGCGGTCAATTGGTCCTTGCGAGAATTTCGTACCAGCGTGGCCAGTCTGGAAGCAATATCAAAGACGTCCTCAATGGAATACCACGCCCTGGAATAGCACGATCCTTGTGAGAATTTCGTACCAGCGTGGCCTGTCTGTTGAGGATGCAATGAGGCGAGGAGATTAGTCATGGACTTGTGGGCGAGGTGCAGAAGTGGAGTTTGTTGCTGATGGCTGGACTCGATGGAGGGGAGGCCAAGCAGACCGTCCTCTTCTTCAGTGGTTCTTGGTCTACTGCAGTCATTGGATGCCGCCGACCGACGAGGCCACACACCATGCCGCACGCAGACGAAGGCCCCCGCCCCGCCACACGCAGCTGCCGAGGCCACCCGCACCTGCCGGTCACTTGCCGCCGAGACCTTTCGCCGCTCGCCGCTGAAACCGCTCGCCGCTTCCGCCCCCAATTAGAATAGGTTTCGATGAATTGCTTGTGACGTTTTCTAGAACTGCAGGGAGTGCATACTACTCCCTCCGTTCCAAAATATAAGGTGTATAAATTTTTTCAAAAATCAAACAGGTGCATGTTTGACCAAGTTTTTAGAAAAAAGTATCAATATCTACAAACTGAAAAAATAACCGTCACAACATATAAGAATATATATATATATATATATATATATATATATATATATATATATAGCAGAAAAGCTCCTCCAGTTAATACAGTCAAGTAGTACGAAGAACGTGAATTTTTTACAAATACACCCCACTGTCGAATGTAATTGCTAAAAGTACCTATCTCCCGAAGCGATTGCCAAGTATACTCTGGCTGAAGGTTAGCTAAGTGACACGGGCAACCTTGTGCCATTTCGGACGGCAGAACAAACCTACCGCCATTTTTTTCTTTTCGAGAATGAACCTACGGCCATTAGGCGTGGCGGAAGGAATTTAACGCCATCTTGGAGTGGGCCATAGGCTTCCGCTGGCTAGCATGGCGGAAGAGCAAAACTGATGGGCTACGTTCACAAAATGAAAAAATTATGATCAGTTTTTTTTTTTTTTTGACGGGGAATAGCAGGAGCTCTGCTTTTGCATTGTAGAAGGAAAAAGAAAACAAGTAGATGGTTATTTACAGACGGCACACCCAGGGGCCCAACTCAACACAGCAACAAAAAAAAACTCCCTCAAGGAGGCTCAAGAAGAGCCAAATCATCTCTAATCAATCTGGCAAAGCCAACAGCCGGCACCACTTGTGATCGAAAATCCTCCGGCTACGCTCTTTCGAAATGTGCCAGACCACGTATACGGCAAGAGCAGCCTCGCCGCCAGCCTTGGGAATTCGCCTCCACCACTTGCGGATCAAAGGCGAAGAGAGCGCAATTGAGCAAACATCCGGCTTTGAGTGGTGGAACAGATGCCACACCTCCTTTGCATAAGAACACTTAAGCGCAAGATGCAGCGCCATCTCAGTCTAGCTTGGTGTCCGAGTAGGTTAGCTTGTGTTAGTCCTAGTTGCTATAAAAGTACATGTAATCAGCCAGATCAAAGCACGACTTGCTATTCCTGCTGTGGCCAGCTGCACAACTATGAAGGCGACCACCGCGCCGACGAGCACTAAAACGTAGATGGACGTGCGCACGAAGACGTAGATGGACGTGGAGCGCGTAGCACTCCCTTGGCTAACCTTAGCTAACCTTCCGCCAAGATATATTTAGCGATAGTTTCCGGAGATGGATACTTCTGTCAATTGCGTTTGACAGTGGGGTATATTCGTAAAAAAATAGAACGCAGCACAAGCCAGCTAGCACAAATTAAAGAGCAAGGAAGAGCTACAAAGCACACAAACAGTACATCACGCATGCGTACCTTGTTGGCTGTCAGATGCTACAGATCGACGCTGGAAGTATGCGGCCATCTGCTGGCAAACACAGGCAGGCGCAAATATATAAGATGGGAGTCGAACCGTGGACATGTGTGCAAGGACGACAGATCATTAATCACTGCACTGACTGAGCGTATGGTGACACAGCCAGAAAAAAACTAGACCAGTAGGGGGAGAAGCCCCTACTGATTTTTTAATTAAGAAGGAAATGTGAGACCCGTGTAAGAGCCGAGGTTCGAACCCGCGCCGGCTAGGAGGCGGCACTGCACTCTCACCACTTAGCTGAGAGCTCATCCACAGCCAGAATAAATTATCTATTTATCCTAGAGAACAAAAAATTGAATTTCAAAATTTGTCTCGCTCGGTCGTGCGCCATTTGCTTCTAATCACAAACATTCAGAGCATCCACATTGAAACTCCAAACAGGCTCTCACCCCGCTTTATATATAAAGCAACAACACCCAAATTACACGGCGGAACGATACAATATGGTGAGGTAGCCCTCTGACACAGCAGATCCCTCATAACCGGCCAACATAACCGCACACGACTACGTGGCCGAACATCTAAGCACAGACGACCAGCTTACAACGCGACGACCCGACCTAAGACACCTAGCCTCCATGACAACGCCCTCAGGAGGGGAACGCAAGCACCGCCGCTGCCGAGCCCAAAAGGACAAGGCTTTTCACCCGGAGACTCGCCACGGAGAGAAGAACCACGACGACGTCTTCAAGAAGATAACGGCACCCGCAGATGTCGTCGCCGCCGGTGCTAGAGCGTGGAGCTTTCGCTCGGCAACTCACCCGTGTCACCATGAGGCACCCAGACCAGTCGCCGCAAGAACCGGCCTCCAGATCCGGATCTGGGCAACGCCACTGCCAAGGAGAGAAAGTGTACCCGAGCCACCCACCGCTACACCCCTCGCCATCCAGACGAGCAAGAAGTGTAGCCACCACTGCCGCCATGGAGCCTGCCGAAAAGCCACCATACGGCCCGCCATCCGGGGCCGCTGCCCCGGCATCCATGTTCCGAGTCACCGCCAACCGTCAACATCACAACACACAGCCACGGTGGAAGGAACGGAAGGCACCTCCTTCCGCTCCTAGCCCGGCATCAGCCACCTGGCCTGGGTGAGCGCCTCCACGGTAGGAGGCATCCACACCTGTGTCCCCAGTCAAGCCCAGTGGATCATGGGGAACACGGCCTAGTAGCTGCCGACGGCCACTGCCGAACAAGCCCTGGCATTGGTCCCTGACCCAGGCCGAGACGAGCTCACACGCTGCCACACACATGACCAACGGCGCCGCTCCGACCAACGGCATAGCAGCAACAAGGGCGCTAACTCGGACCAACGCCACAACGGAGCCGCATGACAAGCGGGCACTAACGTGAAGGACGAAGCCACCGCGGACTAGGTCGGCCCCCTTGCCCTGCGCGCCGCCGAGCCCCATCCACCACCACAAGCCGGATCCACGCCGTCCATCGGGGCCAGCCCACAGCCGCCACGCCCGACCGCCGACGCCACGGATCGAGCCGCCACCAGCCAAGTGCGCAACCCCGCCCCACCGCCGCCAGGGAAGCCCCAGCCGCGCCACCGCGCCAGGCGCGTGAGACCCCGCCCTCCCCGCTCCGGGAACAGTCCCAGGCCCCGGGCCTACCGCACCCCAAGCATCTAGCCCTGCGCCGCCCGCCGGCCCCCGCGCCAGATCTGGCCTGGAACAGACGAACCTGCAACCGCCCAAGCTGACTCACCAGCAGCCGCCGCGCCGCATCCAAGCTCCAAGGACACGCCGTGCCGCCACCTGACGATGCCGCGGCCACCTCGCGTGACCGACGTCGCGTTGCTGAGCCCCGCCATAGCCCAGCGCCTCCGGCGGCCAGCCGTCCTGCACCGGCCAGGGATCCCGCGCAGAGGAGAAGGAGCGGCCCCGCCGCCGCCTACGCTGGCCGGGCTTCGCTAGGTGGCGCCTCTAGGCGGCGGCGAGGGCGGGGGGTGGAGGGGTGGGGGTGGGTGGCGGCGGCCTAGGGTTCCCTCGTCCGCTCGTGGGAGCGGCTCGGGGGAAAGGGGAAGGGGGGATCCTCTGCCGTCATCCACATTGAAACTTCGATCATGCCGCGGATGCCTGGGTGGTCCTGTCTTCCTAGATGATGTTTCAGGTGGATCGTTCTAGCCGGAGAGCTCCTGCTCCGGCTCCTAACCTAGCTCGATGTTGAGCAACCACGCCATGTCGTTCGTGCGCCATGGCCGTCTTGTGGAACAGAACAGGTGGGATCGCAGGGCTGGAGCCGATTACATTTGCGTGCAGATGAGATTGCAGATGAGCCGAGCCGAGCGAGCAGAAGGGCCAGGAAGAAGCCGGGAGCGATAGAGCGTGGGATTGTTTCAGTGGACAGGTGGCGACATCTCCGATCCAGTACGCACGGGCAGAAGTTTGGAGCCTGTCTCCACCAATTTCTTTTCCAATTCCCCTCCCCATTCGCACAGTCTCCTTCTCATCGCGTCAGCCCAGTGGCCGCCGGTGCATCCTCTCCGATCCTGCCTCAACTGGGTCTGCCCTTCTCCCACCCGATAACAGTGCACGTACCGAGCCATTGTTCCCGACCGCCCGATGCCATCCATCACCACCACGCCATCATTTCCTAGCTGAGCTAGCTCCACCTCCGCCGGATCCAGCCAGCAGCTGTATTGGCGTCCTGGAGGTCGCGATCAGGAGCTCGTTTCAGCGCCATCGCCACCTCGCATGCGCACGTATGGGACATCTGGTGATCGGGGTCCGACACCTCCTCGTGCACGCCACCATTATCCTGGACCTGTTCGGCCTCATGGGGGCCTATGCCGCCGGGAGCTGCAGGAGGGTGACGTCGGCCTACATCCTGGCGCTGGTCGATCATAGGGGTCTCCGCCTACATCACCATGCTCGTCGTGGTGTCCATTGGCGTAGCGAGGTGGATGAAAAGAGCCATGGACAAGCTGGCTGAACGCGCGTCCCAAGCACCAAGGCAATTAACAGTGTTTCGGTTCCCGGGTCACACCTCGACGC
Organism: Elymus sibiricus; assembly: GCA_039707655.1. Classification (NCBI taxonomy): domain Eukaryota; kingdom Viridiplantae; phylum Streptophyta; class Magnoliopsida; order Poales; family Poaceae; genus Elymus; species Elymus sibiricus. The sequence continues at coordinate 25,199,586 of CM077667.1, forward strand.
CTCTTCATTTTTGCCTTCATACTGGATCTTGGTTCCCTCTCTTTGATACACGTAGAGTCCCTCTTTCTTGAGTCCATGGTGGTTCTTTTCTTGTTTTTTTTCCTCTAATACTTGGAGATGAAAAAGTGGATATTTCATGCTTTTTTTTTCGTTCATGAGACGGTCAAGATCTGGTTGGTGTAATTTGCATGGTTATTATTTTTTGTTTGTTCATGAAACTCCGAAGAAAAGAGTTCATGATTCTTCGTTCGTGCATGATCTGATTGATTTCTTAGATCAGCTTTCTTTGTTCATAATACTAACTACGATGAAATGGCTCCAAACAAAAGAAATCTTAATTATCAGAAAATTAAATCGAGGAAGCCTGTGCTGCTGTTCACAGTTACGTACAAACAAAGAAATTGAGTAACATACGTGTGGAATAAGATCATCGCTCAGAAGCAGGGTGGGAAGACACGCATAGAAAGAGTGGCGAGTTCAAGTCATTGGTCGGATGTCGCGGATGGAAAATAACTGGCGTGGACTTATCGCTCAACCACATTATTATTCCAAGACAATTAAATCAACGAAGACTACAGACTTATCGCTCAACGACATTGTTATACCACTTCCGTACCAAAATATAAGACGTTTTTGCAGATATCTGCAAAAACGTCTTATATTTTGGTACGGAGGCAGTATTATTTATTCGAATGAAATTAAATCGAGGAAGACTACACACTAATCGCTCAACCACATTACTGTACTAATTATTCCAATACAATTAAATCGAGGAAGGCAATGGATTACTGTTGAACAACATCTGTATTAATTATTCCCTGAAAATTATATCGATGAGGGCTACAGATCAACGCTCAACCACTGTACTGTATTAATTATTCTCAGAAAATTAAATCGAGGAAGCCTGTGCTGCTGTTCACAGTTACGTACACACAAAGAAATTGAGCAACATACGTGTGGAATAAGATCATCGCTCAGAAGCAGGGTGGGAAAGCACGCGTAGAAGAGTGAAGAGTTCAAGTCATCGGTCGGATGTCGTGGATGGAAAGTAACTGGCGCGGACTTATTGCTCAACCACATTATTATTCCAAGACAATTAAATCAACGAAGACTACAGACTTATCGCTCAACGACATTATTAGACCACCTCCGTGCAAAAACGTCTTATATTTTGGTACTGAGGCAGTGTTATTTATTCGAATGACATTAAATCGAGGAAGACTACACACTTATCGCTCAACCACATTACTGTACTAATTATTCCAATACAATTAAATCGAGGAAGGCAATGGATTACTGTTGAACCACATCTGTATTAATTATTCCCTGAAAATTATATCGATGAGGGCTACAGATCAACGCTCAACCACTGTACTGTATTAATTATTCTCAGAAAATTAAATCGAGGAAGCCTGTGCTGCTGTTCACAGTTACGTACACACAAAGAAATTGAGCAACATACGTGTGAAATAAGATCATCGCTCAGAAGCAGGGTGGGAAAGCACGCGGAGAAGAGTGAAGAGTTCAAGTCATCGGTCGGATGTCGTGGATGGAAAGTAACTGGCGCGGACTTATCGCTCAACCACATTATTATTCCAAGACAATTAAATCAACGAAGACTACAGACTTATCGCTCAACGACATTATTAGACCACCTCCGTGCAAAAACGTCTTATATTTTGGTACTGAGGCAGTGTTATTTATTCGAATGACATTAAATCGAGGAAGACTACACACTTATCGCTCAACCACATTACTGTACTAATTATTCCAATACAATTAAATCGAGGAAGGCAATGGATTACTGTTGAACCACATTACTGTATTAATTATTCCCTGAAAATTATATCGATGTATTCGCAAAAAAAATAGAAAATTATATCGATGAGGGCTACAGATCAAAGCTCAACCACTGTACTGTATTAATTATTCTCAGAAAATTAAATCAGAGGTACTTGCACATCCCCACATGGCATGCGGGTCCAGTAAATAATTCTCCACGGGTTGTCCCGTTGTTAACACAACAACAGCAGGAAAGCGAGGCAAAACACGTGTGTCCAAGATGGACTGCTCCGGTCAAAAAAAAAAGATGGACTGCCGTTGCTTAGTACTCCCTCCTTCCCAAAATAAGTGTATTTGATTTAGTACAACTTTAGTATGGAGGGAGTATAATACAATACTGCACATGACGTCAATGAAATATTCTCTTGGAACCACTAAATAGTGTGTTGCTCCAATAGGATGTGTACTGAAAAAGCCTGAAGCGAACAGAACAGAAAAAACCGGCCCGGTAACTAAGCCATCTACTTGACAGGCCGATCAGCACTGAAATGTGGGGCCGACTTGTCACATTGGGGACAAATAAAAGGGTGAAAAGTGGCAGCAGTTTGCTTAAGTGTGTAAAATTGTGAAAATTCTGCTACATGAGATATTTTCTATCACAAACATGAAAGTTAGGGGTAAAAATGGAATTTAGTCTAATTGATACTCTCTTTATTTCAAAATACTTTACCTATTAGGTTTCGTTGTCTTAACGAAAGGCTCGACCAACATGTACTAATAGATGGCAGTAAATTTTCTTTTGATGAAGGGCGTTTTCATTCAGTCGATATATTAAGGTGATAAAACCATACTGAGTGAATGGTTGGCCTCTGCATAACACGATGCACATAGCAATCATGTCCAAAAAATATAAAATATTGTTTAACTCCACCATCCATGATGGGAGAAAATCTCAATGTCTGTATGCTCCAGCTGGATAGACGCCGTCATAAAAAGGTCCACGTCATCCGTTCTCTGTATGATAGACCAAATAACCTGTATAGGAGATGAGACACATTGTTTTAAACCACACATGTTTGCTGAAAAGTCACCGATCATGTGGATAGGCACCGCTGGTACAATTTGAAGAAAATCATCGCAAGTATGCCATGAGATATTATCTATCAGATGGGATATATCCAGCATGGGCCGTAGTCCCTCCATTCATGTATGTAAGGTGTATTGCTTGGTGACCAAGGCACATAATTATGGACAATTTAGGACAAAATTACCCTTAGCTAATTTGTTGATTAGCAGCAATTAAATCGTTTAGGCTAGGAATGAAAGAGATACACGCAATCGGGAAAGAGATACTTTCCTTTTTTTTTCTACAAGCAGAGATACATGCAATCGGGGGAGAGATACTTTCCTTTTCTAGAGGGTTAAAAAGGGTATTATGAAGAATTAGAAGAAATGCACCTTACATTATGGAATTTTATCAAAAAAATAAATACACCTTATATAAAGGAATGGAGGGAGTATTTGTGAAGCCAATGTCGAACTGCCAAGGTAACAAGAGTGACTTTGTGAAGGCTCAAGGAGTTGCCAGGAAGGATGTGGGGTGGACATTTGGGGTGTTGCAAGCCCGATTTTCTCTTGTGGGTGGCCCGGCAAGATTATGGAAAGAGAAGACACTCTGGAGGATCATGACAACATGTGTGATCATGCACAATATAATCATTGAGGACGAGCATGGTCAAGTGGTGGGCTATGAGTACAAGGGCATCGAAAGATGGAGGATGGTTTGTAGGAATGAATACCAAATCAGAAGATTTATTGTGACGCCCCTGCTCGACCGTGCACTAATCATACACGCAAACGTGCACGCTCGAGATCAGAGACTCACGGGAAGATATCACAACACAACTCTAAACACAATTAAAAGGCATACAAGCCTTATATTACAAGCCAGGGGCCTCGAGGGCTCGAATACATAAGCTCGAATCATACAAGCATCAGCGGAAGCAACAGTATCTGAGTACAGACACAAAGTTAAACAAGATGCCTTAAGAAGGCGAAAACAAACAATAGCTCTGATCGAAAGAGGCAAGGCCTCCTGCCTGGGAGCCTCCAAAACTACTCCTGGTCGTCGGCGGTCTCCACGTAGTAGTAAGCTCCTGTGTTGGCATCTGACTCCTGGACTCCGTCATCTGGTCGCAATTATCGGGTATAGGGGAAAAGGGGAAGCAAAGCAACCGTGAGTACTCATCCAAAGTACTCGCAAGACTGACATCAGAACTATACTAAATATGCATCGGTATCAAAGGAATGGAGCTATATCTTTGGACTAACTGCAGAAATGCCAGAACAGAGGGGGAAAGACCTAGCCTATCGAAGACTAGCATCTTCAGCGGTCTTGCAGCATAAGAAGAGTGCAGATTAGCAATATTATAAAGTAACAAGCATGTTGAAGCAAAGCCCAGAGATCCTTCCTCGACTCCCTGCGAGAAAGCAATCCCGGAGCGTACAATTAATTAACAGGTATCCAATTCAAGTAGTAATAGATCGGGATACAACACTGAGCGTCCTGTTACCGTGGACACGGCTATTCGAATAGATAACTTCCCTGTAGGGGTGCACTACTGTTACCCAGCACGCTCGATTACATCTGGCCGGATACACTTGCTGGGTAATACCCGGCCTTGGGTAATCGACACGAAGCAGCGTCCTACCTAAGCTCAGCAGAGAGGTCAGCACGCCGGTCTAAATCCTAAGCACGAAGGGGTCTTGGGCCATCGCCCTCCGCACTCCTGCACGTTGCGAGACTGGCCGGGGCCCAAGCGCGACACTGTATACACAATGACGTAACCAGCTCACCCCAACGATCAGCCCGCATCTCTGAGCTGTGACGTCTGAAGTGCTTTCGAGAGAACCGTACGGCGTAGAGGATCCCATAACCATTATCCCACGTGGTGGTAGTGCGTATAGGGCCAACGACCCACTCAGATCAAATACCCAAATCCGTTAGGCGTATTTAGTAACTCGCAGAGATGATCAGGATCCCTGTCGCTCCGACTTGGTAACTCACGGATCACGATCAGGGTGGTCTCCGCCTGCCCTGTCGTTCCGTCACATTAATCTCTCGCGGGTGCCCTCCTGGCAAGCCCGACTTCATAATTCCCTGTGGGTACCCCTCGGGGTCGACCCGCCTGTAATAAAGGTCAAGGTAACTGTGTGTTCAAGTATCGAGGAGGAATCCGAGGAATCACCCTCGATAGTTTCCCTCTCGAGGAATTGCACGACGGTAGCTTTATCGGAGGTGATGAAAGAGGAATCACCCTCGGTTTCCCACAACCGGATAGCTATTCTACAGAGGCATCATCGGAAGTGAGATAAGAGGTATCACCCTCGGCACTCGATGCCAGCTCTGCAGAGAGGTGCAACTTAGGGGGTGTGCGGTGATGTGCTGTTCTCAACCCATTCGATCACATCGATCGGGGCACCAGTACTAAAGCGGGGCAACTACAGCAAAGAAGAGGGGCCACAGATGGTTTACCACCAACCTATACTAAGCATCTCGGACAATAAGTAGGTATCAATAACAGTTACAAGGACAGGCTATGCATCAGAATAGGATAAAACAATAGCAGTAGCAAATTCTAATGCAAGCAGGAGGAAGAGAGAACAGGTGATATAGGCATGCGTCAAGGGGGGTTTGCTTGCCTGGAAGCTCTGCTGAGAGAGGCTAGTCGTTTGACGGCTGCTCGTCGGGAGCATGGTCGTACTCAGTTGCGTCGGCGGCGGTCTCGGCGTCTATCGGGAGAGAAGGAGGGGGAAGAAACAATAAATTCACGGCAAAAATGCAACAGCGATGTATGACATGCCTAAATGATATGCAGATGTGATATATTGCCTATCTAAATGTTTTAGTTAATTTAGGAATTTATTTGGATTTATTTTATTGAAGCTATGCACTATTCATTTATCGGATCCGGGCAAAATGTTCCATGTTCACCTAGATAGGAGTGATGGTCAAGCATTTTGACCACATATTTTGATTCTTCATATTTTTCTGATCATTTTACATATATAAATTATTTTAATCCGAGTTACGGTTTATTTTATATGATTTTTCAAAGTTTTAATGATTTTCTGGATTTATTTTAATTATTAAATTAGAATTATCCGAAACAGTGTTTGTTGACGTCAGCATGCCGTCACAGTGATGTCAGCGGTCAACTGTGACCGTTGACTGGTCAAACTGACCAGTGGGTCCCACCTGTCAGTGTCTGTTTAGACTAATTAGGGGTCAATTAAACTAATTACAGATTAATTAAACTAATTACAGATTAATTAGACTAATTAGATAATTAGTTTAATTAAACATAATTAATTAAGTTAGTTAACTATTTATTTAATTAATTAAATAATAATTATTTATTTATTTATTTTATTTATTTATTTTTATTTCTTTATTTTTTTAACAGGGGCATGGGCCCCATCTGTCATTGGCCCAGGGCGGCCACAGGCGCCTGGGCACGCGCACGCACGCACAGGGGCGTGGCCGCAGTGGGGTGGCCGGGCTCGGCCGGCGCGGGGACGAGGCGGAGGAGAGCGGCGCGGCAGCAGCGGCCGGAGCAGGGTGCAACAGCGGGGCGAGCGGCAGCAGCGCAGGGGGATGGGCGCAGGGACGCGGGCGCGTGGCCAAGGTGGCGGCAGCGTCAGCGGGAGAAGCAGCGGCGCCACGGGCGGAGGCAGCCGTGACGAGCGAGCGCGGGGCCAGGGGCGCGCATGGGCGCGGCCGGCGGCGAAGTGCGGGGGCGTGGCCGGCGGCGAAGTGCGGGGGCAGAGGGACGGGGAGATGGGGACGGACGGGGCTCACCCACGGCGTCGTTGTACGCCGGCGAGGCTCGGTGGAGCCGCTGGGGGGGAGGACGAGGACGGGCGGTCCGGTGACGGTGAGGCGACGGCGGGGTGGCGAGCGGCGTCGGGGATCTGGCCCGATCCAGAATCGGGGGAAGGGGAGGGAGTGAGAGGGGATCGGGCTAGGGTTAGTCCTGGGTGGGGGTTAAGCATGGGGCGGGCGGCGCCAGCTGGGCCGTCCTGGGCGGATGGCTGGGCCGGTTGGCCCAGTTGGGCTAGGGGGTTCTTTATTTTTATTTTGTTTTCTGTTTTTAGTTTTATGTTTTCTATTTTCTTTTAGCTCTAATGCAATTTTGTAAAATATGAATCTTACCCAAATAAATACAGTGCAATTTATCACACTGCAGAAAATGGTTTGGGGATAAAAGGATTTCATTAGCATTTTTAATAATTAAAAAGGGATTAAACATGGTTGTTTTGGTTCTGTTTTAGAATGTTAGGGTCATTTAGCTAATTCAATTAATGTTGATTTTATTTCTACAATTGCTTTTGGATTATTTGCAAAATTATGAACATTTTAGTTTTCAAATTGGAACAACTTTTTATTTTCACTTTTATTTGAATTTCAATTTGATTTGGAATTTGAAATGAGAAATGATTCTAATGTGATCAAGCATTGTAATTAGTGATGACTTGGCATGACTAGCAGATGATCACTGTGCTTAATACATGGGGATGTCACATTTATTCAAGACTTCAAGTGCACCAAGAGATTGAAGACCGAGCTTCCCATGAGCTACTCAGAGATGATCTTCTGGAGGAGGTGTGGGTGTTCCATGGCCGACACGTGCAGTAGTTTCTTCATGTTTGTTTGATGAGACCATGTATGCTTTGTGCTGACATTGCATTATGATTTATGTTTGAATTTGGATTTGAATTAAAGTTTGAAATTCAAAACTCATGTTTGTAAATGTGTGATGCATGATAAAAAAAATGTTTGATTCATTAGGTGGTGAATTGGTGAGACTTTTAGTGTGTATTTGCACAATTGACAAAGAGATAGAAGATAGGTGATAAAATATTACCTACAGATGTACAATGATGTCTACTATACAACTTGTTCTTGTAGACTCGTGTTGGTCCTCCAAGCGCAGAGGTTTGTAGTACAGTAGCAATTTTCCCTCAAGTGTATGACCTAAGTTTTATCAATCCGTGGGAGGCGTAGGTTGAAAATGGTATCTCTCAAACAACCCTGCAACCAAATACAAGAAATCTCTTGTGTCCCCAACACACCCAATACAATGGTAAATTGTATAGGTGCCTTGTTCGGCGAAGAGATGGTGATAAAAGTGTAGTATGGATAATAGATATAGGTTTTTGTAATCTGAAAATATAAAAACAACAAGGTAGCAAGTAACAAAAGTGAGCAGAAACGGTATTGCAATGCTTACAAACAAGGCCTAGGGTTCATACTTTCGCTAGTGCAATCTCTCAACAATGCTAACATAATTGGATCATATGCAAAACATACATCAAGTGTTCTCAAATCTGAATATTCAATCCGACAATAACGAAACCTCAAAGGGAAAATATTCGATTCATCACAACAAAGATAGAGTGGGAAGAAACACCATATGATCCAACTATATTAACAAAGCTCGCGATACATCAAGATCGTGCCAAATCAAGAACATGAGAGAGAGAGATAAAACACATAGCTATTGGTACAAACCCTCAGCCCCGAGGGTGAACTACTCCCTCCTCGTCATGGAGACCGCCGGGATGATGAAGATGGCCTCCGGTGATGATTCCCCCTCCGGCAGGGTGCCAGAAAAGGGCTGTAGATGAGATCGTGGAGGTACAGAGGCCTGCGGCGACGGAGTCGAAGCTCTAGGGTTATTTCTGGGGGTTTCTCTATTTATTGGATTTTTCAGCGTTGGAATCAGGTCAGACGGAGCCGTGTGGGCCCCACGAGGTACCAGGGCGCGCCTAAGGGGGGTGGCGCGCCCTGGTGCCTCGTGGGCACTGGGTGGCCCCCCTCCAGTTGGTCTTGGTTCCAGTATTTTTATTTATTCTATAAAAAATCTCCAAAAAGTTTCATCCAATTCCAAGAACTTTTATTTCTGCACAAAAAACAACACCATGGCAATTCTGCTGAAAACAGCGCCAGTCCGGGTTAGTTCTAATCAAATCATACCAAAACCATATAGAATTGTTATAAACATGGCATGAATACTTCATAAATTATAGATACGTTGGAGACGTATCAGCATCACCAAGCTTAATTCCTGCTCGTCCTCGAGTAGGTAAATGATAAAAGAAATAATTTATGAATTGTGAATGCTAGCATAATGCATAAGTTTGATCAATGATAATTTCAATCACTTTTCTTAGTATCATAACAGCAACTCTTTCTCATAAAACTCATCATGATAAGGTAGCAATCAATTCACATGTTATGGTTCAAACAATGCAATCTCTTGAAACTTAACAACCTATGTTCTTAGTCACCAAACGATTGCAATTCAACTTAATTTCAACAAAGTCTAAATAAGAGCTCCACATACTCAATTATCATATAGTCTTTTATGATTGCTAGTACTCAAAGCATATTTTTAGAACAAATGGCATCCATCGAACACAGAGAAAGATAGGGGCTCAATGTTTTGCCTCCCAACTTATTTATCATAGAGATAATTGTCAACAATAATAATTCATGACCAAATATATTTGGCTAGCCATATGTGCTGGATCTTTCCCCACCTCATGATGCTTGCCAACTAAAGAATTATTGAGGTTGAAATGCAAATGAATACTTATTGACTCTTGTATAAAAGTAAATTCATAAAAGTAAATGCATAAAAGTAAAAGATTGGCCCTTCGCAGAGGGAAGTAGAGGTTGTCATGCGCTTTTTATTTTTGTATGCACAAGCTCTTAATGCAAAGGAACATCACGTTATATTGCCCCTTGTGATAGCAACCTTTATTATGCAGTCCGTCGCTTTTATTTCTTTACCATCACGAGTTCGTACAACGCATATTTTCCCTTGCAATAAAAGATCATACATATTTAGGAGCAATTTTTATTGCTTTTTGCACCGATGACAACTTACTTGAAGGATCTTATTCAATCCATAGGTAGGTATGGTGGACACTCATGGTAAGAAACTGGGTTTAAGAGTTTTTGGATGCACAAGTAGTATCTCTACTTAGTACGAATTTTTGGCTAGCAAAAGATCCTAAGCAAGCACCACATGTTGAAGGATCCATAACAATATAACTTCTATGCAAATATATACCCAAACATAACTCATTACGTTGTCTTCCTTGTCCAACTTCAGCTAATTTGCTCAAGTTTGAAAATAATTAATGGGTATTCACAATCATAAAAGATGTCCAAGATAATATATTTATATGTAAAAGTTCTCTTCCTTATACTAATCATTCATGAATTGCTTGTATAACCAATATTGTGATTGTCAAGCTTCAATAGATTTCACTTTCTAAACCCAATGTGAAACTACTAATAGGCATGATACAAGCATATGAAGTACATATAATTTCAACTTTACGATATTCAATTCATTTCAACAATTTACTCATAGGATATAAGTGAAGCACAAGAGTAAATGACAAACTACTCCAAAAAGATATACGTGAAGATCAAATGAGTAGTTAAGTAATTAAGTAGCTATGTGAGGACTCTCTCTCATTTAAAAATTTCAGTTCTTAAGTATTTTATTCAAACAACAAAGAAAACAAAATAAAATGACTTTCCAAGGATAGCACATATCATGTGAAGAAGCAAAATTTTAGACTCAACCAAAACTGACCGATAGTTGTTGAAGAAGAAAGGTGGGCTGCTTACCGGGGAATCCCCAAGCTTAGATGCTTGAGACTTCTTGAAATATTAACTTGGGATGCCTTGGGCATCCCCAATCTTGAGCTCTCGTGTCTCCTTAATTCCTCTCATATCACGGTTTCTCCTAAATATTAAAAACTTCATCCACACAAAACTCAACAAGAACTCGTGAGATAAGTTAGTATAAATCAACTCAAAACCTTAACATTCTCTACTGTAACAAATCACTAAAATTATAATTAAACATTGCATACTAAATGCCTCTGCATATTCAATACTTCTATCCTCGAATAGAAACATTAAACACGCAAGCATATGCAAACAATGCAACTATAACATCAATCTACCAAAACAGAACAGTCTGTAAAAGGGGAATAAGAATTCATACGTCCCTAACTCCAAAAATTCTTAAAAATTACCACGTTACATAGAACTCATGCACGCTTACTGTGTAAAAATTTCAGATTTTTATCATGTTCTGACTATTTAGGAATATTCTGGACATAACAGAAAAATTTCTGTTTTCAAACAGCAACACATGAACTTACAAACTGAGCATGGTAAAGGCTATAATTGCTATAATTGGCATTTTATTGAACTAAAAGATACAAAACATGATTATTGATAACACAAAGAAAATATCAATAGAAGAAAATGACGCTCCAAGTAAAACTCATATTATCTGACGAATAAAAATATAGCTCCAAGTGAGGTTACCGATAGTGTTGAAGACGAAAGAGGGGATGCCTTCCGGGGCATTCCCAAGCTTAGACGCTTGAGTCTTCCTTGAATATTACCTTAGGGTGCCTTGGGAATCCCCAAGCTTAGGGTCTTGCCGCTCCTTATTCTCCTCATATCGGTATCTAACCCAAAACTTGAAAACTTCAATCACACAAAACTTAACGGAACTTCGTGAGATAGGTTAGTATGATAAAAATAATTCATCCACTTAGGTACTGTCAAGACAAGATTCATAATTGTTCTCACATAATGCCTACTGTATTCTATAATTTCCACAATTTATATTACTCAATATAAGCTATAGAAACACTGAAACAAGCAAACTATGCATCGAAAATAGAATCTGTCAAAAACAGAACAGCGTGTAGTAAGCGAATTAAAAACCATACTTCTGTACCGCCAAAAATTCTGAAAATTTTGGAAATGTAAAAAAATTGTAACCCAATACTGTGTAAAAATTTCAGAATTTTTTCATGCTCCATTACAGAATAGAAAATCAAGCACTGGACGCAAAAGTTTCTGTTTTTGCACAGAATCAAATCAACAAGCATCCACACTATCCCAAAGGCTTTACTTGGCACATTATTGAAAGAAAAAAATATAAAACATGATTACCACAGTAGCTTAATCATGTGAACACAGAAAAACAGTATGGGTAATTATTTGGTTGTCTTCCAACAAGCGCTTTTCTTTAATGCATTTTTAGCTAGGCATGATGATTTCAATGATGCTCGCATAAAAGTAAAGAATTAAAACACAAAGAGAGCATCATGAAGCATATGACTAGCACATTTAAGCCTAACACACTTCATTTGCATAGGGATTTTGTGAGCAAACAATTTATGGGAGCAAGAATCAACTAGCATAGGAAGGCAAAACAAGCATGACTTCAAATTTTTCAACACATAGAGAGGAATCTTGATATTATTGCAACACCTACAAGCATATGATCCTCTCTCATAATAATTTTCAGTACCATCATGAAGAAATTCAACAATATATCCATCACACAAAGCATTTTTGTCATGATACATAAGCATAGAATTTTTATTACTCTCCACACAAGCAATATTCTTCTCATTTATAATAGTGGGAGCAAACTCAACAAAATAACTATCATGAGATACTTAATTGGAATAATCCAATTGAAAATAAAAATCATGATGACAAGTTTCATAGTTATCATTATTTTTTATAGCATACATGTCATCACAATAATCATCATAGATAGCAACTTTGTTGTCATAATCAATTGAAACCTCTTCCAAAATAGTGGAATCATCATTAAATAAAGTTGTGACCTCTCCAAATCTACTATTATCAATATAATTATCATAAATAGGAGGCATGCTTTCATCATAATAAATTTTCTCATCAAAACTTGGGGGACTAAAAATATCATCTTCATAAAACGTAGCATCCCCAAGCTTGTGGCTTTGCATATCACTAGCATCATGGATATTCAAAGAATTCATTCTATCAACATTCAATCATGCTCATCATTCATGGATTTTATGCCAAACATTTTATTGAATTCTTCTTCTATCAATTGAGCACAATCTTCCGATCCATCATTTTCAAGAAAGACATGATAAAGACGAATAATATGAGGCAACCTCAATTCCATTTTTTTGTAGTTTTCTTAGATAAACCAAACTAGTGATAAAACAAGAAACTAAAAGATTCGATTGCAAGATCTAAAGATATACCTTCAAGCACTCACCTCCCCGGCAATGGCGCCAGAAAAGAGCTTGATGTCTACTACACAACTTGTTCTTTTAGACTCGTGTTGGGCCTCCAAGCGCAAAGGTTTATAGGACAGTAGCAATTTTCTCTCAAGTGGATGACCTAAGGTTTATCAATCCGTGGGAGGCGTGGCTTGAAGATGGTATCTCTCAAACAACTCTGCAACCAAATACAAGAAATCTCTTGTGTCCCCAACAAACCCAATACAATGGTAAATTGTATAGGTGCACTAGTTCGGCGAAGAGATGGTGATAAAAGTGTAGTATGGATAATTAATATAGGTTTTTTTAATCTGAAAATATAAAAACAGTAAGGTAGCAAGTAACAAAAGTGAGCACAAACGGTATTGCAATGCTTAGAAACAAGGCCTAGGGTTCATACTTTCGCTAGTGCAATCTCTCAACAATGCTAACATAATTGGATCAAATAATCATCCCTCAACGTGCGATAAAGAATCACTCCTAAATTCCTATTAGCGGAGAACATAAGATATAAATTGTTTGTAGGGTACGAAACCACCTCAAAGTTATCCTTTCCGATCAATCTATTGAGCTATTCCTATAAGTGTCACAAATAGCCTTAGGGTTCGTACTAAAATAATACCATATGATACACATCAACCAACTCTAATGTCACCTAGATACTCCAATGTCACCACAAGTATCCGTGAGTTGATTATACAATATGCATGAAACAACTTCATAATCATAATATTCAATCCACACAAAGAAAATTTGGTGCTGTAATAGATGCCCTAAAGCTGGTGCCCTAAAATTTCCAAATTTTAACATGATCATTGCATATTCTGGAATTTTGAACTCAAAACAACATAATTAAACAGTTCTACAATATACTTACTACTATAGACACACTACTACAATGGATCATCCAGGATCTGTAGTGGATGCCCGGTGACAATAGTCCTGGAATCACCCAAGCCATTGTCGTCGTCCGACTCAATCTTGATCAGCCCATATACTCAAAATCTTCATCTGCTACGCTACGGCCCAAGCGTCCCGGCGACGGGCCTCCGCTCTGTCAGAAGTTAGCCTTTATACTTATATGAATTTGGATCACAACTTAACAACATAAGTATGTACTTGAGATCGAGGGCACACAGTCGCGTCAGTCCAGCACCACCGGAGACGCGGATGCAATAGCTCCGCAAAGTCATTTTGCGCAATGATACTACTTACCGGTAGATCTCACACCGCTCACATTTTCTATGATTCGTGCGAGCTATGGCCCACCTAGATGTATAACAATAGTATAATTGTTGTATCTTTTTTTAGTCAAATCAGTGTCAGTTTGATGAGCCCATAGGACTACCTTTTGTCAGAAAATATGCGCATGTAGCTCTCTTCTCTCTCTCCATCCCAAACAAATTCATTGACTTTATTTCATATTAGACAATTTAAATCACTCATATCTTTTAAACAATAAACTCATTTTTTAAACTTTTTACATATTTGGACTCCTGGCGTCAAGCCATTTAGAACTAGACTAATTTCGGATACGTTTCGAACACGTTTAAATTTTGACGTTTCACATTTCATACGTGAAAAACATATTTCACTAGAAAATTATGAAACAAACCTATTTCACTTGAAATATGTGAAAACAACCTATTTTACCGAAACGTACTGAACCCAAATATGAAACAGAAATGTCAACTTGTAAAACTGATTATTTGGAAATGTGTAATAGTTTTATTTCAAAAGAGTGGAATGTGTTATTTTAAAAATGTGCAATTGAAATAGATGCAATTTTTGCGAAACAAGCCAGTGAAAAGTGAAATGTACCTTCTGAAAGTGAAAGAAAATGTGAAACTGAAATGCCAACTTGGAAATTGAAATGTTTGAAATGTGTAACGGTTTATTTCAAAAGAGTGAAATATGTTAAATAATTTGAAATTGAAGTAGATGTTATTTTCGTGAAACAAGCCAGTGAAAAGTGAAATGTAGGTTCTGAAAGTGAAAAACAATATGAACTGAAATGTCAACTTGTGGAACCGATCGTTTCCAAATGTGAAACAGTTTACTTTAAAATAGTGAAATATGTTCTTTGAAAAATGTGCAAGTGAAATAGATATGATTTATCTGAAATAAGTCAGTGAAAAGTGAAATGTAAGTTCTAAAAGTGAAAAACAACATGAAACTGAAATGTCATCTTGTGAAACTGATTGAAATCATTTTATTCATAAGATTTCAAGCGGGTGAAATATGTGAAATGTGTTTCATGAATTTTAAACGCATTTAAAATGTATCCAAAATCGGTCTTGTTTTCAAGGTCTTTGCGACATGACTTCAAATATATAAATAGTTTTAAAATCGGAAGTTTGGTTTAAGAGATATGAGTGATTTTAAGTTAGCAAAGGTGGAATAAATGGATGAATTATTTTGGGAGAGAGAAGAGAGGGAATGAGCAGCACATGCATGCAAGACCCTGTATCATCTGACCAAAAGCTGACAATGGCGGGACCCATGTACCAGGTTAACAGGTCATATAGCTATGTATTTCCCAAACAGAATCCTTCGCTTTTTATACTGCATAATGCTGCACTAATCTTCAGACCGCAATGAGCGGCTCCAGATCTTCCGGTACATGCCGAAACCGCTCAATTTTCCGTTTTGTGCAATAGCTCACATTTGAATGCACACATCCAGACTGGCGTGAAGGAGCAAGACTAGACTGCCTTGCAAATTCAAGAAACAACACAGCTAGAGCGCTTAGTTTTGGACAAGCACTCTCTCTCTCTCAATCAACATGGTACGATAGATTAGGTACTAGTACTACTATGCTCCATGTAAAAATGTACAAATTTGGCCACCTGCAGTTTACATTACCGTAAAATGCAGCCCTTAAAGATTTATGTACAATAATTACATATGTGCAACAATCAATGAAAATAAACACAACATAGCCAATGCTACTTCTAATTTTCGGTGACAAATCTGCAAGGCACATTTCCAGTGGCATTTCGTCCTGACTCCTGAGCAGTGCTTGAAAATCTCTACAACCACAGGCACGGCGGTTGAGGCCTAACAACACATAGTAGTACAACATATGCACAACAAGCAAATACTAGTACCGGGCGGCATGCCCGGTTAGCTATATCCAACCAAGCACCGAACAAGCAAGCAAATACTAGTGTACTATCGTAGTCGTTGCACATTTCGATAGAGTGTACCAACCAGTGGTTGTTGTAGACCAAGCCGGACAGAAACCAGATACCTTAGCAGCAGCAGCAATACGACCGCCATCAGTAAAGCCTCTGCCCAAAACTTGAGCATGCCGGAGGAAGGCACACCGTCCTTGTTGCTGCCAGCTTGTGTTTGCCCCGGCCACGGCTAGTGATGTAGCATGAACACCTGGTAGTAGGTCAGAACCCCTGAGACGCCACATGACACCATGATCCTCGTGCACCAGGAGAGCCCAAAAACATCCATGGAGTTCACCAGGTATGCGAAAAGAGGAGCTGCCACCAGTGCACACAGGGCCATGATCTCTTTCATGTATGGCTTCATCTTGTCGACGCTGATGAGCGGGCTGTGGCGTGGGAGGTCAAGGTGAAGGCTGAACCAGAGAAGCACCGGGGCGACCTCCGGCATGCAGAACAGAACCACGTCCTCGCCCGGCCACTCCACGGCTACCGTGTGTAGGAGATATGCCCTATAGGCAATAATAAATGTTATTATTTATCTCCATGTTTGTAGTTAAGTTTATATTCCGTGCTATAACTGCTATAGTTCTCGAGTCTGCAATAACCACGAGGCTCGGAGGAAGACTCATATGCACGTGTGGAATAATAAACGGTAAAGTGTATTCCAAGTCTGGCCTCTAAGACTAGCTCAAGTGTTGCATGATGGTTCTGTTTTCCTGATCATGGGCATGACTATGCCGGCAATTTTGAGGGCACAATGTTAGAAGAACACTTGTGTTGAATCGACCCGAATTGATGTTATGCTATGAGATACATTCGTCACAAGTTAATGGTTAATAACACAGAGATGGTTTACGTTTGCATATTTCCTTAGACCATGAGAGTATCGAGTTTCTTCATGCTTGCTTCATGAACTTTGGGGTTTGTTAAATGTCATCCGTAAATGGGTGGCTATTACGGTGGCTTACGGGTTCATGGAAAAGTATGTCAAGTAACTTGATAGCTCAAGATTGGGATTTGCTCCTCCGACGATGGAGAGATATCTCTGGGCCCTCTCGGTGTTACGGTATCCACCATCGTCTGGCCAGACACATTGTGATTTGATCACAGGGATGCCGGAACACAGAAACGAGAAAAGAGAACAAAACCGGTAACGAGGTAACTGGCATTGTGGACAAGTGTTGATCCACGGGGATGCCGATGATTCTCACCTCAGGTATTTGTAACATATCATGAAGCAACATGAATAGCACACGGCAACCGGAGGTTCACTCGAATATTCATTCGTGTGGGTATAGGGGTCAATATGGGTGTCCACGGCTCTGATGTTGATCAGTGATCGGAAAGAGTTCCGGTCATGTCCATACTTCACCGAACCTATAGGGTCACACGCTTAAGGGTCATCTATCTGCTGAATACTAGACAGGGAGTCTAAGAGAAAATCACCGGAAAAGTTTCGGACGCAATGGAAACGTTCCGGAGAGGACACCGGAATAGTTCCGGTAAAACTGAAAAGTTGTTTCAGGGGATACCATTAAGTCGAATTAGTTTCGGCACATGCCTGGAAATTCTTGGAGGATGCCAGAAGTGTTCTAGAAACTTCTGGGAATTTTTCGGGATAAAAACCGGAAATGTTCCTGAGCTGCCGGAACCGATTTGGTTGCTTTTCTCAGATGAAAATCACTAATCCGAAATTGTTTCGGAACGCGTCCAAAATCATTTGTGTGGGTACTAGAATTATTCTAAGACCCACAGAAATATTTTCGGATTTAATGGTCGCGGAAAATTGTTTCCGTGAATAGTGAAAATCACTTTATGAATATTTTTTTGGAAAAGCCACCTTTTGGGATATTTCCCAAAAGGCTTCTAGAAGGGATTGGGGAGTAAGGAACCCCCATGTGGGGGGCCCCCTAGAGGTGGCCGGCCAAGGTGGGGCTCCTCCATGGAGCTCCACATGCCACCCCTTTTTGCCTTTTATTCTTTTATGTGAGACATAAAGTGGGGTTACTTTTGGTATTTTTGTATGCTAACTTTACCCCTTGGCTTTCCTATAAATAGAGGTGGAGGGGCGCTCTCCAAACCTCATCCCCTTGCTCTCATACACATGCCATGCTCGTCTGGCTCTCTCTCTCCCTCCCACGAAAAGAGTTTCGTAGAGCTGAAAGGCTGTCTGGGTTCCGGTGGGAACTAATTCTGGATGGCGAAGCCCTGCCGGATAGATGACACCGTATGTGTGCAACTCTGTAGAGAGATCATAGTTTCGGTCTTAGTTCGAGAGTGTCTCCCGAAGGGCTGTCCGAGTGACTGTCCGAGTTTCGAGGGTCCTCCCAAAGGGCTGTCCGAGTGACTGTCCGAGTTTCGAGTGTCCTCCCGAAGGGCTGTCCGAGTGACTGTCCGAGTTTCGAGGGTCCCCCGAAGGGCTGTCCGCGACACCGTCCGAGGGACTGTCAGACTGCCTCCCGGAGGGTTGTCCGAGGGGCAGCAAGGGAGTACATCCTCGCGGTTGGGAGGTTGTAAATCCTAGCTGCGGGGATCTGCACCGCCGATCATCATCGACTCTACTTCCGCTGCGCTACGAGTCGGTAACGAAAAGATCAAAATGTATGCAGTCTCCATAGTGGTCCTGGGCTGGTGCGTAGGTCGGAAATTTTTTGTTTTCTGCTGCGTTCCCTACACCGTGTGCACCGTCAGCAGCAGGGGGACAAGCAAGGTCTTGTGGAGCAACTCTGACGCTGGTGCGCTGCCGGAAAAGGGTCAGCGGGCAGCTTCATCATCATTCGCGTCAGTGCCGCCACCATGGAGCTCAGGAACAGGAGGAACTGGGAGATGGAGAACCCCGCAGCTGCATCGTCGTCGAGTTGATCCATCACTAAGAGCGCTCCGAACGTCGCCACCACTATAATCTGAAGCTCCACAGGTGTCTTGACGGACTTCTCATCAACGTTAGAAGATCCTCGTGTAACTTTACGACGATTAAGTTTCAAGTACAAGGCTCGTATGAAAACAATGGCCATGATGGGAAAGATGGCGAGCCAGGCGAAGCTCAAGTTGATGCCCACTAATAGCAGATAAGATATAATCACAAGAACGGCTGTGTCTCTGAAAATCCGGACGTTAGGACGGCATGCGAACCAGGACTTCAATGGCGCCAGTGCAGCCGGCGTCGGAAGCAGATTGGGCACGAACTCGTGCAATTTCAGAAATATATAAGGGTAGCAAATAGCAACCTCCATTGTGCCAGTTACCAACTCATAGTATTCTTTGTTTGTAAGACCATCCTCACTTAATGAAAACACTTGGAAATTGCCCACGCTGCTAGCCAGCGTGCAGGTTGCTGCTATTAGGCATAACAATGCTCCATCTGATTCCTCAAGCTTGCCTGAAACACAAATTTAATGGAGATGATCAGACCTAGGAGCCTGGCTAAAAGATTTTAAATTCATGAATTAAAAGCCAGCTTGAATTTACTTTTTAAAACTTTTAGGTTCTAGGTACACCTGAATGTAACTATTCGAATGAAGTACATAAATTTCAAGAAAATCATTCAAAGATTTTAGGGTAAGTATATGAAATCACATACGTACCCTGAATTGTGGGTATGTGATTTTGAAATACTCCAAAAACTGAATGAATTTGAATGATTTGTGGATAGGTATATATTTTATGTGAGTATATACATCTAACACTACTGGAATCTGGGATTTCGCCGAGTTTGTCGAGTTCATTTCATTGGGAACTGGGACAACTGCTAGTGCAAGTACGAAATCTCGGTGTCTGGCATAGGTGGTGCACCAAACTATTAGCGATTTTTCTAAAAAAAACTATAGGCGATTTTCTTTATTTTCTTTTACGTGGAAAAACTGTTAGCAATCATCGTGGCTCGGCTGGAGCATATGGGGTACTGATCAAGCAGATACAGACAAGTCGTAGTGATTTGGAACAGGCCACTTTTAAGCATGAATCCGTGAATCTACTTACGAAACGCATGATTTAGCTAAGTCGTCAATCGGTCTTTCGATTGGTTGTCACTCCTGGCTAGTAGAGCCACCGAACTTTGCTTGTATTCCTTGGTGTCTAAGTGATCAATAAAGCAAGTAAAGTTACTAAAAAAAAGGTGGCGCATCAAACTATTAACAAAAATATGCGGGAAAACCTATTTGCGATTCAACATGGAAGAACAACAGACGAAAATGTATATGTGTATTACCTTAAACTCTAAATACTTATTTAGTTGAAAGTTAAACATGCAAATTTTAGAGCCGTGGAAAAAAATCCGCTCTATAACTAACTGAATTCGACGTATGGAACCATAACAGCAAGGAAGAACATACATATATACATAAAATTAAGCTACTACAATGTATTAACAACTTGGACGTGGAAGAGAGTCGACATAGATTAATTGCGAACGAGGTTGTGGCAGCCGAGCGTGTCTGCCGTTTGACACGATTTCTCCGCGCTGGGATGATCGGTTCCGCCCCATTGATTCGCACGCAGAGTTTTTCCCAGCTTAGCTGGCTGCGGGTCGATCGATGGGCCAACTTGGTGCGCTACTACGTAGTCAATCAAATCAGCCGCTGCAACACCTGGAATCCACTGGCATTTACTTTGTTAGATATAATTATGCCATAGTCAATTTTAGAGTGATTACACCTATGCATATCCCTGCAATATGGAAGCTGACTATGCCCCCCATAACCCATATCTTTTTGTGGCTATTAGCTAATAATAAGCTGCTAACCAGGCAAAATTTGGCTAAGAGACACGCAGTTGACGATATGTCATTTTTTAGTGTTCTGTTGTTACTGAAGTGTGTAATAACATAGGTAGATTGACTGGTATTGTCCAGGTTGTCACTTATGATTCCATTGCTAAATGGTAGGTTTGCTATGAGAAATGGCAAGCAAATAATCTTTTGCACTCTGCGATGTTATGGTCACTATGGAAAGTATGTAAAGACCTCTGCTTTAACAACTCTGGAGAAGCATTAAAATAGCATGCTCCCAGTAGGTGATTTTATTCTCGGGGGCTGCAAGAGACCGAGTAGACAGGATGACCGGTTCACTGTGGTCGCTTGCGAGAAGCCCGTCTCTACTAACCAGGCCATCCCAGCTGAGAAGTGGATCCAATATGACTGCTTACGCCAAGGTGGTGAGCTTTTTGGAAGGCGACGAAAATGTTGAAAAATAGGGAAACCACCAGTGCAAGCTTGGCGAAGCTGGTGAAGGTGTCCTCGTTGCAGCTGATTGAAGCTTGATTCATGCTCCGGGTTGTCCCCAAAGCTTGATAACTTGTGTCGCTGCTGAGATTTCACTTGTATTTATTTTGCTCTGGAAGAAGTTAAACTTCATGATTTTTTTATCCTTTTGTCTTTGGACCTGTTAGTTGTGTTGACAGGGAGGCATGTCGGCCTATCCCAGGCGAACGTTGTATTTGACTATGTTGGTTTTGTTTCTATGAAATGGAACCGGGGTGGAGCCCTGTTCTTCTAAAAGTTGCACTTAACGGTCACTACACACTTTTATCTACCGTATTAGAGAGAAATCCACTTTTCAACCTTCAACTTGCCGCTTGGTTTAATATTCAACCCGGAACTTCAAAACCGGTTACTATACACCCTGAACTTTCAATACCGTTCAGAATTCAACCCTGGGCATGAGTAAAGCCGGTTTTCGCTGACGCGTCTGGTTTTGACCGACTTGACTTCGCCATCAACATAGCCACGTCACCCAGGGTCACACATGCGCTAAATTAACAGAGTGTCCAAGGGCTAAGCTGCAAAATAATACTCCAACCAGCGTAACAACCAACCACACCCCGAGCATCACCCACCACCAACGCCTCTTACCGTACACCAGCGCCGCCACCTGGCTCGCCATCTCCGCCCCAGGCCACCAGCACCGCTGCCCGCTTGCCCTCACTGCGTGCTGAGATCCGTCGCTACCACTGCCTGACAGCAGCAAAGAAGCCGATTGGCGCTCCTCCAGCCCGTCCCGCCTCCATGTCGACGACGCAGAGCAGCCGACTGCCGCCTCCGCCGCGGAAGTCCGGGATCAAGAGCACTCGTACCTCAACAGGCAGCACCCAGGCGCCTTTCTGGTCCCTCCTGGTGTAATACGACAAGATGGCGACACCCTCGACGCCACCCCTGACCTGGGAGATCGAGAAGCCAGCCGCGCGCATGACACGGTCGATGCTGGGGTCATCGAGGATGGAGACTACGAGCTGCTCCATCCCCACCACCGCCCGGCTCACGCGTCGTGCCCGTACCCCTTCCTCGGTACTGCAGTGGGCATGGTGTCGTGCGGGCACTGTTCTGGTGCGGCCATGTGATGAATAGTGGTGCGTCGTCGTGCGAGCGCTGCTCTGCTCTATCGCTTCCGGCGGTTTTTTATCGAGAGTGCGAACTGGTTGCAGGAGGTGCTGCTACCACTTCCTGTTGCTGATTCATTCGGCTGCTGCTCGTTGTACTGCTCTGTCCGCGCCGCCGCTTGCTGGGAAGAAAGGCAGCAAGAGCACACACGGCAGAATACACAGGAGCACGCACACGCGCATGCCAGCAGAGCAAGCACGGGGGTACGCATGGCAGCGGAGCAAGCACGGGAGTTCCTCCTGTTCACCAGTGCACGAGCATGCATGGTGGCGGCTGTTGTTGTTGCTGTTACCAGCGGGAGAGAGAGGAGGGGGCAAAAAAAATATGTCAAAAGAGAGAGGGGTCAAAAATCTGACGTGGCTGTGCCTGGTAAGCAGTCAAGCGGTCAAAACCGCTCTAGGGAATCAAAACCGTGTGGAGGGTTGATTCTTAAACCGGATGGTTAATTCAGGGTGTAGAACGACCGGTTTTGAAGTTGAGGGTTGAATCTTAAACCGAGTGGCAAGTTCAGGGTTGTAAAATGGACTTTTCTCACCGTATTATGTGTACATGACATACGGCTGACCGATTGACCTCCACTGGACATGCCAACTAAGCCTACAACATAGCATTGACCAGTCTTTTTTCTTAACCGCTAAAATTTCTCAATTCACATCTCATCCCCTTTCCCACTCCAAACCCTCCCCCCCCCCCAGCTGACCACATCCTCATCCCCTCTTCACCATCCTACGGGTCACGAAATATCGGGATGGCCCGTCCCAACAATGGGTGGCGAAGGGCGGTTGCTCAGGTGGCATTGCGCTTCGGGGTCACTAACATGGGGCTAGGACTGGTGATGTGGTGTAGGGAGACCCCCCCTGGACCTAGACGTCATCTATCTAGCATGCCGACTGACGTCGAGGAAGTTGGGTGAAGAACACGGCCTTGGTGGCAGAGGCGTCACTGAAGGCAAGGGGATAGCCACGGTGTCGTATCCCTCTGTCTGTTCTTCGTCCCCGAGCTCCCCTTACACCTGGGAACGGTTGAAGGAGTGGCGGACCTTCAACGTGGGGCACGGCTACACGTACTTCATTGTCGTGAAGCCCATTCCTATTGATACGTCCAAAATATATCTATAACTTTGGAAGTTTCTATGCTAATTTCTTATCATTTTATGCAATATTTTATATTTTTGTTCTAACCTACTAATAAATTGCGAGAGGGAAGAATTGCATTTTTGTATGCCGATGGTTTTAGGAACCTTCCGGAACTCAGAAATATCCGCGAAAAATCAGCAGGTCCATACTTTCCAGAAGACGAAGGGTCGAAGGCTCACAAAAGGAGGAACCTGTGGCCAACCAAGGCCCCCCACATGACCTTACCACATGGCCTGAGGGAAGGCCACATGGCCAAGACGCTTGAGGGCCCGGGGGTACCTCATGCTCTCTCCTTCGTCCGTCAGCTCCATATATACACCCGATTCTCAAACCTATTCAAGAAGTACATTTTTGCCGCCACCACTTCTAGATATTCGAGATCCGAGAAAAGGTTGGTGCTTCTCCGGTACCCTGCCGGAGGGGAATTCACCACTGATCTTCATCAAGAACGCCCCTCTGCTGTTCCCCGGTGAGGTGTGAGTAGTCCATCCCCTGTACTATGCATGGGTTCGGAGTAGTAGCTATGTAGCATATCTCTCTATGTGCTTCGCTGATTAGATCACATGAGCTGCCCTAAATGATTGTGATCACTTATGACGAAAAAGGGTTTCCCCCCGCTTTATGTTATAAAGCAACCATCACATACATCGAAGCAACCGATACAAATGCACGCCACACACACCCAAGGCAAGGTACACGAATGCTGGGCACCGACACACAACCTCAACGACTATCAAGCACCTACAAGATGTGCAAAAAACAGATCCGCTTAGAGCCGACGGAGACCACCACCACGACAAGCGATAGTCCGGGAAGATGTGTGACGGACACGCCGGACCGAGGACTCCAAGACGATGCCTCCAAGAAGGGCACGACCACGAACGTCGCCACCGTCCGATCCGAAGATCAAGTTTTCACCCGGAGCAAGATGGAAGGAGTGGGAGCACCACGACGGAGCCTGCAAGGAGGAACACGACATCCACGGATGCCATCACCGTCGACCAGTGCACAGACTGGGTAGGTGATGTACCCCGGTGCTTCAACCCCTCCGCCGCAACCCCGGTCCGCCAACCAGTTGCGGAGCTATGCAAGCAAAGCTGGGCGGGCTGGTACAAAGAGAGGGCAATTATTTTTACCAACATGACCTAGTTTACTCTCAGTACTAGACTGTATTTGCTATGTGTTGGGCGGGCCATGGCCCATTTTCCTAACACATAGCTCCGCCAGTGCCGCCAAACACCCGCAGCCATGCCGCCCGAGCGGCCATGGTTGCATGCCCGCATCCGAGCCGCGCAATCCGCCCACGACCAACGCGACTCCCTCCGCCAGGACCGCCGTCCTGCCACCAGACCACCCCGAGAACCACCAAAGGCCACGACTTTGCCCAGATCCACAACCCCAACCACCTTCGGAACCGCCGGCGGCCAACCTCCCTCGAGAGGGACCGCGAGCAAACGTCCGTCGGGTGAAGGGGGAGGCGGAGGAGTGGCACACGGCCACGACCGGCACCCCTGTGCCGGCGACGGTGATCACTTATGTATAATTCTTGCGGTGAACCTTTCGATATGTGATGAATAATTACTTTATGATGTTGGTATCATGATTGCATGGATTGTTTATAGATGTAATTTTTTCTCCATTTATTAGTCTATATATTGACCTGTCAATCAACATCCTTGCGAGAATTTCGTACCAGCGTGGCCTGTCTGTTGAGGATTCAACGTGGGCAAGGAGGTTAGTGATCATGGACTTGTGGGCGAGGTAGAGACGTGTAGTTTGTTGCTGATGGCTGGAGTCGATGGATGGGAGGCCGAGCAGACCATCCTCTTCTTCAGTGGTTCTTGGTCTACTACAGTCATTGGATGCCGCTGACCGACGAGGCCATCCGCCATGACAACACAGCAACAAAAAATCCTCCCTGAAGGAGGCTCTTGTGTTCCCCGTACTGCCATGATTGATGAATAGATTGGAAATTTCTCTCGCAAAAAACTGGCAAAGCCAACAGCGGACACCACTTTGGGATCAAAAATCCTCTGGCTACGCTCTTTCCAAATGAGCCAAACCATGTACACGGCAAGAACATCCCATGTAATCAGCCAGATCAAAGCATGACTTGCTATTTCTTCTTTGGCCAGCTGCACAACAATGAAGTCACCACCGCGCCGACGAGCACGAAGACGGGCACTTGCCGGGCAAACCCGGTGGCTGAACTACAGGGCGACCAGATGCACACGTACGTGGAGCGCGTAGCACTCCCTTGGCCGCCAAGATATAATTAGGCAAAACTCTAAAATTAAACCGGCTGATTTTCTACCTGCGCAAGCCTCCTCCCGAGCCGTCGGATTTCAGGGACGCGTCGGCGCACTGGGCCGTCAGATCTGACGCGCTGGCCCCCTGGTTGCCCTTTGTCTGTGCGCTGGTCCCCTGATCTTTTACACCAGCGTGGCCCTCCTGCTCCATAGCTTGCTTCTTTTTTGCATGGCTGTGTTCGTTTTGACCTCCACCGAGCTTTTTGCATGCCTGCTGCCATGCTAGCGTATATGCTGCCATGTAGTACTCAGAAGGAGACCACAAGACACTACTAGCATTTAGAAGAAAATTAACACCACAGTTACGGTTATTACACAAAGATTGAGCAACCGTATGCTTGTATTAGTTGCCGAATCATCTATGTTTTTTTAATGATTTTCATTTTTTTTACATATCAGTGGGTGTGTTGCTGCGAATACATGGGGCGACATGTTGTGATGCCCCTGGAGTGACTGCTACATTTTGTTTTATGTTGTAAGCGTTTTGTTTTTGACTTGCATGCTACATACGTCTAATGTTTTTGTTCTCGACATTTTGGCTACAAATGAGGTTGTTGCATAGGTGAAACGACCAAAATCACCCGGTTAATCCATAAGCAACATCGAGAGGGTATCGCCACTTTACGAGTTAGACGTGTGACGCTGCAAAGCCGGGCGACTACTTGTACAAGATGAAAGCATGAAAATGTAGCCATCCGACGGCCGCCTTTTTTTTTGTAAAACCGAACTGTCACGTTGCAAAGCCCGCCGCACGACGCTGCATGCTGAAGGCAGACACTTTGAAGGTGCAAGACCAATCGACATCAAACCTGGATTACCGTGTTGCAAAGTCGGTAGCGCGACCCTGCGTGCTGCAAGTCGGACGCTTGACATTGCAAGGCGGTCGATGTCAAACCCGGACTGCCGTGCTGCAAAGCCGGACGCGTGGCGCAGCATGCTGCAAGGCAAATGCTTGACATTCCAAAGCGATCGACAATCACTCGATCGTTCCTTGACGTTAGCCATTTAGCTGCGACCACTTTTTGCAACACGACACATGTTGCACTCGCTGTTTGCAACATGATGTTGCGTCGGGAGGTTTGGAACTGGGCGGGCGTTGCAAATACTCATTGCCGCACAACCTCGCCAACTTTTCGGCCATCGCAACATCTCTAAAGTTGCAGCCGTCGCCACACAACATCGCCCGTGTTGCAGTGGGAACATCACCAACATTGTGTCCGTCACAACATGTCCCAAGTTGCAGTCGCAACATCTCCCAAGTTGCAAAACCTCTGAGCGCCACATGGGCCATGTTGCAACCCCCCTCCCCCACCCCATGTGACATGACTCATATTTGCAAAGCACTCGCCATGCAAACCTCCAAGTGCAACATGACCCATGTTACAAACCTTCGAGCACAACATGACCCATGTTACGAATCTAATCACCGACGGGGCACAACATGACTCATGTTACAAATCTCCGAGCGTAACATGACCAGACCCATGTTACAAACTTCGTCAGTTGGATCAAACGGCTATCACGCGGCAGCTCGTGACCGGCTGGTTTTTTCAAAAGACCAGCTGTCCGATGCATATCATTTTATTTTATTTTTGCCAAGCTGTTGCACCCATACATTGTAACTCCTCCAGAAAATGGTTCATGTAAAGCAAACTAGCTACGGTCTGTGGTGTTAGACTTGTTGCACAACAACGTCATAGCCTTTTTTAGAAAACACATCATGAACGTCATAGCCTTTTCTCAAGCTAGCTAGGTTCCGTGGTCTAGAGTTGTGAAGCTAGGTATCATGGGCCCGATTGCTAAAGCAGAAAAAAGCTGCTGCTTCAGCAGAGCTAATTCAGCGGCAACGGCCTGAGCACCCACGCGAAGGAAAGCTGACTCGGTGGATCCCACGGCTGATGACGCGTCCGGAGCGACCGATCGAGTGGCTGGCAAGGCGGCTGATCCCGCGCGGGGATCAACCGGATGATTTGTAGCATTGGCCTATAATTAGCGATAGTTTCCGGAGATGGATTCTACTATCAATTAACGCAGCTATCCGTTTGACAGTGGGGTATATTTGTAAAATAAAAAAATCGTACGCAGAACCAGCTTAGCTGGCACAAATTAAAGAGCAAGGAAGAGCTACCACCCCCTCATAAAAAAAAAAAAGGTACCACCCCCTCAAAAAAAAAAAAAGAGAGGAAGAGCTAAAAGGTACACAAATAGTACATCACGCGTGCGTACCTTGTCGGCTGTCAGATGCTACCGATCGATGCGGCAAGTATGCGGCCATCTGCTGGCAAACACAGGCAGGCGTAAATATATAGCCAACGCCCGGCAGCCAGGATTTCGACCGGTCAGGCCCCGTGTCTGATGTGTCCCTGTAACTTGAGTCAAATCTCCTCCTTCATCCTCTGGCCATCCTTGTCGCAGCAATTTCCATCGTCGGTCATAGCAAACGCCGACGACAGTTGCAACAAAAAATGTTGTCGCCTCGGTTGTAGCTCGCCGTGCGTCGCCGGTTGTAGCAAAAATCGACCTCACTGGTTCGCAGCAACGCACCACCAACATCTCGCCGCGCTCATGCCGCGCTTGAAGCACCATGGTAGTTCGTGAATGGATGCAGCTCCCCTAAATGCCGGTTGAAGCTTTGACGCCAACGGTTGCAGCTCCGCCATTGAAAAAAAGGTTGCGCCACGGTCGTCTGATCCAGCTCGCCGGCGCTCGTGTCGTCCTGTTCGTAACAGTGCACGAGGCGCTAGCAGCACCACAGTTGCAGCTCTGTGCACCACCATTGCAGCTCGCCAGCATTCATGTCGTCCTGTTCGTAATAGTGCACGAGGCGCTCGCAGCACCATCGTTGCATCTCTGTGCATCACCATTGCAGCTTTCAGAGAAGACGGTTGCAGGTTTTTTCTCTGGTCGCCGGTCGCAGCTCGCCGTCATGCCTCAACCCAGCATCGAGCCTTTTGCCGGTTTCAGCAAACTGTCTCGCCGATTGCAGCAAAAAATGTCGCCGGTTCTCACCACTGTGGATGCAGCAATCCCGGCCGTGAGATCGAACTCCCTTCCTCGTGTAATAATTAAATATTTTTTAGCTACAGCAGGGCAGTTCTCTGTTAAAAGAGAAGAATGATGGGCAGCGATGAAGACTCGATCACAAGACCTCCTCATAGGGTATGCGCCACTGCAATAGGCGCTAGTTCACGTACATGATATGGTTTTTTTTTTTGAACACAGTACAGACGCAAGCGCTCATATATACGCGCATACACTCACCCCTATGAACGCACACACGCACACCCTACCCCTATGAGCACCTCCGAGAGACTGAGCCGACATATCATCTTGAAATTTACGAAGTCGCCATAGGCGCCTCGTCGTCGACGGGAACGTCTTCTCCCACTGAATGCACATTGCCGGAAATCCTGAAATAAATTCAGGAATAAATGCGAGCACCAGGATTTGAACCCTGGTGGGCTGGGGATACCACAGTCCCTCTAACCATCCAACCATAGGTTGGTTCGCACGTACATGATATGTTAAATAGTACTTCCTCCGTGTATATTGGATGTAATAACATCTTATATTGTTATTGTGGGACGGATATAGTATATATTTTAACACTGTTTGATTTGGAATACTTTGAATATTTCGAACGAAAAAAATCCGAACTTTCCGAGACAATTTCGTTATTTCATCCCTACCATAAAAAAACAGTAACGAAAAAATCTTGATGGTGACACAGCCCGAATATATTATTTATTTACTCTAAAGAACGAGAGAGCAACTAATTAAGGAGCGCTCCTTCGGCAGCCTCCACAACGATCACTTGGGGCGGGCTGAGAGCCGCCGCCACGTGTCACACTCTGGGCGCTCCCTCCGAATTATTTTTCCACACGCGTTTTCGGCTTTTAAAACAGTTTTTTCCCTGGTTTTTTCCATTTTTTGGTTTTCCACCGGTCTTTCTTAGTTTTCGGGCGAAAAAAAATTTGAAATTTTTTTTGCGCGAAAAAACGCGTTTCTCCTCTTGCTTTCGCGAGAGGCATGGCCGTGCCTCTCGGAAATTAAAAAACATGTTTTCTTTTTTTTTCCCTTCCGCGAGAGGCACGTTTTGCTTTCGCGAGAGGCACGGCCGTGCCTCTCGGAAACGAAAAAAAAAACGCATTTTCTTTTTTTCTTTCCGTGATAGGCACGGTTTTGCTTTCGCGAGAGGCACAGCCGTGCCTCTAGGAAACGAAAAAACACATTTTTTTTTCCTTCCGTGAGAGGCACGGTTTTGCTTCCGCGAGGGGTACGGTTTTGCTTGCTCGAGAAGCACGGCCGTGCCTCTTTCGGAAAGGAAAAAAAAACGTGTTCCCGGTTTGGTTTTTCGTCCGGTTTTTTCGTGAAAAAAAAGTTCGTCAAAATCTATCAACATGGGATCT
This sequence comes from Elymus sibiricus, assembly GCA_039707655.1. Classification (NCBI taxonomy): domain Eukaryota; kingdom Viridiplantae; phylum Streptophyta; class Magnoliopsida; order Poales; family Poaceae; genus Elymus; species Elymus sibiricus. The sequence goes on from CM077667.1 coordinate 25,229,949, forward strand.
AGTTTTAAAGATCTCGACGCGAGGAATTTAATGATGAAAACAGTTCAAAATTTGGACGCACGGTTTAAGAGATAAAACGTTTTGAATAAACGGATCTATGAAAAAATGAAAAACTCCTAGGTTGCAACAAGTGGGCACTGCATGCGCGCCACTTGTCGCAACCTGAGAAGGTGAAAGTGATCTTTGAAAGAAATACTTTTCAATTAGTGATTTTGAAAAACGAAAAAATGAATTTCGAAATTTGTCTCGCTCGGTCGTGGGCCATTTCGTTCTAATCACTGACATTCAGAGCATCCACATTGAAACTTCGATCACGGTGGTCCTGTCTTCCTAGATGATGTTTCTGGTGGACCGTTCTCGCAGGGGAGCTCCTGCTCCTGCTCCTGAACTAGCTCGAAGTTGAGCATCCACACCATGTCGTTCGTGTGCCATGGCCGTCTTGTGGAGCAGAACAGATGGGATCGCAGGGCTAGAGCCGATTACGTTCGTGTGCAGATGAGATTGCAGATGAGCCGAGCCGAGCGAGTAGAAGGGCCAGGAAGAAGACGGGAGCGATCCAGCGTGGGATTCTTTTGGTGGAAAAAGTGGCAATATCTCCGATCCAGTACGCAAGGGCAGAAGTTTGGAGACGGTCTCCACCAATTTATTTTTCAGAAGAGAAGTCGATTTTTTCAGCCAAGGCGAGATAGATAGACTTGTCTCTCGCCTCTCGCGTCGCTCCCCTCGCGGGCGACACGGGAGGACTCACACGCCGCCGCCTAGTCCTCCCCCAGCGCTCGGCTCCCCCTCCGCCGCTGCCGGTGGTCGGCGCCGAGCAAAGCCCGTGCGTGTGATGGCGGCGGCGGAGGGCGTCTCCTCCCTCCACCGGATCCGCGGACGGTGCGGGCGCCCAGATCCGTGGGGTGCAGCCCTCCCGACGGCGCGGCGATTCCCGGCGGCGGTGCATGGGTGCCCAGATCCATGGGGTGTGGGTCTTCCGGCTGTGGCGGGATCGGGCAGCGGCGGGCTTGGGCGATGGCGTGGGCCGCGCGGTGGCTTATCTCATCGCTCCGGTCATCACAGAGGAAGCTGGACCTGGGGCGGCGGCCCCGGTAGGCTGGGCGACGGCGCCCTCGGCTGGCGACGCTCGTGGGAGGTGGATGGACGACGTCTTGACCGCGTGGGCGGTGAGTTGCCGGTGGATCTCCCCCGCTGCACTTGGTGGCTTGCGATCCCCGTCGTCGGCCTCGGTGCATTCACGGGGGCTGGTAGAGTTGACATCGGACCGGAGGAAACTCTGGATGACTCGCTCATCCCGACGGTGGCGACGACCAAGGTTGTCGTTACCCTCCTTGCAGGCGCCGTCGAGGTCCCTGTCCTCCACCCCGACCCCATGCCCGAGTGAAGACCCAAAATCTCCTCAGATTGGGCGGCGGCGGTACTACGTGTGTCGTGCCCTTCTTGGAGGCACCGCCTGGGGCGTTCGGGTGCTCGGTTAGAGGAACTGCTGGCGGAGGCGATGGGACCAGTGGCAGCAGGTGGTGTTCGCGAAGGAGGAGCGGCGTCGCATCTAGCACGTCGACAACGGTGAGTCTCGGCGGCATGGAGCAGCGGGGTCTCCGCGGTGGGCGTGTGATGATAGACGAGCGCAGGATGGTGGCGTTGTCTGGCATCGTGGTGGCATCGATGGCAGCTAGGCCTGAAAAGGTCGATGCGTCCATACAACTCTGAAGATGGATCGGTGGAAGACGGCGGCGGCGGCCTCTGAGAGTGCGCCGGATCGGTATGTGCCCCAGACCCGGCACTGTGGCTTGGTTGGGGCCTCCGGTTTTAGATGTTAGGAAATGGTGCGAAGTCTGTTTGGTATTAGGCTCGGACTATCGGCACCCCTTCATCAAGGAAACGAGTAGTGTCAGATGTTGCCAAGATTGTGGCTTCAGACGTACTAATGTATTACTTTGTAAGGTCTTTGTGAATAATTAATAAAATGGCTGCATGCATCGCTCAGATGCAGAGGCTGGGGGTCTTGCTTCTTAAAAAAAAAAACAATTTATTTTCTAATTCCCCTCCCCATTCGAAAAGTCTCCTCATCGCCTCAGCCCTATGGCCGCCGGTGCATCCTCTCCGATCCTGCCTCAACTGTGTCTGTCCTTCAGCCCCTTCTCCCACCCGATAACAGTGCACGTACCGAGCCCGACCGCCCGATGCCATCCACGCCATTATTTCCTCCCTGAGCTAGCTCCACCTCCGCCGGATCCAGCCAGCAGCTGTATTGGCATCCTGAGGTCGCGATCAGGACCTCGTTTCAGCGCCATCGCCACCTCGCACGCGCATGTATGGGACATCTGGTGATCGGGGTTCGACGCCTCCTCGTGCACGCCACCATTATCCTTGAGCTGTTCGGCCAGCCGAGAGCTGCAGGAGGGTGAGCACGTCCGCCTGCATCACCATGCTCGTCATGTTGTCCATTGGCGTAGCAAGGTGGATGAAAAGAGCAATGGAGAAGCTGGCTGAACGCGCGTCCCAAGCACCAAGGCAATTAACAGTGTTTCCTTCATACTGGATCTTGGTTCCCTCTTTGTTTGATACACGTAGAGTCCCTCTTTCTTGAGTCCATGGTGGTTCTTTTCTTGTTTTTTCCCTCTAATACTTGGAGATGAAAAAGTGGATATTTCATGCTTTTTTTTTCGTTCATGAGACGGTCAAGATCTGGTTGGTGTAATTTGCATGGTTATTATTTTTTGTTTGTGCATGAAACTCCGAAGAAAAGAGTTCATGATTCTTCGTTCGTGCATGATCTGATTGATTTCTTAGATCAGCTTTCTTTGTTCATAATACTAACTACGATGAAATGGCTCCAAACAAAAGAAATCTTAATTATCAGAAAATTAAATCGAGGAAGCCTGTGCTGCTGTTCACAGTTACGTACAAACAAAGAAATTGAGTAACATACGTGTGGAATAAGATCATCGCTCAGAAGCAGGGTGGGAAGGCACGCATAGAAGAGTTTTTTTTGAACGGTCACCGGGGGGGAAAGAGTCCCCACCTGAATATATTGCTCAAAGTGGCCATAATGCCATGTGTTTGATCCAGTTTATAAGGAAAACCGGATCGAAAACCTTAACAAGTTGACCCCGTTTATAAGGAAAACCAGGCCGAAAACCGCACAAGAGCAAGAAACAAGGATCAGAACAAATGAGCGCCTCGAAGCAGGCACTACCTAGCTAGCAAGCCGAAAGACCAACAACATGAAAGTCGAGTGGAAGTGGTGTGCCGTCGAGGGATCACAATACCAACACTAAACTACTATCCTAACGCACCACACCGGCGTGCGTACCAACCCCTAGGCACAACAGAGGAGCAGCACCAATCAACGAGTGACCCATCACGAACCTTGACTGGAAACTCCGCCACAGCAAGCTGACACGATTAGCAGGGTGAGGAGGCATTGTTGCGTCGTAGCTGAGCAAAGATGAACCGAGATAGCACGAAGAGCACGAAGCTCACCAAACCAGACGACAGGCATGCGAGAGCCTAGAGCTAGCGAGCAGAGGATGACCAACCACAAAGGGCAACGGAAGATGAATGGCGGCAAGGAGCTCCCCAGTGACGCCTTCAAGAAGGTAAGCGACATCCAAAGACGACGTCGTCACAGGGCTTTCGCCTGGAGCATAACCGGTTTAATTCCCAAAAAACGGCAAAGCCGATCCTGCGAATCCGGACCGAGAGACAAGACTAGCATATGAACCACGCCCCCAAGAGGGTGAGCGACGCCGGAGTAGCGCCGCCGTGGTCAGCTGACGCATGCCAGCGGGGATTTCTCCCTAGCACATCCGTCCACGGTGAACCGCCATTCAAATTTAAACGAGGGGGGTGACAGAGGGTACCGAGGCGAACGGGCTCCGCATCTGATGGAGGCGGTGGCGTGGAGGCCTGGAGGAGACGATGCAGGGCGGATCTGGCGCCGGCCAGGGTGAGGGAGCAGGGAGGAGGTGTCTCCTGGCCTTGTTCGGAGGAGGTGGGGCGAGGAGGCCGGGGGAGCCGGGTGGTGGAGACGTCCGGGGGGGAGCTCGCGACCAGATCCATGAGAAGGCCACCCACGGCCGGATCCGGCAGCGGCCATTGCGAGCAGTCCTAGGTCAATGGAGAGCAGAGGATGAACCGGGGGGCGAGGACGGAGCCGGCGTCGGGGCGAGGTGGGGCGTCTCCCGGCCGGGAGCTGGAGGGGTTGAGGAGGCCGTGGCGGATCTGCGAAGGCCGAGGCAAGGGCCGCTGGAAGAGGCGCCCCCCCGGCCAGATCCGCCACTGGTGGAGGTGGAGGGTGTGCGGCGCCGTCTTCGGCGGTGGAGGCGGGGAGGTGGAGGGGCGGGGAGGCGTGGAGGCTGGTGGAGATGCCGGAGAGCTGCACGAGGTGGCGGAGACGAGGAGCGCGATGGGAGTCGTCGGGGCGGATCTGGATCTCTTAGGCGAACTAACGACGGGGAGGGGGATGGGGAGCGCGGGGAGCACGCGTCCTCGCCGCCGCCATCCGCCGCGGGGCTTCGCCATTGGGCTTCCTCCGGCGACGGCGAGCACAGGGCCGGCGGCGGCACGCTCTAGAGGAGGTGGCGCGGGGGGCCTCCGGAGTCGCGAGAGCGACCCGGGAGGCCAGCTGTGTTTTTTCCCACGCATAGAAGAGTGGCGAGTTCAATCATTGGTCGGATGTCTTGGATGGAAAATAACTGGCGCGGACTTATCGCTCAACCACATTATTATTCCAAGACAATTAAATCAACGAAGACTACAGACTTATCGCTCAACGACATTATTATACCACCTCCGTATCAAAATATAAGACGTTTTTGCAGAGATAAAAACGTCTTATATTTTGGTACGGAGGCAGTATTATTTATTCGAATGAAATTAAATCGAGGAAGACTACGCACTAATCGCTCAACCACATTACTGTACTAATTATTCCAATACAATTAAATCGAGGAAGGCAATGGATTACTGTTGAACCACATCTGTATTAATTATTCCCTGAAAATTATATCGATGAGGGCTACAGATCAACGCTCAACCACTGTACTGTATTAATTATTCTCAGAAAATTAAATCGAGGAAGCCTGTGCTGCTGTTCACAGTTACGTACACACAAAGAAATTGAGCAACATACGTGTGGAATAAGATCATCGCTCAGAAGCAGGGTGGGAAAGCACGCGTAGAAGAGTGAAGAGTTCAAGTCATCGGTCGGATGTCGTGGATGGAAAGTAACTGGCGCGGACTTATCGCTCAACCACATTATTATTCCAAGACAATTAAATCAACGAAGACTACAGACTTATCGCTCAACGACATTATTAGACCACCTCCGTACCAAAATATAAGACGTTTTTGCAGATATCTGCAAACACGTCTTATATTTTGGTACTGAGGCAGTATTATTTATTCGAATGACATTAAATCGAGGAAGACTACACACTTATCGCTCAACCACATTACTGTACTAATTATTCCAATACAATTAAATCGAGGAAGGCAATGGATTACTGTTGAACCATATTACTGTATTAATTATTCCCTGAAAATTATATCGATGTATTCGCAAAAAAATAAAGAAAATTATATCGATGAGGGCTACAGATCAAAGCTCAACCACTGTACTGTATTAATTATTCTCAGAAAATTAAATCAGAGGTACTTGCACATCCCCACATGGCATGCGGGTCCAGTAAATAATTCTCCACGGGTTGTCCCGTCGTTAACACAACAACAGCAGGAAAGCGAGGCAAAACACGTGTGTCCAAGATGGACTGCCGTTCCTTAGTACTCCCTCCGTCCCAAAATAAGTGTCTTTAATTTAGTACAACTTTAGTATGGAGGGAGTATAATACAATACTGCAACATGACGTCAATGAAATATTCTCTTGGAACCACTAAATAGTGTGTTGCTCCAATAGGATGTGTACTGAAAAAGCCTGAAGCGGACAGAACAGAAAAAACCGGCCCGGTAATTAAGCCATCTACTTGACAGGCCGATCAGCACTGAAATGTGGGGCCGACTTGTCACATTGGGGACAAATAAAAGGGTGAAAAGTGGCAGCAGTTTGCTTAACTGTGTAAAATTGTGAAAATTCTGCTACATGAGATATTTTCTATCACAAACATGAAAGTTAGGGGTAAAAATGGAATTTAGTCTAATTGATACTCTCTTTATTTCAAAATACTTTACCTATTAGGTTTCGTTAGGACAAGCCTTGGCTTGTCTTAACGAAAGGCTTGACCAACATGTACTAATAGATGGCAGTAAATTTTCTTTTGATGAAGGACTTTTTCATTCAGTCGATATATTAAGGTGATACAACCATACTGAGTGAATGGTTGGCCTCTGCATAACACGATGCATATAGCCATCATGTCCAAAAAATATAAAATATTGTTTAACTCCACCATCCATGATGGGAGAAAATCTCAATGTCTATATGGTCCAGCAGGATAGACGCCGTCATAAAAAGGTCCACGTCATCCGTTCTCTGTATGATAGACCAAATAACCTGTATAGGAGATGAGACACATTGTTTTAAACCACACATGTTTGCTGAAAAGTCACAGATCATGTGGATAGGCACCGCTGGTACAATTTGAAGAAAATCATCACAAGTATGCCATGAGATATTATCTATCAGATGGGATATATCCAGCATGGTCCGTAGTCCCTCCATTCATGTATGTAAGGTGTATTGCTTGGTGACCAAGGCACATAATTATGGACAATTTAGGACAAAATTACCCTTAGCTAATTTGTTGATTAGCAGCAAGTAAATCGTTTAGGGTAGGAATGAAAGAGATACACGCAATCGGGAAAGATATACTTTCCTTTTTTTCTCTACAAGCAGAGATACATGCAATCAGGGGAGAGATACTTTCCTTTTCTAGAGGGTTAAAAAGGGTATTATGAAGAATTAGAAGAAATGCAGCTTACATTATGGAATTTTATCAAAAAAATAAATACACCTTATATAAAGGAATGGAGGGAGTATTTGTGAAGCCAATGCCGAACTGCCAAGGTAACAAGAGTCACTTTGTGAAGGCTCAAGGTGTTGCTAGGAAGGATGTGGGGTGGACATTTGGGGTGTTGCAAGTCCGATTTTCTCTTGTGGGTGGCCCGGCAAGATTATGGAAAGAGAAGACACTCTGGAGGATCATGACAACATGTGTGATCATGCACAATATAATCATTGAGGACGAGCATGGTCAAGTGGTGGGCTATGAGTACAAGGGCATCGGAAGATGGAGGATGGTTTGTAGGAATGAATACCAAATCAGAAGATTTATTCAAGACTTCAAGTGCACCAAGAGATTGAAGACCGAGCTTCCCATGAGCAACTCAGAGATGATCTTCTGGAGGAGGTGTGGGTGTTCCATGGCCGACACGTGCAGTAGTTTCTTCATGTTTGTTTGATGAGACCATGTATGCTTTGTGCTGACATTGCATTATGATTTATGTTTGAATTTGGATTTGAATTAAAGTTTGAAATTCAAAACTCATGTTTGTAAATGTGTGATGCATGATAAAAAAATGTTTGATTCATTAGGTGGTGAATTGGTGAGACTTTTAGTGTGTATTTGCACAATTGAAATAGAGATAGAAGATAGGTGATAAAATATAGGTAAGCAGTTTTAGGTAATCTATTGGAGAAGAGCGAAAAAATATTCCCTGAATCTTCTCTCTCCTGTACCTAAAAGCCATTTTAGGTGGCCAAATTTAGGCTAGCTATTGGAGATGCTCTTAAGCCAGTGTGTCAGTGTGTCTAATCAGATTATTTTGTTAAGGCAAGTGAGTAATAGAAGGGAAATTACGCTGCTCTGTGTGCAGTTAATTGTACGTCTACCTAAAAGAAGAATCAAATTACCTACAGATGTACAATGATGTCTACTACACAACTTGTTCTTGTAGACTCGTGTTGGGCCTCCAAGCGCAAAGGTTTGTAGGACAGTAGCAATTTTCCCTCAAGTGGATGACCTAAGTTTTATCAATCCGTGGGAGGCGTAGGATGAAAATGGTATCTCTTAAACAACCCTGCAACCAAATACAAGAAATCTCTTGTGTCCCCAACACACCCAATACAATGGTAAATTGTATAGGTGCACTAGTTCGGCGAAGAGATGGTGATAAAAGTGTAGTATGGATAATAGATATAGGTTTTTGTAATCTGAAAATATAAAAACAGCAAGGTAGCAAGTAACCAAAGTGAGCACAAACGGTATTGCAATGCTTAGAAACAGGGCCTAGGGTTCATACTTTCGCTAGTGCAATCTCTCAACAATGCTAACATAATTGGATCATATAATCACCCCTCAACGTGTGACAACGAATCACTCCCAAATTCCTATTAACGGAGAACATAAGATAGAAATTGTTTGTAGGGTACGAAACCACCTCAAAGTTATCCTTTCCGATCGATCTATTGAGCTATTCCTATAAGTGTCACAAATAGGCTTAGAGTTCGTACTAAAATAACATCATATGATACACATCAATCAACTCTAATGTCACCTAGATACTCCAATGTCATCACAAGTATCCATGAGTTGATTATACGATATGCATCAAACAACTTCATAATTATAACATTCAATCCACACAAAGAACTCCAAGGAGCACCCCAAAGTTTCTATCGGAGAAAAGATAATGAAAACGTGCATCAACCCCTATGCATAGATTACCCCAATGTCACCTCGGGAATCCGCGAGTTGAGTGCCAAAACATATATCAAGTGAATCAATATAATACCCCATTGTCACCACGGGTATTCATATGCAAGACATACATCAAGTGTTCTCAGATCTGAATATTCAATCCGACAATAACGAAACCTCAAAGGAAAAATATTCGATTCATCACAACAAAGATAGAGAGGGAAGAAACACCATATGATCCAACTATATTAACAAAGCTCGCGATACATCAAGATCGTGCCAAATCAAGAACACGAGAGAGAGAGAGAGATAAAACACATAGCTACTAGTACAAACTCTCAGCCCCGAGGGTGAACTACTCCCTCCTCGTCATGAAGACCGCCGGGATGATGAAGATGGCCTCCGGTGATGATTCCCCCCTCCGGCAGTGTGCCGGAAAATGGATGTAGATGAGATCGTGGAGGTACAGAGGCTTGCGGCGGCGGAGTCGAAGTTCTAGGGTTATTTCTGGGGGTTTATCTATTTATAGGATTTTTCAGCGTTGGAATCAGGTCAGACGGAGCCACGTGGGCCCCATGAGGTACCAGGGCGCGCCTGGGGGGGGGGGTGGCGCGCCCTGGTGCCTCGTGGGTATTGGGCGGCCCCCCTCCAGTGGGTCTTGATTCCAGTATTTTTTTTATTTATTCTATAAAAAATCTCCAAAAAATTTTATCCAATTTCAAGAACTTTTATTTCTGCACAAAAAACAACACCATGGCAATTCTGCATAAAACAGCGTCAGTCCGGGTTAGTTCTAATCAAATTATACCAAAACCATATAGAATTGTTATAAACATGGCATGAATACTTCATAAATTATAGATACGTTGGACACGTATCATACAACATCTATTATAACATAAGTATACAAGTAAAATACATCGTAGGTCCTTAAACTATTAGTAGAGTTCCAAATAGCTCCTAAAACTATCAAAATAATCAATCTAGATCTAGAAAGTACATTAAGTGAGTCACAACAACTACTACCAAGGCCAATTAGGACCTGACTATTACACATGGCCGTTGACTCCATATCACTTCATATAATTGCCATGTCATCTATCTATAAACCTCAAATATTTTGTAAATACTACCACGAGAAACTAAAGCCCAACGAATTTCACCCATCTTCATTGCATGGTAGGAGCGTTTTCCATAACTTCTGATGTCTTTGGCGGGAGTTTTTGGCACCAAATTACATGGCATGCCATGTGTTATGGTTTGGGCTTCATTGACCTTGTTAAGACTTGTGTTGACTCACTTAATGTACTTCTTCCCCTCAAAAAAACTTAATGTACTTCTAGAATCTGGATTGATCATTTTCATAGATTCAGGACATACTTGGCACTTTGTGAATAGTTCAGGACCTATTATACACTTTTTCAACATATATACGTGTGTGGGTGCAAAAAGTTGTGCAAAGATATCCTACTTATGCAGTACTATAAACACAACTACTTCACAGGTATGATCATTTCCCGCTTGCTTTACCAGCCATTACTACGAATAGAACCGTAGCGATTACAATGCATAAATGAGCGCAGAAGGAAGCAAGCTTGGCGGCGGAAGCAACATGTGCAGATGAAACACAACCGGCGAGACCACTCCTTATGTTAATCTGAGACAGGAGCGTCCATGAGAGACCAAACCCAATAGCCATGGAAGATAATAGTAGAAAAAATCTGGTCAACTTGCTGGGTGAAGCATTGCCTATGGCTGTTACTGACACGGCCAAGAATCCAGTGAAGGTGGCCTTTATTAGTTCCAGCGACGCTGGCCTAGATTGTTGTTCATCTTCTGTGTTTCCCTTCAATGCAACTAGGACTGGAAGTTGACCGAAGCTTACAGCCGGAGGCAGCAAGACCCACAGGGCAAACTCAAGCGGTGTGAGCTTAAGCATGACGACCAACAATAGTACGAATATACCAACCGCCATGATGCAGTCTAGGACGAGAGTCAAACACACAATTTGTTGCTCTCCCTCACTTCTTTCTTCTTGGCTACCATGCCTATGTACCCCAAAACATGGAGGTGGGGTCATCTCAAGGAACATTAAGCACACACCAAAAGTGCAGACGATGAAACTGATGTAGCCCACTAATTCTTCGCCCTTGCGACCCATCGTCTTACCATGACCCTTGAGTGCCAGACCTTCGAACCCTAGAAAAAGAATTCCAGTGACACTGGTCAAGAACTCATGTGATTCATCCAGTACACTGTGCATGTCCGTTGTGTATTCCCGACCATCGTCATTCCGTGTGTCGTGCACGTAGTAGCAGACGGTCCGAACCAAGACCAAGATCCCACAGATGACTCCAACAGTGACAAAAATGGATTTGGAGACAATGAACTACCCAATCAAGCAGGCGAGGACGACGAGGCAACAAGACGAAAGGGTTGCCAGACTAGTGGTTACGGGGGTAGGACTTACGCCCAGGCCAAAGAATCGCTCAAAGAAGCAGCACGCGAGCAAGGGGCAGATGCCGGTTATCAACGTAAAGCCTGCCATGGTGATCAACGGTATAGGGACACCGTGTCCGTACACCTCGCCATTGAGGTCGACTAAGTTGAGAGCCAGTGCGAGAAGCACCGGGCATATCATAACCACCACTCCTCCTGCCAAGCCACGGGAACGGTTTAGCAGTTCAGCCTAAATCAAAATTAAAATCACAACATGATGTCATGGCCGAGTAATAAGAAAAAGTAAAAATGTGCCTAGAGTGACAAAATCTATTCAAAATCAGAAAAAGTGGCAAAAAAAACTTTGATTAAAATATATTAAAAATTATAAAAATATAATGTAAGAAAAATGAAAAGTTAAAGAATATATTTATACTTCCACAAATTTTGAAAATAAGCGAGGCAAAATCTAAATTCAAATATCATTTTTGTCTAAATGAGGAGGTTGCACCCCGCCTGTTCAAGGTAGACGTACTAAGGCATGGATATATGGGGGATCTACTGGTTTAGTTTTGGTATTGGCATCTTATATAGTAAGAGATGGTATAATAAGTATAACAAAGTGCCTTGGCTGTTGGGTTGCATGTTTCTGTATTAGTGTTCCTGATTTTGGTCGCTACTACTTTCAGTTTTCAGTGAAACAAATTAAACAGAAAATTTTATTTGTGTTCAAGGGATAGAGAGGATGCGTACGTACCATCTCAAAACCGTGTCCACACGGAAGATGTCCGATGAGCTTGGTAAAGTTCCTACAAACAGATCGTGTTCATTTCATTAATTTCCTCGAACTGGGCAATTAAGGAATCGGTAGAAAAGAGAGAAACCAGAAGAGGTTGCAAAGACCTGAGCTTACCCCTGCTCTTCTCTAAGGGTGGAACTGCTGAGCTAGCTACCATGCTCTTGCCAGTTGCAGGTTTGGAACACTTAAACTAGCTAGATGGATAGCAAATCACGCGGAAAGAGTACTGCAACAAAGGACCAGCGACGGAGCCGATGACTTACCGAGTCAATGATTAGCACCAGTAGCAGTATTTTAGGTCCAGAACAGTCTCAAATCACGCGGAAACTTTATTTCACAATTAATGTTCATAAAATAGTACAGAAACATCCATGATAATTAAAACTTTATTTCACTATCAGTACTCAAGTAGGAATAATGTACAGTAGAAACATGCTAATTGCCCTGAGTGGTGAAGACCAGGTTGCTAATTTTGTTTTGAATTCAAAGCTTTGGACGTGTGGAGATTGATTGTTCTGCCTTAGATAATGAAAACGGCCAAGGCGCGTGGAAGGGAAAGGAACTTTGGACTACCGGTGCGAACTGATCATAGCTCGGATGGTTAGGTTCCTTGTGGTGGAACCAGCCCACCCGGATTCATTTTCTAAACTTGGCAGTGTGCTCCCATTTTACAGGATTTATTCTAGGCTTTCCGGTGATGTTCTTTCAGTGGGAGACGACATTCTCGTCGACTACGAGGTACTTATGATAACATTGTCAATCTCAACATTTGCTGGTTCAGTCTCTCAAAAGTGTTTCTAGGGCAGGGTGTGCGTGCGTTCATTCCTAGAGAGAGTGTAAGTGCGTTTATGTGAGCGTCTGTGTTTGTACTATGTTTCTCACAAAAAAAAAATTGTGGGCTACCTGTCATGGCTCCGCTCGCTCTAACCCAAAACGAACGAATACATAAAAGCTATAGTTATTTTTTTTTGAGAGGGAGACATAGATTACAACATAAAGGCACACAAGATTTTAGTTACAGCTGGTTTCTTAGTTTAACCAGAGGGCAGCGGTAGAAAAAGTTTATTGGTAGCCAGAAAAGCCTTTTTTTTCTAACACAATGTTTCTAATGAATTTTTATTTCAAACTAATTTTAATGGGTTAAGCAAGCTGCATCATCACAATTGCACATAATAGGTTAACTAACTAATGGCAAACTGAGCGTTGCTCAGCTGGTTAGATTCCGTATGGTGGAACCAGCCCACCAAGATTCAAGTCCTAGACTTGGCACTGGGAAACGTTCCCATCGACTATCATGTGTTTAACTGGTGTATGACCACCTAACAGGCTAACACATTACCGTCCGGTTACCAAAACCTTGGTTAGATATCGGGCCAAGGCAATGGTTGGTCCATCGCGGGCAGTCCTGTAACCAGGACTGAGCCACGCCTCGTGCCAAGATGGTACCCAAAAACAAAACCGAGGGGCTGAATTTTTAGATAGGGATAGATAGTATTCTTTCGATTGTATCATTGGACCTAAATAAAAATGATATACAATTTCAGTTTACAGTATTGGGATCAAATTATCCTATTAACTTTTTCGTTTCTTGGATGCCATTGTTGAAACACCTAATTGTTATATCTCTTTTCATTAGAGATGGGTAATGTTTTCAACACAATAGTAATACTATGCTGGTTTCATCACCATAACATTCCTTCAGAACCAACGGATAAGCGTATTTGATAAAGAAAAATTACGGAAATGGCACTAGGTCAAAACCCAACCGAGGTTATATCACTGTTTTTTGTGCACCAAGTGACATTTTCATAATAAGTAATCTACTATATCTAACTCATTCACAAAGAAGGCTTGTACTTGGTATCCACGTAGGGAAAAAAGCTTTCTAAATGAGCTCATAAGAGTTTGAAGAACGTGTGCACTTATGAGGCTTCGGGCTACACATCATGTCAACATGAGAATTCCATCTCAAACTTCCATCAAGCAACCACATGGCAAACGTGGTAGGCAAACTAAAAAACTTCCATCAAGCAACCACATGGCAAACGTGGTAGGCAAACTAAAAAACTCCCATCAAGAAAGTGGAGGAAATATATATCAGCCCACATAAGGAAAGGAGATCAGCCAACTCGTACTGCATAATAGGATTAGTATATTTTGTTTTTGACATGTTAATGGGATTTAATACTCACATACATGCATGCTACCGTGCATGCTTGCATGCGGACATGTTTATGGGATTTAAAGCCCACTCACATGCATGCGACCGTAAGTTTCTGCATGCTTGCATGCGGCTTAGTGCAAAGCCTCTCAACATCTAGATCGGATGGCTATTATGGGCTAATCTACAATATCTAAATAGTTCATCCCCACTACCATATTTCTCTTGACGTGCAGCCTATCCAACTCAACAATCTGCCACATCAGCAATTATTTTCATTTTAACCATTTTTTGTTGACATTTATATGTGCAGTGTTCATCGCTTCATTTTCAGACTTAATACCGACGGAGGCCCAATGGTTTCCACTCACAAACAGAAAAGAAGCCCAATCGCCAGCATCAGTTTCTCTTCCGTCCTAGCCGGCATATATTCTATCCCCCACCTCTCCCAACAGATGTTTGTCCTCCCGTACGTATCATCCCCACCCCTCCACACATCTCTCTGCTTTCTTCTCCAATGCTCTCCACCCCCTCCGCTTCTCCCCACGGCCGCCTCATCCGCGCTGGACGGCCAGCACCAACAAAGCACGGGATTCGCCTCCTCCAGATCCGCGAGTTGAGGCGGAAGGAAAGATGCTAGGTGCCATGAAGGCAACTGTGTGGCCACATAACGTCATATGTTCAGCTGGTCCAATTGCATTCGAAAAAATTATGGTTGTACGTGTGAAAAAGCGGCGGAAGATAAAAGTTCCTGTCTGCTTTCATTGAAAAACTGTTACAATTAATAGAAACATGAATAAATAGATATAGTGCTTGTTCTAGGTTTGTGCAATGTAATCCTGGGAAGATCATATAATGTACAAAAGGAGCAGGTAATATACCTTCAGACCAAAGTTTTTCACCAAAAACTCACCAACCACTCGTGTGAGCATCACTAATAAAGAGCTCTTTTTCCTATGCATGAACCTTTTGCCTCGTGAATATACTCAAGGGGATCATCTTGCAAGGTTATATTAAATGGACATATGAGGCCGGTAAGATGATTGCCTATCTCTACCCTGGTAACATATGTCTGCTCATAGTTGTAAGAAGAAAATCAATTTAATTTGTAGTATTACTAGTAAAAATGCCCGTGCGTTGCAACGGGAGAAGTTAAGCATGACAGAATGCAAACAAACATAGTTCTTCAGAAAACAACTCAACCAATACACATTAGATCAGCAAAATTTAATTTTGAATAGTAGACAATTAGATGCCGCCAACTAAAGATAGGAGAGCATGTCAACTGTCAAGAGTAGGGATAATGAGAGGAATCGAGCCCTTGTGGTGGGAGTCGGATCCTAAGGGATGTGGGGCTCCGTCGACGGCATGAGATCCAGGGCAGCTCAGGGATCCTTAGCGCATCGCCCGGCCATGGACCAGTGCGCATCACGGAGGCGTCATTAAACAGGGACTATGGAACCAAATGTGTTGCACTGTACCATTTTGAAGTAGGTTTGTGAATAAAAAATTCAATGAAAATATAAAAACCAAGTAGCTCAGCAGTAGGTACCGACAAATGTTGCTCTCCAAATTCCCTTAGCATTCAGCTGTAGAGAATATACTGTGTGTCAAAAAAGAATAAACTATTAATGTTACTTGCATATTGTCCATTTCATTCTTTTTGGAAGTGTCTGCAAAAACATTTAATTTGCTTGTTATTTAGAAAAAACACGAAAAACGCCTTTGACAAATCAATGATCTACAAGAGTTGGTACCTAAATCGAGTAGGTTATGTGATACTATATTACTATCTCTGTAACGTAATATAAGATGTTTTTTAACACATTATCGCCAGCCTTGGGAAGCTTCCCTGCCAGTGCGTATCCTATACCTATTCAAGAGCATGCAAAGGTCACCGAGCAAGAACTTAACAATGACAGTTGAAACCAATTGCCACATGTGATGGCATATAAAAGCTTATACACTGATTTTGAATGGAAAGAACTCACAGTTGCTGAATCAATATTCATGTACTGCTACTCGTTTGCTCAGGCAAACCAGTCACCTATATATTCTTCGGATATTCATAGGTGACGCTGGTCTGTAACAAAGGGATGGATTGTAGTGAACCACCAAAAGAACTGTGGTGTGTACTTGGTACTAACCTTAATAATCTTGTATGAAATTAGTAGCAATCTTAAACTTTTTTAGATGGTAGCAATCTAGCTCTTAATTAAACACACATTTTACGGTATTGATTTGCTTGCCTAGAACCTACATGTTTAAGATAGATAATAAGGGAGCACCATTCTTATACATTTTTTTGATTATCATCTCGTTTATTTTAGCTACCATCTCTAGGATAAATTTAAACAGAATTTCTTGGTACGGATTGAGTAGAATTGTAGGAATGCATCGATCAAAATTATAAACTACCATCTATCAATTAGTACAACACCATTAGGAATATGAACTGAATTAGGAATTTATATAAGCTAATTACCTATGCTGAAATCAACCCATACAACACTCATTCTATATTTTTCCGAGCTCACCCAAAGCCTAAAATAAAATTGTGTCTAGGCAAAAAAGAAAGGAAACACCTAGCTGTAACTTCTTTATACGATAAAAGAAAATCTGTAGATATACATTTAATTTGTCACCTAGAGAATGTGTTTTCTCACCCAAAGCAATAGGAGCCGACGTATCCGTGTGTCACCCAAAGCAATAGGAGCCGATGTACCCATGTGTCACCCAAAGCAATAGGAGGCTTGAGACTCCACATGATCTAAATTAATTAGCAAACCATTATTCGAGCTTCGCCCGCGCCGCCGCCCAACACGCTCAGTTCCGAAACCACATTTCCCTCATGCTAATCTTCCTCGTGTGTGCGCACAAGTTTGGATTCAATGGGCTGCAGCTGGCTAGAGTGTTGCTGCTCTGCAGGGACCATCTGCTGCTGCAACTGCAACACTTCATACTTGTATCTCAGTTAATTATGTACCCATCTACTACATATGTATACCTGTCAATGCAAATTGTCTTTAGATTAGGAGTCAGAAGAACGTAACATACTGTATGCAGAGTATGATGCCAGGACAATGATATAGAATGAGGTTCTTTTGATGGAATACCAGTAAGGTGTTGTGCTACCGGAAGCCTTATAGGGTGTGGGATACCTGCTGCTGTAGGGCTTGAATGGCTTCATTTTACTGCAAATACGTTGATATTCTTTTTCAATAGCAATATGAATAATGAAATGAAATTCTAAATGTACCACGCTCTAATTCAATCAGCATTTAAATGCGTATAACATAGATCCACTGAATCGTTTTCTATTTGGTACTTCTACTTGAACTGTCAAAGCATCCACTGAAACATAAGAAATGCGAATAAAGTATCAGAGACAACTATCCTTACAAGTTCAGGAGCAAAACCTATCTCATGATTTGCAGCTGTCGAGATCCAAGGCTGGTATGCGAGATTCCGCTCTACAAATCTTGCCCACGTATCCCACCTTGTATTATCATGATATGGGTAATTATCTGTGTATGTCAGGTTCCCGACGAAAATCACTGCTCGGGCTTTTGAATCGGACTTGTAATGAGCGAGCGTGAGATTGGAGTCAAAACTCTGACCGAGATCACCTAAACACAATAGTAAAATTCTCAGTAGTATTACTCATAAACTACAATAGTAAAATTATATTGGAATTCATACATGATCATGCAAGTTATATTTTGAGCAAATTTGACAATACCTATCAGACCAAATGTATATGGAACATCTGGGCCACTTTTTAGAGGGGTCCTGAACCAAAACTTTCTCAGCGTCTCTTCAGTTCCTACGGCATAGTAATACTTTGTGTCAAACTGCAAGAAAGTCATAATTAAGTCTTGAATCAAGAGACCAGCCTTCATAAAAAGATAAGCATCAAATGTTTGACGTGCCAGTAACCTTCAGCTTCTTGATTGTACAATGATGAAATGTATCCCGAGGTATATTTGTAGAACGTATACTGTGAATGCTTTCCCTTTGCAGAACAGTTGAGATTATCTTCTGAAGTCCTGTAAAGCACACTTCTCGATCCAGGTTCGACTGTTGTTACCCATGAGATTATCATGGCTGTACCGTCATGGTTGTCTTGTGTCATATGAACCTGTTAGAGCAGCTCATCAATCAGTATCAGAGTGGAAGCCACCAACAACCCCATGCTTGAGCTGCGGAGAAGGGTGGACTCTGATCCTACAACTCCCTCTTTGCTGATTGCTGATTTCTGATTAAATTAGAAGATGGCAGAAAAGCAACATGGTCAGACCTTTAGATCATATGGCATGTGTCGAGGAGGCCAGCCATCCTTCTTCCCCGTTCTTCTTCTCCCTGAATTCTCTCCAATTTCTCTTTTCTATACCTGGGAAAACCGAAGCCCTGCCGGCCATGGAGGCCCGCCTCTACCTGCAAAGACTTCACATCGCCCCGCCGGATCCCTCCGTCTTGCACGCCCGTCCGCCATCGCCCGGCTCCGGGGAGCTCCTGCCTAGGTCACCGGATCCCTCACTCCGGCCTTCCTCGCCATCACCGGCGACCGCCGCCTCGCCGTCCGCCTTCGTATCAGCCTCCCCATCCCCTGCTACACACGGATCCGGCCCCTCCAAGCTCCAGCCGCCGCCGTCGCCGTTCTTCATCGAGCAGCCGTGCTGCCCCCAACCGCTCGAGCCGCCGCGTTGACCCGATCCAGAAGGTGTGCTCGAGCGTCGTCCCCGTATAGCCGGTCGGGCAGGGGTAGGCACGCCGGCGGGGTGGGCGGTGGCGGCGCGTCGGCGGCGCACGGCGGCGCGCGGTGAGGGTCGTGGTAGGAGGTGGAGATGGGGATTGGGTGGGGGGCGCTGATTTGCTTCCTTTTCTATCGGCTGTACCGGTTCAGGTTAACTTATTCCAAGGACTGCGGGTTGAATTCGAAAAAAACGAAGGACTTTTCTGTAAATACGCCGACGACGTACGACAGAAGCAGTAGCTGCTTTATTATTAGGGAGAGAATTATACAAAATTGTGATTGATAGACAGGCTACAGGCCGGTAGTACCGGCCCTACTACCGGTGGTTAACATGATAGACGTATTTGTATAGGACTCTACTAACATGTACTTGTACCTGTATTGTAACACTACCCCTACACATTATTTCTCACATGGTATCGAGCCGAAACCGGCCTAACCCTAAAATCGCCGCCGCCGCCGACTCTCATCTCGGCGCCGCCGCCGATCCCGCTTCCGCCTACCGCCCGACCTCGCGCCGATCATGACGACGTCGAATTCTACCTCGACCGCTACCTCGGCTCTCTCCTCGGGCTCCCTCAGCGCCGCCTTCCCGGGCCTCTACGGCTCCATGATGGCCGGCGCCACCGCTGCGACCTCGGTCATCCCGTCGTCGCCCATCAACCTGACGGGGCAGATCACCGTCCGCCTCAACTCCAACAACTTCATCTACTGGAGGACCCAGGTTGTTCCGATGCTCAGGAGCAATCTGCTCTTTGGGTTCGTCGATGGCACACTCCGGTGTCCGTCTGCGACGATCCCCAACCCCGCGGCTGGAACCGCTGGTGCGCCGGCGACCATACCCAACCCGCAGTATGCGGCCTGGCACCAACAGGACCAGGCCATCCTCTCCGCCATCGTGTGCTCTCTTCACGAGAGCGTCCTCGGGATGATGACGATGGTGGCCAGGTCCCATGAGGCGTGGGAAACCCTAGCCGCCAGCTTCGCCTCGCAATCTACGGCGCGTGTGATGCAGATCCGCGGCGAGCTCAACAAGGCCAAGAAGCTGGACAAGACTGCCTCCGTGTTCTTCAACGAGATCAAGTCCATGGCAGATGTTCTGGCCTCCATTGGTCAGCCGCTACGCCCCGACGAGTTTACTGGCTACTTGTGTGCAGGGCTAGATGGTGACTATGATGCTCTCGTTCAGATGGTCTCGGCAAGGGCACTCAGTGATCCGATGCCGGTCCGGGACGTCTACGCGCAGCTCCTCGCTACCGAGCAGCGCATGAACGCACGCCGCGCTGAACTTGGTGCCGACGTCCACATGGCGAACATCAACTTCAGGGCGCGTAGTGCCGCCTTCCCGTCGCCTCCCTTCTTCAACCAGCCGACACCACCGCCGCGGCAGCGTGGCGATGGTGGCGGTTCTTCCCGAGGTGGAGGAGGAGGAGGTTCGTCCTCTGGTGGCAGCGCCGGTGGCAACCGACCCACTTGCCAGATCTGCAGCAAGGTCGGCCACGTCGCCTCCTGCTGCTTCAAGCGGTATGATCCCGCCTACCTAGGTGCCGGCAATGACGGGCGCTACAAGGACAGGCAGCTCGCTGCCTTCACCAACCGCTCCGCCAACGCCGCTGCCACCAACACTCGCGCCAACAACACCAACATCGTCCCCTACGGCGCGACACCATCCTACCCGATCGACCCCGCCTGGTACGCTGATACGGCGGCTACCGATCACTTCACCAACGACCTCGCCAAGCTCTCTGTCCACGAGCCCTACAACGGCAAGGATCAAGTGCAAACCGCGAACGGTTCAGGTATGCGCATTAAACATATTGGTCATTCTATTATTCCCTCTTCATCACATCCACTTCATCTTAAAAATATTCTTCATGTTCCCGAC
Organism: Elymus sibiricus; assembly: GCA_039707655.1. Taxonomy (NCBI): domain Eukaryota; kingdom Viridiplantae; phylum Streptophyta; class Magnoliopsida; order Poales; family Poaceae; genus Elymus; species Elymus sibiricus. The sequence goes on from CM077667.1 coordinate 25,250,650, forward strand.
ATCACACGTAATCTCCTCTCCGTCAAAAAATTTACACGTGATAATAACGTCTTCTTTGAATTTCATCCTTGGTATTTTCTTGTTAAGGATCGGGCTTCGAGAGACGTTCTTCTTAGAGGAGGTTGCCATGGTGAGCTTTACCGGCTTGATGAGAAGTCCGTCAAGCTAGCTTTCAGCGGCGTCAGAGTTTCCCGTGAGCAGTGGCACTCACGTCTAGGGCATCCCGCCACCCCCATCGTTCAACATGTTCTCCACCATCATGAGCTTCCCTCAGTGTCAGTCAATAAAGCTGTAGTGTGTGATGCCTGTCAGCAAGGCAAGAGTCATCAATTACCGTTTTCTTTGTCAACTCGTGTTACCACTTCCCCTTTAGAGATTATATATTCAGATGTTTGGGGCCCTGGCCCTATTTCTACCAGTGGACATGAGTATTATGTGAGTTTTGTCGATGCTTACAGTCGCTTTACATGGCTCTACTTATTGAAACGCAAATCTGATGTTTTTCATGTCTTTATTGAGTTTCAAAAACATGTTGAACGTCTCTTAAACAAGAAAATTATCCATGTTCAGTCGGATTGGGGGGGTGAATATCATCGCCTAAACAAGTTCTTTACTGATCTTGGTATTTCACATCGCGTTTCTTGTCCTCATACACACCAACAGAACGGCACTGCTGAACGCAAACATAGACACATTGTTGAAACTGGTTTAACTCTTCTTGCACATGCCTCGGCGCCATATCGTTTTTGGGGTGATGCTTTTTCTACGGCGTGTTTTCTTATTAATCGCTTGCCTAGCCGTGTCATTAATATGGAGACTCCTCTTGAGCGCCTCCTTGGAGAGACGCCTGACTATACTTTTCTCAAAGTCTTCGGTTGTGCGTGCTGGCCGCATCTCCGCCCATATAATCATCGCAAGCTTGAGTTCCGTTCTAAGCAGTGTGTCTTCCTTGGTTATAGTTCGATCCATAAAGGCTACAAGTGCCTTCATATTCCTACCAACCGAGTGTATATCTCTCGTGATGTTGTTTTTGACGAGACAGTTTTTCCCTTCGCTCACTTACCACAAAACTCCACCATACCGTCTTCCTTTCCAACTCCTCCGACTCCTGACCAATTTGTTGATGCTGCATATACCCCGTCTCTTTTGCCTAACCATGGTGCAGGTGTTGGAAGAGGAGCTCGTCTCGAGCTATTGGATGATGAAGATCCAGCCGACGTCGCTCATGATCATGTTGATCACGGCGACCACGTCGATCGCATGCATGGCGCTGGCCATGCACACGAGGCCGGCCCACCCTCACCAGGCTCACCTCCAGCTGGGCCGCTGTTCGCCGGCCCGTCTACGCCCGGGCACTCGCCTGGTACAGCGGCCTCCTCCACGTCGCCCGCCTCGCCGTCGGCTGTCATGCCGTCTACGACGCCATTGGTGACGCCGTCCCCAGCACCCGCCTCTCCTCCTGGTGTGATCACCAGACTTATGCGTGGTGTTCGTCAGCCTAAAAAGCGGACAGATGGTACCGTTGCTTGGAATGCGTCTCGTGCTGTTGATCTTGTTCATAATGAGCCCCGAAATCATCAGGATGCTATGACTTGTGCTCACTGGCGTGCTGCTATGGAGACTGAATTTTCTGCTCTACAAGCCAACAAGACTTGGCGACTAGTTCCTCCTCGCCATGGAATTAATATCATTGACTGCAAGTGGGTCTTCAAGATCAAGCAGAAATCTGATGGTACTATTGAGAGATACAAAGCACGCTTGGTTGCAAAGGGGTTTAAGCAGCGATATGGACTTGACTATGAGGATACCTTTAGCCCTGTTGTCAAGCCCACTACTATTCGATTGCTGTTGTCTATGGCCCTTACACGTGGATGGCATCTTCGGCAGCTAGATATTCAGAATGCTTTCTTGCATGGTGTTCTTGAGGAGGAGGTATACATGCGCCAGCCCCCTGGTTTTGAAGATTCGTCATGTCCTGGTTACATTTGTCGACTTGATAAGGCTCTCTATGGACTGAAACAGGCTCCTCGTGCTTGGCATGCTCGGTTGAGTACTGTTCTTTCTGGTCTTGGGTTTGTTGCATCTACTGCTGACACTTCCCTCTTTATCCTTCAGAGGCATGAGATTACTATATTCTTGCTTGTCTATGTTGATGATATTATTGTGGTGAGTTCCTCCTCTACTGCTACTGATCGCCTCCTTGTTCAGCTAGGGTCCTCGTTTGCTCTCAAGGATCTTGGTGAGCTCCATTATTTTCTTGGTGTTGAGGTGAAGCGTTCCCCTGGTTGTCTTCATCTCAGTCAGCAGAAATATGCGTCTGAGCTCCTCCGGCGTGCTGGTCTATTGAAGTGTGCCCCCGTGACTACTCCTATGGCTTCTACTGATAAGCTGAGTTCTGTTGATGGCACCTTACTTTCAGCAGATGAGTCTACTCGTTATCGCAGCATTGTTGGTGGATTGCAGTATCTTACTATGACTCGGCCTGATCTTGCTTTTGCGGTGAATAAGGTGTGTCAGTTTCTCTCTGCTCCTCGTTGTACTCACTGGGCAGCAGTGAAGCGTATTCTGCGATATGTTCATGGTACATTGACATATGGTCTGCACTTGAGACGGCCTACGTCGCCTCCTGATATTTTGTCCACTTTCTCCGATGCGGATTGGGCTGGTAATTCTGATGATCGGCGATCAACCGGGGGATATGCCATCTTCTATGGTGGTAATTTGATTTCTTGGAGTGCTAGAAAGCAAGCTACAGTGTCTCGTTCTAGTACTGAATCTGAGTATAAGGCGATTGCTAATGCCCCTGCAGAATTGATATGGGTACAAGCCTTGCTAGCTGAACTTGGTGTTCCTCAGCGTTGTCCACCGGTGCTATGGTGTGACAATATTGGTGCAACGTTTCTTTCTTCGAACCCAGTATTTCATGCACGGACTAAACACATTGAGGTGGATTTTCACTTTGTTCGAGAAAGAGTTGCGCATAAGATGTTGCAAATCCGGTTCATATCATCCAAGGATCAGTTGGCAGACATATTTACTAAACCTCTCCCATTACCGTTGTTTCAGTTCTGTAGACGCAATCTCAACATTTGTACCCCTGTTGAGATTGAGGGAGGGTGATAGACAGGCTACAGGCCGGTAGTACCGGCCCTACTACCGGTGGTTAACATGATAGACGTATTTGTATAGGACTCTACTAACATGTACTTGTACCTGTATTGTAACACTACCCCTACACATTATTTCTCACAGTGATGAAGCTCATGTTACTACATTTATATTTATATGTCACTCAATTAATATTTATTACTTATCTGCACCAAGAAATTGAAGTTCTTACTTGTCTGGTAGACACTGGCCTTGCGTCGACAAGGACACATGACCACAGATCGATTCTCTTAGTATTACTCTCACCTAATATTGAATATTAGAAAGCAAAGTGTAAAAGATGCATATCTACAGAATAAATATCCGTTGTCGTTATCAGAAAAAACACTTACCAGATTTTCTAAAGTAATATTGTGAAAGAGCTGCTGAAGTCATACCGACTAGCACGTCGTTGATAGTCTGTGAAAACGAAAAAAGAGGGACACAAAATGTACTATGTGTGAGTCAAATCAAGACGCAACATCGAGCAAGCGAGATTCATTTATATACGGCTTGAACGCGTACAACTTGCATACCAGAAATCTCACGGAAACATGGCCGTCGCGCTTGCCCTCCGCAATCATACCCTCGCCCTAGGCCGCTTGCACTTGCCAGCCATCCGGCGGCAACCCGTGCTCGCCCCCAGCCGCCCGCGCTCGTCGTCTCCCATCGTCATTGAGGAAGACGCCTCGCTGGTCACAAACGCCTGGCCATCATTGTCGCAGCAATTTCCATCGTCGGTCATAGCAAACGCCGACGACAGTTGCAACAAAAAATGTTGTCGCCTCGGTTGTAGCTCGCTGTGCGTCGCCGGTTGTAGCAAAAATCGACCTCACTGGTTCGCAGCAACCCACCACCAACATCTCGCTGCGCTCATGCCGCGCTTGAAGCACCGTGGTAGTTCGTGAATGGATGCACCTCCCCTAAATACCGGTTGCAGCTTCGACGCCATCGGTTGCAGCTCCGCCATTGAAAAAAAGGTTGCGCCATGGTCGTCTGATCCAGCTCGCCGGCGTTCGTGTCGTCCTGTTCGTAACAGTTCACGAGGCGCTCGCAGCACCACAGTTGCAGCTCCGTGCACCACCATTGCAGCTCGCCGGCGTTCGCGTCGTCCTGTTCGTAACAGTTCACGAGGCGCTCGCAGCACCACAGTTGCAGCCCTGTGCACCACCATTGCAGCTTTCCGAGAAGACGGTTGCAGGTTTTTTCTCTGGTCGCCGGTCATGCCCCAACCCAGCATCGAGCATTTTGCCAGTTTCAGCAAACCGTCTCACCGATTGCAGCCTAAAATGTCGCAGGTTCTCACCACTGTGGATGCAGCAATCCCGGTCGCGAGATCGAGATCCCTTCCTCGTGCAATAATATATTTTTTTAACATTTTTTACTCTCTGCAGGAGGGCAGTTCGCTGTTAAAAGCAAAGAATCGCGGGTAGCGATGAAGACTTGATCCCAAGACCTCGTCATAGGGTATATGCGGCAACTACCACTGCAATTTGATGTAATAACATCTTATATTGTGGGACGGACGGAGTATATATTTTAGAGTGAATTCCGTCTTTTACCCCCTATTTTTACATTTTTGACACTAATTACCCCATTTAGCGATATTTCATCCGTTTTACCCCATTTAGCAAAAAGTTTGCCACAGTTTACCCAGTTTAAAATTTTATGAGCGCTCTGACTAGTAGGTCACAATTGTCATGTCCTGCTGCCATGCCACGTCGTTGGTTTTTCCTGGCTCTTTTCTCACTACTGAACCGGACCGCACAGCTTCTCCCGACCGGCCCGGCCCGATGGAGGTCGCTCGCGTCGCCACCAACACATAACGTGCGAGTCGGCCACGCGCTACGCTCGCCTCCAGTTGCTTATCGCTTGCGTTTCTTACCCCCATTCGATTGCATCGCTCGTGCAGGCTTCCGACCGAACACACCCGCCAAGCTCACTCGAACCTAGGGTTAGGGATTGTCAGGCAGTGGCGGCGGCGACGTCGACGGCAGCGGCGACGGCGACATCGACTGGTGCTGAGGGGCAGGCCGTGCGATTTCATACCTCCGAGATGGTGCGATCGATGTGTGATGTCAATATTGGAGGCCACTATGGTGTGGCTTGACTTGGGCGCTGTGTGTTGGACGTGAGCGACCTGCTCTCGTGCGATCATATCGGTTGGGGCCGGTCGGGAGAAGCTGTGAGGACCGGTTCAGCGGGGAGAAAATTAGGCAGGAAAAACCGTCGATGTGGCATGCTAGCTGACCTGACAATCTAGACCCACCGGTCAGAACGCTCACAAAATTTTAAACGGGATAAATTATATATAGCAAAACTTTTGCTAAATGGGGTAAAACGGATGAAATCTCGCTAAATGGGGTAATTAGTGTCAAAAATGTCAAAATAGGGGGTAAAACGGAATTCACTCTATATTTTAACACAGTTTGATTTTGAATTCAAAATTCATTTGAATATTTCGTACGAAAAAATCCTAACTTTCCGTGATTATTTCGTTATTTCGTCCCTACCTAAAAAAATGGTAATGAAAAACCTTGATGGTGACACAGCCCGAATAAATTATCTATTTATCCTAGAGAACAAAAAAATGAATTTCAAAACTTGTCTTGCTCGGTCGTGCGACATTTCCTTGTTGTCACAAACATTCAGAGCATCCACATTGAAACTTCGATCATGGTGGTCCTGTCTTCCTAGATGATGTTTCAGGTGGACCGTTCTCGTGGGAGAGCTCCTGCTCCTGCTCCTGAACTAGCTCTAAGTTGAGCACCCACACCATGTCGTTCGTGCGCCATGGCCGTCTTTGTAGAGCAGAACAGGTGGGATCGCAGATCAGCCGAGCCGAGCGAAGGGCCAGGAAGAAGACGGGAGCGATCCAGCGTGGGATTCTTTAGGTGGAAAAGTGGCGAACAGAAGTTTGGAGCCGGTCTTCACCAATTTGTTTTCCAATTCCCCTCCCCATTCGCACAGTCTCCTTCTCATCGCCTCAGCCCTATGGCCGCCGGTGCATCCTCTCCGATCCTACCTCAACTGGGTATGTCCTTCTCCCACCTGATAATAGTGCACGTACCGAGCCATTGTCTCTCGAAACAGGCTTTCGCCCCGCTTTGTATTACAAAGCAACCACTTCCGGTACATCCAACGATAGGTGCTGGGGCGGAAACAGCACAGGCACGCCCAAAAGAAACAACAAAGAAAGAGAAAAGAAACAAATGCCGACAGCGGCGGATCAACGAAAACGGAGAAGCCTCGCGACCGCTGCGCCCACCGAAGAACACCCACCAGGCTCCTAGACTCCGAGACGCCGGTACCAATCAACACCTCCAAGAAGGGACACGACGATGACGACACTGCTGCTAAGGGATTCCTCCGGTACGCGGCGAGGGGAAAGGAAGGGTAGCCCCGACGCCCTCCAGGAAGGTCTGACGGCACCCGCAGGCGCCACCGCGACGGTGTCGACCAGGCTGACTGGGATTTCTCCCGATCCCAACCTCCACCTCAGGCGCATCGGAGCCCGCCACCAAACCGACCACCACCCCGCGCCAACACGGACTTGAAGCTTCCACGCCGGCTCACCACAGCAACGCAAGGAGGGGTCTGCACGACGAGGAAGAGGAGCCGTTATTGCCATCCACGCCATCATTTCCTCCCTGAGCTAGCTCCACCTCCGCGGGATCCAGCCAGCAGCTGTAAAGGCGTCCTGAGGTCACAATCAGGACCTCGTTTCAGCGCCATCATCACCTCGCACGCGCACTTATGGGACATCTGGTGATCGGGGTCCGACGCCTCCTCGTGCACACCACCATTATCCTCGACCTTTTGGCGGTTGCTGGCTGTGTGCAAGGCACCTCCTTTGGCGGCTGCTGCACAGCGGGCGGCGCGGGGTGGTGACGGTGTCCCTTGCGGGTTGCTGCGGTGGGCGAGGTGACGGTGGTGCGGTCCTGCAGGTACCTCGGCGTTGCAGATCTGGCGGCATAGTTCCGGTAGGCAGCGCAGGGCAGTGGTGGCGCCATTCCTTCTCCTTGATCCGGACCATGGACGTCTTGGATCGAGGACTCGCGCTCGGGCGGACCAGTTCAGGGCCCGAGGCGGGTCGGGGGTTCTTAATCCGGGTAGGGATGGTGTGCTTGGTCCGGGTGGTGTCCACGGGCAGCGTTCGGCCTCCTCGTGGGCACGGTGTGAGGTCGAGGTGGTCGTGACGTTGCTACTCCGTCGGGCGGATCGGCGACGATGGCCACGAGCGTACTTCTGCTCCTCCTAAGTGCTTGCCTGGGCCAATGTCATGGGGCTATGGCCGGGGCTTGCTCCACGGTGGCCGTCCGCAAGCACTGGATCATGCCCCCGGTCCACCGGTACTGGTTGGGGACACAGGTGTGGGCGCTTCCTACCGTGGAGGTGCTGACCCAGATCTAGTGCCCGATGGCGGGCTAGGAGTGGATGTTGTACTTCTGCTCCTCCTACCGTGGCTAGTGCGCTGTGAAGTGGGCGGCTGGTGAGGTTTTGGGGCCTTGGATGCCGGGGCGGCGGCCCTGGACGCGGTCCGCATGGTTGGCTCTCCAACGGGCACCATGGCGGCAGCGGTGGCGATCCCCCTCGGTCGTGTGGGTGGCGGGCGGGACCGTTTGGTGCTTGGGCTCGTTCTCTGCCTTTGGAAGTGGCGGCGCCCCGATCCGGATCTGGTTCTGTCCTCGGCGCGCTTGTCTTGGACACCTTGTGGTTGCACGGGGCAGGTACTGAGCGAAAGCTCTGCACTTTGTCGCGGACGGCGCCGACGCTCGTGGGCGCCGCTTTCTTCTTGAAGACGTTGTCGTGGTGCTCCTCTTTGTGTCCGGGTTCCGGGTGAATACCTTTGTCCGGTGTGGACTCGGCAGCGGCGGCGCTCAGCGTCGTTCTCCCTCCTGGGGGCGTTGTCGTGGAGCTTAGGTGTTATACGACGTAGTGTGGCGTTGTTCTAAGTTCTTCCTATGCTTTATGTCAGTAGCGTAGTCGCGTGCGTCTCGTGCGTTCCGATTTCTTGGGATCGGCATTGTATGAGGGCTACCTCACCACCTTGTATCGTCCGGCCGTGTACTTTGTTCGGATTGTTGCTTTATATATAAAGCAGAGCGAAAGCCTGTTTTGAGAATTATCCTCAACCTTTTCGGCCGGCTGGGCATGGCGTAGCGAGGTGGATGAAAAGAGCCATGGATATGCTGGCTGAATGCGCATCCCAAGCACCAAGGCGATTAACGGTGTTTCAGTTCCCTGGTCACACCTCGACGCCTCATCATTTTTTGCCGGATGTGGCTAGGTTTCAGTCGACTGAGGCTTAACCAAGTCTCAGGCAAGTGACATATAACATCGACTTTGTGCCTAGCCGAGTGAAACTATTTTGAAGAATATGGAGAAAGAACGGAAACATATTAAACTTGTGAAACATGATTATAACTAATGGAACATCTAGGAAACTGAAAAAACATCCCTTAAATTTATCTCAAATAGAACTGAAACTACTGCCAAAATTCTTAATTTCTGGATTATCTTGTATTCATAGAGTTTCGTCATAGATGTTATTAGGGAACAAATGCATAAGGGCCTGGCTTTATGAGAAAACAACAAGTACAAGCTAACTGGGGTTGCCAAACCGTTGTAGATGTTTCACATGAATTTCTAAACATGCATGTTTCAGGAAGATTTGCAAACAAGTTTCAATTATTTTACTGGACTTGGTTCAAAGACCATATACCTGTGCATGAACATTAAGATATCAAATATTTTTTCTCTGAAAGGTAAAAAAAAATTGAACTTGGTGGATAAAACTGCAACCGCGAGCTATAAGAAAACCAGCTGTTCATGTCTAATGAACTAGGGATTGTTGTTCTTGACAATGGCCAATAATTAGATAAAGAAGAAGTTCGGGTAATGTTGTCCAATAAGGGGAATGATCGGAGACCGAATAGGTTAGGGTTCGAATATGTTTTTGCAAAACACCACCTGATCCAGAACTTGGAGCGAATGGTTTGGGGTTTTCCCCCTCTCCCTCTCTCTGGTCTCCGGTCTCTATCAGTTGCATTTGGTGGCATTAATTCTCGCGATAGCGTCTAGAAATGCACTGCATGACCGGCCAATAGCGACTTTCAGACCACAAAATCATGGAATCAAAACACAACTTTCAATCATAGTTACGTACACATGGAAGAAATTAAGCAACATACGTGTGGAATAAGAGTACCGATCAGAAGCAGGGTGGGAAAGACGCGTAGGAGAGCATCGAGTAGAGTTGATCACGCATGAGGAACGAGGGCTAGTAGTCATGTATTGGAAGCAACCTTGACTTTTTGTACCTATTGCTACTAGTACCCCAGGTTGCGTGGCCAGCCTGAGAAGAGCGGCGGGTTCAAGTCATCGATCAGATGTCGTGGATGGGAAACCACTGGCCATGACTTATCACTCAACCACATTATTATTCCAAGAAAATGAAATCAATGAAGACTACGGACTTATAGCTCAACTACATTACTGTACTAATTATTCCAATACAATTAAATTGAGGAAGGCAATGGATTATCGTTCAACCACATTGCTGTATTAACTATTCCCTGAAAATTAAATCGAGGAAGGCTACGGATCAACGCTCAACCACATCACTGTATTAATTATTCTCAGAAAATTAAATTGAGCAAGCATGTGTTGCTGTTCTGTAATAAGTTATTTGGACACAGTATTTCCTGATCTGTTGTTTGGAGCTGGTGACGCCAGCATTCTAGATGTTGTAAGATATTTATGGTGGTGTTCGAGCCATGCAAAAACCAGGCGGCAGCCCCTACTTTTCTAAAAAAATGTCGAGGAAGACATTATTATACATGCTACCTGCAAGAGATAAAACGTCGTAAAAACTAACCGGCACATATGTGTTAGTTAGATTTCGTGAACTATTACCAAATAGTAAAATTATATATGAAAATGCTACAACTAGCTATGTTATAACTCTTTGTCTAACTAGCAAAACCCTGCGCTGTGCCATGCGTCCGCAGGGGGGGGGGGGGGGGGGGGGGGGGATCAACTCTACCCATCCATGATACCAAAGAGGTACTGGCACATCCCCACTTGGGGTGCGGGTCCAGTAAATAGTTCTTCTTCGGTTGTCCTGTTGTTAACAAAACAGCATCAGGAAAGCGAGGCAAAACACGCGTGTCCAAGCTGGACTGTCGTTGTATAATACAATGCTGCACATGACTTGAATGAAATATTCTCCTGGAACCACTGAATAGTGTGTTGCTCCAACAGGAGGTGTACTGAAAAAACCTGAAGCGAACAGAACGAAAAAACCCGGCCCGAGTAACTAAGCCATCTACGTGACAAGCCAAGTCAGCATTGAAATGTGGGGCCGACTTATCAGATTGGGGACAAAATTAAATGGGTGAAAAGTGGCAGCAGTTTGCTTAACTGTGTAAAATTGTGAAAATTCTGGTAAATGAGATATTTTCTACCACAAACGTGAAACTTAGGGGTAAAATGGAATTTAGTCTAATTGATACTCTATTTATTTCGAAATTCTTTACCTATTAGGTTTCGTTAGGACAAGCCTGAAGGCTTGTCTTAACGAAAGGCTTGACCAACATGTACTAGTAGATGGCAGTAAATTTTTCTTTCGATAAAGGACATTTTCATTCAGTCAAGATATTAAGGTGATACAACCGTACTGAGTGAATGGCTGGCCTCTGCATAACACGATGCACATAGCCAACATGTCCAAAAATATAAAATATTGTTTTACACCACCATCCATGATGGGAGAAAATATCAATGTCCCTATGCTCCAGCCGGATAGACGCCATCATAAAAAGGTCCACGTCCTCCGGTCTCTGTAGGATACACCAAGTAACCTGTATAGGAGGTGAAACACATTTTCTTAAACCACATGTTTGCTGAAAAGCCACATATCATGTGGATAAGCACCGCCGGTGCAGTTTGAAGAAAATCATCGCAAGTATGCCTTGAGATATTATCTAGCAGATGGGATATATCCAGCATGGGCCATATTTGGGAAGCCAATGTCGAACTGCCAAGGTAACAAGAGTCACTTTGTGAAGGCTCAAGGAGCTACTAGGAAGGATGTGGAGTGGACATTTGGGGTGTTGCAAGCCCGATTTTCTATTATGTGTGGCCCGGCTAGATTATGGAAAGAGAAGACACTCTGGAGGATCATGACAACACGTGTGATCATGCACAATATGATCATTGAGGATGAGCGTGGTCAAGTGGTGGGCTATGAGCACAAGGGCATCGGAAGATGGAGGATGGTTCGTAGGAATGAATACCAAATCAGAAGATTTATTCAACTGCACCAGGAGATCGAAGACCGAGCTTCCCATGAGCAACTCAGAGATGATCTTGTGGAGGAGTTGTGGGTGTTCCATGGCCGACACATGCAATAGTTTCTTCATGTTTGTTTGATGAGCCCATGTATGCTTTGTGCTGACATTGCACTATGATATATGTTTGAATTTGGATTTGAATTAAACTTTGCAATTCAAAACACATGTTTGTAAATGTGTGGTGCATGATAAAAAAATGTTTGATTCATTAGGCGGTGAATTGCTGAGATTTTTAGTGTGTATTTGCACAATTGAAATAGAGATAGAAGCTAGGTGATGAAATATAGGTAAGCAGTTTTAGGTAATCTATTGGAGAAGAGGGAAAAAATATTCCCTGAATCTTCTCTCTCCGTACCTAAAAGCCATTTTAGGTGGCCAAGTTTAGGCTAGCTATTGGAGATGCTCTAGTCTTAAGCCATTGTGTCAGTGTGTCTAATCAGATTATTTTGTTAAGGCAAGTGAGTAATAGAAGGGAAATTACATTGCTCTGTGCACACTTAATTGTACGCCTACCTAAAAGAAGAATCAAATTACCTACAGATGTACAACATCTGTTATAATATAAGTATACGAGTAAAATACAGCGTAGGTCCTTAAACTATTAGTAGAGTGCCAAATAGCTCCTAAAACTATGAAAATAATCAATCTAGATCCAGAAAGTACATTAAGTGAGTCACCACAAGTCTTACCAAGGCCAATTCGCGAAACAGACTTGCGCCCTGCTTTATAGATAAAGCAATTACCAAAGTACACGGCCGAACGATACATGGGATGAGGTGGCCCTCTTACAAAGCAGATCTCAGGATAACCGGACTACGTAGAACGCACGCGACTACGCTACCAAAAGATAACATAGGAAGGTCTGGAAACACCGCCACGCTACGCCCTAGTACACCTAAGCTCCACGATAACGCCCTCACGAGGGAGAACGGCACTAAGCGTCGCCACTGTCGACTCCGACACGGACAGGGTCTTCACCAGGAACCTTGACACAGAGAGGAGAACCACAACGATGTCTTCATGAAGAAAGCGACGCCTGCAGGCGCCGCCGCCGTCGGCGCCAAAGCGTGGAGCTTTCGCTCGGCAGCTCACCCGTGCCACCAAGAGGTCTTTAGGACAACCGCGACGAGTTCAGACCCCTAGATTTGGATCCGGGCATCGCCGCCCACACGATCGAGTGGCCAAACCACCACTGCCACCATGGTGCCCGCCGGAGAGCCAACCATGTGAACCACCTCCCAGGGCCGCCGCCCCGGAATCCATGTCCCGTGACACCGTCGACCATCCTCGACATGGCACACCAACCCCAGCAGGAAGAGCAGATGACAATCCTTCCACTCCTAGCCCAACATTAGTCCGCGAGTCTGGGTCCACACCTCCACAGTAGGAGGTGTTGACGCCAGAGGACCGACAGGGAGACGACCCCAAGACTACCGACGGCCGCCGTCGAGCAAGCCCCGTCAAAGCCCTTGGCTTTGACTAGGCGAGCTCGAACAACGCCAAATCTGAGGCCATTGGAGCCAAGCCATCGGGCGACAAAACGGCGTCAGGACCACCACCTGCAGACACCACCCGGATCGACCAAACCTCGCCTACCCGGAGCAACCGCCCCGACCCGCCTCAGGCCCAAATCTGGTTCGCCCGAGCACGAGCCCCAGACCAAAGCCACCGCCGCCGCACGTGCCTCAAGCCCAGCACCATGGCTGGAACCCACCCAGCCCCGCGCGCCGCTGGCTCAGATCCAGAAGAAGGGAGGCCGTTACCGCCACCCCCGCCACCTAGCAGATTACAGTCGCCAGACACCGCCGAAACCCCACAGGCACGCACCACCACCAACGCCCGCGGCCAGCCCAGCAGTAGGCGAACCTGCCCACCATCAGCCACCAGAGCCCACCAGCGGCCGAGCCACCGCACCAACAAGGGCATGACGCCGGCTCCCGCACCGCCCGCATCGTAGCCCGTCGCCCGCAGCCAGATTTGGATCCCGCTGCACGGCCGTCACCAGTATGGGCGTGCACCACCGCCACGCAGCCATCCGTGCGGACGTCGAGGCCAGCCGCGACCGCGGCGAGACCCCAGCACCACGCCGCCTCGCCCCACGGGTAGCGCCGCGCCACAGCCCGGCGGCGCCGTCCCGCATCGGCCACCACCAAGGAGGGAGGAGGAGGGGCCCCGCCTCCACCGGCGCTCACGGGCTTTGCCTGGCAGCGCCCTCCGGCGACGGCGAGGGAGGAGGCGGGGGTAAGGAGGAGACCGGCAGTGGTGGCTAGGGTTGCCTCCCGGTTGCTCGCGGGAGCGACGCGGGAGGGCTGAAGCGGAGCGTTTTCTCGAAAGGACCGAGGCCAATTAGGACCTGACTATTACACATGGCCGTTGACTCCATGTCACTTCATATAATTGCCATGTCATCTATCTAGAAACCTCAAATATTTTGTAAATACTACCACGAGAAACTAAAGCATTGCTTATCTAGACTCCATGTCACTTCATATAATTGCCCAACCATTTTCACCCATCTTCGTTGCATGGTAGGAGCGTTTTTCCATAATTTCTGATGTCTTTGGCGGGAGTTTTTGGCACCAAATTACATGGCATGCCATGTGTTATGGTTTGGCCTCATTGGCCTTTTTAAGACTTGTGTTGACTCACTTAATGTACTTCTAGAATCTGGATTGATCATTTTCATAGTTTCAGGACATACTTGGCACTTTGTCAATTGTTCAGGACCTATTATACACTTTACTCAACAAATATACGTGTGTGGGTGCAAAAAGTTGTGCAATGATAGCCTGCATATGCAGTACTATAAACACAACTACTTTACATGTATGATCATTTCCCGCTTGCTTTACCAGCCATTACTACGAATAGAACCGTAGCGATTACAATACATAAATGAGCGCAAAAGGAAGCAAGCTTGGCGGCGGAAGCAACATGTGCAGATGAAACACAACCGGCGAGACCACTCCTTATGTTAATCTGAGACAGGAGCCTCCATGAGAGACCAAACCCAATAGCCATGGAAGATGATAGTAGAAAAAATCTGGTAACCTTGCTGGGTGAAGCATTGCTTATGGCTGTTACCGACACGGCTAAGAATCCAGTGAAGGTGACCTTTGTCAGTTCCAGCGACGCCGGCCTAGATTCCTGTTCATCTTGTGTGTTTCCCTTCAATGCGACTAGGACCGGAAGTTGACCAAAGCTTACAGCCGGAGGCAGCAAGACCCACAGGGCAACCTCAAGTGGTGTGAGCTTAAGCATGACGACCAACAATAGTACGAAGATACCAACCGCCATGATGCAGTCTAGGACGAGAGTCAAACACACAATTTGTTGCTCTCCCTCACTTCTTTCTTCTTGGCTACCATGCCTATGTACCGCAAAACATGGAGGTGGAGTCATCTCGAGGAACATTAAGCACACACCAAAAGTGCAGACGATGAAACTGATGTAGCCAACTAATTCCTCGCCCTTGCGACCCATCGTCTGGCCATGACCATTGAGTGCCAGACCTTCGAACCCCAGAAAAAGAATTCCAGTGACACTGGTCAAGAACTCATGTGATTCATCCAGTACACTGTGCATGTCCGTTGTGTATTCCCGACCATTGTCATTCCGTGTGTCGTGCACGTAGTAGCAGACGGTCCGAACCAAGACCAAGATTCCACAGATGACTCCAACAGTGACAAAAATGGATTTGGAGACAATGAACTGTGCAATCAAGCAGGCGAGGATGACGAGGCAACAAGACGAAATGGTTGCTAGACTCGTGGTTACAGGGACAGGACTTACGCCCAGGCCGAGGAATCGCTCAAAGAAGCAGCACGTGAGCAAGGGGCAGATGCCGGTTATCAAAGTAAAGCCTGCCATGGTGATCAACGGTATAGGGACACCGTGTCCGTACACCTCGCCATTGAGGTCGACTAAGTTGAGAGCCAGTGCGAGAAGCACCGGGCATATCATAACCACCACTCCTTCTGCCAAGCCACGGGAACGGTTTAGCAGTTCAGCCTAAATCAAAATTAAAATCACAACATGATGTCAAGGCTGAGTAATAAGAAAAAGTAAAAATGTGCTTGGAGTGACAAAATCTATTGAAAATCAGAAAAAATGGCAAAAAAAAACTTTGATTATCAATCAAATAATAAAATATATTAAAAATCATAAAAATATAGAGTAAGAAAAATGAAAAGTTAAAGAATATATTTATTCTTCCACAAATTTTGAAAAAAAAAAGAGGCCCAATATAAATTCAAATATCATTTTTGTCTAAATGAGGAGGTTGCACCCCGCCTGTTCAAGGTAGACGTACTAAGACATGGATATGGGGGATCTACTGGTTTAGTTTTGGTATTAGCATCTAATATGGTAAGAGATGGTATAATAATGTAACAAAGTGCCTTGGCTGCTGGGTTGCATGTTTCTGTATTAGTGTTCCTGATTTTGGTCGCTACTACTTTCAGTTCTCAGTGAAAAAAATTAAACAGAAAAATCTATTTGTGTTCAAGGGATAGAGAGGCATGCGTACGTACCATCTCAAAACCGTGTCCGCACGGAAGACGTCCGATGAGCTTTGTGAATTTCCTACAAACAGATCACGTTCGTTTCATTAATTTCCTCGAACTGGGAAATTAAGGAATCGGTAGAAAAGAGAGAAACCAGAAGAGGTTGCAAAGACCTGAGCTTACCCCTGCTCTTCTCTAAGGGTGGAACTGCTGAGCTAGCTACCATGCTCTTGCCAGTTGAAGGTTTGGAACACTTAAACTAGCTAGATGGATAGCAAATCACGCGGAAAGAGTACTGCAACAGGGGACCAACGACAGAGCCGATAACTTGACCGAGTGAATGATTGGCACCGGTAGCAGTATTGTAGGTTCAGAACAGTCTCAAATCACGCGGAAACTTTATTTCACAATTAATGTTCATAAAATAGTACAAAAACATCCGTGATAATTAAAACTTCATTTCACTATCAGTACCCAAGAAGGAATAATGCACAGTAGAAACATCCTAATTGCACTGAGTGGAGAAGACCAGGTTCCTCATTTTGCTTTTAATTCGAAGATTTGGACGTGTGGAGATTGATTGTTCTGCCTTAGATGAAAAGCGACCAAGGCGCGTGGAAGGAAAAGGAACTTTTGGCCAGCAGTGCAAACTGAGCATAGCTCAGATGGTTAGTTCCTTGTGGTGGAACCAGCCCACCCGGATTCATGTCCTAAACTTGACAGGGTGCTCGCATAGGGAGAGGAATTTCAAGTTGTAAGATTAGGGTTTGCAACTCTATATGTAGTTATCTTCGAAATATTATTGGTATGGTTTCCTTTGGTTTTATCTCTGTGATGTTTGGTTATAACCCTCTCATGCATGAGTAATTCCCCATAGGCATGCGAGATGTAGGGATTGGTGACATTCATTTGTGCCTATTCTATATGTCGTCATTCATGATTATCGAGTTATGCTTGTTCAGGCAGTTATTTATCTGTGATGCATGTAATGCGCGGTCTTCAATTTTAGGGCCCATACAACATGATCCGAAGACCTACACAGGTAACATATATTGTTTAGTGAATCTGTGACCTCCAGGTGACAGGTGTTGATATCTATGAGGAGCGAAGACAGTATGAGATAACGGTGATCCACCGAACCTAATGCATTGTTCCGGTCTTATGACCTTAATTGCAGAAACGACCATGTAATGGCAATGTAGAAGCTCTAGGGAAAATGAATCCGGTGCGGAGGAATTCGACCACTCAAGCGTGACCCGCCGAGGGGCAGAGCCAGCCCAGCGGGCCGCCCCGGGCCGCCTTTGTACACTGTAGTAGATGTGTATAATAATTGCTACAATATACATTTAGTTTGGGCCTCACGCCCCGGTCCTGGGGCCTGTCTCCGCCACTGGATCCGCCTACCGAAGAAACAATCTACACGCTAGAACCACGATACAAGGGAACTGGTAGTACCATCGCACTGGCACACTTGATGTACATCATGAGCCAAAGTTTCTTTGTGCCTAACGTCTCTATTGCGGACAAAAACTATTTACTTTCAGTTGTTTGCTTTATGTTATTTACTTTCAATTCATTATTATTCTCGTTGCAACAATCAACTTTTTCCACCACTCTGGTATATTTGTTTCACGGGACAGTAATACCATCTGCAGGTTTTCAAACAGTTAATTCGCACAAGACCGGTGACAACTTCTGTATAACCGAAACGTCACTTACAATACTCTCGTCCACTTTTTGTTGCGGATGATAACTATTGGGATACTTACACGAAGATGCTACGCTACCATGTGTGTCTTATAGGCCATCACCACTGCAACCCTCCGTTGAGCTGGCTTGCTCGTGATGGACGCCACGTGCTCGCCTGCTCCATGCACTGCTCCACGCAAACACGGGTTGATGCCTTCCAGCGTGACATCCCAGCGTGGCCATCGGCATCATGGTGTGTCCCTCGTGCTCGTCAAACTCTAGTATTGCCCGTGCATGTATTGGGGCATATGGTTCACGGAGGCATCCGGGCGCAGCGCAGTGGCGGAGCCAGGAATTTGCTGCTGGGTATTCCTAATGAAAAAATTGCAAACCGGACCCGCAAAGCGCCCGCATCCGTCCAAACCGCGCTGTCAGGACCATGAAAGCCATCCAACGCGGGTCTGTATCGGTTCGCGGAACGGTTCGGACGCGATTTCTCTCGCAAACTGGAGACAAACGTGGGGGAGCTTTGCGGGAGTCCGGACCGCTAGTTCGCCCACTTCTGACAGCCCTGGCACACCTAAAATCCCTCCCCTCTCTCGCGCGCTTCCCGCCCCACTCCAGCCGCCCGCATTCATGCCAATGTAGAGCGTGCCGCTCCACATTGAAGGCGGCTCAGGCGGACGCGACCTCTCACTGCCTCCGGCATCGAAGCGGCGCGGTGGCCGAGGGCGCCGCCCGCTGCACGCCTGGCTGAACACGCCTCCTCGCCACAGTCAAACGCCTCCATTAAGCCCGTGTGGAAGCCGATGGACCTACTCCGGCCACACGTCCGTTCACGACCGGGCCGGTATTAAACGCAACACCGGGCAAGCTTCTCCCGTCCGCCCTCTATTTAAACGAGGCCATTCGCCGGGCAAGAAGTAGCACCAAGCCCACTCCCCCATCTCCTCCTTCTCCACTCATTGCATGGCATCCGACAAGCAGTTCTCCGGTATAAAAATCGGCTGGGTGGTCCGGCGAGCCTGGCCGACCGCAGACTAGTGTGTCCGTGTCGTGGGAGTGAAGCTCCGCGCGATCGTATGTGCACATAGTTCAAGCTATTTTAGTTAAAATATGTCCAAAATGTAAGGTATTTCGCCTGATTTGTATGATTTGTTCACTTCTACATCTACGTTACAAGAACACAATATAAAAATCAGTGGCAGTAGCATGCATCTAGGATCTAGCAAATTAGGATTTGTTCACTTCAACGATTTAGCATGCATGGGCTGGAGGAGAGAGGGGTCTCGATCTGGACTGAGGAGTTTTTTTTTTTTTTGAAAGACTGAACTGAGGAGTTGAGAGCTGTGTGTCGCGTGCATGGGCTGGACAGTGGACACACTTGCCTGTTGCGTGGCTTGTTGCGTGGGTTGGATATGTATACCTAATTTTTTTGGGGGTCAAATCATTGGTATTCCATGGAATACCAAGGAATACCCCTGGCTCCGCCAGTGGTGACACCATGTTCTCTCATGACTCAAAATATGATGAAAACTAAATAACAAGGTTAACTCTAACAGAAGACGTACTCCGCGTGAGTAAATGGGAACTAGGAAAACAAGGAGGAGGTGTGGGATGTGCGAGAAGGAGGATGAGAGGAGGCGCCCCTACCCTGCCAGCCTCCGCTTGCATTGCCGGCAGCCGCCGCTGCGCCACACAGAGGAGTGGGGAGCCGCAAATAAGAACTAGGGTTGGGGAAGCATCGGTTTTTATACTAGCGGGGACTACATGTGGGCTAGTTCGACTGGACTGGGCTAGAAATTCAAAAATGGCCGAATTTTTTGGCCGGGTAATACTTATACTGGGCCCAAACGAAATGGACGAATTTCGTCGGAAATTCAGAAATTCCGGCCAAAATCCAAATCTCTGGGCTAGAGAGGGAGCTAGCAATGATTTGTGTAAGGTTTGGGCTCAAGAGCCTCCTGATTGTATTCTTCGTTTTGTATCTGCTAAGATCCCTGAACCATTTGAATAAATAGCATGCATGATTTACCATCAAAAAATGTAATCGGGGTGCTTTGTTGCGAACCCCCAGTGACGCATTTTTATTCCAAGTGATGTCCTACTGACAGGTGGGACCCACTCGGTGCCACCTAGACAACTACTGTTTATTTGTACAGTTTGCTTTTTTTAGGGGTATTTGTACAGTTTGCTTAATTACAGGTATGAGCCACCTTAAGCCAATTGCCAAGTAGGCAGAGTTCACGGCTCCAAACAGAAATATGGTGCTAAGTCACCGCTACGTCCGGCAAATGCATTGTATTTGCAGGCCCGGGCCAAGTTGTTGTACCAGTTCGATCTATACCGCACATTTTGGCATCGATCATTTCCGCCAACTTTCAGCACCATTGGTGTAATGAATCTAATGTTATTGATTTGATATTGTAAAGCTTAATACTTATTTGTCTCCATAGAATCGGTCAAACTTTATAAAGTTTTACTTGAGGAGCACATCTGGTGGCTTATGATAACTAAACAACATTTCAGAGTTTTACACTTGAGGAGCACTTCTCGAGAGAGAAAATAATAAATAAGTTTGACATCTTCATCGTCACAGGCACGCCGAGGAACTTGGCAGAGGTCGGCGCACCGATGAACACTAGTAGAAAAATGGACATTAGTCCCAGTTCGTAAAGGCCTTTAGTCCCGGTTGGGCAATCGGGACTAAGGAATCGGGCCTAAAGGCCCCCCTTTTTAGTCCCGGTTGTGTTACGAACCGGGACTAAAGGGGCTCCACGTGGTTTTGTAGGAGTTTAGGGGTTTCATGTTTCCCTTTTCTTTTTGTGTTTACCATTCAATTCTTTTTCATTTAGGGTTTTCATTTTTATTTTATGTTTTCCATTCAACTCGACGCTACTACATATAGCAATGAAGGAACCATTACACAACATCGTCATGAATATAGAGAAGTGACCTCTTTCTCCGTGCTTGGTCGAACAACAAGTTTTCGTATATATATTCTACGCTACTACATATAGTACATTTTCATGCATATATACAATATAATATCTCTTACGATCCCTAATATCTAATTACCAAAATCCCCTACCAATTCCCGATGGTATTCTCCGGTTTTAGATATGACCACTTCAAGTAAGAATCCCGCCAATTCCTCTTGAATTGCTCGTACGCGATCCTTTGGTAGGAGATCATCCCGCATCCGTTGGATCTAATTTAAAGAAGGGGGTCAATATATATGAATGAAACTCAACACAATTGATGGTAATAAAATAAAATTGTGAATATTGTTTACGTACTTCAAGTTGTTATAAAATTCTGCCCTTCTCACAGGTCGTCTGGCGAATGAACTCGCAAACGTAGTATCCACATAAATTATTGCCGTCTCCCTGCCTCGAGCGCTTTACGAGAATAGAGTTCAATCAAAATAATAATCAAGCATGATAATGGTATTGAAACTAGCTAGAATCAAAGAGATGCGCGGACCTAGCCTAGCTAGTACTACTTACATTGAGTTGTCGAAATTGCAGCTCCTCTTTCCATTCACCCCTAACCTTCTTGGTGAACCGTTTCCAAACCCTGCCCGGCAAAGAAAATGAATAAAGGAGTTATTAATTACTTGATATCAGGAAATGAACGAAAGTTGCCGATATAGTGCGATAATGATTGAAATTACCTCTGGAGCATTTCACCCAGGTCCGCCCACATCTTAGGGTCTTTTCGTTTCGAGTCCATGACAAGTACTTTTCCTGTGTCAAACTGAATGACTAGCAGAATAAAGTGGAACCTGCGCACGCATAACTCATCAATTACACTTAACATCGAGTAAGCGAAACAGAATGTGTACAAGACAGTAACACTCACTTGAAGTTGTAAGGAAATAGTATTTCCCTTTTGGTTTGTTGTTCAATTAACGCCTTTAGCAAGTTATCCTCTGTTTCCTTGGCGTTGTTTTGTACCGTATATTCATGTATGTTATTTGGGTTAATGAACCCAAGGTCATAGATTTGTCCTCTTTTGCATTCGAGGATCTTCATTCTGCATAATATAGTGAGGATAATTATACATGCAATGAACGAGCTGAGCTAGAGACTTAATTACAGAAATAATACTTACAGACAATAGCAACTGATGATAGATTTGTCGAGGGCGTCTTGATTGTATAACTGAAATAATTCTTCAAATTCAATGAACATCTCCTCGTCTCCAATGAAGTAATGCTCATTTTTAATTCCCACCATGAGTGAGTCTTTCCCTTCCTTTGAGGCTTCCATGTACCACTCATGCAATCTTCGCATTTGTGTTGGTAGAAGCCATTCCTCCTCAGGTTTGATGAGAGGCTTCCCGTGTTGGTATCTGTATGCTAACTCAGCCGTGGGGAACTCTACCCCGCTTAAGAATTGAGCAAGAGTGGCCGCTACCTCCGGATCATAATAATCCTTATCGGAAAACACGTTGAGTGGGGGGCACGATAGGTTTTTCTGTTCTCCGAGCTGGGGAATTGTTTTCCCCCTTGCACTACTACTACTTCCCGACCGCTGCTGTTTATGTGACTTCATAATAGAGCGGTCATAGTTTGATGGCAGCGGAGGCGGTGGTGGTCGCGTAAGGTTTTCCAGAAACTGCTTCGCTTTTGTCGGATCTACTTTCTCCTTTGGCTCGGGCCGTTTCGGTGCAAGCTGGCGTTTCACATCGTCATCCACGAGCTTCTTGACTTCCTCATCACTCATTTCGTATGGTAACTTGGTAGGAGCGTCCTTGACGATGTACCTTGTACGTGCTCTGGATTTCTTCGCAGTTGTAATACTAGCCGCCGGAGCGGCGGTTCTCTTCCGCTTATCCACCCGCTGCTGATGCGGCGGAGGCGGCGGAGTCTGCTGACGCGGCAGAGACGGCGGAGTCTACTGAGGCGGCGGAGGCGGCGTAGTCTGCTGAGGCGGCGGAGACGGTTGAGGCGACGGAGATAGAGCTGGATTGCTACTCTGAGGAGTCGATAGCCTTGGCGTCCAATGTGGAAGCACGATGTGTTCCTTTTTCCATAAAATGCTAGTTTTTCTGGCATCTCCCAGTTCAGTCTCCCCTTCACCTGTAGGGAAGTCAAGCTCTAGCTGCTCAAATCCCTTGATAACTTCATCCACCCCGACAACAGCATAGCCATCTGGAATCGGAGAGCAATGGTAAGTTCCATTACCAGGAGGTAAGGCAAAGCCGACCGCCACCTTCACGGATATGTTCATGCATTTCACATGTAGCTCACAATTTTCCCTCTGCGTGATATCATCCACGGGGTAGCGAGGAGCCGTGATATCATCTATGGGCCGAACGAGCTCCGTGGAAGCCACGCTGCTTTTCCGCTGAGATGATGGGCCGGCAGTATCGAATGCAGGATCTTCGTGTCATTGAGATGGGCCGGTAGCTTGCTGGCTGGTAAGTGCCTCTATTTACTTCTGATGCTGCTCTAATTTTTCTTCTATCTTCTGCATCCGGTCTGCATGTTGTTTCTTTTTTCTCCCTCGGCTTCTATAAGTCTCACTGTAGTCGGGAAACCCAATCTTCCATGGAACGGAGCCTGATGTGCCTCGTGTTCGTCCATTGTGTTCAGCATTCCCGAGGGCGCGTGTTAGCTCGTCGTTCTCTCTGTCGGGATTGAACTTCCCGTCCTGCACGTCCTTCATTGCAGCTTTAAGGGCTTTGAGGGGTGTTGCAAGTTGATCTTTTGTAAAAATACACTTCCCTGTTTCTGGGTCCAACTTTCCCCCATGCCCGTAGAACCAAGCCTTTGCCCGTTCGGCCCACTCCAATGTCTCTGGATCGATCCCTTTATCAATCAGGTTGTTCTCAGTTTTCTCCCACTTAGGCCTGGCAACCTTGTAGCCACCTGACCCCATAACATGATGATATTCCTTCTTTGTAGCATTTTGCTTATTTATTTTTGACCTTTTCTTAGCTTCATCCGATGTCTTGTACTCCACAAATGCGCCCCAGTGATCTTTTATCTTCTCATATGCTCCGGTGAATGTTGTAGTCTTGTCTTTCAGGACATAGTCTTGGTGCAATCTTTTCTTCCAATTGCAGAATTGTGCGGCCATCTTCTTAAGAGTCCACGCCTTGACTTTTGGCTCTATAACTTTGTTATTTGGATCCACCTCTGGCGGTAGGGTGAAATTTGTCATGAGCGTATTCCAAAGCGTTTCTTTGGATCTATCGTCGACATAAGTAACTCCATCCGCCTTTAGCTTATTCCATTCTCGAATGGTGATCGGGATGTTGTCCCTAACAATAACTCCGCACTGACTTACAAATCGGTTTGCATTCCGCACGGGACCAATCGGTTTGCCATCTTCACGGACTTCTTCGATCTTGAACCTTTCATTTTCGCCCAACCTTTTTTTCGGGCCTCGTTTCTTTATAGAAGATTGGCTCGATCCGAAGGGCTAAAAGAAGAAGGAAGCGTTAATATATGTATATACAAATCAATTAATGCATCTAGTCAGCAGAGGCTTAATTAATATACCTCGCCAGACTTTGTAATAACTAAGGTTCCAACACCGGAACCGTCATTTTCTCCCTCCATTCCCTCACCAGAGCCGTAATCTTCTCCCTCAATTCCCTCACCGGAGTCGTTCAGAAACTGTGAGGTGATATCATCTCCATCGCGGATTATTGCCCCCAATATGTCTTCTTGTTCTTCGTCTCTACCGTGTTCCATAGTTTCTGCAAAGACTTGCAAGTTATTTCAATGCTATAAACAAATTATTAAAACAAATTCACATTTCTATGTCTATTTGCATCTCGATTAAAACATCACATTATTAAAACAAATTCACATAATATCACTAATACATCTCAAATAATCCAGTTAATGCAATAATATTATCATATAATATCACTAATATATCTCGAATAATCCAGTTAATGCAACAATAATATCACTAAACATCTCGCCCAATGAAACTGGACGTCGACTCCCGGTTCCTGAGCCGCGGACGGTGAACACCCAAAGAGAAGGAACCATCACAGGATCATAGCTCGGGTGAGATCCCTGAAGAAAAGGCCAGGTATTGGAGAAGCTGTCGTCCAACGCAACCATGTAGCGATGGACGTGCTCGTCCTCCTCCCTGACACGGCGACGTACCACCCTCTCGGGGGCCGGCTCCCTCTGCACCGATAGTGGCCCAAGCGACCGCCACCAAAGAAGCTCCGGGTCGACCACGAGACCCCGACTCCTCACCAAGCTGCGCGCCCCGGAAGGTAGCACCTCCCAGTGCCAGCCCGGCGGAGCCCAGTCCCGGACATGGCGCCTCTCAAACTGGTTGTCGCCGCCGAGTCGACGACGAGGATGCGGGCCGGGCATCGTCGCCGAGAACAAATTCCTATGAAAACAAATCAAGTATATTTCCCGTTCATTGTGAGACATTGCTCCGGCTCGCCTTTATTTCATTGTTTGCATCAGATTTCTTTAATTTTTCTTTTTTTCTCTCACCACATGTCTATATTTTTTATACACCTATCAAATACACGATTCACATTTTTTATAATATATGTTTTAATACCAATTTTTATTCATACACATTGTACATTTTTTATACATCTAAAACATTTTATACACATCTAAGTGATTAACTTTTTTCAAATAAATATCATTGAATATTTTTTTGAATGCTTGTTAGACATTTTTCAAATACACGTTAAATGTTTTATTCAAAAGATATAAAATATATCAACTTCTACAGTCTCAAAAAAATACTAGCTTTACATTTTCACAGCTACTCATCTACTACTACTACATTTATGAAACATCTATGAAAACCTGCATATAACAAGACCATTTAGCACATCATCTCCATCTAGACCTAGAACTTGAATAATTTCTAGAACTTGAAAAAAACAGCACCAATAACACCAATGCACAGCAGCAAAAATCTACAAATTCATCCATAGTTCCATCTAACAACATCCACAATCTATCCATCCATACATCTAACAAATTCAGGCATAAATCTCTCTATCTAAGCAACATCAATCCATCCATCTAAGCAACAGGGAAGGAGGGCGGAGGGAGGAGGGAGGAGAGAGATATACGTTGGTGGAGGAGGAGCGGGGGCGACGGCGGCAGCGGTGGGCAACGGCTGTGGCGGGCTCGGGCGGCGCGTGGAGGCAGGCGGCGGGAGCGGACGTCAAGGGCGCGCGCGCGTGGAGGAGCGCCGGCGCAGTCTCGGGCGGCGCGTGGAGGAGTTCTCCTGGCGGCGGCAGTCGGGCAGCCTGACGGCGTCGCGAGAGCGCGCGAGTTCTCCTAGCGGCGGCGGTGAAAATGAGGAAGATTGGGGGAGGGAGAATTTAACCGCGAGGCCTTTAGTCCCGGTTGGAGCTACCAACCGGGACGAAAGGGTGTTTAGTCCCGATTGGTGGCTTCAACCGGGACTGAAGGTAGGCCTTTAGTCCCGGTTGGAGCCAACAACCGGGACTAAATCTATTTTTTGCCGCGGCCAAAAGGGCGTGAAAGGCTAGGCCTTTTGTTCCGGTTGGAGCCACCAACCGGGACTAACCTAATTTATAAAATTATTTTAGTTTTGTTTTAAACAGATTCAAAAACAGTAGCATACATGCCTAGTTTTGATTTAATTCTTTTTGCTATTAAAGTTTTTAACAAAAAGTACTTTATGAAAATTTTAGTTGGATAAATTTTACTTTCTATTAACTTTACTTTAGATCAGAAACAATTTGTATTATTAGTTGAATTTTTTTTATTTAATTCTAAGTTAATATTATTTTGATCATAACTGGAGTTTTATAAAAGCTTTTTAGTTGATTCTTTTTGCTATTGAAGAATATTATAAAATACTTTTTGTTAACCTAATAATGTTATATTTTATTTTCTGTTAAGTTATTAGTTTAGTATTTTTCCATGCTGCTAAGTTTTATTTAGGACAAAAACTATTTTTGTTATTTGTAGTTAAGTCCTACAGTTCCCTTAGGAGTTTTTATTTGGATTTCCTTGAAGTTTTGTTTTGCTTTCTATTTGCTTTTTCAATATGTTTATAAAATTATTTTAGTTTTTGTCAATATGTTTTTGAAAATATGACACAAGGCGATCAATGTTGTCAAAATCTTTCTGCCGGAATCTAAAGCCCTTTGGGTATAACCCAACATACTCATGATGTGGGTTTGTACTCCTGATGTAAGATAATATAAAGGTGCCTGGATGTTCATGAGATATGCCAAAACAATAGACTATTCTCATAGGATTCTCTGATTTCTCAGCCCTCAACATATCATCAACTTCCCCTTTTAACCCTTTCCTGAATTTGCGATAAGAGAGCATGCTCTTCAGGTGGCCTACCAATGGATCCACAAATCTGTCTATTACCTACATATTTGTAGAAGGAAAGAAACATACATTTACCAAAAATTAAAACAGATGCCAATCTTGCCAGTTAATACATCGCCTTCATGTAAGTGCAGTGATTCTAGATCAAACCCATCATCAGAATAGTTGTGGAGCATAAGTATGGCTTTAAACCCAGAATCAAAGGTGCAAATTATTCGGTTTGGACATAATTTGTTTGGACATAATTGCATTGATTAACTCCTCTGTATAATTAAAATACTAAAAGGGCAGGAATAATTGAAAATTCATAACTTAATAAATAATTATTCAAAAATCATGTTGCAAATGCCAAAATGCCCTAACTCTTACAAAGATTCCCTCCGGTTTGTCCGAAGTGGAACTTTCCAGCTATAAGTCTGGAAACTCACTAGAGATTGAAGTCGGTCACATCCCAGAGTGGGATCTTGGGGTATAAAACTTTTTCTTCATGTGTGTCCCTTGCTTATGATTGCGCCATAAGCATGGAGAATCTTCATCATTTAACAGGATGCTTGGGTCAGTCTTCACTGTGAAGGGAGGAATTTCATGAAACTTTTCATAATCTTTTGACATGTCTGTCTTCTACTCCACTCCCACGATGTTTCTTTTCCCTGAAAGAACTATGTGGCGCTTTGGCTCATCGTATGATCTATTCGCTTCCTTATCTTTTCTTTTTCTTGGTTTGGTAGACATGTCCTTCACATAGAAAACCTGCGCCACATCATTGGCTAGGACGAATGGTTCGTCTGTGTACCCCAGATTGTTGAGATCCACTGTTGTCATTCCGTACTGCGGGTCTACCTTTACCGCGCCTCCTGTCAGATTGACCCATTTGCACCGAAACAAAGGGACCTTAAAATCACGTCCATAGTCAAGTTCCCATATCTCCTCTATATAACCATAATATGTGTCCTTTTCCCTATTGGTGTTTGTTGCATCAAAACGGACACCACGGTTTTGGTTGGTGCTCTTTTTATCTTGGGCGATCATGTAAAATGTATTCCCATTTATCTCATACCCTTGGAAAGTCAATACAGTCGAAGATGGTGTCCTGGCCAACAAGTACAGCCGATCTACAACAATGGTGGTATTCATGAGATGTGTTTGCAATCAACCGCCGAAAGTCGCCATGTGTGCACGTGTAATCCAGTCGTCAGACTGCCCCGGGTGTTGGGAGCGTAGAATATTCTTGTGTTCATTGATATACGGGGCCACCAAGGTAGAATTTTGTAGAACTGTGTAGTGTACTTGAGTGAAAGAATGCCCGTCCCTACATATTATTGCTTTCAGTCCTAGCGTGCATTTTCCACTCAGTCTCCCCTCATGCCGCGATTGAGGAACACCAATCGGCTTAAGGTCAGGAATAAAGTCAACACAAAACTCAATAACTTCCTCTGTTCCATAGCCCTTGGAGATGCTTCCTTCTGGCCTAGCACGGTTATGAACATATTTCTTTAAGACTCCCATGAACCTCTCAAAGGGGAACATATTGTGTAGAAATACAGGACCCAGAATGGCAATCTCTTCGACTAGGTGAACTAGGACATGCGTCATAATATTGAAGAAGGATGGTGAGAACACCAACTAGAAACTCACAAGACATTGGACAAAATCATTTTGTAACCTTGGTAGGATTTCTGGATCGATTACCTTCTGAGAAATTGCATTGAGGAATGCACATAGCTTCACAATGGCTAATCGAACATTTTCTGGTAGAAGTCCCCTCAATGCAACCGGAAGCAATTGCGTCAAAATCACGTGGCAGTCATGAGACTTTAGGTTTTGGAATTTTTTTCTCTGCCATATTTATTGTTCCATTTATATTCGACGAGAAGCCAGACTGGACCTTGATACTGATCAGGCATTCAAAAAAGATTTCCTTCTCTACTTTGGTAAGAGCGTAGCTGGTAGGACCTTGATACTGCTTTGGATGCATGCCGTCTTTTTCGTGCATACGTTGCTGGTCCTCCAGTGCCTCCGGTGTATCTTTTGTCTTGCCATACATGCCCAAGAAGCCTAGAAGGTTCACGCAAAGATTCTTCATCACGTGCATCACGTCGATTGCAGAGCGGACCTCTAGGACTTTCCAATAGGGTAGCTCCCAAAATATAGATTTCTTCTTCCACATGGGTGCGTGTCCGTTAGCGTCATTCGGAACAGATTGACCGCCAGGACCCTTTCCAAAGATTACTTTTAAATCCTTGACCATATTAAATATATTATCACCAGTATGGTGGGCAGGCTTCTTTCGGTGATCTGCCTCACCTTTGAAATGCTTGCCTTTCTTTCTTAAGGGATGCTTGATCGGAAGAAATCGACGATGTCCCGGGTACACATTCTTCTTACATTTATCCAAATATATACTTTCCGTCTCATCTAAACAGTGCGTGCATGCATTGTATCCCTTGTTTGTCTGTCCTGAAAGGTTACTAAGAGCAGGCCAATCATTGATGGTTACAAACAGCAACGCTCGTAGGTCAAATTCCTGCTGTTTGTGCTCATCCCACACACGTACACCTTTTATATCCCACAACTGTAGAAGTTCTTCAACTAATGGCCTTAGGTACACATCAATGTCGTTGCCGGGTTGCTTAGGGCCTTGGATGAGCACTAGCATCATAATGAACTTCCGCTTCATGCATAACCAAGGAGGAAGGTTATAGATACATAGAGTCACAGACCACGTGCTATGACTGCTGCTCTGCTCCCCAAAAGGATTCATGCCATCTGTACTTATACCAAACCATAAGTTCCTTGCGTCATCTGCAAACTCCGGGAACTCTCTCTCCATTTTTCTCCACTGCGACCCATCAGCGGGTACTCTCAACATCCCGTCTTTCTTACGGTCTTCTTTGTGCCATCGCAACAACTTGGCATGCTCTTTGTTTCTGAACAGACGTTTCAACCGTGGTATTATAGTAGCATACCACATCACCTTGGCAGGAACCCTCTTCCTGGGGCGCTCACCCTCAACATCACCAGGGTCATCTCGTCTGATCTTATACCGCAATGCATCGCATACCGGGCATGCATTCAAATTCTCGTACTTCTCACCGCGGTAGAGGATGCAGTCATTAAGGCATGCATGTATCATCTGCACCTCTAATCCTAGAGGGCAGAGAACCTTCTTTGCTTTGTACGTACTGTCAGGCAATTCGTTATCCTTTGGAAGCTTCTTCTTCATTATTTTCAGTAACTTTTCAAATCCCTTGTCAGATAAACCATTCTCTGCCTTCCAATGCAGCAATTCCAGTGTGGTACCGAGCTTTGTGTTGCCATCTTCACAATTTGTGTACAACAATTTTTTGTGATCCTCTAACATGCGCTTGAACTTCAACTTCTCCTTTTCACTTTCGCATTCTCTCTGTGCATCAACA
This sequence comes from Elymus sibiricus, assembly GCA_039707655.1. Taxonomy (NCBI): domain Eukaryota; kingdom Viridiplantae; phylum Streptophyta; class Magnoliopsida; order Poales; family Poaceae; genus Elymus; species Elymus sibiricus. Next base: position 25,281,092 of record CM077667.1, read on the forward strand.
ATGGCCCGGCGAAGATCATCAGCGGGCACATCTGGTGCCTCTTGATCTTCAGCTTCCCCCGTTGCAGTATCACCATATTCAGGGAACATAGGATAGTTGTCATCATCCTCTTCTTCTTCATTGTCTTCCATCATAACCCCTGTTTCTCCGTGCTTGGTCCAACAATTATAGCTGGTCATGAAACCGGACTTTAGCAGGTGGGTGTGAAGGATTTTCGAGGAAGAGTAATCCTTGTCATTCCGACAGACAACACATGGACAATACATAAAACCATTCACACTGTTTGCCTGAGCCACACCGATAAAATTTTGCAGGCCCGTAATGTACTCGGCAGTGTGTTGGTCACCATACATCCATTGCCGGTTCATCTACATTATATAATTAAGTATATAAAAAACCATTACAGAACATCATGAATAGAGAAATGACCAAATTAATACAAGTTCATCACATTAAAACCAAAGTACAGTAGTGATCAAATGTTATTACTGCAAAAATAAATACATAAAGTTCATACATAGTTCTCATAAAACAACATACAACTATCTAGAGCATCTAAAACATACATTGAAACTAACATACAACTATGTAAAACATTTAAATGCAACAACAAATGCGATCAAAATCGCAGCTAAGGTAACAATTGATCCAACAGCATAATGATACCAAGCCTCTTTATCAATGGTATATTTTCTAATCATTCTAATCTTCAAGCGCATTGCATCCATCTGGATCTTGTGTAAATCGACGACATCGGCAACATGCAACTCCAATTTCATCTTCTCTTCTTCAATTCTTTTCAATTTTTCTTTCAAATAATTGTTTTCTTTTTCAACTAAATTTAACCTCTCGACAAGAGGGTCGGTTGGAATTTCCGGTTCACATACCTCCTAGATAAAAATATCTATGTCAAGTTGGTCGGCATAATTGTCATAAACACTAAATGAAACAAATAGTTATAAAAGATAATATACCACATCCGAATCATAGACTGGACGAGGGCCGACGGGGGCGGATATCAAAACCATGGCACTATATAATAACAAACAATAATACAAGTAAGAAAATTATACAAGTAACTATCTAAATCATACAAGGAAGAATTTTTTTTTAAAAAAGATAAGAACAACAGGCTCACCACGGTGGTACCGGCGACGAGATCAGCGCGGGCGATCGAAGGCGGTGAGGACAGGGACGGGGACGGGACGACACCCTACACATTTGCAAACTAAGAAGTTAATTTGAGCTCAAATTGCATCTAAATCAAATAAACTCCCACATACACTCCTCCACCAAAACCCACAAATCACTCTACTTCTAGAGCATGAAATGAGCTAAACTAGCAATGAGAGATGAAAGGATGAAGTTGCTAACCTTTTAGAACACTTGGATAGTTGGTGCACCGCCAAATCTAGACAAATCTTGGGGAAAATGGAGCTTGGAGGAAGAACAGAGGAGAAGAATGGATTGTGTGGCTCGGGCAAGAAAGAGGAGAAAGCTTAAGTGTGGCTCGGGCAAGAAAGAGAAGAAAGCTTAAGTGTGGCTCGGGCACCTTATATCATGTTTGTTTTGTGTGAACTCAAGTGGCATCATGCTCTCAGGCATTTCATTGAACACCTCTTGTGCATAGCAAGGGAAAACAAACTAGCACACACCTCCCACCTTCTATGAGCAAAAAACAGAGGAGAGGGCGGGCAGGGGCGAGGGTATATATAGGCAAACTTTTAGTCCCGGTTGGGGTCTAAAACCGGGACTAAAGACAGACCTTTAGTCCCGATTGGAGACACCAACCGGGACTAAAGGGTATCGGCCCCTTTAGTCCCGGTTGGTGTCTCCAACCGGGACTAAAGGTCCCAATCGAACCGGGACTGATGCCTGCCAAGCCCCGGCCGGCGTCCTAGCCGCTCGAACCGGGACTAATGCTCACATTAGTCCCGGTTTGTAACGCGACCGGGACTATTGCTCCGATCCGGCTAGAACGAAAGCCATGTTTTCTACTAGTGGAAAGATCAATGTACATATACTGAGAACACGCCAGTTTTGTGTAACTAAGCTACGTTTCTTGAAATGGAGTGGCGGGACTTCGGCTTACTCCAGTGCTTGTAGTCATCGCCAGGTGGTCTACGGACCTGAATAAATTTTATTCTTGTTTCTGATGTTCCTTATACTATCATGCAAGATAATAAATAGATAAAAAGTTTTGCTCGCAAAAAAACTGATCTTTAAAGGTTTGATATCAAATTAACCCTATCAAATATGACAAAGAAAATTGGATCGCAGCGCAGTGGTATGGGTCAGTTGAATTGAGATCTAGTGAGGAAAGGGTCAATAGAAAACCTATAATTTGGCGGTGGATCTCAGTCCTTGCCGGCGGGAGGGCTCCTCCCCAGTTTTTAGATGTCTTTTGTGTCCTTTTAGGGTTTGTGTCCTTAGGATGATGTGGCAGCGGCGGCCCACTGAAGATGAAATATGGTTCTCCCCACCTAGCCCCCGCCTCGGTGGGCTTGTGGACGTGTGTTTTCGGTGGATCTCGCGGGATTCGGTCTGTGGTTGTTTTTGGTGGATCCACTCGGATCCAATCTTCATTCGTCTTTGTTCATGTGTCTTCATGTTGGATTCTTCTGATCTACGCTTCTCTTCATCGGTGGCGGTTGTTCTTCTGGTGTGCTGGTCCTATGAGGTCTTAGCATGATGACTTCCTGACTATCTATTACAACAAGTTTTTCCCGGCTCCGGCGAGGGAGGGGTGATGATAGCGGCGTGCCTTTGGCTCGCTTTAGTGCATGTAGTCGTCGCTAGGTGGTCTATGCATCTGGATGTTGATGACCCACAAGTATAGGGGATAACAACAATCTTCGGGGGTAGTATTTCAGCCAAATTTATTGATTCGACACAAGGGGAGCCAATAGTATTTATAAGCCTTAATAGTTAAGTTGTCAATTCAACCACACCTGAGAAATCACTTTCTTCCAGCAATTTATTAGTAGCACGGTAATATGATAGTAGTGATAGCAAAGTAACAGTAGTAGTAACAGTAATGGTAGCAGATTTGTAACCAGTAGAGTAGTAATAAATTAAGCAAAGACAATAGTATTAAAGTGTAGGCATGGAGTAGCGATGGATATTCACAACCTAGAGCGATACACAATAGATCCAATTCATCAATCATATGTAGGCATGTATTCCGTATATAGTCATATGTGCTTGCGGTAAGAACTTGCATGGCATCTTTTGTCCTACCCTCTCGTGGCAGCGGGGTCCTAATGGAAACTAAGAGTAATTAAGGTGTTTCTTTTAATAGAGAACCAAAACAAAGCATTAATACACGGTGAATACATGAACTCCTCAAGTTAAAGTCATCCCCGTCGATATCCCAATTTGAGGTCACTTTAGTGGTCTAAGGTTCAAAATGATAACATATGCATAGAACTTGCAGGTAACACTGCTGCAGCGATGTGCTATACAAACGGTTTTTAACCCTTTTCCGTGACAAAGTTTTAAACCGTCGCCTTGCCTGTGTGTGTGATAGGGGGGTCCAACCCACACGACCCACAAACCGTCGGCGATAGGTCCTCCGGTCACACACGCGGGGCAAAAAGAGCTCGTGTGCGATCGTGAGCCATCGCAGACAATTATACAGGCCCAATCATTTCCGTTCGTATGTACATCCCACACAGTGAATCCCAGACAAACGTTTCCGTTCGTATGTATATCCCACACAGTGAATCCCTGACAAACGTTTTCGTTCGTATGTACATCCCACACAGTGAATCCCTGACAAACGTTTCCGTTCGTATGTACATTACACATAATTTTCCGTTAATGTGCGATCGGGGGAGATAACGCAGATGCTTTCGTAGGACAAGCCGTGGGATATCGTCTTGCCATCTCACACGGTAATTATGGAACAAACGTTTGTGTGGCATACCACATCACGCACAGTTTTCTGTATAGCCTCGTCTGTGATAGGTGTAGCGATCACAGACGCTCTGCCTCGGTTAACCATTTGCGTTGTTCAAATATATCACACACGATTCGATGAAGAAAACTATATGACATTGGGCTATCCATCACACACGCTTTTACTGCTAGAAACGTTTGTAAAATCCATGACCCATTTAGCAGGTTTATTAGTTTACTATTAATACCTCCAGTATTAAGCAAATTCACATTTCATATCGAACAACTGTTTACCACTTTCATATCAGGCACACAAATATATTTTAACGTCACAGTATGATAGCTACGAGAATACAACACAGTACAGTTCACCTTCATAAGCACAAAGTACGTTGAGCACAATATTAGAACAATATATTCATTTCCCTAATCGACTAATGCATGATCAGTCAAATTCGTCTTCTCCACATATGCTTTCAGTTCAGTAAGAACCTGTTTTGCACAGACAAACTGGGAAAGTGCCTCCTCCATCGCAAACACCATCTTAGCAAAGTCTAATTAAAAAAAATCTGAGCTCATTCTCCATCTTCCTCTTTTTTTCCCCGTATCTTGAAATATTCTTCAGCGTTGACAACATTTTCTCTAAGCCTATCTCTATTCTCTTCCTCATACATGCTCCAGAGCTTTGCTAGGCACATCTTCAAAGATTGTGGCCACTGTTGATCAACCCACTCCAGGTAAGAACACTTCCGTTCATCCTATAATATTTAAAACTAAATCACTTACAATTGTAGAGAAAATTGGTTTCTAGCAACATAGAAAATCATCACATACATATTTTGAAAAACTAAAGAAACACGTTAATTATGACATATCTTCTCAAAAAGATCAATGTGCAAATGAATTAATTGCTACTGAGACAACAACCAAATTCAGGAACATCACAAGCTACAATTAACTTCAACAACGCTACAAGTTCTTAGTCATGTACTATAATAACAAATTGACCATTTTATGAGGAAGCTAAATACAACTGCAAGAGCACAGCGACAGTGTTTCAATGATATCAAATTAATACTAATAGGTATGTACATGCACAAATTTAATAACGTAGAACTAATAGCACTAAGGCCCTCCACTATGTAGGCCAAAACCTGTGACAAATCAACTGTTACTACATTTGGCACCGGTGCCCAGCACTGTCGGGTCGATGCTAGAGAAAAAATTCAGGGAACCGGAGCACCTAGTTGCTCCGATGCACAGTTCCTTCGTGCTATAAAGTATTAGTATTTTACTGCTTGGCTGCTCGGATGTGTGGAGCAAAGTTGGGTGCACAAACTGGTGAAGCGGTGCCAAATAATTTTCTCAGGGCACCGCTGATGAGATGGCAACATTTTTAGATACTAGGTAGAAATTGTGACAGTGTCTTAATCACATCGAGATTAACATAGCACAGTGACAGTGTCTGAATCACACCTAACAAATGATTTGTAACAACGAAAGTGGGGCTAACCTTCGCTGCACATGCCAGAAACTTCGCCCCACTGTCTACAGATTCAAAGGGCACTAACTTCATGCATGGAGATTGATGGTGACAACGAGCATGCAGATCTTCAGCTACCCCACTCCATTCCATGCAAGTGATGGTCCTAGGGAGCTACAAAAGGAACAAATGGATCAAATCGGCCGCCGGGTTAAAATCCTTTATTACAAATCATAACCCTAAACCTAGGGGGGGCGAGAGAGAGGAGAGAGGCATACCCAGCTGGTGACATAGTCGTCGTCGGAGGAGGAACCGCTGGAGAGGTCATTGAAGAAGACCATGGCGTCCGCGGCGGTCGGATGCGAGACGGCGAGAGCGAGGAAGCAAGCTAGTAAGCGGCTATAGCTTAGGAAGGAAGGAAGGAGGGAACAGGGAAACTATGGCTCGTGGTCGGGGAGAAAAGGGGGTGGGGAGGGGGGAAGAATTAGATATTTCGGCGGTAGGCAAAAAAATTCGAAAGGTGGAGGAAAACTTGGCATGCAGTGCCATTGGACACCATTCGCTTTGAACAAATGTGTGCATCGCAAACGATTCTTCTGCTTTACGCGCATGCGATGAGTTTGAGCACTCAAATTCTAGTTAAAATTTCTCTGGGTACAGTGCTCATTCATGTCACTGCATAATTTAACATCACTTGCTAATTTGGGTACACAAAAGAGCGTATAGCACACAGACCACACTTACTGAATTGAGAAATTTTAGTAATAAAACAGAGCCAGTTGACCTAAACATTGCTCTAACAAAAGACCAGCGTTATAAACAAAGGCTAAGTACGCATAATTTTAACAAAGCTGCCGCCGCGCCGCCCTATGCCTCGCCGGTGTAAGATGAGATGTCGATGACTTGTCCTAGCGACATGCCACCGTTGGTGGACTTCGCATCCCCCAGGCTGAAGTTGACTGCGTCCTCGTCCTCGTCCTCGTCCTCGGCGCCGTCCTGAAGGTTGCAGTACTCATAGTAGTGGTGGCGCCAGATCTCGCGTTGGTACTCCACCGCCGATTCCTCAACGGACACGCGCTTCTCTACCTCCTCCTTAGCCACGTGCAACTCCTCCTCCCGGCGCTCCTCGATCTTCGCCGCCTCTTGCATCTCCAGCTCCCACTCGGTGATCTCATGAGGAAGCAGGGGCTCCATGGCCTCCGCCACCGCATTGTCGACAAGCATCTCCGCCGCCCTTTCGGACGTGGGGTGCATGCTGGATTCCGAGGAGGCCTAGAATATCTTGGCTTGGGCGTCCTCGATATGTGCGTGGATGGCCTGGACCCGGGCTAGGGCGACCTCCGCGGCACGGACGGCTGCTCGAGTGCTCTCAGCGTTTGCAGCCGCCGTCGCAGCAGCTGCTGCAGCCGTCTCCGCCGCTGTAACTGCCCTGTCGGCTGTCGCAGACGCGCTCAATGTGGATGCGGCCGCGCTCAATGCGGATGTGGCCGCGCTCTCGGCGCAGGCGGAGCCGCTCGGGGCGGACCCGGTGACCGTATGGGCCCTCACGAAGTGTCTCCATGGCATCATTCTTTGCAAGAAGGGGTTGGGGAATGGGTATCGGGGACTCGAGAATTCGGGGGCGAATGGCGCTTGAGCAGACGAATCCGGCGAAGCTTATGGAGGAAGACATAAAAAGACCCACGAATTTTCATCGCAAACGGTTCCTATAACCAACTGTGTGCGATGTAGTTCATTTTTTTATTAGCTGCGAAAGACTAATTTGGAGTATAGTCGCAACGGATGGTGATGGAAATTGTACGAAATTTTTTGTACCATTAACATGCACTAATACAACTGTCATGTTAAAATTTGGAAATTTTCAGGGTTCATCTAACCTTTTTAAGACATTAAGTGAGTTTCTAGCCATATAATGGCCGTAATTCAAATTTGAACTACATGTACATGCAACAGCAAACCATCAAGGGTTGGAAAATCATATTTGTGTCCTTGTGTGCAAGTTACTGCCCTGTGCAGTAAATTGTAAGGAATTTTCAAACATATTAGTGTCATGGCTTGGACACAAACATTGAGAATCATGGCCTTTAAATTCCAAAAAAATATTAAAAAATGATCAGAAATACATGAAACCTTGCTTGATGTAATGGCATGGAACCAAGATGTTGTGGTAAAAGAATTGGCCTTTTTGACGAAAGTTTTGACACACGGCTATCAGAAATCGGAGCATCTCACGAGAAGACTCGTGACTCCGAGAGGGAACAATGCATGCTTGATGACGAACCGGCGCTCGTTTCCTCGTATAGCCCTGAATTTTTTTGTACAGTTAACACGCACTAATACAACGGTCTTGTTAAAATTTGGAAATTTTCAGGGTTCGTTTGACCTTTTTAAGACATTAAGTGAGTTTCTAGCCATATGACGTAATTCAAATTTGAACTACATGTACATGCAACAGCAAACCATCATGGGTTGGAAATCATATTTGTTTCTTTGTGTGCAAGCTAATACCCTATGCAGTAAATTGGTAGGAATTTTCAGACATATTGGTGTCACGGCTTGGACACAAACATTGAGAACCATGGCTTTTAAATTCTAGAAAATTCAAAAATGATCAGAAATACATGAAACCTTGCTTGATGTCATGGCTTGGCACCAAGATGTTGTGGTAAAAGAATTGGCCATTTTGACGAAAGTTTTGACACATACCTCTCACAAATCACAGCATCTAACGAGAAGACACGTGGTTCCGAGAAGGAACAATGCATGTTTGATCAAGAACCAGCTCTCGCTTTATCGTATGATCCTGAATTTTTTTGTATCGTTAACATGCACTAATACAACGGACATGTTAAATTTTGAAAAATTTCAGGGTTCATTTGACCTTTTTAAGACATTAAGTGAGTTTTTAACCATATAATTGCCGTAATTCAAATTTAACTACATGTACATGCAACAACAAACCAGCATGGATTGGAAAGTCACATTTGTGTACTTGTGTGCGAGTTAATGCCCTGTGCAGTAAATTAGAAGAAGTTTTCAAACATATTGGTGTCACGGCTTGGACACAAACATTGCGAACCATAGCTTTTAAATTCCAAAAAAATCAAAAATGATCAGAAATCATAAAACCTTGCTTGATGTCATGGCATGGCACCAAGATGCTGTGGTAAAATAATTGGCCATTTTGACAAAAACTTTGACACACACCTCTCACAAATCGAAGCATCTCACGAGAAGACACGTGGTTCCGAAAGGGAACAATGCATGTTTGATGACGAACCGGCGCTCGCTTCCTCGTATGGTCCTGAATTTTTTTGTATTGTTAACATGCACTAATACAGCAGACATGTTAAATTTTGGAAATTTTCATGGTTCATTTGACCTTTTTAAGACATTAAGTGAGCTTCTAGCCATATAATGCCCGTAATTAAAATTTGAACTACATGTACATGCAACAGAAAACCATCATGGGTTCGATAATCATATTTGTGTACTTGTGTGCAAGATAATGCCCTGTGTAGTAAATTGGAAGGAATTTTCAAATATATTTGTGTAACGGCTTGAACACAAACATTGAAAACCATGCCTTTTAAATTCCAAAAAATTCAAAAATAATCAGAAATACATGAAATCTTACTTGTTGTCATGAAATGGCTCCAAGATGCTGTGGTGAAAGAATTGGCCTTTTTGTTGAAATTTTTGGCACACACCTCTCACAAATCGGAGCATCTCACGACAAGACACGTGGTTCCGAGAGGGAACAATGCATGTTTGATGACGAACTGGCACTCTCTTCCTCGTATGGCCCTGAAATGTTTTGTACCGTTAACATGCACTAATGCAATGGTCATGTTAAAATTTGGAAAATTTCAGGGTTCATTTGACCTTTTTAAGACATTAAGTAAGTTTCTAGCCATATAATGGCCGTAATTCAAATTTGAACTACATGTACATGCAACGGCAAACCATCATGGGTTGGAAAGTCATATTTGTTTCCTTGTGTGCAAGTTAATGCCATGTGCAGTAAATTGGAAGGAATTTTCAAACATATTGGTGTCATTGCTTGGACACAAACATTGAGAACCATGGCTTTTAAAATCCAAGAAATTCTAAAATGATCAGAAATACATGAAACCTTGCTTGATGTCATGAAATGGTACCAAGATGCCGTGGTAAAAAAATTGGCATGTTTGTTGAAAGTTTTGGCACACACCTCTCACAAATCGAAGCATCTCACGAGAAGACTCGTGGTTCCAAGAGGGAACAATATGCATGTTTGATCACGAACCGACAGTCGCTTCCTCTGATGGCTTGGCATTTTTTTCTACCATTAACATGCACGAATACAACTTTCATGTTAAATTTTGTAAATTTTCAGGGGTCATTTGACATTTTTAAGACATTAAGTGAGTTTGTAACCATTTAATGGCCGTAACTCAAATTTGAACTACATGTACATGCAACAGCATATCATCATGGGTTGGAAAAACCATTTATGTATTGTATTTGACAATAATATCATGGTAACACGAAATAAGCATTTATGCAAAACATTTGGAAAGAAAATGTAAATATCTGGCAAGACAACTGGGCCCCACATGATTGGCACTCTGTTTCGCGCCGCGAGGTTTGGAAGGTGAGTGGCGCGGGTTATTAATCAGACCCGTTTCAGTCATGGGAATCGTGTGTAATTCAAGCTATAGCACTCGTAAATTCCGGCAACCGGTGCGTGTACTGCTCCCGTCAATCTAGATTCTGGCCGCCAATAAATACAACCCTGCCCACATCGTCCCGCCTGCATTCTCATCTACATTCTCTCCTCGCTCGCCCCCCTCTCTCTCACAAAACTCTGCCATGGCGCCGCCGACCTGCTCACGCGCCGAGGAGTTGGCACCGCCCCACGAGGACGTCTAGGCGCAGAGCAGCGACGAGGAGGACCCCTACGCGCCACCAGACGAGGTTGCGCCAGACGCACCAACTTTGGTGTGGTTTTTGTGCCAGTACAATCTTTGTCTGTGGAAGGCGCTGCCACTGGCTGAGAAAGCCAGGCAAGTGCCGTTCAAGAAGGAGATGGCAAAGGAGGAACCCAGGTACCAGGCGGCCCGTGAAGCCCGTGAGGCCACCTGGGAAAAGGAGGCGCTGGAGCTTTGGCGGCGGGCGCATCGATGTGTGGAGGAGGTGTACGAAGACGGCCGGTACATTGCCAGGAAGGCCAAAGGCATTAGGCTCCTCATCGCTGCGTGCAGGTGAGCCGATAAGCTCCAGCGTTCTACCGACGAGGTGCTCCGGTGGGCGCCCACCGAAATTGCAAGATCGTTCACGCGCGTCCGCCAGCAAGAGGCAGATCGGCACGTCAGGCTGCGAGGAGGAGGAGGTGGAGATCTTGTTGGGGAACGCGACAGAAAACAAAAAAAATTGGTACAGCGAGCACGCCCAGGATCACTATGGAGATGCATACAAGGTTTGATCTGATCGTTACCGACTCGTAGCGCAGCGGAAGTAGAGTCGATGTTGATCGTCGGTGTAGATCCCCGCAGCTAGGATTTACAACCTCCCAACCGCGAGGATGTTCTTCCTCGTCTGTTCCTCGGACAGTGCCTCGGACAGCCCTTCGGGAGGCGGTCGAACAGTCCCCCAGATGAAATCACGGACAGCCCTTCGGGAGGACCCTCGAAACTCGGACGGTATCTCGGACAGCCCTTCGGGAGGACCCTCGAACATCCCCTCGGGCAAAAGATCGAACCTACGACCTCTCTATGGGGATGCACACATACGATGTCAGCTAGCCGGCAGGGCTTCGCCGTCCAGAACTAGTTCCCACCGGATCCCAGACAGCCTTTCGGCTCTACGAAACTATTTCGCTGGGAGGGAGAGAGAAAGCCAGATCATGCATGGCATGTGTATGTGAGAAAGAGTGAGCGTGGAGAGCTCCTCTCCACCTCCTTTTATAGGAAAAACCCAAGGGGTACGGGGGACTTGAAATACCGAAAATGCCCATGAATGGAGTCCTTCACAAGGGCATAAAGGGGAAGCCAAGTGGGCAAGTGGGGCTCCATGGAGGAGCCACACCTTGGCCGGCCACCCCATGTGGGTCCCCCCCAAAAGGGGTTCCCATCCATCCATGTCATCCCCTAGATCTTTTGAGCAAAGCCCAAAAAAATGACTTTCCAAAAAGTAACCATAAAGTGTTTTCCACTATTCACAGAAATATTTTTCCGCGACCGTTAAATCCGAAAATATTTATGTGGGCCTAGAACATTCCAGTACCCCCTAAAATAATTTTGGACGCGTTCCGAAACAATTCTGGATCAGTGATTTTCATCAGCGAAAAGCAACCAAAGCGGTTCCGGCAGCTCCGGAACATTTCCGGTTTTTTCTTCGGAAAAATCCCAGAAGTTCCCAGAACAATTCTGGCACCCTATTAGAATTTCCAGGCCTGTGCCGAAACCATTTTGACTTAATGGTATACCCCGAAACAATTTTTCGGTTTTACCGAAACCATTCCGATGTTCTCTCTACGGAACTCTTCCGTTGTCTCCGAAACTTTTCCGGTGACTTTCTCTCAGACTCCCTGTCTAGTATTCAGCAGATAGATGACCCTTAAGCATGTGACCCTATAGGTTCGGTGAAGTATAGACATGACCAGAACACTTTCCGATCAATGATCAACATCGGAGCCGTGGACACCCATATTGACCCCTATACCCACACGAATAAATATTCGAGTGAACCTCCAGTTGCCGTGTGCTATTCCTTTTACATCGCGATATGTTACAAACACCCAAGGTGAGATTTATCGGCATCCTCGTGGATCAACAACTTGTCCACTATGCCAGTTACCTCGTTTCCGGTTTTGTTCTCTTTTCTCGATCCCATGTTCCGGCATCCCTATGATGAAATCACAATGTGTCTGGCCAGACGATGGTGGATACCGTAACACCGAGAGGGCCCAAAGAATATCTCCCCATCGTCGGAGGAGCAAATCCCAATCTTGAGCTATCAAGTCCCTTGTCACACTTTTCCATGAACCCGTAAGCCGCAGTAATAGCCACCCATTTACGGATGACGTTTAACAAACCCCAAAGTTCATGAAGCAAGCATGAAGAAACTCGATACTCTCATGGTCTAAGGAATCATGCAAACGTTAACTTTCTCTGTGTTATTAACCATTAACTTGTGACAAATGTATCTCATAGCATAACATCAATTTGGGTCGATGATACGTCTCTATCGTACCTACTTTTCCAAACACTTTTGCTCTTGTTTTGGCCCCTAATTTGCATGATTTGAATGGAACTAACCTGGACTGATGTTGTTTTCAGCAGAATTGCCATGGTGTTGTTTTTTGTGCAGAAATAAAAGTTCTTGGAATTGGATGAAACTTTTTGGAGATTTTTTATGAAATAAATAAAAAATATTGGAACCAAGACCCACTGGAGGGGGGCCACCCAGTGCCCACGAGGCACCAGGGCGCGCATCCCCAGGCGTGCCCTGGTACCTCGTGGGGCCCACGTGGCTCCTTCTGACCTAATTCCAATGCTATAAATTCACATTTCCAGAGAAAAAAATAGGAGAGGAAGTTTTATTGCGTTTCACGATACAGAGGCGCTGCCACCTCCTGTTCTTCATCGGGAGGCCAGATCTGGAGTCCATTTGGGGCTTCGGAGAGGGGGATCTTCCGGCATCGTCATCATCAACCATCCTTCATAACCAATTTCATGATGCTCACCGCCGGGAGTGAGTAATTCCTTCGTAGGCTTCCTGGACGGTGATGGGTTGGATGAGATTTATCATGTAATCGAGTTAGTTTGTTAGGGCTTGATCCCTAGTATCCACTATGTTCTGCGATTGATGTTGCTATGACTTTGCTATGCTTAATGCTTGTCACTAGGGCCCGAGTGCCATGATTCCAGATCTGAACCCTTTATGTTTTCATGAATATATTTGTGTTCTTGATTTGATCTTGCAAGTTATACGCACCTGCTATGTGTTATGATCCGCATACCCCAAAGTGACAATAATTGGGATTCTTTTCGGTGATTGCCATAGTTTGAGGAGTTCATGTATTCACTATGTGTTAATGCTTTGTTCCGGTTCTCTATTAAAAGGAGGCATTAATATCCCTTAGTTTCCTTATGGACCCCACTGCCACGGGAGGGTAGGACAAAAGATGTCATGCAAGTTCTTATCGCAAGCACGTATGACTATATACGGAATACATGCCTACATTACATTGATGAATTGGAGCTAGTTCTGCGTCACCCTAGGTTATGACTGTTACATGATGAATGTTATCCAACAATATCACCGATCCAATGCCTACGAGTTTTTCACATATTGTTCTTTGCTAAGTTACTACTGTCACAATTGCTACAAAACTACTGCTGCTACCGTTACTGCTACTGTTACTATTATTTCTATTACTATCAAACTATCATACTACTGTGCTACTGATCACTCTGTTGTAGATATTTAGTTTCCAGGTGTGGTTGAATTGACAACTCAACTGCTAATACTTGCAAATATTCTTTGGCTCCCCTTGTGCTGAATCAATAAATTTGGGTTGAATACTCTATCCTCGAAAACTGTTGCGATCCCCTATACTTGTGGGTTATCAAGACCTTTTTCTGGCGCCGTTGCCGGGGAGCATAGCATTATTTGCTAAGTCACTTGGGATTTATATCTGTTGATCACTATGAAGAATCTGAAAGATGCTAAGACCATGATCGTTCCCTCTAAGACGAGGGGAGGTAAGGAATTGCCATCTAGCTCTGCACTTGATCCGCCTTCTGTTTTGAGTAAACTTGCAACACCACCACATGCTATTAATTCTGATATGTCGCAAGTTATTGATGATACCACTTCTGCTATGAATGATACTCATGATGATGCTAGTACTATGCTTGATAATGTTGTGCCACTTGGTGAATTTCTTACTGAACAAATTGCTAAAGCTAAAGAAATTGAAAATGTTGAAACTCTTGAGAATTATGATTCACCTATTATGCCTAGCTCCCCTACTAGAGTTGAAACACCGGATGAACATTGCTTTGATAGGGAGACGGCTAGAGCCACTACTGGAATCAGGGTCTTTGCCATCTGCCAGGTCTTTGCCGTCTGCTTGCAGATGGCAAACAGGTTGTTTGCCGTCTGCTTTGGGAAAGCAGACGGCAAAGATCTGGCTGACGGCAAAGACACGGTTTGCCATCAGCCATCTCTTTGCCGTCTGCCAGCGGACGGCAAAGTTTCTTTGCCATCCACTAGCAGACGGCAAAGAGGTGGGGTGGGGCCCCGTGGAGGCCAGTTAACTGCAACGGCCCACCCCACCTCTTTGCCGTCCGCTGCCAGACGGCAAAGAAAATAACCCCCTAACGGCCGTTACCCCCCACCTCCTCTCTCTCTTCTCTCTCTCCCCCTCTCTCTTCTCTCTCTCCCGCGCCCTTTCCCCTTTTAATTTTCGTCCCCCCCGCCGCCGCCCGACGCTCCCCCGCCCCTCCCCCTCCGCCGCCCCTCCGCCACCCCGCACCGCCCCCCGCCCCCCGGAGCCCGCCTCGTCGCCGGCCGCCCCGCCCAGCGGACCCAGGCCGTGGCGGCCGCCCTGCCCCGCCCCATCGCCGGAGCCGCGCCGCGTCGCCCCGCCCCGCCGCCGGAGCCGCACCGTCGCAGGCGCCAGCTCCCCCCCACCCGCAACCATCCTCCTCCCCGCAGCCACCTCCCCCCCACCCGCAGTCACCGGAAGGTAAGCCCCCCTCCTCCCCTGTTCTTTTTGTTCCCTGTTTATCTTCTTATTTAGGTTTAATTAGATTTGTTCTCTGTTTGTATTAGTTAGATTTAATTTTTAGGTTGAATTAGATTTAGTTTTAGATTTGTTCTCTGTTTGTATTATTTAGGTAATAGGAGTAAGATTTAGGAGAAGAAAAAAGAAAGAAGAAGAGAAGAAGAAAAAGGAAAGAAGAAGTAGAAGAAAGATAGGAAATAAAAGAAAAGGAAGTATAATAGGAAATAAAAGAAAAATAATAGGAAGTAAAAGAAAAAAGAAGAATAATAGGAAGAGAAGAAATAAGTAGAATAAAAAGGAAATAGAAGAAAGAAAGAAAATGAAAAGAAAGAGAAGAAAAAGATGTAGATGTAAATATAATTAAAGGAAAATGGAAAGGAAAAAGAAAAACAGAATAAGAAGATAAAGAATAGGAAGAGAAGGAGAAGGAGGAGGAGAGGAGGAGGAGGAGGAGGAGATGAAGGAGAGAAGGAGGAGGAGCAGCCCGAACCGTCGCCGCCGCAACCCACCGCTCCCGCCCGTCCCTCCTGTCGGTGAAGATGGAGGTGGACGACGACGCGCCGCTCCTTCCGGTGAAGATGGAGGAGCCACTCTATGTAGACCTTGTCTCAGGGTCGTAGTAGATCGTATCCCGGCGATGAGGAGGAGAGAAGAAGAAGAGGAGGAGGAGGAGAAGAAAAACCTAGGTTTAGGATTTGTGCTGTTAGTAGATTTTAGGTCAGTGCATTTTATACACTGTTATTGTTCCTTTGATTGTGGTCTACTAGGCTTAGGATTTGTGCACTGTTATTGTTCCTGTGGATCCAATTGGCTCCTGTTTAAGTTCTAGTCTATGTTCCTGCACTTGATAATGTGGGATTTGGTGCTGCTGGTTAACTCCATACATGTTGTATAGCTACTGTGGCATTGGTCATTGCTCTGTGCTGCCTCTGGGTTGCATATAGCCATATACTAGCTGGTCTGTGTAGTTCTGCTCCTAATCCATATATGTGTGTGCTGCTGTTGCTATGATGCTTGTGATACTGCTGTTGGAGTCTACTAAGATGCCATTATGCTGCTGTCCTGGTGATCTCTTTAGACATGATAGGTACTAGCTATTTATGATATATAGTTACTGTCATACTCACTCCATAGTTACTGAATATTGTTCTCTTACTGTGGTTATTATATATAACTGTTGTTCATATATATGTTATAGTTTTTGTTATACATGTGCCATTAACTGTTGGTGCTATCTGTTCATGCCTACAAGTGTTCCTGTTTCTTTTAGTTAGTTTTAGATTTGTTCTTTGTTTGTATTATTTAGGTAATAGGAGTAAGATTTAGGAGAACAAAAAGGAAAGAAGAAGAGAAGAAGAAAAAGGAAAGAAGAAGAAGTAGAAGAAAGATAGGAAATAAAAGAAAAGGACACCCCGACACCCCGACCCCGACACGGCACCCCGACCCCGACACCCCTGACACCCCGACACCACGACACCCAGACACGACACCCCCGACACCCCGACACGACACCCCGACACCCCGACCCCTACACGACACCCCGACACCACGACACCCCGACACCACGACACCCCGACCCGACACCCCGACCCCGACCCGACACCCCGACCCCGACGCGGCACCCCGACCCCGACACCCCGACACCCCGACCCCGACACGGCACCCCGACCCCGACACCCCGACACCCCTGACATCTCGACACCACGACACCCAGACACGACACCCCCGACACCCCGACCCCGACATCGCATTTGTTGTGATGAGGGTACGTTTTCTCTATACTTAGCTTATTTTCCTCCTAAATGGCATAATTACCTAAGTTAGATAAAAAATGAGCTATACTTACGTAAGTTGGCTCAAAAATGGCATCGTCCTCGAAAATGACATAATAACCTTACTAAGCTCCAAAATGACCTATTTACCTAGCTTAGCTCTAAAATGACCTACACTTAGCATTTTTTCCTAGCTTAGCTAAAAAATGGCATTTTTACCTACCTTAGTTAGAAGAAGAAGAAGATAAAGAAGAGGAGAGGAGAAAAAGAAAGAGAAGAAAAATTCTTCTTCTTCTTCTTCTTCTTCTTCTTCTTCTAGTCTTCTTCTTCTTCATCTTCTTCTAGCTAGTCTTCTTCTTCTAGTCTTCTTCTTCTTCTTCTTCTTCTAACTTTCTTCTTTCCCAATTTGCAGATTTGCTTTCGATGAGGAAGCTTGCGTTGATGGAGTCTACTCTTCTTCTTGTGCTTCCTTTTTGTTTTGATTTTGTAGGATGAACAATGTGAAACTTGCTACCTATATATGTATGTATGGATCAAACTATATGGACCTTTTGCTTAATTGTTGGATATGTTGGACTTTTCATTTGGTGTATACATGTGTTGGATGATCATATCCATATGGCAGGGATATGTTGGCTATATGTACTTGTTGAAATATTTTGAAATGAATATATATATATATATATCTGTGAAATTGATTGAATTTAAGAAAAAAAAACAGTGGCAATATAGCCACTTTGCCGTCTGCTAGCAGACGGCAAAGAGGTTTGCCATCAGCTATCAGACGGCAAAGAGGCCACGTGGCAGCAGCCTGTGCAACCTGGGCTGGCCTATTTGGCCTCTTTGTCGTCTGCTGGCAGACGGCGAAGACCTTTGCTTCTTTGTCGTCTCCTGGCAGACGGCAAAGAGCCTGCGTTGGCCCAGCTGACGCCTGACGTCAGTTGACGTCAGCTGCAGCTCTTTACCGTCTGCTGGCAGACGGCAAAGAGCGCCGTTAGCCCCCTAACGGGGCTGGCACCTTTTGTCTGCCATCCAGGGGCTTTGCCGTCTGCCAGCAGACGGCAAAGAGATTGGCTTCTTTGCCGTCTGCCAGCAGACGGCAAAGTGGCCTTTGCCGGCAACTGTTCGGCCGGACTGTTAGCCGTCTGCTGGCGGACGGCAATGGCTTTGCCGTCCGCCAGGCAGGCCTTTGCCGTCTGCTATGGCAGATGGCAAAGACCCTGATTCCAGTAGTGAGCCATTATTGCTTGCAATGATAGACATGAAGTTATGAAATTGCTTGCTGAAATTAAAGAAAAGTCCATGAGGGAGAGAATGAAATATAACCCTAAGTTTGCTACCTCCCCCATATTTGTTACTGATAAAGATTATGAATTCTCTGTCGATCCTGAGTTAATTACTTTGGTTGAATCTGATCCTTTCCATGGTTATGAAACTGAAACCGTTGTGGCACATCTTACAAAATTAAATGATATAGCCACCCTATTTGCTCATGAGGAAAAAATTCGCTATTACTATATTCTTAAGTTGTTTCCTTTCTCATTAAAGGGTGATGCTAAAGAATGGTATAATACTCTTGCTCCTGGATGTGTGCGTAGTCCCCAGGATATGATTTATTACTTCTCTGAAAAATATTTTCCTGCTCATAAGAAACAAGCTGTCTTACAGGAAATATTCAACTTTGTGCAAACTGAAGAAGAGAATCTCCCTCAAGCTTGGGGGAGGCTTCTCCAATTACTTAATGCTTTACCTGATCATCCTCTTAATAAAAATGAAATACTTGATATCTTCCATAATGGACTAACCGATGCTTCTAGGGACTACCTAGATAGTTGTGCGAGTTGTGTTTTCAGGGAAAGGACTATTGAATAAGCTGAGGAATTATTGAATAATATATTGAAGAATGATAATGATTGGACACTTCCTGAACCACCGCCCAAACCCACTCCGAAGAAGAGGGGTATTTTACATCTCAGTCCTGAAGATATGCAAGAAGCAAAGAAATGTATGAAGGAAAAAGGTATTAAAGCTGAAGATGTTAAGAATCTACCACCTATTGAAGAAATACATGGTCTTGACACACCGTCACAGGTAGTAGAGGTAAATTCTCTTATAAAATTCGATGAAGGTGATATTCCTTATAACAAACCTACTAGTCAATGCTTGTATGAATTTGACAACTATATTATTAAGCAAGATCACTTCAATGCAAATGTTATGAATCAATTGAAATGAAATTCCTACATGATTGATCGCTTGAGTGACTTGTTATTTAGAATTGCTAATGATGTTAAAGGTGTGAGTAAACATGCATCTATGGTTCAAACTCAATTAGAACAAGTTGCTAAATCTTAAAGTGAATTGCTCAATGAAATGAATAACAATATGAATCATCATGTTGTTAGAGTAATGACTAGAGGAGGTAGAATGACTCAGGAGCCACTTTATCCTGAAGGTCACCCAAAAAGAATTGAACAAGATTCTCAAAGAATTAATGTTGATTCACCTAGTCCATCTAAAAAGAAAAAGAAAAAGAAAAATCATAGGACTTTGCATACTTCTAGTGAAACCGAGGTAGAAAAACCCTTGGAGGATAGTAATGATATTTCTATTTCTGATGTTGAAACACAATCTGGTAATGAACAACCACTTGATGATAATAATGATGCTCATGTGGATACCCAACCAGATAATGATAAAGAACCTGATAATGATGTTGAAATAGAACCTGCTATTGATCTTGATAACCCACCGTCTAAAAATAAATGTTATGATAAAAGAGACTTCATTGATAGAAAACATGGTAAAGAAAGAGAACCATGGGTTCAAAAACCCATGCCCTTTCCTCCTAAACCATCTAAGAAAAAAGATGAGGAAGAATTTGAACGCTTTGCTGAAATGCTTAGGCCAGTCTTTTTGCGTACTCGTTTGACTGATATTATAAAGATGCCTCCCTATGCTAAATACATGAAAGACATTGTCACAAATAAAAGAAAGATACCTGAAGCTGAAATTTCCACCATGCTTGCAAATTATTCTTTTAAGGATGGAGTACCTAAGAAACTAGGAGATCCAGGAATACCAACTATACCATGCTCCATTAAAAGAAATTATGTCAAAACTGCTTTGTGTGATTTAGGAGCCGGTGTTAGTGTTATGCCTTTCTCTTTATACAAAAGACTTGATTGGAATAAACTCACTCCCACTGAAATATCATTGCAAATGGCCGACAAATTAACTGCCATACCTATTGGTGTTTGTGAGGATGTGCCTGTTGTAGTTCCAAACGTTACTATTCTAACAGACTTTGTTATACTTGATATGCCCGAGGATGACAACATGTCGATTATCCTTGGTAGACCCTTCTTGAATACTGCAGGGGCTGTTATTGATTGCAACAAAAGCAAGGTCACTTTCCATATCAATGGTAATGAGCATACGGTGCACTTTCCGAAGAAACAATTTCAATTAAATGGTATTCATATTATTGAAAAGACTCCGACAATTACTACTGGAAGTTTTCAAATCCCTCTTCCTACTTTTAAAAAGAAATATGAAACTCTTATTATCGGGGAGATGCATATCCCCGTTGAGGTAACTTAGTGTTATACGAAAGTTCTTCGGTTTCATGTTACTCGGAAATGGTTTGTTAATAAGACCTGATCAACCTTATTAATGGATTCTTTTTTAGGGGCATGTGGTCGATGAATTTAGTAAGCACAACCTTCTGTACCTACTTTCTGTTTTCTGTTATTTTTTTTAGTTAAATAAAATAAAATGCCATGATTATCTTGTTTTCTGATTTATCCGTGCAATAAAAAAGTGCCCAGAAATAAAAGTGCTCAGAATGCAATAAAATTTTGATATGAATTTTTATGTAATATTTATGAATTTTTGGCACTGGACACATACCAGGGGGGTGCCCCAGGTGCCCACGAGGCACCAGGGCGCGCCACTCCCCCTGGCGCGCCCAGGTACCTCGTGGGCCCCATAGGGACCCCCTCACTTATTCCTTCAGCTCACTTCCACTAGTAGAAAACAGACCTTTCGTCCCGAGCATTAGTCCCGGTCTGGTCACGAGCCGGTACTAAAGATGGTATTAGTCCCGGTTCGTGCCGGCTCCAATAGGGCGACCTTTAGTACTAGCTCGTGAGCGATCTTTAGTACCGGTTCGTGTCACGAGCCGGTACTAAAGGGGGCGTGGTAGGCTGTTGGTCAGACTTGGGCCCCGCTTGCACCTTTAGTACCGGCTGGTGACACCAACCGGTACTAAAGGGCAACCTTTAGTACCGGTTGATGTCACCAGCCGGTACTAAAGGTGCAAGCGGGGCCCAAGTCTTACCGGTTGTACTGTAGCTACGTTTTTTTTCCTGTTTTTACATTTGTTTTCTGTTTTTAGTTTCTGTTTTAAATTGCTTATATCTTTTAGGATATTTGATGTTTTTGAGTGATTCTTTTTGCATTGGATTCAAAATTTTGTCTAGTTTCTGTTTGTGCCATTAGTTTTTAAATTTGAATGGTTTAAATTTGAATTTATTCAAATTTGCTTCAAACCCTAGATTGTGAATAACTTGAGTTTACAAATATTTTTTAATTTAATTCTTTTTGCTCCTATTCACGTGTTAGATTGTTGTCACAGTAAGATGTATTTGGTTATTTTTAGAATAATTTAAATTAGGATTTTAATTAAAACAATACTTCGAAGGAGATGGTCCAGTTTGTATACGAAGTGCATCCAGTTTTTGCCGTAACCCTCTCAACTTTGTAGCACATGCTATGTGGGTAAAATGATGATACCATGCCAAGTTTCAACCTTTTTAGAGTTCATTTGTAGGGCTTTTTAATTTCAGGGTCATTTAGCTCAAAAAAATCATTAAATGCATGAAAAATAGCAAATGAAGTTAGAAAGGGTTGAAATTTGAGGATGTGGCTTTGAATGGTGCATATTGAACACACAAAAAGTCTGGAGTTCAAATAAGTTCAAAAAAATGAAATCCCTTTGTAACAGATGGGTTTTCGTGCGAAACCCCGTACTTCGAAAGAGATTGTCCAGTTTGTACACGAAGTGCATCCATTTTTTGCCGTAACCCTCTCAACTTTGTAGCACATGCTATGTGGGTGAAATGATGATACCATGCCAAGTTTCAATCTTTTTAGAGTTCATTTGTAGGGCTTTTCAATTTCAGGGTCATTTAGCTCAAAAAAATCATTAAATGCATGAAAAATAGCAAATGAAGTTAGAAAGGGTTGAAATTTGAGGATGTGGCTTTGAATGGTGCATATTGAACACACAAAAAGTCTAGAGTTCAAATAAGTTCAAAAAAATGAAATCCCTTTGTAATAGATGGGTTTTCGTCTGAAACCCTGATACTTCGAAGAAGATTGTCCAGTTTGTAGACGAAGTGCATCCAGTTTTTGCCGTAACCCTCTCAACTTTTTAGCACAAGCTATGTCGGTGAAATGATGATACCATGCCAAGTTTCAACCTTTTCAGAGTTCATTTATAGTTTTTTTCAATTTCAGGGTCATTTAGCTCAAAAAAATCATTAAATCCATTAAAAGGTTGCCTCTGGCTTGGTTGACCTTAGTTGTGACTCTGGCTGGGACGGTGCTAGCTAGCAGATGTAGTCGACGGTATGATTGGATGGACACCAACCCGGACTAAAGGGGTTATGAAATTTTCAAACTCTACCCCCCCCCCCCCCCCCCGCCGTGGACCGCCTTTTTTAGTTTTGTAGAAAATAAACAAAAATGATAAAATCTTCAAAAAGTAAAATCCTTTGAGATGTAGTTAGGTTTTAGTGTCTAGTTGGTATAGAAATTTTGAAATATGAATTTTGACCTTTTTTGCAAAAAAATGAAAAAAATATGTAAAACGGCCATAACTTTTGCATACGACGTCGAAAAAAAAGTTTAATATATCAAAAAAAACTAGAGAAAAATTGGGACTCGATTTCACCTGGGTTTACCCGGTGAAGTTTTCTCAGATTCTCGAAATTCCAAAAGTAAAAAAAGTTATTTTAAATAAAAAAATAATTTTAATAATTTTAAAAATTAATTTTATTTAAAAATAATTATTTCAGTTTTTTAGATTTTGGTCAAATTTGGTCAAACTGTGGTCAAACTATGGTCAAACTACTTATTCAAGAAATATTAGTGTTACTTAATAATTATTGGTTTTAAGAATAATAGTTTCAAACTCAAACGGTGTAACGTGTGACTTCATGCTCAAGTTCTACTCCTAAGGGTTAATAGGATTGACAGCTTACTATTATCAGGAAAACAACAAGTGTAGACTTGGAAACAAGGGGGAATAGAACTCGAAAGTTAAGCGTGCTCAGGCTGGAGTAGTGAGAGGATGGGTGACCGGTCGGGAAGTTAGACGATTTGGAATGATGAGGGGTGATTAGAGATTAGAGATCAAATTGAGCAGTGATGAGGGGTAGTTAAAGATTAAATTCAAATAATTTGGAAATTTGAAAATCGGAAAAAAAATCCAAAAAAATGAAAAAATTCCTTTAGTACCAGTTGGTATCACCAACCGGTACTAAAGGTCCTCCACCACCGACGCGCGCAGGCAGCCACGTGGTGGGCCTTTAGTACCGGTCCGTGGGCCAACCGGTACTAAAGGTCTGGACCTTTAGTCCCGACCCTTTAGTACCGGCTGGGGAACCGGTACTAAAGGCCATTCCTGACCGGGACTACTGATCGACATTCTACTAGTGTTCGTCTCTTACCTCTAGCAAGAATTCCTGGTAGCTCTCTCTCTCTCTCGTGTTCTTGCTCCCAAACCTGAAATTTTCAATCTCTTTGCTCGGAGCTCCGTTTCCGAAACTGTTTTGGGAGATCGCTCCTTGGAAAATGAATATCTTCCGAAGGAGTTCCTCGAAGCGGAACGCCAAGGGAGTCCTTGGGGAGTTCTCGGACAGTGACCTCAACATTCCGCGTAGGACGGAGGTCCGGCTATGCGAATGGCCGCATAATGCCTTCATGAACGAAGCCGGATTCTACCAAGAGTTCGAGCAATTCGTTGCAAATGCCGGACTGACCGACTTCCCTGCGGATGAGTGTGACCAGCATCACATCCTTACAAATTCCTTTGTGCAAAACTTTCATTTTCTGAGTAGGCTCGAACCCCCTGAGGTGCGCTTTGATTTATATGCTGAACATTATCAGATACCTCTGGCTGAATTTTGTGAGATATGTTTGATTCCCTTTGATGGGGAAATTAGAGAGCCTCTCCCGGAGGAGTTTGAGGGCTTCCTCCACACTTTAACTGTGGGAGAGACACGGGGCATGTCGAGAGCCCGAGCCACTAGCTTGCAGTTTCCCTCCATCCATTAATTTGCTCTATTCATAGGGAAATGCTTGACTGCTAGAGAGCAAGGTAGTGCGCTAGCTGCACCTAACTTTGCCATTTTATGCCGCGCACTGCATAATGACAACACTTATAACCTGGGAGCTATCATTGCATGCCGCCTGCACACTAATAGAACTAGGGGTAAAATTCATGGTGGTATTTATGCTACTCGCTTAGCGAGACGTTTAATGTTAACATACGCCCTCGTGATTGTTTGTTGCCCAGAGTTTACTTAGATCACCAGTCCATGAGGGACCACCACTTTCTTGATGCTCCTGAGCCTCCTCACAACATTCGTTATAACCTGCTTTTTAGTGAGGATACTCATGATATTATTCTGTTGCCTGCACCTGCTTTGTTTGATTCTCATGCCAGGAACGGATATACCGTGATGCCACCGGACATCATTGCTTACCGGAACGCGTTGGCAGCGGCAAAGGAGGAGGTCCAGGATTGGGACGCTCGGGTGCCGCCGCCTCAGGACTTTCACATGGGACCAGATGGCTACTACGGATGGCCGTAGACCAAGCTAGGCAAAAGCCTAAGCTTGGGGAGTACGTATTTCTCAACGACATTACATTCATGCTCACACATTTCATTCCAGTTGTCGGTGTTCATACTTTTTCATTGTATAATCCATGCTAGTTTTATTTTCTCGTTTTCTTCTAGTGTGTTTGAAAAAATTGAGAAAATCCAAAAACATTTCTTGCTTCTTTTCGGTTTTTCTTTCTAGTTTAATTAGTTGTAGTTTCGTAGTAGTAAAAGAAAACCCAAAAAGATTTCCCGTTTCTTCTTTTACTTGTTGGGAGCTTTCCCGTGTAAATAGTTTTTTCTCGTTTTTCATTTTTCCTCTTTATTTCGTTTTCTTTAGAAAAACTAAAAACTCCAAAAATATTTCAGTGTGTTTCTCTGAAATTCTTTTCTTTTGTTGAGTCATTGTAAGGAGAAGACCACGATGAAAATGTTGAGTGGCTCCCATATGCATTGTTGTTGATCTAGCAAAGAACCCATTTTACCTTGTCTTCTCCTTTGAATAAAATGCTTGCAGATTCCAGCTTAGTCCACGGCACTCTTGCACTATTATTATTTTCATATCATTCGGTCTTGTAAGTGAAAGGCAATAATGACGATGATTTGATGAAGTGACTGTGGCAAGGAAAAGCGGGTATGAACTCAACTTGTTCTTTGTTTTTGTAAATATGTTTAACTCAGTATCCATGATTCAGCATGTTATGATTAAACATGTTTATGATGACAATTAGAGATTATAGTTGCTCATGCCATGCTTAAGTAGCTAGGAGTGGATAATGATTTATCTTGAGTGTCAACATGCATTAAAATGATTGTGATGTAGTATGATGATATGGTATCCTCCTCTGAATGTTTCAAGTGGCTTGACTTGGCACATGTTCACGCATGTAGTTGATTCAAAACCAACATAGCCTTCACGATATTTAAGTTCATGGTGTTTATATCCTACTCATGCTAGTATTCAATGTTGATTATTCACAATGCATGATTATGACCGTTTTTGCTCTCTAGCTGGTCGCTTCTCAACCTATTTGCTAGCCTTCGCCTGTACTAAGCGGCAATGCTGCTTGTGCATCAAAACCCCTAAACCAAAGTTATTCCAGATGAGTCCACTATATCTACCTATATGTGGTATTACTCTGTCGTTCTAAGTAAATTAGCATGTGCCACCTCTAAATATTCAAATGAACATCTGTTTTGTGTGCCCGTACCACTCATGGAGCGACAGGGGGCGGTCAGTATCTTCCATGCTAAGCGGGTTATTCTCATGATGAGTGTTGATTCACTTGTCCTTGCACGAGAGGGGCTGGTAATCGGGATGCCCAATCCCATTATTAAAATTGAAAAATAATAAAACAAACTCCCCCGGAAAGTTGTTGGTATGGAGGGCACCCGAGGATTCGGCTAGCCATGGCTTGTGATTGTTGGTGGAGGGGGAGTAAACCTTACTTTACCGCTTGGGAACCACCGCTAATGTGTTTAGCATGGAAGATATTGAAAACTCTCGGTCGTGACGTTGACAGGAAAGGCATACCTCCCAAACTTTTATTTATCTCTGGCTAATGTGTTTTACTTCGAGCTCTGGCACCTCTGCAAATCCATGCTTCCCTCTACGAAGGGCCTATCTATTTACTTTTATGTTATTTTACTTTTATTGTTGAGTCATCACCTACTCAAATGAGCACCAGTCCTGAGAGCACTATGGTCATTCTCATGCATTGTGTATAGTTAATATTGTGTGCATCATGACTGGATCTCTTCTACCATGAATTACAATATTTAGTCGCTGCTTGAACTTTGGAGGTGCTCTGCATTTATGTTTTGCGGTCTCAGAAAGGGCTAGCGAGATACCATGTTGTCATATCATATTATGATCATTTTGACAAAGTGTTGGCATTTGATATATCTTATTATTGCTCGCTGGTTGATTATGTCATTGATATGCGTGAATATAATTTCTAATAGTTATCATTTGCATGGTTAGTTATAATCTTTGCTGAAAACTTGGGTACTATTTAAGCATATATATAGATACAAGAACAAAAGAGTTTGTAAAAGTTTTTCTATATCACTTTCAGTTTGTCAACTGAATTGCTTGAGGACAAGCAAAAAGTTAACCTTGGGGGAGTTGATACATCTCCGTCGTATCTACTTTTCCAAACACTTTTGCTCTTGTTTTGGGCCCTAATTTGCATGATTTGAATGAAACTAACCCGGACTGACGTTGTTTTCAGCAGAATTGCCATGGTGTTGTTTTTTGTGCAGAAATAAAAGTTCTTGGAATTGGATGAAACTTTTTGGAGATTTTTTTATGGAATAAATAAAAAATACTGGAACCAAGACCCATTGTAGGGGCGCCACCCAGTGCCCACGAGGCACCAGGGCGCGCCACCCCCCCCCCCCAGGAGCACCCTGGTACCTTGTGGCGCCCACGTGGCTCCTTCTGACCTAATTCCAACGCTATAAATTCACAATTCCTGAGAAAAAAATAGGATAGGAAGTTTTATTGCGTTTCACGATACGGAGCCACCGCCACCGCCTGTTCTTCATCGGGAGGCCAGATCTGGAGTCCGTTTGGGGCTCTGGAGAGGGGGATCTTCCGGCATCGTCATCATCAACCATCCTTCATCACCAATTTCATGATGCTCACCGCCGGGAGTGAGTAATTCCTTCATAGGCTTGCTGGACGATGATGAGTTGGATGAGATTTATCATGTAATCGAGTTAGTTTTGTTAGGGCTTGATCCCTAGTATCCACTATATTCTGAGATTGATGTTGCTATGACTTTGCTATGCTTAATGCTTGTCACTAGGGCCCGAGTGCATTGATTCCAGATCTGAACCCTTTATGTTTTCATGAATATATTTGTGTTCTTGATCCGATCTTGCAAGTTATACGCACCTGCTATGTGTTATGATCCGCATACCCCAAGGTGACAATAATTGGGATTTTTTCCGGTGATTTCCATAGTTTGAGGAGTTCATGTATTCACTATGTGTTAATGCTTTGTTCCTGTTCTCTACTAAAAGGAGGCATTAATATCCCTTAGTTTCCTTATGAACCCCGCTGCCACGGGAGGGTAGGACAAAAGATGTCATGCAAGTTTTTATCGTAAGCACGTATGACTATGTACGGAATACATGCCTACATTACATTGATGAATTGGAGCTAGTTCTGTGTCGCCCTAGGTTATGACTGTTACATGATGAATGTTATGCAACAATATCACCGATCCAATGCCTACGAGTTTTTCACATATTGTTCTTTGCTAAGTTACTACTGTCACAATTGCTACAAAACTGCTGCAGATATTTAGTTTGTAGGTGTGGTTGAATTGACAACTCAACTGCTAATACTTGCAAATATTCTTTGGCTCCCCTTGTGTCAAATCAATAAATTTGGGTTGAATACTCTACAATCGAAAACTGTTGCGATCCCCTATACATGTGGGTTATCAGTCAATTCAACACAAATGTTCTTCTAACATTGTGCCCTCAAAATTGCCGGCATAGCCATGCCCATGATCAGGAAAACAGGATCATCATACAATACTTGAGCCAGTCTTAGAGGCATGACTAGGAATACATTTTACCGTTTATTATTCCACATGTGCATATCAGTTTTCCTCTGAGCCTCGTGGTTATTGCAGACTCGAGAACCATAGCAGTTATAGCATGGAATATAAACTTAATTAGGAACATGGGGATAAATAATAACATTTATTATTGTCTCTAGGGCATATCTCCTATAGACTCCCACTTGCACTAGAGTAAATAATCTAGTCAATGCTAATGCACTTTACACCTATGGCATACTGGTGTAAAATATGCTTCGCTTGTGGTATAGCCTGATGTCCAACGGATCTGATAACTTCAACTCTGTGTGTATCTTTGCATATCCTCGTGTTTTCACGCTTTCACAAAATTCATATTTTGTGTGGACTTAGCTTTGTATATATGTTAATCACTGGTTGAACCTTGATTCCTCAGACTGAGCTATGGATCAACTATCTACAATAGTGTCCCATTGACCAAAGCTGTCTTGGAACCATACTAAGTTCATTAATGAACTATATGATTCAACATCTTCTTTGTCGCTTCTAAAGCGTCAACATACTTAGCCTTTGTTATAGAATTCGCCACAGTAACCTGTTTAGAACAATTCCAACTTACCATGCCACCGTATTGTGTATTACAAAAACCCTTCACTTAAATCGAAAATTGCTTGGAGCATTGATGAAGACTCTATCGATGTAATTACTTACAACGAGCACTTCATAATCTCTGCTTGCGAGAAAACATGTCATCAGTGCTACTTTAGTACTCAATGACATTTTTTACTATTGTCCCATGATCAGTACTCTGATCAGTATGGTATCTATACTCGCAACAGCTTGGGAGTATTGGACATATCTGGTTGTTTTACATACCATGGAATACATGATTAATCCAAACACAAAAGTGTGTGGAATCTCCATCATGTATTTTGCTCATCAGTGTTTTGGGACACCAAGTCTTGCAAAAACTCTTTCCATGTGACTTCTGCAAGAATCACTCCTTGGCGATTTTAATGCTAAACTGTTTTAGCATCTTGTCAATATGTATTTTGTCTTAGCCCTATCAGGCAATTCTATCTCCGTAGATAATTTTGCCTAATATCGAGGCTACCTAGCCCAAGCACTTCATCGAAAAACTAATTTTCAATGAAATCCTAATTCGTGTCAAGAAATTTATATTATTTCCAATCAACAATGTATCAAGCACACAAAGTTTTAGAAATATTATTATGCGCCCACTTACTTTCTTGTAACCACAAGCATCTTCGTTATCCATTGATAAAATCAAACTCTTTTGACTATTTCATCAAAAACAAAGATTCCAACTCCATTTTGCTCTCTTCTGTCCATCGCTGGAACTCTGAAGTTTGAATACTCACTAGCATCCTCTGGATCGACAAAATACAGTGGACTATATCACATACATGTAGGAGATATGCCCTAGAGGCAATAATAAATGTTATTAATTATCTCCATGTTCATAATTAGGTTTATGTTCCATGCTATAACTGCAATGATTCTCGAGTCTGCAAATAAAACGAGGCTTGGAGGGAAACTCATGTGCACGTGTGGGATAATAAACGGTAAAATGTATTCCTAGTCAAGCCTCTATGACTGGCTCAAGTATTGCATGATGATCCTGTTTTCCTGATCATGGGCATGACTATGCCGGCAATTTTGAGGGCACAATTGTTGGTAGAACACTTGTGTTGAATCGACCCAAATTGATGTTATGCTATGAGATACATTCGTCATAAGTTAATGGTTAATAACACAGGAAGTTAATGTTTGCATAATTCCTTAGACCATGAGAGTATCGAGTTTCTTCATGCTTGCTTCATGAACTTTGGGGTTTGTTAAACGTCATCCGTAAATGGGTGGCTATTACGGCGGCTTACGGGTTCATGGAAAAGTATGTCAAGTAACTTGATAGCTCAAGATTGGGATTTGCTCCTCCGACGATGGAGAGATATCTCTGGGCCCTCTCGGTGTTACGGTATCCATCATCGTCTGGCCAGACACAGGGTGATTTGATCACAGGGATGCCGGAACACAGAACGAGAAAAGAGAACAATACCGGCAACGAGGTAACTGGCATAGTGGACAAGTTGTTGATTCACGGGGATGCCTACATGTCTCACCTCGGGTATTTGTAACATATCACGAAGCAACAGGAATAGCTCACGGCAACTGGAGGTTCACTCGAATATTTATTCGTGTGGGTATAGGGATCGATATGGGTGTCCACGGCTCCGATGTTGATCATTGATCGGAAGGGGTTCCGGGTCATGTCTATGCTTCACCGAACCTATAGGGTCACACGCTTAAGGGTCATCTATCTGTTGAATACTAGACAGGGAGTCTGAGAGAAAAACACCGAAAAAGTTTCGGACGCCGGAAAAGTTTCGGACAGCGGAAAAGTTCCGCAGAGAGAGGTCACCGGATGAGTTTCGGTGAAACTGGAAAAGTTGTTTCAGGGGATACCATAAAGTCAAATTGGTCTTGGCACATGCCTGATAATTCTTAGAGGGTGCCAGAATCATTCTGGAAACTTTCTGGAATTTTCCGGGATGAAAACCGGAAATGTTCCGGAGCTGCCGAAACCGCTTCAGATGCTTTTCGCAGATGAAATCACTAAACCGGAATTGTTCCGGCTCGCGTTGAAAATTATTTTGGTGGGTACTAGAATTGTTCTAAGCCCACATGAATATTTTCAGTTCGATCAGACGCTGAAAAATGTCGTCGTGAATAGTGAAAGCACTTTTTGGATATTTTTGAGAAAGGCATATTCCTTTTGAGAAAGGGATATTCCAAAGGCATATTCCTTTTGAGAAAGGGATATTCCCCTTGGGATTTCCTATAAATAGGAAGGGAGATGGCTGCCATCTTCTCATCCTTACTCTCATACACAAGCCATGCATGATCTGGCATTCTCTCTCCCTCCCAGCGAAATAGTTTCGTAGAGCCGAAAGGCTGTCTGGGTTCCGGCAGGAACTAGTTCTGGACGGCGAAGCCCTGCCGGATAGATGACACCGTATGTGTGCAACTCTGTAGAGAGATCGTAGTTTCGGTCTTAGTTCGAGAGTGCCTCCCGAAGGGCTGTCCGTGTGACCGTCCGAGTTTTAGAGGTCCTCCCGAAGGGCTGTCCGAGTGACAGTCTGAGTTTCGGAGGTCCTCCCGAAGGGCTGTCCGCGACACCGTCCGGGGGACTGTGCGACCGCCTCCCGGAGGGCTGTCTGCGGGGCAGATGAGGGTATACATCCTCGCGGTTGGGAGGTTGTAAAATCCTAGCTGCGGGGATCTGCACCGCCGTTCGTCATCGACTCTACTTCCGCTGCGCTACGAGTCGGTAACGAAAGTGATCAAACCTTGTATGCAGTCTCCATAGTGGTCCTGGGCTGGTGCGTAGGTCGGAAAATTTTTGTTTTCTGCTGCGTTACCCATCAGTGGCATCAAGAGCCGTGCTATGCGTAGATGCAGGTTGCGATCTAGAATACATAGAGATGTATGGGTGTTGCACAATATAACTAGGTAGTAGATGAGATCTATTGCTGAAAATTATTTGTGCGGGTAGCAGATGAAGTCTGTTACCCGATGTTTCTTGTTGCTTCCCTGGAATTTGCATATTTCTGATCTTGATAACAGTATGGTGGAGTTTCAATGTTCTGGCAATCCGCGATCCTGATTGATCAACGAAGTGCTAACAGTTCATTGAATTCCACCGTAGTTAAAAAGAAAGATGAAATTTTGCAGACGAAAGGGCAATGCAGATGTGATCTGCACGGGGGTCACGCGTATGACGAAGTTTAGTATGGGGCTCGAGATTTTATTATCTCGTGTTTCATACACCCTGGAATGTTAATCTAGCGACTTGGATTATCATGCTTGATGATGGACGTTGGTAGCTTCGGTTTGTTTCGAAACCTTAGAAGCCACGTAAAATAAAATTTTGCATGAACCGATTAGAGGCATCTAACTTGGTTTTGCAGGATGGTTTGCATGTGCATGTGATGTGGTATAGCAGTGTTCATAATAATTTGATTATGTATGAGATGACTATATGATGTAAATTGATTAACATGACCTGCGTGTCATGATTCGGCATGATGGCTGGAGCCATATGATTGCACTTTAATGACCTGCGTGTCAACCTTATGTAATGCACTTATTTTATTAGCTATAGAGATAGCAATATTATCTGGTGCACCGACAAGGTGGTGGCAATCTTCGCGAAGGTGAATACCGACGTGAATGCCGAAGACGAAGAAATACAAGACTTCTCCGTCGGAAGGGCTATACCATATCATGCTATTATGAATTGCCTGAGATGTTTATCCCTTATGATGCGCCCTTCTTGATTGCGCGGTAGTCGCTTTTATTAGGGTGATCTCTCACAAAAATATCAAGTAGTTAGTGTTCTCCCAAGTGTAGCACCGTCACGGCACCTATCTTTTCGGGGTGCGCCGTGTCACACGGGTACGAACGATTAGGGATGTGTGAGGCGGGTGAGTTGAGACCTCGCAGCGAGATCACTTGGTTGTCTTGATGTTCAGGCATGACCGTCATGAGCTCGGAACACACGCATCGAAAGATGAACAAGAGTCGCATGGAAGATGTGATTGGCAAGTTTGCCTACCGGTTGAGATTTTCGTCATCAGTGGTGTTACACCAATGGCGAACAATTGATACGTGGGTCTTGTATCACTCACAATCAATTATGAGAGATATTGATTTGAGTGGGAGCGCACTGTTGAATTAACTTGTTTAATTCTCAGTGCAATTAATTTTGAACACTGTCTAAGTGTGATTTGCATAATAGTTGTAGAATAATGGCTCGCGTTTCCACCTTCCCTATTAAAATTGAATAGCTGTTAAATATCTGGTTAAAACTTTACGGTTGGTAACGTAATGTGAGGATTGTCCTCTAGAGTGCCGAGAAGGATTTTGTCCTATCGCATACTTTCGGTATTCTCCCGCTAATGCTATGGATCATGTGACTCTCGTCCTTCGATCCAAAAGCTAGAATTCCTTTTCAGTCAAAGTGCAATATGTTTGCTTCCATGAGACCCGAACTTCGAAAGTTTGGATAGTTATGTGATATTCATGGAATCTGAAAATCATTTTCAGAGACAGACAAAGGCTAAAAGATATGAGATATCCAAAGCAATGTTTGTTTGCAAACTATTAGTAAAAGAGTTTACTATGCATTTGACTGATAAGAGAGGGATCCAGGAGAACGCCTGTCATATGATGAAAGGTGAATAAAACAACAACTTAAAGAGAAAGCAAGTGTCCGAAGGGTGTTAGTGAAACTTTCACGCCTAGGAAATCCGGGGCTAACGCCACTCTTAAGTTGGGTGCTTCTTCTGAGAGTAGGAGAAATACTAAAAGTTAAACTATTAGAAGTATAATGGAAAAAGGATAGAAGACTGGAATATCCAGCTCATGTATGAATGTCATACAGGTTTTTTGATGTATAGAAGGCTGGTCAAAGATATAGTTCTTGGGAATTATGGTTAAACATGTTAATCACTAATTCTTGGGTATTGTGAGTTAATCACAAAGATACCCGCTCGATTGCATTCTGTTGCAACTCGATGTAAGAACTACTATGGCCTGAGAGACTAGCCAGGAATGAGGTTTAGATACACGCAGGGAACATAGTAAATGTTACTATGACTTCCATCGGTGTATTCCCTATGTATTTACTTTCATAATTCATTTAGAGTTTCATACACTCTAGCCCTTTGCATAAGGTATTTTGCAAGAAGGTTGTTCATAAGAGAACTTTTGATGTTCGGTGTTATGAATAACATGAGGGACATACTTTCATTATGAATGAGATGTATGTTATGAATATTGATAATAATACATTACCTCTGGGTTTACTTTCATAATTCATTTAGAGTTTCATACACTCTAGCCCTTTGCATAAGGTATTTTGCAAGAAGGTTGTTCATAAGAGAACTTTTGATGTTCGGTGTTATGAATAACATAAGGGACATACTTTCATTATGAATGAGATGTATGTTATGAATATTGATAATAATACATTACCTCTGGGTTTACTTTCATAATTCATTTAGAGTTTCATACACTCTAGCCCTTTGCATAAGGTATTTTGCAAGAAGGTTATTCATAAGAGAACTTTTGATGTTCGGTGTTATGAATAACATGAAGGGCCATGCTTCCATACAGGATGGGATGTATGCTATGAATATTGATGGTAATATGATACATCCATAACACTGACGCTAAATGTCGCAAGACTAAAAGAATACCACACAAGTGTGGCACTGCATTTGGTCACATTGGAGAAACCCGCATGGAAAATTCCATTATGATGGATTTTGAAGTCGTTTGATTTTGAATCATCTGACACTTGCAACTTTCCTCTGAAAGGTGAAGTGACTGAAATACCGTTCACATGCCATAAGGAAAAAGCAAAGAACATATTGGTGATCATACATTATGATGTGTGTAGTCCAATAAATGTTGTTGCAAGTAGTGGATTTATCTATCTTCAGAAATGACTCAAGTAGATATATGGATATTTACTTGTTGAGACGTAAGTCTGGATCTTTTGAATTCATTCATAAGGTTTTCAAAAATGAAGTAGAAGTTATTGTAACGAGAAAATTATGTTTCTACAATTCGATTGCAGAAAGGAATATTTGAGTTACAAGTTTAGCGAATGTCTGATGAGTTGTGAAAGGGGGTTTCATAACTTGCACCTCCCGGAACACCACTGCAAGTGGAAAGTCCGTGAAGATGTAATCGAACCATTTATGACATGGTAAGATCAAAGATGACATAAATAGATTTGCCATTATCATTTTTAAAGAGTGATGCTTTAGAGACTGCGGCTTTTACACTGAAAAGAGCCTCATCGGGTCTGTTGAAATAACGTCATG
This sequence comes from Elymus sibiricus, assembly GCA_039707655.1. NCBI lineage: Eukaryota > Viridiplantae > Streptophyta > Magnoliopsida > Poales > Poaceae > Elymus > Elymus sibiricus. Next base: position 25,316,387 of record CM077667.1, read on the forward strand.
GTATGGTACGCCCAACCATGTTATATCTTTTCTTAACATTTGGAATATGGGGCTTGTGTAAAAGGTTACAAACCTATTCCAAATCAGACAAGTGCTACTTTGTAGGTTATCCCAAGTAAATGGGTATTCCTCCCTCACAATACCGAGGCAAATAAGTTTGCCACAAAGAACGGTATGCTTTTTGAAGGAAATAGTTCTTTCAAAAAGGGTGAGTGGGAGAACAGTGCAACTCGACGAGATAAACAGTATCTTCATCGTCAGATCAAAGGAAAGGAACCTTGGAAGTGATTCCAGGGTTTCCTACTGCGACTGATACGGAAGTCTCTACAATAAAATGTATGGACTTCGGTCGAACTTGCAGCTGAACCTCGTAGGCAAGGCTCGTGCAAACCTCTCAGGTGCGCAAACGAGATATTGTTGTTGGACAACAGTATACCTATGATACACAAGGAAGCGGTGATGGGCCCTGACTCCGGAATTGGCTAAATGCCAATACAATCTGAGATAGTTTCCATATAAGTGATTCGAGATTAAAATCTTGATACACCTTTCGGAAGACTTAGAGTCTAACGAAAATTTATGGAACTAAAAACTGATACGGATAAAAATGTTTTATCCATATAGCTCGACTTGTTGAAATAACAAGTTCAAGGAGTTGACTACGATGAGGTTGATTCACCGTAGCGATGCTTAAAGTCGGTTCGGGTTGAACTAGCAATTAATACATATTTCAATCATGAGATATGAAACATGGATGACAAAAGGATTTCCATCTGATGGAAATGAAACCTAGGACTTGTATGTGATACAGTCCGAAGTAATTTGTCGATACAGAGGATGCTAGTAAGTATGCAAACTTCAGAGTTCCAGCGATGGACAGAAGAGAGCAAAGTGGAGTTGGAATCTTTGTTTTTGATGGAATGGTCAAAGGGGTTTGACTTCATCAAATGGGTATCGAAGATGCTTGTGATTCAAGAAAGTAAGTGGGAGCATAATAATATTTCTAAAAACCGTGTGTACTTGACACATTGTTAATTGGAAATAAATTTCTTGACACAAATTAGGACTTCATTTGAAAATAGTTTTTCGATGAAGTGCTTAGGCTAAATAGCCTCAATATTAGGCATGATGATCTATGGAGATAGATTTACCTAATGGGGCTGAGCAAAAAAAAAATACATATTGACAAAATGCTAAAACCTTTTAGCATTTAAAACGCCAAGGAGTGATTCTTGCCGAAGTCACATGGAAAGAGTTTTTGCAAAACTCGGTGTCCCAAAACACTGATGAGCAAAATACATGATGGTGATTCCATACACTCTTGTGTTTGGATTAATCATGTATTCCATGGTATGTAAAACAACCAGATATGTCCAATACTCCAAAGTTGTTGCGAGTATAGATACCAAAGTGATCAAAGTACTGATCATGGGACAACAGTGAAAGATGTCATTGAGTGCTAGAGCAGTACTGATGACATGTTTTCTCGCAAGCGGAGATCATGAAGAGTTCGTTGTAAAAGGTTACATCGATACAGTCTTCATCTATGCTCCATGCGATTTTCGATTTAAGTGAAGGGTTTTGTGTAATACACAATATGGTGGCACGGTAGTTGGAAATTGTTCCAAACAAGATACTGTGGCGAATTCTATAACAAAGGCTAAGTATGTTGACGCTTTAGAAGCGACAAAGAAGTTGTTGAATCATATAGTTCATTCATGAACTTAGTATGATTCCAAGATGGCTTTGGTCTGTGGGACACTATTGCAGATAGTTGCTCCATAGCTCAGTCTGAGGAATCAGGTTTCGACCAATGATTCACACATATGCAAAGCCAAGTCCACACAAAATATGAATTTTGTGAAAGCGTGAAAACGCGAGGATATGCAAAGTTACACACGGAGCTGAAGTCGTCAGATCCGTTGGACATCAGGCTATACCAAATGCGAAGCATATTTTACACCAGTATGCCATAGGTGTAAAGTGCATTAGCATAGACTAGATTATTGACTCTAGTGCAAGTGGGAGTCTGTAGGAGATATGCCCTAGAGGCAATAATAAATGTTATTAATTATCTCCATGTTCATAATTAGGTTTATGTTCCATGCTATAACTGCAATGATTCTCGAGTCTGCAAATAAAACGAGGCTTGGAGGGAAACTCATGTGCACGTGTGGGATAATAAACGGTAAAATGTATTCCTAGTCAAGCCTCTATGACTGGCTCAAGTATTGCATGATGATCCTGTTTTCCTGATCATGGGCATGACTATGCCGGCAATTTTGAGGGCACAATTGTTGGTAGAACACTTGTGTTGAATCGACCCAAATTGATGTTATGCTATGAGATACATTCGTCATAAGTTAATGGTTAATAACACAGGAAGTTAATGTTTGCATAATTCCTTAGACCATGAGAGTATCGAGTTTCTTCATGCTTGCTTCATGAACTTTAGGGTTTGTTAAACGTCATCCGTAAATGGGTGGCTATTACGGCGGCTTACGGGTTCATGGAAAAGTATGTCAAGTAACTTGATAGCTCAAGATTGGGATTTGCTCCTCCGACGATGGAGAGATATCTCTGGGCCCTCTCGGTGTTACGGTATCCATCAACACAGGGTGATTTGATCACAGGGATGCCGGAACACAGAACGAGAAAAGAGAACAATACCGGCAACGAGGTAACTGGCATAGTGGACAAGTTGTTGATTCACGGGGATGCCTACATGTCTCACCTCGGGTATTTGTAACATATCACGAAGCAACAGGAATAGCTCACGGCAACTGGAGGTTCACTCGAATATTTATTCGTGTGGGTATAGGGATCGATATGGGTGTCCACGGCTCCGATGTTGATCATTGATCGGAAGGGGTTCCGGGTCATGTCTATGCTTCACCGAACCTATAGGGTCACACGCTTAAGGGTCATCTATCTGTTGAATACTAGACAGGGAGTCTGAGAGAAAAACACCGAAAAAGTTTCGGACGCCGGAAAAGTTTCGGACAGCGGAAAAGTTCCGCAGAGAGAGGTCACCGGATGAGTTTCGGTGAAACTGGAAAAGTTGTTTCAGGGGATACCATAAAGTCAAATTGGTCTTGGCACATGCCTGATAATTCTTAGAGGGTGCCAGAATCATTCTGGAAACTTTCTGGAATTTTCCGGGATGAAAACCGGAAATGTTCCGGAGCTGCCGAAACCGCTTCAGATGCTTTTCGCAGATGAAATCACTAAACCGGAATTGTTCCGGCTCGCGTTGAAAATTATTTTGGTGGGTACTAGAATTGTTCTAAGCCCACATGAATATTTTCAGTTCGATCAGACGCTGAAAAATGTCGTCGTGAATAGTGAAAGCACTTTTTGGATATTTTTGAGAAAGGCATATTCCTTTTGAGAAAGGGATATTCCAAAGGCATATTCCTTTTGATAAAGGGATATTCCCATTGGGATTTCCTATAAATAGGAAGGGAGATGGCTGCCATCTTCTCATCCTTACTCTCATACACCAGCCATGCATGATCTGGCATTGTCTCTCCCTCCCAGCGAAATAGTTTCGTAGAGCCGAAAGGCTGTCTGGGTTCCGGCAGGAACTAGTTCTGGACGGCGAAGCCCTGCCGGATAGATGACACCGTATGTGTGCAACTCTGTAGAGAGATCGTAGTTTCGGTCTTAGTTCGAGAGTGCCTCCCGAAGGGCTGTCCGTGTGACCGTCCGAGTTTTAGAGGTCCTCCCGAAGGGCTGTCCGAGTGACAGTCTGAGTTTCGGAGGTCCTCCCGAAGGGCTGTCCGCGACACCGTCCGGGGGACTGTGCGACCGCCTCCCGGAGGGCTGTCTGCGGGGCAGATGAGGGTATACATCCTCGCGGTTGGGAGGTTGTAAAATCCTAGCTGCGGGGATCTGCACCGCCGTTCGTCATCGACTCTACTTCCGCTGCGCTACGAGTCGGTAACGAAAGTGATCAAACCTTGTATGCAGTCTCCATAGTGGTCCTGGGCTGGTGCGTAGGTCGGAAAATTTTTGTTTTCTGCTGCGTTACCCATCAGTACAAGTACTTGGTTTTATTTCCATCTCTTGGAAATCCTTTTGGCATCCGTGTATCATATCTCATGATTGAAATATGTATTAATTGCTAGTTTAATCCGAACCGACTTTAAGCATCGCTACGGAGAGACAATCTCACCGTAGTTAATTCCTTGAATTTGTTATAAGCAACTAGTCGATCTTTATGGATAAAACATTTTTATCCGTAACAGTTTATAGCTCCATTAATATTCGTTGGACTCTAAGTCTTCCGAAAGGTGTATCAAGATTTTAATCTTGAATCATTTATATGGAAACTATCTCGGATTGTATTGGCATTTAGCCAATTCCGGAGTCAGGGCCCATCAACGCTTCCTTGTGTATCGTAGGCATACTGTTGTCTAACAACAATATCTCATTTGCACACCTAAGAGGTTTGCATTTGTTCTGCCTACGTGGTTCAACTGCAAGTTCGACCGAAGTCCATACGTCTCATGTAGAGGCTTCCGTATCAGTCACAGTAGGAAACTCTGGAATCACTTCCATGGTTTCTTTCCCTTGACCTGATGACGAAGATACTATTATCTCGTCGAGTTGCACTGTCCTCCCACTCACCTTTTTGCAAGAACCATTTTCTTCAAAATCATACCATCCTTTGTGGCAAACATTTTGCCTCGGTATAGTGATGGAGGAATACCCAATAACTTGGGATAACCTACAAAGTAGAACTTGTCTGATTTGGAATAGGTTTGTAAACATTTTACACAAGCCCCATATTACAAATGTTAAGAAAAGATATAACATGGTTGGGTGAACCATACCATGGCGTTATTTCAACAGATCTGATGGCGCTCTTTTCAGTGTAAAAGCCGCAGTCTCTAAAGCATTACTTTAAAAGGGATAATGGCAAATTGATTTATGTCATCTTTGATCTTACCATGTCATAAATGGTTTGATTACATCTTCACGGACATTCCACTAACAGTGGTGTTCCGGGAGGTGTAAGTTATGAAACTATTTTCATAACTCATCAGACATTCGCTAAACTTCTAACTCAAATATTCCTTTCCGCAATCTAATTGTAGAAACATAATTTTCTTGTTACAATAATTTTTACTTCATTTTTGAAAACCTTTCGAATGATTTCAAAAGATCCAGACTTATGTCTCATAAAGTAAATATCCATATATCTACTTGAGTCATTTCTGAAGATAGACAAATCCACTGCTAGCAACAACATTTATCGGACTACACACATCATAATGTATGATCACCAATAAGTTTGTTGCTCGTTCCTTATGGCCTGTGAACGGTATCTTAGTCACTTCACTCTTCGGACGAAAGCTGCAAGTGTCAGATGATTCATAATCAAATGACTTCAAAATCCATCATTATGGAATTTCTCCATGTGGGTTTCTCCAATGTGACCAAATGCAGTGCCACACATATGTGGTATTCTTTTAGTCTTGCAAAATTTAGCGTTAGTGTCACGGATGTATTATATTATTATCAATATTCATAACATACATCATATTCATAATGGAAGTATGGCCCTTACGTTATTCATAACACCGAACAACAATTGTTCTATCATGAACAACCTTCTTGCAACAAACATTATGCAATGGGCTAGAGTGAATAAAACTCTAAAATGAATTTTGAAAATAAAAAGAGAGGTAATACACCGATGGAAGGTATAGCAACTTTTACTATGTTCCCAGCGCGTATCTTAACCTCATTACTGGCAAGTCTTTTCGGCCGTAGTAGTTCTTGCATCGAGTCGCAACAGAATGCAATCAAGCGGGTATTTATATGATTACCTTTTAATCACCATACCCAAGAATCCGTGATTAACATGTTTAATCATAATTCCCAAGAATTGTATCTTTGACCAGCCTTCCATACATCTATAACTCGTATGCCATTCATACATGAGCTGGATATTCCAGTCTTCTTTCTATTTGCCTTTATACTTCCAACAGTTTAACTTCCAGTATTTCTCCTACTCTCAGAAGAAGCATCCAACTTTAAGAGTGGCGTTAGCCCTGGACTTCCTAGGCGTGTAAGTCATACTAACACCCTTTGGACATTTCCTTTCTCTTTGAGTTGTTGTTTTATTCACCTTCATCATATGACAAGCGTTCTTCTGGATCCCTCCTTCATTAGTCTAATGCACAGTAAAGACTTTACTAATACTTTGCAAAACAAACATTGTTTTGGATATCTCATATCTTTTATCCTTTATTTGTGTCTGAAAATAATTTTCAGTTCCATGAATATCACATAACTATCCCAAACTTTTGAAGTTCGGGTCTCATGGAAACAAACATATTGCACTTGACCGTAACGGAATTCTAGCTTTTGGATCATAGGACGAGAGTCACATCATCCATAGCATTAGCGGGAGAATACCGAAAAGCATGCGATAGGACAAAGTCCTTCTCAGCACTCTTGAGGACAATCCTCACATTACGCTACCAATCGTAAAGATTAACCAGATAAATAATAGCTTATTCAATTTTAATAGGGAAGGTGGAAATGCGAGCCAATATTCTACAAGTATTATGCAAATTTCACTTGGACAATGTTCATAATTAATTGCACCAAGATTTAAACAAGTTAATTCTACAGTGCGCTCCCACTCAAATCAATATCTCTCATAATTGATTTTGAGCGATTCAAGATCCAAATTACAATTCAACGCCAAGGATGTATCCATCTCAAGTGACGAGAATTGCAATCGGTAGGACAACTTGCCAATCACATCTCTATGTGACTCTTGTTCATCTTTCGATGGGTGTGTTCCGAGCTCAGGACGATCCTCCGGAACGTCAAGACAACCAAGTGATCTCGTAGCGAGGTCTCAACTCACCCGCCTCACACTTCTCTAATCGTTCGTACCCATGTATCCATGTGATACCCCGAAGAGATAGGTGCCGTGACGGTGCTACACTTGGGAGAACACTAACTACTTGATATTTTAAGTGAGAGATCACCCTAATAAAAAGCGACTACCGCGCAATCAAAGGATGCATCATAAGGGATAAACATCTCAGGCAATTCATAATAGCATGATATGGTATAGCCCTTTCTGACGGAGAAGTCTTTAATTTCTTCGTCTTCGGCATTCGCGTCGGTGTTCACCTTCATGATGTTTGCCACCACCTTGTCGATGCAATAAATAATACTGCTATCTCTATAGCTAATAAAATAATGCATTATAACAAGGTTGATACACAGGTCAATTAAAGTGACAATCATATGGCTACAGCCATCATGCCGAATCATAACACGCAGGTCATGTTAATTTACATTATATAGTCATCTCATACATAATCAAATTAAATATGAGAACTGCTATACCATATCACATGCACATCCTGCAAAACCAAGTTAGACGCCTCTAATCGGTTTATGCAAAATTTTATTTTACGTGGCTTCTAAGGTTTCGAAACAAACCGAAGCTACCAACGTTCATCATCAAGTATGATTATTCAAGTTGCTAGATTAACTTTGCGGGGCGTATGAAACACGAGATAATAAAATCTCGAGCCCCATACTGAACTTCGTCATATGCAAGAACCCTGTGCAGATCATATCTGCATTGCCCTTTAGTCTGCGAAACATCCATCTTTCTTTAACTATGGCAGAACCCAAAGACACTGAAGCACTTCGTTGATCTGTCAACCAGCATACTCAGGAGCAGCATGGAAGGATCGCGGATTGCCAGAACTTTGTGAGACTCCACCATGCCGTCAAGATCAGGACTACGCAAATTCAAGGGAAGCAACAAGAACATCGGGTAATAGATTTCATCTGCTACCCGCACAAATAAATTTCAGTAATAGAACTCATCTACTACAAATTATATTATGCAACACCCATACATCTCTATGTATTCTAGATCGTAATATGCATCTACGCATAGCACGGCTCATGATGCCACTGTTGAGGAACGCGACAGAAAACAAAAAAAATCGGTACAGCGAGCACGCCCAGGATCACTATGGAGATGCATACAAGGTTTGATCTGATCGTTGCCGACTCGTAGCGCAACGGAAGTAGAGTCGATGTTGATCGTCGGTGCAGATCCCCGCAGCTAGGATTTACAACCTCCCAACCGCGAGATGTTCTTCCTCATCTGTTCCTCGGACAGCCCTTCGGGAGGCGGTCAGACAGTCCCCTGGACGATGTCACGGACAGCCCTTCGGGAGGACCCTCGAAACTCGGACGGTATCTCGGACAGCCCTTCGGGAGGACCCTCGAACAGACCCTCGGGCAAAAGAATGAATCTACGACCTCTCTACGGGGTTGCACATATACGGTGTTAGCTATCCGGCAGGGCTTCGCTGTCCAGAACTAGTTCCCACCGGAACTCAAACAGCCTTTCGGCTCTATGAAACTATTTCGCTGGGAGGGAGAGAGAAAGCCAGATCATGCATGGCATGTGTATGTAAGAAAGTGTGAGTGTGGAGAGCTCCTCTCCACCTCCTTTTATAGGAAAAACCCAAGGGGTAGGGGGTACTTGAAATACCCAAAATGCCCATGAATGGAGTCCTTCACAAGGGCATAAAGGGGAAGCCAAGTGGGCAAGTGGGGCTCCATGGAGGAGCCACACCTTGGCCGGCCACCCCATGTGGGTCCCCCCAAAAGGGGTTCCCATCCATCCATGTCATCCCCTAGATCTTTTGAGCAAAGCCCCAAAAATTGGCTTTCCAAAAAGTAACCATAAAGTGCTTTTCACTATTCACGGAAACATTTTTCCACGATCGTTAAATCCAAAAATATTTATGTGGGCCTAGAACATTTCCAATACCCCCTAAAATAAGGGATAATTGGTTTTATGCCCCTAGTTGGGTCACACTCGGCAGGTTTACCCCTAGATTCCGAAAACACTCGGTCCCACCCAAACCACTTTGCTCCTCTTATGCTTTTGCCCTTTGACCGTTTGACCGTCACTTTGAAAACTTCATAAAAAATTCATACTAACTTAGAAAAATTCAAATAAGATATCAAAATATTCAGAAAAACATCACCTATATGTGCATGTCATTTGCATTCATGAAAAAAGTGTTGGCCAGTTCCCATCTCAGTTTTAGCTCATATGATCTTAGCATGAATAGTAAAATCTAAAAAAATTCAAAAAATTCTAAAATTTTTTGGTTGCAAAGTTTGACCAATGTTTTGAGTGCTTGCCAAGTTTCATAACAGAATGACATTCGTGGAAGTGGTGGCAAAAAAATGAAATTTTGGAGCATTGATCTTCATTTTTTTGCCACGACTTCCACGAATGTCATTCCCTTATGAAACTTGGCAAGCACTCAAAACATTGGTCAAAGTTTGCCACCAAAAAAATTTAGATTTTTTTGAATTTTTTTAGATTTCACTGTTCATGCTAAGGTCATATAAGCTAAAACTGAGATGGGCACTGGCCAACAATTTTTTCATGAATGCAAATAACATGCACATAGAGGTGATGTTTTTATGAACATTTTGATATCTTATTTTAATTTTTCTGAGTTAGTATGAATTTTTTATGAAGTTTTCAAAGTGACGATCAAACGGTCAAAGGGCAAAAGCAAGAGAGGAGCAAAGTGGTTTGGGCGGGAACGAGTGTTTTCGGAAACTAGGGGTAAACCTGTCGAGTGGGACACAACTAAGGGCACCAACTTAATTATCCCCTAAAATAATTTTGGACGCGTTCCGAAACAATTCCGGATCAGTGATTTTCATCAGCGAAAAGCAACCAAAGCGGTTCTAGCAGCTCTGGAACATTTTCGGTTTTTTCTCCGGAAAAATTCCAGAAGTTTCCAGAAAAATTCTGGCACCCTCCAAGAATTTCCAGGCATGTGCCGAAACCATTTTGACTTAATGGTATACCCCGAAACAACTTTTCGGTTTTACCGAAATCATTCCGGTGTTCTCTCTCCGGAACTCTTCCGTTGTCTCCGAAACTTTTCCGGTGACTTTCTCTCAGACTTCCTGTCTAGTATTTAGTAGAGAGATGACCCTTAAGCGTGTGACCCTATAGGTTCAGTGAAGTATAGACTTGACCGGAACACTTTCCGATCAATGCTCAACATCGAAGCCGTGGACACCCATATTGACCCCTATACCCACACGAATAAATATCCAAGTGAACCTCCAGTTGCCGTGTGCTATTCCTTTTACTTCGCGATATGTTACAAACACCCGAGGTGAGATTTATCGGCATCCCCGTGGATCAACAACTTGTCAACTATGCCAGTTACCTCGTTACCGGTTTTGTTCTCTTTTCTCGTTCCCGTGTTCCGGCATCCCTGTGATCAAATCACAATGTGTCTGGCCAGACGATGGTGGATACCGTAACACCGAGAGGGCCCAAAGAATATCATTCCATCGTCGGAGGAGCAAATCCCAATCTTGAGCTATCAAGTCCTTTGTCACACTTTTCCATGAACCTATAAGCCGCCGTAATAGCCACCCATTTACGGATGACGTTTAACAAACCCCAAAGTTCATGAAACAAGCATGAAGAAACTCGATACTCTCATGGTCTAAGGAATCATGCAAATGTTAACTTTCTCTGTGTTATTAACCATTAACTTTTGACGAATGTATCTCATAGCATAACATCAATTCGGCTCGATTCAACACAAATGTTCTTCTAACATTGTGCCCTCAAAATTGCCGGCATAGCCATGCCCATGATCAGAAAAACAGGATCATCATGTAATACTTGAGCCGGTCTTAGAGGCATGACTAGGAATACATTTTACCGTTTATTATTCCACACGTGCATATGAGTTTTCCTCCAAGCCTCGTGGTTATTGCAGACTCGAGAACCATAGCAGTTATAGCATGGAATATAAAATTAATTAGGAACATGGGGTTAAATAATAACATTTATTATTGCTTCTAGGGCATATCTCTTACAGAACTCACTCGCGCTGGGAAGCCGCCGCGCACCAGGGAGCTGCTGGTGAGGGGCTGCCGGAATACTGGCACCCTAAGGAGGGATTATTAGTTTTAGTATTGTTCATTTTCAATTTTATGCATTGTACGTAGTAGTTAAGTATCATCACGTATATGTGATGATATTATATATATTGTGTGATGAACTACTGAACAATTAATATATATTATGAATTTTTTATTTCTGTCAGTTTTCGTACTAATTTCTATCTAACTGTTACCATCCACATGAACAGAATGGAAAGCATAGACACATTAAAATAGAACAATATACAAGAACGGAAAACAGAGTACATACATTGAAACAGAGCAATATTATGATTGCTGTGAACACATAGCGATCAACGTCGAAACGACTCAACAAAATAAAACGCGTCCATGACCACCACCCTTGCCTACGGTAGCTCTTGGTTCTACCTGAAGTAGTGCAGGCGTTCGTCCAAGCGGTTGACACGCTCGCGGGTCATCTGGAGCGCGATCTCGAGCTCCAAGTTGGCTATTTCATCGGAGATCGTCAGCTTGAGGATGCGACGGCCATGTTCCTCTACTGCGCCTAGGTGGACACCTGGACCAAGGAGGTGCTCGAGCCTAGCGACCAGCGCGTTGGCATTGAGCGGGCCGCGGACAAGGCGAACGGCGCGACCCATGCGAACGGCGCGGCCGGTGTCCGGTGCAAGTATGGCGCGGCCGGCCTCTGGTGCAAGTATGCCGCGGACGGACTCTGCCCACTCCTGGTGAGGAATGGGGCTACTGACAGGTCGTGTACCCAGCTGCAATGCCCTGTCGACAGCAGGCAAGCGCCGATGGATCCGCTCTTGCTGTGCGGCGCGCCGCGCCTCTCGCTCTGCAGCGCTCCATCGGTCTCGCTGTGCGGCGAGCCGCAGCCTATCGGCGCGGACGCGCCTATCATGCTCTGCGGCGCACCACCGATCATGTTGTGCGGCGAGTTGCAGCCTCTCGGTGCTGACATGCCTACCTTGATCCGCGGTGCTGAAGCGCCATGCGCCAAGGGTCTGCTCAACCTTGGCGATGACGCGCGGCACGGCATCGTCCATCGCGTTGCCGGGGACGCCCTCGGCCTCGACGGGCCGTGGCGCCTGGTTGTATTCCTCGTCGAGGAGGTTGATGGCAGAGGCGGCGCTTCGGTGGGTTGGCATGCTTGGAAAAGGTAGAGGGGCTATAGGCTACGCTTGTGCCACGGTGTGTCGCGCGCCGCATAGGCTTATGCGCAATCGCTGTGTGGCGGCGGGAAACCGATGAGGAAGTGGCGAAAAACGATGACGTGTTCATAAAATGCAATCAGTTAAGGGAAACTTAGCATAGAAGAAAGCGCGAGCTTGCACGACGCATGCGCGCACATTGCTCGCCCACGGGTGTGATCCATATACTTGTGTGCCTAACAGAGCACACTATTCACAATAAAGAATATTGTTCTGTACACAGAGAGCGTAACTGTTGTGCAGACTGAGCAAATTACATGGCAAACGATTAAACTAAGGAACACGTCGATGATGATTTCAAAAATCACAGACAATTATTTATCAGCAAGTGTTTGCCCAGAACACACACAACTTATTAGCAGGAAATGTATGTATTATTATCGGTCTTCCCACACAATTAGCCGGTGCACACTACACCACGACACTACAAAGGCGACATGCATCTGTTGGTATAGGTGAGCATCGCCGACACTTTTTTTGTCCCAAACTATACCGACACACAATATGTCAGAGTTATATAAGCTCATGACACATTATCCGTCGGCAAAACTCCATAGGAGCACCGACGTAATTTCTGTCGGTAGATAGAGCCTTTAGCGGTTACTAGTGTGTCGCCGATTCATGGGGTCACAAAAAGTGTCGGCGTTGTTCACCTCCGCCCACGCCCAAAAATATGGCGCGAAAAGAGAGCCAAGCGCGTGCCATGCGAGCAGAAAAAAAAGGAAAAGAAAAGAAAAAAACCCTTCGATCCCCAAATCCCGGAAAAAAATCCTATGAGACCAGGTCTCATAGGCAAGCTTGTGAGGCCTTATTGGATGATTGACACGTGGCAACTCCAATCTTCCCAGTTCCAATCCTAACCTTCTTCCGTGGGCTCGAACAGGTACGTATACGTACGTATCTCCAAAGAGTTACGTTTTTATATCGCAGACGTCCATGACCGGCACGCAAGGACTCTGGCGACGTCCGCGTGCCAGGACTCACCAACGAGTACTCGACTACTCGTCCATGACCGCGTCGACCGCGCCCAAGGATCAGGTCCCCGCCATCGAGTCAGAGGAGCTCGTCGCCGCCGGTCCTGACTGTGACCATCTGTCGTCCATGACCGGCCGGCCCAGAGGACCTCGACGGGCTGCTCGTTCATGGTGGCCAGATGGCACGTTGCTGGCCTGTCGCGTTCATGCCGTCCACGCGCGAAGATGGTGACCGGAACAACTCCTCGTCGACCGTGGCGCCGAGATGCATCAAGCTGCTCCCTGTCGCTCACGCTCTACCTGAACGTCATCAGCATGTTCATGTCATCCCTGCTGTGCTGCAACTACTGCGGGCTGATGAGCGCACCTAAGCCTTCTTGGCCTGATTGCACGCATATAGCTTGCACATCCGAAGTTCATGGTGCCCATGGATCCCTCTAGGCATATGCAATCATTATCAGTTCATGTAGAATCTGGATGAACATATACTGCTCCCTGCACATTTAGTATTTCTGTGTACATGTCTAATAAGGAAAAATCCACAAAATATAAATATAAAAGAAACACACACATGAGCTCATTGCTGCAAGTAAATTGCATAGAATGATTTCTGAAGCATGACAAGACACACATACATTCATATCGATGTGTTTTGTTGGCATGATAATCCATGGAACATCCACTAAAATTATAATATTTGTTTACATGTCTCTAAAGAAAATTCCACACAATAAAGAGGAAAAGGACACATGAGCTTGTTTCTACTGCAGTTGCCTAAATTTCTTCTGATTTATATGATGAGTACAACACATGTCACCCCTGGAACCTGCTTGTACTTGTTCCTTCGTTGAAATCCAATCGCCGAACATTAGACAGTGTTGGGTTATCTTCATCACCTTGAAGCAATAGACTTGTAAATTCCCCTGGGATAGTTGGTGGAGCATACAACACAGAATAATCACCAAACGACATGGATATAGCCGATGATGGAGCTATATTTTGAAAAGAAGCATTCTGGTTTGATGACCCCTGTTTCAGTAAAAAGAATGAAATAGATTATGTCACCATGTCAAAATATGAACCATATAGTACAAACATTTACTAATATGCTTACGGGAAATTGTGATCGTCCAGTCATATTTGTTGTTAATTCCATTGCATGATTGAATGACCCCTGTTCCAAAAAGAAGGATGTGATAAATATGTCACCATGTCAAATACGAATCGTACAGTATAAATTTGTACTGATATGCTTACAGGGAATTCTAAGAGTCCAAGTGGATGTGTTGTTAATTCCCTTGTACGTGACACTGACGAATGTCCTATACCTCCCTCTGCACATTTTGTTTTTTATTTGTATGTATACAAAAATGTGAGAGCACATTTCAGACATAGGAAAATAAACAGTAAACATACCTTTCTCTGATGTACGGTCCAATGACCCGTTAGCAACAAAAAAGAATAGAATAAATTTTGTCACCAAGTCAAAATAAGAATTATATAGTATAAACATTTGCTGATATGCTTACGAATAATTCTGAAGGTCCAATCGGATGTGTTGTTACTTCCGTTGCAAGAGGCACTGTCGAATGTTCTATACCTCCCCCTGCACATTTTGTTTGTTTGTTTAAGATGGGAAACTACTTGGACCTAGGTGAATAAACAGTAAATGTACCTTTCTCTGATGTAGCATTACGTTCTCCTTTCTTTGATGTGGCCTTACCATTTCCTTTCTTTGATGTAGCCTTACCTTTTCCTTTCTTTGGTGCTTCCAGTGCATCTTTTGAACGTTTCTCCATTGAACCTTTTTTCCGTTTAGGGGCTCGAAATGATACCCGTGTTTTCTCAGCATCTTCGGTAAATTCAGCATAACATTCTGTCTCCTCATTTTCATCCATGCTTTCCTTGCTTAGCAACTCACATACTTCAGAAGCCAACTTATCAATACCATTGTCTAGGTGTCGAAGAACCTCCTTTGAGGGTTTACACTTCAATGCAAGTGCCATCATCTTTCGAGAAATTTGGGCACACTGCAATTCTGAACTATCAGTGTCCCCTAGTTTATAATTGAAGATATCTTGTTTTGCATACTTTGTCCATCTATTCATTATGTACTGGCTTGGCAAGGTGACAATATTACAGTGATTATAAACTTTATGAGCATGCTTGCACAGAATACCTACAAAATTAATGTAAAACCATTTGGTCAATCCTAGAATCTCATATTCAGGAGGCGATGGATGAAGAATGTATACATACCTACACATCCATACAACTTACAAGAACAAGATATCTCCAAAGTTGTTGGGTTAAAATCCACCACGGCTTCACCATCCTCTCGATAAAAGGATTTAACGTTGTAGGTGTGGATTGTGCTTTCATTAGACAACAGAGTGCATGACCAAGTAAACTGCCTCTGAAATTCCGCTTCAAAATAAGCATAGAGTTTTCTCGTGTACGATGCCGCTGCCACCTTCAACAAAGGATGTCTAGGTATGCAAAGCACTGGATCTGTATGGCGTGATTTAAAATCTTCATATTTTTCTTTCCGTCGAAGACGTGCAACACACTTGTCATATTCTTCTAGCAACTCTGAAAGCGACAGTTTTCCATTGAATGTTGTTTTGAAGGCATTGTTCATCCCTTCACTCCTCTGAGTTGATGTCATGTCCGCATTAAATGAATCTCGCCTATATACGGTTGCCCATTTCTCACGAAATTTGAACATGTTGTTAATCCAAGAATTATCCTCAAGGCTATACTTAACCAATAAATCATGCCATCTTAATTCAAAATGTGCAACTGACCTTTCTGAAATCAAGTCGATCATTTGTTTATCAACATCTAGTAGTTGTCGTTGTGATCTTAACATGTGTGCCTTGTCCGGAGATACCATATGATGATTGTGCTCAATGATAGCCTTCTGAATCATCCAAACACCTGCCGGAGTAATAAGGAACTGAACACGAGCTTTGCAATCTGTCCTCGTACAAGCTTGTTCTTTCCTCGTCTCATGTGTGCTATGTTTTTCTTTCACTCCTTCCTTACTACAAACTAAATACCTAGCAGATAAGGTATCATCTGATCTGCTCTCGTTTTTTTGTGTGTCCACCTGACACTGAATCCTTTCTTTTTTGCATACCCGTTATAGAACTTGTATGCCTCATCCTCAGAGTGAAAACACATCCCTTTCTTTGGCACAATCTGATTTGAAGATGCATTCGCATGATCCTGTTACACACATGAAATACACCGACTCCATCAGCATTGTATTATAAATATTTTTTTAAAGTCCATGCACTTTTTATACTAAAAGTTTGGTATACATTGTAGTATTTTTTACCTTGTCAGTCACACAGTTTTCTTCTCCTTTGTCATTGTTTTTGCTCGGTGTCATAGGCTCACGGCTCGACTCATACATTGTGTTGTTCCTCGTTACAGGATGCAACACTTCCTGTCCTTCCAGACATTGGAACTGCATAATCTCAAACATCCTTAACTTAATCACTTTCAAGTTTGATTCTACAACATATGATATTATACTTTGGCCTAACATCGGACTACTACATGGTTATCAGTGGCTAGCATGACTAAGTACGCATGCATGATGCATGCACGGGAGTACTGAAATTGATCAACCAAGCTAGCACATGGCTATTCACATGCAGGCATGCTCACCCTGGACGGAGTAGTCCTCGACGAGGAGTACGACCAGCCTCCGGCATCGTCCTCTGCTATGGTCGCTGTCGTCGTACGGCTGCTGTCTCGCACGGCCGCCACCGCCGTGGACTTCGTCCGCCCGTCCTCTACACCTTGCCGCACGGCCGCCACCGCCGTGGACTTCGTGACCGTCCTCCACACCTTGCCGCACAGCCGCCGCCAACGCGGACTTGGTCCGGCCGTCCCCCCATGACGCCTTGGCGCACGGCCATAAGGAACATGATGTCCGTCGGGCCGACAGCGTGGCGTGCAGCCGCCATGGATGGGCGGTCTGACTGGCCGTCGGTGATGACGTCCTCCTGCGCGGTCAGTGCAGCCATGGACGACAAATCATCGCGACGTCGTGCTGCGCGGCCGCCGCCCCAAAGTCCTTGGACGTGGCCGCCATGGACGTGAGACCGAGAACAATAAAAACCTAACTCTTTGGAGTCACGTACCTGTTGGAGCCCATGAAGGAAGTCTAGGATTGCAATCCGGAATGAGGTGTTTGGGATTGAGAAAAACTGTTAGAATTGGAATTAGATGCTTTGAGATTGAAGTTGCCACGTGTCAATCATCCAATAAGGTCTCACAAGCTCTTGCCTATGAGACCTGGTCTCGTAGGATTTTTTTCCCCAAATCCCCAATCTCTCTCAGCCCTCGACCCACTGCGCCGCCGCCCCGACCCACTGCGCCGCCGCACCGACCTGTGCCACCGCCCCGCCCTGCACCGCCGCCTCGACCTGCGCCGGCGCCCCGACCCACTGCGCCGCCGCCCCGACCTGCCCGGCTCCCCGCCCTGCACCGCCGCCCCGACCCACTGCACCGCCGCCCCGACCCGCGCCGTCGCCCCGCCCTGCACCGCCGCCCGTCCGCTGGCCCCCCTCGCGCCACATCCCTCTGACCCGCAGCGCACCACCCGCCCAGGAGCTGCAGCTCCGTCCGCTGCGCGAGGAGCAGCAACGCCGGCGAGGAGCAGCAATAGGTATACGTACGACTCTGGCCCAGCGCCTCCTCTCGTCTCGTCTGTGAGTCAACGCGTCCGCTTCAGATCTCGTTCCCCAATCCCCGCCCTGGCACCCTCCATGCCTCCCTGCCTCCCCGTCCGGCGTCTCCCTCGACGACGGCGGCGGCAGCTGACGAGCGGACCTTTATCCCCTTCTTCTTGGCCGGCTGATTCCTCAGCTTCTTGGTGGTTGGAGGCTTGGAGCAGACCGCTTGCAGCCCTGGACACACACGGCAGCACACCACGCCAAAGCCGGCAGCCCGTCATGCACTCTGCGCCCGACGCCGTCGCCGTGGACACCCACGTATTTTTCTTGCTAGTTATGTTCAGTAATTTAGATGTTGTTCTGTGCCCCCTCATCTGATGTTCTAGCCACTGCTTCTGTTAGTATATGTGACGAATTGAGATGTTCTATTAACTTTAATGCCTAGCTGCATGGCAGCTCAGTCACAACTTTTCCTTTATAAATTTTTGTTTAGGTAATTAGGTAACAATGGGGAAACTACCGGAAGATGCAGAATTTTTTTAGAAGAAAAGGGGATGAGGAAATAGTTAAATGTCTCCCGATGCTCTAGCACTGGTGCCATATATGAATGAAAGAGTATCAATTGAGCGTGCTTTCTCCGTTAACAACTGAGCGTGCTTTCTCGAGCTTGAAGATTATCAAGTCAAGGCTGCGCAACACAATAGAAGATGATTTTCTTGCATATAGTTTGCTGGTACAAGTAGAACGAGAAATTGCATCAAAAATTGGTTGTGAAGATATAATTGCTGATTTCAAAAGTAGGAAGAGTAGAAAGAGCATATCTCTAGTTATTAGTTTTGTTTAGTTGTCGTTTGATCATTAGGTGTGATCTATTTTTTTGGAGCACCAAAATTTACTTATCCACAATGCGCAGGTATGTGTGAACCTGTTATATCTGTTGTATTTGTGTGAACAAGATTTTTTATTATTATGACATGGTCATCTAATTACCCTTACATATGTTCCACAACTTTTTTTGAGGGGATATGTAGTGTGGGTTTTTCATTCATATTGTGTGTTTTTATATGAAGTTGGCCCCCTCTTATATTTTGGTCACGCTCCACCACTGATCCTGAGAGATAATTTTTCTAGGTTGACAAGTGAAAGAAGCCACTCGTAGATCCAGCAGAATTTCCCACGCTCAAGTGTAACATCTCGTATGCTTTCAAGAGGAGGTAAGAAGAAAGGAGGCCCCGCTAGCAAGCTTGCGTGTGTCCAATTTACTCAGGGACGGCAAGGAGAAGCAGCGCCGTCAGCCGCCAAGGATCCACCGCTGGTCTTCTTCCACGGGCGACCTCCGTTCCTGCTGATTTACTTTCCTCTGCCCCGTCTACAGAATTCAAGAGGTAACCTTCTGCAGTTCATATTATTACTAGTGGCCTGATTGAATAATGCTTGTGTGATGATCTGATTGGATGACTTGCATGATATTATTTCAGTTTCTGTTTTTTGTTGTTCATTTTGTATTTCAAGTAGTTGCAGATTTGGTTGTGTGAACACTACTTAGTGTGGTCTGTTAATGCTTACTGAACTATTAGTTCATCATAGATAGATCTCTCTTGCAGCCATATGATTACGTGCATCCAGACCGGTTTTAGGAGCTCAATGTCCATGTTTTAAGTTTTTTTCTATTTGATATGTATGTTCATAGTGAATGCCGATTTTTGCAGCAACATCGAAATTCCGAATCTCTACATTTCACTTAGTAGTCTGTGAATCACTTGTGAAGGTACAGTCACCATGGACAAAAGGTGGATGGATGAGCCTAGGTACAACACACAATTTTAGTGGTTATACGGCGCTTAGCAATTATTTAACTACATCTGATCTGATGCATATGTATATTTATATAACATGTAGGCACACAAAGGTGTATTTGGAAGGGGTGGAAAAATTCTTAAGCTTTGCATTTAGTAATTCATCCGGAAACAAAATATTATGTCCTTGTAGGAGATGTTCAAACTCATTTTGGAATGAAGAAAGAGAGGTGCGTGAGCATCTTGTATGCGAGGGGTTTCTCCGTGGGTATAAAACTTGGAATTTTCATGGAGAATCTAGTTCTTCTTTCCTGAATGTTCCTGACGCTCATGAGAGTGAGGTTGAGGAGGAGTCACCCGAAGAGGATGACATTTCTGATTTGCTTCGAGACTTAGGGAGTGGTTTAGATAAGGAGGGGCACTTCGAAGATAACATAGTTTTTGAGGAGACTAATGCATATTTAAAAGCTCTCCAAAAGTTGAAAAATGACTCTGGTCAAGAGCTATATCCTGGGTGTAAGAAGTTCTCAAAACTGCGTTTAATAATTAGACTACTTCATGTGAAATTGCTTGGTGGATGGTCAGATAAAAGTTTTAACCTGCTGCTAGATCTACTTAATGATGCTTTTCCTGAAGGGTCCTCACTAGCCAAGAACTATAATGAAGCTAAGAAATTGGTGAAAATACCTAGGACTTGGATATGTTAGTATTCATGCATGTGAACATGATTGCATCCTCTTCTGGAAAAACAATGCTAAGGCTGATGTTTGTCCAATATGCAATACTTCACGATGGAAATCTGAAAAGAAGAGTCTAGATGGAAAACGTGTCCACAAGGTACCTAGGAAGGTTCTACGTTATTTTCCAATAAAGAAAAGGCTCCAGAGGTTGTTTATGTGTTCTAGAACAGCAGCTCTCGCCAGATGGCATGATGAAGAGCGCACAAAAGATGGTTTGATCAGGCATCCAGCTGATTCTGCTCAATGGAAGTCTTTTGATGAGGTGCGTAAGTACTTTGCCAAGGACAGCCGCAATTTTAGGCTTGGATATGCAGCAGATGGTTTTAATCCTTTCAGATCCAATAACGTTAATTATAGTATTTGGCCTGTTATCTTGATTCCTTATAACTTCCCACCTTGGATATGCATGAAGCAATCAAATTTTCTTCTAACATTGTTGATTCCTGGTAAACATGCTCCTGGTAATGATATGGATGTTTATCTAGAGCCGCTGGTTGATGATATGGTAGATATGTTTCTTCATGGTGTTAGAACATACGATGCTTCAAAAGAAGAGTTTTTTTATTTGAAAGCTGCCATATTGTGGACCATTCATGATTTCCCGGGCCTAGGGTATACAGCTGGTTGTGCCACATCTGGTGAAGGAGCTTGTCCTGAATGTCATTCTAACACATGTTCTCATAGACTGAATAATGGCAGCAAGACATGCTACATGGGGCATCGCAGGTTCTTACATGCAGACCATCCCTTTAGGTCCAATACCCATTCTTTTGGTGGCATTGTTGAGCATAGGCCAGCACCTATTCCTCGCTCTGGACCAGAAATTGTTGCTCAGACGAAAGATATGCATACGGTTTTTGGGAAGGATCCATCTGGGAAGAAGAAAACCAAGCGGAAGAGCAAGTACGATGAGCCGTTAATAGTTTGGAAAAGGAAGTCTATTTTCTTCAGGCTGCCATATTGGGAGAGCTTGTTGTTGCGTCACAACTTAGACGTCATGCACATAGAGAAAAATGTATGCGAGAACATAATCAACACATTGTTGTGCATTGATAGGAAATCTAAGGATAATCTGAACTCTCGCTTGGACCTCGAAGCTCTAAACATTAGAAGTGACCTTCATCCTGTTGAACTTGAAGTAGAAGATAAATTTTATTTACCTCCAGCACCTTATGAAATGAATGTTGCTCAACAGAAGTTATTTTGTGGAGTATTTAAAGGAGCTAGGTTCCCTTGCGGGTTAGCAGCTGATATACGTGGTAATGTGCATGTCAAGGAAAGGAAAATAATCGGGCTAAAGAGCCATGACAACCACATCTTAATGCAGCATTTGTTACCACTTGCTGTGAGAAGGCTATTGCCCAAAAAAGTTAGTTCAGCACTGATTCATGTTAGCAATTTTTTCAAGCATATTTACTCGCATGTTATTTCTGTTAGTGATATGGAAAAACTAGAGGCTGAAATAGCTGAGACCTTGAGCATTCTTGAGACTATATTCCTGCCATCCCTTTTTGATATCATGGTACACTTAATGGTGCATCTTCCAGCCCAAGCAAAAATAGCTGGTCCAGTGCATTTTCGCAACATGTTCCCTATAGAGAGGTAATTGTCACCGACCACTTTTATAGCAGCAGAAGTATGCTTCTTCTGCAAATAGCCATAGACATATGATGTGTTTCTCTCGTTGTAGGTATTTGTGCCGGTGTAAGGGCTTTGTTCATACTAGAAGTCATCTAGAGGGATCTATTGCTGAGAGCTATTTATTTGATGACACTCTTACCTATTGTTCTCGGTATTTACAAGGTGAAACTCGGTTTACTCGACAAATTAGAAATGATCAAGGTTTGGGTATGGAAACCAGTAGTATGACACCTTTCTTCAGCAACCTTGGTCGAGGATTAGTTGGCAAACATTCTGTGTCATTGGACAACAAGACTTGGCTTCAAGCTCATAGATATGTCTTGTTCAACTATGACCACATAGAACCTTATTTGAAGTAAGCTATCCATTTTTCTTTTGCAATTTGCAATTTATTTATGCTTGTTGCTGAAGTGCT
Source organism: Elymus sibiricus (assembly GCA_039707655.1). Classification (NCBI taxonomy): domain Eukaryota; kingdom Viridiplantae; phylum Streptophyta; class Magnoliopsida; order Poales; family Poaceae; genus Elymus; species Elymus sibiricus. The sequence continues at coordinate 25,338,835 of CM077667.1, forward strand.
GAATACTTTGCAGAAAGCATAAGGAATATCTTTCCTCAACTGGTCTTAAAAATAATCGACAAATTAGTCGTGTCCATCACGAGTCCTTCCATGAGTGGTTTAAGAAGCATGTAAGTGGTCACATGTCTCTGTTTTCTTGTGATGTATATATATGTAGCTAGTTCCATCCAATTTTAAAAATACTATATTCCATATTCATAGGTAGAAGAAATGGGTGACAAAGTGCCAGAGGAGATAAGTATTTTAGCTCAGAGGCCATCCAATGTTGCCCAACAGTTTAGTAGCTATACTAGAAATGGGTTACATTTTCATACGCAGTCCTATGATGATGGTAGGCTAGTGCAAAATAGTGGTGTAGCTCTAGTTGCTTAGACTACTCGTTATGAAAAAGGAAACGATGATAATAGGAAACCAAACATTTTACGGTATCATAAAGGAAATTCTTGAGTTGAACTACCAAAATAAAGGAAAAATAGTTCTCTTCAAATGTGATTAGGTTGACAACCGTAGGAAAGACAAGTGGGTAAAAGTTGATCGCCTTGGGGTAACTTCTCTGAATTTCAAGCATTTGGTTAATAGTGGTGAAAATATATCGAATGAGCCTTTCATCTTAGCGTCACAAGCAACTCAAGTTTTCTATGTTGAAGACCCAATTGATGTTGAATGGGTTACTGTTAGCCACTACAATCCACGGAGCTCATATGCCATGCATGAAGCTGAAGATGAGGATGTAGAGACCGCTATGCCAATGGTTGATCCACATATCTATTCATGTTTTCATGATGATCTTCAAAGCATTGATTGTGCTAGAACAGACATAGATGGGAGAATTGTGTATGCTAAAAAATCTAGAAAGTAAGGGGCGTTTGCATTTTATTTTGTTGCTGCCTTGTGTTTTAATCTGCTTGCTATGTATATTTTATCCACTATTGTCTGTTAAGCATCTTGTTCTAACATTTGTCACTTGCAGGAAAAAAGATGGTAGGAACAAGAGGAGGAAGCGAGGTCCCTCTGCTTCCTGAAGCTACGAGGCTTGCCAATATTGCAGAAAATGAGGAAGGTGAGAGCTCTTATAGAACTCAAAAGGAATGAAGCATTGGGAGGAAACGAGAATCCCACTAAGAAAGCAGGTTCATCACAACCATCCAAGAAAAAGAAAAAGGTTGTGTACTTCTCATTTCTTACATTCAATGTACTACTCATTGTTCACAAGCATTGTGTACCATCTTTCACACATATTTATGCTTTTTTCCTAGCCAAATAACTGCACAAGTGAAGTTGCAAATGGGGGATGTAACCTGCGTTCCCAGTCAAGGTTAAATCATGATGTTGAAGATCCCAATAATGAATCCATAGGACATGGCTCAAATGACATTCAAGGTATTTTAGTGCTGCTCCATCATTCTCATTTCTCCCTGCAGTCTGAACTTGTTTATTTTCTGAACACTTCAGATTTATGAGTGCAGATTTGCACTTCAGATTTATGACTTCAGATTTGCTAATTTCATGTATTTAGTGCTGTTCCATCCTTCTCACTCATTCCTTTTGCATTGTAAAGCAAATGCTTCAGATATGACTGTACAACAAAAAAAGAAGAGAGGAAGGGGTCCCACTGAATTAAAGAAGATATATGATAGAGACCAACCTAAACAAAAAGTCGAACTAAATGAGCATGGTCAGCCTGTTGGGACCAATGGTAAAACATTTGCTAATTTCATTGGAACATTGGTAAGGAAGGAATTGTCGGTGCTAATTGAGGACTGGAAATATATGGAACCCGAGGCAAAGTTTAAGCTATGGGATGACATAAAGGTAGTTTAGATTGTCAAAATATATTTTTTCCTACAGTATTCTATTTTTGCTAGCTGGCTTTTGCTAAATGGTTTTTTTTTCATGTTTGGCAAGTCATATTTTGAGGTGGATGAAGCTGCTTTTGATTACTTTATGGCCATGGCTGCAAAAAAATGGAGACAATTTAAGTCGGACCTAAAGGAGAAGTTTGATGCCACATTGACAGATGAGGAACTTATGGAAAGACGTGATAGAAGAATTGAAAAAGAAGATTGGGTAAAGCTTATCGATCAGCGGAGAAAACCAGAATCTGAGGTAAGTCACAATCTGTTTTACTTTGGGTTAGAATTGAACTAGTGTCTTCATGTTATATCCTAGCTTAACTCATTGTTTGCATCTTATTTTAGGCTATCACTACTACAAACAAACAAAATCGTTCCAATTTAAAATTGCTACATGTAGCTAGCAGCAAGAGTTTTGCTCGTGTTGGTCATGATATGGTAAACTCAACTACTCAAGCACATATTTTTGAAAGTGATGTATCAGATCAGTTTTGCTTATTAGTGAAACAAATTGGTTGCAGGCTCAAAAACTTGGGTACTATCCAGGAAGAGACAAAAAATTTGTCGAAGTACATACAAGTAATAAAACCGGAGTTCTTACCCCACTAGCAGTGCCACTAGTTGTAAGTCACATGTACCATTCATCGTCTCTTTTCTGTAATAATATCGTGCATGTGGCTTCATCATGGAAATAACTTGAGGTACCACATTTGATTTGTTTTTGTAGAAGAAACTTCAAAGTGGAGCTGCACTCCACCCAGAATTGGAGGGAAATTCTATTGAAGAAGGGGATCTTTATGCACATACTTTTGGAGAGAAGGAACCAAGAGGACGTGTCCGTATGTTGGGTCTGGGGCCAACTCCTCAGAGTGTGGGTGCACCTGGAACAAAAGCTAAATTGCCCACAAAGCTTGCAATGGAAATGCAGCTTCATCGAAGAGCTGAACAAGAAGTTTCAACTTTAAAGGAACAAATGCAAGAAATGCAACGACAAGTCGCACAGATGCAGCACATCGTGTTTTCAAAAGGAAGTCACAATGTGGAAACGCCCACTCCTTCGCCTCCTAATTCTATCTCTCGACCCGTGGTAAAGTGCTTAGTTATCTACTTTTGTTAAGACATGTGAATCATAGGTACACTAATTCATTTTCTGTTTGTGCCCCTCCATAGTTCTCACGTATTGCACCGGATGATGACGATGAGGAAGAGGAACATGAGGGTCATCATGATGCAGTCCAGGAAGACGGAGGCTTGTTCATCCAGAGGCGTATACCATCTAGCCATAATGTTGCATCCACACATGTACCACCTAGAAGCCTATGGGCGAAGAGAAGAGAGAAGAGAGAAGCCTATGGGCGACGCTACAGGTTGTGTGGGTGTGCAACTTAAATAACAAACAGAGATTTGGGTTTGTGACACAGAGCATAAGAAGAATGGCAAAGCTTTGGGTTTGTAACCTCTAAATTGCAGCAGATCTTGCCTGTCCGCGGTTTTAGTTATGGGAAGGCCACCTCTCCTTTGGTTCTTCTTGTTGATGATACTGCTCCTTCTATCTGTGTACAATCCATGGAGTTTCAGTTAACTTCTGTTGTGAAATGCTGAAAGTTTTGCACTTTACATGTGCTGCAGAAATGATGATTGTTACTGCAGCAAAACGTTTCATATCCGTTCGCAGGATATGAAACCCCGGCATGGTCATCGCGCCATCTCTTCCTGCCAAGAACACCACAAATCCATGCAAATTTTGTGCAATTACACCCATAAAAGAATACACTTTAGTAAAAAAATACTACAGCATCGCACAATGCACTGCCATTCAAATATTCAACTGAATGAGATCGATATTGTACAGAAACAGTAACAACAGCGCCAATGGGATTATCATGTTTCCTTGAATGAAACCATGCATTATTTTACAGATTCAACAACTTCTACCTGGAGAGATAATTGTAAATTGTGTGCAATGGGATGCTTCTACCTGAACAGATTCAACAACTGAATGATCAATTCCTCTGCAATAGTTCCATAGCATGTTACTGATCTTTTTTCCGAAGTCCTTATGGAGAGCATCCTACATAAGAAATGTTTGCACGGTAGTAAAGGTAAGTTAGTTAACCATATGTACAAAGCTCCAAATCACAGATATGGTAATGCATGATATAATCTTTAGGTAGCAGATCCCAGATAAATTGATACTCCCTCTATCTATATATATAGGGCCTAATGTGTTTTTCGAGACTAACTTTGACCACATGTTAGAGCAACAATATATGACATGCAAGTTACACAAAGCATACCATCAAATTCGTACGTGAAAGAAGCTTCCAATGATATAATTTTCACATTATACATCTCATATACTATTAATGTTATTAATAGTCAAAGGCAATCTCGAAAAACGCATTAGGCCCTATTAATGTTATAATTTCTCGTTAAACTGTAAAAGATGGAACAACTGATGTTCATTCAATTCCATATTCATAAATTTAGTCACGCATGATATCAAACTTGAAAAATAAAGGATCACTTGACTGTGCCCTTGTCAATTTCCTTGAAGAGAAGGGACAATTGTATATTAAATTACACAAATACGATGTTGATAAACCTTTGAAATCTTGCGAAGCTGACCACAGTGTTCCACTTCTTTGCTTTTCAATTTATCAGAAACAGTATAACCAATGCCTGGAAGTGCTTTGATAGAGAGGGTGCTCAAATAATCATCAACCTGTGAAAAAGTTGCTCTTAGACAAATCAATAGTTGATTAAGCAAGTCAAAAGAAACTATGCCATGATGAATAAAGCAAATGCTTGCACTAATTAAATGTCCTGAATTATATTGAACTGTAAGCAAAGACTAAAGTAAAATCAGTAACCTGAAGCTATGAAGCAGATCGAAATATTTTCCACAAAAGATTTACATGGAACAGTCACAGACTCTCAAGATTGTTCATTTATCTCATACTCTCCAGCTGAATACCATTAGCACCTTAAGGTGTAGTTCGATCTAATATACTCAGAAACAAATTACAGGTAAGATTTTCTAAATGACAGAACATGCACTTAGTCAACAAGCTTGTGTGGTTGACATCACAGTTGTAATCAACTTTGATGGCTCGTTTTTTAAGTGCCAGAAATATGTAGGAGACAGGGAAATTCCTTCGTATTCCTACAAAATTGTTGTTCCAGACAGGAACTCATTTAAACTAACTAGGTACATTGAATGGAACTATCTTTGATCTTACAAATCTAAGGATGGACACAATTAACATGGACGTATACCTTCTCAGATGAAATAAATAACTGCCCGTTCGGCTTTGCAGATCTGGTGGCTAATCGGGCTAGGAGCCTGTTTTCAGCAATACCTGCACTGGCAGTGCACTTTGTTGTACCAAAAATTTCATTTCTCATTCTCTCTGTAACTTCCTCGGGATTATCGTGTGAGCATTCCGTCATATCCAAAAAAGCCTCATCACAGCTCAAAGCCTAAATAACTTTGTTAGACTTCTGGATGCAAGTGTGGCAATCACAGTGCTAGGACTGTATTGACATGAATACATGCTGAGTAATCATGGGATAATACAGTACAAACCTGAACCTTAGTGCAATATTTATGCAAAATACCATAGAACTGGTCCGCAACCTACAATAGTTCCATACCAACATATCAATTATAACAAAGGGAGTTCCCAGTCAAAAGTTGAAGGTGAACTGACCGTTGTAGTAAACTATATACCTCCCCGTATGCATCGAAGTTATAAGGAACAACCGTTAGGTGAGGGCACCGAGCTTTGGCATCCCTAACAAACATGCCAGCCTTTATCCCTGGAACCCACGAAAGAGGACACGTAAGTACACGGATGTGTCCATAGTAACAAGATTTTAAGCTCCAGTTGTGATTTCCAATAAAAGTAAAAGCACCATAGTTTCGTGCAGGGTAGTTTGCAGATGATATTTCTGCAGTTCCTTTAGGATTGTCAGAGTGACAAACTGCTACCGGCTTATCGTGCAGCTCTGGCCTATTTCTGATGACGACGGATACAAAAAAGCAGTCCTGGAATTGCGGGAAAAATGTGTAAAATGTCAAGATAACAACTATGATGCAAATAGCTCTGGCATACGTCTGACAACAGCAGATACCAAAATACAGTAATGAATCTAAAGAAAGGTTATGCCCAGGATCAAGATAAGCAACCATTGTTTGTAAAGCGTCCCTAAAGCGTCGCTTGCGTCAGAGCGCCCTCGAAGGGCAAGGCGTCCAGATCGCTTTAGGTGTGTGTCTAAGGCGTCCGCTTTAGGCTCTAAAGCGTCTAAAACGTCCGCTTTAGCGTCCTGATGGCCGCTTTAGTACGCTCTGGACGCTTCAGACTTGCCAGGCAGGGGACAGAGTTTTTTGGCGGGAAAACTGGGCTGGGCAGGAAGAAAAGGGCGGGAAACTAGGCTCACATGTGAACACTGACAGGAGGGAAAAGAGACATTGACCAGAACGTGCAGCTCCTCCCCCACCCCTCCTCTGGCTCTCTTCCCTCTCCTCTAGCAGCAGCTCCCTCTCCAGATCTAGACCAGCTTCCTCCCTCTCTGACCACAACTCCTCCCTCTCCTCTCCGGCTGCAGCTCCTCCCCTCCTCCTCTGGCACACCACAAGGTATGGATCCTGCCCTCTCTTCTCCCCCCTTCCCCTCCCTATGTTGTATGCTCTTTGATTCTTTCTTCCATGCTCAGGTATTGAGTATTCAGGACTTGTGTCATGTGAACTGGTTATGTAATATGCCATGCACTTATGCTTGATTGCTTCTTGCCTTGCTCTTGGCTTCCTTTTCACTTCTGCTCAAATTTAGTTCTCAGATTTTTCATCATTTGTGGTCTGATAAGTGACAAGTTGTTCTTGAATTTTGTTCATGCAGATTTTTCTTGGGGAGAAGAGCAAGTGCAAGAAGGGTGGAATGGATGGAAGCTATGTCGGCTCTACAACCAGCAACATCAAGGTATATATATGTTTTACTAAATGGTTATCTATCCTACTGCCCATTAGCTTCAGATCAGTCTAAAGCGTCGCCTCGCTTTACGCTTTAGCGCTTAAGCAGTGAGGCGCCCCCCCAGCGCCTCGCTTCGCTTCACCGCTTTAAAAACTATGTAAGCAACTGAGAAAATATTGATCTTCAGACTTCTGTGAGTATTAATTCAACTACTGACTGAAATGTGTAGCTTGGACTGAAGTTTTAAAGATCTGATTTGCTGCTTACCTGCTAGTCTCTTTGGATGATTTTTTTAACAGAATCCAATGGCATGAAGAACTAATTCATGGTTAGTGATATTTAGCTCTTTTTCAGCACATTCCTCTCAAAAGATGGTGTGTGCTTTAGAAGTAGAATTTCAATTTACCACGCTTGTTACATTCATTATTATATTTAAAAACCAAATTGCAAAACTGTGACTGATAACTGATCAGGAATTCCTAACTCATAAGCATGGCATAACTAAACCTGGATTCTAAAGGTCACAAAGTGATATGCCTAATTATACAGCTAAATATAATGCAAAGCAAAAAAAAAAAAACTTCGCGACCAAATTCAGCATTATAAAAGTACAATTTGTTTGTACAGCTAGCAAAAAGGATGAGATGTTAACAAGATTACCATATCAATATGAATGATTGTTTTCTTCTTCCCTGAATTATCATTGTTGCCCTTACTGCTTTTAGCTCCAGGTAAATTTGAGAAGCGCTTGCGGTAGCGATTTCGCCAAGTCCCGATGAAATGCAGTCGAGAATGCTATAGTACCAAATAAGGTCAATGTAAAAATGATCAGTCTGACAAAAAAATGCAACATCACAGTTATGAAAAGATATCTGATATTACAATGAAACAGAAGCAGCAAAGCATTTCAGTAATTACAAGCTTCAAAAATTATTAATGAAACCTCAAACCACCCCTCTATATACACTTACTGCACAAAAGATTGCATTCTGTCCAATCCTTACCAACTCAAGAACAGGACTTGGACATAAATGTGATTCCTTTAAAAGAGAATATTTTCAAGACTTCAGTGGCAATGTTACAATTTCAAACCACAGCATGACAAGAATAGTGTAACAATTATGAAAACGGAACATCAATGATGCTAAATTATTTGAGTAACCTGCCTTGAAATAATTCTCTACAAAATTAGGATCTGTCAGGGTTGAATGTGACCGGCTAGAAGATTTAGCTGTATCTTTCTCCAATGAACCAATAGACAAATGGCTGCCCACAGAGCCTGTACCGCATACACCTGAACACCTTGAAGTAGCATCAGGAGACTGAGCCAGATGAAGTTCAGCATCCATGTCGTTATCCATACTTTCTGAAAATGCTATTTTACAGGCATTATCATCCTCATCCACTGCAATATCTTCGCCATCTCATTCTTCAAATGTTGAAACTCCATGTTCATCTGAGGATAGTGAGTCCTCTGCTACCTCCACGTTCATTGATGGAACTCCATGTTCATCTGAGGATAGTGAGTCCTCTGCTACCTCCACATTCATTAATGGAACTCCATGTTCATCTGAGGATAGTGAATCCTGTGCTACCTCCGCATTAAGTAATGGAACTCCATGTTCATCTGAGGATAGTGAGTCTTGTGCTACCTCCACATTCAGTAATGGCCCTTCCTGTTCACAAGACTCGTTTTGGTCACGTGATCCCTCCTGAGCAGAAGAAGTTTGGATCTCAAGGTCTTTGTTTTCATCATTTTGATTTCCCTGGTGCCGCATTCCATTTTGTTTCCCAGAAAAGAAAGCAGAAAGCTTCATCTGCTTTGGGCTTGAAGAATTATGCTGACTTATTTGGTATGGAACCCCTAAGTGAAAATAAGAAAAAAGAAACATAATTGCGTATAAGAACAAATGAAGTGATATAAGTGCATACAAACTACAGGTGTCATAAAAAAAACTTCACAGGCTATGCAATGTGCTCTACTGAATTAAATATAAGCACCTTCAGTAAGAATAAATAAAATTATTGTAGGGGGGAAATAAGCAATGAATTGAATCTTTCCATAATAATTAACATTGTGTTCAGTTAAAAAAGTTTGCTCATTGTGCTAGCACCTGCTATTTAAAAGGTCTGCCTGGACGGGCCGTGCCTTGCCGGGCCCGTTTGGCCAGGTCTGCTCAACCCCCCCCCCCCCCCTATCGGCGGGGCAGTGGACTAGCACCCACCGCCTCCCTCCCTTTCGACCACGCCGCTATTCGACTCGCGCGCTCCCGAAAATTCCCCGCCCCGCTCGCCCCCTTCCTCCCGCCATGAGCACCTCCTCCGGCCGCCGCCCCTCGCCGCCGGCGAGGCCGACGGCCTCCTCGTCCGGACAGAAGCGGGCGAGGGGCGACGATGACCCCGGCACGTCGCTTTCCATTTCCAACCCCGACTCCGCCCCCGCCCCCGCCAAGAACCCTCGCCGCGCCTTCGCCTCTTCCCCGTTCGCTCGCTTCGGGAGCTACATGTCCGCGAAGAACAGCAAGCTCTCCGCGCAGTTCGACGCCGACGACTCCACCTCCGCCGCCGCGGCGCCCGGGGCCCTGTTCGCGGGCGTCTCCATCTTCGTCGACGGCTTCACCGTCCCCTCTAGCCAGGTGCCCCCCACCGCTCGCCGCCGGCTCATATTGTAGCCGTCTGATTCCGTCGGATCCTGTTGTCGCTTCATCGGTGGACGCTATGTCGATTTGTTCCAATCTTATTATTGTTTGGGGATTATTCAAGAGCTGAAGGAGATTATGCTGAACAACGGAGGCCGGTTCGTCAACTACTTCTCGAGGCACACGGTGACGCACATCATCTGCACGCACCTCCCGGAGAGCAAAATGCGGAACATGAGATACTAAAACAAATGGAGGTTCACTTTCTGTGCCAGTCTACAGATGCGCGTAACAACCATGTCATTTTTTAGAGTGAATTCCACATTTTACCCTCTAGATACGCATTTGTGACACTAATTACCCCATTGAGTAGAAATTCGTCTAGAATACCCCTTTTAGAAGTTTTGAACCCTCGTTTTCTGATGTGTGTTCATTAGGCAAGGTGTGAAGTGATGTCTAGGGTCCAAAAATATCCGGACGAGGAGGAATGGAATAAATGTACAAGAGAAGTCTCGACATGATTGTCAATGATATCCTCCGATCTTTACACATTTTTTAAGAATCATTGATGCAACATGCCGATCATGTCTAACATAAATAAGCAAAATGTAAAATCGGGGTAAAACCGTGTTAAAAGTCTTTAAAATTTTATATTTGGATAGAAGTTCCACTAAATGGGGTAATATGTGTCACAAATGTACAACTACAGGGTTAAAAGTGAAATTCACTCCATTTTTTATGTGTGTTGTCCATGGATTATGAGTCCAAGGACTAGTTAGACTAGTCTATGAGTCTCAACTCCAGGGCCGACTATGCTTCAGTGTCGACTAGTCTATGAGTCACAACTTCAGTGTCGACTAGTGTCGATTAGTCACGCTTAGTCTATGAGTCTCAACCTCGGAACGACTCGTCGACTCATCGACTCGTAAACCTTGGTGTTGTCCCTGATATTGTTGTTGCTTAATCCAGAGCATTCAGCAAGGGGCTTCCTGTTGTTAAGCCGGGGTGGGTGGTGGATTTTCTTGCAGAGAACCGGCTCCTCAGCTGTAGTTTTCTTTCCTCAATCCTTTTTGAAACAAGTCTGCTAGTGCCGAATGACCTGCTTCATTGTTACAGCTTTTCCTTGAGTGTTTAGTTAAACCATGTTGCTAGTTTTTCTTTTCTTTGTATACTAATAGGTTTGGTTGAGTTGTGAGTTGCATCAGTGTACACTGAACTCAAACATTGCTTGTCATGAAATACATGGTACTTTGCTAAATCGCTAGTACTACCTCCGATCCGAATTAATTGGCGCAACCCTATACAATGTCCTGTTTAAAATGTATATGGGCTGCGTCAATTAATTCGGACCGATGGGAGTATTATTTTGCTGTAATGAACAAACTATTATTGGAAAATGTCGCTTTTTAGCTTAAGATAGTAGCCCTGCAGGGTCGTCTATTCACTAGAAGTCCATAACCATGTTAAATCGTACAGATTTGCCTAGTTACTTTTGTGCACAAGATTCTAGCCCTTGTAGTTATAGTGGCCATATATGCACACAGAACAGCAACCAGTCCAGCAGCTTGCACTATCAATGTATCTCGAGTCTTGCTGTTGTCATCCATCTATATAAATTCAGCACAGATTTATAAATTAACACTGATAATATTTACATCAAAACAAAATAAAAAATGTACAGAAATTGTTCAGGATATATGATTGCATAACTATGTTTTCTACCTACTGATTCCATCTAATTTCCACTAGTTAGCTCAGATCCATAGGACCAGAAGGAGGTTCAGAACAAATCATGTGCATGGCGGCTGTGGTCATGCGTGTGCGTGTGGGCAGGTGTGAACATGGGTGCTTGTGCCTGTAGCAGCGAGATCGCTGGCGCTGGCAGTGGCGCTCTGGCGGTACGAGCTGCTGGCTCGCTGGTCTGGCCGTCCTGGCGCGCGACACACGAGAAAGCTGGGCTGGGCACTGAGGGAGCAGCTCCCATGGCCACGACGGTCATGGCCCAGGAGCTCCGCTCCGACCAAACCTTGCGCAGGGAACGACCCCGTTGACTACTCACATCTGCATCGGCAGAAGCAGCAGCGCAAGGGACGGATAGAGAGAGGGATCCGAGAGGGATGGAGACGGATGGAAGAGGGATGGGAGGAGGAGAACCAACCTCTACGCGGAGAGGATGCGCGCCGGCGATGTGCTCGCGAGGCGCCGAGCGGCCAGATCCGTTCGCAGGAGAGAGCGGAGTCGGGTGAGGAGAGCGGCGCGTCTGGGGTGGGAACCGGCTGGCGGGCTGGGAGAGAAACCCTATCCCTCTTTCCCGCGTGGATGTGGCCGTCGGTGCACGCGCGGGTGCAGGCTCGCGGAAACGGCCGAAACTTGCGTTTCCGCTCAGCCTGGCTCGGAGGCCCTTTTTCAATCCGTCGGGCCAGGCCCAACTAGACATGCAGCATACCAAAACAATGGGTGCGAGCCAGATGCAATACAAGAAACCAAACACACCCTTAGTAAACGGGCCGTGCCGTACCGGCCCACGTGCTGACCCCTCCGGCCCAGGCACGGCCCGGGAGCTATACGGGCTGGCCCGTCGGCACGCTAGGCCCGCTGGCCTATTAGACTATTGGCTTTTTAGGCTGATTTTGGCTTGCTGGGCTATTTTGTATGTCTTATATATATATATATATATATATATATATATATATATATATATATATATATATATATATATATATATATATATATATAGCTAAACGGGCCGTGTCGTGCCGACCCGCGTGCCCAGCCTTCAGGCCCAGGCACGGCCCGGGGCAGACCGCGTGCCTGGCACGGACCGATTAAAGCGTGCCGGGCCTGGCCCGTAGCGTGTCGGGCCACCGTGCTTCTGGGCCGGCCCAGAAAGCACGGCCCGTTTGGCCAACTATAGGGGTGAGACGGGCACTTGCACATGGCAAGTTTTATTTACGAAATGGTCACAACAAAATTTCTCATGAAACGGTCAGTTTTAAAATCTTGAATTTCGAGTGATCGTTCGACGTTTCTTTTGGAAGGGAGTCGTTTGATTTAGGGCATGAGGGCCACCTCTGCCTTGATATGCGGATTTCACCTGAATCGATGGCGAGGGTTACACGACTTCTTGGCTTTGGCAGGGATGGGTCATGCCTGCTGGGAGTGGAGAGTGGAGGCCTAGGTGGAGGCCCGGGATTGACGGATGCGACGACATGTGCTATTATGGTGTCTGCGGAGGGTGGATCTGACGACGTGTCCTCGGGTCTAACCGCGGTGGACACAATTTTCCTTCGTGGCATGAGGTGTTGTGGTGGATGTCATCATGTCGGGAAGAGTGGCATGACGGGTGCATTGCGGGTGTATTACACAACAGACTTTGCTCCAAGCGTGTCGATGGGAGAGGAGGGACTCCGACGAAAGCTTTTTTGCAACGGCGTCTCATGTGGAGATTGTTTCCTCCTTGGAGGCGTTGTCTCATAGATCCCTATCCTCTCTCTTTTTGTAGTGGTTGGCTCTGCCGGGCATTGTTTCCTCTTTGAAGGCGTTGTCTCACAGATCCTCATCCTCTCTTTTCTTATAGTGATTGGGTCTGCGGGTGAAAACCAAGTTCATGACTCATGGAGTGCACGACGATGGCGTCTATGTTGTATCCTCCTTGGAGGCATCGCATTGGAGGGGTAGCTTTGGCTATTTGTCTAGGGTTTTGTCACCATCGCGGGTAGTGTGTTACGGGGCAATGGCTCTGGGATGATTCTTGTGCATCAAGGTAGCAGCCTCGGGCAGCGGTGTGGCGGTAGCTCCATGAGTTGCAACCCGGCATGACTTGAGTGGCAACCTAGAGCTGCAGGGGCAACAGGGGAGACGGCTCAGTCAACGCGTCTCAGTGGGATGGTTGGACTATATGTTGAGGCAGCAACCCCATAAAGCGGTATGACAGACGTGTTCTGTAGGTGGTTTCCTTGTGCAGTGTGGGCTGCGGGGAGTTGGGTCATGGGGCGTTACAACTTCTATTAGAGCGGTGGCATGTCGGGGCGATGACCTCGGAGGACGGTGTCGGTTGAGTGCCCAGGACACGACGGAATAGGAGGTCGTGGGTGATGGCCATGAGAGTTTCACATGTTTGAGGGCATTGACCTCGTGTCGTGTCGGCGAGGTTGTCATCAAGGCTGGTCATCGGCATGTCATTGTTACAATTGATGTAAAACCATGTGGATTGCAAACGTCTTCACAATGCATGATAGTTTCGGATCTGCTCCTTTCATAGGAGTCACAACTTCTTCTTTGGACAACGGTCAAAGGGCGGCTTGTTCAGCGGAGCGGGGCCTTCTGTTGGTATGTGTTTGTGAGGTTGGTCTTCTTGTGACGGTCGACATGTGTCGTTGGTGTAAGTGAGCTTGCCACTACGTGTTGCGATGTTCGAGCGTGAGTTTGATCTATGTTGTGTCGGTTTTTGTCCGATTTTTCATAATTAATTAAATCGTCTTATTAGTTAATGAAACGGACAAAGTTTTTGCCTCATTTTTCAACAAAAAAAAAATCCACAATGCTTTATCCAAATTGTGATATAGTTGGCCATGAACCAAACATTTCCTATCATACTATCGACCGCTGGGGATGGAGGCGTTTCCTGATACATCGGTGAAACTTGACACGTGCAAACAACGTCTCATCTCAACAAAAGAGAAGAGAACGCATCCATGGAACCCAACATCCGATCGGGTTTCTCCTACCGCCCTGTTGGTCGTCTGAGAACAGAAACGATGCAGCGCACGACGAAGCAGTCCCTGCGAATGTACTTCCCCAGATCTGCACGGCTCACGAAACCGTAAAAGCCATGTTTTTGGCCCTTGAGTAGGAACTCAGAACACCTCTTCTTCCGCACTGCCGACGACGGCTTGCCGGACTTGTCGAGCAGCGTGAACGCAAACTTCACCCCGACACGCTCGATGGGCCGAAGCTTGGTCAAAAGCACAAGGTTGAGCGATGAACTCCACGGGGAGAAGCGCACGGCCCAGTCGTAGTCACCGACGGAGAAGGTGTCGGACTGGAAGGACTCCCGAACTCCGGCCATCTTTCGAGCCAAGGAGTAGTCTTCGACCTTGAAGTCGAAAATCCTTCTTGCTGCAACAGTGAGGCTCATGCAGTTTGGCTTCGCCATTGGAAAGCAGGCAGTAAGGTTGTTGAGCTGCTAGCTAATTCTATCTCCACAGCAATGCTGAGCCATCGACCGCGCTGGTAGAGCGCTATAAATAGGCGATGGGAATACGTGAACAAGCCGTCGTGTACTGCTGCATTACCGCGGTGTAAATACTCCAACGAATGGCAGCGTCGGCCTCTTGGGGACTCGCGGGCTGCTGGTTGCTCGGTTGACGAGGAGATCCAATAAGTCCGGAACGTTCGGATTTTAGCATTTCGTCCCGAACGTTTTTTACGGCAACTTAAGTTGACGCGAGGTGGCAACTTTAGTTGTTAAGGCATGACAACTTTGTCCCAGTTCAGAAAATTGTTCTGTTTGCCACTAAAGTTGTCACCTCCTGTCAACTAAACTTGCCATCTTGCTAAAATCCGAACGTTCGGGATTTATCATTTCCGAATTACAAAGAGTGACGAAGTTTGACTCGAAGCTCAAAACATTGACTCAGAGTTCCGATTTTTGGGTTGGATGTTTGAAGAACTCTCAAATTAAATACTAGTACAAGCTTTGGAATTTCAGTTCAAAATTCAGAACCTCCACTCGGAATGCATAAACCTCACGTTAGAACTTGGAGTCAAGCTCAAAGTTCGGAGTGAATTGCAAAAGACCACCACATTTAAAGTTCACATCCAGATTTGCCACGACATTCCTTGAGCGCCCCAAATATCTACCAGTTTTCAATAAACACTAATAATTAATTTAGGACGATTTAATTCAATTTTTAACAGAAAGGACCCATCTGTAAGCGCTGAGGTGGCATAAAACGGTCAACACCGTTTATTGACCGTTAAGTTAGACATGGGTCCCACCAGTCATCAACTGAACTAACAAAAGGGTCCCTACAAAATTGCAAAAATCACCCTAGAGACAAAATTAGATTACAATGGACCCCTTGCAGGGAGGTTGTTGTGCCCGTGAGCACTGTCACCGCCGGAGGGGAGATAGGCGTGGACAAAGGGGCTCAGAAAGCCAACTCCGATGGCCACACCGGCGGCCTCGGGCGAGGGGGCAGCCACAGGAAGGCTCCCCTGGTCGCGGTGGCCTAGGCAGGAGCTCGGCGACCGCATCACAGGCAGTTGCTCCTCGGCGGGCACCCAAGCCTCGATCAGGAACTGCAGCGCCGCCGCACGCGGAAGAGCTCGGAGCTAGGGACCGGATCGCCGCACGCCGGAGAGGAGGAGGACAGACCTAGCCGGGGCAGGGGAGGGGCTGCATTGCGGGATTCGGTATGAGGTTGTGCGGGATGGGACGCGTTGCGGTGGATCTGGCCGGCGCCGGGAGGGAAAGACGCGGCTGATGGTGGAGGGACGAAGCACAGGAGGAGAGGTGGTTGGGCGGCGTCGGCCATCTGGTCGAGGACGCACGAACAGCTCCACAGAGATGGAGCTTATGGGATCGTGGGGAGGGTGACCAGTGGGCCCTCTATCTATTTTAACAGCCAAACATAGTTTTCTTTGACTTTTAGTGCCACGTCAGCGCTTACACGTGAGTCTTTTTTTGTCAAAAATTGTATTAAATCGTCCCAAATTGATCATTAGTGTTTATTGATTTTTTTTGCAAGGAAACTGACAAATTTTTGGGGCACTCAAGGAATGTGATGGCAAATTTGAATGTGAACTTAAAATGTGGTGACTTTTTTGCAATTCACTCAAAATTTGGCATTTTGAGTATTTTTCTCAAAAAGAAGATAATTCAGATTCCCGTTTGATGATGCACACAACTACGATAATTTGAGCAATGTGGCTAATCAAATTCTGAGTTTAGATACGCAGAAGTTTATCGAACGGATTTCTTTGTCCTAGTGCCTTTTCGGTCGTCTGAGAACAGAAACGGTGCAACGCACAACGAAGCAGTCTCCATGGACATACTTCTCGAGATCCTTCTTGCCAATGAAACCGTCGAAGCCCTCCTCCTGGCCCTCGAAGAAGAACTTTGAAAACTTCTCCCGCATCGCGGCGGCCGCGGCCTCGCCGGACTTGTCGAGCAGCGTGAACCCGAACTTCACCCCGACGCGCTCGTCGGCTTGCATCTTGCTCAGAAACGCTAGTTTCAGCGATACGCCCAACGCGGGGGAGAGGCGCACGGCCCAGTCGTACCCGCCGACGGTGAAGGTGTCGGACTGGAAGGACTCCCCGGGTCCGGTCATCTCTCTAGCCATGGAGTAGTGTTCGACGTTGAAGTCCAAAACTCTTCTCGCAGCGACAGTGAGGCTCAACATGGGAGATCAGGGAATATTTTCCCTTTTTTTTGCGTAAAATGGGAGGGTTGTTGAGCTACTGTCTCCACAGGCCACAGCAAATCGACTGCGATAGCACTATAAATAGTAGGTGCAGTCCGATGTGAGTGTGTGAACAAGTCGACATTTTCATTTTTACTTTATATGAAATTTTTCCGCACGAACCGACAAACTCCTCGTGTACTGCTTCGTCACCGCGGTGTAAGGGCCTGTTCTGATCTCATCCAGCTCCTAACTTCACAAAATTTCAGAGAGAAGCCAGCCCGAACGCTTTTGATCCAAGAAGCTAACTTCCAGGAGCTGAGCCAAATCGCAGTGTAAAAACGTGAAGCTCGGTCGGCCCAGCTCCACCGATTGGAAAAAGGAGAAGTTCGCCTTATTTACATGAAGCTGCCACCGCCAAGTGCCTTCAGATCGAACCGGTACGCTCGCATATAACATATCGCTCCTCACTCCCTCGATCGAATCGGTACGGGGCTCCTTCTCTCGATCGATAGCCCAAGCTGGGCTGCCTCCAACCGGCCCTAACTGGCCCAGCAAGCTCCCAGTTGGGCTGCAGCGCTGGGAGAAGCTACGCTCGACGCCGAACGTTTGGGAATCGCCAGGTGAAGCAAGAAGCTGGCTAGGGAAGCTGGTTTTGTGAAGTTGGATGAGATCAGAACAGGCCCTAAATATGCCACCGAATGGAAAGCTTGCGCCTCTTAGGCACTCGGGACAGCTGGTTGCTTGGTTGACGAGGAGCCGAAATCACAAAGAGCGATCAAGTTTGACTCGAATGTAAAGCGTAGGGTTGTGGGAAACTGCACGACACCCCAATAGGCAGTGGCGGATCCAGGATTTCAAGTCACCCGGGGCGAGCATTTAACCTAACAAATGTGAAGATATATGCACTCAAAAATCAACATAAAAATTAATTGGTTTCATTTTCTTATAGATTAGTTCGCACACGGACACTTCACCATGTACCTTCGGCGTTGTGCGCGGTATGCATGGCACGTTATTGGAGGAGCCTCACGGGGAGCACGATGCGCGAGACACATTGACGAATTTTTTTGTATCCAAAACCCCACACACTCGGATAGGACCCCGTTCTGCCATGCAGTGACCATGGGCTGCCCTACGTCGACCTGATCGCCCCTAGGACCTGAAGGTTCCCCACCCTATAACAAAAAGAACAACGAAGAACGAAGAAGAAGAAAACTAGTGTAGAGAAGAAAATATAAAAAGAGATAGATTGATATGTCGATTGCGTGTTGTTCAATCAGCTAACACCTCTCGTCTACTTATGAGGCGGCAGGACTTTGCATAATAAAAATTCAAATCCCGTTCAAATCTTTTCAAAATTAATCGAACACGGATTATACGCCGGTCCAAGACATGCAGTTCATTTTAGGACTCACAGGCCGCATATGACATCAGATGGAGATGAACCCAAGAGAAAACTTATCCATTTTTTAGACAAACAACTTTCATGTTTAAAGTTTTTTTGATTCGAGGTCATCCTAGAGGCCGAATACCTCACGCCATGTATAGACACACACATACATATATATCAAATAATATTTGGAACTCTCTGCCGGCAGTCCCCAGCCAGATTAGGGATTGGGGATTTTTTTTATTGCATGGCTGCATGGTCCGTTAGTCCTAGTCTGCAATACACAGAGAAGAGGATAGCTAGTTGCCTAGTTAGTTTGGCTGCATGCATGTAAGCCGTTTCTTCCACGTACTCCCTCCGTTTTTAAATATTTGTCTTTGTAGAGGTTTCACTAGGGGACTACACACGGATGTATATAGACATAATTTAGAGTGTAGATTCATTCATTTTGCTTCGTATGTAGTCCATAGTTGAATCTTTAGAAAGACAAATATTTAGGAACGGAGGGAGTAGTATTTTCCAGCTCACGTCTGCTCCTCATCAGCTGCTCACGAGAAGGCCACTCAGGCCGACAGGCCAAGTATCAAGTATGCAAGGGGTATTCTACGCGCACATTCCAGCTACCCGGGGCGGCCGCCCATACCTGCCCCTACGGCGGCGCCGCCCCTGCCAATAGGGTGTGGCTATCTCATATATATAAAGGGATACACAACGTGTACAATTACAAATATAGGGTATACACAGAGGCTACGTATAAACATTGTCTAACACCCTCCCTCAATCTTAACTGTGACCTGAAGAACAAAGTAAGTTAAGATTGCGCCTACATCCTACAAACTGAGGTTGTGGAAGAGGCTTCGTGAAGATGTCAGCAAGTTGATCTTTGGAGGAGATGAACTTGATATGAAGAAGCTTCTGTGCAACACGTTCCCTCACAAAGTGATAGTCAACTTCGATGTGCTTGGTACGAGCATGAAAAACCGGATTAGATGAAAGATATGTCGCACCAATATTATCACACCAAAGAACCGGCGGTTGCTCTTGAGAGACCTCCAACTCTCTCAGAAGAGACTGTACCCAAATGAGCTCAGTGGTGGCATTGGCGACTGCCTTGTACTCTGCTTCAGTGCTGCTCCGAGATACTGTGGTCTACTTGCGCGCACTCCAGGCAATCAAGTTGTGACCAAAGAAGACAGCATAGCCCCCCGTTGATCGCCGGTCATCCAGGCTCCCAGCCCAATCCGCATCAGAAAATGCCGAGAGAGCAGTCGAAGAGGTAGACCGAAGATGCAAGCCATAAGAGACCGTATGAGAGATATAACGCAGTATGCGCTTCACAGCTGACCAGTGTGAAGTCCGGGGAGCATGAAGATACTGGCACACACGGTTCGCCGCATAAGAGATGTCCGGCCGTGTGATCGTTGCCGGTGTCAAAACCGGCGGATCTCGGGTAGGGGGTCCCGAACTGTGATACTGGGATCGACGGTAACAAGAGACGAAGGGGACAAGGTTTTACCCAGGTTTGGGCCCTCCTATGGAGGTAATACCCTACGTCATGCTTGATTGTATTGATTGTATAGAGATTACAGAGTTGATCAACCACGAGATCGTATGACTAAACCCTAGATGAGTTCTCTTGGCTACAACATAAACCCTACGGCTTATATAGACGCCGAGGGTACCTAGGGTTACACATGGTCGGTTACACGTCGAAGGGATAAACATGCCTATTCATTACTCATAACGTGGAGGACACACCATGCTTCTGGAATCTTCCTTCCTGGAGTCTGGGCCGTCGATCAATCCAGTGTCCGGCAAACGATCCATATAGTCCGGCCCATATGAGATAGGTCGGCCTCCCGAGGACCCCTTAGTCTAGGACTCCCTCAGTAGCCCCCGAACTAGCCTCCAACGCCAAGGGTCCAAGCTTCAGCTGCTTCAAATGATAAGAGTCTTCGGCTTGCGAGGCGAGTTCCTTTCTCCAGACAGTAATCGTCCGTGCCTTTAGTTCGGCCTCCGACGACGTGCGATTTTCCCGATCATAGATTGTCCGAATACCATGCGTAATCCGGCCTCAAAGGCCAATCGTCAAAGAATCAATAGTGCTGTCATCGGCAAAATCCCAAACGACGCGGGATTGCCAGCTCTATTGTAATAATGTTTCTCGAACCTTGCGTGTCACGGGGAGACGAGCGGTTTAGTAGTCTTTTACAAAACTACCCTTCCCATAAAGGAGGCACCATCCATTTAAACAAACTAAATCGTGGTCCAAACCACATCTTCCTCTTCTCCCTTGGACAAAACCTCCAGCGAAAAGGCCTCCACGAAAAATGGCGAGCGCCCCCAGTTCTTCCTCGAATCCTTACGGATCCCGTCCGGGGGATTGGGCAAGCTGCTCCGTGTCACTCCTTCGACTTCGCGACCTCGAGACCCAGGGATACCTCCCCTCCTCGGATCTGACGGCTGTCCGCGCTGACTTGACCTTGTTCAACGGCGAGGCCTTCGCAGAGATCTTCCCCCGTCCACAAAAGGGGGAGCGCGTATGCTTTGTGCCCTTCCTCCTGCGAGGCCTCGGATTTCCCATCCACCCATTCCTGAGAGGGTTACTGATATTCTACGGAATCCAGCTCCATCACCTCACCCCAGGATCTATCCTACACATCTCGGGTTTTGTCGCCCTCTGCGAGATGTTCCTGGGCTGCGAGGCACATTTTGAATTGTGGAGGAAGTACTTCTGCCTTGTTCCCCGTACTAGGGATGAAACAATTTTCGAGGTCGGCGGAGCCGAAGTGTGCCGCATAGCGGGGACGGGGTACCCCGTGGGGACGCCGAAGGAATCCGAGATGTGGTCTTCGGAATGGTTTTATATCGAAGACGTCCCTCTATTCGATCCAACTCGGAGGGGTTTGTCCGAATACTCCGATGCCCTTTTAAAGAAAAGATACAACTGGCGCCCAAAGAGCCTGTCCCAAGAGGATAGCGTCGAGGTGCGGCGCCTAGCAACCCGCGTGAGGTTGCTAGCCCATCACAAGCTGACCATGATAGACGTCATGGCCGCCGCCATTACCCGGTGCGTCCAACCCCTTCAACAGAGGGTACATCCCTTATGGCGCTACAACGGGACAAGCGACACCACCCGCTCCCGAAGACTGGGCCCTGCCGATCA
Organism: Elymus sibiricus; assembly: GCA_039707655.1. Classification (NCBI taxonomy): domain Eukaryota; kingdom Viridiplantae; phylum Streptophyta; class Magnoliopsida; order Poales; family Poaceae; genus Elymus; species Elymus sibiricus. The sequence goes on from CM077667.1 coordinate 25,360,268, forward strand.
AACAGCACTGGCCGCTGCACTTGCCGACCTATATAAGGGGGAGCAGGAGGACTTTATCCGGCGGTCAACAAAGGAGGGATACTCAAGCCATAATCCCATCGAATGGGTTAGCCTTTCTACCCTGTGACTATAGTCCGGTTTCTCAATATGTTTCTTTTTGACCGAAGTCTTTAACTTTATGTGAGCAGGAATGGAGGGGTTTTATCGAGACAGTTAACTGTCCGGCTCCTCAGCCCGAAGACTATTCCCGTGATGACGATCCGGGCTATCACGAAGACCCAGACCTGACAATCGAACTTGAAGACGGGGTTTTCTATCAAGGGAGCCTCGACGACTCCAAGGTGGCCATTATTGTCGACTACCCCGGGTCCTTCCCTTCTCCTGCAAAAAGCAAGAAGAAGAAAACATCCCACAAGGGGCAAGTGTCTTCCACTAACCCTGACGCACCGGTTCCTACCCCCAAACGCCGTAGGTCGGCGCGACATATACCGGCGGCGACGGTAGTGTCCGGATTGGAGAGCAATAAGGATCCGGCAAACGAGCCGATCACAGGGGCGAGTGCGCCTATGAGTTCATCCCAAAGGTATTTCGATTGATCGTTTGATTTAGCATCATAATTTGACAAAGTCTAACAAGAGACCATTTTGCCGAAATATTCAGACAAAGGGTTCGGCCATCCTCTGCCGAGGACGTCGTAAGGACGTCCGGCGGTGCCCAAGATTCCGGGCCCTCCGCCCATGCTGATCCTGCAGCAGGATCCCCCATCGTAAAACCCGTACCAGCCGATTCAGGTGACGCAATATCTGTCACTAAATCAGAGGTTGGGAGCGCTATGCATCATCGGCGGCGACGAGAGGCCCTGCGTCACCCCGCTTTCTCAGAACAAGAGTTCGGTGCTCTGCGCACGGCGGATGCGCACCTCGGAGCCGCCCGAGCTGGGTTCGGGGAGGCCGTGAAGTTAATATCGTCCAGCCTGTAGGTAAGTAATTGATTATTAAAGTCCGAACACTCGTGTAGACTCAGTAGCCCCCGAGCCTTAAATTGGTCGGTACGACCGAATTAAGGATCCCTGTATTAACTTGCTGGTATTGCAGGCCTCGAAGCAACAGTGCGAGCAACTGGCCAAGGAACTGGAAACCAGCCGAGCACAGGTCGAATCTGTGAAGGCCGAATTGGAGCAAGTGAAGAGCTTTACTCGGGAAGCACACGGTGAGTATATATATTCCGCTAATCGTTAGTATATCCCCATGCTTACGCAAGGGTACCATGTATCAGCTGAATCAATAGGGCAATTACAAAAAGATTTGGATGTAGCCCGAGAGTCTCAGCAATATGCCGAGTCCCAGCTGGAGGCTAGCCATCACGTTTTACAACGACATCTTGAAGAGAAGAATCGCTTGTAGGAGGAGAACAGTCTACAAGCCGAACAGATTGAGAGCTTAAAGGCTCAATTAGCCCAGGCCCAAGGAGAAAACCAGAGTTTACAGAAAGGCATATTCGATAAGTGTTAATTTAACATAGGAAAGTATCCCTTATAAGTGAGGTGTGATACGCATGCCGTGACTCATATACAGGTCTATTGTTCGGGTGATCCGAAGAGGAAATCGGATCATACCAGGGGAATCTGCTGAAGGAACTGTCCACTCTTCATGAGCGGGCTCGGAAGGCCATGAAAAGCATGGTTAAGGCACTATGGCCTGCGGAGCAACATCCAGAGATGATGACCGAACTAATCGATCGCTTCAAGGGAGCCCGAGCTAGGTTCGAGCTGTGGAAGACATCGGCTTGCCGGGAGGGAGCATGAGAGGCCTGGGCGATGATCAAGACCCACTATACCGGTCTTGACCCCGAGCGTATGGCTCAGGTTGGACCAGTGGGGGCAGATGGACAAGAAGTGCCACTCCACCTGGTATACGACCAGGTGATGCCTGCCGCCCGTCTCTCACAACAAGACTGTTCCCTGAACACCATAATTGATAAACTCGATCAGCAGCCAGATGTATGATCATATGTAGCTATGTACTTTATAATCGAAAAATTGCTCCATCTGTGTTGTAAACTTTGTCTTAACCGGCCATCGGCTTTAGCCTCCCGTGCAAAGAGCTCGGGAGTGTTCCTTGAAAGTTATCACCCGACGGGGAGGGAACTATGTTCGGGGAACCAGGCAATCCGGCCATGTGGTGCGAACAGACAGAAAGCACACATGGAGATATGTTATATTACTGCTGAGCGTAAGAAACATCTTCTGAAGAAAATAGTACCTCCATCGATACCTTTCGTCAGGTTGCTACGCAAATCGTAAGCAAAAAGCCCGTATACAGTTAGTATGCGGCTAAGGGCTATTGTAAGAAGAGAAGCCCGAGTAATGGTCACAACGACCATAGTGTTATAATTTGATTCCATCGTGGCCGATCAATTGTCTGCTGAAGATAGCTAGCTTTTGACTTCACCCGTCTGAGGCACGTATCCGGATGACCCGGTCGTAACAATCGCAGAGGTGCTCCCTTTACCCTCTAGCCGAACAATCGGGAACGTAGAGGGTAACCACAGGAGCGAGGCAACCCAGCTTGGCAAAATCTTAGTTCGAATTGATGCATATGATGGCGTAAAAATGACAAGGAAAACATGCACACACAATAAATGTGAACAAGTGCTTATAATGTGAAAACATTGGCTTTTGAAAAGAAGCCCCCAAGTGCTGTGTTCGGATTTAACACTTAAGGGTGTAAACCGAAAGTCTTATTACAAGATCAGTTGAGCCGAACAGAGAGTTGGGATGAAAAAAGTTCGAACCTGCCAAAAATCAAGGTGGAAGGGAAAGTAGGAAATAAAGAAGGAAAAACGAAGAAAGAAATATAGGGTAAAGAGTGCGACGACACCGGTTTATCCGTAGAAGCACCGAAGACGAGCTGCATTCCATGGGTTAGGTTCAAGGCGGTGATCCGACGGGTTCCGAAGACGATAAGCCCCTCCCGTGAGTACTTCGTCGATTATGAAGGGGCCCTCCCATTTGGGTTTGAGTTTATGCTTCTGCTTCTCCGGGAGTCGTAGGACGAGTTCACTCACATTGTATGCTTGTGCCCTGACCTCCCTGCTTTGTAACGTCAGGCCTGTTGTTGATAAAAGGTAGAACGGGCCCGAGCTATATCGCGCTCCTCCTCCAAGGCGTCCAAGTCATCTTGCCGATCTAACTCGGCTTCCTTTTCTTCGTACATGCGCACCCTTGGTGCGTCGTGGATGATGTCGCAGGGAAGGACTACTTCTGCTCCATAGACCATGAAGAACGGTGTGTATCCCGTCGATCTGTTCGGAGTGGTGCGCAGGCCCCATAGAACGGAGTCGAGCTCCTCAACCCAATGACAGTCGGACTCTTGAAGAGACCGGACCAAACATGGCTTAATGCCGCTCATAATGAGACCGTTTGCTCGTTCGACTTGTCCATTGGTCTACGGATGGTAAACCGATGCGTAGTCAAGCTTGATGCCCAACTTTGCGCACCAGTCTTTGACCTCTTGGGCCGTGAAATTGGATCCGTTGTCGGTTATTATACTGTGCAGGACACCATAACGGTGTACCACGCCGGATATGAAATCGATTATTGGTCTGTACTTGGCTGATTTGATAGGTTTTGCCTCTATCCATTTGGTGAACTTGTCCACCATGACCAGTAGGTATTTATTCTTCTTGGTCCCCCCTTTAAGTGGTCCGACCATATCCAGCCCCCAGACCGCAAAGGGCCAGGTTATCGGAATAGTCCGAAGAGCTGTTGGGGGCATGTGACTCTGATTTGCGAAAAGTTGACATCCCACGCAATATTTGACCAGTGACTGGGCGTCCGCCCGAGCTGTAGGCCAAAAGAACCCAGCCCGGAAGTCCTTGCTTACTAGGGCTCTTGCTGTGGCATGATGACCGCCCATCCCTGCGTGGACTTCGGCTAAAAGCTCCCGCCCTTCTTCCTCGGATATGCACCGCTGTAGTACTCCAGTGGTGCTCTTTTTGTATAACTCACCTTCGTGTACCTTGAAGGCTTTGGAGCGCCAGACTATTCGCCGGGCCTCCGTCTGATCATCGGGGAGCTCCTTGCGAAGGAGGTAGGCGAGGAAGGGCTCGGTCCATGGCGCGATTACTGCCATGACCTCGTGAGCCGAGGGCGTTTCGTGCATGACGGAGCCACCGATGATTTGATCGTCTGGATCGTTTGCCGGGGGAACAACCTTGTCTGTACTAGATAGATCGGCGTCCTCTTGTTCCGACCAAACTACAGATGGCTTAAAGAGCCATTCGAGAAAAGTGTTTGGTGGGACAGGATCGCGTTTGGCTCCTATACGAGCCAGTATATTGGCAGCTTGGTTGTCGTCTCTAGCGACATGGTGGAATTCCAGCCCCTCGAACCGTGCGGATATCTTGAGGACGGCGTTTCTATATACCGCCATCTTCGGATTCTTGGCGTCGAACTCACCGTTGACTTGAGAGATGGCCAGATTCGAATCTCCCCGTACCTCCAGCCGCTGTATGCCCATGGACGCTGCCATCCGAAGACCGTGTAAGAGGGCTTTGTATTCGGCTGCATTGTTGGAGTCGGCATACATGATCTGTAACACATATCGAACGTTGTCACCTGTGGGGGATGTGAGAACAACTCCAGCCCCTAGTCCGGCCAAAGTTTTTGATCCATCAAAGTACATCGTCCAATGGGAGTATGTACTATATTCCCTGGGGAGTTCGGCTTCTATCCATTCGGCGAGGAAATCTGCCAATACCTGAGATTTAATAGCTCGGCGTGGTTTGTAGGTAATCTCAAAAGGAAGGAGCTCAATCGCCCATTTGGCTATGCGGCCAGTGGCGTCCCTGTTATTGATTATATCATTCAAGGGCACTTCGGATGCCACCGTGACCGAACACTCTTGGAAGTAGTGTCTTAGTTTCCGAGATGCCATAAATACCGTATAGGCTATCTTCTGGTAGTGCGGGTATCTTGACTTGCATTGCGTTAGCACTTCTGACACGTAATTGACCGGCTTCTGTATCTGGAATTTGTGCCCCTCCCCCTCTCGCTCGACGACGAGCACCACACTAACAACCTGGTTGGTGGCCGATATGTATAATAACATGGGCTCACCGGCGCCTGGTGCTGTGAGTATGGGATTACTTGCCAGGAGTGTCTTAATTTCTTCTAACGCGGCCTTTGCTTCGTCGATCCATTCAAAATTCTTGGTCCGTTTCAACAACTTATACAGCGGTAAAGCTTTTTCACCGCGGCGGGAGATAAAGCAGCTTAGCGCCGCCACGCAACCCGCCAATCTTTGGACATGCTTTAGCTCTGTGGGAATTGCAAGTTCTGATAAGGCACGGATCTTGGCCGGATTCGCTTCTATTCCTCTATAGGAAACGATGAATCCGAGCAGCTTACCAGCGGGAACTCCGAATACACACTTCTCCGGATTGAGCCAAATATCGTATTCGCGTAGGCTGGCAATGGTTTGTCTTAAATCGTCGATCAAATTGCTAACGTGTTTGGTTTTTATGACCACATCGTCCACGTATGCTTTGACTGTTTTGCCAATCTGTTTTTCGAGGCAGGTCTGTATCATGCGCTGGTATGTAGCCCCAGCGTTCTTTAGCCCGAAAGGCATTGTGTTGAAGCAAAACGGCCCATAGGGGGTGATGAATGCGGTTGCCGCTTGATCGGATTCCTTCATTTTAATCTGATGGTATCCGGAATAAGCATCGAGGAAACACAACGAGTCGTGTCCGGCTGTGGCGTCGATGATCTGGTCTATTCGTGGTAGAGGGAAAGGGTCCTTAGGGCAGGCCTTGTTGATGTCTTTAAAGTCAATGCACAGCCGCCAGGATTTGTCTTTCTTTGGTACCATAACCAGGTTCGCCAACCATTCGGGATGCTTAATGTCCCGAATGAATCCGGCCTCTAGCAGTTTAGCCAGTTCTTCACCCATAGCTTGCCGTTTAGGCTCGGAGAAACGGCACAGAGTCTGCTTGACGGGCCTAAAGCCTGCAATGATATTCAGACTATGTTCTGCCAGCCGTCGTGGGATGCTGGGCATATCGGAAGGGTGCCAGGCGAAGATGTCCCAGTTTTCTTGTAAGAAAGTTCGCAGTGCTTCGTCCGTAACGGGGTCGAGCTGAGCTCCGATGGACGCTGTCTTGTTGGGGTTCGTCGGGTGTACCTGAATTTTAATGATTTCCTTTGCTGGCTTGAATTACGTGGATTTAGGCCTCTTGCTGAGGATCACGTCATCCTTGTCCACTGTTGACCAGAGTGCGGTCAGCTCTTCTACAGCAAAGGTCACGGCTAGAGCCTCGAGGGCAAGCGCCGCTGTTTTGTTTTCGGCCCCTAGGGCTATGTACGGATCACTAGCGGTTGTGATAACTCCGTTTGGTCCTGGCATCTTATGTTTCATATACCCGTAATGTGGTATAGCCTGGAATTTTGTGAAGGCGTCACGTCCCAACAGGGCGTGGTAGCCACTGGGGAAGGGCACGATGTGGAAGAGAAGTTCTTCAGACCGGTAGTTGTCGGGCATGCTGAACACTACGTCCAGGGTGATACATCCTAAATAGCGCGCCTCCTTCCCCGGGATTATTCCCCGGAAGGTTGTGTTGCTATGTTCGATGCGAGATCGGTCGAACTGCATTTTTTCGAGAGTATCCTCATAGATTAGGTTTAGACCACTGCCGCCGTCCATTAGCACCTTGTGTAACCTGAAGCCATCGATGATGGGGTTCAGGACTAGTGCGGCCGGTGAATGACCGGAAAGAATGGCTGGTCGGTCAGCATCTCCGAAGGTGATGGGCGTGTCTGCCCATGCACTTGTTGCTGCCACGTGATATACCTGTTCGAGTTCTTTAAGAGCTCTTTTCCTCCTGTTCCTTGAAGGGAACGTTTCGTAGATCGTCAGGACTTCGATGTTATATTCCGATGACGCTGCAGAGCGCCTGTCAGACGGTGATGCCTCAAGAATGGCTTCACCACTTTTTGCGACATGCCTGACGACCTAGCAACTTCTAAGGCTGTGAGTCGGAGATGTGTTCAGCAATGCGGAGTGTATAGGGCAAGGTTTGTTCAGTAGTCCATCCAGGACAGTACTGACCCCTGGAAGGGGTCTGTTCCTCTTTTTGGCGGGCTCGAGTTGGGCTGCCCGGCTCAGAGGTATCCTTCTTTGCCGATCTCCTCCAGGGTATTCGGTAAAGGTTTGTTCCGAAAATAGCCGCTCGGTTTGCCAAGCACTTTCCATGGCGCAATACTTCTGTACCAAGATAGATAGATCGGAAAAGTCGGTAATGTGCCGCCGCGCCAGGGCATTAAGGATTCCACTGTTATGGCAATTACGTTTGAAGGTCGCCATTACGTCTTGATCACTAAGGCCCCGTACTTTGTTTCGGGCGAGGAGTAAGCGGGCCCAGTAATGATGGACTGACTCCCCTGATAAATGTATAATGTCCGGTAGGTTCGGAGACTTGGGCTCTGATGCGATGCTCGAGTCATCGGCTTGGGAGGTGGGTGGGAGAGTCTTTGATTCCACTCCACGGTGGGAGTTCGGAGTCGCAGATTCCGAACCGTGTGATGGATCAGGGACCGATACCGGACTGTTTACGGAGCGAGCACCAGAATCTGGGTTGCAAGCTAGGTCTCGGTGATCGGAGATTGGGGTATAAACAATTTTTAATTCCGGTAGCTGGGAGGTCGAGCCCCTCGCCGGACACTCGACGGTGGCGACAAGGTGGGTGACCGTGGGGACGCGAATCTCCCTGTCGTCGGGTTTAAGCCCGAGCCGGTCATAGACCGGGGTCTGGTCATCGGCCATTCACATAATCTCCATCCGATCAAACAACTCGTTGAGAAATGAGGCGATGGTGGGATGCGTGTCGCTGAAGCGAGTGGGGTCGGTATGCGGCGTCGCCGTTCCAGAGTTGCGCCAGAGCGTTCTCGGATTCTGTTCGGCCATGGTAGATCCGGCAGCGATGACCGGACCGGGTGGTCCTGACGGTCCGGAGATAGCAACTTCATCTCTGGAATCGAGGCCCGCTATCTTCGGCGTCGAGGCGTCGGGATCTGCAGGCTTCTCCGTAGGGGTCAGGGATTCCATCAGTACAAGTTCTTCCCGGGAATTAGCTGAGAACTCTAGGGTTCCGAACCTGATCCCTTGGTCGTGGAAAAAGTTTTCGATCTGGCATGGATGGCCGATCGGGTGAGCGCGCGACGAGATGTCACCGCTCGCGCGGATCTGATCCGGGACGAGAGTCACCCGGGCACAGATTTCGCTGTTGGAGACAAGGCGAGCCATCGATTCCTTCTGGCGATCACAGCGGAGCCTCTCAATGAAAGCACCAATGTCGTTGTCAAAACCGGCGGATCTCGGGTAGGGGGTCCCGAACTGTGATACTGGGATCGACGGTAACAAGAGACGAAGGGGACAAGGTTTTACCCAGGTTCGGGCCCTCCTATGAAGGTAATACCCTACGTCCTGCTTGATTGTATTGATTGTATAGAGATTACAGAGTTGATCTACCACGAGATCGTATGACTAAACCCTAGATGAGTTCTCTTGGCTACAACCTAAAACCCTACGGCTTATATAGACGCCGAGGGTACCTAGGGTTACACATGGTCGGTTACACATCGAAGGGATAAACATGCCTATTCATTACTCATAACGTGGAGGACAGGCCATGCTTCTGTAATCTTCCTTCCTGGAGTCTGGGCCTTCGATCAATCCAGTGTCCGGCAAACGATCCATATAGTCCGGCCCATATGAGATAGGTCGGCCTCCCGAGGACCCCTTAGTCCAGGACTCCCTCAATCGTCAAGTACTGCAAGCCACCAACAACACTGCGGTACTCTGTAGCATCATCTGAAAGAAGCAAGGCACCATCCAAAGCTGATAATCTATCAGTCGCCGACATGGGCGTGGTAGCATGCTTGCATTGCAACATACCAGCACGGCGAAGCAAGTCCAAGGAATACCGATGCTGGGAGCGAGTCAGGCCAGCAGGAGACCGTGTAACCTCCAGACCAAGGAAGTAATGGAGGGCACCCAGATCCTTGACAGCGAAATGACCACCCAAAGCAGACAATAGCCGATCAGCAGTAGTCTCTGATGAGCTGATAAGAATGATGTCATCAACATAAACCAGCAGATACATAGTCACCTCAGGACGATGAAACAGGAACAGAGACGTGTCAGCAACAGACGGAGCAAATCCAAGACGCCGAAGAACTGAGCCAAGTCTGGCATGCCATGCACGGGAAGCCTGCTTGAGTCCATAAAGCGCCTTAACAAGATGACACAAATGATGTGGACAAGCAGGATCAATAAAACCTGGAGGTTGCCGCATATACACCTCTTCCTCCAAGACTCCATGAAGGAAAGCATTCTGAACATCAAGCTGACGAAGAGACCACCCTTTGGTGACAGCCAAGGACAAAAGCAAACAAATGGTGGTAGGTTTGACAACGAGACTGAAGGTATCCTCATAATCAAGACCATACCGTTGTTTGAAGCCTTTGGCCACCAATCGTGCCTTGTATCGCTCAATAGATCCATCAGCATGTTTTTTTACTTTGAACACCCACTTGGAGTCAATGATGTTGACACCAGACACAGGAGGAACCAAGCGCCAAGTATCATTCTTCAGCAGCGCCTAAAACTCCTGCTCCATGGCAGTGCGCCAATGAGGAACCCGAAGAGCTGCCTGAAAATGTCGAGGCTCAACAGTGGGGTCAGCATCTGTCTGTGCCACACACGCTGCAATCCACGCAACTGTGCCGTCAGTGCGCTCCTTTGGCCGAACAATGCCACTCTGATTGCGCGTACAAGGACGCAAAGGAGCAGCCGGCGGCAAAGGAGGCAACGATGACGGAGTCGGCGAAGCTGGTGATGATGAAGCCGATGGCTCCTCAGAAGCAGGAGACCGATCCGGCAAGACAGCCGCAGACGCCGGTGCAGCCGGCGCAGGTGTAGCCCCCGTGATAGGGGCTGACTCGGGAGAAGCTGGCTCCGCCAGCGTGGGCGAGGCCAACCCAGGCGAGCCTGGCTCAGCCGGCGCGGGCGAGGCCAACACAGGCGAGGCTGGCTCAGCCGGCGTGAGCGGTGCAGCCGGTACGGGCTGTTCAGCCAGCCCAGTCAGCGAGACCGAGGCGGCGCGTGCAACCGCAGACGACTGCTCATCCAGAAGCTCAAGACGTGCTCCTCGTCCAGTACCTGCACCATGGTTAGGTAACAACAAGGGGGCATATGCAGCATCAACAAATTGATCAGGCACAGGTAAAACAGATTTCTCGGGTGCAACGGGGAGTGGAGGAAGTGACCAGAGGTGCGGAAAAGGGAAAGACATTCTCATCAAACACCACGTCACGAGAGATGTAGACGCGGTTAGAGGGAACATGAAGACACTTGTACCCTTTATGAACAGAACTATAACCAAGAAACACACACTGTTTAGACCGGAACTCCAACTTCCGTTGGTTATATGGACGAAGATGTGGCCAACACGCACACCCAAAGATTTTGAGAAATGTATAATCGGGAACTTCATTCAGCAAAAGTTCAAGTGGTGTTTTCATCTGACGGAGTCGTGTAGGGAGTCTATTAATGAGAAAGCATGCGGTGGAAAATGCATCACTCCAGAATCTAAACTGAACGGAGGCATGGGCAAGCAAAGCAAAACCAGTCTCAACTACGTGGTGATGCTTACGCCAGCTACACCATTTTGCTGATGTGTATGTGGACAAGACACACGATGTGTGATTCCAAGCCTATTAAAGAATGCATTGAGGTTGTGATACTCACCTCCCCAATCAGAATGTACATGAATTATTTTGTGTTCGAACAGACGCTCAACATGCGCTTGGAATTGTAAGAAAACATTAAACACACCAGACTTGCGTTTAAGAAGATAAAGCCAAGTGAACCGACTGTAAGCATCAATGAAACTGACATAGTAATTATGACCGCTAATAGTGTTTTGGGCATGGCCCCATACATCCGAAAACACAAGTTCAAGCAATTTATTGACTACACGACTCGACTCAGAAAAAGGAAGTTGATGACTCTTGCCTTGCTGACAGGCATCACAAACTGTATCAACATGTTTATTGGACACAACTGGATGCTCATGATGATGAAGTACATGGCGAACGATAGGATTGGCAGGATGACCAAGGCGTGCATGCCAATGTGAAGGAGACACACGAATGCTACTGAAAGCACTAGGAGCTGGCGGTACATCAAGTGCATATAGACCGTTGTTGCGCAGTCGACCTCTAAGAAGTACGTCCCTCGTGTCCCGGTCCTTTACAAAAAATTGGAAAGGGTGAAATTCAGCAAGAACATTATTATCACGTGTAAGTTTAGGAACTGAAAGTAAACTACATGAAACAGAGGGAACACGAAGGACATTAAAGAGACGAAGTTGTGTGGATCGACGCGTAAGAAGAGATGCCTGACCAATGTGTGAGATGTGCATACCTTCCCCATTAGCAGTGTGAACCTGATCATGCCCACGGTACGGCTCCTGAGTGGAAAGCTTGCCCATATCACTCGTCAGGTGGTTGGTGGCGCCCGTATCCATGTACCAAGATGCATCGACTGGATAGGAAGGAGTGTGTCCCTGCTCATGACTGGCCAAAGCAGCCTGCTTCTCATTACCTTTACCATTGTTCTCGATGCCCAAGAAATCTTTCTTGAAGTGATGATGGCAACGAGAGGCAAGATGACCATCCAGACCACACAGCTGGCAGGGGACCTGAACTCCACAGGAAGGGCAGCAGGCACGAACGCGACCACCAGCAGATGTAGTGGTGTTCCGTGGGTTGCGTGCGGCCCCCGGCTTGCCACCAGGTGGTGGTGTGTAGGGCTTGCCCTTCCCACGCGTAGCAGCGTTGGCGGAGGAGAAGCTCGGCGTAGATCGGCGAGCCTGGACGCGCTGTTCCGTGGCAAGGAGTCACGCATATAGCTCACGCGGCTCGATGGGAGTGTCGCGACCATTGATATTTTCCACCAAATTATCATAGTCATCACCCAGCCCATTGAGCACATAGGAGGTGAACTCTTCTGGCCCAAGAGCCTTGCCAATGGAGGCAAGTGTGTCCGACATACCCGTCACCTTGTTGAAGTAGTCAGTGACGGTGAGGGAGTTGAGCTTCACCTCCCCAAGCGCAGTGCGAATGGCATGAGCACGTGCCTGGGACTGCGAAGCAAAACTGGTATGAAGAGCCGTCCACGCGTCCCGAGATGTAACGGCGAAGATGACCAGCGACGATACGCCCTCCGTGAGGGAGGACTGTATAGCGGAGAGGATGGCTTGATCCTGCGCCACCCAAGCATGATGCGCCGGATGATGCGGCGGAGGACACGGCAAGGTGCCGTCAACATAGCCCTCCAGATAGCGACTGCGAAACAGCGGCAACACTTGGGCGCGCCATCACAGGTAGTTATCCGTCGTAAGCTTCACCGGGATGAGGTGTGCAAAGTAGAACGGCGCAGCCACGACGGTATGATCCGAAGGCGGCGGCGGCGCATAAAAGCCGGGGTTGAAGGCCACCCCAGGCTACGCCGAAGAGGGCAACAACTCCAAGGGGGAACCCCCGTAGGGCGCCCCGTACGGAGAAGGGCCACCATAGGCCGCCGGCTGCGCAGCGAGGGCACCATGCGGCGCCGAGTAGGACAGCCATGGGTGCCCCGCAGCAGCGCCAGAAGCCGGCGCGTGGGACGGGGCACTGTAGGAGGCCGACGGGGCGGCTGGACTGCCGTAGGCGGCCATGGGCACGTCGGGCAGGCCGTAGGGCTGTTGGTAACCCGGCCAGGAGCCGGCGACAGTAGGCCTGTAGCCCAGCGGCGGCACGGGGCCAAAGCCATGGGGCGGAGACGGCGCGGCATCGACCGGACCCGGCGACGGCGGGTCAGGCAGAGGAGCACCGGGTGCAGAAGCGGCAGCAACCGTGGAAGAGCCAGCCACGGCGGCAAGTGGTCGCGACGGCAGGAACGGGGAGACAACGGCGGCCGGAGAGGCGGCGGCTGCCTGAGCAGGCGTGGGCGGGGCGGCCATCGCGGCAATAGATCGCGGCGGCGAAGGCGGCGGCGGCGATCAGGGCAGAGGCGGAAGCGATCGTAATCTAAACTGATACCATGTAAAACGTAGGGTTGTGGGAAACTGCACGACACCCCAATAGGGTGTGGCTATCTCATATATATATAAAGGGGTACACAATGTGTACAATTACAAATACAGGGTATACACAGAGGCTACGTATAAACATTGTCTAACATCGAAGCCCAAGACATTGACTCAAGTTCTCATTTTTGGGTGGGTGTTGAAGTACTCTCACACAGTACTTCAAGTTAGCAATTTCTATTAAAATTTCAAAACCTCCACTCAGATATGTAAATTTCAATTTTAGAAGTTGTATTTTTTAGAGAAAAAAAAGGAGAATTTAATTTTTTCAGGTTATATGTTAGATAACGCACACAACTACCATAATTTTGAGAAATGAAGCTGGATTTCAAGTTTAGAAACGCAAAAGTTTATGAAACTAAAAAAATTCCGTGTTTACAAACAACACCAACAAGAATAGCACCCTCTTGTGCAAATGGCATCTAAGCAATGTTGCTTTGAAATAGATGCTTACAAACTCTTCACCAAGGTTCTCTCTCTATGACTGACGCTACATCTAGGTGAAATCGTCTCCTCGAATCAAAGTGCATTCATCTCTGGACATAGCGTCAACGATAATTTTTTGCTCGCCCAATAGAGTACCAGACAACTTCATACTCTCAAGCAACCGAGAGTGCTCCTCAAGCTTGACATTGCACTGCTTTTGATCTAGTCTCCTGGTCCTTGATTCAGATTTTGCAGCACCTAGGATTTGGTCCTTGCTCGGGCGAGGGGGTGCCTATCAAAGTTTTAACTCAAGACATCATGGATCAAGGATACCCTGTTTTTTTGTGTTCGGCCAGGGTCTAAAACGTTCTGAATTCCTCGGACAAACAACCACATGAGACAAAAGGATTTTTTTATACAGGTTCAAGTCGCCATTGATAGTGTAAAACCATACGTCCTATTCTTCATTGATATGAAAGTGGTGGATCACAAGTGTGGGAGAGTTACAAAGGTGGTTCTCGATGTGTGACGTTTTGGTGCTCCGGGTCCTATCCTGAGTGCCCGGAAACTCCTATCTCCTTTCATCTAGACTAGATGAACTACTTGTCATACGTGTTGCTTGTGATGTGTGAAGTGGTGCTAAGAGCATCTCCAGCCGCGCCCCCAAGAGGCCCTCCGGGCGGCTTTTTTATATCCGGCGCCAAAAAATCGGCCCAGTCGTGCCCCCAGGACCCGTTTTTCGCCGGTTGGACCCTTTTTTTGGCCCGGCGAACCCAGGCCGAACCCAGCGCGCTGGGGGGCGCTTGGGGGGCTCCGGCGGAAACAAACCGGCACGTGGGACACCACTGTCAGGCGAATCTCGACCTTTTCCTCGCCCGACCCACCCCCTCGGGCCTCTCTCCACCCTGTCGATTCTGGCGCTCTCGCCTGTTCACGGCTGCTGCGCCATCGCTAGAAGGCCGATTTCGCAGCCGCTCCACCCCCAACAGCCCCCCCGCTGCTCCGCCCCCAACAGCCCCCCCCCCCCCCCCCCCCGCCGTTCTTCGAATGCCACCATGCCGGGAGTACACCGCCACGCCCAGAAGTTCACCGAGCCCCAAAGGTGTTCGGCAATTTGCCTGTTCGGCCATGGACTCCAACGACGAGGAGGCGTCCGCGGCCCTGTTGGAGGAAGAAGCCGAGGGCGACACCGCCGACGAGGAACACCTCATGATACTCGCATCGCTGGCCGGCCTGTTCGTGAACAATGACAAGCCCCAGCGAGGTGGCTCGGCGCCGGGCCGGCGCAAGAGCAAGCAGAGGCATCAGATGGAGGGCTATTGCATGCTCTATGCCGACTACTTCGCCGACTCTCCACTGCACGGTGAGAAAGTATTTCGGCGTCGTTATCGGATGAACCGGAAGCTCTTCCTCAGGATTGTTAATTCCATCCGGGAGTTCGACACCTATTTCGTTTGCAAGAAGGATTGCACCGGCACAGTTGGATTCTCCTCACTACAGAAGTGCACCACAGCTATGAGGATGCTTGCATACGGAGCTCCCGGTGATATACAGGAAGACTATGGACGGATGGCCGAGTCCACCACCATTGAGTGTCTATACAAGTTCTGCAGGGTAGTGGTGGCAGTGTTTGGACCACAATATTTGCGAGCACCCAATGCTGAAGACACTGCTCGGATCCTAGCACAGAATGCAGCAAGAGGATTTCCTGGGATGCTTGGAAGCATCGACTGCATGCATTGGTCATGGAAAAACTGCCCATTTGCTTGGCAGGGTATGTACAAAGGCGCCAAAGGAGGTTGCAGTGTGGTACTAGAGGCAGTAGCCACGCATGACCTATGGATTTGGTGAATTTGTTGATTTTAAGCCGAAAGAGCGCCGAATTTGGTGAAGTATGCCGGAAAAACGCCGAATCTGGGCCGTTTTTGGGCCTATTCTGCGCCAATACTGGGTCGAAATCGCCTGCTTGGGGCGACCGTGGGGCGGCGGCTGGGAACCCGAGCCCCCCAGGCCGATTTTAGCGCCGGCTGGCCCCCAGGCGGCGCTATTTCGGGCCCCTGGGGGGCCAACGGCTGGAGATGCTCTAACCAGGGCCGGGGTGGGTGGGGGTGAGGGGAGGAGGGGCAGCCGCCCCTGTCCCCCACCTTTACAACCCCCTCCCCCGCCTAGTATGCATGCATATGGCCGTATCCCATGGCCTAACTTTTGGCTGATGTGATGTGCGATGTCAGCCTATGGTAATCGCGTAGTCAAAGGGCACACGTTCCGCCGGGAGCCCGAGAGCA
Source organism: Elymus sibiricus (assembly GCA_039707655.1). Lineage (NCBI taxonomy): Eukaryota > Viridiplantae > Streptophyta > Magnoliopsida > Poales > Poaceae > Elymus > Elymus sibiricus. Next base: position 25,376,170 of record CM077667.1, read on the forward strand.
ATCTACAGTCGTCCTCTCATCTTCTTTCGCTCCTTTCCTAAGATTTTCCTTCGCTCGTTGCCCACCGATGCAACTACGCGAGTAAGATGTACATGTACGCGGCGAAAGCGGCAACAAGCGGCGGCTACGATGCAGAGATCGGTGAGTGACGACCAACCGAGAGATTGCAACTCTAGGGCTCCGCCTTGACGCCTCTTTGTGTGATATGATCGCTGCTCTAATGCTCCGCCTAGGGCTATATAGGCCTCCTTCTTGGATCCATGGGCATCAATGGATCAGCAGGTAACCACTTCTTGTCTTGTCAGCCAGAACCTTTGTACGTGCACGGTATACCACCAATCACTAATTCGTTATCTATATAGGTCAATTATATTAAGATATTTCATTATAATTGGTTTGTCGCTCTTGTGTATTTATTTGAATTTCAGAACTATGGAAAATGATCTGTGGATGAGTTGATAAAATCATAAAGAGGAGTCATTGATATTTTTTTGACAATAACACCGATGCTTGGACAAATATAGAGTTTTCGACAGTAGCTATGGATGGACCAGCTAATGGAATACAGGCAGAAAATGTGAATGTAAGCTCAAACTATGACCAATCTTATTCAGCAATTATGAGCTCTCTCTGGTGAAACTCCCAACTGGGCCAAATCTACTATCCTTTTTAGCTCTCATGTCTGTGAGGCTACTATGAATGATATTAAGAAATTTTTCCATGTTTCTAATCTAGATGCTAATTTCACTCATCTCGGTCACCCTCTTATTCTTCCTGCTAAGAACGAAGTGGCTGCTTACAACTTTGTTTTAGATGATTTTTTAAATAAGTTGCCCACTTACAAAGCAAACATGTTTTCTCATGCTGCTAGACTTGAATTAATTCGTTCGGTTTTCTTGGCTATACATGTTTATTAGATGGCCAATATCCTATTTTCTGAAAAAAATCATTGCTAAACTCATGACTGTTATTAGAATTTTTTGGTGGACAGGTGTTCGAGAGACCGATTCAAGAAAAAGTCTTTGTCTTGGGATATGGGAGGATATTTCTAGTTCTAAGGCAGAAGGTGGCTTGGGCATCAGAAATTTAAAAGCCATTAATGAAAGTCTCATCCTTACAGTTGCTTGGAGGTTAGCCAAATCTCCATCTTCGGACTTGTACGTTGTTCTCAAGGCGAAATACTTTCCTGGTACTTCAATTTGGAAAGCCAATGCCACTCCTCCGAAATCTGCCTTTTGGGCTTCCATCTTGAAAATGTTACCTAAGCTTAGAAATCATGCTTTTTATCAACTTACTCAAGGTAATATCTCCTTGTGGAGCATGCCTTGGTGTAATCTTTGGCATTCTATTCATGATTATCGTGTGCCTCAACAAGCTGGTTTTCAATATCCTTCTCTTGTGCGAGATCTTTGGCTTCCTGGTTGCAAAATTTAGAATCATGAGCTTATATTCTCTCCTTTTCAGCAGCCTTTGGCCTCTCTTATTGTTCACACGGATATTATTGATGATGATGGTCCGGTTTTGCTTTGTTGAGATCTTAATCCTAATGGCATTTGCTTTTCAAAATATGCTTACAAACTTTGCTCACAAGAGATTTATAGTAACCGTAGACATGCTCCTCTTGATGTTCCTTTGGATTTGAAAGATTTTCTGAAGTTCATTTGGAAACAAAAAAATTACACCCTAGGGCTCAAACTTTTGCTTGGAGACTTCTTTGAAGGGCTTTGCCTACGGGTATGTGAGCTGGGCATTTTTCTATTCATATCTCTTAGTCTTGTTGCAGGTGTGGTCAACAGGGGGATGAATTTCATCTATTTCCTTTGCACCTTTGCACGAGCTGCCTGGTTTTCTTCTGCTTGGTTTCTTAGATCCGACGTTCTAGTCCAAGGGCACTCTTCTATGCACTCCATTCTCACTGCTCTTATTACAACGGGTCACCCTCATGCTTATATTTGGAATGTTCATAACTTTTTGTGGTGTCTTTGGAAAGCTAGAAATGAATTTTCTTCTGATAGGAAAAAGCATCTTCCTTATCAAGTTCACATAGTTGCGGTTAACTTGGAGTCTGACCTTTTGGACAACATGTATTATCTCTCTAATAAACAGCCTCACTCTAATGATCATTCTTCAACAAATGTCTTACCTATGCAGGGCAAAACACTTAAGTCTGATATGATGGTGTCTGTAATTAAAGGTTTCTCTGATGCAGCTTTCAGTTCTTTCAAAATTCCTGGCCTAGGACAAGGACAAGTGGGTACAGGTGTGGGAGTTTTCATTTGTATACCTTCTGATAAAGGAGAGCTCAATGTGCAAGTTCAAGCTTCGACACCTCCTACTTCTACTCCTTTGCAGGCTGAAGCGGTTGCTTTTTCTTGTGCTGCTCAATTGGTCTCTAGACTTAATCTTGTTAACCCCACTTTCTTAATGGATTGTTTGTCGCTAGCCTCTTTTGCTGCTTCGAGAAGTATTTCAAATTCTTCCATGCCTTGGAGCATTAGGAAATAATTGGCTAGTTTCTTTAAAAATACTTCTAATATGTTTCATCGGGTGTTTCATGTTTCCAGAGAAGTGAATGGAATTGACCTAATCTTTCCCAGCTGGTTTTTCAATCTACTGGAGATGTTCAAGTTTCTTGCTTTGCTCATTCTCACTCTAATCTTTCTTGCCCAGTGGTGTCTCTCCTTTCAAAAATTTAGCATGTAGGAATTTCGCTGCATACAGTGCATTGCTATTAGCAGGTTTGCTCCAGAAGATGGCCATAGACAGAGCTTATGGCCGATTATGTTTCCTCATGCGCCACAATTGTTGTTCTTTCTATCAAAGTGAAGCTATTTTGCAGGATCCTTTGCTTGGAAGGGAGACATCTCCTTTCTGATGAGGCAATCTTCTCCCCTAGACTATTACTAAGTGTTGTCAACAGTCATATCCTCTGGGCATATACGGTTTAATTCCTCGTATAGCTGAGGCTCATCTGGTTGAGTTTTGCTCAACCTATCTTTGCTATTTCCTTTCAGCTCTACCTCTGTGGATGTATCTCTCCCTTTCTGTCTATCTTCTAGCCATTGTACTCTCTGATGTACATTACTTATGAGCTGATAATGGAATTAGGCACATGTTGGTGCCTTGCTTTGTTCAAAAAAAGTGACCCTGAGAACACTCTTAAAGCTTTGGATGCACGACACAGTCCGCTGGTTAATTTTTCCTCATATGTTGCTTTGCATCAAGGAATGTAGAACTATATTAAGGTAATATGTACAGGTTATGTGATATAAATATTGCTTTTAGATGCATTCAAGTGTTAATTGGTAACAATCTCATATATAACAGAAATAGCCAATTTGTCTAAGGTCCCACTAAACTGGACTCATCTTTCTAGTGTAATACTCGCATGGTAATTTCGCGAAGAAATGACTACCATGATATCCTAGACCAAAGAACAAAAAAATGATGCTATATAAAAGTTACCATTCACATTTTTTGGGCTTCCAGATTTTGTTTCGTTGAGAATACCATGACAGTCATTCCTGCCCAAAACATTCCACATGTGTATTACGCTAGGCCATGTTAGTTACAAAAAGTTTCAATTTTGTTTGACTTCTTTAGTTTTTTAACTGTTTTTCCAATTCATGTGCATTGGCCCTATGTTTCAAAGATTTGCATCCTATATATAATGATTGTTATTGTTATGGTGTTTGTATTAAGGGCCCCGAGTTTTAGTTTCGCCCCTGGCCCCCGAAATCACAGGACCGACCCTAGTGCTAACTAGAGGGACTGCTTCAGCTTATTTAAAAAATGTCACGACAATCCCCTTATATAGGCCTGGGGGTACCACAATGATTGGTTTTGAGTGTGAACAAATACAAATAAAAGTAGGTGCACATCATGTGCAGGTGCAATTCGTCTTCGGTCTTCCTGGCGTTTTAGATGATTACCTGATGATTGATATTGTTACACTCATTCACCCTTTGTTTAAGTCGAGTTATTTCATTAAAACCGAGATATTTGCTCCGACATTGCTACAAATGACTAATGAAGGCAAATGATTTCGCAAGTCCTCTCTTTGATGCCTTTTCACAGGAAATTGGCTAAAAAGGGAAGAAATCATGTGAGAATATGGAAAAGAATGAAAGAGGAGATAGAAGAAATCAAGAGTAGACACACTAGAAAAAACAACCCTCGAGAGCCTCCCGAAACACTTTTTCCGTCACCGCAAGTCTGTGTTCCGCCATGTGCCCATCTGGAGCCCTGTCCTGGTGCCCTGCCGGAGGGGGGATCGATCACGGAAGGCCTCTACATCATCCTTGCTGCTCCCATGGTGATGTCTGAGTAGTTCACCACTGACCTACGGGTCCGTAGTTAGTACCTATCTCTCTCTCTCTCTCTCTCTCTCTCTCTCTTGATCTTCAATACAATGATCATCGCATCTTCGCTTTGATCTATCGGATGTAATCCTTTTATGTGGTGTGTTTATTGGGATCCGATGAATTGTGGGTTTATGTTTAGATTATTCATGATAAATATTTGAGTCTTCTCCGAAGTCTTTATGATTCTTATGTGCATGATCATTATAGCTTCGTAAATCTCTCTGATCTATTGATTTGCTTTGGCCAAGTAGATTGATCTTTCTTCAATGAGGGGTGTGTGTTGTAGTGGGTTCAACCTGACGGATTTATATATCCCAGTTACAGAAGGGGACAAGATACGTCTTTGTGTTGCTGCCACTAAGGGTAAAACGACGGGGTTAGTTCATATTAATTGAATTCTCTTTGTCTACATCATGTCATTGTTCTCCAAGCATTACTCTATTTTACTTAATACTCTAGATGCATGCTAGATAGCGGTCAATGAGTGGAGTAATAGTAATAGGTGCAGACAGGAGTCGACCTATTTGCGTATGGACGTGATGCCTATATACACATGATCATTGCCGTGAATATCACATAACTATGCGTTTTTTTATCAATTGCCCAACAGTAATTTGTGTACCCACCGTATGCTTACTTTCATGAGAGATGCCACTAGGGAAAACTATGGCCCCCGGGTCTATTCACTTATAAGTTTACAAACGTTACGATACCTTGCTGCCATTTATTACTTTTCATATTATTTTGCAATTTACAATTATCTACTACCAACCACACTACTTACAAGCTTGCAAATAACGAGTCCAAGGGGATTGACAACCCTCTTGCCCGCGTTGGGTGCAAGTGTTTGCTCCTTTGTGTGTAGCCGCTGAAGACATGGGTTGGTTGTTACTCCTACTGGTTTGATAAACCTTGGTTCTCTAATGAGGGAAATACTTACCTATATTGTGCTACATCACCTGTTCCTCTTCATGGAAAACCCAATGCAGATCACAAGCATCGGCAAGGATTTCTGACGCCGTTGCCGGGGAGTATCATCAACCTACTATCAAGTAACTTCACACAAATTATCATTCACTTGTTCTTCTTTTTATTTGATGTTATATTTTTCTTGCTTCATAAAAATCAAAAATACAAAAATATTTATCTTCGCTAGTTACTAGTTTACTTCTTTGCTTGTCATACTTGCTAGTTTACTTGTCTTGCTTGTTACTTTGCTTGCTCGGTCACCGTGTCTCAAGATACTACTAAGTTGTGTGACTTCTCACATACTAATAACAATAATTTTATTAGTACTCCTATACCACCCGCCACCAGTGCAGAGGCTTATGATATAAATGCTGCATTGGTGAATCTTGTCATGAAAGAATAATTTCTGTGAAGTCCTAATGAGGATCCGCTACTCATCTTAATACCTTTGTTGAATTATGTGATATGCAAAAGAAAAAGGACATGGATAATGATGTTGTGAAATTAAATTTATTTCCTTTTTCACTAAGATATAAAGCTAAATCTCTGTTTTCATATTTACCACGTAATAGTATTGGAACATGGGATAAGTGTAAAGATGCTTTTATTGCCAAGTATTTTCCTACTACTAAAATCATCTCCCTTAGAAATCAAATAATGAGTTTTAAACAGCATGATCATGAACATGTTGCACAAGCTTGGGAGATGATGAAATTGATGATTAGAAATTGCCCAATTCATGGTTTAAACTTGTGGATGATTATCGATTTTTTTATGTTGGACTAAACTTTGTGGCTAGAAATCTTCTAGATTCTGCTGCAGGTGGTACCTTCATGGAGGTGACCTTAGGAGATCCCACCAAACTTCTGGACAACATCATGACAAACTACTCTCAATGGCATACTAAAAGAGCTCCAACTGGTAAGAAGGTAAATTTTGTCGAGGAAATCGCTACTTTGAGTGGAAAAGTGGATGCTCTTATGAATTTGGTTGCTAATAAAAATGCTCACGTTAATCCTAATGATATGCCCTTGTCTACCTTGATTAATAAAAATAATGATGTTATGGATGTGAATTTTATCTCGCGAAATAATTTTAATAACAATGCCTATAGGGGTAATTCCAATGCCAGGCCATATCTCGGCAATTCTCTAATGGTTATGGCAACTCTTATGACAATTCTTATGGAAATGCTTCCACCAATAATATTCAGTTATCCTCTGATCTTGAAAATACAATTAAATAATTCATTAATTCTCAAAAAGTTTTCACTACTATGGTAGAGGAAAAGTTGCATAAAATTGATGATTTGGCTAGAAACATGGATATAATTGCTTTTGAAGTAGAAACTCTAAAAGTACAAATTTGCCACCAAAGCATGACTTTAATGAGACTATTAAATCTATCCCAATATCTCTGAATGAAAGCAGAGAAAGGACCGCCAAGTTGAAAGCTAAGCGGGAATTCCTAGAAAAAGCTCTTCCACCCGGTTTTTACCGGAATCATGATGAAGATCTTAAAATGCTTGGTACTTCTCCTATTGAATCTTTGTTTACTTCTCTGTAAATAAGTGATAAAGGGACTGGAGATGAGTCAACTCTAGTTAGAGAGCATCCCAATTGCTTGGAGGGTGATGATTCTAATGCTAAAACTGAAAAAATGGGTTTGGAGAGGTCAAAACTTTAACTAGTGATGTGCCCACTATCCTTGATCACAAGGATTTTAATTATGATAATTATTCTTTAGTATAATGCATTTCCTTGCTGGAATCCATTATTAGCTCACCCAATGCTTATGAACAAAATAAAGCTTTTACACAACATATAGTAGAAGCTATGGTAAAAGCCTATGATGAAAAACTTGAGCTAGAAGTCTCTATTCCTAGAAAGTTGTATGATGAATGGGAACCTACTATTAAAATTAATATTAAATAATATGAATGCAATGCCTTGTGTGACCTAGGTGCTAGTGTTTCAACTATACCTAAATCTTTATGTGATGTACTTGGTCTCACTAATATTCATGAGTGTTCCCTTAATCTACATCTTGCGGACTCTACTATCAAGAAACCTTTGGGAAAAATAAATGATGTTCTTATAATTGCTAATAGAAATTATGTGCATGTAGATTTTATAGTTCTTGATATTAAATGCAACCCATCTTGCCCAATAATACTTGGGGGACCTTTTCTGTGAACTATTGGTGCATTAATTGATATGAAAGAGGGAAATATACGGTTCCAATTCTCATTAAAGAAAGGGATGGAACACTTCCCTAGAAATACAATCAAGCCACCTTATGAATCTATCACGAGGGCTACTTATGGGTTGAGTGTTAAGGATGACAACACTCGATCATATGCATTATGCCTAGCTAGGGGCGTAAAACAATAGCGCTAGTTGGGAGGCAACCCAATACTTATCTTTAATTTTTTCTTTTACTTTCTAGTTGTTTGTGTTGACGTGATTTTTCCTCTGTTATGATTGTGTTTTTGTATTTAAATTAGTGTTTGTGCCAAGTAAAGCCTTTGGGATGATTTGCATGATAAGTAGAATTGATACGGTGCAAAAATAGAAACTTTGATGTCTAGTGCAGAATTTCTATGATTTTACTGGAATGTCTTTTTAATATGAATTTTTTTACACAATATTTCTATACAAATTTATCACGTCATAGTAATCTTTCAGAATTTTTGGATTTCTATAAGTATGGTACTTAGTTATATCTTTACAGACTGTTCTATTTTAGACAGATTCTGTTTTTGCTTGCATAGTTTGCTTGTTTTGATGATGCTATGGATTATATCAGGGGGTATAAGTCATGGAGAAGTTATAATACGGTACCTTATGAAATAATCAAATATGAACCAACTTATAACATTACGTAAAGTATTTGGTATGTTTATTATACTACCGGATCTCACGAAGTTTCTGTTGAGTTTTGTGTGTCAAAGTTTTCAAGTTTTGGGTGTTATCGCGATGGACGACGGGATAAGGAGCGGCAAGAGCCTAAGATTGGGGATTACCAAGTCACCCAAGGTAATATTCTAGGAATACTCAAGCGTCTAAGCTTGGGTATGCCCCGGAAGGCATCCCCTCATCCGTCTCAATCCATCGGTATGTCACTTGGAGCTATATTTTTATTCATCATATGATATGAGTTTTGCTTGGAGCGTCGTTTGCTTTTTGTTTTTTGTTTTCCACAATCATTGTTTGTTGGACACACCTATTCGAGAGAGAGACACCATCACCATGATTTGTTAGAATACTCTTAATGCTTCACTTATATCTTTTGAGCTTAGCAGTTGCTCTAGTACTTCACTTATATCTTTTAGAGCACGATGGCGTGTAGATTTTATAGAAATAATTGCACTCTCATTCTTCACTTATATTTGTTTGATAGTTAATAAATAGCAACGATAATTTCCATGGGTTATAAGACTATTCCAAAAATAATAGGTATTCAATGAGTGCATAATCAAAACCACATGTAGCACATAAAAGAGAAATCATGGTTAATGATATTAATGTGGTAATGTGAAAGAGCATGATTGCATGATCATTGGTTAATAAAAGTATCGTGAATTATAGGTTGTGAACTTGTTGTTCATCCAAATAGTTTTAGGGCATGGTGATGATGTGTGAGCATACTTATTCCTCGTTGAAATCCTAGTGTTGTTTAAGTCGGGGGCGCGCGATGGTTAACTCCTACCAACCTCCTCCCTAGGGGCATGCGAGTAGTGCTTTGCTTCGAGAGAGCTAGTAAAATCTTGCAATAAGCATGTGAGTTCTTTATGACTAATGTCAATCCATGGATATACACACTCCCACCTCCACATATTTGCTAGCCTCTTCGGTACCATGCATTGCCCATTCTCACCTCGAGGATCGGTGTAACTTTTGCCGGTGTAACCAAACCCCGTGACATGATACACTCTGTTGCACATAAGCCTCATTATATATTCCTCAAAATAGCCACCATACCTACCCGTCATGGCATTTTCATAGCCATTCTGAGATATATTGCCATGCAACTTCCACCGTCACTTCATATGAGTTGTACTTCCATTGTCATATTGCTTTGCATGATCGTAAGATAGCTAGCATGATATTTACATGGCTTGTCCAATTTTTGATATCCTTTGCTACACTAGATCATTTCACATCCTGGTACACTGCCAGAGGCATTCACATAGAGTCATATCATCCTATCAGTTTTTGACATCGAGTTGTAAGTAAATAAAAGTGTCATCATCATTATTTAGGGCACTGTCTCAGTGAGGAAAGGATGATGGAGTCAATGATTCCCCCACAAGTCGGGAAGAGACTCCAGACGAAAAAATAAAAGAAGAAGAAAAAAAGAAAGAAAAAAAGAAAAAAAGAAAAAAAGAAAAAAGAGATAAGGGACAGTGCTACTACCTCTTATTCCACACATGTGCTTCAAAGTGGCACCATGTTCTTCATATAGAGAGTCTCCTGTTTTGTCACTTTCATATGCTAGTGGGGTTTTTTCAGTATAGAACTTGACTTGTATATTCCATTGACGGGCTTCCTCAAATGCCCGAGGTCTTCATGATCAAGCAAGTTAGATGCACACCCATTTAGCTTCAGTTGAGCTTTCATACACTTATAGCTCTAGTGCATCCGTTGCATGGCAATCCCTACTCCTCACATTGATATCTATTGATGGGCATCTCCATAGCCCGTTCATACGCCTAGTTGATGCAAGATTTTCTTCTCCACTTTCACCCCTTTGAAACCTACCACCATATTCTATTCCACCTTTATGCTATATCCATGGTTCACGCTCATATATTGCGCAAGTAATAAAAGGCTGAAGCGCATTAAAAAGTATGATCCAATTGCCTGACTTGACACCATGGTGCTTAACATTTGTATTTATGTGGTGAGGACAGAGCCATGCTATATTTATATGATCAAATGAATAGGGGGTGAACATTCTTTAAGGATCGTATGCTTTGAAACTTGTGATTATGTTGCTTATGTTTATAAGTATTACTATGCTGATGTTTATTAATTCATCGTCTCTCAATGATCAAACCTGCAATAGATTACATGTTGGGTAGCATGTCACAACAAAAATTCTATTTTTATCATTTACCTACTCGAGGACGAGCAGGAATTAAGCTTGGGGATGCTGATACGCCTCCAACGTATCTATAATTTTTGATTGTTCCATGCTATTATATTATTATTCTAGGATGCTTTTTGGGTGTTTATTTACCAATTAATATTATTTTTGAGCACTAACCTATTAACCCAGTGCCAAGTGCCAGTTGCTGTTTTCTGCATGTTTTTTGCTTTTCAGGTTTACCATACCAAACAAAGTCCAATTGCCACGAAACTTTAACATGATTTTTTGGGACCAAAAGAAGACATGGAAGCTTTGGGAAGAGACGAGAGGCCTCACGAGGGAGGCACGACGCAACAGGGCGCGCTGGGGGGGTAGGTCGCGCCCTCATGGGTCGTGCTCCACTCGGTTGCCTCCCGATGCCCCTCTCTGGCCTATAAATTCACGTATATTCCGAAAACCCTAGAGAGCCTTCCAAAACACATTTTCCGCCGCTGCAAGTCTCTGTTCCACCGTGTGCCCATCTGGAGCCCTATTCCGGTCTCCTGTCGGAGGGGACATCGATCTCGGAGGGCCTCTACATCATCCTTCCTACTCCCATGGTGATGTGTGAGTAGTTCACCACAGACCTATGAGTCCGTAGTTAGTGCCTAGATGGCTACCTCTCTCTTGATCTTCAATACAATGATCATCGCATCTTACCTTTGATCTATACGATGTAATCCTTTTGTGTAGTGTGTTTGTTGGGATCCGGTGAATTGTTGATTTATGTTCAGATTATTCATGATAAATATTTGAGTGTTCTCTGGAATCTTTATGATTCTTATGTGCATGATCATTATAGCTTCATAAATCTCTTTGATCTATTGATTTGCTTTGTCCAAGTAGATTGATCTTTCTTCAGTGAGAGGGGTGCGTTGTAGTGGGTTCAACCTGACGGATTTCTATATCCCAGTGACAGAAGGGGACAAGATACGTCTTTGTGTTGCTGCCACTAAGGGTAAAACGACGGGGTTAGTTCATATTAATTGAATTATATTTGTCTACATCATGTCATTGTTCTCCAGGCATTACTCTGTTTTACTTAATACTCTAGATGCATGCTGGATAGCGGTCGATGGGTGGAGTAATAGTAATAGGAGAGGGAGTCCGGGATTAAGGGGTCCTCGGTCTGCCGACCTATCTCTGTGGGCGGATAGTGGGCCGCCTTGTGATTGTCAATGAAGGTCCGGGCATTGTAACCAAGGCGGAATCTCTTAGGATGTGACGTGTACTCCAAGTACGAGAAGATGGGTTCGGCATATTCCTTTACTGATGTAACCGACATTGTGTAACCCTAGATACCCCTGGTGACTATATAAAACAGAGGGTTTTAGTATGTAGGCCAGGTTAAGCTCATTACTCTTAGGGTTTAGACCACATCATACGATATTTGATGACCCACAAGTATAGGAGATCAATCATAGTTCTTTCGATAAGTAAGAGTGTCGAACCCAACGAGGAGCAGAAGGAAATGATAAGCAGTGTTCAGCAAGGTATTCTCTGCAAGTGTTGTGAGTAATAGTAGTAGATAGTTTTGTAGCAAGATAATTCGTAACAAGTGACAAGTAACAATTGTAGCAAGGGTGAAACAAGGTAGCCCAATCCTTTTTATAGCAAAGGACAGTCCTGGAAGTACTCTTATATTAAGCAAGTGCGCCTAAGGACACATGGAAATTTCTGTCTAGTCATGTTCATCATGTTGAGTTGATTCGCGTTCGCTACTTTGATAATTTGATATGTCGGTGGACCGGTGCTAAGGTGTTGTTCTTACTTGAACTAACAACCCACTTATGATTAATCCCTCTCGCAAGCATACGCAACTATGAAAGAAGAATTAAGATAAATCTAACCATAGCATGAAACGTGTGGATCCAGATCAGCCCCTTATGAAGCAACGCATAAACTGGGGTTTAAGCTTCTATCACTCTCGCAACCCATCATATACTTGTTACTCCACAATGACTTCCCTTAGGCCTATAACATGGTCAAGTGTCATGTAGTCGAGGTTCACATGACACCACTAAGAGAAGTAACAACATACATATCATCAAAATATCAAACGAATACCAACTTCAGAAGATTACTTATATCAAGACTTCTCCCATGTCCTCAGGAACAATAGTAACTACTCACACATCATCAACATGTTCAAGATCAGAGGTATAATAATGAGGTTTAAGGATTTGAACATAATCTCTTCGACCAAGTAATCCAACAAGCATCAACTACAAGATGTAATCAACACAACTAGTAACCCACAAGTACCAAGCTGAGGTTTTGAGACAAAGACTGAATACAAGAGATGAACTAGGGTTGGAGATAAGATGGTGCTAGTGAAGATGATGATGAAGATTGGTCCTCACACGAAGGAGGAAGCGTTGGTGATGACGATGGCTTCGATCTCCCCTTCCCGGAGAGGAATTTTCTCGGCAGAATCTGACTGCCGGAGTGCAAAAGGGCCTCTGCCCAGGTTTCCGCCTCGAGACGGCGACGCTTCGACCCAAAAGATTGCTAGAGTGAAGATGGGCATCAGAGAGCTAACAGGGGGCCCACAAGCCATCAGGGCGCGCCCCTAGGGTGTATTTTTGCTCCAGAAATTCTTAAATGTTCCAAAAATATTCTCTGTGAAGTTTCACGTCATTTGGAGTCTGGTGATTTGTCTTCCTTTTTCTCTGTTTTCCGGTCCAGAATTCCAGTTTGCAGATATTTCCCTCCTTGTGGTGTACCTTGCATATTTAGAGAGAAAAGGCATAAGAATTGTATAATAATGTGGAATAATGGACAAGAGTTAAGTAAATAGCAATAAGAATTCATGATGCAAAATGGACGTATCAATTGTATAATAATGTGGAATAATGGACAAGCGAGGTCTAAGCTTTGGGCAGTGACAAAAGGAAAAATGCGCCAGAGGCCGAGAGAAGAAGGAAACAGATGGAATGAGCGATAATGAGGATTCCAGTGACAGGGAGTTCCAGAAAGCAACTGATGCCATGTGCGTCGACGGGGGTGCGTCCTTGCACTCCTATCGCCGCCAGCTCAAGCAGTGGCCATGCGAGGTCAATGCTGTAGAGCCGTCTACAGAATCTAGGAAGCCACTCAAATGGCCCCGCACGCCTATCATCTTTGACGAAGAGGATCATCCTGACCGTACCACTATGGTTGGATGCTTGCCATTGTTGGTTTCTCCAACAATCCGCAACCTCAAGGTGTCTAAGATGTTAGTTGACGGTGGGGCCGGATTGAACTTGATCACTCCTAGAGTGGCCGAGAAACTGCAGATCCTCGATGAAGAGCTCGAAGCCACGGGTACGTTCCAAGGGATCAACCTCGGCAGGAGCCGACCCAAGGGAAATATCACCCTACCTGTGACATTTGGCGGGGAGTTGAACTTCCGAACAGAAAGGATAGTGTTCGACATCGCCGAGATCCCGCTGCCCTACAACGGAATCCTTGGTCGCCTAGCTCTGGCAAAGTTCATGGCGGCATCCCACTATGCCTACAATACTTTGAAAATGCCAGGGCCCATTGGGGTCATTTCCATCCCATCTGATAAGAAGAATGTGGTTATCTACGTGGACCAGATGTATCGCGACGCGGTAACAGCTGAAGCCATAGAAATCCCAGCTCCCGCCAAGGATACAAAGAAAATAAAGAAGCCTAGCAGGAACACCGGCAAGGACTCTGGGAAGCACGCCTCTTCGGAGTGGGCGGCACCCGTTGATGACCTGCCGGAAAGTTCCGCCGGCAAGAAGACCAAGGTCACCTACCCTGAGACGAAGAAGGTCCCGGCAAGGGAGGATGGCACTGGTGGTACCTTCACCATCAGTGCAACCCTTACTCACAAATAGGAAAGCGCGCTCATTGCCTTCCTGTGGGAGAATGTCGATGTATTTGCCTGGCAACCATCTGACATCCCCGGTGTTCCCAGGGAGGTAATTGAGCACCACCTTGCTGTCTGCCCTCACGCCCCACCCGTTAAGCAGAAGGTTAGGAAACATGCCTTGGAGCGGCAACAATTCATTGCCGAGGAATTCAAGAAGCTTGAAGCAGCTGGTTTGGTTAGAGGCATATTGCATCCAACCTTGTTAGCAAACCCGGTGGTGGTACGGAAGGCAAATGGGAAATGGAGGCTTTGCATAGACTTCACTGACTTGAACCAGGCTTGCCCTAAGGACCCTTTCCCCTTGCTGCGTATAGATCAGATTGTTGACTCCACCTCTGGATGTGACCTTCTCTCCTTTTTGGATGCCTACTCCAGCTACCACCAGATATTTATGATCAGTCAGGAAGAATAAGGATTGAAACCCTTTTGGCAGAAACTAGTATCAACAAATCTTACTCCGAGGCAACGGGCATCGAGCCCAGCTCGTACGACGCGAGTGGTGGAGTTGCTCGACTCCTCTTCAGAGTTGGAGGAGCGGAACTTGACGAAGGAGCCAGGATTGCCGGCAAGGGCGAACCTGGTGGAGAAGTTGGACTGGACGGGGGGCTGGGATCCACCCCATGCGCTTTCCGTCGCTTGGCGGGGGATGTCTTGGCCTGGGCAAGGCGAGAGGATTGGCGACGTGCTACTTCGCGCCCGCCGCCTTTGGCAGTCGTTTTCTTCACCTTCGAAGAACCACGCGGAGACGCGGTGGCCATTGACTCCTGATCGGTGCGTAGGCGGAGGCGGCGACCCGGCTCCGGAGCCTGGGGCCCCTCTTCAAGCCCCTCCTCTACCGCCTCCGGAGCCTTCGCCCCCTCCACTTCACCCTCCGCATGGGTCCCTGTTGCTGCAGTTTGGGAGCCACTAGCCCCGGCAAGCTCCAGCCCGGCAGGCTCCTCCGGAGCGAGATTTTTGCCCTCTTCCTCAGAAGAGCCGTCGTCTCCAGACTCCTCCACCTCCTCTCTTCCGGAGGCTGTTCCCTTGGCGGTCCTGACGAACTTGTCCTTCGCGATTCGTCCGGAGATATAGGCTCTCTCTGCCTCCCTGGTTGGCGCGGTCAAGTTGTCCTCCGGTTTGGAGGGTCTCTCCTCTAAAGCGGAGACCCACTCCATCTCGCTCTCCAGGGCGGGCAGCTCCCAGTCAGACTTAACGCCGAAGGCGTCACATTCCGGCATCCATTGGAGAATCTGGTTCCTGGCGGAATTGCGATGAAGCGGGACAACTTTCTCCGCCAGGCGATGTGTCCCAAAACGGCCAAACAACTGGTCGCACAGCCAGCCATGGCCGTAAGCTGTCAAGTTGTTGGCGGGGCTAGGATACAGGCGCATCCAGTCAGCGGGGCCATTGAACTCCCAGACGAACCGGTCTCTCTTTTGCAAAGGAGCGATCCGGCGACGAAGGAAGTCTGCCCCCACCTGTTCAACGGTTAGTCCGACAGCCTTGAGGCGGATGATCCTATTCAACACCAATCGGAGTTTGCTGTCAGATGGACCAGGCTTCCCCAGTCGCTGCCACGCGTGACGCATTCAGTCCGCGCCCGAAAAAACTCGGGGGCTTTGTCATTCTTGATCCTGCACCAGTCGCCCCTCCATTCTTCCCACTTCGCTTGTAGCTGCCCGGAAAGGTACTCCTTCTTGTCCCGGGGAATCTAGCTTATGTTTCCCGGGCGGTGGGATTTATCCTCGATCCGAGGAAGGAAGAAGTGCCTGAACAAGTCGAAATTGGGGGCAACTCCGACAAAGTTCTCACACAGATGGGCAAATATCGCCATGCAAGACACCGCATTGGGCGTGAAATCCAGAAGGTGCAACCCATATGCCGCCAGCATGGTGCAGAAGAAATCAGAGAAGGGAGGGACAAGGCCACAGTAAAAGTATGCATGGAAGAAGTGGTACGAATCTGAGGACTTCTTCTCCTTGGGATTGTCCGGCAAAGCTTGGGGCGCTCCGTGCCCCTTTGTTGTTCTCCCCCACATGTAGGCATACCTATGGATCAGGGTGTTGCTATCCAGGCTCGACGAAGAGATAACCACATTTCCCTGCCACCGCCTCTCGAGTTCTTTTGCTCTCTCCTTCCTTTCCACGGCCACCAAATCCATGGATGCAACCGCCTGCTTCCCCTTGATAGCAGCCTTCTTTTGCCCCATCCTCGAGGCCCTCAAGGACGGCGAATGAACTGGCGGCGCTCGGTAAACCGAGAGTGGCGGCAGGAGCAGTTCTCTGGCTTGAGGAGGAAGATGAAGGGCGGAGGAAACGACGCGAATGAGCAACGCCCCTGTACATTGTCCTTTTATTTTAAAGGGGCCCGCATGGGGGCTAGCTCTTCGCAATCTTTTCGAAAAACTGCCGTTTTATTAGTGGCAATTCCCTTTTTTATCCAACGGCCCTCGTCCACGACCCCATGACCCGCAGTAATTGCGCGGAGTGGACGTGGGTGGAAGGGCAGAACCCCTTCGCCCCGTGTCCATGCACTGTTTGGGGCCTAACCCAACATGCCAAGCGACACATATGGCTCAGGCTCGGGGGCTTCTGTCGGGGTAAACAAACAGGGGTATTCATTCCCCCTGACTTGTGCACGGACAAGCAACCGCCAACGCCTAGCAGCAACAAACCACAGAAGGCCAAGCTGACCCGGTGGCTACCAAGACAAGACTTCAGCAAACTCAGCACAGCAGCCCAAGCCTGGGCTGCACTGCTCCAGCCACGTTCCCAGTGCCTGCCGGGGACCAAAGCGCACACATCTTCCAAAAGACCCGGCAAGCCATCCGCCGGCAGGCGCGAGCCGATCGGCCACCGCTCCACTGCATCACAACACCAGTCGTTTGTCAATGCGGTGTCGAGCCCTCAGGTGGCTAAGTGGCTCTCGCTAAGTACGTGGCGGCTCGCTGGAAGACGGATTATGCCCGTTTGACTCCTGTCTGGAGGCGTGTCAAGATATGGAGCAATAGTTAGCTAAAGCGGTGGTAGAAGCCTGCCGGGAATGCATCCCACATTTATGGCATTTTGTCCTAAGTGCCAGAGTTAGGTATGATAGCACTGTTACCTATCTAATCAACAGATAATGTTTGTTTTGCCATTGTGGTAACCCCTTGCACTATAAAAGGAGGCCCAAGGCAACCTAGCTCAAGGTTGGCATTTAGAATCCCCGAGCACTTGTATCCATGCAGCCACTCCTCCCCTGGCGGTAGTTCTTGCCAGGGCTAGGTGCACTGCATTCTTCGTGTCCCCCCAATCAATCCACCAAAAAGCAGGAGTAGGGTTTTACGCTTAGCAGCGGCCCGAACCTGGGTAAAATGCTTGTGTCTTGACCGTTGCGCCGTCCCACGCTCTCCGCTCTTTGTGCAACGTGACCCCCGTGCCGAACCACAAGGGACCCTTGGTCCCATAGGTGATCGTGAGCATCCGTGCCCCGACAATATGAGATGTTCCAAGAGCTGAAATTCAGATTTCATGCTCGCGCCCATGTTGAGAGGTATGAGACCTCCAACAAGATTCTTTGCCTGCAAGATGAAGGAGAATAGCTCAATCAGTGAGCTTGTGCTCAGATTGTCTGGGTGCTACAATCACTTGAATCGAGTCGGAGTTGATCTTCCAGATAAGATAGTGATTGATAAAGTTCTCCAAGTCACTGCCACGAAGCTACTAGAGCTTAGTGATGAACTATAAAATGCCAGGGATGGAGATGATCCCTGAGCTATTCACGATGTTTGACACCGCGAAGGTAGAAATCAAGAAGGAGCATCAAGTGTTGATGGTTAGTAAAAACCACTAGTTTCAAGAAGGGCAAGGGCAAGAAGGGAAACTTCAAGAATGGCAAACCAGTTGCTGTTCTAGTGAACAAACCCAAGGTACAACCCAAACCCGAGACTAAGTGCTTCTATTATGAGGGGAACAGTCACTGAAGCGGAACTGCCATAGATACTTGGTAAATAAGAAGGCTGGCAACGTCAACAGAAGTATATTTGATATACTTGTTATTGATGTGTACCTTACTAGTACTCCTGGTAGTACTTGGGTATTAGATACCGGTTCAGTTGCTAAATGTTGGTAACTCAAAATAAAAGCTACGGAATAAATGGAGACTAGCTGAGGGTGAGGTGACGATGTGTGTTGGAAGTGTTTCCAAGGTTGATGTGATCACCATCGCACGCTCCCTCTACCTTCGGGATTAGTGATGAACCTAAATAAAAGTTATTTGGTGTTTGCATTGAGAATGAACATGATTAGATCGTGTTTATTGCAATATGGTTATTCATTTAAGTTAGAGAATAATGGTTATTCTGTTCACATGAATAATACCTTCAATGGTCATGCACCCAATGTGAATGGTTTATTGAATCTCGATCGTAGTGATACACATGGTCATAATATTGATGCCAAAAGATGCAAAGTTAATAATGATAGTACCACATACTTGTGGCACTGCCGCTAAGGTCATATTGGTGTAAAGCGCATGAAGAAACTCCATGCTGATGGATCTTTTGACTCACTCGATTTTGAATAGGTTGAGACATGCGGACCATGCCTCTTGGGCAAGATGACTAAGACCCCGTTTTTCGATATGATGGAGCGAGCAAGTGAGTTATTGGAAATGATACATGTTGATGTATGCGGTACAATGAGTGTTGAAGCATGCGGTGGATATCGTTATTTTCTTACCGTCACTGATGATTTGAGTAGATATGGGAATATTTACTTGATGAAACACAAGTCTGAGATGTTTGAAAAGTTCAAGCAATTTCAGAGTGAAGTTGAAAATCATTGTGACAAGAAGATAAAATGTCTACGATTTGATCATGGAGGTGAATATCTAAGTTACGAGTTTGGTATGCAACTTAAGACAAATGTGGAAGTTGTTTCACAACTCACGCCGCCTGGAACACCATAGTGTGATGGTGTGTCTGAACGTTGTAGTCATGCTCTATTGGATATGGTGCATACTATGATGTCTCTTACCGATTTGCCACTATCATTTTGGGGTTATGCATTAGAGACAACCACATTCACTTTAAATAGGGCACCATCTAAATTCGTTGAGATGACACCGTATGAATTATGGTTTGGCAGAAATCTAAGCTGTCATTTCTTAGAGTTTGGAAATGCAATGCTTATGTGAAAAAAATTCAACATGATAAGCTCGAACCCAAAGCGGACAATTGCGTCTTCATAAGATACCCTAAGGAAACAGTTGGGTATACCTTCTATATCAGATCCGAGGGCAAAGTGTTTGTTGCTAAAAACAGGTCCTTTCTCGAGAAAGAGTGTCTCTCGAAAGAATTGAGTGGGAGGAAGGTAGAACTTGATGAGGTTATTGAACCGTCACTTCAGTTGGATGGTAGCTCGACGCAAAAAGATGTTTCTGCGGTGCCTATGCCAAATGAAGAGGAAGCTAATGATGATGATCATGAAACTTCGGATCAAGTCACTATCGAATTTCGTAGGTCGGCAAGGACACGTGCTGCCCTAAGTGGTACGGCAATCCTGTCTTGGAGGTCATGTTGTTAGACAACAGTGAACCTACGAGCTATGAAGAAGCGATGGTGGGCCTGGATTCCAACAAATGGCTAGGAGCCATGAAATCCGAGATAGGATCCATGTATGAAAACCAAGTATGGACTTTGATAGACTTGCCCGATGAACGACAGGCTATTAAGTACAACTAGACCTTCAAAAGGAAGACAGACGATGATGGTAAATGTCACCATTGATAAAGCTCGACTTGTTGCAAAGAGGTTTCCGACAAGTTCAAGGAGTTGACTACGATGAGACTGTCTCACCCGTAGCAATGCTAAAGTCTGTTGGAATTATGTTAGCAGTTGCTGCATTTTTCGATTATGAAATCTGGCAGATGGATGTCAAAATAGCGTATGTGATACATCCGGAAGGTTTTATGTGATACAACCGGAAGGTTTTGTCGATCCTAAGGGTGCTAAAAGGTATGCAAGCTCCAACGATCCTTCTATGGACTGGAGCAAGCATCTCAGAGTTGGAATATACGCTTTGATGAGGTGATCAAAGTTTTTGGGTTTATACAAAGTTTATGAGAAACTTGTATTTACAAGAAAGTGCGTGGGAGCACTATAGAATTTTTGATATGTATATGTGGTTGACATATTGTTGATCGGAAATAATGTAGAATTTCTGGAAAGCATCAAGGGTTGTTTGAAAAAAAGTTTTCAAAGGAAGACCTGGATAAAGCTGTTTATATATTGGGCATCAAGATCTATAGAGATAGATCAAGACGCTTGATAAGACTTTTAATGAGTACATACCTTGACAAGATTTTGAAAGAGTTCAAAATGGATCAGTCAAAGGAGTTCTTGCCTGATTTGCATGGTGTGAAGTTGTGTAAGACTCAAAACTCGACCACGGCAGAAGCAAGAGAAAGGACGAAGGTCATCCCCTATGCCTTAGCCATAGGCTCTATACTGTATGCCACGATGTGTATCGCATGAGATGTGTGCCTTGCCATTAGTCTGGCAAGGGGTACAAGAGTGATCCAGGAGTGGATCACTGGTCAGCAGTCAAAATTATCCTTAGTAACTGGAGGACTAAGGAAATTTTTCTCGATTATGGAGGTGATAAAGAGTTCATCATAAAGGGTTACGTCGATGCAAGCTTTGACACCGATCCGGATGACTCCGAGTAACAAACAGGATACGTATAGTGGAGCAGACATTTGGAGTAGCTCTAAGTGGGGCGTAGTAGCAGCATCTGCAGTATGACATAGAGATTTGCAAAGTATACATGGATCTGAATGTTACAGACCCATTGACTAAAGCCTCTCTCACAAGCAAAACATGATCAAACCCTAGAACTCATTGGGTGTTAATCACAGGGTGATGTGAGTGTTAATCACATGGTGATGTGAACTAGATTACTGACTCTAGTGCAAGTGGGAGACTGTTGGAAATATGCCCTAGAGACAATAATAAATTAGTTATTGTTATATTTCCTTGCTCATGATAATCGTTTATTATCCATGCTATGATTGTATTGATTGGAAATTCAAATACATGTGTGGATACATAGACAACAAAATGTCCCTAGTAAGCCTCTACACTAGTGCAGAAACAACCATTAGTCCTAGTTGGGAAGGGCCTTTAGTCCCGGTTCCCCAACCAGGACTAATGTATAGAGACTAAAGGCACCCCGCCTTTAGTCCCGGTTGACCACGACCCGGGACTAAATCCCTGCCACGTGGTCGGCAGGGCGCGCCGTGGGATGGGGATCTTTAGTCCCGGTTCGTGACACCAACCGGGACTAAAGATTTAGGGGTTTGGGGGTTTATGGGTTTAGGGCTTTAGGTTTTATTGTTTATTTTTCCTATTCATTTTGTGTTTTCCATTTAATTCTTTTTCATTTCAAACATATTTTACGCTACTACATATTGTACACGTTATGCATATATAATAAAATTTCTCGTAGAACCGATCATATATCATAGAATTTCTCGTGTGACCATACACATATGTACAATTTGGTATATATACAATTTCTCCTACAATTTGCAAATCATTACATGCAGGCATTAGGTGAAATGGTATTCTCCGTTGGGAGATATGACCTGCTCAAGCAAAAATTCCGCCATTTCCTCTTGAAGTGCTCGTATGCGGTCCTCTGGTAGGAGCTGACCCGGCATCTCGTGCATCTATAAAGAAGGAGATCAATATGAATATATTACTTGTGTGTATATATATATTAGATCATGATAAAAAAATGTGAATGGTGTTTACGTACCCAAAGATCTCTTAAAGTTTTGGTCCTTTCGGTCATAAAGCGAATGTTCTCGCAAACGTAGTATGCACATAAACTAGTCCTTTGTGCCTGCCTCATGCAGTCCTATACGAGAATAGAATTCAATCAGATAATAATCAAGCATGATAATGGTATTGAAACTAGAATTAGAGAGATACGCGGACGTAGCTAGTACTACTTAATTACCTTGGACTTTTGCCATCTCAGCTCTGGTTTCCATTCACCTTGAACCTTTTTGATGAATTTTTTTCACACCCTGCCCGGCAAGGAAAATGAATAAAGGAGTTATTAATTACTTGATATCAGGAAATGAACTAAAGAAGCTAACAGAGTGCGTCAATGATTGAAATTACCTGTCGAGCATCCAATACAAGCTTATGTTATCTTGAGGTTCTTTATTTAGTGAGTACAGTACTTCAACAGTTTCATCGTCAACTTTAATGATTAGCAGGATCCAGTGGTAGCTGCGCACATGATTTGTATAAGCGGGCATGCATGCATAACTCATCAACTACACCTAATATAAGAAAAAATAGAATTTGTAGTACAAGACAGTAACACTCACTTGAAGTTGTAAGGAAAAAGTATTTCTGGTTTGTACTTTAGGGCCATGAAAAACTCTACAAGTTTTTCTCTGTGTCTTTAGGGTCGGTCCTTATCACATCTTCAAAAACGGTATTTGGGTCAATGAACCGAATGCTTGGGGCTCCATCTCTTTTCAATTCATAAATCTTCATTCTTCATAATACCACACAAAAGAATATAGTGAGTATAATTACAGGCAATGAACGAGATGATCTAGAGACTTAAATTACAGAAAGAAATCACTTACAGACAATAGCAACTGACAAGAGATTTGTCGAGTGTGCCTTGATTGAATAACTGAAAAAAAATCTTCATTTTCAATCCACAAATGTTTTTCATGTATGTAATGCTCTTTCTTTACTCGCACCATGAGGCTCTGTTACCCGAGCTTTACTTCTGTCATGTACCAGTCATGCAAGTTGCGCATTTGCGTTGATAGAAGCTTCTCGTCGTCAGGACTCACCAGAAGGTTCCCGGGGACATATTTCCATGCTAGTTCATTCGGATCCAGCGGTGGGAAATCCTCGATCTCTAGTAATTGTTAAACGGTGATACCGAGATGTCTAGCATTATCTCTATCAGCGTTGGTTATTACCACCTTATCGGTAGTCACCTTGAGCGGGGTGATCGATTGCACTGGCTGTTCTCCGAGCTGGGGAACCGTTTTCCCGCATTTACTGCAACCGCTTGACTTTTGTTTTTTATTTCGATGCTGATAGGACTTTGTAATAGAGCGTTCATAGTCTGATAGCATCACTTTCTCTGCCAGTTTAGCTGCATCCAAAAAGTGTTGTACGACTTTCTCAGGTATTTTCTCCTTCGGTGGCGGGGGCGGTTTGGGTCCAAAATGGGCGTGCACTTGCATACCACTGATTCATCGAGTTCCTCGGGAGTCTTCTCGTAAGATAACTTCTTTTTGATAGGAGGCTTGGGTTTCTTCTTTTGTGCTCTCTTTCGCTTTGGAGACAGTGGATATCGATATCGCTGACTCGCGCTATGCTCCATCTCGGGGTGGGATGGATTCGGCTGATGCGGCGGACTTGGAGGTGGTGGACTCTCCCTGCGCTCCCTCTCGAGGTGGGTTGGAGTCTGCTGACGCGGCGGACTTGCAGGATGAGTCTGTTGACGCGGCGAACTTGGAGGAGGAGTCTGCTGACGCGGCGGACTTGGAGGAGGAGTCGGTGGCCTTGGCACCGAGTTTGGAAACACGATGCATTCCTTTTTCTATAAAATGAGAGCACACGTGGCTTCTCCCAGTGTCCACTCCCCTTCACCTCCAGGATGATCAAGTTCAAGTGAGTCATATGGCGACACAACTTCATCCACCCCGACACGAGCATAGCCAGGTGGAATCAGATTTCCGTGGAAGGTTGCTTCTGGTGCACTCGGTAAAGCAAAGCCGTCCGCCACCTTCATGGATATGTTCTTCAGTTTCACATGTAGCTCACAAACCGTCGACTCTTGGATATCATCCACGGGGTAGCGAGCCAGCAGTGCATCATTGGCCGGGACCCCCGTGGAACCCACACTGCTTTTCGGCATAGATGATGATGGAATGGTACCATCAAATGCTGCATCTGGTTGCTCCTGCTGCTGAGACGCGCATTGCTGGCTAAGTTTGTTGATTTTCTCATGCTGCAGCATGTATTTGTGTTCCAAGTCCGCGTTCTTTGATTCTACGATTTTAATCCGATCTACTTCATGCTTCTTTCTGTCACGGCTTCTGTAACCGGTGTTCCAATCCGCAAACCCCACAAGCCACAGAACCATGCCTCTGCCTCGTGTTCGTCCTGGGTGTTCAGCATTCCCCAGGGCGCGTGTAAGCTCGTCGTTCTCTCCCTCGGGCTGGAACACACCCGTTCGAGCTCTTCTATTGCTTTGAGTAACTCCTCTGTGGCATCTTTAAGACTTGCCTGTTCAAGAACCAGGCCTGTCTTTGGGTCCAACTTTCCCCCATGTGCATAAAACCAAGTACTGCACCTGTCGGGCCAAGTCTTTGTTTGTGGAGTAACCCCTGCAGCCTTCATGTTTCTCTTGGATTCCTCCCACTTAAGTAACCCAGACTTGTAGCCACCTGGCCCCAGATGATGGTGCCACATTTTTTTGTCAGCATTTACCTTGTTTACTCTCGACCGTTCCCGAGCTTCTTCTGATTCCTTGAACTCCACAAATTTGTCCCAGTCATCTTTTAACTTCACAAGTTCTCCTGTGAATTCTGGAGTCTTCTTTCCTCCTCTCACGTAATTTTTCCATAATCTTTTCTTCCAAGACTGGAATTTTGTGGCCATCTTCTTAAGAGCAGACGCCTTGACTTTCTCTTGTTGGCTATTTGTGAGACCCTCTGGTAGGGTGAAATGTTTCATGAGCGCCTCCCAAAGCAGATTTTTTGCTCTTTCAGTGACAAAAGGAACTGCGGGATCTTTTGGTTGATTCCATTCTCGAACGGTGATCGAGATTTGGTCCCTAACGATAACTCCGCATTGACGTACAAATTTGTCTGCATTCATTTTAGGAGCAATCGGTTCGCCATCTTCTCTGATTTGATCGATGTTGTACTTTATGCCTTCTTTCAACTTTTTTTGCCGGGCCACGTTTAACCCTTGTAGAAGATTTGCTCGATCCGGACGGCTAAAAGAAGAAATATTTGTTAATATATACAAATCAATCAATACATCTGGGAATCACCAGAGGCAAAATTAATACCTCGCTGGAGTTTGTCAATTGCAGAAAAATTTCTTTGCCATCTTCGCCAGCTGGTTCCCCTTTGTCTCTTGGTTGTTCTTCCTCTATTCCCTCACCGGATGGGTTAAGATATTGTGAGCCATCATCTACTTCTTCATTCTCTACGTTTCCGGAGTGTATCATGTCAAACATGACACTCTCTTGATCATGGCCTCTATCTCTACCGTCCATAGCTTAACTAACCCAGAACAAATATAAAACAATTAGAATGCATTCAATAATATCACAAGTACATCATCGAATATTATCACTAATACATCGTCGAATATTATCACTAATGCATCATCGAATATTATCACTAATACATCATCGAATGTTATCACTAATACATCTCGAATATTTCTAATTATATAATATCACTACTACAGATCCAGTTGACGTCTCGCGCGGCAGGCGGTGGACACCCAAAGAGAAGGAACCATCACAGGCTCATAGCTCGGGTGAGATCCTTGAAGAACCTGCCAGGTATTGGAGAACTTGCCAGCATCCAATGCAGCCATGTAGCGACAGACGTGCTCGTCCTCCTCCCTGACACGGCGACGTACCACCTCCGTGGGGGTCGGTTCCCTCCGGACCGACTGTGGTCGATGCGACCGTCACCAATGAACCTCCGGGTTGACAACGGGAGCCTAATTCCTCACCAAGCTGCGCGCCCCGGAAGGTAGCACCTCCCAGTGCCAGCCTGGCGGAGCCCAGTCCCGGACATGCTGGCGCCTAACAAGCAGGTGGTTGCCACCGAGTCGATGACAAGGATGCTGGCCGGGCATCGTCGACTCAACGGCTACGCTATGAAACTAAACATTTAAACGTCTAAACATTTAAACACATGCATCTAAACATCTAAAATATGAACAAAATTCGAGATTTTTCATCTTATTATGCTACTCATATTTAATAAACTAAAGAGACAAAATAAACAAAGCGGAGCCTAAAATTTTCTTAGACTAAAGAACGTCAATATAGCCTTAGACTAAAGCATATATCATAGTCACTAAAAAACATATACTCATCTCATAAGCCTATATAATTTCGTCTTCACATTTCTAACCTTGATCTTAACAGGCATTTCATCTTCCTATGAAAGCTCGTCTTCACATGTCTTACCTTGATCTTAACAGGCATTTCATCTTCCACACCCCAAATGTTCTCTTGATGCAATTGCATTTGAAGGATACTTTAAAAATACTACCAAAACAACCAAAATCATATGAAGACGAGCACATATGTACACACAATAGCACATATGTACACACAATAGCACACATATGTACACACAAAACCAAAATCAATTGAATTTATAATGCTCAAACTACACACACTGATATGAATTATCTACACACAATAGCACACATATGTACACACAAAACCAAAATCAATTGAATTTATAATGCTCAAACTACACATGTTCAGAATTGTACAGAAGGGGGACGGGGTGCTCACCTTGAGCTTGACAGAGCAGGTGGTCCGATGAGCAGCAGCGGCGGGTCCTCACCGGCGGGGCCTGGGCGGAGCTGGGTGCGCAGGGCGGGGTCGGGGCGGTGGGGCGAGGCGGCGGACGGAGGGGCTCAGGCGGCGTAGGGGCGCCGACGCCAGGTAGGAGAGGCTCGGGCGGCGGAGTGGCGACAAAGGCGCGGAGCGGCGGTGTGGATCGTCGAAGAAAATGGGCAGCCTGGCAGCGTCGACGGCGAGGTCGGGGTCCGACAACCTGGCGTCATCATCGAGCAGGCGTGATGGGAATGATTTGGGGAGGAAGAACGCGCAATTAAATAGGGCAGCACCTTTAGTCCCGGTTGGTGTCTCCAACCGGGACTAAAGACCCTTTAGTCCCGGTTGGTGCTACCAACCGATACTAAAGGTCCACCCTTTAGTCCCGGTTGGAGCCACCAACCGGGACTAAAGGCCTCCTTTTTGGCGACCCAAATTCCGCGCGGGACGGGACCTTTAGTCCCGGTTGGGGGCTCCAACCGGGACTAAAGGGCTATTTTCTTTTTTGTTTTGTTTTGTTTTTCTAAAGGGCTAGTTAGTGAATAATTTTAGTTTTCAAGTAGATTTTTAGTGATTATTTTTCCTGTTGTTTAATATTGGTATGTTTCATCAGTATGTTTAATTTGGGAATTTTTAGGATATTCTAAATAGGTGTTTTAATCAAAACCAGATTCTGTTTCACTGTTTTTGTTTTATATCTTCATCTGTTAAAAAGGCATTTCATCTTTTTAAATTATTTCAACTCCAGACTTTTTGTGCACTCAATATGCACCATTCTAAGATACATCCTCAAATTTAAACCCTTTCTAACTTTATTTGCTACTTTTCATGCATTTAATGATATGTTTTGAGCTAAATGACCCTGAAATTAAAAAGCAATGCAAATGAATTCTGAAAAGGTTGAAACTTGGCAAGATATCATCATTTCACCCACATAACATGTGCTAAAAAGTTGAGAGGGTTACAACAAAAACTGGATGCACTTCGTGTACAAACTGGGCCATCTACTTCAAAGTATGAGGGTTTCAGACGAAAACTCCTCTGTTACAAAGGCATTTCATTTTTTTAATTTATTTCAACTCCAGACTTTTTGTGCATTCAATATGCACCATTCTAAGCCACATCCTCAAATTTAAACCCTTTCTAACTTCATTTGCTACTTTTCATGCATTGAATGATTTATTTTGAGCTAAATGACCCTGGAATTAAAAAGCAATACAAATGAATTCTGAAAAGGTTGAAACTTGGCATGATATCATCATTTCACCCACATAGCATGTGCTAAAAAGTTGATAGGGTTACGGCAAAAACTGGATGCACTTCGTGTACAAACTGGGCCATCTACTTCAAAGTATGAGGGTTTCGGACGAAAACTCCTTTGTTAGAAAGGCATTTCATTTTTTTTAATTTATTTCAACTCCAGACTTTTTGTGCATTCAATATGCACCATTCTAAGCCACATCCTCAAATTTAAACCCTTTCTAACTTCATTTGCTACTTTTCATGCATTTAATGATTTATTTTGAGCTAAATGATCCTGAAATTAAAAAGCAATACAAATGAACTCTAAAATTGTTGAAACTTGGCATGGTATCATCATTTCATACACATAGCATGTGTTAAAAAGTTGAGAGGCTTACGGCAAAAACTGGATGCACTTCGTGTACAAGCTGGACCATGTCCTTCGATGTGTGAGAGTTTCGGACGAAAACTCATCTATTACAAAGGCATTTCATTTTTCTTAACTTATTTCAACTCCAGACTTTTTGTGCATTCAATATGCACCATTCAAAGCCACATCCTCAAATTTCAACCATTTCTAATTTCATTTGCTATTTTTCATGCATTTAATGATTTTTTTGAGCTAAATGACCCTGAAATTAAAAAGCAATGCAAATGAACTCTGAAAAGGTTGAAACTTGGCATGGTATCATCATTTCACGCACATAGCATGTGCTAAAAAGTTGTTAGGGTTACGGCAAAAACTCATCTATTACACAGGCATCCCAGCTACTCACTAGAGAAGAAAAGTGATGATGGTGAAGCCAATCATATCCCAGAGTGGGATCTTGGGGTATAAATTTTTTCTTCGCGTGTGTCCCTTGATTATTGCACCGTAACCATGGACAATCTTCATCATTTAACAGGATGCTTGGGTCAGTCTTCACTGTGAAGGGAGGAATTTCATCAAACTTTTCATAATCGCTTGACATGTTTGTCTTGTCCTCCACTCACAGGATGTTTCTTTTCCCTGAAAGAACTATGTGACGCTTTGGCTCATCGTATGATGTATCCGCTTTCTTATCTTTTCTTTTTCTCGGTTTGGTAGACATGTCCTTCACATAGAAAACTTGCGCCACATCATTGGCTAGGACGAATGGTTCCTCTGTGTACCCAAGATTGTTGAGATCCACTGTTGTCATTCCGTACTGCGGGTGTACCATTACCGCTCCTCCAGTCTGATTGACCCATTTGCACTAGAACAAAGGGACCTTTAAATCACCTCCATAGTCAAGTTCCCATATCTCCTCTATGTAACCATAATATGTGTCCTTTTCCCTATTGGTGTTTGCTGCATCGTCAAAGCGGACACCACTGTTTTAGTTGGTGCTCTTTTTTATCTTGGGCGATCGTGTAAAATGTATTCCCATTTATCTCGTACCCTTGGAAAGTCAATATAGTCAAAGATAGTCTCTTGGCCAACAAGTACAACTCTTCTCCAACAACATCGTCATTCATGAGATGTGTTCGCAACCAACCGCCAAAAGCCTCAATGTGTGTACGTTTAATCCAGGGGTCAGACTGCTCCAGGTTCTTGGAGCGTATAATATCCATGTGTTTCTCGATATACGGGGCACCAAGGTAGAATTATGTAGAACTGTGTAGTGTGCTTGTGCCCAAGAATGCCCGTCCCTACATATTATTGATTTTGATCCAAGCGTGCCTTTTCCACGCAGTCTCCCCTCATGCTACGATTCAGGAACACCAATCGTCTTAAGGTCAGGAAAAAAGTCAACACAAAACTCAATAATCTCATCTGTTTCATGGCCCTTGGAGATGCTTCCTTCTGGCCTAGCATCGTTATGAACATATTTCTTTAAGACTCCCATGAGCCTCTCAAAGGGGAACATATTGTGTAGAAATACAGGACCCAGAATGGCAATCTCTTCGACTAGGTGAACTAGGACGTGCGTCATAATATGAAGAAGGATGGTGGGAACACCAACTCAAAACTGACAAGACATTGGACCAAATTATTCTGTAAGCTTGGTAGGATTTCCGGATCGATTATCTTCTGAGAAAATGCATTGAGGAATGAACATAGCTTCACAATGGCTAATCGAACATTTTCTGGTAGAAGCCCCCTCAATGCAACCGGAAGCAATTGCGTCATGATCACGTGGCAGTCATGAGACTTTAGGTTTTGCAATTTTTTCTCTGCCATATTTATTATTCCCTTTATATTCGATGAGAAGCCAGATGGGACCTTCATACTGAGCAGGCATTCAAAAAATATTTCCTTCTCTGCTTTGGTAAGAGCGTAGCTGGTAGGACCTTCATACTGCTTTGGATGCATGCCGTCTTTTGCGTTCATACGTTGCTGGTCCTGCCGTGCCTCCGATGTATCTTTTGTCTTCCCATACACTCCCAGGAAACCTAGCAGGTTCACGCAAAGATTCTTCGTCACGTGCATGACGTCGATTGCGTGGCGGACCTCTAGGACTTTCCAATATTCTAGCACCCAAAATATAGATTTCTTCTTCCACATGGGTGCGCTTCCCTGATCATCATCTAGAAGAGATTGTCTGCCAAGACCTTTTCCAAAGATTACTTGTAAATCCGTCACTGCCTCAACTATATCATCACCAGTACGGAGGACATGCTTCTTTCGGTGATCTGGCTCACCTTTGAAATGCTTTCCTTTCTTTCTTAAGGCATGCTTGGTCGGAAGAAATCGACGATGTCCCAGGTACACATTCTTCTTTCATTTGTCCAAATATATACTTTGAGTCTCATCTAAATAGTGCGTGCATGCATGGTATCCCTTGTTTGTCTGTCCTGAAAGGTTACTAAGAGCAGGCCAATCATTAATGGTTACAAACAGCAACGCTCGCAGGTCAAATTCCTGCTGTTTGTGCTCATCCCACACACGTACACCTTTTTTATTCCACAGCTGTAAAAGTTCATCAACTAATGGCCTTAGGTAAATATCAATGTCATTGCCGGGTTGCTTAGGGCCTTGGATGAGCACTGGCATCATAATGAACTTCCGCTTCATGCACAACCAAGGAGGAAGGTTATAGATACATAGAGTCACAGGCCCTATGCTATGCTTACTGCTCTGCTCCCCAAAAGGATTAATGCCATCCGCACTTAAACCAAACCATAAGTTCCTTGGGTCATCTGCAAAGTCCGGCCACTTTCTCTTGATTTTTCTCCACTGTGACCCATCAGCGGGTACTCTCAACTTCCCGTCTTTCTTACGGTCTTCTTTGTGCCATCGCAATGACTTGGCATTCTCTTTGTTTTGGAACAAACATTTAAACCATGGTATTACCGGAGCATACCACATCACCTTGGCAAGAATCCTCTTCCTGGGGCGCTCGCCCTCAACATCATCACCAGGGTCATCGCGACCGATCTTATATCGCAATGCATTGCATACCAGGCATGCATTCAAATTCTCGTACTCCTGACCGCGGTAGAGGATGCAGTCATTAGGGCATGCATGTATCTTCTGCACCTCTAATCCTAGAGGGCAGACAACCTTCTTTGCTTCATATATACTGTCGGGTAATTCGTTGTCCTTTGGAAGCTTGTTCTTCATTATTATCAGCAACGTCTCAAATCCCTTGTCAGATACACCATTCGCTGCCTTCCATTGCAGCAATTCCAGTGTGGTACCGAGATTTGTGTTGTCATCTTCGCCATTTGGGTACAACCCTTTTTTGTGATCCTCGAACATGTGCTGCAACTTCAATTTCTCCTTTTCACTTTCGCGGTTTCTCTTTGCATCAGCAATGGCCCGACCAAGATCATCAGCGGGCTCATCTGATGCCTCTTCAGCTTCTTCTTCTTCATTCTCTTCCCCCATTGTAGTACCATCATATTCAGGGAACCCAGGATAGTTGTCATCATCCTCTTCTTCTTCATTCTCTTCCATTAGAACCCCTCTTTCTCCGCGCTTGGTCCAATAGTTATAGCCAGACATGAAACCGGACGTAAACAGGTGGACGTGAATGTCTCTTGAGATAGAGTAAGTCTTATCATTCTTACACACACCACATGGACAACACATAAAACCATCCCGCTTGTTTGCCTCAGCCACACGCAAAAAACTATGCACACCATTAATGAACTGGGGAGAGCGTATGTCATCGTACATCCATTTCCGGTTCATCTTCATTACACAACACCAAAAAGACCAAGTTAATACAAGTTCATACATAAAATTCATACACACACTTATTCTCATAAAACAACATACAACTATCTAGCTAAAACATTTAAATGCAACAACAAATGCGATCAAAATCGCAACTAAGGTAACAATTGATCCAACAACATAATGATACCAAGCCTCTTTATTAATGGCATATTTTCTAATCTTCAAGCGCATTGCATCCATCTTGATCTTGTGATCATCGATGACATCGGCAACGTACAACTCCAATATCATCTTCTCTTCTTCAACTCTTTTCAATTTTCCTTTCAAATCCTCGTTTTCTTTTTCAACTAAATTTAACTTCTTGACAATAGGGTCAGTTGGAATTTCCGGTTCAACTACCTCCTAGATAAAAATATCTATGTCAACTTGATGGGCATAATTGTCATCAACACGAAATGCAACAAATAGTTATAAAAGAGAATATACCACATCCGAATCGTAAACCGGACGAGGGCCGACGGGCACGGATATCAAAACCATGGCACTATGTATAACAAACAATCATACAAGTAAGAAAATTATGCAAGTAACTATCTAAATCATGCAAATAAGATTTTTTTATTACAAAAAGGATAAGAACAAGTGGTTCACCAAGGTGGTGCCGGCGGTGACAGGATGGTGCGGGCGATCGACGGTGCTTAGGACGGGGACGGGAAGGCACTAAGTAAACCACACCTACGCATATGCAAACTAAGAAGTTAATTTGAGCTCAAATTGCATATAAATCAAATAAACTCCCAAACTAAAACCCACAAATCACTATACTTATAGAGCATTGCACGAGCCGATCTAGCAATGAGAGATGAAAGGACAAAGTTGCTAACATTTGTGAACACTTGGAGAGATGGGGTGCCTCAAATCTTGAAAAATCTGAGGATGAGCTTGAGCCAAGTGGAAGAACAGAGAGGGGAATGGAGAAAACAGAGAAATGTGCTCGGCTCGGGCTGGACAAAGGGTTTATATAGGAAAAGCTTTAGTCCCGCTTTGTATCACAAACCGGGACTAAAGGTCTACCTATAGTCCCGGTTTGTGATACAAACCGGGACTAAAGGGGCTCGTGGTGGCCCCAGCCTGACACCAGACTGCCACCACCCCTTTAGTCCCGGTATGTTTCACAAACCGGGACTATAGGTCCAAAATGAACCAGGACTAATGATGCCCGTGCCCCCCGACCACTCCTAGCCATTGGAACCGGGACTAATGGTGACATTAGTCCCGGTTCAAAACCTAACCGGGACTAATGTTTTCTACTAGTGCTACTAGACTAGCTCGTTTATCAAAGATGGTCAAGATTTCCTGACCATAGAGATGAGTTGTCTTTTGATAACGGGATCGCATCATTAGGAGAATGATGTGATGGACAAGACCCAACCGTAAGCATAGCATTTGATCGTGTCAGTTTATTGCTAGTGCTTTATCCATGTCAAGTATCTGTTCCTACGACCATGAGATCACGCAAATCCCTGACACCGGA
Organism: Elymus sibiricus; assembly: GCA_039707655.1. Taxonomy (NCBI): domain Eukaryota; kingdom Viridiplantae; phylum Streptophyta; class Magnoliopsida; order Poales; family Poaceae; genus Elymus; species Elymus sibiricus. Next base: position 25,410,053 of record CM077667.1, read on the forward strand.
GGAATGCCTTGTGTGTATCAAACGTCACAACATAACTGGGTGACTATAAAGGTGCTCTACAGGTATCTCCGAGGGTGTCTATTGGGTTGGCGTGGATCAAGACTGGGATTTGTCACTCCGTGTGACGGAGAGGTATCTCTGGGCCCACTCGGTAATACAACATCACAAGAAGCTTGCAAGCAATGCGACTAAGGAGTTAGTCAAGGGATCTTGTATTACAGAACGAGTAAAGAGACTTGCTGGTAACGAGATTGAACTAAGTATGGAGATACCGACGATCGAATCTCGGGCAAGTAACATACCGCTGGAAAATAGGGAACTGCATACGGGATCGATTGAATCCTTGGTATCGTGGTTCGACCGATAAAGATCTTCGTGGCATATGTGGGAACCAATATGGGCATCCACGTCCCGCTATTGGTTATTGACCGGAGAGGTGTCTCGGTCATGTCCACATGATTCTCGAACCCATAGGGTCTGCACGCTTAACGTTCGGTGATGCTAGAGTAGTATTGGGATATGTACGTTGGTGATCGAATGTTGTTCGGAGTCCCGGATGAGATCCCGAACGTCACGAGGAGCTCTGGAATGGTCCGGAGGTAAGGATTTATATATGGGAAGTCATATTTTGGCTACCGGAAAAGTTTCGGGTTTTGCCGGTATTGTACCGGGAAGCTTCTGGAAGGTTCCAGAAGGTTCCGGAGGGTTCCAAAGGAGACCGAAAGGATCCCTCCAACCCCTAGGGCGTGCATGGGCTGTAGGGGGGGGGGGTGTCCTAGTCTTATTGGGCCAGGGGCACCAGCCCCACAAGGCCCATGCGCAAGGGGAAGGGGAAACCCTAAGTGGGAGGGAGTCCACTTGCCTTGGGAGGCAAGTTTCCTCCCTAGCCGCCGGCCCTACTTGGAGAAGGGGCCTAGGGCTGCAACCAAACCCTGCCCCTTGCCTCCTATATATAGTAGAGGTGAGGGGGAGGGCTGGACACAATAATCCCACACCCCGGTGGTAGCCCTACCTCTCTCCCTTGATCGTTTTCTCCTCAGATCGCATCTACGGTAGTGCTTGGCGAAGCCCTGCCGGGATTGCTCCACCACCATCTCGACCATGCCATCGTGCTGGTTGATATCCCATCTACTTATCCTCCCATGCTTGCTGGATCAAGAAGGAGGAGACGTCATCGAGCCGCACGTGTGCAAAACGCGGAGGTGCTGTCCGTTCGGCGCTAGATCGGATTGGATCGCGATTGGATCATGAAGGTACGACTACATCAACCGTGTTATATACGCTTCCGCTTAGCGATCTACAAGGGTATGTAGACACACTCCCCCTCTCGTAGCTATGCATCTCCATGGATAGATCTTGTGTGTGCATAGGAAATTTTTTGTTTCCCATGCAACGTTCCCCAACACGATCCCCTTCACTCCACCACCACCGCAGATCCCCGCGGCCACCCCTCACCGGACCTCCTCCTTGCGGCTACCCCTCCCCGTGTCGGCCCTCCTCTCTGCTGCCACCCCTCCCCATGCCGGCCCTCCTACCCGCAGTGGCCACCCCTCCTCCCCGCACCGCCGCTAGTCACACCCGCCGCCAGCCCCTGCGCCCGCCCTGCCCCCTGCCCCTGCGCCCGCCCATGCCGCCCTGGCCCCGCCTGGCTGTCCCCGCCGCCCCGCCGCCACCGCCACCGGCCCCACCCATCCGCCCTCGCCGCTCGGGCGCCCCCACAGCCCCGGCGCCCCTGCCGCCCCCCAACTCCGGTGAGTAGCTTTATTTTCTTTTTTTTCTTTTTCATCTAATTAGATTAATTAGGTTAGTAATTAGCTAGCTACTGCTAGTTAGGTTAGTTAGGTCAGTTAATTAGGTTAGAAAAAAGGGAAAAGGAAAAGAAGAAGAAGAAGAAAATTAGAAGGAAAAGAAGAAAAGAAGAAAAGTAAAAGGAAATGAAGAAGAAAAGAAGAAGGAAAATAATAATAAGAAGAAGAAAAGAAGAGAAGAAGAAGAGAAGAAGAATAAGAAGAAGAAGAAGAAGAGAAGAAGAAGAAGAAGAAGAAGAAGAAGAAGAAGAAGAAGAATAAAAGGAAGAAGAAGAAAAGGAAGAAAAGGTGCCACTGACCCCCGACCCCCGACCCCAGACGCCACTGACCCCCAACCCCGACGCCACTGACCCCCGACGCCACTTACCCCCGACTCCACTTACCCCCGACGCCACAGACCCCCGACGCCACTGACCTCTGACCCCTGACGCCACTGACCCCCAACGCCACTGACCCTTGACCCCCGACCCTCTTTGACCGGAAAGGTGCTCTTCGGCCTTCCAGAGGCCGACGGGATCATAGTTTTGTAAATTATGTGTTAGGTCATATATATTCCGATTTTGTTATGAAAAACATCATATTTGTGTTGATCGGGTGGATTTCAATGTGCAGTTGTTTCGTCGCTGCGAGGGTCTGGTGTTCGATGACCTCCCCGTGCGTTGGACGAGCTCCCCTGTGTTCGTGGGTGAGCACAAATGACAACTCCTCCCCCACTTAATTTGCTTTGTTCCGGTCTTCGTGCCGATGAAACTTGCTAGCTATAGGTGTCTTCAATTCAACAGTATGCGTGACCAGTATGCATCTCCCGTTCGAAAGGGCGGCATCTATAAATATGCATGTCTTTGCATATTTATAACAGCCATCCTTTTGAATTGTCCAACGTTATCCATGGACAGCCCGAGTATGTGTAGATTGGGTTCGTTTTCCCATATGCTCTGCTCCGGATCCGATGCAGAATTTCGTCAGTGCCTCCCCGTTGTTCTCCAGGTACCCATCCTCTCTGCTTATTGCCGAGACGTGTATCAGGAGAACAGCGGGGAGGTGCTGCCGAAATTCGGCGTCAGATCCGGAGCAGAGCATGGGAAAACGAACCCAATCTACACATACTCGGGTGGGATTAGGACCTATCTTTACCTATTAGCATGTAGGTTGCATGGACGTAATAAAACTGACAAACTTGATTAACTGATGAATACATATGCTGAATTATATATATATTTCTTGTGTGTCCAGTAGCTAGGCAAGATGAGTGATCATGCGTGGATGTACACCGGTCACACTAGTCAGAAATACATGACCAATGAATGGTTAACAAAAACCAAGGGGTTTGTGAGAGCCGCATTTGCAAATGGCCAGGAAAAAACCTGGTGCCCCTGTCCCCGGTGCGACAACTTTAAAAAGAGGACAGAGGGTGAAATGGGTAAACACCTACAGAAGTGAGTTTTTACGCCTAATTATATGGTGTGGACTTTTCATGGTGAGTCTGACCAACGTGCCAGAGCTGAGGTGGTTCGTCGTCGCACCGACGAGCATGGTACCGGGATCGAAGACATGGTGCAAGACTTTGATGATGCTCGGGATTCGGACGATGAGATGGAGGAATCTGCAAAGGCCTTCTATGAAATGTTGGAGTCTTCAAAACGTCCTCTTCACGAGCACACTGAGCTTTGTCAGCTGGATGCCATCGCGCAAGTAATGGCTCTGAAGGCTCAATTCAACCTGGGCAGAGAATGCTATGATGCGATGATGACAATATTTGGACGCTTTCTACCCAAAGGCCATGTACTGCCTGCAAACCTGTACCAGTCGGACAAAATCCTCCGTGTACTTAAGATGCCTTATGAGAAGATAGATGCCTGTGAGAATGGATGTGCCTTATTTAGGCTTGAGTATGCGGACTTGAACTATTGTCCCATTTGCAAGTCCTCCAGGTATGTTGTGGTAGACAACGGTATGGGTGAGAAGATTCAGACCAAAATCCCCGTTAATGTTCTTCGGCATATGCCAATCGTACCAAGACTTCAACGTCTTTTCATGGTCGAAGAGATGGCCAGACAGATGACATGGCACAAATTCGGCAAAAGAACCGAACTAGATGCAGATGGGAATGAGATGTTGGTACACACTTCAAACGCTTTTGCGTGGAAGCACATCGATGCATTACATAAGGATAAAACGGCAGATCCAAGGCATCCTCGAGTCACCATCAACACGGATGGGTTCAATGTGTTTGGTATGACGGCAACCCAATACAGTTGTTGGTCTGTATTTGTCATTCCACTCAATCCCCCCCCCGGAGAGATTATGCAAAGAAAAAACATTTTCCTGACGTTGATAATTCCAGGGCCCAACTATCCGGGGAAGAATATGAATGTGTACATGCAGCCGCTTAAGGATGAATTGCAAGAAGCTTGGGATAACGGGATCAAGACATACGACGCCGCTCCCAAAAAAACTTCAAAATGCATGTGCGGTACTCGATGCATGACTTGCCGGCATATGCGCTATTCATTAGCTGGTGTGTGCTTGGAAGGTTCCAGTGCCCCACATGGAAGACAGCTCTTCAGTTCTGTTGGTTGCAGGCGGGTCGCAAGTTTTCTTGCTTCGACATGCATAGACAGTTCTTAGATCCTCACCATAAGTTCAGAAAAGACAAGAAGAATTTCATCAACGGTAGAGTTGCCAAAAACTATGCACCACCTGCGTTGACAGGCCAACAGACCCTGGATCAGTTAAACACTCTCGAGCCTAATCCAGAGCATCGAGGGTATTTCAAAGGGTATAATTCGGAACATGCCTGGACTCACAAGACATGCTTATGGGATCTGCCTTACTTCAAAGACCTCCTTTGCCAACACAACATCGACGTGATGCGCACTGAAAAGAATATCGCCGAGGACATTTTTGGTACATTGTTCGGCATAGAGGGGAAGTCAAAGGATAATCCTTTGGCTAGAATCAATCGGGAGGCTCTATGTGATAGACCGTTACAAAACTTGCGACAACCGAAAGGAAAGCATAACTGGTCGAAGCCAAAGGCATGGTTCAATCTTGGAAGGCCAGCTATGAGGGAAATGATCTTGTGGGTGAAAATGCAGTTGATGTTCCCCGATGGGTATGCAGCGAATCTAAAGAGGGGAGCGAGTCTTGACAAATTGAGAATATTTGGTCTCAAGAGTCATGATTGGCACATATGGCTTGAGCGGGTAATGTCAGTGATGTTGCGTGGCTTTATCTGTGAGGATGAATGGCTAGTACTGGTAGAGCTGAGCTATTTCTTCCGTTCTCTTTGTGCGAAAGAACTATCGCCTAGCTGATGGTGGCGGGGATCAATTTTCTGATAGCGAGGAGGAGGTGGTAAAGGAGGCCACCGTCTACCAGCGTGGTAGTACATGGCTCCCGCCCGTCCCGACGACCCGCGAGCAGAGGTGGTCGATTAGGCCCAATAGGGACAAGTAAGTGCATTTACTCTTTTTTAACCTTTTGCCTTCACATTTCTTCAAATATCTAATGCGTTGGCTTTGTCATACTGCAGGGGTTGGATTCACGCCAACGATGTCCGCAGGCCCAATAGCGTCCTTGGTGTGCTTTGCCGGCAAAACTTCCTGGGGTTTGTCACGTTGCCCGGTGAGGGTCAGGTTCGAGAGATAGGATTGAGCTGGGAGCACTACTTGGCTGCCCCGGCTGTTGGAAATATGCCCTAGAGGCAATAATTAAAGTAATTATTATTATATTTCCTTGTTCATGATAATCGTTTATTATCCATGCTATAATTGTATTGATTGAAAACTCAAATACATCTGTGGGTATATAGACAACACTATGTCCCTAGTATGCCTCTAGTAGACTAGCTCGTTGATCAAAGATGGTCAAGGTTTCCTAGCCATGGACATGAGATGTCATTTGATAACGGGATCACATCATTAGGAGAATGATGTGATGGACAAGACCCAAACTATAAATGTAGCATTTGATCATGTCAGTTTATTGCTACAGTTTTCTGCATGTCAAGTATCTATTCTATGACCATGAGATCATGCAACTCATTGACACCGGAGGAATACCTTGTGTGTATCAAACGTTGCAACGTAACTGGGTGAATATAAAGATGCTCTACAGGTATCTCCAATGGTGTCTCTTGAGTGGGTATGGATCAAGACTGGGATTTGTTACTCCGTGTGACGGAGAGGTATCTCAGGGCCCACTCGGTAATACAAATTCACAACAAGCCTTGCAAGCAAAGTGACTAAAATGTTAGTCATGGGATCTTGTATTACAGAATGATTAAAGAGACTTGCCGATAACGAGATTGAACTAGGTATAGATATACCAACGATCGAAACTCGGGCAAGTAACACACCGAAGAACAAAGGGAATAGCACATGGGATTAACTGAATCCTTGACATAGAGGTTCAACCGATAAGGATCTTCGTAGAATATGTAGGAGCCAATATGGGCATCTAGGTCCCGCTATTGGTTATTGACCGTAGAGGTGTCCCGGTCATGTCTACATAGTTCTCGAACCCGCAGGGTCTGCACACTTAAGGTTAGGTGAAGTTTCGGTATAGTAGAGTTCTGTATGTTGGTGACCGAAGGTTGTTCAGAGTCCCAGATGAGATCCCAGATGTCACGAGGAGCTCTGGACTGGTCCGAAGGTAAAGATTGATATATAGGAAAGTGGTTTTTGAACTCCGAAAAAGTTTCGGGCATTTCCGGTAGTGTACCGGGAGTGACGAACGGGTTCCGGGGGTCCATCAGGTGGGCCCACCCAACCCAAAAGGTCACATGGGCTGTGAGAGGAGGCGGACCAGCCCCTGGTGGGCTGGCCGAACCCCCCACTAAGGCCCACTTCGGCCAAGAGGTGGGAAGGAAGAAACCTAAAGGGGGAAGGGAAGGAGTCCTACTAGGAGTATGATTGGAGGTGGACTCCTCCACCTCGTCCTCCCTTTGGCCGACTCCTAGGGGGTTTCCCTAGGTCGGCCAACCCCTCGCCTCCCTCCTATATATACTAGAGGGGAGAGAGGGCAGCCACACCTAAGACATAGCCATGGTGCAGCCCTCTCTCACCAATAGATCGTCTCCCTTTAGTTTGGGCGGTGCTTAGGCGAAGCCCTACCGGAATAGTTCCACCACCATCGCCGCCATGCCATCGCACTACCGGAGAACTCTTCTACCTCTTTGCCCCTCTTGCTGGATCAAGAAGGCGGAGATCGTCATCGAGCTGTACGTGTGCTGAACACGGAGGTGCCATCCGTTCGGTGCTAGATCGGGACGGATCGCGGGACGGCTGAGACTTGGATCGCGAAGACGTTCGACTACACCAACCGCGTTTCTTAATGCTTCCCGCTTAGTGATCTACGAGGGTATGTAGATCCACTCTTCCTCTCATAGATGCTCATCACCATGGATAGATCTTGCGTGTGCGTAGGAGAATTTTTTTTGTTTCCCATGCAACGTTCCCCAACAATGGTATCAGAGCTAGGTCTATGCATAGATGAGATCTTGAGTAGAACACAAAGGAGTTTGTGGGCATTGATATTCAGATTGCTTCCTCCCGAGGTCTTTTCTTGATTCAGTGGTATTGTGGGATGAAGCGGCCCGGACCAACATTACTCGTACGCTTATGAGAGACCGGTTCCCTCAACTATAACTTTGTTGCATAAGATGGATGGTGGGTGTCTGTTTCTCCCACTCTAGTTGGATCGGATTAGATTGAGGCGGTCCTTGTAGAAGGTTGAATAGCAATTTGCATATCACCATTGTGGTTTTGCATAGGTAAGAATTGTTCTTGCTAGAATACCCGTAGCAGCCACGTAAAACATGCAACAACAATTAGAGGACGTCTAACTTGTTTTTGCAGGGTATGCTGTGATGTGATATGGCCAAATTACATGATGAGATATATGTGATGTATGAGATGATCATGTTTTGTATAGAATATCACGACTTGCATGTCGATGAGTATGGCAACCGGCGGGAGCCATAGGGTTGTCTTTAATTAATTTGTGCCATTTTTGCTTTACTTCATCGCTATGAGTTAGCAATAGTCATGGAAGCAACACTTGGCGCGACAACCTCATGGAGACTCGTTGATGGAGATCAAGATGATGGAGATCATGGTGTCATGCCGATTACGATGAAGATCATGCCGGTGCTTTGAAGATGGAGATCAAAAGCACAAGTTCATGGCCAAATCATGTCACTTATGAATTGCATGTGATGTTAATCCTTTTATGCACCTTGTTTTGCTTAGGACGACGGTAGCATTATAAGGTGATCCCTCACTTAAATTTCAAGATAAAATTGTGTTCTCCCCGAGTGTGCACCGTTGCGAAAGTTCGTCGTTTCAAAGCACCACGTGATGATCGGGTGTGATAGACTCTACGTTCGCATACAACGGGTGCAAGCCAGTGTTGCACATGCGGAACACTCGGCTTAAACTTGACGAGCCTAGCATGTACATACATGGCCTTGGAACACAAGAGACTAAAAGGTCGAACATGAGTCATATAGTAGATATGATCAACATAGAGATGTTCACCATTGAAACCAACTCATCTCACGTGATGATCGGACTTGGGTTGGTGAATTTGGATCATGTATCACTCGAATGACCAGAGGGATGTCAATTTGAGTGGGAGTTTTTAAGTAATTTGATTAACTAAACTCATTAACTTGAACAATAGTCTAAGTTTGCAAATTTTATGTTGTAGATCAATGGCTCGCGCAGTAGCACCCCTGAATTTTATTGCGTTCCTAGAGAAAGCTAAGTTGCAAGATGATGGAAGCAACTTTGAAGACTGGGCCCGTAATCTGAGGATTGTCCTCATGGTCCCCCAAAAGGCTTATGTCCTTGATGCACCTCTAGGTGATCCACCCACCCTCCCTGCGACCCAAGACGTTATGAACGCCTGGCAGTCGCGACAGGAAGACTACTCAGTAGTTCAGTGTTCAGTTTTGTATGGTCTAGAACCGGGACTTCAAAGACGTTTTGAACGTCATGGAGCATATGAGATGTTCCAGGAGTTGAAGTTCATCTTTGAGAAGAATGCCCGGATCGAGAGGTATGAAACCTCCGATAAGTTCTATACCTGCAAGATGGAGGAGAATGGGTCTATCAGTGAGCATGTACTCAAAATGTCTGGGTACTCAAACCGTCTGGCTGAGTTGGGTTTACCACTCCCGCCAGAGGCGATCGCTGATATAGTTCTTCAATCACTGCCACCTAGCTACAAAAGCTTTGTGATGAACAACAACATGCAAGGGATGAATAAATCAGTCGTCGAGCTGTTTGCAATGCTGAAAGTCGCTAAGTTAGAAATCTAGAAGGAGCATCAAGTGTTGATGGTCAATAAAACCACTAGTTTCAAGAAAAATGGCTAGGGTAAGAAGGGTAACTCCAATAAGAGTGGCAAAGCTGTTGCCCCTCCCATGAAGAAACCCAAGGCTGGACCCAAGCCGGAAACTGAGTGCTTTCATTGCAAGGGAACTGGTCACTGGAAGCGGATATGCCCCAAGTATCTGGCCGACAAGAAGGCGACCAACACCAAACAAGGTATATACGATATACATGTTATTGATGTGTACCTTACCAACTCTCGTTGTAGTGCCTGGGTATTTGATACCGGTTCGGTTGCTCACATTTGCAACTCAAAGCAGGAATTACGGAATAGACGGAGGCTAGCAAAGGACGAAGTGACGATGCGCGTGGGAAATGGTTCCAAGGTTGATGTGATCGCCGTCGGCACGCTCGCTCTTCGATTACCATCGGGATTAGTGATGAACCTGAATAATTGTTATTTAGTGCATGCGTTAAGCATGAACATTATATCTGGATCCATTTTATTGCGAGACGGTTACTCATTTAAGTCAGAGGATAATGGTTGTTCTGTTTACATGAGTAATATCTTTTATGGTTATGCACCCAATGTGAGGGGTTTATTCTTGTTGAATCTCGATAGTAATGATACACATGTTCATAACATTGATGCCAAAAGATGTAGAGTAGATAATGATAGTACCACTTTCTTGTGGCACTGCCGCTTAGGTCATATTGGTGTAAAACGCATGAAGAAGCTCCATGCTGATGGACTTTTGGAGTCACTTGATTTTGAATCACTTGACACATGTGAACCATGCCTCATGGGCAAGATGACTAAGACCCTGTTTTCTAGTACAATGGAGCGGGCAAGTGACTTGTTGGAAATCATACATACTGATGTGTATGGTCCAATGAGCATTGAGGCGTGCGGTGGATATCGTTACTTTCTCACCTTCACTGATGAGTTAAGTAGATATGGGTATATTTACTTAATGAAACACAAGTCTAAAACGTTTGAAAAGTTCAAGCAATTTCAGAGTGAAGTTGAGAATCATCGTAACAAGAAGATTAAATTCCTACGATCTGATCGAGGAGGAGAATATCTGAGTTATGAGTTTGGCAATCACTTAAGACAATGTGGAATTGTTTCACAGTTGACACCGCCTGGAACACCACAGCGTAATGGTGTGTCCGAACGTTGTAATCAAACCTTATTAGATATGGTGCGTTCTATGATGTCTCTTGTCGATTTGCCACTATCGTTCTGGGGTTATGCATTAGAGACAGCTGTATTCACTTTAAATAGGGCACCATCTAAATCCATTGAGACGACACCATATGAACTGTGGTTTGGCAAGAAACCAAAGTTGTCATTTCTTAAAGTTTGGGGATGTGATGCTTATGTCAAAAAGCTTCAGCCTGAAAAGCTGGAACCCAAAGCGGAGAAATGCATCTTCATAGGATACCCAAAAGAGACGGTTGGGTATACCTTCTATCTCAGATCCGAAGGCAAAGTGTTTGTCGCTAAGAACGGGTGATTTCTTGAGAAAGAGTTTCTCTCGAAAGAATTGAGTGGGAGGAAGATAGAACTTGATGAGGTTCTTGAACCTTTACTTCAACCAGAAAGTAGCACAGCGCAGAAAGATGTTTCTGTGGAGCCTGCATGAGTTGAAGAGGAAGCTGATGATGTTGATCATGAAGCTTCGGATCAAGTTGTTATCGAACCTCGTAGGTCGACAAGGGCACGTACTACTCCTGCGTGGTATGGTAACCCTATCTTAGAGGTCATGTTGTTGGACAACGATGAACCTACGAGATATGAAAAAGCGATGATGGGCCCGGATTCCAACAGATGGTTAGATGCCATGAAATCCGAGATAGGATCCATGTATGAAAACAAAGTGTGGAGTTTGGAAGTATTACCTGAAGGGCGAAAGGCCATTCAGAATAAATGGATCTTTAAGAAGAAGACTGACACGGATGGTAATGTCACCGTCTATAAAGCTCGACTTGTGGCAAAAGGTTTTTCACAAGTTCAAGGAGTTGACTACGATGAGACTTTCTCTCCCGTAGTGATGCTTAAGTCAGTCAGAATCATGTTGGCAATAGCTACATTTGTCGATTATGAAATCTGGCAGATGGATGTCAAAACAGCGTTCCTTAACGGTTTCCTTAAGGAAGAGTTGTATATGATGCAACCGGAAGGTTTTGTCAATCCAGAAAATGCTGACAAAGTGTGCAAGCATCTTGGAGTTGGAAAAAGCGCTTTGATGAGGTGGTCAAAACGTTTTGGTTTATACAAGTTTACGGAGAAGCTTGTATTTACAAGAAAGTGAGTGGGAGCTCTATAGCGTTTCTAGTGTTATATGTGGATGACATATTACTAATTGGAAACAATGTAGAATTTTTGGAGAGCATAAAAGAATATTTGAACAAGAGTTTTTCAATGAAGGACCTAGGAGAAGTTGCTTTCATATTAGGCATTAAGATCTATAGAGATAGATCAAGACGCTTAATAGGACTTTCACAAAGCACATACCTTGATAAAGTTTTGAAGAAGTTCAAAATGGAACAGTCCAAGAAGGGGTTCTTGCTTGTGTTGCAAGGTGTGAAGTTGAGTAAGACTCAATGCCCAGTGACTACAGAAGATAGAGAAAAGATGAGTGTCGTCCCTATGCTTCTGCCATAGGCTCTATCATGTGTGCAATGCTGTGCACTAGACCAGATGTCAGCCTTGCCATAAGTATGGTCGGAATGTTTCAAAGTGATCCAGGAATGGAACAGTGGACAGCGGTCAAGAATATCCTGAAGTACCTGAAAAGGACCAAGGAGATGTTTCTCATTTATGGAGGAGATCAATGTAGGAGATATGCCCTAGAGGCAATAATAAATGTTATTGATTATCTCCCTATTCATAATTAAGTTTATGTTCCATGCTATAACTGCAACGATTCTCGAGTCTGCAAATAAAACGAGGCTTGGAGGGAAACTCATGTGCACGTGTGGGATAATAAACGGTAAAATGTATCCCTAGTAAAGCCTCTATGACTGGCTCAAGTATTGCATGATGATCCTGTTTTCCTGATCATGGGCATGGCTATGCCGGCAATTTTGAGGGCACAATTGTTGGTAGAACACTTGTGTTGAATCGACCCGATTGATGTTATGCTATGAGATACATTTGTCATAAGTTACTGGTTAATAACACAGAGAAGTTAACGTTTGCATAATTCCTTAGACCATGAGAGTGTCGAGTTTCTTCATGCTTGCTTCATGAACTTTGGGGTTTGTTAAACGTCATCCGTAAATGGGTGGCTATTACGGCGGCTTACCGGTTCATGGAAAGGTATGTCAAGTAACTTGATAGCTCAAGATTGGGATTTGCTCCTCCGACGATGGAGAGATATCTCTGGGCCCTCTCGGTGTTACGGTATCCATCATCGTCTGGCCAGACACAGGGTGATTTGATCACAGGGATGCTGGAACACGGGAACGAGAAAAGAGAACAATACCGGCAACGAGGTAACTGGCATTGTGGACAAGTGTTGATCCGCGAGGATGCCGATGTTTCTCACCTCGGGTATTTGTAACATATCGCGAAGCAACAGGAATAGCACACGGCAACTGGAGGTTCACTCGAATATTCATTCGTGTGGGTATAGGGGTCAATATGGGTGTCCACGGCTCCGATGTTGATCATTGATTGGAAGGGGTTCCGGGTCATGTCTATGCTTCACCGAACCTATAGGGTCACACGCTTAAGGGTCATCTATCTGCTGAATACTAGACAGGGAGTCTGAGACAAAAACACCGAAAAAAGTTTCGGACAGCGGAAAAGTTCCGCAGAGAGGTCACCGGATGAGTTCCGGTGAAACTGAAAAGTTGTTTTAGGGGATACCAAAAAGTCAAATTGGTTTCGGCACATGCCTGATAATTCTTGGAGGATGCCAGAATCGTTCTGGAAACTTTTTGGAATTTTCCGGGATGAAAACCGGAAATGTTCCGAAGCTGCCGAAACCGCTTCAGATGCTTTTCGCAGATGAAAATCACTAAACCGGAATTGTTCTGGATGGCATTGAAAATTATTTTGGTGGGTACTGGAAATGTGCTAAGCCCACATAAATATTTTCAGTTCGACCAGACGCTGAAAAATGTCGTCGTGAATAGTGAAAGTGCTTTTTGGATATTTTTGGAAAAGTGCCTTTTGGGATATTTTCCCAAAAGGTTTCTCGAAGGCTTGGGGGCTAAGAAACCCCCTTGGGGGCCCCCAAGAGATGGTGGCCGGCCACATTGTGGGCTCCATGGTGGAGCCCCACTTGCTCCACTAGTTCTCCTTTATGCCCTTGTGAAAGTTTGCTTTCATGGGTATTTTGGGTTTTTTGGAAGTGCCCATCCTACCCCTTGCTTTTCCTATAAATAGAGGTGGAGGGGCTGCCTCCACACTCATCCTTTTCTCACATACAAGTGCCATTGCAATGATCTGGCTTCTTCTCTCCCTCCCAGCGAAATAGTTTCGTAGAGCCGAAAGGCTGTCTGGGTTCCGGCAGGAACTAGTTCTGGACGGCGAAGCCCTACCGGATAGATGACACCGTATCTGTGCAACTCTGTAGAGAGATCGTAGTTTCGGTCTTAGTTCGAGAGTGCCTCCCGAAGGGCTGTCCGAGTGGCTGTTTGAGTTTCGGAGGTCCTACCGAAGGGCTGTCCGAGTGACCGTCCGAGTTTCGGAGGTCCTCCCGAAGGGCTGTCCGCGACACCGTCCGGGGGACTGTGCGACCGCCTCCCGGAGGGCTGTCCGAGGGGCGGATGAGGGTATACATCCTCGCGGTTGGGAGGTTGTAAAATCCTAGCTACGGGGATCTGCACCGCCGTTCGTCATCGACTCTACTTCCGCTGCGCTACGAGTCGGTAACGAAAATGATCAAACCTTGTATGCAGTCTCCATAGTGGTCCTGGGCTGGTGCGTAGGTCGGAATTTTTTTGTTTTCTACTGCGTTACCCTACAATCAAGAGTTCCTCGTAAAGGGTTACGTCGATGCAAGCTTTGACACTGATCTAGATGACTCTAAGTCTCAAACTGGATATGTATATATTCTTAATGGGGGAGCGGTAAGCTGGTGCAGTTCCAAGCAAAGCGTGGTAGCCGATTCTACGTGCGAAGCGGAGTACATAGCTGCCTCGGAGGCGGCAAAGGAAGGTGTCTGGATGAAGCAGTTCATGACAGATCTTGGGGTTGTGCCCAGTGCACTGGACCCAATAGCTCCGTTCTATGACAACACTGGTGCCATTGCTCTAGCCAAGGAACCAAGGTTTCACAAGAGGACCAGACACATAAAGCGACGCTTCAACTCCATCCGTATTTGCAAAGTGCACATGGATCTGAATGTTGCAGACCCGTTGACTAAACCTCTTCCACGGGCTAAACATGATCAGCACCAGAACTGTATGGGTGTTAGATTCATTACAATGTAAATCACATAGTGATGTGAGCTAAATTATGGACTCTAGTGCAAGTGGGAGACTGTTGGAAATATGCCCTAGAGGCAATAATTAAAGTAATTATTATTATATTTCCTTGTTCATGATAATCGTTTATTATCCATGCTATAATTGTATTGATTGGCAACTCAAATACATGTGTGGGTATATAGACAACACTATGTCCCTAGTATGCCTCTAGTAGACTAGCTCGTTGATCAAAGATGGTCACTAGTAGAATGTCGACCAGTAGTCCCGGTCGAGAAGGGCCTTTAGTACCGGTTCCCCAGCCGGTACTAAAGGGTCGGGACTAAAGGTCCAGACCTTTAGTACCGGTTGGACCACGGACCGGTACTAAAGGCCGACCACGTGGCTGCCTGCGTGGGCTGGTGGTGGAGGACCTTTAGTACCGGTTGGTGATACCAACCGGTACTAAGTGTTCTGTTTTTTTTGTTTTCGCTTTTAATTAGGTTTTAGTTTTCCTCTCTATTTATTGTGTTTTCCATTCATTTCAAATTTATTTTACGGTGCTACATACTGTAAACATTAATTACACAAGTTGATGCATATATATATATGTAATATAATATACAATATCTCATACACAGTATATATACAAATGGAATTACACATCCATATATATTCTGGACTTATAACTTAAGGCCAAAAACCCGGCCGGGACTACCTAGCTAGTGCTCCGGATGAAATCTCAGTTTTCTACTACTGATTTGCTGGCATTATTGAGGCGGCGGTAAGTAATAGTGCTCTCCGTTTACATCAATGACATGTTGAAGAAGAAATGCCGCAAATTCCTCTTGAAGTGCTACAAAGCGTTGCTCGGGTGAGAGCTTCGACCTCATCTGCCAAACCTGGAGTTGTCTTTCACGTGCTCCTCTGCGACGTATACGGCCTTCGGTCTGGAGGCAAATGTTCTCGCAGAGGAAGTATCCACATAAATTTGTCCCCTGCTCTTGCTTCGCGCACTTTGCAAAAATAATAGAATTCCATAAGATAATTAATAATCAAGCATGATAATGGTATTGAAACTAGAATTAAAGAGATGAGCGGACCTAGTAGTACTACTTAATTACCTGCATCTTTTTCCACTTTAGCTTCGGTTTCCATTGACGACCGTGATGGTTTTTTTTCTATCATCTTTTTTCCAAACACTACGGGGCAAAGAAAAAGAACGAAAGAGTTATTATAATTACTTTTGATATCAGGAAATAATGAAAGAAAGCGAGGTCGATAAAGATTGAAATTACCGTTCTATCATAAAATACAAGTCCACGTATGATTGTTCTCGTGTATCTAGTGAGTCGTACACTTGAACAAGTCCATCCGCGAGGATAATATTTAGAAGGATATAGTGGTCTCTGCGCAGAAGTTTATATAATAAAGCAGGCATGCATATAACTCATCAACTACACTTGACAGCGAGCTAGTAAGCAAAAATAGAATTTGTAGTATACAAGAGAGTAAACACTCACCCCATGTTGTAAGGAAATATTATAGTAGATTTGGTATTCATTAGTGCCTCTAGAAAATTTTCCAAGAGATCTTCTGTGTCCTTGGCATAATGTTTTACCACATGACCATTAACGGTATTTGGGTCGATGAACCCAATGTCATCGATTCCCTCTTGTTTCAATTCCCACATCTTCAATCTGCATAATAGCGTAGAAAAGAACATATATAGTGAGGATAAGCCAATGAACGATATCTTAGCTAGAGACTTAAATTATTAAAGATATAAATCACTTACAGACAATAGCAACTGATGAGAGTTTTGTTGATAGAGTCCATGTGGTATTACTGGAAAAGTTCTAAGAATTCATGACATATGTCACATGCATTGACGTAATGCTCTTTCCTTACTTTGACCATGACCGCCGTCTCCCCTCGCTCTACTTCACGCAGGTACCAATCATGCAACCGTCGCATCGCAGTTGGTAGTTCCTTGTACTCCACGGGTGTGACAAGTGGTTTTCCTTTGGCATATTGCATTGCGTACTCAGTTGCACCGTACCGGCGGAATTCCTCGGTGCCAAGGATTTGGCCAAGAGTGAGACCTGCAGCCTCTACTTCTTCGAGGTCGATTGGGTTGCCTTGCACGTCGACTGGTTGGATCGATTGCTTGCTTGGATTGGTACTCACCTTGAGCGGAGAGATCGATTGCTTGGATTGTTCTCCGAGCTGGGGAACTGTTTTCCCGGTAGTAGTACCACCTGTCGTTGATGCCGTACTTCCCGACTTCTTCCTTGGGCTGGGCCGACTTCTCTGCTCACTTGCCTTCTGAATCTGTCGCTCATAGTGTGTCGGCATACGCTCGACATATGCCGGGGGTCGATCAATAAAGTGTTCCATAAAGTGCTCTTGGACTTCCTTGGGTATTACCTCCTTTGGCGTCACGGTCTTCTTTGCAAAAAAGGCTTTCAATTGGCGATCGCATTCAATTTCGTTTTCCTCTGGTGTCATGTCGTAAGGCAGCTTCCTTTTGGCCGGAGGCTCGGGTTTCTTCTTTGCTTTCCTCCGAAGAGGACTGCTGGTGGCCTTCCTCTTTTGGGAGCCCTGCTGGCGGGACCGCTGCCGGGGTGGAGTCGGCTCACGCGGCGGAGATCGATATCGATGATATGGAGTCCCGAGGTTGGGAGGACTGCTGGCGAGGTGGGGAGGACTGCTGGCGAGGTGGGACGCCTCTCGAGGTGGGGAGGACTACTGGGGAGGTGGGGAGGACTGCTGGCGAGGTGGGGAGGACTGCAGGCGACGTGGGGAGGACTGCTGGCGCTGCGATGCCTCTGGCTGGGATCCCTAGCGCTGGACATCGATACTCGGAGGTGCCGGTGGCCTTAGCGCCGTTTGTGGAAAGACGATGCAGTCCTTACTCCATAGAATGAGACCACGGCCGGCTTCTGCCAGTGTGGACTCCCCCTCACCTCCAGGGATGTCAAGCAATAGTTCATCATATCCTGGCTCTATTGCGTCCACCGCGACACGAGCATACCCAGCTGGAACCGGATTGCAATGCCAGAGAACACCAGGTGTATTTGGTAAAGCATAGCCCGTCGCGACCCGCACGGGTATGTTCTTCATTTTCTGGATTAGCTCACAAGATGTCTTCTCGGTGATATCATCCACGGGGGTGTGACCCAGCGGTGCCCCCGTGGAACCCACGCTGCTTTTCGGCAGTGTAGATGGGACGGGTTCCCCTGCCTCCTGCTGCGGAGTTTCCCTTTGCTAGGTCAGTAACTGTATCTGCCTCTGCTGCTGCTCGTACTTCTGTTCCAACTTTGAAAGTCGGTCTGCTTCCACCTTCTTTTTTCTCGAACGGCTTTTATAACTGTCCTTCCATCCCGCAAACCCCTCGTACCACGGAACAACGCCCACGCCTCGTGTTCGTCCTCCGTGTTCGGCATTCCCGAGGGCGAGTGTAAGCTCGTCGTTCTCTCTATCGGGGTGAAACCGTCCTTCTTTGGCAGCTTTTATTGCTTCAATCAACTCATCTGATGCATGCTTCAGACTGGACAGTGCAATAATCTTCCCTGTTGCTGGGTCCAACTTTCCCCCATGCGCAAAAAACCAATTCCTGCACCTCTTGGGCCACTTGAAGGTTACTGGAGTGATCCCTTCAGTAAGCATCTTATTCTCTAATGCATCCCACTTAGGAATGGCTGACTTGTATCCACCTGTCCCTAGTTTATGGTGATACTTTTTTTTCTTCGCATTTATCTGATTCTTTGCCGACTTCTCCATAGCAGCTTCCGATGTCTTGTACTCGATAAATGCGTCATAGTGAATCCTTACCTTCTCGTATATTCCTATGAATTCGGGCGCCTTCTGGCCTCTAGCGTTGTACTCGGTCCATAATCTTTTCTTCCAAGTCTGGAACGCGTCGGCCATCTTATGGAGAGCAAACTCCTTGACTTTGTTCCTTTGGCGCTCCGAGAGAGAATCTGGTAGGATGAAATGCTCCATGAGATCTCGCCAAGGGGCATCTTTAATTCTTGTATCGACATAATTCACTCCTGGTTTTGGGTTGTTTGGTTGAATCCATTCTTGCATTGTGATCGGGACTCCATCCCTAACAACCACTCCGCATTGACGCACAAATGTCTTGGCATTGGCATCAGGGTGAGTCGGTGCGCCATTAGGTTTGAAAGCATCAAGATTGAGCTTTACGTTGCCATCCAATATTTTGGCACCACCTCGTACATTTCTACTAGATTGGCTCGATCCGGAGGGCTGATAATTAAAAGAAAAAATATTTGTTAATATATATATATATATATATATATATCAATTAATACACATGTAATGATCACCAGAGGCTAATATGTGTATATACCTCGCCGGACATTGTTAGTTGTTCCGGATTTTGGAACATAAGTTGTTCTTCCTCGGCCTCACATCCATCACCGTAATCGTTCAGATATTGTGAGCCGTCATCATCATGTGATTCACCCTGAAGGTCCGCTGGGTTTTCGGAGGAGCGTATCATGTCGAAGATGTCCTCTTCATGAGCTCTACCGGTATTGTCCATAGCTTAATAACTAATCCATAATAATATAGATAAAACAAATTAGTATTCAAATTAGCATGCATTCAAGAAGCAAAATAACTGATAGTTAATTAATAATGCATCATCGAATACATATATAGTAGTTCTTAGAAAAGATCTCATCTCATAATCTCGGATAATTGTTAATACATCGGCTAATCCATCGATCTAGCTAATACATCATAATAATACATATATAGTAGCTAATATATCGATCTAGCTAGAACCCTAGCGCCCGGAGGATATCGGGGTGGGCGGTGGACACCCAAAGAGAAGGAACCATCACAAGAACATAGCTCCAGTGAGATCCCTGAAGAATCTGCCAGGTATTGTCGGACCTGGCCTCCAAAGCTGCCATGTAGCGACGGACGTGCTCGTTCTCCTTGCTGACATGGTACTGTACCACCTCCGCGGGGGACTCAAGCCTCCGAATCGTCCATGGCCCATGCGGCCGCCACCACAGAACCTCCGGGTCGACGACGGGCTGGCTCCTCACCAAGCTGCGCCGCTCGAAAGGCAGCACCTCCCAGTACCAGCCCGGCGGAGCCCAGTCCCTGACAGGGCCCCTCAGCTCAAGCAAGTGACCTCCTCCGGCGACTCGACGATGAGGATGCGGGATCGGCATCGTCGACGTCGAGAAGAAACACTTAATTATGAAAACAAATTAAATAAAACTTAGCAAAATTAACACTTAGCATCTAACAAATTAAATAACACTTAACAAATTAAATAACACTTAGCATCTAACAAAATTAACACATACCCTAATAACCTAAGAACCTAACTAACTAACTAACTAAACTAACCTAACTAACTAAACTAACCTAACTAACTAAACTAACTAACTAACCAACTGAATAGGGGTGCTGTGTCGTGGTCGGGGTCGGGGTGTCGGGGGTGTCGTGTCGGGGTGTCGGGGGTGTCGTGTCGGGGTAGGGGTGCTGTGTCGTGGTCGGGGGTGCCGTGTCAGGGTGTCGGGGTGTCGTGTCGGGGTCGGGGTGTCAGGGGTGTCGTGTCGGGGTCGGGGTGCTGTGTCGTGGTCAGGGGTGCCGTGTCGGGGTGTCGGAGTGTCGTGTCGGGGTCGGGGTGTCGGGGGTGTCGTGCCGGGGTCGGGGTGCTGTATCGTGGTCAGGGGTGCCGTGTCGGGGTGTCGTGTCGGGGTCGGGGTGTCGGGGGGTGTCGTGCCGGGGTCGGGGTGTCGGGGGTGCCGTGTCGGGGTGTCCCCTCGATCCTCGACCCCCGACAATCTAAATAAACCTAAACAAAATCTAGCGGGGGGGCCTCCTCCTCCTCTCCTTCTTGTTCTTCTTCTTCTTCTTCTTCTCCTCCTCCTCCTCTCCTCTTTTTTTTTCTTCTTCTTCTTCTTCTTCTTCTTTTTTTCTTCTCCTCCTCTTCTTCTTCTCCTCCTCTCCTCTTTTTTTCTTCTTCTTCTTTCTTCTCCTCCTCCTCTTCTTCATTTTCTTATTCTTCTTCTTCTTCTTCTTCTTATTTTTTCTTCTTTTCCTTTTTTCTTTTTCCTTTTTTTCCTTCAAGAACACATCGGTTTTCTCGACCCACTCTATTGTCACTTGATTCCGACGGATAAAACCATTCATCATATATACAAACATCATCAAATTCATCTAAAAACATCATCAAATTCATCTAAAAACATCATCAAATTTAACTACAGAACATAAACATCATCATATATTCATCATATATACAAACATCATCAAATTCATCAAATTCATATATACAAACATCATCAAATTCATCTAAGGGGCCTCACCGACGGGTCCCCGACGTAGCAGGACGGGGCAGCGGGGCGACGGACTGCTGGGCGGCGTGGGACCGTGGTGGGGGCCGACGGCAGGTCGGGGACGGGCCAGGATGGGGCGGCGGAGGGTGTGGCGGGGCAGGGCCGGAGCGGGGGCGGCGGTCGGCGGGTCGGGGAAGGGCTGGGGAGGAACGAGGCGGCGGAGGGCGTCGCGGGGCTGGACCAGAGCGGTGGGGCGGGACTGGGGAGGGGCGGGGCTGGCCGGGGCGGGGGCGGCGAGGGGCGTGGGCGGCGGTGGTGGTGCGACGGCGAGGGCGCGGGGGCTAATTTCGGCAGCCTGGCGGCGCAAACTGAGCTCTCCTGGTGCGTGGCTCAGCCCGGGACTAAGGGTGTTCCTATTTATACCATGCACCCCTTTAGTACCGGTGCGTGGCTCGCACCGGTACTAAAGACCCTTTAGTACCGGTGCGAGCCACGCACCGGTACTAAAGGTCCTCCCCAAAAAATGCGCGGGGCGGTGGACCTTTAGTACCGGTGCGTGGCTAGCACCGGTACTAAAGGTTTTTTAATTCAATATTCATTATTATTTTCAGGAAAACCCCTAAACTTTCAAAAATCATAGAAAAAAAACTATGACTCCAATGGAAATAAATAATATATGAAAAAATATCAGAAAAATATGAAGAATCTGTTTATGGCATTTCCATGCTTGTTTGAACAACTTCAACTGCTGTATAAGACAATTTGATTAAATGGCATTTGAAATGTCATATCTCGAGTTTGAAAAGCAGTATAAATGAACTCTGAAAAGGTTGTAACTTGGCATGACATCATAATTTCACCCACATAGCAACTTCTAAAGAGTTGAGAGGGTTACGGCAAAAACTGGATGCACTTCCTGTACAAATTGGACAATCTCTTTTGAAGTATGAGGGTTTCGGATGAAAACTCATCTATTACAAAGGGATTTCATTTTTAATAACTTATTTTAACTCCATACTTTTTGTGTGTTCAATATGCACCATTCAAAGGCACATCGTCAATTTTCAACCCTTTCTGACTTCATTTGATATTTTTCATGCATTTAATGATTTATTTTGAGCTAAATGACCCTGAATTTGAAAAGCAGTACAAATGAACTCTGAAAAGGCTGTAACTTGGCATGACATCATAATTTCACCCACATAGCAACTTCTAAAGAGTTGAGAGGGTTACGGCAAAAACTGGATGCACTTCGTGTACAAATTGGACAATCTCTTTCAAAGTATGAGGGTTTCGGACGAAAACTCATCTATTACAAAGGGATTTCATTTTTAATAACTTATTTGAACTCCAGACTTTTTGTGTGTTCAAAATGCACCATTGAAAGCCACATCATCAATTTTCAACCCTTTCTGAATTCATTTGGTATTTTGAGTTAAATGACCCTGAAATTGGAAAGCACTACAAATGGACTCTGGAAAGGTTGAATGTTGGCATGGTATCATCATTTCACCCACATAGCATGTTATAAAAAGTTGAGAGGGTTACGGCAAAAACTTGATGCACTTCGTGTACAAAACGGACAATTGAGCATCATCCTTTCCCCTGCACACAGCCCGACGGTGGCTCGTGAGTGCCCGCATATGAAATGCACCGTCGGACCGTATGCAGGGAATCCGAATGATTTGTATTCGGTCGATGAACTAAAGGATTTCTAGATAGATCAACAAAACACACGGTTTCCCCTGCATACAGCCCGACGGTGGCTCGTGAGTGCCCGCATATGAAATGCACCGTCGGACCGTATGCAGGGAATCCGAATGAGTACACACACTAAGTGTCGAACATGTCCGAGAGGTGGGTTATATATAGGGTCGTGTGCCTCTTTAGTCCCGGTTGCTAGCACGAACCGGGACTAGTTATAGTGCTGATCCAACAGCTCACAAGCGCTTGAAAGAAACACACGATCCATGTGCTTCTTCCTGATTGGTACGACCTCGGTCCTGGGAGTGGCTAAAATTTAGTCCCACCTCGCCAAGCGAGAGGGACTCGCAGCGGTTTATAAGCCATGAGTGCAGAGACGATGAAGGAGAGGCGCAATGCTCACCTGCACGTTGCTTAGCTTCTGGCCTTGAGGAAATGGTGTAGACTGCACGGAGCTATCTGCAGTTTCTCAAGGCCTGAAGCTAAGCAACGTGTAGGTGAGCATTGCGCCTCTCCATTTTTAATAACTTATTTTAACTCCGGACATCATAATTTGGCATGACATCATAATTTCACATAATTTCACCCACCCACATCCCTGAATTGGTTACTGTTACACTTCATGTACAAACTGGTTACTGTTACAAACTGTTACACTTCGTGTACAAACTGGTGGATGCACTTCGTGTACAAACTGTTACAAAGATACCATGCTAGAAAATGCATGCATGTCCTTCACATATAAAGTGATGACGGTGAAGCCGGTCACATCCCAGAGTGGGATCTCGCGGTGTAAGACTTTTTCTGCGTGTTTGTCCCTTGCTTATGATTGCGCCGTAACCATGGAGAATCTTCATCATTTAACAGGATGCTTGGGTCAGTCTTCACTCTGAAGGGAGAGATTTCATGAAACTTTTCATAATCTTCTGACATGTCTGTCTTGTCCTCCACTCCCACAATGTTTCTTTTCCCTGAAAGAACTATGTGGCGCTTTGGCTCATCGTATGATGTATTCGCTTGCTTATCTTTTTTTCTCCTCGGTTTTCTAGACATGTACTTCACATAGAAAACCTGAGCCACATCATTGGCCAGTACGAATGGGTCGTCTGTGTATCCAAGATTGTTGAGATCCAATGTTGTCATTCCGTACTGTGGGTCTGCTAGCTGTACCCCGCCTCCAGTATATTTGACCCATTTGCACCGAAACAAAGGGACCTTAAGATTAGGTCCATAGTCAAGTTCCCATATCTCCTCTATGTAACCATAATATGTGTCTTGAAAGTTGGTTGCATCATAGCGGACACCACTGTTTTGGTTGGTGCTCTTTTTATCTTGGGCGATCGTGTAAAATGTATTCCCATTTATCTCGTACCCTTATAAAGTCTTTACAGTCGAACTTGGTGTCTTGGCCAACCTGTACAGTTCATCTGGAACATCGTTGTCATTGATGAGCTTTGTTTGCAACCAACCGGCAAAAGTCTCCATGTGTTTACGTTCAATCCAGGGGTCAGACTGCTCCGGGTTCTTGGACCGTACAATATCCTTGTGTTCCTCCATATATGGAGTCACCAAGGTGGAATTTTGTAGAACCATGTAGTGTGCTTGAGTGAAAGAATGCCCGTCCATATTTATTGCTTCTTTCTTTCCTAATGTGCCTTTTCCACCCAGCCTCCCCTCATGCCGCGATTCAGGAAGACCAATCGGCTTAATGTCAGGAACAAAGTCAACACAAAACTCAATAACCTCCTCTGTTCCATATCCCTTGGCGATGCTTCCTTCTGGCCTAGCACGGTTATGAACATATTTCTTTAAGACTCCAATGAACCTCTCGAAGGGGAACATATTGTGTAGAAATACAGGACCCGGAATGTTAATCTCTTCGACTAGGTGAACTAGAACGTGCGTCATAATATTGAAGAAGGATGGAGGGAACACCAACTCGAAACTGACAAGACATTGGACCAGGTCATTCTGTAACCTTGGTAGGATTTCTGGATCGATTACCTTCTGAGAAATTGCATTGAGGAATGCGCATAGCTTCACAATGGCTAATCGAACATTTTCCGGTAGAAGCCCCCTAAGTGCAACCGGAAGTAATTGCGTCATAATCACGTGGCAGTCATGAGACTTTAGATTTTGAAATTTTTTCTCTGCCATATTTATTATTCCCTTTATATTCGACGAGAAGCCAGACGGGACCTTGATACTGAGCAGGCATTCAAAAAAGATTTCCTTCTCTTCTTTCGTTAGATCGTAGCTGGCAGGACCTTGATACTGCTTTGGAGGCATGCCGTCTTTTTCGTTAATTCTTTGCTTGTCCTCCCGTGCCTCCGGTGTATCTTTTGTCTTTCCATACACGCCCAAGAAGCCTAGCAGGTTCACACAAAGATTCTTCGTCACGTGCATCACATCGATTGCATTGCGGACCTCTAGGGCTTTCCAATATTCAAATTCCCAAAATATAGATTTCTTCTTCCACATGGGTGCGTGTCCATTGGCGTCATTCAGAACAGATTGTCCGCCAGGACCCTTTCCAAAGATTACCTGTAAATCCTTGACCATATCAAATATATATTCACCAGTACGGAGGACAGGCTTCTTCCGGTTATCTGGCTCACCTTTGAAATGGTTGCCTGCCTTTCTTAAGATATGCTTGACCGGTAGAAATCGACGATGTCCCAGGTACACATTCTTCTTACATTTATACAAATATATACTTTCAGTATCATCTAAACAGTGCGTGCATGCATTGTATCCCTTGTTTGTATGTCCTGAAAGGTTACTAAGAGCAGGCCAATCATTGATGGTTACAAACAGCAACGCTCGTAGGTCAATTTCCTTCTGTGTGTGCGCATCCCACACACGTACACCTGGTTTTTTCCACAACTGTAGAAGTTCATCAACTAGTGGCCTTAGGTATACATCAATGTCATTGCCGGGTTGCTTAGGGCCTTGGATGAGCACTGGCATCATAATGAACTTCCGCTTCATGCACAACCAAGGAGGAAGGTTGTAGATACATAGAGTCACGGGCCAGGTGCTGTGACTGGAGCTCTGCTCCCCAAAAGGATTCATGCCATCTGTACTAAGACCAAACCATAAGTTCGTTGCGTTAGCTACAAAGTCCTCGAACTCCCTCTCAATTTTTCTCCACTGCGACCCATCAGCGGGTGCTCTCAACATCCCGTCTTTCTTACGTTCTTCTTTGTGCCATCGCAACAACTTGGCATGCTCTTTGTTTTGAAGAAACGTTTCAATCATGGTATTATAGGAGCATACCACATCACCTTGGCAGGAACCCTCTTCCTGTGGCATTCGCCCTCCACATCACCAGGGTCATCGCGGGGGATCTTATAGCGCAGTGCACCGCATACCGGGCATGCATCCAAATTCTCGTACTCCTCACCGCGATAGAGGATGCAGTCATTAGGGCATGCATGTATCTTCTGCACCTCTAATCCTAGAGGGCAGACAACCTTCTTTGCTTCGTACGTACTTTCAGGCAATTCGTTATCCTTTGGAAGCATCTTCTATATCATTATCAGCAATTCTTGAAATCCCTTGTCAGTTACACCATTCTTCGCCTTCCATTGCAGCAATTCCAGCGTGGTACCCAGCTTTTCTGGTCATCTTCACAATTTGGATACAATAATTTCTTGTGATCCTCTAACATGCGTTTCAACTTCAACCTCTCCTTGTCACTTTCGCAGTTTCTCTTTGCATCAGCAATGACCCGACCCAAATCATCAGCGGGCTCATCTGATGCCTCTTCTTCAGCTTCCCCCATTGATGCCTCTTCTTCAGCTTCCCCCATTGTTGTATCGGCGAAAGGATAGTTGTCATCATCCTCTTCTTCTTCATTGTCTTCCATTATAACCCCTCTTTCTCCGTGCTTGGTCCAAACATTATAGTGTGGCATGAAACCCTTCTCAAGCAGGTGGACGTGAAGGGTTTTTGAGTTAGAGTAATTCCTATCATTCTTACAGTCAAGACATGGACAACACATGAAACCATTCTGCTTGTTTGCCTCAGCCACACGAAGAAAATCATGCAGGCCATTAAGAAACCCTGGACTTAGTCGGTCATCGTACATCCATTGCCGGCTCATGTTCACTACACAACATCAAAGTGACCAAATTAATACAACTTCATCATCACATTACAACCAAAAGTAGAGCTAGCAGTGACCAAATGTTATTACTGCAAATAATAGATACTTATAGTTCATACATACATCTCATAAAACAACATACAACTATCTAAAACATGTAAATGCAACAACAAATGTGATCATAATCGCAACTAAAGTAACAATTGAGCCAACGGCATAATGATACCAAGACTCTTTATCAATGGCATATTTTCTAATATTTCTAAGCTTCAAGCGCATTCTAGCCATCTTGTTCTTGTGATCATCGACGATATCGGCAACATGCAACTCCAATCCCATCTTCTCATCTTTAGTTCTTTTCAATTTTTCTTTCAAATGATCAATTTCTTTTTCAGCTTGTGTTAATTTCTCGAGCAGAATTGCATAGTCGGTTGGAATTTTTGGTTCAACTACTTCCTATAGATAAAAACATCTACGTCAATTTGGTGGCATAATTAATTGTCATAGACATTAGATGATGTGTGAAATAGTTATAAAAGATAACGACATACCACATCATCTAAATCATAGACTGGACGAGGGCCGACGTGGGCTGATACCATACCCATGACACTATAGAATAACTAACAATAATACAAGTAAGTAAATCGTACACGCAGCTATCTAAATCATACAAGTAATTTTTTTTAACAAAAAGGTTTTAAGAAGAACAAGAGGCTCACCAAGGTGGCCGGTGCCGCGACGAGACGGTGCGGACGATCGATGGTGGTTAGGACGGGGATGGGAAGGCACCAAATAAACCACACCTACACATATGCAACCTAACAAGTTAATTTGATCTCAAATTGCATATAAATCAAATAAACTCCCACATAATGACCACTCCTCCAAAACCTAGCTAAAACCCACAAATCACATATCTTTGAGCATACCACAAGCTAATCTAGCAATGAGAGATGAAGGAGCAAAGTTGCTAACCTTTATGAACACTTGGATAGATGGGGTGCCTTTAAATCTTGACAAGTCCTTGGCAAAATGGAGGATGAGCTTCGAGCAAGAAGAAGAACAGGGGAGAAAACAGAGAAATGAGAGCCCCTTCGATCGGCTGCGGACGAAGCGCGTATATGTAGGAAGTCTTTAGTACCGGCTGGTGACACCAACCTGTACTAAAGGTTGCACTTTAGTACCGGTTGGTGTCACTAGCCGGTACTAAAGGTGCAAGCGGGTCCCAAGTCTGACCAACAGCCTGCCACGCCCCCTTTAGTACCGGCTCGTGACACAAACCGGTACTAAAGATCGCTCACGAGCCGGTACTAAAGGTCTCCCTGCTCCTAGCAGTTGGAGCCGGCAGGAACCGGGACTAATACTATCTTTAGTACCGGCTCGTGACCAGACCACTAATGCTCGGGACGAAAGGTCTGTTTTCTACTAGTGGGTCAAGGTTTCCTAGCCATGGACATGAGATGTCATTTGATAACGGGATCACATCATTAGGAGAATGATGTGATGGACAAGACCCAAACTATAAACGTAGCATTTGATTGTGTCAGTTTATTGCTACAGTTTTCTACATGTCAAGTATCTGTTCCTATGACCATGAGATCATGCAACTCACTGACACTGGAGGAATACCTTGTGTGTACCAAACATCGCAACGTAACTGGGTGACTATAAAGATGCTCAACAGGTATCTCCAATGGTGTCCGTTGAGTGGGTATGGATCAAAACTGGGATTTGTTACTCCGTGTGACGGAGAGGTATCTCAGGGCCCACTCGGTAATACAACATCACAACAAGCCTTGCAAGCAAAGTGACTAAAATGTTAGTCATGGGATCTTGTATTATGGAACGAGTAAAGAGACTTGCCGATAACGAGATTGAACTTGGTATAGAGAGACCGACGATCGAATCTCGGGCAAGTAACATACCGAAGAACAAATGGAATAGCATACGGGATTAACTGAATCCTTGACATAGAGCTTCAACCGATAAAGATCTTCATAGAATATGTAGGAGCCAATATGGGCATCCAGGTCCCGCTATTGGTTATTGACCATAGAGGTGTCTCGGTCATGTCTACATAGTTCTCGAACCCGCGGAGTCTGCACACTAAAGATTAGGTGACGTTTCGGTATAGTAGAGTTATGTATATTGGTGTGATCGATGGTTGTTCGGAGTCCCGGATGAGATCCCGGACATCACGAGGAGCTCCAGAATGGTCCGGAGGTAAAGATTGATATATAGGAAAGTGGTTTTTGAACTCCGGAAAAGTTTTGGGCATTTCTGGCAGTGTACCGGGAGTGACGAATGGGTTCCGAGGGTCCACCAGGTGGGCCCGCCCACCCCAAAAGGTCACATGGGCTGTGGGAGGAGGCGTACCAGCCCCTGGTGGGCTGGCCGAACCCCCCATTATGGCCCACTTCGGCCAAGAGGTGGGAAGGAAGAAACCTAAAGGGGGAAGGGAAGGAATCCTACTAGGAGTAGGATTGGAGGTGGACTCCTCCACCTCCTCCTCCCTTCGACAGACTCCTAGGGGGTTTCCCTAGGTCGGCCAGCCCCTCCACTCCCTCCAATATATACTAGAGGGGAGAGAGGGCAGCTGCACCTAAGACATAGCCATGGTGCAGCCCTCTCTCTCCAATAGATCGTCTCCCTCTCGTTTGGGCGGTGCTTAGGCGAAGCCCTGCCGGAATAGTTCCACCACCATCGTCGCCACGCCATCGCACTGCCGGAGAACTGTTCTACCTCTTCGCCCCCTCTTGCTGGATCAAGAAGGCGGAGATCGTCATCGAGCTGTACGTGTGCTAAATGCAGAGGTGCCGTCCGTTCGGCGCTAGATCGCGACGGATCGCGGGACGACTGCGATTTGGATCGCGAAGACGTTCGACTACACCAACCACATTTCTTAATGCTTTCCGCTTAGCGATCTACGAGGGTATGTAGATCCACTCTCCCTCTCATAGATGCTCATCACCATGGATAGATCTTGCGTGTGCGTAGGAGATTTTTTTGTTTCCCATGCAACGTTCCCCAACACCGGCCCAGTCGGAGGAGACGATCGACGGTGTCTTGTGCCACACGAGGGCCGACATGGTGATCAGACAGTTCTGGGTAATTTCTCCTTTACACAATTAAAAATCAACAATAGCTAGTTATTGTACTAATTAGTGTTGTCTCGTTTGATTGCAGACCTTCTACAGGCGTGAGCAGGGATACGAGGAGGCCGCGGCAAAGGTTATCGATGCCGAATGCAGGCGCCTACTACAGAACTTACGGCACGAGGCTGAGGTGCAGGCTATTCGAGACTACTATGCCTCACGGCATGTTAGGAAGGACAAGTCGACGTGCCGCGGATAGCATCTGGACAAGGAGCATTACATGAAGGTAATTATGTATTCTTAAGGCCTTGTACTTAGTTTCCTTGATTTGATTCGTAGGCGTAGCGCTCAAATTTCTCTTTATCAACTTAGGTGCCCCCGAGATGGTGTGCGGATAAGACGGATTGTTGGGAAGCGTTGGTGGACAAGTGGTGCTCAGAGCACTGGCTAGCCGTCCACAACAATGCCAAGGACCGGCGTGCCAAAATGGTTGGTGTGCCACACCATCAAGGCAGCGCCAACTTAAATCAATTCGGGCAGAATTGGGTATGTGGTTTGCTTCATGATTAATGCAATTCATTCTTGATGCTAGCTTGATCCCTCTACTAATACTTTGTTCCTCTCTCTCTCTTTTAGGCGCATCACAATAACACGGAGGTGCCAGAGATGTATGACCTCTATGCCATGGACCATACTGCCTCGTATAAGAAGGGCAAGGCATTCTCTAAGTCTGACCTCGATTGTCCAGAGAACTTCACCTACATCTCCTCCCACCACAAGCTCGTGAAGTACAGAGATGAGGGGAAGGCGAGGAAAGGGGAGGACTTTAACCCGAGCCAGGAGCCTATTGATCCAGAGCTGGTGATGATAGTTGGCAACGGGAGGCCCCATGGCTCGATGGCCATTGGAGATGGCCTTATACGTTGTCCTAGCACTCTCCGATAGATCAAGGTGCGCCAAACAAGCTCTTGTCCTGAGATAAGGCCTTGTCCACGGCCAGTCGAGCTTGCCATCATGGTTAGTTATATGGACTAACATATATTTCCTCATTACATTGTGTATGCGAACAATGATGATTACAATGCTAACGAGGAGTTGTGTTGCAGGCTGCTATTCAGAAAAAGGGAGAGGCAACCCAGGCGCTTCTGGCGGAGAAGGAGAGGGAGTTGGAGGAGATGACGTCTAGGTTGTTGGAGGCACAGAGGGCACGGAACGAGGCGTCTCACCGGGCCATTTACGAGCTCTTCATGGTAAGTTTCTTCTTCATATTTTTGAAATCATTCATGTAATGTTCATTTTATTAATAACTAATATGATTGACTTGTCAAAACCAAATGTGCAGTCTATGTGCGAGAAGACCGGCCAGACCCCTCCGCCGATGCCAGTCATTACCGCGGCGGGAACGATGAGTTTCATTTGAATGGAGTGATCTTTTCAGTGTCATCATGATAACGAGACATTGTAAATGATCTTTGGTGCATCATAACTCCCGAGCCGCATTGCACGACCCTTCTCCACAGCAGCCTTCTCTAGGTGAAACCGGCCCGAGCAACCCCGGTGCTTCACCTACGTGATGACGAGAACGGTAAGTTTTCTCTAGTGTTTTGCTTAACAAATGTATAATGACATATACTTAGCTTATTTAGTTCACTTATGACATAATTAGCTTACTTAGGTAAAAAATGGCATAATAACCTTCGTTAGCTCATAAATGTCATATACTTAGCTTATTTTCCTCTAAAGGGACATAATTATCTTACCTAGCTCCAAAATGACCTATTTTACCTAAGTTAGCTCTAAAATGACCTATACTTAGCTTTGTTTCCTCCAAAATGACATAATAAGCTTACTTAGCTCCAAAATGACCTATTTTTACCTAAGTTAGCTCTAAAATGACCTATACTTAGCTTTGTTTCCTCCACAATGACATAATAAGCTTAGTTAACTCAAAAATGCCATAATTACCTATGTTAGCTCAATAATTACCTGTACTTACATTACTTATGTCAAAAATGGCATAATTAGCTTACTTAGGTAAATAATGGCATAATAACCTCGGTAACCTCATAAATGTCATATACTTAGCTTATTTTCTTCCAAAATGACACAATAACCTTATTTAGGTCAAAAATGGCATAATTACCTAGGTTAGCTCTAAAATGACACAAATAAGCAATAAGATGAAGAAAAACAAGATGAGAAAGAGAAAGACAAGAAAAACCCTTCTTCTTCTTCTTCTTCTTCTTCTAGTCTTCTTCATCTAACTTTCTTATTTCCCATTTTGCAGATTAGATTCACTTCACGGAACCTTGCATTGATGGAGTGCTTGTGTTTGATGGAGTGCTTGTGTTACTTGTTGTTTTGATTTTGTATCGATGAACAATGTGAAACTTGCTACATATGGATGAAACTATGTATGTATGGATGAAACTATTGTAATATGGTGAACAATGTGAAATTTGCTACTTTTAATTTGGTAAAATTGTTGGTTGATCATATCCATATGGCAGGGATATTGTTTCTGTGAAATATATATATATATATATATATATATATATATATATATATATATATATCAATTATTTGTGTGTGAAAATTCTTGAATATAACAAAAACAGAAAAAAGAGGCAATACGGGCTCTTTTCCGTCTGCCATCGACGACAAAGGGGACACGTGGCGGCCGCCTGTGCAACCTGGGAGCACTAGGTCTGGAGCCATTTGGTCACTTTCTGTCCGCGGACAGACGGCAAAGGAGCTTGGCACGTGGCCGTCTGCCGGCAGAAGGCAAAGGGGCTTGTCACGTGGCCATCCGCGGGTAGACGGCAAAGGTGCTTGGCTCTTTGCCATCCGCGGCAGATGGAAAGGCTGTCGTTAGCCACCTAACGGGGCTAACTTCAGTGCTCCACCATCCACCCACTTTGCCGTCTGCAGGCTGACAGCAAAATTCTTTGCTGTCCACTGTGCCCAGGCAGACGGCAAAGAACCCCTTTGCTGGAGTTTACAGTGCTAGAACTGCGGCCGTCTGCTGGCAAACAGCAAAGGGTTTTGCCGTCAGTGATCCTGCCCTTTGCCGTCTTCCATGGCAGACGGCAAAGTACATGATTCTAGTAGTGTATTATCAATCTTGGATGTTTTACAATCATTTCATAGCAACTTTATATCATTTTTTGGGATTACCTATTGACATAGTGCCAAGTGCCAATTGCTGTTTTTTGCTTGTTTTTTACTTTGCAGAAAATCAGTACCAAATGAAGTCCAAACACCGTGAAACTTTTTGGAGATTTTTTTTGGGCTAGAAGACATCCAGTGGGCCAAAGAAGTGATGGAGAGGAAGGCCGAGGAGGGCACGAGACACCAGGGCGTGCCCAAGGCCCCTAGCGCGCCCTGGTGGGACGTGCCCACCTCGGGACTCCCCTCCACCACCTCTCAGCTCTATAAATACCCATATATTCAAAAAACCCTAGGGGAGTCAACTAAACACAATTCCAGCCGCCGCATGTTCCAGAACCGCAAGATCCAATCTAGACACCATTACGGAGGGGTTCATCTTCATCATAGGTTCCTCTCCGATGATGCGTGAGTAGTCCACCATAGACCTACGGGTCCGTAGGCAGTAGCTAGATGGCTTCTTCTCTCTTTTTGATACTCAATACAATGGTCTCTTCGAGATCCATATGATGTGATGACTTTTTGCGGTGTGTTTGTTGGGATCCGATGAATTTTGAGTTCATGATTAGTTTCTGTCCATGAATATTATTTGAGTCTTCTTTTGATCTCTTATATGCATGATTACTTATAGCCTCATATTTCTTCTTTGAATCTTTGGTTTAGTTAGGCCAACTAGGTCGATTTTTTTTCCATGGGAAGAGGTGCTTTGTGATGGGTTCGATCTTGCGGTGTTCTTTCCCAGTGACAGAAGGGGCAGCAAGGCACGCATGTATCATTGCCATTAAGGATAACAAGATTAGATCTATTCCTACATGAGTAGATCTGGTCTACATCATGTCACCGTTCTTATTGCATTACTCCATTTTTCCATGAACTTAATACACTAGATGCATGCTGAATAGTGTTCGATGTGTGGAGTAATAGTAGTAGATGCAAAATCATTTCGGTCTACTAATCTTGGACGTGATGCCTATATATTGATCATTGCATTGGATATCGTCATGACTATTCAATTTTTTATCAATTGCCCAATAGTAATCTGTTCACCCATCGTGTGCTATACTCATGAGAGAAGCCACTAGTGAAACCTACGGCCCCCGGGTCTACTTTAATCATATTGGTTTCCGATCTATCTTTTTGCCGTGTTTGTTTTCAGATCTATATTTCCAAAAACCCAAAACTACCTTGCTGCCATTTATCTTTACTTATTTTATTTGGTGCTTTTGCAAGATCTATTTACCCAATCTCATACAAAAATATCTATCTTTTACCGTTGAGAGATTGACAACCTCTCTTACGCGTCGGGGTTGCAAGTATTTGTTCTTTGTATGCAGGTGTTGTTTACATAGGTGCTTGATATTCCTCTACGTATTGATTCCTTGGTTTCATAACAGAGGGAAATACTTACCGTCGCTGTGGTGCATCATCCCTTCCTCTTTGGGGAAATACCGACGCAGTCTCAAGCCACGTCAACCAATATCCTCTATCTCCTCCAAATCGGTCTCTTCTTCTTCATCTGTGAACCATAGGTTGGGGTAAATATCCCCAAAGATCCTTGCGTCTACAACATAGTGGGAAACATAGATCTCTCCATCGGAATCTTGGGACGACATATTTTCCGACCTGTCAGAACAACAACTTGAAACAAGAACAGAGGAGAAACTTGCGATGCGGTGGTTAAAACATTCGGGAGTATATATAATGATTTTTTCTAGGTTAGGATATGCAATATGGAGAAATCAGAGTCTGGAGGGCACACGAGGGCCCCACAAGCCATCAGGGCGTGCCCTATTGGCTTGTGCCGCCCTTGTGGGTCCTGGTGACTCCGTTTTATTTTTGTAATTTTTCTAAAATACCAAAAATGATAGAAATTATTTTTTTGGAATTTTTGGAGTCGGTTTACTTACCATACCACATACCTACCCCTTTTTCAAGTTTCTAGAGCATTCCGGAAGGTCTCCTTGATGTGTTCTTCCGGTGTTATGACTTGAATAACATTTGTTTTCTTCATTAATGGGTGCACCTGTAATATAATGCTTGATTCTTTGTCCATTCACCACTCTCAGGTTCTTGCCTTCAAAGCTATTGATTTTATAGCACCAGAGCGGTAAACCTCCTCAACAACGTATGGGCCTTCCCATTTGGAAAGAAGTTTCCCTGGAAAAAATTTGAAACGGGAGTGGTACAAAAGCACTAGGTCTCCTACATTGAATTCTCGTTTTTGAATCCTCTTGTCATGCCATCTTTTAACATTTGCTTTAAGCAACTTAGCATTTTCATAAGCTTGCGTTCTCCATTCATCAAGTGAGCTAATGTCAAATAATCTCTTCTCATCGGCAAGTCTAAAATCATAGTTAAGTTATTTAATTGCCCAATAAGCTTTATGTTCTAGCTCGAGAGGTAAATGACAAGCCTTTCCATAGACCATTTTGTATGGAGACATAACCATAGGATTCTTATAAGCAGTTCTATAAGCCCATAGTGCATCATCTAGTTTCTTAGACCAATTCTTCCTAGATCTATTAACAGTGTTTCGCAAGATTGATTTTATTTCTCGATTACTCAATTCAACTTGACCGCTAGACTGAGGGTGATAAGGAGATGCAATCCTATGGTTAATATCATATTTAGCTAGAAGTTTACGAAAAACACCATGAATAAAATGTGAACCTCCGTCAGTCATTAAATACCTAGGAACCCCAAACCTCGGGAAAATGATGTCTTTAAGCATTTTAAGAGAGGTGTTATGATCATCACTACTAGTTGGAATAAACTCTACCCACTTAGTAACGTAATCAACAACAACTAGAATATGAGTATACACATTTGAGGAAGTAAAAGGTCCCATAAAGTCAAAACCCCAAACATCGAATGGTTCAATGGCAAGTGAATAATTCATAGGCATTTCCTGGTGCTTACCGATGTTACCAACTCTCTAACATTCATTGCATGAAAGGACATACTTACGAGCATCTTTGAAAAGAGTAGACCAATAAACACCAGATTGTAATACCTTGTGTGCAGTTGTGTCATCGGCGTGGTGTCCTTCATAAGCTTCAAAATGGCTCTTCCAAAGAATTTGTTCCTGTTCATGCTCAGGTATACATCGTCTAATAATACCGTCTACTCCTTCTTTGTAAAGATGTGGGTCATCCCAAAAGTAATGTCGTTAATCATAGAAGAATTTTTTTCTTTTGTTGATAGGTGAAGCTAGGTGGAATGTACTTAGCAGCAATATAATTAGCATAATCAGCATACCAAGGATCACTACGTGAAGTATTTATAACAGCAAGTTGCTCATTAAGAAAACTATCATCGGTAGGAAGTGGGTCATCAAGAACATTTTCCATCCTAGAAAAGTTATCTGCTACAGGGTTTTCAACTCCTTTTCTATCAACGATATGCAAATCAAACTCTTGAAGTAAAAGCACCCACCTAATGAGTCTAGGTTTAGCGTCTTTCTTTTTCATAAGGTATTTAATGGCAGCATGATCGGTGTGAATAGTTACTTTAGAATCGACAATGTAAGGTCTAAACTTATCACAAGCAAAAAACAAGTGCTAAAAATTCTTTTTCAGTGGTAGCATAATTCCTTTGAGCAGAGTCTAGAGTTTTACTGGCATAATGAATAACAATTAATTTTTTATCTATTCTTTGCCCTAGAACAACGCCAATAGCATAATCACATGCATCACACATAATTTTAAATGGCAGGTTCCAATCAGGTGGTTGAACGATAGGTGCAGAGATTAAAGCCTTCTTAAGTATTTCAAAAGCTTCTACGCAATCATCATAAAAAACAAAAGGTACATCTTTTGAAGAAGATTAGTTAACGATCTAGAAATCTTAGAGAAATCTTTAATGAAACCACTATAAAAACCAGCATGACCTAGGAAACTTCTTATACCTTTGATATCTCTTGGGCATGGCATCTTCTCTATTGCATCAACTTTAGCTTTCTCCACCTCAATGGCTCGTTCATAAATTTTGTACCCAAGCACTATACCTTCATTTACCATAAAGTGGCACTTCTCCCAATTCAAAACAAGACTAGTTTCTTCACATCTCTGCAAAATTCAATCAAGGTTGCTCAAGCAATCATCAAAAGAAGTTCCATAAATGGAAAAATCATCCATGAAGACCTCAACAATCTTTTCACAAAAATCAGAGAATATAGCAGTCATACATCTTTGAAATGTAGGAGGTGCATTGCATAAACCAAAAGGCATACGCCTATAAGCATAAGTTCCAAAAGGACATGTAAAGGTAGTTTTCTCCGGATCTTGTTTTGACACAGGTATTTGAGAAAATCTAGCATATCCATCAAGAAAGCAAAAGTGTGTGTGCTTAGATAATATTTCTAGCATTTGATCAATAAAAGGCAACAAGTAATGATCTTTCTTAGTAGCTTTATTTAATTTCCTAAAGTCAATTACCATCCTATAGCCAGTTACAATTCTTTGTGGAATAAGCTCATTTTTATCATTAGGGACTACCGTAATACCAACTTTCTTAGAAACACAATGAACAAGACTTGCCCATCTACTATCAGCAATAGGATAGATTATACCTGCCTCCAGAAGCTTTAATATTTCAATTCTTACCACCTCCTTCATCTTGGGATTTAAACGGCGTTGGTGATCAACAACAGGTTTAGCATGTGGTTCCATATTAATCTCATGCTGACATAGAGTGGGGCTTATGCCCTTCAGATCTTCGAGAGTATATCCAATAGCAGTCCTGTGCTTCCTTAGAGTTTTGAGTAATCTCCCCTCTTTATGCTCTAAAAGGTTAGTACTGACCATAACAGGATATATTTTCTTTTCATCAAGATAAGCATATTTCAAAGTATCAGGTAAAGGCTTTAATTCAAACACGGGATCTCCCTTGGGTGGAGGGGGATCCCCTAAAATATCAACTGGTAAGTTGTGTTTAAGGATAGGTGTTTGGTCCAGAAGTATGTTATCTATTTCATTCCTTTCATTCATATGCATATCAGTCTCATGGTCTGCCAAATATTATTCTAAAGGATCGGTAGGCGGCACAACAATAGAAGCAAGACCAATTATTTCATCCTTACTAAGTGATTCTCTCTCATGTGGTTGATTAGTAAACTTGGAGAAATTAAATTCATGAGAGGCATCACCAAAGCTTACTCTAACCTTATCAGTAACATAATTAATTTTAGCGTTAATAGTGCTCAAGAAATGTCTACCAAATATAATAGGGAAAATGTTATCTTGTTGTGAACCAAGGACTAAGAATTCAGTGGGGTACTAAACTTTTCCACACAAGACTTCAACATCTCTAACAATCCCTAATGGTGTAATAGTGTCTCTATTTGCAAGTTTAATTGTGACATCAATATCTTCAAGTGTGGAGGGTGCTATGTCATTCATTATTTCTTGATATAAAGTAAAAGGTATAGCGCTGACACTAGCACTGAGGTCACATAAGCCATGATAACAATGATCTCCATTTTTTACTGAAACAACAGGCATGCCAACTACTTGTTTATTTTCATCTAACTTATCCTATTCGTTTCTAGCTGGTTTCGTAATCCTAGCAACTTCCCCACAAAAATAAAGAAATTAACCCTCAACATTATTATCTAGAAGATCTTTGACCATGGCAACATTAGGTTCAACATTTATTTGTTCAGAAGGTATAGGTGTCCTAACATGACTTTTATTAACCACAATCGAAGTCTTAGCATGCTCCCTAATTCTAACAGGAAAAGGAGGTTTCTCAATGTAAGAAATGGGAACAACTGGATCAGCATGACTAACAATTATTTCTCCTTCTCAGCTTTAATAGGTTACTCTAATGGGGGTTCAATGGGAGGATGATATTTAAACCACTTATCTTTGGGAAGATCAACATGAGTAGCAAATGATTCGCAGAAAGTAGCTAGTATTTCAGAGTCAAGACCATATTTATTGCTAAACTCATGGAAGGTATTGGTTTTAATAAAAGATTTGTCACAATCAAAATTAAAATCTATACCCGACCCTTTACCTTCGTCGAGTTCCCAATCTTCAGAATTGCGTTTAATTATTTCTAAAAGATCCCATTTGAATTCAATAGTTTCATTCATATATGAGCTAGAGGAAGAAGAATCTATTAGTAATAGATCATTACAAGAAAGCCGAGCATAAAAGTTTTGTATAATCATTCCTCTTGAGAACCCATGGTTGGGGCAGGTGTGAATCATGGATTTAAGCCTCCCCCAAGCTTGAGCAAATTTTCTCCTTCACGAGGCCAGAGATAATATATAAAGTTCCGATCACGGTAAACTAGATGCATTGGATAAAACTTCTGTTGAAGTTCCAGCTTCAAGCGATTCCAGTTCCATGATTCAATATTATCCAATAGCCTATACCACATTAATGTTTTACCCTCCAAAGATAAACGGAAAACTTTCTTCTTAACTTTGTCACTAGATAGACCTGCAAGCTGAAACAATCCACAAACCTCATCGATGAATATCAAATGGTAATCAGGATGAGTTGTACCATCATAAGGATTAGATAATAGTTTTTCAAGCATTCCCGAAGGAATCTCATAATAAATATTTTCAATAGGTTAAGTAGGTTGAGGAACAATTTCCTCATCTTCCGTTCGGGGTGAAGATGGCCCAAACAAGCCACTCAAAGGGTGACAACTCATAGTGACAAGCAATAGTAAATTTCAGCATGTATAGAAAATGTTTCCTTACCAATTTCCACTTACCAGAAGCGCTTCACTCCCTGACAACGGTGCCAGAAAAGAGTCTTGATGACCCACAAGTATAGGGGATCAATCGTAGTCCTTTCGATAAGTAAGAGTGTCGAACCCAATGAGGACCAGAGGGAAATGATAAGTTGTTTTCAGCAAGGTATTCTCTGCAAGTGTTGTGAGTAACAGTAGTAGATAGTTTTGTAGCAAGATAATTCGTAACAAGTGACATGTAACAATAGTAGAAAGGGTGTAGAAAGGTAGCACAATCCTTTTTATAGCAAAGGACAGGCCTGAAAGTACTCTTATATTACGCAAGTGCTCCCTAGTACACATGGGAATTTCTGTCTAGTCATGTTCATCATGCGTTTGCTACTTTGATAACTTGATATGTGGGTGGACCGGTGATAAGGTGTTTTTCTTACTTGAACTAACAACCCACTTATGATTAACCCCTCTCGCAAGCATCCTCAACTACAAAAGAAGAATTAAGATAAATCTAACCATAGCATGAAATGTGTGGATCCAAATCGGCCCCTTATGAAGCAACACATAAACTGGGGTTTAAGCTTCTGTCACTCTCGCAACCCATCATCTACTTGTTACTCCACAATGACTTCCCTTAGGCCCATAACATAGTGAAGTGTCATGTAGTCGATGTTCACATGACACCACTAAGAGAAGTAACAACATACATATCATCAAAATATCGTACGAATACCAACTTCACAAGATTACTTATAACAAGAATTCTCCCATGTTGTCAGGAACAATAGTAACTACTCACACATCATCAACATGTTCAAGATCATAGGTATAATAATGAGGTTTAAGGAACTGAACATAATCTCTTCCACCGAGTAATCTAACAAGCATCAACTACAAGATGTAATCAACACAACTAGTTACCCACAGGTACCAATCTGAGGTTTTGAGACAAATATTGAATACAAGAGATGATCTAGGGTTGGAGATGAGATGGTGCTGGTGAAGATGATGATGAAGATTGTTCCTACCACGAAGGAGGAAGCGTTGGTGATGACGATGGCTTCGATCTCCCCTTCCCGGAGAGGAATTTCCCCGACAGAATCTGACTGCTGGAGTGCAAAAGGGCCTCTGCCCAGGTTTCCCCCTCGAGACGGCGGCGCTTCATCTCGAAAGATTACATATGATTTTTTCTAGGGTAAACCACGTCATATAGGAGAAGTTGGGCGTCGGAGAGCCAAAAGGGGGCCCACAAGCCATCAGGGCGCGCCCCTAGGGGGTGCCCTGTTGGCTTGTGCCCTACTGGCAGCCCCCCTCTGGTATATTTTTACTCTACAAATTCTTAAATATTCCAAAAATATTCTCCGTGAAGTTTCAGGTCATTTGGAGCATGGTGATTTTTCTACCTTTTTCGGTTTTCAGGTCCAGAATTCCAGTTTCCAGATATTTCCCTCCTTGTGGTTTACCTTGCATATTCAGAGTGAAAAGGCATAAGAATTGTATAATAACATGGAATAATGGACAAGAATTAAGTAAATAGCAATAAGAATTCATGATGCAAAATGGACGTAATAATCTTGAGGTAGATCAACTCTATACTCGATACCCCATATTCAATACAATCTAAGGAGGACGTAGGGTTTTACCTCCATTAAGAGGGCCTGAACCTAGGTAAATATCGTCTCCCTTGTCTCCTATAACCCATCAATCCAAGATCCACAGTTCGGGACCCCCTACCCGAGATCTGTCGGTTTTGACACCGACATTGGTGCTTTCATTGAGTGTTCCACTATGGGATCGCCAAAAGGATCGATGGCTCGCCTAATCTTCAAGAGCACAATCTGTAACGGGGATGTCTTCGTCCCCGGACAAATTTTCGTGTTCGGCAGTATCGTGCTGCACGCAGATTTGACCGACCGCTTGGGCCAGATCGGAAGCTTCACCCCCGACCAGGAGTTCAGGTTTGACAACCTAGAGTTCGTCGCTGACTCCCGGGGAGATATTGTTTTAACCAGACTTGTTGCTCCTCCTGGAGAGCACGTGAGCACCAGCACCAAAGCTTCAGCAGCAGAAGACCACGAACCAGAGGCACCCTCCAGCTCGGGTCCGGCTCCAAATCCCGATCCAATCAACGCACCTGGTTCCCAACTTGTCGAGCTGCGCCCGGGCGCATCCCTGGAAACCATGGGAATACCCGCGCTACAGATTAACCCCACGTATGCCGGAGATTTGGACCCAGATCGGGATTAAGCCCGATGATAGGGAAATTTACGTCCCGCCTACTACGCATCTGGTGCCCACCATTGAGAGTTCGGTTGAAGACTCGTCTTCCCGCCTTCCGGAAATAAGAATGATGTGTGTTTGGGTCTCTGATGACCCAAATTGCTCACATAGTACGGAATCCGGGCTTGGACCCGTAGACAATTCGGAAATAATGCCCGATTCGACACTCGACTTTGGAACGGGACGGGAGAGTCCGGTGGACGATTCGCACGTCGAACCCAGAGCCCCGGACGCCGCAGTGACGCAGGACTCAACCTGCACATCCCTCGACCCTCGTCCTATCGGAATAAGGATTTTTTTCTGCCCACCGCCCATGTCGCATCCTCTCCGACCAATTCAGGAAAACCTGACATATGGGATTTGCTGTACATCACACAACAGCCTGGGGAAATGGTCCACCATTACTGGGCTCAATTCCTCCTCACCAAAAATAAGTTAATGGGCTGCAACAATCAATAAATCATAGCAGCCTTCCGGCATAACTGTCGGGTGATACGTCTCCAACGTATCTATAATTTTTGATTGTTCCATGTTGTTATGTTATCAATCTTAGATGTTTTACAATCATTTTATAGCAACTTTATATCATTCTTTGGGACTA
Organism: Elymus sibiricus; assembly: GCA_039707655.1. NCBI lineage: Eukaryota > Viridiplantae > Streptophyta > Magnoliopsida > Poales > Poaceae > Elymus > Elymus sibiricus. Next base: position 25,452,624 of record CM077667.1, read on the forward strand.
ACCTAATGACATAGTGCCAAGTGCCAGTTGCTGTTTTTGCTTGTTTTTAATTTGCAGAAAATCAGTACCAAACGAAGTCCAAACACCGTGAAACTTTTTGGAGATTTTTTTTGGGCCGGTAGACATCCAGTGGGCCAAAGAAGTGCCGAAGAGGAAGGACGAGGAGGGCACGAGACACCAAGGCGCCAGAGGCCCCTGGCGCGGCTTGGTGGGACGTGCCCACCTCGGGACTCCCCTCCACCGACTATTCACCCTATAGATTCCCAAATATTCAAAAAACCCTAGGGTAGTCGATGAAACACAATTCCAGTCACCGCAAGTTCCAGAACCGCGAGATCCAATCTATACACCATCACGGAGGGGTTCATCTTCATCATAGGTGCTTCTCCGATGATGTGTGAGTAGTCCACCATAGACCTACGGGTCCGTAGGCTGTAGCTATATGGCTTCCTCTCTCTTTTTGATTCTCAATACAATGGTCTCTTGGAGATCCATATGATGTAATGACTTTTGCGGTGTCTTTGTTGGGATCCGATGACTTTTGAGTTCATGATGAGTTTCTATCCATGAATATTATTTGAGTCTTCTTTTTATCTCTTATATGCATGATTACTTATAGCCTCATATTTCTTCTTCAAATCTTTGGTTTAGTAAGGCCAACTAGATCGATTTTTCTTGCCATGGGAAGAGGTGCTTTGTGATGGATTCGATCTTGCGGTGTTCTTTCCCAGTGACAAAAGGGGCAGCAAGACACGCATGTATCGTTGCCATTAAGGATAACAAGATTAGATCTATTCCTACATGAGTAGATCTAGTCTACATCATGTCACCGTTCTTATTGCATTACTCCATTTCTCCATGAACTTAATACACTAGATGCATGCTGGATAGCGGTCGATGTGTGGAGTAATAGTAGTAGATGCAGAATCATTTCGGTCTACTAATCTTGGACGTGATGCCTATATATTGATAATTGCCTTGGATATCGTCATAACTATTCGATCTTCTATCAATTGCCCAACGGTAATTTGTTCACCCACCGTGTGCTATACTCATGAGAGAAGCCACTAGTGAAACCTAGGGCCCCCGGGTCTACTTTAATCATATTGCTTTCCGATCTATCTTTTTTTCGTGTGTGATCTACCTTTTTGCCATGTTTTTTTCAGATCTATATTTCCAAAAACCCAAAAATACCTTGCTGCCATTTATCTTTACCTATTTTATTTTGTGCTTTTGCAAGATCTATCTACCCAATCTCATACAAAAATATCTATCTTTTACCATTGAGAGATTGACAACCTCTCTTACGCGTCGGGGTTGCAAGTATTTGTTCTTTTTGTGCAGGTGTTGTTTACGTAGATGCTTGATATTCCTCTACGGATTGATACCTTGGTTTCATAACTGAGGGAAATACTTACCGTCGCTGTGCTGTATCATCCCTTCCTCTTTGTGGAAATACCGACGCAGTCTCAAGCCACATCAAAGGAATTTCTAGCGCCATTGCCGGTGAGGAAGCAATCTCTTCGGTGTTCGAATCTCCTGCGCCGGGGAGATGTCATCAACATCTACCAGGTTCCTGATCACAAATCTCATCTCCTTGAAATTTACATTATTTGCCATTGGCCTCTCGTTTTCCTCTCCCCCACTTCACGAATTTGGCATTCTATGCGCCCCTTTCTCTTGTTTGCCTTTTCCTTGTCAAATCTCTTGCCTGCCTTTTTTGCTATGACTAGCATGACTACCCCTCCTTTGTCACCAGATTTTGAAGTTCTATACTTCAAACAAAGACAAGGAGAAAATTTGAAAGACGCTTGGTATAGATTAATGGAATCTTATCGTTATAGAAATTTAAAGGGGGATGCAAAAGTTTTGCTTCGTAATTTTTATATAGGTTTAATATTGCATCATAGACAACTTTTGGATTTTGTCACAAAAGGGAATTCATTGATATTGATGCTAATGCTGCTTATGAAGTACTAGAAGGAATATTGGGGATTCCACCACCAAAAAAGGGGTTCACTTTTACACAAGAAGGGATGCAAATGTTAGATAAATTGGGTGATATGCATAAAAATTTGGTTGAATTACAAAAATATACTGAACCTCTCAAACATATTAGTTGAAATCTCAACCGCATGAATACTTTGATTACTCTTTGTAATAAGCGGTTGGATATTTTGGACCTAAAGATGGAATCCTTCCCTGGAAATATTGCTAAACATAAAGAGCCTCCCGGGCTTGAGAAGACCCTCGCAAAGGTAGCAAAAACTAAGGATGACAACACTTGAATCCTTGCGTTATGCCTAGCTAGGGGCGTAAAATGATAGCGCTTGTTGGGAGGCAACCCAATAAATAAATTTATTTTTGTCTTTTTCTTTCTGTTCTTGAGTGTTTACACAATTATGCTTCTGTTATGATTGTGTTCTTATGTTTTATTTAGTGTTTGTGCTAAGTAAAACCTTCAGGATGATTCATAAGATGAGTAGAACCAATGCTGAATCTGAAACAGAAACTTTGACTCTAGTGCACAAATTTTCATTTTTTACTGGAGCATGATATTGAGCTGAAACGTTAACACAGTATTTGCATGCAAAGTCTTTACGTTGTCCTATTTTTTCAGAAAGTTTAGAGTTACAGAAGTATGGTTAGAGTACAGATTACTACAGACTGTTCTGTTTGAGATAGATTCTGTTTTCATTGCATTGTGTGCTTGATTTGATGAATCTATGACTTGTATTGGAGGGTATAAGCCATGGTAAAGTTGGAATACATTAGATATAATGCAATAATAAATATGAATGAGTTTACAACAGTACCTTAAAGTGGTAATTTTTGCTTTATTATACTAACGGATCTCATGAGAATTTTATTAAGTTTTGTGTGATTGAAGTTTTCAAGTTTTGGGTGAGATCACGATGAATGAAGGAACAAGGAGTAGAAGATCCTAAGCTTGGGGATGCCCATGGCACCCCCAAGGTAATATCCAAAAAGGAACAAACAACTAAGCTTGGGGATGCCCCCTAGCGCCATCCTCTCTTTCTTCTAACAACCATCGGTATTTTACTTGGAGCTATATTTTTATTCGTCACATATCATGAGTTTTGCTTGGAGCATCTTGTATCTTTGCTTGTTTTTCTTTTTATTTTGTTACTTGTATCCTTTCTGGACACACCTATTTGAGAGAGCCAAAACAACGCTATGATTTGTTAGAATAGCTCTATATGCTTCACTTAAATCTTTTGAGCTATGGAATTGCTCTAGTGCTTCACTTATATCTTTTTGAGCACCGCGTGCTTTTACATGTTTGAAGGAATGCTCTCATGCTTCACTTATATTATTTTGAGAGTTAATAATTTTGAAGAAATCCTCTCATGCTTCACTTATATTATTTTGAGAGATGAAACTTTTATGCTCATGACCTTCACTTAAATCTATGTGAGCTTGGTCAAAAGCAATGGCAATATATGAAACTAGTCCCAAAGTGATAGATATCCGAGAAAGATATAATAAAAACTTTCATGAAGATCGTTGGAAAAATTAAACTTGATTCCTTGTAATAGTTTTGAGACATGATGATAGTGATATGTGAGTCATGTTGGTGAGTAATTGTGCTTAGTAAGAATATTGATGTTAAGGTTTGGGATTCCCTATGCAAGCACTAAAGTCAACAGTTGTGCAATGAAATTACATCCTACTTATGGTGCATTATTCGGTGTTAGTTATGCTTAATGCTCGCTTATGTGATTTTTCGTTTCTTGGTTGCTTGCTTCTCAATCTATTGCTAGGCTTCACTTGTACTAAGTAGAAATACTACCTCTGCATCCAAAATCCTTAAACCTAGTTTTGTCATATGAGTCCACCATACCTACCTATATGCGGTATTTCCATGCCGTTGCAAGCAAATTTGTATGCGCCACCTCTAATTTTCAAAATAAATTTTCCTTTTTGTGTGTTCGTACCGCTCATGAAGCGGAAGGAGGTGACCGATATTTTTCCATGCTAGATGTGTTATTCTCAAGATGAGTGTTTATTCACTTGTCATTGCACGAGAGTACGACGGTAATAGGGATTCCCAGTCCCGAAATGAAAAAGAAAAAAATTGCTTTATGTTGTCAAATAATAAATTCCTTGGACATTGTTGGTATAGAAGGCCACCGTGGATTCGGCTAGCCATGGAAAGTGAAAGTATGGTGGAAAAAGGAATAAACTTTATTTTTTGTTTGGGAACCACCTATGATGTATCTAGCATGGAAAGGTATTGAAAGCTTTCGGTCGTTTTCGTTGACGGGAAAGGCATGCCTCCCAAAATATTTTTTCTCTATAAATTTAAACCTTTAGCTCTGACACCTCTACAAATCCCTACCTCCCTCCGCGAAGGGCCTATCTATTTACTTTATGCAATTTTTATTTTTATTTGAGTCTCCATCTTCTCTTATAAAGCACCAACTAGGGGGCACTATGATCGTACTTGAGCATTATGTGTAGCTAATATTTGAGTGTGTATCATGAATGGATCAATGATTGAGCATGATAGGCTAGGGATAACTTGCTTTAGCATTGATATTTTGAATGACATGGTTGCTTGCTGATATCCTTGAGTATTGAAGTCTTCATGTCAAAACTAGACTATTGCTTTGAACCATCTAAAAGTCCAAATGTCCATGCTATAAAGAAAAGAATATGTGATGAACATGTTAGGCAGCATTCCACATCAAAAATTCTGTTTTTATAACTTACCTACTCGAGGACGAGTAGGAATTAAGCTTGGGGATGCTGATACGTCTCCAACGTATCTATAATTTTTGATTGTTCCATGCTATTATGTTATCAATCTTGGATGTTTTACAATCATTTTATAGCAACTTTATATCATTTTTTGGGACTAACCTATTGACATAGTGCCAAGTGCCAGTTGCTGTTTTTTGCTTGTTTTTTACTTTGCATAAAATCAGTACGAAACAAAACCCAAACACCGTGAAACTTTTTGGAGAATTCTTTTGGGATAAAAGACATCCAGTGGGCCAAAGAAGTGTCGGAGACGAAGGCCGAGGAGGGCACAAGACACCAAGGCATGCCCAAGGCCCCTGGCGCGCCCTGGTGGGTTGTGCCCACCTCGGGACGAGCCTCCACTGCCTATCAGCTCTATAAATACCCAAATATTTAGAAAACCCTATGGGAGTCGATGAAACACAATTCCAGTCGCCGCAAGTTCCAGAACAGCGAGATCCAATCTAGACACCATTACGGAGGGGTTCATCTTCATCATAGGTGCCTCTCCGATCATGTGTGAGTAGTCCACCATATACCTACGGGTCTGTAGGCAGTAGCTAGATGGATTCTTCACTCTTTTTGATTCTCAATACAATGGTCTCTTGGAGATCCATATGAAGTAATGACTTTTTGCGGTGTGTTTGTTGGGATCCGATGAATTTGAATTCATGGTCAGTTTCTATCCGTGAATATTATTTGAGTCTTCTTTTGATCTCTTATATGCATCATTATTTATAGCCTCGTATTTCTTCTTCGAACCTTTGGTTTAGTTTGGCCAACTAGATCGATTTTTCTTGCCATGGGAAGAGGTGCTTTGTGATCGGTTCGATCTTGCGGTGTTCTTTCCTAGTGACAAAAGGGGCAGCAAGACACGCATGTATCGATGCCATTAAGGATAACAAGATTAGATCTATTCCTACATGAATAGATCTTGTCTACATCATGTCACCATTCTTATTGCATCCCTCCATTTTCTCATGAACTTAATGCACTAGAAGCATGCTGGATAGCGGTCGATGTGTGGCGTAATAGTAGTAGATGCAGGCAGGAGTCGGTCTACTAATCTTGGACGTGATGCCTATATATTGATCATTGCCTTGGATATCGTCATGACTATTCGATTTTCTATCAATTGCCCAACAGTAATTTGTTCACCCACCATGTGCTATACGCATGAGAGAAGCCACTACTGAAACCTACGGCCACCGGGTCTACTTTTATCATATTGCTTTCCGATCTATCTTTTTGCCGTGTTTGTTTTCAGATCTATATTTCCAAAAACCTAAAAATACCTTGCTGCCATTTATCTTTACTTATTTTATTTTGTGCTTTCGCAAGATCTATTTATCTAGTCTCATACGAAAATATCTATCTTTTACCGTTGAGAGATTGACAACCTCTCTTACGCGTCAGGTTTCAAGTATTTGTTCTTTGTGTGCATGTGCCGTTTACATAACATTATGTGATCTTCCTCTACGGATTTATACCTTGGTTTCTTAACTGAGGGAAATACTTACCGTAGCTGTGCTGCATCATCCCTTCCTCTTTGGGGAAATACCAACGCAGTTTCAAGCCACGTCACTATCATGCCATGCTTGGGCGCGAAGCCTTCACCAGGTTTCAGGCCATACCGCACTACGGGTACATGAAGCTTAAAATGCCAGGACCCAATGGTATCATTACAATGATAAGCGACACTGATAGAGCCCTTCAAGCCAAAAATAAAACCGCATCATTCGCCTTGGAAGCATTATCTGAAGCCCTCGCGGCCAAAGAGTTAACCACACTCTGCTAAATGGTAGACAAGGATGAGATAACCCTCAGCAAGAGGCCAAAGTCTACTTCCTTCAAACCAGCAGACGAGATAGCCAAATTCCAGGGACACCCAACAGACCCAAATAAAATAGCGTCCATCAGGGCTCAACTGGATCCCGTGGTCGACGAAGCATTGCATACATTCCTACACGAAAATTGGGACCTATTCGCCTGGCACCTCTCAGATATGACAGGAATCCCACGAGGACTCGCAGAGCACAACCTGAATATAGTCGTAGGCTTCAAACCAATTAAACAGTTGCTACGCCGATTTTCCGAATCCAAGGGTCAAGCCATGGGTATGGAACTAGCAAAATTGCTGGAAGCCGGATTCATCAGCGACATTAAGCACCCGGAGTGGTTGGCAAACTTGGTCACGGTGCCAAAGAAGGACAAATCCTGGCAACTGTGTGTGGATTTCAAAGACCTAAATAAAGCCTGCCCCAAGGATCCTTTCCCCTTACCTCGCATCAACCAAATCATCGACGCCACTACCGGATACGACTCGCTATGCTTCCTCGACGCCTACTCCGGATACCACCAAATAAAAATGAAAGAGTCCGACCAGGCTGCCACCGTGTTCATCACCCCTTATGGGCCTTTGTGCTTCAACATAATGCACTTTGGATTGGAAAACGCAGGTGCCACGTATCAATACATGATTCAGACATGCCTTGAAAAACAAATCGGCAAAACAGTTGAGGCATACGTGGACGATGTGGTCATCAAGACCAAACATGTGAGCCACCTGGTCGACGATCTCTGAACAACCTTCAACAATCTGCGGCCTTATGATATCCAGCTTAACCCAGACAAATGCGTCTTTGGGGTTCTGGCCGGTAAACTGCCCGAGTTCATCATTTCCCATAGAGGAATAGAGGCCAATCCAGCTAAAATTCAAGCCCTATCCCAATTGGCAACCCCAGCGGAGCTGAAGCACGTACAAAAATTGGCCGGCTGCGCGGCAGCTTTAAGTCGCTTTATATCCAGCCTCGGTGAAAAGGCCTTGCCGCTCTACAAGCTTCTCAAACAGACCAAAAACTTCGAATGGACCGACGAAGCAACAACTGCATTGGAAGAGATCAAAACACTACTGGCTAGTAACCCCATTCTTACGGCACCCGACACTGGTGAACCAATGCTCCTGTACATATCAGCCACTAATCAAGTGGTTAGCGTAGTCCTTGTGGTTGAACATGAGGCCGAGGGCCACAAGCTCCGAGTGCAAAAGCCATTCTACTATGTATCAGAAGTGCTCACCCCATGAAAGACATGGTACCCGCATTATCAGAAGATAGCCTATACAGTTTTTATGGCATCACAAAAACTCCGACACTACTTTCAGGAGTGTTCGGTCACAGTTGCATCTGAAGTGCCCCTTAATGATATAATCAACAACAGGGACGCCACAGGCCGCAGAGCCAAATGGGGCATCGAGCTCTTACCTTTCGAAATCATGTACAAACCACGCCGGACCATTAAATCTCAGGTGTTGGCGGATTTCTTGGCCGAATGGACGGAGGCCGAACTCCTTAAAGAGTACAGTGCATACTCCCACTGGACAATGTACTTTAATGGCTCCAAAACCCTCACCGGACTAGGGGCTAGTGTCATACTCACGTCCTCCACCGGCGATAACATCCGATATGTACTGCAAATAATGTACGCAGATTCCAATAATGCGGCCGAATACGAGGCCCTACTGCATGGACTTTGGATGGCAACCTCTATGGGTGTGCAACGCCTCGAGGTACGAGGGGATTCCAACCTCGCCATCTCATGAATCGACGGCGAATTTTACGCCAAAAATCCAAAAATGGCGGCATACAGGAACGTCGTTCTTAAAATTTCAGCATGGTTCGAGGGCCTTGAATTCCATCTTGTCACCAAAGACAACAATCAACCTAACGACGTCCTTGCCCGCATGGGCGCTAAACGTGACCCGGTTCCTAAGAATACTTTCTTGAAATGACTCTTGAAGCCATCTGTGGTATGGCGGGACGGAGATAACATTGATGGAACCAGTGATCAGGAGCTGGTCACCCCTCCCATGACTAAACCAGGTGAACAAATTATCGGCGGTTCGACACTTGAAGAAACACCTTCGGCCCATGAAGTTATGGCAATAATCGCGCCATGGACCAAACCCTTCCTCGCCTATCTAATCCGTTAAGAGCTCCTCGATGACCAAACAAAAGCAAGATGAATAATTCGGCGATCCAAGTCTTACAAGGTCTACGAGGGTGAGCTATACAAAATAAGCACCACTGGAGCACTCCAACGTTGCATGTCCAAAGAAGAAGGTAATCTACTTTTAGCCGAAATACATGCGGGTATGGGCGGCCATCATGCAGCCGAGCGCTTGTCAGTAAGGCCTTCCAGGCCTGTTTCTTCTGGCATATGGCTTGCGATGATGCTCACACACTCATACAACACTGTGTTGGGTGTCAGCTCTTTGCAAACCAAAACCACATGCCCGCAACTTCTCTTCGGACGATACCAATCACTTGGCCTTTTGCAGTCTCGGGGTTGGACATGGTCGGACCCCTTAAAGGGGGGACCAACAAGAAGAAATATTTACTAGTTATGGTGGACAAATTCACTAAATGGATTGAAGCCAAGCCAGTACGTTCTGCTAAATCCGGCCTAGTCATCGACTTCATATCCGGCGTGGTTCACCATTATGGTGTTCCTCATAGTATAATAACGGACAATGGGTCCAATTTTACCGCTCAGGAAGTTAAGGACTGGTGTGCAAATTTAGGCATTAAGCTTGATTATGCCTCCGTATACTACCCGCAAACTAACGGACAGGTTGAACGAGCAAATGGACTAATTATGAGCGGCATTAAACCGCGCCTAGTTCGCTCCTTGACATAATCTGAGTACCACTGGGGTGGAGGAGCTTGACTCCATACTATGGGGTTTGCGCACCACCGCCAACTAGTCAACGGGATATACACCATTCTTTATGGTATATGGGGCAGAAGCGGTTTTACCCTGCGATATCATCCATGACACACCTAGAGTGGACATGTACAAGGAAAAGGAAGCCGGGTTGGATCGGCAGGACAACCTAGATGCCTTGGAGGAAGAGCGCGATATAGCTTTGGCACGATCAACATTTTATCAGCAACAAGCTTGACGCTATCAGAGCAGGGAAGTTTGGGCTCAAGCATACAATGTGGGCGAATTGGTGCTGTGCCTTGATACGTCTCCAACGTATCTATAATTTATGAAGTATTCATGCCAAATTCACCTATGTTTACAATCCTTTTATATGGTTTTGATGCACTTTATATGATTTATTTAGAACTAACTCGGACTGACGCTGTTTTCAGTAGAACTACCATGGTGTTGTTTTTTGTGCAGAAAATGAAAGTTCTCGGAATCGCCCAAAACTTTTTGATGATTTTTTTGGAACAAAAGAGACACTAGACGCTTTGTGGGAGGCACAGAAGAGCCACGAGGTGGGCACCACCCACCAGGGAGCGCCAGACCCCCCAGGCGCGCCCTGGTGGGTGTTCCTCACCCCGTGGCCCACCTTCGCGTGAAACCAATGCCAAAAATTCCTATAAATATAGAAACCATCAGAAATAAGCCTAGACTCCTCGTTCTACAACTCTCTGTATCGATGAAAAACCAATCTGGAGGCGATCCAGTACCCTGCCGGAGAGGGTAGATCATCTCCGGTGGCCATCTTCATCATCCCTATGGTCTCCATGATGAGGAGGGAGTAGTCCACCCTCGGGGCTAATGGTTTCTACCAGTAGCTATGTGTTCAATCTCTCTCTCTCTCTCTCTCTCTCATGTTCTTGAGATGACACGATCTCGATGTATCACGGGATTTGTTAATGTAGTTGGATCATATGGTGTTTTCCGTTCTCTATCTTGCTGTGATGAATAGAGTTTTCCCTTTGAGATCTCGTTATGTTGGATTGAATATTTTGGTTTGAGAGCACTTGATGTATGTCTTGCATGCGGATACCCGTAGTGACATTGGGGTATTCAAGTGATTCACTTGAGATATGTTATGGCATCAACTTGCGGATTCCGGTGACCTTGGGAATCTATGCATAGGGGTTGATTGCACATTTTTATACCATTTTCTCTGATAGAAATCTTGGGGCACTCTTTGAGGCTCTTTGTGTTGGATTGAGTATTATGAATCTGAAATTGTTTGATGCGTATCGTATAATTAACTCATGGATACTTGTGGTGACATTGGAGTATCTAGGTGACATTAGAGTTGGTTGATGCGTATCATATGGTGTTATTCTAGTACAAACTCTTAGATAGATAGATCGGAAAGGATAACTTGTTATTATTTTTGTACGAACTCTGGATAGATCGATCAGAAAGGATAACTTTAAGGTGGTTTTGTACCCTACAAACAATTTCTTCTTATGTTCTCCGCTAGATAAGAACTTTGAAGTGATTCTTCGTTGCACGTTGAGGGATGATTATGTGATCCAATTATATTAGCATTGTTGAGAGATTGCACTAGCGAAAGTACGGACCCTAGGCCTTGTTTTCAAGCATTGCAATACCGTTTGTGCTCACTTTTGTTACGTGCTACCTTGCTGTTTTTTATTGTTACTATTACAATATCTACTATCATTACTACACTTGTATCACCATCGCTTCGCCGAACTAGTGCACCTATACAATTTGCCATTGTATTGGGTGTGTTGGGGACACAAGAGATTTCTTGTATTTGATTGCAGGGTTGTTTGAGAGAGACAAACTTCATCCTACATCTCCCACGGATTGATAAACCTTAGGTCATTCACTTGAGGGGAAATTGCTACTGTCCTACAAAACTCTGCGCTTGGAGGCCCAACACGAGTGTACAAGAATAAAGTTGTGTAGTAGGCATCAAGCTCTTTTCTGGCGCCGTTGCCGGGGAGGTGAGTGCTTGAAGGTATATATTTAGATCTTTCAATCAAATATTTTAGTTTCTTGTTTTTCACTAGTTTGGTTTTATAAAAGAAAACTATAAAAAAATGGAGTTTGGGTTGCATCATTTGTTTCGTCTTTATAATGTCTTTCTTGAAAGCAAGGATTCAGAAAATTGTGCTCAATTGGTAGAGGAAGAAATTATGAAAATACTTGTTGAGAATTCCTTGAATGATGAGCATCATAGTGATATTGTTAGTATGAATTCTCTGAATATTGATGATGCTAATGATATGCAAAGCCACAAGCTTGGGGATGCTATGTTTGATGAAGATGATATTTTTAGTCCCCCTACTCGTGATGATGATATTTACTATGATTATAGCATGCCTCCTATGTATGATGATTATTGTGATGACACATATGCTATAAAGAGTAATGATAACCATGGAACATGTCATCATGATTTTCATTTTCATTTGGATTATGCTAATCAAGTGTCTGATGATAGTTATTTCGTTGAGTTTACTCCCACTATTATGAATGAGAAGGACTTTGCTTATGTGGAGAGTAATAAATTTTCTATGGTTGTAGATCATGAAAAGAATGCTTTATGTGATAGTTAAATTGTGAGATTCCTTCATGATGCTACTGATAATTATTATGAGGGGGGAACATATGCTTGTAGGTGTTGCAATAATATCAAGTTTCCTCCCTATGTGTTCAAAGTTTTGAAGATATGCTTGTTTTGCCTTCCTATGCTAGTTGATTCTTGATCCCACAAATTATTTGCTCACAAAATCCCTATGTATAGGAAGTGGTTTAGACTTAAATGTGTTTGCCATGTGATTCATGATGCTCTCTTGCATGTTTTAACTATTATTCCTATACGAGCATCATTGAAATCATCATGTCTAGCTAAAAGGCATTAAAGAAAAGCGCTTGTTGGGAGACAACCCAACACTTTTACTTTATGTTTTTGTGTGTTCACATGATTAAGCTACTGTAGTAATCATGTTTTATAGATTTTATTTCAAAAAAGTGCCAAGTAAAGCCTTTGGGATAGCGTGAAAACTTGTTTGTTTGATTCTGTGTAAAAACAGACAGTTTTGCGTCCAGTATATGAATTATGTGATTTTACTGGAACGTGAAAAAATTCTGAAATTTTTACAAGTTCTTTCTATGCACATTATATGCGTTGTCCTAATATTTCAAAATGTTTAGAGTCAGGGAAGTATGGTGATCATTCAGATCTTCACAGACTGTTCTGTTTTTGACAGATTCTGTTTTGCATGCATTGTTTGCTTGTTTTAGTGTTTTCATAGCTTATATTTAGTGGTATAAATTCTGGGAATGATATAATACATTAGGTATCATGTGATAACAATTATGAATCTTGTCTTGACAGTACCTAAGTGAATGATCTATATTTATTATACTAACCCATCTGACGAAGTTCCGTTAAGTTTTGTGTGATTGAAGTTTTCTAGTTTTGGGTGAGACACCGATATGAGGAGAATAAGGAGCAGCAGGAACCTAAGCTTGGGGATTCCCAAGGCACCCCCAAGGTAATATCCAAGGAAGACTCAAGCGTCTAAGCTTGGGGATGCCCCGGAAGGCATCCCCTCTTTCGTCTTCAACACTATCGGTATATCCTACTTGGAGCTATATTTTTATTCGTCACATGATATGTGTTTTGCTTGGAGCTTCATTTTATTTTGTTGTTCTCTGTTATATGTTATTTGTGATCTTGTTTTTAAATAAACCTTCCAAGAATTGCCTTTTAGGATGCTTGAATTACATATTTGATGTGTGCTGTGTAAAAACAAAAACGTTTGCTGTAGTGTTTGAATTTTCATATTTTACTGGAACGTGGAAAGTTTCTGAATTTTTTACACAGTACTTTCATAATTGTTTGAGTTACATAAGTACACTGTTTTGATAGATTACTACAGACTGTTCAGTTTGGACAGATTGCTGTCATAGTTTTGTTATCTACTTATCCTAGAGTTTTCATGGCTTATATTGGTAGATATAAATTGTGGAAAGGATAGTATACAGTAACTAATGTTTGAAAATTATTATGCAACTTGTCTTGGCAGTACATGAAGTGTGGATTTATTCTTAGGTGTATTAACCTATCTCACGAGTTCTTTTCAAGTTTTTGTGGATGAAGTTTTTGAGACTTAGGTGAAACCGGGATATGAGAGGATTGAGCGAGATACAAAAGCTCAAGCTTGGGGATGCCCAAGGCACCCCAAGTAAATATTTCAAGAACTCTCAAGCATCTAAGCTTGGGGATGCTACTCATCCCACCTCTCTTCATCAACAAATATCGGTTAGCCTATGTTGAGCCTAAATTTCTAATTGTCCACATGATATGTGCTATTCTTGGAGTGTCTTTTGTTTAGTTTGCTGTTTGAATAAAATACTCAGATCTGAAAATATTTATTGAGAGAGAGAGTCCTCACATAGCTACTTGATTGTTTGACTACTCATTGATCTTCACTTATATCTTTTGAGAGCAGTTTGATTGTTTACTCTTGTGCTTCACTTATATCCTATGAGTAAATTGTTGAATGAATTGAATACCATGAAGTTGAAATTATATGTTCATGTCATGCCTAGTAGTAGCTTCACATTGGGTTTAGAAAGTGAAATATTTTGAAGCTTAACAATCACAATATTGGTCATACAAGCAATTCGTGAATGATTGGTATAAGGAAGAGAACTTTCACATATAAATATATTATCTTGGGCATCTTCTATGATTGTGAAATACCCATTAACTATTTTCAAACTTGAGCAAATTAGTTGAAATTGGACACGGAAGACAACGTAATGAGTTATGGTTGTGTATATTTGCATAGAAGTTATATTGTTATGGATCGTCCAACATGTGGTGTTTGCTTAGGATCTTTTGCTAGCCAAAAATTCGTACTAAGTAGATATACTACTTGTGCATCCAAAAACCCTTAAACCTAGTTTCTTGCCATGAGTGTCCACTATACCTACCTATGGATTGAATAAGATCCTTCAAGTAAAATGTCATCGGTGCAAAAAGGCAATAAAAATTGCTTCTAAATGTGTTTGATCATTTAGTGTAATAGAAAATTGAGCATTGTACGAACTTATGATGGCAAAGTAATAAAAGCGACGGCCTGTATAATAAAGGTTGCTATCATAAGGGGCAATATAACGTGACATTCTTTTGCATTAAGGGATTGTGCATACAAAACCAAAAAGCGCATGACAACCTCTGCTTCCCTCTGCGAAGGGCCTATCTTTTACCTTTCAGTATTTACTTTTATGCAAGAGTCAATAGTATGCATTCTCCTTTCAACCTCAATTATTCTCTAGTTGGCAAGCATCATGTGGTGGGGAAAGATCTAGGCACATATGGCCAGTCAAATATATTTGATCATGACTTATTATTGTTGACAATGATCTCTATGATAAATGAGTTGGGAGGCGAAACATTAAGCCCCTATCTTTCTCTGTGTTTGATGGATGCCATTTGTTCTAAGAATATGCTTTGAGTACTAGCAATCATAGAAGAATATATGATGATTGAGTATGTGGAGCTCTTACTTAGACTTTGTTGAGAATAAGTTGAATTGCAATTGTTTGGTGACTAAGAACATAGGTTGTTAAGTTTCAAGAAAATTCATTGTTTGAACCATGACATGTGAATTCATTGCTACTTTATCATGATGATTTTTATGAGAAAAAGTTGCTGGTTATGATGCTAGAAAAAGTGGTTGAAATTATCATTGATCAAACTTATGCACTATGCTAGCATTCACACTTCATAAATTATTTCTTTTATCATTTACCTACTCGAGGACGAGTAGGAATTAAGATTGGGGATGCTGATACGTCTCCAACGTATCTATAATTTATGAAGTATTCATGCCATATTCACCTATGTTTACAATACTTTTATATGGTTTTGATGCACTTTATATGATGTATTTAGAACTAACCCGGACTGACGCTGTTTTCAGCAGAACTACTGTGCTGTTGTTTTTTGTGCAGAGAATGAAAGTTCTCGAAATCGCCCGAAACTTTTTGACGATTTTTTTGGAACAAAAGAGCCACTAGACGCTAAGTGGGAGGGCCAAAAGAGCCACAAGGCGGGCACCACCCACCAGGGCGCGCTAGACCCCCCAAGCATGCACTGGTGGGTGTTCCTCACCTCGTGGCCCACCTTCACATGAAACCAACGCCAAAAATTCCTATAAATATAGAAACCATCAGAAATAACCCTAGACTCCTCGTTCCGCCGCCACAACTCTCTGTATCAATAAAAAACCAATCTGGAGGCATTCTAGTACCCTGCCAGAGAGGGTAGATCATCTCCGGTGGCCATCTTCATCATCCTATGGTCTCCATGATGAGGAGGGAGTAGTCCACCCTCGGGGCTGACGGTTTGTACCAGTAGCTATGTGTTCAATCTCTCTCTCGCTCTCTCTCTCTCTCTCTCTCTCGTGTTCTTGAGATGGCACGATCTTAATGTATCGCGGGCTTTGTTAATATAGTTGGATCATATGGTGTTTTCCCCTCTCTATCTTGTTGTGATGAATTGAGTTTTCCCTTTGAGATCTCGTTATGTTGGATTGAATATTTTGGTTTGAGAGCACTCGATGTATGTCTTGCATGCAGATACCCGTAGTGACATTGGGGTATTCAAGTGATTCACTTGATATATGTTATGGCATCAACTTGCGGATTCCAGTGACCTTGGGAATCTATGCATAGGGGTTGATTGCATGTTCTTATACCATGTTCTTCGATGGAAATCTTGGGGCACTCTTTGAGTTTCTTTGTGTTGGATTGAGTATTATGAATCTAAAATTGTTTGATGCATATCGTATAATTAACTCATGGATACTTGTGGTGACATTGGAGTATCTAGGTGACATTAGAGTTGGTTGATGCGTATCATATGGTGTTATTCTAGTACGAACTCTTAGATAGATCGATCGAAAAGGATAACTTGCTGTTATTTTAGTACGAACTCTTAGATAGATCGATCAGAAAGGATAACTTTAAGGTGGTTTCGTACCCTACAAACAATTTCTTCTTATGTTCTCCGCTAGATAAGAACTTTGGAGTGATTCTTCGTTGCACGTTGAGGGATGAATATGTGATCCAATTATATTAGCATTGTTGAGAGATTGCACTAGCGAAAGTACGGACCCTAGGCCTTGTTTTCAAGCATTGCAATACCATTTGTGCTCACTTTTGTTACTTGCTACCTTGCTGTTTTTTATTGTTACTATTACAAAAATCAATATCTACTATCAATACTACACTTGTATCACCGAACTAGTGCACCTATACAATTTGCCATTGTATTGGGTGTGTTGGGGACACAAGAGATTTCTTGTATTTGATTGCAGGGTTGTTTGAGAGAGACCATCTTCATCCTACACCTCCCACGGATTGATAAACCTTAGGTCATCCACTTGAGGGAAAATTGCTACTGTCCTACAAAACTCTGCGCTTGGAGGCCCAACACGAGTCTACAAGAATAAAGTTGCATAGTAGACATCATGCCTCCCGGAGAAAAAGAAAAATAAGCTATCACTCAAATGGGAGGGCCCTTTTATCATTGATGAAGTCCTTACAGGAGGAGCATATCGTCTACGCAACCCATCAGATAGTCGCCTCGAACCGAACCCATGGAACGTAGCTCATCTTCGGCGCTTCTACAGATAGTACTAATATCATCAATCAGCCCAATTTTTATCCTTTTCCTTACTCTTAGCTATGCCCATTTTATTATTCGTTAGGTTATGTTTGGCTAGACCGAGCTATACCAACAAATTCCTGGGCATACATCTTTAAATGTACTTCTTCTTAAAACACCTAGGCTTTTTATTAAAGTCGGTTAATATATTTCATACGCTCATACTTTTCATCTTTGTCATATATATATACATTTCTTATGTTGTTTTCACAACCATTATATGCATTAGTTTGACTTCAGATTTTGCCAAGCTGGGTTGCCTAGCTCCCGTGCTTATCCTCTACGGTCCCTACTATTCGACTAGAGGGTAAAGGGAGCACCTCTGCGATTGTTATGACTGGGTCATCCGGGTACGTACCTCGGACGGGTAAAGCCGAAAGCTAGCATTCTTAAAAACGTAATTGGTCGGTTGTAAAGGACAAAGAAATAATTCGGTGATTTTTACCACAATCCGGAGTCATGAGCCGAACTGCATCCGTGCCCGCCTAATAGCGGTATTCGGATGTTATGACTACGTATAGCGTAGCGCCCGAAGAAAGGATCCTGTAGAGGAAATATTTTCATCGGAAGATGTTTCTTACCTTAAGTAGTAATATGACATTGCTCCCCGATCAACTTTTTGTCTGTTTGCACCACATGGCCGGATTACGTGGTCCCCCGAATTGCTTACCTGATATGTCAGGTTTTACATAGTAAGGAACACTCCCTGACTATTGTCAAGGGAGGTGAAAGCCGAAGGCCGGTTCAAGACAATATTTACGGTTCGGATGTAGCGACATTTGATGAAAATTACATAGTTACATAGAATCAAATATCTGGTTGCTGATCGAGATTGTCTATTATTGCATCCAGTTGGCAGTCTTGTTGAGAGAGGCGCGCTACGGGAATTACCGGTCCGACTCGAGCCAAGTGCTCGGGATTAAGCTTGGTGAATCTCGTCTTCACCATAGCCCATGCCTCCCGTGCCCCTTCTTGACAGACTGATGTTTTCCATATCTCGAATCGATGATGAGCTCCTTTGAAATTGTCCGCCAATTCGGCCATACCTTCCAGTTGATTCTGAGATGGCCATAGAGCCTTGAGCATGCTCTTCATTGCCTTTCGGCCCCATTCTTGTACAATCACTAGTGCAGCCGCATGCTATACAAACGGTTTTTAACCCCTTTTCATGACGTAGTCTTAGACCATCGCCTTGCATGTGTGGGCGATAGGGGGGGCTATCCCACACGACAGGCAAAACCCGTCGGCGATGCTTGCACCTGGTCGCACACGATGGGCAAAAATATATCATTTGCGATTGGAAGGACCATCACAAACAGACATATTGGGAAGACATGTGAGATGACTTAGCATCCCACAAAGGGAATCCCAAGGGTACGTTTCCGTTCATATTGCAGATCACACACAATTTTCTGCATAACATCATTTGTTATAGGTGTGATCATCACAAATGATAGTTATAATTCTGTCGTTTGCGTTACTCAGAACATCACTCACGGTGTCTAGAAGAAACTGTTTAGCATTGGGCTGCCCATCACACACACTAGCTATGTGAAAACATTTGTGATTGGGTGTCCTAACGCACACAGTTGTTGACCAGAATTCATGTGTGATTGCTCAATGACCCAACACACCAACTTTCTAGAAACCATGTGGGTTTGTTTATGTCATCGTCCACGGTTTTTTCTTAGAAACCGTCTGCAATGGGAACCCCAATAATCAGCCTGATTGATCAATTATTAATAATCCATTTAGTAATCAAAATTACCATTTCATATCAACCACAGAATATATTTCTTATTCGTAGTACGGCAACCAGGATTTCATAATTCAATTACATCAGGGTACAACCTCATATAGGCATATACTGCCTAGCTACCCAATTGCACAACAAGACAAAGTTTCAAATGCAACATCTAAAACCTTTGGAAATTAAGTATCATCATAGACGATAAATAGACAGATGAATCTCATCTAGAAAATTGTTAAAGCGGAAGGCGAATACTAAGCCTTCAATGATGTTGAAGGTCCTGTCAACTTTAGGCCAGTGCCTGTGGATGATTGCCTGCCCATCCTTCGTCCTCTTAAGGAAGACTTCAAGATTATACCGTGGGTGCTGTATGAATACCTCCATCGCCTCTTGATCATACAGGTGGTTTGAGACGTAATCATCGATGAACTGCCTTGAGAAGGACTGAAAACAAACATATGCATAAATATCTTTTCTAAACTTTGAAATGGCACAAAGGGAAAAGGACAAGGTGAAAGAGATGGTACCATCCTATAGTTGACTGATGTCTTTTTCATTGTGCATACAAACATCTTGTTGTTTTTCGTAGCTAGTTTCTTTATCTTAACGATCTTTCTGAGTTTCTTGATTTGACTGATATTCAAGGACACTTCATTTCCCCACATGCAAAAAGGGTCGAACAGTGGGTCAAAACCTCTTACAGCAGGACCTACATGTGCAAGAACAAATTATTAATAAAAAAATTCATATTACACTGGTTTCTGAAATTGCACAATAATGTGCTATTAGCCAAACGACCATGGATGTGCAAACCTCGATGGTAAACTTCAGTGTCCCCCATTGTTTCCCCCTACAACATATTTAAGACAAATATTGATCAGGTTACAAGTGATATTTGGCATACTATCACTGAAATATGTTAATGTAAAATAAACACATTGCGGATCCAACAGATTAGTTCGAGCCACATTGAAAATCTAGTTATCTAAACCAAGCGTGCTAAGAACTAGGAAATGTAGCAATTCTATATGTTGCACATGTATTTAGTACATCTAAATTCGATTTATTTGTCACATGCATAACAATACAAAATTGTACCAACAACAATCGTACATCATATTTCAGAATTAAATTAAATAGTTAAATGATCACCACAACAAATGAACGAAATAGTTAACTAAGCACCACATTGCACAATAGAACATACTAGAAGGTCAGGTTGCAGTAGCATTACATTGGACATTTCACTAGAATTTCTAAATGAAAGGCAGTAGCGGCACATGCAACAGCTAAACGAAACATGCTTAACCAGCGTAGCTAGGTGAACATAGGTCCTAAGTGATAAAGCTAAGAAAAAGAAGCTATTCCTCATCGTCGAAGATATCGATGATGATGGGCTCCGTCAACTTGGAAGAGGGTGAGGCCTCCACACCATGGGTGCACCCCTCGTAGTGTTGAGTGGCCTGATCCTGCCCCGGCACCAACATGCCGGCTCTGGAGTTGAGGTAAGCACGAGCACGCTGAGAAAACACAACGAAGTCTTCGTCGAACGCACCGGCGGTGCCCTCGAGAAAAGACCACGAGCTGTCGTTTATAGTAGCCAACCGTGTGGCGGCGTCAGCGCGCGAGGCATTGACGGTGTCCTCGATGGCGAGGTGCTCCTCCAAGATCTGGGGGTCGACACGCATGGAAGCCATAGCTGCCTCATCTGCGCGTGCAGCTGCAATTTGCTTCTCCGCAGCCAAATGCTCTTTGAGATCCTGGCTATACTACGTGCACCATGGCTTTCGGCGGCGATTATTTGGAGGATGGGGCGGTGATTTGGGTGGAAGGTGTCGCGCCGGCGGTCGGGCCATGTGGGATGGAGGAGGAGGGGGT
This sequence comes from Elymus sibiricus, assembly GCA_039707655.1. Classification (NCBI taxonomy): domain Eukaryota; kingdom Viridiplantae; phylum Streptophyta; class Magnoliopsida; order Poales; family Poaceae; genus Elymus; species Elymus sibiricus. Next base: position 25,473,491 of record CM077667.1, read on the forward strand.
GAGGGGGTATTGGGGAGGTGTGGATTACCTGACTAGATGGACGAGGCCGAGCAGCAAGAAGGAGCGTCGCCGGCGAGGAGGCGGTGCTGCAAGCAAGCAATGAAGGTTTGAACTAGGAAAGGTAGAGGAAAAGGGGGAAATGTGGCTTTTGATTGGTACCGGGGGGCGAGGGAGGTAGATATTTCCTTGGCAGCCCAAAATTTTCATTCGGTTCAGCGAAAAACTGGCGCGAAAAGCACCATCGGACACAGTCCCATATTCGGAACCATGTGCGATATCAAAACATCACAAACGAAGCCTCGTTTATACACCGTGTGTGATGAACTTGAACGTGTAAATTTTTCAGAATAGTTCTCGATATCAACATATCAAAAACGAAGTTTATGATATACCCCGTGTGTGATGAACTTGGACGTGCAAATGTTTGTCTCCAAGCTTCGGATGTAAGATTGGTTACTATATTGCACACGGTTCATTCCAAAAAAATGTGTGTAATGAACTTCAATTTCATTTTCAATTGGAAGTTGGAATGGGGATATGGTGGCAAATTTTTGGTCCGAATTTCCCTGGTTACAGTGGTCATCCACGTCGTCGCGTAATTTAACATCAATTGCTAATTTGGGTACTGCGCAAACACTAGTAGAAAACAGGCCTTCCGTTTCAACCTTTAGTCCCGGTTTTGCTTTGGACCGGGACTAATGTGTCCATTAGTCCCGGTTCCAACGGATAGGAGCTATCAGAGGGTACGGGCCCCATTAGTCCCGGTTCATTTGGGACATATAGTCCCGGTTTGTATCGCAAACCGGGACTAAAGGTGTGGTGGCAGGCTGGTGTCAGCCTGGGGCCCCCACTAGCCCTTTTAGTCCCGGTTTGCATCACAAACCGGGACTATAGGTGGACCTTTAGTCCCGGTTTGTATAACTAACCGGGACTAAAGCTCTCGCTATATATAAACCCTTGGTCCAGCCCGACTCCATTTCTCTGTTTTCTCCATTTGAATTCCCCTCTCTGTTCTTCCCCTAGCTCGAGCTCCTCCCTCCATTTTTGGCAAGATTTGTCAAGATTTGAGGCACCCCAATCCATCCAAGTGTCCACAAAGGTTAGCAACTTTGTCCTTTCATCTCTTATTGCTAGATCAGCTCGTGCTATGCTTTATAAGTATAGTGATTTGTGGGTTTTAGTTTGGGTGTAATTATGTGGTAGTTTTTTTGATTTATATGCAATTTGATCTCAAATTAACTCCTTAGTTTGCATATGTGTAGGTGTGGTTTACTTACTGTGCCTTCCCGTCCCCATCCTAACCACCGTCGATCGACCGCACCGTCCCGTCGCTGGCACCACCTTGGTGAGCCTCTTCTTGTGTTCTTATCATTTTGATAAATAAAATCGTATTTATATGATTTAGATAGTTACTTGCATAGTTTTCTTACTTGTATGATTGTTGTGTTATATAGTGCCATGGTTATGATATCCGTGCCCGTCGACCCTCGTCCGGTTTACGATTCAGATGTGGTATATTCTCTTTTATAACTATTTGTTGCATTTCGTGTTAATGACAATTATGCCCATGAAGTTGACATAGATATTTTTATCTAGGAGGTAGTTGAACCGGAAATGCCAACCGACTCTATTGTCGAGAAGTTAAATTTAGTTGAAAAAGAAAACGAGGATTTGAAAGAAATATTGAAAAGAGTTGAAGAAGAGAAGATGAAATTGGAGTTGTACGTTGCCGACGTCATCGATGATCACAAGATCAAAATGGATGCAATGCGCTTGAAGATTAGAAAGATTAGAAAATATGCCATTAATAAAGAGGCTTGGTATCATTATGCTGTTGCATCAATTTTTACCTTAGTTGCGATTTTGATCGCATTTGTTGTTGCATTTAAAATGTTTTAGCTAGATAGTTTTATGTTGTTTTATGAGAGTAAGTGTGTATGAACTTTATGTATGAACTTGTATTAATTTGGTCTTCTCGGTGTTGTGTAATGAAGATGAACCGGCAATGGATGTACGTTGATCGACGCTCTCCCCAGTTCATTAATGGCATGCATAGTTTTTTGCGTGCGGATGAGGCAAACAAGCGGGATGGTTTAATGTGTTGTCCATGTGGTGTGTGTAAGAATAATAAGACTTACTCTAGCTCAAAACAGATTCACGTCCACCTGTTTACATCCGGTTTCATGTCCGGCTATAATTGTTGGACCAAGCATGGAGAAAGAGGGGTTCTAATGGAAGAGAATATAGAAGAAGAGGATGATGACAACTATCCTGGGTGTCCTGAATATGATGGTAGTACAATGGGAGAAGAAGAACCTGAGGCATCAGATGAGCCCGCTGATGATCTTGGTCGGGCCATTGCTGATGCAAAGAGAAACTGCGAAAATGAAAAGGAGAAGTTGAAGTTGCAGCGCATGTTAGAGGATCACAAAAAAGCGTTGTATCCAAATTGCGAAGATGGCAACACAAAGCTCGGTACCATACTCGAATTGCTGCAATGGAAGGCAGAGAATGGTGTACCTCACAAGGCATTTGAAAAGTTGCTGAAAATAATGAAGAATAAGCTTCCAAAAGACAACGAATAGCCCGACAGTACATACGAAGCAAAGAAGGTTGTCTGCCCTCTAGGATTGGAGGTGCAGAAGATACATGCATGCCTTAATGACTGCATCCTCTACCGCGGTGAGTACGAGAACTTGGATGCATGCCCAGTATGCAATGCATTGCGGTATAAGATCGGTCGCGATGATGTTCAGGGCGAGCGCCCCGGGAAGAGGATTCCTGCCAAGGTGATGTGGTATGCTCCTATAATACCACGGTTGAAACGTTTGTTCCAAAACAAAGAGCATGCCAAGTCGTTGCGATGGCACAAAGAAGACCGTAAGAAAGACGGGAAGTTGAGAGTACCCGCTGATGGGTCGCAGTGGAGAAAAATCGAGAGAGAGTGTCCGGACTTTGCAGATGACCCAAGGAACGTATGGTTTGGTTTAAGTGCAGATGGCATTAATCCATTCGGGGAGAAGAGCAGCAAGCATAGCAGATGGCCTGTGACTCTATGTATCTATAACTTTCCTCCTTGGTTGTGCAATAAGCGGAAGTTCATTATGATGCCAGTGCTCATCCAAGGCCCTAAGCAACCCGGCAACGACATTGATGTGTACCTAAGGCCATTAGTTGATGAACTTTTACAGCTGTGGAATAAAAAAGGTGTACGTGTGTGGGATGAGCACAAACAGCAGGAATTTGACCTGCGAGCGTTGCTCTTTGTAACCATCAATGATTGTCCTGCTCTTAGTAACCTTTCAGGACAGACAAACAAGGGATACCATGCATGCACGCACTGTTTAGATGATACCCAAAGTATATATTTGGACAAATGCTTGAAGAATGTGTACCTGGGACATCATCGATTTCTTCCGGCCAAGCATGCCTTAAGAAAGAAAGGCAAGCATTTCAAAGGTGAGGCAGATCACTGGAAGAAGCCCGTCCTCCGTACTGGTGATGACATACTTGACATGGTCAAGGATTTACAAGTAATATTTGGAAAGGGTCCTAGCGAACAATCTGTTCCGACTGACGCTGCAGGACGCGCACCCATGTGGAAGAAGAAATCTATATTTTGGGAGCTAGAATATTGGAAAGTCCTAGAGGTCCGCTCTGCAATCGACGTGATGCACGTGACGAAGAATCTTTGCGTGAACCTTCTAGGATTCCTGGGCGTGTATGGGAAGACAAAAGATACACCGGAGGCACGGGAGGACCAGCAACGTGTGCACGAAAACGACGGCATGCATGAGCAGTATGAAGGTCCTGCCAGCTACGCTCTTACCAAAGCAGAGAAGGAAATCTTCTTTGAATGCCAGCTCAGTATGAAGGTCCCATCTGGCTTCTCGTCGAATATAAAGGGAATAATAAATATGGCGGATAAAAAATTTCAGAACCTAAAGTCTCATGAATGCCACGTGATCATGACGCAATTGCTTCCGGTTGCGTTGAGGGGGCTTCTACCAGAAAATGTTCGATTAGCCATTGTGAAGCTATTTTCATTCCTCAATGCAATTTCTCAGAAGGTAATCGATCCGGAAATCCTACCAAGCTTACAGAATGATTTGGTTCAATGTCTTGTCAGTTTTGAGTTGATGTTCCCACCATCCTTCTTTAATATTATGACGCACATCCTTGTTCACCTAGTCGAAGAGATTGCCATTCTGGGTCCTGTATTTCTACACAATATGTTCCCCTTTGAGAGGTTCATGGGAGTCTTAAAGAAATATGTTCGTAACCGTGCTAGACTAGAAGGAAGCATTTCCAAGGGCCATGAAAAAGAGGAGGTTATTGAGTTTTGTGTTGATATTATTCCTGACATTAAGCCGATTGGTGTTCCTCAATCGCGGCATGAGGGGAGACTGCGTGGAAAAGGCACACTTGGACCAAAATCATTAATATGTATGGACGGGCATTCTTGGGCGCAAGCACACTACACAGTTCTATAGAATTCTACCTTGGTCACCCCATATATCGAGGACCACATGGATATTATACGCTCGAAGAACCCAGAGAAGTCTGACCCCTGGATTCAACGTACACACATTGAGGCTTTCGGCGGTTGGTTGCGAACACATCTCATGAATGACGACAATGTTGAAGATGACTTGTACTTGTTGGCCAAGAGACCATCTTCGACTATATTGACTTTCCAAGGGTACGAGATAAATGGGAATACATTTTACACGATCGCCCAAGATAAAAAGAGCACCAACCAAAATAGTGGTGTTCGCTTTGATGATGCGGCAAACACCAAGGAAAAGGACACATATTATGGTTACATAGAGGAGATATGGGAACTTGACAATGGAGGTGATTTGAAGGTCCCTATGTTCCGGTGCAAATGGGCCAATCTGACTAGAGGAGGAGGGATAATGGTAGACCCGCAGTACGGAATGACAACAGTGGATCTCAACAATCTTCGGCACACAAACGAACCATTCGTTCTAGCCAATGATGTGGCGCAAGTTTTCTATGTGAAGGACATGTCTACCAAACCGAAAAAAAGAAAAGATAAGAAAGCGGATACATCATACGATGAGCCAAAGTGCCACATAGTTCTTTCTGGGAAAAGAAACATCGTGGGAGTGGAGGACAAGACAGATATGTCAAGAGATTATGAAAAGTTTGATGAAATTCCTCCCTTCGCAGTGAAGACTGACCCAAGCATCATGTTAAATGATGAAGATTGTCCATGGTTACGGCGCAATAATCAAGGGACACACGCGAAGAAAAAGTTTTATAGCCCAAGATCCCAGTCTGGGATGTGACTGGCTGCACCGTCATCACTTTTCTTCTCTAGTGAGTAACCGGGATGGTTCAGTTTGTACACCAAGTGCATCCAGTTTTTGTTCTAACCCTCTCAACATTTTACCACTTTCTATGTGGGTGAAATGATGGTACCATGCCAAGTTTCAACCTTTTCAGAGTTCATTTGTAGTGCTTTTTAATTTCAGGATCATTTAGCTCAAAACAAATCATTAAATGCATGAAAAATAGCAAATGAAGTTAGAAAGGATTGAAATTTTAGTATGTGGCTTCTAATGGTTCATATTGAATGCACAAAAAGTCTGGAGTTGAAATAAGTTTAAAAAAATTGAAATCCTTTTGTAACACACGAGTTTTCGTCCGAACCCCCGATACTTCGAAGGAGATTGTCCATTTTGTACACAAAGTGCATCCAGTTTTTGCCGTAACGCTCTCAACTTTTTAGCACATGCTATGTGGGTGAAATGATGATACCATGCCAAGTTTCATCCTTTTCAGAGTTCAGTTGGGTGATTTTGATTAAAACAAATGAATGTATAAAACTAAAAGAGTTAAACAAAATCTGATTTTGATTAAAACACTTATTTAAATTATCCTAAAAATTCCCAACTTTAACATAATGATAAAACATACTAATATTAAACAACGGGAAAAACAATCACTCAAAAGTCTATTTTTAAAGTAAAGTTATTCACAAATTACTATTTCACACAAATTTCAAATGAATTCAAATTTAAACTATTTCAATTTGAAAACTACTGGCACTAACAGAAAGTTTGTAATTGCTTTGACCTACGACAAAAAGATTCATTAAAAAACTATAAATATTCTAACAGTTAGTCCAAATATAAAAACCGAAATTAGAAAAACAAAACAAAACAAAAAAGAGAAAATACAGCTCTAGTCCCGGTTGGTAGCACCAACCGGGACTAAAGGTCCCTTCCCACGCGGAATTTGGGCCGCCGAAAAGACCTTCTCGCGCTGAATCCCAGGAGGACCTTTAGTCCCGGTTGGTTATACCAACCGGGACTAAAGGTCTGTAGTCCCGGTTGGAGCCTCGACCCGGGACTAAAGAGTCCCTCTATATAACTGCCGCTTCTTCCCCAACCTCTCCCATTCTGCCCCCCGACGCCGCCCCTGCCCCGACGCCGCCAGGCTGCCAGAGCTCCCCGCGCGCCTCTTCTCCCTCGACCTCGCCACCGAGACCGCTGTGAGCCACTCTCCTGCCTCTCCTCCCTCTCCTCCTGAAGCCCCCCTCCCCGTCCGCCATTGCCGCCATGCATGGTCGCCCCTCCCCGTCCGCCATTTCCACCATGCATGGGTGCTGCCCCTCCCCGAGCCCATCCCCCACCTAGAGCCACCACCGGAGATGCCCGAGAGCCGCTGCCCCATCCATCTCCGGCGTAGGAGCCCCGCCGCCCCATCCATCTCCGACGTAGGAGCTCCGCTGGTGCCGCAAACACACACACACACACACACACACACATATTGATTAAAAATGTGCAAATATTTTCTAATTGTTAGAACATCTTTTTAGTGTTATGAAAATTTTTGTGGTTGGTATGCAACATTTTTTTCATTAAACAATGTGTTAAGAAAATTGTAGTAGATGGATAAGTAGATTGATATTGTTAGATGATTTTGTTTATGATGATTTTTATGTTTTAGTTGTTTTATGTTTTAGTTAATTAGGAGTCCTAGGAAAAATTAGTATGTGTATGTTAGATTGGAGAAAAATTCTTGGGTTTTGAAAAATTCTTGGGTTTTGAAAAAATTAGTGATTAAACGATAAGAAAATGTTCTCATAGGAATTTGTCTCTACGTCGACGATGCCTGGCCCGCATCCTCGTCGTCGTCGAGTCGGCGTCGACATCCTTGAGAGGCGCAATGTCCGGGACTGGGCTCCGCTGGGCTGGCACTGGGAGGTGCTACCCCCGGGCTCGGAGCTTGGTGAGGAATCCTGGTCTCGTCATCGACCCGGAGCTTCTTTGGTGGCGATAACGTGGGCCACTTTCGGTGCAGAGGGAGCGGGCCCCCGCGGAGGTGGTACGTTGCCGTGTCAGGGAGGAGGACGAGCACGTCCGTCGCTACATGGCGGCGTTGGACGCCAGGCTCAACAATACCTGGCAGATTCTTCAGGGATCTCACCCGAGTTATGATCCCGTGATGGTTCCTTATCTTTGGGTGTCCACCACCCGCGACTCAGGAACCGCTAGTGACTTAGATTATTCGATAGTATTCGATCTGTATTAGTGATCTTATATGATAATATTCGAGATGTATTAGTTAATATTTGATGATGCATTAACTGGATTATTTGAGATGATGTATTAGTGATATTATATTCGAGTTCATTATAAATGTATTAGTGATATTTTATCAGTATAATGCGTGTGTGACTTTCGGTCTGTCGTTGCTCCTTGTGTGACTTTCATGTGTGTTCTTGATGGAGGAATCCCGACTGTTGTCATGGGGGGCGCCTCCTCTTTCTTCTCTTCTTTGCGATATATTCGTCGGTATAATGCGCAAGAAGAGAAGAGGGGGGGCGTCCATCACCGACGGTCGAACTATTACTGTGAGAGAGTGTCCACCAACATATATACACCACCATATCAGTGTGAGAGAGTGCGCACCAACACACCATGAGATATGAGAGTTATTTAAGGAAAGCCTCGACGGACCGAAAGTCACACACGCATTAGGATCCAAGCGTGCCGTAATTCTTGAATCATGAAGCTTTACGAGGACTTTGATATTTCTACGGTACGCAACGATGACAACTGTTTTTTCGTAATTAAGCATGACTTCTGTTTCTTTCCTTCAACGCGTAATTTTTGTTTTATACAATTCGACTAGTTCATCCCCTGTCATGCAAGACGGTATTTCTTGGAGAGGCTCGGTTTCGAAGATCACGAGAGTTTCGAGACAAGGACAGCCAACCTGAGGACTAAACATGGTCACACATTTCTGGCGAAAGTAATGAATGCACCTAATAACACAGAATTAGGGTGCTCAAATTGGGAAGCTCTTTGCAAGGCATATGGATTTCAGGAGGATATGGAAATAACCTTCGATCTTCGTCCTGAAGATCATATTGAAGGAAACATCGACATTTGGGTGGATGTCGATATGCTTCCTGTTTTACCTCCATGTGAGTTTGTCAACCATGCATATTTGTCAAGTAATTTGCATTCTATATTTAAAAATATTTTGTGTTCATCCATACTAAATTTTTTAATTTATAATTTACAGCTTATTTCATTTCTTCGAGTGAAACACAGAACATAATCGACACGACACACTACACTTATGGATCACATCTAACTTGGGAGGAGAAGGATGATCTTATCAACTTTGTTATTGGTGTCCTAGTTGGTAGGGAGATCTTCCCGTATAATTTGGGAACTGGCCCAAATTATACATTGTATAGGACACTAGTGCATAGGTTGAGGGCGGATGACATTCGCCGAAATATCTTGGTAAGAGTTGCTAATTAAGTACACTAGTACTGTTGCGTAAATGGTATTGATTACATTCCTAACTAGGCTACTATTATGTTTTTCAACAGAAACTGCCAAATGAAGTTGTGCCTCCGTTGATGCAACCCGAAGGTAATATGACAATTAAAAGCCCCTTCCAGCCCGAGTTCTTTTTTGCATACTCGACTGAGCACAAACCACCAAGACGGCTCCAAATTGAAGCATGGGGACAAATAAAAAAGGATTGCAAGCCATAAGTTGGAGACCGTTGGATCTCTTTGCTTCATCATGGAGACATAGGTGTTATTCTGTTTTATGTCACTAAGAAATATGCCCGTGCGTTGCAACGGGAAAAATAATAATATGACACCCCTATATAACTCAAGATCTCACACATGTCTGCATCCTTTGTTTCAACACGATACCCATCCCATGTTTCCGCTTATCCTCTTCGCCCCCTCCCCCCTCTATCTATCTTTTCTAATTTGCAATGAATGACAACACATTACGAGAAAAATGATAGTTAACACTTATCATCTGAAATATCTCATTGTATAAAAAAACTTGGAAAGCTTATGAAAACAAATTTAAAAATGATTGGTTGCAAATTGTAGTCCGCTCAAAAATAAAAGAACAAGCTAAGTACTAAGAATAATGTATGTCTAATGTTGGGATATACGAAAACGATAAAAAATAAGCATTAACATACTCTAAATTTCCTAAAAGAAAATGTTTGAATTACAGATGCTTTGGTATCACGTCTGTGCACGCATACACCAGCTTGCATGCACCATAATTCTTGCCACCGTCTAGGATGCCCCCGTCCCCCATGGCGGACATCCAAAGCACGGCGAGGTTAGAAAGCAAGGGAGGCGGTACCTATGGGTTGGATGAAATTGCCGAGGTTGCCGCTGCCTTTGATGAGCTCCAAGACGACCTCGTTAGATCTGTCACAGGTCCGGAACATATAGCATGGTAACATTTACTATGTGCAGTGCTTATAAATTCTTGTATACAACAGAAAAAATACATAGAACTCGTTATTTTATTTTATTTGAGTGAACCCAGTTCAATGAAAAAGCGTCCAATCTTTATTTCATCCTTCATAGGCTAATATTTTGTCTTAGAAAATTGGTTTAGGGAACAATGAAAAATATTTCTCATTGATATCCTGCAAACAAATCTTGTGATTGATTTGTACTTCCCAGAGTAATAGCATATTCATTGGAAGATTAGTTGCCTGATGCAGAAAAGTATACCAAAATCATCTACATATATGGTTAACATTTTGTCAGAGAAAAATAGTTTAAGACTGCACAATATGAAAAATATTTTGCTGCAAATAATGCTACCTTTGCCGTGGTGATTGTGCAGCCCCTCATCATAAGTCAATTCGTTGAAAACATTGATCATATTATGTGATGTATAAGCCAGTTCATTGGAGACATACGAATTAAAACATCTTAGCATGAGAATTTCTATATCTATACATCACTCTTCCATGCTTACTAAGTGCAAAACCGTGCAGTTTACAACCATGTTGGGATTTGAACAAACGCATGCACACAGCCAAACTTTACGATAAGTAGTCAGCCGCACTAACATATCAGATCAGATGACGATTAATCCATTAAAACACAAACGGCCGACACACAGAGAGAGAAGGAGCTCCCTGATCATATATTATACCATGTGTTGTGAGCTTAGCCACCGCCATGTTCTGCCGTAACAAACGATCTGCGCTAGCAGCCATAGCACACATGCACGTGGAAGAGAGAACATAGCATTATCTGTGGACTGTGGTAAAAGACAGAACAATCATGCATCTACATCTAAAGCGTGTACGTATAGAGAGGAATCATTAGGGTGCATGCATGCATGTTTCCCGGGCTGCACACAACCTGCTATGGCACAACGGTCTATGGCGGGGCATGCTGCGAGGGCCGCCTACGTCTAGGCAGTGGCAGCGATGGCGCCCTGGCATTCACCTGGGCTGCACGGTGGCTAGAATCTGCAGCATGGTGGTCCGTGGCCACCGTCGTCGCTCGACGGAGATCTGCGTGCACGGGTTAGCAAAAATCTGTATGTTGGCGTCGAAGCCGTCGGGCACCCAGAAGTCTAGCCGGAAGCACTCCAGCGGTTGCTCGCAAAAGGTGCGTTCGTCACGCGCGACCGTGGACGAGAGAGCAGGTCGTGGACATGGGAAGAGAGGAGCCAGCCGGCGACCGCTGCCTCTGGTCACCGAGGTTCGACTCCCTCGTGATAAGGAGATTTAGTGCTTGTGAACGTGTCGGACGTCATCTTGACACGCATACGCTGCGGGGGCAGGGGAGCAGCCATGTCGAGCCGGGCAATCTGTTCCACGTCCGTCACCGCCAAACATACAACCTGCATCCGCCTCCTGCACTGCCGAGCTGCGTCGATCGTTTCTCCTAATGGCCTCACAGCAACAGCACGGCAGCGTCACCCTCCGGCCCTCGGATCTGACGGCAGTGAGGCGTGGTGGCCGGATCTCGGTGGCGGCGAGCCTAAGCTGCCGGAACCAAGTCGGAAGTGAGCACACGGATGCGTGACACTGAGGCCATGGCGGCATCCTCGCTCATCGCTTCATCCTCGCTGGATGCGTGTGACGACAGCCGAGGCGATAAAACCCTAAGTTCGCTCGAACATTTATCGTGCTTGGGATGGGTTTATCAGATATATTTTTGACAAACTTTTTCTTTTAGAATTCTTTTTTCTTGTGGGAGACGATGGAGAAAAGTTTTCTCTGTTTCGTAAGTTCATGGGTGGGCTTTTTGTTGGGCTGGACTTTTTTCTTAAATTTTGGAGGAGGCAGGGTGCAACTGCTGCTACAATATGGAATAGTCCCACCTCGTAGGAACCGGCCAGGTGACCACGTAACGAACGAAAATAATATCACCGAAGCGGGACGAAACCAAAAATATCACCTTGCTTTATTAGTACTAGTGAAAATGCCCGTGCGTTGCAACGGAGAAAAATAATAATGTTGTCATTCTAAAGTTTTCAGTCCTTAACAAAAAGTGGTTCAATCCATCAAGTTGTTGGTGCAAGCATCCACTCTGTCCCTCAACCTCATTTGTCTTAGCAAGTGAGCTTTAATCAACTCACGAGCTTAAATGCATCTAGAGATTTTTAAGGTATACTCAAATATCCTTAGAAAGGTGAAGAAACATACACGGATGAAAAGTAGATCGTGAACTTGTAATAAAATCTAAACGGGCACATGACTGAGCATGTTCTAGTATTAAACAAACATCACCATGATGTCCCCAAGATACAAACTTTAACCAAGGGCATAAGTGTTTTTAGTGTAATTTACCATGAAAAGTCCTATTTTTAATCAATCTGTATATACATCCACGATGGTGTACTAATTGCTGCGATTAATGTGAGACATTTGTAGCCTAAGAGACAGAAGGGCTCTGGATTATTGTGTTAATTGTTGTGATGACTGACTCATTAACAAAGGATTGAAAACATGATAGTTATTGTTTCCTAAACCCGGACATTATTCTCATCAATTTGGATCAATCTTCTCAGAAAGTTGAATAATTTTGTCTTTTCTTTCTTGAACATGAACATTGTTTTGCTTAATAAAATGGTATCCTAAGTTGATTAAGAAGTGTTCTTAAAAAATTCATCTAAATATACTTAAGTAGGATATTGTATTAAATATTTTATTCTAACAAATACATTGGTATAATTGGAATTTAATTAATATTTTCATTCATAAATTTGATATTTTATGTTTAATGTTTTGGAATTGCATGTTAGTAGTGTTTCGGTTTTCCCATAGGCTTTCTGTCTCCACTTTAGTTAACGTATATAAAAAATTGAGCTACTACAAATTAATCAAATAATGAACCAACTAATTTAATGCCCGGTTTACTAAAGGCGGAAGCCGCGGTGGGCGGTGGCGGTAGCACCCCCGCAAATCCCGCTGGATGAGGCAGTTCATGTCGTCGCTAGCACCTCTGCGCAGACCCAGAGAGGTCATCAATTTGTTTCCTTCCTGGCTCATTCATGGCCATTGCAATGGCTCTAATTTTATTTCCCTCTCCCATCGATGCCATGTAGCGTTCCTTCCTGGCTCATTCATGGCCATGCAAGGGCCCTAATTTATTCTCCCCTCCCATCTTTTGCATGAAGCCTTTATTTCCTTTCCTTCCTGGGGGCTCATTCATGTCATGCAAATTTATTCTCCCCTCCCATCTTTTGCATGAAGCCTTTATTTCCTTTCCTTCCTGTGGGCTCATTCATGGCATGCAAGGATTCATTCTCTTGCTTCCTTATTTGTCTCTCAGCCTGTTTGAAATCCCGCTCTCTAAGCTCTCCTTATTTATATCAAAGAAACTCAAAGACATATTTAAATTAGGGTGATTGAATGTAAAAGGGCGAGGTGGTACTATTATAACGTTCAACCAGCCCTTTCTTTCAAAGACCAAGCGAGCGCCGTAGTGGTAGCCTTGGCCAGATAACATAAGGAAGGTCGCCGGTTCAAGTCCTCGTACCCAGAATTACTTTTTGCGGACGGGCAGATGTAATGTTGTCATGAGCTCCCCGAATTAGTACCACCTCGTTTATATATTTTTAAATATGAAATCAACTAAGCGGGACGAAACCAAGAATATCACCTTGCTTTATTAGTAGGTATAGATATAGATATATAGGAAACATGCCCGTGCGTTGCAACGGAAAAAAATTCTATCCATGTCCTTGGCTCATGGACCCATTGATTGCAACACCATAAAATAAAAATAAAAATTAATTTTGCAATTCCATATATTATATATGTATATAGTTGTACACAATACATCATAAGAGATATTGACAAATAGCATTATAAATATAAATTAGGTTCAATAAGGGGGCGTTGCATGATATTTATTAAATTTGATTATGGAAGTTAAAAATAATACTGGTCTAGAAGTAATCCGTATGTTGACGTCAGATAAATTCCAATATATTCACTTAGCCATCAGCATACCAAAAGTAGATTTCATTACACATTACCTCAAAGACATGGTGAGCAGTTCTGAGAGGTAATGAAACACTTAGTTAAATTGCCGCACACTCCGCGTCTGATCATGAATATTTTTGAGAAGATGCTCATGGTGGCGACGATTTTGGCAAACCTTATGGACAGGAACTCAAGGTTTACCATGCCATTTCCTCCGATTTTGCTCGATGTGTTCGTGGTCCTGGTCTGGGCCACCTTATTTTTCTTGTTCGCTTATAAGATTTACGAGTTGAGCATTTTGTCTAACAATGATTCAGGTATGGTAAGAGGTAAGAAAGAATAACAAAGTATATATATGTACCCCTGAATCTACAGAAGCATACAAAGGACATGAATCTGAGCATCTGAACAACTGCTAACACCGTCAACTGCGCTATTTTCACTGCATATCTGCTGCCCTTCTACCTGCAAATATGCAAATACAAGGCAAAAGTTTTCAGTAGAATATACACACGCAGATGAATTGCCGTTGTTGCATGCATGTACGCCAGGCATGAGAAGTTGGTGGCGCACCTCGCCCGACACTCCACACTCTCCGGCAACCTTCATCATGCTCGGCATGGCCAAGAAACTCTCCTAGCAGCCGCGGACGCACGACATCATCGTTGTGTTTAAAATCTGCGTCTCCTTGTCTCGCGTGCGTACATGTTTTGGTGTCTTAAGATCGTTGTGTGTACGTGCACTACGTACGTGTTTAGGCACTCGCTCACCTTGGCCTCACACGCCTCTCTTTCCAGAGATCCATCCCGTAGATGGAAATCTGCTCACCTCATCTCACGGCCTCACGCTGCACAAGTGAAATCTGCCACTCGAGATGCTGGACACCTTACTTATAGCCATGAGCCCACCATCCCCCGTTTTTAGCCAACCGGCGACGCATGCAGCGGCATTGTACAATCAATCACCCTTTATGGGATTCTCTACTACCCCGCATCTCATCATTTTTTGTTTCTGTAGGCCGCTCCTGATTCTCCAAACAACACGCGAGGCTATATAAACCGGTAGGATTTCAGGTGAAGGAGCAGGGTGGGACTATTTAGCCTGCGATCGTGAGTATTTTTGGCTGGTCATAGGAAAGTACAGGAGCAGGCCCATGAGCACCGGTGTGGCCCAGTTATTTCGATGGAGGAAGCAGCGATGCGAACGCAGTATCTCCGAATTAGTACCACCTCGCGTATCTATTACCTACTAATAAAAAAATCTATTACCTACAAATAAAATACAAATAAAATCATCTAAGCGGGACGAAACCAAGAATATCACCTTGCTTTATTAGTAAAATAAAGGTATAGAGGTATAGACTAGGACACAGACATGTGGAAGAGAGAACATTAGCATTGTCTGTGGTAAAAGACAGAACAATCATGCATCTACATCTAAAGCGTGTACGTATAGAGAGGAATTGTTAGGGTGCATGCATGCATGTTTCCCAGGCTGCACATAGCCTGCTATGGTACAATGGACTATGGCGGGGCTTGCTGCGAGCACCGCCTTGCATCTAGGCGGTGGCAGCGATGGCACCCTGGAATTCAT
This sequence comes from Elymus sibiricus, assembly GCA_039707655.1. NCBI lineage: Eukaryota > Viridiplantae > Streptophyta > Magnoliopsida > Poales > Poaceae > Elymus > Elymus sibiricus. The sequence continues at coordinate 25,488,857 of CM077667.1, forward strand.
CTGGGCTGCACGGTGGCTAGAATCTGCAGCATGGAGGACTATGGCCACCGTCGTCTCTTCAACGGAGATCTGCGTCCACGGGTGAGCGAAAATCTTCATGTTGCGTCTGCGTTGCCGCCATGGTGGCTATGGTGACGGACAAAGAGATGGAGACGGCATGAGCGAAAATTTCTGGCAGCTATCAGTGCATCCCGTCTCCAATCTAACAAACTCTGTCGTCTTTCCTTATCTCCTCTCGTGCGTCTCAAACCCGGGCATGGTCACCAACACGATGCCAAGTTGAACCTCGTGTGGATGGATGCCCTTGACGTCGAAGCCGCCCGGCACCCGGAACTCTAGCTGGAAGCAGCTCCAGTGGTTGCCTGCAAAGGTGCGCTCGCCACGCGTGACCGTGGACAAGCGAGCAGGTCGGCGATGACATTGACGACATGGGAAGAGAGGAGCCTGCCGGCGATTCGGTTGCTGCCTCTGGCCACCCAGGCTCGACTCCCTCGTGATGAGGAGATTTCATGCTCGTGAACGCGTCGGTCATCATGTTCACGCATACATTGCAGGGGCAGGGGAGCCTCCTGCCCTCGACGTGGCGTCGATCGTTTCTCCTCATGGCCACACAGCAACAGCACAGCAGCATCAAGCAGTGTGAGCCTCCTGCCCTCCGATCTGACGACGATGAGCCGTGGTTGCTGGATCCCGGCGCGGCAAGCCAAGGCTGCCGGAACCAAGCCGGAAGACAACAAGCGGATGCGTGACACTAAGACCACGGTGGCATCGCATGCTTGGCTACGAGAGGTTTGATAGGAGTGTCTCATCGCTTCATCCTCGCTGGTGCATGTGACGACAGCTCGCACGAACAGTTATCATGCGTGGGATGGGTCTATCAGGGTTTTTTTTGGCAGTTTTTTTAGAATTCCTTTTTACTGTGGGACGCGATGTAGAAAAGTTTTCTCTATTTCGTAAGTTTATTACAGGTGGGCTTTTTGTTGGGCTGGACTTTTTGCTCAAATCTTGGAGGAGGCGGAGTGCAACGGCCGCTACAATATGGAATAGTACCACATCGTAGGAACCGGCCAAACTTACAGGAGACCACGTACGGACGAAAATAATATCACCAAAAGCCGGACGAAACCAAGAATATCACCTTGCTTTATTAGTAGGTATAGATATAGATAGCACACATGCCCGTGCGTTGCAACGGGAGTAAAATGATAGGATGCCAAAAAATATGGATCAATTGAGAGTAGGGTTCTTTGAGATGCCGGTTGAAATATGTGATATGTATTCTAGGCCTCGTAACCTAAATTTGATCATAGGCTCATATATTTTCAGAAACATTGTGCATTACATGAGTTGTGATACTATTTAGACCTCGGTGTAAAAATTCAGGCCATGCATGCTACGTGCTCTACTTATCAGCTTCAGCATCCTTTGAGCTAGGTAATTGACCGTTGTTTGTTACCATGGTTAGAAAATTAAACTGGGTGAAATTTTGCAATGCAGTTTACAACAGGCCAGATAAAATCAACATGTATACGTTCACTTACAATCCATTGTGATATTTGTGAAGGACAACGCTATGATTTCAATATGTGGGCAGAGGCTAGAGCTATCATCTCAACATTCTATTGCCAAATAATACTGATAATAGCCCTTAAGTGTAGAAATAACATAACCTAGATTGCATCACCCCAAAAAATTACTATGTCGAAGAGGCATGGATAACAAAAATTGGTCCAAAATCATCTATTGGAAAAAAAAATTAGAAGGGTCGCTGTTTAGTTTTATTGTATTATTCTTTTCCTCACAACACCGCTTTTCTACTTCTTGTGCTTTTACCTTCTCAGTTTTTCTTTTCCATTTGTGCCACTAAAATCAATCACATCTGAAGTAGCTTGGATTAAATCGAGTAGCTGGAAACATATAAGCATTGTAACATTTACTCGCAAGCCGGCGAAAAAGCATGCTATAATGTCAATACCTCTAGATAGTTCTCGAAGATGATATGTAATGCAGAGGGCCTTAACACACGTCGTTGTTCCTTCCCAAGACATAGCTGCCGGTTGAGCTGTCGAGCCACTGACCAAGTTCCTCACTAAGTAGTTTCCTCTTTTCTTGTTTCTACCTCTTTTCTAATTTTTGTGGGATTTCCCATGCCTCTGCTTGCTGAGCGCTTTGGCTACACATCATGACCTACTCACTGCAATACTTAATTAAGTTGACATGCCAACTTGTGTCGGCATCCTCTGTCATCTTCACCTCCGCCCTTCCCTACGTGCTCTTCGTTATCACCAATTAATTCATCTCCAAAGCTGAACCAACCAATCATCAGATAGCTTCTCTTCAACTTATCTCAAAAAATTGCAGAGGCACTCTCCCAAATAGATGTGTAGGATTAATCAGGCTAGCACTTAGTCGGAGGAGTACATGACCAGGATTACAGCAAACCCCGTGTCTTCATTATACTGGGTGCGCGGCCAAGCAAAACAAATCCCTGAGGGATGCACGGCGCCGGTGCCGGCGACTCGGCGGGGCAAGTCCGTGTTCCGAGGCGACGAGCTGGTTGCGCGGGATGGGCCCGTTGTAGTGGAAGGCGAGCGTGAGGACAATCAATGGCGTAGGAGTCGAAGAGCGGTTGCGCTGGTCAAAGAGGCAGATGGAGCCGCCGGCGTCGCTGAAGGGCACGAGCCTCACGCGGGCCGCGGCCACTATGAACACCAACTTTAATCTTGAGTACATATATATACACACGCGTAATGTAAAGAAGCTCGTCTAACACTACAATTTGGTTAAGAGTTGGACACGAACACCATAATTTCCCCCCAATACGTATTTCTTTTTTAGACTTTTCAATACGTATGGGTAAATTCGATTCCAACACAGATTAATATTTTTGCTGCGTGAAGCTGGAGCTCGGACCTGAGCTGCACACAGGTCAAGGCCCAACTGAACGTGGCCGGACCCAGCTAAGCGACTGGCAAATCATAGAGACCAGATCGTGAAAAATCGTTCGATGCACGCCAGGTGGTTCCTCAAATTAGTACCACCTCGCTATATATATCTTATTAAATACAAAATCACCTAAGCGGGACGAAACCAAGAATATCACCTTGCTTTATTAGTAGGTATAGACTAGCAAAAAGGCCCGTGCGTTGCAACGGGAGAAAAATACCACACGCTCTTAATTTACAAAAAATGATCTATAATATGAGAATTTGTAGATACGTCTCAAACAAAGATAGTCTTAGCCTACAAAAGAGTAGTTCAAGATTCCACAGGTATTCCATTTTAACACGGCTTGCATGCAGATTTAATCCGTACAAAGAAACGGGCAAGTGATCATGCATTTATTCATGTCATGTGTGGAATGGGGTGTTGTTACGGGTCGGTAAAGGAAGACGACAAAAACAGACGATGACACATTAGCACACTACTGAGACATGTGTGCATCAAGGGCGGTTTTCATTTTAAGCATCACCAACTTATGGTAACTCACCGAACCCACATGTATTCGTCTTTATCCGTTGGCCGGACCAAACCCTAGCCACTTCACTCCACTCCCATCCGCCACCCTACCTCACCTCCGGCGATTTCCGGCCTTCTCCGGCATGGAGGGCTGCGGATCCGACTCCGACCAGTCCGGATCCATCGACTGGGGGGTTGTCCCCTGCGAAGTGGAGGAGGCAATGGCGGTTCACATTGCACTTCGTCGCTCCCGCGAGGACAGCGCCCGGCCGACTGCAGGACCTGTCCGCTGCGATTCCATAGCATCCGCTCAACGGGCGCTCGGTTCCTCTGGGGCGGGATCATTGAGGTCCCGACGGGCGGATCCATCGACCGTATCGGCGGACTTCAAGTCCCACCGGGAACGGGCTGCCCGCCGTGGGAAGGAGAGGATAAGGGTCGCTGAGTCCTTTCTCGCGAAGGAAATGGCGGAGGCGGATGCGGTTGATGCGGCAGAGCGGGCGGCCGTAGAGGAGGAAGCCATCCGCACCTGCATTTTGAAGAAACGGCAGTGGCGCGCCCTCGCCCGCGAGTAGAATCGGGCGGTCCGGAAAATGGTTGACTGCCAACGAAGGAGGTGAGTGACGACGCGGACAGCTCCGGTGATGAGCAGATTCGGCTCGATCCGTACTGCGTCTTCGACCGATACTTCGGCGGGAAGGACGGCAAGGACTCCGGGAAAGGCAAGGACAGTCGGGGCTGATGTCCACCATAGCCAAACATGTCAAATTTTGGTAGTCCGATGTCATGTTAGTAGTGATGGAGTAGTCGGACGATGTATAATACATCGACCTAGTAGTTGCATCCTTTGTATGGATTTAAGATATGAAATTTGAGGTGTCCGTTTGTAAAATGCATTATTTAAGACGTGATCGGTCAGTGTCCGCGAACGCGTCCGACGCATCCACATGCGTTTGAGGGTCCGAATTTGCTAGTCGGGCTAGATGCTCTAACTTTGTTGATATGAGACGTGGTTCACCTGTAAAGGAAATCTCGTTTAATTTGAGACAAGCAGCATAGACGTGCAAGCCCTTCTTTTCTAATAGGAAAAAGATTAAAAAATCTACCGCCTGATTAACAGACAACATACGCATCGGACGTGTCTAAGCGACCAGTAACACCCACGGCTTGCAAGCTTATCCACAATGTTTTCCCTCCGGCGCCTATGGTCGGCTGCTGCTGTTGCTGCGACTCGATGCACCTGCTTCCTATCTTCTTCCTTCATTTCATCCCGGCGACTGCTGCGACAGTTTTCCCTACGGCGAGGATGGTCGGCTGCTGCTGTTGCAGCGACTCGATGCACCTGCGTCCTATCTTCTTCCTTCATTTCATCCAATGGAGCCGAGCGGCCGTGCCGGCGACTGCTGCGACCCCGACTCTCGGGGTCGGCTGTTCCTTCGTTACCTTCCCTCCATGGAGCTCTGTACCGTTTCTTTGTTTCCTTTCTTTGGCCCTCTCCTTTGTGTTTCCTTTCCTTAGGATCCCTCTTCTTGTTGATTTTGAGGCGGCTTGTTTTCAGGCAACCCGCGTACGTATATGAATTGGTGTGATTAGGTACAGAGAAGCAAGGTGGGACTATTTATTTATTTGGAGATTGAACTTTCCTTCAGCGCCAACGTGGCTCGTGGCCCAGGCCCGGAAAAGAAAAACGTGGACAGGGGGATCAGGCAACGTACTAAAAACCATGGTTTGGGAGGCGACGTACGAAAAATTTGAAAATCGATGGATAGTACCACCTCGTGTATGGGAAACCTGGGGTGCGTGCGACAAAAAATTCTCCAAGTGGGCCACATAGGACAAACAAAAAAATTAAATAAGTGGGACGAAACCAAGAATATCACCTTGCTTTATTAGTAGGGGTATAGGTATAGATATAGATATAGATATAGACTAGGAAAAGGGCCCGTGCGTTGCAACGGGAGGCCTTCACACTACCTCGGTTTCTCCTAGCACCGCCTTGCCCTTTTGTGTCGAGACACGCCTCACAAAAATACCCTCACTGGAGCTCTTATGTCGCCTTCCTGCGCTCGCCATCGTCTGTCCTTGGTGTCTCTCGTCTTCAGCCACAGTCATGTGTGCTCCAGTGTGGACACGTAGAATTGATGATTTTGAATTATATTCTCTCTGTCCAGAATATAAGGTGCATCGGTTTCCATTCAAATAAAACGTATGTATGGTTGACCACGATGCTTGATAATTCATCGTAAGCCTCTCTTCGTGTTTTCATGATGTGTTTGTTTATTCCCGAAGCCACTTGTGATATTCCAAGTAACTTGCAACAAATATAAATTGTTAGGAATCGGTATGGAATATAAGGTGGGACTATTCTTATTTGTATACTGCTAAAGTGTCCTCCCTCTGATTCCAAGAATTTCCAAAAGATAGCTCGATCACGGCCCATGAGAGAAGGATGGTGCAAAGCGACGGTCGAGGCCAAGCGTGGTACTTATGAAGTGGAGGCTAGCGTGAAGAGTATATCGAGCATGCGTATATTGTTAGTAAATTGTTCAGGCTGGCCAAAAATCCATCATAGATTCCGAGAGGAGTAGTTGTATATAAGGCTTCAGCCATTTGGAAAAATAAAGACAAGCGTTTCTTCCGACTGATCTAGAACTTTATAAAGAGCAATGTGAATTTATTTATTTGGCGCTGCACTATTTCTAGAGTTGAATCTCCATTTGATTTTCGGAAGAGGACATCAATTCAGCTTTTGAACTACTGTAGTGGAAAAGCTGCATATATGCTTGGCCCTAAGCTACTTCTTCAACAATCATAACTCATGTTATTCAAAAGAATACTATACTAATTGTAAAATATTCCTTTTCGGCAAAATCTTATGGAGTGGGGACTTAGTACTTAAATATGATGTTTGTATTTTCTTTCCTTAAAAAATCATGTGAAGTAGGAATTACCGAACATTGAGGAGGCGAATCATCTGAACCAGTAGCAATGATTCCACCCATCTCCTAGGCTTAATCCTTCTTAACCGAAAAAATGTTTTGTCAAGTTAGAACGGCGCACATGGTCTGACAAATGGAAAAACCTATCAGTAATATGTAACAATCAGATCAAGATGCATACAACAAAAAGATACAAAGAGAGGAGGGAGCATACCTGAATTCCTTACTGCCAGTGCCCCATTGCAGTCGTTCGTCGCCAGCATGGTCTGACCAAAAAAGGGACCACACTTTACCTGAATCTCTTGCTCCCAGTGCCTCATTATCAATGCCCCATTGAGTCGTTTGCCGCCAGCAAACTCGTCATGGTCTTACCTAAACCTCAGGCGTTGACAACGCCTAGACAGAGAGGGGATCTGGAGAATTTTATCCGGGGTGGGACGGTCCGTGTATTCCCCGACGAGGGCGCCGTCTGATGGCGGCGACATGAAGCGGTTGCTTTAGAGCGTGACTCCGCACCGTGTGGGCGTCGCTACCGTAGGCGTCACAGATCGGCGCACACAAGTGAAAACTGATGAACGTATTGACGTCAGGGCGTTGCTGCGGACCTGCGAGTGATGCACGACGTTGGGGACCGAGTGTTGCAAGCACGACGGAGGTCAGCCAGACGGGAGAGGTTGGCGGAGGAAGACCAACATGAATGACATGGGCGAGCGGAGCAGCCGGCGGTGCGCTATCAGGGTGCGGGGAGGGATCGAGGACGGCTCCCGCAAAGAAGCGGCTGGAGGCGGCGAGCATAGCGGCGAGGTTCCTCCGGTGCGAGCCCTGTGATTTTTTTTTTTGAGTAAAGTGCGAGCCTGCGATGCATTTGGTCAAAGAGACGTGGGCTGGCTTTGTGGTTTTGTTGGGCTTGGCTTCTGCGCGACTGCGCGGAGGGGCGTGTTGGCCCAGAACCGGCACCGAGTACTTTCCGTCGACTGCGACGACCGACGACGAAGACGAACCCGCTGGTTGAACTCGACGAAGTGCTTCTACGCCGAGGTGCACCACAATACAGAGCTGGCCTCTTGCTAATCGATCCACTCGCGATCGATCTACGCGAAGCTGCCGCAACCAACACCAAGATACACGCACACGTACACGGCATCTAGCCGGCCCGTACGTGAGACTTGTTGATTGCTACAGGGGCATATCGCTCCTGGCTCCTTGTATTACTTTTTCGGTCTGGTTTACAACGGAGGCTTACCCGGCTATAAATAATAGCTAGGAGATTCGTAGGCTAAACCTAGTCGGGATCAAACTCTAGCACTACTCGGTCATTGTACATGGAATTTGTCACGTACGCGTGTTTAGCTCTAACAGAGCGGACGATGGATGAAGTGAAACACCGGGTCACCCGGAAAGAAAGAGAAAGGACAAAAAATAATACCACCTCGCGTACCGTGAGAAAAAGATAAAATCATCGCGGGACGAAACCAAGAATATCACCTTGCTTTATTAGTAGGTACTAGTAAAAGTGCCCGTGCGTTGCACCGGGTGAGAATGTCGATTTCCGGGTGCGTCTTTGTGGATCCGGGGCGGTGGGCATGGCGGCGCTCTTGCGGCAAGGGCCGTCTTGTTGGTGCTGGTGTGGTGTCTTGGCCTTGGGATGGTTGAGTGTAGTGTATGACGATGTTTTTTTTCTCGTCGTGTTGAGGGTTCTGTAAGGGCTTCATTAATATGAAGTCGGGCGGTAGCCTTTTTTCTAAAAAAAATGGTCTTTATTTTTTGAGTTACACAATAGAATTCAGTTTGGTGTTACTAGTACAAATGCCCGTGCGTTGCAACGGGCGAAAAAAATCGTAAAACCTGTTCCGTGTGCCATTACACGCCATTTAGTATATCCAATTCTCATAAACATCAATAATAAGGTTACACTATTATCGTTTTTCGGAGCATGAAGTGTGGACGTGACGAAGCCACCCTAACGTCCATCATCTGATCGATTTTATTTTTTGCTTTTCAGAAAACCACAAGTATTTCTTTTTTTAAAAAAATTGAGCAATTTTGATTTTTTATTAGAACTTAAACATGTTTTGAAGACATAAAAAATCTGAACACATGATTTTTTTGAAAAACAATTATTAATATTTTTAATTTGGTGAAAAATTTTCAATGTAATTTAAAAAAAAAATTGGAACATTTTTTGGGAATTTTGAGCATTTTTTCAAAAAAGCATGAACATATTTAATATGAATATTTTTTGAAAGCAAGAACAAATTGAAACGCTCTGTATCTTAAAAAAACACGCTCGGTGTCCGTAGTTAAAAAAAGGATTGTTGGTGTCTGGACCATGAAGTATAGAGTTGAGAAAGTCGTAGGGATGTCCTTCGATGGCGCCTCCTACAGCTTAGCACTATCACCAGGTGGAAGAGGAGTGGTGTATCTGTTTTTAGTGTGATATACAGAGGGTGGAATGTTGTATACTATTTGAGAGTTTAATAACTAATCCAAAAGTTTTTTTTAGAATTTTCAAAAGATTTAAATTCAAACGGATTTTTACTATGTTGGATTGGTTGTTTCGTTTGGAAGAGTTTTTTCCCTAGCAAATACGACCGTGCATTGCAACGGGAGAGAAAATTGATGTGTCCACCAAAACACCCATCAGCGCAGCACGACGGGGGCACGGAGGCGCATGCCGAGGTCTAGAAGAAATGCATATCCTGCTTTAATGTCCATTACTGCAGTGCATGTATGCGTGGCCATACATGGATTGGTTAGTTTCGCTTTAACCCTAAGAACCAACCTCGGCTTGGATGGTTAGTAGGGCAGTGGTACCCCAATACCATCAGGAATTAAAACCCAGGTTTGACTCTTTGATGTCTCATAAAGGCGGAATCTTCTTTCAGTGGGAGGCGACGTTTGCGTTGATAGCTAGACTCTTGTGGTAACTTCACCAATGTGAAGACCGTCGGCTCAGTCTCTCTAGGGATGAGTATATGTACATGTTTGTCAGCGCCTACGTTTGCAATGGATTTCTTAAAAGAAGGTTCCCTTTAACCTTTGTATGCAGCAATTTAATGTGCCTTGCGTTGCACCGGAAGAAAAAAAACATCGCACGTTTTTACTGACTCATTCATGTTGCCACTTTTCATGTTTGACACCGTCATAGATGATGGTAGGATTTTTGGTGTCCGCAATTCAAAAAAATTGATGAAGCCAAATTCATGTCCTTCAGTCCTTTTTTTTGCGGGGCATGTCCTTCAGTCCTTGACGGCGCCTCCTTCAGCATCGCACTATCACCGTATGTAATAGTGGTGCTTGTTCCTCCATGCCGAGGTCATCTGCCATTTCAGTGGTGTTTATTCTCTGCCGACGCATGTGCTTCGTCCTTTTCCTTGGCGCCGGTGGATTTCAACGGAGCTCAGGCCGGTGTCTCGTTCGCCAAGTTGGTGGCAGGAGCGGCGGACCATTGCGTTGATCGGACTTGGTCAACGGCAGTGTTTGGCACTGGCCACTTTGCTCTGCCTAGTTTCCACGTGGGGAAGCATGAAGACTCTAGATGAACGCGTGTGTTGCTGCGAGCATGATTGGTTTGATGCCAAAAGTTGGCATGCCAATATTTGGCAAATGCCAAATGTTGGCTAGTGATTGGTTGGCTACCAACTTTTCTTGCCAACCTCACAAAAAGTTGCCAACTTTTGGCAACTTTTCATTTTGCCAAATGTTGGCTTGCCAACTATTGGCAATGCCAAATATACGTATCAAACCAATTATGCTCTGCGTCCTGGCTGTGTACACGTGTATTCGTATGGCTCTGTTGTTTTTCTTGTATCTTTTGTAGCCATATCGATTTTCCAAGGTTTGGGCCGCCGTCGCCCGCGGCTGATCTCTGCGGATTGTGCTTATCCGATTCCCAGGTTTGCCATCTGGTGTCAATTCGCTGTGCTGCCGATTGTGTGCTTATCGGATATTCAGAGTTCCTTTGCTCCCTCTTCCTGGTGGGGTTAATTCCTTCTTTCTGTTTCCTTCCTCTGCTTGTTGATGCCGCAAAGCCGCCGGCGTATATAAATTGATGGGATTGATTGCAAATAAGCGAGGTGGGACTATTTATTTTCATAACAAACCTAGCTTCCGCCCACGCAGGTGACGGCCCAGTTGAGTAACAGAACGGACGTACCAGAAAATCGAACACAGCGCGTACGAAGAAATTAGTACCACCTCGTACGTGAGCAAAATAGACGGACGGACCGCCAGTACGTGACCAAAACTAACGAAAAAAACTAATCGCGGGACGAAACCAAGAATATCACCTTGCTTTATTAGTAGGTATAGATATAGATTTGTCATCTTCTCTTTGGTACGCCGTATAGACCAAAATGCCACAGACCAAAAGACACAACTTATCCCCGACCCAACCTCCCAGGATGCGCTCTCGAGAGCTCAACCGCGACGGGTGAGTGGACGGCGCCGCCGGCCGGATCTCCCTCCAGCGACCTCCTCCGCCTCTGCCTCGCTCGGATCCGGAATCCCCATCGCGCCTTCTCCTCCGACCCCGGCGGCCGCGGCTGCGGCGTCATCTCCGTCGAGCACTCCGGCGACCCCTCCATCCCCTTCGCCGTCTCCTTCTGCAAGGTGCCCCCCTTTCGCTTTCCCCTGCTTTCGCGGCATCAAAGGCTTGGTTGGATTTGGCGAGGCCGACGGCGCGCTGATTCGTCCCCGTCCTTCCTCCAGGTCCCGCAGATCTCTCGCCTTCTGGCGGTCGCCGACGAGGACGGCTATGTTGCGCTCTACGACACCCGCCGCCGCCTCCCCTCCAGATCCTCGTCCATAGAGAAGTCAGGTTAGCCTCGGTGCCCCCTTGTGATCTAGTAGTAGTAGTGTGCCAGCTGCCTGGCTGACATTTTGGGTATTTTGTGCTAAAATTGGTCGCAATCTGAAATCTTTCTCCTTTGTAGCTGAAACGAGTTTGTCCGATTGGGTTGCTCACAACAATGCCATCTTTGATGTGTGCTGGATCAAGGTAACCACATTTACCTGCAGCATGCAACGACTGTTTTCTCTGTTTCTCAGCAGTGTATTTTTGTCTGTCTTGCAAAGTTAACCGCCTTATTCATGTCATTTATATAGGAGGGATCCCAATTACTAACTGCATCAGGCGACCAAACTGTGAGTACAGCATGATCAATCAATTCATTTAATTTCTCACAACACCAACTATCATGGTCTGATTTTTTTTCATTTAATTGTTTATGTTTATGTAAAATTAGTGGTTGCTAGGATGTTAAGCTTAAGTGCTTTCTAAACCATTATTCTGAATCAAAGCTAATAATGTTTAAGTGTTACAGCTATACCTCGAATACCTTGCTTGACACTGTGACAGCAGCAACAGTCCAGGTATTAGGACACCCTGATAAACTTGTGTCCAAATTTGCAGGCTCTCTGCTCGAAATGTATGCTGAGCATCTTCTTCATTGAGTCAAATTCTATTGCTTGGTGCAGTTCCAGTTTGTTCTTACTATCCAATATGAATATATAAGAGGCTACATCTGAAGCAGGTACACATTTCCTTGTTACCAATTTCTGCAGGCCCGTTTTCCTGTGTGAAGCACAGTTATTTCTTTTCATGTTGTACCTCTGATCTTAAGGTTCATTGTTAATTAGTTTTTGCCCCCTCCACTTTTTTCCGGGCTTGTTACCGGCATTTGCAGTGTCAGGCCCTCTACCTTAATATTTCCTTGATAATAATTAATATATAAATATTAAAACAGATTTGATTGCATTGTACATATGTAATAAAACAATTTGAATATTAGCTATTGGTTTGCATTTAATAATAAGCTTTAAGAATGATGGAATTGGAGAAAAATAATCACAGATGAGATTCTGCATGTTGATTGCCGCCACCTCGTATTGTTAGTATAATTTCCCTTTGTCGTGCTTACTGGACACATAATAAAAAATATCCATGAATGATTTGGTGATTCAGATCTTTATAAATGGTAATTATACTATCAATAATTTTGTATATACACAAATGCTTCTGTCTCCTTCCAAGATGATCAAGTTTTCAATTCTAATTGCTAGTTTGTCACTTGGCTGCAGTGTTCCTGTATAATCCAAGTAATATGTTTAATGTTAGATAATAACACTTGAATGTGTACAATTGAAATTTTGAACAAGAAATTGAAAGGTTGTATTACCTATTTTGTTAGGACTTCCGTGTAGACAATATTTTTCGTATATGTCCCGCTTGTATTGGTCTTCCTTTTCCTCTTTTTCTTCTCTCCCTTTGTGTATGTGTCGTCTGTACTGGTCTTTTTATTCTTCTGCTTGCTCACATCATGTGTACCTGTTAGCACCTTTATGTTTGATGTTGCGGTTGCTCTTGATAGCGCGACATATAGCTGACCATGTGAGAAAACCGGTTCAGGCAGGTAGATGCCAACATTTGGTATTGTTTGGCCTTGTGATTTATTTATTGTCATTGCAAAACTGAGTCTGACTGGAAACTGTTTCCTCTTGAAGCTGAACGGAAACATGTCATCGTCTGAGGGGCATAATGGTATCCTAGGTAGAAAAACTCGTGTTCCAGAGTACTGTCCCACCACAATCTCTGCATCAATTGCATTTTTTTGGAATCCACGTACGACCAACCTCGTGCCGTTGCATAGTCCATTAGCAGGGTCGATGTTCCTGAGTAGTATGATTGGGCAATTTATTTTTAGCTTCAACATATGGGGAGGCAGTCCATTTGGTGTGAGAGTGTTTAGGAATTCTGGTGGATAGTAGTTATGTGGGTCGTCTTCTACCGAATCGAAGCTGTGGTACACCATCTCCTCGCCCTGGAAACGATCAATCATTTTTAGGTTTATTTTGTCCACGGAGTCGTTCCTTGTGGATAAAATTGCTCTTGACGTGATGTACTTTGGATCTTTTAGTGTAGCTTTGTCCGTTTGGTAGACATTGTCGATTAGTCTATCCAGGCCGTTGTCATCCTTACTTGACACACATATACTTGTAGGTAGTTGTATTTCACCATCATCATTTGTCTCCTCTGTTCCGTTTCCAATGCGTAGTAGGTATTCTGCGAACCACGGGTCGTTTTGAGCCCTCATGTTGCGCACAAGCTTCAATTGACACATTGAATTCCAGAGGACCGACCTGCGTAGTGATGCATCTACTATCTGGGCTCTTGTTCCCTTTCGGACAACAGGTAGTACTTGCCGAAAATCTCCTCCAAATACAACTGTTTTTCCACCGAATGGAAGGTACGGTTTGTCCATTATGTCCCGCATGCTTTTATCTAGCGCCTCCACTGTCTGCCTCTTGGTCATAGATGCTTCATCCCAGATTATTAGTGATGCTGCTTGTAGTAGCTTGGATGTCCCACTTTGTTTTGTGAAGCCACAAATATCCCCATCGTCTATTTTAAGTGGAATCTTGAACCTCGAGTGCGCGGTTCTCCCTCCGGGCATTATGGAAGCAGCCACACCAGAAGTGGCGGTTGCCACAGCAATCTTGCCTTGTCCGCGTATTGTTGCCAAGAGCGCCCTATAAAGAAAAGTTTTTCCTGTGCCTCCAGGTCCATCCACAAAGAATGTACCTCCTTTTTGGCTGTCAATTGTCGCTAGGATTTCGTCGTATGCCTTCCTCTGCTCGTAGTTTAGTTTTTTATGCAACGTTAAATCCTCGGGGTCCACCTCGATGGAGGTCTCCTCGTTGATCTCCCTCGGTGTGTCGTCTGTCGTCTCATGCTGTTGGTCGATTTTTGGAAGAGGAAATGATTCTATGTCTTTTCCCATGGAGTGCAACATGTCTCTGATATTTTTTAGAACCATCTGTTCGACTGTGTGTTTGCATTTGCAATTTCTGCTGTAGTCCTCTGACATTGCCTCAAGGTGTTTGTTCCAGAGGCTGCGTACGTCGCTAGGCTCGCAAAAAACCAAGATTGTCGCGAATAGCCTTCGTAGGGATGATGGCATTCTAAACAACTCCGCTTCTGTCATGCAGTCATCCAATGTGCTATCTGCCTCAATGAGACCTCTTTTTTCTGCAGCTTCTCGAAAGGTTGGCATTACTTGTCCATTGACTGTTTTTAGGTCTTCGAAGCTGGTGGCTCCAGTCACATGGTTTAGGAGGACTCGAAGATAGTATCGTTCTCCTTCAGCCGGGTGTGCTGAGACGATCCTGCCAACCTGGAACACTGTGGCTCGCTTCCTCTGTTGCCAAAACTTTCCTTGACTTTGCCAAGTAAAATGTTCCGGAAACTCTCTGTATAGTATGCCTCGTGCTTTTGCATATGTGCTGTTTGCTTCAAAGTACGCAGTCAACATTGATCTTTCTGTGCCTTCACGGTCGATAACATTCTGTATGGTTTCCATGCTATGATATGAAACCATGTGCTTATTTGGGAGATGCAGTTGCAGTTGCAATACTGGTGGGTGAATTTTGCTTAGTTCAAAGCCATATATTCTCCATAGTGCTTCAGGAGGTGTCACCCACCGTGCGTCTCTGTACTGCTTAATCTCGTCGATTTCTACTTCGTCTACTTTGTCTGTTACAGATACAGACGCCCGGTCATGACCCTTGTAGATGTACTTGAAGAGGTACTTTACGGCTTTAATGCTTGAGCATATCTCAACATTTATGTGGCAGTTGAACATCCTTAACAGATAGGGATTGTAAGGAACCACCCACCTGTTATCTAGTTCGCAATTTCGGACCGTTTCAGTCCGGCCGTCGTTGCGTCTCCTATATATCGGGTAGGAGTCCTTGCCTTGAATCGTAGTTTCGTTAAATGGCCTTGGATAATTGTTCTTGCATGATGGACGATTCTTTGTGCATGGACAAAGTTTATTCAATGCACCGCAAGGACCATGCATCATATGTTTGATTACCATTTTGTATAGCTCTGGGTACTTGTGCTTGTTAGGGAGCTCGGCGGAGATGATTCTGTCATACTGTTCTGGACATGTGTACTTGTATTTTCCAGTCATGATGAGCAAAAAGTGAGCATGGGGTAATCCCCTCTTTTGGAACTCTACAACATATGTATATGCCTGAACCTTTCCAAGAATTCCCTTCTCAAATAGTTCCTTCTTCATTTCTTGTAGCTTCGCCCTGAAAACACGAACGACAATGTCTGGGCGATCTTGTGGTGTTTGTCCAGTCTCTAGTTCACGTGTGATCTCTTCCCAGTTGGGGTTGCAGGTCATTGTTAGGAATACGTCTGGCTTTCCATATTTTCTAACTAAAGCCATAGCATCGAGATACCGACGAAGTCTATCTCGTGGCCCTCCAATAAATGATGAGGCAAGCACTCGTCGTTTTCCGACTGCATCTCCATTTTGCTCTCCAGCTTGAATGCTGTCTAGAAGGCCTTGGTATAGCTCCGCCCTTATTTTCTTTTGATTGTGCCAGATGTAGTCCAGTCTGGAACTTTCAAGCTTGATGTATGTATCTACAACAAATTGCTGGAAAAGCCGTCCGCCGTGCAAAATTGGGTTGAATATGCCTGGTCGTGTATGGAATTTATAGCAGTAGTATTCTCTCATGGTTACCCACAGGCCACTGACTGAATCTGAGCAAATATTGCAATATAAAAAGTTAGTTGCATAGGTATTAGTATATGAAAATTGTATTTTAAATATAATAGTATATGTTTTTTTTACCTGGGTCATCGTCATTAATGATATTATCAGCAGCAATATGTGCCTGTTGTGTTTCCCTCTTTGGGATTTTCCTATGCCAACCGAGTTCAGCTCTTGGAAAGAATAGAGGATATGACAACGGATCATAGCACCCATAATATGATCGAATGTTTTCTTTTTCGTTGTTGTTCCCATGTAATATTACATTTCTGTCATAAGTATCCCTTCTTTCATTTCCTTCAATCCACACTGCAGCTACCTCCGAATTGATTGGCTCGTTGTATGTTCTTTGGTCCAATCTGTAGTCAAGGTTCAAGATGAGTCTGTAGTCCTCAAGGTTTTCGGCTTGTCCCAAACTCCTGAACTGTTGAGAGTACGGGTTACCGCGTAGGATGTCTGTTAAAATTCGAATGACATGCTTGTCTTGCTCGTACATTTCCTCACGGCAAAGGCGGTATCGATGCTCTAAGCTTGGATCATCGTCGTAGAAGTATAGCTGCAGATGCTTAGGATCCGAGTGGCTGTTACCAAATGAGTGTATGTTGTGATATATCTAACCATGTGCTCGAAAGGTGTAAATACCGGCCGTTCGCATGTCAGTCGTGTCTTTGTCGAGTTGGCAGTATAGAGTAGTAAATGAGAAGTGGCCATTGAAAAATCTTATGTTTTGGCGAAAATGTCTTGCATCAGGGTCGTTGCTTGTCCAAAGTCTCATTAGCTCAGGTGGCGTATCTGGATTGGCTAGTCTTATCTGTCCTTTTTTGCAGCATAATCCCTCAGTTTCATACTTGAATTTGGTTGCATGGCATAATTTGCAATCTTCTTCTTCTTCGAGCACGTTTGTGCTTGTTGGTATGTTGCTGTAGACGAAATCATATGGATCAGGGTTGAGAGCTTCATCGTCTTCTATGATTTGAATTTCCACATCTCTGCCCCACTCTGGTTTGATATGCAGCATATTAAATTTAGTAAGTAGTGTTATAATGTTGCAGATTTATTTTAATTGTATTAAGCATACCTTCACCGGTGAACATGTATTCATCTTCGTCTGTGTCTTCTTCAAATATGACTCCATCATTACCTGTGTTGTAATTTTTGATTGTATATATGTATATATATATATATTTTTTTTTTTTGATTGTATATATGTATATACATATATATATGAGTAAGAACATTTATGAAATTGATAACCTTACCGTGATCCTCGTTGTAGATTGTTTTTGCTGCCGTATCTATTTCCTTAATCGTTGTTTCTTGCTCATATATGATTCCATCATCACCTGTTTAATTTTTTGTTGTTGTTATGTATATAAAATGTTTTTATATAAAATTATTAATATGTAATTTATAAACTTACCGTGATCATCATTGCAGAATGATTGTATTCGTCCATGCACTTCTTTGATTGTTTGAAGCATTGTGGTGGGGATGTCTGGCCACAGACCCACTTTACTGTGATCATCATTGCCTGATGATTGTGTTGGTGCATCGGTTTCTCTGATGCTTGGAAACATTGAGGACGGGATGTCTGTCCAGAATAGATGGTTAGTTGTACAGACGGATTTACATTTACTTGGAATGCGAGTATAAAATCAAGATTATTACCGTAAGTCATGACTTGTGGCTGCTCTAGAGCTTGATTGTTTTTGTCGCAGGTTTCCGTGATGGTTGCATCTTCTTGTGATGATACGTCAACAGTTTGCCTCCGTCTTCTCGAGAACTCTTCATTACGATGGTGTAGTAATGTTTGCCTTTTTCCTGCTGCCACATGATTCTTGTGTTTTACAGTAGATTTAGAAGTCCCAACCTCCTGTTCGGTTGCGACATATTCAGGGTTTTCCATTGCAATTGAATCTTTGCATGGTGTGCTGCGTTTCAGTTGACAATGAGCTACCATTTGTTCCTTTCTTGCTTTCTTTTGCTCTGGTTGCATATTTGCATATCTTTGTTTTTCTTGTGCGCTTTTGGCTGCCTTTTGTTCTGGTGTCTTTTCTGAATCTTTCTTTCGATGATAGGCTTCACGGCGTTTTTTGAGTTTCTCCTGCCACACTTCATCTGTCATGCGTGCATACCGCTCTCTATCTCTCTTTCTTCTTTTTTCCTTAGCATCCATGATTTGAGATTGTGGCCCAAATGTTTTCCTGCATGAGTGAAAGAAATATTTGTAATGCCATACATCATAATTAGAAAAATATAATGAAAATCCATATGAAGTATTGTTATTCCAAATCGCTGTTGATAAATTTATTGTTTTCATTGCAGGTACCAGTGTTCATAGACATGTATAAAAAATACCTGACTTGCCAAACAACTTAATTGAGCTGAAGGCAATTTGCACAAGGCGACGTGTGAAACTTACTGGTTGATTGTGAAATTGGAGCAGGTTGGCGACGGCGGTCGCCTCTGTAGCAGGTGGGCGGCGGCGCTGGGCCCGACGGTGTGGACGGCAGTAGCAGCAGAGGAGGCGAGGAGGAGCTGCGCACCTTAGTGGACGACGGACGGCGGTGGAGCAGCGGCGCCTGGGAATTTTTCTGTTTGATTGAACTGAAGACTCGAGATTGTGTAAGAATCACGTGAAGATAAGGTGTATTTGTAGTACCAGCGATACTGCCTACAAGCTCCAAGTAGGTTTCGGACTCCTGTAGGTATCCAAGTAGGATTCGGACTGTTTCATTGAGTATTTTTTGTGGGTGTTATTTTGAAACTGAGTCGGACAAGATTGAGACAGATTTGGGAGCTCGCCAGCACCAAGTTCTAGGAACAGTACTTTCGTATATCTTTGAATTGCCTACTGTCCGCATATTCTTCACGTCCAAACAGTCACAAAAACAAATTTTAACGAATTAAAAATTGAAGTTCTCATGTACCCATAGAAGTTGCTAAGATTAATAAATTTCTTGACTATTACTAACATAATTCAAGGAATCAGCCTGCACAAAATCATCAGTCAGGCGTGCTGGTCTACTTTGCCTGTCTCTGTGTTTCATCGGACGAAAAATTAAAACCTGCTCGACGTGCTATTTTGCAATACTTTTTTTATCCAATTTTTGCTAACATAATTCAAGGAATCAGCCTGCACAAAATCATCAGTCAGGCGTGCTGGTCTGCTTTGCCTGTCTGTGTGTTTCATCGGACGAAAAATTAAAACCTGCTCGACGTGCTATTTTGCAATACTTTTTTTATCCAATTTTTGCTAAACATCAGAAATAAGATTACACTGAGTATTTGTTTTATGAAAATTGGTCGCACCCTAACATTGTTCGTCACCACCTCGTTTCATTGGACGAAAAATTAAAACCTGCCTGACGTACCATTTTGCAATACTTTTTTAATCCAATTTTTTCTAAACATCAGAAATAAGATTACACTGAGTATTTGTTTCATGAAATTTGGTCGCACCCTAACATTCATGACCTAACAATTTCAGCTACACACTTTCATTTCATTGGATGAAAGAGTTTTTTTTTGTTGTTCAGAAATAATAAATATTTTTTATTTTGAGATGTTTTTAAAATTAAAAATTCGAGAATATTATTTAAAAGGGAATCATTTTTATGGTGATGAACATTATTTTTGAAATATTATATTTCACAATTTCAGGTTCACACTTTCATTTCATTGGATGAAGGATAATTTTTGTTGTTCAGAAATCACAATTTTTATAAATTTTGAGAAGGTGTTTTTAAAAATAAAAATTCGAGAATATTATTTAGAAGGGAATCATTTTTGTGGTGATGATCATTAATTTTGAAATACAAAAATTTATTTGTATTTCTTTGTGTTTTTTTTCTTTTGCATCCCAGAAGCA
Organism: Elymus sibiricus; assembly: GCA_039707655.1. Classification (NCBI taxonomy): domain Eukaryota; kingdom Viridiplantae; phylum Streptophyta; class Magnoliopsida; order Poales; family Poaceae; genus Elymus; species Elymus sibiricus. Next base: position 25,508,695 of record CM077667.1, read on the forward strand.
GTTAAGCAATCAACAATCTGAGACCCATATTTATGAAAATAAAATAATAAGAGCACTGCAACTGCTAGTAAACATCATGAAATTTCAACCAATACATAGGACCACCATCAAGATCAGAATACTGTTAAAGAGTACATGTCTAGATTTCATTATATGGTAGAAACTGAAAGTCATTTACAGCCAAATATTTGTAATTGACCCAACTGGTTTATTTGTTACGTATCTAGAACTACTACCAGAGATGCCAGCCAACAGAGAAGCTTCTTTCTTTAGAAATAGCACGCAAGTCCTGTTTGAGCAAATTGGAAGTTAGCACGATCAAGTAATCTATCTTGAAAAAAGAATTTGTTATTATGAAATCTTACGAATCGTACTATTTTACTTACCAGTTTTACATTGGATTTTCCTGATACAACTGATGAATTCAAGTACACCGGCAGGCATGTTATCTTCACTTTCATTGCCCTTGAATGTTAGCAGTTGGCCCAAAATAATTTTTCTGAGTTCATATCCATCCTGTACATTCATATTTGTTGTACACGCAGAACATTAGAATGAGATGTGTAATTATAATATTAATGATCTATACAGCTGTTATATTTACCTTTAAAATTGGCAAATGTGGTCTTTCATTTTCCCATGTGGACATGAACAGGGGAACAAGATAACCAGACAATTCCCTTTTATATAAGAATATATATGTTAGTAATTAAAATTCTGTACATATTCAAAACAACAAATACTTAATATGTACTATTCATCTCTTGAGAAATACCTGTTGTAAACCGGAATATCATCTAGGATTTTTTGATGCCATAGGAGAATATTCTCGTTCCATATAGACCCAGGGCATGCTTTTGCCATTGCTTTTGGTAAGTGTTCTGCAATCCATATAATTTTGCGCACATATTTTGCGGATGGATTCCATCGGTATATGGGATTAATTGGAGCAGGGTCCAAAATGTACACAGTTCTGGTATCTTTGTCCAATGTGAATAGAATGAAATCACTGTTGGATTGTACTGGAATATGGATCTGAAATAGGCTACATATTAGATGTAATAAAAAAATGTAGCCTAAAGTATACAAAAGTGCTCTTACCGTTTTGCATGTTGAAACATTATATTTTATACCAGGCCAATTACGAACAGAATTTGCTAGTTGTTCCACATCTAACTTCTTACGGAAGTCTGGGTGCCGTCCAAAATCAGTAGTCATCTATTATACAAAATAATTGATTAGAAAAGTGATTTTAAAATTAGAATATAGAAAAGAAAGTATATAATAAATATAAGAACATACCCAAAATTTCATGTCCAGATAATGTTTCGATATCGAATGTTTTGTTTTTTGTGCCGTTTGGATGTCATCAAACATAATCTTCCGTACAACCAAATTAAAGCAATCTTTGTCCATGGGTAAATCATCATTTAGCATTTCTTGTAGTTTTTTTAGAGTCAAGCTAATTGGATATGGCTTTGAACTTTGGATCCATACTTTCCTGATAATGATAAAATTAATAAAATAAAACATTAAGAAAATAAGTAAGATAATTTACAATTGCAAAACTAATTTGAAAGGACTTACTCTAAAATCTCGGTGTAATTGATTGATTTAATGAAGCTACAGAGTCCAGCTGTTAATTCATGTACGCTCATATTAGAAAGAATAGATATTAGTGATCTGTATTTATTTTCAACAGATAATGGGATTTTTTGCTTTGATTTTTTTATATCATCTAGGCTTTCTAATATTTGAACATCATCAGGATCTCCATTAGTGTCATCGTTACTTTCTTCAACGATTGTAGTCCTTGCTGCAATGTTTGTTTTCCAACATAATAGTATGCTGGCTAACTTAAACCTAAAAGAAGTAATCATTTCCTGTGCAACACAAACAATTATTAGTAAGTTATTTAAAAAATAATTTTTGTGAAATTAACATTCTTTTTAATTTTAAAAAGATTTATACCTGTGTAATTGGGTAGGATAGTGCACATCCGGTGAAATATTCCATAAATTTGACCATAAACAAACCACATGAAGAACTGTCTTTTTGAATTTTCTTTTGTAATTGTTCTGTGATCTTCCATTCAGTTAGATCAACGTCTTTCCAATTGTCTTTTACCAAGTTTTGACTTTTAAGAAAGTCCAAATGAAATTGTACTCCTCGTAGCTAAAAATAAAACAGTGGTCAGAAATGATACACATTAGCGAAGTATATTAAAAATGGTGTTGTAACTAACCGTATGAGCGAGATCATCTCGGTCAAAATTCCAGCACAATGAGTCCAGTACTTGAACCTCGCATTTTTTTGTGTTCACAACAGCTAAATACCAATGTGTGTTGTTGGCATTTATTGGAAGTTTAATCTGTAATATAGATAATTAGGAAAATAATAAATGAAAACGTATGAAACCTAGAACATGTAAATTATGAATATGGATATTACCATGTCATGCTGCATATATTCGATGACGGTCTCTGTCATGAAGGCACTATCTTTTTGTATTCCAAGTTCGCCATCTCGTTTAAATAGTGAGGTAACAAATGGACTCTCAAAATATACTTTATTATCATTCTGGAGATGTATTTGGTCCTTTATACAACATATATATGCATTGATCACCTATAATTTTTAAATTAAAAAAACATTATTAATACATATAAGTGATTAGAATCTTTTTCCTGTTTGAGTAAGGGTACTTACATCATCATTTACCCACTCATTTTCATTTAGCAGGCACATCAATTGATTTTGCAAGACACAACTTCCATCTATCTGAACGAGCAATTGTTTTGACAAAGATGATTCTATTGCTATATGAGCACATAGATCATGGTCGGTCAATGTATAGTCTGCATAAAATAAAATATTTTAAGTATATAAAATACGAAAGTATACATAATAAATAAACAAATACCTTGTGGGAGATAATCATATGTCTCATCAACTTTGATCCCTTTATTTAGATCTGGTTCCTTGACACCATGTAATGTTAAAACAGGAGTTAATGTCGAGCTAGACGGTGATGGAGGTGATGGCAATGGATCATGATCTATCTGATTATCTGATTCAGGCACAATTGATTCAAAACATTCAGAAACTGGATTAGATGCTGACATTGGTGATGGCTCCAAAACACCTGATTCAGTAATTTTTGCTTTTTTTGAAGGTCGGTTATCGAAATCCTCTGGAATGTTCATTTCAGCGATGTCATCTGTTTTCTGCAGTTACAACATAAATAAACTGCTTTAGAAAACCCACTTATAGGTATATATAAAGGTAGATGCAGTCGTAAAAAAGCAAACTGATACTTAAAAGCATGCTAATTATCAGTTTCAAATCTGAAAACTCTGCTACTGTGGCAAAAACAGCTCCCCAATTAAAGCTATATGTAAACATCAAAGGGAACTGTATGCATTTTGTGGTGTTGCTGGAGAGGATGTTGAGTGGCAGACCACTCCAATTACTGCTAGGCTTTCGGTCCCTAAAGCACACAATCGAGTCAAGAGGAGTGCTCATGGATGCATGTCATGATTTTTATTCTTGAAAAAATGTTATGAAGCATGGACAATAAAGTAGGGAACGCGGCGCCACCATGAGGCTGCAGTTCCTTCAGTTGTCAGCCCCACCGACGCATAATCTGCTTCAATCTATACTAAGCAATCAGTACACCTTGCCGAATCAACCATCATCAAATTTATTCAGTAATTGGCCTAGAAGATATATGATAGATTGCAGCATAATCTGTCCAGCCACAGTGCATGCAAAAAATCAAACAATACAGATAAAAACCTACTGCTCAGTTACCATCTCTAAATAAATCTCTAAAAAAACAAAAGCTTGATGGAAGGGGCAACAGCAGGGCTGTTTTTGAGGGAGGTTGAGGCATCACATACTTCTGTTGTAGCCACCGTTGGACTCACGGTGCTTCTCTGGACCAAGAATTCCGGCAAACTCGGTGCTGGTTCCTCCGGCGTACTCAAAGGCGAACTCGGTGCCAGTTCCTCCGGCGTACTCAATGGCGACATGATGCTGCAGATAAAAACCTACTGCTCAGTTACCATCTCTAAATAAATCTCTAAAAAAACAAAAGCTTGATGGAAGGGGCAACAGCTCAGCCCCAAATAAGCGTCGCAGTTTTGATCAAATTGGGGATAAGAGGTAGTAACACAGCAACACGAACCGACCAAATTATATATTACTACACTGTAATTTATCCACTGTAATTTAAGTTGAGTGCCATCCCTAATAATCAGCAAAAATCATCGTCAGGCATCAGCAAATAGCATACAAATTTTCTCCAATAGTTACATGCCTTTTCGTTTGGCAAATACTATCAAAAATCAGGAAACATTAACTAATCTACCATTGGAACATTGTAACATCACATAAATTAGAAGCAGAAGCAATAGACACTTTTGTAACATCACATAAATTAGAAGCTGAAGAAAATATGTATAACCAATCAAAGCAGCATACCCAGAATTCTTTCAAATTCTGCCAATGTGGTATTCTCAGGTAGTAAACAAAAGGAATGGCAAATGTGTTTAAGTTAAATCTTAGCCTCCTTCTGTTTCTATATCATTTAAGTGTGAATGGCAAGTCTGTTTAAAATTTAAACTTTAAATTAAAAACTGCAGCTCTTCGGAATGTTTGTGAACAAACCACGGTAACCGTTCGTCCATTACTAACTTGAAATTTCTCAACCAGCTCAGCTGTTAAAAATAAAAGCCTACAGTTCCAATCTCTAGGCACCTAAATCACAGAGCTACAGTTCCATCATACGCCAGAACCGAATGATACTGCAAAACAATACATAAATCACAGAGCTACAGTTCCATCATACGCCAGAACCAATAATACTCGATCACAGTAGCCAGTCTTTGAGTGCCACAAGATTTCATAATTGCTCAATAGCTCCAGCCAGATGATACTAAATCACAGTAGTCTGTCTTTCAAGAAGGTAAATGGAAACCACCAAATTTCAAAGGTACACGCAAACTACAATCAGCTACAGACCCTGCCAGTATCTGGAACCATTGACATACCTAGAGAACCCTATTAATTCAAGAATAGATTCTCAACACCTCATCAACACATGGCATCAAGCAGTTTCTGAATTTCTCAACAAACCAGATAGGCTGGCTAAGATACATATCTAATCAGGCTAAGAGTACACCAGATGGGATGCTCATGCTTGATTTTTCGACTCATCATCTCCACTACATATGCTGGCATCAAAACTAACTATTTGTGCCCCACGATGAGATTACTGAGAATTGCACGAGCAGATTAGATGTCACTACGCATAATTCACAGCAAACAGCAGCTGCACATCACGCAGGTCAAAAATAGAAGCAGAAGCAATTGACACTTTGTAGCATCACATAATAATCAGGCATACGCCCATGTTCATCACCGACCAGGAGGATCCAAACAAGCTCGTCTTCTTCTACCAGGGTTCAGGGATGCAGCTTGGCATCAGATATAGTACGTACCTCAGGTCAGACGAAGTCCTGGTGGATGGTGAAGCACGTGCAGACGGATCTCCGGCGAAATCGACAGTATACAGGAACGACGATGTTGCAAACTTGCGGCACAGCGATGTCGGGCAGGAAACTTGCGATGCAATCTAATTGCAGTCCAGGGGTTCCTTTTTATGGCATCAATTTCAGCGTAGCGGACGCCCCGTGCTCCTGTACATCTCCTCCTCGTACTGAACTACAAGTCGAAGGCCACATGGACTCCTCCCCAAGTCCGAGTTCGAGATGGATGAAGGCTCGGCAACGTTGGAACAGGCGAGGCTGGGGCGTGATGACGTTGGTCTGCCGAGGTGGCTCGGGCGGACGGAGGTGGCTGTGGCTCACAGCTTTGGAGGTGGCCGAGGATGGATGTGCAACACGTGAAGGAGAAAGAAGCGCGGAGGAGCTGCTGGAGATGGCCTCGGCCATGGCAGAAAGGAAAGGCGAGGAGGCAGACCGGCATAGGACGATGGGGTCGCGAGCAGAGGAGGGGGCCTGGAAGCAGCGGGGAGGAGAGGCCGGTCGAGGGGAAGGAGAGAGGCCAAGGCGGCGTGGCTTCCCTGCCTCGCCGGAGCGAGGGGGGATGGCGACGGCGCGGCAGCGCTCGGGCAGGCGGGTCGCCGGCGGGGCACTCCGGCGGGGTCGCGAGGTAGGGCTGGAGGGAGTGCGGCAGGTTGGGGCGGACGGGCGTCGGGGAAGCTCCTGCGGGCGGCGGGGTGGCGGTGCCGCTCAGCATCCCCCACATCACGCGCACGTCCTCCGCCGGCGGCGGCCACCACGGCGCCTCCCCTGCCAGCCAGCGCCTCGCCGCTCCAGCACCCACCGGCGGCGGCCACCACGGCGCCTCGGCCCGGCGAGGATGGCCCGGCGACGACGGAACGGCGAAATCGCCGTCGCTGTCGCAGGAGGAGAAATGGATAGGATCTGAGGACGGGGAGGGAAATTGAAATGAGTTCAGGGTGTTTTCTGCAAAACTGAAACGTTTATACAGACCCACTAAACCAGGGACTGCGGGTTGATTTCCTAAAACGCCTCGACGATGACGGACGACCAGATACGCAATTCTCTTTATTATTAGGTAAAGATAAAGATAGATATAGATATAGATATAGATGTATAGATTTTACCTAGGAGGGAGGACTAGGTCGTGAGAGGACTATGTCATTTTATCTTTTTTGTTTTATGAGATTTTAACTTGGTATGGTTAAGATGATGATGATGAGTTGTTAGATGAGTAAGATGATGATGAGTTATATGACATATATTTGATTAAAGTGGATGGATGCAAGTGATCATGTTGAATTAGAGGAAAAAATTAAATGGAAAACACAAAATGAAAAGAAAAAAAAATGAAGCCTCAACCTTTAGTCCCGGTTGGTACTACCAACCGGGACCAAAGGTCCCCATGCCCTGGTGCGCTCTGCCGCCTACGTGGCCAGGGTTTAGTCCCGGTTCGTAAGCAACCGGGACTAAAGCCTTAGACCCTTTAGTCTCTATACTTTAGTCCCGGTTGGGGAACCGGGACTAAAGGCCCTTCCCAACCGGGACTAATGGACTGTTTTCTACTAGTGAAAAGAGCCTACACCACAGCCCGCACTTACTTAATCGAGCAATTAAACAGAGCCGGTTGACCTAAACATTACTCTAACAAAAGACCAACGCTCTAAACAACGACTAACGTTCCTCCTGACGCTCGCCGATCTTCGCCGCATCCTCCATGACCAGCTCGCGCTCGACGACCTCCAGGGGAAGGGGCTCCATGTCATCCATCGCCACATACTCTGCAAGCATCTCGCCGTCCGCGTCCGCCATCTCTTTGGAAAAGGCCGCCACGAGTTTCGCGTGGCCGACCGCGGTCCAGGCATTGATGGCCTCCATCTTGGCAAGGGAGGCTGCCGACGAACGAACGGCTGCCCGAGCGCTCTCGGTGATTTCCAACTCTTCGGACGTAGGTTGCCGACCGTTGTCAGAGAAGGCCATTGCTATTTTTGTGGTGACCGCCACGAGCTGGGCGTGGGCGGCATCGGCATAGGCATGGGCAGCCACCATTAGGGCTACGGCGACCGCTGAGGAACGGACAGCCGTTGTGCCGTTCTCGGCATTTGCTATCCCGGTCGTGGATGTTGCTGCCGCCATCTCACATGCAGTAGCTACCCTTTCGGCGGCCGCAGCCGCCCTGTTGGAGAGTGCGGCCGCGCTCAAGGATGTTGCGAGCGCGTTCATGGATGATGCAGCCGTGCTCGGGCCGGAGTGGGTCGCCGAAGTTGCCCTCATGACGCGGATCCACGTCCCCATCTTTCACCGGCGACGCTTGAACAGTACAGTGGTCTTGAAAAACAAGTGTGACTGTGTGGTTGAATGCGCCAACGGTGGACTGAAGCTTCTGGCCTAAGCCACATATGAGGATTGGCCCAAGATATTTTCATACCACATCACACACGTTTCATGATCAAGAACTGTTTGCGATGCATTTGATTTTCAAACTGCTTTGAGACTAAAAATGAAGTTACATTGACAATTGAAGGTGTTTGGATGGCAATAACATTTATCTGCAGTGAACTTGCAACTATCAGACTGTGTGTTAAATATGGAATAATTCAGGGATGTTTAGGCCCTTTAAAACATTTAAAGAGTTTTTTGGACATTTCATGTGCATAGTTCAAATTTGAACTACACTTTATTAAGCACATACTAGAGGGCACCTGAATGGGTTGAAAATCAACTATTTGTCACTGGATACATGTTTTGGTCCCATGCAAGAAATGAAAATTAAACGAATTCCAAACCTCACGGTATTTTGGCTCGGCCATAGACTTTGATAAGCAGTGTTTTCAAATTCCAGTAATTCCAAATATCGTGAGAAATTCATGAAACTTGGCATGGTGTGATGTCATGGCGCATGTGTGCTATGGTAAAAACAATGCCTAGTTTGGGACAAGTTTTGGCACAAACCTCTTACAAACCAAAGATTCTCACAAGAAGTCATGTGGTTCCGGTAGGGACAGTTCACATTTCATGTGCGAAACAACATCTGATGTCGCTTCTCGCCTTTAATTTATTTCTAGAGTCTCCATAGAGTAACGTGAATGTGTCGTGCGAATCAGTGGAGTCTTACAGATTTCGTTTGGCCTTTTAAGTACATTAATTAATTGAGTTTTCTAGGCATTCAATTAATGTGCATATATATAATTCAAATTTGAACTACAATAACTGCATGGTCCAGCTCATGAAAATACGTCGAAAAACCATATACGTTTCACTGGCTGCATGTTTAGGTCCCACACAATAAATGGGAATGAATTTCGAACATATATATCTATGGCACGAGGCTCGACCGCAAACATCTGGAAACTTAATTTTTAAATTCATGTAAATACAAACCTCGACAGAAATTCATGAAATTTGGGCATGGTGCCATCAATTGCCCTATTGTGTGTGTTGTGGTAATAAAAATTGCCCAATTTTGGACAAGTTTTGGCACAAAGCCTCTTACAAACTGAAGGTTCTCACAAGAAAGTCGTGTGTTCCAATAGGGAAAGTTCACATTTTATGTGCGAAACAACATCCATTGTCTCTTGTGGCCTGCATTTATTTCTGGAGTCACCCACAGAGCAACTTTTTGAGAGTCATGCTAAACTATGAATTTTTCCAGGGTTCGTGAAACCTGTTTAACACATTAATTGAGTTTTCTAGTCGTTTAATGTGCATAATTCAAATTTGAACTACAATCACAAGGTCCAACACATGAAAAATAGGTTGGAAAAAATATGCCTTTCCATGGATGCATGTTTAATTAGGTCCCACACAACAAATGGGAATGAATTTCTAATATCTCATTGACTGTTTGCTCGGCCGCAACCATTGAGATGCTTGGTTTTCAAATTCCCGTAAATCCAGAACTCGTTAGAAATTCATGAAACTTGGCATGGTGTCGTGACAAGGGCACACATATGCCGTGGTAAAAAATCTGTCCAAATTGGACATGTTCTTGCACAACCCCCTTACAAATCGGAGCTCCTCACAAGAAGCTTTGTGGTTTCGATAGGGAACATTATATATGCATGCCACATATGCGGGCGAAAATACATCTGATGCCTCTTCTCTCCTTGATTTTCTTTATATAAACAACATAGACATATGTACGTCTGAAGTGCAAAAATATGATTAAATAAGGGATCATCTGGCTTTTAAATACATTAATTGAGTTTTCGATGCATTCTTTAATGTGCATAATTCAAATTTGATCTACAATCACAAGGTCCGTGGCGGCAAAATGGGTTGAAAAATCATATATGCGTCCTTGGATGTATGTGTTAGGTCACATGCAAGAAATGAGAACGATTTTCAAACATCTAAGCATGTTGGCTCGGCCACAAATATCGAAAAACTTGGTTTCCAAATTCTCGTAAATCCAAAACTCTGTTAGAAATTCATGAAACATGGGATGGTGTCATGTGAAGGCACACATATTCCGTGGTAAAAAATACCAAGTTGGCAATGTTTTGTAAGAAGCCTCTTACAAACATGAGGTTCTCATACAACAATAAGCTACGTCCAGTGTTCCGATAGGGAACACATATATATGCATGCCACATCTACGGGTGAAAAATAACATCCGATGCATCTTCTCTCCTTGATTTTTTCCTAGAAACAACATAAAGCACTAGGTGTGTACTGCAAACATATTAAATTATTAACGGTTTGTATGGCTTTCTTATACATTAATTGAGTTTTATGTGCATTTAATGTACATAATTCAAATATAAACTACAGTCACAAGGTCTATGTTGGGCAGGCCTCATCATATAAAGCATAAATATGTTGTGCTATTTTTAGTGTCCACTTTGAGAGAAAGAGCAAGCATTATTAATAGTCAACAAAGGCATTTTGGAACAAAAATCTGTCACGTTACCATCGCAAACGGGCGTATTATTTATAATTCGTGGATGTTCTACAGACCTTACGTGTGGGCCACGTGTCGCTATCTGTATTGACAAGGAGGTAGCGTGCGGACAGACGTTTGAGTACACGGGTGGCGTGCAAGCAGTGTCCTGCGCACGCTCATCGGGGTGGCGTGTCCTTTGCCAGTCGTCAACGACGTTTCAGACTGAATACCCGTATGCAAACCGAGGGCAATTGTTCCTTCCCTACTAAGCCAAGCGAAAATCTGGCGCGAAGGAATTTTTTCATTGCGTCATCGCAAACGGTTGTGAATGATGACCCGTGTGCCCTTCCCGGTGCTACAACTTCTACTGTTGCTAACTGCTGAGGTTGCCATGTATGCAAAAAAAAAATCTGATGTGGGGTGGTAATTAAGGAGAGATATGAGTTTGGTGACCACATGAAGAAACAATGCCAGGCGCGTGAACGTTGGCAAAACACTTAAATGAAAGAAACTCACCAATCCATGCAAGAGTTTAGTTGCTAAATCATTAAATGAAGGGACCTTAGCTACAATGCATCGTGGACTTGAGTTGCTAAGACATTTAATACACTAAGCACCCCATGTAAGCACCGATCGATGTGTTGGCAGCAGGAATCAGGTAAGATTCGAATCTGTCATATTGGGTAAATTTTCATTTGTCAAATTGGAAACACTGAGATTTGTCCAATTTTGCAGGAACAAAATCACTATTACGGTGCAATTTTGCAAGTGAAATTCAGTAAACATAGATTTCATTCATAGATAGCTGAATCGGACAAACTTTTCCCCATTTGTTGCCAACGACGTACTGAAATAGCTAGTTCAACTATATATATACTAGCTAATTTAAAGTACGTGGTACAGTTCAACCATATCTATAGTTAGATGAACTGAGCAAAATAGCCCCTAAATACTACTCCGGAGGGACTTCGTGCTACTGCCAGCAGCCTTCTCCTCTGTCGAGCGCGTTCAGTAAGAGGCTGGAGGAGTTGAATTCATCGGCTGCCGCCGCTGCCCTCCGCCGCTCCTGACACGCCTCCTCGAAGTGGCGGGACTCAGCGTAGATCTCCTCATTCCGCGCCATAGCTGCGGCGTCTGCTGCGGCCACGACGGCGGTGAGCCTCTGTGCGTGCTCGACCTGGTGCTCCTCCTCCTCATGTAGGAAGTTGATGTAGTGCGCTAGGCCACTGACGCAAAAGACAAGAGGCTGTGCTTCGGCGGTGGCCTCCTCCTCCTGCCTTCGGGCCGTGGTGGTGGAGTGGGTGATGGCCCCGGCGGCTGACCGTGGGGTGGCTGCGAAGGTGGACGCTGGTGTGGTGGCGGCCAAGGAGGTAGCTGGTGGGGTGGCGAAAACGGCGGCCGGCGATGGGGTGGGGGCGACGGCGGTCGCTGGCAGCAGCTGCCTTCGGGCAAATGTGGAGGAGCGTGTGGTGGGTGCCGTGCGCACAGCCAACAAGGACGCCACACGCACTACACGCTTCCGGTAACTGCGCCGCCGACGTGGTGCAGCCTCCCAGCTGGAGCTGCCCTCTGGCGGGGTGGCGGAGCGACGACAACGGACAGGTGCCATTGGCGATTGGGGGAGAAGCAAACTTGGGAAGCTACGGGCAGGGAGGGGATGAATGCGATGTGGAGAGGCCGGCCGTGAGGGTTTATAAAGCAGGCGGCCAAGGCGAGCGGGGTGGGAAGCTTGCGCGCATTCATGCGCAGGAACGGGAAGCTTGCGCGCGTTCCTGCGCGGTTTCGCGGGAACGGGATGCCCAAAAGAAATGATGTGTGCTCCCGAAGCATCGCGGGAACGGGCATTTCGGCGCGCCGGGCGGGAAACTTGCGCGCTCCCGAAGCGTGCACCGGAATCCTCGTGCGGCAACGCGGTGACAACACCGGACAGAGGTTGGAGAAATGACAAGTACGCAGACGGTTAATAATAATCAACCGTTTGCGTTTTATTACAAAGCAAACGGTCGTTTTGTATGCACCGCCGCGAATGAATGTACGCATGAGGCGGTTGATGCGGCCTCGGCGCGCTGTGCTCGCATCCGTGCGCGCCCGACCGCTCTGCTGGCGTCCACGTGCGAACGATCAGGCACGTTCGGGGAGCCATATGCTAGCAGTTGCGCCGCTCCCGGCGCCACAATGCAGTTAAGCGCTGCAAAAACTGCCATGCGGTTGATGCGGCCATTTACCTTCTTCTCTTCCACCTTCCGATCGCGCCACACAACCCAAGAAGCACACCCACGACGACAAATAATATAGAGAGGATGCACATCTCTTCATCGCTTCAACCTTCCCGTGCGGATCCAATGGCGGCTACCGGCGCCGAGCAGCAGTTCGCCACTATTGTCAAAGTGGACACACACAGCAGGAAGACGGACCTCTCGGTGGTGTACACCAATGACCCGGTCGTGGTGGTGAACTCCATCAACACGTTGGAGCAGCTGCTTGCTGAGGATGACAAGTACAAAGTGGTCGGCTTCGACCTCGAGTATACCGGCGATCGTGCCGGGCATGATCAGAAGGTTGCCATCGCCCAGTTGTGCGTGTGCCATCACGTGCTCATCTACCACTACTGCCTGGCCACAAGGCCTTGCGAGCGTTTCGCCAGGTTTTTCAACAGCCCCGACTACAGGTTCGCAATGGTGGACACCACCAACGATCTAAAGGTGCTCAAGACTTCGGGCTTCTCATGCCAGAAGCTTGTCAACATCCAAGGTCAGTACAGGGTCTGGGGGGCGAGAAGAAGAAGCAGAAGGACTCCCTGGTTGACCTCGCCGCGACCATCATCGACCCCTACTACAGAGACATGAAGGCTGAGTGCCGCAAGGACAAGAATGCCTGGCACACGGCCTGGGTGGACGAACTGGATGAAGAACACATCAAGTACGCGGCCAAGGACGCGTACACCATCTATGAGATGTACAGGAGGATCATTGACATGAGGAAGTGCCTCCTTCCTGCAGACGGCGAGGGATAGCCACAAGCAGAGCAGCAGTGTCGGCAACATCGTCAGAAGAACAGTTTGATTTGGCGATCGTCTACTTCTTGTAAATTTATATTGAGGAATGTACATGTGTTGTGTAGTCGCTTATGGAACTGTATGTTCAAGTTGGTTATACAACAATAATGTTGGTGTTCTATAGACAGAGCATATAGATGTTGTGCAAACAGAGCAAATCACATCTCATACAATTATTAGCAGCAATCGTGTGCCCACAACATACATAGGTAGTCAGGATGAATCGTTTGGGTTATTATTGGTCTTCCCACACATCTCTGATGAATGAACTATTTGCCGGGTACCCACAAGACAAACGGTTGTCAGGATGAACCGTTTGGGTTATTATTGGTCTTCACACACAATTCTGATGAATGAACTATTTGTCGGGTATCACACACGCCTTCTTAGGCTAACTCGTTTGTGTTCTGTTGGATCAGCGCAAACAGTTTGTCCGAGTGAACTGTATGCCGCACTATGCACACGTATATAGTTTCTTAACCGTTTCTGTTATCTTCCACAATCACAAACAGTTCATAAGAACAAACTGAATGCAATGCATCACACACGCAACTTTTTTTTGAACCGTATTTGCTTGTTCCTTCATCGCGCACGGTTTTCGTCATTGGAGGAGGAGCTTGAACTATACCGTTTGTGATTGATGGATCGCACACAGTTTCGTCGAAGGGTCTCTGATTGATGTGTCACGTTAGCAACATCCTGCAGTAGTGAATGGATAAAGCCCTAAATAGGTCCTCTTTATACGAGCTGGCCTCTTCTTCGGGACGCCCGGTTAAAAGAACTGCCAAGAGACATGGTGTGCTCATTAGCTCATATATAATATGTATATGGAACTATGAGTTCAGAGTCACACTTACCAAATATACCACCGTTCAATCTCTGATTTTCTTTATGGGCACAGGCCAGCTGGGTTTTTAAATACTCGATTTCACCGGCCTGTCGTTGATTCTCTGTCTGAAGTTTTTTCTTTTCCTCAAGATTCCGGGTCCGTACTCGATGGCCGGCCTCGAATTGCGATTCTGCATACCTTTGTGACTCACTCGCCGCATTCAGATCTTTTTGTAGTTGACCCGTGGATTCGGCTGCTATAAAGCAACACCTAATTAGATATTGATGCCTTGAGCACTTACGTATCACTCGAAGCTGCTACTTACCATGCACTTCCCTAGTAAAAAAAATCACTCCTTCTAGCTCGGACTTTGCAGCTTCTAGCTGTGTCCAGCTGGTGTCAAGGTCTTCAGACAGTTTGTCATTTTGCTCCCTTGCGGCCTATGAAAGGTAACAAGCGGATATTGTTAGACCCTTAATATGGTCATCTTGCCCACATTAAGGCTCGGGGGCTACCGGATTGGGATTCATATCCGGTCACTGAAATTATCACTTACCCGAAAATTATCTTGCATAATATTGGTGATACCTTCAAGTCCTAATCGGGCAGCACCAAGATGCATATCCATTGAATCAAGAGCATTAATCTCATGATCGGTTAATGTGGGGTGGCGTAGTGATCCCTTCCGACGTCGGTGGTTCAACGCACTTTCTATCTCCGAATTAGTGGCAGAAACATCACCAGCCTCTTCTGGAGGCTGGTCCGTGGCAGGGGCTCCCGCATTACCACCTGCGGATGTAGGACGCCGTTATTCAAAGTCGTCACCTTGAACCCGCCCGTTGTCTTCGGGCATTGGGGTTGTGTTCGGCTCCTATAATCGGACGATCAATACCGCAAAAATTCATAAGTAGTGGCAAGCAGCGATCGACTTGTAAAAAGTTTGAGTAATTACCTTTTGAGGGGAGGAGCACTCGAAGTAGCTCCTCTGGTGGCTCCGCGCTTGACAACCCCTTGTGTGGGCTCTGCTGGAGGCACATTGTCCTGTGTTCGGCGTGCGCTATGGCGGCCCTTGGGAACGGGGAGAGATGCCTCTGAAGCAATAGGAGGTGGACGCCTTTTTCGGGTAGGAGTCTTCTTCTTACCTCCGTTTTGGGAGAAAAAATATCTTCGGGTGATCGACCACGATGGCAATCGTAGAGCCAACAAGACTCTCTTGGTAAAAAACTCCGTCCTAAAAAATGATCGAAGTGTTCGGATCATCGTGAAATCCTGGTTTGTCGTCTCGAGAATAACTCTCGGGTTGAGGGGAGGGATAGTTGATTGTCTCGATCCAATGCCTCCAGTCCTGTTCGGCAAAATTCCAATAGATTTATTTAGTCGAAAACTAGTATGAAAATGACTAAAGTGAGGGAATAGGATTGCACTCGCCCATTCGACAGGATTGTGGTTCGAATATCCGTCCCTGACGTTCAAGTTAATAAACCTGTCTTTTTCTCCTTTAAAGAGATCGGCCAGTATGGCGGGCATAGCTTCTTGGTTGGCAGGACCTTCCCGCTTATAGCGGGTCGCGTCATTTGAGCCATTATAACACAACAAAGGGTGCATCCTTTGTTGGAGGGGTTGGACGCATCGCCTGATGGCCGTGGACATCACTTCAATGATGGTCAGTCCGCAGTGTGCTAATAGCCTCACCTTGGCGACCAGTCGTCTAACTTCGTCACTGTCCTCTTGGCGAGAACTTCTCGGGCGCCAGTTGAAACGCTTCTTCAAAGGAGCAGGGGAGAATTCGGGAAGACCCCGCCGAGCTGGCTTGAATAAGGGGACATCCTCAATATAAAACCACTCTGAGGTCCACTCCCCGGGGTCCTTTTTCGGACTACCCACAGGGTATCCCGACCCGACTATGCGACACACTTCAGCCCCATCAACTTCTAGAATTGACCCCTCGTGAGTACGGGGAACAAGGCAGAAGAATTTCCTCCACAGTTCGAAGTGGGCTTCGTAACCCAAAAACATCTCACATAGGGCAACGAAACCCGCAATATGGAGAATAGATCCAGGGGTGAGGTAGTGGAGTTGGATCGCATAAAATTCTAATAAGCCCCTTATTAAAGGATGGATAGGAAAGCTCAAACATCGTGAAAGGAAGGGAACAAAGCATACCCTCTCCTCCTTGCGAGGAGAGGGAGATTTCTCCACGAAAGCTTCACCATTTGCGGAAGTCAATCCAGAACGGAAAGGCATCGGATCTGAAGAGGGAAGGTATCCCTGAACATCTAGGTTACGCATGCGGAGAAGGGAAACTGAGCAGCCCCCTAGTCGCCTGGGAGAGGACCATGAGGACATGAGGAGGAACCTGGGATGTTTGCCATGATTCTATGGTGTTTTGCTCGATGAAGGGGAGGCACGACGGATTACTCGATGGTCGTCAACCTTAATTAAATAGATGGTTCACCCCAGATCCTTGAGGGCCATTTTCGGAATTAACTGTTCCCGATTGGCACACAAGAATCGAGGAGTCGCAGGAAGACCGAGAGTTGTGGGCCCAATGACGCTCTAACGTTCGGAAATGCGCTAGAGGAATTGGAGTTGGCCGAACTATAAAGGGAGAACTGGCCCCGCAAGCCGAAGACTTTGGACGTGCAAATGCTGAGATGTTACTGCGGCATTGGAGGCTAGTTCGGGGGCTACTGAGGGAGTCCGGGATTAAGGGGTCCTCGGGCTGCCGGCCTATCTCTGCGGGTCTTACAGTGGGCCGCCTTATGATTGTCAATGAAGGTCCGGGCACCATAACCAAGGCGGAATCTCACAGGACATGACGTGTACTCCAAGTACGAGAAGATGGGTTCGGCATATTCCTTTCCTGATGCAACTGACATTGTGTAACCCTAGATCCCCCTGGTGACTATATAAACTAGAGCGTTTTAGTCTGTAGGCCAGGTTAAGCTCATTACTCTTAGGGTTTAGACCACATCATACGATCTCGAGGTAGATCAACTTTGTACTCGATACCCCATATTCAATACAATCTAAGCATGATGTAGGGTTTTACCTTCATTAAGAGGGCCCGAACCTGGGTAAATATCGTCTCCCTTGTCTCCTGTAATCCATCAATCCAAGATCCACAGTTCGGGACCCCCTACCCGAGATCTACCGGTTTTGACACCGACAATAGGTGCAGGCAGGAGTCGGCCTATTTTCTTATGGACGTGATGCCTATATACACATGATCATTGCCGTGAATATCACATAACTATGCACTTTTCTATCAAATGCCCAACAGTAATTTGTCTACCCACCGTATGCTTACTTTCATGAGAGATGCCACTAGGGAAAACTATGGCCCCCGGGTCTATTCACTTATAAGTTTACAAACGCTACAATACCTTGTTGTCATTTATTACTTTTTATTTTATTTTGTAGTTTACAATTATCTACTACCAACCACGCTACTTACAAGCTTGCTAATAACGAGTCCAAGGGGATTGACAACCCTCTTGCTCGCGTTGGGTTGAAGTCTTTGCTCCTTTGTGTGTAGTCGCTGAAGACGGGGGTTGGTTGTTACTCATATTGGTTCGATAAAACTTGGTTCTCTATTGAGGGAAATACTTACCTATATTGTGGTGCATCACCCATTCTCTTCACGGAAAACCCAACGCAGATCACAAGGATCATGAGCTAGCCGTAGGACCTGACAAATAAAATGCAGGAGATGCATATGCATGCCCTCATCTAGCAACACTTGGTGGAACACCACCGGTTGGACCACTAGTACTGTGGTTAGCGTACAAATTTATCAGCATGCCATATTGTGGTGCTCCACGGGGTGTGAAGAGCGCGGATGAATTGAGAGGTATAACCCCATGCTGCATATTACTAACATTATTATTTGAAATTGAGGGCTGCCTGTTTCTATCTTTCTCAGAATGCAACACTGATTGT
The DNA here is from genome assembly GCA_039707655.1 of Elymus sibiricus. Taxonomy (NCBI): domain Eukaryota; kingdom Viridiplantae; phylum Streptophyta; class Magnoliopsida; order Poales; family Poaceae; genus Elymus; species Elymus sibiricus. The sequence continues at coordinate 25,526,934 of CM077667.1, forward strand.
TGTACAGAGTTACGAACTTGCATCGTTTCAAACAGATTTCTTACATAACAGGACACCATGTCATCTATTGTGACGCCCCGACTTAATCGTGCACTAATCATACACGCAAATGCACACGATCAAGCCTAGGGACTCACGGGAAGATATCACAACACAACACCAGACACAATTAAAATAATACAAGCTTTATATTACAAGCCAGGGGCCTCGAGGGCTCGAATACAAAAGCTTGAGTTAGACAAGCATCAGCGGAAGCCAAAGTATCTGAGTACAGACACAAAGTTAAACAAGATGCCTAAGAAGGCGAAAACAAACAACAGCTCTGAACGAAAGAGGCGAGGCCTCCTGCCTGGGAGCCTCCTAAACTACTCCTGGTCGGCGGGGATCTTCAAGTCATAGCAGACCCCTCCGGGGATCTCCTGCTCCTGGGCTCCATCGCCTGATGTATCACCAATTGGGTACGGGGGAAAAAAGATAGCAAAGCAACCGTGAGTACTCATCCAAAGTACTCGCAAGATTGACATCAGAACTATACTAATTATGCATTGGTATCAAGTGAAAAGGCTGTATCTGTGGACTGTATAGCAGCAAAGCCAGAATAGAGAGAAAGGCCTAGCCTATCGAAGACTAGCATCTTCAGCGGTCTTGCAGCATTAGAAGAGAGCAGATTAGCATATTATAAATATCAAGCATGTTGAAGCAAAGCCCAGAGATCCTTCCTCGACTCCCTGCGAGAAAGCGATCCCGGAGCTCCCAATTAATCACAAGTCTTCAGTTCAAGTAGTAATAGATCCGGATACAACACTGAGCGTCCTGTTACCGTGGACACGGCTATTCGAATAGATAACTTCCCTGCAGGGGTGCACTACTGTTACCCAACACGCTCGATTAACTCCGGCCGGACACACTTTTCCGGGTCATGCCCGGCCTCGGCTGATCGACACACCGCAGCCCTACCTAGAGCTAAGCAGAGAGGTCCCCGCCGGTCTACATCCTAAGCGCTCAGGGATCTTGGGCCCGTCCCCCTTTGCACTCCGGGTCGTTGCGCGCAGGGCGATCCAGGCACCACCTCTGTCATGGATGGCGCCGACCCGGCCCGGCCGCAATGCTGAACTGGACGTCTGTCAGAGCTTTCGGCTGATACATACGGTGTAGAGGGCCCCATTAAACCATTATCCCACGTGGTGGTAGTGCGAAATGGGCACGACGACCCACTCAGATCAATACCCAAATCCGTTAAGCTCGATTAGTATTGCTCGCTCGCCCAACACGTTCGATTAACTCCGGCCGCACACCCTTGTTCCTGGTGATGTCCGGCCTCGGGTGATCGACACGTTGCGGGCGAGCCCGACTATACATTTCACCGCGGGTACCTCTCGAGGTAGACCCGCCTGTAACAAAGGCCAAAGTAACTGTGTGTCCAAGTATCGAGGAGGAGTCCGAGGAATCACCCTCGATGGATTCCACTCGATGTCATCCGTCAAGGAGAACCAGGAGGAATCACCCTCGATGACTTCCACTCGGGGAGTTGCACGACGTCAGCTTTATCGGAAGTGATGAAAGAGGAATCACCCTCGATAACACACATCCGGTTAGCTATTCTACAGAGGCACCATCGGAAGTGAGCTAAGAGGTATCACCCTCGGCACTCGATGCCAGCTCTGCAGTGTCGGGCAATTTAGGGGGTGTGTGGTGATGTGCTGTCTTCAGTCCAGCTGTCTTCAGTCCAGCCGATCATATTGATCGGGACACAGTTACTAAAGCGGAGCAACTACAGCAAGGGAGAGGGGTCACAGATGGTTGTCCATCCAACCTATACTAAGCAGTTTAGGATAACAGGCAGGTATCAATAGCAGTTTACAAAATAGGCTATGCATCAGAATTGGGATCAAACAAATGCAGTAGCAAATTCTAATGCAAGCAGGAGGGAGAAAGAATAGGTGATATAGGCATGCTCAAGGAGGTTTTGCTTGCCTGGTTGCTCTGCGGCAAAGGCGGGGTCGTCTGACGGCTGGTCGTCGGGGAGGTAGTCGTACTCTGAAGCAGCGGCGTCGGCGGGCACCAGGTCTAACGAGAGAGAAGGGGGAGAGGAAACAATAAATCCACGGCAAAATACAATCACTATGCATGACATGCCTAAGATGACATGCAGATGGGTGCTACTGCCTATCTATATGATTTAGATAACTCTTGGGAATTAATAAAAATTTAATTGGATTTGTTTTATTAAAGTGGTGCACTATTCATCTACTGCAGCAAGCTCGAGATCATGTACCGGATAATTTTCCTCGTGAGGACGCAATTGACGAGAGCCATAAGCAACTACTCTGCGTTCTTGCATTAGGACACAGCCTAATCCTTGACGAGATGCATCACAGTAAATCTCGAAGTCCTTTTGAGAATCCGGGGGTGCTAACACTGGGGGAGATGTCAACTTATCTTTAAGCATCTGAAAGCTTTCTTGACATTTTTCTGTCCATTCAAATTTAACACCTTTGTGGAGCAGGTCAGTCAATGGCTTGGCAATCTTCGAGAAGTTCTCAACGAATCGGCGACAATAACTTGCAAGGCCAAGAAAACTTCTGATTTGCTTGACGTTCTTCGGAGGAGTCCAGTCAAGAATGGCTTGAACTCGTTCTGGGTTAACAGCAATGCCATCTTTGGAAATCACGTGACCGAGATAAGTCACTTCAGATAACCAGAACTCACACTTGGAATACTTGGCATACAGTTGATGTTCACGCAGCTTCTCCAATACAAGCCGAAGATGTTCAGCGTGTTCTTCTTCATTCTTGGAATATATCAGGATATCATCCAAGTAGACCACGACGAACTTGTCGAGGTATTCCATGAAGATATAATTCATCAATCGAGAGAATGTTGCTGGAGCATTAGTTAATCCAAAGGACATGACAGTGTATTCATATGACCCATAGCGAGTAACGAAGGCTGTCTTCGGAATATCCTCCTTGCGAACTCTGATCTGATGGTATCCCAATCTTAAGTCGAGTTTAGAGAATACCGAGGATCCAGCAAGCTGATCATACAGATCGTTGATCCTGGGAAGCGGATACTTGTTCTGAATTGTTGCCTGGTTGATAGGTCGGTAATCTTGGACCAGACGGTTCGTACCATCCTTCTTCTTGACAAAGAGAGAAGGTGCTCCCCAAGCAGAGGAACTGGGGCGGATGAAACCCTTTTTCAGTGACTTGTCGATTTCCTCCTTAAGCTCAAGGAGTTCATGCGGCGGCATCTTGTATGGGCGCTTGGCAATAGGAGTAGTGCCTGGCTTCAAGTCGATGACGAACTCGACAGTTCTAACAGGGGGTATTCCAGGAAGTTCTTCAGGAAAGACATCCGGAAAATCACGAACGACTGGAACATTCTCAATTCCCTCAAGAGGTGAAGCATTCAAAGCATTCAGAGCATATAACTCACTCTCGGCATTCTGAGCTGCTCGGACTGAGTATTGGATTGTCTGGCCAGAAGGGTGTGTGAGTTGAACTTTCTTAGCAGTACAGTCGATGTGAGCATTATGTGCTTCCAGCCAATCCATACCGAGAATGACATCTATGGTAGTAACCTTAAGGGCCATGAGTGAAGCAGTAAACACTAATCCTCCAATTGCAATGTGGTTGTTGTGAGTTATCATCGAGGTATCCCACCTGGATCCCGGAGAGCTAACCACCAGCGGAGGGTACATGTTTTCGAACGATAGGTCTTGCTTACGTGCAAACGCCTCAGATATGAAGGAATGTGACGCTCCTGAATCAAAAAGAACAGAAGCTGGTACTGAGTTAACAGGGAGGGTTCCCATCACGATAGTCGGTTCCTTCTGAGCCTTTTCAACATCGACATGATTGACATGGCCATTTACAACCGCAGACGGTCTGCTATTACGGTTCCTGGAATGACAATTTCGACGGCCCCTCTTACGACCAACAAGAGGATGTGGTGTACTCTGAGGCTGGTTCTGGCGGCAGTTCATAGCACGGTGCCCTGGCTGACCACACTTGTGGCATAAACCATCATTACGGGGAGGAGCCATAGCATTGGGCTGTCCACTGGGAATATTCAGTTGTCTAGGTGGTGGAGGCAGGCGAGGTGCAACATAAGACGGCCTTGGCGTTGGAGCAGGGCGATGAAAAACATTGTGCGGAATCCAGACTTGACGCTTCTGAGCAGGCTGACCCGAGGACGAGCCAACGTCACGGGTGCGCTTGAGCGACTCCTGGTACTTATTCAAAGCAATTTCAATTTGGAAAGACTTGCTGACAAGCGTTGCAAAATCTGCAGCTTCATGAACAGCAAGTGCGAGCTCGATATCAGGATGTAGTCCTTCACGGAATTTCTCCTGCTTGCGAGCGTCAGTGCAGACGTCATCCTCAGCATAGCGGGATAAATCAAGGAATTTCCTCTGATATTCATCTACAGTCATTTTTCCCTGAGTGAGTTTGCGGAACTCCTGCTTCTTCTGGTCGATCAGACCTTGAGGAATGTGTCGTGCACGGAAAGCTGACTGAAATTCCTGCCAAGTGGTTACAGTTCTAGTAGGCAGCATACGCCTGTGGCTTTCCCACCATTGAGCAGCTGGACCCTTCAAGTGAAATGCCGCAAAGGCGACGTAACTGTCAGGGGCAACTTTAGCGGACTCCATTTCAAACAGGATGTCACGAAGCCAATCATCAGCATCCATAGGATTGGTGGAGTTGCGGAAAACAGACGGGTTGAGGCGCACAAACTCTTGCAGTGAGATCGTACCAGGCTCCTGACGAGCACTGCTGCTGGCTAATCGGTCCACTAGACTTCCCATGAATTGTCGGTTTAGTTCAAACTGTTGGCGGTTCAGCTCAAACTGTTGTGTTATTGCGGCCATATAGGGTGGAGGTGGAGGATCGTCAGCCATTCTGCCAAAACAACAGGGGCAGTTTAGCAAGAACAAACTGCATGTGTCAGAGATCATCTATGACGTAACATGAGAAATGAACAAGAAGTGCATTAGATACATATTAGTAGTCATTAAGGACATATAGATCTATGCACATAATTGGATATCAGCGGACAGCGCGAGTTCGGAAACGCACGCAGCTAGACAAGGTAGGTGGCGCGCAGGCACGCGGTGAGGAACTACACGACGAGACATAGCAAAGGCTATATCAACGTCGGAGAAAACTTTTGGAGCGAGGAATCTGCAAGGAACAACGCAGGGTGTCCTCGATAAAAGGATCCTGCGGTCCGTGGTATGGTGCAGCAGAACCTGGCCCTCATCTTGAAGAAAGAGGGGATAATTCAGAACTCCGGATGGATGTGATCACGAGAACCTAAAGTTAGAGTTAGCAAAACTTTAACCCGAATAGGAGAGAGAGCAGAGTCCCAGAGTAAGGAAGAGGAATAAAAGATCCTAATACCACCCATTGGCGACGTGGGCCCGTAAGCCACACAGCCATGTTAGTAAAACAGTTTTTTGGAGACTAGACTCAACTTCGGCCAAGGAATTGGAAAGGGGGCTACCTACAGGCAGTCGGCTCTGATACCAACTTGTGACGCCCCGACTTAATCGTGCACTAATCATACACGCAAATGCACACGATCAAGCCTAGGGACTCACGGGAAGATATCACAACACAACACCAGACACAATTAAAATAATACAAGCTTTATATTACAAGCCAGGGGCCTCGAGGGCTCGAATACAAAAGCTTGAGTTAGACAAGCATCAGCGGAAGCCAAAGTATCTGAGTACAGACACAAAGTTAAACAAGATGCCTAAGAAGGCGAAAACAAACAACAGCTCTGAACGAAAGAGGCGAGGCCTCCTGCCTGGGAGCCTCCTAAACTACTCCTGGTCGGCGGGGATCTTCAAGTCATAGCAGACCCCTCCGGGGATCTCCTGCTCCTGGGCTCCATCGCCTGATGTATCACCAATTGGGTACGGGGGAAAAAAGATAGCAAAGCAACCGTGAGTACTCATCCAAAGTACTCGCAAGACTGACATCAGAACTATACTAATTATGCATTGGTATCAAGTGAAAAGGCTGTATCTGTGGACTGTATAGCAGCAAAGCCAGAATAGAGAGAAAGGCCTAGCCTATCGAAGACTAGCATCTTCAGCGGTCTTGCAGCATTAGAAGAGAGCAGATTAGCATATTATAAATATCAAGCATGTTGAAGCAAAGCCCAGAGATCCTTCCTCGACTCCCTGCGAGAAAGCGATCCCGGAGCTCCCAATTAATCACAAGTCTTCAGTTCAAGTAGTAATAGATCCGGATACAACACTGAGCGTCCTGTTACCGTGGACACGGCTATTCGAATAGATAACTTCCCTGCAGGGGTGCACTACTGTTACCCAACACGCTCGATTAACTCCGGCCGGACACACTTTTCCGGGTCATGCCCGGCCTCGGCTGATCGACACACCGCAGCCCTACCTAGAGCTAAGCAGAGAGGTCCCCGCCGGTCTACATCCTAAGCGCTCAGGGATCTTGGGCCCGTCCCCCTTTGCACTCCGGGTCGTTGCGCGCAGGGCGATCCAGGCACCACCTCTGTCATGGATGGCGCCGACCCGGCCCGGCCGCAATGCTGAACTGGACGTCTGTCAGAGCTTTCGGCTGATACATACGGTGTAGAGGGCCCCATTAAACCATTATCCCACGTGGTGGTAGTGCGAAATGGGCACGACGACCCACTCAGATCAATACCCAAATCCGTTAAGCTCGATTAGTATTGCTCGCTCGCCCAACACGTTCGATTAACTCCGGCCGCACACCCTTGTTCCTGGTGATGTCCGGCCTCGGGTGATCGACACGTTGCGGGCGAGCCCGACTATACATTTCACCGCGGGTACCTCTCGAGGTAGACCCGCCTGTAACAAAGGCCAAAGTAACTGTGTGTCCAAGTATCGAGGAGGAGTCCGAGGAATCACCCTCGATGGATTCCACTCGATGTCATCCGTCAAGGAGAACCAGGAGGAATCACCCTCGATGACTTCCACTCGGGGAGTTGCACGACGTCAGCTTTATCGGAAGTGATGAAAGAGGAATCACCCTCGATAACACACATCCGGTTAGCTATTCTACAGAGGCACCATCGGAAGTGAGCTAAGAGGTATCACCCTCGGCACTCGATGCCAGCTCTGCAGTGTCGGGCAATTTAGGGGGTGTGTGGTGATGTGCTGTCTTCAGTCCAGCTGTCTTCAGTCCAGCCGATCATATTGATCGGGACACAGTTACTAAAGCGGAGCAACTACAGCAAGGGAGAGGGGTCACAGATGGTTGTCCATCCAACCTATACTAAGCAGTTTAGGATAACAGGCAGGTATCAATAGCAGTTTACAAAATAGGCTATGCATCAGAATTGGGATCAAACAAATGCAGTAGCAAATTCTAATGCAAGCAGGAGGGAGAAAGAATAGGTGATATAGGCATGCTCAAGGAGGTTTTGCTTGCCTGGTTGCTCTGCGGCAAAGGCGGGGTCGTCTGACGGCTGGTCGTCGGGGAGGTAGTCGTACTCTGAAGCAGCGGCGTCGGCGGGCACCAGGTCTAACGAGAGAGAAGGGGGAGAGGAAACAATAAATCCACGGCAAAATACAATCACTATGCATGACATGCCTAAGATGACATGCAGATGGGTGCTACTGCCTATCTATATGATTTAGATAACTCTTGGGAATTAATAAAAATTTAATTGGATTTGTTTTATTAAAGTGGTGCACTATTCATCTACTGCAAACAGTCAAAAAGTTCCATGTTCAGCTAGCTAGGAGTGTTGGAAAATTGTTTTGATCACATATTTAGAATCTTCATATTTTTCTGATCATTTTACATATATAAATTATTTTCATCTGACTTACGGTTTAAAAGATATGATTTTCTAAAGTTTTATTAATTTTCTGAAATTATTTTAATCAATCAATTCGAATTATCCAGAACAGTGTTGGGGTGACGTCAGCATGATGCAATGCTGACGTCAGCAGTCAACAGGGGCTGACCAGGTCAAACCCTGACCAGTGGGTCCCACATGTCATAGACACAGGTTTCATTAACTTATTAACAGACTAATTAATCCAGTGGGGCCCATATGTCAGCGGGTAATTAGGCAAAATTAATTATTTTAATTAATCTAAAACACTAATTAAGTTTCTGACACGGGGGCCCCATATGTCATAGACACTGGGGGAGGGACCCCACATGTCAGTGGCTGGGTTGACCCAGTCAGCAGCGCTGACTGGTCAACGGGCTCACGGCCCCACCAGTCAGGGTCACTGGCAGGTGGGCCAGGACCCGCCACGTCGGACGGCGACCGGCGCTTCGCCGGAAAACACGCCGGCAACGTGCTTCGCGGCGGCGCAGCCACGGGAGGTGGTCGGAAACGGCGTAGGGGAGGCCATTTGACGCGCGGTCGGGCGCGTTCGAACGGGCGCTCAACGCCGCGTCGAATGGTGGCGGTGGGAGCGGCTGAGGCGGCCTGTGGCGAGCGGCAGGAGCTTGCCGGCGGCGAGGCCTTCGGGTGGGCGACGGGGAGGCAGCTGCGAGGCGATTTAGTGCGCGCATCTGGGCTCATTCGAGCGAGGGCGATGCGCCGCGTCGATCTACACTGTTAGCGCGGCACGCGGTGGTCGGAGACGACGGCAACGACGAGCTCGAGCGGCGGCAGAACGCGGCATCGACGGCGAGCTAGCTAGGGGAAGCTACGGGGCGCGAGGAGGGGAATGGAGGAAACGAGAGGCTCACCGGGCGGCAACGGAATGCCCTCGACAGTTTTGGAGCAGCAGAGGAGCTCGGGGGAGACGGAGATCGCCGGCGACCGAGAAGAAGGGGACGACGGCGTGAGGGCGTTGCAGGGGCTCCGGGGCTCGCGTGTGAGGTCGAGGAGGACGGGCTCGTCGCGGTGGAGCTCGAGGACGACTCGACGGGGCTCGGGAGGCGGTGTGGCCGCGGAATCGACGGCAATGGCGCCGGCGACGCCACGGGTGAGGAGGGGATCGAGAGAGGGAGAGGCGCGTGGGGGTGAATGAGGGCGCTAGGGTTTGAGCGAGGGCGAGAGGGGCGCGGTGGTGGCCTTATCGACGACGGGGAGGCCACGGATGGGCGACACGGCGACGAACGGCGTCGGTGTCGCGCGCAGGGGGCGACAGCGCGACGAGGACAACGACCTCGCGGCGGGCTGGGCCAGCTACTGTTTCACTAAGGCCCAGCGCGCCAGTAAACGGTAAGCGTTTCTCCTTTTTCTTTTTCATTTCTTTTCTTCCACTCTGTTTTGCTAATTATTTGACTATCAAACAAGTTTTGTAAAATGTGTGAGTTGCTTCATAATTTGCAGGGCATTATTCTTAACCACCAAAAATTGACTTTGTAAAATTATGATTTCACTTTAAACTCTATTAAATTTATTAGTGCTAAATATTGCTGTTAACCTACTGTTACAATTTAATAAAGTTGTTTAATCAATTTAATTAATGTTGCACATATTTTTATAATTGCCACAAAATTATTTAAATTGGTTTGAACATTTTAATTTCTGACTTTGAACAACTTGTATTTCCACTTAAGATTTAATATTGCAATTTGAGTTTGAATTTGAAATGAACCATGATGCAAATGATGATTATGCTTGACTAAACATGATGACATGGCATTTTCAACAGGGGATCACTGTAGTCATTACAAGGGGGTGTTACATCTATAGACTTCTAACCAAATTTTCATGTGTGTTATGAACAAATGCACTTACTGATTGATCAATCATAATAGCCATCTCTTCCTTGAGACCATGTGTAATTTCTCTTACTGGTCCTACCTTCGATGCTTCGCTGACGAATGGCAGATCAGGTCCCTTCATGATGACACCCTGGTGAGTCTTCTGGAAGCATGAAATCGTTGTATCTTCAAACTCTTGCGTGCGTCGACGTTGAGCGTCTTCAAACTCTTGCAAACGCTGCTCATACTTCTAGCGACATTCTTCTAAGAACTCATCTAATGTTGGTTTGATGATGTTGACATTCTTCTAAGATCTCATACATGATCGCTGATTGACTCGATTCCCCAGCGGAGTCGCCAAATTGTATTGACAACAAAAATCGTTTGCACAATAACACACTCAATTCCACAGATCAATAATCTATCCGGTCTTCTTTTTTGCTTTAGGAGGAACATAACAACCTTCTACTTGCTGATCTAAAAAAATATTGATTTCTTCAGTGAACTTCAACCCCCCCCCCCCCCAAAAAAACATCCAAAACAGCGCGGTATTGAAAATTTCAATATAAGTACAGAAAGCAAAACTCAAATCACTCCTACGCATATGCGCGCACACACACAAAAAGATCACTCCTACGCATTAGAGCAAGTACAATAAAGCTGAGTCAGCGGGCTATAAGAAATAAACTAGTATATTCTTGCTTAGTTGGAGAAAAGAGAAGAGGAGAGAGAAGGTAAGCGGGCTCTTGGTGAAGAGCCAGCTCTAGCACGTGCTCCTAGACACTTTGTGAGAGTGAAAGGTGAGCCATATAATAAAAAAGTAGTACACTCTTCTAATCAACTATTGTACATGTTGGCTATAAGATGGGCTATAGATGACATGGCAATGGCTTATAGCCAGCAGTTGGCTATACTATTAACCATGCTCTTAGTAGTCGTTTGTCAGAGCAAAACACACGCACTGCTCTCGAGCAGGGGCGGAGCCAGGATTTGAGCATAGGGGGGGGGGGGGGCGAAGAATATAATGATATAGTTCATCGTATATGAATATATATATAGTTAAGTCTAACATATAGCAACAATACAAAGTTATATTTCTAATTTTATTGTAGAATTATGAATCGCGAGCAGACCAATAAAACAAATTAATTATGCAGTCTTCATCTTCATTATTGGAAGATGATAAAATGTTATATCTTTCATTTTTATTAAACCAACATGGTTTTATTGATATATTAAACAAATTACGATCAGCCGAAAATAAAACAAATATAACGAAGCGATCCTGATGATAAATAAATTGTTTTTTCCATGAATCAATTAATATGTTTTCTCTAATCAACAATTTATAAGCAGTATGATAAAATCCCTAACTACTACTCCCTCCGTCCCATAATATAAAAGTGTAGTGTCAAAAACGCTCTTATATTATGGGACGGAGGGAATAGTTTAGTTGTCTATAGTGATACCTTGAGATATGAGATTGGGTACATTTTGCTGGGATCTTCCCATATCAACCGAACTGAGGTTGGGGACATTATGTCCAGTAGGTTGCTTTGTGACATCTATTGCACATTCAATCGTAGAGTTAGGGTTTGTGGCCATTCACTAGTACAGAAGAGGGCTTTGGTCCAGGCCGGGCCAGCCCATTAGTCCCGGTTCACTCACGAACCGGGACAAATGGGGGCATTGGTCCTGGTTCGTGAGGCTAGGGCGCCGGCCGGGCCTCGTGGGCCATTGGTCCCGGTTCGTATGACCCCTTTGGTCCCGGTTCGTGTATGGAACCGGGACCAATGGTCCTCGCTCCTGGCCCACAACCATTGGTCCCGGTTCGTGGCTGGAACCGGGACCAAAGCACCCCCTTTGGTCCCGGTTCCAGCCACGAACCGGGACCAATGAGATGCCTATATATACCCCCTCGCCAGCGAGCAGAGCACTCCACACTGCTCTGTTTTTTTGGCCAGCGAGGGGAGAGCTTTGTGGTGCTCTAGCTCACCTCCTATGCACATGAGGTGTTCGATGAAATGCCCGAGCCACACTTAAGATTTCTCCTCTCGAAGCTCCTTGTCCAAGCTCCATTTTTCTCAAGATTTGTTTAGGTTTGGCGGTCCGTCCTGTCCCGTCCCCGTCCTCACCGCCGTCGATCGCCCGCGTCCATCTCGGCGCCGGCACCACCGTGGTTAGCCTCTTCTTCTTATCTTCTTTCTAAAAGAAAAAAGTTCTTACTTGTATCATTTAGATAGATACTTGTGTATTTTTCTTACTTTTATTATTGTTTGCTATTATATAGTGCCATGGTCATGGTATCCGCCCACGTCGGCCCTCGTCCGGTCTATGATTCGGATGTGGTATATATTATCTTTTATAACTATTTGTTTTATTTAGTGTTTATGACAATTATGCCGACCAACGTGACATAGATTTTTTAATCTAGGAGGTATGTGAACCGGAAATTCCAACCGACATAGAAATTCTTGTCGAGAAGTTAAATTTGGTTGAAAAAGAAAACAATTACTTGAAAGAGGAGAAGATGAAGTTGGAGTTGCATTTTGCCGATGTCGTCGACGATCACAAGATCAAGATGGATGCAATGCGCTTGAAGATTAGAAAGATTAGAAAATATGCCATTCATACTGAGGCTTGGTATCATTATGCCGTTGGATCAATTGGTACCTTAGTTGCGGTTATGATCGCATTTGTTGTTGCATTTAAATTTTCTAGTTTCAATGTATGTTTTAATTAGATGCTCTAGAGAGCTATATGTTGTTCAATAATGAGAACTATGTATGAACGTTATGTATTTATTTTGGTCACTACTGTACTTTGGCTTTAATGTGATGATGAATTTCTATTAATTTGGTTTTTAATACACTTTATTATATAACGCACGCAGATGAACCGGCAATGGATGTACGGTGACCGACGCACCTCCGAGTATATTAAGGGCCTGCATAATTTTCTCGAAGCGGCTGAGGCAAACAAGCCCGCCCTCCGTACTGGTGATCACATACTTGATATGGTCAATGATTTACAAGTAATATTTGGAAAGGGTCCTGGCGGACTATCTGTTCCGACTGACGATGCGGGACGCGCACCCATGTGGAAGAAGAAATCTATATTTTGGGACCTACCCTATTGGAAAGACCTAGAGGTCCGCTCTGCAATCGACGTGATGCACGTGACGAAGAATCTTTGTGTGAACCTGCTAGGCTTCTTGGGAGTGTATGGGAAGACAAAAGATACACCGGAGGCACGGGAGGAACAGCAACGTGTGCATGAAAAAGACGGCATGCATCCAAAGCAGTATGAAGGTCCTGCGAGCTACGCTCTTACCAAAGAAGAGAAGGAAATCTTCTTTGAATGCCTGCTCAGTATGAAGGTCCCGTCTGGCTTCTCGTCGAATATAAAGGGAATAATAAATATGGCAGAGAAAAAGTTCCAGAACCTAAAGTCTCATGAGTGCCACGTAATTATGACGCAACTGCTTCCGGTTGCATTGAGGGGGCTTCTACCGAAAAACGTTCGATTAGCCATTGTGAAGCTATGTGCATTCCTCAATGCAATCTCTCAGAAGGTGATCGATCCAGAAATCCTGCCAAGGTTAAGGAGTGATTTGGTGCAATGTCTTGTTAGTTTCGAGCTGGTGTTCCCACCGTCCTTCTTCAATATCATGACGCACGTCCTAGTTCATCTAATTGACGAGATTGTCGTTCTGGGCCCTGTATTTCTACACAATATGTTCCCCTTTGAGAGGTTCATGGGAGTCTTAAAGAAATATGTTCGTAACCGCGCTAGGCCAGAAGCAAGCATCTCCATGGGCCATCAAACAGAGGATGTCATTGGGTTTTGTGTTGACTTCATTCCTGACCTTAAGAAGATTGGTCTCCCTCAATCACGGTATGAGGGGAGACTGAATGGAAAAGGCACGCTAGGAGCGCACTCAATAATATGTAGGGACGGGCATTCTTGGTCTGAAGCACACTACACAGTTCTACAGAATTCTACCTTGGTGACACCGTATGTCGATGAACACAAGAATATTCTGCGCTCCAAACACCCGGAGCAGTGTGACGACTGGATTACATATGAACACATCAGGACTTTCAGCAGTTGGTTGCAAACACGTCTCATGGGTGACAACACTGTTTCTGATGAGTTGTACTCGTTGGCCAGGGGACCATCTTCGACTGTATTGACTTACAAAGGGTACGAGATAAATGGGAATACATTTTACACGATCGCCCAAGATCAAAAGAGCACCAACCAAAACAGCGGTGTCCGCTTTGATGCAGCAACCAATAGGGGAAATGACACATATTATGGTTACATAGTGGACATATGGGAACTTGACTATGGACATGATTTCAAGGTCCCTTTGTTTAAGTGCAAATGGGTCAATCTGTCGGGAGGCGGGGTACAGGTAGACCCACAGTACGGAATGACAACAGTGGATCTGAACAATCTTGGGTACACAGACGAACCATTCGTCCTAGCCAATGATGTGGCGCAGGTTTTCTATGTGAAGGACATGTCTACCAAACCGAGAAAAAGAAAAGATAAGGAAGCGAATACATCATACGATGAGCCAAAGCGCCACATAGTTCTTTCAGGGAAAAGAGACATCGTGGGATTGGAGGGCAAGACAGACATGTCTGAAGATTATGAAAAGTTTCATGAAATTCCTCCCTTCAAAGTCAAAGCTGACCCAAGCACCCTCTTAAACGATGAAGATTATCCATGGTTACGGCGCAATAAGCAAAGGACACAAGCGAAGAAAAAGTGAAGACTTTATCTCCACAACTATATCATTGCAGTTACATGTGAAGAAATGAAATGCCTTTTGTAACAGATGAGTTTTCGTATGAAATCCTAATACTTCGAAAGAGATTGTCCGTTTTGTCCGCCAATTGAGCATCATCCTTTCTATTTGTCTTTTGTTTCTTTCTAAGTGTCTTTGTAAAAATGGAGTTGGAAAAATGAAATATACCGTCGGAAAATGAAAGGATTCCCCTTCATACAGCCCGACGGTGGCTCGTGAGTGCCCGCATATGAAATGCACCGTCGGACCGTATGCAGGGAATCCGAATGATTTGAATCCGAATGAGTACACACACTAAGTGTCGAACATGTCCGAGAGGTGGGCTATATATAGGGTCGTGTGCCTCTTTAGTCCCGGTTGCTAGCACGAACCGGGACTAGTCGTTATAGTGCTGATCCAACAGCTCACAAGCGCTTGAAAGAAACACACGATCCGTGTGCTTCTTCCTGATTGGTACGACCTTCACCGCCCAAGGTCCCTAATTAACCGTGAAATTTGGCATTTAATGATTTGTTTTGAGCTCAATGACCCTGAAATTGGAAAAGCACTACAAATGAACTCTGAAAAGGTTGAAAATTGATGATGTGGCTTTGAATGGTGCATTTTGAACACACAAAAAGTCTGGAGTTCAAATAAGTTCAAAAAAATGAAATCCCTTTGTAACAGATGAGTTTTCGTCCGAAACCCTGATACTTCGAAAGAGATTGTCCATTTTGTACACGAAGTGCATCCAGTTTTTGCCGTAACCCTCTCAACTTTTTACCACATGCTATGTGGATGAAATGATGATACCATGCCAACTTTCAACCTGTTCAGAGTTCATTTGTAGTGCTTTTCAATTTCAGGGTCATTTAGCTTAAAAAAAATCAGTAAATGCATTAAAAATAGGAAATGAAGTCAGAAAGGGTTGAAAATTGATGATGTGGCTTTGAATGGTGCATTTTGAACACACAAAAAGTCTGGAGTTCAAATAAGTTCAAAAAAATGAAATCCCTTTGTAACAGATGAGTTTTTGTCCGAAACCCTGATACTTCGAAAGAGATTGTCCATTTTGTACACGAAGTGCATCCAGTTTTTGCCGTAACCCTCTCAACTTTTTAGCACATGCTATGTGGGTGAAATTATGATACCATGCCAACTTTCAACCTTTTCAGAGTTCATTTGAAGTGCTTTTCAATTTCAGGGTCATTTAGCTCAAAGAATGAACTAATAGCAAAAAGAATGAATACCTTTATGAAACTCTAATAGAAAAAATAATGAACTACAAATAATCAATTAAAAAATTCTGTTATGATCAACTAAAATAAAACTATAATATTCTTCAATACCAAAAAGACCGTTCAAGGACTTGGTTCTTCGGGGTTGGGGGAACTTTGGACCCTGAAACAGGGAAGTGCCGCTGGACGGACGAGCAACTTACAATACCCATCACGAAGCTTCAGGAGTATATCACCGCAGCGCAGGAAGGGACGTTCATTCCCGACAGAGAGAAGGACGAGCTGACTCAGGCCCTAGGGAATGATGAGCACCCTGGACGAACACGAGGCACACCAGGCTCCGTTCCGTGGAAGGTTGGGTTTCCCGGCGCAGGCGGTTACAGAAGCCGGGAGAGAAAGAGGAAAGCGGAGCTGAGCGAAATGCAGAAGCTCAATGCAAGACTACAAAAGCTAGAGGAAGCTGAGAGCCAGCGAGCTGCCGGCCAACCATCTCAGCGGCACGAAGCTACCCCAGAAGCTACCCCGCCATCTCAGCGGAGAAGCAGTGTGGCTTCCACGAAGCCCGTTCAGCCTGACTTCACGGCTCCTAGCTACCCCGTGGATACTATCACGGAGGCTCAAAATTGCGAGCTTATGACGAAACATCGGAACCTCACTTTCAAGGCGGCTGTCGGCTCTGTTGCACCTCCTCAACCCAACGGAACTTTTCACTGCTCACCGATTCCACATGGCTATGCTGTTGTGACGGTGGATGAAGTAATGGAGGGATTTGAGGAGCTCGAGCTTGAACACTCTACAGGTGAAGGGGAGAATCATCTGGTTCATGCTCTGAGGAGTACATGTCTATGGCAGAAGGAGTACATCAAGCTTCCAAACTGGACGCCTCCGCCTCCTCCTCCTCCGGCGAGACAGGGCACTCCGCCTCCTCCTCCTCCTCCGGCGAGTGATCAGGGCACCCCGCCTCCTTCTTCGGCTCCTCCGACGCGTGAGGGCACTCCGCCTCCTCCTCCTCCTCCTCCGGCGAGTGATCAGGGCACACCGCCTCCTTCTCCGGCTCCTCCGACGCGTGAGGGCACTCCGCCTCCTCCTTCGCCTACTCCGGCACGTCGGAGCAGTACGCCTCCTCCTCAGCCTCGTCGGCAACGGCGGAAGACAGACGCCGCCACTCCGGCTCCTCCGGCGCGTCGGAGCACTCCGCCTCCTTCTCCGCCTCATAAGCAACGACGGAAGGGAGACGCCGCCGCTCCGGCGGCTAGCAGTACAAGCAGAGGCAGGAGGGAATACAGCTACGGTCCCCGATCTCTCAAGCCTCTGAAAAAGTTACCATATGAGATGACCGAGTCTGAAAACGATGAGATATGTCAGGAGCAATTGAGGGCCCATTTTGCAAAGAAAACTCCACCTCAGAAGGAGAAGCTAGATCCGGTGAAAGTGAAGCGCACTATCGATGCCCTGAAGAAACCACCACCGCCTCCGCCAGATTCCAACTATGTCCGGATTATTAAAAAGACATATGAAGAAGCGCGGCGGTCGGGAAGTACTTCTAGTGATGCAAGGTTAGCAGAACGAAGAAGTGGGAAAACAATTCCCCAGCTCGGCGAACAGGAGAAGCAATCGTGCCCCCCGCTCAAGGTGTCTAGCGATATCGTCGCTAATCATCCGGGGATGGTGCCCGGTACCAATCCTGGTGATTACTTGGGGGATGATGTAATTTTTCAAACGGCTGAGGTAACAGAAGAATATGAATACTTGCACGGGAAGCCTCTCGTCAAACCTGATCATCCTCCTCTAACAACGATGATGTACAAATTGCATGAGTGGTACATGAAAACCTGCAGGGAGTCTGGGAGAGACACTATGTATCTGGCAGTGAAACCAGAGCACGAATTCATTGGACTTTCCGTGATCCCTGTTGAATTTGTGGAGTTATTTCAGTTATACAATCAACGGGCCCTCGACAAACAACTCATGACTGCCTATTGTCTGTAAGTATTACTTCTATAGTTAAGTCTCTAGCTCAGCTTGTTCATTGCATGTATATATAATTATCCTCACTATATTATGCAGATTGAAGATCGTCGAATGCAAAAAACTAGGAATCTTCGACGTTGGGTTCATTAGCCCAGATGCCGTAAATGAATGGACGATACGAAACTCAATCAAAGAGACCGAGAAAAACTTGCTAAAGTCGTTCCTTATACATCAAAACAAAAGGGAAATACTCTTTCCTTACAACTTCAAGTGAGTGTTGCTGTCTTCTCTGTATACTCGGTTTCGCTTACTCGAGGTTAAGTAATGTAATTGATGAGTTATATATGCGTGCGCAGTTACCACTTTATTCTGCTATCCATTAAGCTTGACGGGGCATTAGTAACTGTCTTAGACTCGAGACGTCATCCTCCCGAGAAATATGCGGACATGACTGCAATGCTCAAGAAGTAAGTTCAGTCAATACCGGGACCATATCGGCATGCAACTTTCGTTAATTTCCTGATATCAAGTAATCATTTTCTTTGCCTGGCAGGGTTTGGAAGAAGTTCACCCGAAAGGTTCCCGGTCTAAACTCGGAGTTGCGATTTACGCACCCCAAAGTAAGTAGTACTAGCTAGTTCCGCGCATCTCTAATTGATTCAAATTTTCATCAATATATCATTACCATGCTTGCTTATCAGTTTGGTTGAACTCTATTCTCGTAAAGTGCTTGTACCAGAAAGAAGGGACTTCTTTATGTGCATACTACGTATGCGAGTTCATTCGCCACTCGACCTCTGAGCAGGGCTTCTCTGACAAACAATTTGAAGTACGTAAATAATATTCACAATTTTATTTTATATATTACCATCAATTGTGTTGAGTTTTATTCATATATATGCATGTATTGACCCCCTTCTTTAAATTAGATCTGGCAGATGCGGGATGAACTCCTACCACATGATCGCATACGAGCAATTCAAGAGGAATTGGCGGGATTCTTTCTTGACCACGTCATATCTAAAGACGGAGAATACCATTCGAATATATGATATTAGGGATTGTAAAAGATGTTAGGGATTGTAAAAAATGTTATATTGTATATATGTAGTAGCGTCGGATAGATATACGATAACTTGTTGTTCGACCAATCTCTCCGGAGAAAGAGAGGTCGATCACTTCTCTCTGTATATGTTCATGACGATCTTATGTACTTACTGGTTCCTTCATTTGCTTACTACCTAGCGTGTCGAGTTCTCTCTATACGTATAGTACGTAGCGTCGACCAAGCACGGAGATAAGAGAGGTCACTTCTTTCTAGGTAGCTATTAGCTAGCTAACACAATATATGAAACCCCCAAATTAACCCTCCAAAACCCCCAACCCCCCCCCCCCCCCCCCCCCCATTCAAAAAAAAAAAACCCCAACTCCTGAGCTGCTGACGCGTGGATGCTTATTGGTCCCAGTTGGTATTACCAACCGGGACTAAAGGCCCTCCTGCCTGGGCTCGCCGCAGCGGCCACGTGGAGCACCATCTGTCCCGGTTCCTAAGCGAACCGGGACTAAAGGTGTTGGGCTTTAATCCCGACCCTTTAGTCCCGGTTCCAGAACCGGGACAAATGGGCCTCTGGAACCGGGACAAAAGGGCCTTTTTCCACTAGTGATTGGCTTCAAGAAATTACTATCGGTGGTTTCTTCCTCTCCATGACTGATGCAATACAAAGTAAAATATGTAACTTGCAATTAATCAATGATAAAATATACTACTGTAGTAACTACTAACAAATGATTAACTGATATCATGATTTGTTTAATCATATTGACAGTACCTCTGTCTCTGGTAGTCCGGTTCACGGCCGCCCGCCTCGACCATAGTCCGTAGACTCGTAGACTCGTACTGGATTGATGCGTGGCTAGCGGCAGCTTTGCTAATTACCAAGCGGCGACGAAGCCCTAGAGCGTCATGGCACAGCGGCGGCATGAAAACTAGAGAGCCCAGGAACTCGCCTCGACGGCTCGATCGGCCTCAATGCATGAGTATACGTGCGTTGATTCTTGATTGATTACTACGTGACGTCTAGGTCTAGATGATGTTTTTTCAAAGGTAGGTCTAGATATGACGGTGGATCCGCGTACGTGTAGCCAGTGGCAGAGCTATGTGTATAGCTGAGGGGGCTGTGGCCCCCCCCCCCCAGCCCAACACAAATCCCTGAAGATTATTTTTTTAGGGAGACATAATTAGAACAAATATTCTCATTAGCCCCAAACATGTATGCTTTGCTCCCACATCACAGTCAAGCTCCGCCACTGCGTGTAGCCTAGGCCCTTTGTTGCCCTGTACAAATCATTTTGGGCTTGACATTAGCTTAGCCCATTCCTTGTTAATGGCCGGAATAATTTAACCTAATACAACTAGTAGTCCCCGCTGCAACTTGTTAGGGGGCCGATCCATAGGGGGGTCTGGCCCCCGCTCGCCCCCCCCCCCCCCCCCCCCCCCCCCCGGTGCCTCCGCCTTTGCTCGAGTCTCTACAAGCAAGCCACCAGAATATCGCCCGCCTAATCGTGCCACCCCAAATTACACTCCCACTAACCCGAATATACGCCCGAGACGGGACTGGCGGGTCGTATCCAGGCGGCCGGCCGGCCGCCTGTCTCCCGCCGTAGTCGTAGAAACTACAGAACCGCGCGACGCGCGACGCGACGCGCCCCAAGCAGAAGAAACAGGGGCAGGAAGGAACGCCGACCCCAAATCCAGGCGACGGCCAGATTTTAATAGAAAAAGGCAGGCACGGCCACCCAGACCCAACCAAACCAGACCATACCACAACCGTACCGTAGCAGTGGAGCAGAGCCGGATCGGTAGCAGTCGCACGTACTCCAGCTAGTAGCGTAGGCCGTAGGCGTAGCGACCACCACCAGACCAGCAGGCCGAGCCGAGCCGGGTCGGGGAGAGGAGAGGAGGAGAAACCAAAGCAGGCAGGCGTCCGTCCCCCATCCCCATCCCCATCCCCTTCCGCTTCCCCAACCAGGCAGAGGCAGAGGCAGAGGCAGGCCAGGGGGCCAAGGGAGGGAGGGAGCCCAAACAAAAAAACCACCAGGGGGAGGAAGGGAAAGGCACGCGCACTGTGACCAAACCCTAGGCCGGCCGCGATGCGCAAAGCGAGGCCGCCGCATCAGCCGCACCCGCAGCCGTCGCAGTCGCCGGAGATCCGGTACCGCGGCGTGCGGAAGCGCCCCCTCGGGCCGGTACGCCGCCGAGATCCGGGACCCCGCCAAGAAGACGCCGATCTGGCTCGGCACCTTCGACTCCGCCGAGGACGCCGCCCGCGCCTACGACTCCGCCGCCCGATCCCTTCGTGGGCCCACCGCCCGCACCAACTTCCCGCCGTCCTCCGCCACGCCGCCGCCCCCGCGGCCGCAGCCCCTCCCCCCTTGGCGGCCGCCACGCCCGCCAACGTCCAGCCACAGCAGCACCGTCGAGTCCTGGAGCGGCGGCGGGCCCCGCGCCCCCGCCGTCGCCGCAGCGCCGTCCTCGCGGGCACCGCCGAGGAGGAGGAGGGGGAGGAGGACTGCCGCAGCTACTGCGGCTCCTTCTCCTCCGTCCTCTGCGAGGACGGCGGGGACGACGCGGCCGCCTCCCGCTCCCCGCTGCCCTTCGATCTGAACATGCCGCCCCCTCAGGACGGGGGCCTTGACGCCGCGTCTGCCGCCGACGCCGATCAGATGAGCTGCCGCTACGACACGCTGCTACGCCACGACGAGAATAGCAAGGATTGGCGGGAGGGGGAACTGGAAAAAGGAACGAGAAAAGCTCTTGCCCCCGCTCCGCTCTGCTCTGGTCCGTCTTCCGATGATCTCGTGGTGTTCTCTCTTTGCTAGAAATGGATAATTCTTGCCACTCTTTTTTCTTCTTACTTTCTTTCCTTTTTCTTTTTTTCTCTTTTTTTACCACTTTGATTCGATATGTGAATAATTCAGTCATGTAAGCTGCGAGCAAGGAAATCTGAGCTTTTCCTTATCTTTCTCTGTGGTATTGCTAGTGATGTTGCTACTCTTGTTGTTTCACTAATTGGAAAAAGGTAATCGAAGGAATGAAGTATTTACACACATGCACTCGGTGCTTCATCGTTTCAAATCTGTATGTCTATTGCAAATGCTGAAATGCAGACCATCATATGTAGCATGGATGCAGAATGGGATTATCTGAAATTTTTAAGATGCACAATGCTGAAATGCAAACCAGAATTTCTTGAATGTCTTAATAAGTTGTATGAATTAGAGATCAGTTCTATAGATGATGATGGTGCAGTTGCTACTTGCTACTGCTGTCTCATCTAAGTTTGAGTATCTGAGCTAAACAAAGAATATACTCCCTTGTTCACAAGTGCCGGAATTGTTGAAGGTATGTGTGCATTGCAATTGCAAGTTTTATGGATAGCATCATCTGAAATTTTTAACCAAAATGTTGAATTTTGCGGTGTTTCTTCTTTAAGGCTACTGATGTTGTAGCAATGGCTTTGCGTTTTGCTGTTCCTTCGAAGCACTCGTGTATTGAGCCATTGCTTCACTAGATCATATTTTGTAGGCTTGAAGCAATGTCTTTTGAATAACTGGGATGGGAAAGTAGACCCTTCTGTCTAGTGCAGGCTTGCAAGTGCATATAGTTTTGGCTGTCACATTCGGAGGAGTCACAGGCGTGTTGTGCTCATCCTTGTGCTTGACTACCATTCTCCTCATATGCACAAATACATATACATTTCTCCTCCTTATTGTGCTTGTTCCTCATAATGTGATTTATGCACTACAAAGCAGGAGGTTGAAGTGAAATTTGGGTGTCCTAGCTCCATACCTGGGCAAACGGGCCGTGCCTAACGGGCCGGCCCAGCAGCACGGGGCGCCGGCATGCTTCGGGCCGGGCCCGGCCCGAGTTAAACGGGCCGTGCCAGGCACGCAGCCCGCCTTGGGCCGTGCCTGGGCCGCTACCCCCAGCACGCGGGCCAGCACGGCACGGCCCGATTAGCTCGTGCCGGCCGGAGGCACGGCCCGGCACGGTCCGGCAGGCCCGTTTAGGAGGAGCGGGGGGAACTGGGGGGGGGGGGGGGGGGGGGGGCGCAGGCGCAGCGCTCGGCTCGCTGCCTCGCTGGTCGCTGGCTCGCTGCCTCGATCGGTGGGGGAGCGGGGGCCGGCGGGGTAGCCGTTGGGACCGGTTAGGGGGGAGGGGGGTTAGCATGGGTTAGGGGGGGTTTAATAGGGATTAGGGTGGTTTTTTTTAATAAAATGCATATATTCGAAATTTTGACCGTTAGAGGGTCAAATTAGTCCGAAAATTGTCAAATTTTTGCTATAAATAGGGCTGCCCAGCCCACATATTTCTCACACTCAAACATGGATGACCATCCCAATACTAGCTTCCCACTCTCCGATTTCGGTCTTGAGGATATGGATTATGGCCTCTTCCCTCCGAGTACCGATCCCACTACCATGCCCCCACCCATGCATCATGCCTATACCGAAAATCCCACTCTCGACCCCCCTTCTGAACCCGAGGCCGAAGGTCCAAACAATTCTAGTAGCGGGACGGGTTCCTCCACCAGCCTGGGTGCAAAGAAATATCGTCGTAGAACCTCTCCGGCGTGGGAATATTTCGATGAAGAAATATCCATGGTGGACGGTGTCCGTAAGGTGGTGGCAAGGTGCAAAAGTGCACTAACCGGAGAAGCGAGGGCGGGAACCGGCCACCTGAAGAGGCATGCGGTCATCCACATCAGGGCGGATGCAACAAGCGCGTCGAGCTCGGCAGCTGTGCAAACTCAACTCAGCTTCAACCCTGACGGTACGGTAAGCAATTTCGTCTACGATGCCAATGTTGCGCGAGAAGGTTTATGCCGTTTTATTGCTTCTAATGATTTACCACTAGGCATTGGTGAATCTGACGGTTTCGTAGAATATATTCAAACTTGTCATAATCCTAATTATAGACCAGTTTCTAGACAAACTACAAGTAGGGATATTAAAAAGCTATACCTAACTGGTAAAGAGAAAATAAAAGAAGAATTTTCTACGTGCACTTTTTCAGTTTCGTTAACATCTGATATCTGGACTGGTCGGGCAAAGCAAGACTACATTAGTGTAGTAGCTCATTATGTTAACGAACATTGGCATCTACAAAAAAGAGTCATATGATTTGAATTAATAGATGTATCACATAGTGGTGTAAACATTGCTGAAGCTATACTCAAAGTTGTGAATGATTTTCATCTTGCCGACAAGGTTTTCGCAATAACTTTGGATAATGCTTCAGCAAACACGAGTGCAATGACCACTCACACTCCTATATTCTCCGTATATGCTGCATCCTTTTTAATGCATCAACGTTGTGCTTGCCATATCATTAATCTTATTGCTAAAAGTGCTTTACATTTATGTGAAACACACGTTGAATGCATACGCACTGCAATATCTTATCTTTCAAATTCAACTCAACGAATTTCAAACTATAATAGATATTGCATTGCTATAGGCGCAACTCCTCATAAGTTTAATTCAGACATGCCTGTTAGATGGAACTCTACATATTTGATGCTTAAGGCTGTTATTCGAGATAGAGTTTCGTTCAATGGTTTTATTAATGCAAATTATGGGGATGATCCTCTACTCACCACTGAGACTTGGCATGTTATTACAGCATTGTTTGCATTTCTTGAGTTGTTCTATGATGCAACAATTACTTTGTCTGGGGTTTATTACCCCACATCTCCTTTGATGGTGCAGACCTTATTACACATTGCTAGTCATCTGAAAGCATATGAAGGTGATGCATTGTTACTTAATGTTGTTGTTGACATGAAAACCAAGTATTTAAAATATTGGGAACATATTCCACTGTTGTATGCATTTGCATTTATCTTGGATCCCAGAGCTAAACTTGAAGGGTATCGTAGTGCACTCAATGTACTATCTGCATCCCTAAGTTTAGATTATACTGATGACTTCAACATGGCTCGTGAAAAGCTTTATGATGTTTTTGCTAAGTATGAGCAAAAATATGCCGGAGTTCGAATGCAACGACCTCCACCACCACCTACTGCAGGTAAAAAGAGGGGAGCATGGAGCAAGATCTTTGGTTCTTCCTCGTCCTCTTCCGCCGGAAGCTCTTCCACATCAACATCTGTGATTCAAGGCGGCGGGGAGTTAGCGAAGTACCTCAACAGTGACAAAGTCATGTTCGATTTAGAAAGTGAGGAAGACTTCAACATACTGCAGTGGTGGCAAGAACACAAACTTACATTTCCGGTTCTTTCCATATTAGCACGTGATGTGTTATCGGTACCCGTCTCTACGGTGTCATCGGAGTCTGCTTTCAGCCTTGCTGGAAGAATAATTGAGGACAGAAGAACTAGTCTCACCCCTGATATGGTGAGAACACTGATGTCCGTGAAAGACGGGGAGCTATCAAGAAGGAGAGGCCAACACACTGCAAAAAACACGGAACTACTGGAAATGTTTGAAGATATGAACCTTGAAGAAGACGACACGACATCGGAACTATCGGTAGATTAGTAGTGTAGTCCCTTTTCTATTTCTTTTGTAATTTTTCTTATCTTTTTGTAATTCTAGAGCGTGGCTTTGTACTCTTTTACTTCCCAGGGATGGAAGGTTTTAATGAGGCAGCCACTAATAAAGCTCAAGATTTATCCCAAATGCTACATTGTCTCACTTTTTTTATGCATTAATAATCTCATTTCTTATCTCATTTCTTTGGGATGGAAGGTTTTAATGAGGCGGGCGCTAATAAAACTCTAGATTTATCCCACATAATATTCTACATATTTTTTTACATATTTTTACATATTTTTTACATATTTTTTGCCATTTTTTCCCTGTTTTCCGGCGAAAAAAATGCATAAACGTGCCAATCGGGCCGGCGTGCCTAATCGGGCCGGCGTGCCTAATCGTGCCGCGGGCCGGCCCAGTTATCTCCCGTGCCGTGCTTGGGCCGGGACCCCGAGCATGCGGGCCGGCACGGCCCGGCCCGATTAGTAAACGTGCCTCGGCGGGCCGTGCCGTGCCGGGCCCATTTACTAGCGGGCCGGGCCGTGCCGTGCCGGGCGGCCCGTTTGGCCAGGTATGCCTAGCTCATTGGTGGTGCACTGTAAGGTGGATGCAACTGTTCCCTTTTGGTATCATAATTTGCTACACCTGTGTAGTTTCTTCTCCAGGACTAGGACAATCGGTCGTGTCCATACCCTGCTTGGAACATAGAGGCATACACAAAACTCCCACTGGAGATAAAACATTGTTGACTTGTAGTAGTTGAAAATTTCTTCCCGTGTTGACAGGCCCAAGAAAGGGTAAACCAGGGTACGCATATACTACCGATGCATTGACTTGGACTTCATTTGTTTATGCTGTGTTCTTGACCTTTCTGTTGGTCCTTGAAAAGCCAGAATTAGTAGTGTGGGAGAACCCCTATCGCCCGTGTTGGTGCAGACCTTTCTCTTCGGTCTGCTTGCTGCAGGCTTTTTCAGTTGAACAGCTGAATCACAGGGTATACACTGCGTTATGATTCTAACCTTTCTCCTTTGTTTGACATGTTTCTGGACAAGTAGATTCTGCTAACTTTTAGCTTGATTTGACTGACTAACAAGAATCCTCTGCTCGATCTATTCCTGATGGTTGGCAGGAGCTCTCGACTGTTCCACTCTCTCAATTAGGAAAGAACCGGTGTGCCTTTACCGTACGAACACAGTTGCAACTGGCAAAATAAAAAGTTCGGTTTTGTATACGCAAGGATTCCCTGCTCTGGAATCCAGAGGCTAAAGCTGTCAGATGAAGCTGAAAACGGGCAATTTCCTGAACGCAAAGTACTTAGAACATCTCCAGCCGGCCCCCAGGACCAATTTTTGGGCACGAACGATTAATTTTTTTCCCACTCGTCACCCAAAGGCTCAGTTTTCGCCCGATTCGGTCAAAATTAGAGCCGGCGCTCCCAGGTCAAACCCAGCCCGGGGGGGGGGGGGGGGGGGGGGGGGGGGCACTTGGGGAGGAAAGAGAAGGTTTTGCATGTCGTTTGGCCCATAGTCAACCTCCGTGCTCGCCGCATCCACAGCCCGCGTGCCGCCGTGCTCACCGCATCCTCGGAGAAGCTCAATGTGGAGGATTGTATGTCAATTGTATGGCCATTATCTGGACGGGGAAGGGGAGGACGTGGGGCAGGACGGAGCCTGGGTGGGCGGCGAGGAGAGGGGAGAGGAGCGGCTCGTTGGCGAGCGTGGTGACGGTGGTGAGGCGGAGGCCGCGGGACGCGAGCATGGCGGCCATGTCGAGCAGCGGCATCGCGTGGCCCTGCGCCGGGAAGGGGACGACAAGGAGGTGTGGCGTTGGCCGCGGCTCCATCTCCATGGCCGAGGCTTGACCTGTGTTCGACTCGTGTATGGGCATAGTCTGACCTGTGTCCGACTAGTGTACATGCCAGGTCTGGGTTGTGTACGGGAGCCTCTTGCCGCGTGCCTCCTCGCACGGCGCCACGTGTCCGGCTGGGTGGGGGACGGCTAGAAAAATTCTCGTCCGCAGCGAAAAAATTCCACCGGGCCAACCCTAGGAGGCTGAAAAAATGCCTCCTGGGGGCATAACGGCTGGAGATGCTCTTAACATAAAGGGCGTGCTGGGTTGCCCGCACCGTTTTTCACCTTCTTGCATCTGTGACTCAGTTGGGCCTGGCCGAGCAGATACAAGGAAAAAATCATGTTGTACACATTGTTTGGTTGCATGCATCCTTCCGCTGCGAAGAAACACAAGTCATGATGTTTGATTGTGGGCTTGTTTAGGCATATGAAGTGTGTGGCTAGTGACCTCTTTTGGAGTGGTGAGATTACCAACACACTCGCAAGCAGGACATAGATAAATACCCGTAAACCCTTAACTACAAGTTATAAGTACACAGTTCAACGCTAATCGGTCAAGACAAAAGTCTGAAACAATCCACGCAAGTCTTAGGTGCGGAGAGAAACTTCCTAGGCATCCATGGCAAAGGCCTCATGCTTCTTGCCCTTGGTAACCACCTCGACGCCTTCGTCATTGAAGACGGTCACCTTGAGGAGTTGAGGGTATTAGGAGTCACCAACTTAAAGGTGACGAGGTATCAAATGTTGATTTGGTGAACAACGACGAAGGGAGCCCAACCTTGATCAAGGGTGAGAGTGCTATTCATCACCCAGGCCGTCAACCTCCAGGCGCAATGGGTGCTCATCTTCAGCTTGAATTCCTCTTGGACAACAGTGAAGTGTTTGGTGAACTCTTGTGTCATCCATAGGCACTCCAATGTTGGTGCAAGGACAACCTTGAAGAAGTTGGTTGGCCCGACTTCCTTATGGAAATGCTCGTAGTTCCTCGGCCGCCTGGGCCAGGGTATTAGGAGTCACCAGCTAAAAGGTGACGAGGTACCCGATCCTGATTTGGTGAACAACGACGAAGGGGCCCCAACCCTGATCAAGGGTGAGCCTGCCATTGATCACCCGGACCGTCACCCTCCAGGCGCATCGGGTGCTCATCTTCAGCTTGAATTCCTCTTGGACAACGTCGAAGTGCTTGGTGAACTCTAGTGTCATCCATAGGAACTCCAACTTTGATATAAGGACGACCTTGCACAAGTTGGTTGGCCCAGCTTTCTCATGGAAATGCGCGTAGTTCTTCAACCGCCTGGGGCTGGGGGCGCTGCAAAACTCTACCACCACCTTGCCTCTCTTGTAGGCTGCAACCACCTCCTTGCCCTTGGGCTTCTCCGAAGCACCCTGGACGATCTGTATTATGAACAACACGAATGAAGGTTAGTGAAGGGACAAATGCAACACACCAAGATATGAGGAATGTAGAATTTTTTACCATAATTACCATAGCAGTTAATCACCATTCATTTCATGCCACCCACCTTGCCCAAAGCCCTTATTTATCCATCACCGCACTCCACTACCTCTTCCAACCATATATGTATTCTACTGTGTCCTCTTCCACAACTTTGTCTCTTTGTCTCACCACCTCTCCATTGCATAAACCCCTACCCTAACCCCTTCCCCAATGGCATTGGATGGAGGGTATTCCTCCTTGGATGCTTGCTCCATGACCGTACCAAGTTCGCGAAGACCATGGAGGTGTGCTCTTAGTTCAATAGAGCATTGGCGACATGCATAGAGGTAGATGTTGTGCTGTTGAAGGCGACGAAGGATTAGTTGAAGTGGTTGTAACTTGACCCAGCCAAAGGCGCTATGTTAGTGGATATACTGCGCTAGCCGATGGATGAGGTAGAGTCAGCTGATCCTGGCCAGAGAGCCAGATGGACCAAGTACAAGCTTGTCAGGGCTCCTCATGACCAATCGGCCGTTGCGGTGGCGCCGACCGTCATCGTTATGGAGGACGACGATGAGGAGGAGATGATGGATGTAGCTGTTGAGACAAAGGCGGGAAACAAAGCGGTGGAGATGGTGGTCATGGCATTGGAGCCGGAGGGGACCACAAAGCGGTGGATATGGTGGATCAGCTTGAAGGTACGACGACTACATGAGGCTGCTGCTCAGTGTCAGAGATCCGAGGACTGGAGGATGTTGGAGGTGAAAAAAGGTGATCGAGGTCGAAGGTCGGAAGGGGCAGGCAAGATGGGGGCATCGGGACCGCGCTTGTCGGCTGCTGTAGGGGTCATAGGAGGCCACCACTCATCAAAGGGGGGAGGAGAAAACCAATGATGTGGTGAGGAATCATAGCCGATCTCGTTAAGTGGTTGTAGGGGAGGAGGGGGAATCGAGTAAGGTGAAAGGGAAAGCCGACCCGATCATTTTCTTGCGAGGGATGTGCAGTTCGGCTCTGGGAGGGCATTTCCATTGTAATTTCTAGCTGAAACAGGGGTACATTCATAAAATTCAAACGTGTTATTTTTAGGGAACCCCATAATCGACAGAATCGAGTCAAAACGATGCTTCAAAATTGCATTACTGATTGTGGTTTGATTCTCAGGATACTATACAATCAGATCGGTTTTTTTGAGGTGGTGATTATTGAGGGCACGATTCTTCAGAATCGAGTGAAAAGAACCGTCCCTGCATATGGGATGAGAAGTCGTTAGGACTTGCGTCCCGATATGTGCCATCACAAGTTAGAACCAGTGACCCAATCTACATAGGCCTGTTGGTGGGAACAACTTGCGCAAAACACAATGTTAGTTATTGACAAGAGCAATTAACTCGCAAAACAACAAACACATCTTGACAGCAAATGCCTAATGATGATCTGGTCCCATTGGTTCCTCGACACAACTAAGATGCACACATATTGACCGGCCACCGCCACCAGAAAAGTGTTGCCATGATGCAGACGTTTCTAACCGATCCTTACAAAATAGTGTAGTATCCGGTCGAGTAGAAGTATTTATATTTCACTAAGTTTTGGTCGATTCTAGACGATCCCCTAAACTTAGCAAAGTAAAATGTAAATTTTCATAAAATCAACCTATTTTCAGCCGAAATTTACATGCATTTAAACATTGGTTGAACATAGATAGTAGATAGTCTTGAAAAGCAAACATTAAGTACAAATTTAAACTTAAACTACATTAAAAACCACTCAACTTCAACGGTCGTATTATTGGTTGAGCCAATCCTTCCTCCCCAGGCCACCCTCAGTGAGAGCCGGGTCCGGGCCGATGCGGTCGTCGTCGCAGTTGGGGTAGATGCTCAGCCTCTCCCCGATATCGAAATCCTCCTTCTTGCCTCCCTCCTTGCTGCTTTGTACCTCGTCGTCAGAGATGGTGATGACCTCCCCGCCATTGTCAGTGAATATCGCCCGCTCCACCTCCATGATCTCCGGGTGCTGGCGGCGGAGGTCCTCCATGTAGGCCTCGTTGGCAGCCTCCGCCTCGTGCTGCTCCCTCACCTCTCGGTCCTCCTATGCCATCACCGCACTCACCACACCCGTCTCCGGTGGGACAAGGTGAACCGGCGCCGTCCCGAACGGGAAGTTAAGCCTCGCATCGGCGCCATGGAACCGGACTTGCCACCAGTCATACTCCATCGTAGTGAGATCCACCGAGTGGGAAAACCCATCCCACTTCCTCGTGTGGGTCTTGTTGGGGATATTGCCCTTGGCATAAGTCAGTCAGTCTAGGCCGGCTCACATACATGTGGGCCTGGACATGAGCAGACCCATGAGGAGCAAGACCCCACGCACCTAGTCTGAAGACAAGGCAGAATGATGAACAAGGCCTTTGGGACAACTTGTGTGGAGGCCGGCTCAAAGGATCATGGCCTGAGGCGGCTTAGTAAGGTGCCGACTTAGGAGTTCCACTCTGATAAGTAGGAGAGGACGGATGTGACCCGGATTCATTGTAACCCCAGAGGTTTGACTTGTTATATAAGGGCAAACCTAGGGGCGTCTAAAGGACAGATCCAAGTTAGAGCTCTCGAGAGATAGGTAGTGAAAGCAACCCTTGTAATCGAGATATCAACATCAATAAGCAAACACAGAACACGAGTAGGCTTTTTGTAAGAGCATCTAGTGACCCTTAGTGATTTTGGTGTATTGAAGACTTATAGGTTAAGGGACTAATGTCTTTGTGAGTGTACACACGTTCTATAAGTCACTGAGGAGTTTGATATATTCGATGAATGTTGACCTCTAAAAATGTATGTCTTCAACTGACGACTTTAATGTTTTCTTGAAAACTTTGAAAATGAAGAAAATGGTGTGACCTTGAAGATATTGATGCGAGGACTATGAAGTGTGAAGACTTTTGTTTTCTTAGTTTCCTTTCCTTTCCTTGAGTCATAGGAAACACTGTATTGTTAAAGGGGGTCGATGTAATACTAAGGAAAAATTTCCAAGTGATGCCCATCTCAAAAGCCTACAAATAACCAATCCTTTGAGTGAAGCCTTTGGAAATCTCTTGCAGTTCAGTCAAGTTCTTCAGTGACAGAGACGATGTTCTTCTGGTCTCTGAGGAAATTGATCTGACTGAGGAGTTAGGATTTCGCCAGTGTGAATTGCCTACCGTGAGGAACATTATAGCCCTGAGGACTTTCATAGTTCGAATTTCCGACCGTTGATGTGCTTTGCACCAGCTGTCCCAAATATCTTATGCACACAACAGCCATATCATTGGGAGCATTTATGTCTTATCATGTTGGGTTGCACCCTGGCTATAAATAGCCACCCCCTACAACCACTAGCTGGTTGGCTGCACCGAGAGAGAAATCGACAAGTATCATTTGAGAGCAACCCATCCTTCGAGGACTTTGAGAGAAAATCATGAGTGAGGAAAAACCCAAAACCCAAAACACCCAAAATCCTAAGTGATTGAGCATCACCGAATAGATTGTTCTCATGTGGAACCGATGCTTGTTACCTTTGAAGACTGTGCATCTTCGAGATGGTTAGGCATCATGGTCTTGAGCATCCAAGAGGAAATTGTGGATCGCGGGTGACCGAGTTTGTGAGGGTTTGGAAGTCTGCCCTGAAGACATACCACGAGTGTTGGGCGAGGTCTGTGTGACCTTAGCTCAAGGAGAATGCGGTTAGGAATGTGTGTCTTGGGATTGTGTGTCCTTTGGTTTAAATACCAAGCCACTGCAAACCAGACATACGACTGTCACAACAGTTGGAACTGGGTCATCAAATCATTGTCTTCACCAAGCTCATGGTTCTATTTGTTCAACTCTTTCATTTATTCAAGTACTTGTTAATGAAATTGATCGTTACTGTTTGAAGACTTTGACTGAATACTTTCTCAATTTCCTTAACCCAAATTGTTCAGTCACCTTGTCTATCACCTGCTTATCCTGATTTCACGCTACCTGTGCTCTGTGTATGTTTCATTTCATCTGGATGACTATGCTACTGCTATGTTTTGCATGCACTTGAGCACTTTATCCGCTTCTAGTATTTTTTCACTTATAAGATTCCTCAATAAGTAATTCCTCGGTGACAAATTTGTAAAAATCGCCTATTCACCCCCGTCTAGTCGATATAACACACTTTCAATTGGTCTCAAAGCAAGGTACTCCCTTATTTTGTGTGATATTGGTTGAACCACCTAGAGTTTTAGTTATGTCAAGTGCATGTATGATCAATGTCTCTGCAGGTTGTCCTACCTTCGATGGGACGGACTACCCCTCACTACTAGGAAAAACATTATAGGTAGGACATCATTAGTAGCGCTGGAAACTATCAAGCGCTGCTGCTAATTACCAGTAGCGCTGGATTTTGGCAGCGCTAGAAGTGAGGCCTTAGCAGTAGCGCTGGAAATATAAACGGCGCTATTGCTAAGTGGGACCTAACAAGCTAACCAACACTAGCTGCAGTAGCAGCGCCGCCCATAATAAAGCGCTACTGCTAATGTTTTAGCAGTAGCGCTTGCTGTGAGGAAAATGCTACTGCTATAGGGCCCCACTTAGTAGTAGCGCTGCTCCAGACAAGCGCTACTACTAAACCCCATACCAGTAGCGCTCTAGGGAATACATCGCTACTACTAATCGTGGCTGCTACCACCTTTTCACCCACACCCCCTCTCTCCCCCTCTCTCCCCCATTTGCCCTCTCCCCTCCTTTCCCCTCTCCCCTCTCTAAGTTACTTCTCCACCATTATTGCCCTTCTTCTCTCTTCCTTCTACACCTCTCTTCTCTCCCCATTAATGCCCCCCTCCACCATAATTCTCCTCCATAAATGGCCTCTTCTAGCTCTATCTTCCACATTTATTTGGCTCTCCCTCCTTCCATACATATAGATCTAGCTAGATCATCTCTCTCCCTCTCCATTAGTTAGCTAGAATCATCTCTCCTCCCAACAACTAGATCTAGCTAGCTATTTAGCCATCCATTTTCGATCCCTATAGGTCGCGAAGGCCTAATGATCTAACCGTGCACAATCTCTCTCGGGGTATAGGTGAGTAAAAAGTTGTGCATTTCAAGAATGGGAATATGTGTGTTTGTGATATGAAGGGATTTGTGTGAGTGACATGCCCCGTGAGTTGCTTATGTTTTGCCAAAATGTCGATTTATTTCCGTTTCGGCGAATTTCGAGCAAACTCGATATGTCCTATTTTTAGGCAAGGTCATGCCAAATTTTTATATGACTTTGATGCATGCATGCATTTTGTTTATAACCCTTTTGCTTGTTATACCGTGCAGGCATGAAGGTGAGTGGAAGGAAGGTGGAGCGATACTTGCAATCCATGGTGATGGACATGTATGCAAATAATCGGACTGGGATTAGATGTCCGTGTACAAGATGGAAAGAAGGAGTCATTTTGGACCCTTTTGATCATGGCAGTTTGAAGGCGCACGTGCTAATGAATGGTTTCATGGATGGCTATACTCGGTGGATAAGTGAAGATGATGATGAGGACGTCCACATGGCAGGGAATAACGACATGGGGCTAGACGAAGAGATGACCGATCGACACGAAGACGATGGAGCCGGACATGGCGGTGGGGAAGAGTCCGGACATGGCAGCAGAGAAGATTCTAGACACGGCGAAGAAGAGTCCGGACGTGGCGGCGGAGAAGATTCCGGACACGGCGAAGAAGAGTCCAGACATGGCGGAGAAGAGGCGACGGACACGCTGCAGTCTTCGATGCTACTAAGTTCAATCATGCAGGACCCTCATGTTCGAGACCTCTTTCGCAAGAGTACGACTAGCGACAGAGCTGCTTCTAGAGAGGAGGCCAAGCTGGCGCAACTTGAAGTAGACTCGAAGACTCCATTGTATGACAGTTGCGATCCCTAGGTGACCCGCTTGAGTTTCAGGCTCGAACTTCTAAAGACGAAGGCCAAAAACAAATGGACAGACAAAAGCCTCGATGAGCATTTGAAGTATCTACATAATAAAGGTCTTCCCGCGGGGAACCTGTGTCCTACTAGTGTCGAGGAGGCCAAGAAAATCGTTTGCCCTCTTGATATGCCGCACATTAGATACCACGCATGCATCAACGATTGCATCATTTATCGGGGGGAGCACGCAGAAAAAACCAGCTGTCTAGTGTGCAATGCTTCTCGATACAAGAAGGGAGGAAAGAAAGCTCCTTAGAAAGTTGTATGGTACTTTCCGATCACTCCCCGTCTGCAGCGGTATTTCGTAGATCCTAAGGATGCAAAGCTCATGCGCTGGCACGCAGAGAGGAAGAAACCCGACGATGGAGATGATCTGAAGCTAAGACACCTCGTAGATGCTAGCCAATGGAGAGCATTCAACGCCGAATATCGATTTTTCAGAGAAGATGCAAGGAACATCGTGCTTGGTGCGAGTACCGATGGCATGAATACGTTTGGAAACCAGAACACCAACCACAACTCATGGCCCGTCTTTGTATGGATGTACAACCTCCCCCCATGGAAGTGCATGAAGACAAAGTACATACACATGAGCATGCTGATTCAAGGGCCGAAACAAGCGGGAAATAATATTAACCTGTATATGGGGCTTCTGAAAGAGGAGCTAGACACGTTATGGAAATCGTCGGTCAAGACATGGGACGCTAGCACATGAGATTATTTCTATATGAGAGCCGCGCTGATGACGACGGTACACGACTATCTCGATTATGGGTACACCTTAGGCCAGGTGTGCCACGGATACTGCGGATGCACGAGGTGCATGGATGATACAACGTCTCAGCAGCTTACGTCAACGAAAGATGGCGGGTCTAGGAAAATGGTGTACATGGGGCATCGTAGATGGCTTGAGAAGGATGACCCGTGGAGAAAACATGGAGATCTATTCAATGGTTTGGCTGAGCATCGAGGACCACCACGTAAGAGGAGCGGCGCCGAAATCAACGAGCTGTTGAATAACTGGGAACAGTGCCCCGCCCCGGGAAAGATGGAAAAGGCGTCAGAGCTGCTGCTGAAGGTATGGAAAACGAGGTCTGTTTTCTAGGACTTGGAGTACTGGCATAATCACGACACACCTCATTGCCTTGATCAAATGCATATCATGAAGAATGTCCTCGAGAGCTTGCTTGGCACACTGATGAACATGCCGGAGAAGACCAAGGATGGGCCGAAGGCAAGGAAAGACTTGGAAGATTTGGAGATCAGGAGAGATCTCCACATGCCCCGTAAAAAGTCGACGGAGGAGACAGAGACGGAGGAGGAGGTGGGGCCAAGGGGCAGAAAAATCAACAAGAAGGAGGAGAATTATTGCCCCCCTTCTTGCTTCACCTTAAGTGCGAAGGAGATCGATCAATTCATCAAGTGCCTTACGGGAATCAAAGTCAGTTCCGGTTACTATGGGAAGATAAGCAGATTTCTAGACACCAAGAAGAAAAGGTTCAACGGGATGAAGTCTCATGACTGTCACGTGATGATGACGCAGATACTCCCGGTTGCCATTAGAGGGATAATGGACAAGCACGTCCGTGACATGCTTACTGGTCTCTGAAACTTCTTCGACGTTATCTCTCAAAAGTCCATCAGTGGGAAGCAGCTCCAAAGGCTACAGGAAGAGATCATTGTCATACTATGTGAGCTTGAGATGTAATCCCCGCCCGCATTCTTTGACGTCATGGTGCATCTGTGTGTCCACATCATGGATGACATCATCGACCTCGGGCCGACATTCCTTCACAACATGATGCCGTTCGAGAGGATGAATGATGTCATCAAAGGATTCGTTCGTAACATGTCCCATCCCAATGGGAGCATCGTCGAGGGTTATCTGACCAAAGAGTGCATCTCCTTTTGTGAGAACTATATAGGCGGCAAAGACCCTGTTGTTGGTTTGCCCGTCAAGAAGCACCATGGGAGGCTCGGAGGAGAAGGTCACAACAATGGCCGAAGGGAATTGCACGTGGACTACTCGGATCGACGGGACGACTTTGACAGGGCTAACTTAGTAGTGCTACAACACCTAGATGTGGTAGATGATTATGTGACACTGCACAAAGAAACCATCGCAAAGAAGTACCGTGATTAGGGGATGCGCAAGACGGACGACGAAGTTACTGTAGAGCACAATGCCACTTTCTTGCGTTGGTTCAAAGAGAAAATTCTTGCTAATCCCCCGGAAGATGGCAGTTCGGACGGATTGCTCATAGACGCCTTAGCACATGGCCCCGCGCCCAAACTCGCGTCCTATCAGTTATACGATATCAATGGGTACACGTTCTACACGGAGGCCAAAGACATGGACAGTGATTACCAGAACTCAGGGGTGACAATTGAATGCATGACCGACGCCAACGACACAACTGAAATATTCTATGGAAGGGTTGAAGAGATCTGGGAGCTTGACTATGCTAGAATGCACGATGCAACGATGTTCTGTGTCAGATGGGCTAAGGCCGTCGTAAGAAAAAACAAGTATTTCGATAACCATGTCTATACCCGACGCGAATAGCGCTACCGTGAATGTTAACATCATCACCAAAACTGAGCCATGGTACACGCTAAGCACGTGACACGATGCTTCTTCATAACCGACCCGACCAATCCCGGCCATGTTGTCGTGAGGAGAGGCAAAAGGAGCATCGTCGGAATGGATGGAGTCTCCAACGAGGAAGACTACGACCAATACGGCAACCCGATGGGGGAAGATGACGATGACGATGAAGCATACGTGAAAATAAGAATCAAGACTACATTATCTAAGAAAGATCGTACTCCATGGTGCCGGAAAAGTCATAACGAGGGGCTCAATTATTCGACAACGAACAAGAAAGGGAAGAACCTCAATGTGAAACGTCGTCGACGCAACTGAGAAACCATCATTTATACATATGTATCTATTTTGTGTACGCACTTAAGTAACCGTTATCGGTCAAATGATGTATACATCGTATCCCCTTCAATTACCACGACATGGTTCCGGTGATATTCGCGCAGTGTGGGAGAGGGAGATCGACGTTCTCGTGGACTGCGTGTTAGGCCGTCGGGCGAAAAACAAAAAACAAAAACAAAAAGGAGAAAGCAATACAAAAGAAAAAGAAAAGTAAACAGAAAAGGAAAGGAAAATAATAAAAAGAAAAGAAAACTAAAAACTAGAAAAGGAAAATAATAAAAAGAAAACAAAAATAGCAGTAGCGCTGGATTGGGAACCAACGCTATAGCTAACTTAGCTATAGCGCTGGATCCTAATCCTGCGCTACTGCTATGTGTATTTTAGAATTAAAAAAACTAAAAATTGGAATAGTTAGCAGTAGAGCTGGATTAGGACCCATCGCTATAGCTAAGTTAGCTATAGCGCTGGATCCTAATCCAGCGCTACTGCTATTTTTAGTTAACCCCCCACCGTGCGGGCTCAAAATTTCGCCAAGTCCTTTTCCCCCTCTCCACCTCTCCCCCACTCTATCGCCGGTCGTCGCCTTGCCCATAGTCTCCCCTACCCGCCGTCACCCTGCCCACCATCGCCCCTGCCCGCCGTCGACCTCGACCGTTGCCCGAGCCCTCCCTCGACCTCACCGTCGCCGTGCGGGCCCGCCGTCGACCTTGCCATCGCATCCCTCTCCCCTGCCTTCGACCTCACCGCCGCCGCCCTCTCCCCCGCCCTCGACCTTGCCGCCGCCCCGTAAGCCTCTGCCTCTCCTCTCCCTACCTTCCTCTCTCTCTCTGCTCTC
This sequence comes from Elymus sibiricus, assembly GCA_039707655.1. Classification (NCBI taxonomy): domain Eukaryota; kingdom Viridiplantae; phylum Streptophyta; class Magnoliopsida; order Poales; family Poaceae; genus Elymus; species Elymus sibiricus. The sequence goes on from CM077667.1 coordinate 25,565,227, forward strand.
TCTCTCTCTCTCTCTCTCTAATATGAACCCTAGCTAGGAGTTGGATGTATGAACCCTAGGAGATGAGATGTTGGTGCTGTGATTAGGAATTAGGATAGTAGGGATATTTTTAGGACAGTAGGAATTTAGTTTAGGGCAGTACCAAATTTAGCAAATTTAGCTAAATTAGCAAATATGTTTAGCAAATTTTTGTTTAGGGCAGTAGCAGAGAGAGAGAGAGCATTTAGGAAAATAATTAGCTAGGGAAATTTAGTTTAGGGTATATAAAATAGCTATAAATAAAAAATAGTAGCAATTTTTTTAGCTATAAATGAAAAACAGTAGCAATGTTTTTTAGGAAATTAGCTAGGGTAATTTTTGTAGGTATATAAATTAGCTATAAATAAAAATCAGTAGCTCCCTTCCTAAACTTTTTTAGCTATAAATAAAAAACAGTAGCAAATGTTTAGTGAGGTCATTTTGCAAAGGTTTTTGGTTTTTGAAAAGATCACTATTTTGCAATGTTTAGTGAGGCGGCAATTCGGTGAACATCGCACCACCAGCACCTGCTCACGCCACCTCACATGCTCCCGTACCTGGTCCCGCTCCTGTTCATAGCAGCCCATCCTCCGTCTCTGGCGTGCTGGTGGGGCTTCGTCTTTGGCTAAGCTCGGTGCCCTCATGGTAATTACGCGTCATACCCTCTTGACCAGCATATCTATAGTCTTCCGTTTCAGTTGCCTTTCGGATGTTTGACGTCGCAGACATGTCTTCGCAGGCCGACGAAACCCCATGCACCCTACTGTACGACATCAACAGCCAGAAGGTGGACGTGGGAAAGGCAACGATCGTGAAACCGAAGGACCGCATGTTACACAACCGACAGATGCCCCATAGAGTCTTCAAAGTTTGCGTGGCCAATGTCAAAGCGTGCTTTGAGGATTTGCCTCCTCCGATACCAGTCCATGATGACGAGACCCCTAAACGGATTGGCGCATGCAAGAGCTGGTTCTTGCCTTGGCCGAAAAATCTTCTTCGTGTCGAGGCGCCCGGTAGCACTCCAACGACAACTCCTTAACAAGGTATGAACACCACCCCACCTACCCAATTACCTTCACCTGTCGTGGTGGGTGATAGCGGACGACGCGAGGGAGAGCCTCCATTAGTGCCAGATGACGTTGCCCCCGCCGAAGAAGCAAATGTTGATGATGTCATGGAGGAGGATGATGATGACCCTAACCAGTATATCAATACCGCCTATGACGATGCTCGGGACTATGATTCAGGCTATGAGCGTGGAGATGACTTGATGCTGCCTGATTTGCGAGAGCCGGAACGTCCTAAGGCTGATTGCAAAAAGTCTCTCTTCATGCGACCCTCGCAGGAGAAGCCTCCAGATGCCGCCTCTACCCAGCAAGAACAACGCAAGGGCCGTCCACTGATTAGCCCAACGACACTAGGGGTGGTGGTTAGGGAAGGTATGGTGGGCTCACTACCGCCACCTGCCAATAAGCAAAGGAGGAGACCGGAGAGGAAAGGCTCTAAAGGCGCCAGAGCTGCTTCAAGCAGCCAGCCGCCTCTGAAGCCCTGGTAGGTAAAAAGAATACCTGTCATAGGTGCGGAGCGTTTCCATGTCGCCGGCCACCCGATCCTACCTCACAAAGCGCTAGAGGACATACTGAACAATGATCTAAGGAGACTTCATGATGATGTGCTGGCCAGAGAGAAAAGCCTTCTCATCTCAGAAAAACCAGGATACCCGCTTTACGCGGCTCAGGTTCCGGGTGGGAGGGTTATACGTCGATAGATGGCCCACGAATAAGTTCATCCTGCGATTTGACTATGTCTACGACATGTTCCACATGACCAAGCTAGATTTTTAGTTCATCCGCATGTATGCGCTGTATCTCAACTACATCATCAGGCGCGAGAACATAGAATATATCTGCGTCGCGTACCTGTACTATATGCACGAGAGCTTCTTGGAAGTCTGCAAAGAGCACCGTGACTATGCGAGCAAGTACATCGGCGAGTTCATGGTTGCTAATAAGGACAAGTAAATGATTCTCCTGCCTTATCATCCCACGTAAGTCATCCGCGGATATCCTTTCGTAAGTTTTAATCATTCCTTTGCAAGCATGGAGGCTAATATGAGGTGTACTTATTTTGTGCAGCGGGGGGTGCGCCGTCCTCATCTATCTGTACCCACAATACTCCCATGCTCTGTACTTGGACTCGGCGAAGAACATCAAGAAAAGGGATTACACGCACATAAAGAGTGTTCTTGATAGTGCCATTTTAACCTTCAGCCTTACTGGTGGATATATCAAGGTGAAGAAGTACAAGAATAAAGGGCTGGCTTATAGCCATAAGACCGACTTCTGCTGCATCCAGCAACCGAACGATAGTAAGGCTGATGGATTCTACCTCATGCATCACATGATCGAGTACAGAAGGGATAATCAACGCCTTCACATGTCAGCTACTTCCAGCGATGCCGAGATTGTCAACTGGGCCACAAGCATAGGAAGGACACCGGATGTCAGCTACTTGTTGTTTGCCAGTGCTACTGCTAACCGTACTTACCAGTAGCACTGGTTTTCCAATGCTACTGCTACAACTTAGCCATAGTGCCTTAGCAGGAGCGCTGCCACCAGCGCTACTGGTCTGGGTAATTCCAGTGCTACTACTAGGCTTTCTCTTAGTAGTGCCTACTGGAAGAACAAGATGCCCATGCATCTTTAAGCAATTGACAATGATCTCTGGTATGTTGTGGAAAATGGTGTTCCCTCCATCACCCCCACAATCAAGGCTGCTGATGTGAAGAGATTCAAGAAACTTGACTCTCAAGCGAAGAATATCATATGTGGCCATCTGAGCAAATGTCAGTATGACATAGTGAGTGCTTTGGACTCCACAAAGCTCATCTGGGACAGGCTGTCCAAATTCAATGAAGGAGCCTCAACTCAACGTGACTCTCAGGTTGATGTTCTTCGCAATCTCTTCAATCGCTTCAAAAGACTCGACAACAAAAATGTTCAGCAAACTTTTAGTCGCCCCACTGATATCTCCAATGAGCTCCAAGCTCTTGGTGCCACTGACATCACCTACCATGAGGTGGTGAAGAAACTGCTGAGATCTCTTGATTCCTCATTTGATACACTGGCTTTGATGATTCAATAGCGCGGAGACTACAAGTCACTAGATCGTACTAATATTCTTGAGAGGCTAAATACTCATGAATTCCAATAAGGTGAAAATAGAGATCTCCATGGGCCAAGCTATGGAAGATCTCATGCATTGAAGGCGAAGGCAATTTCCTCATCTGAAGGTGAAGACTCTGACAATAGCCTGGGTGATCCTGAAGAGTCGAGTCAGGAGCTAGCAAAAGTTCTCAAGAAGAGGTCGATTTGGAAAATCTTCAAGAAGTGATTTAAAATCCGATTCTTCCTCAAGTGACTACAAGAAAAGAACATGCTACAAATGCAAGAAGTCTTGCCACTACATCGCTGATTGTCCTCTCTGGAAAAGGAATCAAAGAGGAAGAAGTACAAGGATGACAGTTCTGATGACAAGAAGAAAAAGAAGTCTTCAAAGTCCTCATCTCACAACAAGAGCAGTTCCAGAAAGGCTCGGGCACTTATTGGCAAGGAAATGGGTTCTAAAGCTGAATCTGAGGAATATGAGGAAGAGGAGCAATCTGAGGAGGAGTCAGACTCTAGTGTGACGAGCCTAGCTCTCGCTACTGTTTTCTTCAGCAAGTCCATCTTCAACACTGATGAAAATGACGACGATGCTGACATTGGCAACGACGACTATGCTCCCACCTATTGCTTCATGGAAAAAGGTGCTAAGGTACTCAAACATCGTTCCCCCTCCGAACCAAGTGAAGGTGAATCTGATGAAAATATGAAACGTAGCTATTCCAAACTTCCTAATATTGCCACTAAACAACAAAGTGCCATTGAAAAGCTTCAGAAACTGCTAGACCAAAGCGATGACCTATTGAATGAAGAAATGGATCAAACTCGAACTTTGATTGACAACTTTCAAAGTCTTAATTCTAAGTATGATAACCTTCTGCATCGTCATGAAACTCTCTTAGGTGATCATGAGAAGCTTTCCTATGAATTTCTTCAAAGAAAGCAATAACTTGATAAACTAAGAGTATCTCATGAGGACCTTCAAATGGAAAATGATTTTTTATTGCTCAATAGATAAGTTCTGCTCAGGAAGAATTCATTCCACCTTGTTTGAAATGCATCGAACGTGAAACTGCTAATTCTTCACCTGAAAGTTCAAATGCTTCTATTGTCGCAACTTCTTCACCTGCCTCTGTTGTCACAAATTCCTCATCTGAGGATACCACTAGTATCACTGACGAAAATGCAAGATTGAAGGAATTGTATGTGACAACCATGCACAAAAGTCTCAAAGGGCATCAAACCCTTTGTGATGTGCTCAAAAAGCAAATTCTTAACAGGAACCCCATGAAAGAGGGTATTGCATTTGAGAGGAAACTCAACGCTGATGGATCTTACTGGAAACCCGAGCAGTATCCCAAAACCTCATGGGTTGCTGCAAAAGGACCTCCTGTAGATCCATCCACTTTATCTGGTTTTACTTGTGAATCTTCATTTTCCTCGGATGAGTCATTTGACTCCAACTATAAATTGTTCAAAAATCAGAATGGTGAAGTATTTGCCAGATATGTTGGAACTAACTACAGGAATGGTCCTCCTATGAGGAAAATCTGGGTTCCCAAGAGCTGCTTGGAAAGTCTTTAGGTGAATGTCCTCATGGAACCACCTATGAAGAAAAGGAACCCCATATCAAATTCCTCATCTGGACCAAAGTCTTCACATGGACCAAATTCTTCATATGGTTAAAAGTCTACTCATTCTCGTGTTAATATTTATGCTTCGCATGGAAAATATAAGGGTCATGAATACGTGAACTATTCTACGAATCATTACGTTCATAAGTCCTCGAAGAATTTCTCTGTCTATTCATTTTAGTACTCTAACACCCCTGTAGTGAAACGAAATATATTAGGTTCAATACCTCAATTTTCACATGGTGCTCGCAGAATGATGAACTCTTAGCCACCCCATGGTGAAGAAAATGAACTAATATCTTATGGAGGGTAAGGTCTCCAGATAAAATGAAACGTCTGACGAATTTGCTGGAGACCTGAGGAAATGCTTGAAAGGATGCAAGCTAACTATGATGAAATGAATTACTCATTTCTCACGTCCTCATTCTATTGCACCTAATGCTTCATTGATACACTTCCGTCTGACGAATTTGAAATGTCATATTCTTCACTCTGAAGTATATGAGTTCATAAGTTGTACTAATTCGTCTACATGATGAACCACCTAAAGCTACTAACTGGGTCCTCGATAGTGGATGAACTAATCACATGACTTGTGACAAGAACCTCATTATGGACTCAACACTTACTCCATCTCATCTGAAGCACATCACATATGCTGACAAATGAAAAAGCAAGGTATTGGGTCTAGGTAGGGTTGCAATCTCGAAGGATCGACACATGGATAAAATAATGCTTATGGAATCCTTCGGATTCAACTTCATGTCAGTCTCAATGATTTTTGATCTTGATATGGTTGTCATCTTTAGTAAATATCGTTGTGCAGTCATCATGGAATCTGACAAATCCAAAGTCTTTGAAGGCTTCAGGAGAGGAGACTTGTATATTGTTTATTTCTCTACAGGTCCACAGCCGGCCACGTGTCTACTTGCAAAAGCTTCAGAAGGCTGGCTATGGCATCGACGATTCAGACATGCTGCCATGAGGAAATTGCACACACTCGCAAATAAGAAGCATGACATTGACATTGAGGGTGTCAAATTCCTCAAGCATCCCTCCAAGACTATCATGACTACCACTCGTCCCTTTGAATTACTTCACATGGATCTCTTTGGTCCCACTCATTATGCCACACTAACCAATGATGCATCTTTATATGTCTTTGTCATTATTGATGACTATTCTCGTTACACCTGTGTGCATATTATCTGGTACAAAACTGAAGTGCAGGAAGTCTTCAGACGATTCTCCTGAAGGGCCTCGATGAATTTCAGTGTCAATATCAAGCACATCGGGAGTGATAATGGAACTGAGTTTAAGAACACTGGTCCTGATGACTATCTAGATGAACTCGGTATTACTCATGAGCTATCTGCCCCATATACTCCTCACCAAAATGGCGTCGTGGAGCGCAAGAACATGACTCTGGTTGAGATGGCTCGCACCATGCTTGATGAATACAAGACCCTTCGTCACTTCTGGCACGAGGCAATCAATAATGCCTGCCACATCATCAACATGGTATAACTTCACAAATTCCTCAAGAAGATTTCATATGAACTCATCACTGACAAGAAACCCAATGTGAGTTATTTCAAAGTCTTCGGTGCAAAATGCTGGATTAGAGATCCTCACCAGGGTTCTAAATTTGCATCGAAAGCACATGAAGGTTTTATTCTTGGTTATGGAAAGGACTCGCACAGCTACAGATTCTTCAACACCTATCACAACAAGGTAGTTGAAACTGTAGATGTGCGGTTTGATGAAACTAACGGCTCACAAAGAGAGCACCTACCTCCTGTGCTAGATGAAATGCCTCTTGAGGAATCCATTAGGTTCAAAGCTACCGAAGATATCATACCCACTGAAGAACCTCTACCAGTTGAGGAAGTCATCCCTAACAATGAAGACATTCATGCTGGTGCACCTGAGGAAAATGGTGCTGAAGAAAATTGTCAGCCCCAACAAAGTCGTCAACCTACTCATCCTACAGTGGCATATGAAGTGCATATTGACAAAATCCTCGATGACATCAATGCACCAGGTCCTCTCACTCGCTCAAAAGCTTCACATTTTACTAACTTTTGTGGGGACTTTGCTTTTGTCTCTATCAAAGAGCTCTCCAAAGTTGATGAAGCATTTATTGAGCCTGAGTGGATTCAAGCTATGCAAGAGGAATTGCATCAATTCAAGATCAACAATGTATGGGAACTTGTCAAGCGGCCTGATCCTCGCAAGCATAACATCATAGGTACCAAGTGGATCTACAGCAACAAGCAAGACAAAAATGGCCAAGTGGTGAGGAATAAGGCCCGTCTTGTAGCTCAGGGCTACACACAGGTTGAGGGAATTGACATTGATGAAACTTTTGCACCTGTTGCTAGACTTGAAGCTATCTGCATACTGCTTGCTTATGCTAACAATCACAATATCATCTTATATCAAATGGATGTGAAAAGTGCATTCCTCAATGGTAAGCTTGAGCAAGAAGTATATGTTGCTCAACCCCCAGGTTTTAAAGACCCTAAGTATCCTGACAAAGTCTTCAGACTCAATAAGGCCCTCTATGGCCTCAAGAAGGCCTCTCGGGCGTGGTATGTCACTCTGAAGGAATTCCTCATAAAGAAAGGCTTTAAACCCGGTTCACTTGATCTAACTCTTTTCACTAAATCTTATGATGATGAATAATACGTGTGCTAAATATATGTGGATGATATTATTTTTGGCTGTACTGACAAACGGTACAATGACGAATTTGGATACATGATGAGTGAAGAATATCAAATGTCGATGATGGGGGAGTTAAATTTCTTCTTAGGACTTCAAACTTGTCAACAACGCAATGGCATCTTCATCTCTCAAGAGACATACCTCAAGGATGCCCTGAAGAAATTCAGCATGCAAGACTACAAAGGCGTTAAGATTCCAATGCCCACAAATGGTCACCTCTGCACTAACAAAAATGGTAGAGATTTCGATGAGATGCTATATCACTCTATGATTGGCTCTTTATTGTACCTACGTGCATCTATGACAGATATTATGCTTAGTGTTTGCATGTGTGTTTGTTTCCAAGCAACACCGAAGGAATCACACCATAAGGCTGTGAAGCATATTCTTCGATATCTAGCTCACACACCAACGCTTGGATTATGGTACCCAAAGGGCTCAGATTTTGATCTTATTGGATATTCTGACTCTTACTATGCTGGAGATCGAGTGGATCGCAAGTCAACATCAGGCACATGCCATTTCCTCGGATGATCCCTGGTCTGTTGATCCTCGAAGAAGCAGAACTACGTGTCATTATCCAGTTCTGAAGCTGAGTATATTGCTGATGGTTCCTGTTGTGCATAGTTGCTGTGAATGAAGCAAACCCTCAAGGATTACGACATCAACGTGAAGAATATGCCTCTCTACTACGATAACAAGAGTGCCATCAAGATTGCTCACAACCCAGTTCAACATTCGAGGATAAAGCACATACAGATTCGTCACCATTTTCTTCATTATCATCTGTTGAAGGGCGACATCTTCATCGACCACTTGAAGTCTGAAGAACAACTAGCTGATATCTTCACTAAGCTCTTGGATGAAAAGAGATTTTGCAAGTTGCGATGTGAGCTAAATATCTTAGAATCTTCAAATGTTCTGTGAAAGGACACACATCCTAACACTTATGCAAAATTGATGACTTAGATGTGTAACACACGAAGTAACGTTTTTCTTCAATCAATGAAGAATAACTCTCTAAGTGTGAAGAAATTAATGAAGAATTGGATTCTTGGAACCCTACGACAATTGTACGCGGTGTCTGAAATCATCATAATTCTGATACGGTGGGTCACGCCACAACCACAGTTGAAATTCTTCAAAATTCAGTTTTTCATCTTCTTGCAGATTCTTCAGATTTTCAAATTCCTCAAGTTTGCAAATTCCTCAAAATCTTCAAATTCTTCAAACTTTACAACTGGATTTATTCATTGACTATATATGTTTGAGTTTTTTAAATGTCCTCAATAGCATTCACTTATTGGTAATTCTTCAAGTTGATTTTCTTCTAAGTGAATGTGATCGGACCCGTTCCCCCTCTATGGTAAACTCAACCCAGTCTGTTCACAAATTCTTCATACGTGTTCTAGTTGAAACCCGTTCAAAGTCTTTACTGTGTCCTTATCAGTTGAAGAATTTGCGAAAGAAACATTAAAATTTTCAATCTGAAATTTTGGCGGTTGCCGCTCAAACCTATCCCACTTCCTACGACTGGATAACCCACGATCCCCCACTATCTCCACTTCTCAGTACGTGGGTGACACATGTCGATAGGATAGCAAGGGTCAAGGGTATACATGCCCAAAATATTCAGACGGTTCAGTTTTTCACCCCCGCTATATATATACCCCTTCCCTTTCACTATCTCATTTACTCCGCTCGATCTCACTTTCACCTCGCTGGAGCTCTGACCTAGCGCCACCGCTAAGCTTCATCGCCGCTGGATAGGAAGAGCTTCACTGCCTCGACCTCCTCACCGTCATACTCGCACTCGTTGCGGAAATCTTCACTCCGCCACCGCCGTAGCTGTCTTCTGCCGCCAAGTTAGGGCACAGGAGATCTGAACTGACGAGCTTCTTCGCTCTTACTCCCAGTTCATTGTGTTCTTCATAAAGGGTAATTAAAATCTAATTTTACTGCCTATTTGATCTTTATGATTTCCACAAAATCTTCAACATGTGTTTTTGCTTCAACAATCTATTCTAAACACCGCAAAGCTTCTCTCCCTTGATTTACTTCTCCAAGTCATGATTTTCTTCAAGATTTCTCAATTGTGTGGATTCCCAAATCTGCACAACTCTGGAACCTAAGTCAAGAACACTTAGTGAAATTCTTCAAGACCTCTATGGTCAAATTCCCCAACTTGATATATATACTTTTGAAAACTTCTGAGAACGCATATGACCTCTTCAAATTCTTCGCACCTATACTCTGTTCACATGTACAAATGTCTACAGATGAATCTCTAATTTCTCAACAACTTAACTCACTTGCGGAATTTCTTGATTATCGTCAGATTCTTCAAAGGTTGAAAATCCTCAAGGGAAGAAAACGGCTTAAGGAAAAAGAGCTCAGAAAGGAGGGAAGAAACCTGAAGCAAATACTGCTTTTGAAATCCCTGAGGATATTTATGATGATTACTGCACTCCTGATGATGAGATCTATGGCAAAGAGACAAAAGAGAAGCACAAAACACACATTCAGAAAGTTAAGAGGAGATGGGCTAAGAAGTCGAAAGAATACATATATGTCACTCTTAAGTACATGAAGAAATTCACACTCAATCCTCCATGCCCAAGACCTCCTCTGGCTGATGGTCAAGAAGCTAACCCCATCAACATCAAGCATGGTGAGGAATTTCCCAAGGAATGGGCAAAGAGCCAAGCAAAGCTAAAAAAGACCGCTGTAGAAGCAGTGGAGAAATTCAATCGAGATACTGCTGCTGCTGCTGCTGTTGATGCCTCTACTAGTGGAATTGCATCAAAGAAGGCCATGTAGAAGAAATATGCTGTGAAGCCAAAGTCTTCAAGTTCTATGCCCTCACGTACAACTTCCTCTAATGCAAAATCGTCACAGCAGATTCCTCAAGCAACACCCTCTGTGGCTGCTACCTCATCTGCTGCTGCCACAAAGTCTTCAACCCCAGTGCAACTCGCAACATGTCAGTGTACTATCGGAATCACAATTGTTTCAAGGCCCTCAACATTTTCATCGGCCCAAGCACATTCGTCAAGCAGTCCAACACTATTGGAAGTGAAGGAAACAGCTGGACGAGGCAAGCGACCAAGTCCTCACAAAAGCAGGTTGTTTTTCATGTTCCCTCAGAATCTAAGGATGATGAAGCTGATGATGAAGAGCTTGTTGAGATCATGAGAAACAAGCAACATAGAGTTTCTCAAGCTAAGGGAACTCAAATCCCTCTTCTGTTGGATCCAAGGGTTGTGCTCGATTTCATCGACATATGGCGCAAAGATCCTAACACCTAATTCAAGATTTGAATCTGCCACCCGGTCCAAGTCATGTTCTGACATCTTTCATAGTCAAAGAAAAGTGGAAATTTGTAAAGGCTCGTAAAGCTAGGAAAAATCAGTACAAGAAGGAAAGGTTCTTGAGGAACAATGTATTGAATCTGACTCCTGCACACCTCGTCACTATTCAAACTGAAATCAAGAGATTAAGTGATGAATATGATCGTTATTATGCTGATTGGAAAGGGGCCAAGGTCAGATTCATCAATATGACAAATGCCGCCATCAAGGACTACAACACAAGGGTTGCATCTCAATCTCAATCGCAAATTCCTCAGGCTGGTACATCTGCTCAGCCTGCTGAAGAAATTACCAGGGCTGCTGAAGAAATTCCAGCTCCTAAAGAAACTGCAAGGGCTACTTCCAACGTTGCCCCTGAAGAACAACACAGGCTAGCTGAAGAATTTGCTGCGCCTGAAGAAACTGAAACTGTAAGGACAACTGCATCAGTTGTATGTGAAGAAACTGCACCACCTCCATCCTCTGCTACACCTGCAAAATCTTCAAAGGTGAAGAAAGTCACACTTCCTTCTGAATCAGAAGTGAAGAAAACCAAGATTGCAGAGAAGGAAGCCGCCAAGAAAAGGAAGGCATCAACATCTGCAGATTCCTCAACTACAAAGAAATTGAAGACTTTGTCAAGTTCCTCCGCTAAATTAATAGATGCAACTCCAATCTCTGTTGTACCCTCCTATGAAATAGTCCCATTCAGTGAAGAATATGTCATTCCAAATGAAGATGATGAAGAAAATCACTCTGTTGCTTCCACAGAGTAGGTTGATGAAGAAATTGAGATAGAAGCAAATGCTACAATCCCTCTGGTATCATCGCCCCAGCCTTAGTTTACTGCTGAAGAGGCTGGCGTTGAAGAAATTGACGAGGATGTGGATATTGGCAATACAACTCCGCTTATCAATGATGATTATTGGGAAGGTGCACACCCAAATTCACCAATGACCACCCCTCTTACTCAAATTCCTCAGTCGCCTATTCAAACTGAAGAAATTATGATAGGGTCTGAAGGACGTCCCACTCCGCTCAAGTCTATTCCTGAAGAAATTCCAGATGCATCAGCTGAAGAAATCAACACCCAGACTGCAGTTGAAGAACCTGTTACTCAAATTCCCCAGTCTGGAGACACTAAAATTGTGCAAAGGGAGTTAGTGGGGCACTTCAAGCCAAATTTTCAGCCTATGCCCACACTACCATTCAAAGGCACGAAGAGGCTCAAATTCAACTAGGCCGATTTCTTTGCTGAGCATCATTTCTTCACGGGTGAAAATCCCTATGACTCGACAAGAATTAGGCGCAAGAGGTTATGGATGTCAAATCAGAACAATTTCTATGCTGGTGTTCCGTTTGACAAGAGCAAAGTCTTCCAGCACTGTCAAATTCCCCATGCAGATATGGAATCCATCCCATGCTTCACCCCAGTACTGAATATTCTTTATGATATTGGGCTCCTCACCTTCTGCTCTGACATCTGTGATTGGAATGAAGAGCTAGTTCTTCAATTCTATGCAACTCTGCACATTTTTGTTGAGGCATCTAACATCTACTCCTGGATTCTGGACTGGATGACTGAAAACACTCACTACAAAGTACCAACCACAGAATTACTTCGGGCTCTTCCTAATAGTCCTCCTCCAGAAGGTGCAAGACTTGTCTATGATGAGTCTGAACTTACAAATCATCTGATGCAAGTGTTAATGAAGCCTTTTGCACAAGGTCAAGCTCCAAGGACAACCTTCCTAGTGAAGGATTTGCTGTATGTGCCAAGAACTGTGTGTCGCATATTGACCAGAACCCTCTGTCCTATCAAAGGCCACAATTCTGAAGAAGAAGAAGTGATTCGCATCATGAAGAATCTGATATTCAACATCATTCATGGGATCCCCATAAATATTCACGATTTCTTCAAGCAGACTTTGGCAAATGTTGCTATGTCACCTTTTGATTTGAAGCCTTATGCACCTTGGATTAAGAGATTCATTAGAACAAGGACTTCAATTCACTATCAGGCTGACTTTGAAAATCACTTCATCTTCATGCCTCCAATTGAAGTCATCAAAAAGACATTTTCCTCAGTGGAGGGAAAAGGCAAAGCTTTAATTGATGAAGGCACTCGCCCATTGGATGGTCAATTTCATCATGCTACATCCTATTCCACCAATGACGACACCGCCACACAGGACTCTATTGCAAAAGCCACATGTCAAAATCCTCAAGCAACTGCTCCTCGTGTAATGACTTATCGTGATCTTCTTCTAGTATTCATCAGAAAGTTGATCAGAATCACAAATGGGTCAAGCAACAATTCCGTTCAATTCTTCAGAACATGATAGTGACCCAAAACTCTGTGCGGAAGAACCACTACTATGTGCATGAAATCTTTGATCGCACCTGGGCCATACTATCCCATCTCAAGACTGCTGAAGAACTTGAGGAGATGGAGTTTCAGTAGGAGTTTGACTGGTCTTGGCTGCCACCGAAGAAGTTCAAGAAGCTCAAAGTTGCTCAGCTCGTTACAAGCTCATTTTCTTCATCGCGCAAGACGGATGAAGCCAAGGACGTTGATGACACTCCTGCAGGCCCTGCACCAAAAAAGACCCCGGCAACAACGCTGACGCTCCTCCACCACCTTCAAGATGAAATTCTTCAGGGGTGTTAGTCCTCAATTTCCGTCCCTTTTCGTCACTTGATGACAAAGGGGAAGAAATTTGAGTTAGTCTTCAAACGGGTCTTTATATATGATTTTTTTGTTTGTTTGATGTGTTGTTTGTTTGATGAGTTGTAAACTTAAGTCCGATGATGGTCTGACACTTTTGAACTAATTTCTGCATGCTTATTCCTCAAGTTCATTAATGCGCACGTGCTGAATTTCGTCAGACACCATTTTTCATCATGCATTTAAATTTCCTCATGATATATGTTTAATGCGGGTATGGATTACAAGATATAGGGGGAGATCTCCAAGAGTTTATCCAGCCATGTGCATTTGCAGTCCAAGGAAAATTCCTCAAACATGTACATCTTCAGGGGGAGTTCCTCTATATCTTGCGATCAAATTCCTCAAACTTAGTACACACTTCAAATATTTATCCCCGTTGAAAACTTAATCTATTTGCCATCAATAACCAAAAAGGGGGAATTTGTAAGTGCATCTAGTGCCCCTTAGTGATTTTGGTGTATTGAAGACTTATAGGTTAAGGGACTAATGTGTTTGTGAGTGTACGCAGGTTCTATAAGTCGATGAGGAGTTTGATATAACCAACAAATGTTGACCCCTAAAAATGTATGTCTTCAACTAAAGACTTTGATGTTTTATTGAAGACTTTGAAAATGAAGAAAATGGTATGACCTTGAAGATATTGATGCGAGGACTATGAAGCATGAAGACTTTTGTTTTCTTAGTTTAATTTCCTTTCCTTGAGTCATAGGGAACACCGTACTATTAAAGGGGGTCGAGGTAATACTAAGGAAAAATTTCCAAGTGATGCCCATCTCAAAAGCCTACACATAACCAATCCTTCGAGTGCAGCCTTTGGAAATCTCTTGCAGTTCAGTCAAGTTCTTCAGTGACAGAGACGATGTTCTTTTGGTATCTGAGGAAACTGATCTAACTGGGGAGTTAGGATTTCGCTAGTGCAAATTGCCTACCGTGAGGAACATGATAGCCCTAAGGACTTCCATAGTTTGAATTTCTGATCGTTGCTGTGCTTTGCACCATCTGTCCCAAATATCTTATCCACATAACGATCATATCATTGGGGGCATTTATGTCTTATGATGTCGGGTTGCACCCTGGCTATAAATAGCCGCCCCCTACAACCACTAGCTGGTTGGCTACTCCGAGATTGGATCGCTGGGTTGCTCTCAAATAACACTTGTCATGGTCTTGAGCATCTAAGAGGAAATATTGGATCGCTGGGTGACCGAGTTTGTGAGGGTTTGGAAGTATGCCCTGAAGACTTACCACGAGTGTTGGGCGAGGTCTGTGTGTCCTTAGCTCAAGGAGAATACAGTAAGGATTGTGTGTCTTGGGACTATGTGTCCTTTGGTTTAAATACCAAGCCGCTCCAAACCAGACGTACGACTGTCACAACAGTTGGAACTGGGTCATCAAATCATTGTCTTCACCAAGCTCCTGGTTCTATTTTTTCAACTCTTTCATTTCCTCAAGTACTGGGTCATCAAATCACTTTCACTTTTACCTCACCATAGGGGCCAAACTTGGGTAAATCGTCTCTCTCGTTCCGATCAACCCTATCCAAGGCTTCGCCTAACCGCTATGGCCTCGCAACTAAGTTCATGCATGAGGACACTTGCCGTGACAACCCCCCTGGTCGGTTATATCCATCACCCAAGTCCCCCACAAGCATTGGCAGACACCAAGGTAGGTCCTCTATGGCGTACACGACGGATGGAGCTCCGAGTAATCGACGAATCGGGTGGGGCGTGCGGATCGGTTGAGTGGCGGCGGCTCGAAGATGAGACCGCAGATGATGACCCGCGGGCGTGGCGGCGTGGATTTGTGCTGCGGATCAGCGATGGGGACCTCCGGCCACCACGTCCAGCCATTGGGAGGAGAGAGGTTGCAGGGAAGCGAGGGGGATGCACCGACGGCAGGGCGAGGAGGAAGAAGAGGAGGTAGAGCAAGGGAAGAGAGTGAGAGAATTTTTACTCTGCCATCGAGCTATGGAGTAAAATACGGATATTTGCAGTGGCCGAGTATTTTTTTTACTCCACTATGATCTATTGAAGATTGGTTAGGTCTGAGTTAAAGGAGTAAAAACAAAATTTTACTTCTCTAACCGGTTATTGAGATCGGTTAGAATTTTACCCATCGGCGCTGCAGACAGAGGGGTGAGAAACTTCTGACCAGTGATAGACATGAGGAGCCTTTCTATATATTCACTATGAGAGAGGAGAAATTTTATATTCCTTTTAATATGTGAGAAACAAATACACAATATTAAAAAAATGGAGGTTGCCATCAAAACTGCATGATGAATTCGTGTGTGATACTCTCCCCACGTGTGGATTATCGATGCATGCAACCGCTTGGAAATAATGGCATGGGATTTATTCCAATGTAATTTTATTACCAGCCAATTGTGCTTGTGCCTTATCACCACTTTGTATTACATTTTGAATGCTTGAATTGTTGCCTTAATAACTTAATAGAGATAATTGTGCATCGATGATGCAGGGGTGGGTTTTTAACCTCCTTTTCAAAGAAAAAGTAAGATGTAAGTGGGGAGTATGCGAATGGTTTCGCCGCAAATGCCATGTTTTTATAAATATCGTGTGATTTTCTGTTAAGAATGAAGTGCCTTTTGATTTGAGTCCCCTTCTAGGGTAATGTATCATACTAGAATAGTACAAATGTGTGAGAGAGGGTTTTCTAGGGCGACTGAAACCCTAGCCACCACGCCATCTTCTTCCCTCCCACCAGGATGCGTCGTCGTACATAGCCCAGGCAGGATCTATGGTGGCCTGGAGAGGTTGTTGATCGAGGGGGGGCTGCTGTGGAGGAGTTGGTGGGATGTTATGGGTCCACGACGGAGATTAATAGCTGAGGTGCAGTCTTTCGCAATCGATGCTTGAGGACAATGTTTGTGATCCTCCGTGACAATGTTTGGAGTTATCGATGGCGTTTGTGAAGAGGTGTGAGCCCCTCCCCTGCTGCATGAGACCCTCCCCCGAGCGCGCTGGATCCACCTCCCCTCACTGCTTTCCACGCCGTGTGCCACTCCGGCACCGGCAGCTACCTCCCCTTGCCGCTCACCACTCCGATGTCGGTGCCCACCCCGCTTGCGTGGTGTCTGATACGTCTCCAACGTATCAATAATGTCTAAAGTAATCATGCCATGTTTGCCTAGGTTCACAATACTTTTATATGGTTTTGATGCACTTCATATGATTTAATTAGAACTAACCCGGACTGATGCTGTTTTCAGCAGAATTACCGTGGTGTTGTTTTTTGTGCAGAAAATGAAAGTTCCTGGAATCGTCCGAAACTTTTTGACGATTTTTTGGAACATATGAGCAATATTGGAGCGAAGAAACACCCAAGGGGAGCCACTTGTGGGCCACGAGGCAACAGGGCGCGACCACCCCCTGACCGCGACCAGTTGTGTGGTGGTCCCCATGTGGCTCCGTTTGGCGTGTTTCCAACGTTGAAAATCCTATGTATACCAAAACCCTTAGAAATTAGGAGAGAACTTCTGCTCCACCGTCGCAACTCTCTATATCGAAGAAAAGCGCATCTGGAGCCTTTTCGGTACCCTGCCGGAGAGGGGAAACCATCACCGGTGACCATCTTCATCATCCCGGCGGAGTCCATGACAAGGAGGGAGTAGTTCACCCTAGGGGCTGAGGGTATGTACCAGTAGCTATGTGTTTGATCTCTCTCTCTTTCTCCCTCTCTCTCTCTCGTGTTCTTGAGATGACATGATCTTAATGTATCGCGGGCTTTGTTAATATAGTTGGATCATATGGTGTTCTTACCTTGGTATCTTCTTGTGATGAATTGAATCTTTACCTTTGAGATCTTGTTATGTTGGATTGAATATTTTTGCTGTGAGAACACTTCATGTATTTCTTGCATGCGGATACCCGTAGTGACAATGGGGTATTCTATTGATTCACTTGATATAATTTATGGCATGAACTTGCGAATTCCAATGACCTTGGGGATCTAGGCATAGGGGTTGATTGCACGTTTTCATACTACGTTCTCCGATAGAAATCTTGGGGTACTCTTTGAAGTTCTTTGTGTTGGATTGAATATGATGAATCTATTTTTTTTATGCATGCCGTATAATTAACCCACGGATACTTGAGGTGACATTGGAGTATCTAGGTGACATTAGGGTTGATTAATATATATCATGGGTGTTATTCTAGTACGAACTCTAGGGTTGTTTCTGACACTTATAGGAATAGCTCAAAAGATTGATCGAAAAGAATAACTTTGAGGTGGTTCTACTACCTACACCAATTTCATCTTATGTTCTCCGCTACTTATGAACTTTGGAGTGATTCTTTGTTGCACATTGAGGGATGATCATATGATTCTATTATGTTAGCATTATTGAGAGATTGCAGTAGTGAAAGTATCAACCCTAGGCCTTATTTCCAAGCATCGCAATACCATTTTTCTCGCTATTTACTACTTGTTACCTTACTGGTTTTATGTATTCAGATTACAAAACCTATATCTACTTTCCATACTACACTTGTATCACCATCTCTTCGCCAAACTAGTGCACCTATACAATTTGCCATTGTATTGGGTGTGTTGGGAACACAAGATATTTCTTGTATTTTATTGCAGGGTTGTTTGAGAGAGACCATCTTCATCTTACACCTCCCACGGATTGATAAACCTTAGTGTCGGTGTCAAAACCGGCGGATCTCGGGTAGGGGGTCTCGAGCTGTGAGTCTGGAATCGATGGGTAACAGGGGACGAAGGAGACGATGTTTACTCAGGTTTGGGCCCTCCCATGGAGGTAAAACCCTATGTCCTGCTTGAGTATATTGATGTATATGAAGGTTACAGAGTCGATCTACCTCGAGATCAAGTAGCTAAAACCCTAGATGAGTTTCTCTGCCGTATCATCTAAAACCCCATAGTTTATATAGACACCAGGGGTACTAGGGTTTACACATAGTCGGTTGCCTACCGAAGGAATAAACATGCCTATTCTATCATCTTAAACTTGAAAGGCACGCCACGGCTCCTGAGATTTCCTCCCTGGTGACGGGGCCTTCGATCAATCCAATCTTCAACGAGTGGCCCATAAGTCCGGCCCATAAGTCATAGGCCGGCAGTCCGAGGATCCCTTAATCCCGGACTCCCTCAGTAGCCCCCGAACTAGCCTCCAACGCCGAGGTAAGTAGTCCGGATGGTCTTGCGCTTCTAAAGTTTTCGGCTTGTGAGGCAAGTTCCTCTCCTCCTTTATGTTCGGTAGATAATAATCCGGTCATTAGTGAGTTCTCAATCGTCGAGAAGTGGCGGGGCCCACAGCAATAACTTCGTCGTCCAGGATTAACAAAGCCCCTTGATCCCCGTGCACCAAGGGGAGACGGACGGCTCAGCGACCAGCGGGGGGGGGGGGGGGGGGGGATCGCCCCTTTTAAGCAGGCTGTTCCGTGGCTTAAGCAACCCCTTCCTCTTCCTCATTATCGAAAAGCTTCCAACGAGAGAGTTTGAAAATATGGCGAGCGCCCCTGGCTCCTCCTCGCGTCCTCACGGCCCCCTTCCCGGAGATTGGGCAAGTTGTTCAGTGTCCCTCCTCTGGCTGCGCAACTTCGAGACCCAGGACTATCTTCCTGCCTCAGATCTGGCGTTTACCCGTGCCGGATTGACTTCCTCGAACGGCGAGGCCTTCGCAGAGAACTTCCCTGCTCCACGCCAGGGAGGGCGGGTATGTTTCGTGCCCTTCCTTTTACGGGGCCTAGGATTCCCCATCCACCCCTTCTTGAGGGGACTATTGGAATTTTACGGGATCCAACTCCATCATCTCACCCCTGGATCTATCCTGCACATTTTGGGCTTTGTTGCCCTTTGCGAGATGTTTCTGGGCTGCGAGGCCCACTTCGACTTATGGAGGAAGTATTTCTGCCTCGTCCCCCATACGCGGGGCGAGACAATTCGGGAAGTGGGCGGAGCCGAGGTATGGCGCATAGCTAGGATAGGGTATCCCGTGGGGACTCCGAAGAAAGAGTTTTAAGAATGGTCTTAGAAATGGTTCTATGTCGAGGACGTTTCGCTGTTTGACCCAGCTCGGAGGGGTTTGCCCGAATACTCCGATGCCCTTTTGAAGAAAAGGTTTAATTGGCGACCGAAGAGCCATCCCAAGAGGAAAGTGCCGAAGTTCGATGCCTAGCCGCCCAAGTGAGGCTATTAGCTCACAACAAGCTAACCATCATTGACGTGATGGCAGCTGCCATTGCTCGATGCGTCCAACCCCTTCAGCAAAGGATACACCCCCTGTGGCATTACAACGGAACAAGCAACACCACCCATTCCCAACGGCAGGGTCCCGCCAATTAGGCGGCAATGGCGGCCATACTGGCCGATCTTTTCAAAGGAGAAAAAGAAGATTTTGCTCGACTATCAGTCAAGGAAGGCTACTCGGGTTATAACCACGTCGAATGGGTAAGCCCTTGACCTTGTGATCTGAATTTGGGTCTTTATATATATATATATATATATATATATATATATATATATATATATATATATAACCCTTTTTGATCAAAAAACTTCAATCTGTCCGAACAGAATTGGAGATGCTGGGTTGAGACAGTTAACTGTCCGGCGCCTCAACCGGAGAATTACTCTCATGATGACGACCCCGGATTCCCTGAAGATCCGGAGCTATCAATTGAGTATGAGGATGGGGCATTTTAAAAGGAGAGCCTCGATGGCTCCAAGGTGGCTCTTCTAGTTGATCACCCTGGGTTACTTCCTTCTTCCACTACTAGCAAAAAGAAAGTCCCTACTCGTAAAGGGCGAGCGACCCCTGCCAACCCGGGTATGCCGATCTCTACTCCCAGGGGTCGCCGGTCCACGCGTAGAACATCGTCTACCGTGGCAGGGTTAGGACCAAGTGATAGCAAGAATCTTCCTCGCGAGCCAACCGCGGGGATCACCTCGACTGTGCACTCGACCAAAATGTGCTTTATTTGATCGTGATAGTTCGGCCATTGTCATGATCACAATAAGTATTCACAAAATCTCATATTGAAATATTCAGGAGACGAGTACAACCACCTTCCCCCAGGAACATTGCCGAGGTGCCCGGCAACCATCATGAATCAAGGTCTTCGGCTCAAGCTGAGCCTGGCGCGGAGGCCCCTGTGACCGATCAGCCCCCTGAAGATTCCGGGGATGTATCATTCATAAACTCCGATGTAGAAAGTGTGATGAATCACCGGTGGTGAAAGGAAAACCCTGCGCCACCAAGCATTTTCCGAACAGGAGTTTAATGCCCTAAATTCGGTGGACACGTACATCGGAGCTGCCCGAGCTGAGCTTGGGGGAGCCGCCAAACTGATATCGTCCCACCTGGAGGTGAGTAATTGGTTTTCTCAACCGAACACAAATATTAATCTAGTAGCCCCCGAGCCTTGATTTGGTCGGTACGACCAAGTTAAGGATCCGGATATTTATGATGTAGGCCTCAAGGCAGTAGAATGAGAAGCTGGCCAAGGAACTCGAGGCGAGCCGAACTCAGCTGCAAACCATGAAGGCCAAGCTCAAACAAGTGAAGAGCTTTACCCGAGAGGCGCACGGTGAGTATGTCAATTTGCCGATCTTACTCGACATTCCTGTACTGATGAGAAAGTACCTTTTAGCAGCCGAGTCTATAGGGCAGTTGCAGAAAGATTTGAATGCAGCCCGAGAATCTCAGAGGTACGCCGAATCCCAATACAAGGCCGGCCGCCGAGTGTTGAATCGGAGTCATCAGGAAAAGAACCAGCTTAAGGCAGAAAACCAGCGGCAAGCCGAAGAGCTTGAGAGTTTGAAAACTCAATTGGCTCAAGCCCAAGAGGAAAACCAAAGATTACAGAGGGGCATATTCTGTGAGTGCACGTATTTCTTCATAATTTCGAAGAGCACCTGTGTTACATTAAGTGTAACGGTCATGCGTCATCTCATGTCTAGGTCTCCTAATTGGGCGGCCTGAGGAAGAGATCGGATCATTCCAAGGGAACCTCCTGAAGGAACTGTCCGTTGTGCATGAACGGGCTCGGAGGGCCATGAGGAGCATGGTAAAAGCGCTCTGGCCTGCCGAAATGCCTCCAGAAGGGATGTCTGAATTGGCTGATCGTTTTAGAGGAGCCCGACACCATTTTGAGTTATGGAAGACATTGGCTTGTCGAGAGGGAGCGCGGGAAGCGTGGGCGATGGTCAAGACCAGCTTTACCAAACTTAACCCAAAGCATATGGCTCGGGTTGGGCCGGCAGGGCCGGATGGGCAAGAAGTGCCACTTCATTTGGTTTACGACCAAGTGATGCCCACCGCTCGTCTCTCGCAAGAAGATTGCACCCTGGATACCTTGGTAGATAATCTTGACCAGCAGCCAGATGTGTGATTCTATATACCTATGTACTTTAAATCAAAAACTGCTCCGTCTATGCTGTAAATGTTGTCTTAACTGGCCATCGGCTTCGACCTCCCTTGCTAAAAGCTTGGGAGTGTTCCGTATCAAAACGTCCTCTGATAAGAGAAATTTCTTTCAGGGAACCAGGCAATCCGACCATTTGGTGCGAACAGACAGAGCGTGCATAGGGAGAAATGTTATATTACTGCTTAACGTAAGAAACATCGTCCGAAGAAAATAGTGCCTCTATCGGTACCTTTCTTCAGGTTGCTACGTAGATCATAGAAATCTTGGCAGTATAACGCTAGTATGCGGATAATAGCCCTTGTTGAGAAAAGAATCCCCAGTTATGGTGATAACAACCATAATGTTATATTTGATGCTTCTGTCGTAGCCGACCAATTTTTTCTCAAGATAGCTAGCTTTCGGCTTCACCCGTCTGAGGTACGTATCCGGATGATCCAGTCGTAACAATCGTAGAGGTGCTCCCTTTACCCTCTAGCCGAACAATCGGGAACGTAGGGGGTAATCACAGGAGCGAGGCACCCCAGCTTGGCCAAAATTCTGGTTCCAACTGATGCATATAATGGCTTGAAGAAAGCGATAAGGTAAACGTGCATGCACAGTAAATGTGAATCGGTGCATAGCATATATAATAATCGGCTTCTAGAAGAAGCCCCCAGGTGTTTGTTCGGACATTTGAGGATGTACACCGAAAAACTTAACACAAGTTCGGTTTAGCCGAACACATGCTGGGAAAACAGATCCAATCCTGTAAAATTAAAATGGAAGGAAAAAGAAATATGATAGACAATAAAGAAAGGGAAAAAGGAAGGTAAAAAAGATGACAACACCGGTCTAGCTGTAAAAGCACCGAAGACGAGCTGCGTTCCATGGGGTCGGTTCGAGGCGATTGTCCGGCGGGTTGCGAAGGCGATAAGCACCTCCTGTAAGCACTTCGTCGATGATGAAGGGGCCCTCCCACTTGGGATTGAGTTTATGCTTCTGCTTCTCTAGGAGTCATAAGACGAGTTCGCCCACATTATATGCCTTTGCTCTAACCTTCCTACTTTGGTAGCGCCGAGCCTACTGTTGATAGAAAGTAGAGCGGGCCCAAGCTATATCGCGCTCTTCTTCTAAGGCGTCTAAGTCATCCTGCCAATCTAACTCGGACTCTTTTTCTTCATACATGCGCACCCTAGGTGCGTCATGAATAATATCGCAGGGAAGGACTGCTTCTGCCCCGTAGACCATGAGAAATGGTGTGTATACCGTTGATCGATTCGGGGTGGTACGCAGACCCCACAAAACGAAGTCAAGCTCCTCTACCCAATTGCAGCCGGATTCATGAAGAGATCGAACCAGACATGGTTTAATACCACTCATGATGAGGCCGTTGGCCCGTTCGACTTGTCCATTGGTCTGTTGGTGATACATCGAGGCGTAATCGAGCTTGATGCCCATGTTTGCGCACCAGTCTTTTACCTCTTGAGAGGTGAAATTGGATCCATTGTCCGTTATTATGCTGTGCCGGATGCCATAACGGTGTACCTCGCCAGATATGAAGTCGACTACTGGTCTGGACTTAGCTGATTTGACTGGTTTGGCTTCGATCCATTTGGTGAATTTGTCGACCATGACCAGTAGATATTTATTTTTCTTGGTTCCCCCTTTAAGTGGTCCGACCATATCTAGCCCCCAGACCGCGAACGGCCAGGTGATCAGAATAGTCCGAAGAGCTTTTGGGGGCATGTGGCTTTGATTTGCAAATAGTTGACATCCCACGCAATGTTGGATGAGTGTCTGGGCGTCCACTCGAGCGGTGGGCCAGAAGAAGCCGGCTCGAAAAGCTTTGCTTACTAAGGCCCTTGCTACGAGGTGGTGGCCGCCCATCCCCGCGTGGACTTCGACCAAGAGCTGCCTTCCTTCTTCCTCAGATATGCACCGCTGGAGTATCCCGGTGGTGCTTTTCTTGTATAACTCGCCCTCATGGACTTTATAGGCCTTGGATCACCGAACTATGCGTCTCACCAATGTCTGATCGTCGGGGAGTTCTTGGCGGAGACGGTAGGCAAGGAAGGGCTCGGCCCATGGTGCGATTACTTCCATGACCTCATGAGCCGAAGGCGTTTCGTCCATTACGGAACCGCCGATGATTTGATCGTCTGGTTCATTTATAAGAGGGACAGTTTCCTCCATACTGATGGAGCCACCACCCTTATTCTCGTCCTGCCATACTATCGACGGCTTGAAGAGCCGTTCGAGGAAAGTGTTTTTCGGTACGGGGTTGCGCTTGGCCCCCATACGGGCGAGTATGTCAGCGGCTTGATTGCTGTCTCTAGCGACATGGTGGAATTCTAGCCCCTCGAACCGTGCGGATATTTTAAGAACGGTGTTCCTGTATGCTGCCATCTTTGGGTTTTTAGCATCGAATTCATTGTTGATTTGGGAGATGGCAAGGTTAGAATCTCCCTGTACTTCAAGCCGTTGTATGCCCATTGATGCTGCCATCCGAAGACCGTGCAATAGTGCTTTGTATTCGGCCGCGTTATTGGAATCGGTGTACATGATCTGCAGCACGTACCGGACTTTGTCTCTTGTAGGAGATGTGAGGATAACTCCGGCCCCCAGACCGGCCAGTGTCTTGGATCCGTCGAAGTACATCGTCCAAATGGGAGTATGTACTGTATTCTCTAGGGAGCTCGGCCTCTGTCCATTCAGCGAGGAAATCAGCCAACACTTGAGACTTAATAGCTCGTCGCGGCTTATAGGCGATTTCAAAAGGAAGGAGTTCGATGGACCATTTAGCCATGCGGCCGGTGGCATCCCTGTTATTGATTATATCGTTCAGGGGTACTTCGGATGCCACCGTAACCAAACATTCTTGAAAGTAGTGCCTGAGCTTCCGCGATGCCATGAACACTGTATAGGCTATCTTCTGGTATTGCGGATATCTGGACTTGCATGGCATGAGTACTTCTGACACGTAGTAGACTGGCTTCTGTACCCAGAATTTATGGCCCTCATCCTCCCGTTCGACGACGAGCACCGCGCTAACCACTTGATTGGTGGTCGATATGTATAGTAACATCAGTTCACCGGCACCTGGTGCCGTGAGTATGGGGTTGCTTGCTAGCAGTGTTTTAATGTCCTTTAACGCAGCCGCTGCTTCATCGGTCCATTCGAAGTTTTTGGTCCGATTCAGCAGCTTATAGAGCGGTAAAGCCTTTTCGCCAAGGCGGGAGATAAAGCGGCTTAAGTCCGCAACGCAGCCTGCCAGCCTTTGGACGTGCTTTAGATCTGTAGGAATCGCGAGTTGAGATAGGGCTCGGATCTTAGCAGGGTTCGCTTCTATTCCTCTATGGGAAACAATGAATCCTAGTAGTTTACCAGCGAGAACTCCGAAGACACATTTCTTCGGATTGAGCCATATATCATATTCACATAGGCTACACTACTAGAAAAAGGGCTGTTAGTGGCGCACCTATTTTTGCTATTAATGCCGCACTATAGGTGCGCCACTATTAACACGCCACTAGTAACAAATAGTAATGGCGCACCTCTGGTGCGCCATTAGTATCCCAGATAATAGTGGCGCACCACATAGTGCGCCATTACTATCTCAGGTAGTAATGGCGCACCACATGTGCGCCATTACTACCTTTTCAGGTGCGCCACTGGTAACTTTTATTATTATTTTTTGTCGATTTTTTTTGAATTTGGAAGCGGGAAAATAGTAATGGCGCACATTCTAACCCCCACGGTGCGCCATTACTATTTTGAATTTTGAATCTGGATCTGGATCGTGATTTTTTTGCCCTTTTTTTTGCTCGTTTTTTTGCTCGTTTTTTTGCACGATATTTTTTCAAATTTTGTTCTCGTTTTTGGATCTTGTATGTTCTTTTGCCGGAGAGGAGTTCGCCGGAGAGGAGGGCCGAGGAGAGAGGCCGAGGAGAGACCGTGAGGAGGAGAGGAGGGAGGAGGAGGAGGTCACCGGAGAGGAGCTCGCCTACATCGTCGGAGAGGAGGAGGAGGTCGCCGGAGAGGAGTTCACCGGAGAGGAGGGAGGAGAAATCGTGAGGGGAGGGGAGGAGAGGAGGAGGAGATCACCGGAGAGGAGGGAGGAGGAGCTCACCGGAGAGGAGGGAGGAGAAACCGTGAGGGGAGGGGAGGAGAGGAGGGAGGAGGAGGTCGCCGGAGAGGAGGAGGAGGTCGCCGGAGAGGAGTGGGAGGAGGTCACCGGAGAGGAGGAGGAGGATGTCGTCAGAGAGGAGGAGGGGAGTATGGTGGAGGAGAGGAGGGGAGATGGAGTGGAGGAGATGGAGTGGAGGAGATGGAGTGGAGGAGAGGTGGAGTGGAGGAGAAAAATGAAGAGGTAAGGAGGAGAGGACCCCGCCCAGCCATATATACGGCATAGTAATGGCGCACCGTGGGCAGGTGCGCCATTACTAACTTTTTTTTATTTTTTTGATATAGTTTGAATTTTGAAGGCGGGAAGATAGTAATGGCGCACCTTGGGCAGGTGCGCCATTACTGAGTTTGATTTTTTTTGAATTTTTTTGCCTCTCCAGATCTTGAAAGCCCCGTAACTTTTTTTCTGTTCGGTTTTTGAGGTATCTAAAAATCTTCAACGGGGTTCCCCCGGTTGAATTCGGATATAACTTTTTGAGTAGATGATTTTTCATATAAAAAACTTTTTCATCGGAGTTCGTATGCAAAAGTTATGCCCATTTTACAAATTCTCGAGAGATTTTGCAAAAAAGTCGAAAATTCATGTTTGTAAATTTTGCTAACAACTAGACCACATATCACATGGGAATCTTATTTTCTTTTATTTTTTTGAAATTTCTATCATTTTCTTTTATTTTTTTTAGAACTGAAAAGGCGATCCACAGGGGGGGTGTGAAAATTTTGGGCAGCACTTACCAATGGCGCACCAAGACATGGTGCGCCACTGGTAAGTGCTGCCCAAAATTTTCACACCCTCCCCAGGCTTACCAGTGGCGCACTATTGCCAGGTGCGCCACTGTTACCTAAAATAGCAGTGGCGCACTTGGCAATAGTGCGCCACTGGTAAGCCTGGGGAGGGGGGTGGACCCAGAAAAAAAATAGCAATGGCGCACTCCTCCCGTGGTGCGCCACTGGTAAAAAAATAGCAATGGAGCACCTACAACTGGTGCGCCACTGCTATATAGGAGTGGCGCACCACATCTATAGTGCGCCACTAATGTTGATATTAGGGATAGCCCTTTTTCTAGTAGTGCTAGCAAAAGTTTGCCTTAGGTCGTCTATCAGCTGGCTGACGTGTTTGGTTTTAATGACCACGTCGTCCACATATGCCTCGACTCTTTTGCCGACTTGTGTTGCGAGACATGTCTGAATCATACGCTGGTATGTAGCACCTGCATTTTTAGCCCGAAGGGCATTATGTTAAAGCAGAATGGCCCGTAGGGGGTGATGAATGCGGTTGCATCTTGATCGGATTCATTCATTTTGATCTAATGGTATCCGGAATAAGCGTCGAGGAAGCACAATGATTCATGCCCGGCTGTGGCATCAATAATCTGGTCTATGCGTGGTAAGGGGAAAGGGTCCTTGGGGCAAGCTTTATTAAGGTCTTTAAAATCGACACACAGCCGCCAGGATTTATATTTCTTTGGTACCATCACCAGGTTTGCCAACCACCCGGGGTGTTTGATTTCTCGTATGAATCCGGCCTCCAATAGTTTTGCTAGTTCTTCACCCATAGCCTGTCGCTCAGGTTCGGAAAATCGGCGTAAAGCCTGTTTGACGGGCTTGAAACCCGTGATTATGTTTAGGCTGTGTTCTGCCAGTCGTCGTCGGATTCCTGGCATATCTGAAGGATGCCAGGCAAAGATGTCCCAATTTTCACATAAAAATGCTCGTAGTGCTTCATCCACCACGCGGTCTAGCTGAGCTCCGATGGACGCTATTTTATTGGGGTCCATTGGATGTACCTGAAATTTGACAATTTCTTCAGCAGGTTTAAAGGACATGGGTTTGAGCCTTTTGCTAAGGTTCACATCATCCTTGTCCACTGTTGACCGGAGTGCGGTCAATTCCTCTGCAGCAAAGGTCTCGGCTAGTGCCTCGAGGGCGAGTGCTGCTATTCTGTTTTCGGCTCGAAGGGCTCTATTCGGGTCACTTGTGATTGTGATCACCCCATTTGGGCCTGGCATCTTGAGCTTCATATACCCGTAATGTGGTATAGCCTGAAATTTTGTGAAGGCATCACACCCCAGTAGAGCGTGGTAACCACTGGGGAAGGGCATGATTTGAAAGAGAAGTTCTTCGAATCGGTAGTTTTCGAGCGTGCCGAATACCACGTCAAGGGTGATGCGTCCGGAACAACGTGCTTCTTTCCCAGGGATGATCCCCCGAAAGGTTGTGCTGCTATGTTTGATGCGGGATTGGTCGAACTGCATTTTTTCCAAGGTATCCTCGTAAATGAGGTTTAAACCACTACCGCCGTCCATTAGAACCTTTTGTAATCTAAAACCATCGACGATGGGGTTTAGGACTAGTGCGGCCGGTGTTCGGCCGGGGCGGGTGATTGGTTGGTCAGCTTCTCCGAAGGTGATAGGCGTGTCTGTTCATGAATTTGGTGCTGCCACATGATAGACTTGTTCGAGTTCCCGGAGAGCTCTTTTCCTCTTATTCCTGGAGGGAAACGTCTCGTAGATCGTCAGGATCTCGGTGTTGTATTCTGGTGGCGCTGTTGAACATCTGCTTGGAGGTAAGGCCACGAGGATGGCCTCTCCACTTTTTGCGACCTGTCTGACGACCCAGCAAGCTCTAAGGCTGTGAGACGGGCTTGTGTTCAGTAATACAGAGTGTATAGGGCATGGCTTGTCCAATAGTCTGTCAAGGACAGTCCTAACTCCCGTAGGGGATCTATTCCTTTTTTCGGCAGGTTCGTGTTCGGCCAGACGCTTCGGAGGTATTCGCTTGTTCCGAGCTCCTCTAGGTGTAGGAGATATGCCCTAGAGGCAATAATAAATGATATTATTTATCTCCAAGTTCATAATTATGTTTATGTTCCATGCTATAACTGCTATGGTTCTCGAGTCTGCAATAACCACGAGGCTCGGAGGAAGACTCATATGCACGTGTGGAATAATAAATGGTAAAATGTATTCCTAGTCTAGCCTCTAAGACTAGCTCAAGTATTGCATGATGATCCTATTTTCCTGATCATGGGCATGGCTATGCCGGCAATTTTGAGGGCTCAATGTTGGTAGAACACTTGTGTTGAATTGACCCTTATTGATGTTATGCTATGAGATACATTCGTCACAAGTTAATGGTTTATAACACAGAGATGGTTAACATTTGCATAATTCCTTAGACCATGAGAGTATTGAGTTTCTTCATGCTTGCTTCATGAACTTTGGGGTTTGTTAAACGTCATCTGTAAATGGGTGGCTATTACGGCGGCTTACAGGTTCATGGAAAAGTATGTCAAGTAACTTGATAGCTCAAGATTGGGATTTGCTCCTCCGACGATGGAGAGATATCTCTGGGCCCTCGGGTATTTGTAAGTTACGGTATCCATCATCGTCTGGCCAGACACTTTGTGATTTGATCACGGGGATGCCGGAACACGGAACGAGAAAAGAGAACAATACCGGTAACGAGGTAACTGGCATAGTGGACAAGTTGTTGATCCACAGGGATGCCAACATGTCTCACCTCGGGTATTTGTAACATACCGCGAAGCAACAGGAATAGCACACGGCAACTGGAGGTTCACTCGAATATTCATTCGTGTGGGTATAGGGGTCAATATGGGTGTCCACGGCTCCGATGTTGATCATTGATCGGAAGGGGTTCCGAATCATGTCTATGCTTCACCGAACCTATAGGGTCACACGCTTAAGGGTCATCTATCTACTAAATACTAGACAGGGAGTCTGAGAGAAAGTCACCGGAAAAGTTTCGGTGACGACGGAAGAGTTCCGGAGAGAGAACACCGAAACAGTTTCGGTAAAACCAAAAAGTTGTTTCGGAATATATTATTAGGCCAAAATGGTTTCGGCGCTCCCCTAGAAATTCTTAGAGGGTCTCAGAATAGGTCTGGGAACTTCTGGGATTTTTCAGGAGAAAAAACCCGGAAATGTTCCGGAGCCGCCGGAACCGCTGTTGTTGCTTTTCGCTGATGAAAACCACCGAACCGGAAATGTTTCGGCACAATCCCAGAATAATCTTAGAGGGTACCGGAAATGTTCTGGGACCTTCCGGAATTTTTCAGAAGAAACGATCGCGGAAAAACATCTTGTCCCAGCGCGAGGGGACAAGATCCCACGAATCGGGGGTTGCATGTGTTGGTGGCTTTTTGTCTAGGGAGCACCCATGTTTCTAGGAGACATGTTGGTGGCTTGTTGGGCCCCCCCCCATGGGGGGACTAGGGTGTGGCCGGCTATGGAGGTCTCCTCCATGTGGCGCCACTTGCCTTACTTTTTTACCTTACATGTGGGACATGTTGCTTGGGTATTTTTGGTATTTCCTCCCACACCCCACCCCTTGCCTTGGCCTATAAATAGAAGGTGTGTGGGCTGCCAAAGATGATCCTTGGCTCTCATACACATGCTATGCTTTGCAACTCTCTCTCTCCCTCCCACGAAAAGAGTTTTTCGTAGAGCCGTAAGGCTGTCTGGGTTCCGGCAGGAACTAGTTCTGGACGGCGAAGCCCTGCCGGATAGATGACACCGTATGTGTGCAACTCTGTAGAGAGATCGTAGTTTCAGTCTTAGTTCGAGAGTGCCTCCCAAAGGGCTTTCCGTGTCACCGTCCGAGTTTTGGAGGTCCTCCCGAAGGGCTGTCTGAGTGACAGTCCAAGTTTCGGAGGTCCTCCCGGAGGGCTGTCCGTGACACCGTCCGGGGGACTGTCTGACCGCCTCCCGGAGGGCTGTCCAAGGGGCGGATGAGGGTATACATCCTCGCGGTTGGGAGGTTGTAAAATGCTAGCTGTGGGGATCTGCACCGCCGATCGTCATCAACTCTACTTCCGCTGTGCTACGAGTCGGTAACGAAAATGATCAAACCTTGTATGCAGTCTCCATAGTGGTCCTGGGCTGGTGCGTAGGTCGGAATTTTTTTGTTTTCTGCTGCGTTACCCTACAGTGGCATCAAGAGCCGTGCTATGCGTAGATGCAGGTTGCGATCTAGAATACATAGTGATGTATGGGTGTTGCACAATATAATTAGGTAGTAGATGAGATCTATTGCTGAAAATTATTTGTGCGGGTAGCAGATGAAATCTGTTACCCGATGTTCCTGTTGCTTCCCCTGAATTTGTGTAGTCCTAATAATGACGGCATGGTGGAATCTCACAAAGTTCTGGCAATCCGCGATCCTTTCATGCTGCTCCTGAGTATGCTGATTGACAGATCAACGAAGTGCTAACAGTTCTTTGGGTTCCACCATAGTTGAGAAAGATGGATGTTTCGCAGACGAAAGGGCAATGCATATGTGATCTGCACGGGGGTCATGCGTATGACGAAGTTTAGTATGGGGCTCGAGATTTTATTATCTCGTGTTTCATACTCCCTGGAAAGTTAATCTAGCAACTTGAATTATCATACTTGATGATGGACGTTGGTAGCTTCGGTTTGTTTCGAAACCTTAGAAGCCACGTAAAATAATTTTTTGCATAAACCGATTAGAGGCGTCTTACTTGGTTTTGCATGATGGTTTGCATGTGCATGTGATGTGGTATAGCAGTGCTCATATGAATTTGATTATGTATGAGATGACTATATGATGTAAATTAACATGACCTGCGTGTCATGATTCGGCATGATGGTTGGAGCCATATGATTGCACTTTAAATGACCTGCGTGTCAACCTTATGTAATGCACTTATTTTATTAGCTATAGAGATAGGAATATTATTTGGTGCATCGACAAGGTGGTGGCAATCTTCGCGAAGGTAAACACCAACGCGAATGCCGAAGACGAAGAAATGAAAGACTTCTCCGTCAGAAAGGGCTATACCATATCATGCTATTATGAATTGCCTGAGATGTTTATCCCTTATGATGCACCCTTCTTGATTGCGCGGTAGTCGCTTTTATTAGGGTGATCTCTCACTAAAATATCAAGTAGTTAGTGTTCTCCCAAGTGTAGCACCGTCACGGCACCTATCTCTTCGGGGCATCACATGATCTCCATGGGTGCGAACAATTAGAGAAGTGTGAGGCGGGTGAGTTGAGACCTCGCAGCGAGATCACTTGGTTGTCTTGACGTTCAGGCAGGACAGTCCTGAGCTCGAAACACATGCATCGAAAGATGAACAAGAATCACATAGAGATGTGATCGGCAAGTTCGCCTACCGACTGAAGTTCGCGCCATTTGAGTTCATCTTGAACCGTGGCGATGAATTGAAATGCGGATCTTGAATCACTCACGATCAATTATGAGAGATATTGATTTGAGTGGGAGCGCACTGTTGAATTAACTTCTTTTAATTCTCAGTGCAATTAATTTTGAACACTATCTAAGTGTGATTTGCAAAATAGTTGTAGAATAATGGCTCGCGTTTACACCTTCCCTGTTAATATTGAATAGCAGTTACATATCTGGTTAAAACTTTACGGTTGGTAACGTAATGTGAGGATTGTCCTCAAGAGTGCCAAGAAGGACTTTGTCCTATCGCATACTTTCGGTATTCTCCCGCTAATGCTATGGATCATGTGACTCTCGTCCTTCGATCCAAAAGCTAGAATTCCTTTTCAGTCAAAGTGCAATATGTTTGCTTCCATGAGACCCGAACTTCGAAAGTTTGGATAGTTATGTGATATTCATGGAATCTGAAAATCATTTTCAGAGATAGACAAAGGCTAAAAGACATGAGATATCCAAAGCAATGTTTGTTTGGAAACTATTAGTAAAGGAGTTTACTATGCATTAGACTGATAAGAGAGGGATCCAGGAGAACGCCTATCATATGATGAAAGGTGAATAAAACAACAACTTAAAGAGAAAGGAAGTGTCCGAAGGGTGTTAGTAAGACTTTCACGCCTAGGAAGTCCGGGGCTAACGCAACTCTTAAGTTGGGTGCTTCTTCTGAGAGTAGGAGAAATACTGAAAGTTAAACTGTTAGAAGTATAATGGCAAAAGGAAAGAAGACTGGAATATCCAGCTCATGTATGAATGTCATACAAGTTTTTGATGTATAGAAGGCTGGTCAAAGATATAGTTCTTGGGAATTATGGTTAAACATGTTAATCACTAATTCTTGGGTATTGTGAGTTAATCACAAAGATACCCGCTCGATTGCATTCTGTTGCAACTCGATGTAAGAACTACTATGGCCTGAAAGACTAGCCAGGAATGAGGTTTAGATACACGCAGGGAACATAGTAAATGTTACTATGCCTTCCATCGGTGTATTCCCTATGTATTTACTTTCATAATTCATTTTAGAGTTTCACACTCTAGCCCTTTGCATAAGGTATCTTGCAAGAAGGTTGTTCATAAGAGAACTTTTGATGTTCGGTGTTATGAATAACATAAGGGCCATACTTTCATTATGAATGAGACGTATGTTATGAATATTGATAATAATACATTACCTCTGGGTTTACTTTCATAATTCATTTTGGAGTTTCATACACTCTAGCCCATTGCACAATGTTTGTTGCAAAAGAGTTGTTCATAAAAACAACAATTGTTGTTCAGTATTATGAATGACATGAAGGGCCATGCTTCCATCCTAGATGGTATGTATGTTATGAATATTGATGGAAATATGATACATCCATAACACTGACGCTAAATGTCGCAAGACTAAAAGAATACCACACAAGTGTGGCACTGCATTTGGTCACATTGGAGAAACCCGCATGGAAAATTCCATTATGATGGATTTTGAAGTCGTTTGATTTTGAATCATCTGACACTTGCAACTTTCCTCTCAAAAGTGAAGTGACTGAAATACCGTCCACAGGCCATAAGGAACGAGCAAAGGACATATTGGTGATCATACATTATGATGTGTGCAGTCCATTAAATGTTGTTGCAAGTAGTGGATTTATCTATCTTCAGAAATGACTCAAGTAGATATATGGATATTTACTTGTTGAGACGTAAGTCTGGATCTTTTGAATTCATTCGAAAGGTTTTCAAAATGAAGAAGAAAATATTGTAACAAGAAAATTATGTTTCTACAATTCGATTGCAGAAAGGAATATTTGAGTTACAAGTTTAGCGAATGTCTGATGAGTTATGAAAGGGGTTTCATAACTTGCACCTCCCGGAACACCACTGTAAGTGGAAAGTCCGTGAAGATGTAATCAAACCATTTATGACCTGGTAAGATCAAAGATGACATAAAGAAATTTGCCATTACCCCTTTTAATGAGTGATGCTTTAGAGACTGCGGCTTTTACACTGAAAAGAGATCAATCAGGTCTGTTGAAATGATGCCATGCTATGGTACGCCCAACCATGTTACATCTTTTCTTAACATTTGGAATATGGGGCTTGTGTAAAAGGTTACAAACCTATTCCAAATCAGACAAGTGCTACTTTGTAGGTTATCCCAAGTCATTGGGTATTCCCCCACCACTATACCGAGGCAAAGGGTTTTGCCACAAAACGGCATGCTTTTAAAGAGAATAGTTCTTACAAAAGGTGAGTGGGAGGACAGTGCAACTCGACGAGATAACTAGTATCTTCTTCATCAGATCAAAGGAAAGGAACCTTGGAAGTGATTCCGGAGTTTCCTACTGCGACTGATACGGAAGTCCCTACAATAAAATGTATGGACTTCTGTCGAACTTGCAACTGAACCCCGTAGGCAAGGCTCGTGCAAACCTCTCAGGTGCGCAAAGGAGATAATGTTATTAGACAACACTATACCTACAATACAGAAGGAAGCGTTGATGGGCCCTGATTCCGGAATTGGCTAAATGCCAATACAATCCGAGATAGTTTCCATATAAGTGATTCGAGATTAAAATCTTGATACACCTTTCAGAAGACTTAGAGTCTAACGAATATTTATGGAACTAAAAACTGATATGGATAAAATGTTTTATCCATAAAGCTCGACTTGTTGCAATAACAAGTTCAAGGAGTTGACTACGATGAGATTGTCTTATCATAGCGATGCTTGAAGTCGGTTCGGGTTGAACTAGCAATTAATACATATTTCAATCATGAGATATGAAACATGGATGAAAAAAGGATTTCCATCTGATGGAAATGAAACCTAGGACTTGTATGTGATATAGTCCAAAGTAATTTGTCGATCTAGAGGATGCTAGTAAGTATGCAAACTTCGGAGTTCCAGCGATGGACAGAAGAGAGCAAAGTGGAGTTGGAATCTTCGTTTTTGATGGAATGGTCAAAGGGGTTTGACTTCATCAAATGGGTATCGAAGATGCTTGTGATTCAAGAAAGTAAGTGGGAGCATAATAATATTTCTAAAAAACCTTGCGTACTTGACACATTGTTAATTGGAAATAAATTTCTTGACACGAATTAGGACTTCATTTGAAAATAGTTTTTTTTCGATGAAGTACTTAGGCTAAATAGCCTCAATATTAGGCATGATGATCTATGGAGATAGATTTACCTAATGGGGCTAAGCAAGGAATACATATTGACAAGGTGCTAAAACCTTTTAGCATTTAAAACGCCAAGGAGTGATTCTTGCCGAAGTCACATAGAAAGAGTTTTGCAAGACTCGGTGTCTCAAAACACAGATGAGCAAAGTACATGATGGTGATTCCACACACTCTTGTGTTTGGATTAATCATGTATTCCATGGTATGTAAAAACAACCAGATATGTCCAATACTCCAAAGTTGTTGCGATTATAGATACCAAAGTGATCAAAAGTACTGATCATGGGACAACAGTGAAAGATGTCATTAGGTACTAGAGTAGTACTGATGACATGTTTTCTCGCAAGCAGAGATTATGAAGTGCTCATTGTAAGTAATTACATCGATACAGTCTTCATCAATGCTCCATGCGATTTTCGATTTAAGTTAAGGGTTTTGTGTAATACACAACATAGTGGCACGGTAGTTGGAAATTGTTCCAAACAAGATACTATGGCGAATTCTATAACAAAGGCTAAGTATGTTGACGCTTGAGAAGCGACAAAGAAGTTGTTAAATCATATAGTTCATTCATGAACTTAGTATGGTTCCAAGATGGCTTTGATCTATGGGACACTATTGCAGATAGTTGCTCCATAGCTCAGTCTGAGGAATCAGGTTTCGACCAATGATTCACACATATGCAAAGCCAAGTCCACACAAAATATGAATTTTTTGAAAGCGTGAAAACGCAAGGATATGCAAAGTTACACACAGAGCTGAAGTCGTCAGAGCCGTTGGACATCAGGCTATACCACATGCGAAGCATATTTTACACCAGTGTGCCATAGGTGTAAAGTGCATTAGCATTGACTAGATTATTGACTCTAGTGCAAGTGGGAGTCTGTAGGAGATATGCCCTAGAGGCAATAATAAATTATATTATTTATCTCCAAGTTCATAATTATGTTTATGTTCCATGCTATAACTGCTATGGTTCTTGAGTCTGCAATAACCACGAGGCTCGGAGGAAGACTCATATGCACATGTGGAATAATAAACGGTAAAATGTATTCCTAGTCTGGCCTCTAAGACTAGCTCAAGTATTGCATGATGATCCTGTTTTCCTGATCTTGGGCATGGCTATGCCGGCAATTTTGAGGGCGCAATGTTGGTAGAACACTTGTGTTGAATCGACCCGTATTGATGTTATGCTATGAGATACATTCATCACAAGTTAATGGTTTATAACATAGAGATGGTTAACGTTTGCATGATTCCTTAGACCATGAGAGTATCGAGTTTCTTCATGCTTGCTTCATGAACTTTGGGGTTTGTTAAACGTCATCCGTAAATGGGTGGCTATTACGGCGGCTTACGGGTTCATGGAAAAGTATGTCAAGTAACTTGATAGCTCAAGATTGGGATTTGCTCCTCCGACGATGGAGAGATATCTCTGGGCCCTCGGGTATTTGTAAGTTACGGTATCCATCATCGTCTGGCCAGACACTTTGTGATTTGATCACGGGGATGCCGGAACACGGAACGAGAAAAGAGAACAATACCGGTAACGAGGTAACTGGCATAGTGGACAAGTTGTTGATCCACGGGGATGCCAACATGTCTCACCTCGGGTATTTGTAACATATCACGAAGCAACAGGAATAGCACACGACAACTGGAGGTTCACTCGAATATTCATTCGTGTGGGTATAGGGGTTAATATGGGTGTCCACGGCTCCGATGTTGATCATTGATCGGAAGGGGTTCCGAATCATGTCTATGCTTCACCGAACCTATAAGGTCACACGCTTAAGGGTCATCTATCTGCTGAATACTAGATATGGAGTCTGAGAGAAAGTCACCGGAAAAGTTTCGGTGATGACGGAAGAGTTCCAGAGAGAGAACACCGAAAGAGTTTCGGTAAAACCGAAAAGTTGTTTTGGAATATATTATTAGGCCAAAATGGTTTCGGCGCTCCCCTGGAAATTCTTAGAGGGTCTCAGAATAGGTCTGGGAACTTCTGGGATTTTTCCGGAGAAAAAACCCGGAAATGTTCCGGAGCCACCGGAACTGCTGTTGTTGCTTTTCGCTGATGAAAACCACCGAACCGGAAATGTTTCGGCACAATCCCAGAATAATCTTAGAGTGTACCGGAAATGTTCTGGGACCTTCCGGATTTTTTTAGAAGAAACGATCATGGAAAAACATCTTGTCCCAGCGCGAGGGGACAAGATCCCACGAATCGGGGGTTGCATGTTTGGTGGCTTTTTGTCTAGGGAGCACCCATGTTTCTAGGAGATATGTTGGTGGCTTGTTGGGCCCCCCCCCATGGGGGGATAAGGGTGTGGCCGGCCATGGAGGTCTCCTCCATGTGGCCCCACTTGCCTTACTTTTTTACCTTACATGTGGGACATGTTGCTTGGGTATTTTTGGTATTTCCTCCCACACCCCACCCCTTGCCTTGGCCTATAAATAGAAGGTGTGTGGGCTGCCAAAGATGATCCTTGGCTCTCATACACATGCTATGCTTTGCTAGCTCTCTCTCTCCCTCCCACGAAAAGAGTTTTTCGTAGAGCCGAAAGGCTGTCTGGGTTCCGGCAAGAACTAGTTCTGGACGGCGAAGCCCTGCCGGATAGATGATACCGTATGTGTGCAACTCTGTAGAGAGATTGTAGTTTCGGTCTTAGTTTGAGAATGCCTCTCGAAGGGCTGTCCGTGTGACCGTCCGAGTTTTGGAGGTCCTCCCGAAGGGCTGTCTGAGTGACTGTCCATGTTTCGGAGGTCCTCCCGGAGCGCTGTCCGCGACACCGTCCGGGGGACTGTCTGACCGCCTCCCGGAGGGCTGTCCAAGGGGCGGATGAGGGTATACATCCTCGTGGGTGGGAGGTTGTAAAATCCTAGCTGCGGGGATCTGCACCGCCGATCGTCATCAACTCTACTTCCGCTGCGCTACGAGTCGGTAACGAAAATGATCAAACCTTGTATGCAGTCTCCATAGTGGTCCTGGGCTGGTGCGTCGGTCGGAAATTTTTTGTTTTCTGCTGCGCTACCCTACAGTGCCTCGAGGGCGAGTGCTGCTATTCTGTTTTCGGCTCGAAGGGCTCTATTCGGGTCACTTGTGATTGTTATCACCCCGTTTGGGCCTGGCATCTTGAGCTTCATATACCCGTAATGTGGTATAGCCTGAAATTTTGTGAAGGCATCACACCCCAGTAGAGCGTGGTAACCACTGGGGCAGGGCATGATATGAAAGAGAAGTTCTTCGAATCGGTAGTTTTCGGGCGTGCCGAATACCACGTCGAGGGTGATGCGTCCGGAACAACGTGCTTCTTTCCTAGGGATGATCCCCCGAAAGGTTGTGCTGCTATGTTCGATGCGGGATCGGTTGACGGGGTTATTACCCCCGGGTAGGCCAAAGCTGGGGGGTTCTCTCCCCCTTTCGAAGAAAATCAATACAGCCGGCTAGTCCGTGACCGTCTGGGTCAGGGCCGGCTGGCGGCTCCCACGGGGCCGGCTGGCGGCTCCCTCAAGGCCGGCTGGCGGCTCCCTCGGGGCCGGCTGGTGGCTCCCTCAAGGCCGGCTGGCGGCTCCCTCGAGGCCGGCTGGCGGGGAGCCGGCACACCCGCTGCCGGCCCTCTCAGGGCCGACTGAACGAGGAGCCGGCCGTCGAGCTAGACGGCCGGCTGCCTCACGACCGGCTCCCTCCACAACCGACCTTCGGGCGGACCAACGCCTGTCCCGTCCCTCTGCACATCAGTACGGCGACAAGACAAGACCTCCTCAACTGACCTGCGGGCGGACCAACGCCCGTCCCATCTCTCTGCGCATCAGCCGGCGACCAGGCGCGACCCCGTTCATCCGCCCCGACGTGGCCACAGTGGCTGCTGACGGCGGCCGACCGCGACAGGGCTTCCAACAGTACCGGCACGCCCCCGGAACCACTCCATTACCTGTCCAGGCGTGGCTACAGTACAGCCGGCCGTGCCGCTGACCTCGCCCGACAGACACAAGACGACGCCCCGGCGGGCAACCCGTGCCCCGACATGACCGGCACGGGGTTCCACCAAGCGGGCCCCGCCGGCTCCCGACAGACTCGACAGCCGGCGGGCCCTACCGGCGACAAGACCCCGCAGCCAGCGGCCCCCACAGCCGGCTAGAGAGGCTGCCGGCCGGGACCCCCCGAGACCTTCTATTCGTATTGTAACCCGGGGGGTTGGCCTATAAGACCCCCCGGGCCTCCCCCATGCAACGGGGTTCTCCTCTGGTTCTCCTCTGGTTCTCAGTTCCATTGGTCGACTCTACCCACACGCGTGGAGAGGCAGTAGGGGCAAGCAAGCTCCTTCTTCCTCCTCCGTCCATACAGCTCAAGGAGCACCATTGTAACCTTACCATTGTCTTAACTAGACCAAGCAGGACTAGGGGTGTTACCTCCCACGGAGGGCCCTGAACCTGGGTACATCGCGTGTCAGTCACCGCTTGTGCCTAACACCGCTCCTGGAGCCCGTCGGCGTCCTTTGGCCCCTCTCGATTAGCCTACCCATGGCATCTGCCGTGACGAAACCACGACAGTTGGCGCCCACCGTGGGGCCGTCCGCGGCGCCGGCCGGAGTCACGCTCCGGGCGGGGCCTTTCACCACCTCCCCCTGCCGCCTCGCGTCCGGGCGGAACCGCATGCTCGTGGGGCTTGCTCCGGCAGGCCCTGCGGGCGACGCGGCCGGCATCTCCGACGAGTGCCTCAACCGCGACCTCACGCTCAACGTCGCCGCGCTCGCTGGGCGGCTCAGCAAGCTGAGCCTCGCCGGCGAGCCGGCGGCTGACGAGTACCCCAGCGGGGTGCTCGACTGCACCGACCCTACCTCGTCCGTGGGCGCGCTCGCCACGGGCGAGGCCATCGCCTCCCACGCCTTCGTGGGGGTGATGGTCACCGCCTCCTCGACCACTTCGGGCCGAGGCCGACGCGGCCGCCGCCCGCGCCGGTACCTCCGACCCGCTCGCCACTACCCTCCGGGGTCTGAGCACTCCCATCACTACGACGGCGGACCCGGCCGCCGCCAGAACCGAGCTGGAGGCGGCCCGCCGCCTGATATTCGAGAACGCCACCGCCCTCGCTGCCGAGCGATGCCGGATGGAAGCCGCGCAGCGAGAATACATCTCTACGTATGGGCTCACCCCGGCTGGCCCCGAGCCCAGTCGGCGTGGGGCTGTGCGGGAACGCGGCCACTTGGTCGCGGAGATCCTCGGCGGCCGCCTCCCCATCTACGACACCCCCGCGGCCAACCTGCGTGCCGCCAAGGTTGCCTACGAGGATTTGGCAACCTTGGTGGGCGAGGAGCGTGCCGCACGCGAGCGGCACATCAAGGACCTCATCGACACCGCCAATGCCCAACAAGTCGTCCTCACCCCTGGTGGGGCCGTCTCCGAACTTCCCCGGCCCGAGGGTGAGGGTGCTGGGGCTACCAACCGTCAGCCGGCTCAACACTCCAGTACCCCTCATCCCTCCGCCCGGGGGAACGAGGGAAGCGACGTTCGGCGCACCCAGCTACGCGGAAACGAGCAGCCGGCTGTAAACAGCCGGCGCAGCAATGATCCGGCTGGCAGCCACCGCCGGGACGAGGCTCCGGCTGGTGGCGGCCGGCCTAGCCGCGGGCACACTCCGCCCCCGCGGCAGGACCCGGAGCGGTCCATCCCACCGGCCGTCCGCCCCGAACTCGCGGCCCGGCTCGGGCCGCGGGTCCCCCACAACGACAACGATGCCCGGCTCCGCCTCGACCGGTTGGCGCATTCGGCTCTCCTCGAGGAGGAGTGCTCGATTGGCCCGGCCTGCTTCGGCCCACGGATCCGCAACGAGCCATTTCGGCCCGGCTTCACGCTTCCCCGCGACACCCCGAAGTACACCGGGGCTGCCAAGCCGTAGGACTGGCTGATCGACTACACCACCGCCGTCGGCATCGCCAGGGGGAACAAGCGCGTAGCCGTCCGCTACGCCCCCCTGATGCTGATAGGCTCCGCCCGCACCTGGATAAATAGCCTGGCGGCCGGCAGCGTCAACACCTGGACGGACTTCGAGGAGGCGTTCATCCGCAACTTCACCGGCACCTACAAGCAGCCGGGCCGGCCCCGCGAGCTGGCCATGTGCGTCCAGGGGCCGGAGGAACTCCTGCGAGGGGGTGCACGAGGTGCAGGCCATCCAGTACTTCATCGAAGGTTGCTGCGATGGCACACCCCTCAAGCACAAGCTCTTGTGCTCCGAGCCAACCTCCCTGGCGGACCTAATGTCCAAAGCGGACAAATACGCCACGGCCGATTCCTCCATGAGGATGAAGGCTAAGGCACCAGCCAAAACGGCTCCGCCCCCCGCCACGCCGCGGGTTGCAGCCGACAACCGGCAGCAGAGCAACAAACGCAAGAGCGACCAGCCCGACTCCCGCTACGGGAGCCGGCAGGTTGCCTTGACCGAGGAAGAACAGCCGGCTGCCCAGGCTTCCGGCCAGCGGCAGTGCACCGGCAAGACTGCCTGGCAGCCTAAGCTCACGTTCGAGCAAATGCTCGACCTCCCCTGCAAAAACCATTCCGGTGCCAAGCCGGCCACGCACACGCTCCGGCAGTGCAGCTTCTCACAGCGATTGGCCCGGGGGGACGGCCTCCCGACTCCCCCCGTGCCGCCTGCCCATGCGTCGGCTCCGGCTCTGGCACCGGCTCCCGCTCTGGCTCAGGCCCCGGCTCCGGCTCAGAACGATGGCCGGTTGCTCGACCGGTTCCCCGACCAAGACGGCTGCTACGTCGTCTTCACCAGTGAAGAGACGGACAAGCACGCCCAACGCCGGCTCCACCGTGAGGTGACTGCCACCATGCTCGCAACTCCCCAGTTCATGCACTGGTCCGAGAAGCCGGTCACGTGGAGCCGGGCCGACCACCCAGCCGTGATGCCAAACCCTGGCAGCCATACCCTCGTCCTCGATCCCACCATCGCCTCCGAGAAGCGCACGTGCCGCTTCTCGCGGGTGTTGATCGATGGGGGCACCAGCATCAACATCCTCTACCTTGACACAATGCTCAAGTTGGGGCTCAAGGTGGAGGACCTACAATCAAGCCGGACCGTTTTCCACGGTATCGGGCCGGGAAAGTCCTGCACCCCCGTCGGCAAGATCAAGCTCGACGTCCTCTTCGGTGGCCACGACCACTTCCGCCGCGAGCCAGTTTGGTTCGAGGTAGTGGACCTCGACAGTCCCTACCA
Organism: Elymus sibiricus; assembly: GCA_039707655.1. Classification (NCBI taxonomy): domain Eukaryota; kingdom Viridiplantae; phylum Streptophyta; class Magnoliopsida; order Poales; family Poaceae; genus Elymus; species Elymus sibiricus. Next base: position 25,608,055 of record CM077667.1, read on the forward strand.
CGCACTGCTGGGCCGGCCGGCTCTCATCAAGTTCATGGCGGTCCCCCACTACGCCTACCTCAAGCTCAAAATGCCGGGTCTCAAGGGCATCATCACCATCGCCGGCAAATACCAGATGTCAATCGCGTGCGCGCGGGACGGCAGCCGGTTGGCCGAGGCCCTGGAGATAGCGGAGGAGAAGCGGCAGCTCGACTGGCTGGTGGCCTTCGCCTCTGCCCAGCCGGCCGTGCCGGCTCCTCCGTCCCAATCAGTCGGAGAAGGCTCGTTTCAGCCGTCCAAGGACACCAGGCAGGTGCCGCTTGATCCAGCAAACCCCACCCAGTGCGTGACCATTGGCTGCCGCCTCGACAGCAAATAGGAAAGCGAGCTCATCGATTTCCTCCGTGAGAATCAGGACATCTTTGCATGGTCTCCCAAAGACATGCCGGGTGTTCCGAGGAAATTCGCCGAGCACAAACTTCACGTGTGACCGGACGCGAAGCCGGTCAAGCAACCCCTGCGCCGTTTCTCCGAGGAGAAGCGGCGTACTATCGGAGAAGCAATCGCCCGGCTGCACGCAGCTGGCTTCATCATGGAAGTATTCCACCCGGACTGGCTAGCCAACCCAGTTCTGGTGCTAAAGAAGAACAAGACCTGGCGCATGTGTATCGACTACACGAGCCTGAACAAGGCATGCCCCAAAGACCCGTTCGCCCTGCTGCGGATCGATCAAGTCATCGACTCCACGGCCGGCTGCGACCTGCTGTCTTTCCTCGACGCCTACTCCGGCTACCACCAGATCAAGCTGGACCTGGCCGACCGGCTCAAGACCTCCTTCATCACCCCCTTTGGGGCCTATTGGTACATCACCATGTCCTTCGGCCTGAAGAATGCAGGCGCTACCTTCCAGCGCTGCATGCAGAAGTGTCTCCTGCCTCAGATAGGCAGGAACGTCCACGTCTACGTCGACGACATCGTCGTCAAATCCAAGAAGCATTTCAGCCTCCTCGACGATCTCCGGGAGATATTCGCCAACTTGCGCGAATACAAGATCAAGCTCAACCCGGAGAAGTGTGTCTTCGGCGTCCCAGCCGGCCAACTCTTGGGTTTCTTCGTGTCCGCCCGCGGCATCGAAGCCAACCGCGAGAAGATCAGCGCAATCGAGCGCATGCCCAAGCCGGTCCGGCTCCGCGACGTCCAGAAGTTCACCGGCTGCCTCGCCTCCCTCAGCCGGTTCATCAGCCGGCTGGGCGAGAAGGCTCTGCCCCTCTACGGCCTCCTACGCAAGACAGCTCTAGTCGAGCCGGGCCGGGACCCCTCGAAGAGGCCGGCCCTGTACGACTGGTCCGACGAGGCGGACGAGGCGTTCCGCGGCCTCAAGCGGGCTCTCACCGGCGCGCCCATCCTGGCCGCGCCGGCTGAGAAGGAGCCCTTGCTCGCCTACATCGCCGCAACCATGCGCGTCGTCAGCATCGTTCTGGTGGTGGAACGGCCGGAGGAGGGCAAGGCGTTGCCGGCTCAGCGCCCCGCCTACTACCTCAGCGAGGTCCTCTCTGCCTCCAAGCAAAACTACCCCCACTATCAGAAGATGTGCTACGGCATATACTTCGCCGCCCAGAAGGTCAAGCAGTATTTCCAGGAGCATGTCATCACCGTCATCAGCACCGCGCCGCTGGGCGAAATCATGAGCGGCCGGGATGCCACCGGCCGAATCGCCAAGTGGACCATCGCCCTCGCCGACTACGAGATCCGGTACGAACCTCGCACCGCCATCAAATCCCAAGCGATGGCCGACTTCCTCGTCGACTGGGCCGAAACCCAGTTCGTGTCGCCTCCGCCCGACTCCACGCACTGGCGCATGCACTTCGACGGCTCGAAGATGCGAGCCGGCCTGGGAGCCGGCATCGTCTTGTCGTCTCCCAGGGGAGACCAGCTCTGGTATGCCCTCCAGATCCTCTTCGCCGCCTCCAACAACGTGGCCGAGTATGAGGCCCTCGTCCACGGCCTCCGGCTCGCCAAAGACATCGGCATCCAACGCATCATATGCTTTGGCGACTCCGACCTCGTGGTGCAGCAGGTCTCTGCCGAATGGGATGCCAGAGACGCCAACATGGCCAGCTATCGCTTCCTCATCCAACAGCTCACCGGCTCCTTCAAGGGCTGTGAGTTCCACCACGTCCCTCGTGCGGACAACGAGGCGGCCGATACGCTGGCAAAGATCGGCTCCACCCGGCAGGCCATCCCAGCCGGCGTCTCCCTCGAGCGGCTGCTAAAGCCTTCGATCAAACCTTCTCCCGAATCGGAGTCCATCTTTGTGCCGGCTCACCCGGCCGGCCCCTCGGCGGACCCGGCTGCCCAGCCGGCCCTGCCGGCTGCTGCAGCTTCGCCGGCTCCGCCGCCGCCGGCTGTCCAGCCAGCGCCGCCCGTTCCTGCTATCGAGCCTGACACCTCCGCGACGGCCGCCTTCGGGCCCGTGGCCGTCATGATGGCGATCGACGCTCCTTCCGCCGGTTCACTTCCGGGGGCTGGTGAGCCGGTCCCGGGGGCTGGTGAGCCAGTCCCGGGGGCTGGTGAGCCGGTCTCGGCGGCTGACGGGCCGGTCCCGGGGGCTGGTGAGCCGGTACCGGGGGCTGCCGGGCCGGTTCCGGCGGCTCCTGCCATCCTCGACATCCCGCTTGGGCCCGAGCCGGCTCCCGTCTCGGCTCCCTCGTGGGCACAGCCCATCCTGGCGTTTCCTCCTACGGGGCGAGCTCCCCTCCGACGAGGCCACCGCAAGGCAAATTCAGCGCCGAGCCCCGGCCTACGGCATCATCAACCATGAGCTGGATCATCGCAGCACCACCGGCGTTTTCCAACGCTGCGTTGAGCCGGATAAAGGGCAAGAAATCCTCCTCGACATCCACCAAGGCGAATGCGGGCATCACGCCGCCTCCAGGTCCTTGGTGGCCAAGGCATTCCGTCACGGTTTCTACTGGCCGACCGCTCTGGAGGCGGCCAAGAAACTAGTTGACGAATGCGAAGGCTGCCAGCGCTTCAGCACGCAAAGCCACCTACCGGCTTCAGCCCTCCAAACCATCCACCTCTCGTGGCCCTTTGCGGTCTGGGGGTTGGACATGGTGGGACCCCTCAAGACCGCTCGAGGCGGCATGACCCATTTGCTGGTCGCCGTTGACAAGTTCACCAAATGGATCGAGGCCCGGCCTATCAAGAAGCTGGACGGCCCCACGGCCGTCCGGTTCGTCGAGGACGTCACAGTCCGCTACGGCGTCCCCCACAGCATCATCACCGACAACGGCACGAACTTCGCAAAGGGCGCGCTAGCGCGTTTCTGCTCCAAGCAGGGCATCCGGCTCGATTTGGCATCTGTCGCCCATCCGCAGTCAAACGGTCAGGTCGAGAGGGCCAACGGCCTGCTCCTATCCGGCCTCAAGCCCCGGCTCGTGACGCCGCTGGTCAGGTCAGCCGGCTGCTGGATCGCAGAGCTGCCGGCTGTCCTCTCGAGCCTCAGGACCACGCCCAACCGGTCAACCGGCTACACCCCTTTCTTTCTCGTGTATGGGTCCGAGGCAATCATCCCCACCGACATCGAGTTCGATTCGCCTCGGGTTACCCTGTACACGGAGAAGGACGCAAAGGAAGCAAGAGAAGACGGCGTCGACCTCCTCGAGGAGGCCCGCGAGCTGGCCCTGAGCCGGACGGCCATCTACCAGCAAAAGCTCCGGCACTACCACAGCAAGCGGATCCGGCCACTCTCCTTCCTCGAAGGGGACTTGGTGCTCAGACGGATCCAGCGAACTGCCGGCCAGCACAAGCTGTCCTCCCCATGGGAGGGCCCGTTCATCGTCAGCAAAGCGCTGCACAACAACGCGTACTATCTAATAGACGCCCAGAAGCCGCAGAAGCGCAAGAGAGACGCCTCCGGCGAGGAGACGGAGCGCCCATGGAACGCGGCGCTCCTCCGACCGTTTTACTGCTAAAAGACCAGTGTATGTACATATATCCTTCCCTTTTGGGCTTATGAATGCAACGGGGGCCCCAAGCCAGCACTTGGGGCACGCCCCTTCTTTTCAATCCTTCCAAAGGTTCCTCATTATTTAAAAAGGCGCGTCACCCGGGTCCGGCTCCCGGGCCCGGGGGCTCGGCCGGCTCCCTTCCGAGGCGGACAAATAATGTGAGCAAGCAACCCTTCGCCTCCCCACCCTAACCAGCCACAGACCGGCTCCCGGCTGTCCGGCTGAAGGGACTATGGGGTACGAAGGAACTTCTCACACAAAGGTCGGCCAACGAGCGGCGGCTGGACTGGCCCGACCGAACTTTGCTATCCCTAGCGACTGGCCACTACCGGCTCAACCTAGTCCTAGCCGGTTGACTCTAAGAGCCCGCTTGTTTTCCCAAGGGTGAAGCCTCGTCCCTGTCCCAGACCGGCTCCCGGCTGGCTGGCAGGCGGGGCGGAAGCCGGAAGGAATAACGACGCGCGATACAAGTCAAAAGGCAAAAGGCAAAAGAAGAGCCGGCACGCACAATTGTTTTATGGCATAACTTAAAACGATAAATGGCCATAGGCCAAAGGTTCAATACTGCCAGAGGTTCATTACATTAACACACCCCCAGTGGGTGGAAAAGTGTCTTAAACATGACATTGCTGCAAAAGAAGCAGGTAAACAAGTGGGCCGGCTCAGGCCACCGGCGCGTCGCCAGCCGGCTCGACGGCCCGCCCAGAGGAAGCCACGGCCTTCGGGTCCACCTCCGTCATCTCTGTGGCGCCGGTACCACCGTCGGAGCTGGAGGCGGTGCTCTCTTCGGCGAACCTGTCGTCCTCTGGGCCTTGGGGGTTGCCGAAGGAGTCCTCCGCGACCGGCTCGCCGTCCTTGCCAAGGGCCGGCAGAAGCATGTCCGGGTCAACGTACAAGGCAAACTCGTTGGCCCGGCGGACAAGGGCATCTTCACGGGCCACCCGCTCCGCCTCCGGGACGGCACGCATCGTGGTCAGCCGGTCCAAGTTGACCCCGGTGTACCACGACGTGACGAACCGGAGCGCCATCTGTGCACCGGCTCGAGCCGGCGACGCCTTCCAGACCTCGAGCCGGGCCTTGGCGTGCTCCAGCCACAGCGCCACCCAGCTCTCCGGGGCCCCGCGGCCTGGCCACAGAGCGGCGATCACCTCCTTGCCGGCTGTCTTCAGCCGCTCCACGCTGCGCTGAAGGAAGATCAGCCGGTTCTCCACGGCTAACGCAATGTCGTCCATGTCCCAACCGGCATCCTCCTCGCGCTCTCGCGCGCCCAGCTGACCCTCCCGGTGGGTTGCCACGGCTCGCTCAGCATAGCCCTGGGTCTCCGGGAACCGGTCTGGAGAAAGAAAAGGCGGAATCAGAAAACACCCGAAGAGCAAGAAAAACACCAACGGCTGAAAAGAAAATCAAGACTTACGCTCGAAGGCCTCGTCCATGTCATGAGCAAACTGCAGCGCCGCCTCCTTCTCGCTAGCCAGCGCCTCCTCCGCGTGGGCAAGGGCGGCTCCGCGCGCCTCAAACGCGTTCTCGAGGCGAGTCACCTTGACCTCGAGGGCGGCTTTCACCTTGGCGGCGTCAGCCGCCTGCTTGACGGCGTTCTCCTTGGCCGCCACCTCCCGCTGTAGCTCCTCCTTCAAACGCTCCTAGGTCGCCTGCCCGTCCACCAGCAGGCCGGCCAGCCGGTCTCGCTCCGAGGTGATCTCCTGGACCTTCTGCACCAGCCGGTCCTGCTCGGAGGCCACCTCGTCCCTCTTCTCCCGGATGGAGGCCAGGGCCTCCAGGCCCCCTGCAAAAACAACCGACTAGGATCAGCAAAGTGCACAAGACCCGTGCCGGCTCCTGAGCAGCCGGCCCGACTCTCGGGGGCTACACCCAGTGGGTGCGCTCGCGCGCCCCCACTGGAACCGGCATACCTTGTGCCTTCTTCAGCTCCTGCTCGAGACGGTAATAGCCTCGCTTGCCACGATTGTGGATAGCGACCGCCTCGTCAGAAAGCTCCCGCCGCCTGGAGTTCCCCGCCTGCTCAAAGAAACCAGTCAAGAAATGCAAAAGAAGATCCGACCCGGCTGCCCCGCAGCCGGTCAGCCGGCCCGCATCTCGGGGGCTACACCCAGTGGTTGCGCTCGCGTGCCCCCACTGGAATTTCGACGAAGTCCAAGCAGGCTCACCTCTGCGCACTGAAGGGCGCCGTCGGCCGCCTCGGCAAACTTGGCCAGCTCCTCCCGACACCGCGCCAAGACGCTGCCCAGCTCGTCGAGAGCCGGGACCGGGCCGCCAACCGACGGGGGCAGGGCGGCTGGGATCTGGACCAACGCCTCCCAGTCCCTGATCACGTCCAGCATGTTCCTCGAGGACCGGCTCCCCCCGCCGCTCGCTTCGGCATCCGCCGCATTGCCGGCTGCCGGGTGGCGGTCGCTGACCACAAGGGCTCGGGAATCCGTTCCCGACTGCCCCACGGCCGGCGCCGTTGCCCCCTCTCCTGTCCGGCTTGGCGGGACTGCCAAGGCTGCCGGCGTCCCCGTCTCCGTGGCCGGCACCTCTGGCGCCGGTTCCGGTGCCGCCTCCGGCGCGGCCGGGGCCTCCGGTGCGACGGCCACGGCCGGCTCGCTAGTGACCGGCACCACCGGCTCCGCCTGCCGGGGCTCCTCCGGTGCCGACTCGGGGGTTCCGCCTCCCGGCTGGGCCTCGCCCGTGCCGGCCGCGGTCACGACCGCCCCAGCAGGCCTTCACTGCTCGCTCGGCGGGGGTCTCGGCATACGAGCCGACTCCGCCGCCGAGTCCGACGCCAACGCGGGGTCCGCGGACCGCCTTCGCCTCCCGCTGCTCGAGGCCCCGGAGCGTGAGGTCCCGCCCTGGGCTCCCGACCTTGAGGCTCGCAGCTCCGCGAGCCTCCTCTTGTCCTCACGCTGCGTGGCAGCGTGCTCCAGGGCCAGCTGGCTGGCCGGCTCCGGCGGGCTGGCTGTCGACTCCACGTCGTGGAGCTCGATGGGGTCCCTGGCACGGGCGAACATTCAGCCGCCTGCCGGCATGAAGCTAACTAAAAAACACGTCCCCAAGGACCAAAGTACTTACCCGGTGATGACGGGAAGGACCCGTTTGGCCCGCGCCGGCGGCTTCGCCGTGACCGCCTTCACCCACTTGCGAGCCGGCGGTTGGGCTGCCGGCTCCTCCTGAGCCGGTCTCTTCCCCTGACGGGAGGACCCGGCCGCCCGGCTGCGCGACGGCCGCTCCTCGCTTCGCCCGTGCGGGCTCCTCTGAACTGCGGGGCGAGGCACGTCCAGGATCCGGACGTCATCATCATCATCATCATCATCACTCCAATCTTTGATCGTGGGGCCGGAGGGGTACTCACCAGCCGGTCGGGACCCGCCGGCTCCCGGGTCGCCTCCCGCCTCGGCTTCCCATGAGAAATCGACCCCCTCTTCGGGCCCGGCTCCCGGCTCGGGGTCCTCGGGGTCGGATTCGGTGCGCTCGGCCTCGAAGATCTGGGGGTGCGGGCCGTCCGGCGTGTTCTGTCGAACGAATAGCTACGGTCAGCGCGGCGGGTGAGACCGAGCGCCGGCTGGAAAGATCCAAAAGGAAAAAGAAGAATTCACCTCAACAGGGCGTACCAGGGGTGCCGGGTTGAGCCGGCTGTACGGCTCCTTGCCCAGGGACCAAGTCCCAGGCACCAGCTTGAAGGTCGTGATGGCGTTCACCCGCTTCGCCACCTGCTCCGTCGTCAGCTCGATGGTGGACAGCCGGCAGGGGTCCCGCCGGCCGGACATGTCGCAGATCCGGTGCGGCCTCAACTGGAGGGGCAGCACCCGGCGCGCGATGAAGGCGGCCACCAAGTCGGAGGCGACGAGCCCCTCTCCGCGTATCATCGTCTGGAGCCGGCCCAGCTCTCCAAGCATGGCGTTTTGCAGGCGGCCCCCGACCAGTTCGCTCCGGTGGACGGGACGTTGACGAACGCCGGCAGCCGGATGTAATCCAGCCGCGGGTCGGCGTTCCTCATGTAGAAGAACGTCCTGTTCCATCCCTTGATGGTGTCGATGAGGTCGATGCGGGCCACGGCAACACACCACCGTGCTCGCGCAGGCGTACGGCGTTTCGTCCTTGTTCTTGAGGGCCTTGAGATAGAAGAGTTTCCTGAAGAACTCCATGAAGGGAAGCATCCCCAAGTAACCCTCGCACAAGGTCACGAAGCTCACGATGTAGAGGATGGTGTTGGGGCCGAGGTGATGCGGTTGGAGGTCGAAGGTGTCCAGCAGCAGACGAAAGAAGAGGCTCACCGGCAGGCCAAAGCCGCGCAGGAAGTGGCAGGCGAAGACGACGTGCTCTCCCGCCTGCGGCCTGGGCACCACCTCGTCGCTCGGTGCGCGGGCGACCACGCGCTCCTCCGACGGCAACATGCGGCCGCGGCGGAGCCTCTCAATGACCTCCTCCGTAACGACGGAGCCTCCCCAGCTGCCATGCGGGCCTTCGGCCATCGCTGCAGCGGGACGGTGCGGGTCGGCGAGCGGGCGGAGCTCCGGCGAGGGGCGAGCTCGAGGCAAGCACAGATGGCGAGAAGACGAAGAAGACGAGGGGAGCAAGGATAGCGCGACTGCCTCCGCCCCTCGCCCTTCCCCTTTAAATAAGGGGGCGACGCCCGGGGGAGGTGTGGATTAACTGCGCCCACTCCCCCGGGAAACCCGCGAGATCGTGGGCGCTTCGGGCCGCGGCCGCCGCGATTTGGGCGCAATAAATCCCGGCCTGCGGCCCGAGGCCTACTGGGCTACGCCCGCTTCCTAGCGGGCTAGGCCCAGTGCGACGTCCCGTCTGCCCGCGTGCGTGGGCCCCACGGCTTCATTACGCTCCGCGTGGCATGCCACGAACCGGCACGGGAACCGGGGCGACGCGGCGGAGCCCGAGGCGTCGGGGGCGGCCACCGCCTCGCCCGGCCACTCGGCTCCGCGCAAGAGATAGGCACCGCCTGGAGGAAGCCGCCGGCTCCTCCTCGTCCGGCAGATGGGAGCCCCCGCCGGCTTCGGGGACTACTGACGGGGTTATTACCCCTGGGTAGGCCAAAGCTGGGGGGTTCTCTCCCCCTTTCGAAGAAAATCAATACAGCCGGCTGGTCCGCGACCGGCTGGGTCAGGGCCGGCTGGCGGCTCCCTCGGGTCCAGCTGGCGGCTCCCTCACGGCCGGCTGGCGGCTCCCTCAAGGCCGGCTGGCGGCTCCCTCTGGGCCTGCTGGCGGCTCCCTCAAGGCCGGCTGGCGGCTCCCTCGGGACCGGCTGGCGGCTCCCTCGAGGCCGGCTGGCGGGGAGCCGGCACACCCGCTGCCGGCCCTCTCAGGGCCGACTGATCGAGGAGCCGGCCGTCGAGCTAAACGGCCGGCTGCCTCACGACCGGCTCCCTCCACAACTGACCTTCGGGCGGACCAACGCCCGTCCCGTCCCTCTGCACATCAGTACGGCGACAAGACAAGACCTCCTCAACCGACCTACGGGCGGACCAACGCCCGTCCCATCTCTCTGCGCATCAGCCGGCGACCAGGCGCGACCCCCTTCATCCGCCCCGACGTGGCCACAGTGGCTGCTGACGGCGGCCGACCGCGACAGGGCTTCCAACAGTACCGGCACGCCCCCGGAACCACTCCATTACCTGTCCAGGCGTGGCTACAGTACAACCGGCCGTGCCCCTGACCTCGCCCGACAGACACAAGACGACGCCCCGGCGGGCAGCCCGTGCCGCGACATGACCGGCACGGGGTTCCACCAAGCGGGCCCCGCCGGCTCCCGACATACTCGACAGCCGGCGGGCTCTACCGGCGACAAGACCCCACAGCCGGCGGCCCCCACAGCTGGCTAGAGAGGCTGCCGGCCAGGACCCCCCGAGACCTTCTATTCGTATTGTAACCTGGGGGGTTGGCCTATAAAACCCCCCGGGCCTCCCCCATGCAACGGGGTTCTCCTCTGGTTCTCAGTTCCATTGGTCGACTCTACCCACACGCGTGGAGAGGCAGTAGGGGCAAGCAAGCTCCTTCTTCCTCCTCCAACCATACAGCTCAAGGAGCACCATTGTAACCTTACCATTGTCTTAACTAGACCAAGCAGGACTAGGGGTGTTACCTCCCACAGAGGGCCCTGCACCTGGGTACATCGCGTGTCAGTCACCGCTTGTGCCTAACCCCGCTCCCGGAGCCCGTCGGCGTCCTTCGGCCCCTCTCGATTAGCCTACCCATGGCATCTGCCGTGACGAAACCACGACATCGGTCGAACTGCATTTTTTCCAAGGTATCCTCGTAAATGAGGTTTAAACCACTAACGCCGTCCATTAGAACCTTTTGTAATCTAAAACCATCGACGATGGGGTTTAGGACCATTGCGGCCGGTGTTCGGCCAGGGCGGGTGATTGGTTGGTCAGCTTCTCCGAAGATGATAGGCGTGTCTGTTCACGAATTTGTTGCTGCCACATGATAGACTTGTTCGAGTTCCCGGACAGCTCTTTTCCTCTTATTCCTGGAGGGAAACGTCTCGTAGATCGTTAGGATCTCGGTGTTGTATTCTGGTGGCGCTGTTGAACGTCTGCTTGGAGGTAAGGCCTCGAGGATGGCCTCTCCACTATTTGCGACCTGTCTGACGACCCAGCAAGCTCTAAGGCTGTGAGTCGGGCTTGTGTTCAGTAATACAGAGTGTATAGGGCATGGCTTGTCCAATAGTCCGTCAAGGACAGTCCTAACTCCCGTAGGGGATCTATTCCTTTTTTCGGCAGGTTCGTGTTCGGCCAGACGCTTCGGAGGTATTTGCTTTTTTCGAGCTCCTCTAGGGTGTTTGGCGAAGACCGGTTCTGAAAACAAACGTTCGGCTTGCCAGGTGCTTTCCATGGCACGGTATTTTTGTACCAGGTCCGATAGCTCGGTGAAGTTATGAATGTGTCAATGGGCTAGAGCATTGAGGATCCCTTCATCATGACAGTTGCGCCTGAAGGTCGCTATTATCTCCTGGCGACTATACCCTGGTACTCTGTCTTTAATAAGGAGGAGTCTAGCCCAAAAGTGATGGACTGATTCCCCAGGCAGCTGTTTAACTTCCCATAAGTCCGATGACTTGGACTCTCCTGCGATGCTTGAGTGCTCGACTTGGGTGGTGGGCGGGAAAAAACTTGGTTTCTTGCCAGGATGTGTGTCCGGGATCATGGCGTTTGCTTCCTGTGCCGTCGCGAGTTGCGGCGCGGGGGATTCGGAGTCCATATTAGCAATAGGACCTTTTTGCGCGGGTTCTAGGTTGTGCATTAGATCTGAGGCCGATCCCAAACTATTTCTAGTGTGAATTCCGGAATTCGGGTTATAGGAGAGATCTTGACGATCGGAAACCGGGATGTAAACTGTTTTTAATTCTGGTTATTGAGAGGACGAGCCTCCGGCCGGACACTCGACGGTGGCGACTAAGTGAGTGATCGATGGGGTATGAATCTCCCTATCGCTGGGTTTAAGCCCGATCAAGTCATAGACCGAGGTTTGGTCGTCGATCATGCCCATGGTTTGAGTCCGACCAAGTAACTCGTTTAAAGACGAGACATCGGCGGGGTCCATGTCGCTAGAGCGCATGGGGTCGATCCGCAGCGCCGTGGTTCCGTGGTCACCTAACGGTGTGCCCCGGTTATAGTCAGCCGCGGCGTGTCCGGGCATATCGACTTGGTCGGGCATTCTAGACAGCCCAGGGGTAGAGGCCACCCCAGCGACGGGGCCTGCGGGCTCCTCCATGGGAGTTGAGGGCTTTGTTAAAACAAGTTCTCCCCGGGAATCAGCGACAAACTCAAGGTTCCCGAATCTGATTTCCTGATCGGGGACGAAGCTTCCGACCTGGCCAAGATGGCCGGCCGGATCGGCATGCAACACGTGTAGGAGATATGCCCTAGAGGCAGTAATTTCAGTTACTTTTGTATCTCCGAGTTTGTAATGAATGTTTATAATCCATGCTATAACTACAATGATTCTCGAGTCTACAATAACCACGAGGCTTGGAGGGAAACTCATGTGCACGTGTGGTATGATAAACGGTAAATTGTATTCCTAGTCTTGCCTCTAAGACTGGCTCAAGTATTGCATGATGATCCTGTTTTCCTGATCATGGGCATGGCTATGTCGGCAATTTTGAGGGCACGATGTTGGTAGAACACTTGTGTTGAATCGACCCAAATTGATGTTATACTATGAGATATATTCGTCACGAGTTAATGGTTAAATAACACAGAGATGGTTAACGTTTGCATGATTCCTTAGACCATGAGAGTATCGAGTTTCTTCATGCTTGCTTCATGAACTTTGGGGTTTGTTAAACGTCATCCGTAAATGGGTTGCTATTACGGCGGCTTACGGGTTCATGGAAAAGTATGTCAAGTAACTTGATAGCTCAAGATTGGGATTTGCTCCTCCGTCGATGGAGAGATATCTCTGGGCCCTCTCGGTGTTACGGTGTCCATCATCGTCTGGCCAGACACTTTGTGATTTGATCACGGGGATGCCGGAACACGGGAACGAGAAAAGAGAACAATACCGGCAACGAGGTAACTGGCATAGTGGACAAGTTGTTGATCCACGGGGATGCCAACATGTCTCACCTCGGGTAATTGTAACATATCGTGAAGCAACAGGAATAGCACACGGCAACTGGAGGTTCAGTCGAATATTTATTCGTGTGAGTATATGGATCGATATGGGTGTCCACGGCTCCGATGTTGATCATTGATCGGAAGGGGTTCCGGGTCATGTCTATGCTTCACCGAACCTATAGGGTCACACACTTAAGGGTCATCTATCTGTTGAATACTAGACAGGGAGTCTGAGAGAAAATCACCGAAAAAGTTTCGGACGCCGGAAAAGTTTCGGACAGCGGAAAAGTTCCGCAGAGAGAACACCTGAACGGTTTTAGGTGAAAACTGGAAAAGTTGATTCAGGGGATACCAAAAGGTCAAATTAGTTTTGGCACGTGGCTGATAATTCTTGGAGGGTGCCAGAATCATTCTGGAAACTTTCTAGAATTTTCGGGGATGAAAACCGGAAATGTTCCGGAGCTGCTGAAACCGCTTCAGATGCTTTTCGCAGATGAAATCACTAAACCGGAATTGTTCCGGCTCGTGAATAGTGAAAGCACTTTTTGGATATTTTTTTGGGAAGCATCTTTTTTGGATATTCCAAAAGGCTTCTAGAAGGGATTGGGGAGCAAGCAAGCTCCCCATGGGCCCCCCCCCAAGGGGTGGCCGGCCAAGGGGGTGGGGCACTATGGTGCTCCACATGGCACTCCCATATGGCATATTCCTTTTATGAAAGGGATATTCCATGGGCATTTTGGGTTTTGGGTTTTATTGTAAAACCACCCTACCCCTTGGTTTTCCTATAAATAGAGGAGATGTGGGCTGCCATCTCTTCATCCTTGTGCTCTCATACACATGCTATGCTTTGCTAGCTCTCTCTTCTCCCTCACACGAAAAGAGTATTTCGTAGAGCCGAAAGGCTGTCTGGGTTCCGGCAGGAACTAGTTCTGGACGGCGAAGCCCTGCCGGATAGATGACACCGTATGTGTGCAACCCCGTAGAGAGGTCGTAGTTTCGATCTTTTGCCCGAGGGGCTGTTCGAGGGTCCTCCCGAAGGGCTGTCCGAGTTTCCGTTCGAGTTTCGAGGGTCCTCCCAAAGTGTTGTCCGTGACATCGTCCGGGGGACTGTCCGACCGCCTCCCGAAGGGCTGTCCGACGAGGGAGTACATTCTCGCGGTTGGGAGGTTGTAAAATCCTAGCTGCGGGAATCTGCACCAACGATCTCCACCGACTCTTCTTCCGCTGCGCTATGAGTCGGTACGGATCAGATCAAACCTTGTATGCAATCTCCATAGTGATCCTGGGCGTGCTCACTATATCGAATTTTTTTGTTTTCTGTCGCGTTCCCCAACAGTGGTATCAGAGCCAGGTTATGAGTAGATGCATGTTATGATCTAGAATACATGAGATGTATGGGTATTGCATAGTATAATTTGTAGTAGATGAGATCTATCACTGAAAATTATTTGTGCGGGTAGCAGATGAAATCTGTTACCAGATGTTCCTGTTGCTTCCCGTGAATTTGCGTAGTCCTGATCTTGACGGCATGGTGGAATCTCACAAAGTTCTGGCAATCCGCGATCCTTTCATGCTGCTCCTGAGTATGCTGATTGACAGATCAACGAAGTGCTATACAGTTCTTTGGGTTCCACTTTAGTCAAAGAAAGATGGATGTTTCGCAGACGAAGGGCAATGCAGATATAATCTGCACGGGGGTCACGCGTATGACGAAGTTTAGTATGGGGCTCGAGATTTTATTATCTCGTGTTTCATACACCCTGGAAAGTTAATCTAAGAACTTGAAGTATCATACTTGATGATAAACGGTGGTAGCTGCGGTTTAAGTAAAAACCTTAGAAGCCACGTAAAAATAAAATTTTGCATAAACCGATTAGAGGCGTCTAACTTGGTTTTGCAGGATGGTTATGCATGTGATGTGGTATAGCAATGCTCATATTAAATTTGATTATGTATGAGATGACTATATGATGTAATTAACATGACCTGCGTGTCATGATTCGGCATGATGGCTGGAGCCATATGATTGCACTTTAATGACCTTCGTGTCAACCTTATGTAATGCACTTATTTTATTAGCTATAGAGATAGCAATATTATTTTGTGCATCGACAAGGTGGTGGCAATCTTCGCGAAGGTGAACACCGACGCGAATGCCGAAGACGAAGAAATACTTGACTTCTCCGTCAGAAGGGGCTATACCATATCATGCTATTATGAATTGCCTGAGATGTTTATCCCTCTTGATGCACCCTTCTTGATTGCGCGGTAGTCGCTTTTTATTAGGGTGATCTCTCACAAAATATCAAGTAGTTAGTGTTCTCCCAAGTGTAGCATCGTCACGGCACCTATCTCTTCGGGGTATCACATGGTTACATGGATACAAACGATTAGAGAAGTGTGAGGCGGGTGAGTTGAGACCTCGCAGCGAGATCACTTGGTTGTCTTGACGTTCAGGCATGAAAGTCATGAGCTCGGAACACACGCATCGAAAGATGAACAAGAGTCACATAGAGATGTGATTGGCAAGTTAGCCTACCAATTGAAATTCTCGTCACTTGAGATGGTTACATCCTTGACGCTGAATTGAAAGTTGGATCTTGCAGCACTCACAATCAATTATGAGAGATATTGATTTGAGTGGGAGCACACTTTGGAATAAAATTGTTTATTCACTTGTGCAAAAATCATTATGAACAATGTCTAAAATGAACTTGTGTTTTCCGTTGTAGATCAAATGGCTCGCAACACCGCGTTCAACTTAGGCCCTATGTTAGAGAAAGAGAAGTTAGCTGCGAATGGAAACAACTATGCGGACTGGGTCCGTACCCTGAGGATTGTCCTCAGGAGTGCTAAGAAAGTGTACATGCTTGACGGACCTCTTCCACCTAAACCGGCGGAAACAGCCGCGGCAGACATATAGAATGTCTGGGCCACTAAGGATGATGATTTCAACTTAGTGCAGTGCCTCATGCTGTCTTGCATGAGTTCAGAGCTTCAAAAACGTTTTGAATTCCATAAGTCCTTTGATATGATCAAGGATCTGGATGCTCTGTACAAGTTTAATGCACGGTCTGAATGTTTTGATATCGTGAAAATGATGTCGGAGACCAAGATGGTTGAGGTCAGTTCAGTTGGCGAACACGTGGTCAATATGATTGGCCACGCTGAAAGGCTTAAAACCCTGGAATTCCCACTTCCGAAAGAGCATGTTATCGACTTGTTGCTAGGTTCCCTCCCCCCGTCTTATGGCGGTTTTATCATGAACTACCACATGAATGGGTTGGACAAAACAGTTCATGAGGTGCTTGCCATGCTGAAAACTGCTGAAGGAGGACTGCAGAAAAATCGCAAGCAAGTGTTGCTTGTGAATAAAACTGCCAGTTTCAAAAAGAAAGGCAAGCCAAAGAAGGGCAAGGGGGCTGGTAAGACCGGCTTCCAACGCAAATCTAAGGGCGGAGCCAAGAATGAAACTGAGTGCTTCTACTGCAAGGGCACAGGACACTGGAAGAGAAACTGCAAGAAGTATCTGGAAGATAAGAAGTCCGGGAAAACCGGAAAAGGTATAATTGTTATACAAGTTAATGTCATTGACGTTTTGCTTGCTAGCGAAAATTCTAAGTCTTGGGTATTTGATACCGGATCGGTTGCTCACATTTGCAACTCGATACAGGGGCTTCAGAAGGTGCGCAAGCTGGCAAAGAATGAAGTCGTGATGCGGGTCGGGAACGGCGCTAGGATCGCCGCTCAAGCCGTCGGCATTATGCCTCTACGTCTCCCTTCAGGATTTATTTTGGAACTTAGTAACTGTTATTTTGTTCCGTTGTTGTGTAGAAACATTATCTCTGGATCATGTTTAGTACACGACGGGTACTCCTACAAGTCTGAGAACAATGGTTGTTCACTTTATTGTAAGGATATGTTTTATGGATTTGCACCCATTGTTGGGGGCCTTTTCATACTAAATCTTGAATGTGAAAATAGTGTCTTTAACGTAAATGCTAAACGCCTTAAGAAGGCTGATACCACCACCACTTACTTGTGGCACTGTCGCCTTGGCCACATCGGAAAGAAACGCATGCAAAGACTCCATAAAGATGGAGTTTTACCGTCCCTTGATTTTGAATCATTTGACACATGTGAAGCTTGCTTGATGGGAAAAATGACCAAGACGCCGTTCACGGGCCATCCTGAACGGGCGGCTGAATTATTGGAAATAATACATAGTGATGTATGTGGTCCAATGAACATGGGCGCACGGGGTGGGTATTTTTACTTCGTGACTTTTACTGATGATTTAAGTCGGTATGGCTATATCTACTTGATGAAGCATAAGTCGGAAACCTTTGAAAAGTTCAAAGAATTTCAGAATGAGGTAGAAAATCATCGTAACAAAAAGACTAAGTTTCTGCGGTCTGATCGGGGAGGCGAATATCTTAGTCACGAGTTTGGCCAACATCTGAGTGATCATGGAATCGTTTCACAGCTTACGCCTCCCGGAACTCCACAGCGAAATGGAGTGTCGGAACGACGTAACCGAACCCTGTTAGACATGGTAAGGTCGATGATGTCTCTTACAGATCTACCGATATCTTTTTGGGGTCACGCACTACTCACTGCCGCTTATACATTAAACAGAGCACCGTCTAAGTCTGTTGAGACGACACCACATGAGATGTGGAATGGGAAGATACCTAGTGTGTCGCATCTCAAGGTTTGGGGTTGTGAGGCATACATAAAACGTTTACAGCCAACCAAGCTAGAACCTAGATCAGACAAATGTTACTTTGTAGGTTATCCAAATAACACCATTGGATATTCCTTCTACCACCAGTCCGAGGGCAAAGTGTTTGTCGCAAAGGTTGCACACTTTCTCGAGAAAGAGTTTCTCGCTAAAGAATTGAGTGGGAGGACAGTACAGCTTAATGAGATTAGTGAATCTTCGGCAACCGTTGATATGGCTAAGGAACCGGAAGAAATTCCGCTAATTATCCCTACAACCGAGCCGGAAGTTGTCGCATGTGATGCGGAAACTTCAAACACTGTTGTAACTGAACCGCGCAGATCAGGTAGGGCGATCCAGCCACCTGAGTGGTTTCATAATGAAATCTTCATTCTTGAAGACGATGAACCTGCGCACTACAAGGAAGCGATGGCGGGGCCTAGCTCAAAGGAATGGCACAAAGCCATGAGATCCGAAATGGAATCCATGTACGAAAACCAAGTTTGGAACTTGGAAGAACTTCCAGATGGCGTAAAACCCATTGGTTGTAAATGCATTTTCAAAAGAAAGACGGACGCGGATGGTAACATTACTATCCACAAAGCTAGACTTGTCGCGAAAGGGTTCACGCAAGTTCCAGGAGAGGACTACGACGAGACTTTCTCGCCCGTAGCTATGCTTAGGTCTGTTCGGATATTACTAGCAATTGCTGCTTATTTCGATTATGAAATATGGCAGATGGATGTCAAAACGGCTTTCCTAAATGGAAACCTTGATAGGGATGTATACATGATACAGCCAGAAGGTTTTGTCGATCCTAAAAATGCTGGAAAGGTATGTAAGCTTCAGAAAGCCATTTATGGTCTGAAGCAAGCATCAAGGAGCTGGAATATTCGTTTTGATGAAGTGGTCAAAGAGTTTGGCTTCATCAGGAATGATGAGGAATCTTGTGTGTACAAGAAGTTTAGTGGGAGCGCAAAAGCATTTCTAATCTTGTATGTGGATGACATATTGTTGATTGGAAATGACGTGAATTTTCTTAGCGAAATAAAAGACTCATTGAAGAAGAGCTTTTCAATGAAAGACTTAGGCGAAGCGGCATATGTATTAGGCATCAGGATCTATAGAGATAGATCAAGACGCCTGATAGCGCTAAGCCAAAGCACGTACATTGACAAGGTGTTGAAAAGGTTCAACATGGAGAACTCCAAGAAAGGCCTACTCCCCATGTCACCTGGCACAGTGCTTTGCAAGAATCAGAGTCCTCGGACCCTTGATGAGCGAGTACAAATGAATGATATTCCATATGCTTCGGCAGTTGGTTCTATTATGTATGCCATGCTATGTACAAGACCGGATGTTTCCTATGCGCTAAGTGTTAGCAGCCGGTACCAAGGTGATCCAGGATTGGAACACTGGGCCGCAGTCAAGGGTATTCTTAAGTACCTCAGAAGGACCAAGGATTTACTCCTTGTGTACGGAGGTGATGAAGAGCTCATTGTAAGTTGTTACACTGATGCAGGCTTCATGTCTGACCCAGATGACTTCAAATCTCAATCTGGCTATGTTTTCATATTGAACGGCGGCGCAGTTGATTAGAAAAGTTCCAAACAAAAGACTGTGGCGGATTCTACAACGGAGGCGGAATATGTTGCTGCTTCAGAAGCCTCCAAGAAAGCTGTCGGTATCAAGCAATTTCTTGAAGACCTTGGTGTGGTTCCAAGTGCTGTGGACCCGGTGGAAATCTATTGTGATAATAGTGGCGCCGTGGCTCAGGCAAGGGAGCCATGTTCGCACCATAAGACAATGCATATTCAACGCAAATATAAACTCATTCGACATCATGTCGAAGAAGGTTTAGTGAAAGTACGCAAAGTTCCCACGGATCTGAATGTGTCAGACCCGATGACGAAGCCTCTACCACGAGCAAAGCATGAGCAACACCGGATTGCCATTGGTGTTAGGGAAGCCATGTAACTAGATTATGACTCTAGTGCAAGTGGGAGACTGTAGGAGATATGCCCTAGAGGCAGTAATTTTAGTTACTTTTGTATCTCCGAGTTTGTAATGAATGTTTATAATCCATGCTATAACTGCAATGATTCTCGAGTCTACAATAACCAGGAGGCTTGGAGGGAAACTCATGTGCACGTGTGGTATGATAAACGGTAAATTGTATTCCTAGTCTTGCCTCTAAGACTGGCTCAAGTATTGCATGATGATCCTGTTTTCCTGATCATGGGCATGGCTATGCCGGCAATTTTGAGGGCACGATGTTGGTAGAACACTTGTGTTGAATCGACCCAAATTGGTGTTATACTATGAGATATATTCGTCACGAGTAAATGGTTAAATAACACAGAGATGGTTAACATTTGCATGATTCCTTAGACCATGAGAGTATCGAGTTTCTTCATGCTTGCTTCATGAACTTTGGGGTTTGTTAAACGTCATCCGTAAATGGGTGGCTATTACGGCGGCTTACGGGTTCATGGAAAAGTATGTCAAGTAACTTGATAGCTCAAGATTGGGATTTGCTCCTCCGTCGATGGAGAGATATCTCTGGGCCCTCTCGGTCTTACGGTGTCCATCATCATCTGGCCAGACACTTTGTGATTTGATCACGGGGATGCCGGAACACGGGAACGAGAAAAGAGAACAATGCCGGCAATGAGGTAACTGGCATAGTGGACAAGTTGTTGATCCACGGTGATGCCAACATGTCTCACCTCGGGTAATTGTAACATCTCGCGAAGCAACAGGAATAGCACACGGCAACTGGAGGTTCACTCGAATATTTATTCGTGTGAGTATAGGGATCGATATGGGTGTCCATGGCTCCGATGTTGATCATTGATCGGAAGGGGTTTCGGGTCATGTCTATGCTTCACCGAACCTATAGGGTCACACGCTTAAGGGTCATCTATCTGTTGAATACTAGACAGGGAGTCTGAGAGAAAATCACCGAAAAAGTTTCGGACGCCGGAAAAGTTTCGGACAGCGGAAAAGTTCCGCAGAGAGAACACCTGAACGGTTTTAGGTGAAAACTGGAAAAGTTGATTCAAGGGATACCAAAAGGTCAAATTAGTTTTGGCACGTGCCTGATAATTCTTGGAGGGTGCTAGAATCATTTTGGAAACTTTCTGGAATTTTCGGGGATGAAAACCGGAAATGTTCCGGAGCTGCCGAAACCGCTTCAGATGCTTTTCAAAGATGAAATCACTAAACCGGAATTGTTCCGGCTCGCGTTGAAAATTATTTTGGTGGGTACTAGAATTGTTCTAATACCACATTAATATTTTCAGTTCGATCAGATGCTGAAAAATGTCGTCGTGAATAGTGAAAGCACTTTTTGGATATTTTTTTGGGAAGCATCTTTTTTGGATATTCCAAAAGGCTTCTAGAAGGGATTGGGGAGCAAGCAAGCTCCCCATGGGCCCCCCCCCAAGGGGTGGCCGGCCAAGGGGGTGGGGCACCATGGTGCTCCAGATGGCACTCCCATATGGCATATTCCTTTTATGAAAGGGATATTCCATGGGCATTTTGGGTTTTGGGTTTTATTGTAAAACCACCCTACCCCTTGGTTTTCCTATAAATAGAGGAGATGTGGGCTGCCATCTCTTCATCCTTGTGCTCTCATACACATGTTATGCTTTGCTAGCTCTCTCTTCTCCCTCACACGAAAAGAGTATTTCGTAGAGCCGAAAGGTTGTCTGGGTTCCGGCAGGAACTAGTTCTGGACGGCGAAGCCCTGCCGGATAGATGACACCGTACGTGTGCAACCCCGTAGAGAGGTCGTAGTTTCGATCTTTTGCCCGAGGGGCTGTTCGAGGGTCCTCCCGAAGGGCTGTCCGTGACATCGTCCGGGGGACTGTCCGACCGCCTCCCGAAGGGCTGTCCGACGAGGGAGTACATTCTCGCGGTTGGGAGGTTGTAAAATCCTAGCTGCGGGAATCTGCACCAACGATCTCCACCGACTCTTCTTCCGCTGCGCTACGAGTCGGTACGGATCAGATCAAACCTTGTATGCAATCTCCATAGTGATCCTGGGCGTGCTCGCTATACCGAAATTTTTTGTTTTCTGTCGCGTTCCCCAACAACACGATGCTGCCAAACGCGGAAATCTGACCAGGGACGAAGACGTCCTTGCTACGGATTTCATTGCTGATGACAAGGCGATCCATCGATTCCACTTGTGATCACAACGGAACTCTCAATGAAAGCACCAATGTCGGTGTCAAAACCGGCGGATCTCGGGTAGGGGGTCCCGAGCTGTGAGTCTGGAATCGATGGGTAACAGGGGACGAAGGAGACGATGTTTACCCAGGTTCGGACCCTCCTATGGAGGTAAAACCCTACGTCCTGCTTGAGTATATTGTTGTATATGAAGGTTACAGAGTCGATCTACCTCGAGATCAAGTAGCTAAAACCCTAGATGAGTTTCTCTGCCCTATCATCTAAAACCGCTCGGTTTATATAGACACCGGGGGTACTAGGGTTTACACATAGTCGGTTGCCTACCGAAGGAATACACATGCCTATTCTATCATCTTAAACTTGAAAGGCACGCCACGGCTCCTGAGATTTCCTCCCTGGTGACGGGGCCTTTGATCAATCCAATCTTCAACGAGGACCCCTTAATTCCGGACTCCCTCACTTAGGTCATCCACTTGAGGGGAATTTGCTACTGTCCTACAAAACTCTGCACTTGGAGGCCCAACAATGTGTGCAAGAATATAGTTGCATAATAGACATCAATCTATTTTCTGGCGCCGTTGCCGGGGAGGTGAGTGCTTGAAGGCATATGCTTAGATCTTGCAATTAAATATTTTAGTTTCTTATTTTTCACTAGTTTGTTTTTACAAAAGAAAAGAACCAAAAAAATGGAATTTAGGTTGCCTCATTTGCTTCATCTTTATAATGTCTTTCATGAAAATGATGGTTCAAAAAATTGTGCTCAATTGTTAGAGGAAGAATTTGTGAAAATACTTAATGAGAATTCCTTGAATGTTGAGAATGATAGCAATATTGTTGGTATGAATTCTATGAATATCCATTATGCTAATGATATGCAAGGCCACAAGCTTGGGGATGCTATGTTTGATGTAGATGATATTTTTAGTCCCCCAAGTTTTGATGAGCAAATTTATTATGATGAAAGCATGCCTCCTATTTATGATGATTAATGTGATGACATGTGTGCTATAAAGAATAATGATAATCATGAAACATGTCATCATGATTTTTATTTTCGATTGTATTACGCCAATCAAGTGTCTCATGACAGTTATTTTGTTGAGTTTACTCACACTATTATGAATGAAAAGTTTGCTTACGTGGAGAGTAATAAAAATTCTATGATTATGTATCATGAAAAGAATGCTTTATGTGATAGTTATATTGTGGAATTCCTTCATGATGGTATTGAAAATTATTATGAGGGAGGAACCTATGCTTGTAGGAATTGCAATAATATCAAGTTTCCTCCCTATGTGTTCAAAGTTTTGAAGTCATGCTTGTTTTGCCTTCCTATGCAAGATGATTATTGCTCACATAAATTGTTGGCTTGCAAAATCCCTATGCATAGGAAATGGGTTAGACTTAAATGTGCCTGCCATGTGATTCATGATGCTCTCTTGCATATTTCAATTACTATTCTTATGTGAGCATCATTGAAATCATCATGCCTAGCTAAAAGGCACTAAAGAAAAGTGCTTGTTGGGAGACAACCCAGCACTTTTACTTTCTGTTTTTGTGTATTCACATGATTAAGATATTGTAGTAATCATGTTTTGTGTCTTTTATTTCAATAATGTGCCAAGTAAAGCCTTTGGGATAGTGTGGATACTTGTTGATTTCATTCTGTACAAAAACAGAAACTTTTGCATCCAGTATATGAATTTTCTGATTTTACTGGAGATTCAAAAAATTCTGAAACTTTTACACAGTTTTTATATGAAAATTCTCTGGGATTTCCTAATTTTTCCAATTTTTCCCAAATAGGGAATTATGGTTTACGTTCAGATCTTTACAGACTGTTCTGTTTTTGATAGATTCTGTTTTGCATACATAGTTTGTTTGTTTTAATGTTTTCACAACTTATATTTAGTGATATAAGTTATGGCAATGATAGAATACAGTAGGTATTATGTGATAACAATTATGAATCTTATCTTGGCATTACCTAAGTGAATGATCTATATTTATTACACTAACCCATCTCACGATGTTCCGTTAAGTTTTGTGTGATTGAAGTTTTCAAGTTTTGGGTGAGATATCGATATGAGGAGAATAAGGATCAAAAAGAACCTAAGATTGGGGATGACCAAGGCACCCCAAGTTAGTGTCCAAGGAAGACTCAAGCGTCTAAGCTTGGGGATGACTCGGAAGGCATCCCCTCTTTCGTCTCCAACACTATCGGTATATCTTACTTGGAGCTATATTTTAATTCATCACATGATATGTGTTTTTCTTGGAGCGTCATTTTATTTTGTTAGTGTTTGCTTTCTGTTAGTTATAATCTTGTTTTTCAATAAAAAGTTCCAAGAATTGCCTTTTAGGATGCTTGAACTGCATGTTTGTTGTGTGTTGTGTAAAAACAGAAACTTTTTCTGTAGTGTTTGAATTTTCATATTTTAGTGGAAAGTGGAAAGTTTCTGAAATTTTTACACATATTTGAATATAAATTATTTGTCTTGTCCTAAATTTTCATATTTTTTAGAGATACAGAGGTACACTGTTTAAATAGATTGCTACAGACTGTTCTGTTTAGACAAATTGCTGCCATAGTTTTGCTATCTACTTATCCTAGATTTTTCATGGCTTATATTGGTAGATATAAATTGTGGAAATGACAATATATATTTTGAAAATTATTATGAAACTTGTCTTGGAAGTACATGGAGTGTTGATTTATTCTCCTGTGCATTAACCTATCTCACGAGTTCTTTTCAAGTTTTGTGTGGATGAAGTTTTTGAGACCTAGGTGAAACTGGGATATTAGAGGATTGAACAAGATACAAAAGCTCATGCTCAGGGATGCCCGAGGCACCCCATGTAAATATTTCAAGAAGTCCCAAACATCTAAGCTTGGGGATGCTACGCATCCCTCCTCTCTTCGTCAAACAAATACCGGTTAGCCTATCATGATCCTAAGTTTCTATTTGTTCACATGATATGTGCTATTCTTGGAGTGAATTTTCATTTTATTTGTTGTTTTAAATAAATATCAGATCTGAAAATCTTTATTGAGAGAGAGTCCTCACATAGCTACTTAATTGTTTGACTACTCATTGTTCTTCACTTATATCTTTTGAGAGTAGTTTGATGTTTACTCTTGTGCTTCACTTATATCCTAAGAGTAAATTCTGAATGAATGAAATATCATAAATCTGAAATTATCAATGTGCTTTATGATTAGTAGTAGTTTCACATCTAGTTTGTAAAGTGAAATCTATTGAAGTTTGACAATCACAATATTAGGCATACAAGCAATTCATGAATGATAAGGTATAAGAAAGAGAACTTTCACATGCAAATATATTATCTTGGACATCTTTTATGATTGTGAATACCTATCAATTATCTTCAACCTTGATCAAATAGTTGAAGTTGGACAAGAAAGACAATGTAATGGTTATGTTTGGGTATATTTTCATAGAAGTTATATTGTTATGGATCTTGCAACATGTGGTGCTTGTTTAGAACCTTTTGCTAGCCAAAACTCTGTACTAAGAAGAAATACTACTTGTGAATCAAAATCCTTGAGCCAAGTTTCTTCCATGTGAGTCCACAATACCTACCTATATATGGTATTTCACTGCCATATCAAGTAAATTGGCATGTGCCACCTCTAAAACCTTCAAATAAACATCCATTTTGTGTGCCCGTACTGCTCATGGAGTGATCGGGGCGGTCAATATCTTCCATCCTAAGCGAGTTATTCTCACGATGAGTGTTTATTCACTTGTCATTGCATGAGAGAGGCTGGTAAAAAGGATGCCCAATCCTGCATAACGTAAAAAAACAAGAACTCCCCCTCGAAAGTTGATTGTTTGGAAGGTACCCGTGGATACGGCTAGCCATGGAATGTGTTTGAATGGTTGAGGGGAGTAAAATTTCAATTCTGTTTGGGAACCGCCAATAATGTGATTAGCATAAAAGATATTGAAATCTCTTGTTGTAACGTTGACAGGAAAGGCACACCACCCAAAATATATTCATCTCTATTTTAAACAATGAGTTGTGGTACCTCTGCAAATCCCTCCTTCCCTCTTCGAATGGATAATCTATTTACTTTCATGTTATTTACTTTTCTTGTTGAGTCAACTTCTTATTCCAACCTCAATCTATTAGTTGGCAAGCATCATGTGGTGGGGAAAGATCCAAACACATATATCCAGCCAAATATATTTGATCATGATTCATTATTGTTGACAATTATCTTCATGATAAGTACGTTGGGAGGCAAAACAGTAAGCCCATATCTTGGTCTGTGTTCGATGGATGTTGTTTGTTCTAAAAATATACTTTGAGTACCAGCAATCATAGAAGTCTGTATTATAATTGAGTATTTGGAGCTCTTACTTCGACTTGATTATCCGTTGAAATTGTTTGGTGACTAAGAACATAGGTTGTTAAGTTTCAAGAGAATGCATTGTTTGAATCATGACATGTGAATTGTTCGCTACTCTACCATGATGAGTTTTATGACAAAAGGTTGCTTGTTAAGATACTAGAAAACCTGTTTGGAATTATCATTGATTAATATTTTACACTATGCTAGCATTCACACTTCATAAATTATTTCTTTTATCATTTACCTACTCGAGGACGAGTAAGAATTAAGCTTGGGGATGCTGATATGTCTCCAACGTATCGATGATTTATGAAGTATTCATGACATGTTTGCCTAGGTTTACAATAATTTCATATGGTTTTGATGCACTTCATATGATTTAATTAGAACTAACCCGTACTGGTGCTGTTTTCAGCAGAATTACCGTGGTGTTGTTTTTTGTGCAGAAAATGAAAGTTCTCGGAATCGCCCGAAACTTTTTGATGATTTTTTGTGGAACATATGAGAAATATTGGAGCGAAGAACCACCAGAGGAGAGCCACCTGTGGGCCATGAGGCAACATGGCGCGACCACCCTCCTCGCCGCACCCTGTTGTGTCGTGGTCCCCACGTGACTCCGTTTGGCGTTTTTCCAACGCTGAGAAATCCAATATATACCAAAACCCTAAGAAATTAGGAGAGAACTTCCACTCCGCCGTTGCAACTCTCTGTATCAAACTCCTCAATATTAGTGAGACAAATGGCGCTCCACCACCCCCCACGGTGCTCTACCACCTCTCCGGTGATCTTGATCTCTAGCCAATAGAATCAAGTTCCTCTCCGCTTGATCTCTTCGGCGTCTCTAGATCTATGTGCACATACCCATCTCTTATGGGTTCTCATGTGGGATCTACCCTTGGCTTGGATTTCCCTAAGGGTTTGGTTTTTGCGAATGAGGTTTTCTGATCTACTAGTTTTTTGGTTGATCCCTCGGATGACATATGCTACTTTACAATGGTCATGCCTTTTAGCCGTCATGATTTTCTTCTCATAGAGGACTCAGTGGCAGTGGCAATTGAGGTCGCAATTGGTGGTTCGGCTATTGAATTCTTGGTTTTTTCCATTAAGGAAAAGGTTTTTGGATTTCATGTGTCCTACAAAGAAGTAGGTATGATGGTTCTTAATCTATGATATTTCTCTTGCATTCATTTCAAATGTTTCTTTCATCTATGGAGCAATGGTGGTCCATATTGGAATCGGGAGTTCAAGCTTTGGAAATTGGAATGTGATGCTTTATGGGTTATTTTTAGCCCCGCCAAACGCCATGCTGCTCTTGGCGTCCTGGCCATGCGTTCAAAGCCGGTTAAATCCTCCATGAGGTCAGATTGTTCTACCAGGAACAAACTTTCGTTCACTACCTGGGAAGATTAACCAGCTTGTTCTGGTTATAGGTATTCGGCTACGCAAGAGTGTATCAAAACTACTGAAGTGGCTTGTTATACAATTCCTCGTCATGAACGGGTTGTCATTCATCCAAAGCCACCGATGAATCTTCAGTGGATGGCGACATTGCCTTCAATCTCTTTTGGCATGGTGGAGGATTTGGTTGCACCGGCTGATCGGGCATTGCCATCTTCGGGTGGGATTCTCACCCCTTCAAATGAGGGTCATATGGGCCTGGATTCTCCTCGGCAGGGCCCATTCACACCTAAGCTTTCTAATTTGCTGGTGCCTACTTCCACTGTGGCAGATGAGGATTTTGAGCAATTGATTAATCCATTTCTCAAAGTAATGGAAACCATTCTCTTATAGGAAATGTATCAAAAATCGCTAGTCCACCTTTTAGGTATCGTGAAAAGTGATACCTGTGAAGATCGTGCATTTTAGTCAAATTCAGATCCGTTTTCCGAGTTCATGATATAACATAACCAAATTGGATAGATCTTCCACCTGTTTAGCTAAGAAAGAATAGATATAGAGGTGGATAATAGATCGATATGAAGATCATGAGCTGCCCCATAATGAAACCGCCAGTAGTCGCAAATATCTCCTTCTTCCCTAATCCAAGATTGGAGAAAGAAGATCTAAGAGGGACCTATGGAGAATGTAGTCAGAAATCCATAATGGAGTCTGACCACAACGACCGCATTAATTATCCTCATCGAGAAACTTAGACTACTAAATAGAAAAGATTTGAAAATCATGGCATGGGTCTCCTTTTTTTCTTTCTTTAGAGTTTTCTATATGCACAATTTCTCGATGTTTCGATGAGAATTTCTTGACTTTTCATATATAGAAAGAGATAGACTATAAATGACATCTCTGTTGATGATATGACTGAGAAAATATTTACTTGTCAAATTTGTCTCAAACCAGGACACTTCACAAAAAATTGCACCTCTCCTTTGCTCTGTATTGGGTGTTCTTGGGTAGGGCATACTAGACAGGATTGGAACAAATTTGCTATAGATTTGGGCTGGTTTTGCAATCGAAACCCGGTAACATTGCGCCTTCCGAGGTGGACACTGTTGGACACAAGGATATCTCTCTGACGGATTCTTTACCAAGCTTGGACTCCTGCGCTTCCACATTAACCTCACTGTCTAGTTCCGTCAGCCCTGATCCCAAGACACCGTCCACCAAGCCGCCTAGGACTCCACCTCCATCATCAAGCCCACCTCTGCAGCCAGCGTCCATGGAGAACTTCCCCTTGAACCTGATGTTGTATGTGCCGACAGGCCATCATATTGTTGATGGCGGAGATGCTTGGCCGCCGCAGACCTTTGTGTCACCATATACCCCAATTGTGCGGCGGCATGAGGAGTACATGCTTGCTGAGGTAATGTCGATCCCTCCTCCTGATGAAATCAGTGCTGCTCGTGTAGAGGTTGCGGAATGGCTCGAGGGGCATGGATTTATGGTACGCTCAGTTCAACCGTGGATAAACACTGCTGGTCTCTTTGAGCTTCGAGAAGCTGCAGTGCGATTTGCCCTCCTTCAGATGCCACCTCAAGATTTGGGTATGATCGTTTTGTTCAGTTCATGAAGCATGATGAGGGTGGGTGCAAGGATTTCATATGGGCTTGCTCATGTTTCTGTGTATCCTTTTGGATCTTCGTAATATTGAGAACATTAGAGCAGCAGTGAACACTTTTGGTAAATTCCATCATTGGAATAATGAGGACCCGTATTTGGTTCAAACTTTGGTGTTTGCATCTTCCGAGAGGACATATTAGTGCCTAGGGATGTGGTTTTCATGGATTATGCTGATTGGGGTGGCACGAGTGTCGGTGTCAAAACCGGCGGATCTCGGGTAGGGGGTCCCAAACTATGATGCTTGGATCTATGGTAACAGGAGACGAAGGGGACAAGGTTTTACCCAGGTTCGGGCCCTCCTATGGAGGTAATACCCTACGTCCTGCTTGATTATATTGATTGTGTAGAGATTACAAGGTTGATCTACCACGAGATCGTATGACTAAACCCTAGATGGTTCTCTTGGCCGATGACCTAAAACCCTCCGGCTTATATAGACGCCGGGGGTGCCTAGGGTTACACATGGTCGGTTACACGTCGAGGAGATAAAACATGCCTATTCTACTTTAAACGTGGAGCACACGCCCTGCTTCTAGAAACTTCCCTTCTGGAGTCCGGTCCTCCGAGCGATCCAGTGTCCGGCGAACGGCCCATACAATCCGGCCCATACTAGATAGGCCGGCCTCCCGAGGACCCCCTAATCCAGGACTCCCTCAGTAGCCCCCGGACTAGCCTCCAACGCCGATGTATACCCGGAAAATCTTGAACAGAGAAGTCTTCGGTTTGCGAGGCGAGTCCCTCTTCCCCTGATTATTCGTCATCCGACCAGTGACCGGCGAAATCCCAAACGTTGCGGGATCGCCTAGTCTATTGCAATAATGCTTCTCGATCCTTGTGTATCACAAAGAAACGAATGGTTTAGCAGTTCTTTACAGAACCGCCCTTCCCCAAGAAAGGGGGTACCATCTACTTATTTAAATCGGATTGCAATCCTCATCACATCTTCACCTTCCCCCTCTAGACGGAATTCCCAGCAAAAAATCCTTCACCAAAAGAAAATGGCGAACGCCCCTGGTTCTTCCTCGGATCCTTATGGATCTCGCCCAGGGGATTGGGGAAGCTGTTCCGTGTCAACTCTTCGTCTTCGCCAACTGGAGACCCAAGGGTATCTCCCTTCCTCAGATCTGACGTCCGTCCGCGCCGGCTTGAATTCATTCAACGGCGAGGTCCTTGCGGAGAACTTCCCTCGTCCACAAAAAGGAGAGCACGTGTGCTTCGTCCCGTTCCTCCTGCGAGGGCTCGGATTTCCCATCCACCCGTTCTTGAGAGGGTTATTGGCATTCTACGGGATCCAGCTCCATCACCTTACCCCAGGGTCTATCCTTCACATCTCGGGCTTTGTAGCCCTCTGCGAGATGTTCCTGGGGTGCGAGGAACATTTCGAATTATGGAGGAAGTATTTTTGCCTTGTTCCCCGTACAAGGGACGGAACAATTTTCGAAGTTGGCGGAGCCGAAGTATGCCGCATAGCGGGGACGGGTTACCCCGTAGGAACCCCAAAGGAATTCGAAATGTGGTCGTCAGAGTGGTTTTACATTGAAGACGTTCCTTTGTTCGATCCAACTCGGCGAGGTTTGCCCGAATACTCTGACGCCTCTCGAAAGAAAAGGTACAACTGGCGTCCGAAGAGCCTACCCCAAGAGGAAAGTGCAGAGGTGTTGCGTTTATCAACCCATGTGAGGCTATTAGCCCATCACAAGCTGACCATGATAGACGTCATGGCCGCCGTCCTCACCCGATGCGTCCAACCTCTTCAACAGAGGGTTCATCCTTTGTGGCGCTACAACGGGACAAGCGATACTACTCGCTCCCGAAGACTAGGTCCTGCCGATCAAACGGCACTAGCTGCCGCACTTGCCGATCTATACAAGGGGGAGCAAGAAGACTATGTTCGGCGGTCATCGAAGGACGGATATTCAAGCCACAATCCCATCGAATGGGTGAGCCTTTATTCCAACTTATGATTATAGTTCGGTTTGTTCGTTACGTCCATTCTTGACCGAAGTCATCAATTTTCATTCAAACAGGAATGGAGGAGCTTCATCGAGACAGTCAACTGTCCGGCTCCTCAGCCCGAAGACTATGCCCGTGAAGACGATCCGGGCTATCATGAAGACCCGGACCTAACAGTTGAATTCGAAGGCGGGGTTTTATACCAGGAGGGCCTTGATTACGCCAAAGTGGCTATCATTGCTGATTACCCTGGATTTTTTCCTTCCCCTGCCGTAAACAAGAAGAAAAAGAAGACGTCTCGTAAGAGACAGACGTCCAGTACTAACCCCGACATGTCGGCGCCTATCGTCAAACGCCGCAGATCTGCGCGACTTACACCGGCCGCAGCAGCAGTGGCCGAATCGGGGAGTAACAAGGATCCGGTAGATAGACCGGTCACAAGGGCAAGTGTACCAGAGAACTTATCCCCAAGGTATTTTGCCCGATCTCACGATTTGACATCATGATTTGATAAAGCTCGTTGAAAGATAACTCCGCCGAAATATCAGGCAAGAAGTCCGGCCGTCTCCTGCCGAGGATGCTGAAAAGGCATCTGCCGGTGGCCAAGGTTCATGGCCCTCCGCCCATGTCGAGCCTGTTGCCGGAATTTCTGCCGCCGATCCCGCCCCAGCCGACTCAGGTGATGCCATATCGGTCACCAAATCTGAGGTTGGGAGTGCTATGCGTCATCGGCAGCGACGTAAAGTTCTGCTGCATCCAGCCTTTTCCGAACAGGAATTCGGCGCTCTACGCACGGCAGATGCATATCTCGGGGCCGCCCGAACTGGTTTCGGGGAAGCCATAAAGTTGATATCGTCCAGCTTGCAGGTGAGTTGTTGGGTATTAAAATCCGAACACTCATGTAAACCCAGTAGCCCCCGAGCCTTAAATTGGTCAGAACGACCGAATTAAGGATCCCTTTCTGCTTAATGCAGGCCGCGAAGCAACAGTGCGAGAAACTGGCGGAGCAGCTTAAAGCCAGCCAAACACAGGTCGAATCTGTGAAGGCTGAGCTAGAGCAAGTGAAGAGCTTTACTCGGGAAGCACACGGTGAGTGCGTATATTAGCCGAATATGTCAAATATTCCCATGCTTACGCCGGGGTATTGTATAGCAGCTGAATCAATAGGGCAATTACAAAAAGAGTTGGATGTAGCCCGAGAATCTCAGCGGTACGCCGAGTCCCAGCAGGAAGCTGGAGTTCGCGTTATGACGCGACACATCGAAGAGAAGAACCGCTACATAGAGGAAAACAAGAAGCAAGTCGAGGAAATTGAAAGCTTGAAGGCTCAATTGGCCCAGGTCCAGGGAGAGAATAAAATCTTACAGAGCGGCATGCATGGTTAGTGCAATTCTATCATCATAAGGTAATTGTTATGAATGTTTATTATAACCTATATGCCATGACTCATATGTAGGTCTCCTGACCGGGCACTCCGAAGAAGAGATCGGATCTTACCAGGGAAACTTGCTGAAGGATCTATCCTCTTTACACGAGCGGGCTCGGAAGGCCATGAAGGGCCTAGTAAAAGTACTATGGCCCGCTGAGCAGCCTGCCGAGAAGATGACCGAGCTAGTCGATCGTTTTAGGGGAGCTCGAACTAGATTCGAGCTGTGGAAGACGTCGGCATGCCGGGAGGGAGCGAGGGAGGCGTGGGCGATGGTAAAGACCCGCTATACCGGACTTGATCCCGAGCATATGGCTCGGGTTGGGCCGGTAGGGGTAGATGGACAAGAAATTCCGCTCAACTTGGTTTACGACCAGGTGATGCCTGCCGCCCGATTGTCACAACAAGACTGCTCCCTGGACACTATAATCGATAATCTCGATCAGCAGACGGGTGTATAATTGTATGTATCTATGTACTATCAATTAAAAATTTGCTCCGCTGTGTTGTAAACTTTGTCTTAACCGGCCATCGGCTTTAACCTCCCGGGCTATAAGCTGGGGAGTGTTCCGCTGAAAGTATCACCCAAGGGTGGACGAACTATATGCGGGGAACCAGGCAATCCGGCCATGTGGTACGAACGGACAGAAAGCACACAGGGAGATATGTTATATTACTAATAAGCGTAAGAAACATCTTCTGAAGAAAATAGCACCTCTATCGATACCTTTCGTCAGGTTGCTACGCAAAACGTAGGCTGCAGCCCATATACTGATGGTATACGGCTAAGGTTTATTGTAAGAAAACAAACCCTGGTAATGGACATAAAGACCATAGTTTTGTAAATTATTTCCGTCGGGGCCGACCAATTGTCTACGTAAGATAGCTAGCTTTTGGCTTCACCCGTCTGAGGTGCGTATCCGGATGACCCGGTCGCAACAATCGCAGAGGTGCTCCCTTTACCCTCTAGCCGAACAATCGGGAACGTAGAGGGTAACCACAGGAGCGAGGCAACCCAGCATGGCAAATCTTAGTTCGAATTGATGCATAAGGTGGCTTAAAAACGACAAGGAAAAACTGGCACGCATGATGAACATGAACAAGTGCGGAAAAGATAAAATTATTGGCTTCGTGAAAGAAGCCCCCAGGTGCTGTGTTCGTATTTAACACTTAAAAGTGTAAAAACGAAAAATCTCATAACAAGGTCGGATGAGCCGGACACAGAGTTGGGATAAAAAAGGTACGAAACCTGCCAAGAATGAATGCGAGAGGAGAATTGAAAAGTAATAAGGAAAAAACGAAGAGAGAAATATAGAGTGAGGAGTGCGACAACACCGGTTTATCCGTAGAAGCGCCGAAGACGAGCTGCGTTCCATGGGTTTGGTTCGAGGCGGTGATCCGACGGGTTCCGAAGACGATAAGCCCCTCCCGTAAGTACTTCATCAACTATGAAGGGACCTTCCCACTTGGGCTTGAGTTTATGCTTCTGCTTCTCCGGGAGTCGTAGGACTAATTCACCTACGTTGTATGCTTGTGCTCGCACCTCTCTGCTCTGGTAACGCCGGGCCTGCTGCTGATAAAAGGTAGAACGGGCCCGAGCTATATCTCGCTCCTCCTCCAAGGCATCCAAATCGTCCTGCCGATTTAACTCGGCCTCTCTTTCCTCGTACATGCGTACTCTTGGCGCATCGTGAATAATATCACAAGGAAGGACCGCTTCGGCCCCGTAGACCATAAAGAACGGTGTGTAACCCGTTGATCTATTCGGGGTGGTGCGCAAGCCCCATAGTACGGAGTCCAGCTCCTCAACCCACTGACAATCGGATTCTTGCAGAGATCGGACCAAACGCGGCTTGATGCCGCTCATGATGAGGTCATTTGCTCTTTCAACTTGGCCGTTAGTCTGTGGGTGATAAACCGAGGCGTAATCGAGCTTGATGCCCATCTTTGCACACCAGTCTTTGACTTCCTGAGCAGTGAAATTGGATCCGTTATCAGTTATTATACTGTGCGGGACACCGTAACGGTGCACCACGCCGGATATAAAGTCGATTACTGGTCCGGATTTGGCTGACTTAACAGGCTTAGCCTCTATCCATTTGGTGAACTTGTCGACCATGACCAGCAAGTATTTATTTTTCTTGGTCCCCCCTTTAAGTGGTCCGACCATGTCTAGCCCCCAGACCGCGAAAGGCCAAGTGATCGGAATAGTCCGAAGAGCTGTTGGGGGCATGTGACTTTGGTTTGCGAAGAGTTGACACCCTACGCAATGTTTGACAAGTGATTGGGCGTCTGCCCGAGCTGTGGGCCAAAAGAACCCTGCCCGGAAGGCCTTGCTTACTAAGGCTCTTGCTGCAGCGTGATGACCGCCCATCCCTGCATGCACTTCGGCGAGAAGCTCCCGCCCCTCTTCCTCAGATATGCACCGCTGTAGTATTCCGGTGGTGCTCTTTTTATATAACTCTCCTTCGTGTACCTTAAAGGCTTTGGAGCGTCGGACTATATGTCGGGCCTCCGTCTGATCATCGGGAAGTTCCTTATGAAGGAGGTAGGCGAGGAAGGGTTCGGTCCAAGGAGCTATTACTGCCATGACCTCGTGGGCCGAGGGCGTTTCGTTCAGTATGGAGCCGCCGATGATTCTATCGTCTGGTTCGTTAACAGGGGGAACAACCGTGTCTGCGCTTGAGAGATCGGCGCCCGTTTGATCGTCCTGCCAAACCACGGACGGCTTGAAGAGCCGTTCCAGGAAAATGTTCGGCGGGACCGGGTCGCGTTTGGCTCCTAATCGTGCCAGTATGTCAGCGGCTTGGTTGTCGTCTCTAGCGACGTGGTGGAACTCCAGCCCCTCGAACCGTGCGGATATTTTGAGTACGGCGTTTCGATATGCCGCCATCTTCGGATTTTTGGCGTCGAACTCTCCGTTTACTTGAGAGATGGCCAGATTAGAATCTCCCCGGACCTCCAGCCGCTGTATACCCATTGAAGCTGCCATCCGAAGACCGTGTAGAAGGGCTTCGTATTCGGCAGCGTTGTTGGAGTCGGCATACACGATCTGGAGCACATATCTGACGTTGTCTCCTGTGGGGGAGGTGAGAACGACCCCAGCCCCCAGTCCGGTTAAGGTTTTAGACCCATCAAAGTACATCGTCCAATGTGAGTATGTACTGTACTCCCTGGGGAGTTCGGCTTCTGTCCATTCGGCGAGGAAATCCGCTAATACCTGAGATTTAATAGCTCGGCGCGGTTTGTATGTGATCTCAAAAGGGAGGAGCTCGATCGCCCATTTGGCTATACGGCCTGTGGCGTCCCGGTCATTGATTATATCATTCAGGGGTACTTCCGATGCCACCGTGACCGAACACTCCTGGAAGTAATGTCGCAATTTACGTGATGCCATAAATACCGTATAGGCTATCTTTTGGTAATGCGGGTATCTTGCCTTGCATTGCGTTAGCACCTCTGACACGTAATAGACCGGCTTCTGTTGCCGGAATTTTTGCCCCTCCTCCGCTCGTTCAACGACGAGCACTGCGCTGACAACTTGGTTGGTAGCCGATATGTATAACAACATGGGCTCACCCGCGCTTGGTGCTGTGAGTATGGGGTTACTTGCCAGCAGTGTCTTGATATCTTCTAACGCAGCCTTTGCTTCGTCGGTCCATTCAAAATTCTTGGTCCGTTTCAGCAATTTATACAACGGTAAAGCTTTTTCACCGAGGCGGGAGATAAAGCGGCTTAATGCCGCCACACAACCCGCCAGTCTCTGGACATGCTTTAGCTCTGTGGGGACTGCAAGTTCCGATAAGGCGCGGATCTTGGCCGGATTCGCTTCTATTCCTCTATGGGAAACAATGAATCCGAGCAACTTACCGGCGGGGACTCCGAAGACACACTTCTCCGGATTGAGCCGAATATCGTATTCGCGTAGGCTTGCAAAGGTTTGCCTTAGGTCGTCGATCAAATTGCTAACGTGTTTGGTTTTAATGACCACATCGTCCACGTATGCTTCGACTGTTTTGCCGACCTGCTTCTCAAGACAGGTCTGGATCATGCGCTGGTATGTAGCCCCAGCGTTTTTTAGCCCGAAAGGCATTGTGTTAAAGCAGAACGGTCCGTAGGGGGTGATGAATGCGGTTGCCGCTTGATCGGACTCCTTCATTTTAATCCGATGGTATCCGGAATAAGCGTCGAGGAAACACAGCAAGTCGTGTCCGGCTGTGGCATCAATAGTCTGGTCTATTCGTGGTAGAGGGAAAGGGTCCTTGGGGCAGGCCTTGTTGAGGTCTTTAAAGTCGACGCACAGCCGCCAGGATTTGTCTTTCTTCGGTACCATCACCAGGTTTGCCAGCCATTCGGGGTGTTTAATGTCCCGAATAAATCCGGCCTCTAGCAATTTAGCTAATTCTTCACCCATAGCTTGTCGTTTGGGCTCCGGGAAACGGCGGAGGGTCTGTTTGACGGGCTTAAAACCTGCCAAAATGTTCAGACTGTGTTCTGCCAATCGTCGCGGGATGCCGGGCATATCAGAAGGATGCCAGGCAAATATGTCCCAATTTTCTTGTAAGAAGGCTCGCAGCGCCTCCTCAGTGGCGGGGTCGAGCTGTGCTCCGATGGACGCTGTCTTATTGGGGTCCGTCGGGTGCACCTGAACTTTAATAACTTCTTTTGCTGGCTTGAAGGACGTGGATTTGGGCCTCTTGCTGAGGATCACGTCGTCTTTGTCTACCGTTGACCGGAGTGCGGTCAGCTCTTCTGCAGCAAAGGTCTCGGCCAGAGCCTCGAGGGCGAGGGCAGCTGTTTTGTTTTCGGCCCATAGGGCTATATTCGGATCACCAGCTATTGTGATTACTCCGTTTGGTCCTGGCATTTTAAGTTTCATATACCCGTAATGTGGTATAGCCTGGAATTTTGTAAAGGCTTCACGTCCTAGGAGGGCGTGGTAGCCGCTGGGGAAGGGCACGATGTGGAAGAGGAGCTCTTCCGATCGGTAGTTGTCGGGCGTGCCGAACACTACGTCCAGGGTAATACATCCTGAGCAGCGTGCCTCCTTCCCTGGGATTATTCCCCGAAAGGTTGTGTTGCTATGTACGATCCGAGATCGGTCGACTCGCATTTTTTCTAGCGTGTCTTCATAAATTAGGTTTAGACCGCTGCCACCGTCCATTAGTACTTTGTGTAACCGGAAGCCGTCAATGACGGGGTTCAGGACTAGGGCGGCCGGTGAATGATCGGGATGAATGGCTGGCCGATCAGCGTCTCCAAAGGTGATGGAGGTATCTGCCCATATACTTGTTGTAGCCACGTGATACACCTGTCCATTCTCTTTAAGGGCTCTTTTCCTTTTGTTCCTCGAAGGGAACGTTTCGTAGATCGTCAAGACTTCGGCGTGACGTTCCGATGAGTCTGCGGGGCGCCCTCTGGGCGTTGACGCCTCGAGGATGGCCTCTCCGCTTTTTGCGATCTGTCTTACGACCCAGCAAGTTCTAAGACTGTGGGTTGGAGCTGTGTTTAGTAACGTGGAGTGTATAGGGCAAGGTTTGTTCAATAGTCCGTCCAGGACGGTGCTGACCCCTGGAGGGGATCTATTTCTCTTTTTGGCGGGCTCAGTTTGGGCTATTTGATTCGGGGGTATTCTCTTGTGCCGATCTCCTCTACGGTATTCGGCAGAGATTTGGCCCGAAAATAGCCGCTCTGATTGCCAAGCACTTTCCATGGCGCAATACTTCTGTACCAGGATGGATAGCTCGGAGTAGTCAGTTATGTTCCGCCGCGCCAGGGCGTTAATGATTCCCTCGCTGTGGCAATTACGCTTAAATGTTGCCATTATATCTGTGTTGCTAAGGCCGCGCCCGTTCTGTCGTGCAAGGAGTAGTCTGGCCCAGTAATGATGGACCGACTCCCCTGGCAGGTGAGCAATATCTGATAGAGTCGAGCGGGTTGGCTTTGGTGCGATGATCAAGTCATCGGCTTGGGAGGTGGGTGGGAGAAAAGGTTGTCCCTTACCAAGATGGGAGTTCGGAACTATGGGTTTCGAACCAGATGATATTTCGGGGGCCGACACCGGACTATTACTGGAGCCAGTGACTGGGTCACAGGCAAGATCTCGGTGGTCGGAAACTGAGGTATAGACCGTTTTCAGTTCCGGTAACTGGGAGGTCGAGCCCTCCGCCGGACACTCGACGGTGGCGACAAGGTGGGTGACCGTGGGGACGCAAATTTCCCTGTCATCGGGTTTAAGCCCGAGCCGGTCATAGACCGGTATCCGGTCATCGGCCATATGCATAGCCTCCATCCGATCAAACAGCTCGTTGAGAAACAAGGCGATGGTGGGATGCGTGTCACCGAAGCGAGTGGGGTCGGTCAGCGGCGTCGACGTTTCGGAATCGCATGAGGGCGTTCCTGAATCCCGCTCAGATTCGCCCCGACCCGTCTGAAGGCCGATCTGAAAGCAGATCGGGGTTGGGTCATTGTTAATTTTTGTCGACGAGATCCGATCTAGAGCTCCATCGAGTACCGAGAGCTTGGTCGGACCGGGCTGCACGGAGCTTCCGGAGCCGACCTCCGATGCATCCGCGCAGGGAGTGTGTTCGGAAGGAACAGGTGTTCGGCTGTCAGGCACTATGACCCGATCCGAACTTAAGGTCGGGCCTCCACCAGGGCCGATCCCACAGGCGGAGCCAGAAGATGAGTCCGAGGTTAAAGCCTCAGGGTCCTCGGGCATGGCAGGCAAGACTGCAAGCCCGGTTAGCGATAGATCGCCACGGGAGTCTACGGAGAATTCTAGATTCCCGAATCTGATTTCCTGATCAGGGGCGAAACTTTCGACGCGGCCAAGGTGGCCGGTCGGGTCGGCGTGCAGCACTATGCTGCCGAAAGCGAAGATCTGTCCAGGGACAAAAGTCCCTGTGTTGCGGACCTCTTCATTGACGACTAGGCGAGCCATCGATTCCTTCCGACGATCACAGTGGAACTCTCAATGAAAGCACCAATGTCGGTGTCAAAACCGGCGGATCTCGGGTAGGGGGTCCCAAACTATGATGCTTGGATCGATGGTAACAGGAGACGAAGGGGACAAGGTTTTACCCAGGTTCGGGCCCTCCTATGGAGGTAATACCCTAAGTCCTGCTTGATTATATTGATTGTGTAGAGATTACAAGGTTGATCTACCACGAGATCGTATGACTAAACCCTAGATGGTTCTCTTGGCCGATGACCTAAAACCCTCCGGCTTATATAGACGCCGGGGGTGCCTAGGGTTACACATGGTCGGTTACACGTCGAGGAGATAAAACATGCCTATTCTACTTTAAACGTGGAGCACACGCCCTGCTTCTAGAAACTTCCCTTCTGGAGTCCGGTCCTCCGAGCGATCCAGTGTCCGGCGAACGGCCCATACAATCCGGCCCATACTAGATAGGCCGGCCTCCCGAGGACCCCCTAATCCAGGACTCCCTCAACGAGGGTTTCTTGGATAGTCATTTGTACATTCTAGGGCAAACTTTGCTGAGCAGATGCCGCAAGATGAGGACTGGATGCCTATCAATGGCAATCCACATCCACTACCTGGGGTGCTTTTTGCTGACATGCCCCCTTTCATCGTGCCACCCTTCCCGGCCATGGGGTGGAATGATGTGCCTCCACCTCCACCCGAGCCTTTTGTGCAAGAAGATGCTGCGGATGATAAGTGGGGAAATTGGAAAGTTACGCCTGATCAAAAATCAATGGTGATTGATATCTCTGACCAATCAAACTCAGAAGTTGTGCCTCTTCCACTGCAAGTTCCAGTGGTGGTTCTTAAAGAAGAAGAGCAGTTGGAGCCTGTACAAGAGCAACCAGAAGCTGCTGCAGACATTAACAACTTGGAAATTGTGGTATATCAGCCACCTGCCTTCAAGATACCTCAAG
Source organism: Elymus sibiricus (assembly GCA_039707655.1). Classification (NCBI taxonomy): domain Eukaryota; kingdom Viridiplantae; phylum Streptophyta; class Magnoliopsida; order Poales; family Poaceae; genus Elymus; species Elymus sibiricus. The sequence continues at coordinate 25,648,283 of CM077667.1, forward strand.
TGCAGGAGGAGGTCAGGGTGCCCCTTGGACCGGCACTGCCACCTGAGCTTATTTGGAAGCAAACTTTTGAAAATCTGCTGGCATGTGAAATCAGAGATGAGATTCCCATGCCTATGCCTATTGTGGCAGTCTCTCCGATAGTTCTATCAAAAAGGATCTCGGAGTTAGCTTTTGAGAAGGAGCTGCCGCTTCTCACTTGGAGAGAGCAGGAATCTACTGTGAATAGGCCGGTGGCAAGAGCTCTTTTCCCACCTCAGTCTCTAACTGGAGATCATCTGGTATCAGGGGCCTCTGAAGGTGCACTGCCGCTTGTCTGGAATGGCAAAAACACTTGAAGGCCTCGGAAGACGATGGCGCCAACGCCGGTGGTTGAGACTGTTGTGAGGAGGTGTACGAGAGGGTTAGTGCAACATGATGGATTTAAGCCCATCTTTCATGAGTTGGCCCCCCAGCCCAAGAGGAGAAAGCCCAAGTCTAAGCCTTTCTCTACGTTCTTGCCTGAAGATCATGCATGTCGTGGTGATTCTAACAGTGTTCCTCCTGCGACTCTAATCAAGAAGATCCGGGAAATTGGTGCAGAGCTAGGCATTGAAGGAAAGTTACTCATAGTGGAAGTGCTTATGGCTGATCCACTTGCTCCAATTAACAACCCATCTGATGATTAGTGGGCCAGATGCTTCATGGGCTTGGCAGGCCGCTATATATGCTGCATTTTGTGTTAAATTGTGCCTTTGCACTTTTAGTCTATTTTATGTAATAGCATTTTCAAACTATGCTTTGGCAACTTGTGCCTGTGACATTGAGTGTCAGCAGGTTTTATGCTTTATTTATGTCCCTTTTTCATGAATACTTCATGTAGAAACTGGAATGTCCTGTGTTGGAATGTTAGGGGACTTAATCCTAGGGCAAGACAGCGAGCAGTTAAGCAGAAGATGGAGGAAAGTCAATGTGCTATTGCATGTTTACAGGAAACTAAATGCTCTTCTTTTGATAGTAGAGCTATTAAAAGTTTTTACCCAAGAAAATTTGATTGCTTTGCTTTTTCTCCTTCTGTGGGTGCATCTAGTGGCATTTTAGTGGTTTCGAACTCCTCTGCCTTTGTGAGCACTTTATTGGAAGTTCACCAGTTTACTGTGGTGGTATGTTTCACCTCAAGACAAAATAATGAGAAGTGGACCTTAGTGTCTGTTTATGGACCTTGTCAGGGTGAAGCCTCAGATTTGTTTGTAAGTTGGCTTTACAACCTGTCCATTCCTTTGGGGGAGCACTGGCTTCTTCTAGGTGATTTTAACTTTATCAGGTCTATGGAAAACAAAAACCTACCTGGAGGGGATTTAAATGATACTCCCTCCATTCCTTTATGTAAGGTGTATTATTTTCAACACGGTGACCAAGGCACATAATTATACACATGCTAGGACAAAACTAGCCTTGGTTATATCATTGATTTGCAGCAATTAAATCATTTTGTCTAGAAAAGTAAGAGATACACACAACCAGGAGAGAGATACTATCCTTTTTCTCTTTATAAGAAGAGATGCATGCAATCAGAGGAGATATACTTTCCTTTTTTTTGAAGGGCTAATGATGGAATTATCAGGAATTAGAATAAATGCGCCTTACATTGCGGAATTTTATCAAAAAACAAATACACCTTATATATGGATAGCATTAGAACCACAATTCCAAAGTCCAATATATTCAGATTTGAGAACTATTGGTTGGAACTGGATGGGTTTATGCAGTGTGTAGAGGACTCATGGCAGAAACAATCTAGAAAAGGTCATATCACAACCAGAATTGCTGACAAGCTCAAGTTGATGAGAATGGACCTTAAAAAAGGCAGATCAGTATCTCTAAACTTAAAGCTCTCAATGCTAAATGCAATCGAGTGATCTTGATGCTAGATGAATTGGAAGAACTTCGGCCACTGTTTAGGCCTGAGTTTAATTTCAGAAAGACTGTTAAACTGCTTGTGGAAAAATTCCTCCATTTACAATTTTTGTATTGGAAGAAGAGATGTACTATTAGGTACATTAAAGTGGGAGGAGAAAACACCAAATTCTTCCATGCAATGGCTACTGAGAGGCACAAAAGAAACTCCATTGCCAGCTTGAAATTACCTAATGGAACTATTGTCGCTGAGCACTCTCAGATGGAAGGGATCATATGGAGCTGTTTAAAAAAACAGAATGGGGGTGTCTAGTGGTATTTTTAGGGGATTTGATCTGGCATCAGTCCTCCCTCCGGTTGAAGGGCTTGACGAACTGATTAAACCTTTTGAAAAGGAGGAAATGGATAAGATTGTTAAGCATATGCCCGTTGATAAGGCCCCGGGTCCAGATGGCTTCAATGGCCTTTTCTTTAAGAGATGTTGTCACATTATTTGTAAGGAATTCTGTGAATGGGCTCGGACCTTCTATGATGGTACAGCTGCTCTTGAGAGTATCAATGGTTCATATATTACACTAGTGCCAAAGAAGATGGCTCTTGAGGAGGTAGGGGATTACACACCTATCTCCCTGACTGGAATGGGTCTAAAGTTTCTCTCTAAGATGGCTTCAAACAGATTCCAAAAAAATCATCATGAAGTGCATCCACAAAAACCAATATGGCTTCATCAAAAGTAGAACCATCCAGGATTGCATTGGTTGGACATTTGAATACCTGCACCAGTGTCATCAATCAAAAATACCTATTGTAATCCTTAAGCTGGATTTCGAGAAAGCTTTTGATTCCCTAGAGCATGAGGCTATTGTACAGATTTTGAGATACAAAGGCTTCAATGATAAGTGGATTAATTGGATGAAACAACTCCTTTCTACTGGTACATCTCCAGTGCTGCTTAATGGTGTTCCTGGGAGGAAGTTCATATGTAAGAAAGGAGTCAGATAGGGAGATCCTATTTCCCCACTGCTTTTTGTCATTGTTGTTGATCTTTTACAGTCAGTGGTTAATGACATGCATAGAAGTGGCATCCTTCAGCTGCCAATTCCTTGTCATGATCAGGACTACGCTATCATTCAGTATGATGATGACACTCTAATAATCCTGCCTGCTGATACAAACCAGTTAATTGCTCTCAAGGATATGCTTAGAGTTTTCTCCCAATCCACTGGTCTAGATGTTAATTATTACAAGTCCTTCATAATTCCAATTAATGTGGATGGTGCATCTATGAAGGAGCTGGCAGCAGCTTTTGGCTGTCAAATTGGCAAAATGCCTTTCAACTATCTAGGACTTCCAGTTGGAACTACAAGACCAAAGATGGTTGATTTTATGCCACTGGTTGATTGCATGGAAAGAAGGATGTCTGCTAGCTCTGCTTTTCTTAATTAGGGGGAAAGATTGCAATTCTTAAACTTAGCTCTATCATCCATGCCGATTTTATTTCTCAGCAGCCTGGCTATACCTCCTGGTATCTTGAAGCAACTTGAGAGAATTCAAAGACAATGCCTTTGGAGGAAACACAAGGATGAGCTTGCCCCCTCTCTTGCTACTTGGGAGTTGGTATGTAGACCCCAAGAGTAAGGGAGGACTTGGTATCATGAATCTGGGTATTCAAAATGTAGCAGTGCTGTTGAAACATTCAAATCACTTTCTAAACAAAAAGACCTACCTTGGGTGTCACTCATTTGGGACACATATTATTATGAACGAGTCCCCCAGGTCACTAATGATTGTGTTTCTTTCTGGTGGAGGGACATTTGCAAAATTTTGAATCAATTCAGATCCTCAACTTTGGTAAAAATTAATGCAGGAGATACTGTTTTATTCTGGCCTGACTGTTGGAAAATTGGGGATAATGTTAGCACACTGGAATCAAGATATCCAAGGCTTTTTTTCTTATGTGAAGGATCCTTGGATTACTGCCAAGGAGGCTTTTGAGCTACAAGGGTTGGTTGAGCTGTTTCACCTACCTATGTCTGAGCAAGCTTACCATGATTTCTTGGATCTTAAGACTCTAATGGGGGCTCATGAAAGGAGTGCAGATCTCAAGGATTCATGGTGTTGGCAAGGAACTTGCAAGGAGTTCAAGCCCAAGAGTTTCTACATTTATATGCACTCACATCTTGCCTTTAACCCATTGCTCCCCTGGATCTGGAAATCCTCTTGCACCATGAAAATGAAGGTATTTGCATGGATGATGATCATGGATAGGCTGAATACCAAAGATATGGTGGAAAGAAGCCATTGGCACCTGGACGATGGAGTAGAGTGTGTTTTGTGTCCCTTGTATGTAAGAGAAACTAGGGATCACCTCTTCTTCCAGTGTAATTTTAGTGCAAGAGTGTGGAACTATCTTCAGATTGACTGGTCTCAAGGAGATAGAATGTGGGGAGGTAGTCATACATGCCAGGAATGAGTTTGCACAACCTTTCTTCTGTGAAGTGGTTTTCATTGCATGCTGGAATATTTGGATTCTCGGAAATGCAAAAGTTTCCAGGCATGAAAGACCCAGGTTTAATAGATGGAGAGCTGATTTTATCCAGGACATTTCACTCATGCAGCACAGGATCAAATCGGCATTCAGGGATGAGCTGTTGAAATGGATTTCATTCTTGCCCCCCTGATTCCTTTTTGGTTTTTCCCTTGTACTTTAGCTTTAGCTTAGCTTCTTTTTTAGCTGTACTTTCTGGTTACATCTTGTAACCCTTGTAACCTGTCTGCTTTTTCAATAAAGTTCTAAATGTTGTGGGGTTCTCCCTACAGTTCCCAGTCAAAAAAACTCTCTGTATCGAAGAAAAACCCATCTGGAGCCTTTCCGATACCGTGCCGGATAGGGGAAACCATAACCGATGGCCATCTTCATCATCCCGGCAGAGGCCATGATGAGGAGGGAGTAGTTCACCCTCAGGGCTAAGGGTATGTACCAGTAGCTATGTGTTTGATCCCTCTCTCTCTCATGTTCTTGAGATGACACAATCTTGATGTATCGCGGGCATTGTTAACATAGTTGGATCCTATGGTGTTCTTCCCTTGCTATCTTGTTGTGATGAATTGAATCTTTCCCTTTGAGATCTCGTTATGTTGGATTGAATATTTTTGGTTTGAGAACACTTGATGTATGTCTTGCATCCGGATACCCATAGTGACAATGGGATATTCTATTGATTCACTTGATATATGTTATGGCACCAACTTGCGGATTCCGGTGACCTTGGGGATCTATGCATAAGGGTTGATTGCACGTTTTCATACTACGTTCTCCAATAGAAATCTTGGGGTACTCTTTGAAGTTCTTTATGTTGGATTGAATATGATGAATCTGAAATTGTTTGATGCATGTCGTATAATTAACCCACGGATACTTGAGGTGACATTGGAGTATCTAGGTGACATTAGGGTTGATTGATATGTATCATGGGTGTTATTCTAGTATGAACTCTAGGGCTGTTTGTGACATTTATAGGAATAGCTCAAAATATTGATCGGAAAGAGTAACTTTGAGGTGGTTCTACTACCTACGCCAATTTCATCTTATGTTCTCCGCTACTTATGAACTCTGGAGTGATTCTTTGTTGCATGTTGAGGGATGATCATATGATTCTGTTATGTTAGCATTGTTGAGAGATTGCACTAGTGAAAGTATGAACCCTAGGCTTATTTCCAAGCATTGCTATACCATTTTGCTTGTTGTTTACTACTTGTTACCTTGCTGGTTTTATTTATTCAAATTACAAAAACCTATATCTACTATCCATACTACACTTGTATCACCATCTCTTCGCCGAACTAGTGAACCTATACAATTTGCCATTGTATTGGGTGTGCTAGCGAGACAAGAGATTTCTTGTATTTGATTGCAGGGTTGTTTGAGAGAGACCATCATCATCCTACACCTGCCATGAATTGATAAACCTTCGGTCATCCACTTGAGGTAAATTTGCTACTGTCCTACAAAACTCTGCACTTGGAGGCCCAATAACGTCTACAAGAATATAGTTGCATAGTAGACATCAGTGTCCCACGTCTATCTTTTGGTGTCGGACTCATCTGGTCCTTCCTCTCGCGGCAAGTTGGCACCCACTAGAGCGCATTCATTTGAGGGAGATCAATTCATGACCACAACATGCTCATCCAGTGCATGGTGAAGAAACTCAACTCTCTTAAACAACCGGCTATGATGATCAAGCTGGAAATCTCAAAAGCATTCAATACAGTACAATGGCCCTTCATCATGGAGGTATTGAGGAGATCGGGCTTTGGGCCTAGGTGGATTTCATGGATCGCGGGCCTCTTATCGACGGCCTCTATGAGAATTCTTGTCAACGAAACCCATGGAGCTCCCATCCAAAATCTTAGGGGCCTAGACAAGGGAGGGCCCCTTTCCTCAATGCTTTTCATCCTCATGATGGAGCCGCTGCACCAGCTATTCTCCATGGCGGACAACAGGGGCATCCTGACACCTCTTTGTCGGCGAGGCCCGATTCCACGGATTTCTTTTTTAGAGAATGATGTGGTTATCTTTTTGAATCCGGTGGTGAATGATATATTTCTGTGTTCACGGTTATTTGGGTTCTTTGGAGGCGCACCGGGCTGTGAGTGAACATGGCAAAGACTGGGGCCATGCCTATCATATGTGAAGAGGAGTTTGAAAGAGCGTGGTGCCCCCATGTGTAGTTTGATAACTGATGACAATCCCTACGGATTAATCGTTGCTTTGAGTTATACTTTAAGTTTTGTCCATAAGCATTGCTTGAACATCATTCGGTGGTTTCAAGTCTATATTGAGGATATTATGGGTGACCAAGGTGCTATTCAAGGAATTATCCAAAGCTTGGTCATGAGAGATTTGATCCTATTGCAAGCATGTTTTGAAGAAGAAGATTGTGTGAACATTTGTGTTTACCTTCAAGACATCATCTTTATGAAGAGAGAAGATAGGATACAGGATTGATCAAGACTAAGGACAAGAGTGATTCAAGTTGATCAACACGCAAAGCGTAGAAAATGTATCAAGAAGGATCAATTGATCCTATGGTATGGTAAGCATTGTCCAATAATCCATGGTCCATGTGAGAGTTCTTTGTGGAGTTAGGTATGTTTCCATGGGCATGAACCTAAAGGAAGATCTCTTACAACCTATGGAGAATGACATCAAGTGGTGATTATCATCAAGGTTGCAGTGTGCAAGTTCAAGTACAACATCATGAAGAGATCACATGGTTGAAGCTTGTCGTCCACTATGGTGATAATGGACATGTGAAGATATACCAAAGAGAGGCTCACCCATAGTGGAGTATGGGGAGCAATCTTTTAGTCTTCATCGAGCTGGCGCAATCAAGAAAGGTGGTCCGTCTTGAGGAGGACAAGATCGTCATCATCTAGCTCAAGTGGGTTATGCACAAGGCAAAACTTTGTCCTTGATAGGTTTTCTATTTTACCGGTCTCGTGGTGTTAGTTGGGAGACCAGGTTATAGGATCGATTGTTGTACTATCAAGGGGGGCTCTCGAGTGAGTAGCTTGTTTGTATGATTCAGTTAGAGCTCAAACCATTGATTTCTTGGCATCATCATATTTCTTGGTTCTTGTTTGGCTTTTCTCACTGTGAGGATTTAGAGATTGTGTTTGTCTTCTAGCCAAATTCAAGCTCATATAAAACATGTTTTGTATGCATCATATTTGAGTTTTTCATGTTGGAGAATCTATCATCTTTTGGGATATTACTTGTCATTTGCTATCCAACAAGCTTGAGTTTGCTAAATTCGGAGTCCGTATTTAGAAGTTATGGCAGTTTTAGTGTAAGGACAGTTTCTGTCTGCTCATGTGGCAGTACCTCTCGGTAACACGGTAGTACCACTTAGGTGGTACTTCCGATGTGTACTATCGCTGCTACTACCACTTGGGAAATCCTTTCTGTGCATCTTTCTGGTGTCTAATTTTCGATAGTGGTAGTGGAACGGTAGTAGCACGGTAGTACCGCTTGCACGGTACTACCGCTTATTTCTACTATGCTACTACCGCTTGTTTTCGAGAGGTGTGTAAGTTTTTGTTGCCCTTTCTGTATCTCCGGTAGTACATCGGTTGTAGAGCGGTACTACCGCTTTCCCGAGCGGTAGTACCGCTTTACTGCGGGCTGAGAGATAACCGTTGGATTTCCCCCCACCTATAAAAGGGGGTCTTCTTCCCCAATGGACCTTATCCTTTTGAGCTTGTGTTTGTCCCCCATTGTTTACATTCTTTGAGCTTGCTATCTCTCAATCCCTCCAATAATTCTTGCTCCTTCTTGAATGAAAGAGAGAGGAGATCTAGATCCACATTTCCACCAATCACTTTCTCCTTTATGGGAGGGGAACCCCTCTGATCTAGATCTTTGAGTTCTTTGCGTTCTCTTTGTTCTTCCTCTCATACTCCTCCATAGCTTTTGTTGTTGGGGTGGGATTTGGGAGTGAGGGACTTGACCACTTCGTCTGTTCTTGTCATTGCATTAGTTGCACCAGTTTGCATACTCCAAGGTGATACGTGGAAGTGAAATGTTGAGAAGCTTATTACTCTTGGGGTCTTTGGGCACCCTAGAACTTGTGCCTCTTGGGTGTTTGGGCGCCCTAGACGGTTGGTGGTGCCACGGAGCTCAATCATTGTGGTGTAAAGCTTAGGGCAAGCTTTGGAATGTCCAATTAAGTTGTGGAGATTGCCCCGAGCAATTTGTACGGGTTCCGGTGACCACCCTTGATACGTCTCCAACGTATCAATAATTTATGAAGTATTCATGCCATATTCAACTATGTTTACAATACTTTTATATGGTTTTGATGCACTTTATATGATTTATTTAGAACTAACCCGGACGGACGCTGTTTTCAGCAGAACTACAGTGGTGTTGTTTTTTGTGTGCAGAAAATGAAAGTTCTCGGAATCGCCCAAAACTTTCTTATATATTTTTCTGGAGAAAATGAGCAACACTTGACTGAAGAACCACCGGAGGAGGTGTGCCACTTGCCCAGCAGGCAACAGGCTGCGCCCCTAGGGGGCGCCGTGAAATGTGCTGGGGCCCACGTGACTCCGTTGCGCGTGATTCCAACGCTAAAAATCCCATAAATACCAGAAACCCTAGAAATAAACAGAGACTCCTCGTTCCACCGCCAAAACTCTCTGTATCAACGAAAAACCAATCTGGAGGCATTCCAGTACCCTGCCGGAGAGGGTAGATCATCTCTGGTGGCCATCTGCATCATCCTGGTGGAGGCCATGACGAGGAGGGAGTAGTCCACCCTCGGGGCTGACGGTTTGTACCAGTAACTTTGTTCAATCTCTCTCTTCCTCTCTCTTGTGTTCTTGAGATGTCCCGATCTTGATGTATAACGGGCTTTGTTAATATAGTCAGATCATATGATGTATCTCCCTTGCCATCTTATTGTGATGAATTGAATCTTTACCTTTAAGATCTCATTATGTTGGATTGAATATATTGGTTTGTGAACACTTGATGTACGTCTTGCATGGGATACCCGTAGTGACATTGGAGTATTCTATTTATTCACTTGATATATGTCGAGGCATCAACTTGTGGATTCCTGTGACCTAGGGGATCTATGCATAGGGGTTAATTGCACGTTTTCATACCATGTTCTCCGATAGAAATCTTGGGGTGCTCATTGAAGTTCTTTGTGTTGGATTGAATATGATAGATCTGAAGTTGTTTGATGAATGTCTTGTAATTTACCCACGGATACTAAAGGTGACATTAGGGTATCTAGGTTACATTAGGGTTGATTGATATGTATCATTGGTGTTATTCTATTAGGAACTCTAGGGCTGTTTGTGACACTTATAGGAATAGCCCAATAGATTGTTAACCCACAAGTATAGGGGATCGCAATTGTTTTCGAGGGTGGAGTATTCAACCCAAATTTATAGATTCGACACAAGGGGAGCCAAAGAATATTTTAGAGTATTAGCAGTTGTGTTGTTAATTCAACCGCACCTAGAGATTATATATATGCAGCAAAGTGATTAGTAGCACAGTAATATAATAGTTTGATAGCAAAGGTAACAGTAGTAGCAACAGTAATAGTGATAGCAGCAGTTTTGTAGCAAGTGTAACAGTAACACCAGCAGTAGTAACTTAGCAAGAACAATATTTGACAAACTCGTAGGCACTGGATCGGTGGATTCATTGGATGATATTCATCATGTATCAGTCATAACCTAGGGTGACACAGAACTAGGTCCAGTTCATCAATGTAATGTAGGCATGTATTCCGTAAATACTCATACGTGCTTATGGAAAAGAACTTGCATGACATCTTTGGTTCTACCCCCCCGTGGCAGCGGGGTCCATAAGGAAACTAAGGGATATTAAGGTCTACTTTTAATAGAGAACCAGAACAAAGCATTAACACATGGTGAATACACAAACTCCTCAAACTACGGTCATCACCGGAAAGTATCCCGATGACTGTCACCCTGGGGTTTACGGATCATAACACATAGAAGGTGCATATGACTAGCAAGATCGGGTCTAGAACATCGATATAATGGTGATACCATAAACGGTTCAGATCTGAAATCATGGCACTCGGGCCCTAGTGACAAGCATTAAGCATGGCATAATCATAACAACATCAATCTCAGAACATAATGGATACTAGGGATTAAGCCCTAACAAAACTAACTCGATTACATGATGAATCTAATCCAACTCCTCACTGACCAGCAAGCCTACGAAGGAATCACTCACTCCCGGTGGGGAGCATCATGGAATTAGCGATTAAGGAGGGTTGATGATGACGGAGACCAAAGAATCCCCTCTCCGGAGCCCCAAACGGACTCCAGATCTGGCCTCCCAATGAAGAATGGGAGGTGGCGGCGGCTCCGTCTCGCAAAATGCGATAAAACTTTCTCCCTGATTTTTCTCTCCAAAAATAGGATTTTATAGCGCTGGAATTAGGGTCAGTGGTGCCACGAGGAGGGCACAACCCACCAGGGCGCGCCTAGGGGGGCTAGCACACCCTGGTGTATGCTGCCCACCCTGGCCCACTTCTCCGGTGGTTTTTGGCTCCAATAATTCTCAAATATTCTGAAATAAATCTCCAAAAAGTTTCACTTCGTTCTGAGAACTTTTATTTGTGCACAAAAACAACACCATGGTAGTTCTGCTAAAAACAACGTCAGTCCGGGTTAGTTTCATTCAAATCATGCAAATTAGAGTCCAAAACAAGAGCAAAAGCGTTCGTAAAAGTAGATACGTTGGAGACGTATCATAGATTGATTTGAAAGAATAACTTTGAGGTGGTTCTACTACCTAATCCAATTTCATCTATTTGTTCTCTGCTAGATAGGAACTTTGGAGTGATTCTTTGTTGCACGTTGAGGGATGATCATATGATTCAACTATATTAGCATTGTTGGGAGATTGCACTTGCGAACGTATGAACCCTAGGCTTTATTTCCAAGTATTTATACACCATTTTGCTCGCTGTTTTACACTTGCTACCTTGCTGTTTTTATATTTTCAGATTACAAAACCATATATCTACTATCCATATTACACTTGAATCACCATCTCTTCGCCGAACTAGTGCACCTATACAATTTGCCATTGTATTGGGAGTGTTGGGGACATAAGAGATTTCTTGTATTTGATTGCAGGGTTGTTTCAGAGAGACCATCTTCATCCTACACCTCCCACGGATTGATAAACCTTAGGTCTTCCACTTGAGGCAAAATTGCTACTATCCTACAAAACTCTGCGCTTGGAGGCCCAACATAGTCTACAAGAATAAAGTTGCATAGTAGACATCAACCCCCAAGGGTTACCATTTGTATGGGTCCGGTGACCGCCCCCAAGGGTTGCCAATTGTACGGGTTCGGTGACCTCCCCCAAGGGTTGCCAATTGTATGGGTTCGGTGATTGCCCCCAAGGGTTGTCATTTGTACGGGTTCGGTGACCCCCTCAAGGGTCCCTTAGTGGAATCGCGACATCTTGCATTATGTGAGGGAATGAGGAGATTACGGTGGCCCTAGTGACTTCTTGGGGAGCATTGTGCCTCCACACCACTCCAAACGGAGATTAGCATCCACAGGGGTGTGAACTTTGGGATACATCGTTGTCTCTACATGCCTCTGTTATATCTTACTCGAGCCCTTTTACATATGCCCTTTACTTTGTGATAGCCATATTGTTTCATGTTACACACCTTGCTATCACTTACTTGTTTATCTTTCTTAGCATAAGTTGTTGGTGCACATAGGTGAGCTTAGTTGTTTTAGGTTTTTTGCTTGACAAATTAAGCACTAGTTTTCTTCCGCATTTGTTCAAGCCTAAACTGTAACTATTTTAAAGCGCCTATTCCCCCCCTCTAGGCATCATGCACGTGCTTTCATAGTTGATCGAGCGGATTTGTTTCACTCTTTGCTGCTTGCTACTTGTAAACTGCGTTGGGATTTTCCCCAAAGTGGAGAGGAGATGCAACACAATAGAGATAATTATTTCCCTCAGTGAGAACCAAGGTTATCAAACCAATAGGAGAATCACACAGATTCCCGTGGTCAGCACCTACACACAAAAGAGCAAACACTTGCACCAAACGCGGGTAAAAAGGTTGTCAAGCCCCTTGAACTCGTTACTTGCAAGGATTAAATAGCGATAGAAAGATAAGATAAATAAAAAATAAAAAAGCAAAACATAAATGGCAGCAATATATATGGGTTTTTAGTAATGTGTTTTATGTAGACCCAAGGGCCATAGTTTTCGCTAATGGCATCTCTCTCGAAGATAGCATACGGTGGGTAGACAAATTACTGTTGGGCAATTGATAGAATAGCGCATAGTTATAAAATATTTATTCGTGGCAATGATCATGTATATAGGCATGACGTCCATAAGAAAGTAGTCCGACTCCTGCCTGCATGTACTACTATTACTCCACTCATCGACCGCTATCCATCATGCATCTCGAGTATTAAGTATGAAATGGAGTAATGCTTGGAGCAAGGTGACATGATGTAGACAAAGTAAACTCAACTAATATGAATTAACACCATCATTTTATCCTTAATGGCAGTAATACAAATATGTGTCATGTCCCTTTGTATCACAGGGATTGAGCACCGCAAGATTGAACCCATCACAACACAACCCTCACACTGAAGATAAACCAATCTAGTTGACCAAACTAAACCGATAGATCGTAGAGAAATACGAAGCTATAACAATCATGCATATAAGAATTCAGAGATGACTCGAATAGTTTTCATGAATAATCTGAACATAAATCCACAATTCATCGGATCCCAACAAACACACTGCAAAAAAGATTACATCGAATAGATCACCGCTTGAATCATTGTGAACTTTGTATTTAAGAACATAGAGAGAGAGATAGCCATCTAGGTACTAGCTATGGACTCGTAGGTCTTTGGTAGAATACTCAAACAACATCATGGGAGCAACAAGGTTGATGTAAAGGCCCTCCGTGATTGACCCCCCTCCGACAGGGCACCAAAATAGGGCTCTAGATGGGATCATGGCGGAAAAGAGGCTTGCGGCGGCGAAAAAAGTGTTTCGGGTGGTTCTCTGGTGTTTTCCCGATTTATGAGAATTTATAGTGGCGGACCTAGGTCAGGAGGATCCAGGCGTGGCCCCAAGGCATCAGGGCGAGTCTACCACCTAGGGAGCACCCTATTGCCTTGGCACCCCCTCGTGTGGCCTACGACCTCCCACCAAAGCTTCAAGGTCTTATTTTTGTCAAGGAAAAATCATCAAAAAGTTTCATGGCATTTGGACTTCATTTGGTACTGGTTTCTTGAAAAGCCAAAGACACGCAAAAACAACAACTGGCACTAGGCACTGGGTTAATAGGTTAGTTCCCAAAAATGATATAAAATATCATATAAATGCATATAAAGTATCCAAGATTAATAATATAATAGCATGGATCAATCAAAAAATATAATAGCATGGAACAATAAACAAGTAAATGCTTGAAGGGCTAGATTCAGCCAATGCATTTATTCAAGGATACGTCTCCAACGTATATATATTTTTTTATTGTTCCATGCTATTATATTATCATTCTAGGATACTTTTTAAGCTTTTACTTGCTGTTTTATATTATTTTTTAGCATTAACGTATTAACCCAGTGCCCGATACCAGTTGTTGTTTTCTGCTTGTTTTTGGCCTTTTAGGAATACAGTACAAAACGAGGTCCAAATACCGCAAAACTTTTTGATGATTTTTTCTCGACAAAAATAAGGCCTGGAAGCTTCAGAGGGATACCAGAGGCCACACGAGAGGCGCCAAACCAATAGGGACCTCTGGCCCTCATCTCTAGCCTATGAATTCTCTAATATCCCAAAAACCCTAGAGAGCCTCCCGAAACACTTGTTCCACCGCCGCAAGTCTTTGTTCCGCCATGTGCCCATGTGGAGCCCTGTTCCGGTGCCCTGTCGAAGGGGGGATCGATCACGGAGGGCCTCTACATCAACCTTGCTGCTCCCATGGTGATGTGTGAGTAGTTCACCACAGACCGACGGTTCCGTAGTTAGTACCTAGATGGCTATCTCTCTCTCTCTCACCGTGATTCCCGCGGTGATCTATCCTATGTAATCATCTTTGCGGTGTGTTTGTTGGGATCTGATGAATTGTGGGTTTATGTTCAGATTATTCCATGAATAATATTTGAGTCTTGTCTGAATCCTTACATCCATGATTGTTATAGCTTCGTAATTCTCTCTGATATATCAGTTTGGTTTGGCCAACTAGATTGATTTATCTTCACTGGGAGAGATGCTTTGTAATGGGTTCAATCTTGCGGTGCTCAACCCCAGTGACAGAAAGGGACATAACACGTATTGTATTGCTGCCATTAAGGGTAAAACGATGGGGTTTATTTATATTGATTGGATTTACTTTGTCTACATCATGTCATCATCCTCCAAGCATTACTCTGTTTTTACTTAATACACTAGATGCATGCTGGGAAGCGGTCGATGGGTGGAGTAATAGTAGTAGATGCAGGAAGGAGTCGATCTACCTGCTTATGGATGTGATGCCTGATATGTCTCCAACGTATCTATAATTTTTGATTGTTCCATGCTGCTATATTATCAATCTTGGATGTTATACAATCATTTTATAGCAACTTTATATCATTTTTGGGGACTAACACTACTAGAATCTGGCAATTTGCCATCTGTCCACTCTTTGCCGTCTGCCAGCGGACGGCAAACAGAGTCTTTGCCGTCTGCTTTGAAAAAGCAGACGGCAAAGAACCAGCTGATGGCAAATAGAGTCTTTGCCGTCAGCTGGATCTTTGCCGTCCGCCAACTGACGGCAAAGAGACAAACGGCAGACGGCAAAGAGCCTGGTGGGCCCCATGGGGGTACGCGTTGGCTAGGACACCTCTTTGCTGTCTGCTGGCTATTTGCCGTCTGCTAGCAGACGGCAAAGAATCGCTAGGCGGACGGCAAAGAGGGTAGGGGGGCCCACCGGGGCACGCCGTTGACTAGCTAACGGGTACCCTCTTTGCCGTCTGCTGGCAGACGGCAAAGAACTCTTTGCCGTCTACCAACAGACGGCAAAGAGGGGGTTCGACTAAACAGATACCCCCGCGCCCGAAACCAGGCCCCACTCCCCCCCCCCCGCGCGCGCGCCTCTCTCTCTCTTTCACATCCCGTCGTCGCCGCCCCCTCCCTGCCACCCCGCCCCGTCGCTGCCGCCTCGCCGCACCCTCCCTACCACCCCGCCCCATCGCCGCCCCCTCCCTGCCACCCCGCCCCATCGCCACCGCACTGCCCCCCTCTCTCTCACAGCCCGCCGCCGCCGCCCCGTCGCCGCCCGCTCCCTGCCACCCCGTCCCGTCGCCGCCGCCTTGCCGCACCCTCCCTGCCACCCCGCCCCGTCGCCGCCGCACAGCCCCCCCTCTCGAGCCTTCCCGCCCCCCCTCCCGAGCCTCCCCGCCGCAGCCTCCGGCCGACCGCCCAGCCGCCCCCGAGGAGCGCCGTCCCGCCGCCCCGTCGCCGCCCCTGCCACCCCCTGCTTCGCCCCATCGCCGGCCAACCCACGGTGAGCCGCACTACCACCCCTTTTTCTGTTTTTTTTGGTTTTTTTCTGTTTTTTCTTTTCTGTTTTAGATATTAGATATAGTTTTAGATAAATATTTATAGTTTACATATTAGATAGTTTTAGATATTTGTTTTAGATAATAAATAGTTTTAGATAGTTTACA
Source organism: Elymus sibiricus (assembly GCA_039707655.1). NCBI lineage: Eukaryota > Viridiplantae > Streptophyta > Magnoliopsida > Poales > Poaceae > Elymus > Elymus sibiricus. Next base: position 25,664,459 of record CM077667.1, read on the forward strand.
TATTAGAAAAGAAGAAGGAAAAAAAGGAAAAAGAAAAAAGGAAAAGAAGAAAAAATAAGAAGAAGAAGAAGAAGAATAAGAAAAACAAGAAGAGGAGGAGGAGAAGAAAAAAGAAGAAGAAGAAGAAGAAAAAAAGAGGAGAGGAGGAGAAGAAGAAGAGGGAAAAGGAAAGGAAGAAGAAGAAGAAGAGGAGGAGGAGAAGAAAAAAGAAGAAGAAGAAGAAGAAGAAGAAGAAGAAGAAAAGAGGAGAGGAGGAGAAGAAGAAGAAGAAGAAGAAGAAGAAAAGGAAGAAGAGGAAGAAGAAGAAAAGGAAAAAGAGGAAAAAAAGAAGAAGTGGGGAAGAAGAAGAAAACGACACCCCGACACCCCGACCCGACCGCGACACGGCACCCCGACACCGACATGGCACCCCGACACCCCGACAGCCCGACCCCGACACGGCACCCCGACCCCGAGTCTGATACCCCGACACCCCGACCACGACATAACACCCCGACCCCGACACGGCACCCCGACCCCGACGGCACTGACCTCACTGAACCCCGACGCCACTGAACCCCGACTTTATGGACCCCCGACCCCCGACGCCAGCGACCCCCGACGCCACCGACTGCCGACGCCACTAACCCCTACCCCCGACGCCACCGACCCCCGACCCCCGACCCCCGACGTCACCGACCCCCGACCCCCGACGCCATCGACCCCCGACCACCGACGCCACCGACCCCCCGACCCCCGACACCACCGACCACCGATCCCGACCGCTGATGCCACTGACCCCCGATGCCACTGACTCCCGACGCCACTGACCCCCGACACCTATTCTGCCTCCTGTTGACCAAAAAGGTGCTCTTCGGCCTTCCACAGGCCGAGGAGGTCATAGTTTTGTAAATTATGAGTTAGGTCACATATTTTCTGATTTTGTTATAAAAAACATCATATTTGTGTTGATCGGGTGAATTTCAATGTGCAGTTGTTCGACGACCTCCCCGTGCGTTGGACGAGATCCCCTGCCGCATTCGTGGGTGAGCACAAATGACATCTCCTCCCCCGGCCCCCTTAATTTGCTCGGTTCCGGTCTTCGGTCGGTATTCAATTTTTTATGTTGTACTAATTTTGTTTACTCTTTGTCATGGCAGGTGTTGAAATATGGTGGGCACGGGTCGAGAGCGATCCGAGGATCCTTCGTCGGTGCGTGGTGGGAGGGGTACTTCCATTCCAGTCCCAATACTGTCGTACAACATAAAAAAATTGAAGGTGCCCTCGGGTCTCCCGGTCGGCAACTTCACTGACAGTATTGGGACACCCCAGGGCACTTCTTCGTCGGTGAAGTTGCCGACCGGGAGAGGAGGTCGGGGGAGAGGTAGGAAGGCTCCTAAAGTTACACGTGGTGGCCGCGAGAGAGGTAGCAAGGCTGCTACGCCTTCCTCGCCGCCACCCCCAGCTGATTCACATGAGCACTGGACTACTACGGTGGACCCGTCTGAGGTGGAGGCTACAAGGACTCCTGTCCACGAGCCTCGGGTCGACGATCCTTCTGTCTCAGACGCGGCCACCTGCCAGACTCCTGTGGCAGACACTTCGTCCCGCGAGACTCCACAGGCTTCCACCGGATGGGATACCTGGCCGTATCTGCGTCAACCGGAGCCGAGTGGCCATGCTGATGGTGGCGGGGATCGGCTTTCTGATAGCGGGGATGAGGTGGTTGAGGGCACCGTCTACCAGCGTGGGTGTACACGGCTCCCGCCCGTGCCGGCGACCCGCGAGCAGAGGTGGCTGATTAAGCCTGAGTCGCTGAAGTAAGTGCATTTACTCTTTTTAAACCTTTTGCCTTCATGTTTCTTCACATATCTAATGCGTTGGCTTTGTCATACTGCAGGGGTTGGATTCACGCCAAGGATGTCCGCATGCCCAACTCCATCCTTGGTGTGCTTTTACGGCATAACTTCCCGGGGTTTGTCACATTGCCCGGCGAGGGTCAGCTTCCAGAGGTAGGATTGAAATGGGAGCACTACTTGGTTGCCCCGGCCCCGTCGGAGGGAATGATCGACGACGTGCTGTGCCACACGAGGGCCGACATGGTGATCAGGAAGTTCTGGATAATTTCTCCTTTACACAATTAAAAATCAATAATAGGTAGTTATTGTACTAATCAGTGTTGTCTGTTTTGATTGCAGACCTTCTACAGGTGTGAGGAGGGATACGAGGAGGCCGTGGCAATGCTTATCGATTACGAGTGCAGGCGCCTACTACTGAACTTACGGCACGAGGCTCGGGTACAGGCTGTTCGAGACTACTACGCCTCGCAGCGTATTAAGAAGGCCAAGTCGTCGTCCCGCCGAAAGTTTCGGGACAAGGAGCAGTACATGAAGGTAATTACCTATTCTTAAGGCCTTGTACTTAGTTTCCTTTGCTTTGATTCGTAGGCGTAGCTCTCAAATTTCTCTTTATTAACTTAGGTGCCCCCTAGATGGTGTGCGGATAAGATGGGTTGTTGGGAGGCGTTGGTGAATGAATGGTGCTTTGACCAATGGCGAGTCGTCCACGACGACGCCAAGGCACGGCGTGCCCAAATGGAAGGTGTGCTACACCATCAAGGCAGTGCCAACATTTATCAGTTCGGGCGGAACTGGGTATGTGGTTTGCTTCATGATTCCTGCAATTCATTCTTGTAGTGCTAGGTTTACCCATTATTAATACTTTGTTCCTCTCTTGTAGGCTCATCACAATAAGACGGAGGTGCCAGCGGTGTATGACCTCTATGCCATGGACCGTACTGCCTCATACAAGACGGTCAAGGCATTCTCTAAGTCTGACCTCGATGATCCTGAGAACTTCAGCAATATCTCCTCCCACCACAAGCTCGTGAGGTACAGAGATGTGGGGAAGGCGGTGAATGGGGAGGACTTCAACCCGAGCCAGCATCCACTTGATCCAGACCTGGTGATGATAGCTGGCCACGGGAGGCCCCATGGCTCGATAGCCATTGGAGATGGACATATACGGTCTTCGAGCACTTTCCGGCAGATCAAGGCGCACCAAACGAGCTCCTGTCCTGAGATGCCGCCTCGTCCACGGCCAGTCTAGCTCGCCATCGAGGTTAGTCATACGGACTCAGATAGGTTTCCTCCATTACATTGTGTGTGCGAACAAAGATGATTACAATGCTAACGAGGAGTTGTGTTGCAGGCTGCTCTGCAGAAAGAGAGAGAGACAACCCAGGCGCTTCTGGCGGAATAGGCCCGGCAGGCGGCGGAGGAGAAGAGGTATCTGGAGGAGAGGACGGCTAGGTTGTTGGAGGAGGAGAGGGCACAGAACGATGCGTCTAACCAGGCCATGTACGAGCTCATCGTGGTAAGTTTCTTCTTCATATTAGCCAAATCATGCACTACATGTTCTTTTCATTAATAACCAATATGATTGACTTGGCAAAAGCAAATAAGCAGACTTTGTGTGAGAAGAACGGCCAGACCCCTCCGCCGATGCCAGTCATTACCACGGCTGGAACGGTGAGTTTCATTTCAATATTCATTAGTTACTAGTCTTAACATTTCAGCGTCATCATGCTAACGCAAATGATCGTTGGTACAGCATAACTCCCGAGCCGCATCGCACGACCTGAGCAACCCCAGTGCTTCACCTCCGTGATGACGAGGACGGTAAGCCCTAATATGCCACTTACTTGGCTCATTTTCTCAAACATAGCACTTAGACAAACTTAGCACAATGACAAACTTGGCACAATGACAAACTTAGCACTTAGACAAATGTCATATTTCACCTAAGTTAGCTTTGTTTCCTATAAAATGACATAGTAAGCTTACTTACCTCCAAAATGACATATTGTACCTAAGTTAGCTCTAAAATGACCTATACTTAGCATTGTTTCCTCCACACTGACATAATATACTTAGTTAACTCAAAAATGACATAATAGACTTGGTAACCTCATAGATGCCATAGACTTAGCTTATTTTCTTGCAAAATAACACAATAATCTTAGTTAGGTAAAAATGTGATAATTACCTAGGTTAGCTCTAAAATGACACAAATAAGCAATAAGAAGAAGAAAAACAAGAGGAGACAGAGAGAGAATCTTGCCACACTTTGGCTTGCCACACTTTGGCTTGAGGTGCTCAAATAGTTAGCCACAATTTGGCTTGCCACAATTTTACCACACTTTGGCTTGCCACAATTTTACCACACTTGCCTTACTTGAGGTGCTCAAATAGTTAGCCACACTTTGGCTTGCCTAAGGGAATCTTGCCACACTTTTTCTATCTATGACATGTGGGTCTTACTGCTAATAAAAAAATTCTTGCCTTAGTTGTGGCAAGAACCAAACACACACCTAACATGGTCAAACTTGCCTAAGTTGAGCTGTGGCAAAGTGTGGCTAGTTGTGTCTTGAAACCAAACAGCCCCTTCATCTTCTTATAATTATAGATCTTCTTCTACTTCTTAATTGTAGTATTATTTTTCTAACTTTCTTATTTCCAATTTTGCAGATTTGAGATGAGTTCCCGGCAGCTTGCTTTCATGTAGTGCTAGGTTTACTTTCTGTTTTCATGTATCGATGAGACTATATGTATGTATGGATGAACCTATATTGTAATATGGCGAACAATGTGGCATTTGATACTTTTAATTTGGTATAATTGTTGGTTGCTCATATATGGCTGTTGCACATTGTTTCTGTGAAATATTTATGTATATATCATATATTGTTTGTTTGAAAATTGTTGAATGTATCAAAAACAAAAAAAAGTAGAGCGCAGAAGACGAGCTGCGTTTCAAGGGTTCGATTCGAGGCAATTGTCCGGCGGGTTGCGAAGGCGATAAGCCCCTCCTGTAAGCACTTCGTCGATGATAAAGGGGCCCTCCCACTTGGGATTGAGTTTATGCTTCTGCTTCTCTGGGAGTCGTAAGACGAGTTCACCCACATTATATGCCTTTGCTCTAACCTCCCTGCTTTGGTGGCGCCGAGCCTGCTGTTGATAGAAAGTAGAGCGGGCCCGAGCTATATCGCGCTCTCCTTCTAAGGCGTCTAAGTCATCCTGCTGATCTAACTCGGCCTCCTTTTCTTCATACATGCGCACCCTAGGTGCATCCTGAATAATATCGCAGGGAAGGACTGCTTCTGCCCCGTAGACCCTGAAAAACGGTGTGTATCCCGTTGATCGATTCGGGGTGGTACGCACACCCCACAGAATGGAGTCAAGCTCCTCTACCCAATTGCAGTCAGATTCGTGAAGAGATCAGACCAGACGTGGTTTAATACCACTCATGATGAGGCCATTGGCCCGTTCGACTTGTCCATTGGTCTGTGGGTGATACACCGAGGCGTAATTGAGCTTGATGCCCATGTTTGCGCACCAGTCTTTTACCTCTTGAGAGGTGAAATTGGATCCATTGTCCATTATTATGCTGTGCGGGACACCATAACGGTGTACCACGCCGGATATGAAGTCGACTACTGGTCCGGACTTAGATGATTTCAATGGTTTGGCTTTGATCCATTTTGTGAATTTGTCAACCATGACCAGTAGATATTTATTTTTCTTGGTCCCCCCTTTAAGTGGTCTGACCATATCTAGCCCCCAGACCGCGAAAGGCTAGGTGATTGGAATAGTCCGAAGAGCTGTTGGGGGCGTGTGGCTTTGATTTGCAAATAGTTGACATCCCACGCAATGTTGGACGAGTGTCTAGGCGTCCACTTGAGCGGTGGGCCAGAAGATGCCGGCTCGAAAAGCATTGCTTAATAAGGCCCTTGATGCGGTGTGGTGGCCGCCCATCCCCGCTTGGACTTCGGCCAAGAGCTGCCTTTCTTCTTCCTCAGATATGCACCGCTGGAGTATCCCAGTGGTGCTTTTCTTGTATAACTTGCCCTCGTGGACTTTATAGGCTTTGGATCACCGAACTATGCATCTCACCTCTGTCTGATCGTCGGGGAGTTCTTGGCAGAGACGGTAGGGAAGGAAGGGCTCGGTCCATGGTACAATTACTGCCATGACCTCATGAGCCGAAGGCATTTCGTCCATTACGGAACCGTCGATGATTTGATCGTCTGGTTCATTTATAGGAGGGACAGTTTCCACCGTAATTCTCATCCTGCCATACTACCGACGGCTTGAAGAGCCATTCGAGGAAAGTGTTTTTTGGGATGGGGTCGCACTTGGCCCCCATACGGGCGAGTATGTCAGCGGCTTGATTGCTGTCTCTAGCGACATGGTGGAATTCTAGCCCCTCGAACCGTGCGGATATTTTAAGAACCGCGTTCCTGTATGCTGCCATCTTTGGGTTTTTAGCATCGAATTCGCCATTGATTTGGGAGATGGCAAGGTTAGAATCTCCCCGTACTTCAAGCCATTGTATGCCCATTGATGCTGCCATCCGAAGACCGTGCAAAAGTGCTTCGTATTCAGCTGTGTTATTCGAATTGGCATACATGATCTGCAGCACGTACCGGATGTCGGTGTCAAAACCGGCGGATCTCGGGTAGGGGGTCCCAAACTATGATGCTTGGATCGATGGTAACAGGAGACGAAGGGGACAAGGTTTTACCCAGGTTCGGGCCCTCCTATGGAGGTAATACCCTACGTCCTGCTTGATTATATTGATTGTGTAGAGATTACAAGGTTGATCTACCACGAGATCGTATGACTAAACCCTAGATGGTTCTGTTGGCCGATGACCTAAAACCCTCCGGCTTATATAGACGCCGGGGGTGCCTAGGGTTACACATGGTCGGTTACACGTCGAGGAGATAAAACATGCCTATTTTACTTTAAACGCGGAGCACACGCCCTGCTTCTAGAAACTTCCCTTCTGGAGTCCGGTCCTCCGAGCGATCCAGTGTCCGGCGAACGGCCCATACAATCCGGCCCATACTAGATAGGCCGGTCTCCCGAGGACCCCCTAATCCAGGACTCCCTCAGTAGCCCCCGAACTAGCCTCCAACGCCAAGGGTCCAAGCTCCAGCTGCTTCGAATGATCAGAGTCTTCGGCTTGCGAGGCGTGTTCCACCTTCCGGACAGTAATCGGCAGTATCTATAGTTTGGCTTCCATCAACGTGTAGCTTTTCCGATCATAGATCCTCAAACACCATGTGTAACCCGGCCCATAGGGCCGAACATTTTAAGGAGCCAATAAAGCTCTTCAACCTTTCCGACGAAAGGTCGCGGCCCATCACAACCGATGAGCCAGTCGTACAGACTTGTTTAGCGGCTCGAGGCCGTCTTCATCAGCACGATCCGTCAATGCTCGGATCGTGCACCGTTTTATACGGGACATGCTTAATCATGCGCGTGTAACGCCGCGCACGTCTCGGGAAGTGGAAAGATTCACGGCGTGGTGGAAGGAGGCTAAACAGCAACGGCCCTTGATATATAAAAAAGGGAGAAACCCTAAGGCTTATCCCCACTCCTCCTTTCGCATCTCCACCTCCCTAGACTCTCGAACTTCAACGAGCCCAGATCTAGGTTTCCATTCATTTCCCTCTGAGATCAGCCATGGCCAGCGGCAAGTGGGAGGCCTCCACGGTCTCAGACAAGGACATCCGGGAGCTCAAGGACGCCGGATACATCCGCGCCAATGTCTTCCACCGTGCCGCCGAGAAGGGTCAGGTGACTCCCACCCCCAAACAAGGAGAAAGGGTGGTTTTTGTCCCGCATTTCATCCGGGGATTAAGCTTCCCACTTCACCCCTTCGTGAGGGGTCTGATGTTCTTTTACGGGCTCGACTTCCACGACCTCCCACCGAACTCCTTCATGCACATATCAGCGTTTATCACCGTCTGCGAAGCTTTCCTGCGGGTGGAGCCACACTTCGGATTATGGCTTAAGACCTTCAACATCAAACCGAAGTGTGTTGCCGGCGCGCATGCGGATTGCGGCGGAGCAGTCATCGGCAAACTTCCACGCGCAGTGTGGCCATCTGGCACCTTAATTGACACCATTAGGACTTGGCAGAAGGAGTGGTTCTACATTACTGAGCCAAAGGAAGAAGAGGGCGGAACTGTTCCTGCTGAATGCGGAACTGTTCCTGCCGAATTCAGGTCCGGCCCCCCAACCAGATTGACCTCGTGGGTCCGAAAGGGCCTGGATTGGGGGTCGGCTACCGAAGTAGAGGACCTGCAGAGGAGCATCGCCTCCTTAGTTAGGAAAGGCGTTGGCCTGACCAATGTGGTCCAGGTTATGCTCCGGCGACATGTCCTTCCCTGCCAGCGCCGGAGTTCTCCTTTGTGGGATTATCGGATCGACGACAACCCTACAGTTCGTCAACTCTTCCGAACCACGCGGGAGAGATTATGGAAGGCGCTATTCAAGGCGCAGAAGGATTGGCCGGATGAGGAGGAAGACCTGGGCTTGAGCGCGGTCGAGCTCCCTCCCAAGGTATGTTATGATTTCAATAGATCGGTTTTTGTATTCCATAGGTTACCTAAGAATTGTCCGATCACTTCTGCAGGAATGGCTGAAAAAAGCCAAGGACTTCAAGAGTCCGGCTCCACAGCCCGAGGACCCAAGGTCCCCGCTGCTGTTGGAGATGCTCGTCGCGGCGCCCTACAAGGCGCCAGAGAAGAAGGAGAAGAAGAAGACAGGCCGGACTGGCCTGCGCACCAAGGACCAGCTAGAGGCTAGGTCCGAGGAAACCCACGCCTCCTCAAATCAAGAGGAGGAAGAAGAAGAAGAGCACGAGGCCGAGGGGGGAGGTGATTCCCCCCTCATAAGAAAGAGGGCGACGTCACCGGACGCCTCGGAGGATGAACTTCCTCCTGCCCAGAAGAAAGCACGTCGGTCCCAAGTGATTTCGTCCGACGATAGCCCGGCCTCGGACACTGAGTCCGAGGGGTTCAGGAGGGTTCCGCGAAGGACCCTCAGGGTTAAGCCCCCACCTCGAAGGTATAAATCCAAAGACCTTGCAAATGCCAAATTTCGTTAATATATTTAACATGCGAGCACCAATTGACTTGCAGCCCGCCCCGCGTCCTCCCCACCGATCAAAGCTCGGATGGGGAGACCCCGCCTGCCGATCTAGCGGAGAGCGGAAACGCGTTGCACCCTTCCCCTCCTGACGCCAATAAGGAGGGCGCGGAGGTGACCTCCCAACAGGCTCCCACAGAGCCGAACACTGGGGGCGGGAGCGATGCGATAATGGTCGAGGTTAATACCTCGGCCACCGAAGACCCGGGGGAGAAGACCCTCCCGGATACCGAGGAGACCGGTCAGGAAACTGTCCAGTCACCTCCACGACTGTCTCCGGAGCACATCATGTGTCCGGAGACACAGCTTCAGTCGCCGGCCAGGGATCGGGTTAACCGACCCCCACCTGCGGCTCCGACCACTGAGTGGCCGGCAATGGGGGAGGCTCTATCCAGCGCCATCCTCTCCGAGGAGCACCGAACCCTTATGGGTACGGTGCTGCAAAGCATTCAGTCCGTAGATACCGGACTGAAGACGGCCTTCAATGGCCTCTTAACGGGCTTCCAGGTAAATAATGTGATACTCCGTTTTTCGTAAATAATTTATATGTTTAAGCAATTGTTTATATACATAGCAGCCCCCGAGCCCTAGGTAAGTTCGAAAAACTTACCTGGGGGTCAAGATAGAAATCCTTATCCGAACTATATGTATGTTCAGATTGTTGATAAGTCGGAGGTCTGTGCACTCATGTAATATAAGGCCTTCGCATTTATTGCAGGCATCAGCGGCGCCCGATCACACCGCCGAAATAGAAGAGCTGAATCGAAAGCTGAAGAGCTCCGATGACGAGCTTAACGCTCTGAATCGAAGATTCGACGAGGCCCAAAGTAAGCGATGTAAAGTATATAAACTTCACCTTTTCCGTTCTATCAACACGGATGTTTAATATCAGCAATTCTTACACAGCCTCGGCGAAAGAGATGGAGAAGCTCAAGGCCGAGCTTGAGAAGGCAAAACAAGAGGCTGTCGTGGAAAAGGCGGCAGCCCAAGAGGCCGTAGCCGCACTATCTGCCTTGAGGGCTACCAGCGACAAGCACCAGGCTCGAGTGGAGGACATCCAACTGGAGCTGAAGGACGCCAGCAACAAGTGCGAGGCCCTGGAGCTTAAAGAAAAAGAGCGGGCTGCCGCACTATCCACCCTACAAAACGAACTTCGAAAGGAGCGGGTGGATAGGCGGTCCTTTGAAGAGGAGATCAGCCAGGCCCGGGCTATCCTGAGTGGTAAGCCGTGTTTACTGCAGTGTGTCTTCGGAGATGATAGGTTTAAAGCCCTTACCCAAGTGTGGCGTTCCGTAGGCGCCGGCTTGGACCTCCAGAAGAGCGCAGCTGACGCGAAGCAGTTCTATGCTTCGCGGGGAGAAGGAGATGAAGCCCGTGTTTTCTGGGCTCAATTCGAAGCCCCTGAGCGAACTCCTCTCCTGAATGAGCAGCTTAAACAGCTGTTCGAGCTCTACAAGGTGGCGGAACCGGCCATGAAGGATCTCTGTATCCGGCTATGGCCCGATGAGCCAGTTCCCGGGAGTTACTTCGGCCTGGCGCAGAAGTTGAGCAACGCCGCTGTTCGGATCGACGCATTAAGGAGGTCTTCTTGCATCGAGGGAGCAAGGATGACCCTTGCGAAGGCCAAGGTACACTGGCCTGGACTGGATCCGATGAAGGTCGCCACTGCTCCTCCGCCGCCTGGAAAAGAGTACAGGTGCCCCGAGCGGTACTTCTCCGTAGTAATGGAGGGTGCTCGGGCCATAGAGTCACAGTGTGTAAAAGACACTGTGTACGAATAAACGGTTTATGTAATATGTCCGAAGACTTGTTAGAACTCGTGTTTATGTATATAAGCTTAGCATGGGTTATCATGTCTTATGTGTTTTGCATCCTTTATAACTTCTTTGTGGCCGGTTAAAACTAAAGGCTGCGAGTCGTCGGCTTCAGCCCCCAGGTAGATACTACGTGGGGTGTCACTTCCAAAACGCACTATAACCCTTAGCCGAGCTATCGGTACCCGAAGGCGGTAGTGTGGGGTAGACTAGGAAATCGGACCAGTATGCTTTATTACCTTCACTTAGCCGTAGAAGCGCGAGAAAGGAGTGCGGGAGGCTGATAAACAGCCCCCATGAGTTTGTGATGTTCGAACGAACCGTGGCCGAAGCCTATATCACATGGTTCGGACTAGTACCGAACCCCTCGTATTACACGGAGTAACCTCTGACGAGATTAAGTTAAGCTCGGAATCGCAGACCGGTTCTCGCATACCATGACAGTCAGTTTTCGGCTTTCTCCACTGAGGTGCTTGACCGGACTAGCCAGAAGCACAATCGCAGTGGTGCTCCCTTTGCCCTTTTAGCCGAACGAGCGGAACATAAAGGGGCAATCACAGGAACCGGGCAACCCAACATTTGACCCAAGACACAGTTCGGAACCAATGCATATAAAGCGGAAATCCAAGACGCCGAATACAAAATCAATTGTGCACAGGACGATTTTAAGGGCAAGCCCCCGGTCTATTAGCCGGTTGCTTCGCAAGAGTATACCGAAACAGGCTGGCAAGAAAAGAGGGAGCAAAAATAGAGAATATGCTTGAAAAACGCCAAACGATCATGCATAAGATATCTATATTGGGCTAAACCACTCTTTTCATTCAAACTGCTGATGCTACTGTTTACAGGTATAGAAGATAAAATATAAATCTTACAGGAGTGTGCTGCGCTAAGGGTCTTCGATTAGTGGCCTGACGTCCGCGATTTGCCGTGCAGCGTATCCTCTCCTGCGGCCACCATGACGGTGTATACCTTGATAGGTGTGCTGTTCGGCGAACGGACTATGGTAGAAGAGTCTTGAGAAGTCGCCGAGATGTAAACAAGCTTGACGCTTTAGTGGGTACTTAACGGTACCTGCCATGAGTCCGAAGACATGCTTAAGGGTGATAGTTTGGTCCAGCCGAAAACTTACCCTATGTCAGTGTTTCCCCACCGCTGCCCATGGAATTGTAAGCGCAAAATTATGCACCCTTGGCACGTATTGTGCGGGAAACAGGGGCCTGTGGTGGGGGGCAAATCCCTATTTATAGGGAGGGGAAGCTTCTGGAATATCGGTTTGAGACCGAGCTCGCTTCCCTGTCTTGGATGCCTTGACGGCGGATGCAGGCGTCTGCCGATCATCGGTGTAATGGAATTCGGCCGCCAGGGCCAACGCGTGCTCCTCAGTTCGGAGTGACCGCTCTGTATTGCCGTTAACAGTTATGACCCCGCGGGGGCCCGGTATTTTGAGCTTGAGGTATGCATAGTGCGGGACGGCGTTAAAGCGGGCGAACGCTGTGCGGCCGAGCAGGGCGTGATAGCCGCTGCGGAATGGTACTATGTCGAAGATCAAGTCCTCACTTCGGAAGTTGTCGGGCGAGCCGAACACAACCTCCAGGCTGATAGAGCCTATACACCGGGCTTCAACGCCTGGGATCACTCCTTTAAAGGTAGTGTTACTGGGTTTGATCCTTGACGGATCTATGCCCATCTTTTTCACCGTATCTGAATAGATCAGATTGAGGCTACTGCCACCATCCATGAGAACTTTGGTTAGGTGGTACCCATCTATGATTGGGTCGAGGACAAGTGCGGCCGAACCCCCGTGACGGATACTGGTCGGGTGGTCACGTCGATCGAAGGTGATCGGATGTGCCGACCAGGGGTTGTACTTCGGGGCTACGGGCTCGACGGCGTAGACATCCCGAAGGGCGCGTTTCCTTTCCTTTTTGGGTATATGAGTGGCGTAAATCATGTTTACTGTCTTCACCTCTGAGGGGAATTTCTTTTGACCGCCACAGATCGGACCCCGAGGTTCATCCTCGTCCTCGCTGCGTGGGCTCTTGCCTTGGTCCTCGGTAGCGAGCTTGCCGGCCTGTTTGAAAACCCAACAGTTACGGTTGGTGTGATTGGCGGGCTTCTCCTGAGTGCCATGTATCTGGCAAGGTCTCTCCAGAATCTTGTCCACCGGGGTGGGTCCGTCTTGTTTGGCTTTAGGAGGCTTCTTCCGCTGCCCAGAACGGTTATTGCGGAATCCGGCATTGACAGCCGTATCATCGGCATCACTGTTATTATGCCGGCGCTTGTTTTTGTTGCGCTTTGGTTTCCCGTTTCCATCCCGTAATTCAGAGGTTCCGGGTTCATCGGGGTTGTGGCTGCGTCTAGCCAGCCAATTATCCTCGCCCGCGCAAAAGCGGGTCATGAGTGATGTGAGGGCGGACATTGTCCTGGGCTTGTCTTGGCCGAGCTGTCGAGCTAGCCATTCGTCCCGGATATTATGCCTAAAAGAGGCTATAGCTTCGGCGTCGGGGCAGTCGACGATCTGGTTTTTCTTAGTCAGGAAACGATTCCAGAATAGTCTCCCAGACTCTCCAGGTTTCTGAACGACGTTACTTAGGTCGGAGGAGTCCGGTGGCCGGACATAAGTGCCCTGGAAATTAGATCGGAATGCCTCTTCTAGATCCTCCCAACATCCAATGGAGTTTTCGGGGAGGCTATTTAGCCAGTGCCGAGCTGGCCCCTTGAGCTTCAGGGGCAGGTATTTGATGGCATGGAGGTCGTCTCCTCGTGCCATGTGGATATGGAGGAGGAAATCCTCGATCCATACGGTTGGGTCAGTTGTCCCATCGTATTGCTCTATGTTAACGGGTTTGAACCCTTCGGGGAACTGGTGCCGCATTACCTCATCTGTAAAGCACAGTGGGTGTGCGGCGCCTCTAACCCGAGCTATAGCGTGCCGGTGATCGGCAGTTGCCCTAGCTCGGCTTTGTTCCCGATTTTCATTGTGGTCGAACCGAGATCGGTAACCTTCCCGTCTGTCGGGTGAGTATCTTCTGGGGCCGTAGATGGATCGTGCACGGCCTGCTCTATAGTTCAGGTCGTGACGCAGGTCGAACCTGTCATCGGGCTCTAGTGGCCCCTTTCCATGTCTACGGGGTATCGTTGGCCTATAGCCGGTATCGTTAGCCGTCCGATCTCGTCCTCGAGGAGGGCGATCTGGCCTGTCGTATGGAGTGTGTTCGGGAGACGGCGTGCTAGTTAGCTCGTCCTCGAACTGTGGCAGCAGCCGTCGGCGCGGGTAGCTCTTCGGCTGGTCCGATAGACCGGCGCCGGACTCTTCCTCCGCTGAAAGGACTCGTGTCCATCTGTGATTGAGGTCGTCTTGTTCGGCTTTGAGCTGTCGCTCCTTTGCTCTCAGGCTGCGAGCTGTGGATATCAGTTGTTGTCTGAACCGTTCCTGATCTGCAGGATCGTTGGGGATGTCCAAGTCATCGGCATCTGCATTATCCTCCCCCTCGATAGAGCGGAGGTAGTCATCGGCCAAAGGATCATCATGATCGGGGGTGCTGTGGTCTTCGGGATCCTCCTGACCCTCCAACGGGTTATCGAGGAGTTCGGGGCGGCCGATGTCCTCTGGAGTGGCATCGTTCCCCGTGCCCTCAATAGACTTGCGCCCCTTTTTCCCTTTGGACCGCTTATGCGGTTTTCGGCGCTTTGACGGCGCTTCATCCGATTGATCGCCATTATTTTTCGGAGTGTCCACCATGTACACATCGTATGTGGAGGTGGCCGTCCACTGTCCGGTCTTGGCAGGGGTGAGGGAATGGTCGTCCTCATCCATGTGTCCTGCTTCCTCGGAAGCGTAGTCTAGCATGTCGGTTAAATCCTCTACAGTGGCTATCAAGTGGGTGGTGGGTGGGAGGAAAAATCCGTCCCGACCCGTCTGAAGACCGATCTGAGAACAGATCGGAGTTGGGTCGTCGCTGATCTTCATCGACGAGATCCGATCTAGAGCTTCGTCGAGTATCGAGAGCTCGGTCGGACCGGTCTGCGCAGAGCTTCCGGAGTCAACCTCCGATGCGTCCGCGCAGGGAGTGTGTTCGGCAAGAACGGGTGTTCGGCTGTCAGGCACTATGACCTGATCCAAACTTAAGAGCGGGCCTCCGCCGGGGCCGATCCCACAGGCGGAGCCAGAAGATGAGTCCGAGGTTAAAGCCTCAGGATCCTCGGGCATGACAGGCGAGACTGCAAGCCCGGTTAGCGATAGATCGCCACGGGAGTCTACGGAGAATTCCAGGTTCCCGAATCTGATTTCCTGGTCAGGGGCGAAACTTTCGACGCG
Organism: Elymus sibiricus; assembly: GCA_039707655.1. NCBI lineage: Eukaryota > Viridiplantae > Streptophyta > Magnoliopsida > Poales > Poaceae > Elymus > Elymus sibiricus. The sequence goes on from CM077667.1 coordinate 25,679,575, forward strand.
GCCAAGGTGGCCGGTCGGGTCGGCGTGCAACACTATGCTGCCGAAGGCGAAGATCTGTCCAGGGACGAAAGTCCCTGTGTTGCGGACCTCTTCGTTGACGACTAGGAGAGCCATCGATTCCTTCCTGCGATCACGGCGGAACTCTCAATGAAAGCACCAATGTCGGTGTCAAAACCGGCGGATCTCGGGTAGGGGGTCCCAAACTATGATGCTTGGATCGATGGTAACAGGAGATGAAGGGGACAAGGTTTTACCCAGGTTCGGGCCCTCCTATGGAGGTAATACCCTACGTCCTGCTTGATTATATTGATTGTGTAGAGATTACAAGGTTGATCTACCACGAGATCGTATGACTAAACCCTAGATGGTTCTGTTGGCCGATGACCTAAAACCCTCCGGCTTATATAGACGCCGGGGGTGCCTAGGGTTACACATGGTCGGTTACACGTCGAGGAGATAAAACATGCCTATTTTACTTTAAACGCGGAGCACACGCCCTGCTTCTAGAAACTTCCCTTCTGGAGTCCGGTCCTCCGAGCGATCCAGTGTCCGGCGAACGGCCCATACAATCCGGCCCATACTAGATAGGCCGGTCTCCCGAGGACCCCCTAATCCAGGACTCCCTCACCGGACATTGTCTCCTGTAGGAGATTTGAGGATAACTCCGGCCCCCAGACCGGCCAGTGTCTTGGATCCGTCGAAGTACATAGTCCAGTGGGAGTATGTACTATATTCTCTGGGGAGCTCAGCCTCTATCCATTCGGCAAGGAAATCAGCCAACACCTGAGACTTAATAGCTCGTCGCGGCTTATAGGCGATTTCAAAAGGAAGGAGTTCAGGAAGGAGTTCGATGGCCCATTTGGCTATGTGGCCGGTGGCGTCCCTGTTATTGATTATATCGTTCAGGGGTACTTCGGATGCCACCGTAACCTAACATTCTTCAAAGTAGTGCCTGAACTTCTGCGATGCCATGAACACTGTATAGGCTATCTTCTGGTATTGCAGAAATCTGGACTTGCATGGCGTGATTACTTCTGACACGTAGTAGACTGGCTTCTGTACCCGGAATTTATGGCCCTCATCCTGTCGTTCGACGACGAGCACCACGCTAACCACTTGATTGGTAGCCGATATGTATAGTAACATCGGTTCACTGGCGCCTGGTGCCGTGAGTATGGGGTTGCTTGCTAGCAGTGTTTTAATGTCCTCTAACGCAGCCGCTGCTTCATCGGTCCATTCGAGGTTTTTGGTCCGTTTCAGCAGCTTATAGAGCGGTAAAGCCTTTTCGCCAAGGCGTGAGATAAAGCGGCTTAAGGCCGCAACACAGCCCGCCAGCCTTTGGACATGCTTTAGATCTGTAGGAATCGCGAGTTGAGATAGGGCTCGGATCTTAGCAGGGTTCGCTTCTATTCCTCTATGGGAAACAATGAATCCAAGTTGTTTACCAGCGGGAACTCCGAAGACACATTTCTCCGGATTGAGCCGTATGTCATATTCACGTAGGCTAGCAAAAGTTTGCCTTAGGTCGTCTATCAGCTGGCTAACGTGTTTGGTTTTAATGACCACGTCGTCCACATATGCCTCGACTGTTTTACCGACTTGTGTTGCGAGACATGTCTGGATCATATGTTGGTATGTAGCACCTGCGTTTTTTAGCCCGAAGGCCATTGTGTTAAAGCAGAATGGCCCATAGGGGGTGATGAATGCGGTTGCATCTTGAATGGATTCCTTCATTTTGATCTGATGGTATCCGGAATAAGCGCCGAGGAAGCACAATGATTCGTGCCCGGCTGTGGCGTCAATAATCTGGTCTATGCATGGTAAGGGGAAAGGGTCCTTGGGGCAGGCTTTATTAAGGTCTTTAATGTCGACACACAGCCGCCAGGATTTATCTTTCTTTGGTACCATCACCAGGTTTGCCAACCACCCGGGGTGTTTGATTTCTCATATGAATTCGGCCTCCAATAGTTTTGCTAGTTCTTCGCCCATAGCTTGTCGCTTAGGTTCGGAAAATCAGCGTAAAGCCTGTTTGACGGGCTTGAAACCCGTGATTATGTTCAGGCTGTGTTCTGCCAGTCGTCATGGGATTCCTGGCATATCTGAAGGATGCCAGGCAAAGATGTCCCAATTTTTACATAAAAATGCTCGCAGGGCTTCGTCCACCACGGGGTCTAGCTGAGCTCCGATGGACGCTGTTTTATTGGGGTCCGTTGGATGTACCTAAAATTTGACGATTTCTTCTGCAGGTTTAAAGGACATGGGTTTGGGCCTTTTGATAAGGATCACATCATCCTTGTCCACTGTTGACCGGAGTGTGGTCAATTCCTCTGCAGCAAAGGTCTCGGCTAGTGCCTCAAGGGCGAGCGCTGCTGTTCTATTTTCGGCTCGAGGGGCTCTATTCGGGTCACTTGTGATTGTGATCACCCCGTTTGGGCCTGGCATCTTGAGCTTCATATACCCATAATGTGGTATAGCTTGAAATTTTGTGAAGGCATCACGCCCCAGCAGAGCGTGGTAACCACGTCGAGGGTGATGTGTCCGGAACAACGTGCTTTTTTCCCAGGGATGATCCCTCGAAAGGTTGTGCTGTTATGTTCGATGCGGGATCGGTCGAACTGCATTTTTTCCAAGGTATCCTCGTAAATGAGGTTTAAACCACTACGGCCGTCCATTAGAACCTTTTGTAACCTGAAACCATCGACGATGGGGTTTAGGACCAGTGCGGCCTGTGTTAGGCCGGGGCGGGTGATTGGTTGGTCAGCTTCTCCGAAGGTGATAGGCATGTCTGCCCATGAATTTGTTGCTGCCACATGATAGACTTGTTTGAGTTCCGGAAGAGCTCTTTTCCTCTTATTCCTGGAGGGAAACGTCTCGTAGATCGTCAGGATCTCAGTGTTGTATTCTGGTGGCACCGTTGAACGTCTGCTTGGAGGTAAGGCCTCGAGGATGGTCTCTCCAATTTTTGCGACCTGTCTGATGACCCAACAAGCTCTAAGGCTATGTGTCAGGCTTGTGTTCAGTAATACAGAGTGTATAGGGCATGGCTTGTCCAATAGTCCGTCAAGGACAGTCCTAACTCCCGTAGGGGGTCTATTCCTTTTTTCGGCAGGTTCGTTTTCGGCCAGCCGCTTCGGAGGTCTTCGCTTTTTCCGAGTTCCTTTAGGGTGTTCGGCGAAGACCGGTTCCAAAAACAAATGTTCGGCTTGCCAGGTGCTTTCCATGGCACAATATTTTTATACTAGGTCCGATAGCTCGGTGAAGTTATGAATGTTTCGACGGGCTAGAGCATTGATGATCCCTTCATCATGACAGTTGCGCCTGAAGGTTTCTATTATCTCCTGGCCACTAAAGCCTGGTACTCTATCTTTAATAAGGTGGAGTCTAGCCCAAAAGTGACGGACTGATTCCCCTGGCAGCTGTTTAACTTCCCATAAGTCCGATGACTTAGACTCTCCTGCCATGCTTGAGTGCTCGACTTGGGTGGTGGGCGGGAAAAAACTTGGTTTCTTGCCAGGATGTGAGTTTGGGATCACGGTGTTTGCTTCCCGTGCCGTCGCGAGGTGCAGCGGGGGGGGGGGTCGGAGTCCATATTAGCAATAGGACCTTTCTACGTGGGTTCTAGGTTGCGCATTAGATCGGAGACCAATCCTGAACTATTTCCGGTGTGAATTCCGGAATCTGGGTTATACGAGAGATCTTGACGATCGGAAATCGGGATGTAAACTATTTTTAATTCCAGTTGTTGAGAGGATGAGCCTCAAGCCGGACACTCGACGGTGGCGACTAAGTGAGTGATCGATGGGGTATGAATCTCCCTATCATTGGGTTTAAGCCCGATCAAGTCATAGACCGAGGTTTGGCCATCGGTCATGCCCATGGATTGAATCCGACCAAGTAACTCGTTTAAAGACGAGACGTCAGCGGGGTCCATGTCGCTAGATCGCATGGGGTTGATCCACAGCGCCGTGGTTCCGGGGTCGCCTGATGATGTCCCCGGATTATAGTTGGCCGTGGCATGTCCGGGCATATCGACTTGGTTGGGCGTTCTAGACAGCCCAGGGGTAGAGGCCACCCCAGCGACGAGGCCTCCGGGCTCCTCCATGGGAGCTGAGGGCTTTGTTAAAATGAATACTCCCCGGGAATAAGCGACAAACTCAAGGTTCCCGAATCTGATTTCCTGATCGGGGATGAAGCTTCCGACCTGGCCAGTACAGAAAACATTTATTGAAAAATCGCCCCTTCAGTCAGACCAGTACAGAAAACCCTTCTTACTGGTAGACAATTCCTTGATACAGATATCCAGTGGTACTTAATATTATACAGGGTTGAGTTGAGGTGCTCAACAATTTGTTACAAGCACGCCAATATTATACATAAAGGCGGATATGACACAATGGATATGGTGGCATACTACTGACTCGAAAACAAAGGTGGTGGTGGATATGTCACATTGAAGTGGGTGACATGACTCCAATATCTTACACTCATCAAGCGTCGGAGTGAGGCTCGATGATTTATTTGGGTAGCGGAAGCGTATATAATATAGTGACCAACTCCAGGATCGCAAGGGACTGACTGGAACTCCTCTAGGCGTTAGACTCGCTATCAAACTCTTCATCCATAAGATCGCCTTCGTCAACATCTGGCCAAATCAACAAGCCAGGTGAGTACTTTGAATGTACTCGCAAGACAGTTTGGACATAAGATATAACAAATGCAAACATGATGCACACGAGTAGAAAAGTAATACACGCAAGGCATTATATCTGCATAGCAAACATGAACGAAAAGGAAGTCGGGCGGTAGTCCTCCCGAAATCCCAATAAAATAGAAGAAGGCCGATCGGGTGTCTGAAGCGACGCTTCGAAAGCTGAAAATATATATAGCATGCCGCAGTCGGGCGTCAGAGTGACACCACATAAAGGGCTTATACTGAAAAGTAAATAACAGTACATGCCATAGTCGGACGTCTGATCAACATCACATAAAGGGCTTATATCAAAAGTAAATGACAAGATTGCCACAGTCGGACGTCTGAGCAACATCACATAAAGGGCTTATATCAAAAGTAAATAACAAGAATGCCACAGTCGGATGTCTGAGCGACATCACATAAAGGGCTTATATCAAAAGTAAATAACAAGAATGCCACAGTCGGACGTCTGAGCGACATCACATAAAGGGCTTATATCCAAAGTAAATGACAAGAATGCCACAGTCGGACGTCTGAGCGACATCACAAAAAGGGCTTATATCAAAAGTCAATGACAATAATGCCACAGTCGGACGTCTGAGCGACATCACATAAAGGGCTTATATAAAAAGTAAATAACAAGTTAGTCCATCCACAGGAATAATATTCAGCCAAGTTCATTATTGTCATTTAACATATTAGTTCTCCAGAGACTGACACTGAGACCGACACTTGACCTGACAACCAATGTCCTTGACCGTGGACACGGCTACTCGAATAGTTTTGACTCTGCAGAGGTTGTACTCTTTACCCACAGCCAACGGATTTCAGTAGTCACAAAGGACTAGTTCCGTCTACGGCATTTTAGAAGAAAACACACCTAACCAGTACACACCCATTTCACATCCCGAAGCCAGGTATCACCCTAGGCAACGTTCAAGAAAAACTTTGAGACGGGGTGGCCACTACCTCGAATAGCATGGGATCAAATTTATATCGCGCGCTCTAAGGGGTGCCCCCCTCTCGGTCCCAACCGGAAACACCCATGCCCCCAGACCGGATGATGGGCTTTAATCCAGGGCCTTGGAACCCTCATCCCGGCCCCTCTATTTGGTGTGTACACGGAAAGATGTTTGCAACTTACTAAACCGTATTCCTTTCAAAAAGCATGTGGCAGCACGAAAAAAAGGTGAACGGGTACAAGACTCGATCTATGTCAATACTAGAGTTAAACAGTTTCTTAGGTAATACCGGCATGCTCCAACAATACCAGCATACAACCTATCATGTCACAACATGACTAGGTTGTCCAATAGTTTTTGATCACATCAAGTTTATAGCTCACTTGCAACTTAACATGCATGAAATATAACATTCCTCATATGCTTAAATAACATGTCAAGAGAACAACCACTCAAGCAAACATGAAAAACACTCATCATATCAAAGGTTCAAACATGCTTGCTTGGTTCGGAGTAGTCAGAGTCTAGCTCGGCGAAGTTGACGGCACCGTCACCTCCCTCGGTATCTACGTCACATAAAATATCGAATTCTAACGTAAATACCATGTGCGCACAAACATTGTTCCAAACAATTTTTAAATAAATATGATACAAAACTAGATTGAAAAATAAAGGTGACAGAAGAAGAATCAACTCAAAACCATTTTTAGTTTAAAAGTTATATAGAAATCAATCCCAGGGACTAATCTGTGATGAAACAGAAACTATCCAGGGGGTAGTTTGTTAAAACAGAAAGCGATTCGGTCCAAAATACGCCAGCCTGCAAAGGAAACGCACTTTGCCCGAAGGCACTATCTCAGAAAACGGTTCGGGTATAGAAAGAGAGGCTGACGAGGGGGTCCCACTCGTCCGGTTTAAAAAGAAAAACAGAGCTCGCCGGCGCCAGAGACTTGCGGTGTTCACCGGCGATGAACCACTGCGAGACAGGGAGGGAGGGGAGTACCAGTGTGCTCAGGTGGTCCTTCCGCGTCGGTGGGTGGTGGAAGGAGGAGTCGGAGAGCACCACGGCGACGGCCCCTTCCTCTCCGGCGGACGGCAGCTTCGGGCGATGATGGATCTCACCGGAGGAGGCTGCCAACACCAAATTGACGCTCGGGTTAGATGAGGTGGTGGACCAGAAGGGTGCTGACCAAAGATGAGCTGGGGAGAAGCTTTGAGCGGAGGGAATTTTGCTAGCTACCGAAGCGGGTTGAGGCGGCCGGAGCTGGGGAAGAAGACCCTCCCGAGGCCTTCTGAAGAGCTAGGCGAGGTTCTGAGGAGAGGTGGAGAAGCTCTGGGTCGATGAGAGGCACGGGGCCTCTATTTATAGCCGTCCCGAGTCGGTTGCCGAGAACGGGATAACTCCGGCGAGCGATTACGGTGAGGTGGTGATCGGACGGAGGGAACAAGCGACGGGGCAGCTTCGGATTGGTCTGCCGGCTCCATTTTTGTCTTAAGTTGGGGCTAGCTTGGGCGGCACTCCACGGCTTGACGGAACGGAGCTCACGGGCACGTCGGCGGCAGAGGGCGTGCTCTGTGCATCGCAGGCCACGCCGACGGTTCTGCGGGGTGCTCAGCGAAGAGGATGGCCACGCGGAGGCTTCGGGTGGTGCGGGCGGTGCTGAACGGCGTTGCTCCTTGCTGAGCTCTCTGGCGCCCGCAGTGGCCATTGCTGCCGTCGCTCACGGGGATGCTGAGCCCGTGCGAGCTCACCGGCGACCAGGGGAAGATGCCAACCGACCGTGCGGCTCTGGATAAGAAGGACGAACAGGGGAGCAAGACGCCACAGCAGTTACTGGCGAGATTGACGCTGGCACTGACGGACAGAGTACTGACTTTGAAGAAATCGACACTGAACTCTCTGAACCTGATAGGAACAGTGCTCACCACCTGCTTGATCTAATGTTTGACCCACGTGGAAAATTTTCCTCGAGTTGAGACTTGGAGGGGAGGTCTCTTGATGCATCCAGAGACTCCATGAATTTACTCAGAATTTTTGGAAAAGAAAAATAATGAATTTCACCAAAATTAGCAAATCTGGTCCAAATTTGCAGTAACCAAATTTTGAAAATTTTGAATTATGGACCAGAAGCTTTTGATGGAACTAGGTTTAGGGTAGTAAGGACTAGCCATAGGAATTTATTTGGAACCAATACTCAAAGGAATCTGGCAGTTCCTTTGTAAATCACAAAGGTCCAAATAAATGACAGAAAATTGTTTTGAGGAAAAAAATTAGGATAAAAATCTGAAATAGGTTAAAACTTGCTGGTATAAGATGCAAGACTTGACTTCAAGGTAGGGGAAAGGGTTTGGGAAAAGAAAGTTGCATGCAGGTCATGGCAAGAGAATATCATAAGGATTTTTAGAATAGGGAGAAGGTTAATAACAAGTCCATAGAAATTCTTTTAATAAAAGAAAAGCCAAATACCACAATGGTACTAATGTTGAAACAACACTTGTTGAAAAACTTCTCAAGACCAGAACCAAATCTTGGGGAATGCTTCATGAAAGATTTGTCATCAAAAGATTTGAGAGGAGATCCTTTTAGAAAAAATTCAAGTAACCTCCTCAAAAACCAATTAAAGAATTTGATAAAAACCAAATTAAAATTTTGGGGTGTTACAACACCTACCCCCTTAGGAAAATATCGTCCCCGAGATTTCAGCTGATCCTCAAATAGGTGTGGGTGCTCTGCCCGAAGAAAATCCTCTCTTTCCCATGTTGCCTCATCCTCGGTGTGATTGCTCCACTGAACTTTGAAAATTTTGATTGTCTTCTGTCGGGTCCTTCTTTCTGACTCTTCCAATATTTTGATTGGACGCTCCTTGTATGTAAGGTTGGGTTGAACATCAATGTCTTCATGAGATACATGCTTCTCTGGGTTGCTCACACATTTCCTCAATTGTGAGATATGGAACACGTCATGTACGTCGGATAGTTCTTTAGGTAGGTCTAGCTGGTAGGCCACTGTGCCTCTTCGTGCTACTACACAGAAGGGTCCAATAAATCATGGTGCTAGCTTTCCCTTTACTTTGAATCTTTGCAGGCCCCTCATTGGGGATACTCGTAGGTATACATATTCACCGGGTTCAAAACTGACTTCACGATGCCTTTGATCATAATAACTCTTTTGTCGGCTCTGGGCTGTCTTGAGTCGTTCCCTGATTAATTTGACTTTTTTCTCAGCTTCCTTGAGCATGTCTGGGCCGAAGATACGGCTGTCTCCGGTCTCTGACCAATTAAGGGGAGTACGGCATCTCCGCCCATACAAGGCTTCAAAAGGTGCCATTTGTAGACTAGCTTGATAACTGTTGTTGTACGCGAACTCGGCGTATGGTAAGCTTTCTTCCCAACTGGTTCCATAGGTGAGAACACATGCTCTTAGCATGTCCTCTAAAATTTGATTCACTCGCTCAGTCTGTCCTCCAGTCTGTGGGTGGTAGGCTGTGCTGAATACTAGCTGAGTTCCCAGAGCTTGTTGTAGGTGATCCCAAAATCTTGAGACGAATTGAGTGCCTCTGTCGGAGATTATGGTCTTTGGAACTCCATGTAGACAAATAATACGTGCAAGGTAAAGCCTGGTGAGCTTCTGATTGGTGTGGGTTGTCTTTACTGGAATAAAATGTGCCACCTTGGTTAGCCTGTCGGTGATGACCCATATGGCATCATTTCAATGTCGTCACCGAGGTAGTCCGACAATAAAATCCATTCCAATTTCGTCCCACTTCCATACAGGTATCCTGTTTGGCTGTAATAGTCCTGCTGGTTTTTGGTGCTCGACTTTAATTCGTTGACATGAATCACACCATGCAATAAACGTGGCTATATCTCTCTTCATACCGTGCCACCAATTTTTTTCCTGAATGTCTTTTTACATTTTAGTTCCTCCTGGGTGGATTGAATATGGAGCAGTGTGAGCTTCGGTTAAAATTTGCTTCTTGAGGTCCTCTATATTTGGTACACATAGCCTGCCTCCGTACCATAATATTCCCTTGTCATCCACGACAAATTCTGAGGCCTTGCCCATACTTACTTTTATTTTTATGCCTTCGATGCTAGGATGTCCGTGCTGAGCTTCTTTGATTTGCTCCATCAAGGCGGGCTGAACTTCTAAATTTGCCACAGTACCTTCGGTGACTAAAACCATGTTGAGCTTGGCAAACTCTCGCTGAAACACAGGTCTCAGATTTTGCAGACTGCCATTGCTTGAGTTTGGGTTTCGGCTGAGAGCATCTGCTACGACATTCGCCTTGCCTGGATGGTAGTGAATACCAACATCATAGTCCTTCACTAATTCCAACCAGTGTCGTTGTCGTAAATTGAGTTCTGGCTGCGTGAAAATATATTTGAGACTTTTATGGTCCGTATATATTTCGCAACGATTCCCAAGAAAAAAGTGCCTCCATTCTTTGAGTGCATGAATAACTGCTGCTAACTCCAAATCATGGGTGGGATAGTTTTCTTCATGCCGACGTAGTTGCCTGGAAGCATAGGCGACTACTTTGCCTTCTTGCATTAATACGCATCCGAGACCTTTCCTGGATGCGTCGCAATATACTTCAAAAATTTTGTGTATGTCCGGCACGATTAATACTGGGGCTGTGGTTAATCTCTTCTTCAACTCTTAAAAACTTTTCTCACATGCCTCAGTCCACACAAATTTCTTATCTTTCTGTGACGCCCCCATTCTCGTCCGTACGCTAATCAATCACGCAATACGTACGGCCAAGATTAGGGACGCACTGATTAGTACCACAACACGACAAAAGACACAAATAAAGGTCATACAGCTTAATATTACAAGCCAAGGGCCTCAAGGGCTCGAATATAAAACTCCGACAAGCACGAGTCAGCGAAAGCAAGCATATCTGAGTACAGACATAAGTTAGACAAGTTTTGCCTTAAGAAGGCTAGCACAAACATAAGCAAATGGATCGAAAGAGGCGAGGCCTCCTGCCTGGGAACCTCCTAACTACTCCAGAGTGTCGGCAGTCTCCACGTAGAAGAAAGCTCCATCGGCGGTGTAGTAGCCGTCTCCAGCGAACTCCATCTCCTGGGCTCCATCGACTGAACGCAGCAACGTATCGAAGGGGAAAAAGGGGAGCAAAGCAGCAGCGAGTACTCATCCAAAGTACTCGCAAGACTGACATCAGATCTATGCTAAATATGCATCATTATCAATAAAGGGGGGGGGGGGTATCTGGGCTGACTGCAGAAAGCAAGAATAGGGAGAAGGACTAGTCCTATCGAAGACTAGCATCTTCAACATCTTGCAGCATGAGAAGAGAGTAGACCTGCATCTCATATATAGTCATATTGTTGTAGCAATTTTAATTAAGTAAACACGCCCAGAGATCCTTCCTCGACTCCCTGTGAGGAAGCAATCTCGGAGCCACAATTCATTTAAATTTAATTTATGATTATAGTTGTAGTAGGCCAAAGTACAACTCCAAATCGTCCTGTTACCGTGGACACGGCTATTCGAATTGTTTGTTCTTCCCTGCAGGGGTGCACCTCATTTCCAACATGCCTGGTCACCTCCGGCCGGACACACTTTCCGGGGTAATGCCCGGCCTCGGGATACAGCACGTCGTCGCCCCACCTAGACTCAACGAAGAGGCCAGCCCGCCGGTCTAAATCCTATGCGCTCAGGGGTCATGGGCCCAATCACCCTTTGCACACCTGCACGGTGCGAGGGCGGCCGAAAGCAGATCTAGTACACTCCAGTCCAAGAGCTGTACGTTCCAGCCCAATTCGGCGCGTGCCGCTCCGATGCTGAGGTCCGAAGAGCTTCGGCTGATACAACGACGCTGAGTGCCCATAACTTTCCCACGTGAAAGTTTAGTGCATTAAAGGTCGTATCAACCAACTCAGATTAAATACTCAGCCCATTAGCAATTTATTAGTTGTGCGGGGCAAGCTCGAACCATGAAGTGCAGTCCGTCGCCCCGCCAATAACACTCGGGTGCCTTACCGACGCACCCCACCAAGTCTCCGGATGCCTTGCGGCGCATCCCACCAAATCTCACACGGGTACCCTTGGGGCTGACCCGTCTCAGGACTGTCGGGAACTCAGGTCCACCTCAACCAGGGTGGTACCGCCTGTCCCTTCAGTCCCGTCATGTTAGCACAGTGCTAAGTCAATAGTAACTGTGTGGTTATACGCCAAGTGGAAATCCGAGGAATCACCCTCGATGGATCCCACTCGAGGTATGAGTAAGGCAAGAGTCTCTATCGATAAATGGGAAGGAGGAATCACCCTCGATACCCACGATCGATTAGATACGCTACAGAATTGACATCCGGCGTGATAAGTGAGGTATCACCCTCGGCACTCGATGGTAGCTCTGCAGTGCCATACTAAAGGGGTGTGCGGTGATGTGAGGGGTCTGGCTCGTCGGTCAGTTGACCGAGTCTTCGGGTCTTCGAGTCGTCGAGTCGTCGATGATCAAGCAGGGGCAACTGGGACTCAGGGGTCACTGGGGATTCACGGATCCACCTATACTAAGCAGTTGGTATGATTACAGTGATAGTAACAGTTCATCAAAATCAGGCTATGCATCAAAATAGGAGCTATCTAATACAGTAGCAAAATCTAATGCAAGCATAAGAGGGAGAGAGATGGGTGATATCGGAATGCACAAGGGGGTTTGCTTGCCTTGCTGCTCTGCGGCAAAAGGACTGATCGGCAAAGCGTAGTCGTACTCGGCAGCACCGTCGGTCTCAGGGTCTACCGGAGAGAAGAGGGGGAAGAAACAATAAATATAAAGCAGACAATGTAACACAAAGCATAGCATGGCAATACGCAGTGCCGGGTGTTTTCTAACGCAGTGCTACACGATACCGAGAAAAGGGAAACCCATCTGGGAAAGTATTCCCAGTTCCGGATATTTGTCAGACGGATGGCCGGAGGGGGAATGAAATAATAATTACACGGCAGTGATGCCACAGGGGTGCATGACATGTCTAAATGCAGTGCTAGGGTGATATACTGCCTATCTAAGTGTTCTAGTTAATTTAGGAATTTATTTGCAATTATTTTATTAAAGTCATGCACTATTCACCTATCCGAAACAGGCAAAAAGTTGCATGTTCAGATAGCTAGAGGCATGTGGCAGATGAATGGATGGCATTTTTGGATTCGTGGTATTTTTCTGATCAACTTTCATATATAAATTATTTTCATCGGAGTTACGGTTTAAAAGATATGATTTTTCTAAGTTTTAAACATTTTCTGAATTTTCCAGAATTAATTTAATTCGAAATTATATTATATATTAAATGCTATGGGTACACTTACCCAGATATGTGCAACAGAGGCTGACAGTGGGTCCCAGTTAACTGCCCAGTCAGCAGTCAACTGGAGACTTTGACTGGTCAAAGGGGCCCAGGGGTCCCACATGTCATAGACTGGGTACTACCCAGTCAGCCCATTGACTAGTCAACTGGGTCCAGTGGGACCCAGTCGGCAGTGACTGTTTAATTTAAACGTGTTTTATTTATTCTAACCAAATAATTAGTGATGTGGGGCCCGGTTGTCAGTGACCCAATTTAGTTAATAGATTAGTTAATTTAAACCTAATGCTACACTACCAGGGCCCACGTGTCAGTGAGTATTAGGGTGGGGGTTAGTGGCTAATGACCCAGACGGGTGGGACCCGCCGGGGTTTAAACCGCCCGCGCGCGCACGGGGGCTTGCCGGCGACGAGCCAGGGACGGCGGAGGCGCACCGGAGTTGCCCTCCGGTGACCATAACGGGCGGCGGCTGGCGGGAATCGGTCCAGCGCGGAGAGCCGCATCCAATGGAGCAAAGAACAGGGGCGGGGACCGACCATATCGACGGCGGCGAGCTCATTGGCGGACGCCGGAGTTCAGGCTCGAACGGGCGCTCAACTACGGCTTGCTTTTGAGCGTTTTAAGCGGCTAGGCGTGATCTACAGCGGAACAAAAGCATGTCCACGAGTTCAAGGGAGCATGCCATCGCCAGGAGCAACGGCGACGAGCTCCGCGGCGGAGCAGCGCTTGGGCGGCCATGGCGATTGCGGCTACGGGCAAGCAACAGCAGCGCAAAGAGAGGGGGATGGAGCGGATGCTCGCCTAGGAGGCACACGATGGCCCAGTGAGTGACTAGGAGCAGCAGTGCAGCGGATCGAGGCGGGGCGGTGCGGTTGGCCGGCGGAGGGGATTGGGTCGATGGCGACGTTCTGGCGCAGCTTCGGTCGCATGGGCCTGCTGGCTGGATGAGGTCAAGGACGAGGAAGCCTCCGGGCTCCATGGGATGGCGAGTGGAGGCCGGTGGCCACGCCAGAGAAGATGGCGTGGCGGCGGATGCGTTCGGGCGCCGCCCAAATCGAGACAGAGAGGCGGCGAGGGGGAAAATGGAGGGCATCTAGGGTTAGGGTTGTTCTCACGGGCGTCGCCGGCGTCTCGTAGTCGCCAGGGAACTGTCGGATGGGTGACGCGTGCGTTGTCGGCGATCGGGGCGGCTCCGGCGCTGCCACGGGAGAGGGAGCAGGTGAGAGGTAGGTGGTGGCGCGGGTGGGCTGGGCCTGTTGGACCGTTGGGCCGGTCCGGCTAGCCGAGGCCCAGGGGGAAGGGGGGGGGTCTTTTCCTTTTCTTTTTCTTTTTGTTTGTTTTTATTTCTATTTTCTATTTTGTTTTATTTCAGTACTATTTAGCTTTTGTAAAATACGTGAACTAGCCCATGATCCACCTTGCACTATTTGGTACTGACACCAAAAAGTTTGGGCACAAGAAAAATAGTTTAACCTTTTATCAATTATAAAAAGGCATTTAAATAATTGTTTACGCTACTGTTTTATTTATTTCAGAGTTGTTAAACATTTTGTAAAAATGTGGATTCTCCACCATAAGTACTTATGATTATTTGTCACCCTTAGAACATTTTAGTTTTAATGTTTGAAAACTTTATTTGTTTGACTTTATTTTAAATTTAAATTCGAACGGGATCGAATCATCGCGAGATTATCAACAGTAATCGTGGTGACGTGGCATCATTAGCATGGGATTACTGTAGCTTAATTATCCGGGCGTCACAATTCTCCTCGTCTAACAAGAATTCTCGTCCCGAGAATTAAGATGTAGGGTATGGGAAAAAATCCTGGTTACGAAGTTCTAACGGATCTTCTCGCCTTCGTTGTTCTTCTCGAAGAAGTTGATCCCTTTCGTCGATGTCTTCAATTCACTGATTCAGGTCCTCTTGACGAAATCGTCATCCTTTATTCGGGAACTTAATCATCCTACGAATGCGATAGGAGGGAAAACTCTAGACGGACGTATCTCCACAAAGTTGGGCACCTGACGGTGAACTCAAGGAAGAAGACATGAATTATTTCCTGAGTTGTAACTCAAGGAATTTATTGAGAGCCATGTGCGATGGTACAACAGTTTCAAATGTGTAGGCAATCATTCGATGCCAAACAGAAGGTGAAAAGGGGTTCAGAGCAATGAAAATAATTATTGCGTCTGATATTAGAATAGATCATCCCTTGGTCGGTGGCTCGGAAATTACATACGAAGCCAAGTGCACAGGATACTTTAGAATCAAGGACGTACAGGAGAGTCAGGTTTTGATCCTGTGGAACTATGGGTTATGGGCTCACCATGTGAGTTAAGAACAGAAGAGCGGTGACATCTTGCACAGTCATAGTAGCAAGACATGTCAGAGGATAGTCTGTCAACTATGTCGGCAACAACATCGGTACCAAGGGCGGGGAACAAAGAGAACCATCTTCCTGCTTGTTGAAACGAGGCGGACCAATAGGCAAAGTTCTCGTCCACCGGCGGTTACCAAAATGTTATCAACCATTGTAACAGGGTCTTACTAACAGAATAGTACACCGAGGTATTTACCTAAGCAGGGAATTATCACTGCTCAGATCAAATAAATCTCAAGAAAGGTTAAACAGACCAATGGAAAGGAAAATGTGATTATCACATTAAACAGACCAATGGAATGGAAAATGTGTATACACAAGCATTAGGCGTATATCCTTTCCAAGAGTAAGCAGAGCGAGACAATCATGACAAGGCTCCAGGTAGGTAACCATTAAGACAAAGGGCAAGGAATTTATGATGCTTACCGATTCAACGATGTTTGGATAATTGATCAAGAAACACATAGCATTATGCCTCCAATGTTCTTGATAGAATTGACTTGGCCACCAGGTAAAGGTCGGACCTTGCAAACACAAAGGATCCATTAGGGACAAGTTATAAAATAAGTCATTCAATTTCCCCATGGAAGAGTGGCAATCCTTGCCGAACAAAGCATTATACCAATAGGTCGTCCGGCCAGGTGTGCTAGCTACGACATCACCTTACCGAGTAATAAAGACCAAGTTACAATTCCTGATAATGTTCCAACCATCATATATGTCCGAGATTCAGATCTGGTTGGTGTCAGGATACTTCAGACAAAGACGGCCTGAGGAGAAAAGGGATGCAACACAGACCTACGAGATGATGTTGCAAGAATCTCGGAATGAACGACAGAAGCAAGACTTGAATTATTAGCCAGACTACAAGACATCTGAACACAAGGTCAAGACATTCGTGCCCACATGGAAGTTTCTAGAATGGAGGGCAATCAAGTTCTGATTGGGGACCATCATAGAGGATACCAAAGCTCCATGTGTAAGTCTGGACTAGGACAAATCAAATCAATTAGTGGCCTGGCGTGCTAGGAAGTACATATGGAGTGAAGGTAGCAATTCTAACAACCCATAGAACTACTTCGCAATTGCCTGAATAAATTGGAAAGATTCCAGAGGAAGCGAGACAAAATTTTCCCATAAGCACGGTGGCGAAAATGCACGTGAACTTATGGAGAAACACTTCTTTTATCAAACATATCCTTCATGAACTAAGCACAAAGATAACGCTTTCAAGGCTTCCAACACTAGCTTAAAAGTTCATCATGAACCATGAAGAAGATGAGGATGTGGCTGTTGGGCTCAGCAACAATTCACCGAGAACTCCAAACGGATGAATTTCCACAATTATGTTAACAAGGAGATGACATTTGGCAGCTCAAACGATATAATGTTGTATGCTCAAGGAAACATACATCATTAATCAATGGTTGAAAAGTGAGTCCGAAATATGACCTTAGGCAGCAAGATCAATGTTAGAGTGATGACTCAATAACCAACAGCCGAAGAGTGATCTGTTGATCATTAACTTCAAAGCAATAGGGTTGCTAGAAGTTAGAATCAAAGCAGCATCGTTTGGTGATGAGAAGTATCACTATGCCAAGAATTTCTAAGAGGTGGAGCAATCCTCACAACATTCTCGACACAAAAGACATTAATGCTTCAGGGTAGAACATAACACAAGCTGGATAGCAAGTTGCATCCATATCATGGACAAATTTGCGATGGAAGGAAGTCAAGGAGGTTGTCGATGATAACAAAAATCATCGAGGGCAAAGAAAGTATTTCTCATTAAGAACTCAGTTGACGTCTCAGAAGAAGTCAAATCGTGGACGATGATCACGACACCATTTGTCGAGAGTTTTCAAGAGAATGCAACCGAACAGCGGTGACGTCAAGTGGGGGAATGACACCATGGAAGGTTATAGGAACAACAGATAAGATGCAAGCTCAATATCGGGGTTGCTTTTCAAGACAAACAACATGATGTTGAAAGCTCGACGTAAGCAATGCTCACACTCTGAAGGATTTGCGCACCAGAGAAGGACAAGGTAGCACAGTCAAAGATATCAAGACAAGGATGTAGCCGATAGCCTAGGAATGACCAGATTGACTTTGATATGCCCAGTAACAATTACGAGGGGTATTGAATTGAAGTGTGGCATAAATTTTCCCATCGGGGTTCTCGGTTGACAACAATCCCAGAACCCGTGGAGTGATTAAGACAAGGAAAACTATTACCTCATCAAAGTTAATAAGATGTAGTGCAAGGGCGTGATATCCTCGAGATACCAGAGGGTAAAACTCGAAGGTAGATCAAGATAGAAGTAGAGCAGGGTCATTGACCTGCGACAGCAGATGCTTTAACCTTATCAAAAATTGGCGAGGCATCAGAATGAATTCCTTTCGGATAAATTAATATGGATAGCATGGTCGGAACCACAACTGCAATCAATCAAATTAAGGATATTGAAAGAATCATTCATATGAAAATTCATTTTGCAAGAAGCTTCCGAGACGGTCTACATCGTTTCCATGGGCATGAACACAAGTTCAAGGTCGACTCCCACTTCTCCAATGCATAACATTTCATTCTTTTCTCGCTCTGGACGATGTTGTAGTGTTGAAAACTTATCTGGCAAAACTCCATCAGAGTATGATCCGTGAACACTTTCGGGTTCTCACGGATTAGGGAGGGCATAGGTTCAACCCATCGGGGTATCTTAGGAACATATACCACCAGCATTCAAGAGTAGTTAACACAAGCTCGAAGGTAGAGCATGGTTGGCAAAACAGAGGATACAATTTACCAAAGGCATTATGTATCAGGGGAAGAACTCACAAGGTGATTGAATATGAACGACACTGTCAGATAATAACCCAACAATGGATCGGGAGATCGACAACGAAGTTGATGTGAGTATCGGTACTCAATCAGAAGCAGACGCTCTGATCAAGGATGCTTAAAATACAAAGGAATTATGAATTCCAAAATGAAGGATCAGAAGCAGACGCTCTGATCAAGGATGGATAAGTTGAAAAGACTTAGTCGGACAATCAATAAAGGTTTGGATTGCCAAGAATCAACTCATGTCCGGAAGGACGTCTGAGCCGGAAAGATAAAATAAATGGATCACCTAATGATTGCGTGCATACGTACACATTGAATCAATAGGCTCAAAATGGCAAAGACAAGGGATGTCAATGAAGACTACTAGACATATTGAATTAACCATAATACAAGCAGGCAAGAATTCCAAGAGGAACAGACTGCAGAGGGTTTTCGGAAGATCGAAAAATGTTCCGAAAGATTTTGTGAGACACCTGAACAACTGAGAGGAACGGATCCTCGCTAAATTGTGAGGAATTATCCGTAAGGGTGTTCATGCGGAAAGGACTGCAGGGCAGAAAACTTAAAGGATTTTCGGAACAACGGAGAGTATTTCAGGGTACCTTGTAATAACAAGAGCAACGAGAAAAGATTGTATGGATGACAAGTGCAATTAGTCATCCATAGGGACTTATCGGTGGTAGGGAATTGCAAAGCCGATGAGCACAAAGTCTCGGAAAACATCAAGAGGGTATCTTCAGAATTTTCTGACGGAGCAGGCGATCTTCTGGTATGAGGGCTCTCCGGGAGAAAGTAGTTACGAGAACCTAATGTTAGATTTAGCAAAATCTTTAGCCCGAATGAGAAGAGGGATCAGAACCCAGAGTATAGGCGAGGAATAAAAGATCCTAATACCACCCGATTGAGATGTGGGCCCGTAAGCCACAGCATCAGTGTTAGTAAAAGTTTTTCAATGACTAGACACAACTTCGGCCAAGGAGTCGGAAAGGGGGCTACCTACAGGCAGTAGGCTCTGATACCAACTTGTGACGCCCCAATTTCGTCCGTACGCTAATCAATCCCGCAATACGTACGGCCAAGATTAGGGACGCACTGATTAGTACCACAACACGACAAAAGACACAAATAAAGGTCATACAGCTTAATATTACAAGCCAGGGGCCTCGAGGGCTCGAATATAAAGTTCCAACAAGCACGAGTAAGCGAAAGAAAGCATATCTGAGTACAGACATAAGTTAGACAAGTTTTGCCTTAAGAAGGATAGCACAAACATAAACAAACGGATCGAAAGAGGCGAGGCCTCCTGAGGGAGTCCTGGATTAGGGGGTCCTCGGGAGGCCGGCCTATCTAGTATGGGCCGGATTGTATGGGCCGTTCGCCGGACACTGGATCGCTCGGAGGACCGGACTCCAGAAGGGATGTTTCTAGAAGCAGGGCGTGTGCTCCACGTTTAAAGTAGAATAGGCATGTTTTATCTCCTCGACGTGTAACCGACCATGTGTAACCCTAGGCACCCCCGGCGTCTATATAAGCCGGAGGGTTTTAGGTCATCGGCCAAGAGAACCATCTAGGCTTTAGTCATACGATCTCGTGGTAGATCAACCTTGTAATCTCTACACAATCAATATAATCAAGCAGGACGTAGGGTATTACCTCCATAGGAGGGCCCGAACCTGGGTAAAACCTTGTCCCCTTCGTCTCCTGTTACCATCGATCCAAGCATCATAGTTTGGGACCCCCTACCCGAGATCCGCCGGTTTTGACACCGACATTGGTGCTTTCATTGAGAGTTCCACTGTGATCGTCGGAAGGAATCGATGGCTCGCCTAGTCGTCAACGAAGAGGTCCGCAACACAGGGACTTTTGTCCCTGGACAGATCTTCGCTTTCGGCAGCATAGTGCTGCACGCCGACCCGACCGGCCACCTTGGCCGCGTCGAAAGTTTCGCCCCTGATCAGGAAATCAGATTCGGGAATCTAGAATTCTCCGTAGACTCCCGTGGCGATCTATCGCTAACCGGGCTTGCAGTCTTGCCTGCCATCCCCGAGGACCCTGAGGCTTTAACCTCGGACTCATCTTCTGGCTCCGCCTGTGGGATCGGCCCTGGTGGAGGCCCGACCTTAAGTTCGGATCGGGTCATAGTGCCTGACAGCCGAACACCTGTTCCTTCCGAACACACTCCCTGCGCGGATGCATCGGAGGTCGGCTCCGGAAGCTCCGTGCAGCCCGGTCCGACCAAGCTCTCGGAACTCGATGGAGCTCTAGATCGGATCTCGTCGACAAAAATTAACAACGGCCCAACCCCGATCTGCTTTCAGATCGGCCTTCAGACGGGTCGGGGCGAATCTGAGCGGGATTCAGGAACGCCCTCATGCGATTCCGAAACGTCGACGCCGCTGACCGACCCCACTCGCTTCGGTGACACGCATCCCACCATCGCCTTGTTTCTCAACGAGCTGTTTGATCGGATGGAGGCTATGCGTATGGCCGATGACCGGATACCGGTCTATGACCGGCTCGGGCTTAAACCCGATGACAGGGAAATTTGCGTCCCCACGGTCACCCACCTTGTCGCCACCGTCGAGTGTCCGGCGGAGGGCTCGACCTCCCAGTTACCGGAACTGAAAACGGTCTATACCTCAGTTTCCGACCATCGAGATCTTGCCTGTGACCCAGTCACTGGCTCCAGTAATAGTCCGGTGTCGGCCCCCGAAATATCATCCGGTTCGAAACCCATAGTTCCGAACTCCCATCTTGGTAAGGGACAACCTTTTCTCCCACCCACCTCCCAAGCCGATGACTTGATCATCGCACCAAAGCCAACCCGCTCGACTCTATCAGATATTGCTCACCTGCCAGGGGAGTCGGTCCATCATTACTGGGCCAGACTACTCCTTGCACGACAGAACGGGCGCGGCCTTAGCAACACAGATATAATGGCAACATTTAAGCGTAATTGCCACAGCGAGGGAATCATTAACGCCCTGGCGCGGCGGAACATAACTGACTACTCCGAGCTATCCATCCTGGTACAGAAGTATTGCGCCATGGAAAGTGCTTGGCAATCAGAGCAGCTATTTTCGGGCCAAATCTCTGCCGAATACCGTAGAGGAGATCGGCACAAGAGAATACCCCCGAATCAAATAGCCCAAACTGAGCCCGCCAAAAAGAGAAATAGATCCCCTCCAGGGGTCAGCACCGTCCTGGACGGACTATTGAACAAACCTTGCCCTATACACTCCACGTTACTAAACACAGCTCCAACCCACAGTCTTAGAACTTGCTGGGTCGTAAGACAGATCGCAAAAAGCAGAGAGGCCATCCTCGAGGCGTCAACGCCCAGAGGGCGCCCCGCAGACTCATCGGAACGTCACGCCGAAGTCTTGACGATCTGCGAAACGTTCCCTTCGAGGAACAAAAGGAAAAGAGCCCTTAAAGAGAATGGACAGGTGTATCACGTGGTTCCAACAAGTATATGGGCAGATACCTCCATCACCTTTGGAGACGCTGATCGGCCAGCCATTCATCCCGATCATTCACCGGCCGCCCTAGTCCTGAACCCCGTCATTGACGGCTTCTGGTTACACAAAGTACTAATGGACGGTGGCAGCGGTCTAAACCTAATTTATGAAGACACGCTAGAAAAAATGCGAGTCGACCGATCTCGGATCGTACATAGCAACACAACCTTTCGGGGAATAATCCCAGGGAAGGAGGCACGCTGCTCAGGATGTATTACCCTGGACGTAGTGTTCGGCACGCCCGACAACTACCGATCGGAAGAGCTCCTCTTCCACATCGTGCCCTTCCCCAGCGGCTACCACGCCCTCCTAGGACGTGAAGCCTTTACAAAATTCCAGGCTATACCACATTACGGGTATATGAAACTTAAAATGCCAGGACCAAACGGAGTAATCACAATAGCTGGTGATCCGAATATAGCCCTATGGGCCGAAAACAAAACAGCTGCCCTCGCCCTCGAGGCTCTGGCCGAGACCTTTGCTGCAGAAGAGCTGACCGCACTCCGGTCAACGGTAGACAAAGACGACGTGATCCTCAGCAAGAGGCCCAAATCCACGTCCTTCAAGCCAGCAAAAGAAGTTATTAAAGTTCAGGTGCACCCGACGGACCCCAACAAGACAACGTCCATCGGAGCACAGCTCGACCCCGCCACTGAGGAGGCGCTGCGAGCCTTCTTACAAGAAAATTGGGACATATTTGCCTGGCATCCTTCTGATATGCCCGGCATCCCGCGACGATTGGCAGAACACAGTCTGAACATTTTGGCAGGTTTTAAGCCCGTCAAACAGACCCTCCGCCGTTTCTCGGAGCCCAAACGACAAGCTATGGGTGAAGAATTAGCTAAATTGCTAGAGGCCGGATTTATTCGGGACATTAAACACCCCGAATGGCTGGCAAACCTGGTGATGGTACCGAAGAAAGACAAATCCTGGCGGCTGTGCGTCGACTTTAAAGACCTCAACAAGGCCTGCCCCAAGGACCCTTTCCCTCTACCATGAATAGACCAGATTATTGATGCCACAGCCGGACACGACTTGCTGTGTTTCCTCGACGCTTATTCCGGATACCATCAGATTAAAATGAAGGAGTCCGATCAAGCGGCAACCGCATTCATCACCCCCTACGGACCGTTCTGTTTTAACACAATGCCTTTCGGGCTAAAAAACGCTGGGGCTACATACCAGCGCATGATCCAGACCTGTCTTGAGAAGCAGGTCGGCAAAACAGTCGAAGCATACGTGGACGATGTGGTCATTAAAACCAAACACGTTAGCAATTTGATCGACGACCTAAGGCAAACCTTTGCAAGCCTACGCGAATACGATATTCGGCTCAATCCGGAGAAGTGTGTCTTCGGAGTCCCCGCCGGTAAGTTGCTCGGATTCATTGTTTCCCATAGAGGAATAGAAGCGAATCCGGCCAAGATCCGCGCCTTATCGGAACTTGCAGTCCCCACAGAGCTAAAGCATGTCCAGAGACTGGCGGGTTGTGTGGCGGCATTAAGCCGCTTTATCTCCCGCCTCGGTGAAAAAGCTTTACCGTTGTATAAATTGCTGAAACGGACCAAGAATTTTGAATGGACCGACGAAGCAAAGGCCGCGTTAGAAGATATCAAGACACTGCTGGCAAGTAACCCCATACTCACAGCACCAAGCGCGGGTGAGCCCATGTTGTTATACATATCGGCTACCAACCAAGTTGTCAGCGCAGTGCTCGTCGTTGAACGAGCGGAGGAGGGGGAAAAATTCCGGCAACAGAAGCCGGTCTATTACGTGTCAGAGGTGCTAACGCAATGCAAGGCAAGATACCCGCATTACCAAAAGATAGCCTATACGGTATTTATGGCATCACGTAAATTGCGACATTACTTCCAGGAGTGTTCGGTCATGGTGGCATCGGAAGTACCCCTGAATGATATAATCAATAACCGGGACGCCACAGGCCGTATAGCCAAATGGGCGATCGAGCTCCTCCCTTTTGAGATCACATACAAACCGCGCCGAGCTATTAAATCTCAGGTATTAGCGGATTTCCTCGCCGAATGGACAGAAGCCGAACTCCCTAGGGAGTACAGTACATACTCACATTGGACGATGTACTTTGATGGGTCTAAAACATTAACCGCACTGGGGGCTGGGGTCGTTCTCACCTCCCCCACAGGAGACAACGTCAGATATGTGCTCCAGATCATGTATGCCGACTCCAACAACGCTGCCGAATACGAAGCCCTTCTACACGGTCTTCGGATGGCAGCTTCAATGGGTATACAGCGGCTGGAGGTCCGGGGAGATTCTAATCTGGCCATCTCTCAAGTAAACGGAGAGTTTGACGCCAAAAATCCGAAGATGGCGGCATATCGAAACGCCGTACTCAAAATATCCGCACGGTTCGAGGGGCTGGAGTTCCACCACGTCGCTAGAGACGACAACCAAGCCGCTGACATACTGGCACGATTAGGAGCCAAACGCGACCCGGTCCCGCCGAACATTTTCCTGGAACGGCTCTTCAAGCCGTCCGTGGTTTGGCAGGACGATCAAACGGGCGCCGATCTCTCAAGCGCAGACACGGTTGTTCCCCCTGTTAACGAACCAGACGATAGAATCATCGGCGGCTCCGTACTGAACGAAACGCCCTCGGCCCACGAGGTCATGGCAGTAATAGCTCCTTGGACCGAACCCTTCCTCGCCTACCTCCTTCGTAAGGAACTTCCCGATGATCAGACGGAGGCCCGACGTATAGTCCGACGCTCCAAAGCCTTTAAGGTACACGAAGGAGAGTTATATAAAAAGAGCACCACCGGAATACTACAGCGGTGCATATCTGAGGAAGAGGGGCGGGAGCTTCTCGCCGAAGTGCATGCAGGGATGGGCGGTCATCACGCTGCAGCAAGAGCCTTAGTAAGCAAGGCCTTCCGGGCAGGGTTCTTTTGGCCCACAGCTCGGGCAGACGCCCAATCACTTGTCAAACATTGCGTAGGGTGTCAACTCTTCGCAAACCAAAGTCACATGCCCCCAACAGCTCTTCGGACTATTCCGATCACTTGGCCTTTCGCGGTCTGGGGGCTAGACATGGTCGGACCACTTAAAGGGGGGACCAAGAAAAATAAATACTTGCTGGTCATGGTCGACAAGTTCACCAAATGGATAGAGGCTAAGCCTGTTAAGTCAGCCAAATCCGGACCAGTAATCGACTTTATATCCGGCGTGGTGCACCGTTACGGTGTCCCGCACAGTATAATAACTGATAACGGATCCAATTTCACTGCTCAGGAAGTCAAAGACTGGTGTGCAAAGATGGGCATCAAGCTTGATTACGCCTCGGTTTATCACCCACAGACTAACGGCCAAGTTGAAAGAGCAAATGGCCTCATCATGAGCGGCATCAAGCCGCGTTTGGTCCGATCTCTGCAAGAATCCGATTGTCAGTGGGTTGAGGAGCTGGACTCCGTACTATGGGGCTTGCGCACCACCCCGAATAGATCAACGGGTTACACACCGTTCTTTATGGTCTACGGGGCCGAAGCGGTCCTTCCTTGTGATATTATTCACGATGCGCCAAGAGTACGCATGTACGAGGAAAGAGAGGCCGAGTTAGATCGGCAGGACGATTTGGATGCCTTGGAGGAGGAGCGAGATATAGCTCGGGCCCGTTCTACCTTTTATCAGCAGCAGGCCCGGCGTTACCAGAGCAGAGAGGTGCGAGCACAAGCATACAACGTAGGTGAATTAGTCCTACGACTCCCGGAGAAGCAGAAGCATAAACTCAAGCCCAAGTGGGAAGGTCCCTTCATAGTTGATGAAGTACTTACGGGAGGGGCTTATCGTCTTCGGAACCCGTCGGATCACCGCCTCGAACCAAACCCATGGAACGCAGCTCGTCTTCGGCGCTTCTACGGATAAACCGGTGTTGTCGCACTCCTCACTCTATATTTCTCTCTTCGTTTTTTCCTTATTACTTTTCAATTCTCCTCTCGCATTCATTCTTGGCAGGTTTCGTACCTTTTTTATCCCAACTCTGTGTCCGGCTCATCCGACCTTGTTATGAGATTTTTCGTTTTTACACTTTTAAGTGTTAAATCCGAACACAGCACCTGGGGGCTTCTTTCACGAAGCCAATAATTTTATCTTTTCCGCACTTGTTCATGTTCATCATGCGTGCCAGTTTTTCCTTGTCGTTTTTAAGCCACCTTATGCATCAATTTGAACTAAGATTTGCCATGCTGGGTTGCCTCGCTCCTGTGGTTACCCTCTACGTTCCCGATTGTTCGGCTAGAGGGTAAAGGGAGCACCTCTGCGATTGTTGCGACCGGGTCATCCGGATACGCACCTCAGACGGGTGAAGCCAAAAGCTAGCTATCTTACGTAGACAATTGGTCGGCCCCGACGGAAATAATTTACAAAACTATGGTCTTTATGTCCATTACCAGGGTTTGTTTTCTTACAATAAACCTTAGCCGTATACCATCAGTATATGGGCTGCAGCCTACGTTTTGCGTAGCAACCTGACGAAAGGTATCGATAGAGGTGCTATTTTCTTCAGAAGATGTTTCTTACGCTTATTAGTAATATAACATATCTCCCTATGTGCTTTCTGTCCGTTCGTACCACATGGCCGGATTGCCTGGTTCCCCGCATATAGTTCGTCCACCCTTGGGTGATACTTTCAGCGGAACACTCCCCAGCTTATAGCCCGGGAGGTTAAAGCCGATGGCCGGTTAAGACAAAGTTTACAACACAGCGGAGCAAATTTTTAATTGATAGTACATAGATACATACAATTATACACCCGTCTGCTGATCGAGATTATCGATTATAGTGTCCAGGGAGCAGTCTTGTTGTGACAATCGGGCGGCAGGCATCACCTGGTCGTAAACCAAGTTGAGCGGAATTTCTTGTCCATCTACCCCTACCGGCCCAACCCGAGCCATATGCTCGGGATCAAGTCCGGTATAGCGGGTCTTTACCATCGCCCACGCCTCCCTCGCTCCCTCCCGGCATGCCGACGTCTTCCACAGCTCGAATCTAGTTCGAGCTCCCCTAAAACGATCGACTAGCTCGGTCATCTTCTCGGCAGGCTGCTCAGCGGGCCATAGTACTTTTACTAGGCCCTTCATGGCCTTCCGAGCCCGCTCGTGTAAAGAAGATAGATCCTTCAGCAAGTTTCCCTGGTAAGATCCGATCTCTTCTTCGGAGTGCCCGGTCAGGAGACCTACATATGAGTCATGGCATATAGGTTATAATAAACATTCATAACAATTACCTTATGATGATAGAATTGCACTAACCATGCATGCCGCTCTGTAAGATTTTATTCTCTCCCTGGACCTGGGCCAATTGAGCCTTCAAGCTTTCAATTTCCTCGACTTGCTTCTTGTTTTCCTCTATGTAGCGGTTCTTCTCTTCGATGTGTCGCGTCATAACGCGAACTCCAGCTTCCTGCTAGGACTCGGCGTACCGCTGAGATTCTCGGGCTACATCCAACTCTTTTTGTAATTGCCCTATTGATTCAGCTGCTATACAATACCCCGGCGTAAGCATGGGAATATTTGACATATTTGGCTAATATACGCACTCACCGTGTGCTTCCCGAGTAAAGCTCTTCACTTTCTCTAGCTCAGCCTTCACAGATTCGACCTGTGTTTGGCTGGCTTTAAGCTGCTCCGCCAGTTTCTCGCACTGTTGCTTCGCGGCCTGCATTAAGCAGAAAGGGATCCTTAATTCGGTCGTTCTGACCAATTTAAGGCTCGGGGGCTACTGGGTTTACATGAGTGTTCGGATTTTAATACCCAACAACTCACCTGCAAGCTGGACGATATCAACTTTATGGCTTCCCCGAACCCAGTTCGGGCGGCCCCGAGATATGCATCCGCCGTGCGTAGAGCGCCGAATTCCTGTTCGGAAAAGGCTGGATGCAGCAGAACTTTACGTCGCTGCCGATGACGCATAGCACTCCCAACCTCAGATTTGGTGACCGATATGGCATCACCTGAGTCGGCTGGGGCGGGATCGGCGGCAGAAATTCCGGCAACAGGCTCGACATGGGCAGAGGGCCCTGAACCTTGGCCACCGGCAGATGCCTTTTCAGCATCCTCGGCAGGAGACGGCCGGACTTCTTGCCTGATATTTCGGCGGAGTTATCTTTCAACGAGCTTTATCAAATCATGATGTCAAATCGTGAGATTGGGCAAAATACCTTGGGGATAAGTTCTCTGGTACGCTTGCCCTTGTGACCGGTCTATCTACCGGATCCTTGTTACTCCCCGATTCGGCCACTGCTGCTGCGGCCGGTGTAAGTCGCGCAGATCTGCGGCATTTGACGATAGGCGCCGACATGTCGGGGTTAGTACTAGACGTCTGTCTCTTACGGGACGTCTTCTTTTTCTTCTTGTTTACGGCAGGGGAAGGAAAAAATCCAGGGTAATCAGCAATGATAGCCACTTTGGCGTAATCAAGGCCCTCCTGGTATAAAACCCCGCCTTCGAATTCGACTGTTAGGTCCGGGTCTTCATGATAGCCCGGATCGTCTTCACGGGCATAGTCTTCGGGCTGAGGAGCCGGACAGTTGACTGTCTCGATGAAGCTCCTCCATTCCTGTTTGAATGAAAATTGATGACTTCGGTCAAGAATGGACGTAACGAACAAACCGAACTATAATCATAAGTTGGAATAAAGGCTCACCCATTCGATGGGATTGTGGCTTGAATATCCGTCCTTCGATGACCGCCGAACATAGTCTTCTTGCTCCCCCTTGTATAGATCGGCAAGTGCGGCAGCTAGTGCCGTTTGATCGGCAGGACCTAGTCTTCGGGAGCGAGTAGTATCGCTTGTCCCGTTGTAGCGCCACAAAGGATGAACCCTCTGTTGAAGAGGTTGGACGCATCGGGTGAGGACGGCGGCCATGACGTCTATCATGGTCAGCTTGTGATGGGCTAATAGCCTCACATGGGTTGATAAACGCAACACCTCTGCACTTTCCTCTTGGGGTAGGCTCTTCGGACGCCAGTTGTACCTTTTCTTTGGAGAGGCGTCAGAGTATTCGGGCAAACCTCGCCGAGTTGGATCGAACAAAGGAACGTCTTCAATGTAAAACCACTCTGACGACCACATTTCGAATTCCTTTGGGGTTCCTACGGGGTAACCCGTCCCCGCTATGCGGCATACTTCGGCTCCGCCAACTTCGAAAATTGTTCCGTCCCTTGTACGGGGAACAAGGCAAAAATACTTCCTCCATAATTCGAAATGTGCCTCGCACCCCAGGAACATCTCGCAGAGGGCTACAAAGCCCGAGATGTGAAGGATAGACCCTGGGGTAAGGTGATGGAGCTGGATCCCGTAGAATGCCAATAACCCTCTCAAGAACGGGTGGATGGGAAATCCGAGCCCTCGCAGGAGGAACGGGACGAAGCACACGTGCTCTCCTTTTTGTGGATGAGGGAAGTTCTCCGCAAGGACCTCGCCGTTGA
The DNA here is from genome assembly GCA_039707655.1 of Elymus sibiricus. Classification (NCBI taxonomy): domain Eukaryota; kingdom Viridiplantae; phylum Streptophyta; class Magnoliopsida; order Poales; family Poaceae; genus Elymus; species Elymus sibiricus. The sequence continues at coordinate 25,708,778 of CM077667.1, forward strand.
ATGAATTCAAGACGGCGCGGACGGACGTCAGATCTGAGGAAGGGAGATACCCTTGGGTCTCCAGTTGGCGAAGACGAAGAGTTGACACGGAACAGCTTCCCCAATCCCCTGGGCGAGATCCATAAGGATCCGAGGAAGAACCAGGGGCGTTCGCCATTTTCTTTTGGTGAAGGATTTTTTGCTGGGAATTCCGTCTAGAGGGGGAAGGTGAAGATGTGATGAGGATTGCAATCCGATTTAAATAAGTAGATGGTACCCCCTTTCTTGGGGAAGGGCGGTTCTGTAAAGAACTGCTAAACCATTCGTTTCTTTGTGATACACAAGGATCGAGAAGCATTATTGCAATAGACTAGGCGATCCCGCAACGTTTGGGATTTCGCCGGTCACTGGTCGGATGACGAATAATCAGGGGAAGAGGGACTCGCCTCGCAAACCGAAGACTTCTCTGTTCAAGATTTTCCAGGTATACATCGGCGTTGGAGGCTAGTCCGGGGGCTACTGAGGGAGTCCTGGATTAGGGGGTCCTCGGGAGGCCGGCCTATCTAGTATGGGCCGGATTGTATGGGCCGTTCGCCGGACACTGGATCGCTCGGAGGACCGGACTCCAGAAGGGAAGTTTCTAGAAGCAGGGCGTGTGCTCCACGTTTAAAGTAGAATAGGCATGTTTTATCTCCTCGACGTGTAACCGACCATGTGTAACCCTAGGCACCCCCGGCGTCTATATAAGCCGGAGGGTTTTAGGTCATCGGCCAAGAGAACCATCTAGGGTTTAGTCATACGATCTCGTGGTAGATCAACCTTGTAATCTCTACACAATCAATATAATCAAGCAGGACGTAGGGTATTACCTCCATAGGAGGGCCCGAACCTGGGTAAAACCTTGTCCCCTTCGTCTCCTGTTACCATCGATCCAAGCATCATAGTTTGGGACCCCCTACCCGAGATCCGCCGGTTTTGACACCGACACCTCCTGCCTGCGAACCTCCTAACTATTCCTGAGCATCAGCAGTCTCCACGTAGAAGAAAGCTCCATGGGCGGTGTAGTAGCCGTCTCCAGCGAACTCCATCTCCTGGGCTCCATCGACTGAACGCAGCAGTGTATCGAAGGGGAAAAAGGGGAGCAAAGCAGCAGTGAGTACTCATCCAAAGTACTCGCAAGACTGACATCAGATCTATGCTAAACATGCATCATTATCAATAAAGGGGGGGGGTATCTGGGCTGACTGTAGAAAGCAAGAATAGGGAGAAGGACTAGTCCTATCGAAGACTAGCATCTTCAACATCTTGCAGCATGAGAAGAGAGTAGACCTGCATCTCATATATAGTCATATTGTTGTAGCAATTTTAATTAAGTAAACACGGCCATAGATCCTTCCTCGACTCCCTGTGAGGAAGCAATCTCGGAGCCACAATTCATTTAAATTTAATTTATGATTATAGTTGTAGTAGGCCAAAGTACAACTCCAAATCGTCCTGTTACCATGGACACGACTATTCGAATAGTTTGTTCTTCCCTGCAGGGGTGCACCTCATTTCCAACACGCCTGGTCACCTCCGGCCGGACACTCTTTCCGGGGTAATGCCCAGCCTCGGGATACAGCACGTCGTCGCCCCACCTAGACTCAACGAAGAGGCCAGCCCGCCGGTCTAAATCCTATGCGCTCAGGGGTCATGGGCCCAATCACCCTTTGCACACCTGCACGGTGCGAGGGCGGCCGAAAGCAGACCTAGTACACTCCAGTCCAAGAGCTGTACGTTCCAGCCCAATTCGGCGCGCGCCGCTCCGATGCTGACGTCCGAAGAGCTTCGGCTGATACAACGATGCTGAGTGCCCATAACTTTCCCACGTGAAGGTTTAGTGCGTTAAAGGTCGTATCGACCAACTCAGATTAAATACTCAGCCCATTAGCAATTTATTAGTTGTGCGGGGCAAGCTTGAACCATGAAGTGCAGTCCGTCGCCCCGCCAATAACACTCGGGTGCCTTACCGGCGCACCCCACCAAGTCTCCGGATGCCTTGCGGCGCATCCCACCAAGTTTCACACGGGTACCCTTGGGGCCGACCCGTCTCAGGACTGTCGGGAACTCAGGTCCACCTCAACCAGGGTGGTACCGCTTGTCCCTTCAGTCCCGTCATGTTAGCACAGTGCCAAGTCAATAGTAACTATGTGGTTATACGCCAAGTGGAAATCCGAGGAATCACCCTCGATGGATCCCACTCGAGGTATGAGTAAGGCAAGAGTCGCTATCGATAAATGGGAAGGAGGAATCACCCTCGATACCCACGACCGATTAGCTATGCTACAGGATTAACATCCGGAGTGATAAGTGAGGTATCACCCTCGGCACTCGATGGTAGCTCTGCAGTGCCATACTAAAGGGGTGTGCGGTGATGTGAGGGGTCTGGCTCGTCGGTCAGTTGACCGAGTCTTCGGGTCTTCGAGTCGTCGAGTCGTCGATGATCAAGCAGGGGCAACTGGGAGTCAGGGGTCACTGGGGATTCACGGATCCACCTATACTAAGCAGTTGGTATGATTACAGTGATAGTAACAGTTCATCAAAATCAGGCTATGCATCAGAATAGGAGCTATCTAATACAGTAGCAAAATCTAATGCAAGCATAAGAGGGAGAGAGATGGGTGATATCGGAATGCACAAGGGGGTTTTGCTTGCCTTGCTGCTCTACGGCAAAAGGACTGATCGGCAAAGCGTAGTCGTACTCGGCAGCACCGTCGGTCTCGGGGTCTACCGGAGAGAAGAGGGGGAAGAAACAATAAATATAAAGCAGACAATGTAACACAAAGCATAGCATGGCAATACGTAGTGCCGGGTGTTTTCTAACGCAGTGCTACACGATACCGAGAAAAGGGAAACCCATCCAGGAAAGTATTCCCGGTTCCGGATATTTGTCAGACGGATGGCCGGAGGGGGAATGAAATAATAATTACACGGCAGTGATGCCACAGGGGTGCATGACATGTCTAAATGCAATGCTAGGGTGATATACTGCCTATCTAAGTGCTCTAGTTAATTTAGGAATTTATTTGCAATTATTTTATTAAAGTCATGCACCATTCACCTATCTGAAACAGGCAAAAAGTTGCATGTTCAGATAGCTAGAGGCATGTGGCAGATGAATGGATGGCATTTTTGGATTCGTGGTATTTTTCTGATCAACTTTCATATATAAATTATTTTCATCGGAGTTACGGTTTAAAAGATATGATTTTTCTAAGTTTTAAACATTTTCTGAATTTTCCAGAATTAATTTAATTCGAAATTATATTATATATTAAATGCTATGGGTACACAGAAGTGTACCCAGATATGTGCAACAGAGGCTGACAGTGGGTCCCAGTTGACTGCCCAGTCAGCAGTCAACTGGAGACTTTGACTGGTCAAAGGGGCCCAGGGGTCCCACATGTCATAGACTGGGCACTGCCCAGTCAGCCCATTGACTAGTCAACTGGGTCCAGTGGGACCCAGTCGGGAGTGACTGTTTAATTTAAACGTGTTTTATTTATTCTAACCAAATAATTAGTGATGTGGGGCCCGGTTGTCAGTGACCCAATTTAGTTAATTGATTAGTTAATTTAAACCTAATGCTACAGTACCAGGGCCCACGTGTCAGTGAGTATTAGGGTGGGGGTTAGTGGCTAATGACCCAGACGGGTGGGACCCGCCGGGGTTTAAACCGCCCGCGTGCGCACGGGGGCTTGCCGGCGACGAGCCAGGGACGGCGGAGGCGCACCGGAGTTGCCCTCCGGTGACCATAACGGGCGGCGGCTGGCGGGGATCGGTCCAGCGCGGAGAGCCGCATCCAATGGAGGAAAGAACAGGGGCGGGGACCGACCATATCGACGGCGGCGAGCTCATCGGCGGACGCCGGAGTTCGGGCTCGAACGGGCGCTCAACTACGGCTCGCTTTTGAGCGTTTTAAGCGGCTAGGCATGATCTACGGCGCAACAGAAGCATGTCTACGAGTTCGAGGGAGCATGCCATCGCCAGGAGCAACGGCGACGAGCTCCGCGGCGGAGCAGCGCTCGGGCGGCCATGGCGATTGCGGCTACGGGCAAGCAACAGCAGCGCAAAGAGAGGGGGATGGAGCCGATGCTCACCTAGGAGGCACACGATGGCCCGGTGAGTGACTAGGAGCAGCAGTGCAGCGGATCGAGGCGGGGCAGTGCGGTTGGCCGGCGGAGGGGATTGGGTCGATGGCGACGTTCTGGTGCAGCTCCGGTCGCATGGGCCTGCTGGCTGGATGAGGTCAAGGATGAGGAAGCCTCCGGGCTCCGTGGGACGGCGAGTGGAGGCCGGTGGTCGCGCCAGAGACGATGGCGTGGCGGCGGATTCGTTCGGGCGCCGCCCAAATCGACACAGAGAGGGGGCGAGGGGGAAAATGGAGGGCGTGGCGGCGGATGCGTTCGGGCTGCCACGAGAGAGGGAGCAGGTGAGAGGTAGGTGGTGGCTCGGGTGGGCTGGGCCTGTTGGACCGTTGGGCCGGTCCGGCTGGCCGAGGCCCAGGGGGAAGGGGGGGTCTTTTCCTTTTCTTTTTCTTTTTGTTTGTTTTTATTTCTATTTTCCATTTTGTTTTATTTCAGTACTATTTAGCTTTTGTAAAATACGTGAACTAGCCCATGATCCACCTTGCACTATTTGGTACTGACACCAAAAAGTTTGGGCACAAGAAAAATAGTTTAACCTTTTATCAATTATAAAAAGGCATTTAAATAATTGTTTACGCTATTGTTTTATTTATTTCAGAGCTATTAAACATTTTGTAAAAATGTGGATTCTCCACCATAAGTACTTATGATTATTTGTCACCCTTAGAACATTTTAGTTTTAATGTTTGAAAACTTTATTTGGTTGACTTTATTTTAAATTTAAATTCGAATGGGATCGAATCATCGCGAGATTATCAACAGTAATCGTGGTGACGTGGCATCATTAGCATGGGATTACTGTAGCTTAATTATCCGGGCGTCACACTTTCTTGAGTAGTTGTGTCATAGGTTTTGCTATGGTGGAACACCTCAATGAATCTTCTATAATATCCAGCCATTCGCAGAAAACTTCATATATCTGTTATGTTGGCTAGTTGCTTCCAGTCAAGTACGGCCTTGGCTTTTTTGGGATCCACGGCAATGCCTTCTTGGGTGAGTACGTGGCCTAGAAAGCCAACTTGTTTTAACCAGAATTCACATTTTCTGAATTTGGCGTACAATTGATGCTTCCTTAATTCTCCTAGTACAATTCTGAGATGTTCCGCATGTTCTTCCGGTGTCTTGGAATATACCAAAATATCATCAATGAACACCACAACAAATTTGTCCATATATTTCATAAACACTTTGTTCATGAGGTGGACAAAATATGCGGGGGCATTTGTTAGTCCGAACGGCATTACTGTAAATTCATACAACCCATATCTGGAGGCGAATGCTGTCTTAGGGATATCTTCTGCCGTACTTTTAATTGATGATATCCTGACCTTAAATCAATTTTTGAGAAAACCTTGGCTTGAGCGAGCTGGTCAAATAAATCATTTATCCGAGGCATCGGATATTTGTTTTTGATGGTGACCATGTTGAGTGCTCGGTAATCTATACATAACCTTAGTGTTCCATCTCTTTTCTTGGCAAATAATACTGGTGAACCCCATGGTGACGAGCTGGGTCTGATGTAACCTTTTTCTAGTAACTCCTTTATTTGCTTCTTCAATTCTACTAACTCGGATGGCACCATTCTGTATGGTTTCTTGTAAATGGGAGTGGTGCCAGGTGCTAATTCAATGATGAACTCTATTTCCCTGTCTGGTGGCATACCTGGTAGCTCTTCGGGAAATACATCAGGAAATTCACACACCACTATAACATTACTTAATTCAGAAATATCCACCTTGTTCAATCTTGGCCGGAGAGATATTGGTCTTTCTAATGCTGCAACTTTTATTGTCTTTCCGTGATGATGAGTGAGAATCACGGTCCGATTGTACCAATCAATAAAACCTTTATTGGTGGTCAGCCAATCCATTCCAAGAATAACATCCAGTCCCTTGTTTTCCAGTACAATGAGGTTCGCCCAAAACTTCAATCCTTCGATCTCGATAACCACACCTTGGCAGTAACTTTGAGTGATTTGCTTAATCCCGGGGGACTTGATAGTCATTGAATTTTCCAAGGGAAGAATCGGAAAATCATTTTCCAAAGCAAATTTCTTGGAAATGAATGAGTGAGAAGCTCTAGAATCAAACAAAACTGTGGCAGGTGTTGTGTTGACAGGGAACGTACCGAGTATGATATCTGGAGCATTCTGTGCCCCATCCTTGGTCACATGGTTTACGTGACCCTTCCTGTGGTTGTTATTGGGGTTGATGTTGTTGCGCTTGGGAGCTGAATTATTTCCATTGTGGTTCGGCTTGGGAGCCGAGTTTCTTGGCTTTGGGCACTGCTTGGCATAATGCCCTTCTTCTCCACAGGCGAAGCAGGTAACGCCTGGGCGATACGAAAAATCCTTGTCTCTTGCATGGAAATTCTTATTTGGGCAAGGAGCATTAGTTGAGGTCCTGTTCGACCCATTCTTCTGGAAATCATTCTTGTTCTTGTTGTTGCGAGAATGAGCAGTCTTGTCCCTTTTGCGCTTGCGAATATCATCCAAGATGCGGCGTTCATTTTCCAGTGTAATAGCCTTGTCTACAAGTGTCTTGAAATCTGGGAAGGTGTGAACGACCAGCTGACATTTTAGTGCTGGTGCCAGACCGTCCAGAAATCTTTCCATCTTTTTATCTTCAGTCATACGCTCTTCATTTGCATAGCGAGACAGTTGAGTAAACTGACTATTGTACTCAGTCACTGTCATGCTTCTATGCTTGAGATCATCAAATTCTCTTTTCTTGATTTTCATAACACTTCGGGGAATGTTCGCCCCACGAAAGTTTTCCTTAAATTCCTCCCAGGTGATGTTGTCTTCATTGGGGTGCATGTGTAGGAAATTTTCCCACCACGATGCAGCTGCTCCAGTGAGGTAGTGAGGTGCATAGAGTACCCTTTCACGGTCCGAACATTGTGCAATAATCAACTTCCTTTCAATATCTCGAAGCCAGTCATCGGCCTCAAGAGGTTTATTAGTGTGAGAGAAAGTTGAAGGACGTGTCTTTTGTAACTCTGATAATTTGGAATGCTGCGGGTATGGTTCACGGTGATTTCCCATATTGATAATACAGTTCATTATTTCCTGATGCTGCTGCTGGCTTTGCTCATAAAGACGGCACACCTGAGAAAATGCGGCTTCACTGTCCTGCTGACTTGACTGTCCCTGTGTGAAATTGTTGCCTGTCTGAGTATCATAATTTTCCTCTGGCGGATTTGGCATGGAACGAGTCCAGGGACGAGGCATATTCCACTCTGGGGTATTTTTGCAAAACACATGAGAAAAATCCGTGTGGCAAAAATAAATAATTTTGCAAAGGCAGGAATTTAAATACTCCAAGATTTTTCAAGAAAATATTTGTTTGCGCATGGAGAAGGACTGCTCAGTACATCTCTTACAAGCAAGCCATACTTATACAATACATCACTCAGGATGCACGAACACACTCCTGACATGTTATTTAGGCTAGTGCACTTCTCCGAGTTCCTACAAGATGCGCAAACAGACTACTTCTCACCAAGCCTATGTACATATAAACATATCATACAAGCTGGTACATCATACTGCCGCTTGGCGCACTCAGTCGGAGATGGTAAAAACTTCCCTTGGCCTACCGAGGGTGAGTCTCAGAGGTGCAGGAGACTCAACCTCCTCCTCCTTAATAGGCTCTAGACGCGGAGTGCTGGGCTGTGGAGCTGGTGCGGGGGTGGCAGGCGGTGCAGCACTGACTGGAGTAGGAGCAATGACTTGGTCAAACTCCTCAGTGGTAGGCAGACGGCGTGCAGTGGCCAAGATAGCCGGGGTATATGAGGCTGCAGACGAGACGTACGACAGTGGTAGTGCTGTATGGAGTAGCTCCCTCCTGTTGGTGACACAGCCCTGAATTGAGTCCATACGAGCAGCCACAAAGTCGTCCACGAGGTTGTAAAAAGCTGCCTCGAGAGCTTTGAGATACTCAACAAGCATCTCAATAGCATCATCTCGCCCTCCCCTAATGCAAGCAAATGCATAGTGACAGGTGTATGGCACATGGCAAGGGAGGTAGCGGTAGCGACGAGCCTTCATCGAAGGAAGAGCATCCCGGAGACGTGCAATTGCCTCACGGGCAGCTATCTGCATAGCATGCCTCTCCGTAGGCATGGCCCTTCTAGTAAAACGGAAGATGCATGACTCAGAACGCCCTCCCTTAAACTGCACCACGGCCTGATGCATAGACACGCCGTCGCTGAGCTTGTGCTGGTAGAGTGTGAACTCCGGACGAGTCGATGGCCCGATCGCGATCTTGGCGATGGAGGAGAGGAACTGGATGACCCCCTCAGGCACATTGGCGAACACCTGTGATTCACAGTCGCGGCCAGCCATCTACAAAAGTAGACAAAAATTCCGGATAGTCAAATCATAAATTTATGATGACTAGCAAAAAAATTGCTACAATTTGCAAAAATGCTAAAATAGCACTAATACGCTAATAACCGATTAGCGATCGCACCTAGTGGCTTCCTACAGTCATCCTGGCTCTGGTACCAAGGTTGTCAGGACCGGTTTTTCAACAAAAACATTTATTGAAAAATCACCCCTTCAGTCAGACCAGTACAGAAAATCCTTCTTACTGGTAGACAATTCCTTGATACAGATATCCAGTAGTACTTAATATTATACAGGGTTGAGCTGAGGTGCTGAACAATTTATTACAAGCACGCCAATATTATACATAAAGGCGGATATGACACAATGGATATGGTGGCATACTACTGACTCACAAATAAAGGTGGTGGTGGATATGTCACAGTGAAGTGGGTGACATGACTCCAATATCTTACACTCATCAAGCGTCGGAGTGAGGCTCGATGATTTATTTGGGTAGCGGAAGCATATATAATACAGTGACCAACTCCAGGATCGCAAGGGACTGACTGGGACTCCTCTAGGCGTCAGACTCGCTATCAAACTCTTCATCCATAAGGTCGCCTTCGTCAACATCTGGCCAAATCAACAAGCCAGGTGAGTACTTTGAATGTACTCGCAAGACAGTTTGGACATAAGATATAACAAATGCAAACATGATGCACACGAGTAGAAAAGTAATACACACAAGGCATTATATCTGCATAGCAAACATGAACGAAAAGGAAGTCGGGCGGTAGTCCTCCCGAAATCCCAATAAAATAGAAGAAGGCCGATCGGGTGTCTGAAGCGACGCCTCGAAGTTTGAAAATATATATAGCATGCCGCAGTCGGGCGTGAGAGCGACACCACATAAAGGGCTTATACTGAAAAGTAAATAACAGTACATGCCACAGTCGGACGTCTGAGCGACATCACATAAAGGGCTTATATCAAAAGTAAATAACACGAATGCCACAGTCGGACGTCTGAGCGATATCACATAAAGGACTTATATCAAAACTAAATGACAAGAATGCCATAGTCGGACGTCTGAGCGACATCACATAAAGGGCTTATATCAAAAGTAAATAACAAGAATGCCACAGTCGGACGTCTGAGCGACATCACATAAAGGGCTTATATCAAAAGTAAATAATAAGAATGCCACAGTCGGACGTCTGAGCGACATCACATAAAGGGCTTATATCCAAAGTAAATGACAAGAATGCCACAGTCGGACGTCTGAGCGACATCACATAAAGGGCTGATATCAAAAGTCAATGACAAGAATGCCACAGTCGGACGTCTGAGTGACATCACATAAAGGGCTTATATCAAAAGTAAATAACAGGTTAGTCCATCCACAGAAATAATATTTAGCCAAGTTCATTATTGTCATTTAACATATTAGTTCTCCAGAGACTGACACTGAGACCGACACTTGACCTGTCAACCAACGTCCTTGACCGTGGACACGGCTACTCAAATAGTTTTGTCTCTGCAGAGGTTGTACTCTTTACCCACAGCCAACGGATTTCAGTAGTCACAAAGGACTAGTTCCGTCTACGGCATTTTAGAAGAAAACACACCTAACCAGTACACACCCATTTCACATCCCGAAGGCAGGTATCACCCTAGGCAACGTTCAAGAAAAACTTTGAGACGGGGAGGCCACTACCTCGAATAGCATGGGATCAAATTTATATCGCGCGCTCTAAGGGGTGCCCCCTCTCGGTCCCAACCGGAAACACCCATGCTCCCTGACCGGATGATGGGCTTTAATCCAGGGCCATGGAACCCTCATCCTGGCCCCTCTATTTGGTGTGTACATGGAAAGAGGTTTGCAATTTACTAAACCGTATTCCTTTCCGAAAGCATGTGGCAGCACGAAAAAAAGGTGAACGGGGACAAGACTCGTTCTATGTCAATACTGGAGTTAAACAGTTTCTTAGGTAATACCGGCATGCTCCAACAATACCAGCATACAACCTATCATGTCACAACATGACTAGGTTGTCAAATAGTTTTTGATCACATCAAGTTTATAGCTCACTTGCAACTTAACATGCATGAAATATAACATTCCTTATATGCTTATATAACATGTCAAGAGAACAACCACTCAAGCAAACATGAAAAACACTCATCATATCAAAGATTCAAACATGCTTGCCTGGTTCGGAGTAGTCGGAGTCTAGCTCGACGAAGTTGACGGCACCGTCACCTCCCTCGGTATCTACGTCACATAAAATATCGAATTCTAACGTAAATACCGTGTGTGCACAAAAATTGTTCCAAACAATTTTCAAATAAATATGATAAAAAACTAGATTGAAAAATAAAGGTGACAGAAGAAGAATCAACTCAAAACCATTTTAATTTAAAAGTTATAAAGAAATCAATCCCAGGGACTAATCTGTGATGAAACAGAAACTATCCACGGGGTAGTTTGTTAAAACAGAAAACGATTCGGTCCAAAATACGCCAGCCTGCAGAGGAAACGAACTTTGCCCGAAGGCGCTATCTCTGAAAACGGTTCGGGAATAGAAAGAGAGGCTGACGAGGGGGTCCCACTCGTCGGGTTTAAAAAGAAAAACAGAGCTCGCCGGCGCCAGAGACTTGCGGTGTTCGCCGGCGACGAACCACTGCGAGACAGGGAGGGAGGGGAGTACCGGCGTGCTCAGGAGATCCTTCCGCGTCGGTGGTTGGTGGAAGGAGGAGTCGGAGAGCACCACGGTGACGGCCCCTTCCTCTCTGGCGGACGGCAGCTTCGGGCGATGATGGATCTCACCGGAGGAGGCTGCCAACACCAAATTGACACTGGGCTTAGATGAGGTGGTGGATTAGAAGGTTGCTGACCAAAGATGAGCTGGGGAGAAGCTTTGAGCGGAGGGAATTTTGCTGGCTACCGAAGCGGGTTGAGGCGGCCGGAGCTGTGGAAGAAGACCCTCCCGAGGCCTTCTGAAGAGCTAGGCAAGGTTCTGAGGAGAGCTGGAGAAGCTCTAGGTCGATGAGAGGCCCGGGGCCTCTATTTATAGCCGTCCCGAGTCGGTTGCCGAGAACGGGATAACTCCGGCGAGTGATTATGGCGAGGTGGTGATCGGACGGAGGGAACAAGCGACGGGGCAGCTTCGGATTGGTCTGCCGGCTCCATTTTTGTCTTAAGTTGGGGCTAGCTTGGGCGGCAATCCACGGCTCGACGGAGCGGAGCTCACGGGCACGTCGGCGGCAGAGGGCGCGCTCTGTGCATCCCAGGCCACGGCGACGGTTCTGCGGGGCGCTCAGCGAAGAGGATGGCCACGCGGAGGCTCCGGGTGGTGCGGGCGGTGCTGAACGGCGTTGCTCCTTGCTGAGCTCTCTGGCGCCCGCAGCGGCCATTGCTGCCGTCGCTCACGGGGATGCTGAGCCCGTGCCAGCTCACCGGCGACCAGGTGAAGATGCCATCCAACCGTGCGGCTCTGGATAAGAAGGAGGAACAGGGGAGCAAGACGCCACAACAGTTACTGGCGAGATTGACTCTGGCACTGACGGACAGAGTACTGACTCTGAAGAAATCGACACTGAACTCTCTGAACCTGATAGCAACAGTGCTCACCACCTTCTCGATCAAATGTTTGACCCACGTGGAAAATTTTCCTGGAGCTGAGACTTGGAGGGGAGGTCTCTTGATGCATCCAGAGACTCCATGAATTTACTCAGAATTTTTGGAAAAGAAAAAGAATGAATTTCAACAAAATTAGCAAATCTGGTCCAAACTTGCAGTAACCAAATTTTGAAAATTTTGAATTATGGACCAGAAGCTTTTGATGGAACTAGGTTTAAGGTACTAAGGACTAGCCATAGGAATTTATTTGGAACCAATACTCAAAGGAATCTGGCAGATCCTTTGTAAATCACAAAGGTCCAAATAAATGACAGAATTTTTTTTTGAGGAAAAACAATTAGGATAAAAATCTGAAATAGGTTAAAACTTGCTGGTATAAGATGCAATACTTGACTTCAAGGTAGGGGAAAGGGTTTGGGAAAAGAAAGTTGCATGCAGGTCATGGCAAGAGAATATCATAAGGATTTTTAGAATAGGGAGAAGGTTAATAACAACTCCATAGAAATTCTTTTAATAAAAGAAAAGCCAAATACCACAATGGTACTAATGTTGAAACAACACTTGTTGAAAAACTTCTCAAGACCAGAACCAAATCTTGGGGAATGCTTCATGAAAGATTTGTCATCAAAAGATTTGAGATGAGATCCTTTTAGAAACAATTCAAGTAACCTCCTCAAAAACCAATTAAAGAATTTGATAAAAACCAAATTAAAATTTTGGGGTGTTACACATAGTCGGTTGCCTACCAAAGGAATAAACATGCCTATTCTATCATCTTAAACTTGAAAGGCACGCCACGGCTCCTAAGATTTCCTCCCTGGTGACGGGGCCTTCGATCGATCCAATCTTCAACGAGTGGCCCATAAGTCTGGCCCATAAGTCCTAGGCTGGCAGTCTGAGGACCCCTTAATCCTTGACTCCCTCACTTAGGTCATCCACTTGAGGGGAATTTGCTACCATCCTACAAAACTCTGCACTTGGAGGCCCAAGAATGTCTGCAAGAATATAGTTGCGTAGTAAACATCAAGCTCTTCTCTGGCACCGTTGCCGGGGAGGTGAGTGCTTGAAGGCATATGCTTAGATCTTGTAATTAAATATTTTAGTTTCTTGTTTTTCACTAGTTTGTTTTTACAAAAGAAAACAACCAAAAAAATGGAATTTAGGCTGCCTCATTTGCTTCGTCTTTATAATGTCTTTCATGAAAATGATGGTTCGGAAAATTGTGCTCAATTGTTAGAGGAAGAATTTGTGAAAATACTTAATGAGAATTACTTGAATGATGAGAATGATAGCAATATTGTTGGTATGAATTCTATGAATATCCATTATGCTAATGATATGCAAGGCCACAAGCTTGGGGATGCTATGTTTGATGTAGATGATATTTTTAGTCCCCCAAGTTTTGATGAGCAAATTTATTATGATGAAAGCATGCCTCCGATTTATGATGATTATTGTGATGACATGTATTCTATAAAGAATAATGATAACCATGAAACTTGTCATCATGATTTTTATTTTCGATTGTATTACGCCAATCAAGTGTCTCATGATAGTTATTTTGTCGAGTTTACTCCCACTATTATGAATGAAATGTTTGCTTACGTGGAGAGTAATAAAAATTCTATGATTATGTATCATGAAAAGAATTCTTTATGTGATAGTTATATTGTGGAATTCCTTCATGATGCTACTGAAAACTATTATGAGGGAGGAACCTATGCTTGTAGGAATTGCAATAATATCAAGTTTCCTCCCTATGTGTTCAAAGTTTTGAAGTCATTTTTGTTTTGCCTTCCTATCCAAGATGATTATTGCTCACATAAATTGTTGGCTTGCAAAATCCCTATGCATAGGAAATGGGTTAGACTTAAATGTGCTTGCCATGTGATTCATGATGCTCTCTTGCATATTTCAATTACTATTCTTATGTGAGCATCATTGAAATCATCATGCCTAGCTAAGAGGCTCTAAAGAAAAGTGCTTATTGGGATTCAACCCAGCACTTTTACTTTCTGTTTTTGTGTATTCACATGATTAAGATACTTTAGTAATCATGTTTTGTGTCTTTTATTTCAATAATGTGCCAAGTAAAGCCTTTGGGATAGTGTGGATACTTGTTTATTTGATTCTGTGCAAAAATAGAAACTTTTGCGTCCAGTATATGAATTATTTGATTTTACTGGAGAGTCACAAAATTCTGAAATTTTTACACAGTTTTTATATGAAAATTCTCTGAGATTTCCTAATTTTTCCAATTTTTATCCGATAGGGAATTATGGTTTACGTTCAGATCTTTACAGACTGTTCTGTTTTTGATAGATTGTATTTTACATACATAGTTTGCTTGTTTTAAAGTTTCCATAACTTATATTTAGTGATATAAGTTATGGTAATGATAGAATACAGTAGGTATTATGTGATAGCAATTATGAATCTTATCTTGGCATTACCTAAGTGAATGATCTATATTTATTACGCTAACCCATCTCACGAAGTTCTGTTAAGTTTTGTGTGATTGAAATTTTCAAGTTTTGGGTGAGATACCGATATGAGGAGACTAAGGATCAACAAGAACCTAAGATTGGGGATGACCAAGGCACCCCAAGTTAATGTCCAAGGAAGACTCAAGCGTCTAAGCTTGGGGATGCCTCGGAAGGCATCCCCTCTTTCGTCTCCAACACTATCGGTATATCTTACTTGGAGCTATATTTTAATTCATCACATGATATGTGTTTTTCTTGGAGCATCATTTTATTTTGTTAGTGTTTGCTTTATTTTAGTTATAATCTTGTTTTCAATAAAAAGTTCCAAGAATTGCCTTTTAGGATGCTTGAACTGCATGTTTGTTGTGTGTTGTGTAAAAACAGAAACTTTTTCTGTAGTGTTTGAATTTTCATATTTTAGTGGAAAGTGGAAAGTTTCTGAAATTTTTACACATATTTGAATATAAATTATTTAAATTGCCCTAATTTTTCATATTTTTTGGAGATACAGAAGTACACTGTTTAAATAAATTGCTACAGACTGTTCTGTTTAGATAAATTGCTTCCATAGTTTTGCTATGTACTTATCCTAGATTTTTCATGGCTTATATTGGTAGATATAAATTGTGTAAATGACAATATATAATACCTAATGTTTGAAAATTATTATGAAACTTGTCTTGGAAGTACATGAAGTGTTGATTTATTCTCATGTGCACTAACCTATCTCACGAGTTCTTTTCAAGTTTTGTGTGGATGAAGTTTTTGAGACCTAGGTGAAACTGGGATATGAGAGGATTGAACACGATATACAAGCTCATGCTCGGGGATGCCCGAGGCACCCCATGTAAATATTTCAAGAAGTCCCAAACATCTAAGCTTGGGGGTGCTACGCATCCCTCCTCTCTTTGTCAAACAAATATCGGTTAGCCCATGATGATCCTAAGTTTCTATTTGTTCACATGATATGTGCTATTCTTGGAGTGAATTTTCATTTTATTGATTGTTTTAAATAAATATCAGATCTGAAAATCTTTATTGAGAGAGAGACCTCACATAGCTACTTAATTGTTTGACTACTCATTGTTCTTCACTTATATATTTTGAGAGTAGTTTGATGTCTACTCTTGTTCTTCACTTATATCCTAAGAGTAAATTGTGAATGAATGAAATATCATAAATATGAAATTATCAATGTGCTTTATGATTAGTAGTAGTTTCACATCTAGTTTGGAAAGTGAAATCTATTGAAGTTTGACAATCACAATATTAGGCATATAAGCAATTCAAGAATGATAAGGTATAAGAAAGAGAACTTTCACATGCAAATATATTATCTTGGACATCTTTTATGATTGTAAATACCCATCAATTATCTTCAACCTTGATCAAATAGTTGAAGTTGGACAAGAAAGACAATGTAATGGTTATGTTTGGGTATATTTTCATAGAAGTTATATTGTTATGGATCTTGCAACATGTGGTGCTTGTTTAGAACCTTTTGCTAGCCAAAACTCTTTACTAAGTAGAAATACTACTTGTGAATCAAAATCCTTGAGCCAAGTTTCTTCCATGTGGGTCCACCATACCAACCTATATATGGTATTTCACTACCATTCCAAGTAAATTGGCATGTGCCACCTTCTAAAACCTTCAAATAAGCATCCATTTTGTGTGCCCGTACCGCTCATCGAGTGATCGGGCGCTCAATATCTTCCATGCTAAGCGAGTTATTCTCACGATGAGTGTTTATTCACTTGTCATTGGACGAGAGAGGCTGGTAAAAAGGATGCCCAGTCCTGCATAACGTAAAAAAAGAACTCCCCCTCAAAAGTTGATTGTTTGGAAGGTACCCGTGGATACGGCTAGCCATGGAATGTGTTTGAATGGTTGAGGGGAGTAAAATTTCAATTCTGTTTGGGAACCGCCAACAATGAGATTAGCATAAAAGATATTGAAATCTCTTGTTGTAACATTGACAGGATAGGCACACCACCCAAAATAAATTCATCTCTATTTTAAACAATGAGTTACGGTACCTCTGCAAATCCCTGCTTCCCTCTACGAATGGACAATCTATTTACTTTCATATTATTTACTTTTCTTGTTGAGTCAACTTCTTATTCTAACCTCAATCTATTAGTTGGCAAGCATCATGTGGTGGGGAAAGATCCAAACACATATATCCAGCCAAATATATTTGATCATGAATCATTATTGTTGACAATTATCTTCATGATAAGTACGTTGGGCGGCAAAACATTAAGCCCATATCTTGGTCTGTGTTCGATGGATGTTGTTTGTTATAAAAATGTACTTTGAGTACCAGCAATCATAGAAGACTGTATTATAATTGAGTATTTGGAGCTCTTACTTAGACTTGATTATGCGTTGAAATTGTTTGATGACTAAGAACTTATGTTGTTAAGTTTCAAGAGAATGCATTGTTTGAATCTTGACATGTGAATTGTTCGCTACTCTACCTTGATGAGTTTTATGAGAAAAGGTTGCTGGTTAAGATACTAGAAAAACTGTTTGGAATTATCATTGATTAATATTTTACACTATGCTAGCATTCACACTTCATAAATTATTTCTTTAATCATTTACCTACTCGAGGACGAGTAAGAATTAAGCTTGGGGATGCTGATATGTCTCCAACGTATCGATGATTTATGAAGTATTCATGACATGTTTACCTAGGTTTACAATAATTTCATATGGTTTTGATGCACTTCATATGATTTAATTAGAACTAACCTGGACTAGCGCTGTTTTCAGTAGAATTACCGTGGTGTTGTTTTTTGTGCAGAAAATGAAAGTTCTCGGAATCGCCCGAAACTTTTTGAAGATTTTTTGTGGAACATATGAGAAATATTGGAGCGAAGAACCACCAGAGGAGAGCCACCTGTGGGCCACGAGGCAACATGGCGTGGCCACCCTCCTGGCCGCACCCAGTTGTGTCGCGGTCCCCACGTGACTCCGTTTGGCGTGTTTCCAACGCTGAGAAATTCAATATATACCAAAACCCTGAGAAATTAGGAGAGAACTTCCGCTCTGCCGCTGCAACTCTCTGTAACGAACTCCTCAATATTAGTGAGGCAAATGGCGCTCCACCACCCCCATGGCGCTCTACCACCCCTCCGGCGATCTTGATCTCTAGCCAATAGAATCAAGTTCCTCTCCACTGGATCTCTTCGGCGTCTCTAGATCTATGTGCACATACCCATCTCTTATGGGTTCTCATGTGGGATCTACCCTTGGCTTCGATTTCTCTAAGGGTTTGGTTTTTGCGGATGAGGTTTTCCGATCTACTGGTTTTTTGGTTCATCCCTCGGGTGACACGGGCTACTTTACAATGGTCGTGTCTTTTAGCCGTCATGATTTTCGTCTCACAGAGGACTCAATGGCAGTGGCAATTGAGGTCGCAATTGGTGGTTCGGCTATTGAATTCTTGGTTTTCTCCATTAAGGAAAAGGGTTTTGGATTTCATGTGTCCTGCAAAGAAGTAGGTATGATGGTTCTTAATCTATGATATTTCTTTTGTGTTCATTTCAAATGTTTCTTTCATCTATGGAGCAATGGGGTGGTCCAAATTGGAATTGGGAGTTCAAGCTTTGGAAATTGGAATGTGATGCTGTATGGGTTATTGTTAGCCCCGCCAAATGCCGTGCTGCTCTTGGCGTCCGGGCCATGCGTTCAAAGCTGGCTAAATCCTCCTTGAGGTCAGATTGTTCTATCAGGAAGAAACTTTCGTTCGGTACCTGGGAAAATTAACCAGCTTGTTCTGGTTATAGGTATCCGGCTACGCAAGAGTGTATCAAAACAACTGAAGTGGCTGGTTATACAATTCCTCGTCATGAACGGGTTGTCATTTATCCAAAGCCACCGGTGAATCTTCAATGGACGGCGACATTGCCTTCAATCTCTTTTGGCATGGTGCAGGATTTGGTTGCACCGGCTGATCGGGCGTCGCCATCTTCGGGCGGGATTCTCGCCCCTTCAAATGAGGGTGACATGGGCCTGGATTCTCCTCGGCAGGGCCCATTCACACCTGAGCTTTCTAATTTGCCGGTGCCTACTTCCACTCTGGTAGATGAGGATTTTGAGCAATTGATTGATGATATGACTGAGAAAATATTTACGTGTCAAATTTTCTCAAACCTGGACACTTCACAAAAAATTGCACCTCTGCTTTGCTCTGTATTGGGTGTTCTCGGGTAGGGCATACTAGACGGGATTGGAACAAATTTGCTATAGATTTGGGGCTGGTTGGCAATCGAAACCCGGTAACGTTGCGCCTTCCGAGGTGGACACTGTTGGACCCGTATTTGGTTCGAACTTTGGCGTTTGCATCTTTCCCAGAGGACATTTTAGAGCCTAGGGATGTGGTTGTCACGGATTATACTGATTGGGGTGGCACGAGGGTTTCTTGGATAGTCCTCTGTACATTCTGGGGAAAACTTTGCTGAGCAGATGCCGCAAGATGAGGACTGGATGCCCATCAATAGCAATCCACATCCAGTACCTGGGGTGCCTTTTGCTGACATGCCCCCTTTCATCGTGCCGCTCTTCCCGGCCATGGGGTGGAATGATGTGCCTCCACCTCCACCCGAGCCTTTTGTGCAAGAAGATGCTGCAGATGATAACTGGGGAAATTGGAATGTTGCGCCTGAGCCTGAACAACCTGTGCAAGATCAAAAATCAATGGTGAATGATCTCTCTGACCAATCAAACTCAGAAGTTGTGCCTCTTCCACTGCAAGTTCCAGTGGTGGTGCTTAAAGAAGAAGAGCAGTTGGAGCCTGTACAAGAGCAACCAGAAGCTGCTGCGGACATTAACAACTTGGAAATTGTGGTATATCAGTCGCCTGCCTTCGAGATACCTCAAGTGCAGGAGGAGGTCAGGGTGCCCCTTGGACGGGCACTGCCACTTGAGCTTATTTGGAAGCGAACTTTTGAAAATCTGCTGAAATGTGAAATCAGATATGAGATTCCCATGCCTATGCCTATTGTGGCAGTCTCTCCGATAGTTCTATCAAAAAGGAACTAGGAGTTAGCGTTTGAGAAGGAGCTGCCGCTTCTCACTTGGAGAGAGCAGGAATATACTATGAATAGGCCAGTGGCAAGAGCTCTTTTCCCACCTCAGTCTGTAACTGGAGATCATCTGGTATCAGGGGCCTCTGAAGGTGCACTGCTGCTTGTCTGGAACGGAAAAAATGCTGGAAGGCCTCGGAAGATGATGGCGCCAACGCCGGTGGTTGAGACTGCTGTGAGGAGGTGTATGAGAGGGTCAGTGCAACAGGATGGATTTAAGCCCATCTTTCATGAGTTGGCCCCCCAACCCAAGAGGAGAAAGCCCAAGTCTAAGCCTTTCGCTACGTTCTTGCCTGAAGATCATGCATGTCGTGGTGATTCTAACAGTGTTCCTCCTGCGACTCTAATCAAGAAGATCCGGGAAATTGGTGCAGAGCTAGGCATTGAAGGAAAGTTACTCACACTGGAAGTGCTTATGGCTGATCCACTTGCTCCAATGAACAACCCATCTGATGATTAGTGGGCTAGATGCTTCATGGGCTTGGCAGGCCGCTATATATGCTGCATTTTGTGCTGAATTGTGCCTTTGCACTTTTAGTCTATTTTGTGTAATAGCATTTTCAAACTATGCTTTGGCAACTTGTGCCTGTGACATTGAGTGTCAGCAGGTTTTATGCTTTATTTATGTCCCTTTTTCATGAATACTTCATGTAGAAACTGGAATTTCCTGTGTTGGAATGTTAGGGGACTTAATCCTAGGGAAAGACAATGAGCAGTTAAGCAGAAGATGGAGGAAAGTCAATGTGCAATTGCATGTTTACAGGAAACTAAATGCTCTTCTTTTGATAGTAGAGCTATTAAAAGTTTTTGCCCAAGAAAATTTGATTGCTTTGCTTTTTCTCCTTCTGTGGGTGCATCTGGTGGCATTTTAGTGGTTTGGAACTCCTCTGTCTTTGTGGGCACTTCATTGGAAGTTCACCAGTTTACTGTGGTGGTTAGTTTCACCTCAAGACAAAATAATTAGAAGTGGACCTTAGTGTCTGTTTATGGACCTTGTCAGGGTGAGGCCACAGATTTGTTTGTAAGTTGGCTTTACAACCTATCCATTCCTTTGGGGGAGCACTGTCATCTGGATTTACCTTTGAAAGGCAGATCTTACACCTGGTCAAATATGCAGGATATCCCACTTTTAGAGCAACTGGATTGGTTCTTCACCTCTACCGACTGGATCTCTACCTATCCAATGACTGAAGTGCTCCCCTAGCCAAAACTGCATCAGATCATGTTCCATGTATGGTTACCATCAGAACCACAATTCCAAAGTCCTATATTCAGATTTGAGAACTATTGGTTGGAACTGGATGGGTTTATGCAATGTGTACAGGACTCATGGCAGAAACAATCTAGAAAAGGTCATATCACAACCAGAATTGCTGACAAGCTCAAGTTGATGAGAATGGACCTTAAAACTGGCAGATCAGTGTCTCTAAACTTAAAGCTCTCATTGCTAAATGCAATCAAGTGATCCTGATGCTAGATGAATTGGAAGAACTTCGGCCACTGTTTAGGCCTACGTTTAATTTCAGAAAGACTGTTAAACTGCATGTGGAAAAATTGCTCCATTTACAATTTTTGTATTGGAAGAAGAGATGTACTATTAGGTACATTAAAGTGGGAGGAGAAAACACCACATTCTTCCATGCAATGGCTACTGAGAGGCACAAAAGAAACTCCATTGCCAGCTTGACATTACCTGATGGAACTATTGTCACTGAGCACTCTCAGATGGAAGGGATCATATGGAGTTGTTTCAAAAAACAGAATGGGGGTGTCTAGGGGTATTTTTAGGGGCTTTGATCTGGCATCTCTCCTCCCTCCTGTTGAAGGGCTTGACGAACTGACTAAACCTTTTGAAAAGGAGGAAATTAATGAGATTGTTAAGCATATGCCCGTTGATAAGGCCCCGGGACCAGATGGCTTTAATGGCCTTTTCTTTAAGGGATGTTGGCACATTATTTGTAAGGAATTCTATGAATTGGCTCAGGCCTTCTATGATGGTACAGCTGCTTTTGAGGGTATCAATGGTTCATATATTACACTAGTGCCAAAGAAGATGGCTCCTGAGGAGGTAGGGGATTACAGACCTATCTCCCTGACTGGAATGGGTCTAATGTTTCTCTCTAAGATGGCTTCAAACAGATTCCAAAAAAATCATCATGAAGTGCATCCGCAAAAACCAATATGGCTTCATCAAAAGTAGAACCATCCAGGATTGCATTGGTTGGACATTTGAATACCTGCACCAGTGTCATCAATCAAAAAGACCTATTGTAATCCTTAAGCTGGATTTTTGAGAAAGCTTTTGATTCCCTAGAGCATGAGGCTATTGTACAGATTTTGAGATACAAAGGCTTCAATGATAAGTGGATTAATTGGATGAAATGACTCCTTTCTATTGGTACATCTCCAGTGCTGCTTAATGGTGTTCCTTCTAGGAATTTCATATGGAAGAAAGGAGTTAGACAGGGAGAGCCTATTTCCCCACTGATTTTTGTCATTGTTGTTGATCTTTTACAGTCAGTGGTTAATGACATGCATAGAAGAGGCATCCTTCAGCTGTCAATTCCTTGTCATGATCAGGACTACCCTATCATTCAGTATGATGATGACACTCTAATAATCCTGCCTGCTGATACAAACCAGTTAACTGCTCTCAAGGATATGCTTAGAGTTTTCTCCCAATCCATTGGTCTAGATGTTAATTATGACAAGTCCTTCATAATTCCAATTAATGTGGATGATGCATCTATGAAGGAGCTGGCAGCAGCTTTTGGCTGTCAAATTGGCAAAATGCCTTTCACCTATCTAGGACTTCCAGTTGGAACTACAAGACCAAACATGGTTAATTTTATGCCACTGGTTGATTGCATGGAAAGAAGGATGTCTGCTAGCTCTGCTTTTCTTAATCAGGGGGAAAGATTGCAATTCTTAAACTTAGCTCTATCATCCATGCCGATTTTATTTCTCAGCAGCCTGGCTATACCTCCTGGTATCTTGAAGCAACTTGAGAGAATTCAAAGACAATGCCTTTGGAGGAAACACAAGGATGAGCTTGCCCCCTCTCTTGCTACTTGGGAGTTGGTATGTAGACCCCAAGAGTAAGGGAGGACTTGGTATCATGAATCTGGGTATTCAAAATGTAGCAGTGCTGTTGAAACATGCAAATCACTTTCTAAACAAAAAGACCTACCTTGGGTGTCACTCATTTGGGACACATATTATTATGAACGAGTCCCCCAGGTCACTAATGATTGTGTTTCTTTCTGGTGGAGGGACATTTGCAAAATTTTGAATCAATTCAGATCCTCAACTTTGGTAAAAATTAATGCAGGAGATACTGTTTTATTCTGGCCTGACTGTTGGAAAATTGGGGATAATGTTAGCACACTGGAATCAAGATATCCAAGTCTTTTTTTCTTATGTGAAGGATCCTTGGATTACTGCCAAGGAGGCTTTTGAGCTACAAGGGTTGGTTGAGCTGTTTCACCTACCTATGTCTGAGCAAGCTTACCATGATTTCTTGGATCTTAAGACTCTAATGGAGGCTCATGAAAGGAGTGCAGATCTCAAGGATTCATGGTGTTGGCAAGGAACTTGCAAGGAGTTCAAGCCCAAGAGTTTCTACATTTATATGCACTCACATCTTGCCTTTAACCCATTGCTCCCCTGGATCTGGAAATCCTCTTGCACCATTGAAATGAAGGTATTTGCATGGATGATGATCATGGATAGGCTGAATACCAAAGATATGGTGGAAAGAAGGCATTGGCACCTGGATGATGGAGTAGAGTGTGTTTTGTGTCCCTTGTATGTAAGAGAAACCAGGGATCACCTCTTCTTCCAGTGTAATTTTAGTGCAAGAGTGTGGAACTATCTTAAGATTGACTGGTCTCAAGGAGATACAATGGGGGGAGGTAGTCATACATGCCAGGAGGGAGTTTGCACAACCTTTCTTCTGTGAAGTGGTTTTCATTGCATGCTAGAACATTTGGATTATCAGAAATGAAAAAGTTTTCAGGCATGAAAGACCCAGGTTTAATAGATGGAGAGCTGATTTTATCCAGGACATTTCACTCATGCAGCATAGGATCAAATCAGCATTCAGGGATGAGCTATTGAAATGGATTTCATTCTTGCCCCCTGATTCCTTTTTGGTTTTTCCCTTGTACTTTAGCTTTAGCTTAGCTTCTTTTTTAACTGTACTTTCTGGTTACATCTTGTAACCCTTGTAACATGTCTGCTTCTTCAATAAAGTTCCAAATACTGTGGGGTTTTCCCTACAGTTCCCAGTCAAAAAACTCTCTGTATCGAAGAAAAACCCATCTGGAGCCTTTCCGGTGCCCTGCCGGAGAGGGGAAACCATAACCGATGGCCATCTTCATCATCCCGGCGGAGGCCATGACAAGGAGGTAGTTCACCCTCAGGGCTGAGGGTATGTACCAGTAGCTATGTGTTTGATCCCTCTCTCTCTCATGTTCTTGAGATGAGACAATCTTGATGTATCGCGGGCATTGTTAATGTAGTTGGATCCTATGGTGTTCTTCCCTTGCTATCTTGTTGTGATGAATTGAATCTTTCCCTTTGAGATCTCATTATGTTGGATTGAATATTTTTGGTTTGAGAACACTTGATGTATGTCTTGCATCCGGATACCCATAGTGACAATGGGATATTCTATTGATTCACTTGATATATGTTATGGCACCAACTTGCGGATTCTGGTGACCTTGGGGATCTATGCATAAGGGTTGATTGCATGTTTTCAACGTTCTCCGATAGAAATCTTGGGGTACTCTTTGAAGTTCTTTGTGTTGGATTGAATATGATGAATCTGAAATTGTTTGATGCATGTCGTAAAATTAACCCACGGATACTTGATGTGACATTGGAGTATCTAGGTGACATTAGGGTTGATAGATATGTATCATGGGTGTTTTTCTAGTATGAACTCTAGGGCTGTTTGTGACACTTATAGGAATAGCTCAAAAGATTGATCGGAAAGAGTAAATTTGAGGTGGTTCTACTACCTACGCCAATTTCATCTTATGTTCTCCGCTACTTATGAACTCTGGAGTGATTCTTTGTTGCACGTTGAGGGATGATCATATGATTCTATTGTGTTAGCATTGTTGAGAGATTGCACTAGTGAAAGTATGAACCCTAGGCTTATTTCCAAGCATTGCTATACCATTTTGCTTGTTGTTTACTACTTGTTACCTTGCTGGTTTTATTTATTCATATTACAAAAACCTATATCTACTATCCATACTACACTTGTATCACCATCTCTTCGCCAAACTAGTGAAGCTATACAATTTGCCATTGTATTGGGTGTGCTGGCGAGACAAGAGATTTCTTGTATTTGATTGCAGGGTTGTTTGAGAGAGACCATCATCAACCTACACCTCCCATGAATTGATAAACCTTATGTCATCCACTTGAGGGAAATTTGCTACTGTCCTAAAAAACTCTGCACTTGGAGGCCCAAACACATCTACAAGAATATAGTTGCATAGTAGACATCAGTGTCCCACATTTATCTTTCGGTGTCGGACTCGTCTGGTCCTTCCTCTCGCGGCTAGTTGGCACCCACTAGAGCGCATTCATTCAAGGGAGATCAATTCATGACAACTACATGCTCATCTAGTGCATGGTGAAGAAACTCAACTCTCTTAAACGACCGGTTGTGATGATCAAGCTGGAAATCTCAAAAGCATTCGATACAGTACAATGGCTCTTCATCATGGAGGTATTGAGGAGATCGGGATTTGGGCCCAGGTGGATTTCATGGATCGCAGGCCTCTTAACAATGGCCTCTACGAGAATTCTTGTCAACAAAACCCGTGGAGCTCCCATACGGAATCTCAGGGGCCTAGACAAGGAGGGCCCCTTTCCTCAATGTTTTTCATCCTCATGATGGATCCGCTGCACCAGCTGTTCTCCATGGCGGACAACAGGGGCATCCTGACACCTCTTTGTCGACGAGGCCTGATTCCACAGATTTATTTTTTAGCGAATGATGTGGTTCTCTTTTTGAAGCCGGTGGTGAATGATCTATTTCTATGTTCACGGTTATTTGAGTTGTTTGGAGGCGCCTCCGGGCTACGAGTGAACATAGCAAAGACTAGGGCCATGCCTATCAGATGTGAAGAGGAGTTAGAAAGATCATGGTGCCCCCATGTGTGGTTTGATAACTGATGACAATCCCTACGGATTAATTGTTGCTTTGAGTTATACTTTAAGTTTTGTCCATAGGCATTGCTTGAAGATCATTCGGTGGTTTCAATGCTATATTAAGGATATTATGTGTGACCAAGGTGCTATTCAAGGAATTATCCAAAGCTTGGTCATGAGAGATTTGATCCTATTGCAAGCATGTTTTGAAGAAGAAGATTATGCGAACATTTATGTTTACCTTCAAGACATCATCTTTATGAAGAGAGAAGATAGGATACAGGATTGATCAAGACTAAGGACAAGAGTGATTCAAGTTGATCAACATGCAAAGCATAGAAGATGTATCAAGAAGGATCAATTGATCCTATGGTATGGTAAGCATTGTCCAATAATCCATGGTCCATGTGAGAGTTCTTTGTGGAGTTAGGTATGTTTCCATGGGCATGAACCTAAAGGAATTTCTCTTACAACCTATGGAGAATGACATCAAGTGGTGATCGTCATCAAGGTTGCGGTGTGCAAGTTCAAGTATAGCATCATGAAGAGATCACATCGTTGAAGCTTGTCCTCCACTATGGTGATAATGTACATGTGAAGATATACCAAAGAGAGGCTCACCCATAGTGGAGTATGGGGGAGCAATCTATTAGTCTTCATCGAGCTGGCGCAATCAAGAAAGGTGGTCCGTCTTGAGGAGGGCAAGATCGTCATCATCTAGCTCAAGTGGGCTATGCACAATGCAAAACTTTGTCCTTGATAGGTTTTCTATTTTACCGGTCTCGTGGTGTTAGTTGGGAGACTGGGTTATAGGATCGATTGTTATACTATCAAGGGGGGCTCTTGAGTGAGTAGCTTGTTTGTATGATTCAGAGAGAGCTCAAACCATTGATTTCTTGGCATCATCATATTTCTTGGTTCTTGTTTGGCTTTTCCCACTGTGAGGATTTAGAAATTGTGTTAGTCTTCTAGCCAAACTCAAGCTCATAGAAAACATGTTTTGTATGCATCATATTTGTGTTTTTGGTGTTGGAGAATCTATCATCTTTTGGGATATTACTTGTCGTTTGCTATCCAACAAGCTTGAGTTTGCTAAATTCGGAGTCCGTATGCAGAAGTTATGGAAGTTTTAGTGTAAGGGCAGTTTCTGTCTGCTCATGCGGTAGTACCTCTCGGTAACACGGTAGTACCACTTAGGCGGTACTTCCGATGTGTACTATCGCTGCTACTACCGCTTGGGAAATCCTTTCTGTGCATCTTTCTGGTGTCTAATTTTTGATAGTGGTAGTGGAACGGTAGTAGCACGGTAGTACCGCTTGCACGGTACTACCGCTTATTTCTACTGTGCTAC
This sequence comes from Elymus sibiricus, assembly GCA_039707655.1. Classification (NCBI taxonomy): domain Eukaryota; kingdom Viridiplantae; phylum Streptophyta; class Magnoliopsida; order Poales; family Poaceae; genus Elymus; species Elymus sibiricus. Next base: position 25,736,027 of record CM077667.1, read on the forward strand.
TACCGCTTGTTTTCGAGAGGTGTGTAAGTTTTTGTTGCCCTTTCTGTATCTTCAGTAGTACATCGGTTGTAGAGCAGTAGTACCGCTTTCCCGAGCGGTAGTACCGCTTTACTGCGGGCTGAGACATAACAGTTGGATTTCCCCCTACCTATAAAAGGGGGTCTTCTTCCCCAATGGACCTTATCCTTTTGAGCTTGTGTTTGTCCCCCATTGTTGACCTTCTTTGAGCTTGCTATCTCTCAATCCCTCCAATAATTCTTGCTCCTTCTTGAATGAAAAGAGAGAGGAGATCTAGATCCACATTTCCACCAATCACTCTCTCCTCTATGTGAGGGGAACCCCTCTGATCTAGATCTTTGAGTTCTTTGTGTTCTCCTTGTTCTTCCTCTCATACTTCTCCATAGATTTTGTTGTTGTGGTGGGATTTGGGAGTGAGGGACTTGACCACTTCGTCTGTTCTTGTCATTGCATTAGTTGCACCAGTTTGAGTACTCCAAGGTGATACGTGGAAGTGAAAAGTTGAGAAGCTTATTTCTCTTGGGGTGTTTGGGCACCCTAGAGCTTGTCCCTCTTGGGTGCTTGGGTGCCCTAGATGGTTGGTGGTGCCACGGAGCTCAATCATTGTGGTGTAAAGCTTCGGGCAAGATTTAGAATCTCCAATTAAGTTGTGGAGATTGCCCCGAGTAATTTGTACGGGTTCCGGTGACCACCCCTGATACGTTTCCAACGTATCGATATGTTATGAAGTATTCATGCCATATTCACCTATGTTTACAATACTTTTATATGGTTTTGATGCACTTTATATGATTTATTTAGAACTAACTCGCACTGACGCTGTTTTCAGCAGAACTACAGTGGTGTTGTTTTTTGTGTGTAGAAAATTAAAGTTCTCAGAATCACCCGAAACTTTCTTATATATTTTCCTGGAGAAAATGAGCAACACTTGAGCGGAGAACCACTAGAGGAGGTGTGACAATGGCCCAGCACGCAATAGGCCGCGCCCCTAGGGGGGCACCATGATATGTGCTGGGGCCCACATGACTCCGTTGCGCGTGATTCCAACGCTAAAAAATCCCATAAATACCAGAAACCCCAGAAATAAATAGAGACTCCTCGTTCTGCCGCCAAAACTCTCTGTATCGATGAAAAACCAATCTGGAGGCATTCCTGTACCCTGCCGGAGTGGATAGATCATCTCCGGTGGCCATCTGCATCATCCTGGTGGAGGCCATGACGAGAAGGGAGTAGTCCACCCTCGGGGCTGACGGTTTGTACTAGTAACTGTGTTCAATCTCTCTCTCTCTCTCTCTCTCTCTCTCTCTCTCGTGTTCTTGAGATGTCCTGATCTTGATGTATAATGGGCTTTGTTAATATAGTCAGATCATATGATGTATCTCCCTTGCCATCTTGTTGTGATGAATTGAATCTTTACCTTTAAGATCTTGTTATGTTGGATTGAATATATTGGTTTGTGAACACTTGATGTATGTCGTGCATGGGATACCCGCAGTGACATTGGGTTATTCTATTTATTCACTTGATATATGTTGACCTAGGGGATCTACGCATAGGGGTTGATTGCACATTTTCATACCATGTTCTCCGATAGAAATCTTGGGGTGCTCATTGAAGTTATTTGTGTTGGATTGAATATGATAGATCTGAAGTTGTTTGATGAATGTCGTATAATTTACGCACGGATACTCGAGGTGACATTAGGGTATCTTGGTGACATTAGGGTGGATTGATATGTATCATTGGTGTTATTCTAGCAGGAACTCTAGGGCTGTTGGTGACACTTATAGGAATAGCCCAATAGATTGATAACCCACAAGTATAGGGGATCGCAACAGTTTTCGAGGGTAGAGTATTCAACCCAAATTTATAGATTCGACACAAGGGGAGCCAAAGAATATTTGAGAGTATTAGCAGTTGAGTTGTCAATTCAACCACACCTAGAGATTATATATCTGCAGCAAAGTGATTAGTAGCACAGTAATATGATAGTTTGATAGCAGCGGTAACAGTAGTAGCAACTGTAATAGTGATAGCAGCAGTTTTGTAGCAAGTGTAACAGTAACACCAGCAGTAGTAACTTAGCAAGAACAATATTTGACAAACTCGTAGGCACTGGATTGGTGGATTCATTGGATGATATTCATCATGTATCAGTCATAACCTAGGGCGACACAGAACTAGCTCCAGTTCATCAATGTAATGTAGGCATGTATTCCGTAAATACTCATATGTGCTTATGGAAAAGAACTTGCATGACATCTTTTGTCCTAACCCCCGTGGCAGCGTGGTCCATAAGGAAACTAAGGGATATTAAGGCCTCCTTTTAATAGAGAACTAGAACAAAGCATTAACACATGGTGAATACACGGACTCTTCAAACTACGGTCATCACCGGAAAGTATCCCGATTACTGTCACCCCAGGGTTTATGGATCATAACACATAGAAGGTGCATATGACTAGCAAGATCGGGTCTAGAACATAGATATAATGGTGATAACATAAACGGTTCAGATCTGAAATCATGGCACTCGGGCCCTAGTGACAAGCATTAAGCATGGCATAATCATAACAACATCAATCTCAGAACATAATGGATACTAGGGATTAAGCCCTAACAAAACTAACTCGATTACATGATGAATCTCATCCAACTCCTCACCGACCAGCAAGCCTATGAAGGAATTACTCACTCCCGGTGGGGAGCATCATGGAATTAGCGATTAAGCAGGGTTGATGATGACGGAGACCGAAGAATCCCCTCTTCGGAGCCCCAAACGGACTCCAGATCTGGCCTCCCGATGAAGAACGGGAGGTGGCGGCGACTCTGTCTCACGAAACGCGATAAAACTTTCTCCCTGATTTTTCTCTCCGAAAATAGGATTTTATAGCGCTGGAATTAGGGTCAGTGGGGCCACGAGGTGGGCACAACCCACCAGGGTGCGCCTAGGGGGGCTGGCGCGCCCTGGTGTATGCTCCCCACCCTGGCCCACTTCTCCGGTGGTTTTTGGCTCCAATAATTCTCAAATATTCTGAAATAAATTTCCAAAAAGTTTCGCTCCGTTTCGAGAACTTTTATTTCTGCACAAAAACAACACCATGGTAGTTCTGCTGAAAACAGCGTCAGTCCGGGTTAGTTTCATTCAAATCATGCAAATTAGAGTCCAAAACAAGAGCAAAAGCGTTAGGAAAAGTAGATACGTTGGAGACGTATTATAGATTGATTCGAAAGAATAACTTTGAGGTGGTTCTACTACCTAATCCAATTTCATCTATTTGTTCTCCGCTAGATAGGAACTTTGGAGTGATTCTTTGTTGCACGTTGAGGGATGATCATATGATTCAACTATATTAGCATTGTTGGGAGATTGCACTAGCGAACTTATGAACCCTAGGCTTTATTTCCAAGCATTTATACACCATTTTGCTCGCTGTTTTACACTTGTAACCTGGCTGTTTTTATATTTTCAGATTACAAAAACCTATATCTACTATCCATATTACACTTGTATCGCCATCTCTTCGCCGAACTAGTGCACCTATACAATTTGCCATTGTATTGGGTGTGTTGGGGACATATGATATTTCTTGTATTTGATTGCAGGGTTGTTTGAGAGAGACCATCTTCATCCTACACCTCCCACGGATTGATAAACCTTAGGTCATCCACTTGAGGAATAATTGCTACTATCCTACAAAACTCTGCGCTTGGAGGCCCAACATAGTCTACAAGAATAAAGTTGCATAGTAGACATCAACCTCCAAGGGTTACCATTTGTACAGGTCCGGTGACGCCCCCAAGGGTTGCCAATTGTACGGGTTCGGTGACCTCCCACAAGGGTTACCAATTGTATGGGTTCGGTGACCGCCCCCAAGGGTTGTCATTTGTACGGGTTCGGTGACCACCTCAAGGGTCCCTTAGTGGAATCGCGACATCTTGCATTGTGCGAGGGCATGAGGAGATTACGGTGGCCCTAGTGACTTCTTGGGGAGCATTGTGCCTCCACACCACTCCAAACGGAGATTAGCATCCTCAGGGGTGTGAACTTTGGGATACATCGTTGTCTCTACATGCCTCGGTTATATCTTACTCGACATATGCACTTTACTTTGTGATAGCCATATTGTTTCATGTTACATACCTTGCTATCACTTACTTGTTTATCTTTCTTAGCATAAGTTGTTGGTGCACATAGGCGAGCTTAGTTGTTTTAGGTTTTGTGCTTGACAAATTAAGCACTAGTTTTATTCCGCATTTGTTCAAGCCTAAACTGTAACTATTTTAAAGCGCCTATTCACCCCCCCTCTAGGCGTCATCCACGTCTTTTCAGAGTTGATCGAGCAGATTTGTTTAACTCTTTGCTGCTTGCTACTTGTAAACTGCGTTGGGATTTTCCCCAAAGTGGAGAGGAGATGCAACATAGTAGAGATAATTATTTCCCTCAGTGAGAACCAAGGTTATCACACCAATAGGAGAATCACACAGATTCCCGTCGTCAGCACCTACACACAAGAGCAAACACTTGCACCCAACACGGGTAAAAGGGTTGTCAAGCCCTTTGAACTCGTTACTTGCAAGGATTAAATAGTTATAGAAAGATAAGATAAATAAAAAATAAAAAAAGCAAAACATAAATGGCAGCAATATATATGGGTTTTTAGTAACGTGTTTTATGTAGACCCAAGGGCCATAGTTTTCGCTAATGGCATCTCTCTCGAACATAGCATACGGTGGGTAGACAATTTACTGTTGGGCAATTGATAGAATAGCGCATAGTTATAAAATATTTATTCACGGCAATGATCATGTATATAGGCATCACGTCCATAAGCAAGTTGACCGACTCCTGCCTGCATGTACTACTATTACTCCACTCATCGACCGCTATCCAGCATGCATCTAGAGTATTAAGTATGAAACGGAGTAATGCTTGGAGCAAGGTGACATGATGTTGACAAAGTAAACTCAAATAATATGAATTAACACCATCATTTTATCCTTAATGGCAGTAATACAAATATGTGTCATGTCCCTTTGTGTCACAGGGATTGAGCACCGCAAGATTGAACCCATCACAACGCACCCCTCACACTGAAGATAAACCAATCTAGTTGGCCAAACTAAATCGATAGATCGTAGAGAAATACGAAGCTATAACAATCATGCATTTAAGAATTCAAAGATGACTCGAATAGTTTTCATGAATAATCTGAACATAAATCCACAATTCATCGGATCCCAACAAACACACTGCAAAGAAGATTACTTCGAATAGATCACCGCAGGAATCATTGTGAACTTTGTATTTAAGAACATAGAGAGAGAGATAGCCATCTAGGTACTAGGTATGGACCCGTAGGTCTATGGTAGACTACTCACACAACATCATGGGAGCAACAAGGTTGATGTAAAGGCCCTCCGTGATTGACCCCCCTCCGGCAGGGCACCAAAATAAGGCTCTAGATGGGATCACGGCGGAACAGAGGCTTGCGGCGGCGAAAAAAGTGTTTCGGGTGGCTCTCTGGTGTTTTCCCGATTTATGATAATTTATAGTGGTGGACTCTGGTCAGGAGGATCCAGGCATGGCCCCAAGGCATCAGCATGGGCCTACCCCCTAGGGCGCGCCCTGTTGCCTTGGTACCCCCTCGTGTGGCCTACGGCCTCCCACCAAAGCTTAGAGGTCTTATTTTTGTCGAGGAAAAATCATCAAAAAGTTTAATGGCATTCGGACTTCATTTGGTACTGGTTTCTTGAAAAGCCAACGACACGCAAAGACAACAACTGGCACTAGGCACTGGGTTAATAGGTTAGTTCCAAAAAATGATATAAAACATCATATAAATGCATATAAAGTATCCAAGATTGTTAATATAATAGCATGGATCAATCAAAAAATATTGATACATTGGAGACATATCAACATCCCCAAGATTAATTCATACTCGTCCTCGAGTAGGTAAATGATAAAAACTGATTTTTTGATGCGACATGCAACCCAACATGTAATCTTTTTCAGGTATGACTCTGAGAAATTATGAACTAATAAATGTCAACATAATAATATCCATAAACTTAAATATCATAATCATTCATATTCAAAATATGCGATCCAGAAAGAATGTTATTCCCTAGGCATTTTATCATATAAACATGGCATGACTCTGTCCTCACTGCGTAAATATATATCATGATTACCTCGGTGTCAAGTGAGGCAACTGGATCGTACTTCTAACGCGCTTCAGCATTTTCAACCTTACTCAATACATCGTGAACCATGGATCTGGCATATGGGTGGAATAGAGTATGGTGGTCGGGATCAAAAGGAGTCAAAGCGGAAAGAAAGTCTCGCGTCAACTAGGCAGACCAATGGGCTATGGAGATGCCCATAAATCGATATCAATGTGAGGATTCAGATTGCCATGCAACGGATGCACTAGAGCTACAAGTGTATGAAAGCCTAAATGAAGCTAAGTGGTTGTGCAATCAACTTGCTTGCTCTTGAAGACCTCAGGCATTTGAGGAAACCCGTCATGGGAATATACAAGCCAAGTTCAATAATGCAAAATTCCCACTAGCATATGAAACTGACAACTCATGAGACTCTCTATATGAAGAACGTGGTGCTCCCTCTAAGCACAAGTGTAGAAAAAGAAGTAGTAGCACTGCCCCTTCCGTCTTTATCTCTCATTTATTTCTTTTTATTTCTCTTTTTCCTTTTTCCTTTTTCTTTTTATTTTATTATTTTATTCTTTTTCTTATTTCTTTTTATTTTTCTTTCATTTGTCCTTTAATTTTTAATTTATTTTTTGTCCAGAGTATCATCCCGACTTGTGGGAGAATCATAGTCTCCATCATCCTTTCCTCACTGGGACAGTGCTCTAATAATGATGATGATAACACTTTTATCTACTTACAACTTGATATAACAACTCAATGATGATAAAATAAAAGACTCTATATGAATGCCCCTGGCAGTGTAACAAGATGTGCAATGATCTAGCGTAACATGTAAAAAATGATGAACGATGGCCTTGCCATAAATAGCATGTCAGCTACATGATCATGCAAAGCAATATGATGATGAACACACAAGTCATGTGATGTAACGGTGGAAGTTGCATGGCAATATATCTCGGAATGGCTATGGAAATGCCATAATAGGTAGGTATGGTGGCTATTTTTAGGAAGATATAAGGTGGCTTATATGTGATAGAGCGTATCATATCACGGACTTTAGATGCACGAGCGAAGGTTGCACCGATCCTCGAGGTGAGAATGGGCATTGCACGATAGCGAAGAGGCTAGGAAATATGAAAAGGTGAGAGTGCGCATATCCATGGATTCACATTAGTCATTAATAACTCATATACTTATTGCAAAGCCTATTAGCTCTCCCAAAGCAAAGTCCTATCGCAAACCCCTAGAGAGAAGGTTGGTAGGTGTTATCCATCGCGCGCCTTCGACCCAAATAGCAGATAGGATTTCATTCAGACATAAGAACGCTCACATATCATCATCATGCCATAACCAATATTTAGATGAGTAACTAATAACATGCTTTAATACTGATATTTCTACTAATAAAGAATCATGTATTCATGTCCTTTCATATTACTACATAAATATCATCAACCCGCAGTTTCTCTTTAATGTGCTACATGTAAGTTTTTATTATAGCCTCCTTGAATACATATCCTTTTTGGACTAGTCTTATAACCCATGAAAATTACCGTTACTATATATTATACTCTCAAATAAATATAAGTGAAGAACAAGAGTGCAATTATTTCTATAAAATGTACACGCTACCGTGCTCTAAAAGATATAAGTGAAGTACTAGAGCAACTGCTTAGCTGAAAAGATATAAGTGAAGCACATAGAGTATTCTAGCAAATCATGATGAACATGTGTCTCTCTTAAATAGGTGTGTCCAGCAAACAATGATTGTGAAGCAAACTGTAATACATGACACTCCAAGCAAAAGACATATCATGTGATGAATAAAAATGTAGCTCCTAGTACATACCGATGAAATGGAGACGAAAGAGGGGATGCCTTCCGGGGCATTCCCAAGCTTAGAAAATTGAGTATTCCTAGAATATTAGATTGTGGTGCCTTGGGAATCCCAGAGCTTAGGGCCTTTCTGCTCCTTATTCCTTCATCCATCGTGATCACACCCAAAACTTGAAAACTCCAGCACACAAAACTCAACAGAAACCTCGTGAGATCCGTTACAATAATAGGTAAATTATAAAATTTAGTACTCTTATAAATTGATTCATATTTAATTATTGCATAAGTTACTGTATTCTAACTTCTCCATGACTTATACCCCGTATACAATCCATAGCATCCTCAAAAGAAGCAAACTATGCAAGCAAAAACAAAATCTGTCTAAAACAAAATAGTCTATAATGATTAGCACTAAAACCATACTTTTGTAACTCCGGAAATTCCGAACATTTATGAAAACTTGGGCAATTTGTACATGAATACTGTGTAAAAAATTTAGGAATTTAGCACACTCCAGCACAACCATAGAAATTTTACACTGAACGTAAAATTTTCTGTTTTTGCACCGTATCAATTCTACTATCATCCAAATCATCCCAAGGGCTTTACTTGACACAAACACTAACTAAAAACTAAAAACACAATCATTACAGTAGAAATAACCATTTCAATTTAAAATAATAGAAAGTAGAACAAAAATTTAAGATAACTATTGGGTTGCCTCCCAACAAGTGTTATCGTTTTATGCCCCTAGCTAGGCTTAATGCATAGTATCAAGTGTTGTCATCCTTAATTTTTGTGTCTTGGGATGTGTGTTAATTGGGAAGCTTCTCATAAAAAATGGGGAACACATCATCTATTAAAATTTTAGCATTATAAAGGCTACTTTCCTTGAACCCTTCTTGATTATCTTTCACTATCTAAGAATATTGTTGATTGATAGCATTGAAAACTTGTTGGATAATATGCAAAGGAGGCACTTCCTTTTTAGTGTTTTCATCAAAAGTATGATTGTCACAAAACACATACCTCATCAAATAATCCTCTTTATATAAAATTTCGTCTATCACAGGATGTTAATGGCTCATATTACAAAAATCAAAGATCTCTCAAGCCTCTCGCATTATATAATCAAATTCATTCATGAGGATAAGAGTAGCTATCTTTTCAACCTTAGGATTGTTCACAATTGGTAACTCATAGAAAAGCCTTTGCAAGGTGGGATGAGTACGCATAAATATTCTTTCAAGTTTAAGAACAAGTGTGGAAATAGCATTGGAGTAACTATGGGTACTTTTAAGAATAGGAATATCATTGCAAACCAAAGTCCCTGCACAATCAAAGAATTCCTAGATAATGTTTTTCCCTATGATATTCCCCTTTCCCGCAATGAAATTTTTTAAATCCAAATTATTGGGAATTTCCTCTTTAGGGATTTTGCCATCCTCACTCTTCTTAATGACAAATTCAGACATGATAGCAATTTCAAGCAAGCAAACTAACAAGCAGAACAAGCAAAGCAAGTAAGCTAGTAAACAAGCGCGCTAGAAAAGATAAATATTTTTGTGTTTTTGATATCTTTCGGCAAGCAAATATAAAGGAAAATAAAAAGTAGAACAAGTGAATAATAATTTGTGTGAAGGAATGTGATAGAAAATTCTCCCCGGCAACGTTGCCAGAAATTGTTCCCGCTACTTGAAAACTACGTTGGGATTTTCCTCGAAGAGTAGAGGAGATGCAGCACAGTAGAGAATAGTATTTCCCGCACTGAGAACCAAGTTTATCGAACCAATAGGAGAATCAGATAGATTCCTGCCGTCAGCACCTACACACACAAGAGCAAGCACTTGCACCCAACGCGGGTAAGACGGTTGTCAAGCTTCTTGAACTCATTACTTGCAAAGATTAAATAGTGATAGAGAGATAATATATATATAAAATAAAATAGCAAAAGATAAATGGCAGCACTTTTTTTGGTATTTAGTAATATGTTTCATGTAGACCTAGGGACCATAGTTTTTGCTAATGGCATCTCTCTCGAAGATAGCATGCGGTGGCTAGACAAATTACCTTTGGGCAATTGATAGAATGGCGCAGAGTTATGCAATATTTATTCATGACAATGATCGTGTATATAGGAATCATGTCCATAAGAAAGCACACTGACTCCTGTCTGCATCTACTACTATTACTCCACTCATCGACCGCTATCTAGCATGCATCTAGAGTATTAAGTATGAAACAGAATAATGCTTTGAGCAAGGTGACATGATGTAGGCAAAGTAAACTCAACTAGTATGAATTAAAACCATCATTTTATCCTTAATGCCAGTAATAAAAATATGTGTCATTTCCCTTTCTGTCACTGTGATTGAGCACCGAAAGATTGAACCCATCACAATGCACCCCTCAAGATACACAAATCTACTTGGCCAAACTAAACCGATAGATCAGAGAGAAATACAAAGTTATAACAATCATACATATAAGAATTCAGAGATGACTCAAATAGTTTTCAATAATAATATGAACATAAACCCACAACTCACTGGGTCCCAACAAACACATCGCAAAGAAGATTACATCGAATAGATCACTGCGAGAATCGCGGTGAACTTTGTATTGAAGAACACACACACACACACACATATATATATATATATAGAGAGAGAGAGAGAAAGAGAAAGAGAGAGAGAGAGAGCCATCTAGGTACTAGCTATGGACCCGTAGGTCTGTGGTAGACTACTCACACAATATCATGGGAGCAGCAATGTTGATGTAGAGGCCCTCCGTGATTGACCCCCTCCGGCAGGGCACCGGAATAGGGTTCCATATGGGATTACAGCGGAACAAAGACTTGCGGCGACGAAAAAAGTATTTTGGGTGGCTCTCTAATGTTTTCCCGATATATGAGAATTTATAGTGGAGGAGTTAGGTCAGCAGGAGCCATGGGTTGGCCCCAAGGCATCAGGCGCACCTACCCCGCTGGGGCGCGCCCTGTTGCCTTGACACCACCTCGTGTGGCCTTCGGCCTCCCTCTAAAGCTTCTAGGTATTATTTTCTGTCCAGAAAAAATCATCAAAAAGTTTCGTGGCATTTGAACTTCGTTTGGTACTGGTACCTCAAAACCTAAAAACACGTAGAAAACAACAACTGGCACTAGGCACAGGGTTAATAGGTTAGTTACCAAAAATGATATAAAACAACATATAAATGGATATAAAGTATCCAAGATTGACAATATAATAGCATGGAACAATTAAAAATTATAGATACCTTGAAGACATATCACCGCTCCATCGGCTCCTTCCCATGCTACTATTTGGGGTTGCCTTTGAGATTGCGAAAGCTCTCTACCGCCCAACTTAAGGACCTGGTTAGCCAAGTGGCCAACAAGTTACCCACTTAGAGAGGCTAACAACTGACAATGAGTTGATCGAGAGCAACAAGTTGTTTCTCATCCAAAGTTTTTGCGTGATTCCAATTCACGCCATGTTTGCTCTCGATCTCCCGCCAAAGACAATCAAAGCCATCAACAAAATCTGCTGAGGGTTCCTATGGTGTGCCAAGGTTGAGGCCAATGGTCGACAGTGTGTGGTGGCATGGAACAAGGTGTGCACGTCGAAGTGGGCTGGTGGGTTAGGCCTCCCCGACTTGCATTGGTTGAATCTAGCCCTTCACGCTCGCTCGCTGATACGTCTCCAACGTATTTATATTTTTTTATTGTTCCATGCTATTATATTATCATTCTAGGATACTTTTTAAGCTTTTACTTGCTATTTTATATTATTTTTTAGCACTAACCTATTAACCCAGTGCCCAATACCAGTTGTTGTTTTCTGCTTGTTTTTGGCCTTTCAGGAATACTGTACCAAATGAGGTCCAAATACCGCAAAACTTTTTGATGATTTTTTCTCAACAAAAATAAGGCCTGGAAGCTTCAGAGGGATACTAGAGGCCACGCGGGAGGCGCCAAACCAATAGGGACCTCTGGCCCTCATCTCTAGCCTATGAATTCTCTAATATCCCAAAAACCCTAGAGAGCCTCCCGAAACACTTTTTCCGCCGCCGCAAGTCTCTGTTCCGCCATGTGCCCATGTGGAGCCCTGTTCCGGTGCCCTGTCGGAGGGGGGATCGATCACGGAGGGCCTCTACATCAACCTTGCTGCTCCCATGGTGATGTGTGAGTAGTTCACCACAGACCGACGGTTCCGTAGTTAGTACCTAGATGGCTATCTCTCTCTCTCTCTATGTTCTTCAATGCAAAGATCACCGCGATTCCCGCGGTGATCTATCCTATGTAATCATATTTGCGGTGTGTTTGTTGGGATCCAATGAATTATGGGTTTATATTCAGATTATTCCATGAATAATATTTGAGTCTTCTCCAAATCCTTACATCCAAGATTGTTATAGCTTCATAATTCTCTCTGATCTATCGGTTTGTTTTGGCCAACTAGATTGATTTATCTTCACTGGGAGAGGTGCGTTGTAAAGGGTTCAATCTTGCGGTGCTCAACCCCAGTGAGAGAAAGGGATATGACATGTATTGTATTGCTGCCATTAAGGGTAAAATGATGGGGTTTATTTATATTGATTGGATTTACTTTGTCTACATCATGTCATCATCCTCCAAGCATTACTCTATTTTTACTTAATACTCTAGATGCATGCTGGATAGCGGTCGATGGGTGGAGTAATAGTAGTAGATGCAGGTAGGAGTCGATTTACTTCCTTATGGACGTGATGCCTGATACGTCTCCAACGTATCTATAATTTTTTATTCTTCCATGCTGTTATATTATCAATCTTGGATGTTATACAATCATTTTATAGCAACTTTATATCATTTTTTGGGACTAACCTATTGACATAGTGCCAAGTGCCGGTTGTTGTTTTTTGCTTGTTTTTTACTTCGCAGAAAATCAGTACTAAACGAAGCCCAAACACCGTGAAACTTTTTTGAGAATTTTTTTGGGCCAGAAGACATCTAGTGTGCCAAAGAAGTGTCAGAGAGGAGGGCCGAGGAGAGCAAAAGACACCAGGGCGCGCCCAAGGCCTCTGGCATGCCCTGGTAGGTTTTGCCCACCTCGGGAACCCCCTCCACCGACTATAAGCTCTATAAATACACAAATATCCAGAAAACCCTAAGGGAGTCGACGAAACACAATTCCAGCCGCCGCCAGTTCCAGAACCGTGAGATCCAATCTAGACACCATCACGGAGGGGTTCATCTTCATCATAGGTACCTCTCCGATGATGCGTGAGTAGTCCACCATAGACCTACGGGTCCATAGGCAGTAGCTAGATGTCTTCTTCTCTCTTTTTAATTCTTGATACAATGGTCTCTTGGAGATCCATATGATGTAATGACTTTTTGCGGTGTGTTTGTTGGGATCCGATGAATTTTGAGTTCATGATCAGTTTCTATCCATGAATATTATTTGAGTCTTCTTTTGATCTCTTATATGCATGATTATTTATAGCCTCATATTTCTTCTTCGAATATTTGGTTTAGTTAAGCCAACTAGATCGATTATTCTTGCCATGGGAAGAGGTGCTTTGTGATGGGTTCGATCTTGCGGTGTTCTTTCCCAGTGACAGAAGGGGCAGCAAGGCACGCATGTAACATTGCCATTAAGGATAACAAGATGGGATCTATTCCTACATGAATAGATCTTGTCTACTTCATGTCACCGTTCTTATTGCATTACTCCGCTTTCCATGAACTTAATACACTAGATGCATGCTGGATAGCGGTCAATGTGTGGAGTAATAGTAGTAGATGCAGAATCGTTTCGGTCTACTAATCTTGGAAGTGATGCCTATATATTGATCATTTCCTTAGATATCGTCATGACTATTCAATTTTCTATCAATTGCCCAATAGTAATTTGTTCACCCACCGTGTGCTATACTCATGAGAGAACCCACTAGTGAAACCTACGGCCCCTGGGTCTACTTTTCCAATATATTGCTTTCCGATCTATCTTTTGCCGTGTTTGTTTTCAGATCTATATTTCCATAAAACAAAAAATACCTTGCTGCCATTTATCTTCACTTATTTTATTTTGTGCTATTGCAAGATCTATTTATCCAATCTCACACAAAAATATCTATCTTTTACCGTTGAGAGATTGACAACCTCTCTTATGCGTCGGGTTGCAAGTATTTGTTCTTTGTGTGTAGGTGCCGTTTACATAGCGTTGTGTGATGTTCCTCCATGGATTGATACCTTGGTTTCTTAACTGAGGGAAATACTTACCGTCACTGTGCTGCATCATCCCTTCCTCTTTGGGGAAATATCCACGTAGTCTCAAGCCACGTCAAAGGAATTTCTGGCGCCGTTGCTAGGGAGGAGGTGCGCAAGCAGTCTCTCTGTGGTGTGCCAATCTCTAGCGCCTGGGAGACATCATCAACATCTATCAGGTTCCTAATCACAAATCGCATCTCCTTGCAATTTACATTATTTTCCATTTGCCTGTCGTTTTCCTCTCCCCCACTTCACCAATTTGCCGTTTTATTCGCCTTCTTTTTCGTTTGCCTTTCCTCATTAGATCTATTGTTTATCCACCTTTTTGTGATGGCTAGTTCTTCCTCTATTGCATGTACTCCCGAGAATGAGGTTCTTAACTTTAAACAAAGGGTAGGCGAGAATTTAAAAGATTCTTGGTATATGATTTGCAATGCTCATCATAGATCTGTTCATAAGCAATCCACCGTTATTCTTCTTCGCAGTTTTTATGTGGGCATCACCACTTGGTATAGATTCGTCCTTGATATGATTACCGGTGGGAATTTCTTGATGTGCCCTACTTCGGATGCTTTTAATGCTATGGGATATTTAGTGGGTTCACCGCCTACCATTATCAAAGAAACGGTTTTAACTCTTGAACATGCTATGGAATGGCTAGATGCTATTGAAAGTATGGATAAGAAAATGCATAATCTTGCCAATAACTTTGGGTCAAAAGCGGGTGATGCTTGTAAACTATTAAAAGAAAAGGGAGACGTAGTCAACGAACGAATAGAAGAAACTCCCTCTCGGATCGATAAGTTGGAAGAGATCTTTAATAACTTAAGCTCGGCCTTTTCTTCTATTAAAACTATTGAAAAAACTCCCGTAAAAATTTGCAAGTCTACACAAGTCACCAAGAACAAAGGAGCCACACCAAATAGCCGCAAGGAAGATCTCAAAATGATTTGTGTTTATCCAAATTTTGCGGAAGTAGTAAACGACCCTATTTGCAAGAGTGAACTTTTCAATCTTATTCCTAGAAGAATTTTTATTGATAATATGCATGTCAAATCCTTGAAGAATTCTGGTTGTGAGATTGAGGAGCTGGAAACTAAGGATGACAAGACTTGAGTCCTTGTGTTATGCCTAACTAGGGGCGTAAAACGATAGCGCTTGTTGGGAGGCAACCCAATGAATACAATTTATTTTATCTTTTCCTTTCTGTTTTTGAGTGTTTACACAATTATGACTCTGTTATGATTGTGTTTTTATGTTTTATTTAGTGTTTGTTCCATGTAGAACCTTTAGGATGATTCATAAGATGAGTAGAAACAATGCTGAATCTGAAACAGAAACTTTGACTCCAGTGCACGAATTTACATTTTTTACTGGAGCATGATAATGAGCTGAACTTTTAACACGGTATTGTTATACAAACTCTTTATGTTGTCCTAATTTTTCAAAAAAAAAAGAGGTACAGAAGTATGGGTAGATTACAGAATACTACAGACTGTTCTGTTTGAGACAGATTCTGTTTTTGTTGCATTGTGTGCTTATTTTAATTACTCTATGACTTGTGTCAGGGGGGGGGGTATAAGCCATGGTAAAGTTGGAATACAGTGGGTATAATGCAATAATAAAATATGAATGAGTTTGCAACAATACTTAAAGTGGTAATTTGCTTTATTATACTAACGGATCTCACGAAAAATTTGTTAAGTTTTGTGTGATTGAAGTTTTCAAGTTTTGGGTGTGATCACGATGGATGAAGGAATAAGGAGTAGATGTGCCTAAGCTTGGGGATGCCCATGGCACCCCAAGATAATATTCAAACAGGAACAAGCAAATAAGCTTGGGGATGCCCCGAGTGGCATCCCCTCTTTTTTCTAACAACCATCGGTATTTTACTTGGAGCTATATTTTTATTCATCACATATCATGAGTTTTGCTTGGAGCGACTTGTATTACTTGAGTCTTTGCTCGTTTTGCTTTTTATTTTTTTACTCGTATCCTTTCTGGACACACCTATTTGAGACAGCCAAAATTATGCTATGATTTGTTAGAATTGCTCTATATGCTTCACTTAATTTTTTTGAGCTATGGAATTGCTCTAGTGCTTCACTTATATCTTTTTGAGCACGGTGTGCTTTTACATGTTTGAAGAAATGCTCTCATGCTTGACTTATATTAATTTAAGAGTTAGTAAATTTTGAAGAAATCCTCTCATGCTTCACTTATATTATTTAGAGAGGTGAAATTTTTATGCTCATGATCTTCACATAAATCTATGTGAGCTTGTCAAAAAGCAATGGAAATATATGAAACTAGTTCCAAAGTGATAGATATTCAAGAGGGATATAATAAAAATCTTTCATGAAGATCATTGGACATATTAAACTTGATTCTTGGTAATAGTTTTGAGACATGATGATAGTAATATGTGAGTTATGTTGGTGAGTAATTGTGCTTAGTAAGAAAATTGATATTAAGGTTTGTGATTCCCAATGCAAGCACAAAAGACAATAGTTGTGCAATGAAATTACATCCTACTTATGGTGCATTATTCGGTGTTAGTTGTGCTTAATGCTTGTTTATGAGAATTTTCGTTTCTTGGTTGGTTGCTTCTCAATCTATTGCTAGCCTTCCCTTGTAATAAGTAGAAATACCACTTGTGCATCCAAAATCCTTAAACCCAGTTTTGCCATATGAGTCCACCATACCTACCTATATGCGGTATTTTCATGCCGTTCCAAGCAAATTTGTATGTGCCATCTCTAATTTTCAAAATGATTTTTTCTTTTTGTGTGCTCGTACCGCTCATGAAGCGGAAGGGGGTGACCGATATTTTTCCATGCTAGATGTGTTATTCTCAAGATGAATGTTTATTCACTTGTGATTGCACGAGAGTACGACAGTAATAGGGATGCCCAGTCCCGAAATGAAAAAGAAAATTACTTTATGTCGTTAAATAATAAATTCCTTGGAAAGTCTTGGTATGGAGGGCAACCCTGGATACGGCTAGCCATGGACTGTGAAATAATGGAGGAAAAAGGAATATACTTTATTTTCTGTTTGGGAACCGCCTATGATGTATCTAGCATGGAAAGGTATTGAAAGCTTTCGGTCGTTGTCGTTGACGGGAAAGGCATGCCACCCAAAATATTTTTTCTCTATCAATTTAAACCTTGAGCTATGGCACCTCTATAAATCCCTACTTCCCTCTGCGAAGGACCTATCTATTTACTTTATGCAATTTTTATTTTTATTTGAGTCTCCATCTTCTCTTATAAAGCATGAACTAGGGGGCACTATGATCGTACTTGAGCATTATGTGTAGCTAATATTTGAGTGTGTTTCATGAATGGATCAATGATTGAGCATGATGGGCTAGGGATAACTTTCTTTAGTGTTGATATTTTGAAAGACATGGTTGCCTGTTGATATGCTTCAGTATTGAAGTCGCCGGAACCCAAGGCCTCTCGCATGCCCTGGTAGGTTTTGCCCACCTCGGGAACCCCCTCCACCGACTATAAGCTCTATAAATACACAAATATTCAGAAAACCCTAAGGGAGTCGACGAAACACAATTGCAGCCGCCACCAGTTCCAGAACCGCGAGATCCAATCTAGACACCATCACGGAGGGGTTCATCTTCTTCATAGGTGCCTCTCCGATGATGCGTGAGTAGTCCACCATAGACCTGCAAGTCCGCAGGTAGTAGCTAGATGGCTTCTTCTCTCTTTTTGATTCTCAATACAATGGTCTCTTGGAGATCCATATGATGTAATGACTTTTTGCGGTGTGTTTGTTCGGATCCGATGAATTTTGAGTTCATGATCAGTTTCTATCCATGAATATTATTCGAGTCTTCCTTTGATCTCTTATATGAATGATTACTTATATCCTCGTATTTCTTCTTCGAATATTTGGTTTAGTTAGGCCAACTAGATCGATTTTTCTTGCCATGGGAAGAGGTGCTTTGGGATGGTTTCGATATTGCGGTGTCCTTTCCCAGTGACAGAAGGGACAACAAGGCACGCATGTATCGTTGCCATTAAGGATAACAAGATGGGATCTATTCCTACATGAATAGATCTTGTCTACATCATGTCACCGTTCTTATTGCATTACTCCATTTTTCCATGAACTTGATACACTAGATGCATGATGGATACCCGTCGATGTCTGGAGTAATAGTAGTAGATGCAGAATCATTTCGGTGTACTAATCTTGGACGTGATGCCTATATATTGATCATTACCTTGGATATCGTCATGACTATTCGATTTTCTATCAATTGCCCAACAGTAATTTGTTCACCCACCATGTGCTATACTGATGAGAGAAGCCACGAGTGAAACCTACGGCCCCCGGGTCTACTTTTCCAATATATTGCTTTCCGATATATCTTTTGCCGTGTTTGGTTTCAGATCTATATTCCCAAAAACCCAAAAATACCTTGTTGCCATTTATCTTTACTTATTTTATTTTGTGCTATTGCAAGATATATTTATCCAATCTCACACAAAAATATCTATCTTTTACTATTGAGAGATTGACAACCTCTCTTACGCGTCGGGTTGCAAGTATTTGTTCTTTGTGTGCAGGTGCCATTTACATAGCGTTGTGTGATCTTCCTCCATAGATTGATACCTTGGTTTCTTAACTGAGGGAAATACTTACCGTCGTCGTGCTGCATCATCCCTTCCTCTTTGGGGAAATACCGACGCAGTCTCAAGCCACGTCAATGCCTATCTACATGATCATTGCCGTGAATAAATAATACATAACTATGCGCTTTTCTATCAATTTCCCAACAGTAATTTGTCTACCCACTGTATGCTTTCTTCGAGGGAGAAGCCTCTAGCGAAAACTATGGCCCCGGGTCTCCTCACAAATATATTTACAAAAAATCTAAATATCTTGCTATCATTATTTACTTTCTTTCTAATTGCAATTTATATTTATCAAATTATTTGTCTAACACTCCCCATGGTTACAACATACGGATGACACTAGACCTTCAAAATGATTTGAGATCAAGGTACCGAACAAATTCCATTAGATTTATAGAGAAGCCACCGTCACAACGGTAGGAGACAGGAAGTGTGCCATCTTCTGGGAGGATAGATGGATTCAAGGATTCAAGGCGCATCACACGGTGTGTACGGGCTGGCAGGTCAGTGTCCGAGGCATTACACGATGACGCATGGGCTCGGGACGTGGGTCCGAACATCGACATTGAAGAACTCTCGGAATTCTTTCTTCTCTGGGCGAGAACTCATGCAACACAACTTTTGCATGGTGTCTTGGATAGCACCCGGTGGGCTTGGGAAGATAGTGGGTGCTACTCGGCGAGTTCGTCTTACGCATCCAAGTTCTGGGGTCACGAAGTTGCGCCATTTGCTGCCTACGTGTGGAAATCCAAGGCCCCATATGCAGTGCAGATTTTCTCGTGGTTAGCCGCCCGGAACAGGTGCTGGACTTTCGACAGACTTGCACGAAGCGGACTGCCACACCAGGCGGCATGCCCGTTCTGTGACCAGTGCACCGAGTCTATCAATCATAATTTCTTCACATGTGTGATGGCTTGATCGGTTTGGTGGATGATGCTATCAGCTCTAGGAAAACCACTCTGGGTACTCGACTCAGATGCGGAGTTGATCGATTGGTGTAACTCTTGCATGGATGGAGATCTTCGAACCAAGGATGTGCGCGCCTTATTGCTTCTAGGCCTTTGGGGGCTATGGAAACATACAAATGTCGTGGTCTTTGAAGGTGCTATACACTCAGACATGACTGTGATATCTAGGATCAGAGGTGATCCCGATGGATTTCTCGGAGGCCTAGCTAGGTGGGTTAGCATGAGTAGTTAGGCTATGTTTCATGGTTAGTGTGGTTGTGGACTTCTTGCATGTAAACCTCGTGTAAGAACTGAACCTTTGGGCTATTTTCCCCTTCCTCCTTTAATACATGATATGCACACTCGTGTGTATTCTAGAAAAAAAAAATATCCGAGGCAACAATGTTCAATGGCGGACTGGCCTGGCTATGTCACCAGTGAAGAGTGGCAGCGAACTCGACCTCATACCCAAATCTTGCATGCAGCGGTATGAGAGATTTGCCTCAGGTTTTCTTCAGGACGTCTTCATGTCTGGTTTGGGGTAGAGAGACGGTGACACTATCCTAGTGTCGCAATAATGTTGTGCCCACCCTTTCCATTTTCTGTTAGTGTCCTCATCGTTGCAGCAAAACACGGAGGTCATGAGGAGCTTGTCATTGGTGGGTCTTCCAGGATCCAGTTGGTTTTGGTTTATGGTGGTTCCATTTATATTCGTCTGGCTTTAATGGTCATCGGATTTTCTACATGTCCTTTTCGCATTGTCTTCTCCAGGGTGGTGATTTACTTCATAGATCGCGTCAATGGCATCTCCTGGTCTGCATCGATGACTTTTTGTACGCTGCTTCTTGAAACTCCTATGCTTAAAAAAGTTTTATTTGTGGAGGCGAAGGCCTAGAGAAGGCCTCGATCTACACTCATGGCACGTCTTAGGTGGATGTAGGAGGAAGAAGACTTCAACACCCCCAAGGATTTTAGGCAAATCATCTGTAGCGCTTAAGGCACCAGTTTGTTTGTTATTGTTAACTTGCACTTTCGGAGCTAAATCCAGCAGATCTCGGGTAGGGTGTCCCAAACTAGTAGGCTTGACATGATGGTAATAGTAGAAGTGAGCTTTTACCTAGGTTGGGCTCTCTGGAGGAGATAGTACCCTATGTCTTGCTTTTGTTTGTATTGATTGTAGAGGGAATACAGAGTACATGTGTTCCTACCATGAGATTGTTGTCTCAAATTCTCCTCCTCTATCGTCTAGCCCAACCTAGACTTATATAATGCATAGAAGGCCTAGGATAACATGAGTCCTAGTTGGCTACGTCGATGCAGAGGAGACCGCAACTTGCATGCCAAGTCATGTGGAATCTTCCGTGTGTGCATCATGGGCTGCCCGAACTGGCTCAGGACGGAAATGACAAAGGGGGTCCTCAGCCTAGCCCACCTGGCCGGGAGACAACATGATAAGTACGCCATGATCCAGGACACCAACAATTGCCCCATGAACCAGGGATGCTCCTCGGTTCTTCCAACCCGCTCCTCATCTTCGGTCTTCGGTTTTTAAAGCTAGTTTAACAAATCTTCTCATGTTCATGCTTCATGGATCGGCGAGTACGTCCAAGTAGTATACACTTCGGGCATCCGAGGAGCCTCTTTAAGTTCTCGACCTTTATTAAATGCCTTGTTATTTTCACACTACACTTCGGGTTATAGTTTTTTCCTGTGAGGAGGTGTCTTCTTGCAGCCAAGCTCCAACACTGGACGGCATCCGACATGACGTAGACCACCTTGATCTTAAAAAAGTTGAAGTGGTTTCGCCGAGCTTTACACCGAAAAAGTCTCGCATGCCGCCAGCTTCTCGTAGTCGGCCTCCATGCTGGGCTGCTTCTGAAGTGGTGCACCACCTCAGTCTTCATGTAGATGGATGGACTTCATAGAAATGCCCACCAAGCCAGCTTCTACGCAACAAATTTCGTGGAATATTTCCATTTTGTACAATTTTTTTCTTTGGCGAGATGTACAGCTAGTAGCATGTGGGGACCCCGACTCATAAGTCGTGATCACCGAATGTATGTGCATAGTGATCCCAGAGAGCAATGCTCACTGAACACACAAAAACTGAATAACAACAGTCTTACATCCATTGCGTACCGTTTTACTCGAATATGGACTTTATGGCCAAGTCATCATATGCTTGCAGCGGAAATCTTCAATGATAGCGTGAACCCATGCCATCTGCCTTAACCCTACATGCATTCTGACTGGGAAGCGTCCTAGCTCGCACGTACGTCACCAATGTAATCTTCATCACAACCCGGTGTTTCATGCCCAGCCAATAAAACAACCAGTGGCAAGCCAATGAGTACTTTAAATGTACTCGCAAGCAACCCGTGTTTTGGAACGAGGTTTAACAATGCAGGATATAGCACTAAGTAGGTAAATTTGCAGAAACCTAATTTTGAGTGCAATGACATGATCAATTAACTTGTGTAAGCATGCATCAATAGTTGGCAGATATACATATGAACAAGCTACAGATATCATCATAAGCAGGGGGATTGAACATCTTATGTTTAGTCTTTTCATCAAGTCATCCGATTTAGCTCAAGTACCATCTTTGTCACACACACGCAACAAGTTTTGAGGAAACATCTGGACATAGTTTAGGTCCACCCAATTGTGCTTGACCGCATACACGGCTATTCGAATAGTTTTACACTCTGCAGAGGTTGCACACTTTACCCACAAGACTCGGGGAACTTCCGTGTCATACACGACTCGCGGTATATTTCATACCCGAGGTAAGCACCCGACCAATGCCTTTCCCACGGCGAGACTAAACAAAGAGTCCACTCGTTGGTGACATCCCTCATGATATACATCACACGTATCATCCATGAGGGCACGCAACGGTGTGCCCGTTGTCTGTAAAAACAGCCCATGATCGTCCATTCTGGTACAACCCCGTATGGAGAGTGACCACGCCACTCCCTCCACTAGTAATGCAGGCTCTCTTCTAGCACTAACCATAGTAATCGACAAAGCCCCGTCCCATAAGTGGTATCGTGGTCGTACATGTAAGGTTGGGACGATCAACACTTCTTAAATCTAATCCGTTTTCGAAAACACACACTCACACAACTTGCTCCGGTACACCACTTCTTTCTCAAGTGGTTACCTAGCTCAACAACATCTCCCTCGGGCATTAGTGGCACCCGGTGGGGTTTTCGAAAAATCTTTGAAAAAACTTTGTTTCCATAACCATGCATATTTCCATCCCATTTGTGAAGCAACCACTAAGCATCCTATCTACTTCCCACCCACACAACTCTAAGAAAGGGGGTAGAGTTATGTCATGCAAGTATCAACGGTATAAGCATCGGGGGTAACCCATAAAGGTGGTCACCATAACATCATGATCAACATATCGAAAGTATTGTGCTATATGACATGTAATAAAAGAGTTTCTTAACATGGTCAAAGGGATGCTTGCCTGGCCTATCAAAGTCTTCGAGATCTTCACATGCTTCTTGTCCACTCCGAGCACTTCGTCTACTTCGTCAACTATTGCCGAAAACAACCGCAATAAGCAACACAACAAGCAGAGAAATAAAAGTGCTCTATAAATAGGAGTTTTATATTTCTTGGACACCTCTGGTCATGAGAAAAAAATAACAAAGGAGATTTTGTTGGATGTGGGTCAAGGGGGAGTTTTGAATGGTGGAAATGAAGTAAATGATGATCCTATAAGTTGTCCACACAAAATATTTTTGTAAAAAGGAGTGGATGGTCCCAAGAAATAGGGCATGATTTTCGAAACATTTGGGAAGTGGTTTCACTGGATTTGGAGTTGGGATGAATTTCCTATAATTTTCCTAAGATGGAATAATGGAAAAAGGGAGCTATTTATTTGGTCAAGCAGAATAGATGCATGGTAAAATGTTCACCTAGGCCTGATAAATAAGGCATGATATTTAGAGCACCTAAAAAATTGGAATCACTCCCTTTGGAGTTGATTTGGATGTTCTAGGATTTTTGCAAGTTGGACACCTCATAGTTCAGATTTGAATATGCATCTGAACAGTGTTGAAAAGTGTGATAGAAAAATATGAAAGTTGCACCATTAAATAGTTTTGGTCTTTAGGAAAATTTAGGAATTGGAATTATTTGATTTGGACTTTTATTTATTTATTTGTGATTTTTGCAAGTTTTTGCAGAATGGAAAAAGATAAACGACATTGTTCTTAACGGGCCGAAACCGTCGCAGTTGAGCCGGCGCAGACCCATTACGATGCGCAGCCAGGCCACGCCGAAAACGTAAACGCGTAATGAGCTTCCACTTACTGCTTTGGGCAGGTTTGAACCCGACAGGCAGGTCCCACCCGTCAGTGAGGAGGCGAGCGGCTGAGTCCGTGACAGGCAGGGCCCGCCTGTCGGCTCGAACCGTTCTTCTCCAGCGAGAATAAGAGGTAGAGCGGGGGGGGAGGCGGTGGTGCTCACCAACGGTGAAGGGGGTGGCTGGTGAGGTCCGGAGATGCCGGGGATGCACCCGTGGATCGACGAGGACCTGAACGGTGTGCGGGATGGCCGGAGGGGAGCCCGGAGTCGTCGGTGGCGACGGAGCCGTGGGTGGCCGACGGGGGAGATGATGATGCGCTCCGGTGAGGCTTCCCTGCCATAGACAGAAGGTTGAGGGGGGTCAAGGAGGTTCCCGGGGAGCATAGCCATGAGATATAGCCCGGGGGCTTACCGGAGTGAGTGAATCGAGCTCGTGGCCGACGCGGAAGCTCTCGGCCGGTGTTAGCGGAAAGAGCGGTTAGGAGGGGATGGGGTGCTCCAGGAGTTTGATTGGGAGGAGTAGGAGATGGGTGGAGCCGACAGTGAGGCCGGGGATGCCTATTAATAGCGCGACAATGATCGCCCATGGGCAGCGCCCATGGCCATGGTCCGGGCGGCCCCAGAGGCCACAGGAGGAGGGATGGGCGGCTCAAGGGTGTTCGTGGGAGCGGTCCACGACCAGGAGAAGAGAGAGGGAGGAGCCAGGGGCGTCAGAGGCGGTTACCCCACGTGGGCGGGCACTAGCCGATCTGGGCATTGCCCGAGCACGTGCTGGCAGCGCGAGAGAGAAGGAGAGAGGAAGCAGGCAACATCCTGGGGTGTTCTGCACGTCGGGGGGACATCGGCCGGCATGCGGGGGCTGCCCGAGGCGGTCGGGGCATGGGGTTGGGCGCCGCTACAGTGTTGGAGCGCACTGTAGCGTGCTCTGAAGTGTGCCTTTTGCATGCCAGGCATAAAATATGAGCTGGGGGCGCGGCCATTCCTATCTACTAGCATCTTGGGGTGTCCTGGTAGTGTCCTGGTCATCTAGGAGCTAAGGGAGAGGGAGGGGGTAAAAGAAAATGGAGGAGAGGGTTGCTGTCTTGGTGTCTAGGGGGTAAATATCAGGGTTTTACCCCATCAATCATTGACCTGTGGTAGAGAGGAAGTTACTGGAGGTAGAAGAGCACTAGCAGGTGCTGTGGTAAAAAGATGGGGCCAAGGAGATGAAGTAAAAGGGTGAAACCAGTAACTTTAGGATTTAACCAGAAGGTGTTTAATGGCTGTTTGGCCAAGTTGAAAGTTTCCACTAGCCATGATATTTACCAGGATAAAATGGGAGGTAAAAATAAGGCTGATCACAAGGTTTGAGCCTGTTTTAAGAAAGTTGACAATGTAAACTTTGTAAACCCTAGAAATCAACAGAATCAGGTTTCTGTAGATCTAGTTATTCTAAACTAATTTACTTGATGCACCACTAGGTGTAGTGTCACCATTTGGGTATTAGAGCATGCTCACAAAGTTTGAGATCAATTGTAGAAACTTGGCAATGTAAAGTTGCCCAAATTTGGGTCTAGACAGAGAGGGTTTTGCAATATTTTTGTGAATCAAAACAATTGGGATTGGGATGAAACTTTGTAAGATCATCCCATATAGCATGTGTGACTTGCTTGAATTTTCCTGGATTTATTTGAGAATATTTCTTATAGAAATATTTCAAATACAGGGAATAGGCAGAAAGGGTTTTGGAGGGTTTTGTACAATATTTTGAACATGACCATGTGTTTAAACTCTTATATATGGAAAATATATGTCCATTGTGTTTCCCTAAATTTTCTCAAATATTTTGAAAGCATAAAATATAATATTCCCCTAAAAAAGACCATTTTTGGCCTTAAGAAAAATCCTTTAAATAAAATAAGAAAATAATCTTTAAAAATAATATTTTGTGGTTTTCGGGAATTATATATGTATTAGGTTCCAAATAAATCCTTTGGGGCAAAACAATCCACCCATTTTGAGGACTTGTGGTACAAACCTCAATTTCAGGGGGTTTGGAAAACCTAAATTGAAAAAGGCTTTTTGGCCAAAATAATATTTGATAAAAATATTTTTAAGTCCTATACACATGGTATGATCAATGTACAAGAGTTTGGATCAAGGAAAAGAGTTCTTGAGGGTAGGAGGAAGTTTTATGAATATAGAGCACAAGCAAGCAATCAAACAACCAACAATCAAGTCAAGCATCACAACAAACAAAAGGTTTTAATTGGGCCTAATTTTTGAGCTATGTTAACTTAGACATAAGAGGAAAAACAGAGGGTGTGACATTGCCCTCAAGGTGTGAGCTCCCGAGACTCAGGTCAATTCGAAAATATCATCGTGAGGATCGAATCCTTGCTTGGTAGCATACTATAGGAAAATTGTGATGCGCAATAGATATTGGAAACATGCCCTAGAGGCAATAATATTGTATTATTATATTTTCATATTCATAATTAAGAGTTCATATTCTATGCTATAACTGCTATGATCCTGGAAATGCGATTCAGTGGAAAACTCATATGCGCGTGTGGAATTATAAATGGCAAAATATGATTCCTAGTATCGTCTCTAATACTAGCTCAAGTGTCGTTGGTGATCACGTTTTCTAGATCTTAGGATATCTTAAGTGTAACGATGATCCTAAAATAAAATTGTGAATATGATGTTAGTAGAATAATCATATTGAATCGACCCAACCTTGTTTCTAATACTTTGAGATAATGTCATGAGAAGTCAATTGCTATAACATGGAGTGTTAACGTGTGATTTAGTTCCTTAGACCATGAGAGTATCGCAGTCACTTCCTATCGTACGATGAGCTTTGGGGTTGCTCAAACATCACTCGTAACACGGTGATCATAACGACAACTTACAGGTTCATGAGAGAGTTTGGCAAGGGACTAGATAGCTCAATAGTGGAATTTGCTCCTCTGACGATGGAGAGATATTCTTATGGCCCGCTCGGTGTGAGGGAGTACATCATCATTTGGCCAGACACAGGTGACTATGTCACGAGGATGCAGAACATGTCAACGAGAAAGAAGGTCAAAACCAGTTACGAGGAGACTTGTATAGTAAGCATGTCTATGGCTCAAGAGGATACCGATATATCTCACCTCGGGTTTTGTAAAGTATCGCGAAGCAAAGGGGACAATGCATGATAACCAAAGGTTCACTCGAATATCATTCAGATACTCATAGGGATCGATATGGATGTCCACAGATCATCTTCGATCATTGAACAAAGGGTTTTGTTCATGTCTATGTTTTATCGAACCTATAGGGTCACAAGCTTAAGGTAATCATGATCTGCTGAGTGTTAGTAGGACATGAGTGATAAGAATATATTTTAGAAATTGTTTCATTAATACTCGAATTAGTTTCGGGAGGATCCGGAAGCATTTCAGGCTCACGAGAAGGGTCTCGGAGACTATCGGACAATACCATGTATTACCGATAAATAATATATAGGCGGAAAATGTTTTAGTAGATGTTAAATTAATAATAAAAGGCTCTAGTAATTTGTAGGAGGCTTTTAAATTTAATTTAATATCAACGGGCCTTAAAAGTGAAGTGGTGGAAGGCAACTTAGGCCTCAAGGGTCCAATAGGGGTGGGGCTTCCTCCCTTGTGTGGTTCCCCTCCCCCTCCTCCCACCTATATATACTAGAGGTGTTGGCAACCTTTGATATACAAATTTTGAAGCCTCCTCTAGTTCTCTAGTTCTTGTTCTAGTTGGTCCTAGTTGATCAATTAGCGATAGACCTAGATCCTCTAATCCTCATAATTAGAATCCCATTGTAGTTCTAATATCCTCCCTCTAATTCTAGTGACGTTTAGATCTAGACGAGTAGCACTATCGGATCGTGAAGACCGTACACTTACAACTCGCACAGTGGTCGTGATTTTAGTCTTCTGATCGAGGGACTGTTCATCGGCAGTTCGCGAGATCTTTAATCTATGGTTCAAGTGTCTTCATCAACAATCTACACCGACTAGTCTTCCTCCCCTGCAACTTGGAATTGGTAATGATCCGATCCAAACCGTTCATCGCATCTTCATAGTGTTCCTAGTTGACCGTAGGGCATTTTTTGGTTTCTACTATGTTTCCCAACAGTGACATCATGAGCGGTTCTATGAGTAGATGCAAGTTTTGATCTAGATCACACGTGGATGTGAGGGCTTGATGTTCCTTTTATGCTTCCCTTGAGTGTTGCTTCGGTTCAGTTCATTGACGGCAGGATGTAGCTTTGTACAAAGTTCTGACAATCGGTCAGCTCTGACTATCGATGATTTGCTAACAGTTCTTTGGCCTTCGTCATAGTCAACGATAGTGAGCTATTGATATGTACATTATGCATCATGAATTCCTATTGGCATCAATGTTGTTCTTGTCCATTATTTCTCATTATGATATGATTCTTATGTCTTTTCTCTCTGAATGTGCAAGGTACATCACAAAGAGGGAAATTGCTGGAAACTCGAATTTTGGACCTAAAAACCTAGAAAATGGCAGAAAATTGACAGGACTCCAAATGACCTGAAATTTCACGGAGAATTTTTATGGAATATACATTAATTATTGGACCAAAAATATGCCAGAGGGGGGCCACCTGCTGGGCACGACCCAACAGGGCGCGACCACCCCCCTGGTCACGCCCTGTTGGCTCGTGGTGGCCCAGCAATTCTCCTGACCCCCCGTCTTCTCCTATATGGTGTGTTTTGACCTGGAAAAAAATCATAAGAATACTTTTGGGACAAAGCACCGCCGTCTCGAGGCGGAAACCTGGGTAGAGGCCCTTTTGCTCTCCGGCAGAGAGATTCTGCTAGGGGAATTGCTCTCTGGGAGGGGGAGATCGAAGCCATTGTCATCACCAACCCTTCCTACTTTGTGGGAGGGACAATCTTCATCAACATATTCACCAGCACCATCTCATCACCAACCCTAATTCATCTCTTGTATTCAATGTCGGTCTCAAAACCTCAGATTAGTACCTATGAGTTACTAGTTGTGTTGATTATGTCTCATAGTTGATGCTTGTTGGATTACTTGGTGGAAGATATTATGTTCAGATCCCTAATCACCATTATTATACCTCTGATCTTGAACATGTTGATGAGGTGTGATTAGTTGATATTGTTCCCGAGGACATGGGAGTAGTCTTGTTATAAGTAATCATGTGAATTTGGTATTCGTTTGATATTTTGATGATGTGTATGTTGTTGCTTCTCTTAGTGGTGTCGTGCGAACGTCGACTACACGACACTTCACCATGTTATGGTCCTAAGGGAAGTCATTGTGGATTAACAAGTAGATGATGGGTTGCAAGTGTGACATAAGCTTAATCCCTAGTTTATGTGTTGCTTCGTAAGGGGCTAATTTGGATCCACAGGTTTCATGCTATGGTTAAGTTTATCTTAATTCTTCTTTCGTAGTTGTGGATGATTGCAAGAGGGGGTAATCATAAGTGGGTTGCTTTTTCAAGTAAGAACATCACCTTAGCACCGGTCCACCCACATATCAAATTATCAAAGTAACGAACGTGAATCAACTCAACATGATGAACATGACTAGACAGTTATTCACATGTGTCCTCGGGAGCGTTTGCTTTATATAAGAGTACTTTCCATCCAGTCTTTTGATATAAAAAGGATTGGGCTACCTTGCTGCACACTTCCTACTATTGTTACTTGTCACTTGTTACAAATTATATTGCCACCAAACTATCTACCACTATTACTTACAGCACTTGCAGAGAATACCTTGTTGAAAACCGCTTGTCATTTCCTTCTGCTCCTCGTTGGGTTCGACACTTTTATTTATTGAAAGGACTACGATTGATACCCTATACTTGTTTGTCATCAAGACTCTTTTCTGGCACCGTTGCCGGGGAGTGAAGCGCCTTTGGTAAGTGGAAATTGCTAAGGAAACATTTTTGGTACGTGCTGAAATTTATTGTTGCTTGTTTCTATGCACGGTCACCCTTTGAGTGGCTTGTTTGGGGCATCTTCGCCTCGAACGGAAGTTGAAAAGGTTGCGTATCAACCTAATGAACCTACTAAAATATTTATTATGAGATTCCTTTGGGTATGTTAGAGAAACTGATAGCTAATCCTTATGATGGTACAACTCATCCTGATTATCACTTGATATATGTCGATGAAGTTTGTGGATTATTTAAGCTTTTAGGTTTGCTCGGAGACAAAGTTAAGAAGAAATTTTTCCCTTTATCTTTGGAGGAAAAGCATTGATGTGGTAGAGTCTATTGGATGATATTGGATCATGGGACTAGAATCGCTTGAAGATGGAATTTCATCAGAAATTTTATCCTATGCATCTAGTCTATCGTGATCGGAACTTTATTTATAATTGTTGGCCTCGTGAAGGAGAAAGCATCACTCAAGCTTGGGGGAGGCTTAAATTTATGATGCACACCTGCCCCAATCATGAGCTCTCGAGAGAAATGATTATACAAAAAATTATGCTCGGCTTTCTCATAACGATCAAGCACAACTCGATTCTTCTTGCACTAGTTCTTACATGAAGAAAACTATTGAATTCAAATGGAATCTTCTGGAAAGAATTAAACTCAACTCCGAAGACTGGGGATTCGACAAAGGTAAAGAGTCAGGTATAAAGCTTAAGTTTGATTGTGTTAAATCTTTTATGGAAACCGATACTTTTCATAACTTTAGCAATAAATATGGGCTTGACTCTGAAATAGTAGCTACTTTCTGCGAAGCATTTCCTACTCATGTTGATCTCCCTAAAGAGAAGTGGTTTAAATATCATCCACCTATTGAAAAAGTATTACAGGAACCCATTAAAGTAAGAGAGGAAGCAATTGTTTATCATGTTGATCTAGTCGTACCTACTTCTTATATTGAGAAACCTCACTTTCCTGTTAGGATTAGGGAACATGCTAAGGCTATAACTGTGGTTAATAAAAGTTATGTTAGAACACCCAAACCTTCTGAACAAACAAATGTGGATCCTAATATTTCTGTAGTTAAAGATCTCTTGGTTGATAATATTGACGAGCATGTTATTTACTTCTGTACTGAAGCTGCTAGAATTGCAAAGGCTGTTAGGAATGAGCAGGAGAAGCTAGACAAAAACAAACTACTTGTTGGCATGCATGTAGTTTCTGTTAATATTGGAGATCGTTGCTATCATGGTTTATGTGACATGGGTGCTAGCATTAGCGCTATACCTTTTACTTTATATCAAGAAATTCTGAATGACATAGCACCCTCTGAAATTGAAGATATTGATGTCACTATTAAAATTGCAAACCGAGATACTATCTCACCCCTTGGGATTGTTAGAGATGTTGAAGTCTTGTGTGGAAGAGTCAAGTATCCCACTGATTTCTTAGTACTTGGCTCTGAACAAGATAACTTTTGTCCCATTATATTTGGCAAACCTTTCTTGAATACCGTTAATGGTGAAATTAATTGTGTTACAGAGAAAGTTAAAGTAAGTTTTGGTAACGAGTCTCATGAATTTAATTTCTCTAAATTTGGTAGACAACCACATGAGAAGGAGTTATCTAGTAAATATGAATTTATTGGTCTTGCTTCTATTGTTGTTCCACCTACGGATCCTTTAGAACAATACTTGCTAGACCATGAGAATGATATGCATATGAATGAGAGAAATGAGATAGATGATATATTTCTTAGAGAAACACCTATTGACAAACCCAACTTGCATGTTCATATCTTAGGGAATCCTTCACCACAAAAAGGAGATCTCGTGTTTGAGTTAAAGACATTACCTGATGCTTTGAAATATGCTTATCTTGATGAAAAGAGGATATATCTTGTTATTATTAGTGATAACCTTTCAGAGCATGAAGAAAAGAGGTTACTCAAAACTCTGAAGAAGCACAGGGCTGCTATTGGATATACTCTTGATGATCTTAAGGGCATAAGCCCCTCTCTATATCAGCACAAGATCAATATGGACCCAGATGCTAAACCTGTTGTTGATCATCAACGCCGCTTAAATCCGAAGATGAAGCAAGTGGTAAGAACTGAGATATTAATGCTCTAGAGGCAGGTATAATTTATCCTATTGCTGATAGTAGATGGGTAAGCCCTGTTCATTGTGTTCCTAAGAAAGGAGGTATAACTGTTGTTCCTAATGATAAAAATGAACTTATACCACAAAGAATAGTAACTCGTTATAGGATGGTAATTGATTTCAGAAAATTGAATAAAGCTACTAGGAAAGATCATTAGCCCTTGCCTTTTATTGATCAAATGTTAGAAAGATTATCCAAGCACACACACTTTTGTTTTCTTGATGGATATTTTGGTTTCTCTCAAATACCTGTGTCAAAAGAGGACCAAGAAAAAACTACTTTCACGTGCCCTTTTGGAACCTATGCTTTTAGACGTATGCCTTTTGGTTTATGCAATGCACGTGCTAGCTTCCAAAGATGTATGACTGCTATAATCTCTGACTTTTGTGAAAAGATTGTTGAGGTTTTCAGGGATGATTTTTCCGTTTACGGGACTTCTTTTGATGATTGCTTGAGCAACCTTGATCGAGTTTTGCAGAGATGTGAAGAAACTAACCTTGTCTTGAATTGGGAGAAGTGCCACTTTATGGTGAATGAAGGTATAGTACTTGGGCATAAAATTTCTGATCGAGGTATCGAAGTAGACAAAGCTAAAGTTGATGCAATAGAGAAAATGCCATGCCCGAAAGATATCAAAGGTGTAAGAAGTTTTCTAGGTAATGCTGGTTTTTATAGGTGCTTCATTAAAGATTTCTCAAAGATTTCTAGGCCACTAACTAATCTTCTTCAAAAAGATATTCCATTTGTTTTTGATGATGATTGTGTAGAAATCCTCAAAATACTTTAGAAAGTCTTGATTTCTGCACCTTTTGTCCAACCACCTGATTGGAATCTACCATTTGAAATTATGAGTGATGCTAGTGATTATGCTGTTGGTGTTGTTCTAGGGCAAATAGTAGACAAGAAATTGAGTGTTATTCATTATGCTAGTAAGACCCTAGACAACGCTCAAAGAAATTATGCTACCACTCAGAAGGAATTTTTAGCAGTTGTGTTTGCATGTGATAAGTTTAGACACTACATTGGTGATTTCAAAGTTACTATTCACACTAATCATGGTGCTATAAAATACCTTATGGAAAAGAAAGATGCTAAACCCGTACTTATTGGGCGAGTGCTTTTACTTCAAGACTTTGACTTGCATATCGTCGATAGGAAGGGATCTAAAAACCCTGTAGCTGATAACTTGTCTAGGATTGAAAATGTTCTTGATGACCCACTGCCTATTGATGATAGTTTTCCTAATGAGCAACTTGTTGCCATAAACACTTCACATAATACTCCTTGGTATGCAGATTATGCTAACTATATTGTTGCTAAATATATACCACATAATTTCACCTATCAACGAAAGAAGAAATCATTTTATGATTTGCGACATTACTTTTGGGATGTCCCACATCTTTATAAAGAAGGAGTGGATGGTGTTATTAGACGTTGTGTACTGGAGCATGAACAGGGATAAATCCTATGGAAGTGCCACTCCGAAGCCTACGAAGGACACCATGCTGGTGACAGAACTACACACAAGGTACTACAATCCGGTTTTTATTGGCCTACCCTCTTTAAAGATGCTTGTAAGTATGTCCTTCCTTGTGATGAATTTCAAAGAATTGGTAACATTAGTAGACGTCACGAAATGCCTATGAACTATTCGCTTGATATTGAACCATTTTATGTTTGGAGCTTTGATTATATGGGTCCTTTTCCTTCCTCTAATGGGTATACTCATATTTTAGTTGCTGTTGATTATGTTACTAAGTGGGTAGAAGCTATTCCAAGTAGGAGTGTTGATCATAACACTTCTATTAAAATGCTAATGGGAATTTTCTTCCCGAGGTTTGGAGTCCCTAGATATTTAATGACTCATGGTGGTTCACACTTTATTCATGGTGCTTTTCGTAAACTTCTAGCTAAATATGATGTTAACCACAGAATTGCAGCACCTTATCATTCTCAGTCCAGTGGCCAAGTTGAATTGAGCAATCGAGAAATAAAATTAATTTTACAAAAGACTGTTAATAGATCTAGAAATAACTGGTCTAAGAAATTGGATGATGCTTTGTGGGCTTATAGAACTGCTTATAAAAACCCCATGGGAATGTCCGCCTTTAAAATGGTCTATGGAAAAGCTTGTTATTGACCTCTTGAGCTAGAACATAAAGCTTACTAGGCAATTAAAGAACTCAACTATGATTTTAAGCTTGATGGAGAAAAGAGACTATTTGATATTAGTTCATTAGACGAATGGAGGACACAAGCTTATGAAGATGCCAAGTTGTTTAAAGAAAAAGT
Source organism: Elymus sibiricus (assembly GCA_039707655.1). NCBI lineage: Eukaryota > Viridiplantae > Streptophyta > Magnoliopsida > Poales > Poaceae > Elymus > Elymus sibiricus. Next base: position 25,770,656 of record CM077667.1, read on the forward strand.
TAAAACATGGCATGAGAAGAGAATCCAGAAACTAGAATTCAATGTAGGAGACCAAGTTCTTTTGTACAACTCTCTTTTAGATTTTTTGCAGGTAAGCTTCTCTCCAAATGGGAAGGCCCTTATGTCGTTGAGGAGCTCTACCGCTCCGATACTATAAAGATTAACAACTTCGAAGGCAAAAATCCGAGAGTGGTAAATGGGCAAAGAATTAAACACTATATCTCAGGTATGCCCCTTAATGTTGAAACTAATATCATCCAAGTTATGAGTCCCCAAAAACACATAAGGGAGACCTTCCGGAACACCCCAGAACGCTGAAAAGGGGTAGGTATATGATACCGTAAGTAAACCGACTCCAAAAATTCTAAAAAAAATATTTTTTGTTCGTTTTGATATTTTAGAAAAATTCCAAAAAATAAAAATGAGTCATGGGGACCCACGAGGGGACTACGACCCAACATGGCGTGACCACCCCCTAGGTGTGCCCTGTTGGCTCATGGGGCCCTCGTGTGCCTCCCGGACTCTGTTTTCTTCCTGGACACATATTCTAACCAAGAAAAAATCATTATATATACTCCTGTATCACTGGTGCAGCGACGTGCTATACAAATCGTTTTTAACCCCTTTCCGCGACGTAGTTTCAAACCATCTCCTTGCATGTGTGGGTGATAGGGGGTCCATCCCACACACCATAGAAAAATCATCGGCGATGGTGGCCAACGAACGCAAACGTTTGGCAAAACAAAGCATATGGGATGTCCGCATCTATCACAAACGATAGTCACCGGTCAACCATTTGAGATATGGCGTACTTGCCATACGGACCATCCTCGCAACTCGTGTGAGATGACTCTAACATCGCACACGCTATTCTATAACACACCGTTTACGTTGTGTGCCGAATCACAAACAGTTCATAATTGTATAGCGTGTATGATAAGGAGACAACCACACACATTTTGTCCTTCCGCGTCGTTTGCGATATACCAAGATCCCCAAATGCTCCAGTAGTCGTACTCGTGTCGGATGCATACAACATAACGAAGAGTTAAACATTATAAATCGTGTATGATAAGGAGACTATCACAAAACATTTAGGTCTGCTTAACCGTCGCAGATGGTAATTGTGTGCATTGTCGCACACAGTTTCTCTCTCTGAAACGTGTCGAATCATGAGGTATATCACACACGTTCTGCTTTACAAACCGTGTGCGGTGTAGTGACCTACAGAGCAAATTTTTCTGCTATTTTAATCTCCACAATTTAAAATACTACAGGATTTGAATTTGAAAGTAGGCTATATTATTTTTCATATCCATCTTATATAGACATAGGTTTAATAACCAATGCATTATTCCATTCACATGTACATATGTTCAAGAATTACATCAAGAAATAATAATTACATTAGGACCAGATAAAGAATGGTGAACCATGGTTGCATACTTGTATTAAATATGGTAAAGAAAGACCCGAAAGACATTCTGGTAGCTGTACAAGGTGAACCGGAATGCCCACATTGTGTCCCCCTCCATGCAGAATGCACGGACGACTCTAGGCCAGCCCCTTGTGATGGCGGACCGCCCATCCTTCTCTGTCTTGATGACGACATCTAGGTAGTCATCGTGCCTGGTAGTAATACTTTAATGCTTGCACGTCCATCTATCATGTAGTTTGAGAGGTAATCCTGAGTAAACTGCTTTGAGAACCACTACAAACAAAAAAGATTTGGACATTGTAGATTTGTAAGCTAACAACTCATTATGGACAGTAAAAAGAAGGGTACAGAGTTCGTAGTTACCATCCTGCAGTTCACTGTTGTCTTGGATAAGGTGTAAAGAAATACTTTCATTTCCATATTTTGTCCCATTTTATTAACAAACTTTATTAGTTTCCCCACTTGATGCTAGTTCATGAATATCTCATTGCCCCATACGCAAAAAGGGTCGACGCACGGATCTTTACCAGTGACATATGTACCTACAAGCAACAAGTTAGTATTAGAAGGTAAACTGAAATTGCACAATGACGTAGTACAGTATTCCCTGTCCCGGTATATAAAATCTTATTACATCCAGAATACTCAAATATTTGATGTATTAACATCTTATACTATGGGTAGATGGAGTATATATATAAGCCATGTGATGAAACTAACCTCGATGGAAAACATTAGCCATTCCCAATGTTTTCCTGGGTAAGTACATCGAAAGGCATATTAAGTATTGACAGGCTAAATATCAACCAAATATATGGATGGTAAACAACATGATCACATAATGATAGCTTCAGTGTGCAGGTTTAAGCACGCTAGCTAACCAAATAAGAAGTGGAGATGTGTGTTAACTGCAATGGGCTTAACTCATTTAAGCACACTAGTTATTGTTACTTAAAAATGGAAAGGCTTGTGCTCAATACAACAAGCTTAACAACAACCAGATATAGTCATTCATAGTGGTACTGTTGAAATTGCATAGAATATAGCTGGTGCTTAAACATCAAATTGTATAACTGAACATCACATTGTGAAAAAAACTAAAATAAACAGTGGGTGTGTTAACTACACCAGGCTTATCAGGAACCACATATGGCCGTTGATACTGGTATGATGAAATTGAACTGGAAAGTACATACTTGCACTTATAGAACTTTACACTGTGAATAATTGAATCTGGACATATGCCCACAACAAACAACTGAGCTAGGAAAAATAGTTAAACAAAGCATATGCTCACTACAACAGGCTTGATAGCAACCAAAAAAAGTCATTCGTGGTGTACTATTGAAAAAGCATAGAACGTAGCTGATGCTTAAACATGAAATTGTATAACTGAACATCACATGTGAAAGAACTGAAATAAACAGTGCACGTGTTAACTACACCAGGTTTAACAAGAACCATATATGGCTGTTGAAACGGGTATTGATGAAATTCAACTACACAGTCCATACATTTAGCATGAGTGAAATAATTTAACATGACATGGGTTTCCTGACCTGTCACGGATGAGCTCATTCCCATTAGAAGAGCACAGATTCTAGGCATGCTCCTTGTTGTCAAAGATGGGCTCCTTCCCCTTGGAAGAGCACAGATGAAGGGTGCCCTCCCTGATGTCACGGATGGGCTCTTTCCCCTTGGAAGAGACGGATAGGGTGCCCTTGTCTGCATCGGCGTCGGCGTCATCGATGAGGTCTGACTTGGCGTCTGACGATGCTGAGCCACCGCCATAGAATGTGTCCTTCAGAAATGACAAAAGGGGCTCTATGGCGATGAAGGATGGTAAATTATTGACAGCGAAGCAGAGGAGATCAACGGCATGGCCTTGCATGAGGTCGACGGGGGTTGAACCCGAGGGGTCGAGGGTGGGCCACTTAACCTGTGACATAGCCCACGACAAGTCGTCACTGTCAACGAGCTCGATGTCGTAGCCGGCTGCATCGATATGCATCCATGCGGGAACGCGCTGTCTTACAACCTCGTAGTCGCTAGATTTCCCGATGGGCTCGAACGCCACCTCGTCATCATAGTCAGCTTCCCCGGCGGCCTCGGCGGCCACCTCGTCATCGTAGTCAGCTGCCTCGACGGTCCCAGTGGTCACCTCGTGATCGTAGTCAGCTTCCCCGGCAGCCTCGGCGGCCACCTCGGCATCGTCCAGCAGAAAGGCCGCGATATACCTCCTTTTGGCCATTCGCTCCTCGATCTCCCCTGGAAGTGTAGGTGGGATTAGGCTGCAACTGTAACACCCCGTTACACCTGGCGGGATCTAGACTGGCCCCACGGACCAACACTTGCCTTTTCTGCGCACTTTGTCCTCACTCGTGCTCACGCGGGACCAATTTCCCGGTCTGTCACCCATCCTTGAATTGCTCCAAGCCAAGCATGCTTAACTTTGGAGTTCTTTTCGAGTGGGCTACCGGAAAAGAAGGAATTCCTTGTTGATATGAGTAGTCTATCATTCCTATTAAGCCAGGCTCTCACGTACACGCCCACTCAAAGGAACGAACGTCCTCGTCGGCCCATCAGGAACGTTCCCTCTTGGCACATGTATGCGCGTCCAGTCCGGCACATGTGCCATGCCGTGTGCCACAACGGGCCACACGCGCCATGCATCACATGCTCTTGCACCTGACCCGTGCATGCCCGTCTAACCGCAAGGGTCAGCTCTGATACCAATTGTAACACCCCGTTACGCCTGGCGGGATCTAGACTGGCTCCACAGACAAACACTAGTCTTTCCTGCGCACTTTGTCCTCACTCGTGCACACCTGGGACCAACTTCCCGATCGGTCACCCATCCTAGAATTGTTCCAAGCCAAGCACGCTTAACTTTGGAGTTCTTTTCGAGTGGGCTCCCGGAAAAGAAGGAATTCCTTGTTGATATGAGTAGTCTGTAATTCCTATTAAGCCAGGCTCTCACAGCAACGGTCTGCGGTGGGGGTGCGGATCTATGAGCAAGGGGGTGTTTATCAGGTGCCATCTAAGAAATTCAGGGTGGCGAGGGGGCGGGGATGTGTTGGTAACCTGCACGGGGAGAGCAGGAGAGGTTGACTGTGGAAGCGGAGCGGGGTTGGGGCGATGGCGGCGACGGCGAGGTAGCTACGGTTCGAGCGAGGGAGTTGTGTGGGGGTGGGGGTAGGAGGGGCCTAGGTCTTGTTTGAGGAAATGTCGCGGCTACTATAAATTTTACTTGGAGGGAATGAAAAGCCAGGACAACTGAAATTTATTTGGAGTGGCGCCGAAGGAACAAACATCGCACATGGCCCGAACATAATACCTGTGTGCAATTCAAAGAGAAAAACCCGCGGAACTGTCAATTTTTCAATTCATCAAGGCGGGTAGCTATTTTTAAGATTTCTCTAGGCGGGTTGGTGCAAAGGTGGACTATAGTACGTGACCACCATGGGTGTGGCACATAGTTAGCATGCGGGAACCGTGTCTACTGCGTATACAATCGCACACAGTTGTCTCGTTCGACTCGTCTACTACTTAAGTTTCAAAAAAAAGACTCATATACCATTTATATAACAAAATTAAAAAATAAACACGATAAATCTAGGGTCATATCACAAACACACCTGCATGTGGACCAAATGTATGTATGGAAAGGTTGTTGTGGTGTTCATATACGGAATGCGCAACTTTCATGTGACACACAATGCCTCGCAGAACACACGGTAATGTTGGCTTATGCGCCCCCCCCCTCCCCCCACTTCGAGTCGGCGGGAGATGGTAGCTACAATATAACTATGAACGTATGCACTTATACTAGGAATGCAATTTCACCCAACTGTAACACAAAACCAATATAAATCCATGACCACCCTCTCCCCGCGTTTTAGTTCTCAGGGTAGACTGTGCGGGGCCACTAATGGGCACATCTTAGAAACTTCACGAGATGGGTGAGACCGCAACCATGTGTGTGTGGATTAACTAATTAATTAAGGTGGTGTGATATTTCGATACCATGCGTGTGTAACTTTTTGATGTGGCACATATGCCTCTCAAAAGTCGAACAATACGTATAGTATGTGAACTCACGAATAGGTTTCATGTATATATATACTATTGTGTTGCCCCTCCCCCCACCCTACCCCACGCACACACACATGCTTCGAACCGCCGAGAGGAATTTATGCCTATAGCTATAGCTTGGTGAAATTACGTACCCCCTTCCCCCACCGACTTGGATCCATCGATCGAGAGGGCGTATATATGTGTATAGTATATTACCCTCTTGATGCCAACTAATTAAACTGATATGCCACATGGACACGCGGATGGTGTGTGTCATCCATAACAACACATCATTTCCACTTCAAGCTATATCCAAAGGGCGTATGTATATGAAAGTGTGCTATGTTTAAATACCAAATAGACACAACTTTGATGTGACAAATGCACACGTACATCCTCGCAAACAATAAAGTACAAGTGTAAAGGTATATAAATAAAGGACCCGTAGTATATATGCACCAGTTTAAGTCGGAGGGTCGACGATTCATCTATATATATCTGTGTGTGTATGTGCTCAAACTTCTGTCTGGAATCTCACCGTGAACTATATCATAACAAATAATGACAAGACTATATCCACCTTGAACAAATTAACCCGTAGTATGCGCCAGTTTAAGTGACACACCACGCAGGTCCACAAATTGGCATGTCATCCGTAACCACACGAGGGAGTGTGTGTAGACAACACCAGCACATCCATGGGCCCGGGCACATATGTATGAGTGATGTGGGATGTTTTCAAATACCAAACGTGCAACTTTCGCCGCCACGAATGTGTCTCCCGAACCAGAATGCCCCTGCACGGAGGTTAACAACCCATGTATATAGCCCCACACCCACACTTCAAGCCGACGGGAGGGATTCAGTGTTTACGATGCATTCCAATTTTGGTTAGAAATCAATGCATATGTCAATTACGTACAAGAACACATACCAACAAGATGAATTAATCCACCTTGGTCAAATTAACATCTCAGCTCCCGTCGGTCAAAGTGACGGCCCACGTGAACATGGATGAGGCGGTGTGACGCCGATGACCACATGAGAGAGTGTTTGACAAAACAACAACTGCACATGAGGCCCACACATATGTATACATGTAATTAATAAGTGTCTGTATAGTTGTATACCCAATGGAACTTTAATGTCACTTGCTTGAGAAACTGTAAGTCGATTTACAAAGAGGATCGATCACAAAACACATGTATAGTATATGTATGCCCCCCATTTCGAGATGGTGGGATGGGTTCATGGGTTATATATATATATATATATATATATATATATATATATATATATATATAGGGTGGCACTATTATGATCATGGTATTAGAATAACTATTCTGATCATAGCAGCCCTATATAGGGCCCAACAGGGAAACTCCTGAACTACAAACCTGGGGGCGACCAGGTGTCAAGACCTGGTGCCAAAAAAAACGGCCACCCCGATCCCGATCCCGATCTGCGCCAGATCCAACCCCCTCCGCCGTCGGAACCCGCCCCTCCCCTCACCTCCGTCGCCGGAACCCGCACCTCTGAAAGCACATTTGCTCCCTTGGTGGTTTTGGTAATTAATAACAACATATAAGTCATTGAACTAATGTCTCTACCAAGTATGTTTCAGGAAATGTTCAATGATAGGGATGGCAAAAGGATTGAGGAGATTGTGGAGATACCCCAAGATGCAAAGGAAATAGGTTGGCCAAGCTTCAAGCAAGAGGACTCTACATTTTATATTTGTGAGAAATCACTTTGAGTCCATAGGAAAGACAATACTATTAAAAGGGGGTAAGGTCTTGATTGGTGAACAATATGCTCATACGTGCACAAGTGACATTCGCCAAAAACACCCACAAGCTCTCCCACCAAAAGTCTGTCCAAAGCCTAACACTCAAAATCGGTGCAACCAACATTCCCACTTCGATACCACCGATTCCATACCCTAGACAGACTCAGCCAAACCCTAGCCACTTCGGTGCAACCGATTCCATACCGGTGCCACCGAGTTTAGGTTGCCAACTTTCTGTTACGCAAATTCACGTTTTCGGTCCCACCGAGAATGTTGGATCGGCGTCACCGAGATTGGAAATCTGACCGTTGGTCACCTTATCGGTGCAACCGAGATTCCTATATCGGTCTCACCGAGATTCAAAAGTTGCCACCTTTTGGTCACTTCGGTACCACCGAGATTCACACATCGGTGTCACCGAGTTGGTCATTTTGTGTGTAACGGTTGGATTTTTGGGGATGCCTATAAATACCCCTTCACCACCACCTACTCGACAAGAGAGCACTCAGAACTATTCCATACTTGCCCATCCAGTTTTCTGAGAGAGAACCACCTAGTCTTGTGTTGAGGTCAAGATCTTCCACTCCAATCATATGGATCTTGATTTCTAGCCTCCCCAAGTTGCTTTCCACCAATCCCATCTCTTCTACCCAGCCAAATCTGTGAGAGAGTGATTGTGTGTTGAGGAGTCTATCATCTTGAAGCACAAGAGCAAGGAGTTCATCGTCATTACCGAGCCTATTACCTTTTGGAGGGTGGTGCCTCCTAGATTGGTTAGGTGTCGCTTGGGAGCCTCCTACTGCGTGTTGTGGAGTGAACCAAGAAGTTTGTACGGGCAAGGAGATCGCCTACTTCGTGAAGATCTACCCATAGTGAGGCTAGTCCTTCGTGGACGGAAGCCGTTATGGCATAGTCAAGGTTGCTACTTCGTGGACCCTTATGGGTGGAGCCCTCCGTGGACTCTCGCGACCGTTACCCTCCGTGGGTTGAAGACTCCATAAACGTGGATGTACGATAGCGCCACCTATCGGAACCACGGGAAAAATCCATGCGTCTACAACTGCGTTTGATCCTCCTACCCTATCCCTTCTATACATGCTTGTTGTTATTTTCTGCTGCTATATACTCTTAGACTTGCATGTGTAGGGTGTACTTGACTTGCCATGAAATGCTAAAAACTGCCAACCCTAAAACTTGGTATAGGCAAAACTTTTATTTGGTCAAGTAGTCTAATCACCCCCCCTCTAGACATACTTTCGGTCCTACAAGTGGTATCAGAGCTTTGGTCTCCATTGCTTAGGTCTCACAACCTAGGAGAGTATGGCATCTAGTGAGGGAAGTTATCATCGTAGAGGTCCGTACTTTGATGGCACTAATTTTGCTAGTTGGAAGCACAAAATGAAAATGCATATTCTTGGTCATAACCCTGCCGTTTGGGCTGTTGTTCGTGTTGGCTTGCAAGGTGAGTTCTTTGCGGATGGACGGGAACCGGATCGTGAAGCGACCGCGGATGAGTTGAAGATGTTGCAACTAAATGCTCAAGCATGCGACATTCTATTCAATTGCTTATGCCCCGAAGAATTCAACAAAATCAGCCGTCTTGAGAATGCAAAAGAGATTTGGGATACTTTGGTTGATATGCACGAAGGAACCGAGTCCGTGAGAGAATCCAAGTTAGATGTTCTTCAAGGTCAGCTTGACAAGTTCAAGATGAAGGATGGTGAAGGAGTCGCAGAGATGTACTCTAGGCTAGCTCTCATCACAAATGAGATTGCCGGCTTAGGAAGCGAAGAAATGACCGACAAATTCATCATCAAGAAGATACTTAGAGCTTTGGATGAGAAATACGACACCGTGTGCACATTGATCCAAATGATGCCCAACTACAAAGATCTCAAGCCTACGGAAGTCATTGGAAGGATTGTTGCTCATGAGATGACCCTCAAAGACAAGGAAGAGCTACATCACAAGTCTAGCGGTGCTTACAAAGCCACAAGTGATGCTCCCGCAACTTCAAACAACAACCTTGTCACCAATGAAGAGATAAGCCTCATGGTCAAGAAATTCAACAAGTTCTACAAGAATAGAGGCAAAGAAAGAAGCTCCAATTCAAGATACGATGAGAAGCGTTCGTCAAGTCGTGACCGCAATTGCTACAATTGTGGGAAGCCCGGACACTACTCAAATGAGTGCACGGCTCCCTAAAAAAGAAGAGAAGAGTCACCTCAAAGACGAAGCTCAAGAAATGAATCACCTCAAAGAGAGAGAAGGAGTAGAGATGATCGTTATGAACGAAGACCCTCAAGGAGAAGTAGGGATTCGAAGAAGAAGGACAAGTACACCAAGAGCTACACAAGAAGAAAACATCAAGCTCATGTTGGTGAATGGGTTTCCGGCTCCGACTCCGACAACAACTCCGAGAGAAGCTATCACTCCGACTCCGACTACAGTCAAGATGATGGTGTTGCCGGAATTGCTCTAGTGACTACCAACTCCTACGATCTATTTGATTCACCAAACGAAGGGAGTGGAAGTTGCTTCATGGCTAAAGGCCCCAAGGTATCACACCCCGAATATCTTGATTTTGATAGTGATGAAGATGATTTGCTTTGTGATGATGACTTGCTATGTGATAAAACTAGTGATGTTGATCAAAATGAACTTGATAATTCTCATGCTAGTCAAGATAAGTCAATTGATGATGATAAGGTGAAAATAGAAGAACTAACTAAAGAACTAAACACTCTTAAGTTAGCTCATGAATCTACTCTTGAAGATCATAGAGAGCTTGTGAGAACTCATGAGAAGCTACGCTTCGAGAAGCTCAACTTAGAGCAAGAGCATGAGTTTCTCAAAGCTATCAATGACGATCTCCGAAAGAAGACTTCATCTTATCTAGCCAAACGACTACTCTTGTCTACATTCATGCCTCAAGTTAAATCTAAACAATCTAGTAACAAAGGCAAGAAAAATTCTTCATCTAGTAGCAACAATAAAAATGCTAAATCCAATAATGTTGCTCCTAATAGTTCTATTGATTCCACTAATGATGTTTCTCTTAGCCAAGTTACACTTGAGCAAGAAAATGCTTTATTGAAAGGAATTATAGAAAAAGGTGTCTACAAGAGTCTTGCCGGATGTAAGCAATTTGAGGAAATTGTACGCAAGCATGGAGGATACCGGAAGAATCGTGGTGTTGGCTACTTCAACGCTAATGGAGTTGAATGGGAAGAAGGTCAATATCCCAAGCCCAAGTTTGTTCCTCAAAAGGAGAAGTATGAAAATACTCTTCCCAAGGGGACAAGCACTCAAGATGACCTTCACCACAAGACCACAAGCTCAAGGGCAAGAACAAGCTTCAAGAGGACATTGACTCATATGAAGACGAATCCCTAGCTTTGGTGGAGTGGGTTCCCAAGGCTACGTCAAGCTCAACTTCTACAAAGGCTACTTCAACACCAAGGATCCCCATCAACTTGATGTGGGTTCCCAAGAAGAAGAACTAGTAAGTTCTTGAGGGGTGACTCCGCCAATGAAATTCACTCATATTCATTTTTGGCACGAATTATTTGCAATCAACATCAACCCTATGCAATAGTTCAAGGAGTCACACATTCCCTCAAAGGTAAGCAAGGGACAAGGTAATCAACAAATCAATGGACATCATAACATATGCTTTGCACTCCATGTCCATAGATATCCTTGTATTTGTCTCTTGTGTGTTGGGACTAACCCATGTAGGTGAGAAGAGTAAGGAAAACAACAAGGATGTTCCCAACTCTTGATGACCTTCATCAACCTTGAGCATCCACAACTACCTCACCAACATGAAGTCTTCATCGACAAAACCCAAGGTTAGTTTATCCCTCTTATGGGGGGATGTCACATCAAGGGGGAGCTTTACTCTAAGACTTGAGTTAAAGCATCTCTTAGTATGCGACAACATTAAATGCTTTATGTAAAAGTGGTAACCCCACTTGTGCTTGAACGATGAGTATGACCTATGATCAAGTACTCTTACTTGGCTCCTTAAGTCAAATACTCATATATAGATGACTTCGTCATCGCCCAAGTGCTTGTTAGATGCTAGTGTGTTTGTTCATGTCTGTCATGATTTCATTCGACATCTTTATTGTGTGAGCATGTTGGTCTGCATTTATTTTCTCATTCAAGGACATCCAATTGTTGCTATTTGACTTTTGATTTATCTTTTGCCAATTGGATGGACAAGAATGCCTAGGACCACTCTTTAGCTATCTATGCTTTCTCACCTCATATTCTATTCATGCTGCATCACAAAATTTGAACAAGTACTTTTCGATCCCTCTGTGTGTGGAGCACTCGGAGTTCCGTATCGACGAGGACTGACCATTAAAACCTCCCAAGTGCTTCTCGGTGGAACCAACCCCAAAATCTTGGTCTCATCGAATGCCTAGGGTTGATCTGGTTTTCATTCTCGGTAACACCGATTTCATATTCTCGGTTACACCGAGTTTCCCTGTCAGCTGACAGTTGTGGAACTCGGTGACACCGAAAACATAAAATCGGTATCACCGACAGTGATGGGTATATATTTGGTGGACCCCGACGCTTTGAAATTTCATCCTCAAACCGTCGCGCCCCAAACCCTAAGCTGCCGCCTTCGAGACCCCTGGTCATCGCCTTGTCTTCCCGAGCCTCTCCGCCGCTGGGAATCTTCGCCGTCGACGGGAATCTTCACCGCCGTCGCCGCCGTAGCGGATCCGCACCGAGTTAGGGTACGGATTCGACCTCCTTTGCGCCTCCCCTTCTGATTCTTGTGCATTGGAATTGTTTTCTCTATAAGCCACTGTTTGCACTGTCTCCAATCCACAAGAACATCCATAGTCTAGCGAATGATCGATTTTCTAGGGTTTGTCTTCCGCCCGACGAAACTCGGTAGAACCGAAGTGAGAAAATCGGTCCCACCGATTTTTGTTTCTGTGTAGCTGAGAACTGTCTCGGTGAAACCGAGTATTCCTTTTCGGTCCCACCGAAAAGGGTGCCAAGTTTCTGTTAATGAAGACAGTCAGTCTCGGTGACACCGAAATATTTGCTTCGGCCTTACCGATTTTCTTCTGACAGAATGCAAAACTTTGAAAATCCTTTGTTCAATCTTTCAAAAACCAGCTGAAAATTTTGTGATGACTCATCTTCTTCTGCTCATCTATATTCTATTCACAGGGTCAGTATGTCAGATGCAGAGGACAGTCAGAATGACCTGAGAGAGCAAGGTGTTGAGATGAGTTCAGGCACTAGTCCTGAGTCCAGTTCCAGCTCAGATCCAGGCACTCCCAGTTCTCATGGTTTGCCTAAAGCTGCTACTAGAGCTAGGAAGAAGCTGAATTCTGATGAGGAAGATTCAGACTTCGTTCCAGAAGAGATTCTTGCTAAGAAGCAAGAGAAGGCTGCCAGGAAAACAGCTAGTGAAGCTACTTCTTCCAGGAAAGTGGTTGGCAAGACATATGCCAGCTCTGCTTTAGTTAGAGCACCTGAGAGTGCTAGAGCTACGATGACTATTGAGCCCCCTCGTGAAGGTGCTAGGACAAGAATGGCCCTTCATCTTGAGTCACCTCCAAAGAAGAAATCATTGCCTAAGAAGGCAGGTGAGAAGAAAGGTGCTAGAAAGAGGATAGTCTATGTCACTGGCAGGCCAACCTCCATGTATGAAGATCCTGAGGAGGCTGCTGCTGCTGGTGCTGAAGATGCTGAGGAGGAAGAACATGTTGAGAAGGCCCCTCCCAAGAAGAAGCAAAAGAAGCTCATGTCTGATGCTATGCCAAAGAGCGGTACTTCCAAGAGTACCAAGTCTGCTGGAAAGAAGCCTGCTGCTGAGAAGCCTAAGAGGCTGTCAAGACATATTCCTGCATCTGAGAAAAACAAAGAGACTACCTCCAGAGTTGAGGATGATGATGCAATGTTAGCTTTGATGAAGCTTAGACCCCATCTTCCAGTTCATAATGCCAGCTACCCACTAGCTGAGGATATGAAGAAGAGGAAGGATACAGGTCTGAGGGCATGGAGAGCTGCTGATCCATATGCCCAGAGGAAGAAAACAGATGTGGACTACAGATTTTTCACCAAAGAGCAACATGATTTCTATGAGACTGTGCTCCTTGACAAGAGTCCAGCTGTGAGTGATATGCGCTATGTTGACTGGAAATTCATTGAGGAAAACAAGGACTATTTCCCAAGTGTCCAAGACAATTTTCACTGCATTGGTCTGGATGAGTTTGTTGGCAAAGAGTTCACTGCGTGGAATGACGAGATGATCATGCAATTCTACTCCACCGCACATTTCTATGGAGATGGTAGAATTGTATGGATGACTGAAGGTGCAAGATATGAATCTTCTGTTGAAGAGTGGGCTACCATCTTAGGAGTCCCAGAAGCACAGGATGGTGACTTGGATGTGTACTCAGAATCCAAAGCGAGTCACAATGCTATGGCCAATATGTACAAGGAGATCCCTGCTGCTAATGTGAAGACTCACAAGCTAGGATCCATCTACTTTCTTCAGGCTGGCCTCCGCACTATGAACACCATTCTGAGGCATACTTTGATGCCCAAGTCAGGAGATGAAAAGATGATCCGAGGCTACTCCATCAATATGTTGATCCACCTTGACAGTCACACCAGGATCAGAGTCATGGATTTGATTGTTGAGACAATCAAGAGGGTTGCCGCTGATCAGAAGCGCTCTTGCTGTTATGCACCCTATATCCAGATGCTTATTAACTCCAAGTTGGAGAAGCACATTTTTGCTCTAGAACGTCCACATCTACCCCTATAGCCAGATCTCGAGGACAACGTTGTGGTGATGAACCCAGATCATCCCACTTCAGCTGCTGCTCAAGCAGAGGCAGAGGCAGCTAGAGCCGCTAGTGCTCAGGTCCCTAGATCCAGGAATGAGCAAATGGATCTTCTAATTTCATCTGTCCAGGACATGAAGAACGACATTAAGGAGATTCTGGAGAATCAGAACAGTCTTGTGAGGATATTCGAGAACAGAATCAAGACTCTAAATGATAAGGTTGATGGTCTGACGAAGACAGTGAATGAGCTCAAGAAGGAAGTTGACTCAGTACCTCTTCCTCAGACTTCTTCTTCTGATGATGATGATGATGGATCACCTCTCGGGACAGGCACACAGTTTACCACTCAGGCTAGATCAGCCACTGTGCCAGCGCCAGATTTGAGGCCCTCTTCATCAGCTCCTGCTGTTGTCACCTCAGCTCCTGCTCCATCAGCTCCAGTTCCTCCAGCTGCTACACCAACTCCGTCTACGACATCTGCAGAGATCTTCGCCGACGCCGTTCTCTCGACTCCTTCATCAACAACCGGAGGAGATCAGCCCAAGAACGATTAGTTGTATGCCTTTGAACTTTTTGGTAACTTGTTGCCAAAGGGGGAGAAGTGTATATAGATCTTTAGGCTTCGAGCGAGAGAGAGCTTTGGTGTTTATTGCTTTTCAAAAACACTTGATCTTTTGGTTGCTTGTGATACATGGTTCTTTGTGTTTGATCATGTGTGATGCTACTATTTCCTATCATCTTATTGCTTATGAGATGATCATTATCTTTGTTTGATTGTGTTGTGCTATGATGTTCATTCTAATTATTCTCGCACACCACCAAGTTGTATGTGACATGGAAGAAGTGCCCCATGTACCTAATCGATTGTGCATTTGCATTCAAACACAAATTCAAAATAATGCACAAATTTAGGGGGAGCTCTTGCTTATCACATACTTCTCAAAGCGACGATTATATTCATTGATTATATCATATGTCGAAGCTTTGATCTATATGTTGTCATCAATTACCAAAAAGGGGGAGATTGAAAGCACATTTGCTCCCTTGGTGGTTTTGGTAATTAATAACAACATATAAGTCATTGAACTAATGTCTCTACCAAGTATGTTTCAGGAAATGTTCAATGATAGGGATGGCAAAAGGATTGAGGAGATTGTGGAGATACCCCAAGATGCAAAGGAAATAGGTTGGCCAAGCTTCAAGCAAGAGGACTCTACATTTTATATTTGTGAGAAATCACTTTGAGTCCATAGGAAAGCCAATACTATTAAAAGGGGGTAAGGTCTTGATTGGTGAACAATATGCTCATACGTGCACAAGTGACATTCGCCAAAAACACCCACAAGCTCTCCCACCAAAAGTCTGTCCAAAGCCTAACACTCAAAATCGGTGCAACCAACATTCCCACTTCGGTACCACCGATTCCATACCCTAGACAGACTCAGCCAAACCCTAGCCACTTCGGTGCAACCGATTCCATACCGGTGCCACCGAGTTTAGGTTGCCAACTTTCTGTTACGCAAATTCACGTTTTCGGTCCCACCGAGAATGTTGGATCGGCGTCACCGAGATTGGAAATCTGACCGTTGGTCACCTTATCGGTGCAACCGAGATTCCTATATCGGTCTCACCGAGATTCAAAAGTTGCCACCTTTTGGTCACTTCGGTACCACCGAGATTCACACATCGGTGTCACCGAGTTGGTCATTTTGTGTGTAACGGTTGGATTTTTGGGGATGCCTATATATACCCCTTCACCACCACCTACTCGACAAGAGAGCACTCAGAACTATTCCATACTTGCCCATCCAGTTTTCTGAGAGAGAACCACCTAGTCTTGTGTTGAGGTCAAGATCTTCCACTCCAATCATATGGATCTTGATTTCTAGCCTCCCCAAGTTGCTTTCCACCAATCCCATCTCTTCTACCCAGCCAAATCTGTGAGAGAGTGATTGTGTGTTGAGGAGTCTATCATCTTGAAGCACAAGAGCAAGGAGTTCATCGTCATTACCGAGCCTATTACCTTTTGGAGGGTGGTGCCTCCTAGATTGGTTAGGTGTCGCTTGGGAGCCTCCTACTGCGTGTTGTGGAGTGAACCAAGAAGTTTGTACGGGCAAGGAGATCGCCTACTTCGTGAAGATCTACCCATAGCGAGGCTAGTCCTTCGTGGACGGAAGCCGTTATGGAATAGTCAAGGTTGCTACTTCGTGGACCCTTATGGGTGGAGCCCTCCGTGGACTCTCGCGACCGTTACCCTCCGTGGGTTGAAGACTCCATAAACGTGGATGTACGATAGCGCCACCTATCGGAACCACGGGAAAAATCCATGCGTCTACAACTGCGTTTGATCCTCCTACCCTATCCCTTCTATACATGCTTGTTGTTATTTTCCGCTGCTATATACTCTTAGACTTGCATGTGTAGGGTGTACTTGACTTGCCATGAAATGCTAAAAACTGCCAACCCTAAAACTTGGTATTGGCAAAACTTTTATGTGGTCAAGTAGTCTAATCACCCCCCCTCTAGACATATTTTCGGTCCTACAACCTCCCCGCCCCTCCCCTCACCTCCGCCACCGGAACCCGCCCCTCCCCTCACCTCCACCGCCGGAACCCGCCCCTTCCCTCACCTCCGCCGCCGGAACCCGCCCCTCCCCTCACCTCTCCCACTGGAACCTGCCGGAGCGAGCGAACCTGGGGGCGAGCGAGCGAAGGTGGACCCGCCGGAGCGAGGGAGCCAGCGTCGACTGGACGCGGCGGAGACGCCAAATTTCATGCTCACAGCCATGGAGAACTGCCGCCTTACTCCTTCCCTCCTCGCCTCCTACCGATGGCGCAGCCTAGAGAACGATGACGAAATTCCTGCTGTATCCACCAAGGACGACAAGGTGGCGGCGGGGAAGGCCGATTTGCAAGATCCAGCAATGGAGGTACTATCCTCCACACCTCCTACTACCATGCATGTACTGCCATCTTACTGCATCTGAACTTCTTGGTGATCCCTTCAATCCAAAACCACAACCAGATGAACTTGGTGTCTTCTGCCAGCCATCAATTGTCATGGGATCCCTCTTCCAACAAGCCGGTGTTTTGCTCTCAAGGTGGCCTATCTACTGTAGGAAAAAGACTAGCTGAACTTCTAGCAAAGGTGTGGTTGAACTTCCTGTTCTATGTTCTATTTGTATACTTGTTCTAACCAAGGTGTGGTTGAACTTCTAACCAATGTGTGGTTGAACTTCTGGCCAATGTGGACAGTTTGTTTTCTATTGCATGATCATCTACTGTGTATCTCTACACCATGTGAACTTGTACTAGTGTCTGTGAAGTTCTATTAGTGACTGAGGCTCAGTTCAGGCTTGACCAAATGATATATACTGTTTACATTTATTAAAATAATGGGAAGTTCAACCATGTGAAGTTCAACTAGTACTTGAGCATAAGTTCAAGTTGGTACTGTTACTTGAGCATTAGTACATAAGGTTGTGAGTGTAGATGTAAGTTCAACCATGCATTCACCCACAGACAAAGTCTAATTATGTACAGGACTATAGATGTTGTTACTCCTCTATATCTAGAAGTTCAATAATGGAATCCTACACAACAATTACATATCCTCCCCCTTTCCAGACTAGAAGTTCATAATATGAAGAATACTCAGTTCAGCTACAACTAAAAAGAAGTATTAGATACATGATACTTGTGCTATAAAAATTCTATTAGATATACACTATGCTGGGAAGTTTAGTTTTTGAAGAATGCTCAGTTCAGCTACACCAGTACAGTTAGATGCTACTTTTGCCAACGAAATTATCATGTGATTGTAATATTTTCAGGATGAGAGACGTAGAAAAAGAGGTAGAACTTCCAAGCAACAAGTATACAACCCTCAACCTGTACGCAGCATGCCGCCACCTTAATGGGTAACACCTGAAATACAACATCATCAGCATTCCCCAACTGCTCCACACCCCAAATGGGTGACGCCCGAAAACCTAAACACAAATCCTCACTAGTATGCACATCCACCTAATTGGGTGACACCAGAAATCCCGCGGGGATTCTTTATATCCACCGGCAGATTTCCAAGCACACCGATGGAGGAGGACGTTAGCTCGGGTTCTGCATATAACTCTGGATGTTATAATGGTGTGGGTCGTCAATGTGAACAAGCAGCAAGTAAACCAAATAACAGAACAAATACAACACCAACACACTACCGCCGAGGGATCCCGATGCTACTGATACAACTCATCAGAGTACTGGACATGGGATTGATGGATTGTTTGTCGGATCTGGGGCTCCGCAAAACCCAAAGAAGTTCGAACACAAGGGTGTGTGCGAAGATCCCTAGCAGCCTCGCCCTTCCTAGCTCGTGACACGATGATCTAGACGATGAACTCGCACAATGGCGAGGAAGAAGATTGCACACGATGATTTACCCAGGTTCGGGCCGCTGTGAAGCGTAATACCCTACTCCTGCTTTGGTGGATTGCCTCACGGGGAGGTTTGTGGATGAACTAGTACAATGGAGAGTAGCCTCGTGAGGGCACTCTGGTGGTCTTGCCTCTCTTGCTTTTGTCTCTTTGTTTCGTCCCCTCTCTATGGTGCAGCCTGGTCTCTATTTATAGCGGCCCGGGTCCTCTTCCCTCATCGCCATTGGCGGGAAGGGATCACACAACAGCCAAATTCGAAGGGGAACAGGAGTACAACTTTACCCTGACAAAAGGTGGTCTTCGCCTACAAAGTAGTTGTCGATGGTGCAGGGGTGGGCTCAGCGATGGCATCCGTCCTGCAGGGCTCGCGGTCATGGTCTTGTTGCACCGGAATGGAAACCTTTGGGGGCTCGCCTTGGGAACCCGCGTACGTCCTTGCTCCCTTTGCACCAAAGGGGAAACTGTACCATCTGGCACGCTGGTGCCCGCCTGTCCTTCCTTGCATCATCCTCGGCCTCCCGAGGCCAAGCACTGCATAGGGATCTCCGCTGCTCCGGAGGGGGCCTGAGGAGGCCCATCCTTCGCTGGCCTTGGTGCTACTTCCCTCATGAGTCCAGAGCGCTCGCGAGGCCTTATCTTGAGTGCGGTCGCGCCATCCGTGCTTGGCTGACGAGGTGGGCCATGCCCTGGGCCGCAGGCAGGCAGGTCTGGGTACCCCCGTTCCTAGAATGCCAACATTGTTGCCCATAAGAAAAGAGCAAACTACCACAAGGATTGGCATGCCTCCACAACTGCCACAAGCCAAAAGGACACAAACAAGAGAGAGGCCATCTTCAACCGTACTGCCTCCTCGTGATCCACTACTACACCATGCTATGGTAACTCCGCCCTGCCCCATCCCAATAGGCCAGCAACAGACTCCGGTGGAGTTGCGATCATACAAACATGTGAGTGAAACAAAACAAAAAATCATATTTATATATGCATCTGTTCAGTTCTGTCATTTGGTTTGCACTTTAACATTTATATGCTGCATTTTAACATTGATTTTTTTTCTTGCAGAACCCGGACCTCCCAGATTATCTAATACCAAGACTCACAATGACATTCAAGAATGTGGAACAAGCCTGGGAATTTTACAGACGATACGCCAGGCACGCTGGTTTTGGCATCAGGAAGATGGGCGGAAATGAGAGTAACAAGTACTTTGTCTGTGTATTCCAAGGCAAACATAATCCAACTGTTTCTGAAGCTAATAGGCAGCAAAACAAAATCTCGCACAGGACAGGCTGCAATGCTAGAATGAGGGTGAAGGTGCAAGAGGATAACACTTGTGTGGTGGTGGACATTGAATACAATCATAATCGCCACCTCATCCAAAGTGCTGACATGTTGGTATTCTTGCACTCACACAAGAATTATGACCCAAAAATTTTGGAGTACGTAAAGCTATTGCAATACCATGATGTCAAACATACAACGATTATGTCCATGCTATCAGAAAATGAAGATGGTAGCTTCTTCCTAAGCATGACCGGACGAGACCTACTAAACCAGTAAGTATTGAAAAATGCACATAATGCAATGTACATAGCATCCTAAGTAACCAACCTAGATAAAAAATAACAAATGCATATTTGTATATATTTTGCAGGAAAGCTATGAATGCAAGGAAAGATGACTTGGATGATGTATTAAAACTCGTCTCTTTCTTTAAAGACATGAAGGCAATCAATGATGAGTTTTTCTATGACATACAAGAAGACAAAGACGGTGCAATAAAGAACATTTTCTTTTCCAATGCAAGCTGTCGGGGAGCATATCAAGATTTTGGTGATTGCGTAACATTTGACACAACTTACAAACTAAACAGATTTCATATGCCTCTAGGAGTGTTTGATGGAACAAACCACCATTTGCAATCAACAATATTTGCCGTTGCCCTCATCAGAGACAAAGATTCAAAATCATTCAGGTGGATCTTCGATACATTCATACGATGCATGAACAATAAACACCCAACATGTATTCTCACAGGTAAAAAATTACAAGTTTCAGCATTACTGTAGTTCTGGCTGTGTTGGGTGTACTAGTGATAGTGCAAAAAGAATGCAAAACCATGCAGTTCAAGAACAGCTACACTGCAGTAGGAAGAAGTATTATGTTTCATGGTTAGTTAGATAGATGCTACTTATGGTTGTGCAGTTCAAGAACACTAAACACTAAAGTCCAGCTACACTGCAGTAGGAAGCAGTATTATGTTTCATGGTTTGTTAGATGTTACTTATGGTTGTGCAGTTCAAGAACACTAAACACTAAAGTCCAGCTACACTGCAGTAGGAAGCAGTATTATGTTTCATGGTTAGTGAGATGCTACTTATGGTTGTGCAGTTCAAGAACACTAAACACTGAAGTTCACCAATTGTGTAAGAAGCAATATACAATTTACAACATTGTATTTAAGATCAGTGAAGTTCAATAACCCTGCATATTACATTTTATATCCATGCAGACGAGTGCCCTTCAATGGCAAAAGGTATACCACTAGCTTTCCCAAATACTGTCCACAAGCTTTGCCGTTGGCACATCCTCAAAAAGTTCAAGGAACACCTGGCGTACCTGTACAAAAAGTATCCAACATTCAAAGAGGAGTTCACATCTATCTTAAACTGGCCGCTAATGCCAACAGAATTTGAAGCTGTCTGGGCTGCACTCGTGCAGAAGTACTACCTGCAGAATGACCCGATGATGATGCAATTGTGGAGTGATAGGAAAATGTGGATCTCAGCATATTACTAGAACATTTTCTGTGCTAGAATGACTTCTACACAACGAAGCGAGAGCATGAACCACATGCTCAAGAGAGGGTTTGTCAAGGGGACCCAGAACCTACACAAGTTTGCTAGGCGGGTAAATGCTTGCATACAAACTTGGCTGCACCTGGAGAATGAGCAAACGATGGCCAGCATGGTATTAATACAAAAAACACCTTCTTATTCAGAACCTTGAGCCTGAGCATTTGCTATCTAAATAAAAAATAAATTACTCTGCTTGACTAATCTCTTATTTTTGACATATGCAGAGCGATCTAGAGACAAAAACAAAATATGGCTACGAGAAAGACATGGCTATCAAGTACACAAGAGCCGTATACAGCGAGATGAGGGATAGGATGACAAAGAGCACACTCTTCCGTGTGAAGGAAACAACAGAGGAAAATAAGTACCTTGTGTACTACCATAACAGAGGGAAGCATGAGGAAAAAGTATTTGCGTGCTCAAAGCATGAATTCCAGGTTGTAGCTGATCCAGCAAAAAAAATGAGTGTGAATGCAAGCTTTGGACACACACAGGTGAGTGCAAAACAAAATAAATAAATAACCAGCAAAACTAGTATTATCATATCACTATATAGTAACTCGTTGCTTGCTCACAAACAATGAATTCCGCACTTCTCTAACTGCAGGTCTGTTCTGCCTTCACATCATGAACATCTTGGACTACCTGAGGGCTGATTAGTTTTCAGACAAATATATCCATAAATAGTACACCAAGACTGCTAAATCGTAGCCAACTTTTGATACAAGGGACTACAACACAATAGCATTCGATGGCAGCTCAAAAATCTCAAAGCAAGACATCCTACTACAGCTAAATTTGATGGTTAACAAGAAAGCAATGAGATGTGAACAGCAGTACGACGGGGCCTTTTATGTCCTCAAGAGGCTCGTAGAAGAACTTGACGCCATACATTCAGCAAATCAAGCAGATATTGACGAAAGAATGGCTGAAGAGGATGCTAAAATAGCTGATGATCTTGCTTATTATGAAGCTGAATTGCTCCAAACAGCTGCACAAGCCAATAAATGTCAGGATGGTGTAGGTCATTCAATGCAACAGTAGGACCAACAATAGCAGCAACAAGAAAGGATGATGAAACCTCTGTTGTACTCTCAAACAAAGGGTAGGAAGAAAAAATATGCAGCAATGAAAAGTGAACAGAGAGCTCAAATAAAGGCACCACCTACAGATAGAAGAGTGGTCAAGCTGGATGAGAATGGAGTGCCACTTGGACAAAGGCAATGTAGTCTATGCAAACTTGTTGCAGGACACAACAAACTGACTTGTCCAACACTTGTAGAAAGATAAGATGCCAAGGAAGTGAAGCAATCCAATGCTCAGACAAATAACAAGGAACCACACCCAGAGAAAGCTAGTAGTAGGCTATGTAGCATATGTAAGGAATATGCTCCACACAATTCAAGAACATGCCCGAAGCGCGAAGAAGAAGGAGAAAAGAGGAGACAAAAGCCAGAAAAGAAAGGGAAAACAAAACCTAGAGCTAGCACAAAGAAAGTGGTGGAAGATGAAGATGAGCAAGAATTTGAAGACGAAGGTGAAGAAAACGAAGAGGAAAGCGAAGACCTCAAAGAAGAAGAAGACCTCGGAGAAGAAGAAGATGAAGAACAAGAAGAAGAAGAAGAAGAAGAAGGAGAAGCAGGAGAAGAAGAAGAAGGAGGAGAACAAGAGCAACAGCAAGCGCAAAAGGAAGTGGTACATCACAAACATAAACCACAAGCAGCAAAGCCTAGGAGGTGCGCAAGGCTGATGAACATATATAATATGTCAATTAAACAAAAAAAATCTTATACTGAAAAGTATATTATGTTATTACACTATTGACAAGTATGTGTGGAGAAGTTCAAATACCATTATGTCTGGAGCTTTGCCAACAATGTTGTGTTATTTCACAAATTGAACGGTACATGGTGAAGTTCAACTGTTATTACTTTAGAAGTTCAAATTAATGTTACTTGAGAAGTTCTGGTACGCAAGGAGTTACTATATTAATGTAGAGGTTGCTAAAACAGGAACATTACATGGTGAAGTTCAACTGTTGTTACTGTAGAAGTTCAAATTAATGTTACTCGAGAAGTTCTGGTACATACGAAATACTAAAACAGGAACAGTACATGGTGAAGTTCAACTGTTGTTACTGTAGAAGTTCAAATTAATGTTACTGGAGAAGTTCTGGTACATAAGAAATACTAAACAGGAACAATACATGGTGAAGTTCAACTGTTTTCATTGGAGAAGTTCTGGTATAAGAACAGAACATAAAAAGGTACTGCCGTCTAAACTAAGTTAGCATGCCGAATGTCATGCGAGAAGTCATGAAGTTCTAGTTGGATACAATGTGAAGGAAATATAAGAGCATTTAGATCATTAAAGTAGTGATCTAAAACAAGTACTTTTATATTCATTTACATCGTACATGCTTGCAGCAGCAGCTGCGGCAAGTAACACATACAAATATACTATGCGGTGCGACATGGCCTTCCTTTCCTTCTATAGAAAAGAAGGATCTCGAGTACCATTCATGCCGTGCGATGCAAGAAGAGGAAAGGCAAAAGTTCAAATACAAATTAGGGCTGCAAAAATAAATTAAAAATTTGAACCATATAGGAGTGTAAGAAGAAATTTGTTATGTGAAGTTCTACAACAATAATATATGCAATTGAAGTATTACAAAAGTTCATATAGCATCTATGAAAAACAAAGCTACGAGTTGAATGAGTTGCAGAAGAACGATGGTGTCATACTAGTTCATTTTACAACATGGGATACTCCTTATGATAAAACAGCAGTCCAACCAGAGGAAAGGCAGAAGTTCATATACACATAAGGGCTGCAAAGAAACCTCACAGTATTCTGTCAAAACAATACTGAACACATACAATAACCATATATATTTTTATTCTAGATACTTTGGACCTCAATAACAAACAAAAATAGTAAAGTTATAAATTTATACAAATTATCTAATACCAATGTTCAATAGCTCAAAGAAACAAGTCGTTCCAACCATTACAAATTACAAATGTATACTAAGCCAAATCTATACACTAAATCAATGTTTCCATATGAAGAATTCACGGCGCAAACTCCAGGATCTCAGAGGGAAGCTCTTCACGTAGAATTGCATTCTTTAGGCTGAAGACTAGACTATGCATGTGAGGGAGTCCTGGACTAAGGGGTCCTCGGGCCGCTGGCCTATCTCCCAATAGGCCGGCTTGGTGGGCCGCTCTCTGACTATCGCAGGAGGGGCCAGGTACGCAACGACCCCGTGTTCTAGAAGGAAGTCTCCGAACGCACGCCGTGCACTCCAAGTCAAGATGAGGAAATCAAGATCTCCATCCCCGGTAGGAGACTTATCATATGTAAACCCTAGGTACCCCCCGGTGTCTATATAAACCTGGGAGGTTTTAGATTGTAGCGAGAGAAACTCATCTAGGGTTTTAGCTATTCGATCTCGAGGTAGATCAACTCTATAACCTTCATACACATCAATATAATCAAGCAGGACGTAGGGTTTTACCTCCATAGGAGGGCCCGAACCTGGGTAAATATCGTCTCCTTCGTTCCCTATTACCATCGATCCTAGACTCACAGCTCGGGACCCCCTACCCGAGATCTGCCGGTTTTGACACCGACATTGGTGCTTTCATTAAGAGTTCCACTGTGGTCACCGAAGGAATTGATGGCTCGCCTAATCATCAGCGATGAAGTCCATAACGGGGACTCCTTCATCCCCGGGTAGATTTTCGCTTTTGGCAGCATCATGCTGCAGGACGACCTGACCTGCCACCTCCGTTGAGTCAGAAGCTTCGCCCCAGATCAGAAGGTCAGATTCGGGAACTTAGAGTTCTCCATAGACTCTCGGGGCGACCTCTTGCTCACCGGGCTCACAATCTCATCTGACGCGCCCGAAGACTCCGAGGCTTTAACCTCGAGTCTCCTTATCGACCCCGCTCACAATCTCATTTGGCTCTTAATCCGGATCCGACCAGAATACGGGAGGGCCAAGGGTTGGCCCTGCCGAACACACTCTTCGTGCGGACACATTGGAGGTTAACTCCGAAAGTTCCAGGCAGATCGACCCAATCGAGCTCTCGACTCTCAACGAGACTCTAGATCGGATCCTATCAATAGGAAGTACAGAAGTTCCCACCCCAATCCATGCTCAGATCGGACGGGAGGTAGGATTAGGGGAATTTTTCGTCCCACCCACCTCCCACTTGGTAGCCACTATCGAAGACTTAACCGATATGTTGGACTACGCCTCCGAGGAGGCCGAAGACATGGATGAAGAGGACAGCGCTCCCGTCCCGGTCAGCACCGGTCGATGGACCGCCACCTCCACCTACGACGTCTACATGGTGGATACTCCTGCCGATAAGGGAGAGCACACACCCAAAAATAATGGCGATAAGGGAGAGCACACACCCAAAAATAATGGCACACAATCAAGGCACCGGAAACAGTGCAAATGATCAAAGGCAAAAAAGGGAAGGGAAGCCATCGCTGACACCGGGGAAAATGACACCCCGGAAGACCTCGGCGATCCCGAGATCCCCGAACAGCTGCTAGAGGACCAGGAGAGGCCAGAAGATCAGCGCTACCCCGAGGATCTAAACGATTCCGAGGATGACAACTACCTCCCCCTGTCGAGGAGGAGGACAGCCTGGAAGCCAAAGACTTCACCGTCCCCGAAAACCTTGAGGATGAGGAACGGTTTAGGCAACATCTTATAGCCACCGCCCGAAGCCTAAAGGCAAAAGAACGGCAGCTTAAAGCCGAACAGGATACCCTCAATGATAGATGGATGAGGGTCCTATCAGCCGAGGAAGGGTACGGTACCGGTCTATTGGACCAACCCAAGAGCTATCCATGCCGGCGGCTGCTGTCGCAGTTCGACGACGAGGTCCCCAATACGCCATCTCCCAAGCACACTCCATATGACCAGCTGAACCGCCATCCCCGAGGACGGGATAGGATGGCTGGCGATGCCGGTTATAGGCTGGCGATACCCCGCAGAAGGGGAAAAGAGCCAGTAGAGCCTGAGGATAGGTACGACCTGCGACACGACCTGGATTATAGAACAGGCTGCACGAGATCCATCTACGGATCTAGAGGGTACTCCCCCGATAGACGCGACGGGTACCAGCTTTGGCTCGACCGCAATAGAGGTCGGGAACAAAACCGGGCCAGATCAGGCGCCGACCACCGGCGTGACATAGCCCGGGTTAGAGGCGCTGCCCACCCACTGTGCTTCACCGATGAGGTGATGCAGCATCAGTTCCCGGAAGGGTTTAAACCCGTGAACATAGAGCAATATGATGGGACAACAGACCCAGCCGTTTGGATCGAGGATTTCCTCCTCCACATCCATATGGCACGAGGAGACGATCTCCATGCCATCAAATATCTGCCCCTAAAACTCAAAGGGCCAGTTCAACACTGGTTAAACAGTCTCCCCGAGAATACAATCGGAAGCGGGGAGGATCTCGAGGACGCATTCCGATCTAACTTCCAGGGCACATATGTACGGCCGCCGGACTCCTCTGACCTAAGCAACGTCGTCCAGAAAGCAGGTGAATTGGCTCGACAATTTTGGAATCAGTTCTTGACCAAGAAAAACCAGATTGTCGATTGCCCAGACGCCGAGGCAATATCCTCTTTCAGGCACAATATTCGGGACGAATGGCTGGCTCGCCAGCTCGGTCAGGACAAGCCTAGGACCATCTCTTCCCTTACATCACTCATGACCCGCTTTTGCACGGGCGAGGACAACTGGCTAGCTAGACGAAGCCACAACCCCGAAGACCCCAACACCTCCAAAGTCCGGGATGGAAACGGGATACCACGACGCAACAAAAACAAATGCCGGCACAACCAAGGTGAGGCCGACGACACGGCCGTTAACGCCAGTTTCCACAACCCAAGATCCGGGCAGCGGAAGAAACCTTCTAAAGGCAATCGTGACGGACCTACCCCGCTGGACAAGATCATGGATAGGCCCTGCCAGATCCACGGCACTCAAGACAAGCCCGCCACCCACACCAACTGTAATTGTTGGGTATTCAAGCAAACTGGCAAACTCGCAGCCGAAGAGCAAGGCAAAGGCCCATGCAGCAAGGATGATGATGAACCCTGCGGTCCAAGCAATGGGGGACAAAAATAGTTCCCTCCAGAGGTGAAAACCGTGAATATGATATACGCCACTCACATACCAAAAATGGAGAGGAAGCACGCCCTTCGGGAGGTCTACACCGTAGAGCCTGTAGCCCCAAAATATAACCCATGGTCGGCGTACCCGATCACCTTTGATCAACGGGACCATCCGACCAGTACCCGTCACGGGGGTTCGACAGCCCTCGTCCTAGACCCCATTATCGATGGGTATCACCTCACTACAGTCCTAATGGACGGAGGAAGTAGACTGAATCTGATTTACTCAGACACGGTGAAAAAGATGGGTATAGATCCGTCAAGGATCAAACCTAGCAACACTACCTTTAAAGGAGTGATCCCAGGTGTCGAAGCCAGGTGCACGGCCACTGTGAACCTAGAAGTAATGTTTGGCTCACCCGACAACTTCCGTAGCGAGGACTTGATCTTCGACATTGTCCCTTTCCGCAGCGGTTATAACGCCCTGCTTGGCCGTACAGCGTTCGCTCGCTTTAATGCCGTCCCACACTATGCGTACCTCAAGCTCAAGATGCCCGGGCCCAAGGGGGTCATTACTCTCAATGGCAACACAGAGCGTTCTCTCCGAACTGAGGAACATGCATTGGCCCTAGCGGCCGAATTCTAGTACGGCGATGATCGGCCAACACCGAAATCTACCATAAAGGCATGTAAGGCTGACAAACGAGCTCATTCTTAGTCCGAACTCCCAGAATCTTCTTTTCCCTAGCCAAAATAGGGATACGCTCCCCATTGCATAGCCCTAGTGCCCACCAAACATGTGTCAAGAAGGCACAATTTTGCACTCAAAATTCCATGGGCGTCAGTGGGGAACAACTATCAAAGGGAAAGTGTTCGGTTGAATCGAACTACTGCCCCTAGATGTCTTTGGACAAACCACAGGTACCATCAAGGACCTTCAAAGCGTAAAGCTCATCCATACTTCGGCGACTTCTCAAGATCTTCTTCCCAAGGTCTGCCCGCCGATAACAATTACCTTTAAAGGAATGCAACTCCCTAGGGGGCACAGGAGCGGACATGCGACAGGGCACATCGGGGACTTCAAGCCACCCATCAAAGACCCCTGGTACAACCTCTCCTTTGTAAGCTTTATCTTTCAAATACCTGTAAACAGTTACTTCAGCAGTTTGAGTTATAAGAATTATTGAGCAAATAAAAGACCATTGTACATGGCCTCCTCGCTGTTATTTTATGCTACATACTCTGTTCTTTCCTCACCATTGCTTGTCGCAAAACTGCTCGGTATACATTACGATGCAACCAGCTAATAGACCGGGGGCTTTAATTTAAAATATCGCCCTAAGCATCACCCCGACACAATCGATCGTATGTTCGGCGTCTCGGATTTTGCTTTATATGCATTGGCTCCGAACTATGTCTTGGGTCAATAGTTGGGCTGCCCGGCTCCTGTGTTTGCCCTCTTACGTTCCGCACGTTCGGCTAAAAGGGCAAAGGGAGAACCACTGCAATTGTGCTTCCAGCTTGCCTGATCAAGCACCTTAGGGGAGAAAGCCAAAAACTGACTGTCATAGTAAGCGAGAACCGGTCTGCAATCCAAGCATAAGTGTCAAACTAAAAAATCGATAGTGGTTATTCCGTGTCATACGATGGGTTTCCTACTTGTACAAACCATGTGATGCTGGCTTTAGCACAGGTATATCAGAACATCACAAAACACTGGGGGCTAGTCATCAGCCCGTGCATTTTTAAAGCTCCTATGGCTAAGTGAAAGCGATAAAGCATCATGGTTCGATTGCCTTGTTCCCCTCGCACTACTGCCTTCGGGCACCGATACCTCGGCTAAGGTTCATGGTGTGGAGGCAGAAACACCTCGCGTAGTATCTACACGGGGGTTGAAGCCGACAACTCGCAACTTTCAGATAAAATGGCCACATGGGAGTCAAAATAAATATAAATCTTAAAAGACATGATAAACCATGCAATCTCATTATAAAGCGATAAAAGTCCTTGGACACATTACACCGCCTTCATTCATAAAATTCACCCTTAGAGCACTGGGCCTCTATCGTCCGAGCACCATCCATCACAACGGAGAAGTACTGCTCGGGACGCCTGTGCTCCTTCCCAGGGGGTGGATGCCCGGTGGCCATCTCGGTCAGCTTGAGCTTCGGCCAGTGCACCATGGTCCTTGCAAAGGCCATCCGAGCTCCCTCGATGCATGTGGAATGCTTTAAAGCGTCAATCCGAGGTGCAGCATCGCACAGTTTCCGCACCAAGCTAAAGTAACTGATCGGCAATGGCTCTGCAGGCCACAGCCGGATGCAGAGATCCTTCATGGCCGGCTCCGCCATCCTGTGCAGCTCCATCAGCTGCTTCATCCGCTCGATCAGAAGAGGAGAGCGCTCGGGGGCTTCAAACTGTGCCCAGAATAGCCGAGCCTCATCATCCTCATCCCGCGAGGCATAGAACTTATTCGCATCCGATGCGCTCCTTCGGAGGTCCGTATAGGCGCTTGAGGAATGCCACACCTGGGTGAGCAATGCAAACCTGCTACCACCAAAGGCACAGTGTAGTAAATACGGCTTACCATCCGTGACCGCCTTGATTTGGCGGACTTCTTCTTCAAAGAACCGCCTGTCCACCCGCTCCTTTTGGAGCTCAGATTTGAGCATGGATAGCTCGGTGGCCTGCTCTTTGGCCTTCTGCTCAAGGGCCTCGCACTTCTTGCTGGAATCCTCGAGTTCCAGCTACACCTCTTCCACCCGGCCCCCATGCTTATCGCTCTCAGCCTTTAACGCTGACAGTGCGGCTGCTGCTTGTTCGGCCGCAGCCTTCTCATCCGTGACCCCCTGCTTCATCTTTCTTAGCTCGGCCTTGAGGTTTTCAACCTCCATAGCCAAAGCTGTGGTGACAACGAGAAAATGATTACGCAGGAATCTGGTTTACAAACGATGGAAATCCCGAATATTACAATTCGGCTTACCTTGCGCCTCGTCGAACCTCTTGTTCAGGCGATCGAGCTCCTCATCGGAGCTCTTGAGCTTCCGATTTAGCTCAACAAGCTCCGCGGCATTGAAGGCCGCCGCCGATGATGAGGCCTGCAAATAATAAATAACAGTTGATATGCGTCCATACTCCCGAACTGTCAGAATATGACCCGGTACTAAGTGCACTTAGGGGCTCTTAGAACAGCGCGAGACGAGAGGTGCCTTGAGCATCGTTAGGTAACTCCCAGGTTTTTGACCCCCGGGTGGGTTTTTCAAACTCACCCAGGGCTTGGGGCTACTGCATATATAAATATAGCACAAACTTGATAAAATTAAATTTTTCGGAAAAAAGGTATTACGTGGCTCACCTTGAAGGCCGTCAAGAGACCATTGAAGGCCTCTTTCAGTCCACTATCAACGGACTGAATGCCTTGTAAGACCGCACCCATAAGGGTGCGGTGATCTTCGGAGATGGGGGAACTTGATAGAGCTTACTCCATCATGACCGGCCACCCAGTCATGGGCGGCATCGGTGGTGACCGGCCAACCCTATCTCCGATAGGGGATTGAGCTGGCAGCTCTGGAGGCATAGTGTGCTCCGGAGATGTCTGAAGAGGGAACTAGTTCATGCTCCGTCCCCCCTCCTCAGCTGCCAAGGGAGGTTCCTCCTCTTGGTCTTCGGCGGTCGAGGCATTAGCTTCGGCCATAACATCATCACCCCCACCGCCGATGTTCGGCTCTGAAGGAGCCTAGCGCGATAACACCTCCGCGGCCTCTTTCAAAGCCCCTGGAGGTGTGGGGTGTGACGCAGTCCCACTCTCCGCCAGGTCGGCGGGCAGAGACTCCCCATCCGATAATTGGTCGGTGGGGAGATCACGCGGCGGGTTGCGAATTAAAGGACGTTTGGCCGCTTAGCATTAGAAAAACTTTATACGAATGGACCAGAAGGTCTTCGGATTCATACCTCTGGGCTGGGGGCTTAACCCTTGGGTTCCTTTGGGGAACCCTACCGAAAGACTCAGACTCCTTATCGGAGTCCGAGCAATCATCAGAAAGGACAACCCTTGTCCGGCACGCCCTCTTTGGGGCAGGAGGAGGTAGGTCCTCCGCAGCGTTCGCATACGCTGCCCTCTTTCTTGTGGAGGGAGAATTGTACTCCCCTCCATCTTCAAGCTCTTCGTCATGGTTGGAAGAGGTATGGGTCTCCCTGGACATAGTGTCCGGGGGACCCCTTAAACGGAGACCCTCTCGGGCCTTCTTCTTCTCCTTCCTCTCCGGCGGCGTGTATGGTGCTACCACGATCATCGCCATCAACAGATCCGACCGGGGGGGCTTCGGGCTCTGTGGCCGGGTAGCCTATTTCCTTGACCTTGCTCAGCCATTTCTGCAAATAGGGGGGGGGAGAAGTTTAGCTCTTTATCAAAAAATGGCGCCGGAATATCGAAACTTTATTGTACCTGGGAAGGGGGGTTATCGGCGTATAGACCCGTGTCCTCCTCCTCGGCCGGCCAGCTCTTCTGGGGCTTGAAAAGCACTCTCCGCAACTTCTCGTGGGATGTGCGAAAGAATTGACGCACGGTGGCCGAGTCTTCGAGCTTGTAAGCCCACATTGGGGAAGCCCAGTGCTGGCAGGGAAGTAGTTGGCGGCGGAGCATGACCTGGACCACGTTGACCAGCTCTATCTTGGCCCCGACCATTGAGGAGATGCGCTTCTGCAGCAGTTTTACCTCTGCGGCTGATCCCCAGTCAAGGCCTTTCTTGAGCCACGAGGTTAGCCTCGTGGGGGGGGCAGATCTGAACTCAGCAGGTGCCGCCCAGCCTTCGTCCCTCGGTTCGGTGATATAGAACCATTCCTTCTGCCAGATCTTTATTGTGTTGATGAAGATACCGGCCGGCCACTCGACGCGGGGAAGCTTACTGATTACCGCCCCTACGCAATCTGCGTGCTCACCCGCGACTATCTTCGGCTTGACATTGAATACCTTGAGCCACAGGCCGAAGTGCGGCTGGACCCGCAGGAAGGCTTCGCAGACAATGATGAAAGCCAAAATATGCATGAAGGAGTTCGGGGGAAGATCATGGAAATCTAACCCATAGAAGAACATAAGTCCCCTGACAAAGGGATGGAGCGGGAAGCCCAGCCCCCAGATGAAGTGGGAGACGAACACCACCCTCTCACCCGCCTTCAGTGTGGGGACCAACTGATTCGCCTCTGGTGCGCGGTGAAAGACGTTGGCGGGGAGGTAGCCTGCGAGCTTTCACTCCCGGATGTCCTTGTCGGTGACAGTGGAGGCTTCCCACTTGCCCATTGAGCCTGAACCTGCCATGGCCGAGCTCGGGAGAAGAACAAGGAAGAACTGGATCTGGGTTCTCGAAGCTTAGGGAAGCGAAGGAGGCAAGGGTTGCGAATCGGGAGCGTGAATAGGCCTTGAGGGTTTTTCGCTCCTTTTATGGTGTTGTAATACCAATCGCCTCCCTTTTACGGCGCCACAGGCCTCGCCACTTCCCGAAATATCTGTGCAGTTAGGCACGCGTGAGAAGACCCAGGGCATTAAGCATATCCCAAGTGAAACGGAGCACGATCTATACGTTGATGAGACGTGCCAATGTAAAAAACGGCCTCGAACCATGAATCGAGTTTTCATAACTGGTTCAACGGTCGTGATAGGCCATGACCCTTCGTCAGAAAGGTTGTCAGAAAAATACTGTTTACACTTTGATGTTTGGCCTTCGGGGTTAAGCAACTCATGGTGTCCAGACGATCATATGATCAGAAAAACTACGCGTCATCGAAGGCCAAACTAGTCTCAGCCGATCATTAATGAGAAGAAGAACTCACCCCGCAAGCCGAAGCCTTTGATCACGCGAAGCTGCTGGTACGGTAACTCTTGGCGTTGGGCCTATTTCGGGGGCTACTGAGGAAGTCCTGGACTAAGGGGTCCTCGGGCCGCTGGCCTATCTCCCAATAGGCCGGCTTGGTGGGCCGCTCTCTGACTATCGCAGGAGGGGCCGGGTACGCAACGACCCCGTGTTCTGGAAGGAAGTCTCCGAAGGCGCGCCGTGCACGCCAAGTCAAGATGAGGAAATCAGGATCTCCATCCCCGGCAGGAGACTTATCATGTGTAAACCCTAGGTACCCCCCGGTGTCTATATAAACCGGGGAGGTTTTAGATTGTAGCTAGAGAAACTCATCTAGGGTTTTAGCTATTCGATCTCGAGGTAGATCAACTCTGTAACCTTCATACACATCAATATAATCAAGCAGGACGTAAGGTTTTACCTCCATAGGAGGGCCCGAACCTGGGTAAACATCGTCTCCTCGATCCCTGTTACCATCGATCCTAGACTCACAGCTCGGGACCCCCTACCCGAGATCCGCTGGTTTTGACACCGACATCATGTATTCGGCCTTCCAATCTTCAACAGTAGACTGCATGCACAAAACAACCAAGAATCAACAAAAGAGTAAGGCTAAAAAGAAACCAGAGCAGGGGCATGTGGGTAAGAGAAGAAACATACCTCCACATCAGCGAAATCCTCGACAAGGTCATCGCCATCATATAGAAAGCCGAACTTCACGCAGAAGAAACCACACTCATTAGCTCCTTGCTTTGGAACATCAACATTAGTCGGCCTCTTTGCAATAGACACCCAATTTGGTTGCTTGCTGGCTTTGTATTCAGCCTTGCCATACACCTCCTCCAGCAACCCAACAAATCTCTTGAACTGAATGACATCACACAACACATAAAATCAAAAAAGTATGAAGGCAGAATATGAAGGCAGAATGAAGTTAATGACAAAAAAACATGGGATGAAGGTTTCACTTATGAAAACTCACAATATGTGTGCAGTCTCCATGGTAACGAGTTCGTGAGATGCCTTTCTAAGAGTAAGGAAGTGAGTCAAGGATGTCAATACTACCACGATAGCTATTCAACACATACGCGCTGTAGTGCCCTATTCTCTCAATGTGCTTGAAAAATGGCATGAAGACCTGCAAACATTACAAAACACGGTGAGCAAAAACTACACAGAAAAATGTGTTAATGAAAATAAACAAAAAGTTCAGCGAATATAAAACAAGGAAGAACTACATAAAGAATTACAGCAGGGCAAAACAAAAATAATACATGCACAGCAATGCATACATCTAGAAGTTCAACAATGCTTTGCAAGGCAT
This sequence comes from Elymus sibiricus, assembly GCA_039707655.1. Classification (NCBI taxonomy): domain Eukaryota; kingdom Viridiplantae; phylum Streptophyta; class Magnoliopsida; order Poales; family Poaceae; genus Elymus; species Elymus sibiricus. Next base: position 25,805,406 of record CM077667.1, read on the forward strand.
TTCAATCAAGGTATATCTAGAGGGTTCCACAAATGCACAACCTCTGGTGCCATATAACAGAAGTTCAACAATGCATTGCAAGGCAGTTCAAATGTTTTACATGTTAACAAACAGTCGAACAACACATATGAACAATAACTTGCTGGAAAACTCAGGAATGGATATGCATAACTAAAAAGCAATAGTTATAAAAACCTAACCAGCTTTGCATTAAGAAGGTCTTCTCCCTTATCATGGAACATTCTCACCCAGAGGCCCGCCGCCTTTTTTGCATCAAATTTAGGCATTCGGGAAGACAGCACATCATAATCTAGGCAGTACTGCATTACAAACATAACCATTAAAAATATTTAAGAAACATTAAAACACAACAAATAAAATATACCTAGCAATACCTCTTAACCAAAAATAGCGCAAAAATACAGAGATAGGGTTACAAAAAAACCTGTATGAAGTATGGACTCGGAACAACCCTGTCAGCAGAAGACAAGATCTCTAAGGTCTCCGCCGTATCCTTCCATTGGTTTATGAGAAAGTCCATTACGTCTCCTTCCATGTGCTCCCCTTTACCAAAAAGACTATGAAGGACACGTCCAGTCAGGTCCATCACGTTGCCACCAGGGACACTAAACATGCAGTATGAAGTCCTGCAGAAGAAAAGGATGGGAGAGTGTTAGAAGCGCAAGTACATAAGAAAAGAAAATGATTGCCAAATTAAGAGAAGTTCAGACATTATCAGAACAGAAGTTCAAATTAGATCATAACAGCGAGCAAACAGAAGAAGAAAACTCACTCCATATACTTTTTCAGGCCATTTTCACCAAGCACACAAATTTTCATCTTCCGGGCCTCAGATAGATGAGGGTATGTGTATTTATTTAGGGGACAGACAGGAGAACGCCACTTCAGAGGCAATGTTACTGCTCTCTTCAAAGAGGTTATGTTTCCAGACTCAAGTGTCGGATTCCTCCTAGCAGTGACAACATTCTTGCCACCTCTCCCAGCAACAATAGCAGCAGCAGATTTACCTTTCCTCATGCCAGCAATCTTCTCAAAATTAGAATCCGATGAAATCTCTTCAGCCTAGACTGCAACCACCTTCCCAGTGCAAGGGGTCTTTGGAGCGGCACTCCTTGGGGCTTTAGACACCCCAATACCGACATGATGCTTGCCAACCTTGGAAGGAACAACGGTTCGAGCACTCTCATCAGGCTTTGTTATTGTACACATCGGTTCCTGCCTAGGCTGGTATTCTTGTGTACCGAGGTATGTGAAGTGGTAGTCGGTCAAGTCCAAATCCTCCACTGTCAAAAAAAAGACCATAAAAACAATTGAAGTTCAGTTACAACACAAGCTTCAGTCCAACAAAATATATTTGACATGATTACTATTCAAGTTCACCTACAAAAAATGAACAACTAAAGCCTAATTAAAGTGATTCATCTAATAATAAATGAAGTTCAAGTTCAACACAAGATACAGTTCAAAAAAAGATTGCTAACAGGAAAATCATTCAAGTTCATCTATCAAAAAGACTAGGCATAATCACTGAAGTTCTTGTACAATAAAAGCTGCAGTTCAAGGGAAAAAATGACATGGAAACCTACTAAAACAAAATATACAAGTAAATAAAAGACAATGTATCAGCATACAAATAACAAAAAAGAGATATGAAGTAGCCAAAACTGTAAGTTTCAAGACTTACATGTATAGTAGCCAAACAGACCCAAGAAATCAGTTTCAAACAGGTTAGAAGAGGCAATTGAGTACAACCATGTCTTCCTGATATCCGTGATATCCTTATGGGAATAGTTCGCAAGAACCCCATCATGAAATGAATTAACGTTCGTAACCATGAAGAATCCGCAGTCGATACTGCCAGCAACCAAAGAAACATTGTAAAAATAAAAGAATGGCAAAGCATAACAAAACGCTGCAGCTTACGTACTCATACATATAAACAAGATTAATAGAAAGAAACTGGAACTCATACTTGTTATCCAGTTGCGGGACATCAATCCAATCCAAAGGGAAGTGATCAATAGAAAGTGGATTGAAGGGTATCTCCCTGTCTTGGCTGGCATCGCTCCAAAGCTTCTTGATGTTGTCAGTCATCCGCCAAAAAAGACGCATTGCACAATCATCATCTGGTCCATAGTACGAGTCGAGAAGCTGAAACCTTTCGTTCTTCAAGTTCAGAAATATAGAAACACAATGCCCAACACCACCCATGTGAACAGGGATTGTAGGTGGGTCAAAAGTAGGGAAAATAACCTGAAGCAAGATAATCACACAATCATTAAAACTGATATTAAAATCAAGAGCACAAACAAAAACAACCACAAAACAAAGAGCATCAACAATGAAAAGCTTACAGCATCGTGGACATCCATGCTATCAGGACTAGTAGCGTTGAAAAACTTCCTCACATTGGCATCAAATTGCCCTCTGTAAATCTTGTCCTAATAAACAGATAACAGCAAAATTAAATATAAGGTACAACAAAAAGAGGAACACATAAATATAAGGTAAACAACAAGTTTAAACAAATTTGGCAAATAAAAACATAAAAGAAAAGTTCACTTACACAAACCCAATAAGGCAGGATAAGCTTGTCTGACCCCTGGTATTTGCAACGTAGGTAATAAAGAGCAACCTGAGCAACAGAAGTGCGGAGCATTCTGCGAGGACCAAAAGAGGATGCGACATCTTCAACACTAGCATCACACTCATTATTTCGAAACATAGGCTTTGATCTAAAAACACAAAATAATGACAATAAATATGGATTCATTCAACTATGAAGATCCCCTTATATTCAAAGTTTGCTTTAATAAGTAATAGAGAGTACCGACATAAGATGCCAAGAAGGTCAGCTATGAAACCACAAGCAGTACAAAAATTAGATCACATGAAGTTCTGAATGGATGCACTAACCTCTTAACACGATCATTCCTAAGCCTAGTTACTCTGAAATAAAAATCATTGACCTTCTTCTTCACAGCTGCAATTTCACTGTCTGCTCACCAAAAACAATAGAACAAGAGCACACATACTTAAAATACATACCAGAAAAGAGATGTTGAATATACACAGTAATAATGGTTGCATGTACACAAGATTTATGAAAACACGGGTTGGCCCTAAAAAAGCAGTTTTACCTTAAAATAAATATAATGCCAAGCACACAACTAACAAAAGTCAGTTTCAAACACATGGATCATCACAGGAGATGCAAAACAACACAAAACACATTAAGCTGCTACAACAAAAGATAACCCACAAAAAATTAGAAACATCATAACCCCATCTAATACACCACTCCCCCATCATAAAAACATTTGCACTTCACTTTATTTACATTCACATGAAAACATTTTCACATTGTATGACAAACCAGAAGTTCAACTAGTACTTCATAGACAGTACACATGGACATCACAAGTCAAACCAAAAACAAAAAGGTATGGGGATGGGGAAACAAGAGAGAAGCGTGCTCCTCTCTTTTATGGATTCTTGCCTAAGCCAGTAGCATCACTGGACAGATCCTCCTCCTTTCGGAAACTATCACTTTCAGTTTCTGAATCATCACCATCCCCAGTAGACATTGTAACATCAACTTCATTAACAACAGTAGCAGCTGGAGAATCTGAAACAACAAGAACGGTTGGTTGTGCTGCAGTAGAAGAAGACGAAGAATCACCACCAACAACTACTGATGGCTCTGTTGCAAGAGGCTTCGCAGGTACCGCTTGAGCGCTACCAGGATCAACAGGTGCCTCGAAGAAGTCTTTCTCAGGACTGCTGGCATTAATAATGGGATCATCTCCAGCTGACTTGCCCTGCTCATCTTCAAAAACACCATCACCAATGGAAGAATGATGTTCAGTTCGATCCAACCCATCGGAGCAGCCAACGTCTGACACATCATTGTTTGTAAGCTTTTCTGGAGCAACATTAATATTATCGCTCTGTAACAACAACAAATCTCAAGTAAAAATGGGCACATAGCAAAAAGAACCTTGATGTAAAAAGAAGAAGTAATCAAATGGACAAGTAAGATGCTACCTTGGAAACATTCTCATCACCCTTAGAAACATTCTCATCACCCTTAGAAACATTCTCATCAGCCACAATGAAATCACTCACACTCGCCGGGGCAGATTCATCCAGAGGAGCAGTTCCACTTTTAGGTAAAACAACATAATCTCTAGCACCATCAGCAGCAGCCTACAAATACCATACAATCACATAAAAATATAAAGTCTAGAAGACAAGGTAGAAGAATGTGTAATTAGAGGAAGTTCAGATACAGTAAATAAGGAAAAATAGCTTTAACAATTGACATATGAAGGAGGTCCAAAGACAGTAAACATAGATGGTCAACTGTGAACAAATAACACTCAACAAGAAGTTCAGATACTGTAAAATAAAGAAGGTAAAGGTTAGACAACAAAACATATCATGGACATTCAAATACATTAAATATAGGAGGTCACCTATTAACACTAACTTGTCAAGGGAGAAGTTCAGATAGTGTAAAGAAAGAATGTCACATATAAACAATAATACATAACAAAAGAAGTTCAAACACACGAAAACAAGAAGGCCACCCTATTAACGGCACTAAAAACTGGACACTAACATCAAACATTAAATCGAACAACTATCAATATCAAGAAAACTAACCTCTCCAGCACAGTCTTCGTTCCCACCGTCATGACCCAAATCAATAGAATCAGGCCTTTCAATCTGACTGATAACAACACTAGCCTCATCTTCAAAAGGCTTGCAACGAGCATCCTGCAACTGCTTGAACAATCCAAAGCTGGTACGGAGGTGGACAGTGCTCTGATGAATCTCAGCTAGAATTTTCGCCTCAATTGACAAAGCCTCTTTCGAAGATTCCACATCAAAACCACGACCGGGTGGAAGAATCCCATCAACACGACTAAGACGCTCAACCATCGTCGGAACACGTGCAATCTCCTCACAAACACTGGTCAAAAGACCATCAATCCTACCAATGGAAACACTAGAAGCACCGAAGAAACCCTTCACAAACTCTGAACAAATGCCAGCTCCACCATTCAAATGGGCAGAAGAACCTCCAGGTACTTCTGGGGGAGCACTAGTGTGAACATCCTGGGAGGATTCAATTCTTGGGACAGCTTCAGTGCCAAGACCGGTGGCACGGGGCATGGTAAGAATAGGTCGTTCAATATGCACGAAGAACACAACCTCAGCCTGTGTCTTCCACTACACGCATATAAAAGTAAAACGGGTCAAAACATCATGAAGGGACAAGAAACAAAAGTGAACATAATACCTGAAGTTCAAGTTAAACTATGTAGGAAAAGTTTAAAGCATAAAAAAGACTCACAGGCAGATTCCCAAAAACCCATGTGGCTGGGTCATCACCACCCTTCTTAACCAAGTCAGTAGAAGAAAGCTCACATAGCTTTGCCTGGTCCATGAAATTGATGCGAGGACTTCTCAAATCAACAACAGGCTTCTTGCCAAGGATAAGGCAGTCTAGATACATCAGAAGCGGCGAAATGGCACAGCCAGTAACAGCTTTTCCCCTGCTAGTCCCTTCTTGATACCTAATTACAGCCCTTTTAAGATCATCAACAAGCAACTGGCAATAGTCCATTTTTGCCATATCCTCAGAAACAAGATTCTCAGCCATTGCTGCCTCCCTGGAAACCCGTGTAGATGTACCAAGAATAACAACTTTCATGAAAAGAATCAGGTAAAACACCTGCAGAGCCAAATCATCTTTCTTGTCATCCTTCACAAGATCTTTCAGGATGTTCCGCAGATCCTTTGTCTTGATGTCATCACTCCTCTTATAGCCAAGTTTGGCCTTCAGCCTCATAACAGCATCATCATATCCGTCCTCTAAGGGCCTAGGAGGGGTACTATCACCTTGAGGGAAACCAAAAAGATGGTGAACAGCATCACTTGTAATGCGCAATTTCTTATTAGGCTCACCCATGTCAAGAATCATAGTTGAAGGGTCAATCTTGGTGTAAATGTGACCCATCAAAGGACGAGAGATGTTCGAATCAACCTTCAAATTAAACACACAACCAAATCCAGAGTTGACAACCCTCTCCTTGTGCCTAGGCTCTAGCAAATTTGCGCACACCTTCACCTCTTTCAGTGAGCAGCGAACCGTCTTGTTAAAACATTTTGCATCATCACCTCCTTCAACATATCCTTCCATAGTCTTGCCTCCTCTATTCCTCCTCACAAGCCTCTTCATAAGCACAAACTGCAAAAAATGCAAAAAAAGAATAAACGATGGCAGAAAAATGTGTTAATGAAAATAAACAAAAAGTTCAGCGAATATAAAACAAGGAAGAACTACATAAAGAAATACAGCAGGGCAAAACAAAAAAATCATGCATGCATCTAGAAGTTCAACAATGCTTTGCAAGGTAGTTCAATCAAGGTATATCCAGAGGGTTCAACAAATGCACAACCTCTCGTGCCATATAACAGAAGTTCAACAATGCATTGCAAGGCAGTTCAATCATAGTATATCCAGAGGGTTCAAATGTTGTACTCCCTCCGTCCCAAAATAAGTCACTCAAAAATGTCTCAAGTTTCTACTAAAGTTAGTATTACAATGTAGACCAGAAGTTCAACAATGTAGAACATAAGGCAGTATTACATACACAAGATCAAACAAATACGAAAACAAAAATATGAACATAAGAGAAAAAACAAATTAATACCTGATCGACAGCATCATCGTCAGCATCCTCATCATCAGCGTCGAAATCATCATCATCTTGGCCATCTGCATTAACACAAGAACGCTTCTTGCATCCCTTGTTAACTTTTGCCGGCCCACCCTTGCGCTTAACGCCACATCTCTTGCCCTTCCCAGACACACCACCAGAACCAACCGGAGACGAAGGCTTCGCAAACCCAAGAACATGAGGACTACGACGTAGGGTAACACCAGCAGCTTGACCACGAATTTCAAGAAGTTCACCTACACCTGGACTTGCAACTTTAGAAACATGTGGGCTCCTCCGAGGGGTAACTTCACCAACAAGATGCTTCCTTGTTGCAGTGCGCTTGAACTTCTTCTTCACAGGGCCTATCAAGCTATCACTGGCACATGCCACATCGCCTTCAGCAAGATCATCAGTTTCACAAACATTAGGACCTTTCAGTAGGCGGGACGCCTTCTTCCTCTCAAAGGCTTCTAGCTTATTTCTCTTGCGTTCATCCTCTAGAAGAAGCTGTAATGGCACATCATCAGCTTGAGTGACAGGTTCAGTGCCATCAACAGATTGCGACTGTATCACTAACAACTCAAGAGAACTCGAAGGCTCCTCAATGGGATCGAAATCTTCAGCTGATGGAGCCACCTGCTCAGCCTCAGCAGTCTTCTCAGCCCCACCCAAGTCAGACAGAACATCGTTGATGATATCAACAGCTTCTTCCCTGGCTGCATCTGCAAAAACAAAAAAAAAACAAAGGAAAAGAGTAAATAACTAACACAAAACAAAAGAAAGAAAAAAGTTCAAAATGATGGCTTTATAATTAAAAAAAGAAAAGGTGAAGCGAGAGCTGAGTTGCACATACTAGTTGAAGCAACGGCTGCGGACGCAAGATCTTCGAGATTTAATTTTTTTTCAAGAAAGCAAGCAACCTCAACAACTAAACTCAAATTGGAAGATGATTTAGCTGCATCAGACTTTGGAACAGCAACATTAACTTCTGATCCAACATCTTGATCACAGCCACTTTTATCAGAGTTTTTAATCTCATCACCAACTACAAAAAGGAAAAAAAGATAGCTCAGTTTTAAAAAGGAAGACGGCTTTACAAATGAAAACACCAAAGCCAAAAACACTACAATACAAAACAAGATGGATCTTCAAAGAAACATTCAACATTCAATAACAAAAAATATCAAGAAGTTCAACAAAAACTAGCAAAGAAGTAAAACAATGAAATATCCAGAAGTTCAGCACAAACTAAAAACAAAAAAAATAAAGCAATGAATAGCAAGAAGTTCAACTACACCTTACAAAGCAGTAAGACAAGAGAACAAACAGAAATTCAAACAAATTCCACAATAATTTACTAAATACAAACCATAAAAGACAAAAAGTCAATTTTGTGACTAAGTTACTACTCCCTCTGTTCCTAAATAACTGTTGTGGTAACACAGACAGAAAATGGTAACTTTGTACAGCAATGTAAAAAATGTACAACAAAGTTATCATCAAAATTAATGACACAACTTCAACAATGAATAACAAAGTACAACCAGAAAGCCCAACTACCACTTTTCAATACCATGAAAATTATAAGTAACTTACAAAAAGCTATGTACTAAAATTAAAACAATAGGAAGTATGAATAAACTTAATGAGACAGTTCAATGATAATTCCATCAGAAGTACACAAAGGCACATTATGCTAACTTCAATTACGAGTAATCTGCATACACATCAACCAGGAAAGAAGTTTACACTGACAAACATGGGCAGTTCAACAAGATAACCAATTTCACAAAGATGCATATACATTTGCATACCTGAAGAAGGTACTGAAGCCATAACAACACCACTACCTGATGTAAGATAGTCCAAGCCCTAGATCCACCTACAAAAACAAAGACAAATAACAGGGGGGAAATACACCTTATTAGAAAGTAGAAAATCAAACAACAGTACAAGAAAGCAACTAAATAAAACCCTAGAATATATCAACTAAAATCACACCAACAACTATGGAGATGAACAACAGCACATCAAGGCGAGCACATCAACAACAACAGCACTCAGAAACTTATTAGTATGTCACAGACCCAAAGTAGACTGCCAAATCAATAAGAAGAAAAGGATGAAGCTACACCAGATCCAGCAGCAACCACCACACTACACCCTGCTTACATACATCTCACAGGTAAAAATACCCACGGGGAAATGGAATCCACACAAGACTAAAGCCTAAAATAACACACAGACACAAAATCGAGTGATGTACCCACCACCTGCAGAACAACCCTACCTAGACTTGCAACCAACCATCAGAAGAAAGGGGGAGGCGGATGCAAGAGCGCATATATCAAACAGGAAGCACGCGCTAGATCTGGTGAATCCTAAGAGCGAGCATTAGGGGGAGGCACCATTTGTACCTCTCCAGACGGGGTTGATGCACGAATCGGCGGCAGTTCTTCTACCACACGACACCATGTGCAACTTCAAACCCCAGCGATGGTTGCCGGCTTCGCATCAAACCAGAAGAGAGCGCCCCGAGGTATGGAGAGCGGGGTGTCGGGTAGAAATAGGAGCAGGGTGTGCGCGCCGGTTACCCCACCCACGCGCGCAGGAGAATGCGGCGACGAATTCCGGGGAGGTTGGAGGAAGAGAGTGAGCGACAGAGAGGGAGAAGAGAGCGAGCGACAGGGGAGAGGGGGTTTCTGACAGGGTGGGGAACCGAGGGAATATAGGGAATCTTCCAGACATATGTGAAGAGGCATGGGATAATTACACATTTACCCATCCACCACATATTAAATGTTGCCAGCACTTAGAAGCCTATAACAAAAGAAAAGGAGAAGTTCAAATACAGTAACAAGGGAAGTTCAAAAATAAATTAGTACAACATCAGTTAAACAAAGGAGAAGTTCAAATACACAAACAAACGTAGTCCAAATATAACTAAATACACAACTTAGAGACAAATGAGAAGTTCAAATTCACCGACACGCTAAGGAAATACACAAGCAAATGTAGTCCATAGTGGGGTCACTGATTAAGGAAATACACAAACAAACATAGTCCATAGTGGTTTTTCTGTTTCCACCCCCAACGCACGCAACCCAGAGCCACACCCCTAAGATGGATAGTGGGGTCACTGATGTGACGGACTCGCCTCCACATGCGACGCCATGGCACGCCGCGTCGTCGCCAGCTCCGGCTCGTTCCTGGCTCGGCCTCGTAGGGGGAGGGGAGGGGGGTCGGGACCCCCCCTCCCCCCTACTCGGCCTCGTGCTAACGCATTGGTCGATAGGCGCAATGCCAATTTCAATGTCTACAAATATTTCAATCCAAAAATAACAAACAAAATTAAAATAAGAATTTCAAATAGTGAAGATATAGAAGTTCCGGGTTTTGTAAAACCTCAAATTAACATGTTTAAAACAATTGGCATACAGAAGTTCAGGATAGTTGTTCGGTGAAGTCCAGGAAATATTAGAAGTACGAAAAACATACTAGAAAAAATAAAAAATATACGCATATCCATCGGCCAATTCCATGGTTGCTCACGGGACTAAGTCAAAAAATCAAAACCAATGCAAGAATGAAAAATGACAGAAAAAAGAAATACAGAGGACTTGTTGCATTACCTTGCAAAAGAAAGAAAAGCAGAAGTTCAGGTATGAACAACGTAGAAGTCCAGCTTGTACAAGGACCATTAGATCATCTAGAAAATATGAACGAACGAATTCATCTGAAGCATAAAATCATCTGCGCTAGATTAGAACACGTCCGCACCCCCTTGGAAATGATCTGGCAACTCCCTTTCTACAACAAAAAAGACTAGAGGGCAAATCTCAAAACTGCAAAAACACCCCGTGCAACAGCCGCGGGAGTGCCAACATCAAATCACCAGAAATCAAACCGTATGGACCCTCCCGATTGAAATTGACGATGTAGTAAGCCTTGAATTTCCCTAAAGTATGCAAATCAGCCAACAAACTTTACAAAAAACGAGAAATCATCAGAAGCGGAGGCTGCATCTTGGGCGGATGAAGAACACGGCCGATTTCAAATTCGTTTGAAATAACAAAAAATTATGCACCAAACTCGTACCAAAACCTAATTCCCATCGTGCCAGAGCTTCGACAACATCCACAGCATGCATTAAACTTGTAACAGACACATGTTCATCATGACCCGAGAGCAAATCCGCCAATGAGTGAGATTCCTATTTAAAACGTGCATTTAGTTGCTAAAAACCGTTTCTAGATTACACTTACATCACATAGAACACGACTGACCAGAATAATACGCGAGGGGAGACACAGTTGCGAAGATAGCCCGAAGGTCGGGTTCCTACAGAGGGAAGTTCAGGTTGAACAACTCAGGAAGTTCACCTATGATCAGAATATTATTCTGATCCCATGATCAGAATAGTGTTTATGTATATGTATATGTATATATATATATATATATATATATATAGGGTGGGTCTATTTTGACAACACCCCTTAAGACCTTATTCTAACATCAAAAACCTTATTCTGACAACACCTGCGACCCGCACCGGTAGCTACAAACTAACCACGACAGAACAACACACCGAACTGCACGGGCAAAAAAACACCACTGCCTTATCCTATCCTCACCCACGCACTACCGCATGACCTCCCCCTACATCACCGCACCGCCCCACCACCTTTTGCCCCCCCCCACGCCGCCGCACCACCACCCTCCCTGCACCGCCGCACCACCTTCCTCCCTGCACCGCCGCACCACCTTCTGCACCCCGCGATGCCTCACCACCTTCTTCCCCCGCACCGCCGCACAACCTCCAACCACCATGCCTCCTCGGCCTACCTTCCCCTGCATCGACCAACCACCAGATCCGCCCGTCGCCGTCCTTCCGTGCGTGGCCGGCGGCGGATCCGAGCGTGGCTGTCCCTTGCAAGCAAACGGGTCGAGGAGAAGTTGGATCCACCCCGTTGCCATCCTCCCATGGCTGCCCGCCGTCGGATTCGCGCCTAGTTCCCCCGACGGCGTCCTCTTTGTTCCCATGTTGAGGGGAACTTGGATTCAAGGATTGGAGGGGGCTAGTGAGCTCGGGCATCGCCAGCGACTCTCCCTTCCCAGTTCTCCACCTCCTCCTTCCCATCACTCTACATCTCGCCCCGTCTTCTTCCTATGAGTTCCCACCGGTGAGTGGTGAGACGGATCCGGCCATCGCGGTCTCCCCCCCAACGACCCCTCTTGCTTCCTCCTCCCCATGTCTGGGCACCCCCCACTACACTCCCATCCAGCGCAGGGTAGAACGAGCCCCGGTTGCCACCGTCCCCTTTTCTCTGACCTCTCTCTGCTGACCTCCTATCGGTCAACTCCCGGCGGCGTGAAGTTCCCTCCTCCTTCAGAGGCACTTTGGCAAGCAGTTTAGAAGACACTTCACATGGCCGCGACTGCCTCCCCCGAGCTCCTTTTCCCTCCCAGTGATGAGACAATAGGAGGACGACTGCATTGCCGGCTCCACTTCGGTATGGGCTCCGGCCAGCAGTCCCCACCCGGCGGGTTCACTTTGTCAAAAGGAGGAAAAGGAAAAAAGTGCCGACATTGCAGTGCGATTTTGGTTGCCTGGCGGTGCATTTTTAGTGGTTGTGCGGTGCGGCGCGCGACGCAGTAGTCTGATTTCAATTTCACTGCAGTTTATTACGCAGGGCACATATTCTTTTCTTCAGCATAAAGGATTCGTCTGCGGTTCACAAAAAATGTTATATTGGGCACATGGAATTTATTTTCATAGATGATTTGTGTTTGTTTTCACGCACATGTATATGATCTTGTTTAAAAAAGAAGTACATCTAACATTGTGTTGCGGTTCATTTTTCTCGACCATGCGGTTTGCTTTCTTCACTGTGGAAACATCCCTTTCCGAGTAGTTCATTATCTTTAAGCATACAGTAAAAAAGAAAACAATAAATAAAATTATGAAGTCCACTCGCTCTGCCATGCGGTCCACTTACTCCCAACGTGAAGTGCGGAAAAAGGCTGCAGAAACGACAAAAAAACAACACGGTTCACTTTTCGATGGTGTTGCGGATCTCTAACGGCCGATGTGAAGTGCACCCCACTTTCTCGTATGAGAAAATTTTACGTGTGACAAAAGAAACGATGAAGTTCGTTTGCCCGTCTGATGTAGTGCGCTTTTCAGTCCGAAGCAATGCGTTCCTCTCTCTGATGCGGTTCACGCATCGATTTTGATGTCGCGAAAAACAGAGTGTCCGTATTTCGGTAAAACCAAAACTGCTCTTAAACTGTAATGAATTAGAGAAAGTGTTCTACATGAAAATGTTGCAGATCGTTGATATCTTTCCAACGCCGTATTGTTTGCTTCATTTTGATGAGTGGCTCAGAAAAAAATCATGAAAAGTGTTCTACATGGCGAAGTTGCGCATTTTCCATAGCTATCCAATGGTATCTTATACGCCTCATTCCGACAAACGCTTTAGAAACTGGAGCAAAAACAATGCAGAAAAAATGCATGCAGTTTTTTCTGCTAACATTGCAGTACTCGTGTGTGGTGATGCAGTGCACCCACATTAACCGGGAAGTTCGGAAGTGTTGTCAAAATAGTTATTCTGACATCGTTGTCAGAATAGACGGGCTGTATATATATATATATATATAGAAAAAATAGACCAAAAAGGATCCACCTTGGTGAAAACCATAATAGGTGACCACACATGGGTCCCATAGATTGACGCGTCACCGATTACCATGTGAGTGAGCCACTAAAGACCACCATCAGTTATATGTGACCCAAGCATATGTATGGGTTTGTTTTTTTATGTCAAAATGTCCACTTCACGACTTTGATGCGATGCATGCTTCACAAATTGGAAAGTAACCACGCTAAAGAAAACTGCATGCAATATGCATGTATCCTCCCACCCCACCCCCCTCAACCTTGAGTGGTAGGAGGTACTCATGAGTATGAGACAGCAATATTTGGTGTGGAATCTCACCATGATCTACCGCAACACAGAGCAAAATGAATCCACCTTGGTCAAATCCCTCTCGGTGCCGTTCAAAGTGATAGACCGTGTGGGCCCACGAATGGGCGCATCACTAATAACGCACTCAGAGGATTGTCCGGGAACCAACACCACCGTGTGCATGCGTAAAACACATGCATGATGTTAGTGTTGTGTCTTGTTTCAAATCTTCAATGCACAACTTTGATAATTTGGGTTGGCATCTGCCTCACAAAACGGACAATCCCACATAGAGAGGCTCATGCCATGAAGTGTGTGCTCGAACGACCCCCTCCCCCCCCCCCCACGCGACCACCATTGAAAACACAACTTCGAGGTAAGTCAAACTATTTTTATGCAGAAAACATGTGACACATGAGTCCGTGTTAAAATTATACAATGTTCATGTATCATTCAAAAAAATATGCATTAATTGAGTTTCCAGGAATTCATTGGGGGAAATCATATGTGCCCTCGGGTTCATGTTTAGTCCCCATGCAATAAATGGTAAGAATCCTCAAACATCTTGGCAGCGTGGAAAACATTGAAAATCTTGGTTTTTAGACAGCTCGGCCTCAAACATCAAAAAAATATTCATTTTTAAATTGAAGTAAATCCAGAAATCAGGAGAAAATCATGAAACTTGGAATTATGTTTCATGATACATATATAGATTTTGTGATGATTTTTGGCCAAATTGGAGACAAGTTTTTGATATACTTTTCTTAAAACGGGAGCTTATTAAAGGTTGGTACACACAGTTGTTACGATACCATCACAAACAATTATTTAAGTATTCAACCGTGTGCGTTGGTCCCAACAAAATATTACGTACCACCATGAGCCCCGCTTGCCGTGCGAGCGGACGTGAGTTGATGGGACGCATGCGAGCAATCCGCTGCTCAGGCTGACCATGAGGCATCCGAGCAGGTGTGTGAATTGACGGGACACGTGCGAGCAGGATGCTTCGCTAGCTCATCGAGAGGTGTGCGAGCTGATGGGTGAATCGAAGGGACGTGTGCGAGCAGTCCTCTGCACAGGCTCATCGGGAGACGTGCGAGCAGGGGTGTGAAATAATGGGAGGCACGCGAAACGACTGCTGCGCAGGCTCACCGGGAGGCGAGCCATCCCGCCTAGCTCCTAACCACTCTATATTAATCATGCATGTGCCGCTAGTTATAGCAGGCGGCCACACTCCCCTCTCTTCACACACCGCGCCTACATCCTCGCAGCCGTCCCAGTCGTAAACTCTCTCGGAAGTGTATCATATAGTGACCAAGCGCACCATCAGAGGGAGTGGTGATGCGGGGTTCGAAACCGGGGCCGGCGAAGCAACTAAGCATCTCTTGATGTTGGGCGATGAGGTTGCCCTCCCCGTCGATGAAGTCTCGCACGGCCTGAAGCACGGCCATGACATCGTAAGCCCCGTCGTGCCTCCCGAGCAGGAGGCGGTGCTGCACAGAGACTACTACGACCTCTCTGATGACCACTCCAACGGCGACAACTCTGACGACTCCGATGGCGACAACTCCGACGACGACAAAGAACCGGTTAGACCCCCTATTTTGGTAACTATATATCATAGGGTATCTCTGGTTAGTTATGTTTCCGCCTTTTTTGGAATGGAGAGCATGGGGTTCATGTTATTTCAATCCATGTAATCAGAGTAAGATCTGATAGATCCGTGTAGTGTGTACGTATTGATTGTTTGTTAGTTAAATGATAATTGATAGTTGTACAAACGATTATGCTAATATTCTGTCGAAGGTTTTACAGTGATTTAAAGTTGATTTGTACAAAAGATCATTTTGCTGATAATCCGTCTACATAGATGATTATACACATACCCCTTTGTAAATAAACACTGTATAGGAGCATTTAGATCATTACTTTAGTGATAATAGGGAGTTGTACTTTTTTTGAGAAAAATAGGGAGTAGTACTTACTTGAACTTTCCTTGTTTGTTTGACAATAATCGGTTCATGCATTTATAGTCATTAGTTAATAATTATGTTGCACTAAGTTGTTTGTGATATCATTTTATGAATTTCATTCATCAATTTCATGATTTTTTTATTATATGTATAGGTGCTATCGGACGACGTTGGCATCGATAAATATGACCAGAGGAGGTACAAGAAACAAAAGCTCAGGGAGCTCTATGCGGGAATGCATAATCGTCATATCAGGACCCAGAATGGGGGCTTCAGATGCCCGTTCTGCGCCCAAAGACTTCACCCCATGTTTGCAAGTGTTCTCGCGCATGCTAGAGGACAAGCCTTTGGCTCCTTTAGGAAGAAATATTCTCGCAGGGTGGCACACGCCGCGTACGCATAGTACGTGGAGAAAGTTTATGTTGTTGGTGGGTATGAATAGGATTGAGTTATATGTACATGTCCAACACTACCTTAGATATCTAGCTTGTGCGTCTTATATGTATGCTTGAGTATGTTATGTGTTGATCTAGATGTTGGTGAGACTTTGATTTATGAACTAGTAGTACGTAGAGCAATGTAATTGCAGTCTTGGCTTCTTCCAATGCATGGGCTTCCAATGCATCAGTGTTTAGATGAGGTGCTATGTGTATTAAAAACCTTAATAGCTAGTCTTCCCAATGCGTAGTTGCTTAGCTTTTGCTTTCCTCATGGAATTGTTTAATAATTAAACTTCTACATTCATTGGTTGGTAGTCTTTTTACATAGGTTCACGTGCTTAGCACCGTTTCTTCCTGGAGTCACCATTATGCTCTCTCTCCTCTTTAACTGCTTTGCCACGTCACTTTTTTTGCCTATGTGGCACCCTTAGCACCGGTGCACTGGGAAGCTATATGAGGTGCTAAGTCCATTAAAAAATTTAGCAACTTCTCCTGCATTGGTGCTTAGCTTTTGGTCGAAGTAATTATGTAATATTTAAGTACCAAATTGTGATATCATTCCCGGACTCTGTTTAATCTGTTCCTACCTAGTAACTTCTAATTAACAGTACATTATTCTTCTACTTCATTCTAACTGAATAATCCCTGTCCTCCCACTCCTCCACTGCTATCAGAAAGCCCCATATTGACTTAAGATTTTTGTCGTTTGTGATGCAATCAGTGAATTGTCATCGTATGAGAGTCATATTTTGGCATTACCATTTTGACTTAAATATGCAATGGACGATTGATATCTGCACCTTAACATGTAACCTACTTGATTTAATTAACATTCTGTCTGGTATTTCCCTTCCCGATCTCATCGCAAACGAACAATATTACACAACCGACAGTGATCATTCATGTCTGCACTGCTTTAAGTCATTGCACACACTTCGATTTTGCCAACTGTTTGCCAATTAATGACCACAATAATGGATGCTTTTCTTGCACCAGTCGCATGCCCAACCAAGCCGGGCAGGGAAGCTTTGCGGGGTTGTGTGGGAACGGGCTCACCAACGATACGTTGGTGGCACTTCGAGCTGCCGTGTGGCCGAACGAACCGCATGTTCGCGCGCTGGTCAAGCTTGCACAGCAATCCTCCGCCGAGAACATGGTGACAAGACATGCCAATTACAGCCCGTCCATTCCCCCATTTACTCCACCCCTCATTTAATCTATTGCCTCTCTTCAACCTTTCCCCACAACGCAAGAAACACACCCCCGACTCCAAATACAGAGTGGATATCCTGCTCGGCTCCAATGGCAGAGCTCCCTACGGCCGCCGACGACGAGTGGCAGTTCACCATTCGTGCCTACGTGGACACCCACGTAAGGTTCAAGGACCTCATGGTGGTATACACCAATGATCCGATCTGGGTGGAGAACTCCATCCACACCCTGGAACAGTTATGTGCCTTTAACAAGTACAAAGTGGTCGGCTTCGACCTCGAGTACAATGGTGGTCATGCCGAGCATGATCAGAAGGTTGTCATCGCCTAGATATGCGTGCGCCATTACATCCTCGTCTACCACTACTGCCTGGCCACAAGGCCTTGTGAGCGATTCGCCAGGTATTTCAACATCCCCGACTACATATTCGGTACGGTGGACACCACCTACGATGTAAAGGTGCTCAAGACCACGGGCTTGGCCTGCCGGAATCTTGTGGACATCCAACGCCAGGACAAGATCTTGGCAGGTGAGGAGAAGCATAAGGACTCCCTGGTAGACCTCTCCATGGCCATCATCGATCCCTACTACAGAGGAATGAAGGATGTATGCAAGAAGAAGAAGTTTGCCTGGCACCATGCCTGGGTCCGAAGACTGGATAAAGACCACGTCAAGTACGCGCCCAAGGACGCGTATGTAATCTACAAGATGTGTAGGTGGATCGTTGACACGAGGAGGTTCCTCCGTCATGCGTCGTCCGGCACCCCTCATCACAAGAAGTATAGATGAATTAATGATTTGGTGATTCTTACTACTAGTTTTGTATGCATGTATTTGAGGTGTGCAAATGTTATCTGTAGTCAGTAATGTAATTGGATGCTTATTTAGGTTATGCAATCATGATGTTGTTCTTTGTTGTTCTGTAGACAAAGCATAGATGGTATGCAGACAGAGCAAATCACATCACTTACGATTAAAGAAAGGAACACGTCGGTGATGATTTTAGCAATCACAGACAATTGGGTGTGAGCAAGTGTTTCTCCATAGCACACAGAGCTTATTATCAGGAATCATCTATCTTTTTATCGGTCTTCTGATTACTGACCTGTTTGTCGGGTATCACACACATCTTGTTACGCTGAGTCATTTGTGTTACTTTTGATCATGGCAAATAGTTCGTTCGAGCGACCTGTTTGCCGGGTATCACACACAATTTTAGATGCCGAATCGCTTGTGTTAGTTTTGCCTCATCGAAAACAGGTCTGCCGGATGAACTATATGTCGTACATCACACACACCTTTATCTGGTTAGGCGTTTGCGTAATTCTAGCTCATCGCAAGCGGTTCGTCTGTCACAACTCTATGCCACATATCGCACATGCAACTGTTCTATGAATCATATTTGATGGATCCAGCATCGCACACAGTTTCGTTATTGGCAACGGAGCTATAACTATATTGTTTGCAATTCATGCATCACACACAGTTTCGTCGAAGGGTATCTGATTGATGTGTCGTCTTTGGACCATCCTGCAGTAGTGTATGTTTTGACCACCACATCGCGAGTTTCTCCTCTGTTTTTGTTTCAGGCTGTTTTCCTGACAGATTGGAGGCAATATGTCATCGCAAGATTCGGAAGGAGAAAGCTACGTTTCAGATTATTTTGCCAATCCCGTCTATGGGGATGTGGATCCTTATGGGTGGTCAACAAAATAAGAGATGGAGGCTGACCTAAAAGGATTAAGCCTTCAAGTAATGAAGAAGAAGAAGAAGTGCCTCGGCCTCAACTTGGAGATATGCATGTGAAATTCAAAAAGTGAAGCCTACCAAATAAGGTTACACTTTCCAATACAAGTTTTACCCCTTATCGTCGTACTTAGGTAAACACTATCATGGGCTCCTCTAGCAAAACTCATCCTTCGATGGAGGGAGCGATGCCGTCACCAACAAACTTTGCAAGGAGAATCTAGACCTTAAGCAAGAAGTTGGCAAGCTTAATGAGGAGATCTGTATTTTAAAGAGTGTCATTGTAAAAAGGATTACAACATCACCACTATCACCCAAGAAGGACACCTGAGTACTTGGGTATGGGCACCACCCTTAGCTTGTTCCAAGCTTGGGGGAGGTACCCTGATATCGTATCACCATCACTTTCACTATTACCATTTATCTTACTTTGGTTTTCAGTTATTTCATTATTTAGAGAAATAAAATTTCAGATTTGCTTTGCTTAAATTTCTTGCTTTAAGATTTTTCTGTCCTTGTAATTGAGTGTGACAGTTATATAATAAAGATTAGTTTAGTTTGTGTGTTTTACTCTCATGCATCTATCCTCATGGCTTTGAAATAAAAGATATATAAAATATCATATGCAAATCCCATGGGGAGTGATGACTTCACATAGAAAAGGTATAAGTGATAAAAGTTGTTAAGCGTAAACAAACTTAATAGTCCTAGAAGAATTTTTCAATCTTATTCCTAGAAGAATTGTTATTGATAATATGCATGCTAAATCCTTGAAGAATTCTGGTTGTGTGATTGAGGAGCTGGAAACTAAGGATGACAAGACTTGAGTCCTTGCGTTATGCCTAGCTAGGGGCGTAAAACGATAGCGCTTGTTGGGAGGCAACCCAATGAATACAATTTATTTTATCTTTTACTTTCTGCTTTTGAGTGTTTACACAATTATGACTCTGTTATGATTGTGTTTTTATGTTTTATTTAGTGTTTGTGCCAAGTAGAACCTTTAGGACGATTCATAACATGAGTAGAAACAATGCTGAATCTGAAACATAAACTTTGACTCCAGTGCATGAATTTACATTTTTCACTGGAGCGGGATAATGAGCTGAACTATTAAAACAGTATTGTCATACAAACTCTTTATGTTGTCCTAATTTTTCAAAAAAAATAGAGTTACAGAAGTATGGTTAGATTACAGATTACTACAGACTGTTCTGTTTGAGACAGATTCTGTGTTCGTTGCATTGTGTGCTTATTTTAATGACTCTATGACTTGTATCAGGAGGGTATAAGCCATGGTAAAGTTGGAGTATAGTGGGTATAATGCAATAATAAATATGAATGAGTTTGCAACAATACTTAATGTGGTAATTTGCTTTATTATACTAACGGATCTCGTGAAAAATTTGTTAAGATTTGTGTGATTGAAGTTTTCATGTTTTGGGTGAGATCACGATGGATGAAGGAATAAGGAGTAGAAGAGCCTAAGCTTGGGGATGCCCATGGCACCCCAAGATAATATCCAAAGAGGAACAAGCAACTAAGCTTGGGGAAAAAGGAACAAGCAACTAAGCTTGGGGATGCCCCGAGTGGCATCCCCTCTTTCTTCTAACAACCATCGGTATTTTACTTGGAGCTATATTTTTATTCATCACATATCATGAGTTTTTCTTGGAGCGTCTTGTATTACTTGAGTCTTTGCTCATTTTGCTTTTTATTTTGTTACTCGTATCCTTGCTGGACACACCTATTTGAGAGAGCCAAAATTATGCTATGATTTGTTAGAATTGCTCTATATGCTTCACTTAATGGTTTTGAGCTATGGAATTCCTCTAGTGCTTCACTTATATCTTTTTGAGCACGGCGTGCTTTTACATGTTTGAAGAAATGCTCTCATGCTTGACTTATATTAATTTGAGAGTTAGTAAATTTTGAAGAAATCCTCTCATGCTTCACTTATTTTATTTTGAGAGATGAAATTTTTATGCTCATGATCTTCACTTAAATCTATCTGAGCTTGTCAAAAAGCAATGGAAATATATGAAACTAGTTCCAAATTGATAGATACTCAAGAGGGATATAATAAAAACTTTCATGAAGATCATTGGACAAATTAAACTTGATTCTTGGTAATAGTTTTGACACATGATGATAGTAATATGTGAGTTATGTTGGTGAGTAATTGTGCTTAGTAAGAATATTGATATTAAGGTTTGTGATTCCCTATGCAAGCATGAAAGACAATAGTTTTGCAATGAAATTACATCCTACTTATGGTGCATTATTCGGTGTTAGTTATGCTTAATGCTTATTTATGAGAATTTTCGTTTCTTGGTTGGTTGTTTCTCAATCTATTGCTAGCCTTCCCTTGTAATAAGTAGAAATACTACTTGTGCATCCAAAATCCTTAAACCCAGTTTTGCCATATGAGTCCACCATACCTACCTATATGCGGTATTTCCATGCCGTTCCAAGCAAATTTGTATGTGCCATCTCCAATTTTCAAAATGAGTTTTCCTTTTTGTGTACTCATACCGCTCATGAAGCGGAAGGGGGTGACCGATATTTTTCCATGCTTGATGTGTTATTCTCAATATGAATGTTTATTCACTTGTGATTGCATGAGAGTATGGCAGTAATAGGGATGCCTTGTCCCAAAATGAAAAAGAAAATTACTTTATGTTGTTAAATAATAAATTCCTTGGAAAGTGTTGGTATGGAGGGCAACCCTAGATACGTCTAGCCATGGACTATGAAAGAATGGTGGAAAAAGGAATATACTCTATTTTCTGTTTGGGAACCGCCTATGATGTATCTAGCATGGAAAGGTATTGAAAGCTTTCGGTCGTTGTCGTTGACGGGAAAGGCATGCCACCCAAAATATTTTTTCTCTATCAATTTAAACCTTGAGCTCTTGCACCTCTATGAATCCCTACTTCCCTCTGCAAAGGGCCTATCTATTTACTTTATGCAATTTTTATTTTTATGTGAGTCTCCATCTTCTCTTATAAAGCATGAACTAGGGGGGCACGATGATTGTACTTGAGCATTATGTGTAGCTAATATTTGAGTGTGTTTCATGAATGTATCAATGATTGAGCATGATGGGCTAGGGATAACTTTCTTTAGTGTTGATATTTTGAAAGACATGGTTGCTTGTTGATATGCTTGAGTATTGAAGTCTTCATGTCAAAACTAGACTATTGCTTTGAACCATCTGAAAGTCCAAATGTCCATGCTACAAAAGAAAAGAATATGTGATGAACATGTTAGGCAGCATTTCACGTCAAAAATTCTGTTTTTATCATTTACCTACTCGAGGACGAGTAGGAATTAAGCTTGGGGATGCTGATACATCTCCAACATATCTATAATTTTTTATTGTTCCATGCTGTTATATTATCAATCTCGGATGTTTTACAATAATTTTATAGCAACTTTATATCATTTTTTGGGACTAACCTATTGATTTAGTGCCAAGTGCCAGTTGATGTTTTTTGCTTGTTTTTTACTTCGCGGAAGATCAGTACCAAACGAAGCCCAATCACCGTGAAACTTTTTGGAGATGTTTTTTGGGCCAGAAGACATCCAGTGGGCCAAAGAAGTGCCAGAGAGGAGGGCCGAGGAGAGCAAAAGACACCAGGGCGCGTCCAAGGCCCCTGGCGCGCCCTGGTGGGTTTTGCCCACCTCGGGAACCCCCTCCACCGACTATCAGCTCTATAAATACCCAAATATTAAGAAAACCCTAGGGGAGTCGACGAAACACAATTCAAGCCGCCGCAAGTTCCAGAACCATGAGATCCAATCTATACACCATCACGGAGGGGTTCATCTTCTTCATAGGTGCCTCTCCGATGATGCGTGAGTAGTCCACCATCCACTAAGCATCCTATCTACTTCCCACCCACACAACTCTAAGCAAGGGGTAGAGTCATGCCATGCAAGTATTGACAGTATAAGCATCGGGGGTAACCCATAAAGGTGGTCACCATAACATCATGATCAACATATCGAAAGTATTGTGCTATATGACATGCAATAAAAGAGTTTCTTAACATGGTTAAAGGGCTGCTTGCCTGGCCTATCAAAGTCTTCGAGGTCTTCACACGCTTCTCGTCCACTCCAAGCACTTCGTCTACTTCGTCAACTATTGCAGGAAACAACCGCAATAAGCAACACAACAAGCAGAGAAATAAAAGTGCTCTATTAGGAGTTTTATATTTCTTGGAAACCTCTGGTCATGAAAAAAAATAACCAAGGAGATTTTGTTGGATGTAGGTCAAGGGGGAGTTTTGAATGGTGGAAATGAAGGAAATGATGATCCTATAACTTGTCCAGAGAAAATATTTTTGTAAAAAGGAGTGGATGGTCCCAACAAATAGGGCATGATTTTAGAAACATTTGGGAAGTGGTTTCACTGAATTTGGAGATGGGATGAATTTCCTATGATTTTCCTAAGATGGAATAATGGAAAAAGGGAGCTATTTATTTGGCAAGCAGAATAGATGCATGGTAAAATATTCACCTAGGCCTGATAAATAAGGCATGATATTTAGAGCACCTAAAAAATTGGAATCACTCCCTTTGGAGTTGATTTGGATGTTCTAGGATTTTTGCAAGTTGGACATCTCATAGTTCAGATTTGAATATGCATTTGAACAGTGTTGAAAAGTGTGATGGAAAAATATGAAAGTTGCACCATTAAATAGTTTGGGTTTTTAGGAAAATTTAGGGGTTCGAATTATTTGATTTGGACTTATATTTATTTATTTGTGATTTTTGCAAGTTTTTGCAAAATGGAAAAAGATAAACGGCACTGTTCTTAATGGGCCAAAACCGTCGCAACTGAGCCGGCCCAGACGCATTATGATGCGCAGCCAGGCCATGCCGAAAGCGTAAATGCGTAATGTGCCTACACTTACTGCTTCGGGCGGGTTTGAACCCGACAGGCAGGTCCCACCCGTTAGCGAGGAGGCGAGCGGCTGAGTCCATGACAGGCGTGGCCCGCCTGTCGTCTCGAACCGTTCTTCTCCGGCGAGAATAAGAGGCAGAGCGGGGGGAGGCGGCGGTGCTCACCAACGGTGAAGGGGGTGGCCGGTGAGGTCCGGAGATGCCGGGGATGCACCCGTGGCTCGACGAGGACCTGAACAGTGTGCGGGATGGCCGGAGGGGAGCCCGGAGTCGTCGGTGGCGACGGAGCCGTGTGTGGCCGACGAGGGAGATGACGATGCGCTCCGGTGAGGCTTTCCTGCCATAGATAGAAGGTTGAGGGGGGTCAAGGAGGTTCCCGGGGAGCATAGCCGCGAGATATAGCCCGGGGGCTTACCGGAGTGAGCGAATCGAGCTCGTGGCCGACGCGGAAGCTCTCGGCCGGAGTTGGGGAAAAGAGCGGTCAGGAGGGGATGGGGTGCTCCAGGAGTTTGATTGGGAGGAGTAGGAGATGGGGGAGCCGGCAGTAAGGCCGGGGAGGCTTATTTATAGCGAGACGATGATCGCCCGTGGACAGCGCCCACGGCCATGGTCTGGGCGGCACCAGAGGCCACAAGAGGAGGGATGGGTGGCTCAGGGGTGTTCGTGGGAGCGGTCCACGACCAGGAGAAGAGAGAGGGAGGAGCCAGGGGCGTCAGAGGCGGGTACCCCGCGCGGGCGGGCACTAGCCGATCTGGGCGGTACCCGGGCACGTGCTGGCAGCGCGAGAGAGAAGGAGAGAGGAAGGGGGCAACATCCCAACATGTTCTGCACGTCGGGGGACATCGGCAGGCGTGCGGGGGCTACCCGAGGTGGTCGGGGCATGGGGTTGGGCACCGCTACAATGCTGGAGCACACTGTAGCATGCTCTGGAGCGTGCCTTTTGCATGCCAGGCATAAAATATGAGCTGGGGGCGTGGCCATTCCTGTCTACGAGCTTCTTGGGGTGTCCTGGTAGTGTCCTGGTCACCTAGGAGCTAAGGGAGAGGGAGGGGTAAAAGAAAATGGAGGAGAGGGTTGCTGTCTTGGTGTCTAGGGGGTAAAAATTAGGGTTTTAGCCCATCAATTATTGAGTTGTGGTAGAGAGGAAGTTACTGGAGGTAGAAGAGCACTAGCAGGTACTGTGGTAAAAAGATGGGGCCAAGGAGATGAAGTAAAAGGGTGACACCAGTAACTTTAGGATTTAACCAGAAGGTATTTAATGGCTGTTTGGGCAAGTTGAAAGTTTCCACTGTCCATGATATTTACCAGGATAAAATGGGAGGTAAAAATAAGGCTGATCACAAGGTTTGAGCCTGTTTTAAGAAAGTTGACAATGTAAACTTTGTAAACACTAGAAATCAACAGAATCAGGTTTCTGTAGATCTAGTTATGCTAAACTAATTTACTTGATGCACCACTTGGTGTAGTGTGACCATTTGGGTATTAGACCATGCTCACAAAGTTTGATATCAATTGCAGAAACTTGGCAATGTAAAGCTGCCCAAATTTGGGTCTGGACAGAGAGGGTTTTGGAATATTTTTGTGAATCAAAACAATTGGGATTGGGATGAAACTTTGCAAAATCATCCCATATAGCATGTGTGACTTGCTTGAATTTTCCTGGATTTATTTGAGAATATTTCTTATAGAAATATTTCAAATACAAGGAATAGGCAAAAAGGGTTTTGTAGGGTTTTTTCCAATATTTTGAACATTACCATGTGTATAAACTCTTATATATGGAAAATATATGTCCACTGAGTTTCCCAAAAATTTCTCAAATATTTTGAAAGCATAAAAAATAATTTTCCCCTAAAAAGACCATTTCTGGCCTTAAGAAAAAGCCTTTAAATAAAATAAGAAAATAATCTTTAAAAATAATATTTTGTGGTTTTGGGGAATTATATATGTATTAGATTCCAAATAAATCCTTTGGGGTCAAAACAATCCACCCATTTTGAGGACTTGTAGTACAAACCTCAATTTCAGGGGTTTTCGAAAACCTAAATTGAATAAATGCTTTTTGGCCAAAATAATATTTGATAAAAATAGTTTTAAGTCCTATACACATGGTATGATCATTGTACAAGAGTTTGAATCAAGGAAAAGAGTTCTTGAGGGTAGGAGGAAGTTTTATGAATATAGAGCACAAGCAAGCAATCAAACAACCAACAATCAAGTCAAGAATCACAACACACAAAAGGTTTTAATTGGGCCTAATTTTTGAGCTATGTTAACTTAGACAGAAGAGGCAAAACAGAGGGTGTGACATAGACCTCAAGGTGTGCGCCCCCGAGACTCAGGTCAATTCAAAAATATCGCCGTGAGGATCGAATCCTTGCTTGGTAGCATACTATAGGAAAATTGCGATGCACAATAGATATTAGAAACATGTCCTAGAGGCAATAATATTGTATTATTATATTTTCATATTCATAATTAAGAGTTCATATTCTATGCTATAACTGCTATGATCCTGGAAATGTGATTCAGTGGAAAACTCTTATGCGCTTGTGGAATTATAAACGGCAAAATATGATTCCTAGTCTCGTCTCTAATACTAGCTCAAGTGTCATTGGTGATCACATTTTCTAGATCTTGGGATATCTCAAGTGTAACAATGATCCTAAAATAACATTGTGAGTATGATGTTAGTAGAATAATCATATTGAATCGACCCAAACTTGTTTGTTATACTTTGAGATAATGTCATGAGAAGTCAATTGCTATAACATGGAGTGTTAACGTGTGATTTTGTTCCTTAGACCATGAGAGTATCGCAGTCAAGTCCTATCATACGATGAGCTTTGGGGTTTCTCAAACGTCACCTGTAACACGGTGATCATAACGACAACTTACAGGTTCATGAGAGAGTTTGGCAAGGGACTAGATAGCTCAATAGTGGAATTTGCTCCTCTGACGATGGAGAGATATTCTTATGGCCCGCTCGGTGTGAGGGTGTCGATCATCATTTGGCCAGACACAGGTGACTATGTCACGGGATGCAGAACACGTCAACGAGAAAGAAGGACAAAACCAGTTACGAGGAGACTTGTATAGTGAGCATGTCTATGGCTCAAGAGGATACCGATATATCTCACCTCGGGTTTTGTAAAGTATCGCGAAGCAAAGGGAACAATGCATGATAACCAGAGGTTCATTCAAATATCATGCAGATACTCATAGGGATCGATATGGATGTCCACAGTTCATCTTCGGTCATTGAACAAAGGGTTTTGTTCATGTCTATGTTTTACCGAACCTATAGGGTCTCAAGCTTAAGGTAATCATGATCTGCTGAGTGTTAGTAGGACATGAGTGATACGAATATATTTTAGAAAAAAATTCATTAATACTCTAAATAGTTTCAAGAGGATCCGGCAGCGTTTTGGGCTCACCAGAAGGGTCTCGGAGACTATCGGACAATACCGTGTATTACCGATAAATAATATATAGGCGGAAAATGTTTTAGTAGATGTTAAATTAATAATAAAAGGCTCTAGTAATTTTTAGGAGGATTTTACATTTAATTTAATATCAACGGGCCTTAAAAGTCAAGTGGTGGAAGGCAACTTAGGCCTCAAGGGTCCAATAGGGGTGGCGCCCCCTCTCCCTTGGAAAGATGGAAGGGGAGGTCGAATTGGAGGGGGTTTCCCCCTCCTCTTTCCTGGCCAAGGGGGGTGGGGCTTCCTCCCTTGTGTGGTGCCCCTCCCCCTCCTCCCACCTATATATACTAGAGGTGTTGGCAACCTTTGATATACAAATTTTGAAGCCTCCTCTAGTTCTCTAGTTCTAGTTCTAGTTGGTCCTAGTTGATCAATTAGCTATAGACCTAGATCCTCTAATCCTCATAATTAGAATCCCAGTGTAGTTCTAATATCCTCCCTCTAATTCTAGTGATGTTTATATGTAGACGAGTAGCACTGTCTGATCCTGAAGACCGTACACTTGCAACTCGTATAGTGGTCGTGATTTTAGACTTCCGATCGAGGGACTGTTCATCGGCAGTTCGCGAGATCTCTAATCTATGGTTCAAGTGTCTTCATCAACAATCTACACCGACTAGTCTTCCTCCCCTGCAACTTGGAGTTGGTAATGATCCGATCCAAACCATTCATCGCATCTTCATAGTGTTCCTAGTTGACCGTAGGGCATTTTTTTGGTTTCTACTATGTTTCCCAACAGTGACATCATGAGCGGTTCTATGAGGAGATGCAAGTTTTGATCTAGATCACACATGGATGTGAGGGCTTGATGTTCCTTTTATGCTTCCCTCGAGTGCTTCTTTGGTTCAGTTCATTGACGGCATGATGTAGCTTTGTACAAAGTTTTGACAATCGGTCAGCTCTGACTATCGATGATTTGCTAACAGTTCTTTGGCCTACATCATAGTCAACGATAGTGAGCTATTGATACGTCCATTATGCATCATGAATTCCTATAGGTATCTATGTTGTTCTTGTCCATTATTTCTCATTATGATATGATTCTCATGTCTTTTCTCTCTGAATGTGCAAGGCACATCACAAAGAGGGAAATTGCTGGAAACTCGAATTCTGGACCTGAAAACCAAGAAAATGGCAGAAAATTCACTGGACTCCAAATGACCTGAAATTTCACTGACAATTTTTATGGAATATACATTAATTATTGGACCAAAAATATGCCAGAGGGGGGCCACCTGATGGGCACGACCCAACAGGGTGCGACCACCCCCCTAGTCACGCCTTGTTGGCTCGTGGTGGCCCAGCAGGTCTCCTGACCCCCCTCTCATCCTATATGGTGTGTTTTGACCTAGAAAAAAATCATAATAATACTTTTGGGATGAAGCGCCGCTGTCATGAGGCGGAAACCTGGGCAGAGGCCGTTTTGCTCTCCGGCAGAGAGATTCTGCCAGGGGAATTGCTCTCTGGGAGGGGGAGATCGAAGCCATTGTCATCACCAACCCTTCCTACTTTGTGGGAGGGCCAATCTTCATCAACATATTCACCAGCACCATCTCATCACCAACCCTAATTCATCTCTTGTATTCAATCTTGGTCTCAAAACCTCAGACTGGTACCTATGGGTTACTAGTTGTGTTGATTACGTCTCGTAGTTGATGCTTGTTGGATTAGTTGGTGGAAGATATTATGTTCAGATCCTTAATCACCATTATTATACCTCTGATCTTAAACAAGTTGATGACGTGTGAGTAGTTGATATTGTTCCCCGAGGACATGGGAGAAGTCTTGTTATAAGTAATCATGTGAAGTTGGTATTCGTTTGATATTTTGATGATGTGTATGTTGTTGCTTCTCTTAGTGGTGTCGTGTGAGCGTCGACTACATGACACGTCACCATGTTATGGGCCTAAGGGAAGTCATTGTGGAGTAACAAGTAGATTATGGGTTGCGAGAGTGACATAAGCTTAATCCTTAGTTTATGTGTTGCTTCGTAAGGGGCTAATTTGGATCCACGGGTTTCATGCTATGGTTAAGTTTATCTTAATTCTTCTTTCGTAGTTGCGGATGATTGCAAGAGGGGGTAATCATAAGTGGGTTGCTTTTTCAAGTAAGAACATCACCTTCGCACCGGTCCACCCACATATCAAATTATCAAAGTAACGAACGTGAATCAACTCAACATGATGAACATGACTAGACAGTAATTCACAAGTGTCCTCGGGAGCGTTTGCTTTATATATGAGTACTTTTCGTCCTGTCCTTTGCTATAAAAAGGATTGGGCTACCTTGCTGCACACTTCCTACTATTGTTACATGTCACTTGTCATGAATTATATTGCCACCAAACTATCTACCACTGTTACTTACAGCACTTGCAGAGAATACCTTGTTGAAAACCGCTTGTCATTTCCTTCTACTCCTCGTTGGGTTCGACACTCTTATTTATTGAAAAGACTACGATTGATATCCTATACTTGTGGGTCATCAAGACTCTTTTCTGGCACCGTTGTCGGGGAGTGAAGTGCCTTTGGTAAGTGGAAAATGCTAAGGAAACATTTTCGGTACGTGCTGAAATTTACTGTTGCTTGTTTCTATGCACGGTCACCCTTTGAGTGGCTTGTTCGGGGCATCTTCACCTCGAACGGAAGTTGAAAAGGTTGCATATCAACCTAATGAACCTACTGAAAATATATATTATGAGATTCCTTTGGGAATGTTAGAGAAACTAATAGCTAATCCATATGATGGTACAACTCATCCTGATTATCACTTGATATATGTCGATGAAGTTTGTGGATTATTTAAGCTTTTAGGTTTGCCCGGAGACAAAGTTAAGAAGAAAGTTTTCCCTTTATCTTTGGAGGAAAAGCATTGATGTGGTAGGGACTATTGGATGATATTAGATCATGGGAATAGAATCGCTTGAAGATGGAATTTCATCAGAAATTTTATCCTATGCATCTAGTCCATCGTGATCGGAACTTTATTTATAATTGTTGGCCTCGTGAAGGAGAAAGCATCGCTCAAGCTTGGGGGAGTCTTAAATTTATGATGCACACCTGCCCCAATCATGAGCTCTCGAGAGAAATGATTATACTAAAAATTTATGCTCGGCTTTCTCATAACGATCAAGCACAACTCGATTCTTCTTGCACTAGTTCTTACATGAAGAAAACTATTGAATTTAAATGGGGTCTTCTGGAAAGAATTAAACGCAACTCCGGAGACTGGGGATTCGACAAAGGTAAAGAGTCAGGTATAAAGCTTAAGTTTGATTGTGTTAAATCTTTTATGGAAACCGATACTTTTCATAACTTTAGCAATAAATATAGGCTTGACTCTGAGATAGTAGCTACTTTCTGCGAAGCATTTCCTACTCATGTTGATCTCCCTAAAGAGAAGTGGTTTAAATATCATCCACCTATTGAAAAAGTATTACAGGAACCCATTAAAGTTAGAGAGGAAGAAATTGTTTATCATGTTGATCTAGTCGTACCTACTTCTTATATTGAGAAACCTCATTTTCCTGTTAGGATTAGGGAACATGCTAAGGCTATAACTGTGTTTAATAAAAGTTATGTTAGAACACCCAAACCTTCTGAACAAATAAATGTGGAGCCTAATATTTATGTAGTTAAAGATCTCTTGGTTGATAATATTGACGGGCATGTTATTTACTTCTTTACTGAAGCTGTTGGAATTGCAAAGGTTGTTAGGAATGAGCAGGAGAAGCTAGATAAAAACAAACCAGTTGTTGGCATGCATGTAGTTTCTGTTAATATTGGAGATCGTTGCTATCATGGTTTATGTGACATGGGTGCTAGCATTAGCACTATACCTTTTACTTTATATCAAGAAATTATGAATGACATAGCACCCTATGAAATTGAAGATATTGATGTCAGTATTAAACTTGCAGACCGAGATACTATCTCACCGCTTGGGATTGTTAGAGATGTTGAAGTCTTGTGTGGAAAAGTCAAGTATCCCACTGATTTCTTAGTACTTGGCTCTGAACAAGATAACTTTTGTCCCATTATATTTGGCATACCTTTCTTGAATACCGTTAATGCTGAAATTAATTGTGTTACAAAGAAAGTTAAAGTAAGTTTTGGTAACGAGTCTCATGAATTTAATTTCTCTAAATTTCTGTAGACAATCACATGAGAAGGAGTTATCTAGTAAATATGAATTTATTGGTCTTTCTTCTATTGTTGTTCCACCTACGGATCCTTTAGAACAATACTTGCTAGACCATGAGAATAATATGCATATGAATGAGAGAAATGAGATAGATGATATATTTCATAGACAACCACCTATTCTCAAACCCAACTTGCATGTTGATATCTTAGGGGATCCTCCACCACAAAAAGAAGATCACGTGCTTGAGTTAAAGACATTACTTGATACTTTGAAATATGCTTATCTTGATGAAAAGAGGATATATCTTGTTATTATTAGTGCTAACCTTTCAGAGCATGAAGAAAATAGGTTACTCAAAACTCTGAAGAAGCACAGGGCTGCTATTGGATATACTCTTGATGATCTTAAGGGCATAAGCCCCTCTCTATATCAGCACAAGATCAATATGGAACCAGATGCTAAACCTGTTGTTGATCATCAACGCTGCTTAAATCCGAAGATGAAGCAAGTGGTAAGAACTGAGATATTAATGCTTCTGGAGGCAGGTATAATTTATTCTATTGCTGATAGTAGATGGGTAAGACCTGTTCATTGTGTTCCTAAGAAAGGAGGTATAATTGTTGTTCCTAATGATAAAAATGAACTTATACCACAAAGAATAGTAACTCATTATAGGATGGTAATTGATTTCAGGAAATTGAATAAAGCTACTAGGAAAGATCATTACCCCTTGCCTTTTATTGATCAAATTTTAGAAAGATTATCCAAGCACACACACTTTTGTTTTCTTGATGGATATTTTGATTTCTCTCAAATACCCATGTCAAAAGAGGACCAAGAAAAAACTACTTTCACATGCCCTTTCGTAACCTATGCTTATAGATGTATGCCTTTTGGTTTATGCAATGCATGTTCTAGCTTTCAAAGATGTATGACTGCTATAATCTCTGACTTTTGTGAAAAGATTGTTGAGGTTTTCAGGGATGATTTTTCCATTTACGGGACTTCTTTTGATGATTGCTTGAGCAACCTTGATCGAGTTTTGCAGAGATGTGAAGAAACTAACCTTGTCTTGAATTGGGAGAAGTGCCACTTTATGGTGAATGAAGCTATAGTACTTGGACATAAAATTTCTGAACGAGGTATCGAAGTAGACAAAGCTAAAGTTGATGCAATAGAGAAAATGCCATGCCCGAAAGATATCAAAGGTGTAAGAAATTTTCTAGGTAATGCTGGTTTTTATAGGCGCTTCATTAAAGATTTCTCAAAGATTTCTAGTCCACTAACTAATCTTCTTCAAAAAGATATTCCATTTGTTTTTGATGATGATTGTGTAGAAATCCTCAAAATACTTAAGAATGTCTTGATTTCTGCACCTTTTGTCCAACCACCTGATTGGAATCTACCATTTGAAATTATGTGTGATGCTAGTCATTATGTTGTTGGTGTTGTTCTAGGGCAAAGAGTAGACAAGAAATTGAATGTTATTCATTATGCTAGTAAGACCCTAGACAACTCTCAAAGAAATTATGCTACCACTCAAAAGGAATTTTTAGCAGTTGTGTTTGCATGAGATAAGTTTAGACCCTACATTGTTGATTTCAAAGTTACTATTCACACTGATCATGCTGCTATAAAGTACCTTATGGAAAAGAAAGATGCTAAACCCGTACTTATTGGGTGGGTGCTTTTACTTCAAGAGTTTGACTTGCATATCGTCGATAGGAAGGGAGCTGAAAACCCTGTAGCTGATAACTTGTCTAGGATTGAAAATGTTCTTGATGACCCACTGCCTATTGAGGATAGTTTTCCTAATGAGCAACTTGCTGCCATAAACACTTCACATAGTACTCATTGGTATGCAGATTATGCTAACTATATTGTCGCTAAATATATACCACCTAATTTCACCTATCAACGAAAGAAGAAATCATTTTATGATTTGCGACATTACTTTTGGGATGACCCACATCTTTATAAAGAAGGAGTGGATGGTGTTATTAGACGTTGTGTACTGGAGCATGAACAGGGACAAATCCTATGGAAGTGCCACTCCGAAGCCTACGAAGTACACCATGTTGGTGACAGAACTGCGCACAAGGTAGTACAATCCGGTTTTTATTGGCATACCCTCTTTAAAGATGCTCGTAAGTATGTCCTTCCTTGTGATGAATTTCAAAGAATTGGTAACATTGGTAGACGTTAGGAAATGCCTATGAACTATTCGCTTGATATTGAACCATTTTATGTTTGGAGCTTTGATTATATGGGTCCTTTTCCTTCCTCTAATGGGTATACTAATATTTTAGTTGTTGTTGATTACGTTACTAAGTGGGTAGAAGCTATTCCATGTAGTAGTGTTGATCATAACACTTCTATTAAAATGCTTAAGGATATTATCTTCCCGAGGTTTGGAGTCCCTAGATATTTAATGACTCATGGTGGTTCACACTTTATTCATGGTGCTTTCCATAAACTTCTAGCTAAATATGATGTTAACCATAGAATTGCATCACCTTATCATTCTCAGTCCAGTGGCCAAGTTGAATTGAGCAATCGAGAAATAAAATTAATTTTACAAAAGACTGTTAATAGATCTAGAAAGAACTGGTCTAAGAAATTGGATGATGCTTTGTGGGCTTATAGAACTGCTTATAAAAACCCCATGGGAATGTCCCCCTATAAAATGGTCTATGGAAAAGCTTGTCATTTACCTCTTGAGCTAGAACATAAAGCTTACTTGGCAATTAAAGAACTCAACTATGATTTTAAGCTTGATGGAGAAAAGAGACTATTTGATATTAGTTCATTAGACGAATGGAGGACCCAAGCTTATGAAGATGCCAAGTTTTTTAAAGAAAAAGTTAAAACATGGCATGAGAAGAGAATCCAGAAACTAGAATTCAATGTAGGAGACCTAGTTCTTTTGTACAACTCTCTTTTAGATTTTTTGCAGGTAAGCTTCTCTCCAAATGGAAAGGCATAAGGGAGACCTTCTGGAACACCCCAGAACATTGAAAAGGGGTAGGTATATGATACGGTAAGTAAACGGACTCCAAAAATTCCAAAAAAAATATTTTTTTTTGTTTTGGTATTTTAGAAAAATTCCAAAAATAAAAATGAGTCATGGGGACCCACGAGGGGATCACGACCCAACATGGCGCGACCACCCCTCCGGGTGCGCCCTGTTGGCTTGTGGGGCCCTCGTGTGCCTCCCGGACTCTGTTTTCTTCCTGGACACATATTCTAACCTAGAAAAAATCATTATATATACTCCTGTATCACTGGTGCAGCGACGTGCTATACAAATGGTTTTTAACCCCTTTTCGCGACGTAGTTTCAAACCATCTCCTAGCATGTGTGGGCGATAAGGGGGTCCATCCCACACACCACAGAAAAATCATCGGCGATGGTGGCCAACGAATGCAAATGTTTGGCAAAACAAAGCGTATGGGATGTCCGCATCTATCACAAACGATAGTCACCGGTCAACCGTTTGAGATATGGCATCCTTCCCATACGGCCCATCCTTGCAACTCGTGTGAGATGACTAACATCACACACCGTTTACATTGTGTACCGAATCACAAATAGTTCATAATTGTATAGAGTGTATGATAAGGAGACAACCACACACATTTTGTCCTACTGCGTCGTTTGCGATATACCAAGATCCCCAAATGCTCCAGTAGTCGTACTCCTGTCGGATGCATACAACATAACGAACAGTTAAACATTATAAATCGTGTATGATAAGGAGACTATCACAAAACATTTAGGTCTGCTTAACCATCGCAGATGGTAATTGTGTGCATTGTCGCACACGGTTTCTCTCTCAGAAATGTGTCAAATCATGAGGTATATCGCACACGTTCTGCTTTACAAACCATGTGCGGTGTAATGACCTACAGAGCTAATTTTTCTGCTATTTTAATCTCCACAATTTAAAATACTACAGGATTTGAATTTGAAAGTAGGCTATATTATTTTTCATATCCATCTTATATAGACATAGGTTCAACAACCAATGCATTATTCCATTCACATGTACATATGTTCAAGAATTACATCAAGAAATAATAATTACAATAGGACCAGATAAAGAATGATGAACCATGGTTGCATACTTGTATTAAATATGGTAAAGAAAGAGCCGAAAGACATTCTGGTAGCTGTACAAGGTGAAGCGGAATGCCCACATTGTGTCCTCCTCCATGCAGAATGCACGGACGACTCTAGGCTAGCCCCTTGTGATGGCGGACCGCCCATCCTTCTCTGTCTTGATGAGGACATCTAGGTAGTCATCGTGCCTGGTAGATATACTTTAATGCTTGCACGTCCATCTATCATGTAGTTTGAGAGGTAATCTTGAGTAAACTGCTTTGAGAACCACTACAAACAAAAAAGATTCGGACATTGTAGATTTGTAAGCGAACAACTCATTATGGACAGTAAAAAGAAGGGTACAGAGTTCGTAGTTACCATCCTGCAGTTCACTGTTGTCTTGGATAAGGTGTAAAGAAATACTTTCATTTCCATATTTTGTCCCATTTTATTAACAACCTTTATTAGTTTCCCCACTTGATGCTGGTTCATGAATATCTCATTGCCCCATACGCAAAAAGGGTCGACGCACGAATCTTTACCAGTGACAGATGTACCTACAAGCAACAAGTTAGTATTAGAAGGTAAACTGAAATTGCACAATGACGTAGTACAGTATTCCCTGTCCCGGTATATAAGATCTTATTACATCCAGAATACTCAAATATTTGATGTATTAACATCTTATACTATGGGTAGATGGAGTATATATATAAGCCATATGTGATGAAACTAACCTCGATGGAAAACATCAGCCGTTCGCACAACAAGGGTGTGTTAAGTACACCAGGCTTAACAGGAACCACATATGGCCGTTGAAACTGGTATGATGAAATTGAACTGGAAAGTACATACTTGCACATATAGAACTTCACACCGTGAATAACTGGAATAAACAAGGCATACTATGTAGCAATTGAATCTGGACATATGCCCACAACAAACAACTGAGCTAGGAAAAATAGTTAAAATAGGCATATGCTCACTACAACACAGGCCTGATAGAAACCAAAAATAGTCATTCGTGGTGTACTATTGAAAAATCATAGAACGTAGCTGATGCTTACACATGAAATTGTATAACTGACCATCACATGTGAAAGAACTGAAATAAACAGTGCACGTGTTAACTATACCAGGTTTAACAAGAACCATATATGGCTGTTAAAACGGGTATTGATGAAATTCAACTACAGAGTCCATACATTTAGCATGAGTGAAATAATTTAACATGACATGGGTTTCCTGACCTGTCACGGATGAGCTCATTCCCATTAGAAGAGCACGGATTCTGGGCGTGCTCCTTGTTGTCAAAGATGGGATCCTTCCCCTTGGAAGAGCACATATGAAGGGTGCCCTCCCTGATGTCATGGATGGGCTCTTTCCCCTTGAAAGAGACGGATAGGGTGCCCTTGTCTGCATCGGCATCGGCGTCGTCGATGAGGTCTGACTTGGCATCTGACGATGCTGAGCCACCGCCATAGAACGTGTCCTTCAGAAATGATAAAAGGGGCTCGATGGCGATGAAGGAAGGCAAATTATTGACAGCGGAGCAGAGGAGATCAGCGGCATGGCCTTGCATGAGGTCGACGGGGATTGAACCCGAGGGGTCGAGGGTGGGCCATTTAACCTGTGACATAGCCCATGACAAGCCTTCACTGTCGACGAGCTCGATGTCGTAGCCAGCTGCATCGATATGCATCCATGCGGGAACGCGCTGTCTTACAACCTCGTAGTCGCTAGATTTCCCGATGGGCTCGGACGACACCTCATCATCATAGTCAGCTTTCCCGGCGGCCTCGGCGGCTACCTCGTCATCGTAGTCAGCTGCCCCGACGGTCCCAACGGTCACCTCATGATCGTAGTCAGCTTCCCCGGCAGCCTCGGCGGCCACCTCGGCATCGTCCAGTAGAAAGGCCGCGATATACCTCCTTTTGGCCATTCGCTCCTCGATCTCCCCTGGAAGTGTAGCTGGGATTAGGCTGCAACTGTAACACCCCGTTATGCCTGGTGGGATCTAGACTGGCCCCACAGACCAACACTTGTCCTTCCTGCGCACTTTGTCCTCACTCGTGCACACCCGGGACCAACTTCCCGATCTGTCACCCATCCTAGAATTGCTCCAAGCCAAGCACGCTTAACTTTGGATTTCTTTTCTAGTGGGCTCCCGGAAAAGAAGGAATTCCTTGTTGATATGAGTAGTCTATCATTCCTATTAAGCCAAGCTCTCACATACACGCCCACTCAAAGGAACCGACATCCTCGTCGGCCCATCAGGAACGTTCCCTCTTGGCACACATATGCGCGTCCAGTCCGGCACATGTGCCATGTCGTGTGCCACAACGGGCCACACGCGCCATGCGTCACATGCCCATGCACCTGACCCGTGCATGCCCGTGTAACCGCAAGGGTCGGCTCTGATACCAATTGTAACACCCCGTTACGCCTGGCGGGATCTAGACTGGCCCCACAGACCAACACTAGTCTTTCCTGCGCACTTTGTCCTCACTCGTGCGCACCTGGGACCAACTTCCCGGTCGGTGACCCATCCTAGAATTGTTCCAAGCCAAGCACGCTTAACTTTGGAGTTCTTTTCGAGTGGGCTCCCGGAAAAGAAGGAATTCCTTGTTGATATGAGTAGTCTGTCATTCCTATTAAGCCAGGCTCTCACAGCAACGGTCTGCGGTGGGGGTGCGGATCTGTGAGGAAGGTGGTGTTTATCAGGTGCCATCTAAGAAATTAAAGGCGGCGAGGGGACGGGGATGTGTTGGTAACCTGCACGGGGAGAGCAGGAGAGGTTGACTGTGGAAGCGGAGTGGGGTTGGGGGCGATGGCGGCGACGGCGAGATAGCTAAGGTTCGAGCGAGGGAGTTGTGTGGGGGCGGGGGTAGGAGGGGCCTAGGTCTTGTTTGAGGAAATGCCGTGGCTACTATAAATTTTACTTGGAGGGAATGAAAAGCCAGGACAACTGAAATTTATTTGGAGTGGCGCCGAAGGAACAAACATCGCACACGGCCCGAACATAATACATGTGTGCAATTCAAAGAGAAAAACCCGCGGAACCGTCAATTTTTCAATTGATCAAGGCGGGTAGCTATTTTTAAGATTTCTCTAGGAGGGTTGGTGCAAAGGTGGACTGTAGTACGTGACCACCATGGGTTTGCCACACTGTTAGCAAGCGGGAACCGTGTCTACTGCGTACACAATCGCACACAGTTGTCTCGTTCGACTCCTCTACTATTTAAGTTTCAAAAAAAAAGACTCATATACCATTTATATAACAACATTGGAAAATAAAAATGATAAATCTAGGGTCATATCACAAACACATCTGCATGTGGACCAAATGTATGTATGGAAAGGTTGTTGTCGTGTTCAAATACGGAATGCGCAACTTTCATGTGACACACAATGCCTCGCAGAACAGACGGTAATGTTGGCTTATGCGCCCCCCTCCCCCCACTTCGAGTCGGCGGGAGATGGTAGCAACAATATAACTATGAATGCAATTTCACCCAACTGTAACACAAAACCAATATAAATCCATGACCACCCCCGCCCCACGTTTTAGTTCTCAGGGTAGACTGTGCGGACCCACTGATGGGCGCGTCCCGGAAACTTCACGAGATGGGTGAGACCGCGACCACGTGTGTGTGGTTTAACTAATTAATTAAGGTGGTGTGATATTTCTATACCATGCATGCGTAACTTTTTGATGTGGCACATATGCCTCTCAAAAGTCGAACAATACGTATAGTACATGAACTCACGAATAGGTTTCATGTATATATATACTATTGTGTTGCCCCTCCCCCCACCCCACCCCACGCACACACACATGCTTCGAGCTGCCGAGAGGGCATATCAATAGCACGATATATGTACTTATATCCTAATAGAAACAAATTTATACCTATAGCTATAGCTTGGTCAAATAACGTACCCCCCTTCCCCCACCGACTTGGAGCCATCGATCGAGAGGGCGTATATATGTGTGTAGTATATTACCCTCTTGATGCCAACTAATTAAACTGATATGCCACATGGACACGCGGATGGTGTGTGTCGTCCATAACAACACATCATTTCCACTTCAAGCTATATCCAAAGGGCGTATGTATATGAAAGTGTGCTATGGGATGTTTAAATACCAAATAGACACAACTTTGATGTGACACATGCACATGTACATCCTCGCAAACAACAAAGTACAAGTGCAAAGGTATATAAATAAAGGACCCGTAGTATATATGCGCCAATTTAAGTCGGAGGGTCGACGATTCATCTATATATCTGTGTGTGTGTGTGTATGTGCTCAAACTTCTGTCTGGAATCTCACCATGAACTATATTGTAACAAATAACGACAAGACTATATCCACCTTGAACAAATTAACACATAGTATGCGCCAGTTTAAGTGACAGACCACGCAGGTCCACAAATTGGCATGTCGTCCATAACCACACGAGGGAGTGTCTGTAGACAACACCAGCGCATGCATGGGCCCGGGCACATATGTATGAAAGTGATGTGGGATGTTTTCAAATACCAAACGCGCAACTTTCGCAGCCACGAATGTGTCTCCCGAACCAGAATGCCCCCGCACGGAGGTTAACAACCCATGTATATAGCCCCACACCCACACTTCAAGCCGACGGGAGGGATTCAGTGTGTACGATGCATTCAAATTTTGGTTAGAAATCAATGCATATGTCAATTACGTACAAGAACACATACCAACAAGATGAATTAATCCACCTTGGTCAAATTAACATCTCAGCTGCCGTCGGTCAAAGTGACGGCCCACGTGAACATGGATGAGGCGGTGTGACGCCGATGACCATGTGAGAGAGTGTTTGACAAAACAACGACTGCACATGAGGCCCACACATATGTATACATGTAATTAATAAGTGTTTGTTTAGTTGTATACCCACTGGAACTTTAATGTCACTTTCCTCAGAAACTGTAAGTCGACTTACAAAGAGGATCGATCACAACGCGTATGTATAGTATATGTATGCCCCCCATTTCGAGATGGTGGGATGGGTTCGTGGGTTATATATATATATGTGTGTGTGTGTGTGTGTGTGTGTGTGTATAACATACCAAAAAGGATCCACCTTGGTCAAAACCATAATAGGTGATCACACATGGGTCCCATAGATTGACGCATCACCGATTACCATGTGAGTGAGCCACTAAAGACCACCATTAGTTATATGTGACCCAAGCATATGTATGGGTTTGTTTTTTTATGTCAAAATGTCCACTTCATGACTTTGATGCGATGCATGCTTCACAAATTGGAAAGTAACCACGCTAAAGAAAACTGCACGCAATGTGCATGTCTCCTCCCACCCCACCCCCCTCAACCTTGAGTGGTAGGAGGTACTCATGAGTATGACACATCAATATTTGGTGTGGAAACTCACCATGATCTACTGCAACACAGAGCAAAATGAATCCACCTTGGTCAAATCCCTCTCGGTGCGGTTCAAAGTGATAGACCATGTGGGCCCACGAATGGGCGCATCACTAATAACGCACTCAAAGGATTGTCCGAGGGACCACCACGACCGTGTGCATGCGTAAAACACATGCATGACGTTAGTGTTGTGTCTTGTTTCAAATTTTCAATGCACAACTTTGATAATTTGGGCTGGCATCTGCCTCACAAAACGGACAACCCGACACAGAGAGGCTCATGCCATGAAGTGTGTACTCGAACGACCCCCCCCCCCCCCCCCCCGCGAACACCACTGAAAACACAACTTCGAGGTGCGTCAAACTATTTTTATGCGGAAAACATGTGACACATGAGTCCGTGTTAAAATTATACAATGTTCATGTATCATTCAAAAAATATGCATTAATTGAGTTTCCAGGAATTCAGTGGGGGAAATCATATATTCCCTTGGGTTCATGTTTAGTCCCCATGCAATAAATGGTAAGAATCCTCAAACATCTTGGCGTCGTGGAAAACATTGAAAATCTTGGTTTTTAGACAGCTCAACATCGAAAAAATATTCATTTTTAAATTGAAGTAAATCCAGAAATCAGCTGAAAATCATGAAACTTGGAACTATGTTTCATGATACATATATAGATTTTGTGATCATTTTTGGCCAAATTGGAAACAAGTTTTTGATATACTTTTCTTAAAACGGGAGCTTATTAAAGGTTGGTACACACAGTTGTCACGTTACCATCACAAACAATTATTTAAGTATTCAACCATGTGCGTTGGTCCCAACAAAATATTACGTACCACCACGAGCCCCGCTTGCCGTGCGAGCAGACGTGAGTTGATGGGACGCATGCGAGCAATCCGCTGCTCGGGCTGGCCATGAGACGTGCAAGAAGGTGTGTGAATTGACGGGACGCGTGCGAGCAGGACGCTTCGCTAGCTCACCGAGAGGTGTACAAGCTGTTGTGTGAATTGAAGGGACGTGTGCGAGAAGTCCTCTGCGTAGGCTCATCGGGAGACGTGCGAGCAAGGGTGTGAAATAATGGGAGGCATGCGAAACGACCACTGCGCAGGGTCACCGAGAGGCGAGCCCTCCCGCCTAGCTCCCAACCACTCTATATTAATCGCGCCTGTGCCGCTGGTTATAGCAGGCGGCCGCACTCCCCTCTATCCACACACCGCGCCTACATCCTTGCCGCCGTTCCCAGTCGTAAACGCTCTCAGAAGTGTATCATATAGTGACCAAGCGCACCATCAATGGGAGTGGTGATGCGGGGTTCAAAACCGGGGCCGGCGAAGCAACTAATCATCTCTTGATGTTGGGCGACGAGGTTGCCCTCCCCGTCGATGAAGTCTCGCATGGCCTGAAGCGCGGCCATGACGTCGTAAGCCCCGTTATGCCCCCCGAGCAGGAGGCGGTGCTGCACAGAGACTACTACGACCTCTCTGATGACCACTCCAACGACGATGACTCTGACGACTCCGACGGCGACAACTCCGATGACGAAGAAGAACCGGTTAGACCCCCTATTTTGGTAAATATATATCATAGGGTATCTCTGGTTCGTTCTGTTTCCGCCTTTTTTGGAATGGAGAGCCTGGGGCTCATGTTATTTCAATCCATGTAATCAGAGTAAGATCTGATAGATCCGTGTAGTGTGTACGTATTGATTGTTTGTTAGTTAAATGATAAGTGACAGTTGTACAAACGATTGTGCTAATATTCTGTCAAAGGTTTTACAGTGATTTAAAGTTGATCTGTACAAATGACCATTTTGCTAATAATCCGTCTACATAGATGATTATACACATACACCTTTGTAAATAAACACTGTATAGGAGCATTTAGATCACTCCTTTAGTGATAATAGGGAGTAGTAC
The DNA here is from genome assembly GCA_039707655.1 of Elymus sibiricus. Lineage (NCBI taxonomy): Eukaryota > Viridiplantae > Streptophyta > Magnoliopsida > Poales > Poaceae > Elymus > Elymus sibiricus. The sequence goes on from CM077667.1 coordinate 25,848,497, forward strand.
TTTTTTTGAGAAAAAAATAGTGAGTAGTACTTACTTGAACGTTCCTTGTTTGTTTGACAATAATCGGTTCATGCATTTATAGTCATTAGTTAATAATTATGTTGCACTAAGTTGTTTGTGATATCATTTTATGAATTTCATTCATCAATGTCATGATTTTTTTATTATATGTATAGGTGCTATCTGACGACGTTGGCATCGATAAAAATGACCAGCGGAGGTACAAGAAACAAAAGCTCAGGGAGCTCTATGCGGGAACGCATAATTGTCATATCAGGACCCGGAATGGGGGCTTTAGATACCCGTTCTGCGCCCAAAGGCTTCACCCCGTGTTTGCAAGTGTTCTCGCGCATGCTAGAGGACAAGCCGTTGGCTCCTTTAGGCTGAATTATTCTCGCAGGGTCGCGCACGACGCGTACGCAGAGTACGTGGAGAAAGTTTATGTTGTTGGTGGGTATGAATAGGATTGAGTTATATGTACATGTCCAACACTACCTTAGCTATCTAGCTTGTGCGTCTTATATGTATGCTTGAGTATGGTATGTGTTGATCTAGATGTTGGTGAGACTTTGATTTATGAACTAGTAGTACGTAGAGCAATGTAATTGCAGTCTTGGCTTCTTCCAATGCATGGGCTTCCAATGCATCGGTGCTTAGATGAGGTGCTATGTGTATTAAAAATCTTAACAACTAGTCTTCCCAATGCGTAGTTTCTTAGCTTTCGCTTTCCTCATGGAATTGTTTAATAATTAAACTTCTACATTCATTGGTTGGTAGTCTTTTTACATAGGTTCACGTGCTTAGCACCATTTCTTCCTGGAGTCACCATTATGCTCTCTCTCCTCTTTAATTGCTTTGCCACGTCACTTTTTTTGCCTATGTGGCACCCTTAGCACCGGTGCACGGGGAAGGTATATGAGGTGCTAAGTCCATTAGAAGTCTTAGCAACTACTCCTGCATTGGTGCTTAGCTTTTGGTCGAAGTAATTATGTAATATTTAAGTACCAAATTGTGATATCATTCCCGGACTCTGTTTAATCTGTTCCTACCTAGTAAGTTCTAATTAACAATACATTATTCTTCTACTTCGTTCTAACTGAATAATCCCTATCCTCCCACTCCTCCACTCCTATCAGAAAGCACCATATTGACTTAAATATTTGTGCCGTTTGTGATGCAATCAGTGAACTGGCATCGTATGAGAGTCGTATTTTGGCATTACCATTTTGACTTAAATATGCAATGGATGATTGATATCTGCACCTTAACATGTAACCTACTTGATTTAATTAACATTCTGTCTTGTGTTTCCCTTCCCGATCTCATCGCTAACGAACAATATTACACAACAGACAGCGATCATTCACGTCTGCACTGCTTTAAGTCATTGCACACACTTCATTTTTGCCAACTGTTTGCCATTTAACGACCACAATAATGGGTGCTTTTCTTGCACCAGTCGCATGCCCAACCAAGCTGGGCGGGGAAGCTTTGTGGGGTTGTGCGGGAACGGGCTCACCAATGATACATTGGCGGCACTTCGAGCTGCCGTGTGGCCGAACGAACCGCGTGTTCTCGCGCTGGTCAAGCTTGCACAGCAATCCTCCGCCAAGAACGCGGTGACAAGACATGCCAATTATAGCCCGTCCATTCCCCATTTACTCCACCGCTCGTTTAATCTATTGCCTCTCTTCAACCTTTCCCCAGAATGCAAGAAACACACCCACGACTCCAAATACAGAGAGGATATCCTGCTCGGCTCCAATGGCGGAGCTCCCTGCGGCCGCCGATGAGGAGCGGAAGTTTACCATTCATGCCTACGTGGAAACCCACGTAAGGTTCAAGAACCTCATGGTGGTGTACACCAACGACCCGGTCTAGGTGGAGAACCCCATCCACACCATGGAACAGTTACTTGCCTTTCACAAGTACAAAGTGGTCGGCTTCGACCTGGAGTACACTGGCGGTCATGCCGAGCATGATCAGAAGGTTGCCGTCGCCCAGATGTGCGTGGGCCATTACGTCCTCATCTACCACTACTGCCTGGCCACAAGGCCTTGCGAGCGTTTCACTAGGTTTTTCAACATCCCCGACTACATATTTGGTACGATGGACACCAGCAATGATGTAAAGGTGCTCAAGACCACGGGCTTGGCCTGTCGGAATCTTGTGGACATCCAACGCCAGTACAAGATCTTGGGCGGCGAGGAGAAGCATAAGGACTCCCTGGTAGACCTCTCCATGGCCATCATCGACCCCTACTACAGAGGAATGAAGGATGTCTGCAAGAAGAAGAAGTTTGCCTGGCACCGTGCCTGGGTCCAAAGACTAGATAAAGACCACATCAAGTACGCAGCCAAGGACGCGTATGTAAGCTACGAGATGTGCAGGCGGATCGTTGACATGAGGAGGTGCCTCCGTCATGCGCCGTCCGGCACCCCTCGTCACAAGAAGTATAGATGAATTAATGATTTGGTGATTGTTACTACTAGTTTAGTATGCATGCATTTGAGGTGTGCAAATGTTATCTGTAGTCAGTAATGTAATTGGATGCTTATTTAGGTTATGCAATCATGATGTTGTTCTGTAGACAAAGCATAGATGGTATGCAGACAGAGCAAATCACATTACTTATGATTAAAGAAAGGAACACGTCGGTGATGATTTCAACAATCATAGACAATTGGGTGCGAGCAAGTGTTTGTCCATAGCACACACAGCTTATTATCAGGAATCGTTTGTCTTTTTATCGGTCTTCCGATTATTGACCTGTTTGTCGGGTATCACGCACATCTGGTTACGCCGAGTCATTTTTGTTACTTTTGATCATGGCAAACAATTTGTTCGAGCGACCTGTTTGCCGGGTATCACACACAATTTCATATGCCGAATCGCTTGTGTTATTTTTGCCTCATCGCAAACAGGTCAGCCGGATGAACTGTATGTCGTACATCACACACACCTTTATCTGGTTAGGTGTTTGCGTAATTCTGGCTCATCGCAAGCGGTTCGTCTATCACAACTGTATGCCACATATCGCACATGCAACTATTCTATAAATCGTATTTGATGGATCCGCCATCGCACACAGTTTCGTTATTGGCGATGGAGCTATAACTATATCGTTTGCGATTCATGCGTCACACACAGTTTTGTCAAAGGGTATCTGATTGATGTGTCGTCTTTGGACCATCCTGCAGTAGTGTATGTTTTGACCACCACATCGCGAGTTTCTCCTCTGTTTTTGTTTCGGGCTGTTTTCCTGACAGATTGGAGGCAATATGTCATCGCAAGATTCGGAAGGAGAAAGCTACATTTCAGATTTTATTGCCAATCCCGTCTATGGGGATGTGGATCCTTATGGGTGGTCAACAAAAGAAGAGATGGAGGCTGACCTAAAAAGGATTAAGCCTTCAAGTAATGAAGAAGAAGAAGAAGTGCCTCTGCCTCAACTTGGAGATATGCATGTGAAATTCAAAAAGTGAAGCCTACCAAATAAGTTACACTTTCCAATACAAGTTTTACCCCTTATCGTCATACTTAGGTAAACACTATCGTGGGATCCTCTAGCAAAACTCATCCTTTGATGGAGGGAGCGATGGCCGTCACCAACAAACTTTGTAAGGAGAATCTAGACCTTATGCGAGAAGTTGGCAAGCTTAATGAGGAGATCTGTATCTTAAAGAGTATCATCGTAAAAAGGATTACAACATCACCACCATCACCCAAGAAGGACACCTGAGTACATGGGTATGGGCACCACCCTTAGCTTGTTCCAAGCTTGGGGGAGGTGCCCCGATATCGTATCACCATCACTTTCACTATTACCATTTATCTTACTTTGGTTTTTAGTTATTCTGCTATTTAGAGAAATAAAATTTCAGATTTGCTTTGCTTAGATTTCTTGCTTTAAGATTTTTCTGTCCTTGTAATTGAGTGTGAGAGTTATATAATAAATATTAGTTTAGTTTGTGTGTTTTACTCTCATGCATCTATCCTCATGGCTTTGAAATAAAAGATATAGAAAATATCATATGCAAATCCCATGGGGAGTGATGACTTCACATAGAAAAGGTATAAGTGATAAAAGTTGTTGAGTGTAAACAAACTTAATATTAGTCATTGATACAATCTCTCCAAAATTATGATAGAGGAGAGGAGATTTACATACTAATATACTATCTTGGACATCTTTTATGATTGTGAGCTCCCATCAAATATTATATCATGATCAAGTGTTGATGTTGGACATGGAAGAAAATGTAATGATCATGATCGTTTACATTCACTAGAAGTTATATGGTCTTGGATCCTTCAACATGTGGTGCTTGCTTTAGATCTTCTGTTGGCCAAAACAATTCGCACTAAGTAGAAATACTACTTGTGCTTCCATAACCCCTTAAACCTAGTTTCTTTCCATAAGAGTCCACCATACCTACCTATGGATTGAATAAGATCCTTCAAGTAAGTTGTCATCCGTGCATCGTGCAATAAAAATTGCTCTTAAATATGTATGATATTTTATTGCAAGGGTAAATAAGTTTTGTACGATCTTGTGATGGCAAAAAATTAAAGAGAAACGGTGCATAATAAAGTTTGCTATCACAAGGGGCAATATAAAGTGACGTTCCTTTGCATTAAGAGTTTGCACATGCAAACCATAAAAGTGCATGACAGCTTCTACTTCCCTCTACGAAGGGCCTATCTTTCATCTTCATGAATTTAGTTTTGTGCAAGAGTCAATAATGTTTATCCTTATTCCAACCTATTAACTCTCTAGTTGGCAAGCATCATGTGTTGGAGATAGATTCGGATAAATATATCCAGTTGGATGTAGGTGATCATGAAACATTATTGTTGACATTATCCTCGAGGTAAATAAGTTGGGTGGCAAAAATTGTGAAGCCCCCATCTTCCTATGTCTCCGGCAGAAACACTAGCTCCAAAAATATGCAATGAGTGTCAACAATCATAGAATACTAAATGATATTTGAGTATGTGAACTTGCTACAATGGAAAAATCTTACATAGACTCTTCTCTATAATATGATGTATTGTGATTGTCTCAATGACTAGGCACATAGTTTGTTGATTGTCAATAATGTTTATGCTTTATGCTTCAATGTTGTGAATGGATTGTTACTCGTTTATGGGAAGTTATATGATGAAAAAAATTCTGCTATGATAAGATTCATGATGCTCTCATTTCCGTATTAGATTTTTATCGACACCTCTCTCTCAAATTATGTGGTCATTATTTTCGAGCTCGGCTTTCGCTGGAGGACAAGCGAGGTCTAAGCTTGGGGAAGTTGATACGTCCATTATGCATCATGAATTCCTATTGATATATACATTTTTATTGTCCATTATTCCACATTATGATATGATTATTTTGCCTTTTCTCTCTGAATGTGCAAGGTACATCACAAAGAGGGAAATTACTGGAAACTGGAATCCTGGACCTGAAAACCAAGAAAATGGCAGAAAAATCATTGGACTCCAAATGATCTAAAATTTCACGGAGAATTTTTATGGAATATATAAGAATTATTGGGCCAAAAATATTCTAGACGGGGGGCACATGCTGGGCACGACCCAACATGGCGCGACCACCCCCGTGGTCGCGCCCTGTTGGCTCGTGGTGGCCCAGCAGGTCTACCGATCCCCCTCTTCTCCTATATGGTGTGTTTTGACATAGAAAAAATCATAAGAATTCTTTTGGGATGAAGCGCCTCCGGCTCGAGGCGGAAACCTGGGCAGAGGCCCTTTTGCTCTCCGATAGAGAGATTCTATCGGGGGAATTCCTCTCCGGGAGGGGGGGATCGAAGCCATCATCATCACCAACGCTTCCTCCTTCGTGGGAGGTCCAATCTTCATCAACATATTCACCAGCGCCATCTGATCTCCAACCCTAGTTCATCTCTTGTATTCAATCTCTGTCTCAAAACCTCAGATTGGTACCCGTGGGTTACTAGTTGTGTTGATTACGTCTCGTAGTTGATGCTTGTTGGATTACTTGGTGGTAGATATTATGTTCAGATACTTAATCACTATTATTATACCTCTGATTTTTAACATGTTGATGAGGTGTGAGTAGTTGATATTGTTCCTGACGACATAGGAGAAGTCTTGTTATAAGTAATCATGTGAAGTTGGTATTCGTTCAATATTTTGATGATGTGTATGTTGTTGCTTCTCTTAGTGGTGTCGTGTTAACATCGACTACATGACACTTCACCATGTTATGGGCCTAAGGGAAGGCATTGTGGAGTAACAAGTAGATGATGGGTTGCAAGAGTGACAGAAGCTTAAACCCCAGTTTATGCATTGCTTCCTAAGGGGCTGATTTGGATCCAGAGGTTTCATGCTATGGTTATATTTATCTTAATTCTTCTTTCGTAGTTGCGGGTGCTTGCGATAGGCGGTAATCATAAGTGGGTTGCTTGTGCAAGTAAGAACAACACCTTAGCACCGGTCCACCCACATATCAAATTATCAAAGTAACGAACATGAATCAACTCAACGTGATGAACATGACTAGACAGTAATTCCCATGTGTCCTTGGGAGCGTTTGCTTTTATAAGAGTACTTTCTGGCCTGTCCTTTGTTATAAAAAGGATTGGGCTACCTTGCTGCACACTGGCTACTATTGTTACTTGTCACTCGTTACGAATTATATTGCCACCAAACTATCTACCACTGTTACTTACAGCACTTGCAGAGAATACCTTGGTGAGAACCGCTTGTCATTTCCTTCTACTCCTCGTTTGGTTCGACCCTCTTATTTATCGAAAGGACTACGATCGATACCCTATACTTGTGGGTCATCAGCTATCGCAAAAACGAGAGGGCAATGAAGATGATCGATCTTCTAGGCGGTTATGCGTATTGACAAAGCTTGGTGTGGGGCTTTATATTTTCAATTAAGTCTCTTCCCTCACTCACCCCAAAAGTTAATATAGCAAGAAGAATTGTCGCCTTAACGATGTACGTAGGTAGCTAGTGTTATCCGGAAACCCTAGAAGCCACGTAATTAAAAATTTCCAAACTGATTAGAGGACGTCTAACTTGGTTTTGCAGGTTGCATGTGATGTGGATTAGCCTTCATCTTGATAATGTGTTTATGTATGAGATGGTTATATAATGTAACGTTAAGTGACCTACGCATCGCAGTACGACATGATGGTTGTTGCCAAAGGATTGTCACTTTAATGACCTGCGGGTAAAAACATCTTATTTTATTTATCGACGGGAGTGACATACGTGCTACGGAGGATCCCGGCACAAGAAGGCTTCACAAGGCATAGAAGAACAATAGTTTTGCCACGGCGATAGCTTTCCAAATTGTCACCACGACAACATTTTCGGATAATTTTCATGAAGACCTCGGAGGACCATGGAGACATTCCCGGCGCCCAGGGGTATACCATATCATGATATTATGAATTGCCTAAGATGTTTACCTTTTTGTTTGCGCCCTTTGATTGCACAGTAGTCAATTATTAGGGTGATCTCTTATATAAAATGTCAAGTTAAAAGGTGTTCTTCCCAATGTTGCAACCATCTATAACACATAGCTTTTTGGAGTGCGTCATGTCCAGATGAGTACAAACGCATCGTGAGGTTTAAGGTGGCTTAAGGCGAGACCTAGGAAGCAGAAAATACTTAGTTGTGTTGAAGTTCTTGCAGAATCGTTCTGAGCTCAGAGCATAAAGCATCTTAAGATGAACAAAAGTTTGCCTACCAATCAAAATTCACGTCATCAGTGATGTTCACATCAATGACTGTGAACAAGATCAAGATCTTGAATCACTCACTTTCAATTATGAGAGATATTGATTTGAGTGGGAGTGCACTTTACATTAAAATTTGTTTAAACACTAGTGCAAATTAATTATGAACAAATGTCTAAGTGGATCTTGTGTTTATCGTTGTAGATCAATGGCTCACAAAATGTTTAACTTGGCCCCTATGTTAGAAAAAGAAAAGTTGTCTGCAAATGGTGGATACTATACGGATTGGATCCGGAACCTGAGATTTGTTATTAGGAGTGCTAAGGAGTATTTGCTGGATCAACCGCTAGATGTGACTATGAATCAGTCCAATGCCTCATGTTGACTTGCATGGATCCTGAACTACAAAAATGTTTCAAATGGTCTAGTACTCAATTTATAATTGGTCAGTGGGATCTCTGTACAAGAAGCAGACAAGGACCTAACGTTTTGAAATAACCAAGGCCTTGATTGAGTGCAAGACAACCGAAGGTTCCTCAATGCGTGAGCATATTGTGAAGCTGGTTGGCTATGTTGATATACTTGTTGCTCTGGAATTTCGAATTCCTCCAACACTTGGTACAAATATTGTGATTGCTTCACTTCCCCTATCTTACGATTGTTTTATCATGAATTACAATATGAACGGGGTGAACAAAATTGCAAACGAGTTATTCGCTATGCTCAAAACTACAGAAGCTGGAATGCAGAAGAATAAACAAGTGTTGATGGTCAATAGGACCACCAGTTTCAAGAAGAAAGGCAGGTCCAAGAAGAAGTCTATTGGTGCCATAAGACCATGTCTCAAAAGAGGAACAAGGACGGGGAGCCACTAAGGAGACTTAATGTTTGTACTGCAAGCAGAAAGGACAATCAAAGCACAACTGTAAGAAGTACTTGGCAGATAAGAAGAATAATAGTTCTTTCTTTCGGTAAGGTATAAAAGTTATACAGAGTTAATGTTATTCTACTTGTTAAATTCATGTAAGTCATGAATATTTGATACTAGTCGGTTGCTCTGATTTGCAAACCGATATTGGGACTCCAGAAACTTCGCAAGTTGAGAAGGAATGAAGTCGTGATACAAGTCACGAATGGTAATAGGATCGCTACTCAAGTCATCGAAGTCATGTCTTTAGTTTATCTTCAAGATTTATCTTAGAACCGGATAATAGTTATTTTGTTCCGAAGTTGTGTAAGCATTATATATTTTGGGTTATGCCACAGATATTCTTATAAGTTTTAAACAATGGTTGTTCAAATCATTATAAGAGTATGTTTTTGGATTTACCTCTATTATAGATGGTTTATTCATTATGTATCTTGAAGAATATTTATAACACTATAAAGCTAAACGTCTTGAGAAAACTGATAATACCACTTACATGTGTCAATGCAATATTGGTCATATATGTATGCAAAACTTCATTAAGATGGAGTATTGAATTATTTTGCTTGTTGTATCATTCGACACATATAATGATTGCTCGATGAATAAAATGACCAATGCACCGCCCAAAAATTATTATTGAACAAGTGGGTAAATCATTGGAGTAATACATAGTGATGCATATGGTCCAATGATCATACCAGGGCGCGGTGGAAACTTATACTTCATAATTTTCACCCATGATTTAAGTAGATATGATTTACTTGATGAAACATAAAGTCTGAAATATTTGAATGATTCAAAAGAATTTGGAATGAAGTTAAGGATCATCATGACAAAAGATAACAGTTATTTTTCATGAGTTTAGCATACATATAAATAATTGTGAATTATTTATTGATCCACTTGTAATTATTCTAGGATTATGCTCTAACAGAAATATATATGCACTAAAACAAAGCACCGTCTGGAAGATCTGGCAAGATGACACGATATATGAGTTATGGAATAATCAATCCAGACAAGTGTTACTTTCTAGATTATCCCAAAGAGACAATTGGGTGTACCTTCTACCAAAAGTCCAAAGACAAAGTGTTTGTTGCAAGATGGACAGTTTCTCAAGAAGGAGTTTTCTCACTAAAGAAGTAAGTGGGAGGACAGTACAACTTGACGAGATTACAGAATCCTCTGAACTGAGCAGGACTAATGAAAGGGGGCCTGTTTTGGAAATTGTGTGCACAACAGAATCAAAAGTTACTACACAAGCTATAGAAACTCCAGTTAAGAACTCAACCGCATAGGTTAGGAAGAGTTATCAAACCTTCTGAATGGTTTCACAATGAAATATTCATCTAAGAGGAAGATGAACTAAAATACGAAATGGATTCCATGTCCGACAATCAAATTTGGAGCTTGGTTGATCCTCAAGAGGGTGAAAACCCATACACTATAAATGGATCTTCAAGAGAAAACGGACACGGATGGCAATCCTACTAGCTATAAATCAAGGCTAGTTTCGAAAGGGTTTCACAAATTGAGGGCACAAGGAGGAGGTTATCCTGGGTGGGCAGGTGATGCCTCAGAAGGACACCTTTCGATATTTATGGTGAATGCTGCAGAAGGATGGGTATATCGATGAAGATGTGAACCATTAAATTAAAGCCGGATGGATGAAGTGGCGCCAAGCTTCTGGCATTATCTGTGATAAGAGAGTGCCACAAAAGCTAAAAGACAAGTTCTATAGGATGGCAGTTTGACCCGCAATGTTGTATGGCGCTGAGTGTTGGCCGACTAAAAGGCGACAGCAATTAGGTGTGGCGGAGATGCACATGTTGAGGTGGATGTGTGGCCACACAAGGAAGGAATGAGTATGGAATGATGACATACGAGATAGAGTTGGGGTAGCATAAATTGATGAGAAGCTTGTGCAACATTGTCTGAGATGGTTTGGGCATATTCAGAGCAGGCCTCCAAAAGCTCTAGTGCATAGAGGACGGCTAAAGTGTGCTTATAATGTCAGAAGAGGTCGCGGTAGACCGAATATGACATGGGAGGAGTCCGTAAAGAGAGATTTGAAGGATTGGAGTATCACCAGAGAACTAGCCATGGACACGAGTGAATGGAAGCTTGCTATCCATGTGCCAAAACCATGAGTTGGTTGCGAGATCATATGGATTTCACCTCTAGCCTACCCCAACTTGTTTGGGACTAAAGGCTTTGTTGTTGTTATTGTTGTTGTTGAGGAAGTTGATTATGACAAAACTTTCTCACCAGTATCTATGCTAAAATCTTTTCGGATTATGATGGCAATATCTCCATACTTCGACTACAAAATATGGCAGATGGATGTAAAAACTGCTTTCCTGAATGGAAATTTCAAAGTGGACGTATATATGATACAACTAGGAGATGTTGTAAACCCTAGGGATGGCGGAAAGGTGTGCAAGTTTCAAAGATCTATCTATGGTTTGAAGCAAGCATCAAGGGACTGGAATTAATGTTTTGATGAAGTGGTTAAAGAGTTTTGGCTTCATTAAAAATGATGAAGAAGCTTGTGTATACAAGAAGTTTAGTGCGAGATCTATAGAATTTCTTATCTTATATGTATATGACATATTGTTGATTGGAGATGATATAAGTTTTCTTAGCACGATAAAAGACTATTTAAAGAGTGTGTTTTCTATGAAAGACATCGAATTGCGCTAAACGAGAGCACATACATTTTAAAGAAGTTTAAAATGGAGAATGCAAATAAAAGTTTTCTCCTAATGTCACATGGCACAACACTTACCGGAAATCAATGTCCCAAGATAGTTGATGAGCGAGTGTAGATGGGTGGAGTCCCATATACATCAGCAATTGGATCCATCACGTATGCTATCATATGTACAAAGACCAGATGTTAGTTATGCACTAAGTGGTAGTAGCATGAACCAAAGTGATACTGGAATGCTTCACTGGGCAGCTTAAAATATTAAAGTACCATAGAAGAAAAAAGGATATGCTCTTTGTCTATGAAGGAGATGAAGGAATTGTTGTAAATGGCTACACGTACAACAACTTCATGACTGATATAGATGACTATCAGGCTATGATAAGATAATTGATTTGAATAGTTTCAACCATGAACATTATTGTGGATTCTATAACGAAAGAAGGATATGTTGAGGCTTCAGAAATTTCAAAAGAAGTCTAAGTCAAGAAATGTCTTGATATAGTTGAAGTGATCCTAAGTGCACAACGACACTATATTATGAATAGTTGTGTCATTGATCAAGCAAACGGAATCTATACCCACATGAATACAAACATAACAAGTACAAGTCTCACAAAGGATTTGAATGCGTCAGACCCGATGATGAAGGCTCGACCACGAGCAAAGCATACGCAACACCGGATTGCCATGGGGTTGGAGAAACCATATATACTAGATTATTGACTATTGCAAGTGGGAGGTTGTTGGAAATATTCCCTTGAGGCAATATTATTTTATTGTTATATTTTCATATTCATAGCTAAGGGTTTATATTCTATGCTATAACTGCTATGACCTAGATTGTGCGATTCAGTGGAAAACACATATGCACATGTGGAATGATAAACGGAAAAATAAGATTCCTTGTCTCACCTTCAAAGACTAGCTCAAGTGTTGTTGGTGATCACATTTTCCGGATCTTAGTATATGGTTAAGTGTCACAATGATCCTAAAACAACATTGAGCGTATGATATTAGAAGAACAATCATATTAAATCGACCCAAACTTGTTTGTTAAACTTTGAGATAATATCATCAGAAGTCAATTGTTATAATACAAGTGTTAACGTATTATTTAGCTCCTTAGACCATGAGAGTATCGTAGTCACTTCCTACTGTACGATGGATTTGGGGATACTCAAATGTCATCTGTAACACGGTGATCATAACAATAACTTACATGTTCATTGAAAAATTTGACAAGGGACTAGACAGCTTGAGAGTGGAATTTGCTCCTCTGGCGATGGAGAGATATTATTAGATCCCTCTTAGTGTGATGGTGTCCATCATTATCTAGCCAGACACAGGTGACCATGTCATGGGGATGCTGGAACACATCAACAAGAAAGATGAACAAAACCAGTAACGAGGAGACCAGTATAGTGAGCATGTGTATGACTCAAGAGGATATCGATATATCTCACATTGGATTTTTAAAGTATCATGAAGGAAAGGGAACAACACATGATAACCTAAGGTTCACTTGAATATCATTCATGTACTCATAAGGATCGATATGGATATCCACGGTACCGCTATCGTACATTGAACAAAGGGTTGTGTTCACGTCTATGTTTTACCGAACCTGTAAGGTCACAACTTTAGGGTAATCACGATTTTAGAGTGTTGCAAGGACATGAGTGATTATAATATATTTATGAAATTGTTTCATTAATATTTGAAATAGTTTCGATAGGATCTGAAAGCGTTCGGGAGTTACCGAAAGGGTTTCGAAGACTATCAAACAATATTGGGTAATACCGATAAATAATATATAGGTCGAAAATGTTTTTGGGCATGTTGAATTAATAAAAAAAAGTGTAGTGATTTTTAGGAGGCTTTTATGTTTAATTTAATATCAATGGGCCTTAAAAGGCCAAGTGGTGGATTGCAGCTTGGGCCACAAGGGCCCAATAGGGGTGGCGCCCCCTCACCCATGGAAAGAAGGAATGGAAGGCCGAATTCGAGGGGTTTCCCCTCTTCTTGGCCGACCAAGGGGGAACCTTCCCCTCTTGTGTGGCGCCACCTCCCCCCTCCTCCCACCTATATATACTAGAGGTTTTGGCACCCTTTGATATACAAGTTTTGAAGCCTCCTCTAGTTCTCTAGTTCTAGTTCTAGTTGGTCCTTGTTGATCAATTAGAGCTAGACCTATATCCTCTAATTGTCATAATTAGAAACCCAATGTGGTTCTAATCTCGTCCCTCTAATTCTCTAGCGACAATTAGCTCTGGAGAGTGAAACGTTGCCGGATCGTGAAGACCACACGCTTGCAATTCATAGAGAGGTCGTGCTTTCGGTCTTCTATTCGAGGGATTATTCGTGGGCGATTCACGGGATCGTTCATATATCATTTGAGGGACTTCATCAATGATGTACACCGACTCGTCTTCTTCCGCTGCAACTCGGAGTTGGTGACGATCCGATCCAAACCATTCATCGCATCTTCATAGTGCTCCAACTTTAATATAGGTCGATATTTTTTGTTTTGTACTGCGTTTCCCAATATGGGCCACCTGAGACTAAGGTTGGGTGTAGCCAACTGGACTGAGGATCATAATATCCTCGGAAATTATATTGTATTTTAATTTTTTTCTGCATTCACTGGTGCAGCGACATGCTATACAATCGGTTTTTAACCCCTTTCCGCGACGTAGTTGTAAACGATCGCCTTGCCTGTGTGAGCGATAGGTGGGGGTCAATCCCACACGACACGGCAAAATCGTCGGCGATGGAGGCCAACGAATGCAAACGTTTAGCAAAACAAAGCGTATGGGATTTCCGTATCTATCACAAATGAGAGTCACCTGTCAACCGTTTGAGATATGGCGCCCTTCCCATACGGCCCATCCTTGCAACTCGTGTGAGATCACACTAACATCGCACGCGGAATTCTGTAGCACAGCGTTTACGATGTGTGCCGAATCGCAAACAGTTCATAATAGTAAAGCGTGTATGATAAGGATAAAATCACACACATTTTGTCCTACAGTATCATTTGCGATATACGAAGATTCGCAAACGCTCCAACTATCATACTCGTGTCGGATGCATACGACATAACAAACAGTTAAACAGTGTAAATCGTGTATGATAAGGAGACTGTCACAAAACATTTAGGTCTGCTTAACCATTTCTGATATTGTCTAACATCACACACGGTTTATAGACGGCAACTGTGTGCATTGTGGCACATGGTTTCTCTCTCTGAAATGTGTCGAATCATGAGGTATATCAAACACATTCTGCTTTACAAACCGTGTGCGGTGTAATGACCTGCAGGGCTTATTTTTCGGCTATTTTAATTGCCACAATTTAAAATTCTATAGGATTTGAATTTGATAGTAGGCTATTGCATTTTTCATATCCATCTTATATAGACATAGGTTCAACAACCAATGCATTATTCCATTCACACGTACATATGTTCAAGAATTACATCAAGAAATAATAATTACATTAGGACCAGATAAATAACGATGAACCACGGTTGCATACTTGTATTAAATACGGTAAAGGAAGAGGCGAAAGACACTCTGGCAGTTGTACAAGGTGAAGCGGAATGCCCATATTGTGTCCTCCTCCATGCAGAATGCACGGACGACTCTAGGCCAGCCCCTTGTGATGGCGGACCGCCCATCCTTCTCTGTGTTGATGAGGACATCTAGGTAGTCATCGTGGCCTGGTAGATATACTTTAACGTTTGCATGCCCACCAATCATGTAGTTTGAGAGGTAATCCTGAGTAAACTGCTTTGAGAACCACTACAAACAAAATAGATTCAGACATTGTAAATTTGTAAGCTAACAACTCATTATGGACAGTAAAAAGAAGGGTACAGAGTTCGTAGTGACCATCCTGGAGTTCACTGTTGTCTTGGATAAGGTGTAAAGAAATAGTTTAATTGTCATATTTTGTCCCATTTTATTAACAACCTTTATAAGTTTCCAAACTTGATGCTGGTTCATGAATATCTCATTGCCCCATATGCTAAAAGGGTCGACACGTGGATCTTTACCAGTGACATATGTACCTACAAGCAACAAGTTAGTATTAGAAGGTAAACAGAAATTGCACAATGACGTAGTACAGTATCCCCTGTCCCAGTATATAAGATCTTATTACATCCAAAATACTCACATATTTGATGTATTAACATCTTATACTTTGGGGCGGATGGAGTATATATATAAGCCATGTGATGAAACTAACCTCGATGAAAAACAACAGTTGTTCCCGATATTGTCCTGGGTAAGTACACCGAAAGGCATGTTAAGTACGGACAGGCTAAACATCAACCAAATATATGCATGGTAAACAACATGATCACAAAATGATAGCTTCAATGTGGAGGTTTAAGCACGCTAGCTAAGCTAATAATAAGTGGAGATGCGTGTTAACTGCAATAGGCTTAGCATTTAACAACAGCAAAATATAGTCATTCTAACTGGTATTGTGCACGTTTAAGCACACTAGTTATAGTTACATAAAAATGGAAAGGCTTGTGCTCACTACAACAAGCTTAACAACAACCAAATATAGTCATTCATAGTGGTAGTGTTGGAATTGCATAGACTGTAGCTCGTGTTTACACATCAAATTGTATAACTGAACATCACATTGTGAAAAAACAGAAATAAACAGTGGGCGTGTTAACTACACCAGACTTAATAGGAACTACATATGGCCGTTGAAACTGGTATGATGAAATTGAACTGGAAAGCGTATACTTGCAGATATAGAACTTCACAACGTGAATAACTGAAATAAACAAGGCATACTATATAGCAATTGAACCATGACATATGCCCAGTACAAACAACTGATCTAGGAAAAATAGTTAAACAAGGCATATGCTCATTACAACAGGCTTGATAGCAACCAAAAATAGTCATTCGAACTGTACTGTCGAAATTGCATAGAACGTAGTCGGTGCTTAAACATGAAATTGTATAACTGAACATCACATGCGAAAGAACTGAAATAAACAGTGAACGTGTTAACTGCACCAGGTTTAACATGAACCATATATGGCTCTTGAGACAGGTATTGATGAAATTCAACTACAGAGTCCATACATTTAGCATGACTGAAGTAATTTAGAATGAGATGGGTTTCCTCACCTGTCATAGATGGGCTCATTCCCATTAGAAGAGCGCGGATTATGGGTGTGCTCCCTGTTCTCACGGATGGGCTCCTTCCCCTTGGAAGAGCAGGGATGCAGGGTACCCTCCCTGATGTCACAGATGGGCTTTTTCCCCTTGGAAGAGAAGGATAGGGTGCCGTTGTCGGCGTCGGCGTCGTCGATGAGGTCTGACTTGGCAGCAGACGATGCCGAGCCACCGCCATAGAACGTGTCCTTCAAAAATAACAAAAGAGGCTCCATGGAGATGAAGGAAGGCAAATTCTTGAGAGTGAAGCGGAGTAGATCAGCGGCTGGGCCTTGCATGAGGTCGATGGGGGTCGAACACGAGGGGTCTTGGTAGGGCCACTTAAGCTGTGAGATAGCCCGCGGCAAGCCGTCACTGTCGACGAGCTCGACGTCGTAGCCTTCTACATCGATATGCATCCATACGGGAACCCGCTGTCTTACAGCCTGGTACTCTTTACATTCCCCGGCGGCCTCGGAGGCCACCTCGTCATTGTAGTCAGCTTCCCCGGTGGCCTCGGCGGCCACCTCGTCATCATGGACAGCTTCCTCGGCAGCCTCGGCGGCCACCTCATCATCGTAGTCAGCTTCCCCGGCGGCCTCTGCAGCCTCGGCGGCCACCTTGTCATCGTAGTCAGCTTCCCCGGCGATCCCGGCGGGCACCTCGTCTTGGGAGTCAGCTTCCCCGGCAGCCTCAGCGGCCACCTCGGCATCGTCCATCGGAAAGGACGCGATATACCTCCTTTTGGCCATTCGCTCCTCGATCCCCCCTGCAAGTGTAGTTGGGGTAAGGCTGCGACGGTCTACGGTGGGGATCAGTGCGGATCTATGAGGAAGGGGGTGTTTAGCAGGCGCCATCTAAGAAATTCAGGGCGGCGAGGGTACGGAGATGGGTTCGTAACCTAGACGGGGAGAGCAAGAGAGGTTGACTGTGGAACGCGGAGCGGGGTCAGGGGCGGCGGCGGCGACGGCAAAGTAGCTAGGGTTCGAGCGAGGGAGTTGTGTGGGGTTGGGTGTGGGTGGGCCAAGGTGGTGTTTGAGGAAATGCCGCGGCTACTATAAATTTTACTTGGAGGGAATGAAAAGCCGGGACAAACTGATTTTTTTATGAAGGGTTTGAAGTGGCGCCAGAGGAACAAACATCGCACACGGCCCGAACATAATACCTGTGTGCAATTCAAAGAGATAAACCCGTGGAACCATAAATTTTTAAATTGATCAAGGCGGGTAACTATTTTTAAGATTTCTCTATGCGGGTTGGTGCAAGGTGGTCTGTAGTTGCGTGACAACCACGGGCCGGGCGTGTCACATAGTTCTTTTTTTTAGAATCAAGCGTGGCACACAGTTAGCATGCGGGAACCGTGTCTACTACTCTACTGCGTACACAATCGCACACAGTTATCTCCTTCGACTCGTCTGCTATTTAAGTTTCAAAAAATTACTACCCTGCCATTTATATAACAACATTGAAAATTAAACACGATAAATCTAGGGTCATCGCACAAGCAGACCTGCTTGAGGACCAAATGTATGTATGGAAAGGTTGTTGTGGTGTTCAAATACGAAATGCACAACATTCATGTGACACACAATGTCATGCAGAGCACACGACAATGTTGGCTTATGCCCCCCTATCCCCCCCCCCCACACACACACACCCTCGAGTCTGCGAGGGATGGTAGCTCAGTATATATATGAACTTATAAACTTATAATACAACTGCAAATTCACCCTACCGTAACACAAAACCAATAGAAATCCATCATGATCCCCCCCTCCCCCGTGTTTTAGTTCTGAGGGTAGATTGCACGGGCCCACTGATGGGCGCGTCTCAGAAACTTCACAAGATGGGTGAGACCGCAACTACATGTGTGTGGCTCAACTAATTACTTAAGGTGGTGTGATATTTCGTGCGTGCAAAATCTTTTGATGTGGCTCAAAAGTTGGACGGTATGTAGTACCTGACCTCATAAATAGGTTTCGTGTATACGTACGTATAGTACTATTGTGATTCTCTTCCCCCGCCCCCGCCCCGCCCCACGCATACACATGCTTCGAACAAACACCACGACACATGTATGCGCTCAAACTTCTGTCTCGTATCTCACCATGAACCCTATCGTAACAAATAATGAGAGGACTATATCTACACTGGTCAAATTAACCTGTAGTATATATGGGCTGGTGTAAGTGATAGACCACATGGGTCCACAAATTTGGCATGTCGTCCATATATAACCACGCGAGGGAGTGTCTGTAGACAACACCAACTCACATGCATGGCCCCAGGCACATATGTATATATGAAAGCGTTGTGTGATGTTTTCAAATACTAACGCACAACTTTCGCCGCAACATGTGTGTGTCTCAAACCAGAATGGTCACGTACTGAGGTTAACGACCCATGCATATATAGCCCCAAGCACGCCCACAGTTCGATCCGATAGGAGGGATTCAATGTGTACGATGCGTTTGATTTTTTGTTAGAATTGAAATGTCGATGCATATATCAACTACGTATAATATATACACACATACCAACAAGAAGAATCCATCTTGGTCAAATAAACATCTCTACAAACATCTGTCAAAGTGACGACCCACATGGACATGGTTGTGACGGTGTGTGATGATGCCAATGACCACGTGAGAGAGTGTTTGACAAAACAAATGCCCACTGTAGGAGGCCCACACATATATGTATATATGTATTTAAGGGTTTGTTTAGTTAGTAACCAATGGAACTTTAATGTCACTTGCCTTAGAAACTGTAAGTCGACTTACGAAGAGGATCGATCACAACGCACATATATATACTCCAACCTCTAGCTAAAGTTAGAGTATCCAAAACAAGGCCACACGCACGCATAACAAAAAGGATCCACATTGGTCAAAACAATATATAATATATTGGTGCCACACATGGCCCCTATAGAGTGACGCGTCACCGATTACCATGTGAGGGAGCCACACTTAGGACCACCATAGATTATATGTGACACAAGCATATGCATGGGTATGTTTTTTTGATTCAAAATGCCAAGTGCACGACTTTGATACACTACGTGCTTCACAAATTGGAAATTCCCCAGGCTAAAGAAAATTGCGTGCAATATGTATGTCTCCTCCCACACACCCCCTCAACTTTGAGCGGTAGGAGGTACTCATGAGTACGTCACGTCAATCTTTGGTGTGGAATCTGACCATGATCTACAGCAATACAGAACAGATTAACTTAACCCACCTTGGTCAAACCCCTACCAATGTGGCTCAAAAGTGATAGACCACATGGACCAACGAATGTGTGGATCACTAATAATGCACGAAGGATTATTGTCCGAGGGACCACCAACATCATGTGCATGTGTCCTAAACACATGCATGACATGCCTTGTTTTAAACATTTCAATGCACAATTTTGATAATTTGGGGTGGCAACTGCCTCACAAAACGGACAATCCCACACATAGAGGCTAGTGCAAACTAAGTGAAACGGACAGAGCCCCCCACCCCCCACGCGGCCATCACCAGAAACACCACTTCGAGGTGCGTCAAACTATTTTTCTGCAGAAAACACGTGACACATCAGTCGTGTTATAATTATAAAATGTCCATATATCATTCAAAAAATATGCAATAATTGAGTTTCCAGGAATTCATTGGGGGAAATCATATGTCCCCTTGGGTTCATGTGTTTAGTCGCCATGCAATAAATGGTAAGGAACCTCAAACATCTTGGCGTCGTGGAAAACATTAAAAAAATTGGTTTTTAGACAGCTCGGCATCAAACATCAAAAAATCATTTTAAATTGAAGTGAATCCAATAATCAACTGAAAATCATGAAACTTGGGATTCCGTTTCATGATATACTTCCTCCTTTCTGGTTTATAGGGCTCATATCTGAAATCTCATCAACCAAGGTGAATTGTGAGTGGATAACACTAGTTTTAACTAGCCAATGACATATTTCTCACATTTTCAATTTCTGAGACAATAAATGTAGCATTCTCCCTCTCATTGGACTTGCATGGTGCATGTAGAAAAAGATGCATGCATAGCCACTAATTTACTTTCTCTTATCTCTATGAATTAAATATGGCGTGAGACTCAAAGCACTTTAACTCAATTAGACTCAAAATAAGCCTAGTATAATGGAAATATGAATTTTTTGAGATGAGCCCTATAAACCGGAATGTGAGAAATATTTCATTGGCTAGTTAAAACTAGTGCCATCCACTCACAATTCACCTTGGTTGATGAGATTTCAGATTTGAGCCCTATAAACCGGAAAGGAGGGAGTACTATGCTAATTTTTGGCCTAATTAGAGACAATTTTTTGATACACTTTTCTTACAAACGGGAGCTTATTAAAGGTTGGTGCTTGGTACACACACTTGTCACATTACAGTCACGGACGATTACAGTATTCAACCGTGTGCGTTGGTCCCAACAAAATATTACGTACCACCACGAGCCCATGTGCCGTCCGAGCGGACGTGAGTCGACGGGACGCATGATGCGAGCAGTCCATGGCTCAGGCTGACCGTGAGGCATGCGAGCAGGTGTGTAAATTTACGGGAGGCGTGCGAGCAGGCCGCTCTGGCTCACCGGGGGACGTGCGAGCTGGTGTGTGAATTGACGGGACGCGTGCGAGCAGTCCTCTACCCAGGCTAACCGGGAGACGTGCGAGCAGTCCTCTACATGGGCTAGATGGGAGATGTGTGAGCAGGGGTGAGGCATGCGAGAAGACCGTTGTGCAGGCTCACCAGGAGGCAAGCCATTTACCTGCCTCCCGCCTAGCTCCCAACCACTCTATATTAATCGCGCATGTGCCGCTGGTTATAGCAGGCAGCCGCACTTCCCTCTCCCCACACACCGCGCCTGCATCCTCGCCGCCGTTCCCAGTCGTAAACGCTCTCGGAAGTGTATCAGATGGCGACCAACCGCACCATCGGAGGGAGTGGTGACGCGGGGGTCAAAGCCGGGGCCGGCGAAGCAACTAAGCATCTCTTGATGCTGGGCGACGAGCTTGCCCTCCCGGCCGATGAGGTCTCACGCAGACAGAAGCATGGCAATGACGTCGTAAGCCCCGTCGTGCCTCCCCAGTAGGAGGCGGTGCTGCACAGAGACTACTACGACCTCTCTGATGACCACTCCACCGACTCCGACGACGCCGACGGTGACGGCGACAGCTCCGACGACGACGGAGAACAGGTTAGACCCCCCCCTATTTTGGAGTATATCATAGGGTATCTCTGATTAGTTCTGTTTTCCGTCTTTTTTGGAATTCGTCCGGGGTTCATGTTATTTCAATCCATGTAATCAGAGTAAGATTCGATAGATCCATGTTAGTGTGTACGTATTGATTGTTTGGTAGGTAAATGATAAGTGACTTGGATAAGTGACAACCGTACATACGATTATGCTAGTATTATGTGTAAGGTTTTACAGTGATTTAATGGTTGACCTCTACAAATGATCATTTTGCTAATAATCGGTCTACATAGATGATTGTACATGTACCCATTTGTAAATAAACATTGTATAAGAGCATGTAGATCACTACTTTAGTGATAATGTGGAGTAGTACTTACTTCAAAGTTCCTTGTTTGTTTGAAAATAATTGGTTCATGCATTTGAAGTCATTACTTAATAATTTTGTTGCACTAAGTTGTTTGTGATATCATTTTATGCATATTATTCATCAATGTCATGATTTTTTATTATATGTACATGTGCTATCTGACGACGTTGGCAGCGATAAGTACGACCAGAGAAGGTACAAGAAACAAAAGCTCAGGGAGCTCTATGCGGGAACGCATAATCGTCGTATCAGGACCCGGAATGGGGGCTTCGGATGCCCATTCTGCGACCAAAGGCTTAACCCCGTGTTTGCAAGTGTTTTGGCGCATGCTAGAGGACGAACCGTTGGCTCTTTCAAGTAGAAGTATTCTCGGAGGGTGGCGCATGCCGCGTATGCGGAGTACCTGGAGAAAGTTTACGTTGTTGGTGGGTACGATTAGGATTGAGTTATATATAGATGTCCTGATGCCAGCACTACCCTAGCTATCTATAGTTTGTGCGTCTTCTATCTCTGCTTGAGTATGTTTATTATGTGTTGATCTAGATGTCGGTGAGACTCTGTTTTATTACGAACTAATACATAGAGCAATGTAATTGCAGTCTTGAGCTGCAAACAGTTTGGTTGATGGAATATTTATGCCTATCTTAGAGTCCCCACACAATTTACTACTAGCAACTGTTTGCCCACAGCACACACAGCTACGTTTTAGTGTTGGCAGTTTTTTTACACTATGCAGATTACGGTAAAAAATGCTTGACTTACCTGCAAACTTGTTGAATAAGGTAAAAAATTTAGGTGTCACACGAAAAGATGAAATTCGGAACCCCAAAACTTGGTTAACTAACATTGTGCCACGACACGCGTGTGTCCTGATTGTCCAGAACGCATTCCCGCGTACACGGACCACGGCAGTCCATTTACACCGTAGTGACACTTATCGCAAACCGCTGTGTCTATTGAACCATCGCCTCCGAAGCACATTATTATTCTGGCCGAGAAAACTCTCACCATTGTCCCCGCTTAACAAAACCCGCACCGTCCTTCCCAGTCACACCCGCACAACATATTCCACACCGCTGCTTAGTGCTGAACTTGTATGCTGCTTTAAGTCATTGCACACGCATCATTTTTGCTAACCGTTTGCCATTTAGCGCCCCCAATAATGGGAGCTTCTTCTAGCGGACGCGTGGCCAACCGAGCTGGGCGGGAGGCTGTGCGCGTTTGCGCGCAGGAACGGGCTCACCAACTATACGTTGGCGGCACATCGAGCCGCCACATGACCAAACGAACTGCCAAGAACGCTTGTTCATGCGCTGGTCAAGCTTCCACAGCAATCCTCCGCCGGGAATGCGGTGACAAGACGTGCCAATTACAGCCCGTCCAGCCCCCATTTACTCCACCGCTCATTTAACCTTGTCTCTCTTCAACCTTTCCCCAGAACGCAAGATGCATACCCACACTCCAAATACAGAGAGGATATCATGCTCGGCTCCAATGGCGGAGCTCCTAGCGGCTGCCGACGACGAGCGGCAGCTCACCATTCGTGCCTACGTGGACACCCACGTAAGGTTCAAGAACCTCACGGCGGTGTACACCAACGACCCGATCTGGGTGGAGAACTCCATCCACACCATGGAGCAGTTACTTGTCTATGACAAGTACAAAGTGGTCGGCTTTGACCTCGAGTACACCGGCGGTCGTGCCGGGCATGATCAGAAGGTTGTCGTCGCCCCGCTTTGCGTGGGCCATTACATCCTCGTCTACCACTACTTCCTAGCCACAAGGCCTTGCGATCGATTTGCCAGGTTTGTCAACAGCCCCGACTACATATTCGGTACAGTGGACACCACCAACGATGAAAAGGTGCTCAATACGACCGGCTTGGCCTGCCGGAATCTTGTGGACATCCAATGCCTATACAAGATCTTGGGTGGTGAGGAGAAGCATAAGGACTCCCTGGTTGACCTCGCCATGGCCATCATCGACCCCTACTACAGAGGCATGAAGGATGTCTGCAACAAGAATAAGGTTGCTTGGCACCGTGCCTGGGTCTGAAGACTGGATGAAGATCATGTCAAGTACGCGGCCAAGGACGCGTACGTAAGCTACGAGATGTGCAGGCAGATCGCTGACATGAGGAAGTGCCTCCGTCTTGCACCGATCGGCACCCCTCGTCACAAGAAGTATAGATGATTGATTTGATGATCGTCACTACTAGTTTAGTATGCATGCACTTGTTAATTGATGTGTGCAAATGTTATTTGTAGTCAGTAATGTAATTGGATGTTTATTAGGTTATGCAATCATGATGTTGTTCTATAGACAGAGCATAGATGCTATATGAAGACATAGCAGATCACATCGCTTATGATTATAGAAAGGAACACGTCGGTGATGATTTCAACAATCACAGACAATTGGTTGCGAGCAAGTGTTTGCCCATAGGCCACATCACACACAGCTTATTATCAGGAATCGTCTGTCTTTTTATCGGTCTTCCCACACAATTCCGAGTACTGACCTATTTGCCGGGTAGCACTATCACACACATCTTGCTACACAGAATCGTTTGTGTTACTTTTGATCAACACAAACAGAGCATAGATGTTTGTGGGCAGATTGAGCAAATCACATCGCATACGGAATAAACAACCAAGACCGTCGGTGATGATTTCATCAGTCTCTGACAGTTCTTTATCCAGAACCATTTGCCCACAACACATCCCAGTGAATTGTGTACATCACACATATCTTGATCTGAGAAACCGTTTATGTTATTTTACCTCATCACAAACAGTTCATCTGAGTGACATGTATGTCGTCTATCGCACACGTGATCATCTAGACAATCGTTTGTGTTCTGCTTGATCAGCGCAAATAGTTTATCGGGGTGAACTGTATGCCGTGCATTGCACACACTTGTATTTTCATAAGCGTTTGCGTTATATTATCCAATCACAAACAGTTTATCTAGGCCAACTGTTTGCCAAACATCGCACACACAACTATTTTTTAGATCGTGTTTGATGGATACGCTTGCGGAAGCTTGCGCGGGAACATGCATGGTTTCGTGCGGGAACGTGGCCAAAAGAAACACCGGTGCGGTGCTGAAGCGTGCACTGGAATCCTCAGGCGAAAACGCGGTGACAAAACGTGAGAGAGGAAGAAGAGGTGATGCGCAGTCAGACGGGTAATAATAATAAAATGTCTGCAATATTAATATGGGCAAACGGCACTTCCGTACGTACCGTCGGTAATGATTTCATCAATTGCTGACAATTGTTTGGCAGCAACCGTCTACCCACAACACACACAACTTGTCCGGATGAATCGTTTCGGTTATTATTGGTCTTCCCACACAATTCTGTTGAATGAACCGATTGCTGCGGATCACACACACCTTCTTACGCTAACCCGTTTGTGTTCTGCTGGATTAGCACAAACAGTTTATCCGAGTGAACTGTGTGCCGTACTTCGCACATGTACTTAGTTTTGTTAACTGTTTCTGTTATCTTATCTAATCACAAACGGTCCATAAGAATAAACTGTCTGCCGTGGATCGCACATGCAACGACTTTCTGAATCGTATTTGATTGATACCCCATCGCACACGGTTCGTGCCATTGGCGACGGAGGTTGAGCTATAACGTTTGTGATGCATGCATCGAATACAGTTTCGTCGAAGGGTCTCTGATTGCAGTGTCGCGTTAGCAGCATCCTGCAGTAGTGATTGATTCATCAATGCAGTAGCCCTCGAGACTTGGGTTAGGAAACATGGTCGACCCTAGGATCGTATCTCCTTGGGGAATTAGCTCAGCTGATGTTTGTTTTGCCATCACCGAGGTGTAGCTCGGCAGGGAAGATATCGAACCGTGGGTTGGAAAAAGCCTTCCCGGGAAAAAATACAACTCGGTACATTCCAGGTCAGTTCCACAGGACCCGTCGATCGTCTTACGAGATGTTGGGATGGAAATTCTTGCTTTAACAACCTTCAATCCATGTCTACGGGAGCCGTCAGTCTCCACTGAGATGCCGACATAAACTTTTTTGCTTTAACAGCCTCGACAGTTGCATTACGGGACCAGTCGGTCGACTTGCGATATGCCGGCATGAAAATTTTCTGCATTGAATCATCAACGCAGTAGCCCCCGAGACTTGGGTTAGGCAACATGGTTGACACTAGGATCACATCTCCTCGGGAACTTCTTTAGCCGAATACCGGTGTGTGCGTTTTGCCATTGCCGAGTGATACGTCTCCAACGTATCGATATTGTTTTATAGTTCCATGCTATTATATTATATCAATTTTGGGAACTAACCTATTAACCCAGTGCCTAGTGCCAGTTGCTGTTTTCTGCTTGTTTTTTGTTTTCAAGGAAATCGGTACAAAACGAAGTCCAAACACTACAAAATTATTTGACGATTTTTGTCAGTCCCCCGGCCCCAACCGTGCACTATCCATACATGCAACTGTGCACGATCAAGACCAGAGACTCACTGGGAGGAATCACAACACAACTCTAGACACAAATATAAAGTCATACAGCTTCATTTTACAAGCCAGGGGCCTCGAGGGCTCGAATACAAAGCTCGACATACACGAGTCAGCGAAAGCTAATAATATCTGAGTACAGACATAAGTTAAACAAGTTTTTCCTTAAGAAGGCTAGCACAAACATAAGCAGCGGATCGAAGAGGCGAGGCCTCCTGCCTGGGAACCTCCTAACTAATCCTGGACGTCGGAGAAGTCTACGTCGTAGTAAGCTCCAACCTGCTGGTAGTGACCTTCGCCAGGGTAGTAGTAATCGGCATCTCCAGCATAATCCAACTCCTGGGCTCCATCGACTGAACGCGGAATCGTATCGAGGGGGAAAAGGAAAAGCAAAGCAGCGTGAGTACTCATCCAAAGTACTCGCAAGACTTACATCAGAACTATGCTAAATATGCACCAGTATCAAGGAATGGGGTTATATCTGGGCTGACTGCAGAATGCAAGAATAGGGGAAGGCCTAGTCCTATCGAAGTCTAGCATCTTCAGCATCTTGCAGCATTAGAAGAGAGTAGACTGGTATCACATATATAATCATACTATTGTAGCAATTTTATTAAGTAACCAAGCCCAGAGATCCTTCCCCGACTCCCTGCGAGGAAGCGATCTCGGAGCCACAATTCATTTTAAATTAATTCATGATTATAGTTGTAGTAGGCCAAAGTACAACTCCAAGTCGTCCTGTTACCGTGGACATGGCTATTCGAATAGTTCGTTCTTCCTTGCAGGGGTGCACCTCATTTCCAACACACCTGATCACCTCCGGCCGGACACACTTTCCTGGGTAATGCCCGGCCTCGGGATACAGCATGTCGTCGCCCCACCTAGACTCAACGAAGAGGCCAGCCCGCCGGTCTACTCCTAAGCGCACAGGTTCGTGGGCCCACTTGCCCTTGCACTCCTGCACGATGCGTACGGGGCCGGAAGTAGACCTAGTACACTCCAGTCCAAGAGTTGTACGTTCCAGCCCAATCCGGTGCGCGCCGCTCCATTGCTGACGTCCGAAGAGCTTCGGCTGATACAACGACGCTGAGTGCCCATAACTTCCCCATGTGAAGGTTTAGTGCGTTAAAGGTCATATCGGCCAACTCAGATTAAATACTCAACCCATTAGCATTTTATTAGTGCGGGGCAAGCGCGAACCATAATGCAGTCCATCAACCGCCAATAACCCTCGGGTGCCTTATCGGCGCACCCCACCACATTTCACTCGGGTGCCTTAGCGGCGCACCCCACCAATATCACTCTCGCGGGTACCCTTAGGGCCGACCCGTCTTCAACATGTTTCGGTAACCAGGTCGTAGTAACTGTGTGTCTATACACCAAGTGGATACCCGAGGAATCACCCTCGATGGATCCCACTCGAGGTATGAGTAAGGTAAGAGTCGCTACCGGTAAATGGGAAGGAGGAATCACCCTCGATACCCATGACCGATAGCTACGCTACAGAATTAACACCGGGAGTGCTAAGTGAGGTATCACCCTCGGCACTCGGTAGTAGCTATGCAGTGCCATACTAAAACGGGTGTGAGGTGATGTGTCGGTAACGGCTTGTCAGTCTTGATGACTGAGTCTTCTGTCTTCAAGTCCTCGGTGTCGTCGATGAAAGCAGGGGCAACTGGGACTAAGGGGTCTCAAGGATTCACTGATCAACCTATTCTAGGCAGTTGATATAAAAGCAGGTGTAGTAGCAGTTCATCAAAAACAGGCTATGCATCAGATATAGGGGCTAGCTAATACAGTAGAAAAATCTAATGCAAGAACAAGAGGGAGAAGAATAGGCGATATCGGAATGCTCAAGGGGGTTTGCTTGCCTTGCTGCTCTGCGGCAAAAGGCTGGTCGTCGGCGGTGTAGTCGATCACGTCAGCACCGTCAGCCTCGGGGTCTACCGGAGAGAAGAGGGGGAAGAAACAATAAATATAAAGCACACAGATGCAACACGATGCATGACATGGCAATACGCAGGGCTAGGGGTGTTTACGGCCTGTCTAAGTAGGATAGTTAATTTAGAAATTTATTTGAAATTATTTTAATAATGTCATGCACTATTCACCTATCCGAAACAGGCAAAAAGTTGCTTGTTCAGATAGCTAGAGGCATGTGACAGATGACTGGATGGCATATCTAGATTCGTCGGATTTTTCTGATCAACTTTCATATATAAATTATTTTCATCTGAGCTACGGTTTAAAAGATATAATTTTCTAAAGTTTTATAGATTTTTTGGAATTAATTCTATTTAATTAATTCAACATTATCCAAAACAGTAAATGATGATGTCAGCATGACATCAATATGACATCAGCAGGTCAACTCCAGCTGACCAGAGTCAAACCTGACATGTGGGGGCCACATGTCATAGACTCATTTGATTTCCAGGGTTTTAAATTAAGTTAAACAGGGTTAATTAGGGGAGGGCCCCATATGTCAGTGACTTATTAGTTTAAAATAGTTAATTTTATTAACCTAATTAGTTAATTAGGCACCTGACAAGGGGGACCCACCTGTCATACATACAGGGGCATGGGGTCCCACCAGTCAGTGACTGGGGGTGCTCAGTCAGCAGTTGACTGGGTCAACCTAGTCAAACGGGGACCGAGGGGCCCAGTTGCCAGTGACCCTGGCAGTGGCCCTGACCGGGCCAGGTCAGCGGCGGCGCCGGCCGGCCACCGGAGGAGCTCCGGCGAGCTCCCGAATCACCGGAGAGGCTCGGAAATGGCGCACAGGGCACCAAATCGAGCACCGTTTGGCGCGTTCGCGAGCTAAGGCAGCCGCCGATCCATTCCGGGCATCGGGGCGAGCTACGATGGACGATGGCGAGTAGCACGTCGACGACGGCGGAGCAAGCTCTCGGGCGGCAATGGCAGCGAGCTAACCGGGGCGCGTTTGAGCTGGTTAAAGCGCTACGGGGTTCTACGTGTTACGCGGAGTCGAATGACGGCGGCGGCAGGACCAAATGGTCACCGGAGCCACGCCGGCGACGAGTTCTTGTGGCGGCGGGTTCGGGCCCCGGTGGAATCTACCGTTAGAAGCTCCGGCTCGTCGCGAGGAGGGAGGGAAAAAGAAGCAGGAGCTCACAGCGGGGTGTAGCCGTTCAAAGCGAGCTCGGAGAGGGCTTGACGGCGACGCAATTGGCGATGGCGAGCGGCGGATCCAGAGGAGGAAGACGACGGCGTGGGGGCGCTTCAAGGGCTCCGGAGCTCGGGCTCGTGCTCGGGGAGGACGAGGAGGACGCGGCGGTTCTTGTGGGCGTCTCAGCGCGGCACGGGAGGGCGTGTGGCCGCGAGCTCAGCCGAGCGCGTCCATGGCGGTGCTCGGGAGAGGTGGAGAACGGGGGAGAGAGGGTGAAATCGTGAGGCAGGGACGTCCAGGGGGTCGAGGGCCTCGCCCTTATCCATCCACGGCGGCAGGGCGTGCGGGGAGCGAGGGGAAGGGGGCCCCGGGCGGGCGCGCGCTCCAGGTGCTCGACAGCACGCTCGCTGTCGGCGCCGGAGGTGGGAGGAGACGTCTGGCGGACTGGGCTGTGCACTGTAGCCACTCGGCTCAAGTGCACAGGAGCCTTTCTCGTTTTCTTTCTTTTTCTTTTTATGTTTTCTTTTTGCACTTTCTATTTTATTTCATTTTGGCATATTCATTCACCACAAAAATGTGAGACGTGGCCCAAATATTAACTTGCAATATTCCAAGGGTCCACAAAGAGTTTGGGAATTTTTAGAAACTGTTTGCATTTCCAATTTGAATTTAAATGCATTTTAAAATACTTTTAGCTTCTGTTTTGGTTTGTGAGGGTCCACTCCATATGATTGGTGATGTTGTTTCCCTCAACATTATTTGTTTTGGAATATTCCACAACTTTGGAACATTTTATTTGTGCTGTTTGAGGATTTAAATTATCACATGAAACCACATGGCATTTGAATTGGAATCTGATTTGGAATTTGAACTTCAACTTGATCATGCTCCACTTAGCAAAATAATTAGTTGCTGATCACAGTCATCACTGTGCACCATTACATGGGGGTGTTACAACTCTCCTCTACTAACAAGAATTCTTGTCCCGAGAATTAAGAAGTAGAAGGGAAAAGCTCGGGGTATTCTTTGCGAAGATGATCCTCGGGTTCCCAAGTAGCTTCATCTTCTGAATGTTTTGACCACTAAACCTTGCGGAACTTGATAGTCTTCTGACGAGTCTTGCGTTCCGTTTCATCAAGAATGTGGATCGGACGCTCCTTGTAGGAAAGATCATCTTGCAGTTCAAGGATCTCATAATCCACTGCTCGTTGCGGATCCTTGAAGCATCGACGCAATTGAGAAACATGGAAGACATCATGCAGATGAGAGAATTTCGGTGGCAGCTCCAACTTGTAAGCCACATTACCACGCCTTTCAAGAACGGTGAAAGGACCAATATATCGAGGAGCCAGCTTGCCCTTGATCCCAAAACGGTGTGTACCTCTCATTGGCGTGACACGAAGATAAGCCTTTTCGCCAGGTTGATAGACCATATCCTTGTGATGACGGTCATACTGACTCTTTTGACGGGACTGAGCCGTCTTAAGATTCTCTCGTACAATTTGAACTTGTTCTTCTGCCTGTTGAATGATGTCCGGACCAATGAGTGCACGTTCCCCAGTTTCTGACCAATTCAGAGGGGTTCGGCACTTACGTCCATATAACACTTCAAAAGGAGCCATCTTTAAGCTTGCTTGATAGCTGTTATTGTAGGAGAACTCAGCATACGGGAGAGACTCTTCCCATTTCTTGCCGAATGAAATAACACAAGCACGAAGCATGTCTTCAAGAATTTGATTGACTCTTTCAACTTGACCCTAGGATTGAGGGTGAAAAGCAGTGCTAAATGTCAAATGAGTCCCCATAGCTTCCTGGAAACTTGCCCAGAATCTTGAAGTGAACAAGCTGCCACGGTCCGAACTGATAATCAGTGGAATACCGTGAAGCGAAACAATTCTGGACATGTAGAGAGTTGCCAGTTGACTAGCAGTGATTGTTTCTTTGACAGCTAGGAAATGTGCAACTTTGGAAAGCCGGTCAATGACGACAAGAATGGCATCATTACCTTTCTGTGACCTAGGTAAACCAGTAATGAAATCCATTTCAACATGATCCCATTTCCATTCAGGAATAGCAATAGGTTGCAAAGTTCCGGCAGGCCTTTGATGTTCTGCTTTGGTACGATGGCAAACGTCATATTCAGCAACATAGTGAGCAATGTCTTGCTTCATATTTGGCCACCAGAATCTTTGACGAATGTCTTGGTACATCTTGGTACTCCCCGGATGAATAGACAAAGGGGTATCATGGGCTTCTTTCAGCACTCTATCAGTCTTATTCAGGTTTTCTTCCTTAGTTGGGACGAATAAGCGACCCTTGAAGTATACAGCGCCATCACCATCAACGGTGAAGCATGAGGGTTTACCTTCCGCGTCTGATCTTTTCGACGTCATTGCAATAGTGTTGCATAGTTTTGATGCTGCCCTCGAGATCTGGCACATCAACCAAGTTGCTCAGGGAACCCTGGTTAACAACACGAAGGTGCATCTTGCGGGCCTCCGGTGGTGGGGTAACAAGATAACCCTGAGGAACAATATGGAGGTTCAGTTTGCGGAATTCTTCTTGCAACAGGGGTGAACCTTATGAACCTGGAGGTAGTTGCAATAGGACTTGCGGCTCAATGCATCAGCCATCACATTAGCCTTGCCTGGGGTATAAGAAATACCCACATCGTAATCTGCTACGCGCTCCATCCATCTTTGTTGATGGAGGTTCAGATCTGGCTGAGTAAACAAGTACTTTAGACTTTGGTGGTCAGTATAGATCTCGCAACGATTACCGAGAATGTAATGTCGCCAATTCAATAGAGCATAGACCACTGCAGCTAACTCGAGATCATGAACTGGATAGTTCTCTTCATGAGGACGCAATTGTCTTGAGGCATAAGCAACTACTCTGCGCTCTTGCATTAGGACACAGCCCAGTCCTTGACGGGAAGCGTCGCAATAGATGACAAAGTCCTTGCGAGAATCCGGTGAAGCAAGCACTGGAGCTGAAGTAAGCTTGTCCTTGAGAGTCTGGAAACTTTCCTGACATTTGTCTGTCCATTCAAACTTTACACCTTTGTGAAGCAGATCGGTCAGGGGCTTTCCAATCTTGGAGAAGTTTTCCACAAAGCGACGGCAATAGCTGGCAAGCCCAAGAAAACTTCTGACTTGCTTAACATTCTTTGGGGGAGTCCAGTCAAGACTAGCTTGAACTCATTCAGGGTTGACGGCAATACCATCCTTGGAAATCACATGACCAAGGTAAGTCACTTCATTTAGCCAGAACTCACACTTAGAGAACTTGGCATATAGCTGATGTTCTCGAAGCCTTTCGAGCACAAGACGAAGATGTTCGGCATGTTCTTCTTCATTCTTGGAGTATATCAGCATGTCATCCAGATATACCACGACAAACTTGTCGAGATAATCCATGAAAATATAGTTCATCAACCGAGAGAAGGTTGATGGGGCATTTGTTAAGCCGAAAGACATAACAGTGTACTCGTATGATCTATAGCGAGTAACAAATGCTGTCTTAGGAATATCTTCTTCTCGAACACGGATCTGATGATAACCCAACCTCAAGTCGAGTTTAGAGAACACTGACGATCCAGCAAGCTGATCATACAGATCATTGATCCGGGGAAGCGGATATTTGTTCTGAATTGTTGCTTGGTTGATAGGCCGGTAATCTTGCACTAATCGGTTAGTACCATCCTTCTTCTTGACAAACGGAGAAGGTGCTCCCCAAGCTGAGGAACTAGGACGAATAAAACCTTTGCGAAGCGATTTGTCAATTTCTTCCTTAAGCTCAAGAAGTTCATGAGGAGGCATTTTATATGGCCGCTTAGCAATAGGGGCAGTGCCTGGTTTCAAGTCAATGACAAACTCAACTGCTCTAGCGGGGGGAATGCCTGGAAGTTCTTCTGGAAACACATCTTGAAAGTCTCGAACCATAGGAATGCTTTCAATCCCCTCAAGAGGTGACGCATTCAATGCATTCATCACATGTATGTGGGTCTCAGCATTCCGAACGAGATGAACGGAATGAACCACTATCTCATTGGAAGGGTGCAGAAGGTGCACGGTCTTAGTGGCACATATGACCGAAGCAGTATGTGCTGTTAACCAATCCATTCCGAGAATGAGATCGATATTGGAAGACTTCAGTACAATGGGGGAAGCATAGAATTCCAGTCCTTCTATTTTGATGGAGACATCATGACAAACCATTGAGGTTTGACATTGGCCAGCGGGGGTGTCTACCACTACTGGAACGTTCATCACTTCGCACTTAATGTCATGCATGCATGCAAAATCTTCAGACATAAAGGAATGCGATGCTCCTGTATCAAACAATACAGAAGCTAGTACTGAGTTGACGAGAAGAGTACCCATCACAGTAGCAGGTTGGCCTTGAGCTTCATTCAGTTCAGCATTGTTAGCTTGAGGACGACCAGTGTTAGGCCTGGCATTGTTGTTGTGGGGCTGGTAGTTTGGCAGTGCAAGCTGTTTCTGACCCTGTCTGCAATCTTTAGCACGGTGACCTGGACGGCCACACTTGAAGCATAGTCCATCCTCAGGACGGGAGGGTGGAGGTTGAGGGGCTCTTGGCGGCATAGCCCTTGGCTATCTTGGCTGTGGAGGGGGCAGACGAGGCGCCACATAGGATGGCTTCGGTGCATATGCAGGTGGACGGTAACTGTTGGGGATCCAGATCCTGCGCTTCTAGGACTGCGAGCCCGAAGATGAGCCCGTGTCAGTTTTGCGCTTGGTGTGATCCTTGTACCTCTGCAGACCTGTCTCAATCTAGATAGCCTTATTCACCAAGGTGGCGAAGTCAGGGAATTCATGAGCTAGGAGAGCAAGGTGAACGTCCGGGTGAAGTCCTTCATGGAATTTCTCCTGTCTGCGAGCATCAGTTGGCAGGTCCTCTTTAGCATAACGGGACAAGTCCAGAAATTCCTTTTGGTAGTCATCCACGGTCTTGCTGCCTTGGGTAAGGTTGCGGAACTCTTGCTTCTTCCGGTCCATCATTACTTGAGGAATGTGGCGAGCACGGAAAGCAGCTTGGAACTCGGGCCAGGTGACGATGGCACCGACTGGCAGAGCATGCTTGTGGCTGGTCCACCATTGAGTAGCGGGTCCTCTCAGAAATTAGGCCGCATAGTTGACATGGTTGGCAGGGGGGACCATAGCAGACTCCAGTATGTGAATGATTTCGCGCAGCCAGTCATCAGCATCTAGCGGCTTAGTTGAGTTGTGGAACGTTGGCGGGTTGAAATGCACAAAGTCCTGTAGCGACATTGCAGCTGGCTGTTGTTGCATTGGGGGCCTCTAGAGTTGGTCCACTAGTCCTTGCATAAATTGACGTTGAACTTCCATCTGCTGAATCAGTCCAGTCAGATATTCAGGTGGCGGTGGTGGTTCAGGGGCACCACGACCACGACCAGCTGGCCTAACCATCCTGCTAAATTATAACAGCGGTAGTTCAGTATTTGAGCAATTGCAATGCAGGGATTCATTCATGAAGTAATCATGCACAACAAAGGAAGTGCGATAAAATACAACATAGTAGTCAAACATGACTTAAAGATCCATACATATGTATGTTACAAATAGACGATAGGTCCGGCATGAAAACATCTTAGACAAACTAGGCGGCACGCAGGCACGTGATAGAGGGATACAACAACGAAACATAGCGATAAGCTACATCAACGTCGGGGACAACGAAAGTAGCCAGGGAACTGCAGGTGACTCTGAAATCTGGTGAAGGAGTACTGCATCGCGTGCACACCCTGATGCAGAATCTGCATATCAACCGGGAGCCTAGGTCCAAGTGCGGGAGCGCGACCTCCAACAGCAGGCCACTCAAGACCTGGAGGAAACTCAGTCGGACGCGGGTGGAGAACAAACTCCGTATACATTCCCGCAACGACTGCTGGCCTCAACTGCTCCAAAGCCCGGTAAAGACGAGCACGGGTGGCGTACAGCTCAAAGTTAAGAGCCCTGACAGTGCGATCCAGTGCCTCAGTGTACTGAACCAGAACCTGTGGGTCGAAACGTCGACTCACGTAGGGGGCGCAGACAGTAGTGTAGGATCGATCAGTACGCTGCCAAGCGAAAGGGACCAAGACCTCGGTGTCGGCTGGCGTATCAACTCCAGCAGGGGCATATGGGATGTACCTGTATGCCGTATCCTCCAAACAGGGGTTCGCTGCACGGAGACGAACAATAGCAGCATAGGCAGCATCCTGTACTGCCATCTCAATAGTCACTCCAATGCCACGGAAGGTGTGTAGCTCAGCGGTGCAGAGATCCCGTTTATCCCAGATAACTATCTCAGCCTCATACTGTTCCTGGTTAAACTCGTGGTAGTCCTCGTAAACAGTGTACTCGGGGTACCAACGATAACCCAGCTTCTTCAAGAGGCCGTTCAGAATGGCCGGGAACCCAGTCGTATCGTGCGCAAAGGTCAGACGGACGATCTGCCTAGCGGGACGCATCTGTAACAAGGAGATTCAAGATGTCAAATGACAGTGCGTGAGTGATAACTTCAAAGAAGACAACTTTCGACGAATCAATTCTCCGGTGGATGTGATCACGAGAACCTAATGTTAGAGTTAGGAAATCTTTAACCGGAAAGAGAAGAGAGATCAGAACCCAGAGTATAGAAGAGGAATAAAAGATCCTAATACCACCCGATTGAGATGTGGGCCCGTAAGCCACAGCATCAGTGTTACTAAAAGTTTTTCAATGACTAGACTCAACTTCGGCCAAGGATGTGGGAAGGGGGCTACCTACAGGCAGTCGGCTCTGATACCAACTTGTCAGTCCCCCGGCCCCAACCGTGCACTATCCATACACGCAACTATGCATGATCAAGACCAGAGACTCACTGGGAGGAATCACAACACAACTCTAGACACAAATATAAAGTCATACAGCTTCATATTACAAGCCAGGGGCCTCGAGGGCTCGAATACAAAGCTCGACATACACAAG
This sequence comes from Elymus sibiricus, assembly GCA_039707655.1. NCBI lineage: Eukaryota > Viridiplantae > Streptophyta > Magnoliopsida > Poales > Poaceae > Elymus > Elymus sibiricus. Next base: position 25,885,264 of record CM077667.1, read on the forward strand.
TCAGCGAAAGCAAATAATATCTGAGTACAGACATAAGTTAAACAAGTTTTGCCTTAAGAAGGCTAGCACAAACATAAGCAGCGGATCGAAGAGGCGAGGCCTCCTGCCTGGGAACCTCCTAACTAATCCTGGACGTCGGAGAAGTCTACGTTGTAGTAAGCTCCAACCTGCTGGTAGTGACCTCCGCCGGGGTAGTAGTAATCGGCGTCTCCAGCGTAATCCAACTCCTGGGCTCCATCGACTGAACACGGAATCGTATCGAGGGGGAAAAGGAAAAGCAAAGCAGCGTGAGTACTCATCCAAAGTACTCGCAAGACTTACATCAGAACTATGCTAAATATGCACCAGTATCAAGGAATGGGGTTATATCTGGGCTGACTGCAGAATGCAAGAATAGGGGAAGGCCTAGTCCTATCGAAGTCTAGCATCTTCAGCATCTTGCAGCATTAGAAGAGAGTAGACTGGTATCACATATATAATCATATTATTGTAGCAATTTTATTAAGTAACCAAGCCCAGAGATCCTTCCCCGACTCCCTGCGAGGAAGCGATCTCAGAGCCACAATTCATTTTAAATTAATTCATGATTATAGTTGTAGTAGGCCAAAGTACAACTCCAAGTCGTCCTATTACCGTGGACACGGCTATTCGAATAGTTTGTTCTTCCCTGCAGGGGTGCACCTCATTTCCAACACGCCTGATCACCTCCGGTCGGACACACTTTCCTGGGTAATGCCCGGCCTCGGGATACAGCATGTCGTCGCCCCACCTAGACTCAACGAAGAGGCCAGCCCACCGGTCTACTCCTAAGCACGCAGGTTCGTGGGCCCACTTGCCCTTGCACTCCTGCACGATGCGTAGGCGGCCGGAAGCAGACCTAGTACACTCCAGTCCAAGAGTTGTACGTTCCAGCCCAATCCGGCGCGCGCCGCTCCATTGCTGACGTTCGAAGAGCTTTGGCTGATACAACGACGCTGAGTGCCCATAACTTTCCCACATGAAGGTTTAGTGCATTAAAGGTCGTATCGACCAACTCAGATTAAATACTCAGCCCATTAGCATTTTATTAGTGCGGGGCAAGCGCGAACCATAATGCAGTCCGTCGCCCCGCCAATAACCCTCGAGTGCCATATCGGCGCACCCCACCACATTTCACTCGGGTGCCTTAGCGGCGCACCCCACCAATATCACTCTCGCGGGTACCCTTGGGGCCGACCCATCTTTAACATGTTTCGGTAACCAGGTCGTAGTAACTGTGTGTCTATACACCAAGTGGATACCCGAGGAATCACCCTCGATGGATCCCACTCGAGGTATGAGTAAGGCAAGAGTCGCTACCGGTAAATGGGAAGGAGGAATCACCCTCGATACCCATGACCGATAGCTATGCTACAGAATTAACACCGAGAGTGCTAAGTGAGGTATCACCCTCGGCACTCGGTAGTAGCTCTGCAGTGCCATACTAAAAGGGGTGTGAGGTGATGTGTCGGTAACGGCTTGTCAGTCTTGACGACTGAGTCTTCTGTCTTCAAGTCCTCGGTGTCATCGATGAAAGTAGGGGAAACTGGGACTAAGGGGTCTCAGGGATTCACTGATCAACCTATTCTAGGCAGTTGATATAAAAGCAGGTGTAGTAGCAGTTCATCAAAAACAGGCTATGCATCAGATATAGGGGCTAGCTAATACAGTAGCAAAATCTAATGCAAGAACAAGAGGGAGAAGAATAGGCGATATTGGAATGCTCAAGGGGGTTTGCTTGCCTTGCTGCTCTGCGGCAAAAGGCTGGTCGTCGGCGGTGTAGTCGATCACGTCAGCACCGTCAGCCTCGGGGTCTACCGGAGAGAAGAGGGGGAAGAAACAATAAATATAAAGCACACAGATGCAACACGATGCATGACATGGCAATACGCAGGGCTAGGGGTGTTTACAGCCTGTCTAAGTAGGATAGTTAATTTAGAAATTTATTTGAAATTATTTTAATAATGTCATGCACTATTCAGCTATCCGAAACAGGCAAAAAGTTGCATGTTTAGATATCTAGAGGCATGTGACAGATGAATGGATGGCATATCTAGATTCGTGGGATTTTTCTGATCAACTTTCATATATAAATTATTTTCATCTGAGCTACGGTTTAAAAGATATGATTTTCTAAAGTTTTATAGATTTTCTGGAATTAATTCTATTTAATTAATTCAACATTATCCAAAACAGTAAATGATGATGTCAGCATGACATCAATATGACATCAGCAGGTCAACTTCGGCTGACCAGAGTCAAACCTGACATGTGGGGGCCACATGTCATAGACTCATTTGATTTCCAAGGTTTTAAATTAAGTTAAACAGGGTTAATTAGGGGAGGGCCCCACATGTCAGTGACTTATTAGTTTAAAATAGTTAATTTTATTAACCTAATTAGTTAATTAGGCACCTGACAAGGGGGACCCACCTGTCATACATACAAGGGCATGGGGTCCCACCAGTCTGTGACTGGGGGTGCCCAGTCAGCAGTTGACTGGGTTAACCTAGTCAAACGGGGACCGAGGGGCCCAGCTGCCGGTGACCCTGGGAGTGGCCCCGACCGGGCCAGGTCAGCGGCGGCGCCGGCCGGCCACCGGAGGAGCTCCGGCGAGCTCCCGAATCACCGGAGAGGCTCGGAAATGGCGCACAGGGCACCAAATCGAGGGTCGTTTGGCGCGTTCGCGAGCTAAGGCAGCCGTCGATCCATTCCGGGCATCGGGGCAAGCTACGGTGGACGGTGGCGAGCAGCACGTCGACGGCAGTGGAGCAAGCTCTCGGGCGGCGATGGCAGCGAGCTAACTGGGGCGCGTTTGAGCTGGCTAAAAGCGCTACAGGGTTCTACATGTTACGCGGAGTCGAATGACGGCGGCGGCAGGACCAAATGGTCACCGGAGCCATGCCGGCGACGAGTTCTTGCGACAGCGGGTGCGGGCACCGATGGAATCAACCATTAGGAGCTCCGGCTCGTCGCGAGGAGGGAGGGAAAAAGAAGCAGGAGCCCACAGCGGGGTGTAGCCGTTCAAAGCGAGCTCGGAGAGGGCTTGACGGCGACGCAATCGGCGACGGTGAGCGGCGGATCCAGAGGAGGAAGACGACTGCGTGGGGGCGCTTCAGGGGCTCCGCAGCTCGGGCTCGTGCTTGGGGAGGACGAGGAGGAGGCGGCGGTTCTTGTGGGCGTCTCAGCGCGGCACGGGAGGGCGTGTGGCCGCGAGCTCAGCCGAGCGCGTCCATGGCGGCGCTCAGGAGAGGTGGAGAACGGGTGAGAGAGGGGGAAATGGCGAGGCAGGGGCGTCCAGGGGGTCGAGGGCCTCGCCCTTATCCATCCACGGTGGCAGGGCGTGCGGGGGAGCGAGGGGAAGGGGGCCCCGGGCGGGCGCGCGCTCCAGGTGCTCGACAGCGCGCTCGCTGTCGGCGCCGGAGGTGGGAGGAGACGTCTGGCGGGCTGGGTTGTGCACTGTAGCCACTGGGCTCAAGTGCACAGGAACCTTTCTCGTTTTCTTTCTTTTTCTTTTTCTGTTTTCTTTTTGCACTTTCTGTTTTATTTCATTTTGGCATATTCATTCACCACAAAAATGTGAGACATGGCCCAAATATTAACTTGCAATATTCCAAGGTTCCACAAAGAGTTTGGGAATTTTTAGAAACTGTTTGCATTTCCAATTTGAATTTAAATTCATTTTAAAATACTTTTAGCTTCTGTTTTGGTTTGTGGGGGTCCACTCCATATGATTGGTGATGTTATTTTCCTCAACATTATTTGTTTTGGAATATTCCACAACTTTGGAACATTTTATTTGTGCTGTTTGAGGATTTAAATTATCACATGAAACCACAGGGCATTTGAATTGGAATCTAATTTGGAATTTGAACTTCAACTTGATCATCCTTCACTTAGCAAAATAATTAGTTGCTGATCACAGTCATCACTGTGCACCATTACATGGGGGTGTTACAATTTTTTTCTGGAAAAAAGAGGACATAGAAGCTTCAGAAGGAGGCCAGAAGACACACGAGGAGATGGCAAGACAACAGGGCGCGCCCAAGGGATAGGCGTGCCCTGATGCCTTATGGGCCCCTCGTGGCTCTGCCTGGCCTAATTCCACGTCCATAAATTGTCTAAAATCGTGAAACCAATAGAGAGCCACCGGAAACACTTTTTCCGCTGCCGCAAGTTTCTGTCCTGGCGGGAGGCCATCTGGAGACCTTTTATGGTGCCCTGTAGAAGGGTGAATTGATCGTGGAGGCCATCTACATCAACCTTGCTGCCTCCATGATGATCTGTGAGTAGTCCACCACAGACCTACGGGTCCATAGCTAGTACCTAGATGGCTTCTCCTCTCTCTTTGATCTTCAATACAAAGTTCATCGCGATTCCCGCGGTGATCTATCCGATGTAATCCTACTGGGATCCGATGAACTGTGGGTTTATAATCAGATTATTCATGAATATTAATTGAGCCTTCTCTGAATTCTTTTATGAATGATTGTTATATTTTTGTATTTCTCTCTGATCTATCGTTTTGGTTTGTCCAACTAGATTGATTTATCTTTAGTGGGAGTTGTGCGTTATGATAGGTTCAATCTTGCGATGCTCAGTCCTAGTGACAGAAAGGTACATGGCACGTATTGTATTATTTCCATTAAGGATAAATGACGTGGTTTGAACATATTGCTTATCTTACTTTGCCTTCATCATGTCACCTTGCTCCAAGCATTACTCTGTTTCATACTTAATACTCTAGATGCATGATGGATAGTGGTCGGTGAGTGGACTAATAGTAGTAGATGCAAGAAACAGTCGGTCTACATGTTTATGGACGTGATGCCTATATACATGATCATTGCCTGTAATAACATGTCATAACTATGCGCTATTCTGTCAATTGCCCAACAACAATTTGTTTACCCACCGTATGATATGTTCAAGAGAGAAGCCTCTAGTGAAAACTATGGCCCTTGGGTCTACTTAAACATATTTACTAAAACTCCAAAAATACTTTGCTGGAATTTATTTACTGTTTTATTTACTTCTATATATTTCTATTATCTATCGACCAATATTAAATACCTTGCATCTCCCCTCCTCTTCGGGGAAAATCCCAACGCAGTTTACAAGTAGCAGGAAGAATTTCTGGCGTTGTTGCCGGGGAGACATCATCAAATTCTCAGCAAGTACCTACACACTCATTATCATTTACTTTTTCTACTTTTTACTTGCCTAGTTATGTTATCTTTATCTTTGTCACACCAAAACAGGAAGTAAAAAAAACTCTAGGATAGATGGATCCTCATCCGCTTGCTAATCTTTTTAAACTTGCTGCTTATTGTAAACCAATATCTAATAATGAAGTGATAAATGAAAATGCTATCGAGATACATTTATTGAACAAAAAGCATGATTTCAATTTTGTTAGTATAAATTCTATGAATATCAATTGTGCTAATGATCGTGATTGGGGTGATAATCATGATATTTCTTGTGATCTTGATAATTCTAGGCTTTATGATGAATCTACTATTGATAATGATATTTGCAATGCTACTAAAAGTGGGTTTAGAAGAGTGTCAACTTTAGGTAATAATGGTCCCACTACTTTGGAGAATGATCAATCTTATGAATCTTTTGCTAAAAGTGGGTTTGGAGAGGTCGTGACTTTAGTTGATGCTAATCCCACTACATTGGAAAATTATAAGTCTTGTATGCATATGGATCATAAAGAGAATATTTTACATGATAGTTATATTGTTGAGTTTGATTATGATCCTAAATGTAATTATTATGAGAGAGGCAAATATGGTTATAGGAATTTGCATGTTACTCAATTACATCTCTTTGTGTTGAAATTATTAATGTTTCACTCTCCTATTTCCATATCCTAGATACCACTTGTCTTGATAATTTGATTTCCTATATACTTCCTATGAATATGAAGTATGTTAGACTTATATGTATTTTTCTCATGCTTTATGATGCTCTCTTTGTGCTTCAATTCTTGTCTATTATGTGAGCATCATTGAAATCTCAAGCCTATCTTAATGGCTATAAAGAAAGAGCTTATTGGGAGACAACACAATACTAATATACATTCTGTTATGGTGCGTTGACATGATTATTGCTACTGTAATTATGTGTTTTTATGTTTTAATTAGTGTTTGTGCAAAGTAAAGCCTTTGGGATTGATTTGGATGATAGTAGAATTGATACGGTGCAAAAACAGATTCTCTTGTGCCTGGTAAAAGATTTTTAATTTTTTACTGGAACGTGATAAATTTTTGAAATTTTAACACAGTATTTATATGCAAATTTTTCAGGCTGTATTAATGTTTCAGAATTGTTTGAGTTACATAAGTATGGTATTAGTGCTAATCACTACAGATTGTTCTGTTTTAGACATATTCTGTTTTTTGCTTGCATAGTTTGCTTTTTTTGATGATGCTATGAATTATATCGGAGGCTATAAGTCATGGAGAAGTTATAATACAGTACCTTATGTAATAATTAAATAATAATAATTTTACAATAGTATCTAAAGTTTATGATTTGCCTATTACACTAATGGATCTCACGAGGTTTCTGTTAGTTTTGGGTGCTGAAGTTTTCAAGTTTTGTATGGGACAACGATGGATGAAGGAATAAGGAGAGGCAAGATCCTAAGCTTGGGAATGCCCAAGGCACCCAAGGTAATATTCAAGGAAGACCCAAGCGTGTAAGCTTGGGGATGCCCCAGAAGGCATCCCCTATTTCATCTCCATTCTATCGGTATGTCACTTGGAGCTATATTTTTATTCATAACATGTATGTGTTTGCTTGGAGCGTCATGTATTATAGTTTTCTTTTATTTTAGTTTTCCACAATCATTGTTTTCTGTACACACATATATGATATAGACACATGTTCATCACAATTTTTTAGAACACTTTATATGATTCACTTATATCTTTTGAGCTAGGCAGTTGCTATAGTGCTTCACTTACATCTTTAGAGCACGGTGGCGCTCAGATTTTTTAGAAATAATTGTACTCTCATGATTCACTTAAATCTTTTTGAGAGTCTAATAAATAGTAATGGTAATATGCATGGGTTATAAGACTAGTCCAAAAAGGATAGGTATTCAGGGGGGATATAATAAAAACTTTCATGTAGCTCACTAAAAGAGAACTGTGGGTTAACTATATTGATGTAGTAATATGAAAGGGAATGACTACATGATCATTTGTTAGTGTAAATTGTAGGGTAACGCAGCAGAAAACAAAAAAATTCCGACCTACGCACTAGCCCAGGACCACTATAGAGACTGCATACAAGGTTTGATCATTTTCGTTACCGACTCGTAGCGCAGCGGAAGTAGAGTCGATGACGATCGGCGGTGCAGATCCCCACAGCTAGGATTTTACAACCTCCCAACCGCGAGGATGTATACCCTCATCTGCCCCACGGACAGCCCTCCGGGAGGCGGTCGGACAATCCCCCGGACGGTGTCACGGACAGCCCTTCGGGAGGACCTCCGAAACTCGGACTGTCACTCGGACAGCTAGCCCTTCGGGAGGACCTCCAAAACTCGGACGGTCACACGGACAGCCCTTCAGGAGGCACTCTCGAACTAAGACCGAAACTACGATCTCTCTACAGAGTTGCACACATACGGTGTCATCTATCCGGCAGGGCTTCGCCGTCCAGAACTAGTTCCTGCCGGAACCCAGACAGCCTTTCGGCTCTACGAAACTATTTCGCTGGGAGGGAGAGAAGAAGCCAGATCATTGCAATGGCACTTGTATGTGAGAAAAGGATGAAGAGATGGCAGCCCACATCTCCTCTATTTATAGGAAAGCCAAGGGGTAGAGTTGGTACATGAAAATACCAAAGTACCCTCACTTTATGTCTCACATAAAAAGAATAAAAGGGAAAAGTGGTGCCATGTGGAGCTCCCATGGAGCATCCCCACCTTGGCCGGCCACCACTAGGGGGTCCCCCCCCCCCCCCCATGAGGTGCCTTGCTCCCCAATTCCTTCTAGAAGCCTTTTTGGAAATATCCAAAAAGGTGCTTTTCCAAAAATATCCAAAAAGCGCTTTCACTATTCACGACGACATTTTTCAGCGTCCGGTCGAACTGAAAATATTTATGTGGGCTTAGAACATTTCCAGTACCCCACTAAAATAATTTTCAATGCGATCCGGAACAATTCCGGATTATGATTGACATACTCATATGCACCTCCAGAATGACTTGGTCGCACATAATCATTGGCAACCAGTAGATGTATCGGTTCATTTTACGTTTCATTTATTCAAGACAATTTCGATTGGGTTGTAAAATTATTTAATTGTGTTTTTATTTGAACGTGGAACTATCTGTTTTTTTTCTGTAGAACTATTTGCAGTTTTTGATTTATTTGGTTATTTGCATAGTGAAATGGACTTTCCCCGGCCGTGGCACACTAGGTGCGGTCGCGACCGGGGCATCCAGAAAAATGGTCGGATGCCGCCCCATTGCAATACCCAAACCGACAAAATTCGAACAAAACGGACATTCGTTTGGGGTCGTGCATTAGAGTTGGCCTAACCACTCAGCCCATTTGGAGTTACTCGTTAGTAGTAGGATCATGACCTATTAAGGCGAGCGGAGCCAGTCTTCTTCAGTTTTTCTTTGTTTTCTCATTTTTATTTTCTTCTCCGATTTTTCCATTCTTTTCTTTTTTAATCTCCAATTTGTTTCAAAAAACATTCCTTTTTATTTGTTTCATTTTTTTTTCATTCTACATTTTTATATACATGTTCAACATTTCTTCAAATACTTGTTCGATATTTTTATATACATGATCAACATTTCTTTTAAATATTTGTTCAACATTTTCCCTTTTTTCATTTTCCATTTTTATATACATGACCGACATTTTTAAAAATAATTATTTAACATTTTTCAAATACTTGCTCAATATTTTTTCCAAATATTTGTACAACATTTTTATATACATGATCAACATTTTTTGAAAATACTTGTTCAACATTTTTCAAATACTGGATCAACATTTTCCAAATCCTTATTCAACATTTTCTACAAAGTTCAATATTTTGCAAATACTTGTTCAAATATTCATATACATGCTCAACATTTCTTAAAATGTATTATGAAGAATGTGTTTTATAATATATACATTTAGAATATTTTGAAGTATAAACAAAAATAAACTAAAAACGTAAAAAAAGAAGGAAAAAGAGGTTCTGGCCTCCCGTGCTCGTGGGCCTGCACAGCTTGGTCGCCTTTCACCGAGTCTGAAAGCGAGACATAGTCGCACCCATATCTCGCTGGGAGCTCCAATTCAGGGCCCGGCCTGCTGGGGGAGACGCAACGCTTATTCGTGAAAACTTGTTCAACATTTTTTATACTTATTCACGAATAAACCGGATGAAAAACTTGTTCAACATTTTAATACTTAATCAAAAATTTCAAATAGTTGTTCAACATATTTTGAATACTCGTTCAACAAGTTTTACACTTATTCAACATTTTGACAAAAATACTTTTCAACATTCTTCAAATGTGTTTTTGAAGAATGTTGTATGTAAATATATATGTTGAATATTTTAAAGTATAAATAAAAGTACAAAAATAAAGCAAAAAATAAGAATAGAAAAAAATGAATAATGGCCATGGCCTCCCGCGCGCTGACCCATCTATGCTCCCCCCTTACGCGAAGCATCCCAGTATGCTCGCTTAAAACGAGACAAAGGACGAAATCCGAAATCACTAATTGAGGAATACTCCTTTCAAAGGTCACTCTCACCTTTCCATATTATGATAAGTGACGCACTGCATGTGTGCCACTTATCGCAACCTTGGAGTTTTCCTTTTTTCGTCGATCTGTATTTTCAAAACATTTTATCTCTTAAACCATGCGTCCAAATCTTGAACCGTTTTCACCGTTTGATTCCTCGCGTCGAGATCTTCAAAACTAGATACCATGTTGATAGGTTTTGATGAACTTTTTTTCATGAATAAACCGGATGAAAAAATTGTGCCTCTCGCGTAAGGAGAAAAAAAATGCATTTTTTTGTTTCCGAAAAGCACGGCCGTGTCTCTCGCAAAAGCAAAACGTGCCTCTCGCGAAAGAAAAAATAACAAAAAACGCATTTTTTTCGTTTCCGAGAGGCACGGCCGTGCCTCGCGAAAGCAAAACCGTACCTCTCGCGGAAGCAAAACCGTGCCTCTCGTGAAGCAAAACCGTTCCTCTCGTGGAAGAAAAAAAATAGAAAACATGTTTTTTTTTCGTGCTTCTCGCGAAAGAAAAAAAAACAGAAAACTCGTTTTTTCGGTTTCCGAGAGGCACGACTGTGCCTCTCATGGAAGAAAATCCGTGCCTCTCATGGAGAAAAACCGTTCTTTTCGAGAAAGGAAGAAACACGATGTTTTGCAAAAAAAACACCCAAAAGCTAAGAAAGGCCGGTGAAAACCGAAACACGGAAAAAGCCTACCTAAAAAGCAGAAAACGCGTGCGGAACAATAAAAAAACAAAATCCGAATGAAACACTCAGATAGCGACAGTCGCGGCGGCCGAGAACGCACCAAGTGGCAGCGCATGGGAGTGATTGTCAGGAGGCTCCCGACGGATCGCTCGCCAAGTAGTTGTTTCCGGTGAAATCACTAATTGAGGAGTTATCACTCCCATCTCTCCAGGTTGCGACAAGTGGGGCACTGCATGTGTCTGTTGGGGAACGCAGCAGAAAACAAAAAATTTCCGACCTACGCACCAGCCCAGGACCACTATGGAGACTGCATACAAGATTTGATCATTTTCGTTACCGACTCGTAGCACAGCGGAAGAAGAGTCGATGACGATCGGCGGTGCAGATCCCCGCAGCTAGGATTTTACAACCTCCCAACCGCGAGGATGTATACCCTCATCTGCCCCACGGACAGCCCTCCGGGAGGCGGTCAGACAGTTCCCCGGACGGTGCCGCGGACAGCCCTTCGGGAGGACCTCCAAAACTTGGACTGTCACTCGGACAGCCCTTCGGGAGGACCTTCGAAACTCGGATGGTCACACGGACAGCCCTTCGGGAGGCACTCTCGAACTAAGATCGAAACTACGATCTCTCTATAGAGTTGCACACATACGGTGTCATCTATCCGGCAGGGCTTCGCCGTCCAGAACTAGTTCCTGCCGGAACCCAGACAGCCTTTCGGCTCTACGAAACTATTTCGCTGGGAGGGAGGGAGAATGCCAGATCATGCATGGCTTGTGTATGAGAGTAAGGATGTGTGAGATGGCAGCCCACTCACCTCCTATTTATAGGAAACCCAAGGGGTAGGGTGGTTTTACAAGAAAACCCAAAACCCACATGGAAAGGAGTCCTTCCCAAGGACCTAATGGTGAAACCAAGGAACAAGTGGGGGCTCCATGGAGGAGCCCCATTGTGGCCGGCCACCATCTCTTGGGGGGCCCCCCAAGGGGGTTTCTTAGCCCCCAAGCCTTCTAGAAACCTTTTGGGAAAATATCCCAAAAGGCACTTTTCCAAAAATATCCAAAAAGCACTTTCACTATTCACGACGACATTTTTCAGCGTCTGATCGAACTGAAAATATTCATGTGGGCTTAGAAAAATTCCAGTACCCACCAAAATAATTTTCAACGCGAGCCGGAACAATTCCGGTTTAGTGATTTTCATCTGCGAAAATGATCTGAAGCGGTTTCGGCAGCTCCGGAACATTTCCGGTTTTTATCCTGGAAAATTCCAAAAAGTTTCCAGAACGATTCTGGCATCCTCCAAGAATTATCAGGCATGTGCCAAAACCAATTTGACTTTTTGGTATCCCCTGAAACAACTTTTCAGTTTCACTGGAACTCATCCGGTGACCTCTCTGCGGAACTTTTCCGCTGTCCGAAACTTTTCCGGTGTCCGAAACTTTTTCGGTGTTTTTCTCTCAGACTCCCTGTCTAGTATTCAGCAGATAGATGACCCTTAAGCGTGTGACCCTATAGGTTTGGTGAAGCATAGACATGACCCGGAACCCCTTCCGATCAATGATCAACATCGGAGCCGTGGACACCCATATTGATCCCTATACCCACACGAATGAATATTCGAGTGAACCTCGAGTTGCCGTGTGCTATTCCTGTTGCTTCGCGATATGTTACAAATACCCGAGGTGAGACACGTTGGCATCCCCGTGGATCAACAACTTGTCCACTATGCCAGTTACCTCGTTGCCGGTATTGTTCTCTTTTCTCGTTCCGTGTTCCGGCATCCCCGTGATCAAATCACAAAGTGTCTGGCCAGACGATGATGGATACCGTAACACCAAGAGGGCCCAGAGATATCTCTCCATCGTCGGAGGAGCAAATCCCAATCTTGAGCTATCAAGTCCCTTGACACACTTTTCCATGAACCCGTAAGCCGCTGTAATAGCCACCCATTTACGGATGACGTTTAACAAACCCCAAAGTTCATGAAGCAAGCATGAAGAAACTCGACACTCTCATGGTCTAAGGAATTATGCAAACGTTAACTTCTCTGTGTTATTATCCATTAACTTATGACGAATGTATCTCATAGCATAACATCAATCGGGTCGATTCAACACAAGTGTTCTACCAACAATTGTGCCCTCAAAATTGCCGGCATAGCCATGCCCATGATCAGGAAAACAGGATCATCATGCAATACTTGAGCCAGTCATAGAGGCTTGACTAGGAATACATTTTACCGTTTATTATCCCACACGTGCATATGAGTCTTCCTCCGAGCCTCGTGGTTATTGTAGACTCGAGAACCATAGCAGTTATAGCTTGGAACATAAACCTAATTATGAACAGGGAGATGATCAATAACATTTATTATTGCCTCTAGGGCATATCTCCTACAGTGTCCCACTTGTCGCTACGTGGGAGTTTTCCCTTTTTTCATAGACTGTTATTTTCAAAGCATTTTATCTATTAAATCGTGCGTCCAAATCTCGAACCGTTTTCACTTTTGGATTCCTGGCGTCAACATTTTCGGAATTAGATCCAATCTTCATAGGTTTTGACGGAAAAAAAAATCATGAAAAAATCGGACGAAAAAACCAGATGAACAAACTGTGTCTCACGAAAGCAAATCCGTGCCTCTCGCGGAAGCAAAACCATGCCTCGCAAGGAAGGAAAAAATATGCATTTTTTCTTTTCCGAAAGGCACGACCGTGCCCCTCACGGAAGCAAATCCGTGTCTCTCGGAAAAGATAAAATGTGCTTTTCGAGAAAGGAAACAAACGAATTTTTTCGCGCAAAAAAAATATTTTAAAAAAAAATCGTTCAAAAGGTATGGATGAACGGTGGAAAACTGGAAAACCGAAAAAAAACCAGAAAAAATCACCTAAAAAGCCAAAAACGCATACGAAGAAATAAAAACAAATTCAGAGGGAACGCACTGAGCACGACATATGGCGGCGGCAGAGATCTCGCCAAGTGGCGGCGCCTGGCAGGGAACGTTGGGAGGCTCCTGAAGGAGCGCTCGCCAACAAGTTGCTTCCGAGGGAGCCCGGCGCAATGCGCACCCCTCTATCCACAAGTTCGTCATTTTGGACCGGCCCATTTAGGATGTGCTCTACTTTCTTGATTTCGAGTTATATATTTCCTTTTCTCTATTCATTTTTTATTTCTAAATAATTTGGGATTATAAAAATTTCCAAATTATTTGAAAAAATGTGCATTTGGAAAATAATGTTCAAGAAATCATAAATTTTCACGGATTCAAAGAAATTCTTGATTTCACAAAAAAAAAACTATATTTGAAAAATGCTCCCGATTTTGATGAAATAAGTTCAAGAAATCAAAAAAAGTTCATGATATTGAGAAAAATGTTCGTGTATTCATTTTTTTATCAATTTGAAAACGGTGTAGCAAATTTAGAAAATGTTCACAAAATATTAAAAAATGTGCATCGATACCAAAAAAGTTCACTGATACAAAAACATGTGGTATAAAAATGTTCATGCATTTTAAAATAATCGTCTTCACAATAAAAAAAGTTCGTAATTTATAAAAATTGTATCTGCAACTTCCAAAAATAATTAACGATTCAAAAAATGTCCGCTGATTCAAAACAAATGTCCGCAAAAAAGATAAGGAAATTAAAAATAAAAACATAAACCAAGAAAGAAATAAAACTAAGAAATAACTGAAAGTAAAAACGATAAAAAAACTGTAGGGAAGGAATCAAGCAATGGGGCGCCTGCATCGATTCCCAGTGTCTTTACGGGTTTTTGTTGAGCCCAGTGTATACGTGGGCCTTCGTATTCAGTCGTTGCATTTTCAGCCATGCACAGTAATTGCAGTCCGCCAAACTGACAATCGCGGAATCCTATATGACGCGCGCGGGCGCATAGAGGCGAGCCTTCGCTGAAGGTCCAGCCCCACGCCCCAGTTTGGGCCGGCCCACGTTCAGCTTCCCTGTTTCTTTCTGTTTTCTGTTTCTTTTTTCTCCTTTTCCTGTTTCTATTTATTTTTTTCTTTCCTTTTTTTCCTTTGTCAGGTATTATAAGAATAAATATTTTCTATTGCCAATGTTGATCATATACTAAGAAAATGTTCACGGTATATATTATAAAAAGGTTCACTGTGCATTATAAAGTGTTCATCGTATATTAAGTACTTGTTCAACAAATTCTACAAATGTTCACTTTATATTTGAAAAATAAATCAGAGTATGTTACGCAAAATGTTCAATGTATGTTAAAAATTGTTCAATGTACATTAAACAAATGTTCAATGTGTATTCCAAAACTGTTCAACATATATATATTGAAAAATGTTCAGTGGGTACTTAAATATTGCTTAGCATATTTTGAAAAATGTTCATTGTGTATTTTAAAATTCTTCAACATATATTAACAAAATGTTCAGTGGGTATTTAAATATTATTCAACATATATCAGAAAAATGTTCAGTATGTATTGAAATATTTGTTCCGCGTATATCACAAAATGTTCAGTGCGTATTCAAAAATTGTTCAACATATATTACAAAATGTTCTATGTATATTTGAATATTGTACATCATTTGAAAATTGAAAATTTTGGTTATGTTTTCTATAATTTTAACGTTTTTAAAATTTGATCAAATTTTTAAATTTGTTCATGATTTTCAATCATTATTCAATTCTTGAAAAAAAATGTTGTAGGCATCTTGAACCTGTTTCTTCCATATGGGCTGGCCCATTCACCTCTGCTATGAGCGAAAACTTAACAATTTGCCTCTCACGGGCGTCAAATAGGAAGCCTCCTGACAATCCGCGACGACATGTCACATTAAGCAAGTTGGAAGGATCTCTCGCTGAAGGTTTTCGTTTTTCACATAGCAACTGGATCGACCCATTTAATAAAATAAGACATGGATAGACAGCGCCAGTGCGCTCGATGGAGCATGTGGGCAGACTTTTCATATAAAGCAAGTATGGTTCGATCAGACACCTCACACACCAAAAATAGAAAGAAGCACTTGGTCCCCACGTCCGTGTACATCCTCCTGCCACGTTCTTTCTCACACAAGATGATCCATGTGCATTTATTTGAGATTTCAAGTTTTAAAAAAGTTTTAAATTTTGGTTCGAGTGTGCGAATTCAGATCCATTTTCACCACTCGGTGTCTCGTGACGAGTTCCTCAAAACTAGATCCTATATGTGTATGTTTCAATGAAACTTTTTTTAGAGCAACTTTGGGTACTAGAGAGGCAACTTTAGCACTATAAGAAAGCAACTTCTTAGTTTTCCTAATATGACTACCATAACACTATGGTTCAAACTATAGTTGGCTATCATGACTATGGAGTTAACTAGATTCACCTCTAAGTTGCCTACCATAAGACTATGGTTCAAATTATAGACTACTTGAGCAACGACGATGGACAACTTTTCATAGTATTGGTTAGCGATGAAAGTTGTCGGGCATTATTGGTAGACAGTTAATTAGCAATATCGAGCAATCTATAGCACCCATCATAGGCAACTAACTATTAATGACACACAACTGAGCATCAATGATAGATAACTCCATAGTATTAGAAGGAATTTAGAAACTATGACATACAAGTTTCAATGGTATGCAACCTAGAAGTAGCAGTGAGTAAGTTAGCAGAATGTTAAACAAAATTATGTAGAACACGAAATATAGTGAAGTTGCATATTTGTATAAATTAAGTTGCCTCTCGTAGAAGAAAAGTTGCTTATCAAAAGTGATGTGATATTACCGACCTCTATTTTGAAGTTGTTCACTGTTGCTAACTAGTTGCAGATCGTTGACCACTAGTTGCTTTTAATGAAGGGAAGTTGTCTACCTTTTTTAGCATTAATCCTAGTTTCATCGACATTTTACGCTATAGGCAACTTCGAAGAAAATTAGGCGAATAGTTTTCCTCCTTTTTACAAAACATGGATATGCGATAATAGGACTATGTATGCATAATATATGTTGTATGCACCTTCATAACGTGAGTTGCTTTCTTTAGTGCTGAAGTTACCTCTATGTAATGCCAAAGTTGCCTACGGATGATGCTTAGTTACCTATATATGGTGAAAACTTGTCTGACATGGTTTTTATGTTACCTACAATATAGTACTTGCTAGGTAAATTCACTAGTACACGTGGCGCACGAAAGTTGCTTCTCTTTAGCACTAAAGTTGCCTCATCTAGAATCAAAGTTGCTTCTTAAAAAATCATTCAAACATGCTCATGTGGGATCTAGTTTTGAAGATATCGTCGCGAGAAACCTAATGGTGAAAACGGATCTTAATTTTGACGCCCAGTTTATAAGTTATAGTTTTTCAAAAAAAAAAGAGAGAATAAAGTCGAATGATATTTGCACATGCATGCAACTAATCTGTACGAACCATCCACCAGAAGACTACACCCCAAGTAGTTACACATCACATAATTTGACCATTGCCCTGACGCGTAGCCGTCAATTCAAATCAGACGGCGAGCGCGAGGGTCCGCCTGATACATCAAGATAGCACAGCTGCACTATTAAGTAATTAGGATAAAGTCAATAGTGGAAAGAAAAAAAGAAAACCATGGAACGAACCCGGGTCTCTAGATAGTTGCTACGGACCTAGCCACCGCGTGTGTGTCGAGTTCGTGACAAAATGTAAGGCACGACCTACTTATAAGGTAAAAGAGCCGATTTTTCTCCACTGTTTTATTCAGTTTTCTCTGGGGTTTTTTTCCTTTTTTTCTTCGTCGCCTTTTTTCATTCCTTTTGCATTTGTTTCTTCAGTTTTATTCTTTTATTCCCGAGGTGCCTTTTTCGTTTTTCATTTCTTAATTTTTTTTCTTTGTTTTTGTTTTCATTCTATATTTTTGTGTATGTCAATGAAAATTTTCTAATACATGTTTAATAATTTTCTAATACAAATTTAATATTAATCTAATACATTGTCAACATTTCTAGCATTTTTAAAATTCTGGATTAACTTTTTTCAAATACAAAGTTAACATTTTTTATACACACCTTTAAACTTTTTCAGATTGTTATTAATATTTTTCAAATAAAATATTAACATTTTCTCATAGATGGTCAAGATTATTTGTTTGCATGTTTTTCATTTTTTCAAATGCTTAATTAACATTTTCTATATGCAATATTAACATTTTTTCTTAACACATGGTCAACATTTTTTTCTGTACACATTTAACATTTTCCAAATTATTGATTCATCTTTTTCAAATGGTTGATTGACATTTTATAAATGCAATATTAACAATTTTTAACACATAGTCACATTTTTTCTAGGCACATTTAACATTTTCCAAATTCTTCATTAACATATTTCAAATACTTGTTTAACATTTTTTCTAACTACTTGATTACAAACTTTTCTATACATGATCAATAAATTTTATCATTTTTAATACATGGTCAACATTTTTTTCTATACATGTTTAACATTTTTCATATGCTTGATAAATATTTTTCCAATACCTATTCAACATTTTTCCAGATGCTTGACTAACATGAATTGGATGAACAAGTCACTGACCGAGTTGCTCTTTGTGTTGAAAACTACCAAAGCAGGAGTGAGGAACAATCATAAACATGTGTTTCTTGTGAATAAGATCACGAGTTTCAAAAAGAAGGGCAAGTCCAAGAAAGGCAAGGGCATCGGTACGAACGGCTCCCAAACCAAGTCTAAGGGCGGAGCCAAGACTGAAACTAAGTGCTTATACTACAAGGGCACTAGACAATGGAAGAGGAACTGTAAGAAGTACATGGCAGATAAAAAGTGTGGAAAGACGGGGAAAGATATAATTGTTATACATGTTAATATCATTGACGTTTTGCATGCTAGCAAAAAAATTAAAAAATTAAGTGTTGGGTTACCGGATCGGTTGCTCACATTTGCAGCTCGATACATGACTTCTGAGAGTGCACAAACTCGAAAAGAATGAGGTCGTGATGCGCACCTGGAATGGTGTTGGAGACGTTGCTCAAGTCGTCGACATCATGCCTCTACGTCTCCCTTCAGGATTTATCTTAGAATGAAGTACCTATTTATTTTGTTCCGGCATTGTGTAAGAACATTATCTCTAGATTAGGTGTGATACACGATGGGTATTCCTACAAGTGTGAGAACAATGGTTGTTCACTTTATTACAAGGATATGTTTTATGAATTTGCACCCATTGTTGGGGGCCTTTTCATTGTGAATCTTGAATGTGAAAATAATGTCTTTAACATTGAAGCTAAACGCCTTAAGAAGGCTGAAACCACCACCACTTTCATGTGGCACTACCATCTTGGCCACATCGGAATGAAATGCATGCAAAGACTTCATAAAGATGGAATTTTTACCGTCTTTCGATTTTGAATCATTTGACGCATGTGAAGCTTGTCTGATGGGGAAGATGGCCGATACGCTGTTCAAAGGTCATCCTGAACGGGCGTGTGAATTATTGGAAATTATACATAGTGATGTATGTGGTCCAATGAGCACATCTGCACGTTGTCGATATTTCTACTTTATGAATTTAACTGACGAGTTAAGTAGGTACAAATATATCTACTTGATGAAGCATAAGTAGAAACCTTTGAAAAGTTCAAACTATTTTAGAATGAGGTAGAAAATTATCGTAACAAAAATATTAAGTTTTTCTAGATCAGATCATGAAGGCGAATATCTTAGTCATGAGTTTAGCCAGCATCTAAGTGACCGTGGAATCGTTTCATAGCTTACGCCTCCCAGATGTCCATAGAGAAACGGAGTGTCCGAGTGGTGTAACCGAACCCTGTTACACATGGTGAGGTCAATGATGTCGCTCACAGAACTGCCGATATATTTTTGGGGTTATGCATCAGAAACAGGCGCTCATGCACTAAACAAAACACTGTCAAATTCCGTTAGGACAACACCACATGATGTGGAATGGGAACAAACTCAGTTTGTCACATCTTAAAATTTGGGGTTGTGAGGTTTATGTAAAACGTTTACAACCAACAAAACTTGATCTGAGATCAGACAAATGTTACTTTGTAGGTTATGTTGGGGAACGTTGCATGGGAAACAAAAATTTTCCTACGCGCACCTAAGATCAATCTATGTAGATGCATAGCTACGAGAGGGAGAGTGGATCCACATACCCTTGTAGATCGTTAAGCGGGAAGAGTTAAGAAATGCGGTTGATGTAGTCGAACGTCTTCGCGATCCAATCACGATCCGTCCCGCGATCCAATCACGATCCGTCCCGATCTAGCGCTGAACGGACGACACCTCCGCGTTCAGCACACATACAGCTCGGTGATGTCTCTGCCTTCTTGATCTAGCAAGAGGGGGCGGAGAGGTAGATGCGTTCTCTGGCAGCACAACGGCGTGGTGGCGGTGGTGGTGGAGCAATCTCAGCAGGGCTTCGCCAAGCGCTGCTGCAGACGCGTTTTGGAGGAGAAACAGATCTAGGGAGAGAGGGAGGGCTGCACCTATGGCTTGGGTGGGTGCTGTCCTTTCTCTCCCTCTAGGAGGAGGGGTTAGGAGGGGCGCAGCCCTAGCCCCTCCTCCAAGGGAGGGGGCAGCGGCCAGGAGGGAGGAGTCCTCCCTCCCCAAGGCACCTCCTAGGTGCCTTCCCCTTTAGGGTTTCTTACCCCCTAGCCGCATGGGCCCTTGGGGGATGGCCCAACAAGGCTTGGATGCCCCCTTACAACCCATGCACGTCCTAGGGGCTGGATGGACCCTTCCGGACTCCTCCGGAATCCTCTGGAACCTTCCGGAACCTTCCGGAAGCTTCCCGGTACTATACCGGAAAAACCCGAAACTTTTCCGGTAGCCAAAATATGACTTCCCATATATAAATATTAACCTCCGGACCATTCCGGAGCTCCTCGTGATGTCCGGGATCTCATGCGGGGCACCGAACAACTTTCAGTCACCAACATACATAACTCAACAATACCAAATCGTCACCGAACGTTAAGTGTGCAGACCCTGCGGGTTTGAGAACTATGCAGACATGACCGAGACACTCTCCGGTCAATAACCAATAGCGGGACCTAGATGCCCATATTGGCTCCTACATATTCTACGAAGATCTTTATCGGTCGAACCACGACGTCAAGGATTCGGTTAATCCCGTATGCAATTCCCTTTGTCCATCGGTATGTTACTTGCCCGAGATTCGATCGTCGGTATCTTTATACCTAGTTCAATCTCGTTACCGGCAAGTCTCTTTACTCGTTTCGTAATAGAAGATCCCGTGATTAACTCCTTAGTCACATTGCTTGCAAGCTTCTTGTGATGTTGTATTACCGAGTGGGCCCAGAGATACCTCTCCGTCATACGGAGTGACAAATCCTAGTCTCGATCCACATATCTACTTGAGTTATTTCTGAAGATAGATAAATCCACTACTTGCAACAACATTTATTGGACTACACACATCATAATGTATGATCACCAATATGTTCTTTGCTCGTTCCTTATGGCATGTGAACGGTATTTCAGTCACTTCACTTTTCAGAGGAAAGTTGCAAGTGTCAGATGATTCAAAATCAAATGACTTCAAAATCCATCATAATGGAATTTTCCATGCGCGTTTCTCCAATGTGACCAAATGCAGTGCCACACTTGTGTGGTATTCTTTTAGTCTTGCGACATTTAGCGTCAGTGTTATGGATGTATCATATTACCATCAATATTCATAACATACATCCCATCCTGTATGGAAGCATGGCCCTTCATGTTATTCATAACACCGAACATCAAAAGTTCTCTTATGAATAACCTTCTTGCAAAATACCTTATGCAAAAGGCTAGAGTGTGTGAAACTCTAAATGAATTATGAAAGTAAATACAGAGGTAATGTATTGTTATCAATATTCATAACATACATCTCATTCATAATGAAAGTATGGCCCTTATGTTATTCATAACATCGAACATCAAAAGTTCTCTTATGAATAACCTTCTTGCAAGATACTTTATGCAATGGGCTAGAGTGTAAAACTCTAAAATGAATTATGAAAGTAAATACATAGGGAATACACCGATGGAAGGCATAGTAACATTTACTATGTTCCCTGCATGTATCTAAACCTCATCCCTGGCTAGTCTTTCAGGCCATAGTAGTTCTTACATTGAGTTGCAACAGAATGCAATCGAGCGGGTATCTTTGTGATCAACTCACAATACCCAAGAATTAGTGATTAACATGTTTAACCATAATTCCCAAGAACTATATCTTTGACCAGCCTTCTATACATCAAAAACTTGTATGCCATTCATACATGAGCTGGATATTCCAGTCTTCTTTCCTTTTGCCTTATACTTCTAACACTTTAACTTTCAGTATTTCTCCTACTCTCAAAAGAAGCACCCAACTTAAGAGTGGCGATAGCCCCGGACTTCCTAGGCGTGAAAGTTTCACTAACACCCTTCGGACACTTCCTTTCTCTTTAAGTTGTTGTTTTATTCACCATCATCATATGACAGGCGTTCTTCTGGATCCCTCTCTTATCAGTCTAATGCATAGTAAACTCCTTTACTAATAGTTTGCAAACAAACATTGCTTTGGATATCTCATATCTTTTAGCCTTTGTCTGTCTCTGAAAATGATTTTCAGATTCCATGAATATCACATAACTATCCAAACTTTCGAAGTTCGGGTCTCATGGAAGCAAACATATTGCACTTTGACTGAAAAGGAATTCTAGCTTTTGGATCGAAGGACGAGAGTCACATGATCCATAGCATTAGCGGGAGAATACCGAAAGCATGCGATAGGACAAAGTCCTTCTCGGCACTCTTGAGGACAATCCTCATATTACGTTACCAACCATAAAGTTTTAACCAGATATTTAACAGCTAGTCAATTTTAATAGGGAAGGTGGAAACGCGAGCCATTATTCTACAACTATTATGCAAATCACACTTAGACAGTGTTCAAAATTAATTGCACTAAGAATTAAAAGAATTAATTCTACAGTGTGCTCCCACTCAAATCAATATCTCTCATAATTGATTGTGAGTGATACAAGATCCACATTTCAATTCAACGCCATTGATGTGGACATCACTGATGACGAGAATTTCAATTGGTGGGCAAACATGCCGATCACATCTCTATGTGACTCATGTTCATCTTTCGATGGGCGTGTTCCGAGCTCAGGACGATCAAGCCAGAACGTCAAGACAACCAAGTGATCTCGCTGCGAGGTCTGACCTCACCCGCCTCACACTTCTCTAATCGTTCGTACCCATGTGGACATGGCGCACCCCGAAAAGTTAGGTGCCGTGACGGTGCTACACTTGGGAGAACACTAACTACTTGATATTTTTGTGAGAGATCACCCTAATAAAAGCGACTACCGCGCAATCAAGAAGGGTGCATCATAAGGGATAAGCATCTTAGGCAATTCATAATAGCATGATATGGTATAGCCCTTTCTGACGGAGAAGTCTTTTATTTCTTCGTCTCCGGCATTCGCGTCGGTGTTCACCATCGCGAAGATTGCCACCACCTTGTCGATGCACCAGATAATATTGCTATCTCTATAGCTAATAAAATAAGTGCATTACATAAGGTTGACACGCAGGCCATTAAAGTGCAATCATATGGCTCCAGCCATCATGCCGAATCATGACACGCAGATCATGTTAATCAATTTACATCATATAGTCATCTCATACATAATCAAATTATTATGAACACTGCTATACCACATCACATGCACATGCAAACCATCCTGCAAAACCAAGTTAGACGCCTCTAATCGGTTCATGCAAAATTTTATTTTACGTGGCTTCTAAGGTTTCGAAACAAACCGAAGCTACCAACGTCCATCACCAAGCATGATAATCCAAGTCGCTAGATTAACATTCCAGGGTGTATGAAACACGAGATAATAAAATCTCGAGCCCCATACTAAACTTCGTCATACGCGTGACCCCCGTGCAGATCACATCTGCATTGCCCTTTCGTCTGCAAAATTTCATCTTTATTTTTAACTACGGTGGAATTCAATGAACTGTTAGCACTTCGTTGATCAATCAGGATCGCGGATTGCCAGAACATTGAAACTCCACCATACTGTTATCAAGATCAGAAATATGCAAATTCCAGGGAAGCAACAAGAACATCGGGTAACAGATTTCATCTGCTACCCGCACAAATAATTTTCAGCAATAGATCTCATCTACTACCTAATTATATTGTGCAACACCCATACATCTCTATGTATTCTAGATCGCAACCTGCATCTACGCATAGCACGGCTCTTGATGCCACTGTTGGGGAACGCAGCAGAAACCAAAAATTTTCCGACCTACGCACCAGCCCAGGACCACTATGGAGACTGCATACAAGGTTTGATCATTTTCGTTACCGACTCGTAGCACAGCGGAAGAAGAGTCGATGACGATCGGCGGTGCAGATCCCCGCAGCTAGGATTTTACAACCTCCCAACCGCGAGGATGTATACCCTCATCTGCCCCACGGACAGCCCACTGGGAGGCGGTCAGACAGTCCCCTGGACGGTGCCGCGGACAGCCCTTCAGGAGGACCTCCAAAACTTAGACTGTCACTCGGACAGCCCTTCGGGAGGACCTTCGAAACTCGGACGGTCACACGGACAGCCCTTCGGGAGGCACTCTCGAACTAAGATCGAAACTACGATCTCTCTACAGAGTTGCACACATACGGTGTCATCTATCCGGCAGGGCTTCGCCGTCCAGAACTAGTTCCTGCCGGAACCCAGACAGCCTTTCGGCTCTACGAAACTATTTCGCTGGGAGGGAGAGAGAATGCCAGATCATGCATGGCTTGTGTATGAGAGTAAGGATGTGTGAGATGGCAGCCCACTCACCTCCTATTTATAGGAAACCCAAGGGGTAGGGTGGTTTTACAAGAAAACCCAAAACCCACATGGAAAGGAGTCCTTCCCAAGGACCTAATGGTGAAACCAAGGAACAAGTGGGGGCTCCATGGAGGAGCCCCATTGTGGCCGGCCACCATCTCTTGGGGGGCCCCCAAGGGGGTTTCTTAGCCCCCAAGCCTTCTAGAAACCTTTTGGGAAAATATCCCAAAAGGCACTTTTCCAAAAATATCCAAAAAACACTTTCACTATTCACGACGACATTTTTCAGCGTCTGATCGAACTGAAAATATTCATGTGGGCTTAGAACAATTCCAGTACCCACCAAAATAATTTTCAACGCGAGCCGGAACAATTCCGGTTTAGTGATTTTCATCTGCGAAAAGCATCTGAAGCGGTTTCGGCAGCTCCGGAACATTTCCGGTTTTTATCCTCGAAAATTCCAAAAAGTTTCCAGAACGATTCTGGCATCCTCCAAGAATTATCAGGCATGTGCCAAAACCAATTTGACTTTTTGGTATCCCCTGAAACAACTTTTCAGTTTCACCGGAACTCATCCGGTGACCTCTCTGCGGAACTTTTCCGCTGTCCGAAACTTTTCCGGTGTCCGAAACTTTTTCGGTGTTTTTCTCTCAGACTCCCTGTCTAGTATTCAGCAGATAGATGACCCTTAAGCGTGTGACCCTATAGGGACGGTGAAGCATAGACATGACCCGGAACCCCTTCCGATCAATGATCAACATCGGAGCCGTGGACACCCATATTGATCCCTATACCCACACGAATGAATATTCGAGTGAACCTCGAGTTGTCGTGTGCTATTCCTGTTGCTTCGCGATATGTTACAAATACCCGAGGTGAGACACGTTGGCATCCCCGTGGATCAACAACTTGTCCACTATGCCAGTTACCTCGTTGCCGGTATTGTTCTCTTTTCTCGTTCCGTGTTCCGGCATCCCCGTGATCAAATCACAAAGTGTCTGGCCAGACGATGATGGATACCGTAACACCGAGAGGGCCCAGAGATATCTCTCCATCGTCGGAGGAGCAAATCCCAATCTTGAGCTATCAAGTCCCTTGACACACTTTTCCATGAACCCGTAAGCCGCCGTAATAGCCACCCATTTACGGATGACGTTTAACAAACCCCAAAGTTCATGAAGCAAGCATGAAGAAACTCGACACTCTCATGGTCTAAGGAATTATGCAAACGTTAACTTCTCTGTGTTATTATCCATTAACTTATGACGAATGTATCTCATAGCATAACATCAATCGGGTCGATTCAACACAAGTGTTCTACCAACAATTGTGCCCTCAAAATTGCCGGCATAGCCATGCCCATGATCAGGAAAACAGGATCATCATGCAATACTTGAGCCAGTCATAGAGGCTTGACTAGGAATACATTTTACCGTTTATTATCCCACACGTGCATATGAGTCTTCCTCCGAGCCTCGTGGTTATTGTAGACTCGAGAACCATAGCAGTTATAGCATGGAACATAAACCTAATTATGAACAGGGAGATGATCAATAACATTTATTATTGCCTCTAGGGCATATCTCCTACAGTGTCCCACTTGTCGCTACCTGGGAGTTTTCCCTTTTTTCATAGATTGTTATTTTCAAAGCGTTTTATCTATTAAATCGTGCGTCCAAATCTCGAACCGTTTTCACTTTTGGATTCCTGGCGTCAACATTTTCAGAATTAGATCCAATCTTCATAGGTTTTGACGGAAAAAAATTCATGAAAAAATCGGACGAAAAAACCAGATGAACAAACTGTGTCTCACGAAAGCAAATCCGTGCCTCTCGCGGAAGCAAAACCATGCCTCGCAAGGAAGGAAAAAATATGCATTTTTTCTTTTCCGAAAGGCACGACCGTGCCCCTCGCGGAAGCAAATCCGTGTCTCTCAGGAAAGATAAAATGTGCTTTTCGAGAAAGGAAACAAACGAATTTTTTCGCGCAAAAAAAATATTTAAAAAAAATCGTTCAAAAGGTATGGATGAACGGTGGAAAACTGGAAAACCGAAAAAAAACCAGAAAAATTCACCTAAAAAGCCAAAAACGCATACGAAGAAATAAAAACAAATTCAGAGGGAACGCACTGAGCACGACATATGGCGGCGGCAGAGATCTCGCCAAGTGGCGGCGCCTGGGAGGGAACGTTGGGAGGCTCCTGAAGGAGCGCTCGCCAACAAGTTGCTTCCGAGGGAGCCCGGCGCAATGCGCACCCCTCTATCCACAAGTTCGTCATTTTGGACCGGCCCATTTATGATGTGCTGTACTTTCTTGATTTCGAGTTATATATTTCCTTTTCTCTATTCATTTTTTATTTCTAAATAATTTGGGATTATAAAAATTTCCAAATTATTTGAAAAAATGTGCATTTGGAAAATTATGTTCAAGAAATCATATATTTTCACGGATTCAAAAAAATTCTTGATTTCACAAAAAAAAAAACTATATTTGAAAAATGCTCCTGATTTTGATGAAATAAGTTCAAGAAATCAAAAAAAGTTCATGATATTGAGAAAAATGTTCGTGTATTCATTTTTTTTATCAATTTGGAAACGGTGTAGCAAATTTAGAAAATGTTCACAAAATATTAAAAAATGTGCATCGATACAAAAAAAGTTCACTGATACAAAAACATGTGGTATAAAAATGTTCATGCATTTTAAAATAATCGTCTTCACAATAAAAAAAGTTCGTAATTTATAAAAATTGTATCTGCAACTTCCAAAAATAATTAACGATTCAAAAAATGTCCGCTGATTCAAAACAAATGTCCGCAAAAAGGATAATTAAATTAAAAATAAAAAACATAAACCAAGAAAGAAATAAAACTAAGAAATAACTGAAAGTAAAAACGATAAAAAAACTGTAGGGAAGGAATCAAGCAATGGGGCGCCTGCGTCGATTCCCAGTGTCTTTACGGGTTTTTGTTGAGCCCAGTGTATACGTGGGCCTTCGTATTCGGTCGTTGCATTTTCAGCCATGCACTGTAATTGCAGTCCGCCAAACTGACAATCGCGGAATCCTATATGACGCGCGCGGGCGCATAGAGGCGAGCATTCGCTGAAGGTCCAGCCCCACGCCCCAGTTTGGGCCGGCCCACGTTCAGCTTCCCTGTTTCTTTCTGTTTTCTGTTTCTTTTTTCTCCTTTTCCTGTTTCTATTTATTTTTTCTTTCCTTTTTTTCCTTTGTCAGGTATTATAAGAATAAATATTTTCTATTGCAAATGTTGATCGTATACTAAGAAAATGTTCACGGTATATATTATAAAAAGGTTCACTGTGCATTATAAAGTGTTCATCGTATATTAAGTACTTGTTCAACAAATTCTACAAATGTTCACTTTATATTTGAAAAATAAATCAGAGTATGTTACACAAAATGTTCAATGTATGTTAAAAATTGTTCAATGTACATTAAACAAATGTTCAATGTGTATTCCAAAACTGTTCAACATATATATATTGAAAAATGTTCAGTGGGTACTTAAATATTGCTTAGCATATTTTGAAAAATGTTCATTGTGTATTTTAAAATTCTTCAACATATATTAACAAAATGTTCAGTGGGTATTTAAATATTATTCAACATATATCAGAAAAATGTTCAGTATGTATTGAAATATTTGTTCCGCGTATATCACAAAATGTTCAGTGCGTATTCAAAAATTGTTCAACATATATTACAAAATGTTCTATGTATATTTGAATATTGTACATCATTTGAAAATTGAAAATTTTGGTTATGTTTTCTATAATTTTAACGTTTTTAAAATTTGATCAAATTTTTAAATTTGTTCATGATTTTCAATCATTATTCAATTCTTGAAAAAAATGTTGCAGGCATCTTGAACCTGTTTCTTCCATATGGGCTGGCCCATTCACCTCTGCTATGAGCGAAAACTTAACAATTTGCCTCTCACGGGCGTCAAATAGGAAGCCTCCTGACAATCCGCGACGACATGTCACATTAAGCAAGTTGGAAGGATCTCTCGCTGAAGGTTTTCGTTTTTCACATAGCAACTGGATCGACCCATTTAATAAAATAAGACATGGATAGACAGCGCCAGTGCGCTCGATGGAGCATGTGGGCAGACTTTTCATATAAAGCAAGTATGGTTCGATCAGACACCTCACACACCAAAAATAGAAAGAAGCACTTGGTCCCCACGTCCGTGTACATCCTCCTGCCACGTTCTTTCTCACACAAGATGATCCATGTGCATTTATTTGAGATTTCAAGTTTTAAAAAAGTTTTAAATTTTGGTTCGAGTGTGCGAATTCAGATCCATTTTCACCACTCGGTGTCTCGTGACGAGTTCCTCAAAACTAGATCCTATATGTGTATGTTTCAATGAAACTTTTTTTAGAGCAACTTTGGGTACTAGAGAGGCAACTTTAGCACTATAAGAAAGCAACTTCTTAGTTTTCCTAATATGACTACCATAACACTATGGTTCAAACTATAGTTGGCTATCATGACTATGGAGTTAACTAGATTCACCTCTAAGTTGCCTACCATAAGACTATGGTTCAAATTATAGACTACTTGAGCAACGACGATGGACAACTTTTCATAGTATTGGTTAGCGATGAAAGTTGTCGGGCATTATTGGTAGACAGTTAATTAGCAATATCGAGCAATCTATAGCCCCCATCATAGGCAACTAACTATTAATGACACACAACTGAGCATCAATGATAGATAACTCCATAGTATTAGAAGGAATTTAGAAACTATGACATACAAGTTTCAATGGTATGCAACCTAGAAGTAGCAGTGAGTAAGTTAGCAGAATGTTAAACAAAATTATGTAGAACACGAAATATAGTGAAGTTGCATATTTGTATAAATTAAGTTGCCTCTCGTAGAAGAAAAGTTGCTTATCAAAAGTGATGTGATATTACCGACCTCTATTTTGAAGTTGTTCACTGTTGCTAACTAGTTGCAGATCGTTGACCACTAGTTGCTTTTAATGAAGGGAAGTTGTCTACCTTTTTTAGCATTAATCCTAGTTTCATCGACATTTTACGCTATAGGCAACTTCGAAGAAAATTAGGCGAATAGTTTTCCTCCTTTTTACAAAACATGGATATGCGATAATAGGACTATGTATGCATAATATATGTTGTATGCACCTTCATAACGTGAGTTGCTTTCTTTAGTGCTGAAGTTACCTCTATGTAATGCCAAAGTTGCCTACGGATGATGCTTAGTTACCTATATATGGTGAAAACTTGTCTGACATGGTTTTTATGTTACCTACAATATAGTACTTGCTAGGTAAATTCACTAGTACACGTGGCGCACGAAAGTTGCTTCTCTTTAGCACTAAAGTTGCCTCATCTAGAATCAAAGTTGCTTCTTAAAAAATCATTCAAACATGCTCATGTGGGATCTAGTTTTGAAGATCTCGTCGCGAGAAACCTAATGGTGAAAACGGATCTTAATTTTGACGCCCAGTTTATAAGTTATAGTTTTTCAAAAAAAAGAGAGAGAATAAAGTCGAATGATATTTGCACATGCATGCAACTAATCTGTACGAACCATCCACCAGAAGACTACACCCCAAGTAGTTACACATCACATAATTTGACCATTGCCCTGACGCGTAGCCGTCAATTCAAATCAGACGGCGAGCACGAGGGTCCGCCTGATACATCAAGATAGCACAGCTGCACTATTAAGTAATTAGGATAAAGTCAATAGTGGAAAGAAAAAAAGAAAACCATGGAACGAACCCGGGTCTCTAGATAGTTGCTACGGACCTAGCCACCGCGTGTGTGTCGAGTTCGTGACAAAATGTAAGGCACGACCTACTTATAAGGTAAAAGAGCCGATTTTTCTCCACTGTTTTATTCAGTTTTCTCTGGGTTTTTTTTCCTTTTTTTCTTCGTCGCCTTTTTTCATTCCTTTTGCATTTGTTTCTTCAGTTTTATTCTTTTATTCCCGAGGTGCCTTTTTCGTTTTTCATTTCTTAATTTTTTTTCTTTGTTTTTGTTTTCATTCTATATTTTTGTGTATGTCAATGAAAATTTTCTAATACATGTTTAATAATTTTCTAATACAAATTTAATATTAATCTAATACATTGTCAACATTTCTAGCATTTTTAAAATTCTGGATTAACTTTTTTCAAATACAAAGTTAACATTTTTTATACACACCTTTAAACTTTTTCAGATTGTTATTAATATTTTTCAAATAAAATATTAACATTTTCTCATAGATGGTCAAGATTATTTGTTTGCATGTTTTTCATTTTTTCAAATGCTTAATTAACATTTTCTATATGCAATATTAACATTTTTTCTTAACACATGGTCAACATTTTTTTCTGTACACATTTAACATTTTCCAAATTATTGATTCATCTTTTTCAAATGGTTGATTGACATTTTATAAATGCAATATTAACAATTTTTAACACATAGTCACATTTTTTCTAGGCACATTTAACATTTTCCAAATTCTTCATTAACATATTTCAAATACTTGTTTAACATTTTTTCTAACTACTTGATTACAAACTTTTCTATACATGATCAATAAATTTTATCATTTTTAATACATGGTCAACATTTTTTTCTATACATGTTTAACATTTTTCATATGCTTGATAAATATTTTTCCAATACCTATTCAACATTTTTCCAGATGCTTGACTAACATGAATTGGATGAACAAGTCACTGACCGAGTTGCTCTTTGTGTTGAAAACTGCCGAAGCAGGAGTGAGGAACAATCATAAACATGTGTTTCTTGTGAATAAGATCACGAGTTTCAAAAAGAAGGGCAAGTCCAAGAAAGGCAAGGGCATCGGTACGAACGGCTCCCAAACCAAGTCTAAGGGCGGAGCCAAGACTGAAACTAAGTGCTTATACTACAAGGGCACTAGACAATGGAAGAGGAACTGTAAGAAGTACATGGCAGATAAAAAGTGTGGAAAGACGGGGAAAGATATAATTGTTATACATGTTAATATCATTGACGTTTTGCATGCTAGCAAAAAAATTAAAAAATTAAGTGTTGGGTTACCGGATCGGTTGCTCACATTTGCAGCTCGATACATGACTTCTGAGAGTGCGCAAACTCGAAAAGAATGAGGTCGTGATGCGCATCTGGAATGGTGTTGGAGACGTTGCTCAAGTCGTCGACATCATGCCTCTACGTCTCCCTTCAGGATTTATCTTAGAATGAAGTACCTATTTATTTTGTTCCGGCATTGTGTAAGAACATTATCTCTAGATTAGGTGTGATACACGATGGGTATTCCTACAAGTGTGAGAACAATGGTTGTTCACTTTATTACAAGGATATGTTTTATGGATTTGCACCCATTGTTGGGGGCCTTTTCATTGTGAATCTTGAATGTGAAAATAATGTCTTTAACATTGAAGCTAAACGCCTTAAGAAGGCTGAAACCACCACCACTTTCATGTGGCACTACCATCTTGGCCACATCGGAATGAAATGCATGCAAAGACTTCATAAAGATGGAATTTTTGCCGTCTTTCGATTTTGAATCATTTGACGCATGTGAAGCTTGTCTGATGGGGAAGATGACCGATACGCTGTTCAAAGGTCATCCTGAACGGGCGTGTGAATTATTGGAAATTATACATAGTGATGTATGTGGTCCAATGAGCACATCTGCACGTTGTGGATATTTCTACTTTATGAATTTAACTGACGAGTTAAGTAGGTACAAATATATCTACTTGATGAAGCATAAGTAGAAACCTTTGAAAAGTTCAAACTATTTTAGAATGAGGTAGAAAATTATCGTAACAAAAATATTAAGTTTTTTAGATCAGATCATGAAGGCGAATATCTTAGTCATGAGTTTAGCCAGCATCTAAGTGACCGTGGAATCGTTTCATAGCTTACGCCTCCCGGATGTCCACAGAGAAACGGAGTGTCCGAGTGGTGTAACCGAACCCTGTTACACATGGTGAGGTCAATGATGTCGCTCACAGAACTGCCGATATATTTTTGGGGTTATGCATCAGAAACTGGCGCTCATGCACTAAACATAACACTGTCAAATTCCGTTAGGACAACACCACATGATGTGGAATGGGAACAAACTCAGTTTGTCACATCTTAAAATTTGGGGTTGTGAGGTTTATGTAAAACGTTTACAACCAACAAAACTCGATCTGAGATCAGACAAATGTTACTTTGTAGGTTATGTTGGGGAACGTTGCATGGGAAACAAAAAATTTCCTACGTGCACCTAAGATCAATCTATGTAGATGCATAGCTACGAGAGGGAGAGTGGATCCACATACCCTTGTAGATCGTTAAGCGGGAAGAGTTAAGAAATGCGGTTGATGTAGTCGAACGTCTTCGCGATCCAATCACGATCCGTCCCGCGATCCAATCACGATCCGTCCCGATCTAGCGCTGAACGGACGACACCTCCGCATTCAGCACACATACAGCTCGGTGATGTCTCTGCCTTCTTGATCTAGCAAGAGGGGGCGGAGAGGTAGATGCGTTCTCTGGCAGCACAACGGCGTGGTGGCGGTGGTGGTGGAGCAATCTCAGCAGGGCTTCGCCAAGCGCTGCCGCAGACGCGTTTTGGAGGAGAAACAGATCTAGGGAGAGAGGGAGGGCTGCACCTATGGCTTGGGTGGGTGCTGTCCTTTCTCTCCCTCTAGGAGGAGGGGGTAGGAGGGGCGCAGCCCTAGCCCCTCCTCCAAGGGAGGGGGCAGCGGCCAGGAGGGAGGAGTCCTCCCTCCCCAAGGCACCTCCTAGGTGCCTTCCCCTTTAGGGTTTCTTACCCCCTAGCCGCATGGGCCCTTGGGGGATGGCCCAACAAGGCTTGGATGCCCCCTTACAACCCATGCACGTCCTAGGGGCTGGATGGACCCTTCCGGACTCCTCCGGAATCCTCTGGAACCTTCCGGAACCTTCCGGAAGCTTCCCGGTACTATACCGGCAAAACCCGAAACTTTTCCGGTAGCCAAAATATGACTTCCCATATATAAATATTAACCTCCAGACCATTCCGGAGCTCCTCGTGACGTCCGGGATCTCATGCGGGGCACCGAACAACTTTCAGTCACCAACATACATAACTCAACAATACCAAATCGTCACCGAACGTTAAGTGTGCAGACCCTGCGGGTTTGAGAACTATGCAGACATGACCGAGACACTCTCCGGTCAATAACCAATAGCGGGACCTAGATGCCCATATTGGCTCCTACATATTCTACGAAGATCTTTATCGGTCGAACCACGACGTCAAGGATTCGGTTAATCCCGTATGCAATTCCCTTTGTCCATCGGTATGTTACTTGCCCGAGATTCGATCGTCGGTATCTTTATACCTAGTTCAATCTCGTTACCGGCAAGTCTCTTTACTCGTTTCGTAATACAAGATCCCGTGATTAACTCCTTAGTCACATTGCTTGCAAGCTTCTTGTGATGTTGTATTACCGAGTGGGCCCAGAGATACCTCTCCGTCATACGGAGTGACAAATCCTAGTCTCGATCCACGCCAACCCAACAGACACCCTCGGAGATACCTGTAGAGCACCTTTATAGTCACCCAGTTACGTTGTGACGTTTGATACACACAAGGCATTCCTCCGATGTCAAGGAGTTGCATGATCTCATGGTTACAGGAACATATACATTGACATATGAAAAGCAGTAGCAATAAACTGACACGATCAAATGCTATGCTTACGGTTGGGTCTTGTCCATCACATCATTCTCCTAATGATGTGATCCCGTTATCAAATGACAACTCATGTTTGTGGTTCAGAAATCTTAACCATCTTTCATCAACGAGCTAGTCTAGTAGAGGCTTACTAGGGACACTTTGTTGTCTATGTATCCACACATGTATTTGAGTATCCAATCAATACAATTATAGCATGGATAATAAACAATTATTATGAACAAGGAAATATGATAATAACTAATTTATTATTGCCTCTAGGGCATATTTCCAACAGGTTATCCAAAAGAAACTATTGGGTATTCTTTCTACCACCCGCCCGGTAACAAAGTGTTTGTTGCAAAGAATGCACACTTTCGCGAGAAATATTTTCTTGCCAAAGAAGTGAGTGGGAGGACAATCCAACTTGAGGATATTACTGAATCTTTGGCAACCGTTGATAGGGATGCTGAACCGAAACTAAATCAGCAAATTACCCCTACAACCGAGCTGTAAGTTGACGCACCCCGTGCGGAAACTTTAGACAAGTTTGTGGCTGAACCATGCATATCAGGTAGGGCTATCCAGCCATCTGAATGGTATCATAACGAAATCTTTATTCTTAAAGATGATGAACCGGTGCGTTACAAGGAAGCATGAAAGGGCCTAGATCTAGGGAATGGTATAATGCCATGAAATCCAAAATTAAATCCATTTACCAAAACCAAGTGTGGAACTTCGTAGAACTTCCAAAAGGCGTAAATCCCATTGGTTGTAAATGGATTTTCAAAAGAAAGACAGATGCGGATGGTAACATTACTGTCCATAAAGCTAGACTTGTCGTGAATGGGTTCACGCAAGTTGAAGGAGTTTATTACAATGAGACTTTCTTGCCTACAGCTATGCTTCAGTCTGTGCAGATACTACTAGCAATTGATGCTTATTTCGATTAAGATATATGGTAGATGGATATGAAAATGACTTTCTTAAATGGAAACCTCAAAGAGGATGTATACATGATACAACCTAAAGGTTTTGTCAATTTTAGGGATGTTAAAAAGGTATGCAAGGTTCAGAAGGCAAATTATGGTTTGAAGTAGGCATCAAGGAGTTGGAATATTCATATTGATGAAGTGGTCAAAGAGTTTGGCTTCATTAGGAATGATGAAGAATCTTGTGTTTAGAAGAAATTTAGTGGGAGCACAAAAGCATTTCTAATCTTATATATGGATGACATATTATTGACTGACAATGACATGAATTTTCTTAGTGAAATAAAGAGTCAATGAATAAGAGTTTTGTAATGAAAGACTTGGGTGAAGTGGCATATATATTGGGCATCAAGATCTATAGAGATAGATCGAGACACATGATAGCGCTTAGGCAAAGCATGTACATTGACAAAGTACTAAAAAGGTTTAACATGGAGGATGACAAGAAAGGCATGCTTCCAATATCACCTGGTACAAAGATCAACAAGAAACAATGTCCTCAAACACTTGATCAGCAAGTTCATCTAAATGATGTTCCATATGCTTCAACAATTGGTTCTGTCATGTATGCCATGATATGTACAAGACCCGATTTTCCTATGCGCTAGGTGTTAGCAGCAGGTACCAAAGTGATCCAGGATTGGAACACTGGGCCGCAATCAAAAATATTCTTAAGTACCTCACAAGGACCAAAGAGCTCCTTGTGTTCGGAGGTGATAAAGAGCTCATTCTAAGTTGTTACACGGATGCAAGATTCATGACTCACTACAGGAATCAACTTCTTTGCCGTCTGCCATAGCAGACGGCAAAGGACCAGTCCACAGACAGCAAACGTCTTTGTCGTCTGCTGGCTGACGGCCCCAGTTTCGGCACTACGGGAGCAGGAAATGAGCTTCTTTGCCGTCTGCAAACGCACAATGGACGGCAAAGAAGTTTTGCCGTTGGCTGGCAGACGACAAAGGCTATGGACGGCAACATATGGCTGTTATCCACGTTAGGTGGCTAACGACAGCCTTTGCCGTCTGCACGCAGACGGCAAAGAACTCACACCTTTGTCGTCCGCCTTGTGATGTCAGCAGGGCTGTGGCTGCACGTCACTCTTGTCAAGCCTTTGTCGTCTGCCTCGTAGGTCTTTGTCGTCTGCCAGCTGACGGCAAAATGACAAAATGGGTCAGACCCGGTGCTCCCAGGTTGCATAGGTTGCCGCCATGTGTCACCTTTGCCATCGGCTTGCTGATGGCAAAGGTATTTGCTGTTCGCTGGCAGACGGCAAAGTGCGTGTATTGCCCCTTTCTGTTTTCTGTTATTTCCCTGCATATTCACAGCACATATATGATATATATAGTTTTAGACATCTTCAACACATATATTTCATAGCACATATATTTCCAACATCATCGTGAAATATTTAACAAGAGAACACATAGGCTAGCAAAATACATAGTTTCACATTGTTCATCCATATATACATACATAGTTTCACATTGTTCGTCAATACAAATGAAAAAAAAACTAAACACTAGTAGTCCATCGATGCCAGCTTCCATGAAGTGAATCAAATCTGCAAAAATGGGAGTAATTAAGAAAGTTAGAAGAAGAAGAAGAAGAAGAAGACTAAAAGAAGAAGAAGAAGAAGAAGACTAGCAGAAGAAGAAGAAGACTATAAGAAGAAGAAGAAGACTAGAAGAAGAAGAATAAGAATAAGAAGAAGAAGGAATAGAAGATGAAGAAAAAGAAAGAAGAGAAAAAGGAAGAATAAGAATATATTTTCTTCTTCTTCTCTATTCTATCTTTTTATCCTTTTCCTTCTCATTCTTCTTCTTTTATTCTTTCTTCTTCTATTCTTTCTTTTTCTACTCTTCCTTGTTTTTCTTCTTCTTATTCCTTATTTGTGTCAATTTAGAGCTAACTTAGGTAATTATGCCATTTTAGAGCTAGCTAAGCTTATTATGTCATTTTGGAGGAAAATAGGGTAAGTCTAGGTCATTATAAAGCTAACTTAGGTAATTATGCCATTTTTGAGCTAACTAATCTAATTATGTCACAAATAAACTAAATAAGCTAATTATGTCATTTTGGAGGATAATTAGCTAAGAAGAAGAAGACTAGAAGAAGAAGAAGAAGAAGAAGAAGAAGAATAAAGAGAAGAAAAATAATAAGAAGAAAGAAAGAACAAGAAGAAAGAAGAAGAATAAGAAGAAGAAGAAGAAGGAGTAGAAGATGGAGAAAAGGAAAGAAGAGAAAAAGGAAGAACAAGAATATATTTTCTTCTTCTTCTCTCTTGTATCTTTTTATCCTTTTCCTTCTCATTCTTCTTATTTTATTCTTTCTTTTTCTTCTCTTTCTTCTTCAATTCTTTCTTTTTTCCCTCTTCCTTGTTTTTCTTCTTCTTATTCCTTGTTTGTGTCATTTTAGAGCTAACTTAGGTAATTATGCCATTTTTGAGCTAACTAAGCTTATTATGTCTAAAAGAGAGGAACAAAGTATTAGTAAAGGGCTCAAGCTAGCATGAAGAATGAATTGCATGAAAAAAGAAGCAAACCACATACCCAGTTCCACCCGAACTGAAATAAGTTGGCGCTACCTTGATGGTGTGGCACACCAACCATTTGGGCACGCCGGTCCTTCGCATTGTCGTGGACGACTCGCCATTGGCCTGTGCACCACTCATCCACCAACGCCTCCGAACAATCCATCTTATCCGCACACCATCTCGGGGGCACCTAAGTTAGTAAAGAGAAATTTGAGCGCTACTCCTACGAATCAAATCAAGGGAACTAAGTACAAGGTCTTAAGAATAGGTAATTACCTTCATGTATTGAGGCTTCTTCAGAAACTTATCGCAGCACGACAACTTTTCCTTCTTGAGGGATTCCCGGATTAAGGGGTCCTCGGCCGGTCAGCCCATATCTTGCGGGCCGACCTGACGGGCCGTATTGTTGAAGGCCAA
Organism: Elymus sibiricus; assembly: GCA_039707655.1. Lineage (NCBI taxonomy): Eukaryota > Viridiplantae > Streptophyta > Magnoliopsida > Poales > Poaceae > Elymus > Elymus sibiricus. The sequence continues at coordinate 25,923,250 of CM077667.1, forward strand.
GCTATGTAACATCCTCGTGTTCAGGAAGAAAAGCTCCGAAGACTAGCGTGCCGTCCAAATTGAGTAGATTAGATCAGTTCATCTATCCCCGGCAGGAGGTCGCTTATGTGTAACCCTAGGACCCCCTGGTGTCTATATAAACCAGAGGGTTTCGTCCGCGTAGGGAGGTTGACTCATCTAGGGTTTTTAGCTCATACGATCTCGAGTAGATCAACTCTGTAACCCCCATATACATCAATACCAATCAAGCAGGACGTAGGGTTTTACCTCCTCAAGAGGGCCCGAACCTGGGTAAATACCGTCCCCTTCGTCTCCTGTTACCCATCGATCCAAGGTCCACAGCTTGGGACCCTTACCCTAGATCCGCCGGTTTTGACACCGACATTGGTGCTTTCATTGAGAGCCCCGCTGTGAGATCGTCAGGAGGATTCATGGCACCTTTAGTCATCAGCGAAGAGATCCGCAACAAGGACACCTTTGTCCCTGGACAGATCTTCATGTTCGGCAGCATCGTTTTGCATGTCGATCCGGCTGGCCACCTCGGTCATGTCGAGAACTTCGCCCCTAGTCCGGAGGTTAGGTTTGGGAACCTAGAGTTCATCGTCGACCCCCGAGGGGACCTTGTCTTGACAAGGCCCCTGACCTTATCGAAGGAGCCCATGAGCCCCGGCACTTTGACCCCGAGATCCATGGATCTCCCCACTACATCGTACTTCACCCCCGGTCCGGTCTTGGAGCCTGACCGGGCTATTACGCCTGTACCGGTTCTAACCGATCATAGCCTGGGAGCGTCTTTGAACGCCGCTGAGGCATCGGAGCCCCGGATAGCTTCCGAGCACGTGAACGATTCGGGCCCCGTCACGCTCACGCATTTGGTCGCCACCGTTGAATGTTCGGCCGAAGGTGACCGGCCACTATTGCCGAAACTAAAGATGGTCTACGTCCCGGTCACTGAACATCCGACCCCTCTTGAAGGACGGGAACCCGGAACCTGCCCCGAGAATAATTTGGGGGTAACCACAGATCTGGCCACTAACCCGGAACCAGGACAGCAGAGCCCCGTTGCTACGGTGGACCCCGAGCTCGCCACGCTAGATCTCACCAGGACGCGGGATGAAATCGCCGGAGAGCGCCTCGCGGCAACACAGAATTTTACCCCACCCACCACCCGATCTGAAAAATCCTCAAGAAGCGTAGAAAAATTAGACCCTTCAGAGGTCAAGCAACGTTCGGGAGAATCAACCCATCAGTTCTGGGCCAGGTTCCTCCTGCACAAAGAGAGTGCAGTAGATCGAAGCGACGAGGAAAGAATCAACGCCTTCCAGCATAACTGCAATGATGAAATCATTCTCAACGCCCTCACCCGTCGCCGAATTCAAACCTTCACCGAGCTGACAAACCTAGTGCACAAATATTGTGCCATGAAAAGCACGTGGAACATGCAACAAATGAGTACGAAGCATGTCACTATCGGGCAAACGAGGGGAATCCGAAGAAGGCGCACGCCCCCATTAGCGGGACCGATTACCTCCGAGCCTGCAGAGAGAAGGAACAAAGCCCAGACGAGAGCCAGATCGGTCCTCAACGCACTACTGGATAGTCCATGCCCCCATACACTCAGACCCGCCTAACACAAGATCCACACACAGCCTACGAGCATGTTGGAATGTCAGGCAGGTCGCAAAAAGTGGAGAAGGCATTCTCAAGGCTACACCTACGGAGGAACGGTCAGGAATGCCACCTGATCGCAACGCAGAGATCCTAACGATCTACCAAACATTTTCCTCGAGAAACCAAAGAAAGAGAGCTCTTCGGGAGCTCCATCAAATCCACCATGTAATGGCGGCAAACCCATGGTCGGACACGCCAATTACCTTTGGCAGGGACGACCAGCCGATCATTAGCACAGACCGGACACCCGCCGCCCTGGTGTTGAACCCCATAGTCAATGGCTTCAGACAAAATAAGGTGCTAATGGACGGGGGCAGTGGTCTAAACCTCATTTATGAGGACACACTGGGTAAAATGCAGTTCGATAGATCTCACATCGAACAAAGCAATACTACCTTCCGAGGAATCGTCCCCGGGAAAGAAGCACACTGCACCGGACGAGTGACACTCGACGTGGTGTTCGATACACTCGAGAAATACCGATCTGAAGAGCTTCTTTTCCATATCGTACCCTTTCAAAGTGGCTATCATGCCCAGTTAGGCCGTGACGCTTTCACAGGGTTCCAAGCCATACCACATTACAGATACATGAAGCTCAAAATGCCGGGGCCCAACGGTGTGATCACAGTCATAAGTGACCCCAACAGAGCCCTTCGAGCTGAAAACAAAACGGCATCCCTAGCCCTTGAGGCATTAGCAGAGACCCTTGCCGCAGAGGAACTCACTACACTCTTCCACAGTGGACAAGGATGACGTGATCCTCGGCAAGCGGCCAAAATCCACATCCTTCAAGCCCGCGGACGAGATCATTAAATTTCAGGTGCACCCAACGGACCCCAATAAAACCGCGTCCATTGGAGCACAGCTAGATCCCTCCATCGACGAAGCATTGCGCACCTTTTTGCGCGAAAATTGGGACATATTCGCCTGGCACCCGTCAGACATGACAGGAATCCCATGGGGGCTGGCGGAACATAGCCTGAACATAATAGCAGGCTTCAAGCATGTCAAACAGGACTTGCATCGATTTTCCGAACCAAAGCGTCAAGCCATGGGTGAGGAACTTGCCAAACTACTCGAAGCCGGATTCATCAGAGAAATTAAACATCCCGACTGGTTGGCAAACTTGGTCATGGTACCAAAGAAGGACAAATCCTGGCGGCTATGCGTCGATTTCAAAGACCTTAACAAGGCCTGCCCTAAGGATCCCTTTCCCTTACCCCGAATAGACCAAATTATCGATGCAATGACCGGACACGATTCGCTGTGTTTCCTCGATGCTTACTCCGGATACCATCAGATTAAAATGAAGGAATCCGACCAGGCCGCAACCACCTTCATAACCCCCTATGGGCCATTCCGCTTTAACACAATGCCTTTCGGGTTAAAGAATATGGGCGCCACATACCAGCGCATGATTCAAACATGCTTGGAGAAACAAATTGTAGGAGATATGCCCTAGAGGCAATAATAAATGTTATTGATTATCTCCCTGTTCATAATTAGGTTTATGTTCCATGCTATAACTGCTATGGTTCTCGAGTCTACAATAACCACGAGGCTCGGAGGAAGACTCATATGCACGTGTGGAATAATAAACGGTAAAATGTATTCCTAGTCAAGCCTCTAGGACTGGCTCAAGTATTGCATGATGATCCTGTTTTCCTGATCATGGGCATGGCTATGCCGGCAGTTTTGAGGGCACAATTGTTGGTAGAACACTTGTGTTGAATCGACCCGATTGATGTTATGCTATGAGATACATTCGTCATAAGTTAATGGTTAATAACACAGAGATGGTTAACGTTTGCATGATTCCTCAGACCATGAGAGTATCGAGTTTCTTCATGCTTGCGTCATGAACTTTGGGGTTTGTTAAACGTCATCCGTAAATGGGTGGCTATTACGGCGGCTTACGGGTTCATGGAAAAGTATGTCAAGTAACTTGATAGCTGAAGATTGGGATTTGCTCCTCCGACTATGGAGAGATATCTCTGGGCCCTCTCGGTGTTACGGTATCCATCATCGTCTGGCCAGACACTTTGTGATTTGATCACGGGGATGCCGGAACACGGGAACAAGAAAAGAGAACAATACCGGTAACGAGGTAACTGGCATAGTGGACAAGGTGTTGATCCACGGGGATGCCAACATGTCTCACCTCGGGTAATGGTAACATATCGTGAAGCAACAGGAATAGCACACGGCAACTGGAGGTTCACTCGAATATTCATTCGTGTGGGTATAGAGGTCAATATGGGTGTCCACGGCTCCGATGTTGATCATTGATCGGAAGGGGTTCCGGGTCATGTCTATACTTCACCGAACCTATAGGGTCACACGCTTAAGGGTCGTCTATCTGCTGAATACTAGACAGGGAGTCTGAGAGAAAGTTTCCGAAAAAAGTTTTCGGAGACAGCGGAAAAGTTCCGAAGAGAGAGGTCACCGGATGAGTTCTGGTGAAACTGAAAAGTTGTTTTAGAGGATACCATAAAGTCAAATTGGTTTTGGCACATGCCTGATAATTCTTGGAGGGTGCCAGAATCATTCTGGAAACTTTCTGGAATTTTCCAGAATGAAAACCGGAAATGTTCCGGAGCTGCCGAAACCGCTTCAGATGCTTTTCGCAGATGAAAATCACTAAACCGGAATTGTTCCGGCTCGCGTTGAAAATTATTTTGGTGGGTACTGGAAATGTTCTAAGCCCACATAAATATTTTCAGTTCGACCGGACGCTGAAAAATGTCGCGCATGAATAGTGAAAGTGCTTTTTGGGAGAAAATATCTCGTGAATAGTGGAAACACTATTATGAATAGTGGGAAACAGTATTGGGAGAAAATATCTCATTACTAGTGAAAACACTATTACGAAAATAGTGGAAAACACTATTGTGAATAGTGGGAAACACTATTTATGAATAGTGGAATCACTATTATGAATAGTGAAAATATCTGAGGGCATTTTGGTATTTTTACCATAGTCTCTCACCCTATAAATAGGGGTGAGGAGGCAGCCCAAAAATTCACTCTTGCTCTCATACACAAGCCATGCATGATCTGGCATTCTCTGTCCCTCCCATCGAAATAGTTTCGTAGAGCCGAAAAGCTGTCTGTTTTCCGGTGGGAACTAGTTCTAGACGGCGAAGCCCTGCCGGATAGATGATACCGTATGTGTGCAACTCTGTAGAGAGATCATAGTTTCGGTCTTAGTTCGAGAGTGCCTCCTGAAGGGCTGTCCGTGTGACCGTCCGAGTTTCGAAGGTCCTCCCGAAGGGCTGTCCGAGTGACAGTCCAAGTTTTGGAGGTCCTCCCGAAGGGCTGTCCGCGACACCGTCCGGGGGACTGTCTGACCGCCTCCTGGAGGGCTGTCCGAGGGGCAGATGAGGGTATACATCCTCGCGGTTGGGAGGTTGTAAATCCTAGCTGCGGGGATCTGCACCGCCGATCGTCATCGACTCTACTTCCGCTGCGCTACGAGTCGGTAACGAAAATGATCAAACCTTGTATGCAGTCTCCATAGTGGTCCTGGGCTGGTGCGTAGGTCGAATTTTTTTTGTTTTCTGCTGCGTTACCCTACAGTGGTATCAAGAGCTGTGCTATGCGTAGATGCAGGTTGCGATCTAGAATACATAGAGATGTATGGGTGTTGCACAATATAATTAGGTAGTAGATGAGATCTATTGCTGAAAATTATTTGTGCGGGTAGCAGATGAAATCTGTTACCCGATGTTCCTGTTGCTTCCCCTGAATTTGCGTAGTCCTGATCTTGACGGCATGGTGGAATCTCACAAAGTTCTGGCAATCCGCGATCCTTTCATGCTGCTCCTGAGTATGCTGATTGACAGATCAACGGAGTGCTAACAGTTCTTTGGGTTCCACCATAGTTGAGAAAGATGGATGTTTCACAGACAAAAGGGCAATGCAGATGTGATCTGCACGGGGGTCACGCGTATGACGAAGTTTAGTATGGGGCTCGAGATTTTATTATCTCGTGTTTCATACACCCTGGAAAGTTAATCTAGCAACTTCGATTATCATGCTTGATGATGGACGTTGGTAGCTTCGGTTTGTTTCGAAACCTTAGAAGCCACGAAAAATAAAGTTTTGCATGAACCGATTAGAGGCGTCTAACTTGGTTTTGCAGGATGGTTTGCATGTGCATGTGATGTGGTATAGCAGTGTTCATAATATTTTGATTATGTATGAGATGACTATATGATGTAAATTGATTAACATGACCTGCGTGTCATGATTCGGCATGATGGCTGGAGCCATATGATTGCACTTTAATGACCTGCGTATCAACCTTAAGTAATGCACTTATTTTATTAGCTATAGAGATAGCAATATTATCTGGTGCATCGACAAGGTGGGGGCAATCTTCGCGAAGGTGAACACCGACGCGAATGCCGGAGACGAAGAAATGAAAGACTTCTCCGTCAGAAAGGGCTATACCATATCATGCTATTATGAATTGCCTGAGATGTTTATCCCTTATGATGCACCCTTCTTGATTGCGCAGTAGTCGCTTTTATTAGGGTGATCTCTCACAAAAATATCAAGTAGTTAGTGTTCTCCCAAGTGTAGCACCGTCACAGCATCCTTCCTTTCGAGGTGCGCCATGACCTACATGGGTACGGACGATTGTACGGGTGTAAGGTGGGTGAGGTCAGACCTCGCAGCAAGATCACTTGGTTATCTTGACGTTCATGGCAGGATCGTCCTGAGCTCGGAACACACGCATCGAAAGATGAACAAGAATCACATGGAGATGTGATTGGCAAGTTTGCCTACCAATTGAAGTTCACGCCATCAGTGTTCATCTCGAACAATGGCGTTGAATGGAAATGTGGGTCTTGAATCACTCACAATCAATTATGAGAGATATTGATTTGAGTGGTAGCGCACTAAATAATTAATTCTTTTAATTCTCAGTGCAATTAATTATGAACACTGTCTAAGTGTTATTTGCATAATAGTTGTAGAATAATGGCTCGCGTTTCCACCTTCCCTATTAAAATTGAATAGCTGTTAAACATCTGGTTAAATCTTTACGGTTGGTAACGTAATGTGAGGATTGTCCTCTAGAGTGCCGAGAAGGACTTTGTCCTATCGCATACTTTCGGTATTCTCCCGCTAATGCTATGGATCATGTGACTCTCGTCCTTCGATCCAAAAGCTAGAATTCTGTTTCAGTCAAGTGCAATACGTTTGCTTCCATGAGACCCGAACTTCGAAAGTTTGGATAGTTATGTGATATTCATGGAATCTGAAAGTCAATTTCAGAGACAGACAAAGGCTAAAAGATATGAGATATCCAAAGCAATGTTTGTTTGCAAACTATTAGTAAAGGAGTTTACTATGCATTAGACTGATAAGAGAGGGATCCAGGAGAACGCCTGTCATATGATGAAAGGTGAATAAAACAACAACTTAAAGAGAAAGGAAGTGTCCGAAGGGTGTTAGTAAGACTTTCACGCCTAGGAAGTCCGGGGCTAACGCCACTCTTAAGTTGGATGCTTCTTCTGAGAGTAGGAGAAATACTAAAAGTTAAACTGTTAGAAGTATAAAGGCAAAAGGAAAGAAGACTGGAATATCCAGCTCATGTATGAATGTCATACAAGTTTTTGATGTATAGAAGGCTGGTCAAAGATATAGTTCTTGGGAATTATGGTTAAAAATGTTAATCACTAATTCTTGGGTATTGTGAGTTAATCACAAAGATACCCGCTCGATTGCACTCTGTTGCAACTCGATGTAAGAACTACTACGGCCTAAAAGACTAGCCAGGAATGAGGTTTAGATACACACAGGGAACATAGTAAATGTTACTATACCTTCCATTAGTGTATTCCCTATGTATTTACTTTCATGATTCATTTTAGAGTTTTACACTCTAGCCCTTTGCATAAGGTATCTTGCAAGAAGGTTGTTCATAAGAGAACTTTTGATGTTCGGTGTTATGAATAACATAAGGGCCATACTTTCATTATGAATGAGATGTATGTTATGAATAATGATATTAATATATTACCTCTGTGTTTACTTTCATAATTCATTTTAGAGTTTCACACTCTAGCCCTTTGCATAAGGTATTTTGCAAGAAGGTTATTCATAAGAGAACTTTTGATGTTCGGTGTTATGAATAACATGAAGGGCCATGCTTCCATACAGGATGGGATGTATGCTATAAATATTGATGGTAATATGATACATCCATAACACTGACGCTAAATGTCGCAAGACTAAAAGAATACCACACAAGTGTGGCACTGCATTTGGTCACATTGGAGAAACCCGCATGGAAAATTCCATTATGATGGATTTTGAAGTCATTTGATTTTGAATCATCTGACACTTGTAACTTTCCTCTGAAAGGTAAAGTGACTGAAATACCATTCACAGGCCATAAGGAACGAGCAAAGAACATATTGGTAATCATACATTATGATGTGTGTAGTCCAATAAATGTTGTTGCAAGTAGTGGATTTATCTATCTTCAGAAATGACTCAAGTAGATATATGGATATTTACTTGTTGAGACGTAAGTCTGGATCTTTTGAATTCATTCAGAAGGTTTTCAAAAATGAAGTAGAAGTTATTGTAACAAGAAAAAATATGTTTCTGCAATTTGATTGCAGAAAGGAATATTTGAGTTACAAGTTTAGCGAATGTCTGATGAGTTGTGAAAAGAGTTTCATAACTTACACCTCCCAGAACACCACTGCAAGTGGAAAGTCCGTGAAGATGTAATTGAACCATTTATGACATGGTAAGATCAAAAATGACATAAATAAAATTTGCCATTATCCCTTTTAAAGTGATGCTTTAGAGACTGCGGCTTTTACACTGAAAAGAGCTCCATCGGGTCTGTTGAAATGACGTCATGGTATGGTACGCCCAACCATGTTATATCTTTTCTTAACATTTGGAATATGGGGCTTGTGTAAAAAATTACAAACCTATTCCAAATCAGACAAGTGCTACTTTGTAAGGTTATCCCAAGTCATTGGGTATTCCCCCACCACTATACCGAGGCAAATAGGTTTGCCACAAAGAACGGTATGCTTTTTGAAGAAAATGGTTCTTTCAAAAAGGTGAGTGGGAGGACAGTGCAACTCGACGAGATAACCAGTATCTTCGTCATCAGATCAAAGGAAAGAAACCTTGGAAGTGATTCCGGAGTTTCCTACTACGACTGATACGGAAGTCTCTACAATAAAATGTATGGACTTCGGTGGAACTTGCAGCTGAACCACGTAGGCAAAACTCGTGCAAACCTATCAGGTGCGCAAACGAGATATTGTTGTTAGACAACAGTATACCGACAATACACAAGGAAGCGTTGATGGGCCCTGACTACGGAATTGGCTAAATGCCAATACAATCCGAGATAGTTTCCATATAAATGTTTCAAGATTAAAATCTTGATACACCTTTCGGAAGGCTTAGAGTCTAACGAATATTTATGGAACTAAAAACTGATACGGATAAAAATGTTTTATCCATAAAGCTCGACTTGTTGAAATAACAAGTTCAAGGAGTTGACTACGATGAGGTTGTTTCACCGTAGCGATGCTTAAAGTCGGTTCGGGTTGAACTAGCAATTAATACATATTTCAATCATGAGATATGAAACATGGATGACGAAAGGATTTCCATCTGATGGAAATGTAACCAAGGACTTCCATGTGTTACAGTCCAAGGTATTTTGTCAGTCCAGAGGATGCTAGTAAGTATGCAAACTTCAGAGTTCCAGCAATGGACAGAAGAGAGCAAAGTGGAGTTGGAGTCTTCGTTTTTGATGGAATGGCCAAAGGGGTTTGACTTCATCAAATGGGTATCGAAGATGCTTGTGATTCAAGAAAGTAAGTGGGAGCATGATAATATTTCTAAAAACCTTGTGTACTTGACACATTGTTAATTAGAAATAAATTTCTTGACACGAATTAGGACTTCATTTAAAATAGTTTTTCGATGAAGTGCTTAGGCTAAATAGCCTCCATATTAGGCATGATAATCTATGGAGATAGATTTACCTAATAGGGCTAAGCAATGAATACATATTGACAAGGTGCTAAAACCTTTTAGCATTTAAAAACGCCAAGGAGTGATTCTTGCCGAAGTCACATGGAAAGAGTTTTGCAAGACTCGGTGTCTCAAAACACTGATGAGCAAAATACATGATGGTGATTCCACACACTCATGTTTGGATTAATCATGTATTCCATGGTATGTAAAACCAACCAGATATGTCCAATACTCCAAAGTTGTTGCGAGTATAGATACCATAGTGATCAAAGTACTGATCATGGGACAATAGTGAAAGATGTCATTGAGTACTAGAGCAGTACTGATGACATGTTTTCTCGCAAGCTGAGATTATGAAGTGCTCGTTGTAAGTAATTACATCGATACAGTCTTCATCAATGCTCCATGCGATTTTTGATTTAAGTTAAGGGTTTTGTGTAATACACAACATGGTGGCACGGTAGTTGGAAATTGTTCCAAACAAGATACTGTGGCGAATTCTATAACAAAGGATAAGTATGTTGACGCTTTAGAAGCGACAAAGAAGTTGTTGAATCATATAGTTCATTCATGAACTTAGTATGGTTCCAAGATGGCTTTGGTCTATGGGACACTATTGTAGATAGTTGCTCCATAGCTCAGTCTGAGGAATCAGGTTTCGACCAATGATTCACACATATGCAAGGCTAAGTCCAGACAAAATATGAATTTTGTGAAAGCGTGAAAATGCAAGGATATGCAAATGTTACACACGGAGCTGAAGTTGTTAGGTCCGTTGGACATCAGGCTATACCACAAGCGAAGCATATTTTACACCAGTATGCCATAGGTGTAAAGTGCATTAGCATTGACTAGATTATTGACTCTAGTGCAAGTGGGAGTCTATAGGAGATATGCCCTAGAGGCAATAATAAATGTTATTGATTATCTCCCTGTTCATTATTAGGTTTATGTTCCATGCTATAACTGCTATGGTTCTCGAGTCTACAATAACCACGAGGCTCGGAGGAAGACTCATATGCACATGTGGAATAATAAACGGTGAAATGTATTCCTAGTCAAGCCTCTAGGACTGGCTCAAGTATTGCATGATGATCCTGTTTTCCTGATCATGGGCATGGCTATGCCGGCAATTTTGAGGGCACAATTGTTGGTAGAACACTTGTGTTGAATTGACCCGATTGATGTTATGCTATGAGATACATTCGTCATAAGTTAATGGTTAATAACACAGAGATGGTTAACGTTTGCATGATTCCTCAGACCATGAGAGTATCGAGTTTCTTCATGCTTGCTTCATGAACTTTGGGGTTTGTTAAACGTCATCCGTAAATGGGTGGCTATTACGGCAGCTTACGGGTTCATGGAAAAGTATGTCAAGTAACTTGATAGCTGAAGATTGGGATTTGCTCCTCCGACGATGGAGAGATATCTCTGGGCCCTCTCGGTGTTACGGTATCCATCATCGTCTGGCCAGACACTTTGTGATTTGATCACGGGGATGCCGGAACACGGGAACGAGAAAAGAGAACAATACCGGTAACGAGGTAACTGGCATAGTGGACAAGGTGTTGATCCACGGGGATGCCAACATGTCTCACCTCGGATAATTGTAACATATCGTGAAGCAACAGGAATAGCACACGGCAACTGGAGGTTCACTCGAATATTCATTCGTGTGGGTATAGGGGTCAATATGGGTGTCCACGGCTCCGATGTTGATCATTGATCGGAAGGGGTTCCGGGTCATGTCTATACTTCACCGAACCTATAGGGTCACACGCTTAAGGGTCATCTATCTGCTGAATACTAGACAGGGAGTCTGAGAGAAAGTTTCCGGAAAAAGTTTTCGAAGATAGCGGAAAAGTTCCGAAGAGAGAGGTCACCGGATGAGTTCCGGTGAAACTGAAAAGTTGTTTCAGAGGATACCATAAAGTCAAATTGGTTTTGGCAGATGCCTGATAATTCTTGGAGGGTGCCAGAATCATTCTGGAAACTTTCTGGAATTTTCCGGAATGAAAACCGGAAATGTTCCGGAGCTGCCGAAACCGCTTCAGATGCTTTTCGCAGATGAAAATCACTAAACCGGAATTGTTCCGGCTCGTGTTGAAAATTATTTTGGTGGGTACTGGAAATGTTCTAAGCCCACAAATATTTTCAGTTCGACCGGACGCTGAAAAATGTCGCCGTGAATAGTGAAAGTGCTTTTTGGGAGAAAATATCTCGTGAATAGTGGAAACACTATTATGAATAGTGGGAAACACTATTGGGAGAAAATATCTCATGACTAGTGAAAACACTATTACGAAATAGTGGGAAACACTATTCTGAATAGTGGGAAACACTATTTATGAATACTGGAATCACTATTATGAATAGTGAAAATCTGAGGGCATTTTGGTATTTTTACCATAGTCTCTCACCCTATAAATAGGGGTGAGGAGGCAGCCCAAAAATTCACTCTTGCTCTCATACACAAGCCATGCATGATCTGGCATTCTCTCTCCCTCATAGCGAAATAGTTTCGTAGAGCCGAAAGGCTGACTGGGTTCCGGTGGGAACTAGTTCTGGACGGCGAAGCCCTGCCGGATAGATGATACCGTATGTGTGCAACTCTGTAGAGAGATCGTAGTTTCGGTCTTAGTTCGAGAGTGCCTCCCGAAGGGCTGTACGTGTGACCGTCCGAGTTTCGAAGGTCCTCCCGAAGGGCTGTCCGAGTGACAGTCCAAGTTTTGGAGGTCCTCCCGAAGGGCTGTCCGCGACACCGTCCGGGGGACTGTCTGACCGCCTCCCAGAGGGCTGTCCGAGGGGCAGATGAGGGTATACATCCTCGCGGTTGGGAGGTTGTAAATCCTAGCTGCAGGGATCTGCACCGCCGATCGTCATCGACTCTACTTCCGCTACGCTACGAGTCGGTAACGAAAATGATCAAACCTTGTATGCAGTCTCCATAGTGGTCCTGGGCTGGTGCGTAGGTCGGAAATTTTTTGTTTTCTGCTGCGTTACCCTACACAAATCGGCAAGATAGTGGAAGCTTACGTGGATGACGTGGTCGTCAAGACCAAACATGTCAGCCAGCTAGTAGACGACCTCAGGCAGACTTTCGCCAACCTACGAGAATACGACATACGGCTTAACCCGGACAAGTGTGTCTTCGGAGTTTCTGTCGGTAAACTTCTCGGGTTCATTGTGTCACAACGAGGAATAGAGTCTACCCCGGCCAAAATCCGAGACCTGACACAACTCGCGGTCCCTACAGAACTGAAGCATGTCCAAAAGTTGGCAGGTTGCGTGGCGGCCTTGAGCCGGTTTATCTCTCCCCTCAGCGAGAAAGCCCTTCCACTTTACAGATTACTCAAAAAGACCAAGAACTTCGAATGGACCAACGAGGCTGCGACGGCTCTAGAGGGGATAAAAACGCTGCTCGCCAGCAACCCCATCCTAGCAGCACCATGCACGGGGAACCGATGTTGCTATATATCCCGGCCACCAATCAAGTGGTCAGCGCGGTCCTCGTCGTAGAGCGGGAGGCCGAGGGTCACCAGCTACGGATACAAAGGCCGGTCTACTATGTATCCGAGGTGCTCACCCCATGCAAAACACGATACCCATACTATAAGACAATCGCTTACACAGTGTTTATGGCATCACGTAAGCTAAGACACTATTTCCAAGAATGTGCGGTCATGGTAACATCCGAGGTACCCCTGAATGACATCATCAATAACAAGGATGCCACCGGTCGAATAGCTAAATGGGCCATCGAGCTCTTGCCATTCGAGATCACTTACAAGCCACGACGAGCCATCAAATCTCAAGTGTTGGCCGACTTCATTGCTGAATGGAAAGAAGCCGAGCTCCCCAGAGAGTATAGTACTTACGCTCACTGGACCATGTACTTCGATGGGTCCAAAACTCTGTCCGGACTGGGGGGCTGGGGTTATCCTCACATCCCCTACCAGGGATAACGTCTGTTACGTGCTACAGATCATGTACGCCGACTCGAATAATGCAGCAGAATACGAAGCACTCCTACACGGTCTTCGGATGGCAGCCTCAATGGGGATACAGCGGCTCGAGGTACGGGGGGGGGGGGGGGCTCTAACCTCGCCATCTCACAAATCAATGGCTACTACGATGCAATGTATCCAAAAATGGCAGCATACAGAAACGATGTCCTTAAGATATCAGCATGGTTCGAGGGACTAGAATTCCATCACGTCTCGAGAGACAACAACCAAGCCATGGACGTCCTCGCCCGCTTAGGCGCAAAACGTGACCCCGTCCCCAGTAATACATTCCTAGAGAGGCTTTTCAAGCGATCCGTGGTATGGCAAGACGAGGTTAGTAACACAGGAGGTAATGGCGAGGAAAATATTGCACCCCCCATAGCTGAGCTGGACGACCAAATCATCGGCGGACCTACAGTTGAAGAAACGCCCTCGGCCCATGAGGTCATGGCAGTAATCGCGCCATGGACCGAGCCTTCCTTGCCTACCTTCTACACAAGGAGCTCCCGGCCGACCAAACGGAGGCGAGACGCATCATCCGTCGATCAAAGTCCTACAAGATCCATGAGGGTGAGCTATATAAGAAAAGCACCACAGGAGTCCTCCAGCGGTGCATCTCAGAAGAAGAAGGGAAGCAGCTCCTGGCCGTAGCACATGTGGGTATGGGCAGCCACCATGAAGCGGCACGAGCCCTGGTCAGCAAGGCTTTCTGAGCTGGGTTCTTCTGGCCCACAGCTCGGGCGGACGCCCATACACTTGTCCAACATTGTGTGGGTTGTCAACTTTTCGCTAATCAAAGCCGCATGCTGCCAATGGCTCTTCAGACAATTCCGATCACCTGGCCTTTTGCGGTCTGGGGTCTGGACATGGTCGGACCACTTAAAGGGGGGGCAAGAAAAAGAAATACCTGCTGGTCATGGTTGACAAGTTCACCAAGTGGATTGAAGCGAAGCCCGTAAGCTCCGCCAAAGCCGGACCAGTCATCAATTTCATATCCGGCATCATGCACCGTTATGGTGTCCCGCACAACATAATAACGGATAATGGAACCAATTTTACTGCCCATGAGGTAAAGGATTGGTGTGCAAACTTGGGCATAAAGCTCGACTATGCTTTGGTATATCATCCTCAGACCAATGGGCAGGTCGAACTATTGAACAGGCTCATTATGAGTGGTATCAAACCTCGGCAGGTCCGATCTCTCAAAGATTCCAACTATCATTGGGTGGAGGAGCTCGACTCCTTCCTATGGGGCTTGCGCACCACCCTGAATCATTCAACAGGATATACACCATTTTTCATGGTGTATGGGGCTGAGCCAGTTCTGCCTTGCGACATCATCCACGACGTGCCGCGAGTGCACATGTACAAGGAAAGAGAGGTCGAGTTAGGTCGGCAAAACGACTTAGACGCGTTGGAAGGAGAGCGGGACATAGCTTGGACCCGATCTACTTTTTACCAGCAACAGGCTCGGCGCTATCAAAGCACGGAAGTTCGGGCAAAAGCATACAACATGGGCGAACTCATCTTACGCCTCCCGAAGAAGCAGAAGCATAAATTCAACCCCAAATGGGAAGGCCCCTTCATAATCGACGAAGTCTTAACAGGAGGAGCTTATCGCTTGCGCAACCCAGAAGACAACCGCCTCGAGCCAAACACATGGAATGCAGACCGCCTTTGGCGTTTCTACGGCTAGACCGAAGTCGATTACCTTCTTTATACCCTTGCAATGTTTTCTCTCTTTCCCCAGCTTTTCTTATTTATCTTTGTAGAATTACTTAGATTTTCCCAGGATACGTTTGGGTCAACTGAACTGCTTGAAGCAGTCATTGGAACACATTCATGGTAAAATAGAATGTGCAAACCCATGGCACCTGGGGGCTTCATAGAGAAGTTGTACAATGTATTTTTTCTACATCTGTCTGTACTATGTACCTCGACTCAACATCGATTTACGCCACTATATGCATCAATTGGACTTAAGATCCTTGCAAAGCTAGGTTGCCTCGCTCCTATGCTTACCCTCTATGTTCCCGAATGTTCGGATAGGGGGTAAAGGGAGCACCTATGCGATCGTTACGACCGGTTCTTCCGGATACGTACCTCAGATGGGTAAAGTCAAAAGCTAGCATTTCTTAAGAGATAACTTGGTCGGCTGCGAACGAGGTTCATATAATTGGAAAACTTTGCCACGAAAGAGGATAATTCACCCCAGAATCATAGCTACTCGAATTCCACGAGTACATGACTACAATGTCTACGTCTTACGTATGAGCCCGAAGAAAGGAACCCATCGAGGAACTATTTTCTTTGGAAGACGTTTCTTACGTCCCATCGTAATATAACATAATACCCCTGTGCGCTCTCTGTCTGATTGCACCACATGGCCGGATTGCCTGGTTCTTGGAAATTAGTTCCTGTTGTCATAGGCTACACAGTACGGAACACTACCCAGTTATTGACAGGGGAGGTAGAAGCCGATGGCCGGTTAAAGACAAAGTTTGCAAACATGGATGGAGTTGTCTTGAAATACAAATACAAATTGCATATAATCATGCGCTAGGTGGTTGGTCAATATGATCTATTATAGCATCCAGGGCGTAGTCCTCTTGTGAAAGACGGGCGGCAGACATCACTTGGTCATAAACCAGGTGAAGAGGAATCTCTTTTCCATCCGGCCCTGCCGGCCCAACGCGGGCCATGTGCTTCGGGTCAGGTTGGGTAAACCGGGTTTTCACCATAACCCATGCCTCCCGAGCTCCTTCTCAGCAAGCCGATGTCTTCCATAGCTTGAAGTGATTCTGGGCTCCTTTAAAATGCTCAGCAAGCTCGGCCATTCCCTGCGGAGGTGTGTCCGTTGGCCACAACGTTTTGATCATACTTCTCATGGCCTTTCGAGCTCGCTCATGCACAATTGATAACTCCTTCAGCAGATCCCCACCGAAGAAGCTAACTTCTTTCTCGGGATGTCCAGTCAAAAGACCTTATCAAGAGGAGTCGCATGTGTTCATGATCAATTCAATAAAAGGTGATTTATCACATTCTAGGCTGAAAATTTTACTTACAGAACATCCCACCTTTTAGTTTCCGATTCTCTTCATGGGTTTGCACCAGTTGAGCTTTTAGACTCTCAATTTCTTTCGCCTGCCGTTTATTCTCTTCCTCGAGCCTGTTCTTTTCATCACGACATCTCTTTAGTATGCGATTACTAGCTTCAAGCTGAGATTCGGCATACCTCTGAGAATCTCGGGAGGCATCCAGATCCTTTTGCAACTGGCCTATGGATTCACCTGCTACGACAAAGTTCTTCTGTCATAAGGGAAATCCCATAAAAATTCAGCGCATTCACAACAATCATACTTACTGTGTGCCTCTCTGGTGAACTTCTTCACCGCCTCTAGTTCGGCCTTGCTGGCTTGCAAGTCGGCCTGGATTAGCTCCAAATCCTTGGACAACTTCTCGTTCTGCTGCCTTAAAGCCAACAGGGATTCAGAATATTACGTTGACCCTTAACTCAGTCGTCCCGACAAACTTAAGGCTCGGGGGCTACTGGATTCCGACTTGTGTTCGGCTGTTAAGAACCGGTCACCTACCTATAGATTGGAAGACACCAGCCTAGCCGCTTCCTTGAGTCTGGCTCGTGCGGCCCCAAGGTAGGCATCTGCCGAGCTGAGAACGCTAAATTCCTGTTCAGAAAAGGTAGGGTGGCGCAATGACTCCTTTCGCCGCCGATGATTCATCGCGCTCTCAACTTCGGAGTTACTTGCCGATACCCCATCGGGGTCTTCAGGAATTGGGTCTGTATGTGGGACTCTCGCGTCAGCAAGAGACATCGGATTTTGATGACTGCCTGATACTTCGGTAGCATCTTCGGGCAAGGAAGGCTGCACGCGTCTCCTGGACATGTCGGCTATGGATTGTGAACATTTGGGGCAATCACTGCTGTAATCAAGGAGCAAGGATTGATGTCTATACCTCTTGATAGAAGGGGCGGCCGATGTGTCTTCCGCCGTCACCCCTTGTGCAGGCATCATGTTCTCGTTCGACGCGGTCCCAGCGGGTATAGCCCGAGATGGAGTTCGGCGCGTGGACCGACGGCCCTTGGGGGTGGAGACGGGAGCATTTGGGACAACGGGAGGCATGGACTTTTTCGGGAGCTAGTTTTTATCTTGTTCGCCGCAGAAGATGGGAGCGTCCCGGGGTTGTCGGCTAGAAGGGCCACCCTGAGTTCGTTGATGCTGTCTTGATAAAATACTCCGTCTTCGAAGTTGATCAAAAGCTCCGGGTCTTCATGAAACCTGGGGTCGTCATCACGAGAATAGTTCCCCGATTGAGGGGCGGGGCAGTTGACCGTCTCGATCCAACGCCTCCATGTCTGTTAAGGAGGATGAAAGGTTATTAACTGATAATATTGGGTATAAGCATCCGAGCTATATAAGCATAACTATACTTACCCATTCGATGGGGTTGTATGCGGAGAAGCCGTCCCTGATAGTAAGACGGGCAAAATCTTCTTTTTCCCCTTTGAAGAGGTTGGCCAGGATAATTGATAAGGCCTCTTGGTTATACGGTCCCTATCGTCGGGAACAGGTAGTACCGCTTGTCCCGTTATAACACCACAAAGGGTGTGTACGCTGTTGAAGAGGTTGGACACACCGGATAATTGACACGGCCATCACCTCGATGATGGTCAGCCCGCTATGGGCAAGCAGCCTAACCTTAGCAGCTAGGTGCTTCACGTCAGAGTTTTCCTCTTGGGAGGAGCTCCTTGGCCGCCAGCTGAACCACTTCTTCAAAGGGGCCTCGGAATATTCAGGAAGACCTCTTTGAACTGGGTCAAATAAGGGCACATCTTTGATATGAAACCATTCCGAGGACCACTCGTTGTTTTCTTTCTTCGGGGTCCCAACCAGGTATCCCATGCTGGCTATGCGCCATACTTTGGCTCCACCCACTTCCCGGATTGACTTTCCCCTAGTTCAGGGAACGAGGCAAAAGTACTTTCTCCATAGATCGAAGTGGGGCTCGCAGCCCAATAACATCTCGCGTAGGGCCACGAAGCCTGAGATGTGGAGGATGGAGCCGGGGTGAGATTATGGAGCTGCAGCCCGTAGAATTCCAGCAAGCCTCTGAGGAAGGGGTGAACTAGAAAACCCAGGCCCCGCAGCAGGAAGGAGACAAAACAAATCCTTTCGCCCTTGCGAGGGGCGGGAAAGTTCTCTGCGAAGGCCTCGCCGTTGACAAAGGTCAGTCCAGCACAGGTGGATGTGAGATCTGACGTAGGGAGGTACCCTTGCCTCTCGAGGTCGCGCAACTAGAGAAGGGAAACGGAGCAGCTTGGCCAGTCTCCTGGAAGGGGCCGAAAGGCCGAGAAGAAGAACCCGCCATGGCTCTCGGTGTTGGAGCTTTAGGGTTGATTGGGGAAGCTTGGGAGGTGATTATCGCCAGGGACGGATTTGATCTACTTATAAAGGCGATTTCTCCCTTGGCTTCTGAAAGGTAGTTCCGTAAAGGACTGTTGAATTACTTGTCTTTATTAACGTGCATGGGAATCGAGTACCGCTATCGATCTTCGAGCGGATGGATAAGTGCCATGGGCCCCGCGATGCTTCGATAATCGGGAGGGGCCGAATTGTCATTCTACAAATCGGAAGGAATGAAGGAACTCGCCTCGCAAGCCGAATACTTTGGGTTCAAGGAACTACCGAAGACTATATACATTGGCATTGGAGGCCAGTTCGGGGGCTACTGAGGGAGTCCCAGATTAAGGGGTCCTCGGCTGGTCAGCCCATATCTTGCGGGCTGACATGACTGACCGTATTGTTGAAGGCCAAGCTACATAACGACCTCGTGTTCAGGAAGAAAAGCTCCAAGTTGAGTAGATTAGATTGGTCCGTCTATCCCCGGCAGGAGTTCAGTTATGTGTAACCCTAGGACCCCATGGTGTCTATATAAACCTGAGGGTTTCGTCCGTGTAGGGAGGTTAACTCATCTAGGGTTTTTAGCTCATACGATCTCGAGTAGATCAACTCTGTAACCCCCATATACATCAATACCAGTCAAGCAGGATGTAGGGTGTTACCTCCTCAAGAGGGCTCGAACCTGGGTAAATACCGTCCCCTTCGTCTCCTGTTACTCATCGATCAAAGGTCCACACTAGATCCGCCGATTTTGACATCGACACTTCTTAATACCACACGTGGCGTAGTAGTCTCGAACAGCCTGCACCCGAGCCTCGTGGCGTAAGTTCTGTAATAGGCGCTTGCACTCGATATCTATAACATTTGCAGCGGCCTCCTCGTATCCCTCCTCACACCTGTAGAAGGTCTGCAATCAAACGAGACAACACTAATTAGTACAATAACTAGCTATTTTTAATTTTTAATTGCGTAAAGGAGAAATTACCCAAAGTCTATTGATCACCATGTCGGCCCTCGTGTGGCACAAGACATCGTTGATCACCTCCCCCGGCAGGGCCTGGGCAGCCTTGTAGTGCTCCCAGCTCCATCCTACCTGTGGAAGCTGACCCTCACCGGGCAACGTGACAAACCCCGGGAAATTTTGCCGGAAAGCACACCAAGGACGGTGTTGGGCCTGCGGACTCCATTGGCGTGATGCCAACCCCTGCAGTATGACAAGGCCAACGCATTAAATATTTGAAGAAACATGAAGGCAAAAGGTACAAAAAGAGTAAATGCACTTACTTCTCCCCATCAGTCCTAATCACCGGCCTCAGCTCACGGGTCGCCGGCAGGGGCGGGAGCCGTGTACCACCATGCTGGTACACGGGGATCCCAACGACCACCTCGCCCTCACTATCGGTAGACTCATCCCCGCCATCATCAGCATGGCCACCCAACCCCTTAGGCGGATCCGGACAGGTACCCCATCCGGACGTATCCTGGGACGTAGCCCCTGGATCCGGAGTCTCGTGGGCCGAAGCCTCTGGGACCGGGGTCTCCTGGGACGTAACCCCAGGGACCGGAGTCTCATGGGCCGAAGCCTCTGGGACCGGAGTCTCGTGGGCCGAAGGCTCATCGACCCGAGGCTCGTGGTCTGGAGTCCCCGTAGCCTCCACCTCAAACGGGTCCACCCTAGTAGTCCTTTGCTCGGGTGAATGAGCTGGGGGTGGTGGCGAGGAAGGCGTAGCAGTCCGCCTACCTCTGCCGCGGCCATGTCCTGTACCTCTCTGCTTTTTCCCTCCCCAACCTCCTCTCCCGGTGGGCAACGACGTCGATGAAGAAGCACTCGCGGGTGTCCCAATATTGTCTATCAACGCTCTCCGGAGAGATATGGGTGGAATGGAAGTAGGCCTCCCACGGGCCACCGATGAAGAAGTACCCGCGGAGCGCTCTGGACCCGCGCCCACCATCTTTCAACACCTGCCATGAAAAAGAGTAAAAGAAATTATTACAACATAAAAAAATTAATTTCATACGTGTCTGGGTTAATGTGAGGTTCATACGTGACATGAATAATAATATGTAGATAATTTAAGATGGGATGCATACAAACTAATAATAGTCTGGATCGTCTATAAATGCTCCGGGATCAATAAATGCATCATCATCATCACTATCACGCGTGTCGTCATGAATGACATGCTCATTGGGTTTAGCGCATCAACATGTGGAAGGCCTTTCTGTAATCGGTCAAGCATTGACAGGTCATCCACAACAGTAACTTCTTCTAGTTCCGGCTCTTCTTGTTCTGGCTCAAGGGTGAAGTCGGATTCACTGTCGCTGTCTACTTGCATGTCCTGGGGTGAAGTAGAGCGGTTCTTGAAACATTTTTTGGAAAGACATGTTTCTTGAAAGAATTCTCCTTCATATGTGTCTGGGTTAATGTGAGGTTCATAATCCTCTTCATTGGGGGGAGGTGGTCTAGCACGTGGCAGCACTTCATAAACGACACCCCAACCATTCAGATTCTTACCAGTTTGATAGGCCCACAGTAGATAGAAAACTTGGGCCGCCTATTGAGCCGTAATATAGACATCGGGAACATCTAAATGGGTGCTTTGTTTGATTTCGACTAGCCCTATATGTTCATGAGTCCTTCTAGTCTCCTTCGGCTGGAACCAATAACATTTGAAGACTACGACGTCCAGTGGGTTTTCACCATAGAATTGAAGTCCAGAAATTGCTTCAACTCTTCCATAATACTCGGTACCTCCTTCCCCGATAGCAGAGACACTACAGTTTGTAGATTTTCAGTCGGCCATAGATAGCTCTTTGCCATAGGTATGAAAGCAATACTCGTGGATGTTGTATTTCTCAAATGAACGGACCTTAAAGTCAAAACCATTAGCGGCTTGTCTCAAATCGGCGTCCATAGACTCTGAATTAGCCTACAAGTTCAATATGAAAGGATTGTTGCATTAGCCACAAATTAGACAAAGAAATGAAATGGTCCATTAATGGTAATTACCTTTTTTGAACCAAGAGATGAAACCGGGATAGCCGCCTCCATGCTTTGCCAGAAGCTCATACTCTCCGACGAAATCCTTTTGGATCATGCTCCAGGCGAGAATTTGTTGATGTATCAACTGTATCAAATATCCGGGAATAAGAGCAGTTCAAAGGAATTAGAAGTTGTGAAACAATGTACCGAGAACTTACTCGATGTACGACCGCACTTCTGTTAGGTTGTTGAAGATATACAACAAAATGGTCCGCCATTCTTCAACATCCAACGTTATTGGTTTCGAAGCACCAGCTGGTGCGAGCTTCCCTTTGAATAGGCTGAGGTTGGATTCACCTTTTTTAAGGTCGCCATCATTGTACCGAGGCTTTGGATTATGCAAATGATGATTTTTGGCTTCGTAGTGTGTTGTCACGAAGTTTGCCACCTCCTTAGTAATGAATGCCTCGGCCATCGATGCTTCAATTCTATGTTTATTTTTACATTTTGCTCAAAGCGTCTTCTGCATCCTCTCAATTGCAAAGCACCAACGATTTTGCACGGGCCCCCCCAATCTTGCCTCGGCCGGGAGATGTAAAATCAAATGCTGCATTGAATTAAAGAAGCCCGATGGAAAGATCTTCTCTAACTTGCAGAGCAACTCTAGCGCAAACTCCTCCATGTCATCTACCACGCCAGGCGATAGTTCTTTCGCACAAAGAACACAGAAGAAATAGCTCTACTCTGCCAGTACTAGCCATTCATCCTGAGGAATAAAGCCACACAACATCACCGGCATTACCCGCTCAAGCCATATGCGCCAATCATGACTCTTGAGACCAAATATTTGCAAATTTTCAAGACTCGCTCCCCTCTTTAGATTCGCTGCATACCCATCGAGGAACATCAAGTGCATTTTGACCCACAAGATAATTTCCCTCATAACTGGCCTTCCAAGATTGAACCAGGCCTTTGGCTTCGACCAGTTCTGCTTTCCGTTTGATTGTCGCATGTTTTGTAATGGTCTATCACATAGAGTCTGTTGATTGATTCTAGCCTTAGGATTATCCTTTAATTTCCCCTCTATCCCTAACAATGTACCAAAAATGGCCTCTTCGGTATTCTTTTCAGTGTGCATCATGTCGATGTTGTGTGGAAGAAGGAGGTCTTTGAAGTAAGGCAGATCCCACAAGCATGTCTTGTGAGTCCAGGCGTGTTCTGAATTATACCCCTTGAAATGCCCTAGACGCTCTGGATCAGGCTCGAGAGCGTTTAACTGATCTAGGATTTGTTGGCCTGTCAATGCAGGTGGTGCCGAGTTTTTGACAACTGTACCTTTGATGAAGTTCTTCTTGTCTTTTCTGAACTGATGGCCAGGATCCAGAAACTGTCTATGCAAGTCGAAGCAAGAAAACTTCCGACCCGCCTGCAGCCAATGAAACTGAAGAGCTCCCTTGCATGTGGGGCACGGGAACCTTCCATGCGTACTCTAGCCAGCGAATACCGTGTAGGGGAACGCAGCAGAAAACAAAAAATTTCCGACCTACGCACCAGCCCAGGACCACTATGGAGACTGCATACAAGGTTTGATCATTTTCGTTACTGACTCGTAGCGCAGCGGAAGTAGAGTCGATGACGATCGGCGGTGCAGATCCCGCAGCTAGGATTTTACAACCTCCCAACCGCGAGGATGTATACCCTCATCTGCCCCGCGGACAGCCCTCCGGGAGGCGGTCGCACAGTCCCCCGGACGGTGTCGCGGATAGCCCTTCGGGAGGACCTCCGAAACTCGGACTGTCACTCGGACAGCCCTTCGGGAGGACCTCCAAAACTCGGACGGTCACACGGACAGCCCTTCAGGAGGCACTCTCGAACTAAGACCGAAACTACGATCTCTCTACAGAGTTGCACACATACGGTGTCATCTATCCGGCATGGCTTCGCCGTCCAGAACTAGTTCCTGCCGGAACCCAGACAGCCTTTCGGCTCTACGAAACTATTTCGCTGGGAGGGAGAGAGAATGCCAGATCATGCATGGCTTGTGGATGAGAGTAAGGATGTGTGTTATGGCAACCCACTCACCTCCTATTTATAGGAAAACCAAGGGGTAGGATGGGTATTTCAAAAATACCAAAACTTGCACATGAAGGAAACAGTTTCCAAGGGCAAAATGGGAAAACAAGTGGGCAAGTGGGCTCCAAGGTGGAGCCCACTTCTTGGCCGGCCACAACCCTTGTGGGGCCCCCCAAAGGTGGTCCTCATCCATCCATCCCTTCTAGAAGCCTTTTGGGAAAATATCCCAAAAGGCACTTTTCCAAAAATATCCCAAAAAGCACTTTCACTATTCACGACGACATTTGTCAGCGTCTGATCGAACTGAAAATATTCATGTGGGCTTAGAAAATTTCCAGTACCCACCAAAATAATTTTCAACGCGAGCCGGAACAATTCCGGTTTAGTGATTTTCATCTGCGAAAAGCATCTGAAGCGGTTTCGGCAGCTCCTGAACATTTCCGGTTTTCATCCCGGAAAATTCCAAAAAGTTTCCAGAACGATTCTGGCATCTTCCAAGAATTATCAGGCATCTGCCAAAACAAATTTGACTTTATGGTATCCTCTAAAACAACTTTTCAGTTTCACCGGAACTCATCCGGTGACCTCTCTCTTTGGAACTTTTCCGTTGACCGAAACTTTTCCGGCATCCGAAACTTTTTCGGTGATTTTCTCTCAGACTCCCTGTCTAGTATTCAGCAGATAGATGACCCTTAAGCGTGTGACCCTATTGGTTCGGTGAAGTATAGATATGACCCGGAACCCCTTCCGATCAATGATCAACATCGGAGCCGTGGACACCCATATTGACCCCTATACCCACACGAATGAATATTCGAGTGAACCTCCAGTTGCCGTGAGCTATTCCTGTTGTTTCGCGATATGTTACAACTACCCGAGGTGAGACACGTTGGCATCCTCGTGGATCAACAACTTGTCCACTATGCCAGTTACCTCGTTGCCGGTATTGTTCTCTTTTCTCGTTCCGTGTTCCGGCATCCCTGTGATCAAATCACAAAGTGTCTGGCCAGATGATGATGGATACCGTAACACCGAGAGGGCCCAGAGATATCTCTCCATCGTTGGAGGAGCAAATCCCAATCTTGAGCTATCAAGTCCCTTGACATACTTTTCCATGAACCCGTAAGCCGCCGTAATAGCCACCCATTTACGGATGACGTTTAACAAACCCCAAAGTTCATGAAGCAAGCATGAAGAAACTCGACACTCTCATGGTCTAAGGAATTATGCAAACGTTAACTATCTCTGTGTTATTAACCATTAACTTATGATGAATGTATCTCATAGCATAACATCAATCGGGTCGATTCAACACAAGTGTTCTACCAACAATTGTGCCCTCAAAATTGCCGGCATAGCCATGCCCATGATCAGGAAAACAGGATCATCATGCAATACTTGAGCCAGTCATAGAGGCTTGACTAGGAATACATTTTACCGTTTATTATCCCACACGTGCACATGAGTTTCCCTCCAAGCCTCGTTTTATTTGTAGACTCGAGAATCATTGCAGTTATAGCATGGAACATAAACATAATTATGAACAGGGAGATAATCAATAACATTTATTATTGCCTCTAGGGCATATCTCCTACATACCGCACACGCCGGCAAGTCATGCATCGAGTACATGTACCAGACATGCATTTTGAAGTTTTCTTTTCTAGCGGCGTCATATGTCTTGAACCCATTATCCGAAGCTTCTTGCAATTCATCCTTAAGCGGCTGCATGTACACATTCATATTCTTCCACGGATAGTTGGGCCCTGAATTAGCAACGTCAGGAATATGTTCTTTCTTTGCATAAGCTGTCCGGGGGGAGATTGAGTGGAATGACAAATACATGCCAACAACTGTATTGGGTTGCCGTCATACCAAATGGATTGAACCCATCTGTGCCGATGCAGACTCGAGGATGCCTTGGATCTCCCGCTTTATCCATATGTAATGCATCGAAGTGCTTCCACGCTTCCGCATCTGATGTGTGTACCAACATCTTATTCCCATCTGCATCTAGTTCGGTTCTTTTGTGCAATTTGTGCCATGTCATCTGTCTGGCTATCTCTTCGACCATGAAAAGATGTTGAAGGCTTGTTATAATTGGCATATACCAAAGAACATTAATGGGGATTTTGGTCTGCCTCTTCTCACCCATACCGTTGTCTACCACAACATACCTGGAAGAGCTGCAAATGGGACAATAGTTCAAGCTCGCATACTCAAGCCTAAATAAGGCACATCCTTTCTCACATGCATCTATCTTCTCATAGGGCATCTTAAGTACACGGAGTATTTTGTCCGACTGGTACAGGTTTGCATGCATGACATGAGCTTTGGGAAGAAAGCGTTCAAATAGTGTAATCATCGCGTCGTTGCATTCTTTGCCCATGTTGAATTGAGCCTTCAGAGCCATTACTTGTGTGATGGAATCTAGCTGACAAAGCTCAGTGTGCTCGGGGAGAGGACGTTTTGAAGACTCCAACATTTCATAGAAGGCCCTTGCAGATTCCTCCATCTCATCATCAGAATCACGAGCATCATCAAAGTCTTGCACCATGTCTTCGATCCCAGTACCATGCTCGTCAGTGCGACGACGAACCACCTCAGCTCTGGTACATTGGGGAGACTCAACATGAAATGTCTACACCATATAATCAGGCGTAAAACCCCTCCTCTGCAGGTGTTTACCCATTACATCCTCTGTTTGCTGTTTAAAGTTATCGCACCCACGACAGGGGCACCGGGTTTTTCTCTGGCCATTTGCAAATTCGGCTTTCACAAACCCCTTGCTTTTTGTAACCCATTCATTGGTCATGTCTTTCTGACTAGTGTGACCGGTGTACATCCACGCATGATCATCCATGCTGGTACTTGCACCGACAGTAGGTGCACCAAATTCATAATCATCAAGTAATGTAGATTGTAATTGCGACTAGATATAGAACTAATTACTTTTGTTATATTTTTTACGCCACAGTTTTATTTTTTACATATAAAAGGGAAACATGCATTCATGGATTGAATCTATCTCTAATAGGTAAAGATGGGTCCTAATCCCACCCGAGTACGTGTAGATCGGGTTAGTTTCCCATGCTCTGCTCCGGATCCGACGCAAAATTTCGGCAACACCTCCCCGTTGTTCTCCTGATACACGTCTCGGCAACAAGCCGAGAGAATGTGTACCTGGAGAACAACGGGGTGGTGCTGACGAAATTTTGCCTCAAACCGAAGTAGAGCACGGGAAACGAAACCCATTCTACACGTACTCGGGTTGTCCATGGATAGCGTGGACAATTCGAAAGGATGACGGTTATAAATATGCAAACACATGCATATTTATAGATGCCACCCTTTCGAACGGGAGACACCTAGGTTACGAGAATTGACATGAAAATAAAATGAATTGACATCGATATGACAACCAGAATAGAGCAAATAGGGGAGGGTCGGGGAGGAGAAGACACTAGTGCTCACCACTAGACCATGTAGGGGAGGTAGTCGCATGGGGAGGTCGTCGGACACGGGACCCTCGAAGCGACGAAACAACTGCACATTTAAATCCACACGATCAACATGAATATTCAATCCCGATAGAAAAATCTCTCTCTATATATCTACTTTTCCACTTCTATTTTATTCTTTTTCTCTTCTATTTCTTCTTCCTCTCCTCTTCTTCTTCCTTTTCTTCTCTTCTTCTTCTTCTTCTTCTTCTACTTCTTCTTCTTCTTCTTCTTCTTTTCTTCTCCTCTTCTTCTTCTCCTCTTTTTCTTCTACTTCTCCTCTTCTTCTATGTTTCCTCTTCTTCTCCTCTTTTTCTTCTTCTTCTTCTTCTTCTTCTTCTTCTTCTTCTTCTTCTTCTTCTTCTTCTTCTTCTTCCTTCTTTTCCTTTTTCCTCTTCTTCTTCTCCTCTTCTCCCACTTTTCTTCTTCTTCTTCTTCTTCTTCTTTTTTCCTTCTCCTTCTCCTCCTCTTCTTCTTCTTCTTCTTCTTCTTCTTCTTCTCTCTTTCTTCTTCTTCTTCTCCTTCTCCTCTTTTTCCTCTTCTTCTTCTTCTTCTTCTTTTCTTCTTTTCCTTTGTCCCTTTTCCTTCTTTTTTCCTTCTTCTTTTCTTCTTATTTTCCTTCTTCTTTTCTTCTTTTCTTCTTTTCCTTCTAATTTTCTTCTTCTTCTAATTACCAATCTATTTTTTTTTCTAATTACTAATCTAATTTTCTTCTTCTAACTAACCTAACTAATCTAACTAATAGTAGCTAGCTAATTACTAATCTAAAAAGATGAAAAAAAACAGGAAAAAAATGTGAGATGGCCAGCGGCCGGGCGACAGAGGGGGGAAGAGAGGAGGCAGAGAGAGCTCACCGGAGGGGGCATCCGGGCGGCCGGGCACCGGGGGCGCCGGGATGGCGGGGCGGCCTGTGGGTGGGGGCGGGGGCGGTGGGCGTCGGGGAGAGGCTGGAGGGAGGGAGAGGGAGTGAGCTGAGGCAGGGAGAGAGAGAGAGAGGGGTGAGGGCGAGGGACTGCCGTTAGTAGGCCGTGCGCTTTGCCGTCTGGCAGACGGCAATAAAGTTTGCCATCTGCTAGCAGACGACAAAGAAGGCACCCATTTGACCTAACAAGGTCCAGGCCCAGTGGGCCCAGCTGGGTCCTTTGACGTCTGCTTTTGGGATTGTTGCCGTCTGCTAGTAGACGGCAAAGAAAGGACTGATGGCAAATAATATCTTTGCCATCAGTCCCTTCTTTGCAGTCTGTTTTTTTAAGCTGACGGCAAAGACCTTCTTTGCTGGTAGTGGCTGACCCAAATGATTTCAAATCTCAATTAGGCTATGTTTTCATTTTGAATGGTGGCGCAGTAGTTTGGAAAAATTGAAAAAAAAATCTATAGCGGATTCTACGACCGAGGAGGAATATGTTGCGGCTTCAAAAGCTACCAAGGAGGCGGTTTGGATCAAGCCATTTCTTGAAGACCTTGGTGTAGTTCCAAGTGTGTTGGACCCGATGGAGATCTATTGTGATAATAGTGATGCCTTGGCTCAGGCAAGGGACCCATGTTACCACCATAAAACAATACATATTGCACGCAAATACAAACTCATTCAACATCATGTCGATGAACACTGCTACAGACGTGTCCTATACAAACGATTTTTACCCCTTTCCGCGACGGAGTTTTGAACCATCGCCTTTCCTGTGTGTGCAACAGGACGGTCCATCCCACACAACCCAAAAACTGTCAGCGACAGATCCTCCTGTCACACACGTTGAGAAAAAAGAGCGCGTGTGCGATCGGGTGAGCCATCGCAAACAATTAAACAGGAGAAACTGTGTGAGATGTTGATACTTCTCTAACGTATCTATAATTTTTGATTATTCCATGCTATTATATTATCGTTCTAGGATAATTTTTGAGTAATTATTTACAAATTTATATTATTTTTGAGCACTAACCTATTGACCCAGTTGAGGGAGTCCTGGATTAAGGGGTCCTCGGGAGGCCGACCTACTTCTTATGGGCCGGACTGTATGGGGCGTTTGCCGGACACTGGATTGATCGAAGACCCAGACTCCAGGAAGGAAGCTTCTAGAATCTTGGCATATCCTCCACGTTCAAAGTAGTAAATAGGCATGTTTATCCCTTCGACGTGTAACCGACCATGTGTAAACCCTAGGTACCCCCGGCGTCTATATAAGCCGGAGGGTTTTAGATTGTAGAACAACAGAACTCATCTAAGGTTTTAGTCATACGATCTCGTGGTAGATCAACTCTGTAATCCTTATACCATCAATATAATCAAGCAGGACGTAGGGTATTACCTCCATAGGAGGGCCCGAACCTGGGTAAAACACTGTCCCCTTCGTCTCCTGTTACCCTCGATTCTAGTCTCACAGCTCAGGACCCCCTACCCGAGATCCGCCGGTTTTGACACCGACGTTGGTGCTTTCATTGAGAGCTCCGCTGTGATCGCCAAAAGGAATCGATGGCTCGCCTTGTCATCAACGAAGAGGTCTGCAATACGGGCAATTTCGTCCCCGGACAAATCTTCGCCTTCGGCAGCATTCTGCTGCACGCCTAGCCGATCGGCCATCTAGGCCGTGTTGGAAGTTTCGCCCCTGATCAATAGATCAGATTCGGGAACCTAGAGTTCTCCGTAGACTCTTGGAGCGACCTGTCACTAACCGGATTCGCGGTCTTGCCCTCCATGCCCGAGGACTCTGAGGCTTTAACCTCAGATCCATCTCTCGGTCCTGTCCACAGGATCTGCCCCAGCGAGGACCCAACTTTCAGTCCGGACCCGGTCATAGTGCCAGACGACCGGACCCCTGTTCTTGCCGAACACTCTCCCCACACGGACGCATCAGAGGTTAACTCTGGAAACTCTAAGAAGGCCGATCCAATCGAGCTCTCGATACTCAACGAGGCCCTAGATCGGATCTCGTCGATGAAGATTGTCGACGATCCAACCCCGATCTGCGCTCAGATCGGGCTTCAGGCGGGTCAGGTCGAATTTTTCGCCCCACCCACCACCCACTTCATAGCCACTGTCAAGGATTTAACCAACATGTTGGATTATGCTTCTGAGGAAGCATACTACATGGATGAGGAGGATTGCACACTCACCCCCATTAACACCGGACGATGGACTGCCACCTCCACATACGACGTCTACATGGTAGACACTCTGAAAAACAATGGCGACAAATGAGATGAAGCGCCGTCAAGACGCCGAAAGCCGCATAAACGGTCAAAAGGGAAAAGGGAAGAAAAGCTACCGATGGCACCGGGGACGGAGACACCCCGGAAGACCTCGGCAATCCCGAAACCCCCGAACACCTGTTAGAGGTCAGGAGAGGCTAGAAGACCGGCGCAACCCCGACGACCTAGATGATCCCGAGGACGACGATCACCTCCGCTCTGTCGAGGTGGAGGACAATGCGGAAGCCGATGACTTTGCCATCCCCGATAATCCTGCAGATCAGGAACTCTTCAGGCAACAGCTTATAGCCACGGCCCGCAGCCTGAAAGCGAAAGAATGACAGCTTAAAGCCGAACAAGATGACCTAAATGATCAATGGACGAGAGTCCTCTCAGCTGAGGAAGGATACGGCACAGGTCCATCAGACCAACCCAAGAGCTATCCGCGTAGAAGGCTGCTGCCACAATTCGATGACGAGCTCACTGATACGCCGTCCCCTAAACATACACCATACGACAAGCCAGACCGCCCCCCTCGAGGACGAGACAGGACGGCTGACGACACCGGCTATAGGCCGACGATACCCCGTAGACGGGGAAAGGAGCCACTCGAGCCCGATGATAGGTTCGACCTGCGACACGACCTGGACGACAGAGCAGGTCGTACACGATCCATTTACGGATCCAGAGGTTACTCACCCGATAGACGGGAGGGGTACCAGCCTTGGTTCGACCGTAGCAATGAAGGTCGGGAACAAAACCGAGCTAGGACAGACGCCGATCACCGGCACAACATAGCTCGGGTCAGAGGCACTGCCCACCCACTGTGCTTCACGGACGAGGTGATGTGACATCAGTTCCCGAAAGGGTTCAAACTCGTAAACATAGAACAATACGATGGGACAACTAACCCAACCGTATGGATCGAGGATTTCCTCCTCCACATCCACATGGCGCGAGGAGATGACCTCCACGCCATCAAATACCTACCCCTGAAGCTTAAGGGGCCAATTTGGCACTGGTTAAATAGCCTCCCTGAAAACTCCATTGGGTGTTGGGAGGACCTAGAGGAAGCATTCCGATCTAACTTCTAGGGCACTTATGTTCAGCCGCCGGACTCCTTCGATCTAAGCAACGTCGTCCAGAAGCCAGGAGAGTCTGCACGGCTATTCTGTAATCGTTTCTTAACCAAGAAAAACCAGATCGTGGATTGCCCGGACGCCGAAGCAATAGCATCTTTCAGGCACAATATTCGGGATGAATGGCTGGCTCGACAGCTCGGCCAGGACAAACCAAGGACAATGTCCGCCCTCACGTCACTCATGACCCGCTTTTGCTTGGGCGAGGATAACTGGCTAGCAAGACATAGCCACAATCCCGAAGACCCCGGAACCTCTGAAGTCCGGGATGGAAACGGGAAGCCGAAGCGCAACAAGAACAAGCGCCGGCACAATAATAGTGATGCCGATGACACGGCCGTTAATGCCGGCTTCTGCAACTCCCGGCCCGGGCAGCGGAAGAAGCCTCCTAAAGGCAAACACGACGGACCCACCCCGCTGGACAAGATCCTGGAGAGGCCTTGCCAGATCCACGACACTCAAGAGAAGCCCGCCAATCACACCAACCACAACTGTTGGGTCTTCAAACAGGCCAGCAAGCTCGCATCCGAGGACCAAGGCAAGAGCCCGCGAAGAGAGGACAAGGATGAACCCCGCGGTCCAATCGATGGCGGACAAAAGAAATTCCCTCCAGAGGTAAAACAGTAAACATGATATACGCCACCTATATAACCAAAAAGGAGAGGAAGCGCGCCCTTCGAGATGTCTATGCCGTAGAGCCTGTAGCCCCGAAGTATAACCCATGGTCGGCATACCCGATCACCTTCGATCGACGCGACCACCCGACCAGTATCCGTCATGGGGGTTCGGCCACCCTAGTCCTAGACCCGATCATAGACGGGTATCACCTCACTAAAGTCCTAATGGACGGAGGAAGTAGCCTCAATCTGATCTACTCAGATACGGTGAAAAAGATGGGCATAGATCCATCAAGGATCAAGCCCAGCAACACTACCTTTAAAGGAGTGATCCCAGGCGTCGAAGCCCGGTGCACAGGCTCTGTAAGCCTGGAAGTAGTGTTCGGCTCGCCTGATAACTTTCGAAGCCAGGACTTGATCTTCGACATCGTACCTTTCCACAGCGGCTATCACGCCCTGCTCGGCCTACAACGTTCGCTCCCTTTAACACCGTCCCACACTACGCATACCTAAAGCTCAAAATGCCCTGCCCCAAGGGGGTCATTACTGTCAACGGCAACATAGAGCGCTCCCTCTAGACTGAGGAACATGCGTTGGCCCTGGCGGCCGAATTCCATTACACTAATGATCGGCAAGCGCCGACATCTGCCGTAAAGGCACCCAAGGCTGGAAAGCGAGCTCGGTCTCAACCCGAAGTACCAGCACCCTCTTCTCCCCATAAATAGGGACTCGCCCCCCATCGCACGGCCCTAGATCTGGCAAAGTACGTACCGAGGATGCACAACTTTGTGCTCAAAATTCCATGGGCGGCAGTGGGGAAAAATTATTAAAGGGTAAGTGTTCGGCTGGACCGAACTATCACCATCAACACATCTTCGGACATACTACATGCACCATAAAGTACCTGCTACGACGTAAAGCTCATTAACATTTTGGTGACTTCTCAAGACTTTTCTCCACAGTCCGCTCGCCGAACATTACACCCATCGCGGTATACAACTCCTTGGGAGACGCAGGAGCGGATAAACGACAGGGCACATCGAGGACGTCGGGTCACCTATCGAAGACCCTTGGTACAACCCCTCCTGTAAGGTTTATATTTCATTTTTAATACCTGTAAACAGTTGTATCCGCAATTTGAATAATAAGAGTTGTTGAGTAAAATACAGATGTACCAAGCATGATCACCTTGCTGTTTTTTGGCGTACTCTCTATTTCCCTTCTCTTCTTGCGAACCTGTTCGGTATACTTTACGATGCAACCAGCTAATAGACCGGGGGCTCGATCCTACAGAATCGCCCTAAACACAACAGATTTCGTGTTCGGCGTCTTGGAGTTTCGCTTTATATGCATTGGTTCTGAACTATGTCTTGGGTCAATAGTTGGGTTGCCCGGCTCCTGTGCTTTCCCCTTTATGTTCCGCTCGTTCGGCTAAAAGGGCAAAGGGAGAACTGCTCCGATTGTGTTTCCGGCTAGCCTGGTCAAGCACCTCAGCGGAGAAAGCCGAAAACTGCCTGTCATGGTATGCGAGAACTCGTCTGCGAATTCGAGCTTAACTAAATCTCGTCAGAGGTTACTCCGTGTCATACGATGGGTTTGGTACTAGTACAAACCATGTGATATAGGCTTTGGCCACGGTTCATCCGAACATCACAAACCCCTGGGGGCTAGTCATCAGCCCCCCGCACTCCTATCTCGCGCCCCTACGGCTAAGTGAAAGCAATACAACATTATGGTCTGATTGCCTTGTCCGCCTCACACTACCTCCTTCGGGTGCCGATAGTTCGGCTAAGGGTCACAGTGCGATTGGAAGAGACACCCCGCATAGTATCTACATGGGGGCTGAAGCCGACGACTCGCAGCTTTCAGGTTTAACGGCCACAAAGGAGTTATAAAGGATGCAAAACATAAAAGACATGATAAATCATGCATTCTAAATATATACGCGTTAAAAGGTCTTCGGACATATTACAACACGCTACTCATACATGTTCTCTCTCGAACACTGTGACTCTATCGCCCGAGCATCCTCCGTTACTCCGGAGAAGTACAACTCGGGGCATCTATGCTCCTTTCCAGGAGGCAGAAGGTGGTGGCTATCTTCATTGGATCCAGCCCCGGCCAGTGCACCTTGGCCTTCGCAAAGGTCATCCGAGCTCCCTCGATGCAGGAAGATCGCCTTAGCGCATCGATCCGGGGCGAGGCGTCGCTCAGCTTCTGCACCAGGCCGAAGTAGCTGCCCGACAACGGCTCGTTAGGCCATAGTTGGATGCAGAGATCCTTCATGGCTGGCTCCACCATCCGGTGTAACTCCATCAGCTGTTTCAGCTGCTCAACTAGGAGAGGAGAGCACTCGGGGGCTTTAAACTGCGCCCAGAACAGCCGAGCTTCATCTCCTTCTCCCCGCGAACCATAGAACTGGTTCGCGTCCGATGTGCTCTTCTGGAGGTCCAAGCAGGCGCCTGAGGAACGCCATACTTGGGTAAGCAACTCGAACTTGCTATCCCCGTAGACACACTGCAATAAATACGGCTTACCATCCATTATAGCCTTGGCCTGGCTGACTTGCTCTTCAAAAAACCGCCTGTCCACCCACTCATTTTGGAGATTGGTTTTCATGGTGGATAGTTCGGCAGCTTGCTCCTTGCCTTTTCGCTCAAGGTCCTCACACTTTTGGCCGGTGTCCTTGAGCTCCTGTTGGATCTCCTCCACCCGAGCCTGGTGCTTGTCGCTGGTGGCTCTTAAGGCGGACAGTGCGGTCGCCGCTTCTTTGACCGCCGCCCTCTCATCCGCAGCCTCCTGCTTTGCCTTCTCAAGCTCGGCCTTGAGCTTCTCAATTTCTTTCGTCGAGGCTGCGTAAACATTAAAAACATATTAAATGTACTGCGTTGACAGTACGGTCATGAAAAATTTGGATATTCTAGTCCAGCTTACCTTGCGCCTCGTCGAATCTCTTATTCAGAGCTTCGAGCTCATCTTCGGAGCTCTTGAGCTTCCGATTTAGCTTGTCCAACTCGCCAGCATTAACAGCTGCCGCCGATGATGAAGCCTGTACACAACAAAACCATATCAAGTTACATGGGTTCACACCTTCCGAACTATCATCAAATATGATCCTATGACCGGTCCTCTTAAGGGCCGTTGGAGCATTCCGAACACGTATTGTCCTATACATAGTTCGGATAATGATCTATGATTGACCCCCAGGTAAGTTTTTCAAACTCACCTGGGGCTCGGGGGCTGCCATGTATATAATAATAAATCAATGAAATTAATATTTCACAAATAGAGCATTACTTGGCTCACCTGAAAGCCCGTCAGGAGACCGTTGAAAGCCTCCTTCAGTCCGCTGTCTACGGACTGAATGCTCACCTGAAAGCCCATAAGGGTGCGATGCTCCCCGAAGATGGAGGCGCTTGACAGAGCCTCCCCCATAGCCGGCCATCCTTGGGTCGATGGCGCCGGTAGAGGTCGGTTAGCCCGATCTCCAGTTGGGGATTGAACCGGTGCCTCCGGAGGCATGGTGCGCTCCGGAGACAGCCTTGGAGGTGACTGTACATCTTCTCATCCGGTCTCCTCAGTATCCGGGAGGGGCGGCTCCCCCCGGTCTTCGGCGGCCGATGTGTTAGCCTCGACCATGACGTCATCGCCCCCACCTCCAGTGTTCGGCTCCAAAGGAGCCTGTTGGGAGGACACCTCCGCGGCATCCTTCGTGGCGCCCGAAGGAGAGGGGTGCGATGCGTTCCCGCTCTCCGCTAGCTCGGCGGACGGGGTCTCCCCGTACGAGACTTGGTCGGTGGGGAGAACGCGCAGTGGGCTGCAAGTCAATAAGCACTCGCATGTTAGTGACATTTAAAAAGCTTAGCGCTAATAGCCCGGGAAGTCTTCGGATCTTTACCATCGAGCTGGGGGCTTGACCCTGAGGTTCCTTCGCGAAACCCTCTTGAAGTCCTCGGACTCGGTGTCCGAGTCCGAACTATCGTCAGACAGGACTACCTGTGTTCGACGCACTTTCTTCTGGGCGGGAGGAAGTACATCCTCTGAGGCATCCCATGACGTTGCCCTCTGTCCTCTGAAGGGGGAATCGCCTCCCCCCTCAGCCTCGTGCTCCTCCTTTTGATTTGAGGAGGCATGGGTTTCTTCGGACACAGCCTTGGGCTAGTCCCTGTTGCTCAGGCCTGCTCGGCCTGGCTTCTTCTTTTCCTTCTTCTCTGGCGCCTTGTATGGCACCACGACGAGCATCTCCGACAACAGCTGGGACCTAGGGTCTTCGGGCTGTGGGGCCGGGCACTTGATGCCCGTAGCCTTGCTCAACCACTCCTGCAGAAGTGATCGGAAAGTACTTAGATTTCCTTCGAAGGAACGAAGCCGATCTAATGAAGCTATAACATACCTCAGAAGGGGGCTTGTCGGTGCGCAGGCCCTGGTCCTCCTTCTTGGCCGACCACTTCTCCTGCGCCTTGAACAGCGCCTTCCACAGCTTCTCCCATGTGGCGCGGAAGAGGTGACGAATCGTAGGATCATCGTCCGTCTGATAAGTCCACATAGGAGAGCTCCGGCGCTGGCAGGGAAGGATGTGCCACCGAAGCAGAATTTGGACCATGTTGTCCAGCTCGATTTCGTCCTTGATCATGGAGGCGATGCCCCTCTACAGGTCATCCACCTCTGTGTCCGACCCCCAGTCGAGGCCCTTTCGGACCCATGAGGTCAATCTGGTCGGGGGGCCGGACCTGAATTCGGCAGGAACAGTTCTGCCCTCCTCCCTTGGCTCAGTGATGTAAAACCACTCTTTTTGCCAAGTCTTGATGGCGTCGATGAAGGTGCCGGAGGGCCATACTACGCGTGGAAGTTTGCTGATGACCGCCCCGCCACAGTCTGCGTGTGCGCCTGCGACACACTTTGGCTTGATGTTGAAGATCTTGAGCCACAGTCCGAAGTGTGGTTCGACCCGCAAGAAGGCCTCATGGACGATGATGAAGGCTGATATATGCATGAAAGAGTTCGGCGGGAGGTCATGGAAGTCGAGTCCATAGAAGAACATAAGGCCCCTCATGAAGGGGTGGAGCGGGAAGCTCAATCCTCGGATGAAGTGAGGAATGAAAACCACCCTCTCGCCTGGCTTGGGGGTGGGGATCACCTGGCCCTCCTCCGCGGCGCGGTGGAAGATGTTTGCAGGGAGGTAGCCAGAGTCCTTGAGGTCCCGGATGTCCTGGTCTTTGACCGTGGAAGCCTCCCACTTGTCGCTGGAACTGCAGCTGGCCATGGCTAAGCTCGGAGGAGGAAGGGTGGAAAACCTAGATCTGGGCTCTGGAAGCTCGAGAGATTGGGAAAGCGAGGATGCGAATGGGAAGTGCGGATAAGCCTTGGGGTTTTCTTCCCCTTTTATTGGGCTTGTCGCCGGTTAGCCTCCCTCCACTGCGTCGTAAATCCCTCCGCTTCCCAAGACGTGCGTGCCGTTATACATGCATGATTACCCATATCCCGTGTAAAATGGGGCACGATCTGTGCATTGATTAGTCATGCTAGTAAAAACAGCCTTGAACCGCGAATCGAGGTTTAGCGGTCGTGGTGGGCCGTGACCTCTCATCTGAAAGGTTGTCAGAGAGCACTATTGACTCCTTGATATTTGGCCTTTGGGGCCGGGTTATACATGATGTTCGGACGATCTATGATCGGTAAAACTACACGTCGTCGAAGGCCGAACTAAAGACCGGCTGATCAATATTTGGAGAAAGGAACTCGCCTCGCAAAGCCAAAGACTCTGATCGTACGAAGCAGCTGGAGCTAGGACCCTTGGCATTGGAGGCTAGTTCGGGGGCTACTGAGGGAGTCCTGGATTATGGGGTCCTCGGGAGGCCGACCTACTTCTTATGGGCCGGACTATATGGGCCGTTTGCCGGACACTGGATTGATCGAAGACCCAGACTCGAGGAAGGAAGCTTCTAGAATCATGGTGTATCCTCCACGTTCAAAGTAGTGAATAGGCATGTTTATCCCTTCGATGTGTAACCGACCATGTGTAAACCCTAGGTACCCCCGGCGTCTATATAAGCCAGAGGGTTTTAGATTGTAGAACAACAAAACTCATCTAGGGTTTTAGTCATACGATCTCGTGGTAGATCAACTCTGTAATCCTTATACCATCAATATAATCAAGCAGGACGTAGGGTATTACCTACATAGGAGGGCCTAAACCTGGGTAAAACATTGTCCCCTTCGTCTCCTGTTACCCTCGATGCTAGTCTCACAGCTTAGGACCCCCTACCCGAGATCCGCCGGTTTTGACACCGACACCAGTGCCTAGTGCCAGTTGCTGTTTTCTGCGTGCTTTTTGCTTTTTAGGTTTATAGTACTAAACGAAGTCCAATTGGCATGAAACTTTTTTATGATTTTCTCAGGTCCAAAAGAAGACCTGGAAGCTTCGGGAGAAGACCAGATGCCACACGAGGGAGGCACAAGCCAACCGGGCGCGGCCAAGAGGGGGTGTCCACGCCCAGATGGCTTGTCCCTCCCTGGTGGCCCTCCTACCCCCGTTCTCTGGCCTATAAATTCACATATATTCCGAAAACCCTAGATGCAGTCCGGAAACACTTTTTCTACTACTGCAAGTCTCTGTTCC
The DNA here is from genome assembly GCA_039707655.1 of Elymus sibiricus. Taxonomy (NCBI): domain Eukaryota; kingdom Viridiplantae; phylum Streptophyta; class Magnoliopsida; order Poales; family Poaceae; genus Elymus; species Elymus sibiricus. The sequence goes on from CM077667.1 coordinate 25,962,499, forward strand.
ACCGTGAGCCCATCTGGTGCTCCGTTCCGGCACCCTGTCGGAGGGGGGATCGATCACGGCGGGCCTGTTCATCAACCTTTGCTACACTCATGATGATGTGTGATTAGTTCACCATAGACCTACGTGCCCATAGTTAGTACCTAGATGGCTATCTCTATCTCGATCTTGATTTTCAATACACTGATCATCGCATCTTCACTTTGATCTATCCGATGTAACTCTTTTGTGCAGTGCGTTTGTTGGGATCCGACGAATTGTGGGTTTATGTTCAGATTATTCATATAAAGCATTTGAGTCTTCTCTGAATTATTATGATTCTTATTTGAGTGATCATTATAGCTTCGTAATTCTCTCTGATCTATTGATTTGCTTTGGCCAAGTAGATTGATCTTTCTTCAATGAGAGGGATGTGTTGTACTGGGTTCAACCTGATGAGTTTCTATATCCCAGTGACAAAATGGGACAAGTTGCGTCTTTGTGTTGTTTCTACTAAGGATAACACGATGGGGTTTATTCATATTGCTTGAGTTTACTTTGTCTACATCATGTCATCGTTCTCCTTGCATTACTCTGTTTGTCAGCGCTCTTGAAGTGGAGTAATAGTAATAGGTGCAGGCGGGATTCGGCCTATTTGTTTATGGACGATGCCTATATACACAAGATCATTGCCATGAAAATCATATAACTATCCGCTTTTCTATCAATTGCCCAACAGTAATTTGTGTACCCACCGTATGCTTATTTTCATGAGAGATGCCGCTAGGGAAAACTATGGCCCCCGGGTCTATTCACTTATATATTTACAAACGTGACAATACCTTGATGTTCTTATTTACCTTTTATTTTATTTTGCAATTTAAAATTATCTACACACCTCATTTGCTTGCAAATAACGAGATCAAGGGGATTGACAACCCTCTTGCCCGCATTGGGTGCAAGTTGTTTGCTCTTTTGTGTGTAGCCGCTGAAGACAGTTGAGGATTGATAAATTGAGGGAAATACTTACCCATATCATGCTGCAATTATCCGTTCCTCTTCACGGAAAACCCAACGCGGATCACAAGTATCAGGAAGGATTTGTGGCGCCGTTGCCGGGGAATATCATCACCAACTATCAAGTAACTTCACACAAATTATCATTCACTTGTTGTTCTTTTTATTTTCTATTATATTTAGTTTGTCTCATAAAAATCAAAAATACAAAATATTTATCTTTGCTTGTTACTATGGCTAGTTCTTCCGCAATTTTGCTTACTCCGGAGAATGAAGTGTTTAAATTTAAACAAAGGGGAGGAGAAAATTTAAAAGATACTTGGTACAGGATTTGCAATGCTCAAAATAAATCAATTCATAAGCAATCCACTACTACCTTGCTTCATAATTTTTATGCGGGTGTGACAACTTGGTATAGGTTTGTTCTTGACACCATCACCGGTGGTAATTTCTTAATGTGTCACACTTTGGAGGCTTATAATGCTATTGAAAATCTTGTGGGATCACCTCCCATTATTGTTAATGGCACTATTTTAACATTAGAAGATGTCATGCGTAGGCTAGATGCTATTGAAAACAAAATGACCACTAATGAACAAGTTGAGGAGTTAGACAAAAAGATTCATAATCATATCACTCAATTTGGTTCCCGAGCAGGAATGACTTTGAAAAGTTTGAAGGAGAAGGATACTACTATTGATGAGAGGGTATAACAAAGCATGAATAGGATTGATAAAATGGAGGAAGTCATTGATAAAGTAGGTTCCACTTTCACACTCTCGAAAATTAATGCTAGTACCTCTCGAAATAAAGGTCCCAAGTTCATATATATTCCTAAGAGCATTAGTACTCCTCCTACCAAAAGGGACGAATATCTCAAAATGATTAGTGTGCATCTCAACTTTTTAAACTTGATAAAGGATCCTATTTTCAGGCCTCCTACTATTCCTAACATTCATGGTTGTGTTATTGAGGAGCTTGATGTTAAGGATGACAATACTTGAAACTATGCATTATGCCTAGCTAGGGGCATGCAACAATAGCGCTTGTTGGGAGGCAACCCAAAAGTTATCTTTCTCTTTGCTTTTTTACTTCCTATTTGTTTTTTATAACATTATTATTTCTACTGTAATGATATTATTTTTATGTTTTAATTAGTATTTGTGCCAAGTAAATCCTTTGGGATGATTTGCATGATAAGTAGAATTGATACGGTGCAAAAACAGAAACTTTGACGTCCAATGCAGAATTTTTCTCATTTTACTGGAACATCTGTTTAAGCTGAATATTTTACACATTATTGATATACAAATTACTCAGGACGTTCAAAGTTTTTAGAATTTTTGGAGTTACAGAAGTATGGTGCTTAACTATATCTTTACAAACTGTTCTGTTTTAGACAGATTCTGTTTTTGCTTGCATAGTTTGCTTATTTTGATGATGCTACGGATTGTATCGGGGGGTATAAGCCATGAGAAGTTAGAATACAGTACATATTATGTAATAATGAAATAAGAATCAATTTACAACAGTAACTAAAGTATTTGATATGTTTATTATACAAACGGATCTCATGAAGTTTTGTTGAGTTTTATGTGATTGAAGTTTTCAAGTTTTGGGTGTTATCACGATGGACAAAGGAATAAGGAGCGGCAAGAGCCTAAGATTGGGGATGCCCAAGGCACCCCAAGGTAATATTGTAGGAAGCCTCAAGCGTCTAAGTTTGGCGATGCCCTGGAAGTCATCCCCTCTTTCGTCTCAATCCATTGGTATGTCACTTGGAGCTATATTTTTATTCGTCACATGATATGAGTTTTGCTTGGAGCGTCGTTTTCCTTTTGTTGGCTTTTATTTTTAGTTTTCCACAATCATCATTTGCTGGACACACCTATTTGAGAGAGACACACCTTCGTCATAATTTGTTAGAATACTCTATGTGCTTCACTTATATCTTTTGATCTTAGCAGTTGCTCTAGTACTTCACTTATATCTTTTTTAGCAAGGTGGTGTATATATTTTATGGAAATTATTGCACTCTTGTTCTTCACTTATATTTGTTTCAGAGTTAATAAATAGTGATGGTAATTTGCATGGGTCATAAGACTAGTCCAAAAATAATAGGTATTCAATGAGTGATAATCAAAACCATCATGTAGCACATAATAGAGAAATTGTGGATTAATGATATTGATGTGGTAATATGAAAAAGGTATGAGTGCATTATTGTTGATTCATAGAAGTGTCGATATTAAGAGACGTTAACTTCTTGTTTGTCTAAAAGTTAAAAAGTCATGCTGAGGATGTGTGAGCATTTCTATTCCTCGTTGAAATCCTCCCAACCTCCTCCCTCGGGGCATGCGAGTAGTACTTTGATTTGTGATAAAACTAATAAAACTTTGGAATAAGTATCCGAGTTCTTTATGACCATGATTTGAATGGAACTAACCCGGACTGACGTTGTTTTCAGCAGAACTATCCTGGTGTTATTTTTGTGCAGAAATAAAAGTTCTCGGAATTGGACGAAACTTTTTGTGAATTATTTTTGGAATATATGATAAATTATGGAGCGAAGAACTGTCGGAAGGGGGCTGCCAGTGGGCCACAAGCCAACAGGCTGCGCCCCCTAGCTCGCACCATGATGGCTTGTGGGGCCCACGTGGCTCCTCCGACCCTAATTCCAGTCCTATAAATTCACATCCTCGGAGAAAAAAATTAGAGAGAAGTTTTCATTGCGTTTCACGAGACGGAGCCGCCACCTCCTATTCTTCCTACGGAGGGCTGATCTGGAGTCCGTTTTGGGCTCCAAAGAGGGGGAATCGTCGCCGTTGTCATCACCAACCCTTCTCCATCAACTATTCCATGATGCTCACCACCGGGCGTGAGTAATTCTCTGTAGGCTTGCTGGTCGGTGATGGGTGTGGATGGAATTGATCATGTAATCGAGTTAAGTTTGATAGGGCTTGATCCCTAGTATCCACTATGTTCTGAGATTGATGTTGCTATGACTTTGCTATGCTTAATGCTCGTCAGTAGGGCCCGAGTGCCACGATTACAGATCTGAACATATTATGTTTTCACGAATATAAGATTGATTTGGTTCCTATCTTGTTAGTTGTATGCACCTATTACGTGTCATGACCAGCATACCCCAAGGTGACAATAATTGGGATTCTTTTCGGTGATTGCCGTAGTTTGAGGAGTTCATGTATTCAACATGTGTTAATGCTTTGTTCCGGTTGTCTATTAACAAGAGGCCGTAATATCCTTTAGTTTCCAATAGGACCCCGCTACCACGGGAGGGTAGGACAAAAGATGTCATGCAAGTTCTTATCGCAAGCACGTATGACTATTTACGGTATACATGCCTACATCATATTGATGAATTGGAGCTAGTTTTGTGTCGCTCTAGTGTGTAATTGTTACATGATTCACGTCATCCACATATTTCCATCACTGCACCATGTGCCTACGCTTTACATATACTGAATCTTGCTGATATACTAGTGCTGCTGTTCCTGTCACACCTGCTACTCAATTGCTATTGTTACTACTATTACTAAAATTGTTGCTGTCACTACTATTGCTACTTCTATTATTTGCCATGCTACTAAACCTTTGCCGCAGAGAGATATGCCAAGTGCGGTTGAATTGACAACTCAACTGTCAAGGCCAATAAATATTCTTTGGATCACCTTGTGTAGAATCAATAAATCAGGGTGAAATACTACCCGTGAAGAGTGTCGCGATCCCCTATACTTGTGGGTTATCACATACATACCTATCATGGCATTTGCATAGCAATTCCGAGATATATTGCCATGCAGATTCCATCATCACATAATATGACTAGGTCATTCATCATCATATTGCTTTGCATGATCATGTAGAGTTGACATAGTATTTGTGGGAAAGCCACCATTCATCATATTCTTACATGTCACGCTAGATCATTGCACATCCTGGTACACTTCCAGAGGCATTCATATTGAGTCATATTGTTTCATAGTTCTTCCCATCGAGTTTTCATATTGAGTTGTAAGTAAATAAAAGTGTGATGATTATCATTATTAGCGCATTGTCCCAGTGAGGAAATAAAAATGGGGAGGCCAAATGAGCCCACCAATAAAAAATGAGAGAAAAAGAGAGAAGGAACTTTGCTACTATCCTTTACCACACTTGTGCCTCAAAGTGGCACCTTGTTCTTCATATAGAGAGTCTCATGTTATGTCATTTTCATATGCTAGTGGTAATTGCTTTTTCATTATTATAGGCTTGGCTTGTATATTCTGATGATGGGCTTCCTCAAATGCCCGAGGTATTCATGAGCAAGCAAGTTGGATGCACACCCCCACTTGGCTTCAGTTGAGCTTTGATACACTTATAACTCTAGTGCATCATTTGCATGGCAATCCCTACTCCTTGCATTCACATCTATTGATGAGCATATCCATCGCCCGTCGGTATGCCTAGTTGATGTGAGACTATCTTCTCCACTTTTTACCCCTTTGATATCTACCACCATATTCTATTCGACCTATATGCTATGTCCATGGTTCACGCTCATGTATTGCGTGAAGAATAAAAAGTTGATGCATAATGAAAAAGTACGATCCAATTGCCTGACTTGGGCACCGTGGTGCTTGACATTTGTATTAATGTGGTGAAGACGGAATCATGCCTTGCTAATATAATAAGATGAATGGGGGTAAACATTCTTTGAGGGTCGTATACTTTGAAAGCTTGGTGATTTTGTTGCTTATGCTTATAAGTATTATTATGTTAATGTTTGTTAATTCATCATTTCTCAATGAGCATACATGCAAAAGATTACATATTGGGTAGCATGTCACATCAAAAATTCTGTTTTTATCATGTACCTACTCGAGGACGGGTAGGAATTAAGCTTGGGGATGCTTGATACGTCTCCAACATATCTATAATTTTTTATTGTTCCATGCTATTATATTATCATTCTAGGATACTTTTTGAGTAATCATTTACCAATTTATACTATTTTTGAGCATTAAGCTATTGACCCAGTGCCCAATGCGAGTTGTTGTTTTTTGCGTGTTTTTTGTTTTTCAGGTTTACAGTACCAAACGAAGTCCAATTGCCACGAAACTTTTTCATGATTTTTTGCGGACCAAAAGAATACCTAGAAGCTTTGAGAGAAGACCGGAGGCCACACGAGGGAGGCACAAGCCAACCGGGCGCGGCAAGGGGGTGGTCGTGCCTAGATGGCTTGTCCCTCCCTGGTGGCCCTCCTAGCCCCGTTCTTTGGCCTATTGATACGTCTCCAACGTATCGATAATTTATGAAGTATTCATGCCATGTTCACCTATGTTTACAATACTTTTATATGGTTTTGATGCACTTGGCATGATTTATTTAGAACTAACCCGGACTGACGTTGTTTTCAGCAGAACTACCGTGGTGTTGTTTTTTGTGCAGAAATTAAAGTTCTCCAAATGCAACGAAACTTTTTGATGATTTTTTTTGGAATAAAAGAGGCACTAGAAGCTTTGTTGGAGGCCCAGAAGATCCACGAGGTGGGCACAACCCACAAGGGTGTGCTAGAGGCCCAAGGCGCGCCCTGGTGTCTTGTGCTCTCCTCGTGGCCCATCTTCGCGTGAAACCGACGCCCAAAAATCCTATAAATACAGAAACCATCAGAAATAACCCTAGACTCCTCGTTCTGCTGCCGCAACACTCTGTATCGACGAAAAACTAATCTGGAGGTGTTCTAGTACCCTGTAGGAGAGGGTAGATCATCTCTGGTGGCCATCTTCATCATCCCGGCGGAGGCCATGACGAGGAGGGAGTAGTCCACCCTCGGGGCTGAGGGTATGTACCAGTAGCTATGTGTTCAATCTCTCTCTCTGTCGTGTTCTTGAGATGTCATATTCTTGATGTATCACGGGCTTTGTTAATATAGTCGGATCATATGATGTTATTCCCTTGCTATCATGTTGTGATGAATTGAATCTTTCCCTTTGAGATGTCGTTACTGGATTGAATACTTTTATGGATTTGAGGGCACTTCATCTATGTCTTGGCACTCAACTCGCGGATTCCCGAGGTGACATTGGGGTAATCTATGCATAGGGGTTGATGCACGTTTTTGTCCTACCTTCTCCGGTAGAAATCTCGGGGCACTCTTTGAGGTTCTTTGTGTTGGATTGAGTATTATGAATCTCAAATTGTTTGATGTGTATTGTATAATTAACTCATGGATACTTGTGGTGACATTGGAGTATCTAGGAGACATTAGAGTTGGTTGATGCGTATCATATGGTGTTATTTTAGTACGAACTCTTAGATAGATCGATCAGAAAGGATAACCTGGTGTTATTTTAGTACGAACTCTTGAATAGCTCGATTGGAAAGGATAACTTTAAGGTGGTTTCATATCCTACAAACAATTTCTTCTTATGTTCTCTTCTAGATAAGAACTTTGGAGTGATTCTTCGTTGCACGTTGAGGGATGGTTATGTGATCCAATTATATTAGCATTGTTGAGTGATTGCACTAGCGAAAGTACGGACCCTAGGCCTTGTTTTCAAGCATTGCAATACCGTTTTTGCTCACTTTTGTTACTTTCTACCTTGCTGTTTTTTATTGTTACAATTACAAAAATAATTATCTACTATCATTACTACACTTGTATCACCATCTCTTCGCCGTACTAGTGCACATATACAATTTACCATTCTATTTGGTGTGTTGGGGACACAAGAGACTCTTTATTATTTGGTTGCAGGGTTGTTTGAGAGAGACCATCTTCATCCTACGCCTCCCACATATTGATAAACCTTAGGTCATCCACTTGAGGGAAATTTGCTACTGTCCTACAAAACTCCGCGCTTGGAGGCGCAACACGAGTCTACAAGAACAGGTTGTGTAGTAGACATCAAGCTCTTTTCTGGCACCGTTGCGGGGGAGGTGAGTGCTTGAAGGTATATCTTTAGATCTTGCTATTGAATCTTTTAGTTTCTTGTTTTATCACTAGTTTGGTTTATAAAACAAAACTACAAAAAATGGAGTTTAGGTTGCATCATTTGTTTCGTCTTTATAATGTCTTTCGTGAAAACAAGGATTCAGAAAATTGTCCTCAATTGGTAGAGGAAGAAATTATGAAAATACTTGATGAGAATTCCTTGAATGATGAGCATGATACAAATATTGTTAGTATGAGTTATCTGAATATTCATGATGCTAATGATATGCAAAGCCACAAGCTTGGGGATGCTATGTTTGATGAATACGATATTTTTAGTCCCCCAAGTTTTGATGAGCAAAACTATTATGATGATGGCATGCACCCTATCTATGATGATTATTGTGATTACATGTATGCTATAAAGAGTAATGACAGCCATGAAACTTTTCATCATGATTTTAATATTCAAAGTGGTTATGTCAACCAAGTACCTAATGATAGTTATTTCGTTGAGTTTGCTCCCACTATTATGAATGAGAAGAAGTTTGCTTATGTGGAGAGTGATAAATTTTCTATGCTTGTAGATCATAAAAACAATGCTGTATGTGATAGTTATATTGTTGAATTCCTTCCTGATGCTACTGAAAATTATTATGAGGGAGGAACATATGCTTGTAGGAATTGCAATAATATCAAGTTTCCTCCCTATGTGTTCAAAGTTTTGAAGCCATGCTTGTTTTGCCTTCCTATGCAAGTTGATTCTTGTTCCCATAAATTGTTTGATCACAAAATCCCTATGCATAGGAAGTGCGTTAGACTTAAATGTGCTTGCCATGTGATTCATGATGATCTGTTGCATGTTTCAACTATTATTCCTATACGAGCATCATTGAAATCATCATGCCAAGTTAAAAGGCATTAAAGAAAAGCGCTTGTTGGGCAACAACCCAACACTTTTACTTTCTGTTTTGGTGTGTTCACATGATTAATCTACTGTACTAATCATGTTTTGTGTCTTTTATTTCAATAAAGTGCCAAGTAAAGCCTTTGGGATAGTATGGATACTTGCTTGTTTGATTCTGTGCAAAAACAAAAAGTTTTGCGTCCAGTATATGAATTATCTGATTTTACTGGAGCGTCAAAACATTCTGACATTTTTACGCACAATTTCTATGCAAATTATATGCGTTGTACTAATTTTTCAGAATTTTTAGAGTCAGGGAAGTATGGTGATCATTCAGATCTTCACAGACTGTTCTGTTTTTGACAGATTCTTTTTTGCATGCATAGTTTGCTTGTTTCAAGTGTTTCCGTAGATTATATTTGGTGATATAAATTATGGGAATGATGAAATACAGTAGGTATTATCTGAGAACAATTATGAATCTTGTCTTGACAGTACCTAAGTGAATGATCTATCTTTACTACACTAACCCATCTCACGAAGTTCCGTTAAGTTTTGTGTGATTGAAGTTTTCAAATTTTGGGTGAGATACCGATATGAGGTGAACAAGGAGATGAAAGGACCTAAGATTGGGGATGCCCAAGGTACCCCCAAGGTAATATCCAAGGAATACTCAAGCTTCTAAGCTTGGGGATGCCCCGGAAGGCATACCCTCTTTCGTCTTCAACATTATCGGTATATCTTACTTGGAACTATATTTTTATTCATCACATGATCTGTGTCTTTCTTGGAGCGTCATTTTATTTGGTTGTTATCTGTTATATGTTAATTATAATCTTGTTTTTCAATAAAAAGTTTCAAGAATTGCATTTAGAATGCTTGAATTGCATGTATGATGTGTGTTGTAGAAAAACAGAAACTTTTGCTGTAGTATTTGAATTATCAGATTTTATTGGAATGTGGAACGTTTCTGAAATTTTAACAAAGTATTGTAATACAAATTATTTATCATGTTCCAAATTTTCATAATTTTTGGAGATACATAAGTACACTGGTTTAATAGATTTCTATAGACTATTCTGTTTGACAGATTGCTATCATAGTTTTGTTATCTACTTGTCCTATAGTTTCCATAACTTATATTGGTAGATATAAATTGTGGAAATGATAGTATACAGTACCTAATGTTTTAAAATTATTATGCAACTTGTCTTGACAATACATGAAGTGTTGATTTACTTTTATGTGTACTAACCTATCTCACGAGTTCTTTTCAAGTTTTGTGTGGATGAAGTTTTTGAGAATAGGTGAAACCGTGATATGAGAGGATTGAACGAGATACAAAAGCTCAAGCTTGGGGATGCCCAAGGTACCCCAAGTAAATATTTCAAGAAGACTCAAGAATCTAAGCTTGGGGATGCTAGGCATCCCACCTCTCTTCATCAAACAACTATCGGTTATCCTATGTTAAGCCTATATTTCTATTTGTCCACATGATAGGTGCTATTCTTGGAGTGTCTTTTGTTTTGTTTGCCGTTTAAATAAAATACTCAGATCTGAAAATCTTTATTGAGAGAGAGAGTCCTCACATAGCTACTTAATTGTTTGACTACTCATTAATCTTCACTTATATCTTTTGAGAGTAGTTTGATGTTTACTCTTGTGCTTCACTTATATCCTAAGCGTAAATTGTGAATGAATTGAATATAATAAATATGAATTATCAATGTGCTTTATGCTTAGTAGTAGCTTCACACCTGGTTTATAAAGTAAACTCTATTGAAATTTGACAATCACAATATTGGTCATACAAGCAATTCGTGAATGATTAGTATAAGGAAGAGAACTTTCACATGCAAATATATTATCTTGGACATCTTCTATGATTGTGAATACCCATTAATTATTTTCCAACTTGAGAAAATTAGTTGAAGTTGGACAAGGAAGACAATGTAATGAGTTATGGTTGTGTATATTTGCATATAAGTTATATTGTTATGGATCCTCCAACATGTGGTGTTTGCTTAGGATCTTTTGCTAGCCAAAAATTCGTACTAAGTAGAGATACTACTTGTGCATCCAAAATCCATTAAACCTAGTTTCTTGCCACGAGAGTCCACTATATCTACCTATATGAGGTATTACCCTGCCGTTCCAAGTAAATTTGCATGTGCCACCTCAAAAATTTCAAATAAGCATATGTTTTGTGTGCCTGGACCGCTCATGGAGCGACTGGGGGCGGTCAGTATCTTCCATATTAAGAGGGTTATTCTCATGATGAGTGCTTATTCACTCGTCCTTGCACAAGAGGGGCGGTAATAGGGATTCCCAGTCCCGAAAGAAAAAAATGCAAATAATTAAACAAAACTCCCCCACGAATGTTGTTCGTATGGACAGTACCCGTGGATTCGGCTAGCCGTGGAGTGTGTTTGTTGGCGGAGTGGGAGTAAACCTTTACTTTTACCGCTTGGGAACCGCCGCTAATGTGTTTAACATGGAAGATATTGATAACTCTTGGTCGTAACATTGACAGGAAGGGTGCACCTCCCAAAATTATGTTTATCTCTATTTTAAACAATGAGCTCTGGCACATATGCAAATCCCTCCTTCCCTCTGCGAAGGGACAATATATTTACTTTCATGTTATTTACTTTTCATGTTGAGTCAACTTCTTATTCCAACCTACTTCTATTAGTTGGCAAGCATCATGTGGTGGGGAAAGATCTAGGCACATATGGCCAGTCAAATATATTTGATCATGACTTATTATTGTTGACAATTATCTCCATGATAAATGAGTTGGGAGGCAAAACGTTATGCCCCCTATCTTTCTCTGTGTTCGATGGATGCCATTTGTTCTAAAAATATGCTTTGAGTACTAGAAATCATAGAAGACTATATGATGATTGAGTATGTGGAGCTCTTACTTAGACTTTGTTGATAATAAGTTGAATTGCAATTGTTTGGTGACTAAGAACATAGGTTGTTAAGTTTCAAGAAAATTCATTGTTTGAACCATGACATGTGAATTGATTGCTACTTTGTCATGATGATTTTTATGAGAACAAGTTGCTGGTTTTGATGCTAGAAAACATGGTTGAAATTAGCATTGATCAAACTTATGCACTATGCTAGCATTCACACTTCATAAATTATTTCTTTTATCATTTACCTACTCGAGGACGAGTAGGAATTAAGCTTGGGGATGCTGATACATCTCCAACGTATCGATAATTAAGGAAGTATTCATGCCATGTTCACCTATGTTTACAATACTTTTATATGGGTTTGATGCACTTTGCATGAATTATTCAGAACTAACCCGGACTGATGCTGTTTTCAGCACAACTACCGTGGTGTTGCTTTTTGTGCAGAAATCAAAGTTCTCCAAATGCAACGAAACTTTTTGATGATTTTTTTGGAATAAAAGAGACACTATAAGCTTCGTCGGAGGCCCATAAGAGCCACGAGGTGGGCACAACCCACCAGGGCGCGCCAGAGGCCCTAGGCGCTCCCTGGTGTCTTGTGCTCTCCTCGTGGCCCATCTTCGCATGAAATGGACGCCCAAAAATCCTATAAATACAGAAACCATCAGAAATAACCCTATACTCCTCATTCCGCTGCCGCAACTCTCTGCATCGACAAAAAACAATCTAGAGGCATTCCAGTACCCTGCCAGAGAGGGTAAATCATCTCCGGTGGCCATCTTCATCATCCCGGCGGAGGCCATGACGAGGAGGGAGTAGTCCACCCTCGGGGCTGAGGGTATGTACCAGTAGCTATGTGTTCAATCTCTCTCTCTCTCGTGTTCTTAAGATGTCACAATCTTGATGTATCACGGGCTTTGTTAAAATAGTCGGATCATATGATGATATTCCCTTGCTATCATGTTGTGATGAATTGAATCTTTCCCTTTGAGATGTCGTTACCGGATTGAATACTTTTATGGATTTGAGAGCACTTGATCTATGTCTTGGCACTCAACTCGCGGATTCCCGAGGTGACATTGGGGTAATCTATGCATAGGGGTTGATGCACATTTTCGTCCTACCTTCTCCGATAGAAATCTCGGGGCACCTTTGAGGTTCTTTGTGTTGGATTGAGTATTATGAATCTGAAATTGTTTGATGCATATCGTATAATTAACGTATGGATACTTGTGGTGACATTGGAGTATCTATGTGACATTAGAGTTGGTTGATGCGTATCATATGGTGTTATTTTAGTACGAACTCTTAGATAGACCGATCGGAAAGGATAACTTGGTGTTATGTTAGTACGAACTCTTGAATAGATCGATCGGAAATGATAACTTTAAGGTGGTTTCGTACCCTAAAAACAATTTCTTCTTATGTTCTCTGCTATATAAGAACTTTGGAGTGATTCTTCATTGCACGTTGAGGGATGGTTATGTGATCCAATTATGTTAGCATTGTTGAGAGATTGCACTAGCGAAAGTACGGACCCTAGGCCTTGTTTTCAAGCATTGCAATATCATTTGTGCTCACTGTTGTTACTTGCTACCTTGCTGTTTTTATTGTTACTATTACAAAAATAAATATCTACTATCATTACTACACTTGTATCACCATCTCTTCGCCGAGCTAGTGCACCTATACAATTTACCTTTGTATTTGGTGTGTTTGGGACACAAGAGACTTTTTATTATTTGGTTGCAGGGTTGTTTGAGAGAGACCATCTTCATCCTACGCCTCCCACGGATTGATAAAACTTAGGTCATCCAACATGAGTCTACCAGAACAAGTTGTGTAGTATACATCACCTATAAATTCACATATATTCCAAAAACCCTAGAAGTAGTCCTGAAACACTTATTCCACTGCCGAAAGTCTCTATTCCGCCATGATCCCATCTGGAGCTCCGTTCCGGCACCCTGTCGGGGGGGGGGATCAATCACGGAGGGCCTTTTCATCAACCTTGATGCCCTCATGATGATGTGTGAGTAGTTCACCACAGACCTACGGGTCCGCAGTTAGTACCTAGATAGCTATCTCTCTCTCTCTCTTGCTCTTCAATACAATGATCATCGCATCTTTGCTTTGATCTATCTGGTGTAACTCTTTTGTGCGGTGCATTTGTTGGGATCCGATGAATTGTAGGTTTATGTTCAGATTATTCATGAAAAGTATTTGAGTCTTCTCTGAATTATTATTATTATTATTATTTGCATAATCGATATAGCTTCGTAATTCTCTCCGATCTATTGATTTGCTTTGGCCAATTAGATTGATCTTTCTTCAGTGAGAGGGGTGCGTTGTAGTGGGTTCAACCTGACGAGTTTCTATATCCCAGTGACAGAAGGGGACAAGTTGCGTATTTGAGTTGTTGCTACTAAGGATAACACGATGGGGTTTATTCATATTGCTTGAGTTTACTTTTTCTACATCATGTCATCGTTCTCCTTGCATTACCCTGTTTGCCATGAACTTAATACGTAGAGAAGCAAGCATAGAAGAGCTCTTGAAGTGGAGTAATAGTAATAGGTGCAGGCAGGAGTCGGCCTATTTGTTTATGTACGTGATGCCTATATACACATGATCATTGCCGTGAAAATCGCATAACTATCCGGTTTTCTATTAATTGCCCAACAATAATTTGTTTACCCATCGTATGCTTATTTTCATGAGAGATGCCGCTAGGGAAAACTATGGTCCCCGGGTCTATTCACTTATATATTTACAAACGTGACAATAACTAGTTGTTCTTATTTACCTTTTATTTTATTTTGCAATTTACAATTATCTACAATAATCTACACACCTCATTTGCTTGCAAATAATGAGATCAAAGGGATTGACAACCCTTTTGCCCGCGTTGGGTGCAAGTCCTTTGCTCTTTATTATGCAGTCGTTGAAGACGGATGAGGATTGATATTCCTATTGGTTCGATAAACCCTTATTTCATAACTGAGGGAAATACTTACCCGTATTGTGCTGCAATTACCAGTTCCTGTTCACGGAAAACCCAATGCAGATCACAAGTATCAGATGTTCTTAGCATCTCACACGGTTCCTAGAAGAAACTTATGGCATAGGTTGTCTGATGTCTACTACACATCTTGTTCTTGTAGACTCGTGTTGGGCCTCCAAGCGCAGAGTTTTGTAGGAAAGTAGCTAATTTCTCTCAAGTGGATGACCTAAGGTTTATCAATCCGTGGGAGGCGTAGGATGAAGATGGTCCCTCACAAACCACCCTGCAAACAAATAATAAAAAGTCTCTCGTGTCCCCAACACAGCAAATAGAATGGTAAATTGTATAGGTGCACTAGTTCGGCGAAGAGATGGTGATACAAGTGTAGTAATGATAGTAGATATTGATTTTTGTAATAGTAACAATAAAAAAACAGCAAGGTAGCAAGTAACAAAAGTGAGCACAAACGGTATTGCAATGTTTGAAAACAAGGCCTAGGGGCGTACTTTCGCTAGTGTAATCTCTCAACAATGATAATATAATTGGATCACATAACCATCCCTCAACGTGCAACGAAGAATCACTCCAAAGTTTTTATCTAGCGGAGAACATAAGAACAAATTATTTTTAGGGTACGGAACCACCTTAAAGTTATCCTTTCCGGTCGATCTATCCAAGAGTTCGTACTAAAGCAACACCAAGTTATCCTTTCCGATCGATGTATCTAAGAGTTCGTACTAAAATAACACCATATGATATGCATCAACCAACTCTACTGTCACCTAGATACTCCAATGTCACCACAAGTATCCATGAGTTAATTATACGATACGCATCAAACAATTTCAGATTCATAATACTCAATCCAACACAAAGAACTTCAAAGAGTGCCCCAAGATTTCTATCAGAGAACATGTAAAAAACGTGCAATCAACCCCTGTGCATAGATTCCCAAGGTCACCGGAATCCGCAAGTTTATGCCATAACATATATCAAGTGAATCACTTGAATACCGCAATGTCACTACGGGTATCCGCATGCAAGACATACATCAAGTGTTCTCAAACCAAAATATTCAATCCAACATAATGAGATCTCAAAGGGAAAACTCAATTCATCACAACAAGATAGAGAGGGGAAAACACCATATGATCCAACTATATTAACAAAGCCCGTGATACATCAAGATCGTGCCATCTCAAGAACACGAGAGAGAGAGAGAGAAATTAAATACATAGCTACTGGTACAAACCGTCAGCCCCGAGGGTGGACTACTCCCTCCTCGTCATGGAGACAATAGGGATGAGGAAGATGGCCTCCGGTGATGATTTCCCCCTCTTGCAGGGTGTCGGAACGGGGTCTATATTGGTTTTTCCTGGATATAGAGGCTTGCGGCGGCAGAACTTCTGATCTAGGGTTATTTCTGGGGGTTTCTGTATTTATAGGATTTTTAGGTGTCAGTTTCACGCGAAGATGGGCCACGAGTGGACTACAAGACACCAGCGCAAGCCAGAGGGGCCTGGCATGCCCTGGTGGGTTGTGCCCTCCTCGTGGCTCTTCTGGCCCTCCCACGAAGCTTCTAGTGCCTCTTTTGTTCCAAAAAAAAGTCAAAAAGTTTCATTGCATTTGGAGAACTTTTATTTCTGCGCAAAAAAACAACACCACGGTAGTTCTGCTGAAAACAGCATCAGTCCAGGTTTGTTCTAAATAAATCATATAAAGTGCATCAAAACCATATAAAAGTATTGTAAACATAGGTTAATATGGCATGAATACTTCATAAATTATCGATACGTTGGAGACGTATCATTGTCCATCACACACAATTTTTATATGGACGTTTGTTCAATGTGGCCTAACGCAAATATTTGTTGGGCAGAAGCTGTGTGTGATTGTTCATTGATCCAACACGCCTACTTTCAAGAAACTATGTGAGTTGTTTGAGGTCATCACCCACGATGGTGTCCAAGAAAATGTATGCATTAGAAAACCCAAATAAGCAGGCTAATTGGCCTATTATTGATAAGCCATTTAGTAATCAAATTGACATTTCAGATCAAACATACCATATATTTCATATTCGTATTATAGCAATCAGGATTTCATTACTGAATTACATCTAAGTTCAACATCGGATAGCTTCACCACTCAGTTACATCATATAGGCATATACTCCCTCCGTTCCTAAATCTAAATCTTTTTTATAGATTCCACTACGGACTACGTTCGGAGCAAAATGAGTGAATCCACACTCTAAAGTATGTTTATATACATTCATATGTAGTCCATAGTGGAATCTCTAAAAATACTTTTATTTAGGAAAGGAGGGAGTGGCTAGCTACAACATGACTCAACAACACCAAGTTTCACATGCATAATCTAAAACCTTTGGAAAGTAGAATCATATTCGGTAAATAGACAGATGAATCTCATCTGAAAAACTGATGAATATGAAGCCGAATATTGAGCCTTCGGTGATGTTGAATGTCCTTGCAACTTTAGGCCAGTGGCTACGGATGATTGCCCTCCCAACCTTCGTCCTCTTGAGGAAGACATAAATATTGTACCGTGGGTGTTGAATGAATATCTTCTGTGTCTCTTGACCATGCAGGTGGTTTGAGAGGTAATCATCAGTGAACTACTTTGTAAAGGACTGCAAACAAATATATGCATAACTATCTGTTCTAAATTTTGAAATGGCACAAAGGAAAAAAAGGTAAAAGATTTAGTACCATCCTATAGTTGACTGATGTCTTCTTCATTGTACAAACATAGATCTTGTTGTTATTCATCGCTGGTTTCTTTATCCTAGAAATCTTTCTGAGTTTCTTGACACTGACATTCATGGACATGTCATTTCCCCATATGCAAAAAGGATCGAATAGTGGGTCTAAAGCTCTGAGTGCAGGACCCACATATGCGAGACCAAAAAGTTAAACACCTAGATATTAGAATGGTTGTTGCAATTGTACAATAATGTGCTATTAGCCAAAGGACCATGCATGTGCAAACCTCGATGGTAAACCTTGGTGTCTCCCATTGTTTCCCTATAACACATATAAGGTAGCTTTAAGTGAGAGTTGGCGTACTTTAAGTAAAATATATTGATGAAAATAAACACATTGCAGATCCAGCATATTAATTCGAGCCACATAGAAAAGAGAGTTATCCAAACCAAGCATGCTTAAGAACTAGGAAATGTAGCAACTTTATATGTTTGTCAAGTATTTAGTATAGCCAAATTTGATATATTTCTCATGACATAACAATAAAAAATTGAACCCACAAGAATAGAACATCGCATTTGAGAATTGAACCAAAGAGTTAACCGAACATCACAACAAATGAACCAAACATTTAACTGAGCACCACATTGCACATTATATATGACATATATACTAGAAGATCAGATTACATATTAACATCACAAGAAGGCACCCACGGTGGCCTCGAGAAAACACCATGAACTGTCATTTAAAGCAGCCAACCACGTGGCGGCGTCCATGCATGAGGCGTCGACGGTGGCCTCTACGGCGAGGTGCTCCTCCGAGATCTGGCAGTCGGCACGCATGACAGCCCTTGCGACCTCATCCGCGCATGGGGCTGCGATTTGCTTCCCCGCTGCCAGATGCTCCTAGAGCTCCTGGCTATACTGTGTGCAGCATGGCTTAGGATGGTGCTTATTTGGAGGATGGGGGCGATTTGGGTAGAAGGTGTCGCGTCGGTTGTGGGGCATGTGGGGTGAAGAAGGAGAATGAGGAGAAGGATGTGGGTGGGGTGTGGATTACCTGGCAAGATCGACGAGGCCGCGCAGTGGGAAGGAGTGTCGCCGGCGAGGAGGTGGCGCTGTAAGCAAGCAGTGCACGTATGAACTTGGGGAAACAAGGAGGAAACAGTGGAGATCTGAACTTTGGTAGTGGCGAGGTAGATATTTTGTGGTTGCCGGAATTTTTTACTCGATGCGGTCAAAAACTAGCGCGCAACTATGGTTGACGCGCGGGTGGTGGACTGTAGCCGACCAAGCTTCCAGAGTAAGCCAGACCCCAAGATATTTTATATTGCATCGCACACGATTCTTGCTAATGAACCATTTGAGCTGTACTTGATTTCTCATTTTGAATTGAAAAACAAAATGGGATTACAAAATATAAAAGGATGGTGTTTGAATTTCTAGAACATTTTTCTTCGGTGAACATGCAACTATAGGAGTGGTGTGTTAAATTTTGGAATTATCCCGGGTTTGTTTGGACATTTTTATGCATTAACCGAGATTTCTAAACATTTGGTGTGCATGTTTCAAGTTTGAACTGCAAGCACATGCTCCACTCCACGAAATTGGGTTGAAAAAACATATGTATGTTCCGGGGTGCATGTTTAGTTCCCGTGTAAGAAATGATAATGAATTTCAAACACCTTGGCGTTGTGGATCAGCCGCAAACATTGAGAAACTTGGTTTTTAAACTCCTATAAATCAAAACTAGTCTAAAATTCGTGGAACTTGGCGTGGCGTCATGAAATGGCGCCAATATGTTGTGGTAAAAAATTGTCCAATTTGGGAAAAGTTTTGGCATAAGCTTCTTAAAAACCAGAGCTTGTCACTAGAAGCCTCGTGCCTCCGATAGGGAACATGTCACCTTTGTTGACGAAACGACATTCGTTACATCTTCTCCCCTTGATTTTTTTCAGAGGCAACATGGATTATTAGGAGTGTCATGTTAAAATTTGGAATTATCCAGGGTTCGTTTGGACATTTTTATATATTAACCGAGTTTTCTAGGCATTTAGTGTGCATATTTCAAATTTGAAACGCAAACACATGCCCCAGTGCACGAAATTGGGTTGAAACATCATATATGTGTCCCGAGGTGCATGTTTGGTTACCATGCAAGAAATGAGAATGAATTTCAAACACCTTGGCATCGTAGATCGGCTGGAAACATTGAGAAGCTTGGTTTTTAAATTCCTATAAATCCAAAACTCGTCTGAAATTCATGAAACTTGGCATGGTGTCATGAAATGGCGCCAACATGATGTGGTAAAAAAATTGTCCAATGTGGGAAAAGTTTTAGCATAAGCTTCTTACAAACCAAAGCTTCCCACTAGAAGCCTTGTCGCCGTGATAGGGAACATGTCACCTTTGTGGACGAAACGACATTCATTACCTCTTCTCCCCTTGAATTTTTTTCCAGAGGAACATGGATTATTAGGAGTGTCGTGTTAAAATTTGGAATTATCCAGGGTTCGTTTGGACATTTTTATACATTAACTGAGTTTTCTAGGCATTTAGTGTGCATATTTCAAATTTGAACTGCAGGCACATGCTCCAGTGCACCAAATTGGATTAAAATCATACTTGTGTCCCGGGGTGCATGTTTAGTTCCCATGCAAGAAATGAGAATGAATTTCAAACACCTTGGCATCATGGATCGGCTGCAAACATTGAGAAGCTCTGTTTTTAAATTCCTATAAATCCAAAACTCGTCTGAAATTCATGAAACCTGGCATGGTGTCATGAAATGATGCCAACATGTGGTGGTAAAAAAATGTCCAATATGGAAAAAGTTTTGCATAAGCTTCTTACAAACCAGAGCTTCTCACTAGAAGCCTCGTGGCTCCGATAGGGAAGGTGTCACCTTTGTGGACGAAATGACATTTGTTGCCTCTTCTCCCCTTGATTTTTTTTCTAGGGGTAACATGGATTATTAGGCGTGTCGTGTTCAAATTTGTATCCAGGGTTCGTTTGGACATTTTTATACATTAACCGAGTTTACTAGGCATTCAGTGTGCATATTTCAAATTCGAACTAAAGGCACATGCTGCCACGCGTACCTCTTATTTTATTGGCTAGTAGGTGTTGTGGGTGCAGGTTTGATAAGACGGGACGCGTGCGAGTAGTCTACCGTGCATGCGTAGCTGGCTCACCGGGAATCGAGCCTTTTCACCTCTACCCACCACCCGCCTTGCTCCCAAGTTCTCCATTAATGCTCCTCATTCTCCTCAGTTCTTATCTATAAGGGTCGCCACCATGGATCGCCTCCTTTTTTGATGGAGGACGAGGCAGCCAACAAGCGGGGTCGGGTCGAGGCTGAACCGCAAGAGCCTCCGGTAAGCGTGGACTTCATCAGCAGCCTCCCTGATGAGATGTTGGTAACCATCATGTCCTCATCCCAATCAAATCTCTCGTGTGGACCACCGTTCTCTACCCGCGATGGCGCCCCCTTTGGCACTCCACCCCCTGGACCTCATCAACGACGACGAGCTCTGTAGAGGGGATCCCAAATGCAGGGAAGTATTGTCCCACATCCTCACCATGCACACTGGGCCAGTCAGACGCCTTGCCATCGGCAAGTTCTGCTCCAACTACAAGGTCGAACCCAAGTTTCACGAGTAGTTCTTATCCCCCACCCTAGATCATCTCGGGGAGCTCAGATTTTCAGCTGGACATGGGCGCTCGTTGCCTCCGTCCGTGCTCCGCCTCGCGCCCACGTTGTGTCATGCTACGTTCACGAAGTGCTTTTCCCCGAGATTAATGACGTGCTCGCTCTTTATCTTCCTAAACTGAAGGACCTTGAGCTCATTGTCGTCAGCATCTTGAAGGAGGATTTGGAACTCATGCTCTATGGATGTATTGTGCTCGAGTGCCTTCGTCTTCAGGTGATGTTTGGGTTCAGTAGCCTCTACATCACTATGATGAATGCCTGTACCATTTATGTGCATGGCTGGTGCTGCAACATGCGGTCAATTGATGTGTTTCATCATATGGTCATTGAGAATGCACCTTTCCTTGAGAGATTGTTTGTACTTTATAAAGAAGGTCCAACAAGAATCAGGGTCATTGATGCACCAAAATTGACAGTGTTGGGCTATTCCTGTGCTGGATTCTCCGAACTTGTTATACACGGATCCATACCGGTTCAGGTACAACATTATTCTTCTCCTTATTATTATTGTACATAATATTTTATCTATTTTTTATTAATCAATGTTCAGCTATCATGCGGAAATTGATACCTATAGGCTTCACCATGTCTATGTGCACAGTGAAGATCCTCGCACTACAATCTATCGGCCCCAATCTGGATGAAATTGTTAGATTCCTTAGATGCTTTCGATGCACAAAGAAGCTATACATCGAGGTGATGCTCCTTTCGTGTTAATTGTGAACCACAAAAGAGTTCAATTTGTTGGTACTTTACCCATGATTACAATGACAAATGTACTATGATTTCGAAAGGAAATTTGTAGGATTCGAATACATATTTTTGAGATGTTAATCATGAACGATTGAGGATGACATGTCAATGTATTAGTGTATTTTAGAAATCCTACAAATCAAAGATGCACATGGTGCACAAAACTACGTCTAGGCACTGATATGTTGTCATCATTTGCAGATACAAGCAGGCCTGGAAGTGGAAAATGTGGTGCAATATAACAATCCCATCAGATGCCTTGATTTCCATCTCAAAGAAGTTACTTTCGACCAGTACCAAGGCACCAAACCAGAGATTCAATTCACAGGGTTCTTTATTCAGAAAGCAAGGGCGCTCAAGGTAATGAGGTTTGCCCTATATTTAGTGCGCCGAAATGAATGGTTTGCTGATCAACGAAGGCGTCTACACGTGAATGGAAAAGGCTCTGCAGAAGCTGAAATTCAGTTTGGAACTTCAAATGAGAGATTATTCGAAAGTCGCTGTACCAAGCCGATATATAACTTCTCGGTGGCGGATCCCTTCGCAGAAATATTGCATGATTCGGATTCTGAAGAAGATGAATTTGATTTTTAATATCAGTTTGAACCTTGTAATCTTTGAATTTGGGCCTTATAAAGCTAGAATTTGAACCTTGTAATATTTCTGGTATTTTTGATACAATGTTTGAAATGGCATAGTGTTTTTTTTGTTATGCAATCATATTCTAATAAGTATATATGTTGTTGTTCAATATACATGACATATAGATGTCGTGCAAATAAAGCAAATCACATCTCATATGATTAAACTAAGGAACACGTCGGCAATGATTTCAACAATCGCTGACAATTGTTTACCAGCCACCGTCTGCCCACAACACACACACACCTTGTCAGGATAACTTGTCCGTGTTATTATAGGTATTCCCACATGATTATGATTGCTGACTTGTTTGCCACGTATCACACACACCTTGTTATGCTAAATTGTGTGTGCTTTGTTGTATCATCGCACACAATTTTTCATAGTGAATTGTGTGCCCTCTATCACACACATCTGGATCTCTATAGTCGTTTATTTTATTTTAGCTAATCACAAATAGTTCGTATGGAACAACTATATAGCACGTATCGCACACGTAAGTTTTTTTTAAATCATATTTGATGGATCCACCATTGCACATAGTTCTTGTTATTGGCGATGAAGCTAGAACTATTCCGTTTGCGATTCATTCATGGCGCACAGTTTGGTCGAAGGGTCTCTAATTGATGTGTCGTCTTTGGACCTTCCTGCAATAGTGGAGGGTCTTGTAAGAGTATGCAAAGTTCACACGGATCTGAACGTGTCAGACCCAATGATGAAGCTTCTACCACAAGCAAAGCATGAGCAGCACCAGAATGCCATTGGTGTTACAAAAATGATGTAAAGTGGATTATTGACTCTAGTGCAAGTGGGAGTCTATAGGAACACTGGTGCTGTGATGTGCTATACAAACGGTTTTTAACCCCTTTCCGCAATGCAGTTTTAAACCGTCGCCTAGCTTGTCCTTACCATACATGACACGGAAAACTCGTCGACAATGATGACCAATGAACACAAACATTTGGCAAAACTAAGCGTATGGGATATCTGCATCTATCACAAACGAGAGTTACCGGTCAACCGTTTGAGATATGGCATACTTCCCATACGTCCCATCATGGCACCTCGTGTGAGATCACACTAACATCACACGCGCTATTCTATCATGCACCTTTCACGATGTGCGTCGAATCGCAAACATTTCACAATTGTAAAGCGTGTATGATAAGGAGACAATCACACACATTTTATCATACCATGTCGTTTGCGATATACCAAGATTCCCAAATGCTCGAACTGTCTTACTCGTGTCCGATGCATACGACATAACAAACAGTTAAACAGTATAAACCGTGTATGATAAAGAGACTATCACAAACATTTAGGTCTGCTAAACCATTTGTGATATTGTCTAACATCACACACGGTTTTCAGATGGCAATTGTGTGGATTCTCTCACATGGTTTCTCTCTCTGAAACATGTCGAATCATGAGGTATATCACACACATTTTGCTTTGTAAAATGTGTGCGGTGTAATGACCTGCAAAGCATATATTTCCGCCATTTTAATCGCCGCATTTAAAAATTCTGCAGGGTTTGAATTTGAAAGTAGGCTACAACATTTTCCATATCCATCTTATATAGGCATAGGTTCAACAACCAATGCATTATTCCATTCACAGGTACATAAGTTCAAGAATTACATCAAGAAATAATAATTACATGAGGACCAGATAAAGAATGATCAACCATGATTGCATACTTGTATTAAATACGGTAAAGAAAGAGGCGAAGACATTCTGGTAGATGTACAAGGTGAAGCAGAATGCTCATATTGTGTCCTCCTCCCTGCAGAATGCACGCAAGACTCTAGGCTAGCCCCTTGTGATGGTGGGCCTCCCATCCATTTCTGTCTTGATGAGGACATCTAAGTAGTCATCGTGGGCTGGTAGATATACTTTAACTTTTGCACGTCCACCAATCATATAGTTTGAGAGGTAATCTTGAGTAAACTGTTTTGGGAACCACTACAAACAAAGAAGATTGAGACATTGTAAATTTGTAAGCTAACAACTCATTATGGACAGTAAAAGGAATGGTACAGAGTTCGTAGTTACCATACTTCAGTTCACTGTTGTTTTTGATAAGTTGTAAAGAAATAGTTTAATTGCCATATTTTGTCACATTTTATTAACAACCTTTATTAGTTTCCCCACTTGATGCTGGTTCATGAATATCTCATTGCCCCATACACAAAAAGGGTTGACGCGCGGATCTTTACCAGTGACATATGTACCTACAAATAACAAGTTAGTATTAGAAGGTAAACTGAAATTACACAATGACGTAGTACAGTATTCCCTATCCGAGACTCCCAGTATATAAGATCTTATTACATCCAAAATACTCACATATTTTATGTATTAACATCTTATACTATGGTGTGGATGGAGTACATATAAGCCATGTGATGAAACAAACCTCGATGGAAAACAACACCGTTCCCAATATTGTCCTGGGTAAGTACATCAAACGGCATGTTAAGTACTAACAGGCTAAACATCAACCAAATATATGCATGGTAAACAACATGATCACAAAATGATAGCTTTAGTGTGCAAGTTTAAGCATGCTAGCTAAGCAAATGAGAAGTGGAGAGGTGTGTTAACTGCAATAGGCTTAACATTTAACAACAACAAAATATAGTCATTCAAACTGGTATTATGCATGTTTAAGCACACTAGTTATTGTTACATAAAAATGGAAAGGCATATGCTCACTACAACAGGCTTAACAACAACCAAATATAGTCATTCATAGTGGTACTGTTGAAATTGCATAGAATGTAGCTGGTGCTTAAACATCAAATTGTATAACTGAACATCACATTGTGAAAAAACTGAAATAAACAGTGGGCGTGTTAACTACACCAGGCTTAACAGGAACCACATATGGCCATTGAAACTGGTATGATGAAATTGGACTGAAAAGTACATACTTGCACATATAGAACTTCACAATGTGAATAACCGAAATAAACAAGGCATACTATATAGCAAGTGAATATGGACATATGCCCACTACAAACAACCAAGCAAGGAAAATGAGTTAAACAAGGCATATTCTCACTACAACAGGCTTAATAGCAACCAAAAATAGTCATTCATAGTGTACTGTTGAAATTGCATAGAACGTAGCTGGTGCTTAAACATCAAATTGTATAACTGAACATCACATGTCAAAGAACTGAAATAAACAGTGCATGTGTTAACTACACTAGGTTTAACATGAACCATATATGGCTGTTGAAACTTGTATTGATGAAATTCATCTGCACAGTCCATACATTTAGCATGAGTGAAATAATTAATTAAACATGACATGGGTTTCCTCACCTTGTCATAGATGGGCTCCTTCCCATTAGAGGAGCATGGATTCTGGGTGTGCTCCCTGTTGTCACAGATGGGCTCCTTCCCCTTGGAAGAGCCCGACTGCAAGGTGACCTCCCTCATGTCACGGATGGGCTCTTTCCCCTTGGAAGAGATGGATAGTGTGCTCCTGTAGGTGTCGATGTCATCGATGAGGTCTGACTTGGCAGCTGACGATGCTGAGCCATCGCCATAGAATGTGTCCTTCAGAAATGACAAAAGGGGCTCGATGACGATGAAGGAAGGCAAATTCTTGACAACAAAGCAGAGGAGATCAACGATTGGGCCTTGCATGAGGTCGATAGGGGTTGAACCAAGGGGTTGGGGTGGGCCACTTAACCTGTGACATAGCCCATATCAAGCCATCACTATCGACGAGCTCGATGTCGTAGCCGGCTGCGTCGATATGCATCCATACCGGAACCCATTGTGTTGCAGCCTCGACGTCATCAGATTCCCTGGCGGCCTCGAAGGCCACCTCGTCATCATAGTCGGCTTCCCCGACGGCCACCTCGTCATCGTAGTCAGCTTCCTTGGCGGTCTCGACGGTCACCTTGTCATCGTACTCAGCTTCTTCGGCAGCCTCGGTGGCCACCTTGGCATCATCCAGAGGCCAGGCCGTGATATACCTCCTTTTATCCATTCGCTCCTCGAGCTCCCATGGAAGTGTAGCTGGGATTACGCTGCGGCGGTCTGCAGTGAGGGATGGGGATCTATGAGGAAGGGGGTGTTTAGCAGGTGTCATCTAAGAAATTCAGGGTGGTGAGGGTACGAAGATGGGTTGGTAATCTACATGGGGAGCGCAGGAGAGGTTGACCGTGGAAGTAGGGCGGGGGCGGGGGCGGGGGTGGGGGTAGCAGCGGCGATGGTGAGGTAGCTAGGGTTCAAGCGAGGGAGGAGTTGTGTGGGGGTGCGGGTAGGAGAGGCCTAGGTGGTGTTTGAGAAAATGTCGCGGCTACTGTAATTTTTTACTTGGAGGGAGTGAAAATCCGGGACAACTGAAATTTATATGAAGGGTTTGAAGTGGCGCCGGAGGAACAAACATCGCACACGACCCGAACATAACACTTGTGTGCAATTCAAAGAGAAAAACCCGCGGAACCATCAATTTTTAAATTGATCAAGGCGGGTAGCTACTTTTAAGATTTCTCTAGGTGGGTTGGTGCAAAGGTGGACCGTAGTTACATGACAACCACGGGCGTGACACACAGTTAGCATGTGGGAACCGTGTCTACTGCCTACACAATCGCACACAGTTATCTCGTTCGACTCGTGTGCTACTTAAGTTTTAAAAAAAACTCTTCTGCCATTTATATAACAACCTTGGAAAATAAACGCGATAAATCTAGGGTCATAGCACAAACACACCTGCATGTGGACTAAATTTATGTATGGAAAGGTTGTTGTGGTGTTCAAATACGGAATGCACAACTTTCATGTGACACACATAGCCTTGCAGAGCGCACAGTAATGTTGGCTTATGCGGCCCCCACTTTGAGCCGCTGGGAGGTAATGGTAGCTACAATATATGAACATATGCACTTATACTAAGGCTGCAATTTCACCCAATTGTAACACAAAATCAATAGAAATATATCATGATCACCCCCCGCCCCCGCCCGTGTTTTAGTTCTGAGGGTAGACTGTGCGGGCCCACTGATGTGCGTGTGTCGAAAACTTCACGAGATGGGTGAGACCGCGACCACCTGCGTGTAGCCCAACTAAGGTGGTGTGATATTTCAATACCATACGTGCATAACTTTTTGATGTGACATATATGCCTCTCAAAAGTCGGACAGTAAGTAGTACCTGACCTCGCGGATAGGTTTTGTGCGTATGTACTGTTGTGTTGCCCCTCCCCCCTCCCACACCACACCCCACGCACGCATGCATGCTTCGAGCCGCCGAGAGGGCATATCATCAACATGACCTATGTACCTATATCCTAACAGAGACGAATTAATACCTAGCTAGCTTGGTCAAATTACCCACCCCCTCCCTCCACCGACTTGGATCCATCCATCGAGAGGGCGTATATATGTGATGTATAGTATACTACCCTCTTGATGCCAACTAAAGTGATATGCCACGTGGGCACGCGGATGTTGTGTGTCGTCCATAACAACACATCATTTCCACTTCAAGCCATCCATAGGGCGTATGTATGAAAGTGGTGTGGGATGTTTAAGTACCAAATACACACAATTTTGATGTGACACATGCATACGTACATCCTCGCAAACCAGAAAGTACAAGTACAAACATAAATGACCCGTAGTATGCGTCGATTTAAGTGGGAGGGTCGACGATTCATCTATGTATATATGTATGTATGTATGCGCTCAAACTTCAATCGAGAGGGAGTATATCGTAACAAATAATGAGAAGACTATATCCACCTTGGTTAAATTAACCCGTAGTATGCGCCAGTTTAAGTGACAGGCCACGCAGGTCCACAAATTGGCATGTCGTCCATATATAACCACACGAGGGAGTGTCTAAAGACAACACTAGCACATGCATGTGGCCCCAGGCACATATGTATGAAACATATGTATGAAAGAGTTGTGCGATTGTTTCAAATACCAAACGCACAACTTTTGCCACATGTGTCTCCCGGACCAGAATGTCCCCGTACGAAGGTTAACGACCCATAGTATGCCCCCACACCCACACTTCGAGCCGGTGGGAGGGATTTAGTGTCTACGATGCGTTCGGATTTTGGTTAGAAATCTCAATGCATATGTCAACTACGTACAATAACACATACCTACAAGAAGAATCCACCTTGGTGAAATTAACATCTCTACCGCCGCCGGTCAAAGTGACGACACACGTGGGCATGGATGGGCCGGTGTGACGCCGATGGCCACGTGAGAGAGTATTTGACAAAACAACAAATGCATGAGGCCCAGACATATGTATATATGTAATTAAGTGTTTTTTAATTAGTACCAAATGGACAACTTTAATGTCACGTGCCTCAAAAATCGTAAGTCCACTTATGGGTTCATGGGTATGCATGCACTCAAAACACATTTGTCTCGATGTCTAACCATGGCATATCATAACGCAGACCGAAAAGGATCCACCTTGGTCAAAACCATAATAGGTGATCACACATGGGCCCCATAGATTGTGCGCCACCGATTACCATGTGAGGGAGCCACCGAGGACCACCATTAGTTATATATGACCCAAGCATATGTATGGGTGTGTTTTTTGATGCCAAAATTCCCACTGCATGACTTTTGATGTGGTGCGTGCTTCACAAATTGGAAAGTCCCCACACTAAAGTAAACTACGTGCAATATGTCTCCTCCCACCCCCACCCCCTCAACTTTGAGCAGTAGGAGGTAATCATGAGTACAACACATCAAACTTTGGTGTGGAATCTCACCATGATCTACCGCAACACAGAGCAAAATGAATCCAACTTGGTCAAACCCCTCTCGGTGCGGTTCAAAGTTATAGACCACGTGGGCCCACGAATGGGCGCGTCACTAAAAAAGCATGAAGGGTTGTCCGAGGGTCCACCACCACCATGTGCATGTGTCCCAAACACATGTAAGGTGTTAGTGTTGTGTCTTGTTTTAAATATTCAATGCACAACTTTGATAATTTGGTGTGGCAACTGCCTCACAAAACGGGCAATCCCACAGAGAGATGCTCATGCCACGAAGTGTGTCGGAACGACCCCCCATCCACCCCCCCCCCCTCCGCGCGCGACCACCACCCAAAACACCACTACGAGGCGCGTCAAAATATTTTTATGCAGTAAACACGGGACATATGAGTCCGTGTTAAAATTATAAAAAGTTCATATATCATTCAAAAAAATACATTAATTGAGTTTCCAGGAATTCATTGGGAGAAATCATATGTGCCCTTGGGTTCATGTTTAGTCCCCATGCAATACATGGTAAGAAGTCTCAAACATCTTGGCGTCGTGGAAAACATTGAAGATCTTGGTTTTAGACAGGTCGGCCTCAAACATCAAAAAATATTCATTTTTGAATTGAAGTAAATCCAAAAATTAGCTGAAAATCATGAAACTTGGGATTCTATTTCATGATACATATGTATGTATACACACACACACACACACATATATATATATATATATATATATATGTGTGTGTGTGTGTGTGTGTGTGTGTGTGTGTGTGTGTGTATGTGTGTATGTTGTGATAATTTTTGGTCAAATTGGAGACAAGTTTTTGATATACTTTTCTTACAAACGGGATCTTATTAAAGATTGATACACACAGTTGTCATGTTACCATCACAAACGATTAAAGTATTCAAACAATGTGTGTTAGCCTCAACAATATATTACGTGCCACCACGAGCCCCGTGTGCCGCGCGAGCGGACTTGAGTTGACGGGACGCATGCGATCAGTTTGCTGCTCAGGCTGGCCGTGAGGCGTGCGAGAAGGTGTGTAAATTGATGGGATGCGTGCGATCAGGCCGCTACGCTGGCTCACCGGGAGACGTGCGAGCAGGTGTGTGAATTGACAGGACGCGTGCAAGCAGTCCTCTGTACAGGCTCATCGGGAGACGTGCGAGCAGGGGTGTGAAATAATGGGGGGCATGCGAGAAGACCGCCGCGCAGGCTCACCGGGAGGCGAGCCGTTTAACCGCCTCCCGCCTAGATCCCAACCACTCTATATTAATCGCGCTTGTGCTGCTGGATATAACAGGCGTCCGCACTCCCCACTCTCCACACACCGCCTTCATCCTCGCTGTCGTTCTCAGTCGTAAACGCACTCGGAAGTGTATAAGATGGCGACCAAGCGCACCATCGGAGGGAGTGGTGATGCGGGGTTCGAAGCCGGGGCCGGCAAAGCACCTAAGCAACTCTTGATGCTGGGCGACAAGGTTGCCCTCCCCGTTGATGAGGTCTCACGTGGACAGAAGCATGGCCATGACGTTGTAAGCCTTGTCGTGCCTCCCCAGCAGGAGGCGGTGCAGCAAAGAGACTACTACGACCTCTTTGATGACCATTCCAACAACGATGACTCCGATGACTCCGACGGAGACAACTCCAATGACGACGAAGAACCGGTTAAACCCCCTATTTTGGTAACTATATCATAGGGTCTCTTTGATAAGTTCTGTTTTCGGATTTTTTGGAATGGAGTGCCCGGGGTTCATGTTATTTCAATCCATGTAATCAGAGTAAGATTTGATAGATCCGTGTATTGTGCGTATTGATTCTTTTTTAGGTAAATGATAAGTGACGTGGATAAGTGACATATGTACAAACAATTATGCTAATATTCTGTCTAAGGTTACAATGATTTAATGGTTGATCTGTACAAATGATCATTTTGCTAATAATCCGTCTACATAGATGATTATACATGTACCCCTATGTAAATAAACATTGTATAAGAGAATTTAGATCACTACTTCAGTGATACAGGGAGTAGTACTTACTTGAAAGATCCTAGTTTGTTTGACAATAATCAGTTCATTCATTTAATAGTCATTAGTTAATAATGTTTTTGCACTAAGTTGTTTGTGATATCGTTTTATGCATTTCATTCATCAATGTTATGATTTTTCATTATATGTATAGGTGCTATCTAACGATGTTGGCAGCAGTAAATATGAGAAGAGGAGGTACAAGAAACAAAAGCTCAGAAAGCTCTATGCGGGAACGCATAATCGTCGTATCAGGACCAGGAATGGGGGCTTTGGATGCCCGTTCTGCGCCCAAAGGCTTAACTCCATGTTTGCAAGTGTTTTTGGCGCTTGCTAGAGGACGAGCCGTTGGCTCCTTGAGGCAGAAGTATTCTCGGAGGGTGGTGCACGTCACGTACGCGGAGTACCTAGAGAAAGTTTACGTTGTTGGTGGGTACGATTAGGATTGAGTTATATATACTTGTCGTGATGTCCAGTACTACCCTAGCTATCTAGTTTGTGTGTCTTATATCTCTGCTTGAGTATGTTTATTATGTGTGGATCTAGATGTTGGTGAGACTTCATTTTATGAACTAGTACGTACAGCAATGTAATTGCAGTCTTGAGCTGCAATCAGTTTAGTTGATGGAATATTTATGATTATCTTAGACTTCCCATACAATTTACTACTAGAAACCTTTTGCCCACAACACGCACAACTACGTGTGAGTGTTGGTAGATGTTTTTTTACACTATGCATATTACGGTAAAAAAAATGCTAGATTTACCTTGAAACTTGTTGAACGCGGTAAAAAAATTAGGTGTCACATGAAAAAGGAAATTTGGAACCCATTTACAAACTTGGTTATTTTCCCGGATTAAAATCGTGTGCGATGACTAACATTATGCCGCACACGCGTGTCCTGATTGTGCAGAACACATTCCCATGGATCGCATGTCTGCAGGTGTGGGATTTACATGGATCACGGCAGTCCCCTCACACCGAGTGGCACTTATCGTACACGATTGTGTCTACTAAACCGTCGCCTCCGAAGCGCATTATTATCATGGCCGAGAAAATCCTCACCAAAGTCCTCGCATCAAAAAACCCTCACCCCCTTACCCAGTCGCACCTATGCACTCCTCGGGAACACTGCATGTCACACCCGCTGCCTAGTGTTTAACGTGTGTGCTGCTTTAAGTCATTACACACACTTCCTTTTTGCCAAATTGTTTGCCATTTAACGCCCACAATAATGGGAGTTTCTTCCAGCCGACGCGTGGCCAACTAAGCAGGGTGGGGAAGTTGTGCGCGGTTGTGTGGGAACGTGCTCACCAACGATACATTGGCGGCACTTCGAGCCACCGCGTGCCCAAACGAACCGCGTGTTCGCGGGCTCATCAAGCTTGCACATCAATCCTCCGCCAGGAATACGGTGACAAGACGTGCCAATTACAACCCGTCCAGCCCCCATTTACTCCACCGGTCATATTTAACCTATTGTATCTCTTCAACCTTTCTCCACAACGCAAGAAGCACACCCAGGACTCCAAATACAGAGAGGATATCATGCTCGGCTCCAATGGTGGCACTCCCAACGGCAGCCGATGAAGAGTGGT
The DNA here is from genome assembly GCA_039707655.1 of Elymus sibiricus. Classification (NCBI taxonomy): domain Eukaryota; kingdom Viridiplantae; phylum Streptophyta; class Magnoliopsida; order Poales; family Poaceae; genus Elymus; species Elymus sibiricus. The sequence continues at coordinate 25,995,500 of CM077667.1, forward strand.
AGTTCATCGTTCGTGCCTATGTGGACACCCACGTGAGGTCCAAGGACTTCTCGGTTGTGTACACCAACGACCGAGTCTGGGTGGAGAACTCCATCCACACCATGGAGCAGTTACTTGCCTATGACAAGTACAAAGTGGTCGACTTCGACCTCGAGTACACCGGCGGTCGTGTTAGGCATGATCAGAAGGTTGGCATCGCCTAGATGTGTGTGGGCAATTACGTCCTCGTCTACCACTACTGCCTGGCCACAAGGCCTTGTGAGCGTTTCGCCAAGTTTGTCAACAACCCTGACTACATATTTGGTATGGTGGACACCACCAATGATGAAAAGGGGATCAAGACCACGGGCTTGGATTGCCGGAATCTTGTGGACATCCAATGCCAGTACAAGATCTTTGGTGGCGAGGAGAAGCATAAGGACTCCCTGGTTGACCTCGCCATGTCCATCATCGACACCTACTACAGAGGCATGAAGGATGCATGCAAGAAGAATAAGGTTGCCGGCACCACGCCTGGGTCCAAAGATTGGATGAAGATAACATCAAGTACGCGGCCAAGGACATGTACGTAAGCTACTAGATGTGCAGGCGGATCGTTGACATGAGGAAGTGCCTCCGTCCTGCGTCGACTGGCACCCCTCGTCCCCAGAAGTATAGATGATTTGATGATCGTTACTACTAGTTTAGTATGCACGTACTTGTTAATTGAGGTGTGCAAATGTTATCTGTAGTCAGTAATGTAGTTGGATATTTATTTAGGTTATGCAATCATGTTGTTGATCTGTAGACAGAGCGTAGATGGTATGCAGACAAAGAAAATCACATCACTTATGATTAAAGAAAGGAACACGTCGGTGATGATTTCAACAATCACAGACAATTGGGTGCGAGCAAGTGTTTGCCCACAACACACATGACTTATAATCATAAATCGGCTGTGTTTTTATCGGTCTTCCCACACAATTCCGATTATTGACCTGTTTGCCGGGTTTCACACACATCTTGTTACGCCAAATCGTTTGTGTTACTTTTGATCATCGCAAACAATTTGTCCGAGCGACCTGTTTGTCGGGTATCACACACAACTTCAGACGACGAATTGGTTGTGGTATTTTGCCTCATTGCAAATGGTTCATCCGGATGAATTGTATGTCATACATCACAGACACCTTTATCTGGTTAAACATGTGCATTATTTTGGCTCGTCGCAAGCAGTTAGTCTGAGTCAATTGTCTGGCATAGATCGCACATGTAACTATATTTTGAATCATATTTGATGGATCTGCCATCACACACAGTTCGCGTTATTGGTGACAGCGCTAGAACTATACCGTTTGCGATTCATGCATCACACAAAGTTTGGTCAAAGGGTCTCTGATTGGTGTGTCGCTTTTGGACCTTCCTGCAGTAGTGGATATATGCCCTAGAGGCAATAATAATTGTTGTTATTTATCTTCGAGTTTGTAATGAATGTTTATGTTTGATGCTATAACTGCAATGGTCTTGAGTCCGTATATCCATAAAGGATCAGAGGAAAAGCCATGTGCATGTGTGCAATAATAAATGGTAAAATATATTTCTAATCGTACCTCTAAAACTAGCTCAAGTGATGCATAATGGTCACATTTTCCTGATCATGGCCATGACTATGCCAACAACTTTGGGGACACGCGTCTTAGAAGAACACTTGTGTTGAATTGAGATTAATGTTATGTTGTGAGATAATTTCGTCACGAGTTAATGTCTATAACACAAAGTAAGTTAGCGTTTACATAATTTATTTGACCATGCGAGTATCGAGTTCCTTCATGCTTGCTTCATGAACTGTGGGGTTAGTTAAACATTGTCCGTAACATGGTGGCTATTATGACGACTTTTGGGTTCATGAAAAAGTATGACAAGGGACTTGATAGCTCAAAATTGGGATTTGCTCCTCTAATGATGGAGAGATATTCTTAGGGCCCTCTCTATGCTATGGTATCCATCATTGTCTCGCAACACATGGTGTGATTTGATCACAAGGATACCGAAACACAGTAACGAGAAAAGAGAACAAAACCGGTAACAAGGAAACTTGCATAGTGAACAAGTTGTTGTTTCATGGAGATGCCATTAAATTTCACCTCGGGTATTTTTAACATATCGCCAAGCAACAAGAACTACATTTGGAAACTACAGGTTTGCTCGAATATTTATTTGTGTGGATATAAGGATCAATATGGATGTCCTCGGTTCCGCTGTTGATCATTGATCGAAAAATGCTCTGGTCATGTCTATACATCACCGAACCTATATGGTCACACACTTATGGGTCATCTATATTCTAAGTAATAGATAGGAAGTCCGACGGATTATTGCCGGAAAAGTTTCAGAGATGACAAATGAGTTTTAGAGAAAAAACCGGAAATCTTTCGGAGACAAACTTCATACTCGAAATGTTCCGAAACACGTCCAGAATTATTTAAGGGGTTGCCGTAAATGTTCAGAACCTTTCAGAAATTTCTTGGATTAAACATACGCTGAAAATATTTCATGATTAGTGGAGTGAATAGCAGTAACACTATTAGGGTGAAACCCCTTTGGCTGCGTTTTTGGAAAGCCACCTTTCGGGGCTTTGTCCCAAAGTCAATGGGGATAACATGGGGTGGTGGGACCCCTTTGGGGGAGTGCACTCATGGTGTTTGGCCAAGGGAGGAGCTCCTCCATGGAGATCCACTTACACCCTTTTGTGGCTATATGGTGTTTTTTGGTATTTTCCCATGGCCTCTACCCCTTGCCTCCCACTATAAATAGAGGTGAAGAGAGCTCTCCATTTCACCCAAGCTCTCTCATACACATATCATGCATTGATATGGCTATCCATCTCACTCTCCACGAAATAGTATTGTAGTCGAAAGGTTGTCTAATCTTCCGTAGGGCCTAGTTCTAGATGGAGAAGCCCTGCTGGATAGTTTACACCGGATGTGTGCAACCCGGTAGAGAGGTTGTAGTTTCGGTCTTAGTTCGAGAGATACGCGGAGGTTCTATCTGAGGGACTGTTTGAGTTCCTGTCCGAGAACCTCCTGAAGGGTTGTCCGAGGAAGAACATCCTCGCGGTTGGGAGGTTGTAAAATCCTAGCTGCGGGGATCTGCACCAATGATCTCCATCGACTCTGCTTCGAGGGCGCTATGAGTCGGTAATGATTAGATCAAACCATGTATGCATCTTCATAGTGATCTTGGACGTGTATGCATTACATTTTTTTTGTTTTGTGTTGTGTTACCCTATGCACGCGTGGCCGATGGAAGTTCGTCGCCGTCGGGCGCAACTCCCCACCGACCTACGTGACAACCCATCGTATGTGGTAAACTCGCCGCACAGAGACACGTGGTTCACCGATTAGCATGACTAACGCTCTCGGTCGTGCTTCGAGGGTGCACCCCATGCACCGCGCGCTCGCCACTCCACCACGTGAGCTGCTGGTGGCTGAGGAGGATGAGGATGCCGAGGAGGCGTACAAGCAGCCCATCAAGGAGCACTACAGGCGGGCTATCAAGGAGTCCGAGATTGAAGAGCTCACCAGGTGCCCCCGCCTCTCCCAGGCACTGATCGAGTCACCCGATGTGCCGTTCACCGCACCGGCGTCCCCGCCCCATCCACAAGCAGAGAAGAGACATATATTTGTCCAAATGGAAGAGAGTGCTAGGAAGTATGTGGAGCGTGCTTTTGGTGTGCTTCAATCACGATGGGGTATCTTCGAAACCCTACACTGACATGGAGCATCCAGAAACTTTGGGAGGTGATGACTACTTGTGTGATCTTGCACAACATGATCATGGAGGATAAGTGCGATGACAGCATCTACGACCAAGGATTAGATTTTCAGGGTGGAAATGTTAAGCTTGAGCACCAACACCCGGCAACCTTTGAAGAGTTTGGCCAATTTTATCATGAAATATGTGATTGGCATACTCATATGCACCTCCAGGATTACTTGATTGAGCACATGTAGACTCATATTGGCAACTACTAAATGTATCCGTTCATTTACATTTCATTTATTCAAGACAATTTCGATTATGTTGTAAAACTATTTGATTCTGTTTTTATTTGAATGTGGAACTATTTTGTTTGTAAAACTATTTGCAATGTTTGATTTATTTGTTTGTTTGCATAGTCATAGAGCCTTTCCCAGGCCGTGACGGACCAGATTCGGCCGTGCGCTTAGATGCATAACTGATACAACCAAAAAAAACAGCTAGACACTGCTAAACATGGGCATACCCCGGGCCGGGCTTGAGAAAGCCCGAACCAGAAAACTCAGGCCCGAGCCCGGCCCGACCCGGCCCCTAGGCCTAATAAATCGGGCCCGAACCTGGGCTGAGCCTGGAAAATCCCGACAAAGCCCGATCTGTCCGACCCGACCTCAATGAAAACATATTTTTTTGCAAGCCCAAGCCCGATCGATCTATCCTTCGAGCTCACTTTCCACGGCCCGAGCCCGGCCCAGCCCGGGATTTTTGGGTCGGGTCGGGTCGGGCCATCCGGGCCGGGCTACCCATGCCCAGGTCTAGATGCTGCCCCATTATCATACTCAAACGGATAAAATCTAGACAAAACAAATGTCTGTTTCGAGACATGGATTGGAGTTGGCCTAAGAGCATCTACAACCAAGAAGAGCAAAAATGACCCCTCAAACGTCCGCTGACACGCCTGGGCGCATCCGCGGGGAGTGATCAGCCACACCTCAAATAAACAGAACGGCATCCGGACGTCTCATACTTGATTATCAAATCCCTACAAAAGCATGCAAAAGGAAAAACCTACTTACTACGTAGAAACCTAACTACTGCTCGTTAGAGATTTTGACGATCTTCGTGCCCTACGAAGGATAAATCTGTGGCAGCTAAAACTCCGCCTCCTCTTGCTGCTCCATTGCGGCCCCCTCCGATGATATTTCCGCGTCGAGCTTGTCGAAGAGGGCGTCGGCCTCTACCTGCCTCTGCCGGACGAGCCTGTGGTTGACCGACACCTTGGCCTCATCTTGGATGCATGCTACTCTGCTATCTCCTTGGCTTGGGCGATGGCGAACTCCGCATCCGCCTCTGCCATGCTCAAGCCCGGAGCAGGCTGGTCTGAATCGTCCTCCTCCATCAACTTCGTCAACTCCTCCTCCGACTGCTCCTCCTCCTTCTCCTTCGGCTTTGGCAAGTCCGGCGGTACAAGCTCGTGTTGAATGTTTAAAAGGAGAGGATGGAGTGGGATCTGATGAGGGTAGACAGGAGGCTTGAAATTGAGAGGGGGAAGATCGAGTTGGAAAAGCAAGAGGCGGCGATCAAATGAAAACTTGAGAAGGCCAAGACATTTGAAGAGATTGAGCTCGAGAAGGAGAGGTTGCAACTCGCACGGGACGCGGAGGATGCGAAGATCATGTTGGCGGATGAAACCGTCTTGGATGAGCATGCCAAGAAGTGGCTTGAGGAGAAGAAGAATGAGATCAATGATCGTAGGATGCTCGAGTCGGCGAGGCCGGCTGTGACAGCGAATCGGACGACCAGGATGCAGGTGGAGCATGCAGCCCGGATGCACGCAGAGGCATGCATTAACATGTCCGGTGAGTGATCGGGCTAGCACCCCTTGTCAATCAGACATTAATTTCATTTTGACATGTTCGGTTTATTAAACTATGATTTGATCTTCTTTGTTTCGAACTGTTGAATTCGGATAATTTGTATCGGATGATCGACATGCATGGATTGCATAAGTTTGAGAATTACATTTGAGATATACAGATGAACAACATAACACATAAAAACAGACAGGACGCGCCCGTGGATGTATAAGACCGGATTTGTCAAAGTCCGCCCGTAGATACTCTAGCACCGTTGCTCCAGCGGCCGCCGCCCGCCCGCGCAGCGAAACGGTGCGCACCGACATGGCGCCCCTCGTGTGCCACCAGTATACATACCCGCCCCCTCTATCTTCTGACATTTGCACGCTTGGCAAGGCACAGCATGCATGCATACGACAACCACGCTGCTGCCCAAGCCCGGGGAATCTCTCTACCGTTCGTCCAACACACATTTGTACTGTGTCACTCGCTCCCATTTCACCTGCCCGGTGCACTACCGGGTCCATCCCCACGCAGCAGAAAAAAAGAAGTAATATGTTCATGATTCGCTTATAGTGGGTGGCTAGATTGACAGAAGCTTACACCCGAGTAAGGGGATTGTTTGCATATGGGAGTAAAGAGGACTTGATGTTTAATGCTATAGTTGGGTTTACCTTAATGATTTCTATTAGTTGTGGATGCTTGCTAGAGGTCCAATCATAAGTGCACATGACCCCGCGGTATAACCCGCCGTTTGGGCCGGGTTAGACTGTAGGTGGCTTAAGAAGCACATACTCGATGGACCTTACAGATGACAGAAAGGCAAGCAAGAAGACTTACCAAGTGAGCCGCCTGGCGGCCCAGCACATGAAGACGGCTACTCAAGGCCCGTGAGGTTGAAGATGCCAGAAGCTTTCCTAAACTTGGGAAACAAGATAAGGTAGAATTGCCATAGGTCACGAGACACAATATGACTCGGACTCTTCTAAACCCGGGGGGCCTCGACCTGTATATAAAGGGGAGCCCCTGAGGTCAATAGGACAAGTTACAATCTCTCGAAAGCTAGGTTAGCGATTCCGCACCGTTGTAATGGAGATCACCATCAATATAGACACCAAAGCAGGACTTAGGATTTTACCTCCATCGGAGGGGTCGAACCAGGGTAAATCTGCCTCTCGCTCCCAATTAACCCCTTCGAGTCGCAACATAGCGACGATGGCCTCACACCTAAGTCCTTTCACGAGGACATCTGCCATGACAAAACCACGACAGTTGGTGCCCACCATGGGGCTATCGCGTGGTGGAGTTGAGTTCTCGGAGGGAGCTCTTCCAGGGGAGCAATGTGGCGGGTCAGATGACCAAGAGCCGCCGCAGAAAGCTCTAGATCGACGATTCAAGATGGGGTCCCGACGCCGACTCAATCGAGTTCGTGTACCAGGTCCCCTCCGAGTTTGTATAGCCAAGCCGGACATCAGCACCAATATCGTCGAGCCGGCTCGGCGCGTTCGACCTGGCCGGCGTAGGGCCAGACAAAGCCGTGCCTTCATGGAGAACACCGGGTTAATCCGTCCTCTCAAAGGTGAGAACGCTGAAGGACAAAGCAACAACAACAAGCGGAAGCAACCTGAAGGCGGGTCAGAATTTGCAGTCAGTACCAACACGAGTTTCAAAAACCAGCACCGGAGCGGTCATCCTGGAAAGATTTATCAGGCGAATAAGACACGCAACTACGAGGACACGCTCAGTGCGCCTTGTCCCAAGCATGCTACCCAAGCTAAACCGACAATCACTCATGGGAAGATTGCTATATCATGCAGGATTTCTAAAATCGGGTCTTCTGGAACCGCCAAGGAGGACAACCGGGTCAGCACGGCCCCGACGGGTCATCTGGGGATCTCAAGCAGCCAAGTAGTGCTCAGTACCATGTCTTCACCCCCAATACTTGCGAACGAGAAAGAAAAATCAAAACAAGTGCTATCAGCATGGCCGAGCCGGCGGTTCCCGAATACCTCCGTTGGTCTAAGCAACCGATCACCTGGAGCAGGGAGTATCAACCCCCCCCCCCCCCCCGCCCGGGTTAACAACCCTGGAGATCTGGCCTTGGTGGTGGTGCCTCAGGTGGGTGGTTATACCCTCACAAAGGTCCTCATGGATGGAGGAAGCAGCATCAACATATTGTATTATGACACCTTTCGGCTGATGAACCTCCCCGACAACAGCTTGGAAACTTCAACCATCGTCTCTCATGGCATCGTCCCCGGGAAGTGAGCATACCCAATTGGGCGGATCAAGCTTGACGTGGCCTTTGGTGATGAGTATAACTACAGGGTCGAGCCTTTAACCTTTGAAGTGGTGATGATACAGAGCCCTTATCACGCTCTCTTCGGAAGGCCGGCTTATGCGCGTTTCATGGCTCGCCCCTGTTATGTATACCTCAAGCTCATGATGTTGGGTCCCAATGGCACTATAACTATGAGAGGTGACAGGAAGATGGCTCAAGAGTGTGAGGAAGGGGACGCAGCCTACGCTGAGTCAGCCTGTGCCGCCGAGGAGCTAAAATTTTATACGGCTAATGTTGACCCGGCTGACATGAGTCCTCTCAAGAAGCCAACTACTGAGTCTGAAGAACCTCTCAAGTACAAGTCGGCCGAACATACCAAATAGATTGACTTCATTCCAGGCGACTCATCCAAGCAGTTCACCATTGGGACCGGTCTGGATCCCAAATAGGAAAGCGCACTCATCGAGTTCATCCGTGAGAATCGATACATCTTTGCATGGAAGCCTTCTGACATGCCTGGAGTACCGAGGGAACTCACTGAGCACCATCTTAACGTGGATCCAAAGATGAAACCAGTACGACAGTACCTCCATCGCTTTAACGAGGAGAGACACAAGGCTATTGGAGAAGAGGTAGCCCAGCTCCTAGCTGTCGGGTTTATCGTTGAAGTTTTTCACCCTGAATTGCTGGCTAACCCGGTGCTTGTCTTGAAGAAGAACGGCACCTGGCACATGTGTGTTGATTACACAGATCTCAACAAAGATCATCCGAAAGATCCTTTTGCTCTCCCGTGTATCGACCACATCATTGACTCTACGGCGGGTTGCGAGCGCTTATGTTTCCTGGACGCATACTCAGGCTATCACCAAATCAAAATGGCTAAGGAGGATCAAGAGAAGATGGCTTTCATAACCCCTTTTGGTGCTATGTCTCTATGCCTTTCGGGCTTAAGAGCACAGGGGCAACTTATCAGCGATGTGTGTAGAATTGCCTTCACTCGCAGATCGGGCGCAATGTTCATGCTTATGTTGATGACATCATAGTGAAATCTCGGAAGAAGGAGACACTCTTGGATGATCTCAAGGACACATTTGATAACGTTCGAGTGTACCAGATGAAACTTAACCCGGCGAAGTGTGTTTTTGGTGTCCCCGCGGGTAAGCTGCTGGGCTTCCTGGTCTCTGAACGAAGCTAACCCTGAGAAGATCAAGGCATTGACTTCACTGGGTAAGCCGGCTAATATAAACCAGGTCCAATGCCTGGCAGGCCGTATCGCAGCATTGAGCCGGTTTATAAGCCGCCTAGGGGAGAAGGCAATCCCTCTCTATCAATTGCTAAGAAAGACGGACAATTTTGTTTGGACTAACGCGGCTAATGAAGCTTTTGAAGCCCTCAAGAAGCAGTTGGCTGAGCCGCCCGTTTTAGCCGCCCCGATCGACAAAGAGCCCATGCTCCTGCACATCGCTGCCAATTCAAAGGTTGTAAGTGTTGCAGTTGTTGTTGAGCGGAAGGAGGCAGGAAACGAATATCCGGTTGAGCGGCCAGTTTATTTTGTCAGTGAAGTCTTGACCTTATCCAAGCAACGATATCCACATTGGTAGAAACTGGTCTTTGGAGTATTTATGGCAAGCCAGAAGTTAAAGCACTACTTTCACGAACATCCAATTACTGTGGTCTATTCAGCACCCCTTGATGATATCATACAAAATTGAGAGGCCACTGGTCGAATCGCTAAGTGGGCAATTGAGCTCGGCCCACATCATGTGAAATACATGCCCCGAACAGCCATCAAGTCCCAAGCGTTGGTACATTTCATCAATGGCTGGACAAAGCTACAAATTCCAAAGGACAGGCCAGATAACACGTACTGGACCTTGCACTTTGATGGGTCCAGGCAATTAGAAGGATTCGGCGCTGGGGTCGTGTAAACTTCTCCACGAGGTGACAAATTCTGTTATTTCTTACGGCTCATGTTTCCCTGTAGAAACAATGTAGCTGAATATGAGGCCCTTTTACACGGGCTAAGGATGGCTAAGGAGATGAACCTCAGCCGGGTTAGGTGTTTGGGCAACTCAGATTTGGTGGCACAACAAGTTTTAGGGACCTGGGATTCTAAAGATCCCTTGATGGCAGCTTATCGATGAGCAGTTACTCACGTGGCGAGTTATTTTCATGGCTATCAAGTTGATCAGATAGATCACCGGCTCAATGAGGCAGCAGATGCCTTGTAGCGACTCGGTTCTCAGTGGAAGCCGGTTCCTCCCAATGTCTTTTTGGATGTCCTTCACAACCCCTCGATAAATTGCCATCTGAAGAGGATATAGCTATTCCTGACCCAGAATCACAGCTGGTGGCGGCTCTTCATGCTACCCCTGGCTGGACGGTACCATATTTGGCTTATCTCACTCGAGGTGAGCTCCCGGCTGAGGAAGTCGAGGCCCGCCAAATAGTTTGGCGATCCAAGTCTATGACTATTGTCAGGGGCGAGTTACATCGGCAAAGCAGCACTGGTGTGTTTCAACGCTGTGTATACCCTGAGGAAGGGCAAGAAATTCTCAATGAAATCCATGTCGGTGATTGTGGTCATCATGTCGGCTCAAGATCTTTGGTGGTAAAGGCCTTTCGACATGGGTTTTATTGGTTAACGGCTCATGCAGACGCAGAAGACCTTGTACGAAAGTGTAATGGATGTCAAAAGTTTGCTCGACAGGCCCATGTACCAGCTCAAGAGTGGCGCATGATCCCAATTACGTGGCCATTTACAGTCTTGGGGCTTGATATGGTTGGTCCATTGAACATGTCTTTGGATAAAAAGACCCACTTGTTGGTGGCGGTTGATAAATTTACCAAATGGGTTGAGGCGGAACCTGTCAGCAATTGCGATGTGGAAACAGCGGTCAAGTTCTTGAAGAAGTTGATCTACCATTTTGGCTATCCTCATAGTATCATCACTGACAATGGCACCAACTTATCCAAAGGATCTATGGAACAATTTTGTCAGAAAGAGCATATCCGGCTTGACCTGGCGTCAGTAGCACATCCGCAATCTAATGGGCAGGCTGAAAGAGCAAATCGGGAGATTTTGAGAGGGATCAAACCCCGGCTCATGGTTCCGTTGAAGCGTACCCCGGGCTATTGGGTTGAGGAACTCCCCTCAGTACTCTGGAGTATCAGAAGGACTCCAAATAGGTCCACTGGATACACGCTTTTCTTTCTGGTTTATGGTGCTGAGGCGGTATTGCCGAGTGATATTCGTCATGACTCTCCTCAAGTTGCCGCTTATGTTGAGGATGACAATGAACAAGCACGACAAGATTCTTTGGATGCTTTGGAGGAAGAACGAGACTTAGAAGCAGCCAGGTCAGCCATATATCAGCAAGACCTACGTCGCTATCATAGTCGTAGGGTTAAAAGCCGCACCTTTCAAGAAGGCGACTTAGTGCTCTGTCTGATTCAAGACCAAACACGGATGCACAAACTTTCACCGCCTTGGGAAGGCCCCTTTATCATCAGCTAAAACTTCAACAATGGTTCATATTACTTGATCGATCTGTGGCCCGGTAAAAGCACCTTTGAAGCAGAGACAACCCGGCCCTAGAACATTGCTCACCTACGGCCTTATTATACTTAGAGCCACCGACTCATTATTCTTTGTACCTCCCCCAAATTCTGTACATAGTTCTATAGTTTTGAACATAATAAAGCCGTCACCCCTCAATCTCAGGGTCTCTGTCATTTTCAGCCTACAAGTTAAGCATGAGACTTTTATTATTTCAAAACATGTTACTTGGGGGCTTCTAGTCCAAACAAATCATCATGAACAATGGAATAAAGTTGGCTTATCTGAACTCCGGATGGTTTGCAGTAGAAGCATTGTCTGTTGTATATCCTATGATGGGCTTTTCTATTAGTCATAGGTCACTTGGGGGCTTCCAACTCATCGAGTTTAGCTTTCTCACCCTCTTGATCCGGCAAAGACGCCACAGAATGGTTAAACCTGCCGGTATGTTTGATGCGACTCTGATCGGGTGACCCCATGTACTCCTGACTAGTCAATCCACCTTGGACCCTGAACTAGCAAGGTTAAAACATTGGCTTGAGTCACATGAGAGCCGGCATACAGAAAGCTAGGATAAACCATGGGTTATCATACCCGCTTCATTGAAGCAAGACTTGAGCCTCGAAAGCCGGTCTCTTTACCGAGTCTCACTGAGCCGGATTATTATCACTCTATATGTTATTACTACCATCAAATGATTTTTTCAGGTATAACACTATTTTTCCGTCTCATAAAAGAGTGCCCAAGTTATGAAGACATAATAATGTCATGGACAGTTCGAAGTTATATGGCTCAGCAGGCAAATATTATGAAGAAATCTCAGGGGCCAAGTTATAATAGCCCGCCCTGCGCTGATTCAAGCAACCAGATATTAAGCAAGGATCAACCAAGACAGAATAGATCAAAGGACTAAAAGCTATATGACTCATATGCATAGGGATTAGAGGCGAATTAAGAAAGACTTGGTCATACATAGAGCCCTTGCCATCACGACAAGATCAAGAGTCTGACAACGTGCACAAAGGCATGGCACAACAGGCAAAACAATTGTTGGCTTAGAAGGTATTACAAGGCACTTTAGGCCCGAATGGTGGAATCAAAGTTTTTCATAACCCGCCCTTTACGTTTTCCGGGTTAACCTTCGTTTTGGTCTTGTGCATGAGATGTCTCTGGCTTGTCCCCTGCTCGAGTTCCCGGGTCTACAATCTGGAGGTCGTCCAAGTTCCAGTTGCAGTGGTTCAAGGCTTCGAATATGGCTTCTTCATTCAAACCGGTAGACGGGTCAACATGAGGGGCGAAGAGGTGCTTACGACGCTGTGGAGTCAGACTAACTGATTTAAACAAGGGCGGATGAACTCGGGCGTTGTTTGAGTCATAGGATGGATGATAGCTCTTCAATGACATGTCATTCACGAGTTGACTGGCAAACACCCGAGCCGCCTTGACACATTAAAGATAGTCATCTTCAGTAAAAACTAATCCGTCCACCTTTAGCACTAGAAACCCTCCAGCCATCTCCGTCGGGTCAAGCTCTGCTGAGTAAGCCAAAGTTCGACTCAAGAAATATGTGGCTCCAGCTCGGGCGGCTGATCTCTTGAGTTCTCCAATTTGTTTTGGGATCGTAGAGAGGAATGTCAGCACATCTTTTATGAGCTTAACTGGCTCTTTGTTCCCCATGACAGCTTAGATTGTGCATAAGCTTCCAGTGTAATGCTGCTCCATTAATGCATATACATCCTTGAGCTTTAGCAAGCAGTTATCCTGAAGAATGCATGTGCGGCGGCCTGCAAGAATTTCAAGTACATAAGTTGCCGCGCGACTTGTCTTCATAAATGAGTAGTAGGCGGATTAACAAAAAGTTTCTCAGGATACTCATCGAAGATGGCTTGAGTCATGTGGTCAATATGCCCTTTTAACCCGGATAGCTCTTTAGACATGGCCTTCAGTCGATCTTCAGCACTTTTAGAACACTTGGTCAAGGCGGCCTTCTCAGTTTCGAAGGATTTCCTTTCTATCTCAAAGCCTGCCTTGATTTTTCCACCTCCTCCAAGGATAATTGAAGTATTTGCTCAAGATCCGCTCAGGCGGTCTGTCCCACCTCAAGAGCTTTTGTCAAATCAAGGACTTTTGACACGGTGGCCTTCAGAGCTTCCTACACAAATTGGAGTAACCATAAGCTGGAGTCAGGACAATATTATGACTATGATAAGGAAGATTATAAACAAGTCCCAAGCGGATTACAACCAATATACTTGGCACTTGGGGGCTAATGCATATCAGTTTTTTCCTAATATATGATATAAAAGACCCGACTCATCTCAAGAAGATGAGTCGGCCCTTGGGGGCTACAGGTCGAATTCTTCTACAAATTATCAAGACCCAACTCATCTCAAGAAAATGAGCCGGGCCTTGGGGGCTACAGGTCGAATTCTTCTACAAATTATCAAGACCTGACTCATCTCAAGAAGATGAGCCGGCCCTTGGGGGCTACATGTCGACTTCTACAAATCATCAAGACCCAACTCATCTCAAGAAGATGAGTCGGCCCTTGGGGGATACAGGAGGATATATGACATATGGAATATACAACAAGGCGAAGCATACCTCATATTTTACTTTCATCATGTTCCCAAGGCCAACTTCCACTTTTCGTCTTGTAGAAAGACGCTCAAGATAACCAGCGTGCAATTCTTCAATACTGAAAGTGTCATAACTTGGAAGCTCCAGTTTAGCCTTTCCCTTATTAGGCTGGATAGTTTCCTCCTTGGTGACAAGCTTTGCCAACACATTAGAGGGTCCAGGAGCGGTATAACCCGACCCAATGATGGCGACTTCCGCATTCTTGTCACAAGAAACATCTTCAATGGTTCCTGAGGTATGAGCGGATCAGTATCGGTTACCAGGTCAGTTTGAACATCCATAGGCGAAGTAGCAGTTGTTTCTGGTTCAGGCTGAGGAGGCAAATCGACTTTGATTTCTTGATGTTTTTCAACACGCTCAGTGGCTTCAGGAGCCGCCGCGTCTGGATTTTCCAGCTCAATAACTTCAGGATTAGTAGATGACTCACCAAGGTTTCTTTTCTTGGACCTAGCCCTACAAAATAAGAGGGCAGGATAAAGTATATGCAAACTCAGAGTTTTAGCAAGCAAACATATGATACAAAGAAAGAAAAACTTACCCCTGATTGATAACAAAAGGGTGGCAACTTTGTGGTAGTTGAGTCGCCAGATGAAGGGGGAGATTCCTGGTAATTTGAATTAGCAGGATTGAGAGGTTGTTTAAAAAGACCAGCCTGAGGATGAGACGGGGTTGGACTATGAGGCACCTCATCTTGTAGATTGTGAGCAGCTGACTTGTTGGGTAAGTCGGTCACAAGAGTACCAGAGCTACTACGAGTCTGGCGCCTTGAGGCATGTTGGGTCTTCTTCAAAATAAAATCGGGATCCAAATAAGCATCTGGGTGAAGAAAACTTACTTTCTGAATGACCCGCCTTATCATCCTTGGAGACAAGGATTCCAAGCAGGAGGAGATAGAAATTACCTCAACATTGTTGGCCCGGCTTGTAGCAGCATCACCTGATAGTAAAAGTTGTTAGTAAGTTTAATAAAGAAATGACTAAGGAAATCAAATATTACCTCCATAGATGCACCAGCTGATGGAGACTCACCCCTAAATGACGGCTCGGCTACAACCACCTTGTTCTTCTTCTTGCTGGGGCCGGTTTTGGGCTTGCTAGTCGGGACTTTCCTTTTCTTCTTCCAGAACGAGGAAGATGCCTGCAAAAGTTTGTTGATAAAACATTTAAATTTGAAGAAGTTCTACAAAGAGCAGTCAAAAGATTATTGGAAGTTTTCTTACTGAAGGAGCCGGGTTGAGGGCGTTAAAGGGCTTCAAGCCCATTTGGTCACAGGCTGCTTGAGGTTCTACCAGCAACTTATTCACAATCTTATTTATGTCATCCTCTGTCAAAACCATCTTACTATATCGTCGTAGATCGTCCACTTGGCCAGAATAGTTGCACATCAAATCATTTCGGCGGCTTAACGGCAGGATCATCCAGGATACCCAGCACCGGGTTAGGTCTACTCTAGTTAAACCCCGAGACTGTAGAGCCACCAACTTTGGAAATACAAGAGCAAACTTATCACGCTCTTCTTGAGAAGCCCGGACAGGAAGTTCAAACTCCATAGGAAGGTGATTTGATCGATAACCCTACAGGGGTTCTTGTTTGCAGGAGCAGTGTTCCAACAATAAAACCAAGTTTTAGACCATCCTTTGGGGTGACTCGGCAGGACAACAGAAGGAAAGCCACCATCTCTACGTCTTTGAAGTGAAATTCCACCTAGCTCTTGGCTAGGACCATCCGTGCACTCAGTCTGGCGGTTCAAATAGAAGAACTCCAGGAAAAGTGGGACAGTGGGTTCCATTTGCAAATATACCTCACATAAGACTTGAAATTGGCAGAGATTTGATATGGAGTTAGGGGCCAAATCTTGCGGATGAAGGTGAAGGAAGTTGAGTGCATCCCGGAAGAACTTTGACCCGGGAGGAGAAAAGCCTCTGGAAAGGTGATCTATGAAAACTACAACTTCTCCTTCGGCGGGATTCGGGCGTGCCACTCCTTGAGAATCCCGCCATCCAATTGCCTCCTTGGATGGCAACAAATCTTGGTCCACATATCCTTTGAGCACTGATGCCTACTACACAACTTTATTCTTGTAGACTCGTGTTGGGCCTCCAAGCGCAGAGTTTTGTAGCACAGTAGCAATTTTCCCTCAAGTGGATGACCTAAGGTTTATCAATCCGTGGGAGGTGCAGGATGAAGATGGTCTCTCTCAAACAACCCTGCAACCAAATAATAAAAAGTCTCTTGTGTCCCCAACACACCAAATACAATGGTAAATTGTATAGGTGCACTAGTTCGACGAAGAGATGGTGATACAAGTGTAGTAATGAGAGTAGATATTGATTTTTGTAATAGTAACAATAAAAAACAGAAAGGTAGCAAGTAACAAAAGTGAGTATAAACGGTATTGCAATGCTTGAAAACAAGGCCTAGGGTCCGTACTTTCGCTAGTGCAATCTCTCAACAATGCTAATATAATTGGATCACAAAACCATCCCTCAACGTGCAAGGAAGAATCACTCCAAAGTTCTTATCTAGCAGAGAACATAAGAAGAAATTGTTTGTAGGGTACGAAACCACCTTAAAGTTATCCTTTCCGATCGATCTATCCAAGAGTTCGTACTAAAATAACACCATATGATATGCATCAACCAACTCTAATGTCACCTAGATACTCCAATGTCACCACAAGTATCCATGAGTTAATTATACGATACACATCAAACAATCTCAGATTCATAATACTCAATCCAACACAAAGTACCTCAAAGAGTGCCCCGAGATTTCTACCGAAGAACATGGTATGATAACGTGCAATCAACCCCTATGCATAGATTCCCAAGGTCACCGGAATCCGCAAGTTGATGCCATAACATATATCAAGTGAATCACTTGAATACCCCAATGTCACTACGGGTATCCGCATGCAAGACATACATCAAGTGTTCTCAAACCAAAATATTCAATCCAACATAACAAGATCTCAAAGGGAAAACACAATTCATCACAACAAGATAGAGAGGGGAAAACACCATATGATCCAACTATATTAACAAAGCCCGCGATACATCAAGATCGTGCCATCTCAAGAACACGAGAGAGAGAGATTAAACACATAGCTACTAGTACAAACCCTCAGTCCCGAGGGTGGACTACTCCCTCCTCATCATGGAGACCATAGGGATGATGAAGATGGCCTCCGATGATTATTTCTCCCTCCAGAAAGGTGCCGGAATGGGGTCTAGATTGGTTTTTCGTGGCTACAGAGGCTTGCGGCGACGGAACTTCTAATCTAGGGTTATTTCTGGGGGTTTCTGTATTTATAGTATTTTTTGGCGTTGGTTTCACAAGAAGATGGGCCACGAGTGGACCACGAGACGCCAGCGCAAGCCAGAGGGGGATGGCGCAGCCTGGTGTGTTGTCCCACCTCGTGGCTCTTCTGTCCCTCCCACGAAGCTTCTAGTGCCTCTTTTGTTCCAAAAAATCGTCAAAAAGTTTTGTTACATTTGGAGAACTTTTATTTCTGCACAAAAAAACAACATCACGGTAGTTCTGCTGAAAACAGCGTCAGTCCGTGTTAGTTCTAAATAAATCATATAACGTGCATCAAGACCATATAAAAGTATTGTAAGCATAGGTGAATATGGCATGAATACTTCATAAATTATCGATACATTGGAGACGTATCAGCATCCCCAAGCTTAGTTCCTACTCGTCCTCGGGTAGGTAAATGATAAAAGAAATAATTTATGAAGTGTGAATGCTAGCATAGTGCATAAGTATGATCAATGATAATTTCAACCACTTTTCGTAGCATCATAACAGCAACTCTTTCTCATAAAACTCACCATAATAAAGTAGCAACCAATTCACATGTTATGGTTCAAACAATGAATTCTCTTGAAACTTAACAACCTATGTTCTTAGTCACCAAACAATTGCAATTCAACTTATTCTCAACAAAGTCTAAGTACGAGCTCCACATACTCAATCATCATATAGTCTTCTATAATTGCCAGTACTCAAAGCATATTTTTAGAACAAATGGCATCCATCGAACACAGAGAAATATGGGGGCTTAATGTTTCGCCTCCAAACTCATTTATCATAGAGATAATTGTCAACAATAATAAGTCATGATCAAATATATTTGACTGGCCATATATGTTTGGATCTTTCCCCACAAAATGATGCTTGCCAACTACTAGATTGAGGTTGGAATAGGAAGTTGACTCAACATGAAAAGTAAATAACATGAAAGTAAATGGATTGTCCCTTCGCAGAGGAAAGCAGTGATTTGCAGAGGTGCCAGAGCTCATTGTTTTAAAACAGAGATGAATATGTAATTTTGGGTGGTGTGCCTTTCCTATCAATGTCACAACAGAGTTTTCAATATCTTCCATGCTAATCTCATTATTGGCGGTTCCCAAGCAGAATTGAAATTTTACTCCCCCTCCACAATTCAAACACATTCCATGGCTAACCGTATCCATGGGTGCCCTCCAAACAATCAAATTTCTAGGGGGGATTTCTTGTTTATTTATTTTTGTATTATGCAGGACTGGGAATCCTTTTTACCAGCCTCTCTCGTGCAATGACAAGTGAATAAACACTCATCTTGAGAATAACTCACTTAGCATGGAAGATAATGACCGCCCCATCGCTCCATGAGCGGTACGAGCACACAAAACGGATGTTTATTTGAATTTTAGAGGTGGCACATGCAAATTTACTTGGAATGGCAGTGAAATACCATATATAGGTAGGTATGGTGGACTCTCATGGAAGAAACTTGGCTCAAGGATTTGCATGCACAAGTAGTATTTCTACTTAGTACGAATTTTTGGCTAGCAAAAGGTTCTGAACAAGCATCACACGTTGGAGGATTCATAACAATATAACTTCTATGCAAATATACACAACCATAACTCATTACGTTGTCTTCCTTGTCCAACTGCAACTAATTTGCTCAAGTTTGAAAATAATTAATGGGTATTCACAATCATAGAAGATGTCCAAGATAATATATTTATATGTGAAAGTTCTCTTCCTTATACCAATCATTCATGATTTGCTTGTATGACCAATATTGTGATTGTCAAGCTTCAAAAGATTTCACTTTCTAAACCCAATGTGAAGCTACTACTAGGCATGATATGAACATATAATTTCAACTACATGGTATTCAAATCATTCAACAATTTACTCATAGGATATAAGTGAAGCACAAGAGCAAACAATCAAACTACTCTCAAAAGATATAAGTGAAGATCAATGAATAGTCGAACAATTAAGTAGCTATGTGAGGACTCTCTCTCAATAAAGATTTTTAGATCTGATTATTTATTCAAACAGCAAACAAAACAAAATACATTCCAAGAATAGCACATATCATGTGGACAAATAGAAATTTAGGTTCAACATAGGCTAACCGATAGTTGTTGATGAAGAGAGATGGGATGCGTAGCATCCCCAAGCTTAGATGCTTGAGACTTCTTGAAATATTTACTTGGGGTGCCTTGGGCATCCCCAAGCTTGAGCTTTTGTATCTTGTTCAATGCTCTCATATCCCGGTTTCACCTAAGTATTAAAAACTTCATCCACACAAACTTGAAAAGAACTCGTGAGATAGGTTAGTACACATAAGAATAAATCAACACTTCATGTACTACCAAGACAAGGTGCATAATAATTTTAAAACATTAGTTACTGTATACTATCATTTCCACAATTTATATCTACCAATATAATCCATGAAAACTCTAGGATAAGTAGATAATAAAACTATGGCGGCAATCTGTCCATATAGAGTAGTCTGTAGTAATCTATCAAGACAGTGTACTTCTGTAACTCAAAAAATTATGAAATTTAGGACATGATAAAGAATTTGTGTTATAGTACTTTGTTAAAATTTTAGAAACTTTCCACGTTCCCGTAAAATCTCATAATTCAAATACTACAGCAAAAGTTTCTGTTTTTGTATAGCACACATCACACATGCAATTCAAGCATTCTAAAGGAAATTCTTGGAAAATTTTATTGAAAAACAAGATTGTAAATAACCTCTAACAGAGAACAACAAAATAAAATGACGCTCCAAGCAAAACACATATCATGTGATGAATAAAAATATAGCTCCAAGTAAGATATACCGATAGTGTTGAAGACGAAAGAGGGGATGCCTTACGGGGCATCCCCAAGCTTAGAAGCTTGAGTATTACTTTGATATTACCTTGGGGGTGCCTTGGGCATCCCCAAGATTAGGTACTTGCTGCTCCTTTTTCACCTCATATCGGTATCTCACCCAAAACTTGAAAACTTCAATCACACAAAACTTAACAGAACTTCGTGAGATGGGTTAGTATAGTAAATATAGTTCATTCACTTAGGTACTGTCAAGACATGATTCATAGTTGTTATCACATGATACCTACTGTATTCTATCATTCCCAAAATTTATATCACCAAATATAAGCTATGGAAACACTAAAACAAGCAAACTATGCATGCAAAACAAAATCTGTCAAAAACAAAACAGTTTGTGAAGATCTGAATGATCACCATACTTCCCTAATTCTAAAAATTCTGAAACATTACGAAAACGCATAGAATTTTCATATAAATTTTGTGTAAAAATTTCAGAATTTTTTGACTTTCCAGTAAAATCACATAATTCATATACTGGACGCAAAACTTTCTGTTTTTGCACAGAATCAAACAAACAAGTTTCCACACTATCCCAAAGGGTTTACTTGGCACTTTATTAAAATAAAAACTATAAAAAATGATTACCACAGTAGCTTGATAATGTCAACACACAAAAACATAAAGTAAAAGTGTTGGGTTGTCTCCCAACAAGCGCTTTTCTTTAATGTCTTTTAGCTAGGCATGATGATTTCAATGATGCTCGTATAGGAATAAAAGTTGAGAATGCAAGAGAGCATCATGACTCACATGACAAGCACATTTAAGTCTAACCCACTTCCTATGCATAGGGATTTTGTGATCAAACTATTTATGGGAGCAAGAATCAACTAGCATAGGAAGGCAAAACAAGTGCAACTTCAAAACTTTGAACACATAGAGAGGAAACTTGATATTATTGCAATTCCTACAAGCATATGTTCCTCCCTCATAATAACTTTCAGTAGCATCATGAAGGAATTCAACAATATAACTGTCACATACAGCATTCTTTTCATGATCTACAAGCATAGAAAATTTATCACTCTCCACATAATGAAAGTTCTTCTCATTCATAATAGTGGGAGCAAACTCAACAAAATAACTATCATGTGACACTTGATTGACATAACCACACTGAATATTAAAACCATGATGACAAGTTTCATGGTTACTATCACTCTTTATATCATACATGTCATCATCATAATCATCATAGATAGGAGGCATGCCATCATCATAATAGTTTTGCTCATCAAAACTTGGGGGACTAAAAAGATCATCTTCAACAAACAAAGCATCCTCAAGCTTGTGGCTTTGCATATCATTTGCATCATGGATATTCAGAGAATTCATACTAACAATATCACTATCATGCTCATCATTCAAGGAATTCTCATCAAGTATTTTCGTAATTTCTTCCTCTACCAATTGAGCACAATTTTCTGAATCCTTATTTTCACGAAAGACATTATAAAGATGAAACAAATGATGCAACCCAAACTCCATTTTTTGTAGTTTTCTATATAAACCAAACTAGTGATTAAAAAAGAAACTAAAAGATTCAATTGCAAGATCTAAAGATATACCTTCAAGCAATCACCTCCCCGGCAACGACGCCAGAAAATAGCTTGATGTCTACTACACAACTTTATTCCTGTAGACTCGTGTTGGGCCTCCAAGCGCAGAGTTTTGTAGGACAGTAGAAATTTTCTCTCAAGTGGATGACCTAAGGTTTATCAATCTGTGGGAGGTGTAGGATGAAGATGGTCTCTCTCAAACAACCCCGCAACCAAATAATAAAAAGTCTCTTGTACCCCAACACACCAAATACAATGGTAAAATGTATAGGTGCACTAGTTCGGCGAAGAGATGGTGATACAAGTGTAGTAATGATAGTAGATATTGATTTTTGTAATAGTAACATTAAAAAACAGCAAGGTAGCAAGTAACAAAAGTGAGCATGAGCGGTATTGCAATGCTTGAAAACAAGGCCTAGGGTCCGTACTTTCGCTAGTGCAATCTATCAACAATTCTAATATAATTAGATCACATAACCATCCCTCAACGTGCAATGAAGAATCACTCCAAAGTTCTTATCGAGTGGAGAACATAAGAAGAAATTGTTTGTAGGGTACGAAGCCACCTTAAAGTTATCCTTTCCAATCGATCTATCCAAGAGGTCGTACTAAAATAACACCATATGATACGCATCAAGCAACTCTAATATCACCTAGATACTCCAATGTCACCACAAGTATCCATGAGTTAATTATACGATACACATCAAACAATTTCAGATTCATAATACTCAATCCAAGACAAAGAACCTCAAAGAGTGCCCCAAGATTTCTATCGGAGAACATGGTATGATAACGTGCAATCAACCCCTATGCATAGATTCCCAAGGTCACCGAAATCCGCAAGTTGATGCCATAACATATATCAAGTGAATCACTTGAATACCCCAATGTCACTACGGGTATCCGCATGCAAGACATACATCAAGTGTTCTCAAACAAAAATATTAAATCCAACATAACGAGATCACAAAGGGAAAACTCAATTCATCACAACAAGATAGAGAGGGGAAACACCATATGATCCAACTATATTAACAAAGCCTGCGATACATCAAGATCGTCCCAGCTCAAGAACACGAGAGAGAGAGAGAGATTAAACACATAGCTACTGGTACAAAGCCTCAGCCCCGAGGGTGGACTACTCCCTCCTCATCATGGAGACCATAGGGATGATGAAGATGGCCTCCGGTGATGATTTCCCCTCCGGCAAGGTGCCGGAACGGGGTCTAGATTGGTTTTTCATGGCTACAAAGGCTTGCGGAGGCGGAACTTCTAATCTAGGGTTATTTCTGGGGGTTTCTGTATTTATAGGATTTTTTGGCGTTGGTTTCACGCGAAGATGGGCCACGAGTGGACCACGAGACGCCAGCACAAGCCACAAGGGGCTGGCGCGGCCTGGTAGGTTGTGCCCACCTCGTGGCTCTTATGGCCCTCCCACGAAGCTTCTAGTGCCTCTTTTTTTCCAAAAAAATCGTCAAAAAGTTTCGTTGTATTTGGAGAACTTTTATTTCTGCACAAAAAACAACATCACGGTAGTTCTGCTGAAAACAACCTCAGTCCGGGTTAGTTCTAAAAAAATCATATAAAGTGCATCAAAACCATATAAAAGTATTGTAAGCATAGGTGAATATGGCATGAATACTTCATAAATTATCGATACGTTGGAGACGTATCAAGCACCTCTTCCGAAACTTGTGAAGGCACCCAATTACAGATGGAAGTCTTTGACATAATGAAATGCCTAGACACAAGCAAAGGGATTACAAGAACACCCGTGTTATAATCAAGGGTAAGACAGTACAAATGTCTATAGCAAAAGAGACGCCCCAAAGATGAGTCAGCACCCAAAAAATTGACAATATCTACATATGGCGGGTTACGATCATAAGGACAAGCCGACGACTATAAAGGCGCCTTATAGCAAATGGAAGTTTTCTGATTTTTACTAAGTGCGGGAAAAATAGGTTCCTAGAAAACTGGCTATAATCATGGATCTGAAAAAGGTTTAGAAAAAGAAGCAGTTGCTAAACCTAACAATGAAGCATGGAAGCAGCAGCAGACTGGGCTATGCATTCCTAGAAGGGATCTAAGTTTACAGCGTCTAAAATGGAACTGTTGTTTCTACTGCTTCGTTCTTACGAAGAAAGGAGATTAGAAACATGCCGGAAGCAACAATGGCGATGAACAGTCGGGAACGTTTTAGTTTTTCCGACGAAATTCAAACGAATCCAATCAAAATCTGAAGGAAAAAGAGATGACGTACCTTGCTAGTTGCCGGAGGCGCTGAAAGTGCTTGGATGAATCTCGGAGGAGATGGAGTGCTGCTGCAGCCCAGAGACGGTCGCCGGAGAGGGCAGATGAACAGCAACGGTGGCGCGACTAGCGTTTGGGCTTGAGAAAGAAGAAGAAGAGAAGGTGAGGTAAAAGGTGAAAAGAGGGGCCCTCTAACAATATTTATAAGGAAATACCCGAAGGGGCAACTGCTAGGCACGGGAAAAGAGGAGCCGCAGCAAATTTTGGAGAAGGTAACGCCTCGATTCTCGGGGTAAAGATATGCGCAGAGATCTGTTGTGATGTCATCGTGTCTGCCCTAAATTTCTGACAGGTGACGTCGTAGGCAGACGGTGCAGGGAAAATTACAAAGTCTGACAGTGCCATAAGCTGGCGTCTGGAGAAACTAAGAAGACACAAATACAAGGCAAAAGCTAAGCCGCCTGATGGAAGCGAGAAAGATTGACATGAACAGGTTCAAATCAACCTGGGGCCTAATGTCGGGGATATGACCCCACGGTATAACCCGCCGTTTGGGTCGGGTTAGACCATAGGCGGCTTAAGAAGCACATACTCGATGGGCCGTAGAGATGACAGAAAGGCAAGCAAGAAGACTTACCAAGTGAGCCGCCTGGCAGCCCAATACATGAAGACGGCGACTCAAGGCCCATGAGGTAGAAGACGCCAGAAGCTTTCCTAAACTTGGGAAACAAGATAAGGTAGAATTGTCATAGGTCACGAGACATAATATGACTCGGACTCTTGTAAACCCGGGGGGCCTCGACCTGTATATAAAGGGGAGCCCCTGAGGTCAATAGGACAAGTTAAAATGTCTCGAAAGCTAGGTTAGCGATTCCACACCCTTGTAATCGAGATCACCATCAATATAGACACCAAAATAGGATGTAGGCTTTTACCTCCATCGGAGGGGCCGAACCTGGGTAAATCCGCCTCTCGCTCCCAATTAACCCCTTCGAGTCGCCACATAGCGACGATGGCCTCACACCTAAGTCCTTTCACGAGGACATCTGCCGTGACAAAACCACGACAGTTGGGTTTACCTTCATGATTTCTAGTAGTTGCGGATGCTTGCTAGAGGTCCAATCATAAGTGCATATGATTGAAGTACGGAAAGTATTTTAGCGTATGCCTCTCCCTCATTGCATATGATAAGTATCTATCTTGTTATATTCAATTGCCTATGGACAATCTTTCTCTTGCGTTACACAAAAAGCTTTCTACTAAACAACTTACTTATTAATCTTTATCTAAAACAGTACCTAACTTTTATTTTTGTGTTCTTTATTATCTTGCAAAACTATCTATTACACCTACTATGTACTTCTAGTTTTATTCCCGCAAAGTACTTTCATACTCGTTTTAGGTAAAGTAAGCGTTCGTAGAGTTGTATCGGTGGTCGATAGAACTTGAGAGAATATTAATTCTACCTTTAGATCCTCGTTGGGTTCGACACTCTTACTTATCAAAAAAGGCTACAAACGATCCCCTACACTTGTGGGTTATCACTCGTCCTCGCCGGGGCCACGCTCGCCCCGCCTGCGCCGCGCTGGGCTCACTGCCTTCGCATGCGCCAGCTGCTCCTGCCTCGCTGGAGCTCATCGTGGAGGGCAGTCGTAGCACGAAGCGGGCATCCATGGCGAGCATGGGCTGAGAAATAGGAGGAGAGAGAGGTAATGGGTGGGCAGATGGAGCCTTTTGTATGTATGACAGGCGGGCCAGACTGCACATGCAAGCGGACCGAGGCGGACGAGGAGTGGCAAGAAAACGTCCGTCTGTGTCCGCTTCAACCCCAAATCGAAAGCAATTTTGTTCAGAGGATGGAGCAGAATGGACACAAAACGGGCAAAAGATGAGGATGAGGGTGCATGTTTGGTCTAGAAAGTTGTCTGTTTGCTCACATGTGGACGCTGGCGGACGAAATGATCTACGTTGGAGTTGGCCTAAGAGCATCTACACCCGGACCTTGCAAATCCGGCCCCTCAATCGCTCGCGAACGCGCCCCTACACTTGTGGGTTATCACTCGTCCTCGTCGGGGCCACGCTCGCCCCGCTCGTGCCGCGCTGGGCTCACTGCCTTCGCATGTGCCAGCTGCTCCTGCCTCGCTGGAGCTCGTCGTGGAGGGCAGCCGTAGCACGAAGTGGGCATCCATGGCCAACATGGGCTGAGAAAAAGGAGGAGAGAGAGGGAATGGGTGGGCAGATGGAGCCTTTTGTATGTATGACAGGCGGGCCAGACTGCACTTGCAAGCGGACCGAGGCGGACGAGGAGTGGCAAGAGAACGTCCGTCTGTGTCCGCTTCGACCCCAAATCGAAAGCAAATTTGTTCAAAGGATGGAGCAGAACGGACACAAAACGGTCAAAAGATGAGGATGAGGGTGCATGTTGGGTCTGGAAAGTTGTCCCTTTGCTCACATACGAACACTGGCAGACGAAATGAGGATCTGCGTTGGAGTTGGCCTAAGAGCATCTACACCCGGACCTTGCAAATCCGGCCCCTCAAACGCCCACGAACGCGCACGGGCGCGTCCGCGGACACTCATCGGCCGCGCCTCAAATAATGCAATCTACATCCGGACACCTCAAATGTCATATCTCAAATCCATACAAACTCATGCAACTACTACGTCGATGCTTAGACACATCGTCCGAGTACTCCATCACTACTAATATGTCATCGGACTACCAAAATTTGACATGTTTAGCTATGGTGGACATCAGCCACGGCTGCCCTTTGTGACGCCCCCATTCTCGACCGTACGCTAATCATACACACAATGCGTACGACCAAGATCAGGGACTCACGGGAAGATATCACAACACAACTCTAAACACAAATTGAAATAATTCAAGCTTCATATTACAGCCAGGGGCCTCGAGGGCTCGAATATAACAGCTTGAGGTCAAAGTCAGCGGAAGCAACAATCATCTAAGTATAGACATAAGTTAAACAAGGTTTGCCTTAAGAAGGCTAGCACAAACATAAGCAGCGAATCGAAAGAGGCGAGGCCTCCTGCCTGGAAACCTCCTAACTACTCCTGAGCGTCGGTGAAGTCTACGTCACAGTAGGCTCCATCCTGGTGGTAGTGGCCTTCGTCGGGGTAGCAGTAGTCGTCTCCGGCGTACTCCATCTCCTGTGCCCCATCGACTGAATGCAGCAACGTATCGAGGGGGAAAGAGAATGCAAAGCAGCGGTGAGTACTCATCCAAAGTACTCGCAAGACTGACATCAGAACTATGCTAAGTATGCATCATTATCAAGGGGAGGGGTTATATCCGGACTGACTGCAGAAAGCAAGAATAGGGAGAAGGCCTAGTCCTATCGAAGACTAGCATCTTCAGCGTCTTGCAGCATAAGACGAGAGTAGAATGGCATCACATATATAATCATATTATTGTAGCAATTTTATTAAGTAACACGCCCAGAGATCCTTCCTCGACTCCCAGTGAGGAAGCAATCCCGGAGCCACAATTCATTTAATTGATTAATGATTATAGTTGTAGTAGGCCCAAGCATAATTCCAAGTCGTCCTGTTACCGTGGACACGGCTATTCGAATAGTTTGTTCTTCCCTGCAGGGGTGCACCTCATTTCCAACACGCCTGTCACCTTTGGCCGGACACACTTTCCTGGGTCATGCCCGGCCTTGGGATTCAGCATGTCGCTGCCCCACCTAGACTCAACGAAGAGGCCAGCACGCCGGTCTACATCCTAAGTGCGCAGGTTCATGGGCCCACTTGCCCTTGCACTCCTGCACGTTACGAGTGCGACCGGAAACAGTCCTAGCACCCCTTAGTAACAAGCGTGATGCGTTAGGCAGACCAATCCGGCTCGCGCCGCTCCGTTGCTGACGTCCGAAGAGCTTTGGCTGATACAACGACGCTGAGTGCCCATAACTTCCCCACGTGAAGGTTTAGTGCGTTAAAAGTCGTATCGACCAACTCAGATTATATACTCAATCCATTAGCATTTTATTTGTGCGGGGCAAGCTCGAACATATTGCAGTTCGTCGCCCCGCCAAGAACCTTGGGTGCCTTACCGGCGCACCCCACCAAGTCTCCGGATGCCTTGCGGCGCATCCCACCAAATCTTTCTCACACGGGTACCCTTGGGGCCGACCCGTCTCAGGACTGTCGGGAACTCAGGTCCACCTCAACAGAGTGGTACCGCCTGTCCCTTCAGTCCCGTCTTTCACATGTATTTCAGTAACAAGTCAAAGTGGCTGTGTGTCAGTGCCCGAAGTGAATATCCGAGGAATCACTCTCAAGATATCACGCACGGGGTATGTGAGGTGATGTGTCGGCAATGGCTTGTCAGTCATGAGGATGACTGAGTCTTCTGTCTTCAAGTCCTCGGTGTCGACGATGATATAAGCGGGGCAACGACAGTAATAAAATGGGGGACACAGGGGGATACCATCCATACCTATACCACCACAGTATATGAAAGCAGGTATGAAAGCAGGTATGAATGTAGTACTCAAAAACAGGCTATGCATCAGAATAGGTGCTATTAAATACAGTAGCAAAATCTAATGCAAGCATGATCAAGGGGGTTTTGCTTGCCTGGAAGCTCTATCGAGAGGGAAGGGTCGTCGTCGACGTAGTCGTACACAGCAGCGTCATCGGTAGTCTCAGCGTCTATCGAGAGAGGAGGGGGAAGAAACAGTAAATACTAAGCAAACAATCGTAGCACAAAGTATGACATGGCGATACGCAGTGCCGGGTGTGCCCTAGCGCAGTGTTACACGGTACCGAGAAAGGGGGAACCCATCCGGGAAAGTTTTCCCGGTTCCGGACAAATGTCGGACAGATGACCGGAGGGGGATGGTTGCAGGTTCGGGTAATTAGAGGCATGTGGCATCTAGGATGCAGTGCAGGGTTGCCTAAAATAATGCCCAAACCATTTCAGCTATTTTAGGATTAAAGTTGGAATTAATATCTGGTAGTTATGCACTATTCATCTGCCGGAAACAGACAAAAAGTGGCAGGTGTGCTATGCTAGGGACAGCTGACAGACTAACGGGCAGCGTAACCGGTTTCGTCTCGTCGTTCTGAGCGACTTTCATGTTCAAAGTTTTTCGATCCGGGCTACGGTTTATTTAATATTAATTATTAAAGATTTAATCATCTTCTGAATTTAATTTAATTAATAAATAGGGTTATCCCAAACAGTATTATTATTGTTTAATTAATTTAACTAACAGAGTTATTAACAATTTAATTAGTGTTAATGGGGGGGGGGGGGTGGACCCACATGTCATTGACACTAACTAATCAAACTTAATTAACTTAATGAACTAATTAATTAATTACTTAATTAATTATTAACTTTTATTATTAATATTATTATTTTATTTTCTATATACATTTCTGTTTAATTAAAACGTTTTAGGGGCTAGGCCCCACATGTCATGGTCAGGGGCGGACGTGTCCGTGTCCAGGCCCTTTGGGCACCGGACACGTCCGGGCCGGTGCGGGTCATCGCGCGCGGCAGCAACAGCGGAAGCAGCGGGCGCGGTCGTGCGCGGCGCGGCGCGCGGGGCCAGTGGCCAGGGCGGTGCGGGGCCGCGGCGGCCGCGGCGAGCAGCCGGCGAGGGTAGAGGCAGGCGGCGGGAGGCACGGGGGCTAGCGGCGGCGGTGCGGGGTGGAGCGTGCGGGGGCCGCGGTGACGTGCGCGAGCACAGGCGCGTGCGGGCACGGGCGCGGGCGCGGCGAGGAGCGCCGGAGCGCGCGCGGCAGTGGGCGAGCGCGCGCGTGCGGCGGGCGAGCGTGCAAGGGGAGCGGGAGAGCGGGCTGCCGCGGCGGCTCACCGAGGAAGGGGGGCGACGGGCAGGCAGTGGGCGTGAGGAGGGCTCGGGGAGGAGGCGGTCCGGTGGCGGCGCGTGAGGGCGGCGGGGTCCAGGGTCGACGGCGGCGACGGAGCTTGGCGGCGGGGCACGGGATCGGGCTCCTCCCGATCCAGTTCCAGACGAGGGGAGGAGGGAGATCGGGTGGGGGAGAGTGGGGTTCGGGGGTAGGGTTTGCCCCGGTAGGGGGGGATAAGGTGGGGTGGCTGGGCCGGTCGGGCCGGCTGGTGGGCCGAGGTCCGGTAGGCCGGGGGGTGTGGATCCTTTTCTCTCTTTTTTTTGTATTTTGTTTTCCTTTTAGGTTTTTCTTTTATTAGTTTCTGTTTTCTAATTTCTTTAGCTAGTAAATTACTTTTGTAAAATATGCCACTTGTCCAATAGTTATCATTGCACTAATTAGCACTGCCACAAAAAGTTTCATCTATAATTAAAATAGCTTGACATTTTAAATAATTAGAAATGTTATTTTAATAATTGGTTTGGCTACTGTTTCAATTGTTTATGCCATTTAATCTTAATAATTAAAGTTTGATCTCATTTTTATAATTGCTTTGGGAATATTTGCCATATCATGAACATTTTAGTTTTGCAGTTTGAAGAGATAATTATTTGACTTGCGCTTTGAATTTTGATTTGAATTTGTTTATCCCTAAATTATTTTTACTAGGGTTTAATAATGATGACTTGGCATGTTAATTAGCATAACAACAGGCTTAGGTCTGGGGATGTCACACCCTTGCCTTTCCCGTTGCCCTTGCCGTCCTTCTCGCGGAAGTACCGGTCAAAGACGCAGTATGGATCGAGCCGAATCTGCTCGTCACCGGAGCTGTCCTCGCCCTCGCTCACCTCCTACTTCACCTTTGATGGCAGTCCGGCCATTTCACGGACCGCCCGATTCTGCTCGCGGGCGAGGGCGCGTGTGTTCCTCCGCTGCCGTTTCTTCAAAATGCGGGCGCGGATGGCTTCCTCCTCTGCGGCCGCCCGCTCCGCCGCATCAGCCGCCTCCGCATCCGCCATTTCCTCCGTGAGATAGGCCTCGACGATCCTTATCCTCTCCTTCCCACGACGGGCAGCCCGTTCCCGGTGGGACTCGAAGTCCGCAGGTCCGCTCGATGGATCCGCCCACCGGGACATGGATGATCCCGCCCCAGAGGAACCGAGCGCCCTTTGAGCGGACGCTATGGAGTCGCGGCGGACAGATCCTACCGTCGGTAGGGCGCTGTCCTCGCGGGAGCGGCGGGTTGCAATGCGAACTGCCATTGCCTCCTCCACTCCGCACGGGACGACCCCCCAGGCGACGGATCCGGACTGGTCAGAGTCGAATCCGCTGCCCTCCATGCCGAAGCAGGCCGGAGATCGCCGAAGGTGAGGTAGGGTGACGGATGGGAGTGGACTGAAGTGGGTAGGGTTTGGTTCGGCCAACGGATGAGGAGGAATATATGTGGGGTCGATGCGGGCCAGAGGGGTGTGCCCGGACGCGTCCGGGCTCCCCCATATCCGCCTCATATTTGGGCTGGATACGAGGGGTGCCGATTAGACCGGGCGATTGATGCCGGTTTGAGGGATCCGGCCTGGTCATTTTTTATAACTGATCAGTGACCGGACGGCCTGTCCGGACGTTTGAGGTGTGTTTGAGGGGTGCGACTGTATTTTTTTTTTTGAAATAAAACGATCCTTTATTCATTTGAGATAAGCATTACATCGTCTGTGAGGAATTTTACAATTTCACAAAGAGGTTCCTCAAACCAATGTGAAGTCAAAGAAATTTTTGCTAATCTAGCTAGCTCATGAGCTACTTTATTTGATTCTCTATTACAATGTTCGAACCTCGAACAAATAAAATCACAAGCATAATGGTAACAATCATCGAAGATGGCTGCTGCTACTCCCGCCGACTGTCCTCCATCCTGCATGGTTTGAATCACCTCAAGGTTATCTGAATTAATAATGAGGCGATTACAGCCCGCCCTCTGTGCTAGATCTAGACCAAATTTGAGGGCAAGAGCTTCCGCCGTTAGAACATCCGCGCAATAGTCAATCTTCCCATTTCCTCCCGCGATGAACCTGCCCTTGTCGTCTCTTAGAACCGCCCCCATCGTTCCCTTAAGAAGGTCATGATCAAAAGAAGCGTCGACATTTAGTTTAACAAACCTCCTGGGGGGACATGACCAACCCCCCTTTTTCATAGAAGCCTTTGTGGATGATGCATTAACGTAGTTTGACGTTAGGGCTAGGAACCTCATAGAGATCTGCATTGCATCCTGCGTTGCCTCATTATATACCATTTTCCGTCTCTCCCACCACAGGTACCATGCTGTAATAGCAATCATATCACGCACATTGCGATGACCCAAAATGCACAGTTCTTGGTCTGGTATAAGCAATAGGTAAGACAGGACCTCTTCTCCAGCACGATCAATCTTGCACGCTTTAGTAATAATATCATCCATCCCTAATCTCTTCCAAACCTCCTTGGCTTTACCGCATAGGAAAAGCATATGCTTTGTATCTTCTAGACCCTCTGAGCAAACAGGGCAAATGGACGAAATCTTCATATGTCTATTTGCAAGGGTAACTCGGCATGGAAGTGTGCCATGGAGATGCTCTAAGAGGGGTGCGACTGTAGATGCTCTAAGAGGATGAATTTGCAAGTCCAGCCGTAGATACTCCAGCGGCCCCCGCCCGCCCGCGCAGCGAAACGGTGCGCACCGACACGGCGCCCCTCGCGTGCCACCAGTATAGACATACCCGCCCCCTCTATCTTCTGACATTTGCACGCTTGGCAAGGCACGGCATGCATGCATACGACAACCACGTTGCTGGCCGGGCCCGGGGAATCTCTCTACGGCTCGTCATGCACCCATTTGTACTGCGTCGCTCGCTCCCGTCTCACCTGCCCGGTGCACTACCGGGTCCTTCCCCACGCAGCATAAAAAAAGAAGTGATAAGAATGCCTTCAGATCTCATGAGGGGTCGAGAGAGAAAAAAAGAAAGCACATAGGAAATCCTATTCTGGCTATGTGGTAGTAGCACTTCATCAGTCAAATACTGTAATAACTCATTCATTCGTTCGCGCAAAGAAAAAACGGCATTCATTTTGTTCCTGTTTGACGTTGGTCCCGGTAGGAGCAGAGGGAGACTAGAGTGAGATCTCACATTAGGTGAGATCAATGAGATCGATTTTTTTTTTTAAAATTACATGTTCAAACATTCTCAAAAAATTTGTAGACACACATCAATGTTTGATGTACAACCTCAAAAAATTTCAGCTCCTAATTCGCCTTACATTAATAGAAACAAAAAAGACAAAATCGGCTGTGAATAGTGTCAAAGTACTATTCGCCCAAAGCTGTTACTATTCACATTCGAATTTGTCTTTTTTGAATCTCTAAATGTACATCGAGTTTTGAGCTGATTTTTTTCGGAGTTGTAGACACACCCCACATGAATGTTGTCAAATAATTTCAGATTTTTTTGAAATGTCTAAATATGAATTTTTGGGGTTGATCTCACGATCTCACCTAAATGTGAGATCTCATTCTAGTCTCCCCCGTAGGAGCACGTTCAGTTGACTTCACATTTCGCTCATCCACGTTTGCGTGTGCGTGCAATAATTTATGTCATGGTCCGTGAAGCAGAGGAGTTTGTGGGAGCAGCGGACTGGAGTGGTGCGACGTAGAACTGGCCGGGCTGGGCATATCACGTGTGCTGACTCTACGCAGGAGAGTGGAGTCGAGCAGAGGCAAAATTTCGTGTTTTGACCCTTTTCACGTACTTTAGCAGGATCTGACCCTGGTCTGCAAAAAAATTCGAGATTTGACCCTTTTGGCTACCGCCGCATATCCTGACGGTAGCTTTACACAGCCTACCGCCGCCAACCCTAGCGGTAGGGTCCCTTGACGGCCGTCTGGCCGTTAACGGCCGCTGACGTGGCAAAGGTACCTACCGCCGCAGACTCTGGCGGTAGGATCTAACCCTACCGCAGAAAATGGAGTTGAGTCGGTCACAGAACGTAGCTGAGTTGGTCTCAGAACGGTTGGCCACCCTACCGCCATGGTACCTGGCGGTTGGGTTGCCAACCCTACCGCAGAACAGGGGAGCGATCCTGTCACAGAACTGGTCGGCACCCTACCGCCTAGATGGCTGGCGGTAGGTATCCATATCCTACCGCCAAGACATATGGCGGTAGGGGGCAAAGCAGAGTTTGCTCTGTTTTTCGTCATGTTCGTCATTTCAGACAGGCCAAACAAGTCACAGCAACAGCACAGCAAATGTAGTTCATGACATAGTTTCATCACAAGTTTCACAAATAAAGTACATAGTTCATCACAAGTTTCACAAATCGAAGGCATAGTTCATGACAAGTTTCTCGAATCGAAGGCATAGTTCATGACAAGTTTCTCGAATCGAAGGCATAGTTCGTGACAAGTTTCTCGAAACGAAGGCCTTATTGGGTCACACGAGGCCATTTTCCTTTCTTGTCGCGTGCCTCATCCTCCTCTTGGGCTGCACGAGCCTTTGCAAGCTTTCTTGCCCTCTCCTCTTTACGAGCGACCTTCTCTTTGCGTGCCCTCTCCTCCTCACGTTTCTTTCGCTCCATCCTCTCCTTTTGACGACGCTCTTCATCCAAGCCTCTCTGAAATGCTTCTTCAAACAACCGCTGCCTCCTAAGACAATCTTGATATTGATCCTTTTTAACATCTTCTGGCACATCTTCATCTATCCATGTGAAGTACTTGCAAAGTGGAGGCGGCGACTACGTAGGAATCAAGAACAAATTTGGTTATTAGTAAGATAGGTTCAAGTTGAAGCAACGGTTGAATACTCTTTGAACTTTAACAACTTACCGGCGGTACATCATAGGCGTGAGTTGGACGAGGACGATCATAGGCATAGTTGGGACAAACAAAATATCTTCTTCCTTCTGTCCATGATTTCTTGCGGTCGGTCGATACCTTCACTTTGCAAACATCTCCACACTAGCATGATGGAGTTCTCATATCTTTCTCCTTCACCTTATCCAACTTGGCGTCTGTCCACTTGTCCGGCATGTCCTCGCGGTTAGCACACGGGGGCCTCGTCATGGAACCGGAAGAAGCCATGCCTATAAAGAACAATTTGGTTATTAGTAAAGTAAATAAACATGTATATATGCAAGAAAAACAAAAAACAAGACCGAATTAAGCCAATAAATTTAATTACCATTCATATTATTTCAACCATCCGGGTTAAGCAAGATGTCAATAGGCCTTCCATTATCAATCCTTCTCGTCCTACGACCATGGGCACCGGCTCTTCTAAGAGTCGACCGTCCTCCACGCCCTCCAATAGTGCCTCCTCGTCCACTACCGCCAAGATTCGTCCGTCCTCCGCGGCCACCACTCCTACCTCCTCGTGTGCCATCGGAACCTCCTCTTCGGGCACCCGTTTGACTAGTGGGAGTGTTGGCATCGGTCCGTGGGCATTTCCTAACATTGTGTCCCGGCCCGTCACATTGACCACAATTATTGATCTCCGGTGCCTCCATGAAATGGCCGCTACCAAATTGTTTCATTCCGGTGTATCCAGCTAGATCATCCATGTCACCCCTAAACCTCTTCTTTCTTCTTCTTCCCTTAGTAGGCACCATGAGTTCGGGGTCGGGGACGATGTGTGGCCCAACATACTCAGGCCACTGGGACTGATCGAGGAAGGGATGAAACCTAGGAGCCCATGTCAACCTCATTTGTTCCAATGTGAACTCATGCAACCGCACGGTGGTACCATCGGATACGTTCAAGTTTCTGAACCTTGCCGCGGTCATCACGTGAGAGCAAGGCCAATGATACCTGTGAGGTCTCTCACACTGACCCCACCGGTTCTTGAGGCGCACCTCGTATGCAACTCCACCGTACGTCACGCCATCCCTTGTTGTGCCACCCGGCTCATCGACTTGTTAGATTTGTTCTTTTTCATTGAAACTAATGATTTGTTGACACGAGGACTTGCGCGCTTGATGCTTCAACCAATCCTCAACTTTGAATGGAAACTCCATCTTCTCACCTATCCATTTGGCGGTGACTTCGGAATGCCTCAGAAAATACTCGTTGAGCTTGAAG
The DNA here is from genome assembly GCA_039707655.1 of Elymus sibiricus. Lineage (NCBI taxonomy): Eukaryota > Viridiplantae > Streptophyta > Magnoliopsida > Poales > Poaceae > Elymus > Elymus sibiricus. The sequence continues at coordinate 26,031,560 of CM077667.1, forward strand.
AAAGTATATTTCACTATTGCAGTGACCGGCAAGGAACGGACACCCTTGAGCACATTGTTGAAGCATTCCACCATGTTACTTGTCATGTCTCCGTATCAGAAACCTCCTTCGTCGTAAGCACGTGACCACTTATGCTTCTCCGGAAGATGCCTTGTCAAGAATTCTTGCCCTCCTTTGTTCTTCTCCAACGCCTTGAATAGGTTATCATAGCGGCTTTGGAATGTGTCGGTGCTGAATGCCACACAAACATGGGTAAGATCCTTACAAAACTCTTTACTCTTGCATGCCCGGTAAAAGTTTGCCACGAAATGCCTCATGCACCAACGGTGTTGGAGCTTTGGATAGCCCGGAATGTCAACTTCTATTGCCTTGAGAATCCCATGGTGTCGATCCGATATGATGCACACCTCTCGTTTGGGGCCAATCACCTTCGTCCTCACATGATCCATTAACCACTCCCAATTATCATCGTGCTCGGAAGGCACCAACGCAAATGCCACCGGCAACACATTGTCATTGGACGAGTGGGCCATTGCCACCATCAACGTGCCCTTGTACTTGTCGGTTAAGAACGTGCCATCAATTGACAAGACGGGGTGGCAATGCCTAAATGCATCGATGCATTGCCCAAAGCTCCAAAAAGCTCGATGAAACACTCCCTCAATTGACTCGACCCTATGGCGCATGCCCGGGTTCCGATGAGCAATGGCTCCCAACATTCTCGGAAGAATATTGTACGCGGCGACATAATCACCATGCAACATCCTTATAGCGTTTGCCTTGGCCATCCACACCTTTCCATACTTGACCTCGTACCCGAATCGTTCGAAGACCGAACTCATAAGGAACTTCACCTTCACGGTTGGATCATGGGATATCTCATTCAACAATTTGTAGCCTAGATACTCGGACGTGAGTTGGCGGTGTCCCTTGCTTCGGTCCGCTTTCTCCGGCGGTATGCACTCGTGGGTGGCCACACAACTCTTCAACTCCCATTGCCCGGTTTCGTTGATCTTTCTTCCACGAACCTTCCATGGGCAACCTTCTTTGTCACATTTGATGGTGTAGCGCACGTTTTGGTTGGAATGACCAACAACGAACGGCCTATGGTTCCGAATGGCGTAGTCACTCAACCATATCTTGAACTCTTGCAAACAACCAAACTTGATCCCTTTCTTCAAATGAGCATTCTCGTTCTCACCCGGTGGCCTTCGATCACCCATCCTCGGGCAAGTTGATGGTTCGACCAAGCCCAACCTCATGCCACCATCAACAACGGCCTTGTCGGCAAGACTAAGATCACGAAAGAAAGCGGGTCCTCTTGCCTTGCCATTGACCTTCTTGTAGACTTGATTTTCTTGCGCCGTGAATCCATCCTCGTCCAATTCTTCCGGTGGACCCTCATCATCCGACTCATACCTACACATACGGCTATAAGGGAGGTTACGGTCCATGTCTTGTTGATGCACAATGACATCCAAGTCACCAATGGGATTGTAATGAATCTCTTCTCGTTCCGCATACACATCATCTTGAGCAATAGCATCTTCATCAACATGAGCAATGGCATCTTCATAAACATGAACAATGGCATGTTCATCAACATGAGCAATGGCCTCATCTCCAACATTGATGTCCTCTTCATTTGGTTGGCTACTTGGTGGTTGGCTACCCGCATTGCGGTCATACACCATGACACCATCATGTATTGGGGAGGACACATTCCGGTTCAAGTCGAGTAGTAGCCGAGGAACTTCAACCTTTGTGGCAAATAACTCAAGTGACTTGTCTTGTGATCCCTCAACTTTATCCTTATACACATCCCAATGCAATTGAGAGGTGATGGGCAAACTCTTTAATCAGGACTTTACTCCCACTCCCACATCATACCTCCCAATAAGCTTCACACCATCACTTGGGTTAATCCAATTGAGGACGCTTCTCACTTTCATGACAATATCATCATAGCTCGGGCTTGTGTCAAAAACCATGGCCTCCTCCCCTTCATCGGCATTTCCATCCATGAAAGCCGCCTTGTCCAAATAATGCACATTCACTAGTTTATCCATCTAAAAACAATGGAACAAAATTGAGTCATCCATGGACCGGCCATTTCATATGGATGAACTATCTAAAATGTGCATACTTTGAATCAAACAACTAGTATACCTTAATCATAGCACTAACCCTAACCCTAACCCTAACCCCTAACCCTTCCCTAACTAAACCACTAACCCTAACACATAAGCTAGCTTGCCGCAACAAGGTTTGACACAAAATACTTAGGAAAACCATAAATGCACCATAAATGCACAATAAATGCAAAACTTGAGGAAGAACTAGGGTTTGCAAAACTAGTTGATTCCAACAAAACTAGATGATTTCAACCAACCAAATGAAGGGGGGTGGGAGAGGTACCTTGGGTGATGCAAATGCCCCGGATCCACCGGACAAATCTCAAGCAATGGAGGGGGATCTAGTGGGTGCTTTGGTGGGGGAGAAGAGGGGGAGAGAGCTTGAGCTCGGGGGAGAAGATGAGTGGAGTGGGTGGGTGGTGAGTGGGCCCCACGAACCTTATCATCCAGGACCCTACCGCCAGATTCCCCGGCGGTAGTATGTTAGATCCTACCGCCAGAGTCTGCGGCGGTAGGTACCTTTGCCACGTCAGCGGCCGTTAACGGCCAGACGGCCGTCAAGGGACCCTACCGCCAGGGTTTGCGGCGGTAGGCTGTGTAAAGCTACCGCCAGGGTATGCGGCGGTAGCCAAAGGGTCAAATCTCGAAATTTTTCCAGACCGGGGTCAGATCCTGCTAAAGTACGTGAAAAGGGTCAAAACACGAAATTTTGCCTCGAGCAGATCGGTCCAGGAGCAATCAATTCAACACTGGGCAACAACGACAACAACACTCAAACTCGCATGCACGCTCACGCGCATGGTGGCGCATCCATTCAATACAACGTGTCTAAACATGGTTTTGTCAGCACGCAAGCTATAGCCGCTCGTGGGCGTCCCCCGCATCATCTTCCCATTTTTGTGTGCAACGGCGTGAACCGCCCACCCTATCTTTCCACTTGTGCGCAACGGCGCGAACCGCCCGTCCCAAAATTTCGGTGAGGGCGAAAGTCTCTCTCGTTCACCAGTTTTCCGATTCGAAGTAGAGTGGATTTTCTCATTTTTACGAGCAGTACATTTTTCTAGTACTTTTTTCTGACCCAGTTTTTCTCGTACTCCATCTCGCTCTGTAGTCTGTACACCCTCACATGGCAAAAGGTTTTGCTGATGATGGTTGGTTGATCGATGACAGATCCCAGACTTTACAGCGGGCCTTTCACTCGGAGCCAAAACCCACCCTCCGTCCACCCCCCCAAAACCCTTCATTAAATACCCCACCCACGAACCCCACACAATCAGCCCCAAGCCTCTGCGCAAGCTCACTCCACTCCACTCCACTCCGTCCCACTCCAGCGAGTGTGCGAGCAAGCAGCCAAGAAGCCCACGCAGGAGATGGCAACGGTGACCACCAGCCTCCTGGTCGTGGCGTCGCTCCTGCTCCTCGCGGGCGGCGCGTCGGCGGCGACGCTGGCGCTGTACAACAAGTGCGGCGAGACGGTGTGGCCGGGCATCCAGCCGGGCGCCGGCAAGGAGATCCTGGCGCGGGGCGGGCTGCAGCTGCTCCCCAACCGGGCCACCTCCATCCGCCTCCCCACCGGCTGGTCGGGCCGCGTGTGGGGCCGTCAGGGGTGCCGCTTCGACGCGGCGTGTAACACCCGTACCTGTTGGGAGCCTGGGTCTGTAGATATTGGGCCTTGGGCCATGTGGACATGGACCGGCAGCTGGACGTGCAACTACAAAGGGCAGGCATCGTCAGCGAGAGAAGGGATCGAACTGAAATGAAATGAGTCGTCTCCTCTCTCTGGTCCTCCTCCCGTCCATGGTGGCTGCTCTCCACAAGCAGATGTATCCTTCGGTGGCAGCTCTCCACAAGCTGTAGTTACCCCAGCTCACGTCCCGGTGATCACCGGCGGCCACGGGCATTACAATCGGTATCTGAGCCAGTTAAATTCCCCCCAATTTTTTTCCCCAATTGATTTCCTGTTCATCCTGGACGCCATGGCGGCGCAAACCATCACGCTCGAATCGTTGAAGGATATGCTGGAGGAATTAGTTCAAGGTCAAAAGCATATGCAAGCCACGCTAGATCGGCAGACGAAGACGCTGGAAGACGGTCAACGCCGTCGCCATGGGTTGGCCCGTGCGCGCATCATCGACAACCGTCGTCCACCCGACGGTGAGCTGCGTTTGCCCTTCTCCCAAGGCATTTCATCACCGGCAGTCCTCGGGAGGGACCAGGTCATGGATGCTGGCGCCCTGCAAGCGGAACCCGACCTGGTGGCCGTGCCGCCCACCAGGTGTTCGACACTTGGCCCGGGTTTTGACGCCGGCTGCAATACTGCTGAGGTGCCGTCCCTGCTTCCGCAGGTCACTGCTGCGGCCATTCCCGCATCCCCAGAGGCTTCGTGGACCTCGACGTCGCTGTCATCTGCCGCCCTCAAGCTGAGCACGCCGACACCCACAACGTGTTCGAAAAAATGCTTCCATACCGGCACTGATGTGCAGAAATCTGCAGTGGATGACGTATTCACTAGTGTTGGAGGCTTGTCAATTTTCCTGGAATTCAATATAGGTTCTGATGAGGAGGTGCTTGAGGAAGTCCTTTACAAGGACATGATGTGGGATGAGTTTATCTCTGATCCTATACTCACCTATGTCGGAGGCGTGTCACTATTTCTGGAGAAGGGCTTGGATTTTGCTGATGAAGTGTTTCAAGAAGTGCTCCCCGAGGATGTGTCTCTGCCTTATGAGGTGCTCACTTATGTTGGTGGCCTCTCACTTTTCCTGGAGTTTGCGTGGGACCTGAGTGTAGCTTCTGCTAATGAAGTGTGGCATGACAAACCACCATGGTTTTGTACTGCTTTCAGCCCTGGCAACATTGCACAACAACCTGAATGGTGCACGAGTTTTGAGTACATTCCAACTGCTACTAGACTGCAGGAAAGATGGGTATACCAGCTAGAGCTTAATGGAGATTCAGTTCATATCATGAAGATACTTGATGAGCTGCATACTTCTTCTAGTTGGCTCTCGAGCAGTACTGAACATATGTACATCATGGTGAAGGTATTGTCAAGGAGTATATCTTTAGCTCCGCATAGCCCTGATTCCTCATTGGAAGCGGTGACAAATTCAGCTGCTAGACTATGGGATCCTGGAATTTTTCAAGTAGGATTCCTTGCAAATCTGTAATTGCTTGACTGCTATTCGATGCCGTACATTTTTGTTACTGCTATACCATGGATTGGGTCTTGTACACGTGATGGGTTACACCCTGGCATAAATGGACTCGATGGTCCTTTCTTTGTCTTTGGTACAATACAGTCATGGAGACAGAACGCATTCAGTGCCGGGTGCAATAGCATGCAGAGCTTGCATTTCGTGATGGATAAATGGCCACCATCGAACCGTAGTGGTTTCAGTCATGGTCAGCGATGGAGTGGTTCTTGTTGCAGCCATATTTTCAGAAGTGACTTCATGCTCTTGTTTCAATCTGTTGATCATGGTGTCAGTTTACTCTTGCTATGGGACCCAGGAGATGCTGTTGGTATGCCAGTTACAGCGACATTTCTTCAAGTGCCATGGGATCCCGGTGGTATGCACAGCCGCAGCTTGAGGGCAAGCCGCGTTTCAAGGGGGCGCGAGTGTAACACCCGTACCTGTTGGGAGCCTGGGTCTGTAGATATTGGGCCTTGGGCCATGTGGACATGGACCGGCAGCTGGACGTGCAACTACAAAGGGCAGGCATCGTCAGCCAGAGAAGGGATCGAACAGAAATGAAATGAGTCGTCTCCTCTCTCTGGTCCTCCTCCCGTCCATGGTGGCTGCTCTCCACAAGCAGATGTATCCTTCGGTGGCAGCTCTCCACAAGCTGTAGTTACCCCAGCTCACGTCCCGGTGATCACCGGCGGCCACGGGCATTACACGGCGGGCCGCGGCAAGTGCGCCACGGGCGACTGCGGCGGGGCCCTCTACTGCAACGGCGTCGGCGGCGAGCCCCCGGCCACGCTGGCGGAGATCACGTTGGGCGCGTCCGCCTCCGCGCTCGACTTCTACGACGTGAGCCTCGTGGACGGCTACAACGTGGCCATCGACATGCGGCCCTACCACGGGTCCAGCGCCAACTGCCTCCCCGCCGGCTGCGTCAGCGACCTCAACAGCGTCTGCCCCGCGGGGCTCGCCGTCCGCGGCGGCAACAGGGTCGTGGGGTGCCGCAGCGCCTGCGCCGCCTTCGGGAGCGCCGAGTACTGCTGCACGGGGCAGTTCGGCGGCCCGCAGCAGTGCAAGCCGACGACCTACTCCCGGCTCAGGGTGGACACGGTCCGGGCCGGTCCGGGCCGGGTCCGAGCCAACGTTTGGACCGGCCGCCGGCGGACCGGACCGGACCGGACCGAGCAGGCGAGCGGTCCTGTTTTCAGTGACCGGACCGACGCCGGCGAAGCCCGAGCCAGACTGAATGGACCGAATGGACCGGCCAGCAACCACGCGCATGGATGTATTCCGGTGCAGAGGCGAGGTGGGCTACGTGCGCGAGTGATGTGATGAAGTGGACGACGTGCACGAGCGCGGACGTGCGCGAGAAATTAGCTAACAACTGCAACTTCAGAGAAACCAACAAACTGAATTTTCTGAACCTGACGAAACTGAATTGTCTGAACCTGACGAAACTGAACCAACGTGCACGCTTCGGCCGTCTCCGGCGGCAGCAGCTCGCGCCGGTTCTTGTAGCTGGCGACGAGCACCTGCACGATGCCCACCAGCACGCTCCTGTCGGCCTCCGCCTTGAGGTAGAGAGGCGAGCCGGCCAGGAAGAGCGTGAGAGCAGTGAACATGAGCACCATGGACGGTGATCGCCGGAGACATGAGGCTGAGGCTGCTGGCGAGCTCGGCGCAAAAATGGAATCGCGAGTGGACGGTGATCGCCGGAGACACGACCAGAGGGGAGGGAGACAAATACAGAAGTTTTTCCGGTGCTCGAACACCATGGATGTCGGTGAACTGCCATGGCCGAGAACTCCAGATCGGCGGCAGTGCATGCACAATAGCGATCGCGAGCGACGGCAAGAGGCTACGGCGCATGGGGAGGAGAGGAAGGAAGGAGAAGGCAAGCTGGGGGACATGGCAGTTCACCTCGAGGCTGCCGGTGGCCGTGGCGACGAGGAACTGCGGCTGCGGTGACTAGGTCTTCTCGGTCCGACCGAGCGGCTCGGTTAAAGACCGGACCGGACCGAACTTTTTTCGGGCCGAAAACTACAGCCCGGACCGACCAGTATTTCTATCGGTCCTGGACCGTGCGGTCCGGTCCATAACGGGCCACGAGCGGGCCGAGAAGCCCGCTCGTTCCGTCCAGGCTGACTCCCGGCTCTTCAAGCGGGCCTGCCCCAAGGCCTACTCCTACGCCTACGACAACAAGACCTCCATCCTCACCTGCGCCGCCGGCACCTCCTACGTCGTCACCTTCTGCCCTCACCGCCGCTAGACCGTGCCGCCATGGATCTAGACCTGAAGACGGTGGTAGTATCTTGTTTCAGTTGAGCCGGTGCTCGGTGCGTGGCATTGTTACCGCGTTGTTCTTTGGTTCTTGCTGTCGTTGCGTGCCGGGATCGATAATAACACTAGTGGTAGCCGCAAGGAAGTGAATCAGTGATGGTTTGTGGTAGGCCTGGATGGGTATAATATTATGGTATAATGACAGTATATGCAGATCGAACTACTTTATTTTTCATTTGGACTCCCCGGATGATTCTGCCTTGCTTTCATTTTTCCTGCATTTCTATCATGGATTGATTTTTTATCTTTCGAAATGGAGACAAAAATTTGCCTCATCGATTAATTTGCTCTTCCGGATCTGAGTGTTTGAGCGATGTACTTTAAAAAGTGCTCTTCAGATCTGAACATTTTCACCAGTGGGCACTGCTCCCTGGGTGAACACGACTGTCGTCCGTACGGGGCGTCGTGCAGTGCGCGGTGCGCCGCATAAGCTAGGGAGAGACAGCTTTTGTCACGGAACATCATCATAATCGAGGACGTGAAGGATTCGAGGCACCCACTCCTTGTGGTAACGGACTCCAGTTTGTACTCCGGTGCAACCGAGGCACTGGACGGAGCAAAACCTCGTCGGACTCCGCGAAAGGCGTAGATTTCCGAAGAAACGCCGAAGAAATCTGTAATCTGAAGCTAGAAAGTGTTCACGAGCAGAGAAACTCATTTCATGCTCACTCCTGCGGCCTGCCCTGGTACTACCAACCGGAGTCGACGGCTACAGTTGGTAGCACACCACCAGCAGCAGTGTGTGTACTCCAGCATTCACGTCGCAGTTATGGATGATCATTTTTTTTTTGAGGGGTAGTTATGGATTTTATTTTTTTTGAGAGGAAAGGGGTAGTTATGGATGATCATAGGATGCTCTGCTGAAAGCCGTCGCGGCCCACGGGCTGGCAATCACTCCAGCTTTTGCTTGCTTTCCGCTTTCCGGAGCAGCAGCAGTGCAGCGTCAATTTTGAACAGCCACGGCGCCCTGGAGCCACCGCGAAATGCTGCCGTTCAAACCTGAAAGTGCTGCCGCGCCTCGCACGGGCACGAACCTGCGCATCAAAGATCACGACGATCTCCGTGGCGGCAAGTACTCCCGCTCGCTTTGTTACAGGTGATCGTTGCAGACTTGCAGTGGTGGTACTGGGTTTGAATCTTGTCGCGGTGGTTAGTTTTCTTTTTGAACAAACCGTGGTGCGGTACTGAAAAGAAGAAGAGGACTTGTCTAGAGAGGAAGCACGTGACCGGATCGGAGCTTTTTCGGACGGCAAAACAGCCGTTGGACTACGTGGTCCGTACTGCAGCTCAGCTTCAAGATCCAACAACTACGCAGATGGGAGTAGGTTTGATTGATCACCGTGGCGCCGTAGCAAGATCAGAGCATCTACAGCCGGACCAAGATAAGAGAATCTACAGCCCGACCTTACAAATCCGGCCCCTCAAACACCCGTGGACGTGACCGGGCGCGTCTTATTTGCTGGTTTCCACATCCGCGTCCCTCATATCCGAACCTTCAAAACAATACAACCCATACAACGCTACGTAAAATTAGATCAACACACAGGTTCGTCGGATCGGATTGCAAATGCCGAACAAAAGGAGCATAGTTCATCGAAGTTCATCGGTAAATCCTAACTACGAACTAGCTAAACATAATTGAAATATAAACGGAGACGAGAGACAGTCACCACTTCCTCGCCGGCCCTTTGCCCTTCCGGTCGCCGGCGCAGCTGTAGGAGTCGGCGGCTGGTGGGGAATCGTCGGGGTCGTCCGACGAGGAGCCGTGGTCGTCATCGTCGTCGTCAGAGAGGATGACGAGCCCTTGTAGCCGCCGAACCTCCATGTCCTGCTGCCGCTTGAGCTTGGCGAGTCGAGCCGCCTCCGCCGCTGCCTCCGCCGCCTCGCGCTCGGACTGCTCAATGGCAATCCGGAGCGCCTTCGTGTTCTTCCGCCGGAGCCGCCGTGCGTCCGTCTCCGCGGTCGTAAGCAACCGGCGGTAGACCCATTCGAGAAGCCGTGCGTCCTCGTCGGGCTCCGCCTCCATCCCGCGGCGGCGGCGCACGGATTGATCCGCCTCTAATCTCTCCCTTTGCCGTTGACACTCGCGGTGGGCGGCGCACGCCTCTGATTCCGGCGTGCGCGTCCGAGACGGCGCGGCGGGCACAAGCACCCACCGCTGCCCACTTGGGGGAGCAGTCGACGGGGCCAGGGGATGGCGCAGGGGAGGCGCGGATTGCGCAGGCCGCCTGCCGGAGCTACGCACGGGCCGGGAGGAGCCAGCGCCGGTGTCCGAGCTGCGATGGAGGGTAAGCGACGAGGCTGCAGATCCGGAGCTGCCCCCGGGTCTCCACCTTGGACCGCTCCAAGGCGTTGCGGACGGCAAGCTCATACTCTGGATCCAGGTCGTCGTCGGAGCGGTTGCCGGAGCTCGACATTCCTCCGGATTCGATTGGAATCGGTGCGGGGAGAGGAGAGGACAGAGCGAGAGAGGAGAGTGAATGAGCTAGGGTTTCAGAGTGATGAGCCGGATGCAGCTTTTTGTGGGACAGCCGTGGGGTCGACGATGGGCCGGGCCTGTCAGGCGGATGTGTTCGGGCTCTCCATATCCGCCTCATATCTGGATATGAGGGGTACCGGTCAGCCCAGACGTTTGAGGCCCGTTTAGGGAGTCCGTCTGAGTGACTGGACGACCTGCCCAAAAGTATGAGACGAATATGAGGGGTCCGACTGTAGGGCCCCACTTCTCGGTCACGTGGTGGACGATGCATGCACTGGTAAAGAAGGGGCGATGGACAAACTCTAGAGGCGGGTGGTGGACAAACTCTAGCACATGCATGATGCCCAGGGCGGTGGGCCGGCGACTGCTCGCCCACGAAACATCCGCATCGAAGGAAGGACTCGTATCGTGCATGGCAGCATGGGTTCTGCAATCTGTCTAGCATTTTATGTTTCGAGTACGATGCCTTTTAAATAAGGACTAGTAGGCTGAAGGCGCGGCGGCACGCCGCGCCCGAGGGAAAGCTTGGGCGAGACAGTTTTTGGCTAAATTGCAGAAATTAACTACTGCGATTTTGGAGATAAAGTCAGGTCTGCTTCATAGTGAACATGGCGATTCAAAATGAAGTGGCTAATTTATTGTAAGATAGAAAATACAATTCTAGGGAAGATACCTACAGAAAATTGGTTAAAACTGAAAGAGGCAATCAGGAATCACAAAAAATATATATTAAGAGGAGATAGTAAATAGGACACCCATTGGACAGTAGAATTGTCATTATAGTAAGATAGTGATATCAAAACAATGTCTTTTGGATGAGAGGAGTTGGGAGTTGGAGCACATGTCACAATCAGGGTTCAAGTGTCTTTTGGATGGCGAGCATCTGTTCATCCTCTTAGGGAAGTAGCCAGACGATTGGCTCTCTGTATCATTCATTTAGAGAGAAGAGAAATGTATTATCATTAATTTAGAGAGAAGAGAAATGTATTTAAAATGTGCAAACTCAATTGATTGTTGCACCTTTGGTAGTTTTGACATTTGAAAGAATCAGTTTTGCTTAGCTGGTAAATTTCTAAAAATTTATTTATAAAAAATAAACTTATTTCATATTGGCAAATAGTTTGGACATCTCTTCCCTGGAGAGTTTTAATAGTTATAAAATTAGCATCCAAATCCGTGGGCGCAGCTGGAAGAAGAGGATCCTCCAAATCAGAAGGTTTTGCTCTAATGTCACTTTTGCAATAATGCAGAGAAGATTTTACACTAATGTATTTTTGTAATGTCCGAAAAATATTGAGCGGAGCAAAAAATATAGTCATTTATTATGCAGGATATCAAGTCTCGTGTCAAAATAATTTTCCAAGTACATAAGATGCATATGCTAATCAAAACAATATGATGCCATAGAAAAGATGTATAAAAACATGATCAGCTCAAACTATTGTTGGACCAATTCAGTAGGGCCGAGCAACTCAACAAATAAAAAAAAGCATCCATAGAGAGCATTTCTTTGCATTCTCTAGTTTGATGTTATCTAATAAGAAAACTAAATGGAGTTGCATACCGGTACCACAAAGCATGTTGTTGTTAGAGAGTTCTGTCTATGTATACTTGCACAAAGCAGTGACCATTGTGCGTGGTGAGAAAAATAAAAGATTGAATTACCTTATTAGCTTCCCAGCCCACCAGGATTCAAATCCTACATTTGATATTGATGCTTGCACTATTCCTAATTTATTTCAAGCTTCCGGCGGTGTTCGTTCAGTGAGATGTGATGTTCCTGTGAACTGCAAGACGTCTATGATGATTTTGTAAAATCTCAAGATGTTATGTCGACTCAGTCTTTGAGAGGTGTTCATATGGGTAGGATGTGCGCGTGTGCGTTCGTAGGATGAGTGTATATTCGTGTATGTGAGCAGTTTCGATTGTACTCTGATTAAAAGATCAACAGTAAACACTTCCAGCGACGTTCGTTCAGTGGGATGAGACGTTCCCGTGGACTAGGCGTCTATGGTTGACTTCGTAAAATATGTCGGCTTAGTATCTGGGAGGTGCTTGTATGGATAGGATGTGCATGGGTGATGAGCGAATTCAATTGTACAGTACTAAAAAATAAGAAAAATCATATCTTAAAAGGAAACACGTGAGTTTATTGTTTGACCACAATTACTATTTACAAAAAAGTGATGTAATGTTTGTTTTCATTTTTTTTTTGTAATTTCATATTCTTAATTTAAATTTTGAAGAAGAAGGGGAAAAAATTGGTAATTTTATAATCTTAATAATTTTAATTTCAAAGGAGAAGGGGGAAAAAGAGAAATAATATATGTTTTTATTTTTCTTGGGAATTTTATCTCCTTAATTTAAATTTTAAAGAAGAAGAGGGAAAAAGAGGTAGGTTGTTCATTGGGGGGGGGGGGGGAGGTATTGTTGTTTGACCACCATTACTATTTTATAGAAAAGCGATGTATTTTTAATTTTTACTTTTTGGTATTTTTATCTTCTTAATTTTAAAAAGTGGTGTAATATTTGTTTTAGAACTTGGGGAAACGTATTTTCGTAAATTCTAACTTTTAAATTTTAGCTTCAAAAAAGAGGGGAATTTCAAAAGGAAAAGGAAAAAAAGGGTTATTGTTCATCGCAGGTTTCATTTTGTTTTTGTTTTTTTATCTGCTTTATTTTAATATTTTGAAAAACAGGAATTTTTTAGGAAAAGGGGAAAAATAAGAAAGTACTGCTTGTTACAGAAAAGTGGTGTAATATTTGCTTTAAAACTCGGGGAAATGTTTTTTTGTAAATTTTTACTTTTTAATTTTAATTTCAAAAAAAGGGGGAAAACACAGGGCACTATTTCGTTTTAAAACTCGGGAAAAGGAAAAAAAAAATCGAGAAAGCACTGTTCACCAAAGTTTACTGTTTGTCCAGAGTTATTGTTCACTAACGGACACTGGTCACCCAGATGCTACTGTTCACTAAAGATTACTGTTCATCCATGGCACTTTTCACTGAGGGTTACAGTTCATCACGTCGCTGTTCACATGGGGACACGTGGCGGCGTGGGGGAGAGCCCCGGACACAACGGGAGAGCGCCCTAGTGGCTCGCTGCTTAGCAGCTTTTATTCTTGTATATAATATATGCGTCTAGCGGGCGCGTGGCCGCCATGGGATGGCTAACGAGCGGCCACACAAAAAGGAACAATTTGTCCCTTAAGTTCATATTAGGAAAAGTGAACAGGTGTGAACAAGTGTGAACAGAAAAAATAAAAAGTAAATGCAAATCACCCACGTGAACAGGTGTGAATGCACTTAATTATGGCTTTTCGAATTTTAAAAAAACCATATATTTCAAACCGCGTGTCGGAATTCAGATTCGTCTTCACCGTTGGATTCTTCGCGACGAGATCTTCGAAACTAGATCCCGCATGGGTATGTTTCGATGAAATTTTTTATGTGCAATTTAACCTCCATTTTGTGCAACTGCTTGGCAGTGGATCACTACTAGAAAAAGGGCTATCCCTAATATCAACATTAGTGGCGCACTACAGATGTGGTGCGCCACTGCTATATAGCAATGGCGCACCAGTTGTAGGTGCTCCATTGCTATTTTTTTACTAATGGCGCACCAAAGAAGGAGTGCGCCATTGCTATTTTTTTCCTCGATCCACCCCCCTCCCCAGGCTTACCAGTGGCGCACTATTGTCAGGTGCGCCACTGCTATTTTAGGTAACAGTGGCGCACTGACGCGAAGTGCGCCATTGATATGCACCTAGTCCAGGCCGGGGAAAAATAGCAATGGCGCACTCTGCGTGGTGCGCCATTACTAACCTGGGTCACTTAAGTGACTTGGACCCGGGTCAAAGACCCGACCCCACCCATCAGTCTCTCTCTCTCACTCTCTCCCCTCTCTCTCTCGTGCTCGACCCCGATTCCCCACCGCACTCGCGATAGAAATCGCTGGCGCGCTCGTCGTCCTCCTCCGGCGTGCTCCGGCCATCTCGGCCGCCGCCGTTGGTTACAAACTGCTCCCCTCTCTCTGCTCTTTCTTCCTATCCAGCTCGATATGGGTTTCCTTCCCCAAATCGACCGTTCCCAACCCTAATCCCCGAGCTAGGGTTTCGGTGTTGGTCGCCGCGCATGGCTCCGCCGCTGCTGGCTCGTCTCCGGGCTGGCTCCGGTGTGTCTGCTGGTGGTGCTGGCGTCTCTGGTGCCGCCGTTCGGCGCTGGGGTGCCCACCGTGGCTGGTGTCGTCTGCTGGTGCAGCAGAGGGTTCCGCCATGGATGGTACTATGGTGCTACGCCTTCACTGCCTCGCCTCTTCACTGCATCGACGCTCCTTCTGCATCGAGATCTCCAGGTAATCCTCCTTCTTCTCTCTCTGCTCTGCTTCTGCATTCTGTACTGAACTGTCACTAGCCTAGGGTTCAAGCTCTGAATTTTTAGATGTTTAGATCGATTCAGTAGTTGCTTAGGTATATAGGAATCTATGTAGTGCTTAGGATGTCCTAGTTGCAGTAGAACATGTGTAGGTGTTTTACTGAATTTTACTTCTGTCAGTTAACTAAAACTTGTGCTGTCTGTGATAACTGAATCTTGTACTGCTATGGCTCATACTGTAGGCTTGCTTCAATGATCTAGTAAAAATAGGATAGCCTTTTCCTCAAGAATTATCCAAATTTTGATATGATTAAATGCACGAACCTTCACATATTCCTTGGTAATGTAGTAAATTCAGAACTGCAGCTTTTAAGTACACCACTAAGGATTTTTGGAGTTAGTTGAAGTTATTGTTGATGCCTTTTCACAACATTCTTCTTTCTATCGCACCTGCAGTCATATGTTAACTGAACAATAATCGATAAGAATTAAGCAAAACAAAAAGACTTTATGAATTGACTGGATTGAGCCAAGGTATAGCTAACATTTATAAACACATGTGTTTTGTTCAGTATGCAAACAACAGGACATTAGCTTAACAATTAGGGATAAGGTATTTACATGTTTTCTGTTCCATGGCAACATTTTTTGCAGCTCCTAAGTTAAGCTAAAAGATTTTCTTGGTTTCTGTTTGTAGTGGGAGCAAGCACATATCAGTGCAGCAACTATATAGGTGGGTAGCAAATGCCGCGGTTAATTCGTGCAAATTATACCTCCATCTCAACAGTACGCTCCTTAATTGTTTTATCAAGTTACATAAAAAATAATAGCAATGAAAAGAAGTATGCCTTAATTGCTTCTAATTGTCAATAATTAATCTTTATAAGAGTATGCACATTTGAAAAAATATTACTTTTTGTGTTGCGATTAAAAAGCCATGAAACTGGAACACTATTTCAGCTGGATTTCATCATAGTAGTAGACTGTCAAATTAGGTCAAGCATGTACCTTATGTTTTGTCTCATGTAAAAAGCTTAGGACTGTGTTTACTGAATAATTAAGTTCTTCTGACAGGGAACTATGCATCCTGAATGGCATACACTCTTGGCTTCATGAAATGACCCATGTCTATGATTCAAGGTATCTTAGATCTTCGATGTCGGATGCAAATAATTGCTCAATTTCACTTCTCTGCAATGTTCATTCTCACATATTTCTATCATTCTTTGCAGGGATAAAGTAAAGAAAAAGAAGAAAAGATTACTAGAAGATTAGTTTTAGAATTTTCTTTTATTTCCTTGTAATTTTTCTTTTATTGGATACTTGTAAAGACATTGTAATATTCTTACTATAATAAAAATTATGATTCTATTTCATTTTTTGTTTTTAAATTATTTTTCCTTATAGGTTGTTTTCTGTAAATTTGGATTTTTTTTTGTTTTCCAAATACATTACTAGTGGCGCATTTCAGCCCTTATTAGTGGCGCACCTTCCTTTATTACTAGTGGCGCACCTATAAGGCTATTAGTGGCGCACCTAGAGGGAATACCAGTGGAGCACCTAAGGGTTAGTAGTGGCGCACCTGGTGGTGCGCCACTACTATCTGGATTACTAATGGCGCACCAGAGGTGCGCCATTACTATCTGTTACTAGTGGCGTGTTAATAGTGGCGCACCTATAGTGCGCCATTACTAACGAAAACAGGTGCGCCACTAATAGGGCTTTTTCTAGTAGTGGATGTGCAACTTCCTGCCTACCCCGTGCAAGTGTAGTTTTCACTAATGTCACATCCACCCTCAAACTACCTCCTGCTAGTGAGATGTTCAAATTCGTGTTTTTCCCAGGCCAACTGCCTAGTAGTTCGTGTGCAACTTCCCTCCTGCCCGTGGTTGTGTTTTTACTGTTTGCTGCATCGGCCAACTGTCTAGCAGCAGATGTGCAACTTTGGATACTATCACCGCCAACTGTCTACCAATGATGTGCAACTATCCCTCGTACCTCATGGATGTGTAATTTCCCTACTAGCACTCCGAACCATCCCTCTAGTGGGATGTGCAACTTTAGCGCCCTGTTTATATGCAACTTTTACTACCCTCATGAATATGTAACTTTTCACTACCTCATGAATGTGAAAATTTTCACCATCCAACTGCAAATAAAATTTTCACCATCCAACTTTTACTACCCTCTGCAAATAAAACGAGGCTTGGAGGGAAACTCATGTGCACATATGGGATAATAAACGGTAAAATGTATTCCTAGTCTGGCCTCTAAGACTGGCTCAAGTATTGCATGATGATCCTGTTTTCCTGATCATGGGCATGGCTATGCCGGCAATTTAGAGGGCGCCATGTTGGTAGAACACTTGTGTTGAATCGACCCGAATTGATGTTATGCTATGAGATACATTCGTCATAAGTTAATGGTTAATAACACAGAGAAGTTAATGTTTGCATAATTCCTTAGACCATGAGAGTATCGAGTTTCTTCATGCTTACTTCATGAACTTTGGGGTTTGTTAAACGTCATCCGTAAATGGGTGGCTATTACGGCGGCTTACGGGTTCATGGAAAAGTATGTCATGTAACTTGATAGCTCAAGATTGGGATTTGCTCCTCCGACGATGGAGAGATATCTCTGGGCCCTCTCGGTGTTACGGTATCCATCATCGTCTGGCCAGACACTTTGTGATTTGATCACGGGGATGCCGGAACACGGGAACGAGAAAAGAGAACAATACCGGTAACGAGGTAACTGGCATAGTGGACAAGTTGTTGATCCACGGGGATGCCAACATGTCTCACCTCGGGTATTTGTAACATATCGTGAAGCAACAGGAATAGCACACGGCAACTGGAGGTTCACTCGAATATTCATTCGTGTGGGTATAGGGGTCAATATGGGTGTCCACGGCTCCGATGTTGATCATTGATCGGAAGGGGTTCCGGGTCATGTCTATACTTCACCGAACCTATAGGGTCACACGCTTAAGGGTCATCTATCTGCTGAATACTAGACAAGGAGTCCGAGAGAAAGTCACTGGAAAAGTTTCGGAGATAACGGAAAGGTTCCGGAGAGAACACCGAAAAAGTTTTGATAAAACTGAAAAGTTGTTTCCGATAAAACCATTGATCCAAAAAGGTTTCGGCAAGCACCGGGAATGTTTTGGAGGTTGCCAGATTGGTCTGGTAATTTCTGGAATTTTTCCGGAGAATAAACCGAAAAAGGTTTTCGGAGCTGCCGGAATTGTTTACCGGGTAAACGAAGATGGTTTTAAATTAGACCACCAAACTGGAAATGTTCTGGGACCTTCCGGAATTTTTCAGAAGTAATAGTCGTGGAAAACATCTTGTCCCAGCGTGAGGGGACAAGATCCCACGATGCGTGGCGCTGTTTTGGGGGCGCCCCCCTTGAGGGGGCAGCCCCTTGTGGCTGGACAAAGGTGTTGGGGGGGCCCCCCATGGTGGGGGGCAGCCTCCACAAATGGTGGAGAGTGTTGGGAGGAAGGTGGGGCTCCATGGGGGAACACCATGGACAAGGGAACATGTTTTCTCCATGTTTGGTGGGAACATGTTTCCTTGTTTGGTGGGTGCATGTTTTGTGGGCTGAATTTCAGCCCCCCCCCCCCCCCCCCCCTCACCCCTTCCACCATTATATAAGGAGGTGGAGAGGAGCTCTCCATCCTCACTCGAACTCTCTCACACAAGCCATGCATGATCTGGTATTCTCTCTCCCTTCCAGCGAAATAGTTTCGTAGAGCCGTAAGGCTGTCTGGGTTCCGGTGGGAACTAGTTCTGGACGGCGAAGCCCTGCTGGATAGATGGCACCGTATGTGTGCAACTCTGTAGAGAGATCGTAGTTTCGGTCTTAGTTCAAGAGTGCCTCCCGAAGGGCTGTCCGAGTGACTGTCCGAGTTTCGAAGGTCCTCCTGAAGGGCTGTCCGAGTGACTGTCCGAGTTTCGATGGTCCTCCCGGAGGGCTGTCTGCGACACCGTCCGGGGGACTATCCGACCGCCTCCCGGAGGGCTCTCCGTGGGGCGGATGAGGGTATACATCCTTGCGGTTGGGAGGTTGTAAAATCCTAGCTGCGGGGACCTGCACCGCCGATCGTCATCGACTCTACTTCCGCTGCGCTACGAGTCGGTAACGAAAATGATCAAACCTTGTATGCAGTCTCCATAGTGGTCCTGGGCTGGTGCGTAGGTCGAAATTTTTTTGTTTTCTGCTGCGTTTCCCTACAGTGGCATCAAGAGCCGTGCTATGCGTAGATGCAGGTTGCGATCTAGAATACATAGAGATGTATGGGTGTTGCACAATATAATTAGGTAGTAGCTGAGATCTATTGCTGAAAATTATTTGTGCGGGTAGCAGATGAAATCTGTTACCCGATGTTCCTATTGCTTCCCCTTAATTTGCGTAGTCCTGATCTTGACGGCATGGTGGAATCTCACAAAGTTCTGGCAATCCGCGATCCTTTCATGCTGCTCCTGAGTATGCTGATTGACAGATCAACGAAGTAATAACAGTTCTTTGGGTTCCACCATAGTTAAAGAAAGATGGATGTTTCACAGACGAAAGGGCAATGCAGATATGATCTGCACGGGGGTCACGCGTATGACGAAGTTTAGTATGGGGCTCGAGATTTTATTATCTCGTGTTTCATACCCCTGGAAAGTTAGCAACTTGGATTATCATGCTTGATGATGGATGTTGGTAGCTTCGGTTTGTTTTGAAACCTTAGAAGCCACGTAAAACAAATTTTGCATGAACCGATTAGAGGCGTCTAACTTGGTTTTGCAGGATGGTTTGCATGTGCATATGATGTGGTATAGCAGTGCTCATATTAATTTGATTATGCATGAGATGACTATATGATGTAATATTAACGTGACCTGCGTGTCATGATTCGGCATGATGGCTGGAGCCATATGATTGTCACTTTAATGACCTGCGTGTCAACCTTATATAATGCACTTATTTTATTAGCTATAGAGATAGCAATATTATCTGGTGCATCGACAAGGTGGTGGCAATCTTCGCGAAGGTGAACACCGACGCGAATGCCGAAGACGAAGAAATGAAAGACTTCTCCGTCAGAAAGGGCTATACCATATCATGCTATTATGAATTCCCTGAGATGTTTATCCCTTATGATGCACCCTTCTTGATTGCGCGGTAGTCACTTTTATTAGGGTGATCTCTCACAAAAATATCAAGTAGTTAGTGTTCTCCCAAGTGTAGCACCGTCACGGCACTTTTCTTTTCGGGGTATCACATGGATGCATGGGTACGAACGATTAGACATGTGTGAGGCGGGTGAGTTGAGACCTCGCAGCAAGATCACTTGGTTGTCTTGACGTTCAGGCATGAAAGTCATGAGCTCGGAACACACGCATCGAAAGATGAACGAGAGTCACATAGAGATGTGATTGGCAAGTTGACCTACCAAATGAAATTCTCGTCACTTGAGATGGATGCATCCTTGGCGTTGAATTGAAATTTGGGTCTTGAATCACTCATAATCAATTTTGAGAGATATTGATTTGAGTGGGAGCGCACTCCAGAATTAATTCTTTTAATTCTCAGTGCAATTAATTTTGAACACTGTCTAAGTGTGATTTGCATAATAGTTGTAGAATAATGGCTCGCGTTTTCCACCTTCCCTATTAAAATTGAATAGCTGTTAAATATCTGGTTAAAACTTTACGGTTGGTAACGTAATGTGAGGATTGTCCTCTATAGTGCCGAGAAGGACTTTGTCCTATCGCATACTTTTGGTATTCTCCCACTAATGCTATGGATCATGTGACTCTCGTCCTTCGATCCAAAAGCTAGAATTATGTTTCAGTCAAGTGCAATACGTTTGCTTCCATGAGACCCGAACTTCGAAAGTTTGGATAGTTATGTGATATTCATGGAATCTGAAAATCATTTTCAGAGACAGACAAAGGCTAAAAGATATGAGATATCCAAAGCAATGCTTGTTTGCAAACTATTAGTAAAGGAGTTTACTATGCATTAGACTGATAAAAGAGGGATCCAGAAGAACGCCTGTCATATGATGATGGTGAATAAAACAACAACTTAAAGAGAAAGGAAGTGTCCGAAGGGTGTTAGTGAAACTTTCACGCCTAGGAAGTCCGGGGCTATCGCCACTCTTAAGTTGGGTGCTTCTTCTGAGAGTAGGAGAAATACTTAAAGTTAAACTGTTAGAAGTATAAAGGCAAAAGGAAAGAAGACTGGAATATCCAGCTCATGTATGAATGTCATACAAGTTTTTGATGTATAGAAGGCTGGTCAAAGATATAGTTCTTGGGAATTATGGTTAAACATGTTAATCACTAATTCTTGGGTATTGTGAGTTAATCACAAAGATACCCGCTCGATTGCATTCTGTTGCAACTCGATGTAAGAACTACTATGGCCTGAAAGACTAGCCAGGAATGAGGTTTAGATACACGCAGGGAACATAGTAAATGTTACTATGCCTTCCATCGGTGTATTCCCTTTGTATTTACTTTCATAATTCATTTTAGAGTTTCACGCTCTAGCCCTTTGCATAAGGTATCTTGCAAGAAGGTTGTTCATAAGAGAACTTTTGATGTTCGGTGTTATGAATAACATAAGGGCCATACTTTCATTATGAATGAGACGTATGTTATGAATATTGATAATAATATATTACCTCTGGGTTTACTTTCATAATTCATTTTAGAGTTTCATACACTCTAGCCCATTGCACAATGTTTGTTGCAAAAGAGTTGTTCATAAAAACAACAATTGTTGTTCAGTATTATGAATGACATGAAGGGCCATGCTTCCATCCTAGATGGGATGTATGTTATGAATATTGATGGAAATGTGATACATCCATAACACTGACGCTAAATGTCGCAAGACTAAAAGAATACCACACAAGTGTGGCACTGCATTTGGTCACGTTGGAGAAACCCGCATGGAAATTCCATTATGATGGATTTTAAAGTCGTTTGATTTTGAATCATCTGACACTTGCAACTTTCCTCTGAAAGGTGAAGTGACTGAAATACCATTCACAGGCCATAAGGAACGAGCAAAGAACATATTGGTGATCATACATTATGATGTGTGTAGTCCAATAAATGTTGTTGCAAGTAGTGGATTTATCTATCTTCAGAAATGACTCAAGTAGATATATGGATATTTACTTGTTGAGACATAAGTCTGGATCTTTTGAATTCATTCATAAGGTTTTCAAAAATGAAGTAGAAGTAGTTGTAACAAGAAAATTATGTTTCTACAATTTGATTGGGGAAAGGAATATTTGAGTTACAAGTTTAGCGAATGTCTGATGAGTTGTGAAGAGTTTCATAACTTGCACTTCCCAGAACACCACTGCAAGTGGAAAGTCCGTGAAGATGTAATCGAACCATTTATGACATGGTAAGATCAAAGATGACATAAATTTGCCATTATCCCTTCTAAGGTGATGCTTTAGAGACTGCGGCTTTTACACTGAAAAGAGCTCCATCGGGTCTGTTGAAATGACGTCATGGTATGGTACGCCCAACCATGTTATATCTTTTCTTAACATTTGGAATATGCGGCTTGTGTAAAAGGTTACAAACCTATTCCAAATCAGACAAGTGCTACTTTGTAGGTTATCCCAAGTCATTGGGTATTTCCCCACCATTGTACCGAGGCAAAGGGTTTTGCCACAAAACGGTATGCTTTTAAAGAGAATAGTTCTCACAAAAGGTCAGTGGGAGGACAGTGCAACTCGACAAGATAACCAGTATCTTCGTCATCAGGTCAAAGGAAAGGAACCTTGGAAGTGATTCCGGAGTTTCCTACTGCGACTGATACGGAAGTCTCTACAATAAAATGTATGGACTTCAGTCGAACTTGCAGCTGAACCCCGTAGGCAAGGCTCATGCAAACCTCTCAGGTGCGCAAACGAGATATTGTTGTTGGACAACAGTATACCTACGGTACACAAGGAAGCGTTGATGGGCCCTGACTCCAGAATTGGCTAAATGCCAATACAATCCGAGATAGTTTCCAAATAAGTGATTCGAGATTAAAATCTTGATACACCTTTTGGAAGACTTAGAGTCTAACGAATATTTATGGAACTAAAAACTGATACGGATAAAATGTTTTATCCATAAAGCTCGACTTGTTGCAATAACAAGTTCAAGGAGTTGACTACGATGAGATTGTCTCACCGTAGCGATGCTTAAAGTCGGTTCGGGTTGAACTAGCAATTAATAAATATTTCAATCATGAGATATGAAACATGGATGACAAAAGGATTTCCATCTGATGGAAATGAAACCTAGGACTTGTATGTGATACAGTCCAAAGTAATTTGTCGATCCAGAGGATGCTAGTAAGTATGCAAACTTCAGAGTTCCAGCGATGGACAGAAGAGAGCAAAGTGGAGTTGGAATCTTCGTTTTTGATGGAATGATCAAAGGGGTTTGACTTCATCAAATGGGTATCGAAGATGCTTGTGATTCAAGAAACTAAGTGGGAGCATAATAATATTTCTAAAAAAAAACCTTGTGTACTTGACACATTGTTAATTGGAAATAAATTTCTTGACACGAATTAGGACTTCATTTGAAAATAGTTTTTCGATGAAGTGCTTGGGCTAAATAGCCTTAATATTAGGCATGATGATCTATGGAGATAGATTTACCTAATGGGGCTGAGCAAAGATACATATTGACAAGATGCTAAAACTTTTTAGCATTTCTAAACGCCAAGGAGTAATTCTTGCCGAAGTCACATGGAAAGAGTTTTTGCAAGACTCAGTATCCCAAAACACTATTGAGTGAAATACATGATGGAGATTCCACACACTCTTGTGTTTGGATTAATCATGTATTCCATGGTATGTAAAACAACCAGATATGTCTGATACTCCAAAGTTGTTGTGAGTATGGATACCAAAGTGATCAAAGTACTGATCATAGGACAACAGTGAAAGATGTCATTGAGTACTAGAGCAGTACTGATGACATGTTTTCTCGCAAGGAGAGATTGTGAAGTGCTCGCTGTAAGTAATTACATCGATTCAGTCTTCATCAATGCTCCATGCGATTTTCGATTTAAGTTAAGGGTTTTGTGTAATACACAACATGGTGGCACGGTAGTTGGAAATTGTTCAAAACAAGATACTGTGGCGAATTCTATAACAAAGGCTAAGTATCTTGATGCTTTAGAAGCGACAAAGAAGTTGTTGAATCATATAGTTCATTCATGAACTTAGTATGGTTCCAAGATGGCTTTGGTCTATGGGACACTATTGCAGATAGTTGCTCCATAGCTCAGTCTGAGGAATCAGGTTTCGACCAATGATTCACACATATGCAAAGCCAAGTCCACACAAAATATGAATTTTGTGAAAGCGTGAAAAACGCGAGGATATGCAAAGTTACACACGGAGCTGAAGTTGTCAGATCCGTTGGACATCAGGCTATACCACAAGCGAAGCATATTTTACACCAGTATGCCATAGGTATAAAGTGCATTAGCATTGACTAGATTATTGACTCTAGTGCAAGTGGGAGTCTGTAGGAGATATGCCCTAGAGGCAATAATATATGTTATTGATTATCTCCCTGTTCATAATTATGTTTATGTTCCATGCTATAACTGCAATGATTCTCGAGTCTGCAAATAAAACGAGGCTTGGAGGGAAACTCATGTGCACGTGTGGGATAATAAACGGTAACATGTATTCCTAGTCTGGCCTCTAAGACTGGCTCAAATATTGCATGATGATCCTGTTTTCCTGATCATGGGCATGGCTATGCCGGCAATTTAGAGGGCACAATGTTGGTAGAACACTTGTGTTGAATCGACCCGAATTGATGTTATGCTATGAGATACATTCGTCATAAGTTAATGGTTAATAACACAGAGAAGTTAATGTTTGCATAATTCCTTAGACCATGAGAGTATTGAGTTTCTTCATGCTTGCTTCATGAACTTTGGGGTTTGTTAAACGTCATCTGTAAATGGGTGGCTATTACGGCGGCTTACGGGTTCATGGAAAAGTGTGTCAAGTAACTTGATAGCTCAAGATTGGGATTTCCTCCTCCGACGATGGAGAGATATCTCTGGGCCCTCTCGGTGTTACGGTATCCATCATCGTCTGGCCAGACACTTTGTGATTTGATCACGGGGATGCCGGAACACGGGAACGAGAAAAGAGAACAATACCGGTAACGAGGTAACTGGCATAGTGGACAAGTTGTTGATCCACGGGGATGCCAACATGTCTCACCTCGGGTATTTGTAACATATCGTGAAGCAACAGGAATAGCACACGGCAACTGGAGGTTCCCTCGAATATTCATTCGTGTGGGTATAGGGGTCAATATGGGTGTCCACGGCTCCGATGTTGATCATTGATCGGAAGGGGTTCCGGGTCATGTCTATACTTCACCGAACCTATAGGGTCACACGCTTAAGGGTCATCTATCTGTTGAATACTAGACAAGGAGTCTGAGAGAAAGTCACTGGAAGTTTCGGAGACAACGGAAAGGTTCCGGAGAGAACACCGAAAAAGTTTCGGTAAAACCGAAAAGTTGTTTCGGATAAAACCATTTATCCAAAAAGGTTTCGGCAAGCACCGGGAATGTTTTGGAGGTTGCCAGATTGGTCTGGTAATTTCTGGAATTTTTCCGGAGAATAAACCGAAAAAGGTTTTCGGAGCTGCCGGAATTGTTTACCGGGTAAACGAAGATGGATTTAAATTAGACCACCATACCGGAAATGTTCCGGAGCGTGTCCAGATAATTTTAGAGGGTGCCGAAAATGTTCTGGGACCTTCCGGAATTTTTCAGAAGTAATAGTCGCGGAAAACATCTTGTCCCAGCGTGAGGGGACAAGATCCCACGATGCGTGGGGCTGTTTTGGGGGCGCCCCCCCTTGAGGGGGCAGCCCCTTGTGGCTGGACAAAGGTGTTGCGGAGCCCCCCATGGTGGGGGGCAGCCTCCACAAATGGTGGAGAGTGTTGGGAGGAAGGTGGGGCCCCATGGGGGAACACCATGGACAAGGGAACATGTTTTCTCCATGTTTGGTGGGAACATGTTTCCTTGTTTGGTGGGTGCATGTTTTGTGGGCTGAATTTCAGCCCCCCCTCACCCCTTCCACCACTATATAAGGAGGTGGAGAGGAGCTCTCCATCCTCACTCGAACTCTCTCACACAAGCCATGCATGATCTGGCATTCTCTCTCCCTTCCAGCGAAATAGTTTCGTAGAGCCGAAAGGCTGTCTGGGTTCCGGTGGGAACTAGTTCTGGACGGCGAAGCCCTGCCAGACAGATGGCACCGTATGTGTGCAACTCTGTAGAGAGATCGTAGTTTCGGTCTTAGTTTGAGAGTGCCTCCCAAAGGGCTGTCCGAGTGACTGTCCGAGTTTTGAAGGTCCTCCCGAAGGGCTCTCCGAGTGACTGTCCGAGTTTCGATGGTCCTCCCGTAGGGCTGTCCGCGACACCGTCCGGGGGACTGTCCTACCGCCTCCCGGAGGGCTGTCCGTGGGGCGGATGAGGGTATACATCCTCGCGGTTGGGAGGTTGTAAAATCCTAGCTGCGGGGATCTGCACCGCCGATCGTCATCGACTCTACTTCCGCTACGCTTCGAGTCGGTAACGAAAATGATCAAACCTTGTATGCAGTCTCCATAGTGGTCCTGGGCTGGTGCGTAGGTCAGAAATTTTTTGTTTTCTGCTGCGTTTCCCTACAGCCCCCCCTCCCCTGCCGCCCGCACCTGCTGCCGCTGCTTTGCTCCTTCGCCCGCCACGGCCGCGGGGATCGAACCCCACCGGCGACTCCGACCGTCCCCGGTCATCCGACGGCCACCGGTGCGCCTCGTCGCGGCGAACCCGCAGGGCCAAGCGGAGCCCCGAATGGAGTCCGGGATCGACTGCACGGTCCCCGCCAGCTCTCGGCCCCGTCGTCGGCGCGGGCGAGCCAAAAGAACGCCGGCCGTGTCGCTGACACGCGGGCCCGGCCTCACTGTTTTGATTAGGTGCTAATTAAGAACACTAATTAGTCCTCTAACTTGTTGGGGAACGCGACAGAAAACAAAAATTTCTGGAATAGCGAGCACGCCCAGGACCACTATGGAGACTGCATACAAGGTTTGATCTGATCCGTACCGACTCGAAGCGCAGCAGAAGAAGAGTCGGTAGAGATCGTTGGTGCAGATCCCCGCAGCTAGGATTTTACAACCTCCCAACCGCGAGGATGTACTCCCTCGTCGGACAGCCCTTCGGGAGGCGGTCGAACAGTCCCTCGGACGATGTCACGGACAGCCCTTCGGGAGAACCTTCGAAACTCGGACGGTCACTCGGACAGCCCTTCGGGAGGCACTCTCAAACTAAGACCGAAACTACGATCTCTCTACAGAGTTGCACACATACGGTGTCATCTATCCGGCAGGGCTTCGCCGTCCAGAACTAGTTCCTGCCGGAACCCAGACAGCCTTTCGGCTCTACGAAAAACACTTTTCGTGGGAGGGAGAGAGAGAGCTAGCAAAGCATAGCATGTGTATGAGAGAATGGATGGTCTTTGGTAGCCCACACACCTTCTATTTATAGGCCAAGGCAAGGGTTGGGGTGTGGGAGGAAATACCAAAAATACCCAAGCAACATGTCCCACATGTAAGGTAAAAAGGTAAGGCAAGTGGGGCCACATGGAGGAGACCTCCATGGCCGGCCACACCCTTGTCCCCCCCATGGTGGGGAGGGCCCAACAAGCCACCAACATGTCTCCTAGAAACATGGGTGCGCCCTAGACAAAAAGCCACCAAACATGCAACCCCCGATTCGTGGGATCTTGTCCCCTCGCGCTAGGACAAGATGTTTTTCCGCGATCGTTTCTTATGAAAAATTCCGGAAGGTCCCAGAACATTTCCGGTACCCTCTAAGATTATTCTGGGATTGTGCTGAAACATTTCCGGTTCGGTGGTTTTCATCAGCGAAAAGCAACAACAGCAGTTCCGGCGGCTCCGGAACATTTCCGGGTTTTTTCTCCGGAAAAATCCCAGAAGTTCCCAGACCTATTCTGAGACCCTCTAAGAATTTCCAGGGGAGCGCCGAAACCATTTTGGCCTAAAAATATATTCCGAAACAACTTTTCGGTTTTACCGAAACTCTTTCAGTGTTCTCTCTCCGGAACTCTTCCGTCGTCACCGAAACTTTTCCGGTGACTTTCTCTCAGACTCCCTGTCTAGTATTCAGCAGATAGATGACCCTTAAGCGTGTGAACCTATAGGTTCGGTGAAGTATAGACATGACCCGGAACCCCTTTCGATCAATGATCAACATCGAAGCCGTGGACACCCATATTGACCGCTATACCCACACGAATGAATATTCGAGTGAACCTCCAGTTGCCGTGAGCTATTCATGTTGCTTCGCGATATGTCACAAACACCCGAGGTGAGATTTTCTGCATCCCCGTGGATCAACAACTTGTCCACTATGCAAGTTACCTCGTTACCGGTTTTGTTCTCTTTTCTCGTTTTCGTGTTCCGGCATCCCTGTGATCAAATCACACTGTGTCTGGCCAAACGATGATGGATACCGTAACACCGAGAGGGCCCGAGAATATCTCTCCATCGTCGGAGGAGCAAATCCCAATCTTGAGCTATCAAGTTACTTGCCATACTTTTCCGTGAACCCGTAAGCCGCCGTAATAGCCACCCAGTAACGGATGACGTTTAACAAACCCCAAAGTTCACGAAGCAAGCACGAAGGAACTCGATACTCTCATGGTCTAAGGAATTATGCAAACATTAACTATCTCTGTGTTATTAACCATTAACTTTGTGACGAATGTATCTCATAGCATAACATCAATTTGGGTCAATTCAACACAAGTGTTCTACCAACATCGTGCCCTCGAAATTGCCGGCATAGCCATGCCCATGATCAAGAAAACAGGATCATCATGCAATACTTGAGCCAGTCTTAGAGGCAAGACTAGGAATACAATTTACCGTTTATTATACCACACGTGCACATGAGTTTCCCTTCAAGCCTCGTGGTTATTGCAGACTCGAGAATCATTGCAGTTATAGCATGGATCATAAACATTCATTACAAACTCGGAGATACAAAATAACTGTTATTACTGCCTCTAGGGCATATCTCCTACATAACTCTCACTGACAAATGGGCCCGAGGCCATTAGATTAGATAAAAATAACCAGGGGTTAATTAAAACACCGCTTAGACACTGACACGAGGGACCCACTGGACCCGCTGACCAGTCAAAAGTTGACCAGTCAACTGCTGCGTCAGCAGTTGACTAGCCCCACCTGTCATACACTACGGCTAGCTGCTGCTGGGTATAAAAAGTAATTTGCTACTGTTCTGGATAATGCGATTTAATTAATTAAAATAATTCCAGAATAATATTAAAACTTTAGAAATTAATATAAAATAAACCATAACTCGGATGAAAATGATTTATACATGAAAGTTGCTCAGAAAAATCCCACGAATCTAACCGTGCTACCTGTTTCCATATCGGGACCCCCTACGTAGGTGAACCCGTAACTTTTCGCCTGTTTCCGACAAATGAATAGTGCATGACTATCGACTATTAATTCCAACTTTAATCCTAAAATAGCTAAAATGGTTTAGACATAATTTTAGGCAACCTTGCACTGCATCCTAGTTGTCCCATGCCTCTAACACCGCAAACCTGGAACATTCCCCCCCTCCGGTCATCTGTCCGACATTTGTCCGGAACCGGGAAAACATTCCCGGATGGGTTCCCCCTTTGTCGGTATCGTGTAACACTGCGTTAGGACACACTCGGCACTGCGTATCGCCATGTCATACTTTGTGTTACGGTTGTCTGCTTTGTATTTATTGTTTCTCCCCCCTCTTCTTACCGGTAGACCCCGAGACTGACGGTGCTGCCGGGTACGACTACACTGCTGACGACCAGCCTTTTGCAGCAGAGCAACAAGGCAAGCAAAACCCCCTTGAGCATTCCGATATCGCCTATTCTTTCTCCCTCATGCTTGCATTAGATTTTGCTACTGTATTTACACAAGTACCTATTCTGATGCATAGCCTGTTTTTGATCACATTACCTGCTATCATAAAATGCCTAGTATAGGTATGGTTAGTGCCCACTGTTGTCCCCCACTTTTATTACTGTTGCCCCTGCTTTGTCGTCGTCGACACCGAGGACTTGAAGACAAAAGACTCAGTCCTCAGGACTGACAAGCCGTTACCGACACATCACCACACATACCCCGTGCGTGATATCTCGAGAGTGATTCCTCGGATATTCACTTCGGGCACTGACACACAGCCTCTATGCCTTGTTACTGAAATACAAGTGAAAGACGGGTCGGCCCCAAGGGTGCCCTCGAGAGAAAGATTTGGTGGGATGCGCCGTAAGGCATCCGTGAGATGTGGTGGGGTGCGCCGGTAAGGCACCCGACGGTTATTGGCGGGGCGACGGACTGCATTTTATGGTTCGCGCTTGCCCCGCACTAATGAAATGCTAATGGGTTGAGTATTTAATCTGAGTTGGTCGATACGACCTTTAACGCACTAAACCTTCACGTGGGGAAGTTATGGGCACTCAGCGTCGTTGTATCAGCCAAAGCTCTTCGGACGTCAGCAATGGAGCGGCGCGCGCCGAATTGGGCTGGAACGTACAACTCTTGGACTGGAGTGTACTAGGTCTGCTTTCGGCCGCCCTCGCATCGTGTAGGAGCGCAAGGGCAAGTGGGCCCACGAACCTGCGCGCTTAGGATTTAGACCGGCGGGCTGGCCTCTTCGTTGAGTCTAGGTGGGGCAACGACGTGCTGCTATCCCGAGGCCGGGCATGACCCAGGAAAGTGTGTCTGGCCGGAGGTGATCAGGCGTGTTGGATATGAGGTGCACCCCTGCAGGGAAGAACAAACTATTCGAATAGCCGTGTCCACGGTAACAGGACGACTTGGAGTTGTACTTTGACCTACCACAACTATAACTGTGATTTAAATTTGAAATGAATGTGGCTCCGAGATCGCTTCCTCGCAGGGAGTCGGGGAAGGATCTCTGGGCGTGGTTACTTAATAAAATTGCTACAATAATATGACTATATATATGTGATACTAGTCTATTCTCGTCTTAGTCTTCGATAGGACTAGGCCTTCCCCTATTCTTGCATTCTGTAGTCAGCCTAGATATAACCCCATTCCTTGATACTGGTGCATATTTAGTATAGTTTTGATGTAAGTCTTGCGAGTACTTTGGATGAGTACTCACCGTTGCTTTGCTCCCCCTTTTCCCCTTCGATACGGTTCTGTGTTCAGACGATGGAGCCCAGGAGATGGAGAACGCCGGAGACGACTGCTACACCACCGCTGGAGCCTACTACTACGTGGAGAACGCCGACGCTCAGGAGTAGTTAGGAGGTTCCCAGGCAGGAGGCCTCGCCTCTTTCGATCCGCTGCTTATGTTTGTGCTAGCCTTCTTAAGCCAAAACTTGTTTAACTTATGTCTGTACTCAGATATTATTTGCTTTCGCTGACTCATGCTTGTCGAGCTTTGTATTCGAGCCCTCGAGGCCCCTGGCTTGTAATATGAAGCTGTATGACTTTAAATTGTGTCTAGAGTTGTGTTGTGATATCTTCCCGTGAGTCCCTAATCTTGATCGTACGCATTGCGTGTATGTTTAGCGTACGGTCGAGAATGGGGGCGTACCAAGTTGGTATCAGAGCCAGCTGCCTGTAGGTAGCCCCCTTTCCAACTCCTTGGCCGAAGTTGAGTCTAGACATTGAAAAACTTTTACTAACACTGATGCTGTGGCTTATGGGACCACATCTCAATCGGGTGGTATTAGGATCTTTTATTCCTCATCCTTACTCTGGGTTCTGATCTCTCTTCTCTTTCGGGTTAAATATTTTATTAACTCTGACTCTAGGTTCTCGTAACTACTTCTCCCGGAGAGCCCTCATACCAGAAGATCACCTGCTTCGTCAGAAGATTCCGAAGATACTCTCCGATGTTCTTCCGAGAACTCGTGCACATCACTTTTGCGATTTCCTCCCATCGCCAACCCCTGTGGATAGCTCCTCATCATTGTCAAGGATTTGTTCGCCCCCAGTTGTTCTTGTCCTTCACAAAATTCTTTGAAACGCCATCTGGTGTACCGAAATCCTGAGCAGCCTACTGCTCTTGACCTTTCTCACCTCCTTACATTGTGGATAATCCCATATGTCTAGCAATATTCATTAAGTCCTTTGTGATTGTCATTTGATTTCATAGATTCAACCTGTGTGTGCATCATCAGTTGTTTATCATAAATTATCTTTTCGGCTCAGACGTCTTTCAAACTTGAGCTGGTTCTAGGTAAATCAAACCTTGATTGGTTATTCCTTTGTATTCAAGACTCGACTTATTCAGATAATTCAATGATTTGATGCCTTTGCATTCTTTCTTCTTTTGGTTGAGTATCGTTGCTCACATTGGACCAATTGTAGTCCGCTAGATCTTTTGGTGGATTATTATCCGACAGTGGCATACATATTCAAAATTCTTGTGAATTGTTCCCCTGATACATAATGTCTTTGGTAGAGAGTATCCTCTGCTTTTGTCAACCATGCTCTACTTTCGAGCTTGTGTTATTCACCCTTGAAGTTTGTGGTATATGTTCCTAAGATGCCCCGATGGGTTGAACCTATGCTTTCCTTAATCCGTGTGAACTCGACAATTTTCGTGAGTCATATTCTCTGTTGTTTAGCCCGATAAAATTTCAACACTGTAACCTCATCGAAAGCGAGAAGTGAATGAGAGGTTATGCCTTGAAGAAGTGGGAGTCGACCTTGAACTTTGTGTTCATGCCCATGGACCCGGTGTATGACTTATCATGGAGCTTCTTGTAGCAATGACCATTCTCTTTGTATGGATTGATCATGTATCTATGTTTTGGTGCTTTGCAACCATGTTTTCGACCATGATTGTTCTTCTTTGATCCCATTTTCAGACTAGTTTCAGCACTTGTCTTCGGCAGATCAATGCACCTGCCCAACCTATATTTTGATCTACCTTCGAGTATTACCCCCTGTTATCTCGAGGATATCGAGTCTTTGCACTACATCTTAGAAATTTAAGATGAAGTAATACCTTACCCTGTCATAGTCACTCCACGGGTTCTGGGTTGTCATCAACCGAGAACATCGAATAGTGAATCGAGTCCGCACTGCAATTCAACAACTCGTAGTAAACTTCTTTGCTTATGAGTTTGTACTCGATCATGTCATTCCCAACTGATTGGCTACCTCATCATCGTCATGCTGAAGCTTGACCATGTTACCTAAGTCCTTCATACCCGGAACACAATTCGAACAGTGTGCTAAGCTTACATCGAGTTTGGAACGTCATGTTGGTTGTCTTGAAGGGCAATATCGATTTTGAGCTAGCAATCTTATCTGTGGTTCCGATAACCTTTCGCTTCACCATTCCTTTGCTTGATGTTGTCGCTGATCGGTTACATCTTCATGAAACTTCTCAACAAATGTGCCGTGATCATCATTAACATTTGGAGCTCTTCCAGGTATCAATCGAGTTCATGATGAGAAATGCCCTCCTTGCCCTAGATGATTTTTGTTATCATCAACAACACCCTTGACTTCTTTTTAAGTGCAAGCTTGTCCATGTTATGGATGCAACTTGCTATCCAGCTTATATTATGTTCTATCTTGGAGTACTACTGTCTTTATGTCGAGTGTGTTGTGAGGATTGCTCCACCTCTTAAGAAATTCCTGACATGGTGATACTTCTCACCATCACCATTCTTTCTTGGTCCCCGTGTTGATTCTAACCGGGATACCAATATGCAAGCGATACTGCTTGGATTATGTAATTCTAGCAACCCTGTTGCTTTGAAGTTAACGATCGACAGTTCGTTCTTCAACTGTTGGTTATCGAATCGTCGCTCTACGTTGATCGTGCTATCTAAGGTCATATTTCGTACGCCCCTTTCAACCAATGATTAATGGTGTATGTTTTCCCTCGAGCATACAACATTATGTCATTTAAATTGACAAATGCCGTCTCCTTGTTCACATAATTGTGGAAATCCATCCGTTTGGAATTCTCGATGAATTGTCGCTGAGTCCATCAGCCACCTCCTCATCCTCTCCTTGGCATAATGATGAGCTCTTGTTTCGGGACCCGATTCCATAATTCATTTCCCGAGAATCTTACAATGTCAACTCGTCGATCTGTGTTGCATCCTCTTTCTTCTCAGGCCCGCTAAGTCTGAAGTGTCAAGGCACCAACCCGATCTGAAATCTCGGGCAGATATGATGGTTGGAACCTTCCCAAAAATTGTAACTTTGGTCTCTATTACCCGGTAAGGTGATGTCTTGCCTAGCATACCTGGTCGGATGACCTATTGATATAATTCCTTGTTCAACAAGAATTACCATTCTTCCATGGGAAAATCGCATGATTTATTCTGGGAGATATTCTTGGTGGTTCCTTTGTATTCCCAAACTCCGGTCCTTTACCTGGTGACCATGTCGTTGCTATCTCGAAGCATGTCTGTAGTACCAATAACATTGGCGGCATAATGCTAAATGCTTCTTAATAAATTATCCAAACATCGTTGTATGGGTAAACATCATAAATCCCTTGCCCCTTAGTCTTAATGGTTACCTACTTGGAGCCTTGTCATGATTGTCTCGCTCTGCTTCCTCTTGGAAAGAATATACACCTAATTTTCGTGTATACACATTTTCCTTTCCATTGGTCTGTTTAATGTGATAATCACATTTTTCCTATCCATTGGTCTGTTTAACCTTTCTTGAGATTTATCTGATTTGAGCAGTGATAGTCCCTTGCTTAGGTAAATACCTCGGTGTACTACTCTATCAGTAAGGCCCTATTACTATTGTTGTTAACATTTCGGTAACCGCCGGTGGACGAGAACTTTGCCTATTGGTCCGCCTCATTTTAACGAGCAGGAAGATGGTTCTCTTCATCCCCCGCCCTTGGTACTGACGTTGTGTCGACATATATGACAGACTTTCCTCTGACATGTCTTGCTAGCAAGACCGTGCAAGATGTCACCGCTCTTCCTACTCTTAATCCACATGATGGACCCATAACCCATAGTTCCACAGGATCGAAACCTGACTCTCCTGTACCACTTTGATTCCAAGGTATCTTTTGCACTTGGCTTCGTATGTATTTCCCGAGCCACCGCCTAAGGGGTGATCTATTCTTGTGTCACACGCAATGTTTATTTCGTTGCCCTGCACTCCTTTTTACCTTCCGATCAGGCATCGAATGATTGCCTACCCGTTTGAAACTTTTGAACCATCGCATATTGCTCTCAATGAATTCCCTAAGTAGCAACTCGAGAAATAATTCATGTCTTCTTCCTTGAGTTCACCGTCAGATGCCCAACTTTGTGGAGATACGTTCCTCCAGAAATTTCCCCCCTTATCGCATTCGTAGGACGATGAAGATTCCGAAGAAAAGATGATGACTTCATCATCATGCCCTGATACAGAGAATTAAAGACATCAATGCCATGGATCAACCTCTTCGAGAAGAGCAACCAAGAACTAGAAGACTCGTTAGAATTTCGTGACCAAACTTTTCCCCTTACTCTACCTCTAAATTCTCGGGACGAGAATTCTTGTTAGACGAGGAGAGTTGAAACACCCCTAGTGGTTAGCTACAGTGATCACCCTTTTGATAATGCCAAGTCATTATGTTTAAACAGTGCCTAATCAACATTTGCATCATGTCTCATTACAAATTCCAATTCAAATTGAAACTCAAATTTAAAGTGAAAATAAAAGTTGTCCCAATTTGAAAACTGAAATGTTCATAGTATTGCAGATAATCCAGAGGCAATTATAAAATTGTAAGCAACATTAATCAAATTAAATAAATATTTCAAACAACAAGAAACAGAAGCAAAACAGAAGTATTTAATCCATTTTTATTTAAGAAAAATACAAATGAAATCCTCTAGCCTCCAAACTTTTTGTGACAATGCTAGTTAATGCAACACTAATTATGAGGCCATCTCTACATTTTGCAAAACTCATATAGTGTCCTAAATAAATACAAAGCTGTAACAAAGTATAAATCAGACAAAAGGAAAAAGAAAAATGATAAGAGCATACTGTGCTAATGGGCTTTAGGTCAACAGGAGCTAGCCCAGCCCGCTCCCGGTCACCTCCAACCTCCTGCTCACCTCTCCCCTCGTTGTCGCCCGCTCGCGCGCGCCCGCGCCCTGTCCCCGACCCCCTCGCTCTCTGCTCGACACCGCGACGCCGCGCCCTCCGTGGAGGATAAGGGCACGCTCCGCACCCCCCTGAGCCCCCTTCTGGACTCGCTTTCTCTCTTCTCCCTCTCTGTCTCCACCCCGGGTCGCCACCGTGACCATGCCTCCGTGAGCAGCGTGGCCATCGGCTCCCCCTCTCCGTTCCAAGCGGTCCTGGAGCCCCATCAGCATCGTCCTCGTCGACCCGAAGTGATGGACCGAGCTAGAGCGCCCCTACGCCTCGCCATCGGCCCGTTCCCCTCGTCGGACCTCGCCGTCGATTCACTCGCCTCCGACCTCCCCCGGCCTCCTCGACCTCGTCATTGAGCTCCCCGTGAGCTCCTCTCTCCATTCCCCTCACCCCCCTCTCGATTTGGTTGACGTAGTCGCCGCACCGCCGCTCTGAGCTTCCTGTGAGATCGCGCTTGCCGCACTCTGCCGCCTGCCTCTGTCCAGGGACACACCCCTCCTGGCCATGCGCGCGCGCCAGCCGCGGCTCCGCTGCTCGCTTGCTGCTCCCGCTTACTCGCTGCCCCCCCTGCCGCCCGCACCTGCTGCCGCTGCTTTGCTCCTCCGCCCGCCACGGCCACGGGGATCGAACCCCAATGGCGACTCCGACCGTCCCCGGTCATCTGACGGCCACCACGCGGCGCGTCTCGTCGCGGCGAACCCGCAGGGCCAAGCGGAGCCCCGAATGGAGTCCGGGATCGACCGCACGGTCCCCGCCGGCGCTCGGCCCCGTCGCCGGTGCGGACGAGCCAAAAGAACGCCGGCCGTGTCGCTGACACGCGGGCCCGGCCTCACTGTTTTGATTAGGTGCTAATTAAGAACACTAATTAGTCCTCTAACTCTCACTGACAAATGGGCCCGAGGCCATTAGATTAGATAAAAATAACCAGGGGTTAATTAAAACACCGCTTAGACACTGACACGCGGGACCCACTGGACCCGCTGACCAGTCAAAAGTTGACCAGTCAACTGCTGCGTCAGCAGTTGACTGGCCCCACCTGTCATACACTGCGGCTAGCTGCTGCTGGGTATAAAAAGTAATTTGCTACTGTTCTGGATAATGCGATTTAATTAATTAAAATAATTCCAGAATAATATTAAAACTTTAGAAATTAATATAAAATAAACCATAACTCGGATGAAAATGATTTATACATGAAAGTTGCTCAGAAAAATCCCACGAATCTAACCGTGCTACCTGTTTCCATGTCGAGACCCCCTACGTAGGTGAACCCGTAACATTTCGCCTGTTTCCAGCAAATGAATAATTCATGACTATCGACTATTAATTCCAACTTTAATCCTAAAATAGCTAAAATGGTTTAGTCATAATTTTAGGCAACCCTGCACTGCATCCTAGCTGTCCCATGCCTCTAACACCGCAAACCTGGAACATTCCCCCCCTCCGGTCATCTGTCCGACATTTGTCCGGAACCGGGAAAACTTTCCCGGATGGGTTCCCCCTTTCTCGGTATCGTGTAACTCTGCGTTAGGACACACCCGGCACTGCGTATCGCCATGTCATAATTTGTGTTACGATTGTCTGCTTTGTATTTATTGTTTCTCCCCCCTCTTCTTACCGGTAGACCCCGAGACTGACGGTGCTGCCGGGTACGACTACACCGCTGACGACCAGCCTTTTGCAGCAGAGCAACAAGGCAAGCAAAACCCCCTTGAGCATTCTGATATCGCCTATTATTTCTCCCTCATGCTTGCATTAGATTTTGCTACTGTATTTACACAAGTACCTATTCTGATGCATAGCCTGTTTTTTTATCACATTACCTGCTATCATAAAATGCCTAGTATAGGTATGGTTAGTGCCCACTGTTGTCCCCCACTTTTATTACTGTTGCCCCTGCTTTGTCGTCGTCGACACCGAGGACTTGAAGACAGAAGACTCAGTCCTCAGGACTGACAGGCCGTTACCGACACATCACCACACATACCCCGTGCGTGATATCTCGAGAGTGATTCCTCGGATATTCACTTCGGGCACTGACACACAGCCTCTATGCCTTGTTACTGAAATACAAGTGAAAGACGGGTCGGCCCCAAGGGTGCCCGCGAGAGAAAGATTTGGTGGGATGCACCGTAAGGCATCCGTGAGATGTGGTGGGGTGCGCCGGTAAGGCACCCGAGGGTTATTGGCGGGGCGACGGACTGCATTTTATGGTTCGCGCTTGCCCCGCACTAATGAAATGCTAATTGGTTGAGTATTTAATCTGAGTTGGTCGATACGACCTTTAACGCACTAAACCTTCACGTGGGGAAATTATGGGCACTCAGCGTCGTTGTATCAGCCGAAGCTCTTCGGACGTCAGCAATGGAGCGGCGCGCGCCGAATTGGGCTGGAATGTACTGCTCTTGGACTGGAGTGTACTAGGTCTGCTTTCGGCCGCCCTCGCATCGTGCAGGAGCGCAAGGGCAAGTGGGCCCACGAACCTGCGCGCTTAGGATTTAGACCGGCGGTGTTGGGGATATGACCCCGTGGTAAGACCCGCCCAGGAGGGGCCGGGTCATACCTGGCGGCTCATGGCCCAAAGACATATGAGGTGGGCCGAAAGATGAAGACCAGGCCGCGTGGCGGCTTTACCAGAAGGGCTAAGGCGGAGGCCCAGAAGACAAAGATGGCATGATGACCCGGGTGGCCAAGCCGCCCGGAGGCGGCTTACCAGTTA
Source organism: Elymus sibiricus (assembly GCA_039707655.1). NCBI lineage: Eukaryota > Viridiplantae > Streptophyta > Magnoliopsida > Poales > Poaceae > Elymus > Elymus sibiricus. Next base: position 26,070,063 of record CM077667.1, read on the forward strand.
TGGTATGGCGGCTTAGAGACAGAGTAGAACACGTTGTGTAAGTCGGTTTGAGACTCGTGTAACCCGGGGCCTTGACCTCCTATATAAAGGCTGGACCCCGGGGCGGCTTAGGGGAGAAAGCAATCATCGAGAGCTAGGTCAAGCAATCCGCTACCTTATAATCGATACTCCAATCAATACAACACAAGCAGGACGTAGGCTTTTACCTCGACTTGAGGGGCCGAACCTGGGTAAACTCGTGTCCTTCGTCCCAACTAACCCCTTTGAGTCCACTACCATGGCGATGGCCTCGAACCTAAGTCTTCGGACATCTGCCGTGACAAAACCACGACAGTTGGCGCCCACCGTGGGGCCAGCGCTCGGTGGTGTTGAGTTCTCAAAGGGCTCTCTCCCAGGGATCGAGGGGTACGTAGTTGGAAGGATGACTAAGAGTCGCCGCGGCCGGCTCTACATCGACGACGCCGGTTGGGGCCCCGAGGCTGACTCCATCGAGTACGGTTTCCGGGTCCCCTTTGGCGGGATTCATGTTTTCATCGGCAAGATCGGCGGATCGAAACCCGGGCCGGACACCTGCACCGACATCGTCGATTCGGCCCGGCACGAGCAACCCGCCCGACACGTGCAACCCGCCCGTGCTAATCTGGGCCGGAAGCATGTCTTCGTCGGCTTCATTCAGGGCATGGATCTTGAAGGATCTGTGTCATAGGAGGAACCTCTCATCCGCTCTGAGGATGAATCTTCGAGCGGAGAGACGGAATCAATCTATCAGCTCCACAATGGCGCGCTCGGGGGCTACATCGAACCTTACCCTGAGTCGGAGTTCCATGAGCCGGAGGAGTATGAGCCGCCGAACCGTGCTGCCGTCTTCATGGCCGGTTCAGCGGCCGCTCCGGGCAGCTCAGCCGCCGGTGCGACCGGGCCTGGGGCTGGCACGCCGCCGGCTCAGGTTCTTCTGGATCTGATGAACGAGCTTACAACCCTGATGGCAACTGAGGTCACGGCTGAAAACCAAGCGGCCCGTAACACGGAGATCACAAGGTTGAAGAACCAGATGACCGAAGTCCAGCAGGAGATCAATGCGCTGAAGGCTCAGATGGATGCTGACGCAGAGCGCCTTAAGGCGGACGCTTTCCGTCTTGAGCTGGAACAGCAGTCAGCAGCGGCGGTTCAGCGGATGAGGCATCAATCCCGCTTGCCGGAACAGTATGAAGCGAGGAATCTTTTTAACACGCCAGGAACGGCGGAAGTACCTGGAAACCGGCCGGCGGGTCAGCATCAGCAGATTAACCCGCCCCGAAGGAACCAGGATACACCAACTTCTTTCCCTACACCGCCGGGTCATTATTCTAACCCGGCAGAGAACATGGTGGTGGCGGCAACCCGGCTTGCTGCTATTCCCATCCCCGACGAGTCGCCTTTCGCGGAAGAGGTGCAGAACGCTGTTGGATACCTGCGGATGGCGGTGGCCCAGCAGGAGAAGTATACTTACAGCCGGAGTCGTGTGCATTCAACCCCCATCCCCAGTCGCAGCTACAGTCGGCGTTATGAGTCGCCGGCGGTTTCTAGCAGTGAACGGCATCGGAACCCGCCGCGTGTTGACCGGCCGGCTCTGGATGCTCAGGCGCTGGTGGATCGAGCGAGAGCACAACGAGAAGCGGCGGCTCTGGCGGCAGCGGCGGCTTATCAGGAACCCACAGTCGCACCCTCCGTCTCAGTCGGAGCGGGGTTAACTTCTAGGGCTGTGGGGGTGCCGTGCTTAACGCCGGCTCTCCGGAATGAGCGCCTGCCGAAGGATTTCAACGGCCCTCGCAAGGTGCCCAATTACACAGCTGATTTACCTCCAGAGGCTTGGATCGAAAGCTATGAGCTGGCCATGGAGATGTTGGATGTTAGTGACGCAGTATGTGCTAAGTACTTCATCATGATGCTGGAAGGGCCGGCTCGCACGTGGTTAAAGGGATTGCCACCCAACACCATTACTTCCTGGGCCGAGTTGAAGGCGAAATTTATCAAAAATTTCAAAGAAACGTGCAAGCAGCCCATGACGATCGTGGATCTGGATCATTGTGTACAACAAGCGGATGAGTCGGCTCATCATTGGGTCCGGCGGGTGTCAACCATCATCCACTCTTCAGAACAGATCACGGCGGCTCAAGCGGTTTTGATTCTGGAGAAGAATTGTCACTTTACACCTTTGAAGCAGAAGCTTGGCCGACTCAAGCGCTCGTGCCAAGACATGGGGGAGCTCATGGCGGCTCTTACCAAGTATGCGGACTCTGACAATACGAAAGACCCGGGCTCTGATGATGAAAAATCAGGTCAGGGGAAGAAGAATAACAATGGAAAGGGTCAACAGCAGAACGCGGCTGGAAACGGCAATTCTGGCAAGCGGAAGAACCCGGACGGCGGGTCAGAGCTGGTGGCAAACACCAGCGCCGGAAACAACCGTGCTAAGGGCAACGAGAACTTCAGACAGAATTTTAACAAGGGCAAGGCTCCTTTCAACTTGGAAGCGATGCTCAATAAACCTTGTCCGGAGCATAGTCAGCCTGATAAGCCGGCAAACCATACGTGGAGGAATTGCAGCATTATGAGGCAGTTTCGAGATTACAGCCTTCAACAGCATCATAATAACGGCAACGGTCCGTCCGGCGGCTCAGGGCCGGGCGGGTCAGGAGCCGGCTTTGGTCCTGGCAGTTCAGCGTCCGGTTATCAGGGTCAAGGCAATCACGGAGGTCATCATCAACAGTCTGGAGGCGGCGGCCAACAGCAGCATAGCCAATCGGGTTTCCAGAGTAACCCGAAGCAGCTCAGTGGGGGTCAATATCATGTTTTCACAACCAGCCTTGACAAGCGAGACCGGAAGGTGCGCAAGCGGGCGGTTAATGCGGTCATGCCGGCTCTCCCGCAGTATTTGAAGTGGTCTGAGTATGACATCACTTGGAGCAGGGCGGATCACCCGCCGTGGGTTGAGAACCAGGGGCAGTTAGCTTTGGTGGTTGCCCCCCAAGTAGGTGGTTACGTGTTCACTAAAGTGCTTATGGATGGTGGCAGCAGCATCAACATCCTGTACTACGACACTTTCAGCCGGATGGGTTTGCTTGACAAGGACCTTAAGCCCTCTTCCACAGTATTTCATGGTGTGGTACCTGGCAAGTCGGCTTATCCAGTGGGCAGGATTTCCCTGGAAGTCGCCTTTGGTGATGAGTACAACTACAGGGTGGAGTCCTTGTGGTTTGAGGTGGTCAAGATCAAAAGTCCATATCATGCTTTATTTGGACGGCCGGCTTACGCCAAGTTCATGGCTAGGCCTTGTTATGTCTACTTACAGCTCAAGATGCCCGGGTTAAGAGGAACGATTACTGTGCATGGTGATCAGAAGACGGCTCTTGAGTGCGAGGAAGGTGATGCAGCTTATGCAGAGTCAAGCTGTGCAGCGGCAGAGCTCAAGTTTTACAAAGAGAATGTTGACGCGTAGGATATGTCTCCGTTGAAGAAGCCTACTACGGAATCAGAGCCGCCCCTCAAGTTTGCGGCGGATGATACCAAACAGGTGGATTTCACTGAGGGCGGCTCATCGCAGCAGTTCACTATCGGGGCTAATATGGACCCCGCATAGGAAAGCGCGCTCATCAAATTCATCCGTGAGAATCGGGATATCTTTGCATGGAAGCCGTCTGACATGCCGGGTGTACCGAGAGAATTTGCTAAGCACCACCTTAATGTGGATCCTAAGTTCAAGCCGATCAAACAGTTCCTTCGTCGTTTTAATGAAGAGCGGCGAAAAGCTATTGGAGAAGAGGTGGCCCGGCTCTTAGCAGCAGGGTTCATCGTGGAGGTCTTTCACCCGGAGTGGTTAGCTAACCCGGTGCTGGTGCTTAAGAAGAATGGTACTTGGCGCATGTGTGTGGATTACACGGATCTTAACAAGGCCTGTCCAGTTGACCCGTTTGCTCTCCCCCATATTGATCAGATCATTGATGCAACGGCGGGTTGCGAGAGCTTATGCTTCCTGGACGCTTATTCAGGTTATCATCAGATCAAGATGGCAGTCAAAGACCAAGAGAAGATGGCTTTCATCACTCCTTTTGGTGCTTTCTGCTATGTATCTATGCCTTTCGGGCTCAAGAGTGCCCAGGCGACATACCAGCGCTGTGTGCAGAACTGTCTTCACAGTCAGATTGGACGCAATGTTCATGCCTACGTGGATGATATTGTGGTTAAGTCAAGGAAGAAGGAAACTTTGTTGGACGACCTGAAGGAGACTTTTGACAACTTGCGGGTTTACAAGATGATGCTTAACCCGGCCAAGTGTGTTTTTGGAGTTCCTGCAGGCAAGCTATTGGGATTTCTGGTCTCTGAGCGTGGAATTGAAGCTAACCCGGACAAGATCCAGGCTATCACTTCCCTGGCTGAGCCGGCGTGCATCAATGACGTTCAGCGCCTGGCGGGTCGGATCGCTGTGTTAAGCCGATTCATAAGCCGCCTGGGTGAGAAGGCAATCCCTTTATATCAGATGATGAAGAAAACAGACGATTTCGTCTAGAGCAAGGCGGCGGGTGAGGCGTTTGAGGCTCTCAAGAAGCAGCTGACTGAGCCGCCCGTCTTGGCCGCTCCGGCTGAGAAGGAACCTTTACTCCTCTATGTGGCAGCTAACAACAGGGCAGTCAGCGCTGCGATTGTTGTAGAACGCAAGGAGGCAGGAAAGGAATATCCGGTTCAAAGGCCGGTTTACTATGTCAGCGAAGTCTTAATTGGCAGAAGCTGATCTATGGGGTATTCATGGCGAATCGCAAGCTGAAGCACTATTTTCTGGGACACCCGATCACAGTAGTTAGCTCTGCCCCGTTGGGAGATATAATTCAAAACAGAGAAGCCACTGGCCGGATTGCCAAGTGGGCATTGGAGCTTGGATCTCTTAATCTGAGGTATGTGCCTCGCACGGCTGTTAAGTCTCAAGCCTTGGTGGATTTCATAAACGACTGGACAGAGTGTCAGTCGCCCGAGGAGAAGCCGGACAATACTTACTGGACGATTCACTTTGACGGGTCTAGACAGCTCGAAGGCTCGGGGGCTGGAATTGTCTTAACTTCCCCCAAAGGTGATAAGTTCTGTTATGTGCTAAGGTTAATGTTTCCTTGTACTAACAATGCAGCTGAGTATGAGGCTTTGCTTCATGGCCTCCGTGTGGCTAAGGAGATGAACCTAAGCCGGGTTAGATGCCTTGGCGACTCAGACCTCGTGGCTCAGCAAGTTTCGGGCACGTGGGACTCTAAAGACCCACGGATGGCGGCTTATCGTCAGGCGGTTGACGTCATTGCAGGTCATTTCAAGGGTTATCAGGTGGATCATATTGATCGTCGCAAGAACGAGGCGGCTGACGCATTGTCAAGACTTGGTTCTCAGCGTAAGCCGGTGCCGCCTAACGTTTTCTTGGACGTGTTACATCACCCGTCAGTTAAGCTACCTTCGGAGGAAGATCTAGCTGTTCCTGACCCGGAGGGACAGCTGGAGGCGGCTCTGCATGCTATTCCTGACTGGACGCTGCCTTACCTGGCTTATCTCACTCGCGGCGAGTTACCGGCGGACGAGACCTTGGCAAGACAAATCGTCAGACGATCCAAGTCTATGACGATCCATAATGGCGAGTTACATAAGCGCAGCGTCACTGGCGTTTTCCAGCGCTGTGTTTCTCCGGAAGAGGGTAAGGAGATCTTAAATGAAATTCATGCTGGCGACTGTGGTCATCACGCCGGCTCAAAATCTCTGGTGGCCAAGGCTTTTCGACATGGTTTCTTCTGGCTGACGGCTCATAAGGACGCAGAAAGCTTGGTTCTCAAGTGTGATGGCTGTCAGAAGTTTGGGCGACGAGCTCACGTGCCGGCTCAGGAATTGCGCATGATCCCAATTACCTAGCCGTTCGCAGTCTGGGGGCTTGACATGGTCGGGCCCTTCAAGAGATCTAAAGATAAGAAGACCCACCTTTTGGTGGCGGTGGATAAGTTTACCAAGTGGGTGGAGGCTAAGCCGGTCAGCAAGTGTGACGCGGCTACGGCGGTTCAGTTTATCAAAAAATTGATCTACCGCTTTGGTTACCCCCACAGTATCATCACAGATAATGGCACAAACCTTTCCAAGGGAGCTATGCAAGTGTTCTGTGAAAGTGAACACATCCGGCTTGACGTCTCTGCTGTGGCTCATCCACAGTCCAATGGTCAGGCGGAGCGTGCTAACCAGGAGATTCTGAGAGGTATCAAGCCCCGGCTTATCGTTCCTCTACAGAGAACGCCGGGTTGTTGGGTTGAGGAGTTACCATCAGTCCTATGGAGCATCAATACAACTCCCAACAGATCAACAGGCTATACGCCCTTCTTCATGGTTTACGGTGCAGAAGCCGTGTTACCAAGTGACATACGTCATGACTCGCCGCGGGTGGCGGCTTATGTCGAGGCAGACAGTGAGACGGCGCGTCAAGACGCGCTGGATGCTTTGGATGAAGAGCGTGATCTGGCGGCGGCTCGATCAGCGATTTATCAACAAGACCTGCGTCGCTATCACAGCCGCAGGGTCAAGACCCGGACGTTTCAAGAGGGCGACTTAGTTTTGCGCCTGATTCAAGATCAGACGGACGCGCACAAGTTATCTCCTCCGTGGGAAGGACCTTTTGTGGTTAGCAGAAACCTCAACAATGGGTCATACTATCTCATTGACGTACGGGACGAGTCACGAACTTCTGGGCAGGAGACCCACCGGCCGTGGAACATTGCTCATCTACGGCCTTACTACACTTGAGTCATCGACTCCCCCCATTGTACATTATCATTGTACACATCATCTATATATATATATATATATATATATATATATATATATATATATATATATATATAATAAAGTTGGCATCCCTGCAAGCCGGGGCATCTGCCGTTTTACGTATCTCACATTGTTCACAGATGGATACGATCATAAGATCACTTGGGGGCTTCTAACCTGCCGGGTTAAGCTTCAACCCTCTTGGTCAGGCTCTTCAGCCGGAATTATAAGGTCACTTGGGGGCTTCTAACCTGCCGGGTTAAGCTTCAACCCTCTTGATCGGCTCTTCAACTAATATGACACCATCAACTGGCGGCTTACAGGACGGCGGCTTACAAGTTGGTGTGTAAGGTCGTTTGGGGGCTTTCAACCTGCCGGGTTAAGCTTCGACCCTTTCGATCAGGCTTTTCAGCCACTACAAGGTGGGTCATTGGCCCAAAGCGTTGACACCGTCAACAAAGATCACTAGGGGTGCAGCAAGTTATAAACTTACCCTCTTTTCGATCTACAATTCCGAGTTGTACCTGCCTGTAAGTAGCTGCCGCTTTGTCAGGGGTGCAGAAAGTTCTAAAATTTACCCCCTGCAAAGGCCTCTTACAGCGGCGAGGTCAACTCTCTTATCTGTAAGGCCGGGTTATGCTTGCCTGTAAGTAGCTGCGCTTTGACCAGGGGTGCAGCGAGTTCCAAAACTCACCCTCTGCAAAGGCCTCTTACAGCGGCGAAGCAAATCCTCTTATCTACAATTCCGGGTTATGCCTGCCTGTAAGTAGCTGAGCTTTGACCAGGGGTGCAGCGAGTTCTAAAACTCACCCTCTGCAAAGGCCTCTTACAGCGGCGAGGCAACCCCTTACATCTACAATTCCGGGTTATGCCTGCCTGTAAGTAGCGGCGCTTTGACCAGGGGTGCAGCGAGTTCTAATACTCACCCTCTGCAAAGGCCTCTTACAGTAGCGAGGCAAACTCTCATCTGCTGCGAACTCTTCGCTAAAAGTGACCTATCGTACCCAGGAGGTTAAAACGATGGATTTATGTCACATGAGAAGTAGCCTCTGGGCTCTAAGGGTATTCACCCCCTGCTACGTCTCTCTGGTTTGCTACGCTCTTGTCAGTTATTAAGAGTTCAAAGTAGTGCGACTGACCAGAAGAGCCGGTTTATAAGTTTTCAGAAAGACAAGCAAGCTTATGAGATTTAACATCTCCGGGTTGTGCTTTTTTAAAAGCCGCCCTCATTGCAAGACATTGTAAGTTGTCTTATCTTTGCAGGATGTATTTTCTCAGGCAAGTCGCCATGCAAATTGGTGTCAGAAACCGGATAAGGATAAACAATGCATACGTCAAGATTATGCACAAAAGATTCGTACGTGCACGATGGCACAACTCAGACAGTTAAGGTTTTCTATAAACCTATTACAAAGCTCTCCACGAGAGCCCAAAAGACAACTCAGGTTGGCGGCTCAGATGGCCGAGTTATCAAATCTACAAAGATTCAACTCGCGGGCGGGTCATCCTGCACCGGGGTTTCGACATCTTCGATCTGGAGAGTGTCCCAGTTGCAGCTTGTTAGCGCTTCAAACCGGGCGCCTTCAAAGATGGGAGACGGATCAATCTCAGGGGCGAAGAGATGCTTACGGCGGGTTGGAATCAAGTCTCTGCATTCGAAGGTTGGACAGCGCAATTTTTTGGACTCCTCGTTATAAGCCGCCTGGTAGGTTGACATATCAAGTTCTTCCACCAGCTTTGAGGCAAGCACCCTGGAGGATTTTCTGCATTGAGCGTAGTCTTCAGCTGTGAATTCAGAGCCATCATCCTTCCGGGATGGGAACCCGTCCATCATCTCTTCAGCGGTTAGTTCAGGAGCAAAAGCTAGGCACCGGCTTAGCGCAGCTATCGCTCCCTGCCTGGCGGCTGATCGTTTCAGCTCTTCAGCTTGCTTTGGCAGCGTCGACAACAGTTCTATAACTCCCTTTATATACTTGGGGATGCTCTTCTCAGTTAACATTGCTTTGATTGTCAGAAGAGTCCCGCAGTAGAGTTGTTCAGTTAAGGAGTATACCGCCTTCAATTTCAGCAAGCTATCAAATGATAACTAGTGGGTTCTCTGGCCTGCAAGGCAAGGTTTGGCGTTATAAGCCGCCCTTACAAGATTTTCAAAACAAGGAAATTAGCTAAGTTTTTCAAACTTACCAAAGACAGCAGACGTCATCCTGGAGATATGGCGCTTCAGGGTTTGCAATTCTGCTGATACAACTGTAAGCCGCCCTTCAGCGTCTTCTGCGCGTTTGGTCAGGGCGGCTTGGTCCGCCTCAGTGTTTTTCTTGAAAAGCGCAAAATCAACTTGCGTCTTCTCACGTTCTTCTACGGCAACCCGCCATTTGGTTTCCGCCTCTGACCGGGCGGTTTGTTGCGAAACAAGATTCTCTTTCAGGCGAGTTATTTCAGACTCAGCCGCCTCTAATGCATCCTGTTGTGAACAACACAGGAAGTGTTAAGTTATCAGGATGATTTATTAATGAAGCGGTCATGTTACATGTCTCAAGCAGATTGCAAGCAATATACTCGACACTTGGGGGCTAATGTCTGTTTGTTCTTCAAGGATATACCACAGTTCCGGCTCATCTTAGCAAAGATAAGCCGGCCCTTGGGGGCTACAGATCACGCTCTCAAGAATTTCAATGAAGTTCCGGCTCATCTTCATAAAGGTAAGCCGGCCCTTGGGGGCTACAGATCAAGCTCTCAAGTTTTTTAATTTAGTCCCGGCTCATCTTCATAAAGATAAAACCGGTACTTGGGGGCTACAACCAGCATTTTTCAAAGTTTCCAATGAAATTCCGGTTCATCATTATATGTTAACCCAGAATTGGGGGCTACCATTGATTAAGCTCTACAAGTTGAGTATCGGCTTACTACCTATACTAACCCGATACTTGGGGGCTACAGCTCAAGTTATAAAGTGTGTTGCAGAGAAAAGACCCGGCTTATTATTTGCAATATTAATCCGGCTCTTGGCGGCTATGGAAGGATATAAGGGAGAAGCTAAAGACAGATTACCTCATATTTCTTTTTCATCAGATTAACCAGCTTGAGCTCCATGTTCCGGCTTGAGTTAAGACGGTTCAGGAAACCGGCGTGAAGCTCATCAGCAGTTAGTTTCTCCAGCACAGGGAGTTCAAACTCGATCCTGTCAGGAGAAGCTTCAGCCTTGCCAGAATGTCTTGACAGTACATAAGGTTCGGGGCTTCGCTGACCCGTCCCAGTTATAGCAACCTCTGCAAGGGTCGTGTCTTCACCAGCTGGTGAAGGGCTGGGCGGCTAAGGGTCATCCCTTTCAGGACTTTCAGTGGCCGTGTCATGACCCGCCGGCTCAGATGGCTGGAGAACATCTTCAGATACATCCTTCATAATATCAGCAGCTGGTGAAGGGGTGGCCGGCTTGGCAAATATTGGCTCTTGGGTAGTTGGGGCGGCAGTAGACCCGCCAGTCTTCCTTCGTTTTGCTTGGGCCCTGGAAGGCGCAGATGATGGTTACACACATGTCAAGAATATTAAAGCTTTTAGTGCAAAGCAAAAGTACGCACTCCGGGTTAATCTTCAGTGGAGGTAGCTTGGAGGCAGTTGAGTCGCCAGATGAAGGATAAGAATCCTGAAAGCAGGTAAAACAATACGAAACAGAGTAAGTTTACAGTGCAAGATGGAGTCAAATTGCATTTCAGTCAAGAGAATACCTCAGCTGGCCGTTTCCGTGGAGCCGGGTCATTTGATAACCCGGTTGCAAGATCTTCAGAGCCAGTGCTCCGGGTCTGACGTCTGGAGGCATGCTATTGCTTTTTCAAAAGGAAATTGGGGTCTAAGTAAGCAAGAGGATGAGAGAAGGGGACTTTCCGGACGACCCGCCGTACTCTGTCATGTTGAAAGCTCTCTGAGTCAGAAATATAAATTACCTCAGGAGCATTTGCGTGGCTGGTTTCCGTCTCGTCCTGTGAATAATTGATATCAGTAAGCTATATAAGAAGATAGTCAGGGGAGTCAAGTTTTACCTCCGAGTCATCAGATTCAGGCGCCTCTGGAGCGGCGGCCTTTTTCTTCTTCTGTGCAGTGGTTTTAACCTTGGGTTTCCGAATAGGCGGGTTGAATTTCTTCTTCCAGACAGTGGAATTGTTCTGTGCGTAAGCCGCCAACAAGGGTCAAAAGGTGCAAGACAAATATGACTGATGGAGGGAAAAGGATCTTACATCTGGAGCCGGATTTTTGACATGGAAGGGCTTCAGCCCAACCTTCTCGCAAGCCTCTGGCTTCTCACCTAGAAGTCCTTTGATACCAGAGACGATATCTTCTTCAGTTAAGGGGGTGTTCTTGAAGCAAAGAGGGTCATTGGGTTCACCCGAATATTGGCACATAAGCCGGTCACGCAGGCTCAGTGGCATGACTTTCCAACTCACCCAGCAACGGGTTAAATCGACACCTGTCAAGCCGTTCGCCAATAAGGCTTTGACTTTGGCATAAGCCGGTTCAAACTTTACTCGTTCGGCGGCAGTCATCCGCGTGGGGAGTGGGTTCTCTTTCGTAAAGCAGAGCCGGGTTGGACGGTAACCCGGCAGGGGGTTCTCACCTTCAGGGGAGGTGTCTTTGCAGTAGAACCAGGTCTTGTTCCAGTCTTTTGGATGACTTGGCAGGGTAGCTATGGGGTATGGAAGATCTCTCCGTCTTTGGATTGTAATACCACCAAGCTCTAAGCTTCGACCAGCCGCCTTTTCAGTTTGGCGGTTTGGATAGTGGTAGTCATGGAAGAGGTCAACAGACGGCTCTTCTTGCAGATAGACTTCGCTTAACACTTGGAACTGGCAGATATTGGTGACTGAATTCGGGCCTATGTCTTGGGGATGAATCTTGTAGAAGTGCAGAACATCTCGAAAGAATTTTGACCCGGGAGGGCAGAACCCGCGGAGGATATGGTCAGTAAATATGACAACTTCCCCTTCCTTGGGCTCGGGCCTTTTCTCTGTTCCTGGGACCCGCCAGTGTATAACGTTCTAAGCCGGCAGCATACCGGATTCAAAATAATTAAGCAGAAGCTCCTCACTGACTCCAGATCTGACCCAGTCACAGGAGGATTGAGTTCTTGACATGACGGCGGGTTATGCTACGAAGATAAAAAGTATGGCGGGTTAGAAGGACCTTTGCTGTTTAAAAGCAGCCATGGTCAGTATAACAGTGAAGGAGCTAAGCCGCCAGAGTAATTGGCGGAGAGCCGCCAAGGCAATGGCGAGTTACATGGACTTGGCAGCATTGAAAAAATGGCTAAGTACAGATAAACAAGTTTTGCATATTGTTATATCAGTTGCAAGATCTACGGGCAAGGGAAATGAAAAAATATTTATGACCTAAAGATAGCAGTGGAAGAACATATCAATCTGCCCGCAGAGATAAGTGCTATGTGGACTTAAAACAAAGGGGGCATTGGCCTCGGAGGAGTACCCGCAACAGAAAGGCAGTGCTATGGGGCATGGAATGGTGCTCGATGCCATGATGGACGCTGATGAACAGCGATGAACTTCTAAGAACAGCGAAGAACTTAGGAACCCTAATGGGGATGAACACCGATTCAACAAGGGCCGGGGGAGATTACCTCTTGGATGCGGAGGCGCCGGCGAAGCTTTTGTTCGATTCAAGTTGAGGCAGCGGCCGGCGATGGAGTTGACGGAGGGGGTCAGTCCACGGCGGCGGAGCTTTGGCGAGAGGAGTTTTCGAGCGAGGAGGAGGACGACAGCAATAGGAGAAGGAAGGAAAGGGGCACCACGTGTCCAATTTATAAAGCGGAAGGGCAACAGTGCGCGCGAAAAATTGGGGAGGCACAGTAAAGATTGACCGAACGTGGCGCCTCGATTTTCGGGATAACCCTTCAAAGAGAAAGATCCGTTACAGACGTCATGGAATCTTTTCCGAATATTCGGTATGACGTCACGGCGGGTTACAAGTTGTCATTTCAAAATGACAGAAATATGAAGACTCGCCGCTAAGTGAAGGAGATTGACATGAGTTGCCTCAAATCAACCTGGGGCCTAATGTTGGGGATATAACCCCGTGGTAAGACCCGCCCAGGTGGGGCCGGGTCATACCTGGCGGCTCGTAGCTGAGGACCTATAAGGTGGGCTGGAAGATGACTGCCAGGCTTCATGGCGGTTTACCAGATGGGCCATAGCGGAGGCCCAAAGACAGAAGACAGCATGAAGACCCGGGTGGCCAAGCCGCCCGGTGGCGGCTTACCAGTTATGGTATGGTGGCTTAGAGACAGAGTAGAACACGTTGTGTAAGTCGGTTTGAGACTCGTGTAACCCGGGGCCTTGACCTCCTATATAAAGGCTAGATCCCGGGGCGGCTTAGAAAGGCAAGCAATCATCGAGAGCTAGGTCAAGCAATCCGCTACCTTGTAATCGATACCCCAATCAATACAACACAAGCAGGACGTAGGCTTTTACCTCGACTTGAGGGGCCGAACCTGGGTAAACTCGTGTCCTTCGTCCCAACTAACCCCTTTGAGTCCACTACCATGGCGATGGCCTCGAACCTAAGTCTTCGGACATCTGCCGTGACAAAACCACGACGTGGGGCGACGACGTGCTGCTATCCCGAGGCCGGGCATGACCCAGGAAAGTGTGTCCGGCCGGAGGTGATCAGGCGTGTTGGATATGAGGTGCACCCCTGCAGGGAAGAACAAACTATTCGAATAGCCGTGTCCACGGTAACAGGATGACTTGGAGTTGTACTTTGACCTACCACAATTATAACTGTGATTTAAATTTGAAATGAATGTGGCTCCGAGATCATTTCCTCGCAGGGAGTCGGGGAAGGATCTCTGGGCATGGTTACTTAATAAAATTGCTACAATAATATGACTATATATATATGTGATACCAGTCTATTCTCGTCTTATGCTGCAAGACGCTGAAGATGCTAGTCTTCGATAGGACTAGGCCTTCCCCTATTCTTGCATTCTGTAGTCAGCCCAGATATAACCCCATTCCTTAATACTGGTGCATATTTAGTATAGTTCTGATGTAAGTCTTGCGAGTACTTTAGATGAGTACTCACCGTTGCTTTGCTCCCCCTTTTCCCCTTCGATACGGTTCTATGTTCAGACGATGGAGCCCAGGAGATGGAGAACGCCGGAGACGACTGCTAGACCAGCGCTGGAGCCTACTACTACGTGGAGAACGCCGACGCTCAGGAGTAGTTAGGAGGTTCCCAGGCAGGAGGCCTCGCCTCTTTCGATCCGCTGCTTATGTTTGTGCTAGCCTTCTTAAGGCAAAACTTGTTTAACTTATGTCTGTACTCAGATATTATTTGCTTTCGCTGACTCGTGCTTGTCGAGCTTTGTATTCGAGCCCTCGAGGCCCCTGGCTTGTAATATGAAGCTGTATGACTTTAAATTGTGTCTAGAGTTGTGTTGTGATATCTTCCCGTGAGTCCCTAATCTTGATCGTACGCATTGCGTGTATGTTTAGCGTACGGTCGAGAATGGGGGCGTACCAAGTAGTTAGGGGAAGGAGTTGCATATCGAGTAATAGGAAGTTGGCTCGAACAACAGACTAAGTTACACAAATCACTAGTAGGGGAGGTGGGGTAGGGTGTGTCAATTGTAAAAAAATATACACATCCCCGAGTAGGGACAAGGGTTGCACATCGACTACTACATAGTTGATCGGGATAGTAGAGTAGTTGCACATCAAGTTTTCATGGTTGCTAGGTTGCAACCTCAGGTGAAGTTAGATCATGCAGCTCCAAAAACTGGTTTTCCAAAAAAATGCACCATTTAGTATTAAAGTTGCACAATGTAGTATTGAAGTTGCACAATATAGCATCAAAGTTGGCATATTTTTTTCCTCAAAACATACCCATGCAGGGTCTAGTTTCATAGATTTCGTCGCAAAGAATCCAACGGTGAAAACGGATCTGAATTCCGATGAGCGGTTTGAAAGATATGGCTTTTTTAAAATTCGATAAAACCAAAATAAATGCATGTGGCATGCACTAGCAGACGAAAAAGAGAACACATGCATGCGCAGCCCCGGCCCCTCGATCCGTCTAGCGGGCGCGCGTGCACTTTTGTGCATTCCCGTTTAAATAATTCTTTACTTTTGCCCCTCCGTTGTTCGAGCGATTTGTCACAGAACTTTACGGTGTCAACGGCAAGAACAAACTAGCCAGTGAAGGTCGCGCCCAAAAGATGGAGCCTGTAGACCTAAGCAAGTCGTAGCATTAATTGGAAAATGAAAACGAGGACGGAGTGTTGACTGCTAGCCATTCCCATAGTAATTCAATTTTGGTTCCAACGAAACTGAAATTTTCTTCAGTTTGATTTTTTTTAATATACAACAATAAATTTATGTCTCCATCAACAGGAGAATTAGCTTCCATCGATTATAATGTTTGCTTATGTGGAATATAGTATTGTGTGCTTGGAACATTATATTGTCTGACCCGCCAACAAAAAGACTATATTGTTTGAAAAGCATCAGCATATTGCTTCCATCAAAATAAAATAAAATCCATGTCCTGCTTATTGTGATTCCATTTGTTAGAATTAATCATGATGCTTTTGTTTCATGCATGCAGCTGAGACGTGACACTAAAAGCTGCGACTGTGTACGAACGTAGAGACGTGATCACGTTTACATGGAAAGCTAGTAGTGTTGGTTAGCCAAGTCGTGGAGTTAGTTAGTGGCCGAGAGAAAAGGTCGTAGTGTTAGCACATGCATCAGTTAGTTAGTGGACTAGGTGTGCATGGTGGCTGGGCGTGGCGTGAGTTTAGGATTAGCTGGTTAGTGGATTGTTTAGTGGGTCAAGTAGTCAGTGCCTTGACCATATGTGTGTGCGTGGAGTTAGTGGGTGAGTGGGCAGGTCACGGTGTTAGTGGCCGGTGTCCAGCTTGTGCATACTTGAGTCTCCTGTACTGCTATATAAGTTGAACAAATGAATATGAGGAGGCGGTGAGGGCTGAGTAAAAAATGTAGCCCATGTGTTCTCACCGGGAACAAGAGGCAAAGCCATTCTTCTCCACGGTGAGGTGTGTGTATGTGTGTGTTCCTTCCATTGTGTGTGTTCTTGAGAGAAACACAAGCAAGAGAGAGTTGTGTGAGGTAGAAGAAGAGCGGCGCTGCAAGGAGGCGGCGCCAACACCATTGGCCAGCGAGATTACTTCCAAGACAACTAAGATTGTTTCCAACGTACATGTTTGCTTCCAAAGAAAATAGTGTTTGCTTCCAAAGAGTATCTTGCAAATAACTAAATGCATTTGCTTCCAGAATCTGCTTTCGGATACAACAAGAATGGCTGAATGGGATGCAGGGTTAGGCCGTGTTGTTTGAGCATGAAGACTCCATGGTCCACCTTGATGGAGATGGTGCCGGCACGGGGAACACGTAGGTGCGACCATGGAAGCACTGGACTGAGATCCAGTGACTTGCTAGTCATCAGTCACCAGTGAACAATACGGTGACTTGCCCCCCACTCCACACCGTTCGATTAAGAATCTGTGGACAGGTCTGTGTGAACAACGACTGAGCTACAGTGCCTGGTCTACAGGAACTCGTCCACGGTATTTCGCTACAGTGGTCCGTGCACAGTGCCACCTACAGTACTTTGCTACAAATTTTGATCTGGTTTGTCTATCCTTCATCCAACGGCTGGCGTCCCGCTAGCTACGGCGTGACTTGCCAAAGGCTAGTCACCGGATCCCTGTCCGGAAGCACTGGTCTACCTTGCCAGTCACAGTGACGTCGATAGTCTCGACACATGCCCACGAGATTCACACAGGGCGCGTTTGGTTGCGCGGAGGGAACAATGTGAGGTTGCATACTAGAAACGAGCCAGGTTAAGTAGACCCTGGTTAAGAAGATACAAGTCAAAATACGACGATTGCAAGTTGATTGGTTGCCTATATGAGGGGTCTGGTCCATCGGTTTAATTTCGTCTCCACCCCCCACCACCACCACCGATTGGTTTTTTCCTCTCCTCCCACCATCCCTCTCACTCTGGTCCATCGGTTTATTTTTCTCTCCACTCTTTCATTACAAATCAGCACTTTCCTAATGTATGACAAATCACGGATCTACTTTCTTAAGTTACCCAAATCAATCGATTCCTTTCATTAGTACAATTTGTTTTAGGAAACAAATACAGATTTTAATCTGACTTTCCTAACTTATCCAAATCAACCGATCCCTCTTATTAGTGCAATTTATTTTAGAAAACAAATAATAGATTTTTAGGAAACAAATAACAGTTTTTAATCTAACTTACCTAACTTATCCAAATCAAGCGATCCCTCTCAATTTTTTTTGAGGATCTCCGATCCCTCTCATTGGTGCAACTTATTTTAAGAAACAAATACCAGATTTTCAGGAAACAAATAAAGGATTTTAAGGAAATTAATATCTAAATCATGACAAACAAATCTCGCACGGGCGACTTGGTAGTTTGTGTTCCACGTTTTTTTCGTATATTCTCCCACCTCGCACGTAACGATCCCCTCGCACCTAAAAATTCCCCCTTGCACGAAAAAATCGGTTGACGACCACGTATTGAACCCCCCCTCGCACAAAAAAAATCGGACGAAGATCATGTAGCAAGGCCCCCTTGCACGAAAAAAAACTACACAAACCAGGGAGCGAGGCTCCCTCGCAAAAGAAAAAACCGGACGACCGAGGCTGCCCTCGATTTATTCGCTACAAGGATGGGAGCCACGCCCTAGACGCCATCGCGGATCCTTTCGCCGCCGCCGATATATACGCTAGGGTTCCTCGCACCACTTGATTCCTGGAGTGTCGCTCCTATGGCGGTGGACAGAGACTTTGATGTGGAAGCAGGCAAGGGGGAAGTGGAGGCCATGGCTAGGGAGCAGGTCACGTGCCGCCGTAGGGATAGGAGCGTCAGCGCCGGATCCAGGTACGCCCTCGGCGTGGTCGCACGCGGGATGCCCTCAGGTAGGTCCATGTCGTAGCCCAGGTCGGGATCGGGCTGACAACGGCAATGGCCACTCCGTTCAACCATGCACATAGGCCCCCAGGTCCATGGCACAAGTATCACTACCAACAGGTTGAACCGATGGATGTTGGCATTCAGATCTTGCCCTGTGAACCAGGACGATGTCTATGGAGGTGTCTTCAGAATCGGTGGTGCATCAAAAAAATTGACGCGAAGAACCTGCGCAGGACGAGTTAACTGATTCATATATGGACTTTTTTCCATCCCTCTGTAGTTCTCCTTATGCTGCTTCTCATTGAATTTTTCATTTTTACCTTTCTTCCCATATGGCTGCAAGCAACCTTGAGAACGGAAGCCAGCTAGCTCAGTGTGGCACCGCCGAGGACAACGCCTGACTCGCTATCAAGGTCATTCATACGTAGGCGCTACGGAACAGCACGCGCAACACTGACAGTTGTTGCCCTGATGTAGTGATGCGGGCCAGAGCGAGCTGGGATGCATGTGGCGACGAGAGGATGTATATGCCAGCTCCTCCGCCTTCAACATGTCAATTATATGTGATTTTTTTCCTTTTCCCTTTTTACTTTTGATTATGCAAGTGGATAAAGGTTTTAGGTTGTGTCCTCTCTTTTCTTTTAATGCTCAGGTGTGTCCTCTTACAATGAAAGATTATCCATATTGGCAGCTCCTATTTTTTTATGTGTGTTCTACTCTTCATATTTTGATGCCTATGCATTTAACTGAAATGTAGTATAGAGGACCAAAATTTTTTCTGGGAAAGTAACCGTAGTATAACTAAAATTATTCTACCTATTTTTATATGTGCTTTATTTTAATTTTCTACCAGCGTGTAATTTTTGTTTGTGAATGTTAGGTTTGAATTAAACTAAATCCAAGCAGAATAACTCACAAATGAAGATGCCATGTTGCGTATCGACGCTCTGCTTTTGACTGCATCTTCAACCTCGGCCGACAATGCCATACACTGCTTCTTTAACCTCCTTCGCAACCCTTCCTCACGAACGCCAAGCTTGCCATCCTTCCCGTTGCCAAAATGCTAGACAAAAGTTCACCAGAAAAAATGATTCCATCGCCGGGATCAACATCGCGGGGTCGTTGACTTGGTTGGTCTCTTCGATGTAACTGGCATTGGAGGGTCCATGTGGTTGGAGAGCCCGTTTCTCTAGGATGCTGATGCTATCATGCTCATGTACACGCTGGCATGATAGTGCTTGACTTCTGGGAGCAGGTCGGCAACCGCCGCCTCTTGGACCAAGTAAGCTTTGCTGGCCATCTAAATAATCCTACTCTCTTGTTTCTTTTTCTGATTGATGATTGATTCGATTTGCATGGAGGAATTCTGTAAGAAAGACTACAAGCTAACTCAAAATCATCTCGTAGCTGATCAATCTTGTAATTATAAAGCGAAATTAAGCTACCAAAATGATTTAGTTTGGTACAGAATTTTGCAATATTAACCTCTTGGTTTAGTTACCTATGCAATGGAGGACCCATGCAAATTAAGAATGAAAGGTTGATTGTCATCTGACAATCTGCTTTCTGTCTCCTCTACATTTTCAGAAACTCTGTACAAGCTCGTGCACATAGGTTCTGGGTTGTATATTTCCTTATGTAGCCTTTGTTTAGGTAAATCAGACAGACATGGGGACTATAGGTAGCCTCTCTTTTTACCCATCTTTGTTATTGTTAATGAGTCTCACAATGAACTGACTAGATCTTCATCTTTTCACCTTTGTTACCAGAGAGCTTCTCAAAGGTTCAAAATATTACGCCGGCACTTTAAGCCTCGCATTTCGATTGCCGTGATTTGTAATTTGTGAGTGGGGGCAGTAGTATGTTCTTTATCGTGCAGTTACGTTGTTGTCAGGTGCTACATTCTCCTCTGATTGTTCAAGCTAAGGTTCTTGAAAACAGCATAGCCATGTATGCTGCTTCTATTAGGTGTGGCTGACAAAGACGGGGGACGATTCAGGCACGCAAAACTCCCTTACAATCCAGACAAATCCTACTTTGGAACCATCTCGATGTTCTTCGCCAGCTTCGTCGCATCGATCCTGTATATATACTGTAGGAGATATGCCCTAGAGGCAATAATAAATGTTATTGATTATCTCCCTGTTCATAGTTATGTTTATGTTCCATGCTATAACTGCAATGATTCTCGAGTCTACAAATAAAACGAGGCTTGGAGGGAAACTTATGTGCACGTGTGGGATAATAAACGGTAAAATGTATTCCTAGTCAAGCCTCTATGACTGGCTCAAGTATTGCATGATGATCCTGTTTTCCTGATCATGGGCATGGCTATGCCGGCAATTTTGAGGGCACAATTGTTGGTAGAACACTTGTGTTGAATCGACCCGATTGATGTTATTCTATGAGATACATTCGTCATAAGTTAATGGTTAATAACACAGAGAAGTTAATGTTTGCATAATTCCTTAGACCATGAGAGTATCGAGTTTCTTCATGCTTGCTTCATGAACTTTGGGGTTTGTTAAACGTCATCCGTAAATGGGTGGCTATTACGGCGGCTTACGGGTTCATGGAAAAGTATGTCAAGTAACTTGATAGCTCAAGATTGGGATTTGCTCCTCCGACGATGGAGAGATATCTCTGGGCCCTCTCGGTGTTACGGTATCCATCATCGTCTGGCCAGACACTTTGTGATTTGATCACGGGGATGCCGGAACACGGAACGAGAAACGAGAACAATACCGGCAACGAGGGAACTGGCATTGTGGACAAGTTGTTGATCCACGAGGATGCCTACATGTCTCACCTCGGGTAATTGTAACATATCGCGAAGCAACAGGAATAGCACACGGCAACTGGAGGTTCACTCGAATATTTATTCGTGTGGGTATAGGGATCAATATGGGTGTCCACGGCTCCGATGTTGATCATTGATCGGAAGGGGTTCCGGGTCATGTCTATGCTTCACCGAACCTATAGGGTCACACGCTTAAGGGTCATCTATCTGTTGAATACTAGACAGGGAGTCTGAGAGAAAAACACCGAAAAAGTTTCGGACACCGGAAAAGTTTCGGACACCGGAAAAGTTCCGCAGAGAGGTCATCGGATGAGTTCCGGTGAAACTGAAAAGTTGTTTCAGAGGATACCATAAAGTCAAATTGGTTTTGGCACATGCCTGATAATTCCTGGAGGGTGCCAGAATCATTCTGGAAACTTTCTGGAATTTTCCGGGATGAAAACCGGAAATGTTCCGGAGCTGCCGAAACCGCTTCAGATGCTTTTCGCAGATGAAAATCACTAAACCGTAATTGTTCCGGCTCACGTTGAAAATTATTTTGGTGGGTACTAGAATTGTTCTAAGCCCACATGAATATTTTCAGTTCGATCAGACGGTGAAAAATGTCGTCGTGAATAGTGAAAGTGCTTTTTGGGATATTTATGGAAAGTCACCTTTTGGGATATTTCCAAAAGGTTTCTAGAAGGACTTGGAGGCTAAGCAACCCCCTTTGGGGGGCCCCCATGAAGGTGGGACGTTCACATGTGCAGCTCCTCCATGGAGCTCCACATGGCATCCCATTTTGCACTTAACACCCTCATGTGTGAGCTAGTGCATGGGAGTTTTTGGGTTTTATTGTAAAACCACCCTACCCCTTGGTTTTCCTATAAATAGGAGGTGAGTGGGATGCCATCTCACACACTCTTACTCTCATACAAATGCCATGCATGATCTGGCTCTCTCTCTCTCCCTCCCAGCGAAATAGTTTCGTATAGCCGAAAGGCTGTCTGGGTTCCGGCAGGAACTAGTTCTGGACGGCGAAGCCCTGCCGGATAGATGACACCGTATGTGTGCAACTCTGTAGAGAGATCATAGTTTCGGTCTTAGTTCGAGAGAGCCTCCCGAAGGGCTGTCCGAGTGACAGTCCGAGTTTCGGAGGTCCTCCCGAAGGGCTGTCCGCGACACCGTCCGGGGGACTGTGTGACCGCCTCCCGGAGGGCTGTCCGCGGGGCAGATGAGGGTATACATCCTCGCGGTTGGGAGGTTGTAAAATCCTAGCTGTGGGGATCTGCACCGCCGTTCGTCATCGACTCTACTTCCGCTGCGCTACGAGTCGGTAACGAATATGATCAAACCTTGTATGCAGTCTCCATAGTGGTCCTGGGCTGGTGCGTAGGTCGGAATTTTTTTGGTTTCTGCTGCGTTCCCCTACAGTGGCATCAAGAGCCGTGCTATGCGTAGATGCAAGTTGCGATCTAGAATACATATAGATGTATGGGTGTTGCACAATAATTAGGTAGTAGATGAGATCTATTGCTGAAAATTATTTGTGCGGGTAGCAGATGAAATCTGTTACCCGATGTTCCTATTGCTTCCCTAGAATTTGCATATTTCTGATCTTGATAACAGTATGGTGGAGTTTCAATGTTCTCACAATCCGCGATCCTGATTGATCAACGAAGTGCTAACAGTTCATTGAATTCCACCGTAGTTAAAAAGAAAGATGAAATTTCGCAGACGAAAGGGCAATGCAGATGTGATCTGCACGGGGGTCACGCGTATGACGAAGTTTAGTATGGGGCTCGAGATTTTATTATCTCGTGTTTCATACACCCTGGAAAGTTAATCTAGCAACTTGGATTATCATGCTTGATGATGGACGTTGGTAGCTTCGGTTTGTTTCGAAACCTTAGAAGCCACGTAAAATAAAATTTTGCATGAACCGATTAGAGGCGTCTAACTTGGTTTTGCAGGATGGTTTGCATGTGCATGTGATGTGGTATAGCAGTGTTCATAATAATTTGATTATGTATGAGATGACTATATGATGTAAATGGATTAACATGACCTGCGTGTCATGATTCGGCATGATGGCTGGAGCCATATGATTGCACTTTAATGACCTGCGTGTCAACCTTATGTAATGCACTTATTTTATTAGCTATAGAGATAGCAATATTATTTGGTGCATCGACAAGGTGGTGGCAATCTTCGCGAAGGTGAACACCGACGCGAATGCCGAAGACGAAGAAATGAAAGACTTCTCCGTCAGAAAGGGCTATACCATATCATGCTATTATGAATTGCCTGAGATGTTTATCCCTTATGATGCACCCTTCTTGATTGCGCGGTAGTCGCTTTTTATTAGGGTGATCTCTCACTAAAATATCAAGTAGTTAGTGTTCTCCCAAGTGTAGCACCGTCACGGCACCTAACTTTTCGGGGTATCACAGGATCTCCCTGGGTACGAACGATTAGGGATGTTTGAGGCGGGTGAGTTGAGACCTCGCAGCGAGATCACTTGGTTGTCTTGACGTTCTGGAAGGATCTCCCTGAGCTCGGAACACGCCCATCGAAAGATGAACAAGAGTCACATAGAGATGTGATCGGCAAGTTTGCCTACCGATTGAAGTTCGCGCCATCAGTGTTCATCTCATTCAATGGCGTTGAATGGATATGCGGATCTTGAATCACTCACAATCAATTATGAGAGATATTGATTTGAGTGGGAGCGCACTGTAGAATTGAATTCTTTTAATTCTTAGTGCAATTAATTTTGAACACTGTTTAAGTGTGATTTGCATAATAGTTGTAGAATAATGGCTCGCGTTTTTCACCTTCCCTATTAAAATTGAATAGCTGTTAAACATCTGGTTAAATCTTTACGGTTGGTAACGTAATGTGAGGATTGTCCTCTAGAGTGCCGAGAAGGACTTTGTCCTATCGCATACTTTCGGTATTCTCCCGCTAATACTATGGATCATGTGACTTTCGTCCTTCGATCCAAAAGCTAGAATTCTGTTTCAGTCAAGTGCAATACGTTTGCTTCCATGAGACCCGAACTTCGAAAGTTTGGATAGTTATGTGATATTCATGGAATCTGAAAATCATTTTCAGAGATAGAAAAAGGCTAAAAGATATGAGATATCCAAAGCCATGCTTGTTTGCAAACTATTAGTAAAGGAGTTTACTATGCATTAGACTGATAAGAGAGGGATCCAGAAGAACGCCTGTCATATGATGAAGGTGAATAAAACAACAACTTAAAGAGAAAGGAAGTGTCCGAAGGGTGTTAGTGAAACTTTCACGCCTAGGAAGTCCGGGGCTAACGCCACTCTTAAGTTGGGTGCTTCTTCTCAGAGTAGGATAAATACTGA
This sequence comes from Elymus sibiricus, assembly GCA_039707655.1. Classification (NCBI taxonomy): domain Eukaryota; kingdom Viridiplantae; phylum Streptophyta; class Magnoliopsida; order Poales; family Poaceae; genus Elymus; species Elymus sibiricus. The sequence continues at coordinate 26,094,006 of CM077667.1, forward strand.
AAGTTAAACTGTTAGAAGTATAATGGCAGAAAGAAAGAAGACTGGAATATCCAGCTCATGTATGAATGTCATACAAGTTTTTGATGTATAGAAGGCTGGTCAAAAGATATAGTTCTTGGGAATTATGGTTAAACATGTTAATCACTAATTCTTGGGTATTGTGAGTCGATCAAAAAGATACCCGCTCGATTGCATTCTTTTGCAACTCGAAGCAAGAACTACTATGGCCTAAAAGACTAGCCAGGAATGAGGTTTAGATACACACATGGAACATAGTAAATGTTACTATACCTTCCATTAGTGTATTCCCTATGTATTTACTTTCATAATTCATTTTAGAGTTTTACACTCTAGCCCATTGCATAAAGTATCTTGCAAGAAGGTTATTCATAAGAGAACTTTTGATGTTCGATGTTATGAATAACATAAGGGCCATACTTTCATTATGAATGAGATGTATGTTATGAATATTGATAATAATACATTACCTCTGTATTTACTTTCATAATTCATTTAGAGTTTCATACACTCTAGCCCTTTGCATAAGGTATTTTGCAAGAAGGTTATTCATAAGAGAACTTATGATGTTCGGTGTTATGAATAACATGAAGGGCCATGCTTCCATACAGGATGGGATGTATGCTATGAATATTGATGGTAATATGATACATCCATAACACTGACGCTAAATGTCGCAAGACTAAAAGAATACCACACAAGTGTGGCACTGCATTTGGTCACATTAGAGAAACCCGCATGGAGAATTCCATTATGATGGATTTTGAAGTGATGTGATTTTGAATCATCTGACACTTGCAACTTTCCTCTGAAAGGTGAAGTGACTGAAATACCGTTCACAGGCCATAAGGAACGAGCAAAGAACATATTGGTAATCATACATTATGATGTGTGTAGTACAATAAATGTTGTTGCAAGTAGTGGATTTATCTATCTTCAAAAATTGACTCAAGTAGATATATGGATATTTACTTGATGAGACGTAAGTCTGGATCTTTTGAAATCATTCGAAAGGTTTTCAAAATGAAGAAGAAAATATTGTAACAAGAAAATTATGTTTCTACAATTTGATTGCAGAAAGGAATATTTGAGTTACAAGTTTAGCGAATGTCTGATGAGTTGTGAAAAGAGTTTCATAACTTGCACTTCCCGGAACACCACTGCAAGTGGAGAGTCCGTGTAGATGTAATCGAACCATTTATGACATGGTAAGATCAAAGATGACATAAATAAATTTGCCATTATCCCTTTTATAGAGTGATGCTTTAGAGACTGCGGCTTTTACACTGAAAAGAGCTCCATCAGGTCTGTTGAAATGACGCCATGGTGTGGTACACCCAACCATGTTATATCTTTTCTTAACATTTGGAATATGGGGCTTGTGTAAAAGGTTACAAACCTATTCCAAATCAAACAAGTGCTACTTTGCAGGTTATCCCAAGTCATTGGGTATTCCCCCACCACTATACCGAGGCAAATAGTTTTGCCGCAAAATGGTATGCTTTTGAAGAGAATAGTTCTTGCAAAAGGTGAGTGGGAGGACAGTGCAACTCGACGAGATAACCAGTATCTTCGTCATCAGATCAAAGGAAAGGAACCTTGGAAGTGATTCCGGAGTTTCCTACTGCGACAGATACGGAAGTCTCTACAATAAAATGTATGAACTTCGGTCGATCTTGCAGCTGAACCCCGTAGGCAAGGCTCGTGCAAACCTCTCAGGTGCGCAAACGAGATATTGTTGTTGGACAACAGTATACCTACGATACACAAGGAAGCGTTGATGGGCACTGACTCCGGAATTGGCTAAATACCAATACAATCCGAGATAGTTTCCATATATGTGATTCGAGATTAAAATCTTGATACACCTCTCGAAAGACTTAGAGTCTAACGAATATTTATGGAACTGAAAACTGATACGGATAAAAATGTTTTATCCATAAAGCTCGACTTGTTGCAATAACAAGTTCAAGGAGTTGACTACGACGAGGTTGTTTCTCCGTAGCGATGCTTAAAGTCGGTTCGGGTTGAACTAGCAATTAATACATATTTCAATCATGAGATATGAAACATGGATGACGAAAGGATTTCCATCTGATGGAAATGAAACCTAGGACTTGTATGTGATGCAGTCCAAAGTAATTTGTCGATCCAGAGGATGCTAGTAAGTATGCAAACTTTAGAGTTCCAGCGATGGACAGAAGAGAGCAAAGTGGAGTTGGAATCTTCGTTTTGATGAAATGGTCAAAAGAATTTTACTTCATCAAATGGGTATCGAAGATGCTTGTGATTCAAGAAAGTAAGTGGGAGCATAATAATATTTCTAAAACCTTGTGTGCTTGACACATTGTTAATTGGAAATAAATTTCTTGACACGAATTATTACTTCATTTGAAAATAGCTTTTCGATGAAGTACTTAGGCTCAATAGCCTCAATATTAGGCATGATGATCTATGGAGATAGATTTACCTAATGGGGCTAAGCAATGAATACATATTGACAAGATGCTAAAACCTTTTAGCATTTAAAACGCCAAGGAGTGATTCTTGCCGAAGTCACATGGAAAGAGTTTTTGCAAGACTCAGTGTCCCAAAACACTGATGAGTGAAATACATGACGGAGATTCCACACACTCTTGTGTTTGGATTAATCATGTATTACATGGTATGTAAAACAACCAGATATGTCCGATACTCCAAAGTTATTGCGAGTATAGATACCAAAGTGATCAAAAGTATTGATCATGGGACAACAGTGAAAGATGTCATTAAGTACTAGAGTAGTAATGATGACATGTTTTCTTGCAAGCAGAGATTATGAAGTGCTCGTTGTAAGTAATTACATCGATACAGTCTTCATCAATGCTCCATGCGATTTTCGATTTAAGTTGAGGGTTTTGTGTAATACACAATATGGTGGCACGGTAGTTGGAAATTGTTCCAAACAAGATACTGTGGCGAATTCTATAACAAAGGCTAAGTATGTTGACGCTTGAGAAGCGACAAAGAAGTTGTTGAATCATATAGTTCATTCATGAACTTAGTATGGTTCCAAGATGGCTTTGGTCAATGGGACACTATTGCAGATAGTTGCTCCATAGCTCAGTCTGAGGAATCAAGGTTTGACCTGTGATTCACATATATACAAAGCCAAGTCCACACAAAATATGAATTTTGTGAAAGCGTGAAAACGCGAGGATATGCAAAGTTACACACGGAGCTGAAGTCGTCAGATCCGTTGGACATCAGGCTATACCACACGCGAAGCATATTTTACACCAGTATGCCATAGGTGTAAAGTGCATTAGCATTGACTAGATTATTGACTCTAGTGCAAGTGGGAGTCTGTAGGAGATATGCCCTAGAGGCAATAATAAATGTTATTGATTATCTCCCTGTTCATAGTTATGTTTATGTTCCATGCTATAACTGCAATGATTCTCGAGTCTACAACTAAAACGAGGCTTGGAGGGAAACTCATGTGCACGTGTGGGATAATAAACGGTAAAATGTATTCCTAGTCAAGCATCTATGACTGGCTCAAGTATTGCATAATGATCCTGTTTTCCTGATCATGGGCATGGCTATGCCGGCAATTTTGAGGGCACAATTGTTGGTAGAACACTTGTGTTGAATCGACCCGATTGATGTTATGCTATGAGATACATTCGTCATAAGTTAATGGTTAATAACACAGAGAAGTTAATGTTTGCATAATTCCTTAGACCATGAGAGTATCGAGTTTCTTCATGCTTGCTTCATGAACTTTGGGGTTTGTTAAACGTCATCCGTAAATGGGTGGCTATTACGGCGGCTTACGGGTTCATGGAAAAGTATGTCAAGTAACTTGATAGCTCAAGATTGGGATTTGCTCCTCCGACGATGGAGAGATATCTCTGGGCCCTCTCGGTGTTACGGTATCCATCATCGTCTGGCCAGACACTTTGTGATTTGATCACGGGGATGCCGGAACACGGAACGAGAAAAGAGAACAATACCGGCAACGAGGTAACTGGCATTGTGGACAAGTTGTTGATCCACGAGGATGCCTACATGTCTCACCTCGGGTAATTGTAACATATCGCGAAGCAACAGGAATAGCACACGGCAACTGGAGGTTCACTCGAATATTTATTCGTGTGGGTATAGGGATCAATATGGGTGTCCACGGCTCCGATGTTGATCATTGATCGGAAGGGGTTCCGGGTCATGTCTATGCTTCACCGAACCTATAGGGTCACACGCTTAAGGGTCATCTATCTGTTGAATACTAGACAGGGAGTCTGAGAGAAAAACACCGAAAAAGTTTCGGACACCGGAAAAGTTTCGGAAAGCGGAAAAGTTCCGCAAAGAGGTCATCGGATGAGTTCCGGTGAAACTGAAAAGTTGTTTCAGAGGATACCATAAAGTCAAATTGGTTTTGGCACATGCCTGATAATTCTTGGAGGGTGCCAGAATCATTCTGGAAACTTTCTGGAATTTTCCGGGATGAAAACCGGAAATGTTCCGGAGCTACCGAAACCGCTTCAGATGCTTTTCGCAGATGAAAATCACTAAACCGTAATTGTTCCGGCTCGCGTTGAAAATTATTTTGGTGGGTACTAGAATTGTTCTAAGCCCACATGAATATTTTCAGTTCGATCAGACGCTGAAAAATGTCGTCGTGAATAGTGAAAGTGCTTTTTGGGATATTTATGGAAAGTCACCTTTTGGGATATTTCCAAAAGGTTTCTAGAAGGACTTGGAGGCTAAGCAACCCCCTTTGGGGGCCCCCATGAAGGTGGGACGTTCACATGTGCAGCTCCTCCATGGAGCTCCAAATGGCATCCCATTTTGCACTTAACATCTTCATGTGTGAGCTAGTGCATGGGAGTTTTTGGGTTTTATTGTAAAACCACCCTACCCCTTGGTTTTCCTATAAATAGGAGGTGAGTGGGCTGCCATCTCACACACTCTTACTCTCATACAAATGCCATGCATGATCTGGCTCTCTCTCTCTCCCTCCCAGCGAAATAGTTTCGTAGAGCCGAAAGGCTGTCTGGGTTCCGGCAGGAACTAGTTCTGGACGGCGAAGCCCTGCCGGATAGATGACACCGTATGTGTGCAACTCTGTAGAGAGATCGCAGTTTCGGTCTTAGTTCGAGAGTGCCTCCCGAAGGGCTGTCCGAGTGACAGTCCGAGTTTCGGAGGTCCTCCCGAAGGGCTGTCCGCGACACCGTCCGGGGGACTGTGTGACCGCCTCCCGGAGGGCTGTCCGCGGGGCAGATGAGGGTATACATCCTCGTGGTTGGGAGGTTGTAAAATCCTAGCTGCGGGGATCTGCACCGCCGTTCGTCATCGACTCTACTTCCGCTGCGCTACGAGTCGGTAACGAATATGATCAAACCTTGTATGCAGTCTCCATAGTGGTCCTGGGCTGGTGCGTAGGTCGGAAATTTTTTGGTTTCTGCTGCGTTCCCCTACATATACTATTGGATCATGATGCCCCAAGTCATTTTTTGTCCCATGATTATTCAGCAAATGCAGAAAAATATTGTTGTTCAAATTATATGTATATTGTAGGGTAGGAGTTTTACCCACTAGATATGAATATTAGGAAGGATATATCTTGTAACAGATCAGATTCAGGATCATGTCGTGATTTCTTAAGGGCCTCATGATTGCTGTTGTTTTTTTCATTTCAAAAATAAAAACACCTAGGTGATTATCCTAACTATCATAATTGTATAAGCAAGATTATAAGAATAACTAAGCAATTTTTCTTTAGATTAAGTATAGAGTTTAGGGTGCGTTTTTTTTTACAGATTTATATTGCCTAATTTGAATCAAAAAGGACAATGATATTGTAAGGCTTGAAATTTAGACCCACTTTCTATGTCAAGCTCAAATTTAACATGCCTAATGCTTATATATACAACCAGTAATTTTTTTGAAAATGCCCATGACAACGCACGGGCATTCTACTAGTATTGATTAAGAGTTAACGACTGTACTTAAAGCAGAGCACCTCGGCTAGCACGGCGGCGGAAGGAGGCCATGTTGCGAACGACCTGAACGTTGACGCGAGCGCCGTCATGCTCCTCCTCGACGGAGCTGCAGCAGCCAGGCTCGTCCGCGCGCTCGCCGGAGTTGCAACAGTCGGGCTCGTCCGACCGTAGCCGATAAGGAGAGGACAACGTCCGTTGATCATGCAAGAACCAGTCACCTGCCTCACCGGCGAAGTAGTCCGACGTCAGCGTGCCCGCGCAACAGTCGACGAGGCGGATGCCGGCCCCGGTGAGCGGCATCAGCATCGCCCGGCTGCGCATACGTGCAAGCTAGCAAGCACACAGACAATTGGATGAATTCCTCAAGCAAGCTAGCAAGCACACAGGCAGCTGGATGAATTCTTCAAGCAAGCTAGCAAACACACAGGTAGCTGAATGGATTCCTCAAGCAAACTAGCAAGCACACAGATAGCTGGATGGATTCCTCAATCAGGTGCACACGAGGCGGGCGATGGAGACGACAATGAGGGATCTGGATTCCTCCGCGGCGTCGTTGGCCTGGAGCAAGGCGGCGACCGCTGCGGCGTGGATCGCGTGGGCGTGCTAGCGACAAGCGCGGGCGGAGGCAACGACGGCTGTTGCGCAGGTGGCGAGCACGGGCGGGGCAGCGACGGTTGTTGCGTGGGTGCGCGGACGGCAACGAGAGAAGGAGGAAGGGGACGAAAGGATAAGATCATTAACAGCTAACACGTTTTCAGGGAGCCACCCATGTGATCTTCACACCATCGCTCGGGCCAGGCTCATTAGAAATTGTCGATTAGGCAGTAGCTCGGGATGCAGGCTCGATGGTGCTTTAGGGTGTGTTTGGTAGGGTGCATGAGGGCAAAAGTTCCCAATCCGAGCTACTTTTGCTTGTTTGGTAGGATACATGGGCTCATGTGGGCTATGCTCAACTCATGCAAAAAATGGCCCTCAGCCATGCCCATCTTATGCACCCCACATAGGGTGCATGAAGGCAGCCATGCTGGCCCTGACCCTCGTCCCCACCCACCACACCACGTCCAGATATGTTTAAATTTTCAAAAAACATTCAAATTTCAAAATTTGTTTAAAGTTTTGAAAAACTTTAGAATTTAGAAATTTGTTTAGATTTTCGAAAATGTTTAGAATTTCAAAACTGTTTAAATTTTCAGAAAATGTTTAAAATTTCAAATTTTGTTTAAATTTAAAAAAAATGTTCAGAATTACAAATTTTATTTAAAATTTTAAAAATGATCAGAATTTAGAAAAAAAGAAAATGTTTATAATTTCAGAATGTGTTTACATTTTTAAAAAATGTTCATAATTTCAAATATTGTTTAAATTCTTATAAAATATTTCAATTTTCAATTTTTGATTAAATTTTCAAAAAGTTCAGAATTTCAAATATGTTCAAATTTTCAAAAAAATGTTCAGAATATCAAATTTTATTTAAAATTTCAAAAAATGTTTAGAATTAAATTTTTTGTTGAAATTTTCAATAAAAGTTCAGAATTTCAAAGTATGTTTGAATTTTTGTTCACGTTTTTTCAATTTTGTTCACCATTCAACAAAAATATTCGGAATTCGAAATTGTTAAGCATATCTAAACATATGCAGGCTGCCAAACAAAGTCTCAGCTTAGGATACAACAGCAACTGCGTAAACTCAGCATGTCTACATTCAACATGTATGAGAGGATGCCAGTGTGTCAGTGGCCACATGTCAGTGGTTCTAGCGCCTGCTATGAGTTGTGCACATTTTTTGTACGGAAACGCCCGTGGACCTTAATTAATTCTCACAAAAGATACACAACAAGTTGACATGGACGGAATTCGAACAAGGGACCTCTAGGTTGCCCAATAAACGAGCGGACCACTAGCCAAGCTTTGGTATGCGTTTGACAGACTACAAGCTAGCAGTTTATATGGACTATTCCATGTATCGCTCTGCAGTCTGCACATGTTTTCTATCAGTTTTTTTTTCAAGTGCCGCTCTTTTTTCCAAGTGAAGTTTCTGTTTAGTATTTACTAGTAAATATGCACGTGCAATGCACATTTCGACTAATGCACATAAATTAGTTTGTTTTCTTTCCAAAAGACTTTTGATATATTCATCTTTAATCATGGCACTACAACGAACATAAAAAATAATAAAAGTTACATCCAGATCCGTAGAGCATGTAGCTACGACTACAAGCACTGAATCGAGCCGAAGGTGCGTCGCCGTCATGGCCTCTCCCACGTCGGATCCGGGCAAAATTTATTGTAGTAAGCAGTCGGGAAGTCGTCGTGCTAAACCGCCGTAGGACAAGCGCATCAGAATAGTAACCGCCGCCCTTCGAGAGTAGCGTAGATCGAAAAGATCAACCAAAGACGCACGAACGTAGACGAACGTAGATGCTTCATTGCATACCTGCAGAAGGCGGCAATAATTCCATCGCGCCGCGGAGGGTTGTGCTGGCAGAGGTTCTGCAGCTTGCACATGTGGCACGTGGAGGGACAAGCAGGATGATCCCTGCAGCGGCAACAACGGCAAAAGTCGCCCCCACGGCCATGGCTCCAGCGGCGGCTCCCATAAGGATAAGATGGTGGTTCCGATGGCAAGGGCAACCTGGGTTGCGTGCTCGCGGATGTGACGGTGAGGGCGACGAAGACCATCCCGGTGCGGTGAGGGTGACGTAGTGCGGCGGGGAGGTCCGGTGAGGGGGCAGTGGGGGAGGCGAGGTGCTTGGCAAGATCGGCGAGGGTGACGTGGGGGCAGCAGGGAGGGCGTCCGTAAGGTTTTTTTGGGAAAGATGTGCGGGTGTACGGAGCCGCGATTTGTTTTTCTCCGGTAGTACACCGGGGAAGGTGGCTTTGGTTAGTGCGCGCGAGGTGGTTGCTAAACAAGCGTTTTAGATCAAACACGTTTTAGCGACGCATCTGGACAGCAGAGATAATAATAGATAGATAGGATCATAGGATGATGTCTTGGATGTCCGCAGTTCGTGATTTTATAGGGATAGTAGATAGATGATAAATATTTTTTCCCATATGAAAAAAGTAAAATTATTATAAATATGCATTTATTGTTATTCGTATCTTTATTATATTTTCATTATTGTATACCTTGAAGAGATAAACATGATTTTCTTTCTAAAATTTATGTGGATTTTAAAGGTTGAACATATATTAAAAATTACGGTGTAAATTTACGTATCTTCAATCAGGACCACAAGCACACACAATTATTGTATATCTTCATTGTATTTTTAAAATACACAATTATTAAAAATAACAATATTGTATTTTAAAAACAGTTGATCGTGTATTAAAAAACATTGTGTAACAATAATAAATTCTAGAAATATACTAACGTATTAAGTGTGTTTGTATAAATGTAAGAATAATTTTACACAATAATTGTTTGAATACACGTTCAACATTTTCTAAAAACACGGTAAGAATTTCCTAAAATAATATGAAAATGAACATGAACTTGAACGTGTATTTCAGAAAATGCTCCCCGTGTTTTTAATATACGTTCAACTTTTTAAATCCATATAAATTTGAGAAAAAGTTCATGTTTATCTCTTCAAACTACACAATAATGAAAATAGAAAAGAGTTAAAAAAATAAAAAGTAATTGCGTGTTGATAATCAAATTTTTTTCATGTTGATAAAACATGTGCAGAGTGATACGTGGAATTGTCTATATAAATTGCTTGCTGGTAGTTAAATGTAAACCAAAGCCTGGCTGCGTGGTTCCGCTCGATTGTCAGGTGACCAGGGGATCCTTAGTTCAAATTCTTTCCACGCCGGCTTCGTCTATATTTGTTGCAAGAATTAATTAAAGTACAGAGGTTTTTTCTGCAAGAATTAATTGAAGTCTAGGGGCGTTCCCATAAAAAACAGTGTGCACGGCTCACAGCGCGCCCGCTGCCACTGACATGTGGCCCATCGACACACTGGCATGCCACGCGGGCTCTAGATACGACGACATACGTCTAGAGGCATCGTATTTGAACATCTAGACAAGTTGTGGCACCATTGTATTTTTCAAGTTTGGGCACGGAATTGATCGTGTCAGACAAGTTAGGGCATCTGCGGTGTATTTAACTCTTTACATAAAAACATGGATATTTGGACCATCTAACAAAAACTAGAAAGAAAAAAAAATCTAAACCATATACCAGACGACCATTTCGTATGCGTGGCAGCCCTGCCCTGTTGCACCGCCATCGTCGTTCGTGCCGTTCTCGTCGTCGTCCCTCCAGCAATGGAAGGGCGCTGAAGGGCCACTGCAACCTTGTCTGGTGGCTGCCTGTCACTCGCGGAGCAGCCGCTCCACCTCCTCTTGCACGATGCGGAGGGCCACCATGGCCAATGAAGACGACACCCGCGGAGCTCTAAGAGAGGCCTTGCCGTTGCCGTGGATGGCAGAGGAGTCACTAAGCGACCACTCCTCGCCGGTCTTGGTGAGCTCCCCATCAAGGCGGCAACGCCGTCTCGCGGTCGTCTCCGCGATGATGGCGGAGCAGTCGAGGGCCCACGTGGCGGCGAGGTCTGGATCATTGCGGACCCATTCCGACGCCGTGCCAAACTTGGCGAACGCGGAGCGGCGGGCGTCATTGCGCCGGCTATAACGTGTTTGTTGCCTAACCGTGCGCTCCTCCTCAGACACGACGGCCCTCGATCCCGAGAGACCGCCATAACTGCAGCCTCCATGGTAGTGGCTGATGCGGCCCGCCGCCTTTTTGATCGCGGGCGACAACTCCTCCTTGACGGGGCGACAGTTGCGGCGGGGAGGTGCTATGGGACGTCTGTCTTTCGGCATCTTCTGCAGAGGTATCGGGTTATCAAGGAGTCTGTAGCTGGATAAGGGATGATGATACAGACGACTTCAATGACGACTTTATGCACTCCGATGGAAACACAAGATCTCTGATCGTTGTGTCCTTGCTGAAGGCGGTGGACTGAAGCTCTGCTTTGAGGATGAGAATCCAGAGTTCAACCTTGTGTTGGACTCGTCATCATCGACGCACATGCGGTGATTCCTTCTTGAAGGCGTAGCCTAGGAGTTATGTATTTTCATTTTGGTTTTGTCTTGTATCATATAAAATTGTTATGCACCAGTACTCTGTCTCACCCGCTACTAATGTGAAGGGCGATAAAGGTGGACATTCTAGTGTTTAAGGAAACCATTATGAACTGATGAGATAATGTAGGTTCTTTATGCTTCGGCTGTTTAAAAGCAATATATGTATTCAAGTATGAACATGCCTTGTTTGTGATCGGGATAATTGGCAAATATATAAGCAAGTCCAGAAATGAATCACTGGAAAAGCCGCAGAAAAGTCTTGCAGTACATGCAAGGAGATAAAGTTTACATGCTCACTAATATGAAGCTAGTAACTTTGATATCGTGGGTTGTTTAGACATTGTTTTGCGAAGTGTGTGGATATTAAAGTTTTCACATCATGTCACATCCTCAGCCTCACATATGGTGTTGTATCAAGAAAAAACTCCATAATGATACTGATGGTATTGGTAATGATGCAATTTATTACGTGGCATGCTAAGAGGCTACCAAGCACGTTGTATGTCAAAGAAATTTTATCCCAAAATTAAGGTGGTAGACAACATTTACAAACCACTTAATGCGTTATTGATATGTCTTCGTCGTATCTATATTTTTTGATTATTTCATGCCAATATTTTACAACTTTCATATACTTTTGGTAATATTTTATATTATTTTTGGGACTAACTTACTTATCCAGTGCCAGTTCCTGTTTTTTGTGTGTTTTTTGTTTTACAGAAATTCCATATCATACGAAGTCCAAACGCGATAAAAATTTACGAAGTTTTTTTTCGAAATATATGTGAACTTTGGAAAGAAGAATCAACGCAACACGGTGCCCGAGGGAGGCACAAGCCAACAGGGCGCGGCCAGGGGCTTGGACGCGCCCTGATGGCTTGTGGCTCCCTCTTAAGTCGGCTGGGGCCTACTTTCGCCGCAAGAAAGATAATTATCCGATAAAAATCCCCTCAAAATTTCAGCCTGATCGGAGTTACAGATCTCCGGATATTTAAGAAACGGTGAAGGGGTCAGAAAACAGTCGCGAAAAGAGAAGAGAAACTGAGAGATATATCCAATCTCGGAGGGGCTCCTGCCCTCCGGGAGCCATGGCGGCCATGGACCAGAGGGGAAACTCTCCTCCCACCTAGGGAGGAGGTCAAGGAAGAAGAAAAAGAAGGGGGTCTCTCTCCCCCTCTCTCCCGGTGGCGCTGGAGCGCCGCCGGGGCAACCATCGTGACGACGATTTACACCAACAACTTCGACGCCGTCATCACCACCACCATTACCTTCCCTCATCTATCTATAGCGGTCCACTCTCCCGCATCCCGTTGTACCCCCTACTTGAACATGGTCTTGTATGCTACATATTATTATCCAATGATTTGTTGCTATCCTATGATGTTTGAGTAGATCCCTTTTGTCCTATGGGTTGATTGATGATCTTGATTGATTTTAGTTGTGTGGTTTATTTTGGTGCTGTCCTAAGGTGCCTTCCGTGAGGCGCAGACGTGAAGGATTCATGCTGGAGGGTGTTGCAATATGTTTATGATTCGCTTATAGTGGGTTGGTGAGTGACTGAAACACGAACCCGAGTAAGGGGATTGTTGCTTATGGAAGTAAAGAGGACTTGATGCTTAATGCTATGGTTGGGTTTTACCTTAATGATCTTTAGTAGTTGCGGATGCTTGCTAGAGTTCCAATCATAAGTGCATATGATCCAAGTAGGGAAAGTATGTTAGCTCATGCCTCTCCCTCATGTAAAACTGCAATAATGATTACCGATCTTGTTATCAATTGCCTAGGACAATCTCGCAAATCCTACCACCACTTTTCCACACTCGCTATATTTACTTTATTTTCTTCTATTAAAACAACACCCAACTTTTATTTTCACGTTCTTTATTATCTTACAAAGCTATCTACAAAGTACTTCTAGTTCTATTCCCGCAAAGTAGTTTCATACTTGTTCTAGGTAAAGTAAGCGTTAGCGTGCGTAGAGTTGTATCGGTGGTCGATAGAACTTGAGAGAATATTAATTCTACCTTTAGCTCCTCGTTGAGTTCGACACTCTTACTTATTGAAAAAGACTACAAACGATCCCCTACACTTGTGGGTTATCAGTTATGAACGTGCAGTTTTATATGCGAGTAACAACTAGTCAAATGGTGTTGCCAAAACCATTGACAACATGCTCCATGTTGTGAAAAATAGAATCCAGGGTCAAGCTAATGATGTTTGTTAAACATATAAATAAGATTTCTATGTTTTACGGATCCCTTGTGGAAGGCTTCAGTGGCGGAGCTACACCCCAGGCCTGGGGGGCCCGGGCCCGGGTCATGATGTCAAAATCCTTCATTGACTGTAGTAATCTTAGCACTATTTGGCACTGTAGATCACTGTAGCTCTGAAGCCGGCCCGGGGCCCAATGTTTGCCTGGCTCCGCCCCTGGAAGGCTTACCACCCATTTTTGTGATTATGTTGCCGCATGAGTGTTTTTTACATGGGTTGTGATGCAGTTGTGTCGGGCTAGTTTTCAGTTGCTATTTGCAGGTGTTTGCTACGGTCGCCTAGGAAACCATTTTGATGTGTGGTGGAGACCAAATAAGACAACATCATACATAAGTTGAGTACAGGAGGTCATGTCATGCAAAGCTCAATCACCATGCGAGGCCTCAAAAACTTGAAGAACAAATTAATATAACAATAGCAACAACTTGTCATTCACACATATGAAAATGGAGCGAGAAGGTTGAGAGAATAATAGAGCAACAAATTTAATTCAACACAAGTTACACAACCATATGGAGGAGAAAATAGCAACGGTACTCAGCTGCTAGCGGGCGGCTTGAAGTAGGCATACGCAGCAAAGAAGGTCTGCACGACTGTGAGGCAGAGCAAGACGACGGCGGCAGCCACCGACGTGGTCACCCACGGGTTACTGAAGTAGTTGCGCGTCAGTGAGGCGCGCCACCGTGGCCACCTGCCGCTCTGGTACTTGACGACCTCCTCCATAACGCCGGCGAGATAGTTGAGGTCGACGGAGGTGTGGGCCTGCGCGGAGATGTTGCTGAAGAAGCGCGTGGCGTCCCTGTCGCCGCTGCTCATGTGGTTGATCAGTATCCCGCTCTGGTGCAGGAGCCGCATGTCCTCGTGGGTGGTGATGAGGCACGCCATGAAGCTGGCGTAGGCGGTGATGTGGCCCGGCGTGGCCGGGTAGGTCTGCTCGAACGCTATCAGGTTCCGGAACATGGACTCACTGTAGTCATACAGCTGCAGCGGCGGGATCTCCAGGACGCCGCCGTGGAAGCGCACGTCCAGGAAGCTCACGGCGCCGCGCTTCCTCGCCCTAAGCAGCACACCGGCCTCCTCCAGCTCCTTGGCGCACGGCACCCACAGTGAGAGCTCAGACCTCGGCAGCACGTGTTCCCGACGGGTCGATGCCTTGAGGTCACCGGGCGTCGCCGTCGGAGCAGGGAAGCTGATGGAGAGGTAGAACAGGTGCAGGAGGTGGTGCACGTCACGGCATGCAATAGGCGCGGTGTGCTGCATCTGGGGGTGTAGCGAGCGGAATAGCTGGAGGGCGCCGGTGATGAGGACGTCATCGGTGTCGTCGGAGTTGCTGTTGAGGAGCTCAAATAGCGCCTGCAGGACGAAGAAGGGAATCTGGTTCTCGAGCAGCAAGAGGTCGTACGTGACGAATCCCCAAATCCAGCACTGTCCGAAAACCAGTGTCCAGTCGTCGTCGTCGTCATCATCTTTGTCGCCATCGCCGTTGCCGCCTTGTTCCGCCCTCTTTGCTATGCGCGCGTACTTTAGGAGGCGGTGCAGCACAAAGCATCCATCACGTAGTGACTCTTCCACCACGACATCGTCGTCTTTATACAGATAGTACTCTGTCAAACTCATAGCGTTTGGGTCGTGGGCGGCCCGGATTCGTGGCGCGAGGCGCTTCAGCGTGCTAAAGCACTCGTGCAGAAGCCACCGTGCCACGGGATTCCAGGCAGCCGAGCTGTGTTGGGGGGCACTGGCAGGACCAGCTGCCTGGTGGCGACCGGTAATGAGACGGCGGACACAACACATCTTGTATTTTTCGATGTTATCCAGTGTATTGGTCTTGCCCGTCGACACGATAAAGCCAAGGCGGACGACGGAGGGGTTGTAGGCTCCCGGGTTGTTCATGGCTAGCTGGCGGGGCACGCGGTAGATGGTCGGTAGTTGCATCGACGACCTTTCAGATTCTGACACACCGCCGTAGAATTGTCGAGGAATCGCGTCTTTGACAGACCTCTCTACTGACTCCAGATGAGCATGAGGGGGGAAACCATCTCCAAACATGGGTGGGATATATTCTCGCTCCTTGTCTCGTCCTGTTGATCGACAAGGTTATATCGCATATTTGTTGGTACCTTCATTTTAGAATAGATTATTTTATGCGAAAAGACCCCAAATCTATTATAGATGCTCAGTGATACAAAGGACCCATATTACATTCTCAGACCAAAACATAGAGCACGAAAAAGGTAAATATGTACGTAGTGCTCCCTCCGTTCCTTAAACGGAGTATAAATTTTACCAAAAGTTAAACAATGTAAAGTTTGACCAAGGTTTTTGGAAGAAAACTATTAACATTTACAATGTCCGAGTCAAAAAAAATTCTCGAGTAAAAAAAAAATTGTCAAATCAATATCAACATTATGACATATATTTTCATAAATATATCTATGTTGTATTCGACGATGATTAGATGCTCTGTACGTGAGTATGTCAAAGACATTCAGATTTCCCAATGAGAGTTTTCACTCGGTACTTCTCTGCATAAGTAGGAGGAGCCTCTATTCATATTGTACATTCGCTTCTAAGAGGAGAAAAGAACGAAAGAAATGTGCACCCCATATGTCTTCATCTGTGTCCAAATTTTACATTGTGTACTTATGCGTGATTAATATATGATAATCTATTCATGACGACGGTTATATATAAAACCTCAGGCTGGATCGTTTTACAATAGTTTTATTGTGCCATTTATCCAACTAATAACATATGTAAAGAACTTGCATACTAGTTGTGAAAGAAGATCATGAATTGGAAGAACGAAATTACTTCGTGGCTGGGCTTCAGGACCCCGAATAGCTCCTATAAGCTGGGCAGCTCTGTCTTTGTCGCCATGCCTATTCAAGGCCAACATTCTCGGCCCTACACCAGTCCTGGATGACCCATGTTCAGCCTCTGAAAGAAATAAACCTCAAATTTAGCTTAAAAGAATGTCTAGCTATTGTACGCAGAGAACTTTAAGAAGAAAATATTGATTGATCGACGACAATATTACTATTGCACATGATACCGGGAGGGAAGGGATATATGTACCATAAAAATGGCTTTGGGCACATTTGGATGAATACCAAAGGTTGTTGAACTTTTCTGGCCAAAGTGTATCTTCCAAAAGATTTTTTGGGGTGAATAGCTCAACCAAGAGTTTTACAAATTGGCAAGTACCCCCTTCGTCCCATATTAGTAGTCGTTGAATTTTTATTTTATTTCAGAAAAGGAGGATATATTCCCGGCCTCTGCATATGGACGGTACATGCAATCATTTTATTAATTATTCAAAAAGACCTTACAAAGTAATACATCAGGACTTCACATACCCCATATTCAAACCCGGCAGTTGAGGAACGGACAGAACCTCTCTCCCCCGAGGCGGCGGCGCCGCGCCGCCCCCGGGGAGTCCCCGTCCACGCCGCCCTCAGCCCTCCCCCTCCATCGCCTCCCTCTACCGCCGCCGTCGCTGAGGACGCCGCGGGGCGAAGCCCCTGTGGTGAGGCGGCGGCGGCGGCGCAGTCCTCGGCCGGCGGTAACGCGTGGGGGCAGCGGCGTCCATCCCCATCCTCCTCGAACGGCAGTGCGCGGCGGGGTGGCGGTGGCCAGGAGATCTCCGGCGGCCGTCGGCGGATGAGATCTTGGCTGCGATGTGATCTGATCTGGGCCCGATGGGTTTAGATCGAGATCCACTGCGGATGCGCCTCGTCTCGACAACGGCAAAAGGAGATCCCCTGGGTCATCTTCGCGGCACGAGGACGTCCGGGTCTCTTGGCACGGGCATGGTGGTGGTGGCTGCCTACTCCACCGAAGGTGGTCGGCCAAGCTGGTTGTGACGGATCTTGGATCCCACTATCAGCACCGGCGGCGAGTTGGGGAGACATAGTCGCCGGTGAAAACCGAGCCGACTCCGGTCAAGGCGGGCGATGGCGGCGTCTACGTCGTTTCCTTGATGAAGGCATCGTCAAGCAACTATCTTCAACCTGCTCGTGCCGCTCCGGGAGAAATCCTAAGATCACCAGATCGGACGATGGCGGCGCTGCGGTGTCGTGCTCCCTCTTGGGGGCATCGTTTGTGGAGCGGCGCCGGATGGAAGAGGCATGAGGTGGAGTGGCGTGCCTTCTCTCGCGTCGACGACAGCGGGTCTCGGCGGCATGGAGCAGCGGGGTCTCGGCGCTGGACGTGGCGTGATGGCCTCGCGCAGGGCGGTGGCGCTGTCTGGCGCCATGGTGGCTTCGACAGCTGACCTAGCAAGGTCTTTGCGTCAGTAACTGCTCTGAAGATGGTTAGGTGGATGACGGCGGCGGTAGCCTTGGTGAGTGCGCCGAACCGGTGTGTGACCCATTCCCGGTATGTGGCTGGGATGGGGCATCCGACATTAGATGTTAGGTTTTGGTGCGATGTCTGTTTGGTATTAGGCTCGGACATTCGGCACCCCTGCATCAAGGGGATAGGAGTAGCGACAGGTGTCGCCTAGATGGTGGCTTCAGGCTTACAGATGTAATGCTTTGTAAGGTCTCTGAGAATAATTAATAAAATGGTTGCATGCATCGCCCAGATGCAGAGGCCGGGGGCAATCCTCCTTTTCTAAAAAAAAAAGAGTAATACATCAGTAAGTCTGAAGCCACAATCTTGACAACACATGTCGCTACTCCTATCCCCTTGATGAAGGGGTGCCGAACGTCCGAGCCGAATACCAAACAGACATCGCACCAAGGCCTAACATCTAAAGCCCGATGCCCCAACCAAGCCACAATGGCGGGACTGGGTCACACACCAGTCCGGCGCAACCTCGGAGGCCGCCGCCGCCGTCTTCCATCGATCCATCTCTAGAGCAGGTACTGGCGCATTGACCTTGCCAGGCTTGCCGTCGACGATACCACGGCACCAGACAATGCCACCATCCTGCACGTATCCATCCACACGCGCTCGTCGCCGAAACTCCGCAGCGCCATGCCATCGGGATCCGCCGTCAGCCTTGCGGTAGATGTAATATCGCTCCTCCTCTTGTCCCCTCCAGCCAGCACTTGCTCCAAAACGATGCCCCCAGGAGGGAGAACGACATCGAAGGCGCCGTCATCGTCCAATTCGGTAAACCCAGATCTAGTGTTTCCCCCAGAACATCCCGATCGAGTTGACGTGAACTACAACAACGATGCCTCGAGAAGTAAACAACGTCATAGACGCAACCATCGTTCGCCAAGACCGCAGTCACGCGCGGTTTTCACCGGAAGCCACGTCGTCCCGATCTCGCGGCTGTCTGGAACCGCACGGAGCTTCGCCATGAAGACATATGCCGCCGTTGGTACTCCGGCGGAGATCCGCCATCCCCTCACCGGAGCACTCATCCCGCCGCCGACCATCCACGTGAAGAATCGACAACGAATCTAGGTGGGATCCAGATCCGCGGTCGTTGCCATGCCCACCATCGCCAGCATCACCAGCCATGGGGTCATTGGTTGCCGCCACACAGCCAGGGAGCCACCCTGGTCGTGGTGCGAAGGCCCCAGCCCGTGGTGCCCGAACCGCCTCAAGTGGTTGCCGCCACCTCCTCCTGCCTCAGTGCCTTGGCACCGGGTGCCGCGGCCAACGCCAGAGGCAGCGGCGGCAAGATCTGTCGTTGTGGGATGGGGGGCCGACGGTGCTGGGATCTGATCCCCCTGGCACCGCCCAGGGATGGCAGCGCTGAGGGTCCCGGGAGGGGTGAAGGCCAAAAAAGGGGAGATATTTTTTTACTTCCGAGTCTCAGCACCAACTAGGGATGCATACAACCATTTTAGTAGGAGTACCAAAATTATCATTTCTAGGTATTGATCTCGGGTTGTTAGGCTGCACAACCATATGTCCAACCACTGAGCCAAGGCTCAATCTGCAGTAGTCGTTAAAATTGATGTATGTAGACGTATTATAGTGCTAGATAGATCAATTTGAGCGACAACTAAAATGGGACGAAAGGAGTACATAGCATGTACCACAAACAAAAGTTGCATTGCAGATTTATGGTGAGTTGTTCGACCATATAACAAAAATTACATCGCACGGTCTCTCCATCTAAAATAAGTAAGGTCAATGCTTCTTTCCTCTTTCAAGCTGTAACACATTTAAAATGTTTGGCTACAGATTTACACAATATCAGTGGAAGTTGCAACAATATTAAAATGTTTGGCTGAAGTTTTAGACAAAATCAGTGGAAGTCGCAACAAAATTAAAATGTTTTGCTGAAGTTTCAGACAAAATCTGTGGAAGCTTATGCGCAAGTGGACCTGTGATGGATGGTAAAACATATGAGGGCTTACCTTCGCTTGACGTGTCACTAGCTCCATTTGTCGTAGACATGAGGCAGTGAGATTGTACTCTTGCGAATGGGCAACGGTGTATGAGTGTGCAAGGCTGCTAGTGAACGAGCAGGGGGTTTATATACACGAGTAGCCCCTGTGGATCAGATTCTTTCCTTGTGCCCGGTCCCAAAAAAAAAAGGATTCCTTGCTTGTGATTAACAAAAGGAGAAGGCCAGAGAAAGGAATTTGCATGTGCTTTGCAAAAGCAGGTTGATACTTTGAGGAAAGAATACTCCTCATCAGTTCCCACGGTAGCATGCATTTCCTTTTTCTTTTTCTGAGAGCAGGAGAGCATGCACTTGTGCTTAAGGTTGGGCAGCCAAAGGCATCTTCTTCTTTTAGTAGAACAAATTGGGCATTTGAAGTGATCAGAAATTTATGCATATAATTGTACCGATTAGTCAAATTTTAAATCTGGATTTCAGAACTTGTAACCTCTGGCAAAACCTTAAAAAGAATTCCGATGCTTAGTCGAGGCTGCAACAAAGTCTGAATATCACTCTAAATGTCCATAAATCATGAAATCACGCGCTGGAGGTCAGCAACGGCCGCACGGGAGCCTCGCTCGCCTCGAGCTCCTGCCGCCGAGTTCCCACGAGCAGCCGGTACCCCAGGCGCCGCCGCCGGCCGCAGCCCTGGGGGTTCACGTGTTTGATTGCAAAGAATTGCATTACGTGTTTGTATGCGAGCATTCAATGAAATTATCGTAAAAGTACAGGTTTGGCTATTTTGTAGCATAGTTTGATGTCTAATATGCATAGTTTTAATATTTGTGCGTAGCTCTTTTTTTCCTTTGGCGCATGAACTCCTCTATAACAGGGACTAGTAAAAATTTAAATTATGTCATTCCATTTTTTAAAGCGGCTTTGGTATACCCCTCTACAAAACGTATAAAGAGTAATATGGACATTTGATCCACTTTCATATGTACGGTGGATCGCTCGCCAGTATTTATACACGTATAGACATGTGCGTTTACCTTTTTTTTCTTCACTTAAAGTTTGCCTTTTTATTCTTTTTTGTTAAAGTTTAAAAATTATGCAGCCAACAAGTATCAAACTAGAGACCTCCCGTTAGACTATACACCATGGAAATCAACAGGCCAGCTTAGTAGTTGCGGAAATTGTAGTTATTTATGACACCACTTTTAAATATATAAAACGCACTGATTTTCCTTTTTTTACCCTTTTCCGACCGACCTTTCATCTGTTTTTTTTTTCTATTTCTTTATTTTCTAAAATCGTGAAATTTTCTTAAATTCACGAATTATTTTTGAATCCATGAGCTTTTTTATAAACCTAATTTTCTTTTCAAAAAATCTTTCAACTTGTTTTCAAATGCGTCAACTTTTTTTCACAACATCTAAACTTTTTTCCAAAATTGATGAACTTTTTTTCACATACGATGAATGTTTTTCAAAATCGATGAATATTTTTTCAAAAAACCGGCTGGCAGCTGAAGTTCCCAAAACCAGGAACATTTTCTTATGCAACCTTTTTTGAAAATCTGTGACAATTTTTAAATCCATGGTCATTTTTGAAAAAAAAAACAATGAACTTTTTCATATCCGCGAGCGCTTGCACCGGTCTGAGAGGAGCGATGTTGTCGCCTAGTTGGGCCAAGGTATGAGCATCTTTTTTCTTTTCTAATTTTTTTTCTTCTTCTCTTGTTCTGTTACAATTCATTTTTCTCCATTTTGAACTTTATTATTCTTTTAAAAACTTGTTTGCAAATTTTAAAAATTGTTCGGAATACCGAAATAACATTTTTAAGTAACCATTTTAAATTCTTTTCCCCTTCAAATATTTGTGTGCCTATGTATTTATTGGTTATGTTAAAAACTTAAAATTTACAGTTTTAAGTATTTATTTAAATTATGATTTTAAATATATTTTTGTTTCCAACCTGGCATGGATGCCTATGATTGACATGTCTCACATATTTACAAAAGTTGGGGTCATTTCAAGAATGTCCCAAAAAGCACCATGTTCAACGTAGCGTGTGCGGGTAGGCCAGAAAGCTCCATTTGAGAGCTTGTTGTTTGTCGACATCCGTCAAATAACCACAATTTTTTCATTGGCTTGTATGACCAATTCAAGGCACCCATGACAAGTTTTTTTGGTTTCTACAAATTTTGCCTTTTCTGAAGTTTTCTCTATCAAAAAGGGCAATAAATGGTCAGACATGTCACAATTTGCATACGATGTCAGAAATTGTTCAAACCTGGCAAGGATGCCTACCATGGACATGCCCAGCTTCTTACAAAACTTGGGGTCATTTCAATAATGTAAAAAAAAATAGAGCATGTTCAACGGAGGGTGTGTGGGTAGGCTAGAAGACTCCGTTTGAGAGCATGTTGTTTCTCGACATCCTTTAAATTGGCCCAGATTCTTTTCATGATCGTGTATGACCAATTCAAGGCACCATGTGAAGTTTATGTTTTCGATAAGTTCTACATTTTCTGAAGTTTTCTTGATGAAAAAAGGTCGATAAATGGTCGGACGTGTCGGAACACGCATACAATTTCAGACGTTGTTCAAACCTGACATGGATGCCTACTATGGGCATGCCCGCCTCGTGGAAAACGTTGGGGGTCATTTCAAGGATGTCCAAAAAACACAATGTTCAATGAGGGTGTCTTTGTAGAAGTCTCCGTTCGAGAGCACGTTTCTTCTGACATCCGTTAAATGGCCCCAATTTTCTCCATCGCCTTATATGACCAATTAAAGGCACCGTGCCAAGTTGGTTGGGTTTTCACAAGTTTTTGCATTTTCTGGAGTTTTCTTGCCAAAAAGACCAATAAATGGTTAAACGTGTCGCAATTTGCAGACGGTGTCAAAAATCATCCAAACGTGACATGGATGCCTACCATGGGCATGCCCACCTAGTGGAAATAATTGGGGTCATTTCAAGGATGTCCACAAAAACACCATGTTTAATGGAAGGTGTATAGGTAGGCAACATCTTTGAAATGACCCTATTTTTTTTCTATCGCTTTTTACGACTAATTTAAAGCACCATGCCAAGTTATTTCTATTTTTTACAAGCTTTGTATTTTCTGGAGTTTTCTTGGTCAAAAAAATTGATAAATGGTCGGACGTGTCGCAACTTGCATCAGAAATCGGTAAAACTGACATGGATGCCTACCACGGGCATGCTAACGTGCTTGCAAAAGTTGGTATCATTTTAGGGATGTCCTAAAACATACCATGTTGAATGGAGTGTGTTCGCGTAGTTCAGAGGGCCCCGTCCAAAAGCACGTTGTTTCTCGACATTCTTGAAATAGCCCAAATTTTTTTTGCTAGACTTGTATGGCCAATTTAAGGCACCAAGCCAAGTTGTTTCGTTTTCGACAAGTTTTTTTTAGTTTTCTCTATAAAAATGCAATAAATGGTCGGATGTGTCGCACCTTGCATACAGTGTCGAAAGTCGTTCAAAGCACGCATGAATGCCTACCATGGGCTTGCCCACCTGCTTGCAAAAGTTAGGGTCATTTTAAGGATGAATAAAAATAGATCATGTTCAACAAAGGATGTTCGGGTGCTAGATGACTCCGTCCAAGAGGATGTTATTGGACGTTGTTCAAACTTGTCATGAATGCCTCATATGTCTGATCCAGGTTGCTGTAAGAAGTTGTGGTCATTTATCCATGGCTAAAAAAACACCAGTTTGCAGGAGCGTGCCAAACTAGCCCAGACGAGTGCAACCGTGAGCATATAGTTTTTCCTAATTTCATTGCTTTTGTTATTAGTAATTTCCGTCACTATCAATCAACATGAACATTCCCTTATGTCCAAACCGTTTTCTTAAAATAATCAACAATTTTGGATTTTCGAAACATGTATGAAAATTTACAAACTTGAACAATTTTAAAAAGTTGTTAACCTATTCCCAACAATTGATGAAAATTTGAACACAAATTGGAAACCACGTACTTTAAAAAATTATCAAGTTTTTCTGAAATGTAAACATTTCTAATATTTGTAAAAATAATTCAAAAATGGGAACATTTTTAAAAATTGCAAACGGTATTCGAAAACAAGAACATTTTTTATAGGGATGGGCACAAAAACCGAAACACGAACGGATGCCAAAATCAAAAAAACACCAAATTTTGAAGAACAAAAATTCATCGACTTTGAAAACATTGCATTCGTATTGAAAAAGTTCATCGATTTTGAAAAAATGTTCATCTATTTAAAAAATCATACATTTTGAAAAAGTTTATCTATTTTTTAAAAAATATCTATTTTTAAAAAGGTCATCAATATTAAAAAAAGTTTAACTATTTTGGAAAAATGTTCTCAAATTTTTAAAAAATTAACAAAGTTTGAAAAGCCATTCAAAAATTTCGAAAAAAGTTCATTCAATTAAAAAAACGAAATTGAAAAAAGATTGCACACTGCAAAACAAAAAAGAACACATAAAAGAAAGTTAAACGAAATGGAAAATAATAACCGAACTAACTGTTTAAAAATGAGAGAAAAAGGAAAAAGAAAAAAGGAAAGGAAAACGAAGAAATGTAAGATAAAGAGGCATTTATTCACGTCAAGTTATGATGGCTTGTTGGTTATCACATTGTCACCATGAACCATGAAGTACATCGTTCCAATTCTACCATGCACAGTGTTTTTTGTGATTTAAAATCAGGAAAAAATAATGTGGCCGGCCCGGCTCGCAGGTGTACGTCGTATACGTATACAACGGCTAAAATATGACATCAGAAAAAAATAGTATGGCTGGCCCTGCTCGCATGTGTACATCGCATACGTACACATCAGCTAAAATATGACCATCATGCCATTTCTTATGAACAGGTATGGGCTAATCTGAATCGTTCTTGTGTTTAGGGGGTACCGAAGCAGAAGTGTTTTCTTAATGGACGCAGCTTGCCGGCGCCAAGGCGCCCGTTTGCGGGAGCGAGCGCACTCCCAAAAAAGGGCAGCCCCAACCCCGCGCGCGCGGATAGTCCAGAAAACGAAACTTGTGCGACCTGGTTCCCTCCCTCCAGTGTAATTAATTATGTTCGTTCCTTTTTTCAAAAAGCTACATCTTTTCAACCGAGCGTCAGAATTGAGATCCGTTTTCACGGCTAGGTTTCTTACGACGAGTTCTTCAAAAGTAGATCCTATATGGATAGGTTTCGACAAACTTTTTTTGGCAACTTTTGATGATATTGAGACAAATTAAGTGCTATAGGAAAGCAACTTTTTTTTCATTTGGCCAGTAGGACTGCCTATTTGGTTGATTTTTGTAAAAATAAGAAAATCACACAAACATGAGGCGCATTTAGTGCTACATACAAGTAGCTTCACTGCACTATGTGTACCTGTGAATCTTGCCAATCTCAACTTCCCTATTGTTGTTGCTCAATTGCTGTCATTGATGATTAGCTGTGTGCGGTTGATGCTTAATTGCCTATAAATACTATGAAATTGCCAAACATTGATGCTCAGTTGCCTATTAATGATGATCAATTGCCTATGGGTGATGCTCAGTTGCCTACAAATACTATGAAATTGCTCTACTTTGATGCTCAGTTGCCTATTACTGATGGTCAGTTGCCTACGGTTGATGTTCAGTTGCCTACCATTGATGCCCAGTTGCCTGCTATTGGTAATTAGTTGCCATAATTGCTGCTCAGTTGCCTAACTTTGTAAAATAGTTGCTTAGAAATATTATGAAGTTTTTTATCATTATTTTTCTATGTTGCCTTCAAACACTCTGGAGTGACTTAGATTCACCACCATGTTGCCTAGCAACTAACAAAGTATGCACCTTCAAAACGGGAGTTGTCTCATTTAGTGCTGAAAGTTGCCTCAATGTAATGCCAATGTTGTCTACGGGTGATGCTCAATTGCCTATATACGGTGAAAATTTGTCTGTCATGGTTTCTATGTTGTCTACGATATACTTGCTAGGTAAATTCAACAATACACATGTTGCAAGGAAGTTGCTTCTGTTTAGCACTTAAGTTGCTTCGTCTAGAGCCAAAGTTGCCCAAAAAAGTTTGTCGAAACATATCCAAATGGGATCTAGTTTTGAAGAGCTCGTCGCGAGAAACCTAACAGTGAAAACGGATTGTCGTTATGACACTCAGTTGAAAAGTTATAGTTTTTTGGAAAAAAATGAGACAGAATAAAGTGGGATGACATCACCGTAAGTTGTACGCTACGTGAGGATGCGCTCATTTCAGCTTAATAGTGCAGCTGCACTATTAAATATTTGGGTTTTTTAATTGTGTCAAATTTAAATGTGCTCCAATATTTTAACTTGAAATTGTTATTGTTCAATCAAATTTGTAGTTGTTGAAAATTGAATTGTGGATGAATATTGGGTTTGATTGTCCACCTCCAAAATTGTCCGATTGACTCTCAAATCTGCAAATCGTCCGATGGGCTCTCAAATGCACAAATAAAAGATGTCCCATGTCCCCTGGTGTGTGGTAATTAATTTATTTAGTGGAAAGACCGAGGCCCTATTTCAAATTAATAAAGCCACCAAGGACACCTAATAAACAAGTTCGGACGAAGTAGGCAGGCCACAACCGGCAAGATGACACGCGGACCATAAACAAGAAACCCAAAGGTAGCAGCAAAACAGATAAACGGTGACGAGGCACATCACCAACTACAGCCGGATGGCCCGATCCTTGGCCAAGATGGAGTATGCCGTTGTCCACACGTGAGAGATTAGGAGCTCCACAGCCGCCATCTCGTCGCCCTTAGTAAGAGATGTCCACTCCTGCAAGGCTGCAACACAATAGACATTTTAAAAATGCAGTCAACCGCCTTTGGATCGTTCTACGTCGAGTTGTTCATCCATTGTATTGTTCTTTGTTTTCTCAATATTAATCGGATCTAAGATGTCTTTGGATGTATTCTATACCTACTAATAAAAGAAATAGATATTTTTAGTCCGTTATTAGTGTTTGCAGAATAGTCCTACGTTTTTTAATCGTGCACTTGCGTTCCATCTGTGGTCGTTCGCTGCGTTCTCAATCGGGGCTGCGTTTCAGTTGGGACTTGGCCCGTGTCTAGCTGGGAAACTGCAAACAGCATGATCGTATGTAAAAAGGAAGGAAACGGACACGACGTAGATTGTTCTATAAGTTCTAATTCCTGGGAAAACTATGTTTAAAAAAAAATCTTGGGAAAACCAGTCTCGCCCGTCGTCTTGCAGCCCAGACACGATCTCCACGGGTGCGCATCTCCCTGCCGCCGCGACAACAAGCTCCGACCGAGCTAGCCAAGCAGATCGGAACTCAACTCGCTGCTCCATCTGACTCTCTCTCTCTCTCTCTCTCTCTCTCTCTCTCTCTCGTCCGCGAGGCCCAACACGCGACAAGAAGATCGACATGGCCGACACCGGCTGTCCGGCTCAGATGCGGAACGGCGGTGCAGTAACTCGATGAGGGCGCCGTGCATGGCCTGAGGTGGGCTGCGCCGTGGGAGTTCCTAGACCTCAGGCTGCCGGTGAGGTTGGTCGTCGACGACGGTTGACGGTGAATGCCTCGCGTGTACGCGTCGTGGACGACTGGCTGGATCCAAAGACCACGTTGGGCTGTTGGGGTTGACGTGGTGGGTCGTGTGGGCATAGATAGCGACCACGCTGCTACTTTGCCCCACCAAGATTGATCAAGCCCAGCAAACCTCACGCAACATATGTACAAACTTTAAGTTGATACTTGTTCCAATGGTGTGATCTCTCAAATTTTATGATGCTACTGTTTCTATGCTGAATTTGCTTTGTGTTCTGCTTTGTGCGGTGAAAAGAAGAGAATCAGGTAGACAAGAAGAGAGAAATTGAGAGAGATTAAGATGAATTTCTCTCTGTTGCTACCCCGGGCATGTGTATTGTTAAGGTCCCAACTATGGATTCGCTTCTCTCGATCACAGATTCGAGTTACAAGCTTGATACAAGAGGAACTGGTAGTAGTTCATGGAACAGGTAGGAAGGGGAGGGGAGGAAGAAAGGTAGGGGATGCCAGGGTAGCCGCCAGTGCCGTGATCCAAGCCCGGATCCATTCTTCGCTGCCTCTTGCGCTGGTACTTGTAGCCAGCCTCGCTCGCGATGACGCATTCCCAGGCCCGGCCCATGTGCTGGTCGAACGAGGTAGGCCCATGTACAGGTGCAGGTTACAGTAGGCTCCTAACACCCCTCCCTTCTTGAAACTCGGCTTGACCCCAAGCCGACAGCATAGCCGACCGCCCGGGTCCCAGTGCACTCGATGTTCGTGGAACTGATCGGAGTTGCGATGGTAGTCGAAGCTGAAGTAGTAATCGAGGATGATGAAGTTTTGCACGACGACGGCAGCGACGGGTGATGACATCCCTCCCATCTTGAAAAGGATTTTGATGGTAGTATGTAGAGGGCGTCATACCACTCATGGTCTGTGCTTTCTTACTGATTACCCAGGCAATTAGTATCTTTGGTTCTTGAAGATCGGGAGCTGTCGTGGTGGGAACCAATGACTTATGCACTTCGTCGGCATGATATGCAAACCAAACAACAACCGAAGCATTGGTAAGATCACATGAGCAATCACAGCACAAAGAGTACCATCGTTGATTCGGTAGGGGCAACAAATCCACAACTGTAGTGCATAACTCCATTTCTTGGCCGTGGAGCATTTTTGCATCGAAACTGTGGTGCAGGTTGTTGTAGCAGAGTAGTTCTAGATGCCAATTTTTGCAACTCCACATTTCTGCAAATGCCCATGCCTTTCCTCCCATAGAATTAAACTGAACACCGCTAGTTGATATTCTTGCAACAGCCAGGAACTTTCTAATAGCGCAGGCCCGAACATAATGATGCCAGGTAGGTTTCAGTTGAAAAACTTGCAAACTCTCAGATGGTCCTTCAATAACCAACTTCAGACATCTTGTAAGCCTCACCTCGTATGGAGCAATCAGCAGAACTTCTCTCTTGTCAGTACTATTTCTTGCACCTTGGTCACTAGATGAATGCACATTATCACACAGGGGGCCCTAGCGCTCAACTCTCACAGAGAACATGAACTGAATGGAAGTGGTTAACGTCAAAGTACAGGTAGCCGTGGTGCTCTCCCGACTGTTTAGCCGATCACCATTTCTCAAAGAATTAAAAGAATCACATGAGCTGAATATGATACCTCCTGCTGAGCACAAGTTACTCATGGGACTAAATAGAAATGGCATAATCAGGGCCCCAATAACACACTCTTTCCAGAAATATTCCATAGATGTTTGCCAAACAACCTTGCTATTTTTATTGCTCCCAGACTCGACAAACCGTTTGCCAAATAAGCATGGGTTAGTATACTGCCCCAGCTCAATCATAATCAACAAAAGTTCCCACCAGGTGGATCCCAAAGCTAGATGTACTGATATAATGAGTAGCACCCCAAAACTTCATCAATTTTGAAAGAACACCAGTGATATGCAGAGATTCGGAATTAGCTCTCAAGTTGCTCCTGAACTTTATAGCAAAATTGGTTGGAATAGAAGTACAAGGTTCAGGTTGCAGCAATGGCGATGGCTCCTTTGATTGGGTGAAACATGGATCCAGTTGAATTCGAATAGTTATGTTTCCCACCAAGTGAATGCCAAGGCATAGCAAAATGTTGCTAGTGAATTTCTTGCTCTTCACTACAGTATACTGCACTCTCCTCCCCTGAACACTGTCTGGATACATAACTGAACCACCTGAACTATAATTCTCTGCCGTAACTGTACTTATGAGCTTCCTGAATTTTTCCCCAACCATTAGGATCCTCATATGTAATGGCCGAAGTGTTGGCTCAACAGCTACAATCAGTCTAGAGGTCCTTCCATTTTGTTGCTCAACCCAACAGTTGATGTTCACATGAAAGGTATAGCTAGTAGTACTACCCAGAATACCAAGAAACAAGTGGTACAACTGTACAAGGCACAAGAGAGATACCCAGCAATGGTTTGATTTCCACATCTTACTTACTAGTGCAAGCATCTCCAAATATAATGCATAGGCAGTCCCACAATGGATAAATTGTTCACCACCTTCTAGTGGCTGCACTAAACAAGATGGGAAAAACTGCAGGTCCTTGTAGCTTACTTGCCCCCAAAGTATTGCTTCTGAGTTCACCCATGCACTGTGGTTAAAACTCATATAGATCATATGGCCTGCATGTATAGAAAAGGATCCAAGAGAAAATGTTCCCGGTGTCACTGCCTGGATGTAATGGTCTTGACTTAATTGTGTAGCATCAGATGTTGCCCAATCCTGATAGTTTATTTGCTCCTGTTGTGATGTTGAAGAAAATAGACAACCAACATGTATAGCAACTATTCCATGGTGAAAAATTCCCTCTAGCTCTTTCACATTGAAACCTGCAGAAATATCAAATGCCCAGCACCGCATTGTGTTCTGTAAATGACTCATGGTGCTCTGTACATCTGCATTATGTGTTGCATGATCCGGGGGATGCCGAGACCGCATTTGTTCATCTTGAATACAATTGAGAGGTTCATCCCTTGGACTCTGCTTGAGCCACATTAACTGAAGACCATTTTTGCTCGATAGTTCTGTGCTCAAAGTACCCAGGTTCTTCATACTCCGAAACAAACACACAATGAAATCTGAATAATCGTTGTCCTCAGTTCCCCCTGCACGATCCCTCCAAAACGATGGCCATGGCTTCGGTCGTAGCACCAGCCATGAGAATGTCATAGCTGGGTGGAGTACGAACATCACAGGAGTGGCGTCACGACTTGAGCATTGCGTCAAACACACGGTGAGCGTTGGAGCAACACTATCTCTGGAGATGACAGAGACGACGATGTGGTTCTCCTTGCTCGTCACTATGCTGGAGGTGTTGCCAGAGAGGGCGTCCATCTCCTGCAAGCCGGCCTTGGGGCCGACATTGGTGGTCGCCACAATGCGAGGAGCGACCTCCTCGGTGATCGAAGAGGTGTCAGCGCCGATGGAGAGTGTTGCCCGCGCGGGTATGAGCTGCTCGATCTCCTTGTTGAGGTCGACGGCGGGCTCTGGGTAGACGGTCGTGGTGGCGGCTTGGCGTGAGCCATCCGTCGCACAGGTGACGGGCGCCCTCGCGAGGCAGGTAGTGGACGTGTCGGGGATGAGCTCGAGGACCTCCTTGGCCTTGATGGGGCTGGAGACGTCGGGGACGGGCACCCACTCCTCGTTAGTGGTCTCCTTCGACGGGGGTGGTGATGGTGGATCCGGTGCTGCTGTGCGTGCTGGAGGTGAGGTTGGGGCTAGCCGTATGTCTGCCGTCGCATTCCACGACGCATTCCACATCTGTAGGCGGCAGCAACGGTAGTAGATGTAGCGGCCGTCCCAGTATGCCATTGCATGCGCCGCCGCGTGAGCCGAACTGAATCGAACATCATCGGCTACACAGGGCTCTCCCTCATCTGATTTTGTTGGAGGATACACCACCAACTGCTCCACACCAAAGGGGCCGAAGATGGAATACAACACATCAACGGTGATTGGGTAAATTGCTTGCTCCACCACCATGCTGAGAACCTGATCCGAGGAATTGTGGTGGCTAGACATTTGATCAAACAGGTTGAAGGTGGTGATTGGAGAAAAAAAATAGGGATGGAAGGGTGGTGGCCTGGCTCTGAATACCAGATGTTAAGGTCCCAACTATGGATTCGCTTCTCTCGATCACAGATTCGAGTTACAAGCTTGATACAAGAGGAACTGGTAGTAGTTCATGGAACAGGTAGGAAGGGGAGGGGAGGAAGAAAGGTAGGGGATGCCAGGGTAGCCGCCAGTGCCATGATCCAAGCCCGGATCCATTCTTCGCTACCTCTTGCGCTGGTACTTGTAGCCAGCCTCGCTCGCGATGACGCATTCCCAGGCCCGGCCCATGTGCTGGTCGAACGAGGTAGGCCCATGTACAGGTGCAGGTTACAGTAGACTCCTAACATGTATGCTGCCTTTTGTGCTGCTATTTGGCTATGTTTGCTGCTGCTGAAGAGAGAAAGTGGAGACTGACACAAAATTGTTACTATGTGTGGTGGTGAAGCAACATGTTGGCTGTTCTTATTGGTCGGGCAATAGGAGGCTTGATTCCGCATCTCGTAGATGGAGGAATGTCCATTCAGCAATATGCGGATGATACAATTATCTTCATGGAACATGACCTCGCAAAAGCTAGAAATATGAAACTTATTCTTTGCCTCTTTGAGCAATTGTCAGGACTTAAGATCAATTTCAGCAAGAGTGAATTGTTTTGCTTTGGGAGAGCCAAGGAAGAACAATAAACATACCGACAATTATTCGGTTGTGAGATGTGATCTGTTCCATTTAGTTATCTGGGAATACTCATTCACCACCGTAAGCTCACAAACAAAGAATGGAAATGTATTGAGGATAGGTTCGAGAAGAGACTAAGTTGCTGGAAGGGCAAGCTTATGTCTTATGGTGGTCGCTTAGTGTTAATAAATTCAGTTTTGACTAGCCTGCCAATGTTTTTATTATCTTTTTTCGAAGTGCCGGTAGGGGTACGAAAAAGATTATATTTCTATCGTTCTCGATTCTTCTGGCAAAGTGATGATACAAAGAAGAAGTACAGACTTGCCAGATGGGATATAATATGTAGAACCAAAGACCAAGGTGGGTTAGAAATTGAGAATTTAGAAATAAAAAATAGAAGCCTTCTTAGTAAATGGCTCTTCAGATTGTCTGTTGAGATGAAAGGTACGTGGGTACAAATTCTTCGCAATAAGTACCTACAATCTAAAACTTTGGCGCGGGTTACAGTTAGACCTTCTGATTCACCTTTCTAGAAGGGGGTAATGAAGATGAAAAATAATTTTTTCCATAGGGTGAAATTTAATGTTGGTAATGGGAACGCTACTAGATTTTGGGAAGATACATGGTTAGGGGAGATGCCCTTGGCTCTACAGTATCCTTTTCTATATAATATTGCGCAACGTAAGAAAGTTTTTGTTGCTACGATATTACAGTCGGTTCCCCTGAATATACAATTCAAAAGATCTTTGGTTGGGGAACGATGGAATTCTTGGCTGCACTTAGTCCGTAGGTTGATGGAAGTTCGACTCACGGACTAGCCCGATACTATTCACTAGAAACTAACCGCAAGTGGTAGCTTTTCTGTGAAATCGATGTATCTAGATCTCATTGATTCCGGGACATTACCGACATCACCCCACATTTGGAAGGTTAAAATACCATTAAGAATTAAAATATTTATGTGGTTCGTTCACAAGGGAGTGATTTTGACGAAAGACAATCCGATTAAGCGAAGATGGGTTGGAAACACCAGATGTTGTTTTTGTGATCGGAATGAAAATATAAAACATCTCTTTCTTGATTGCCCGATTGCCCAATTACTTTGGCGTACTATACATATAGCCTTTAACATTGGCCCTCCAATTAGCATGAACACGTTATTTGGGACGTGGTTAAATGGAGTGCAAACAAATATTGCAGATCATATTCGGATAGGGATATGTGCTTTATTCTGGGCTATATGGAACTGCAGACATGATATTATATTTAATAGGAAAAACTTCACCAACTTTTTGCAGGTTATCTACAGAGCTACGACATGGATCCGTATGTGGTCGTTACTCACAACTGTGGAGTTCAGGAAGCTTTTGGCTACTGGGTGCAACCGGTGGGAGACGGTAGCACGGGCTATCTTCAACCGGTTTGGATGGCGGCTAACTAATAGGCTAGGTGTTTAATCATCGAAGCTTGTTATTGTTTTAGCCGAATGTGGCATTTACTTTACTTTTATTTTTATGAGTTCAAGCTGTGAACTCTTTCGGATTATGCACTTCTGTGGAACTGATATGAGCACGACCACGAACGCGCCGCTGATTTAGCCCGATCTTTCACGATGAAACAACCTCGACCAAATTATAGTGACGAAAGCTCCCAATTACGCGAGCAATACACGCAACCTGAAACGGTGGTAACGACGACAGACAAGCAATACCTCGGTTGACAAGGCACCTCCCGTCGGGGTAGAAGTAACCAGCATGTAATTCGTCGTCGCCGACGAACCTCAAGCCAATAGCTAGCAAACTCTCGATCATGAGAATCCTCTCGCCAAAGTGTAATCTTCCTAAAAGAAAATTTCACAAAGATAAACGAAACGAACGCCCGGAGAGCCGCTTCATAGTCGATACACGATGTTGTCTAAACTCTAGAAAATAACCTAATCCTCAAAGTCTCGATAGCCCAGCTATATATGGTCCAGGTACAAACCGACTAATACTTGATCGGCCAAGAAAAAGGCACGCAGGCCATATTACGTAATTGAGTTACCTTTCCTTACGTGACTTGTTGGAGCGCCGCTGATCCCCTGCCGTTCGGTTCTTCTTTCTTTATTTTTCTTTTCCAAACGTACACAGTTGGATGATTTGAATACCTATCTGCAGCATATACGTGCGTGGTCCTTCTCTTTCCTATTTTCTAGGACATCTAGATCGGCCAGTTGTATATTCGGTGACTCACAGCTAACAAACTTGTTGCATGCATGTTGTTTCCTTTTTATTCTCCATGTTTTCCACGTCCTATTATTTCTCCACACGCACGGATCATATTCTTTTGCATCTCTGTTAGGAAACAAATAGTTCCTTTTTAGTTTTGTACGTGCATGCACTTTTTTTTTGCGGGGAAAAAGGAAGATTTCCATTATTTAAGGTGGCAAATCAGCCACAACGAGTTTTACAAAGTCGCTCATACACGAGCCCAACCAAACAGCAGTACGTGGCAAACTACGACCATACGCAGCTAAAGCATGACTAACTTTATTCTGTGAACGACTAATAGCAGTAATCGAAATCTCCCTAGGGTCATCCCTGATCATCCTCTGAATCTCCTCGACGAGTACACGAGATGACGACCGGTCCGCCGACCTAGCGTTCAACATCGTGACCGCTTCGGTACTGTCCATCTCAACAGCAATGGGCCGGTCTGTGCGGTGTAGGGCAAGCTCAAGTCCTTCCCTGCACGCCGCGAGTTCAGCATCTTGACTGTTATCACATGTACGAATCTCGCGACACGCGGTGAAAATAACTTCACCCTTGTCCGAGCGCAACACCATGCCGCCCCCTGCATGTCCTGTTGCTGGCACATAGCTCCCATCCACATTAAGTTTGGCCCAACCAGGACGCGGGAGCGCCCAACGCAGCTCTTCCTTTTGCTTCACCTCCTTAGGCCTAGCCGCAGCCCCCATCTGGACGACCATCTTGCCCCTCTCCATATCTACTTGAGGGCACTGATGGATACACAAGAGGGAATTTATATAACCATGGAGGAATCTTCGAGAGGCTTCGGTCGGTGGAGGGCGTTTTCCATGGGTTACTTCGTTACGCACGTACCACGCACGCCACATGGTCATGAGCACAACCATGCGTGCGGTATCCTGGAGAGGTTCCAACAGCGAGAACAACCATTCCGGACCTGTGTTGGCTATGCTCTCCACCTTTGGGATGGGCCAGTCCATCGCCATAGCTCTCCATAGCTCCATTGCGAGGGGGCACCTGCACATCGCATGGAATCCGTCCTCTCGTTCCACACCACAAAGGGGACACACATCAGTAAGCTCGAGGTGACGAGAGAATTTATTGGCCCAAGTTGCAAGCGAGTTGGACACGAGCCTCCAAGCGATGACGCGTACCTTAGGGGGAGCAGGGCACCCCCATATGGTCTTCCAGATGGCGCGACGACCATCCGGTGCCCTGCTCGTGGCGGTCGCCAATGGACGTTCGCGCTCGTCCATGGCAAGGCGGTAGGCGGAGCGAACGGTGAAGATACCGCTCTTCTCCGGACCCCAACGTGCATGCACTTGCATGGACTCATCTAATCCAGCCATGCTCTCACATTTCATGTGGGATCCTTCTTTGTGTATAATTGGCGCAAAGTCTGGACCGCATAATATAGGCAATTGTCCATCTTTTCCTTTGCTAAGATGTGTCATCTTCTTCATAATTTTGTCATCCTCGTGTCGAACTTTCTTTATAACCTCCGCCTCCTCGACCTGCATTGTCATTACCTCATCCACAATATTTTCAGTTTGAACCCCTTTGTCAATGGTCTTTGCAAGCGTCTGTAGCCCCTTGCTAATGATCGGCGTAGTAACTATGACATGCGTGCTAGGCATATTTGCAGTACTGTATGCCGCATCAGGAACCTCTATTTCCGTTTATTAATAAAATGGCTGCATGCATCATCATGATGCATAGGCCGGGGTGATACTCCTTTTCAGAAAAAAATATGTGAGGTGCTGAAACCTTGCACGGGGAGAGACATATGTGAGAAAAAGATCGATCTGCTCCCTGGTACATGCACAAAGCTGGCTACTGGATTGATCCTTCTCGTCGTGATGACCTGCAACAACAAGCTGGATAGATGGAAAATGAAACAGTGCCACGGGAGATTGATTAGTTTTCATATGATCATGATGCAGAGGCTAAGAGCACTATCTCTTTCATTATCACAAAAATAGTAATTTTTATTCCTTATCCTTTTATGTCGTTCCGTAGTTTTGAGTGTTTCCTGTTAATTTCGGAGCACTATCTCTTTCATTATCACAAAAATAGTACAGGTTGTTCCTATCATTATATGTCACTATGTAGCTTTGGTTGTTTCCTGTGTTTCTACTTTGGTTGATGATCATAAGCGATATTATGCTCCTAGATGTGCTAAAAAAAATTAAATGTTATCTTTTTTTATTAAATTAGTCACAAATTACGCCGGTTCAAAAATTTCTGAAAATGTCACTCAGTCGGCCGAGGGGAAGCCGACTGGCTCCAGTCGGCTTTGCCGAAGCCGATAGGCTGTCGTCGGCCGCGCGGCAGATGATAAGTGGCCACTCGGCCACGTGGCGGCCGACTATTGGCCAGACCACGTCACTTGGCCTGGAGACCTCTAGTCGGCTACGCCCAGGCCGACTGGGTCCCAATCGGCTACACCGAAGCCTACAGGACCCAGCTCACCCATCGGCCGCCCCTTTGTTCCTCCTCTCTTCTTCTCTTCTCTGATTTTCTTCTCGTTCTTCCTCTCCTCTCTCTCTCAACCAAACCCCCCCCCCCCCCATTTCTACGCGATTATTGAGCCGATTTCCTTCTAGTTTTTCACCGTAGATTGATTCTAGAGTGTTAGGGGAGGCTAGGGAAACCTCGATCTCGTGATGGGGTAGCTCGTAGTGGTGGTGGTGACCATTGTGGAGGTGGTGGAGGTGGAGGTGGAGGTGGTGGAAGTGGAGGAGGAGGTGGAGGTGGTGGAGATTCCGGCCACCCTACCACTTGGGTTTTCCTATAAATAGAGGTGGAGATGCACTCTCCACTCTCACTCTTTTCTCACATACACATGCCATCTGATGTTATCTGGCTTCTCTCTCCCTCCCAGCGAAATAGTTTCGTAGAGCCGAAAGGCTGTCTGGGTTCCGGTGGGAACTAGTTCTGGACGGCGAAGCCCTGCCGGATAGATGACACCGTATGTGTGCAACTCTGTAGAGAGATCGTAGTTTCGGTCTTAGTTCGAGAGTGCCTCCCGAAGGGCTGTCCGGGTGACTGTACGAGTTTCGAAGGGCCTCCCGAAGGGCTGTCCGTGTGACCGTCCGAGATTTGGAGGTCCTCCCGAAGGGCTGTCCGAGTGACAGTCCGAGTTTCGGAGGTCCTCCCGAAGGGCTGTCCGCGACATCGTCCGGGGGACTGTCCGACCGCCTCCCGGAGGGCTGTCCGCGGGCAGATGAGGGTATACATCCTCGCGGTTGGGAGGTTGTAAAATCCTAGCTGCGGGGATCTGCATCGCCGATCGTCATCGACTCTACTTCCGCTGCGCTACGAGTCGGTAACGAAAAAGATCAAACCTTGTATGCAGTCTCCATAGTGGTCCTGGGCTGGTGCGTAGGTCGGAAATTTTTGTTTTCTGCTGCGTTACCCTACATATCACACCAGATCATCACGTGGTGCTTCAAAACGATGAACTTTCGCAATGGTGCACACTTAGGGAGAACACAATATTATCTTGAAATTTAAGTGAGGGATCACCTTATAATGCTACCGTCGTCCTAAGCAAAACAAGGTGCATAAAAGGATTAACATCACATGCAATTCATAAGTAACATGACATGGCCATGAACTTGTGCTTTTCGATCTCCATCTTCAAAGCACCGGCATGATCTCCATCGTCACCGGCATGACACCATGATCTCCATCATCTTGATCTCCATCAACGTGTCGCCATGAGGTTGTCGCGCCAACTGTTGCATTTATGACTATTGCTAACTCATAGCGATAAAGTAAAGCAAAACGGCGCAAATAAATTAAAGACAACCCTATGGCTCCTGCCGGTTGCCGTACTCATCGACATGCAAGTCGATATTTAACTTTTACAACATGATCATATCATACATCAAATATATATCACATCATGTCTTTGGCCATATCACATCACAACATACCCTGCAAAAACAAGTTAGACGTCCTCTAATTGTTGTTGCATGTTTTACGTGGCTGCTATGGGTATCTAGCAAGAACGATTCTTACCTACGCAAAACCACAACGGTGATACACAAATTGCTATTCAACCTTCTACAAGGACCGCCTTAATCAAATCCGATCCAACTAAAGTGGGAGAGACAGACACCCGCTAGCCATCTTTACGCAACAAGTTGCATGTCAGTCGATGGAACCGGTCTCTCGTACGTGGACGAGTAAGGTTGGTCCGAGCTGCTTCATCCCACAATACTGCTGAACCAAGAAAAGACTAAGGGAGGAAGCAATCTGAACATCAACGCCCACAAACTCCTTTGTGTTCTACTCAAGATCTCATCTACGCATAGACCTAGCTCATGATGACACTGTTGGGGAACGTTGCATGGGAAACAAAAAATTTCATACGCACACGCAAGATCTATCCATGGTGATGAGCATCTATGAGAGGAGAGATTGGATCTACATACCCTTGTAAATCGCTAAACGGGAAGCGTTAAGAAACGCGGTTGATGTAGTCGAACGTCTTCGCGATCCAATCACGAGCTATTCCGCGATCTCATCACGAGCCGTCCCGCGATCCCATCGTGGTCCTTCCGATCTAGCGCCGAACGGACGGCACCTCCGCGTTCAGCACACGTACAGCTCGATGACGATCTCCACCTTCTTGATCCAGCAAGAGGGGGCAGAGAGGTAGATGAGTTCTCTGGCAATGAGACGGCGTGGCGGCGATGGTGGTGGAGCTGATCCGGCAGAGCTTCGCTAAGCAATACCGAACCGATCTAGAGGAGAAACTGATCTAGAGGGAGAGAGGCAGCCGTGGCTTTTTCAGGTTAGGGCTGCCCTCAAAAACCCTCCAGTATATATACGAGGAAGGGGAGGGAGGCAGCCTTGGCCCCTCCTCCAAGGAGGGACTTGGCCGAACCAAAGGGGGAAGAGTCCTCCCCCAACTAGGACTCCTTCCCCCACAAGGGAGGTGGAGTCTTGGGAGGACTCCTTCCCCTTTGGCCTCCTCCTTCCAATTTCGCATGGGCCCCTTTAGGGGCTGGTCGGCCAGCCCACCAGGGGCTGGTGCGCCACCCCCTAGGCCCATGTGGCCCTTGGGGTGAGCGGGCCCCTCCCGGTGGGTCCCCAGAACCCTCCCGGCACCCCCGGTACATTACTGGTGACGCCCGAAACTTTTCCGGTAACCAAAACGGGACTTCCTATATATCAATCTTCATCTTCGGACCATTTCGGAACTCCTCGTGATTTCCGGGAACTCATCCGAGACTCCGAACAATCTTCGGTCACCAACATATATAATTCAACTATACTAAAACGTCACCGAACCTTAAGTGTGCAGACCCTGCGGGTTCGAGAACTATGTAGACATGACCGAGACACCTCTACGGTCAATAACCAATAGCTGGACCTGGATGCCCATATTGGCTCCTACATATTCTATGAAGATCTTTAATGGTAATCCTCTATGTCAAGGATTTAGTTAATCCCGTATGCTGTTCCCTTTGTTCTTCGGTATGTTACTTGCCCGAGATTCGATCATCGGTATCTCTATACCTAGTTCAATCTTGTTACCGGCAAGTCTCTTTACTCGTTCCGTAATACAAGATCCCGTGACTAACTCATTAGTCACATTGCTTGCAAGGCTCATTGTGATGTTGTATTACCGAGTGGGCCTTGAGATACCTCTCCGTCACACGGAGTGACAAATCCCAGTCTTGATCCATGCCAACTCAACAGACACCATTGGAGATACCTGTAGAGCATCTTTATAGTCACCCAGTTACGTTGCGACGTTTGATACACACATGGTATTCCTCCGGCGTCAGTGAGTTGCATGATCTCATGGTCATAGGAACAGATACTTGACATGCAGAAAACTGTAGCAATACAAATGCTACGTTGATAGTTTGGGTCTTGTCCATCACATTATTCTCCTAATGACGTGATCCCATTATCAACGAGCTAGTCTACTAGAGGCATACTAGGGACACAGTGTTGTCTATATACCCACACATGTATTTAGTTTCCAATCAATACAATTATAGCATGGATAATAAACGATTATCATGAACAAGGAAATATAATAATAACTAATTTATTATTGCCTCTAGGGCATATTTTCAACAGATGGACACATGCAAAACCAGATGGAAAATGAAGATAGAGATGGTGATATTGCTGATGATTCTGACGAGTCAGACGAAGAAGAGAACATCCAGTAGGTGCCTAATCCTGCATCATGGAATCAGGACTTGTCAACTACAATGACCGTGAATGATGGCCATGATTATGCCTGGCAATATCACCAGAACAACATTGCAACGGGTGCCATGTATCCAAACAAGCAAGCTCTGAAGGATGCAATAATTAGTTGGGCAATGTCCACGCAAAGGTTTTTTGTAGCAGATGTGTCAAGTCCGTAAAACTTGACAATGGTATGCAAGAACCCGGGTTGTCCCGCGAGGGTGCATGGCTATCTCCCTAAGTATGGCACAAACTGGGTGATCAGTGACTTAGTTCATCACACTAGTGTTATTCCCTGCATCCCTCAAGATCATCCTAACTTTACATCCACCCTCATTGCTCGGTTGCTTTATAGTGAGATA
Organism: Elymus sibiricus; assembly: GCA_039707655.1. Lineage (NCBI taxonomy): Eukaryota > Viridiplantae > Streptophyta > Magnoliopsida > Poales > Poaceae > Elymus > Elymus sibiricus. Next base: position 26,134,826 of record CM077667.1, read on the forward strand.
GTGGAGGGCAAAGCGATGGAAGTGAAGTCTATCCAGACAAAAGTCTTCGTCAGGTTCAAGTACAAAATATCTTATGGCAAGGCTTGGAGGGCTAAGCAGAGGGCACTTGAGAGCTGATTTGGTTCGTACTTTGATGCATATGACTCTGTTGTCCGGCTCCTCCACACACTGCAGGACCGGAATCCAGGCACCTATGTCAATATCCAAGACTTGTTCATGCCAGAGTTCCCAAATGTAAAGGTGTTGCATCGATTGTTCTTATCTTTCGGTGTGTGCATAGAATCTTTCAGACATTATCGACCAGTGATATGTGTGGATGGCACTTTTCTCACTGGCAAGTACAAGGGTCAGATCCTGACCGCCATTGGTCAAGACGGGCAAAATCAAGTCGTTCCTCTAGCATTTGCTTTTGTGGAAAGAGAGAACATTGAAAGTTGGACATGGTTCTTCAGGCAATTGAAAATAGCTGTTGTGCAGGATAAGCCGAATGTGTGCATTCTTCATGACAGACATGCAGGTATACTCAGTGTGATAAAGACATTATCAAACCCTGGTCCTGAGGAACAAACTCCATGGCAGGACTTGCAGAGTCGTTGGTGCATGCGCTATCTTGGGGCCAATTTCTTCTCGCAGTTCAGAAATAAGAACCTCATGAATCTATTCAAGAAACTCTGCAAGCACAACCAGCTATGGAAGTACACTTTGATACGTAACAGACTAAATACTTGCACGCAGAGACATGTTAGGGACAGGAGAGCTGCATGAGATGCAGCTGTGAGGGCACATGTTGAAGCAGTAGCTGCACAGTTAGCAACAAGATCAGCTACCGTGGAGGAGGATCCTGTTGGGCTTTGTGACTTGCCAGGATTTGATCCACCTAGTACTAGGAGAAGGCTTGAAAGGACAATTAAAACCTTTGATCAGTGGATAGAGCATGAGCCTCTTGAGAGGTGGTCTTTGCTGCATGACACACATGGAGCAAGGTACGGTGTCATGACTGCCAACCTCGCTGAAACATATAACTTTGTCCTCAGAGGAAATAGGGCTTTGCCACTTACAGCTATCGTTGAGGGAATTTTCTATGGTACGGTCAAGTATTTCAGAGTTAGACGTCAAAGCGCCGCCCTGCATATCACTAACAACCCGAACACACGTTACTGTGAAAGGGTTATGAAGTACATGAATGAAAAGATGGGAAAAGCCCGGTCACACACTGTTGTTGCCATCGGAAATCTAGAGCGAAGGTATGAGGTCCGATTAGCTAACAACAAATTCGGATGTGCAAATGTGTCGAGGACACACGAGGTGAAAGTTGGAAATGAAGTCCGGCCAACGTGCGAGTGCACATGCAACAAACCGAAGTTGCGTCACCTACCTTGCTCGCATGTACTTGCTGCTTGCGGGCAGTTAGGACTGGACGCAATCTCAATCGTATCTCCATACTTTCTGAAAAAGTCCTCAATACCTGGACAGGTGAGTTGCTTGGTTTTCGATCAATGGGTCACTTCAACACCGTCGACCCTGTTGAACGGAGATACATTCCACACCCTGAGTTTATGCGTACAAGTAGAGGTAGACGACAGTGTCAGCGCATCCGGAATGATATGGATGAATCTGATGCCGGAGGGCGCACCATGCAATGCATTCTATTCAATGAATTTGGACATAGGGACCCTGAATGTCCCATGTTCGTCATTACCAAGGGGGGCGCTAGGCGTGGACGAGGCAGTCGGGGACGAAGAGGAGGAAGAGGGAGAGCAAGAGGAAGAAGCTAGGCTATCTTTAAATTTGTACTAAGTGTGGCACTACGTTTCAAATTTGTATTATGTGTGGCACTATGTTTCAAATTTGTATTAAGTGTGGCCCTATGTTTTAAATTTGTATTATGTGTGGCACTATGTTTTTAATTTGTATTACCTGTGCAACTATCTTTTAAATGCACTATTGTAGAATGGAGGGACCGTCGTTGCAAAATCCGGAGATTGATAGTAAGCATCATGCCGCGCTATTATGTGAGCGCAAGCTCGACCCCCTTCGCACTCGCACTTCTAAGGTGGACTGGAAGATACACCCGGATTGGGTTGACAGGTACGTGTTTTATTTATTTATTTCAAGCCGGATTTAATGTGCCACACTAAATGAATTGTTATGCTTTCTGATATGCAGGTTGAAATGGGCTGGACTTTTACCTTTCGCGCGTCTAGTAGAGGCCACTAACACCTCCAGACGTGTCGCCATTGACTCATCTCTGCTCACCTGCTTAGTGGACCGATGGAGGCGTGAGACCCACACATTCCACTTCCGCTGGGGAGAGATGGCTCCTACTCTAGAGGATGTCTCACTGCTGCTAGGCCTATCCTTGGCGGGTCCTACCATAGGACCGTTGGATTCACCGCCTGGTTGGCAGGCATCCATGGCACAACGTTTCGAGGGTGTTTATGACCGGGCTTCGGTTCTTGCGTCGGAGCCTCACGAACCTAAGTATGATTGGCTGCAACATTTCAGTGTTAGTTCCTCAGCCACATATCTTTTGTTTGTCGTGCTTCTGGTTTTACAATTATATTTGTTATTTATTAATACCTTCTCTTTATTCAATACAGATCCAGAATTTCCCGGGGTATCCAAATGTCCCGCTGAATGCGACACAGATCACTCGTAGCCTGGAGGCCTACCTACTGTGGCTTCTCACTTATACTGCAATTGGTTTAGAGGGGATAACACTTATACTACAAACTAATGCATCCAACGTCGCGCTTACCTAAGAAGCGGGAAACGATGACGGGAGGGGCTATTATGTCATTTTGGTAATCAGAAAATGTTAGTTACCTACTGTGGCTTCTCGCTTATACTGCAATTGGTTTAGAGGGGATAACACTTATACTGCAAACTAATGCATCCAACGTCGCGCTTACCTAAGAAGCGGGAAACGATGACGGGAGGGGCTATTATGTCATTTTGGTCATCAGAAAATGTTAGTTATGTACGAAAATATGATTACATGCACCTATCGGCTTTGCCAGCACAGATTAGTACTAATTGATCATGATTAGGCCAATTAGTACTGATTGGTCACGGCTAAGCCGATTAGTTCCAATCGGTCACTACTAAGCCGACAGGGGCTGCTACTAAGCCGACAGGGGCTGGTTCAGCGTGGCCGACTGCCCTATCGGCCTACTCGAAGCCGACTGGGACTAATTGGCTTCAGCAAAGCCGACTAGAGCCAGTCGGCTTCCTCTCGGCCGACTGAGTGACATTTTCAGAAATTTTTGAACCGGCGTAATATGTGACTAATTTAATAAAAAAAGATAATATTTAAAAAAAATTAGCCCTGGATGTAGGGTTTAATATTGCCACTGTCAACCTGATATTGTTTTTCAGGTTATGCTAGCTAGCATATGTTGCAACAAAAAAAAAATGCTGATCAATTTCAATCGCGCAAACACAACATATGCTTGATCGGCTCATTTATCTCCAGACAGAGCTATGTTCTTCACAAAATAAATTTGATCATAATTTGCATTGATAAAAAATTTCACAGTTCCGAACAATACACTGAATAATTTTGAAACGACAGATATTATGTAAATCAAATAAATTCCTTAGAAGGAAAATAAGCTCCCTTGCAATATAGTATAGAAACCAGTTTTTACATCTTTAATTTTGTTAATCCAATTCATAGATTAGGCTCTTTGCTTCATCATATAGTTAACTAACAATAGCAAGGACATTCCAATCTATGAACATATATGAACAAAACAAATCAGTGGTACCGTTATTTAGTTTGACGTAATTCTCCCTGTGAAATGTTTTTTGTACGTCGAAATTTGTCTAGGTTTTGAAGATATATTTTGCATATATAATTTCCTAACAAAATAATGCTGGCATCCGTACTCGCGAATAAGCTAAAATGACAATGACTTCGGAGAAACTTGGAATGTACATTTCGTATGCCTCAAGTGTGTACTTTTTTTTGAGGAATTCTCAAATGTGTACTCTTTGGAAATAAGTTAGTTATATATATATTCACGTGTCTAACTATTTAACAGTACATTCCAAGTTGCATATATTTGTTCGTGTGGGATATTCTTACAAAAAATAAATGCACATCTAATCTACGATGATCTTATGACCATAAATATGATTTAATTTGTGTAGCTCCTTGATGAAGTCTGAGATTTATTTTAGAAGGATTTATTTTTCCGGAAATTCCTCACAAAACAAGTGGTCAGAATTATCGTTCAATTCTTAGTGCTTAGGTCTATAATTTTTGTAGCAGAATTACTTGCAAATTATATTTGCAATGCCGGCAGCAGTTCGGTTGACAGAGGAGGTGACTATAGGCGAGGCGCTAACCAACAACACCCAGCCGATGCCCATTATTGACGGACGCTGCCCACGTCGTTTCACAGACACAAGATTGAACTGCCACCACCAATGATGGCGGGAAGGAGGATAAGCCGTGATGTAGGTCGGGCATTGTCTTGACATAGAGGACGTGGAAGGGTGTGTCCGTGGATTGGGGGAATGCTGAGATGTTTTTTTCTCCCGCTGCAACGCACAGGCATATTTCCTAGTTATTAAAGAAAAAATAATGTTACGTGGAGAGCGCATCCGTAAGTCAGGCAAGTGCATGCATTGTTGTGTGCATGTTGTTATTTGGACGTCATCATATGTGCGTGTGCTTCTTCTGGAGCTTTTTCAGTTTGGTTGTTGATGCCCGTTGGATGTATAATGGACGCTGGATCGGAGGCCGCATGATACAGCGTGACTCCCTGAAGACGTGCACATATCCGATACTCCCTCCGTTCGAACTAAACCATGACAGAATTATGAAACAGAGGGGGTGCTTCTCAATGTCAGGGCGAAAGACGGTGACGGTGACCAAGTTACATGTTGTCCTGGAAAAAAGTCCATTTTAAATTCTTAACTAGTAGAGGTTGGACGAAACGACCCCAAGTCAAAATTCTGATCGATTACACCTTGAACTATGCAATCCCGGTCTAAATCGAACCTAGCATCATTTGGCCAATGGGGATTGTCGACATGGCAAAGGATGGCCGTTACTGGTGGCATTTCGCACGACGCACAGCCTGCTCCCAGTTGGGCCGGCCCGCTTTAGTTTTTTTCTTCTTCTTTAAAACGCGTAGTTTTTTCTTCTTCTTTAAAACACAAAAATTAGCACGTAGCATGGTCCGAACCTAAGACCTCATGTTGTTGGTCGACGGAAGTAACCACCAGGGACAAAACATTTGTTCTGTTCACTTGCTCCCTTTGTCGTCCTTTTCTTCTTTATTTTTTTTATTTTTTTCTTTTTCTTTTTTCCTTCTCTTTATTTTTACTTTTCATTTTTTATTTTTATTTAAATTCGTGGCCATCTTAGTAGGAAATAGCAATCGAAAAAAAAGAATGTCGTGGACCAAATTTTCAAAAGGAAAAAAGGTCATGAATTTTTAGAAGAAGTTCAAAAATTCTGAAACTAATTTCACATATTTAAAAAAAATCATCTATTTTGGAAAGAAATTTATAAAACTGAAATAAATTCGTGGATTTGAAAAATGTTCATGGAGTCAAAAAAGTCGACAAGTTTTGTAAAAAGGTTCACAAATTTGAAAAACAAATGGATTAAAAAAGTTTCACGAATTTGAAACATTTTTAACCGACAAAATGAAAATAAAAATGGGTTGTTCCAGCACGGAGTCGGATTGTAACAGAAAAAAGACATTTTTTATCAGATAAAAAAATACAATTGCGTTGGTCCAGCGCAAAGGACGGGTGCGCGCCGCACACCTTTTTTAATAGTGTATCGGAAAAACATTTTTCACAGACAAAAAAATACAAATGGGCTGGCCCAACACAGCGGCAGGTGCGTGCCATAGTCAACACTGCCGCTCCTTGGCCCATCAGCCAAACGAATCCCTGTCACGACATCGTTTCTATGCCTCAAACAATGCCAGGGTTTGATTTAGACCGAGATTGCAATTCAGGGTGCAATAAACCAGGATTTTAACTTGAGGTTCATTTCGTCCAACCTCTACGAAATTAGTGTTTAAAATGGACTTTTTCCGTTTTCCCGCCGTCACGGCCACAAAAGCCATGAACCAAACCTGCATCTACTATTTACTAAGTAGTAATGTCACATACATGGAGAGACAACTAACACACATGTATGTATAGCGCGTGTGCTCGCGTGAATATCCAGGGATTATACGCGATTGATAGGCGACTTGAGACTTTGGATGCTCAGCGCAGCGACGCCCTCCCTACCCTTATATTTTTTATTTTTTTAGGATGATCGATCCATTGTTTTGAGAAAGAAGATGAATGAGCCGAAATTCATCTGTCGCCGGCTCTTATTGGCAACGAATATGGCTCTAGGTTGGCCCAAAGGCATCTTCTTCTTTCAGTAGAACAAATTGGGCATTTGAAGTGATCAGAAATTTGCGCACATAACTATACCGATTATTCAAATTTTAAATCTGGATTTCAGAACTTGCAACCTCGGGCAAAACCTTTAAAAAAAGTTCCACTGCTTAGTCGAGGCTGCAACAAAGTCTGAATATCACTCTAAATGTCCATAAATCATGATATCACGCGTTGGAGGTTAGCAAAGGCCGATCGGGAGCCTCGCTCGCCTTGAGTGTAACGCCCAAGATGTGGTCCTATCCTTATTTTGGCTCGAGGACCTCGATAGGGATAGAAGCTCATCTCGTCGTTTCGCAAGAATGGATATCGTTACAAGTACATGCAAAGAGAAGATGAGTATATGGAATTGGCTTACACTCATCTCAATACAAACATTCATAGCAAGCATCATACATAAAAGCAGGGTCCGACTACGGTCGAAATCAAACGATAAAAATGACTTCCATCCTTGCTATCCCAGGCTGCCGGCCTGGAACTCATCCTAGATCGAAGAAGAAGAAGAAGAAGAAGAACTTCAAATCAAGCAAGCATCGCTCTCACGTCAAAGTATCACATTACATGTACCTGCAACTGTTGTTGTAGCAATCTGTGAGCCACGGGGACTCAGCAATCGCATTCCCGAGGGTATCAAGACTAGCAAAGCTGAATGGATGAGGTATGGTTAAGTGGTGAGGCTGCAGCAAGCACTAAACATTTATTTGAGTGGCTAACTTACGAGTACAAGAATAGGAAGAGTGATCTACGCATAAACGGACGGGAACTATTGATGATCAATAAGTGATCATGAACACCTACTTACAAGTCAAACATAACCCCACCATGTTCTCTTGTCAGTTCAGACCTCACAAGAAGAGACGGTCACAGTTACGCACACGGTTGGTGTAAGAGCATAATTTTCCCCAAGTAGTTTTGGTGGTTGATGACAATGCCCTTGCGGACTAATCGTGTGCATTGAGCTTTCAGAGATTATCAGGTGGCACGAGACGGTTATTCATCCCCTCGGTTGTTAAAAGAGAAGACGGTGTTTTCTATCGATTTAGTGTTGGTGGACTTGAGTCGTAGGAAAATAGGTACTATCAAGAGGGGAACCGCATTTGGAAAGGTTGGGAGTAACTATCACGTACACACTTGCACCCCATTCTCTTTCCCGGCACAATGGAGTTGCTTCCTGCCCCCATGGCCTCTAAGTATCATATAAGCGGAAGTACCGTTCCAAAGAGCGGTAGTCTGCCGCCCTGCGGTACCGTTGCTACTTCCGCTTATATTTTCCTTCTGGTTCTTTCGGGTAGCCTTGTCCATAATTAGCGGAAGTACCGCTCGCTGATGAGCGGTAGTACCGCCCCAGCGGTACTGCCGCCCTGAATTACTAAGCGCTCTTCCGCTGAAGTTTTTCTTCTGACATTCTAGACTTTATTGAGAGGAAGTACCACACCGACCGGAGCGGTAGTACCACGCTGTTTGGTCCAGAGTCTCACGCTGGCGACCAGAAATGTGTCTGGTCCCCCGCGCCACAATAAGAGGAAGTACCACTGATAGGAGCGGTAGTACCGCTCCGGCTGTTCTACCGCCTCCCTGACCTTGTCAGCAGCGTGAAACGGCCGTGCAAGTAGAAGTACCGCTCCCCTGAGCGGTACTACCGCTTATGCACGTTTTGTGGGCAAAAAACAGTTAGATTCCTCCCCCCTATATAAGTGGGTCTTCTTCCTCAAGGAGACTCACCTCTTTTCCCCACAAGCTCTATTGTTTCTCCTAAACTCATTCTTGCCCGATCTCTCTCCCTAGCCATCGATTCTTGTTGATGCTCTAGGGTTTGGAGGAGAAGGCCTTGATCTACACATCCACCAGTAGATATTTGATTCCCCCCACTAATCCCTTGCGAATCTTGTTACTCTTGGGTGTTTGATCACCCTAGACGGAAGAGGTCACCTCGAAGCCACATTCCATTGTAGTGAAGCTTCATGGTGTTGTTGGGATCCTCCAATTAAGTTATGGAGATTGCCCCAACCTTGTTTGTAAAGGTTCGGTCGCCGCCTTCAAGTGCACCACTAGTCGAATCACGACATCTCACATTGTGTGAGGGCGTGAGGATAATATGGTGGCCTTAGTGACTTCTTGGGGAGCGTTGTGCCTCCACACCGCTCTAATAGAGACGTACTTCCCCTCAAAGGGATGGAAATTTGGTAACACATCCTCATCTTCACCGGTTCCACTTGTGGTTACTTCTTACCTTTACTTTTTGTTTGTTACTTGCTTGTTGTTATTGTTGTTAGCATAATATAGGTTGCACACCTAGTTGCACATCTAGACAATCTATTTGTTGCTAAGCCTAATTTGATAAGAAAAGCTAAATGTTGGTAGTTGCCTATTCACCCCCCTCTAGTCAAACATATCGATCCTTTCAATTGGTATCAGAGCTACGTCTCTTTATTAAGGGTTTCACCACCCAAAGAGTATGCTTAATGACGGGGATAGGGTTAGGGAGTTACCTGAGGCCATGGGTGTGAACGCGGTCTCTCATGAGGATGTAAATGTGGCAATGGCCACACTTCAATCCACCGTGACGACAGAGGTCAAATCCATATTCAAAGAATTCCTTGACAGTCTCAAGCTTTCTACTGATCCGTTGTGAGTAGTTCAACCCACTACCTCGGAGTCGGATGCCAAGTCCGGAAAGGAGAGGGCTAGTGATAAGGGTAATTTTCCCCAAACTAAGAATGGGACGGCGAACCTTGCCTTGGTTCCCCCTCCCGTGGTCTATGGAGGACCGGTCCACCCACCGCATATTCTCAACCTTGGTCCTCCTTCTAAACTTGTTAAGAATGATTTTGCTAATTGGGTTTTCCATATCAAGTCTCATTTTAATCACAGCTCAACACAACTTTGGAGAATCATTGAGCAAGGGTATTACCCACATGATCCAAGCAACCTCACTCCAAGAGAAGAGTGTCGGTGTAAAAACTGGCGGATCTCGGGTAGGGGGTCCCGAGCTGTGAGACTAGAATCGATGGTAACAGGAGACGAAGGAGACGATGTTTACCCAGGTTCGGGCCCTCCTATGGAGGTAATACCCTATGTCCTGCTTGATTGTATTGATGATATGTGGGTTACAGAGTTGATCTACCTCGAGATCGAATAGCTAAAACCTAGATGAGTTGTCTTCTCTCTACAACCTAAAACCCTCCGGCTTATATAGACGCCGAGGATACCTAGGGTTTACACATTGTCGGTTACACGTTGAAGGGACAAACACGCCTATTCGCTACATCAAACGTGGAGGATAAGCCACGATCCTTGAAGCTTCCTTCCTTGAGACAGGGCCTTCGATCGATCCAATGCTCAGCAAGCGGCCCATACAGTCCGGCCCATAAGAAACAGGTCGGCCTCCCGAGGACCCCTTAATCCAGGACTCCCTCAGTAGCCCCCGAACTTGCCTCCAACGCCAGGGATCTTCAGCTTCAGTTGCTTCGTATAATCAGAGTCTTCGGCTTGCGAGGCAAGTTCTTCCCTCCGAGTCTAGTTCGGCCTCCGATGACATGTAGTTTTCCGATTAGAGGCGCGTCCGAACACCGTGAATAGTCCGGCCCTGAAGGCCAAACGTCCAGGAGTAAAACAGTGTCCCCTGACGACCTTTCTGATGAAAGGTCACGGCCCACCACGACCGCCACACAAGTCGATTAATCGTGCGCGTGTAACGGTACGCATGTCTCGGGAAGCGGAGGGATTCACGGCGCATCAAAGGGAGGCCAAACAATGATAAGCCTCATAAAAGGGAAAGAAAACCCCAAGGCCTAACCATGCTTCCCATTCGCATCCTCTGCTTCCTCAATCTTCTGAGCTTCCAGAGTGCAGATCTAGGTTTTCCACCACACCTCCTCCGAGCTTATCCATGGCGGGTTCTGGCTCCAATGGCAAGTGAGAGGCTTCCACGTTCACCGACCGGGACATCCGGGACCTCAAGGACGCCGGCTACCTCCCCGCCAACATCTACCACCGCGCGCCGGAGAAGGGCCAGGTGATCCCCACTCCCAAGCGAGGCGAAAGGGTGGTCTTTATCCCCCACTTCATCCGGGGACTGAGCTTCCCGCTCCACCCCTTCGTCAGGGGGCTCATGTTCTTCGACGGCCTCGACTTCCATGACCTCCCGCCGAACTCCTTCATGCACATATCGGCCTTCATCCTCGTCTGCGAGGCCTTCTTACGGGTCGAGCCACACTTCGGACTTTGGCTCAAGATATTTAACATCAAGCCGAAGTGTGTCTCAGGCGAACACGCAGACTGCGGCGGGGCTGTCATCAGCAAACTCCCCCGTGTCGGATGGCCATCCGACACCTTCATTGGCACCATCAAAACATGGCAGAAGGAGTGGTTTTACATCACCGAGCCAAGGGAGGAAGGCCAGGCTGCTCCAGCCGAATTCAGATCCGGTCCCCCCACTAGATTGAACTCGTATCTCCGAAAGGGCCTCGACTGGGGGTCGGACAAGGAGGTGGACAAACTGCAGAAGCGCGTCGCCTCCATGATTAAAAACGATATCACGCTGACCAACGTGGTCCAGGTTATGCTCCATCGGCGCATTCTCCCCTGCCAGCGCCGGGTCTCTCCCCTGTGGGCTCGTAAACTCGACGATGAGCCCACCATTCGTCAGCTCTTCCGTACTACTCGGGTGAAGCTGTGGAAGGCGCTTTTCAAGGCGCAGAAGGACTGGCCAGCCGAGGAGGAGGATCGGGGTCTACACGCCGCTAAGCCTCCTACCCCGGTACATCGTAGTTTTGTTTGATCGGCTTTATTTTTCCTAAAGAAAATCTAAACATTCTTCCGATCTCTTTTGCAGAAATGGCTTAGCAAGGCTACTGGCATCGACTGCCCAGCGCCTCAGCCCGAAGACATTAGATCCGGGCTGTTATCGGAGATGCTCACCGAGGCGCCTTACGAGGCGCCTGCAAAGAAGGAGAAGAAGAAACCGGGCTGAGAAGGCCTTCGTATCAGGGACCAGCCAGAGGCTGTGTCCGAGGAAAACCATGCCTCCTCGAATCAAGGGGAGCATGAGGATGAGCACGAGGACGAGGGGGGAGGCGATTCCCCCCTCGCAAGAAAGAGGGCGGCGTCATCGGACGCCATGGAGGATGTGCCTCCTCCTGCCCAGAAGAGAGCGCGTCGGACACAGGTAATTCTGTCCGACGATAGTTCAGACTCGGATACTGGGTCTAATGACTTTGAGAGGGTTCCGCGAAGGAACATAAGGGTCAAGCCCCCAGCTCGAAGGTAAGGATCCGAAGACTTCCTCGACCGTCAATGACAAGTTTTAAAGGTTATTAACATGCGAGCACTTATTGATTTTGCAGCCAACCACGCGTTCTTCCCACCGACCAGGTTTCGGACGGGGAGACCCCACCTGCCAAGCTAGCGGAGAGCGGGAATGCGTCGCATCCCACTCCTCCGGACACCGCGAAGGATACCACGGCGGTGTCGTCCCATCATGCTCCTATGGAGCCAAGCACCAGCGGTGTGGGAGACGATGTTATGGTCGAGGCTAACGCCTCGGCCACCGAAGACCGAGGGGCGGAACCCCGCCCGAATACTGAGGAGACAGGACGAGGGGACGTTCAGTCCCCTCCGAGGACATCTCCGGAGCCCACCACGCCTCCGGGGGCACCGGTTCAATCCCCGGTCGGTGATCGGGTTGTTCGATCACCACCGGCACCACCGACCAATGGGTGGCTGGTTATGGGGGAGGCTCTATCGAGCGCCTCCATCTCCGAGGAGCACCGCACCCTTATGGGTGCGGTATTGCAGGGCATTCAGTCCGTCGACAACGGACTGAAGGAGGCCTACAACGGTCTCCTGACGGGCTTTCAGGTGAGCCACGCAATGCTCTATTTGTAGAATATTAATTTTGTGTGTGTTATCATTATATACATGGCAGCCCCCGAGCCCTAGGTGAGTTTGGAAAAAAATCATCTGGGGGTCAATCATGGATCATTACCCGAACTATATACTGAACTATATGTTCAGAACGTTCTAACAGCCCTTAAGAGGACCGGGCATAGGATCAGATTGATGACAGTTCGGAAGTTTTGAACCCATGTAAACTGATTATGATTTGTTTTTACAGGCTTCGTCGGCGGCGGCGGCTGTGAATGCCGTCGAGCTAGACGAGCTGAATCGGAAGCTCAAAAGCTCCGAAGACGAGCTTGATGCTCTGAACAAGAGATTCAACGAGGCGCAAGGTAAGCCTAAATTAGTATCCGGAAATTTCCGTCATCGTACTGTCGATGCAGTATTCATGTTATTGACGCTTATACAGCCTCGGCGAAGGAAATAGAGAAGCTCAAGACCGAGCTCCAGCATGCGAAGGAGGAGGCGGCGGTTGAGAAGGCGGCGGCGGAACAAGCGGCTACTGCGGTTTCTGCCTTAAGAGCCACCAGCGACAAGCATGAGGCTCAGGTGGAGGAGATCCAGCAGGAGCTCAAAGACACCGGCCAAAAGTGCGAGGACCTTGAGCAGAAAAGCAAGGCGCACGCTGCCGAACTATCCACCTTAAAAACTGATCTCCAAAAGGAGCGGGTGGATAGGCGGTATTTTGAGGAGCAAGTCCGCCAAGCGAAGGTTATCACGGATGGTAAGCCGTATTTATTACAATGTGTCTTCGGGGATAGCAAGTTCGAGTTGCTTACACAGGTGTGGCGTTCCTCAGGCGCCTGCTCCGACCTCCAGAAGAGCGCAGCGGACGCGAATCAGTTCTATGCTTCGCGGGGAGAAGGAGATGAAGCTCGTCTATTCTGGGCACAGTTTGAAGCCCCCGAGCGCTCTCCTCTCCTTATTGAGCAGCTGAAGCAGCTGATGGAGCTACACCGGATGGTGGAGCCTGCCAGGAAGGATCTCTGTATCCGGCTATGGCCCAACGAGCCACTGCCGGACAGCTACTTCGGCCTGGTGCAGAAACTGATCGACGCCTCACCCCGGATCGATGCATTAAGGCGCTCCTCCTGTATCGAGGGAGGTCGGATGGCCTTTGCAAAGGCCAAGGTGCACTGACCGGGGCTTGATCCGATGAAGATAGCTACCGCCCTCCGCCTCCTGGAAAGTAGCAAAGGCGCCCCGAGCTGTACTTCTCCAGAGTAATGGAGGGTGCTCGGGCGATAGAGTAGAACATGTATGAGTAGATTTATTGTAATATGTCCGAAGACGTTTTAACGGTTTAAGGTTATGATACATAATTTATCATGCTCTCAATGTTTTGCGTTCCTTATAACTCCTATGTGGCCGTTGAAACTGAAAGTAGCGAGTCGTCGGCTTCAGCTCCCATGTAGATACTACATGGGGTGTCTCGACCAATGCACTATAACCCTTAGCCGAGCTGTCGGAACCCGAAGGCGGTGAAGTGCGGCGGACCAGGCAATCAGACCATAATGCTTTATTGCTTTCACTTAGCCGTAGGGGCGCGAAAGGACTGCGAGGGGCTGATGACTAGCTCCCGGTGTGATGTTCGGATGAACCGTAGCTAAGGCCAATATCACATGGTTTGTATGAAGAACAAACCCCTCGTATGACACGGAATATCCTCTGACGAGGATTTAAGTATAACACTTTAAGCTCAGATTCACAGGCCGGTTCTCGCATACTATGACAGTCCGTTTTCAGCTTTCTCCTCTGAGGTGCTTGACCAGGCTAGCCGGAAACACAATCGCAGAGGTTCTCCCTTTGCCCTTTTAGCCGAACGAGCGGAACGTAAAGGGGCAAGCACAGGAGCGGGGCAACCCAACTTATTGAATCAAGACATAGTTCGGAACCAATGCATATAAAGCGAATTCCAAGATGCCGAACGCATAATCAATTGTACACAAGGCGATTTTTATTTTTAAACTCAAGCCCCCGGTCTATTAGCCGGTTGCATCGTAATATACCGAACAGTTTCGCGAGAAGAGGGAGGAAATAAAATACGTGCCAAAAAGGACAACGAGACAAACATGTATAATGATGTTATATTTTTCTCAACAGCTCTTATTGCTCGAATTGCCGAAGCGACTGTTTACAGGTTTTTGAAAAAAGAAATTTTACAGGAGAGGTCGTACCAGGGGTCTTCGATTGGTGGCCTTACGTCCTTGATGTGCCCTGTCGCTTGTCTACTCCTGCGCCTCCTAGGGAGTGGTGCACCTCAATGGGTGGTACTGTTCGGCGAACGGATCTTGCAGACAAGGTCTTGAGATGTCGCCGAAGTGTGTATGAGCTTTACGCCTTTGACAGGCCCCTTTTGATGGTACCTGCATTGTGTCCGAAGACATTTTGATGGTAGTAGTTCGGTCCAGCCGAACACTTACCCTTTTTCCCCACCGCCGCCCATGGGATTTTAAGTGCGAAGTTGTGCCTCCTTGGCACGTACTTTGCTGGTCCTAGGGTTGTGCGATGGGGGGCGAGTCCCTATTTACGGGGAGAGGAGGGTTCTGAGAGCTCGGGATGAAGCTGCGCTCGTTTCCCAGCCTTGCGTGCCTTTACGGCAGATGTCGGCGTTTGCCGATCATCGTTGTAATTGAATTCGGCCGCCAGGGCCAACGCATGTTCCTCAGTTCGGAGGGAGCGCTCTGTGTTGCCGTTGATAGTAATGACCCCCTTGGGGCCGGGCATCTTGAGCTTGAGGTATGCGTAGTGCGGGATGGCGTTAAAGCGAGCGAACGCTGTTCGGCCGAGCAGGGCATGATAGCCGCTGAGGAAGCGTACAATGTCAAAGATCAAGTCTTCGCTTCAAAAGTTGTCGGGCGAGCCAAACACTACTTCTAGGCTTACGGAGCCCGTGCACCGGGCCTCGACGCCTGGGATCACTCCTTTAAAGGTAGTGTTGCTTGGTTTGATTCTTGACGGATCTATACCCATCTTTTTCACCGTGTCTGAGTAAATCAGGTTAAGGCTACTTCCTCCGTCCATTAGGACTTTTGTGAGGTTATACCCATCTATAATGGGGTCTAGGACGAGGGCGGCCGAACCCCCATGACGGATACTGGTCGGGTGATCACGTCGATCAAACGTGATCGGGTATGCCGACCATGGGTTATACTTTGGGGCTACAGGCTCTACGGCGTAGACGTCTCGAAGGGCGCACTTTCTCTCCTTCTTGGGTATATGGGTGGCGTATATCATATTTACTGTTTTCACCTCTGGAGGGAACTTCTTTTGTCCGCCACCAATCGGACCCCGAGGCTCATCCTCATCCTCGCTACGAGGGCTCTTGCGTTGATCCTCGGGCGTGAGTTTGCCGGCCTGTTTGAATACCCAACAGTTACGGTGTGTGTGGTTGGCGGGCTTCTCTTGAGTGCCATGGATTAGGCAAGGCTTTTCCATGATCTTCTCTAGTGGGGTGGGTCCGTTGCGATTGCCTTTAGGAGGCTTCTTCCACTGCCCAGGTCGAGAATTGCGGAAGCCGGCGTTAACGGCCGTGTCATCGGCATCACTATTGTTGTGCTGGCGCTTGTTCTTGTTGCATTTTGGTTTCCCGTTGCCATCCCGAACTTCGGAGGTTCCGGGGTCTTCGGAGTTGTGGCTGCGTCTTGCTAGCCAGTTATCCTCGCCCGCACAAAAGCGGGTCATGAGTGATGTAAGGCCGGACATGGTCCGAGGTTTATCCTGGCCAAGCTGGCGGGCCAGCCATTCATCCCGAATATTGTGCCGGAAGGAAGCTATCGCCTCGGCGTCCGGGCAGTCAACAATCTGGTTTTTCTTGGTCAAGAACCGATTCCAGAATTGCCGAGTAGACTCTTCGGGCTTCTGAACGACGTTGCTTAGGTCGGAAGAGTCCGGCGGCCGAACATAGGTGCCCTGGAAGTTAGATCGGAATGCATCCTCTAGATCTTCCCAGCATCCGATGGAGTTTTCAGGGAGGCTGTTTAACCATTGCCGAGCTGGCCCCTTGAGTTTTAGGGGGAGATATTTGATGGCGTGGAGATCATCTCCTCGCGCCATGTGGATGTGGAGGAGGAAATCATCTATCCATACGGTTGGGTCAGTTGTCCCATCGTACTGCTCTATGTTTACGGGTTTAAACCCCTTCGGGAACTGATGTTGCATCACCTCGTCCGTGAAGCACAGTGGATGGGCGGCGCCTCTGACCCGAGCTATGTCGCGCCGGTATTCGGCATCTGTTCTAGCCCGGCTTCGTTCCCGGCCTCTATTATTGCGGTCGAGACTGGGCCTGTACCCGTCCCGTCTATCGGGTGAGTACCCTCTGGATCCATAGATGGATCTAGTACGACCTGCTCTGTAGTCCAGGTCATGTCGTAGGTCGAACCTATCATCGGGCTCTAGTGGCTCATTTCCCCGTCTTCGGGGCGTCGCTGGCCTATAACCGGTGTCGTCAGCCGTTCTGTCTCGTCCTCGAGGAGGTCGGTCAGGCTTGTCATATGGGGTATGTATGGGAGACGGAGTATCAGTGAGCTCGTCGTTGAATTGCGGCAGCAGCCTTCTGCGTGGATAGCTCTTAGGTTGGTTCAACAGACCGGTACCGTATCCTTCCTCAGCTGAGAGGACTCTCGTCCATCGATCATTGAGGTTATCTTGTTCGGCTTTAAGCTGTCGTTCTTTTGCTTTCAGGCTACGGGCCGTGGCTATGAGCTATTGCGTGAACAATTCCTGATCTTCAAGATTATCAGGGATGTCGAAGTCATCGGCTTTCGGGATGTCCTCCTCCTCGACAGTGGGGAGGTAGTTGTCGTCCTCGGAATCGTTGAGGTCATCGGGGTTGCACTGGTCTTCAGGCCTCTCCTGACCCTCTAGCAGGTTTTCGGGGATGTCGGGATCGCCGAGGTCTTCCGGGGTATAGTTCCCGATGCCGATGATAGCTTTCCTCCCGATTTTGCCTTTTGACCATTTATGCGGCTTCCGGCGCCCTAACGGCGCTTTGCCCGACTTGTCGCCTTCGTTTTTAGGCATGTTCCCGCCATTAGCGGCAGGGGTGTCCACCATGTAGACATCGTATGTGGAGGTGGCGGCCCATCGCCCGGTGTTGACGGGGGTGAGAGCGCAATTCTCCTCATCTATGTATTCTGCCTCCTCGGAGGCATAGTCCAACATGTTGGTTAAATATTCGACTGTGGCTACCAAGTGGGTGGTGGGTGGGATAAAAATTTGTCATGACCCGCTCTGTAACCAATCTGAGCATGGATCGGGGTTGGATTGTCGGTAATCTTCATCGACGAGATCCGATCTAGGGCCTCGTTGAGTGTCGAGAGGTCGATCGGGTCATCCTGCTCGGAGCTTTCGGAGTTGACCTCCGACGCGTCCAGGCGAGTGGAGTGTTCGGCAAGAATAGGTATCCGGTCATCTGGCACTATGGCTGGATCCGGACTAAGAGTCAGGTCATGGTCGGGGTTAATCCTGTGGGTACGACCGAAAAAGGAATCGGAGGTTAAAGCTTCGGAGTCTTTGGGCGTGGCAGGCAATACTGCGAGCCCGGTTAGTGATAGGTCGCCTCGAGAGTCTACAGAGAACCCTAGGTTCCCAAATCTGACCTCTTGATCAGGGGCAAAACTCCCGACACGGCCTAGATGGCCGGTCGGGTCGGCGTGCAACACAATGCTGCCGAAGGTGAAGATCTGTCCGGGGACTAAAGTGTCCATGTTGCGGACCTCTTCGTTGATGACAAGGCAAGCCATCGATTCCTTGGGCGATCACAGCAGAACTCTCAATGAAAGCACCAATGTCGGTGTCAATGTCGGTGTCAAAACCGGCAGATCTCGGGTAGGGGGTCCCGAGCTGTGAGACTAGAATCGATGGTAACAGGAGACGAAGGAGACGATGTTTACCCAGGTTCGGGCCCTCCTATGGAGGTAATACCCTATGTCCTACTTGATTGTATTGATGATATGTGGGTTACATAGTTGATCTACCTCGAGATCGAATAGCTGAACCCTAGATGAGTTGTCTTCTCTCTACAACCTAAAACCCTCCGGCTTATATAGACGCCGAGGGTACCTAGGGTTTACACATTGTCGATTACATGTTGAAGGGACAAACACGCCTATTCGCTACATCAAACCTGGAGGACAAGCCACGATCCTTGAAGCTTCCTTCCTGGAGACAGGGCCTTTGATCGATCCAATGCTCGGCAAGCGACCCATACAGTCCGGCCCATAAGAAACAGGTCAGCCCCCCGAGGACCCCTTAATCCAGGACTCCCTCAAAGAGGCCGACAATCAACTCAACCACTCCGCCTTGTTCATTCTTCAGTCTGCTGTCCCCATAGAATATCATGCTCACTTGCATCCCTTCACTCGTGCAAAGGATTGTTGGGAACATATTGTCTCCATGTACAAGGGAAGTTCGAGTATTCAACGGTCAAACTTTGAGGTGGTCCTTGATGAGGTCGATGAGTTTGTGATGGTTGAAGATCAGGACCCTCGTGAGCTTTACCAGAGAGTGACAACTCTTGCCGTTGCTCTTCCAGACCATGGGAGTAAGGATACAGATGACAATTGGATCAAGCGTAAGTTTCTCAAGGCCATCATGCCTTTCAACAAGGCCATGTCTTCTGTTATTCGTCAAAGTACAGACTTTCACTCCTTGTCCTCAAGCGATGTGTTGGATGAGTTTATTGCTATGAACATCTTGACCAAGACCGCCGACAATGCTCTAGCTCGTGTCCAACGGTCAAACAAGTCCTCACCCAACCTTGCTTTGAAGGCCAAGGTCATTCTGGAAGAGGAAGAAGAATAAGAAGAGGAGTGTTGTCCCGAAGATACAAAGTATGCTTACCACGAGCACATGGCTCTTGCGTCAAGACAATTTTGGGGCAACAAGAGAAACTCAAGGCCCAACTTCTCCAAGAACAACTCTAGTGGGTCAAAAGGCAAGACACGTGTGAGGACTTGCTATAATTGTGGCAATGTGAGTCACTTTGTGGTGGATTGTCCTTATGAGAAGAGGGAAGACAATGGTGGCAAGCTCATTCGCAAAGACAAAGCCAAGTCGTTCCCAAACAAGAACAACTTCCCCAAAAAGGTGCCTCAAAAGGGGTTGGTGGTTCAAGAAGAGTACTTCTCCGATGTTGATGATGATGAAGATGGAAGTGGTGAAGTAATGGCAAAGTCGACGGTGGCTATTGCAACCTCTTCCCCAACAAAGATGTCTCTCTTCAACTCCCCCAACGAGAACCTCATTGCCAAGTGCCTTATGGCCAAGGCCTCTAACAAGGTAACCTCCAAAACCTCCAACATCAAAACTACCATTTCCACTACTCCTTCTTCTACGGATAGTGGGGATGAAAAATAGGAGGTAAAAGTTGATGAACATTCCTTTGATAAATTCATGAAAAAGAATAAGGGTGAGACTAAGAGACACTTTGTTGCTCTCTTGGAACAACTTGGTGAGGCTAGTGCTCTTGTTGAGACTCATGAGGAAACCATCTCCACTTTGGAGGGGCATAGTCATGACTATGTCGATGAGATAGCGGATCTTTCCATTGTTCTTGAGGAAGAGCGAGATCTTCGTTTAACTCTTGAGGAGTCACACAATGATGATCTTGCTAAACTACAAAAAGATCATGATCATGATATTGTTCTATCTCGTGTGCTCTCCTCCGAAAAGGTTGCACTTGGGGTTGACCTTGATAGACTCAAGGAAGAGTTTGTGACACTCGACAGAGCTCACAAGGCTTTGAAGAGTGCTCATGCTTCTCTAAAAGAGTCTCATGATCAACCAAGCAAAGCTTACTAAGGAGATAGCCACATGTCCTCCCTTTGTGCTAATAAATACTGCAAATGCTACTAACCCTTGTTGTCAGCATGTGCATCTTGTGGATGAAAATGCCAAGTTGAAAGAGCAACTTGAGAAGGGCCTTGTGACTTGCATCCAAGGTGAGAAGAACCTCAATGACCTTTTGAGCAATCAAAAGGAGGCTGTTGCAAAGGAAGGAGTTGGGTTTGCACCCAAGTCAAAGAAGAACAAGAAGATCAAGACCAAGCAACCTCCCCCGCTAAGAGAAAGTTTTGTCAAAGCGGGCGAAAGTACTCATGAGATGAAGAAGGACTTTAATCCCTCCTATGTTTTATGTCATGCTAGTGATGGGCATGTTTATGCCAAATTTGTTGGTTCTTATTATGAGTACATTGAATGGTCTATTTGGGTTCCTAAGACCCCTGTCACTAACATGAAAGGACCCATTAAAGAATGGGTACCTAAATCCAAGCATTGATCTCCTGTAGGAGTTTGCTTCCGGAGGAGTGTCATGGTTGCTTGATAGTGGAGCAACAAATCATATGACCGGAAGCAAGGACTTGGTGGTGGACGTTCATGCTAATCCATCCATGGCCACTCAAGTCTCCTTTGGTGATGATGCAAGTTCAAAGGTATTGGGTCCTGGCAAGGTGGTAATCTCTCCAGAATTATCCATTGAGAATGTCATTCTTATTGAGACCCTTGCATAATATTTACTTTCCATTCATCAACTTGCACTCATGGGTTTTTGTACGTTCTTTGGTGTTGACACCGTGGCCCTTTTGTGGATCAAGACTCTTAAAGTAGCCTTTGTTGGGCATGTCAAGAACTGTCTCTATGTGGTTAACTTTTTGGAGCAACCCACTAAGACCGCGACTTGCTTAACGGCTAAAGTTGATGTGGAATGGCTTTGGCATCGTCGGCTAGCCCATGTCAATATGAGATCTTTGCAAAGTCTTCTCAAAGGGGATCATGTTCTTGGACTAACAAATGTAAGTTTTGCCAAAGATCATGCTTGCAGTGCTTGTATTGAAGGAAAGCTACATGAGACGGCTCACCGACCCACGACTACCATCTACTCGAAGAGGCCCTTGGAGCTCCTACACATGGATCTCTTTGGTCCTCCATATTTGGATAGTCTTGGGGGAAGAAAGTATTGCTTGGTGATTGTGGATGACTACTCAAGATACACTTGGGTATACTTCTTCAAGAGGAAGAGTGAGACTCAACAAACCATCATCGACTTTGCCAATGAAGCTCAATGACAACATGAGGCAAAGATATTGATGATAAGAAGTGACAATGGCACCGAGTTCAAGAATTACATCTTGAATGAGTTTCTTAGTGACGAGGGGATCAATCATCAATACTCCGCACCATATACCCCTCAACAAAATGGTGTTATAGAAAGAAAGAACTGGACGTTAATGGATGCGGCAAGGACCATGATGGCGGAATTCAAATCTCCGTAAAAGTTTTGGGCCGAGGTCATCAACACCGCGTGTCATGCATCCAATCGGCCCTACCTCCGCAAAGGCTTGAACAAGACTCCTTATGAAATCCTTATCGGTAACAAGCCCAACCTCAAGTACTTCCAGGTGTTCGGTTGTAAGTGTTTCATACTCAAAAAGGGTGTTCGTTTGTCTAAATTTGAACCTAGAGCTCAAGAGGGCATATTTGTTGGTTATGCTAAAAACTCTCGCACTTACCGTGTCCTTAACAAGTCCAATGGACTCATTGAGGAGACGTGTAACGTGGAGTTTGATGAAAATAATGGATCCCAAGTGGAGCAAAGTGGTCTTTGTGATATAGGTGATGAAATTCCTCCCCAAGCCATAAGAAGAATGGGTGTGGGATACTTCCTACCTGTTTAGGAACCCCTTGTGGCCGAAGGAGAAGGACAATGTTCCAGTCAAGTGGAACCATCACCAACACAAGACCCACACGCTTTCGAAGAACAAAGCGAAGGCCCTCAACCTAGTGAACAAGATCAAGGGCAATATCAAACACATAATGTTGGTGATACACCAAGTGATGCTCAAGATCAAGTCCACATCCCCGAGCAAGCTCAAGATCAAGATCATGTTCAAGATCAAGAGCAAGCTCATGACGGCGCTCAAGATCATCAAGATGATGCTCCTCAAGATGTTGATCCTCAACTTTTCATGGAGGAGATCTTAGAAAGACGAGCCGCCAAGATAGCTGCCAAGCTTAAACATAAACAACATGTTCTGGGGAACGTCTACGGCAGCTTGAATAGAGGGGTAACCACTCGTAAACAATTAACAAACTTTTGTGCACATTAAGCATTTGTTTCTTGCATTGAACCCCTCAAGGTACAAGAAGCGCTCGAGGACACGGAGTGGCTTGAAACCATGCACGATGAACTCAACAACTTCGAGCGCAACAAAGTGTGGCGGTTGGTGCTAAGACCAAAGGAGAATCATAATGTCATTGGGACCAAATGGATATTCAAGAACAAGCAAGATGCGAATAGTGTCGTCATTCTCAACAAGGCAAGATTGGTGGCACAAGGCTACTCCCAAGTCGAGGGTATCCATTACGGTGAAACCTTTGCTCCCATTGCATGTCTTAAATCTATTCGCATGTTGCTTGCATATGCATCTCATCATGATTTCAAATTATATCAAATGGATGTGAAGAGTGCATTTCTTAATGGTCCCCTTAAGGAGTTGGTGTATGTCAATCAACCCCCGGGGTTCGAGGATCCCAAGTTCCCCAATCATGTATATGTTCTCGATAAGGCACTCTATGGCCTTAAACAAGCCCCACGTGCATGGTATGAGCACCTTACCGAGATGTTGCAAGATCGTAGGTTTGAAATTGGGAAAATTGATCCAACTATTTTCAGAAAGAGGGTTAAAGGGAACTTGTTCGCATGCCAACTATATGTTGATGATATTATCTTTGGGTCTTCTAACAAATTTTCAATGATGAGTTTGCCGCACTAATGACCAAATAGTTTGAGATGTCTATGATGGGAGAGTTGAAGTTCTTCCTTGGATTCGAAGTTAAGCAACAAAGTCAAGGAACCTTCATACACCAAGCAAAATACACTCAAGACATGATCAAGAGGTTCAAGATGGATGATCTCAATCCGCCCAAGGTCAACACTCCCATGCCTCTCAAATGCCATCTTGACTGTGATCCCAATGGTAAAGCTGTGGATCAAAAGGTATACCGTTCCATGATTGGATCCTTGCTTTATCTTTGTGCATCTAGACCGGATATTATGTTGAGTGTGGGAATTTGTGCACGATTTCAATCCGCACCTAAGGAAACCCACTACGTGGCGGTCAAGCGAATCTTTCGATATTTATCTCATACCCCAAACTTTGGCTTATGGTACCCCAAAGGTG
Source organism: Elymus sibiricus (assembly GCA_039707655.1). Taxonomy (NCBI): domain Eukaryota; kingdom Viridiplantae; phylum Streptophyta; class Magnoliopsida; order Poales; family Poaceae; genus Elymus; species Elymus sibiricus. The sequence continues at coordinate 26,158,327 of CM077667.1, forward strand.
CTTCATTTGATCTCATAGGATATTCAGACTCGGATTGGGCGGGAGACCGTGTGGAGAGGAAGTCAACTTCTGGAGGCTGCCAATTCCTTGGTCGCTCTTTGGTAAGTTGGTCTTCAAAGAAACAAAACTGTGTTTCTCTCTCGTCCACCGAGGCCGAGTATGTAGCTGCCGCAAGCTGTTGTGCACAGATTCTTTGGATGAGGCAAACTTTGAAGGATTATGGTGTCACTTGTGACTAAGTACCTCTTTATTGTGAAAATGAAAGTGCAATCAAGATCTCCAACAACCCGGTTCAACATTGAAAGACGAAGCATATTGAGATTTGTCATCATTTCATCCGGGAGCATATCAAGCGCGGGGAGATTGATCGTATCCATCTCAATACTAATGAACAACTTGCAGATATCTTCACGAAGCCATTAGATGAAGCAAGATTTCGCGAGTTAAGGCATGGGCTAAATATCATTGATTCGAAAAATGTGGATTGAAACTTTGCACACCACACCACACTCATCATTATGTCTTGTTTAGATGTAGGCATGGACATAGGGGGTTGTTGTTCTCTCAATGAACTCACCCTCCCCCCATTATGCATAAATCGATCAAGTCTTTCACATTAGTCATTTTTTATGACACTTGTGCTTCAAAGACGAGTTGTGGTCATGGGCCCAAGGTTAAAATCTTCGCGGTGCCATACCAATTGACTCAAACATAGGTGGCTTCATCCACTGCCCCCTCCTAGTGAGGCATCTACTTTTTGAGAGCCTATTCATATGATTATGTCACTCTAAGTTTGTTTCTCTTCGTGTTTTGACTCTTTACAAACTTGGAGTATCTCCTGTTGTTTTGATGTGTTTGACTGTCTTCCTATCGAGTTTCATCATCTTCTCAAAACCCATAAACCGCATAAGTCCTGTTTTTCACCCTTTGTTTTGGGGCTGTTTTTTGGTTGGAAGCGGTACTACCGCTCAGCCCAGGCCGGTACTACCGCTCCTACCCGCGGTACTACCGCTTCGGGGACTCCTGGTAGGGTGAAGTGGTGGGCAGTGGAAGTTCTAACTCCCCCATACCCATTCACTGTCCTCCCCTTCAGGTCCTCTCTCTCTCTCTCTCTCTCTCTCTCTCTCTCACGCGACCAAAACCTCCCCGGAGGTCGTCTCCGGATCTCTTATTTCGTGACGTCCTTTGCATTTCCGTCCGGTGGGATTTATCCCCTTCTCTTCCTCGTGCCATGGACACCGGTATTGCCCTTGTTCATTTTCTATTTGGGTTTAGTTTTTGAATCATGTATATAGGGCAATGCATGAGGTCTCCTTGATTTTTCACGTAATCTAGGCAAGAGTAGGATGTGAAATGACTGCTAGAGAGGAATATAGTAGTTGCTCAACGAAATTGTTGGGTTCTACATTACCGGTACTACCGTTCCCTTGCCGCAGGAGTTTTTCCGCCGTTTGGGCGGTACTGCCGCTGATGCATGACCGGTACTACCGCTCCGACGGAAGTACCGCTCCTGCAGCACGGTACTATCGCTGGTGCACCAGAACCCCCATTTTCGGTGTTTCATCTCCTATCCTTTATGTTCCTTCTTTGTGAGTTCCAGGTGATGGTAGCACCGCTCCTGCTGCTCGTCGCGTGAATCCTAGCCGTGGATGTTCAAAGCGGTTCCGCACATCTGAAGATCCTGAGGCTGGTTCTAGTGCTCAACCCAACCGGCAATCCATGAAGAAGACTGCTAGCAAGAAGAAAGCTGCCAAAGAACCTGAGGAGATGACTAACAGGGAGTTTGTGGAGTTTCACAAGCGCAACCCATATCGCCGCCCTTAGGATGATGCGCTGATTGGTCGTCCCTTCTGGACCAAGGAGTAATTTCTCATTTATGTTGGGGTCCTAAGGGGCAAGACAAATCTCTATGTGCCTGATGCCAAGTCCATTGACACGTGGTACATGAGCAACCGTGCCCACATTGAGTACTTTGCTGAAGCCCATGCTCTGTGTGAGCAATGGGGTCTGTTTCCCATTATCAGTTTCAACAAGGACTTCGATAGCGAGATTGTGGCTCAATTCTATGCCACTGTTCACTTTCACACTGATGAGGAGAGAAGCATGCAATGGATGACTAGTGACAGAGTGTTGCACTCCAACTGGAAGACCTTCATGAACTCTTTGGGATATGCTGATCGAGGTCTGGATGAACCTATTGGACTCAGGCCACACACTGAATCTACGGCAATTCACAAGTCCAAGCTTGTTCGCTATTCCAGGGTGGTTCAGATTGCCAAGGATACACGCACTGAGCTCATTCCTTTTCTGGACATTATGCATCGTATCTTTCGCAACACTTTGTTTCCTCGCATTGGGACAAGGATCAGGTTCACTCTTATCTTGTGAATCTATTGCTGATGTGCTTAAAGGAGAAAGACAGAGACTTGACTATGGATGTTTCCCACATCATGTGGAAGGAGCTCCGTTCCGCTGTTCTTGACAGGAAGGTGCCTATCTATGGCCCTTATCTCTTTAAGCTTATTGAGGATACTTGGGCTGCTTCGTTCCCTGGTGAGTCTCTTGTGACTGATCACATGGTGACTCACGGTGTTCTTAAGCTCCATGTGAAGGAGAACTGGGGCACTGTGCCCTTTGTCCCCGAGATTGCCCCCACAAACTCTGATGATGAGCCAGAGCCAGACTACACTGATGACACATATGCTCCACCATCTGAGGCCATTCCATCATGGGCTGCCAAGCTCAAAACAAAGATGAAGAACCTTCTCTGGTTCCAGATCAAAGGACAGTACAAGGCCCATGTGGAGGCCAAGAAGGCTCGCAGCCGTGACAAGGTGATCATGAGGAAGATGGGTCTGACAGTTGACAGCGAGTCTGAGGACCGGATTACGGACGAGGAGGCGTGGATCACGAAGAACTGTCCATGGGCTGAGTCGGAGGAGGATGTACCTGCTGCTATTGATGAGGAGGATGACGATGAGCCTGAGGATTGACTATCTTGAGTCTACCATCACTTTGTCTCGCTTTAGTCCTCTATGCCCCTTTTCATGTCTCGATGTCAAAGGGGGAGAGAGTGTTTAGGGATTTGCTGGATTTGCTGAGTCACGAGTGTTTTATCTTATCTGCGCATTTTCTCTCTCGTGAACTCGTTGATTTGCTTGCTTTGGTTTAAGTTGTCCAGACTTGTGAGTACTAATGTATGGTGTAATACATATGCTATCCCTCCTACCCTGTTATGTCTACATTAGTTAATTTATGAGTTTTTGTTTGCTATGCTTGCTTACTTGCTTAACTCATATTCTGTATGTGCAAGTATATGGCCGTGTCTATAAAATATAGGGGGAGTGTTGATCCTAGTGTGTGCTCTTTGCATTCCAAAAGCATACTCAAATAGTGCACACATCTAGGGGGCGCCTGTCTATATTTTGTAGATGTTGGGTTTGCCTAAGTCTTATTGCATATCTTAAATTGGCAAATCCCGTGTTGTCATCAACCCACCAAAAAGGGGGAGATTGTAAGAGCATAATTTTCCCCAAGTAGTTTTGGTTGTTGATGACAATGCCCTTGCGGACTAATCGTGTGCATTGAGCTTTCACAGATTATGAGGTGGTACGAGACGGTTATTCATCCCTCGGTTGTTAAAAGAGAAGACGGTGTTTTTCTATCGATTTAGTGTTGGTGGACTTGAGTCGTAGGGAAATCCGTACTATCAAGAGGGGATCCGCATTTGGAAAGGTTGGGAAGAACTATCACGTACACACTTGCACTCCATTCTCTTTCCCGGCACAATGGAGTTGCTTCCTGCCCCCATGGCCTCTAAGTATCATATAAGTGGAAGTACCGCTCCAAAGAGAGGTAGTACCGCCCCAGCGGTACTGCCGCCCTGCGGTATCGTTGCTACTTCCGCTTATATTTTCCTTCTAGTTCTTACGGGTGGCCTTGTCCATAATTAGTGGAAGTACCGCTCGCTGATGAGCGATAGTACCGCCCCAGCGGTACTGCCACCCTAAAGTACTAAGCGCTCTTCCGCTTAAGTTTTTCTTCTTGCATTCTAGACTTTATTAAGCGGAAGTACAGCTCCGACCGGAGCGGTAGTACCGCGCTGTTTGGTCAAGAGTCTCACGCTGGCGACCAGACATGTGTCTGATCCCCCGTGCCACAATAAGCGGAAGTACCGCTGACAGAAGCGGTAGTACTGCTCCGGCAGCTCTACTGCCTCCCTGACCTTGTCAGCAGCGTGAAACGGCCGTGCAAGCGGAAGTACCGCTCCCCTGAGCGGTACTACCGCTTATGCACGTTTTGTGGGCAGAAAAACGGGCAGATTCCTTCCCCCTATATAAGTGGGTCTTCTTTCTCAAGAAGACTCACCACTTTTCCCCACAAGCTCCATTGTTGCTCCTAAGCTCATTCTTGCCCGATCTCTCTCCCTAGCCATCGATTCTTGTTGATGCTCTAGGGTTTGGAGGAGAAGGCCTTGATCTACACATCCACCAAGAGATATTTGATTCCCCCACTAATCCCTTGCGGATCTTGTTACTCTTGGGTGTTTGAGCACCCTAGACGGAAGAGGTCACCTCGAAGCTACATTCCATTGTGGTGAAGCTTCATGGTGTTGTTGGGAGCCTCCAATTAAGTTGTGGAGATTTCCCCAACCTTGTTTGTAAAGGTTGGGTCGCCGCCTTCAAGTGCACCACTAGTGGAATCATGGCACCTCGCATTGTGTGAGGGCGTGAGGAGAATACGGTGGCCTTAGTGGCTTCTTGGGGAGCATTGTGACTCCACACCGCTGCAATGGAGATGCACTTCCCCTCAAAGGGAAGGAACTTCGGTAACACATTCTCGTCTTCACCGGTTCCACTTGGGGTTACTTCCTACCTTTACTTTGTGCTTGTTACTTGCTTGTTGTTATTGTTGTTAGCATCATATATGTTGCTCACCTAGTTGCACATCTAGACAACCTATTTGTTGCTAAGCCTAATTTGATAAGAAAAGCTAAAAGTTGGTAGTTGCCTATTCACCCCCCCTCTAGTCAACCATATCGATCATTTCACTTGGTGTATTTGATTTGAGTTTACTTCAAGTTTTCTATGACCGGGTGTTAAACAAATTTCTAAGTTGCCACATAACTGTGGGCACGACTCTCAGAAAGATTTAACCCTACATGGGTGCTCCGACTCATCCATCACAAACTAACCACAAGGTACTCCGGAAAACCTCAACCTCGAGATAACCCGAAGTGTCCTCGAAATCCTGGTGAACAAGACATTCGAGAAAGGTAAAACAAATCCAGCAAGGCCTCCCGACGTGTCAACAATCTAGATAGGAGCCGTGTATTTCGTTCTCAGGACATGGCGGATGAGCAATACGTACAGTGGCCTGATAGAAATCCCCCGAGTTACCCTGGGGTGGCCCCGCAAGTGGCTCTATTTTGGACCAACACCATCAGCACTGGCCCCCTGTATTATGTTGAATTAAATCCACGAGGGGGCGACCCTCTATGCGTTAATAAGGTGATCAGTATTATTATGTTGGGAAAATATAGCACCAATGTTGGGCCTTGCCAGAAAAGTCTTATCCCAAAACGAATAATTAAGGGGGTCCCCATAACAACCCCAAGCATGTCAGGAGCACTCAATATGAAACATAACACCAGTACACAAGTAACTAGGGCGGCAAAGGTGGAACAAATCACCGAGGAAAAGGCCAAGCCTTCCACCTTTTACCAAGTATATATGTGGATTAAATTAAATTGCAATAATATTTTGATATCCCAAGATATCCATGTTGTCACGTGGAAACAACTGCACCTGCAACTAGCAACGCTATAAGAAGGGTCGAGCAAGCGGTAACTTAGCCAAACAACAGTGTGCTGGGAAGGTGGAGGGTTAGAGGCTTATCATGTCATTTTGGGAGGCTTGACAAACAAGTAGTGGGGGGACGAGACATAGCGATAGAAACGAGACAACAAGCATGGCAATGATAATAGTGGTATCCAGGGAAAGGGTCATCTTGCCTGAGATCCCGCTTGGAAGAAGAACGAATCTGTGAAGTAGACGAACGGGCGTAGTCGAACGAATCCTCACACTCCGAAACGGATCAGAACTCTAGCGAGGAGAAGCAAATCCGGAAACAAACAAATAACAAGGTAAACACCACAACATGTTCATGATATGATGCGCAAACAAGTATGATGCATGTCCGATATAAATAGGCATGGCATGACAAGATGCAACAATCAAACACTACAAATTAAGTGAAGTTCAATATGCAACGAGTTGCATATTGACGAAACTCCACGTTCAAATATTTAGTTCACTCTCGTTTATTTACTGGGCAAGATTAAATGTTGTTAAACATGGCAACATGTGAAGCATAAACAAACTACATCATCTAGGCATTTTAAATGAGGCCGGAAGCAACATATAGCATTTCCGAAATGACCCCATATGCAATTTGTGAATTTGGTACAGATCTGTACTAAACATATTTTATGTTTATTAAACAGCAAAAGAAAGTGCACCATGTGATTCTACACATTTTTCTAATCAAGGTGCATATGTAGATCATTTTAAACTGAGCTACGATTATTTAGTTATGAAATAAATCATTTTAACATGGCATTTACACAAATTAATACAAACAACAAGTTTAAACATTTTTATCATGCATAAAAGTTGGATATTATTGATCTACAAAAAAGTCTAAGCATTTTTCATACATAAAGTTTTTACATGTGATGCACGGTTGAAGAGTTATGATATGCATGATGTTCAGGGGGTTTTCTGCGAATCTGGAATCTCTAGGTAAATAGATAAATTCGCAGACGAGAAAAAAAACACTACGGGCTGAATCTGGTTCTGCTGGGCTGCAAATAGGTGGGTGCAAGATAGAAAATTTTGCTTGGGGGAGGGATTGCGGGGCTGGCGCTCACATCGGGCCTAATAGGCCGGTGGCGCAGTGGACTGGCGGGGCGACACGACTGGGCTTTGAGGCGCGGGGCTGGTCTGGCCCAAGAGCTGGCTGCGGCTGGGCCTGGCGCCCTTGCGGCCCAGCGGGGCGAGCGAGCGCTCGGTCAATGGAGCTAGATTTCGTCTCCACGAACACAACAGCGACGACAACATCTTCGAGGAACGGCGACGGTGCTAGCGGTGTCTGGCCGGAGGAGGTCACGGGAGGCACAGAGCGGACCGGATCCGCTCGGATCTGGTAGAGGGGCCCATCCCCGACGGTGGCTGGCGGAGTTTCGGTGGGCGCCAGACATGACAACTCCTGCAGCTGGACATGGGGAGAGAGAGCATGGGGTGAGGGAGAAGAAGAAGAGAGAGAGAGGAAGAAGGAAGGCATGGAGAGACGGGGGCGACGGGGCCTAGCCTTGACTGGGACTGGCGGTGCTCCGGCGAGCTCCGGCGAGGGGCCGACTGGCGATGGAGGCGACGGGCGAGGCGAGACGTCAATCGTGGTCGCGCTCGAGGCAGAGAGGCGAGCCCCCGACGGATCGGGACGCTCGGGCGGCGGCGCATAGCTTCAGGCCCGGATGGGCTTTCCCGGGCCCCGATCTGGGCTTGGCGGGCCCTACTTGAGGTGGGAGGCAGAGAGGAGGCAGAGAGTGGCTAGCACGGAAAATGAGGCGGGGCTCTAGGGTTTCCAGTTTAGGCAGGGTAGGGCGTCCATTTATAGGCTGGGGTCTAGGGTTAGGGAATTTTAGGGTGTTTTTCGACCGTGCGATTGCCATACGACGACCGGATCGGGGTGGATAGGCTGGGTGGGTTGTGTTGGGATGTGTGGAGTGGTTGGGCTGAGAGAAGAGAGGGAAATGAGTAGCCCGTGACAGATTTTTAAAACCGAAAAACGTCCGACAATTTAACCGATGACTGCGTTGCTACAGTTGTCTATTGGGCTACCAAACGACTTACGAATATGTTAAAGCCGCGAAATTTGGCACGCGGTCTACCTACAATATGTTAAGGCCGCTCGCCAAGTTTCAACCCATTCCGAGAATTTTTTTATCCCACTTTAAAAACAATATTTTCACGATGTCGTGGGCGCGTGCGAGTGTGTTTGGTCTCGAAACAGTCACCAACGAGAACGGGGAGAACCGGCAACTATGAATGGATGCATGTTTTAAAAAATGACAGCGACGGACTGCCGATGCAATGCGAATGATGCAATGATGAATGCGACAAACAAATAAAACACACGACGAAACTCGAATTAACGGGAAGGCATCTGGAGCGTCGGTCTCGGGCTGTTATAACTCTCCTCCAGTTACAAGAGATCTCGACCCGAGATCTTAGATTGAGAAGAGAAAGAGGAAGAGGAAAGGAAGAGGTAAAACTTAGTTGCTTCTTTGACAAACGAGTGAAACCAACGAACCTTGAAGGTTGCAAAGAGATGCAGAATGATATGAGGAACAAGCAAGAATCCAAAAGAAATTTGGACAGCACTTCGGTAGAAAAGAGAGGCAAAACTTGATATGATGGAAAGAACTTGAAAAGAGACACAACACTCCGGTTGAATTGATAAGCGAGGAAACGAACATGATCTTAATAAAATGAGATGATTGATTGAAGAGAGCAACATCACAATGCCTCCGGAACAAAAGAATAGAAGTTAGATCATTGGAGAGAAGAGAACGGAGAAGAAAATGACAACGTCTACCACCATTGAATTGAAAAGCATCCTTACAAAGAAGGAGTGAACCGGGTTGTTGGAAAATCAACAACAAAAAGATTAAGCTTGTTGTGGGCTTATGGAAAACATCTCAAAAGTATGAGGTGTCAACCGGCCACAAATGGAAAGCAATGATTGATTGAGAGAAACAAGATATGCAAAGCTTCTTTCACCGCGAGGACTAGGAGAATACTTGGGTCATTGATGAGCACCATGATAGCAACAATCCTTAGGAAAAGCTTTAGGTGAAATCTATACCAAGATAACTCCAAGGAAGAAAATGATGGGTTTAAATATCTCATTCTTTACAAATTCTCTTCGAGACTCCTCATGAATCAAGAATGATATAATACCATCTCAAAAGATAAGGGAGAATGAATCGCACTTTAAAATGCAAGAGAAAGAATGCTTGAGCTTCTCCAACAAAATATACTGAAGAATAATTCAAGAATGATTAAATCCTTGAAGAACCACCATGAAGAACCTCCATAAACAAAAGGATTATCAAAAAGGAAATGAAGGTTGAAAAGATTAAGATTATGACCTTGCAAAGATTTAGATGAAGCATCGTGAAGAGATACTTGAGAAAACTTGAAACTCCGGAAAAGAAAAGATAAGCAACTTATAATCAAAAAAATGATATTATGAACAACTCCGGATGAAGGATTGAAATCACCTTGATGAAACAAGAATAAGAATTATGTTATGCTTATCCTTCATCAAGTTAAATTGATGACAAGCAACGTATTTGGCTTACTACTTATTCTTCTTGAAAATGAGTTGAGAGAGATTTGCACGAACTTGAAGACATCTCGAACGCAACACCGGTAAGAACTTGGAACGAATGAGGATACTACGAATGAATGGAGATACATGAGAACGAAGAGATCATGATCCACCTAGCAGAGAATTTAAACAAGGTACCGGCAAGAATTTAGATACGAACGAAGAAAATATCGAACGAACGAAGAGACATCAATTTAGAAGAATTTGAGAACGAAAGCTGAAAGCTGAGAATGAAGAATTCTTCTGAAATGATGGCCTTTGGAGGATCGAGAAATGAAAACAACTCTAAAATGCTCCAGATGGCTATAAAAGGAATTTCTCATGATCGAAAGCTATTTAAGAGGATATCAACAAGCTGAGATGACGAGTCTTGAGAAGAACGGGGAAAGATTTAAGATAAAATCTCCTTTAGTCTTCAACGCAGAGAATGATGACGAGAAACAACACCATGAATTACTGAGACACTCCGGAACAAGAATAAAGAAAAAGGTTGGGCCAACGATGAAATTATTCGAAGCGATCTTGGAGGAGGAATATGACTGATATAATTCATTCTTACGTCACATTTGAAAGGAACATGAGATCTCCGGAAAAGATTAGAAGAGTTATGGTACGCATGATGTTTAGGGGGTTTTCTGCAAATATGGAATCTCTGAGTAAATAGATAAATTCGCAAACGAGAAAAAAAACCACTAGGGCTGAATCTGGTTCTGCTGGGCTGCAAATAGGTGGGCGCAAGATAGAAAATTGTGCCTGGGCGAGGGATTGCGGGGCTGGCGCTCACCTCGGGCCTAATAGGCCGGTGGCCCAGTGGACTGGTGGGGTGACACGACTAGGCTTGGAGGCGCCGGGCTGGTCCGGCCCAGGAGCTGGCTGCAGCTGGGCCTGGCGCCCTTGCGGCCCAGCGGGGTGAGCGAGCGCTCGGTCAACGACGCTGGATTTCGTCTCCACGAACACAGCAGCGACGACATCATCTTCGGGGAATGGTGGCGGTGCTGGCGGGGTCCAGCCGGAGGAGGTCGGGGGAGGCACGGAGCGGACCGGATCCGCTCGGATCTGGTAGAGGGGGGCCCATCCCCGACGGTGGCTAGCGGAGTTCCGATGGGAGCCGGACATGACGGTTCGTGCAGCTGGACACGAGGAGAGAGAGCATGAGGGTGAGGGAGAAGAAGAGAGAGAGGAAGACGCAAGGCATGGAGAGACGGGGGCGACGGGGCCTAGCCTGGACGGGGACCGGCTGTGTTTCGGCGAGGGGCCGGCTGGCAGTGGAGGCGAGGGGCGAGGCGCGACGCGAATCGTGGTCGCGATCGAGGCAGAGAGGCGAGCGCGCAGCTTCGGGCCCGGATGGGCTTTCCCGGCCCCCGATCCGGGCTTGGCGGGCCCTGCGCGAGGTGGGAGGCAGAGAGGGGGCTGTGGAGTGGCTAACGCGGAGAATGAGGCAGGGCTCTAGGGTTTCCAGTTTAGGCAGGGTAGGGCGTCCATATATAGGGTGGGGTATAGGGTTATGGGTTTTTAGGGTGTTTTTCGACCGTGCGATTGCCATCGGACAGCCGGATCGGGGTGGATAGGCTAGGTGGGTTGTGTTGGGCTGTGTGGAGTGGTTGGGCTGAGATAAGAGAAGGAAATGAGCAGCCCGTGACAGATTTTTATAACTGAAAAACGTCCGAAAATTTAACCGATGACTGCACTGCTACAGTTGTCCGTTGGGGTACCAAACGACCTCCGAATGCGACGAAATTTGGCAGGCGGTCTACCTACAATATATTAAGAGCGCTTGCCAAGTTTCAACACATTCCGAGAACATTTTTTATCCCACTTTAAAAACAATATTTTCACGATGTCGTGGGCTCGTGCGAGTGTGTTTGGTTTCGAAATGGTCACCAAAAAGAACGGGGAGAACCGACAACTATGAACGGATGTAGATTTTGAAAAATGATGGTGGTGAACTGTCGATGCAATGCGAATGATGCGGATGATGCAATGATGAATGCGACAAACAAATAAAACACACGGCGAAACTCGAATTAACGGGAACGCATCTGAAGTGTCGGTCTCGGGCTGTTAAATTGAGCGCTCCTCCGCCGAGTTCCCACGAGCAGGCGGTACCCCAGGCCAAGCCGCCGGCTGCAGCCGTGCGGGTTCACATGTTTGATTGCAAAGAATTGCCTCACGTGTTTGTATGCAAGCATTCAAATGAAATTATCGTAAAAGTACAGGTTTGGCTATTTTGTAGCATAATTTGATGTCTAATATGCATAGTTTCGGTATTTGTACGTAGCTCTTTTTTTTCCTTTGGCGCATGAACTCCTCTATAACAGGGACTAGTAAAAATTTAAATTATGTCATTCATTTTTTTGTTGTGTCGAATTTAAATGTGCTCCAGTATTTTAACTTTGAATTGTTATTGTTGAATCAAATTTATAGTTGTTGAGAATTGAATTGTGAATGAATATTGGGTTTGATTGTACACCTCCAAAATTGTCCGGCCGACTATCAAATCTACAAATTGTTCGATGGGTTCTCAAATGGACAAATAAAAGCTATCCCTCCGAAGGTGGTGTTTCGGCTCATAGGTGTAGATACACCTGTTATGAAATACGTACAAAAAATTCTGAACAATAATTTCGCGTGTACATACGGACAATCTTTATTCGGACACAAAATTTTGCTAAGAAAAAACATTTTTTGTGGCATGTATAAAAGGATAAAAATAAGTCTTGTGAATAGTTGTAATCAAGCATCGATTTTTTTTATACAAAGTAGGCAAAGCTGATAAGTTCAGGCAAAGTAGGCAGCCCACAACCGGCAAGATGGCACACGGGCAATCAACGAGAAACCCAAAGGTAGCTGCAAAGCAGATAAACGGCGACGAGGCACAACACCAACTACAGCCGGATGGCCCGATCCTTGACCAAGATGGAGTATGCCGTTGTCCACACGCGAGAGATTAGGAGCTCCACACTCATCATGTCGATGTCGTCGCCCTTAGTGAGAGATTTTCATTGTTGTCTGCTACAACAGAATAAACATTTTGAAAATGCAGACAACCGCCTTTGGATCGTTCTACGTCCAGTTGTCCATCAATTGTATTGTTCTTTGTTTTTTAAAATATTAATCTGATCTAAGATGCGTTTGGGTGTATTTATTAAAAAAAACAATGTTACGTGGAGAGCGCATCGGTAAGTGCCCAGCGTGCCGTCGGGCCCCGCGAAGGACTCCAGCGCCGGGACGGCGGCCTGTAGCAGCGCGCCCAGCCCGAGCTCGCCGGCGTTCATCACGTCCAGGAACTCCTCCACGCAGAGCCGGCCGTCACGATCGGCGTCGGCGCGCGCTAGCATGTCCCGCGCCTCGGCCTCCGACTTGTCCAGGCCCAGGGAGGCCAGGAGGCCCCGGAGCTCGGGGCCCGTGACGAGGCCATCGTTGTCGGAGTCGAACGCCTGGAACGCCTCCACCAGCCTGCTGATGTAGCTCAGCGCCTCGAAGTCCACCGTCAGCGGCTGCGGCTGCTGCTGCTGAGCCGGCGGCCGGCGGGCCGGCGTCGCCATCGCGTTGGCGAGAACGAACTAGACCGTGAGAGACATGGAAGAGGACTTGCTGGGCTGTGCAGTGGCTGTCACTTGTGTCTTGTGTTTGCCCTTGGTTGGAGCTCGATTCGCTTGCATGGACGGCCTTAAGAAGGCGAACCGAGTGCAGCAGAATCTGAATCTCGGCTGCTTTGTGTCGACATGGAATGGAACACTAGTGGAGGAGCATCTTGTTCTCGCCGTTGGCAATGGCAGCAGGATAAGGCGCCTGGATTCTCGTGTGATAGCGTGGACGACGATGGGTCCTGGGTGGAGTGGAGCTGGATTAGCTCGCGTTTCATTTTGGATGACCCCAGAACTTCTGAAAATCCCCCGAAGAATTTGTATTTGAACTTCAAGGTCTCCACACCGTGCCACCGGGCCAAGAGAGTTTTTCTTAAGGAATAGGTTTCTATTGCCCTTGAGCTTGGATCCTAGCCATATCGCTTCTATACAGCGCTTGTGGTGTCAGCAATGCCAATTTTTTTAAAACTATCTCACGATTTTCTTTTTGGAACACATCTCACGAAACTTTATGAAGTCGTTATAATGTTTGAAAGATGTTCATTTTGGAGGAAGAAAGATTATTAGCCGCCTGTAAACATTATTAGGCGTCTGTAAACCCATGGACCATGTGGTCATTGACTAACAATTCACTTTTAGAAAAAGTTCAAGAATTTGTTGAAATTGAATTTGAAAAATTGATCGTGAGTTTGAAAAAAATACGAATTTGGAAGAAAAAAATGTTCACTAATTCAAAAATAACAATGTATACAAACTCGAGAAAAGTTTGTCAATATGAAAGATGTTCACGAACTCGAAAAAGTTCGCGTCGTAAAAAAAATCGTGAAAATTGAAAATTTACACGAATTAAAGAAATGTTCAAAAACTTGAAAAAGTTTGCGATTTTGAAAAAAGTTCACGGCTCAAGTTTTTTTTCAAAATTTGATAAAGATAGTGAATTTGAAAACGTTCATGAATTGAGAAAAAAGTAAGGATAAAAAATAAAAGTAAAATAAAAAATAGGAAATAGAAAATAAAAAACCGGGGAAACCAAAGAAAACATACCCCAAGAATACCTGAACAAAACAAAGAAAACCCGGCTGGGAAAACCCGACCAAAAGCTTCTAGAAGGTTCCCCAACCAAGACTTGGTAGAAAAAAGAAATGAGAGCTTACATGAGCCAGCCTATATAGGAGCGTGTGTAACCGTGGTGTATGATTAACACAAACTTTTGGCGCTATTGGCAGACCTATTCCTCGTGTACCGCCAGGTATAGAGATTAAACACGCATCCCCGCGGGATGCATCACGCGACCGCCCTGCACTCCGGATGTCCTCCCACCGGTTTTTACTTTTGGTTTGTTCTTCGTTTTTAGATTTTTTTTATTCTGATTTTCTGTTTTCTTTTCCCTTTTTCTTTTTCTTCAATCTATGTTCCAAACTCATGAACGTTTTTAAATTCTTGATTGTTCTTTCAATTCGTAAAATTAGTAAATTCTAAAACTTTTTGTGTGAACTTTTACAAATTCTTAAATTTTTTCAGAAAATCATGAGGAAATTATGAAATTCATTAAAATTCATAAAAGTGAACTATTTTAAATGCTTGAATTTTTTTAAAATTCTTCAACATATTGTTCAAATTTGTAATCATTTTTTTCAAATCCGAGAATATTTTCGGAAATATGGGAACAATTGTTTCAATTAGAAAATAAATTTTAATTTTATGAACACTTTATTTGTCGGTAATTAATTTAATTTAAATATTTTTCTTGAAAGTTATGAATATTTTTCTGAATCTGCTAACATATTTTGAAATTGATGATTTTTTTCAAAGTTATGATTTGTTTTAAAATTCAGATAATTTGATAAATTAATGAAAGTTTTCTAAATTTTGTGAAATCCCAAGATTGTTTTCAAAAGTTTGAGTATTTTGTAAATTTTCTTGAACATTTGCTTTAATGCAAAAAAATTCTGAAAACGAAAGGAAAAAACTGGCGCGCCCCTCCCTGTAATGGATTTCTATATGCTGTTAGATGGAAGAATGATGATGTTAACAGAGAGTAGACGCTATTAGATGCTGGCACTGTATGAATTTTTATGAAAGACATGTTGTTCCTCTCTTTCTCCTGTCTTTTCTACTGTCATTTTTTCGCTACTGGATAAATATAGTGTTATTCGATGGATGAATGTGTTGGGGAACGCGACAGAAAACAAAAATTTCCGGTATAGCGAGCACGCCCAGGACCACTATGGAGACTGCATACAAGGTTTGATCTGATTCGTACCGACTCGAAGCGCAGCGGAAGAAGAGTCGGTGGAGATCGTTGGTGCAGATCCCCGCAGCTAGGATTTTACAACCTCCCAACCGCGATGATGTACTCCTCGTCGGACAGCCCTTCGGGAGGCGGTCGGACAGTCCCTCGGACGATGTCACGGACAGCCCTTCGGGGGGGCCTTCGAAACTCGGACGGTCACTCGGACAGCCCTTCGGGAGGACCTCTCAAACTAAGACCGAAACTAGAATCTCTCTACAGAGTTGCACACATACGGTGTCATCTATCCGGCAGGGCTTTGCCGTCCAGAACTAGTTCCTGCCGGAACCCAGACAGCCTTTCGGCTCTACGAAAAACTCTTTTCGTGGGAGGGAGAGAGAGAGCTAGCAAAGCATAGCATGTGTATGAGAGCAAAAGGATGATCTTTGGCATCCCACACACCTCCTATTTATAGGCCAAGATAAGGGGTGGGGTGAGGGAGGAAATACCAAAAATACCCAAGCTACATGTCCCACATGGAAGGTAAAAAGGTAATGCAAGTGGGGCCTCATGGAGGAGACCTCCATGGCCGGCCACACCCTTGTCCCCCCCATGGGGGGGGGGCCAACAAGCCACCAACATGTCTCCTAGAAACATGGGTGCTCCCTAGACAAAAAGCCACCAAACATGCAACCCCCGATTCGTGGGATCTTGTCCCCTCGCGCTGGGACAAGATGTTTTTCCGCGATCGTTTCTTCTGAAAAATTCCGGAAGGTCCCAGAACATTTCCGGTACCCTCTAAGATTATTCTGGGATTGTGCCGAAACATTTCCGGTATGGTTGTTTTCATCAGCGAAAAGCAACAATAGCGGTTCCGGCGGCTCCGGAACATTTCCGGGTTTTTTCTCCGGAAAAATCCCAGAAGTTCCCAGACCTATTCTGAGACCCTCTAAGAATTTCCAGGTGAGTGCCGAAACCATTTTTGGCCTAATAATATATTCTGAAACAACTTTTCGGTTTTACCGAAACTCTTTCGGTGTTCTCTCTCCGGAACTCTTCCGTTGTCACCGAAACTTTTCCGGTGACTTTTTCTCAGACTCCCTGTCTAGTATTCAGCAGATAGATGACCCTTAAGCGTGTGACCCTATAGGTTCGGTGAAGTATAGACATGACCCGGAACCCCTTCCGATCAATGATCAACATTGGAGCCGTGGACTCCCATATTGGCCCCTATACCCACACGAATGAATATTCGAGTGAACCTCCAGTTGCCGTGAGCTATTCCTGTTGCTTCGCGATATGTCACAAACAACCGAGGTGAGATTTTCTGCATCCCCGTGGATCAACAACTTGTCCACTATGCAAGTTACCTCGTTACCGGTTTTGTTCTCTTTTCTCGTTTTCGTGTTCCGGCATCCCTATGATCAAATCACACTGTGTCTGGCCAGACGATGATGAATACCGTAACACCGAGAGGGCCCGAGAATATCTCTCCATCGTCGGAGGAGCAAATCCCAATCTTGAGCTATCATGTTACTTGCCATACTTTTCCGTAAACCCGTAAGCCGCCGTAATAGCCACCCAGTAACGGATGACGTTTAACAAACCCCAAAGTTTACGAAGCAAGCACGAAGGAACTCGATACTCTCATGGTCTAAGGAATTATGCAAACATTAACTATCTCTGTGTTATTAACCATTAACTTATGACGAATGAATCTCATAGCATAACAGCAATATGGGTCGATTCAACACAAGTGTTCTACCAACATCGTGCCCTCAAAATTGCCGGCATAGCCATGCCTATGATCAGGAAAACAGGATCATCCTGCAATACTTGAGCCAGTCTTAGAGGCAAGACTAGGAATACAATTTACCGTTTATTATACCACACGTGCACATGAGTTTCCCTCCAAGCCTCGTGGTTATTGTAGACTCGAGAATCATTGCAGTTATAGCATGGATCATAAACATTCATTACAAACTCGGAGATACAAAAAACTATTATTACTGCCTCTAGGGCATATCTCCTACAGAATGTTGTTGTTCGATGCTAATGTGAGGATGATGAGTGGTAATGGTAGATACTGTTCAAAACAATAAAAGGGCAATACCAACATTTCAACACATAATTCAATCCACAATCTCTGATTGCAATCTGAGAAAAGAATTGGACGGCAGATTCTGTGAGAATTTTCCAGAATCTTGTTTCTGTAGAATCCTGGACGAAAAAAACTGGCCCTAAAAGCGCTGATAGGTGCATATTTGCTGAGCATCCACTGCCCTACACACATTGGCGGCACAAGGCGTGCACGGAAGGCAGGGAGTACGCTTTTGCCCAAACCCTGTACGGCGCCTTAAGCGTTGGTAACAGATCATTATGAGAAACAACACAACCCCCTTGGCTCTGCACCATCCCATAAACCTCTTTTTTTATTCTGTTTTAAAGTCCAGAAAACAAGCGCTCAACGTGATTTGAATTGTGCACCTCCCGGCTTTAGTACCAAGTGCATAACCAAATGGAACACCCGACCTCGTCAAATCATGAACTTTTTAAAAATTCGTGCTCATTTTAAATGACAAAAATATTTTTCGAAATGGATGAACTTTTTTTCAAATTCATGATCTTTTCAAATTTTTATGAATTTGTTTTGAAAAATTATGATTTTTTTTCAAACCGAAGTTTTCTTTCAATTTTTTGAATAGTTTGGTCACATTAATTTTTTATAATAATCAACTAGTCAACGGTTAACTGGTCAATGGTCGATCGGTTAACCCATCACTGAGTGACCCGAGCGACCTGTTTCGTTTTTTGAGGTGAGTGATGAAACATGCTTGTTGGGCTAGGGCGAGACGACTCGGGCATGAGCGCGAGGAATGGTAAGTGATGATAAAGGCGTCGGGGAGGAGCTCTCATGTGTTTGTTAGTTTGTAAGTTGTCCGGCGCACAAGTTGAATAGGGATTTCACCTGGCCAACGTCTCCCATAATTAACATGGCGAGGTGGACGTATTCACAATCCATGGCCAAATTAAACACACAAAATCACGGAAGGGAGCACTCATCAGGAAGTTCCTATTCGATGCATTTTGTGTTGAATTGGCGCCAGTTAGCACGGGAACCAGCACACGTCTGTTGGATTTCGGGAACCTTTTAGAAGGTTTTGTTCCTGTTTTTTCACTAGTTTTCTATTTTTGTTTTCCTTGCTGTTTCTTTTAATTTTTTCATCAGTTTTTTTCTTTTTCCTTTGTTCTTTTTCAACAAGTTCCCCTTTTTAAAAGAATGTTCATTTTTTCAAAAACAAATGAAAAAAATGTTGGGGTCAAATATTTTTTAAGAAGTTAAAAATGGACAGAAATTTCAAAAAATGATTTTTTTATATTCTTGTTTCAAAAATTCCTCATAATTTTTAAAAAAATTGGTTCCAAAGAAAATTCGGGAATTCCATAAAATGTTCGTGATTTTAAAAATACTTTTCAAAAATTGCTCACGCTTTTAATTTTCAAAAAATGATAGCATCTTTTCAAAAAGTTTGAATTTTTTAATAAAAATATTTTCCGTTCTTCAAGAAATAGTTTTGGAAAAAACAACACATGCTATAGTGTCCGCTACAGTGTAGCTGTTGTCGCTACAGTGGATACGTACAATAAACGCGAAAGCAGAGGAGCGCAACACGTGAATGTTGCTAATGAATCGGCCCGTTGATTACCCTCCAAAAAAAAAAAAAAGAATCGGCCCGTTGGCTCGCGGCTGTGCGCTTTGGGGTCCTATTTCACGCCAAATTAAGAACAGTAAAACTGCACATAATCCCTGCCTCTCAGCGAATAGACATTTCTGTCTGTTGGATTTCGCTAATTAGGAGTTTCTGGCCGTTAGATTACGTTCTTCCTGCACCTGATCCGCGCATTCCATTTAAATTAGCCTGCCTGTCCTGTGGGCTGCTGCTCCAGGGGCCGAAAGCAAGGCCTCTGGTGGGCCTTCCAGCAGGCCAATCGAAGGAATCCCGCTGCTGGCCCGACCGCCTGTCGCTGATCCATCCCTTCCGTTGTGCGTTGACTCCAGTGTCCAGTCCGGCCGCACAGAGGAAGGAGGGAGCGCCGCACGCGCCCGTGCGGACGAGCCGCACAGAGGAGGTCGCGCCAGACGCGCCGGTGCGGACGAGCCGCAGGAGAGGCGCACGCGCCGGTGCGGCCGAGTCGCGCTAGTGCGGACGAGCCGCACGGAGGAAGGAGAGGCGCACGCGCTGGTGCGGCACATAGGAGCGCCGGTGCGGCCGGTTCCATCCAGGGATCGATTCGGCTCCATCGGTGGATCCCAGCGACCGGAGGAGCGCGATCGGTCCACCTGAGCTGAGGGATGGGATCTAATCCATCCGGTCGACTCCAGCGACCGGAGGAGCTGCTCCGGGTCGATCCGATCCAGGTAAGGGCGAGGGAGATAATGGCAGACGCCTCCGCTACTGGAAACTGCTCTGCCCTCCTTCAAGCTCGCAATCATGGCCCTCTTCTACTGGAAACTGCTCTGCCCTCCTTCAAGCTCGCAATCATGGCTGGTGAAGTCGCAAAACTTTCCTGTGCCCGCTGATACTATATAATGCTTCCCTCCCTGCCTGTCTATGCACACCCTACTCGAGCAGCAACATCTTCTTGAGCGACATGGTCAGGTATGTTACCTGTAAATTACAATGTCGTCATATCATCTCACAGAAAAGATACTCATACCCTCTTCCAACAAAATATTTACAGGTGATGCTGTTGCTGCGTGTGGACGATTGATTTGGGCAGGGGAGTCATGACGAGGCCAATTTACAGGCAAAGAGGCTAGCCAGGCGACACGGTCCCTGCTTCGGGCCTCATGGACCACACACCGATCAGGTTTATGCGAACCGGCGCTCGACATTTATCTATTCGACGGGCGAAACCGATCTGCTGTGGTTTGAAGGAACTAATCAATGTTCAGCTTCTGGACGCACTCATGGTGGATGATGTGTGCCACTTGCCTGCGACGCTTAATGTTGTAGGTGTAACTTACTCTTTTCTTTAGTACAAGCCTCTGTATATATAAGCTTCCTAACCCAGCACTCTCCCATCACCCTCCCTACTCCGACAAAAGAACCTGAACCTCTAGCAACATGGTTCTTGGCTTGGTTACCTTCTATCTATATTTGTTTCTTTCCTGTATGACCCCTTCTTCCACCCAGTGATTAGATTGTTGTAATATCCCACCAATCCTTATTTTGTGCAGGTGGTGTTCATACTGGTTGTAGTCAATTGATTCGGGTAAATCTTGGAGACTGGTCATGGCATTTTGATTTGGGGAATGTTTTAGTCTTCAATCTCTGATGGCCATTGCACAAAGTCATAACTATGGCTCCCAAGGCTGATGACTACCAGCGTTAGATTAGCAATTGTGATGATGTTTCATCTTGGGAGTGGCTTATCTGGTACTGTACGCATCCACATAGAAAAATGGGGAAGTTATTAGCACAACATTGTTGGATCTATGCCATAAAAAGATATCCATTAGGTATTTTTCTGTATTGGACGTTATATTGGTGTTTGGTATGCACAAAGTTTTGAATTTAAAAAAACCTATACTGATATGTTGGTAAATTTTCTAATAATAACTCTTGTGTTTTCGGACAAGGTTCTCTAATGGCAGCAAAATGTAAGAGCCACAAACTTGATAAAATCAGGTACTGCAATGTGTTTGTTATTTTCCAGCCAACATGTAATGAACGTCAACCATGAAAATCTAAAGTGCTTTGTTCTCAGAGTTCCCGCTTATACAGAGAACGTCTGCAACAGAAAAAATATTTGGAAAATGTTATTTTTGAAATGTTTATTGGGGAAAGTTCCCAATGGAACTGTAATAACTTAATTATGTTGCTTAACTTTTTGACTCAGTTTTTTCATACTATCTAAGAATGACTTCATGTTCCAGTTCCTTTTTTCTATTATGTCTTGGGAGCATACACAAAGCTGTCCAGGTAGTATATATCTTCTCCAAGAAGCAAAGGTAAAATCTAATTAGAAGAATGCATGTTTTTAATATGACAACTAACCTCTTTACTCGATTTGCTTTACAGTATATGGGTTCCAGTGGTCTCCAGTGCATGTGTTTATGGATGCTAAGTAAGTTTGTTTGCAGTTATACACTAACCGGGGAAACACCACGGAACCTCTTCGCCTCTTAGAACCTGTCATCACAGTGCAGCCATTCCGGCAATTAACAAATGTTGATGTCCATTCTAAGCTTTACATATATATATTTCCTTCAAATAAATTAATTGTCATTAGAAAAAGCCCATCATAAAGGAGGATCTACACCTAGCAATTTTATATCCATAGATTGAAGAAATAGCTGAAAAACTTAGTTTTTGTTTTATATGTGTGTATACTATTTGAATCATTCTTGCTATTTTTATGAAGCTTCTGAATCTTTCTTCATTTATGGAGCTTCCTTCAGTTTCAGTATGTAGTCGATAGATGCAGCTTCATTTCTCGGTGCACACATTTTCTGCAGACGACATCTCAAGCACTTACTCAAATAAATTATAATTTATTTATACAGGCTGGTGTTGATGTGAATAAAATTGACTATATAGGCATTACTTGATGGTAGCAATGAACAGTATCCTACCTGGTATGATGAAGTGCTTACTGCTAGTGCTAACCAAAATATTCCTGGTCAATTGAGTTACTGAGTCTTATACTGTTGACTTTGTGATGCACTTTTTCATGCAGTACTCAGATAAAAACTAATTTTATGTGTTTGTTTCAGGGATACTGGAAGAGGGGGTCTTGATTGTTGAGGTCATTAAAGTAAACTTCACTGTTTAGATTGATAAAGTTGAAATCTGGCCTTAGTTCCTGCGTTATAGACTTATAGTTCACATTTCCACCAGAGGATTTTACTTTCATTACCAGTATGTTTTAGTTATCATGGCTTGGGATATTTCATGTTCATGTATTGTGGTCTACTACATATGTCATATTCCCTTCAAATTTCAAATTAAATAGTTTACCATCTGAAACTTCACGTCTGCAGACTTCTAATATGAATGTTTGTGACAAGACTTGCCATTTTATAACCTAGTATAGGTGCCAACTTGTCTGCGAGTATGAAACATAGATATAGGTATCGTGCTCGTTTCCGACCCAATTGGTGCTAATGCATGATTGAGACGGTGATGGTGCATGTAGTTATACCTCTAGCCAGCTGTGATGACACATTGGTTCTTAAAGTTTAGTGCTATGACTTGGGAAGTACCTCTTCTAATTTGCTGTCAGTTTGATTTGTATTTTGTGATTTTGTTGTTTTATAGCTTGAATCAAACAATGATAGTGGGCTCTGTAGACGATTTCCTTTGATATAGTTGTTTTTAAGATCCAGTTCCACCTAATACCGGCTAGCACACCAACCATTTGGCACATAATCGGCCCACTAAACTTTAATTATGCACTCACGTTTCAAAAGAAAACAAGAATTTTGCTGAAAAAACAACTCCATGTTTTTACATAAATTCTTAGCGCTTCATATCACGTTCAAATATGACTATCACGTTCAAATATGACGGGCGCGGCAACGCGCGCCATCAATGATCTAGTGTGTCATATAAGGACTCCCCACTAATCAATTGCACGCTTCAGTTCCACTTGCTGCTACTCTCTCAATTAGAGTGGGTCTGGTAAAGTGCCGGTCAATGAATGAAATCCCAGAAGGCCAGAACCAGTCCTTTGAGTAGTACTTCCTTCGTTCCTAAATATAAGACCTTTTAAAGATTTCACTATAAACTATATAACGGAGTAAAATGAGTGAATCTATACTCTAAAATATGTCTATATACATCCGTATGCAGGGACGGAGCCAGGATTTAAACATAGAGGGGGGGGGGGGGGGGGGGGGCGAAAGACGACAAGCGAAAAAAATAGACATACCATATGGCTATCTAAGCCTTAGCCTTGCATCTCCAACCGTGTACTCATTTGCTTTACCGTCACCGAGATCAAGTGTGGTCATTTTTTGGACTAGAATCCATGCTACTCTTTCACTAGTTCTGGTTGATTGGGATAGAAACTTACACTCAGACGGTCAGATTCAGTTTATAAGCCAGTCCCGCCTAATAATGCATAAATTATTTTCCTATTCATGACTATCCATACACAATTTGCAATTCATTTGGTCAAAAGTATATCGTCAGTGCATCAGGGGCCTACTAATGATAAAACAATTCTATGCAGATAGGCTAATTCCATTTAAACGCTGAAACTTTGTCATATGTACTCTAAAAAAACCAATGTTCACGAAATCGGTAACTGGTAGCTGCTCAGTCGGCCTGGGAGTAGCGATTAATCGGTGAATCGGCCTATTAACTGGATTAACCGGTCGACCATTAATCGGTAGATTAAATAGAACTTGCCAACTTATATCTAGATTATTTTATGTATTACACCATACTTCCATGCACCTAGCTACGTAACATAACAAAATATTCTATTGTAGGCATTAAAAAATAGACAAGAGGTAAAATCAATAATCGTTATGCATCCAAACCTACAAAATCTCAAAATTCAAATTACCAGTTAAACATTTAAACTTGTCCATATACATGCTAACATACATCATACAATATACTACAAATAGCAACCAAAACCAATAGTTCCATCCACTAATCTACAAAATTGCAATCTATAATCAACTAATATATGAATTGTGGATTCTCCACTAAGATAGGGGAAGAAGATGGTAGGACCTTGCCTGCTAGTGATGCCATGGAGGAACATACTAGGGAGCATCCCACGGGTCAAGCGACGGGGAGCATCCCATGGGAGAAGATGGGGAGTAGCCAATGGGAGGATGGGGTGCAGGCAGGCGACCAAAGTGGAGTTGCAGCTGGATCTTGGAGGTGTAGTGTGGTGGCTGGCACCGGTGATGACCTGGCTAGCCACCAGCCAGATTATGTGGGGATGAAAGGATCACGCGGGAGCGGGAGGAGGGCCAAACCGTATCTATGTATTAGCAATAGGGGTGGGAGGGGTTATTGGCCATAATTTTGGGATTTGTTTGCCCACCAGTTAACGATCCAGTAGCGTTAATCGGTCTGGCAACGGATTAATTGGTATGACAATTGATTAATCGGTCTAACCGGCCAATTAATCGGCCTCACAAGTTAACACAATGATAGGTGCTATTCGATTCGGCCACCCTACGAGTAGTGATTAACTGGCAAGTTAACTGATTAATCGGACGAATTCTTGAACAGTGAAAAAAACTGTTAATAGTATACGAATCAACATTGTATAAAATACATCAGCGAAACAGACTAACCACACAATATCCCTACGGCGTTCCATCGTCGCGGAACTCAGCGTCACATCGCCGACGACGGCGATCGATTTTGGTTGCAACAATGTTGATTCTGTGCCAGTTTTCTCCTTCCGGAACTGCCCTAGGTTTGCAGCTCATCACTGCTTCCGCCGTGCGGTCTGCCGTCAAGGCGGCAATTTTCCGTGGATCGGCGCCTGCCTGTCCCCGAATTCCCCTCCCTTCGTCCCTTCTTGCTGGAGGCGCGATTGAGAGATCCGATCAGCATCCAGCACTTGCAGGCTTCTGTTACGATCACAGAAGCGGCATCTAAACGGGAAGGCTAGCGTCTAGCGATATGTGCGTGAGTAGTCCAACTCTCCAGGTCGTGGCTACGTGCGGCAAGCCCGCAACAAACGTGATCCGCTCCTAGCTCGCCCCTCCGTCGTGGCCATGTCCGGCGGCCGGTTGCACTCCCCAGAGTGTTGGTCCGGTCGCCGGCAAGGTAGAGTAGGGCATGGGACACGAGCTGGCTCACGGGACTCGTGGCCCCGCCGTCTCCCATGCCCTACTCTTCCTCGTCGGAGACCGGAACTCGAACAGTGCCGGTGGACGTCAAATCGATGATGGATCCGTCCGGGGAAGATCCCCCGACGTCCACCACGATATGGTTGCTGCGCCCGGACTGATGCGCCATACGGGGCGCCGGAGAATGCGACTCCGCCTCGCCGACGTCCGCCGCCGCGAGGGCATCCGCCGCCTCCCGCGCCCGCTACCTTTCACGGCGTCGACGCCGAGCCATGCCTTCTTCGGAAGCGTCCCGAAAATCGGCGCGCCACCGGAGGGGTTGCGCGTCCGCCACCGCGTTCGGACGACAGGCGGACCGCACGGCCTCCGGCGAGGCTGCTACGGCCTGCCTAACGCCGGATCCATGCGCCATTTGGGTGGACGCAATGGATTCCCGACGGAGGGAGTCCGAGCCGCGCCGTCCACGGGCATCCTCCCGGGCGCGGCGGAGCGCAAGCCGGACGGCCATCTCCTCCTCGGGGCCGCGCGGGATGAGCTCAGGGTCGACGGATCTGGAGTTGAAGGACTTGGATCCACTGCCCGCCATGCCGGAGATGACCGAAAGGAGCCGGAGGAGAGCTCGGATGGCGGAGGGGAGTGGAGGGGAGGGGGTGAAGTGGCTAGGGTTTGGTCCGGCGAGCGGATGGAGACGAATATATGTGGGGTAGGGGTGGGCCAGCATGGGCCGGCTCCGACGTGGCGGGCGTGCCCGGACGCGTCCGGGCGCCCCCATACCCGCCTCATATTTGGGCTGGATATGGGGGGTGCCGGTCAGCCCGGGCGTTTGAGGGCCGTTTGAGGGGTCCGTCTGGGTCAAAAAAAAGTGACCGGGCAGTGACCGGGCGGCCCGCCCGGGCGTTTGAGGCGGGCTTGAGAGGTCCGGTTGTAGATGCTCTAAAGTGCAATTAATTGACCCCGGCGCTGCAAGCGAATCTGTCAAAAGTCGCCGGCGAAATATTTCAGGCTCTTCGTCTGGTTTCAATGCATGGATGCTTAGATGAGGTATTAATTAAGCATATTAAAGGGCTTAGCAACCAAACTCTTCAATGCATAGGTTCTTAGCTTCTTGTAGCTAAGCTCTCTTCATTTAATTAGTCGTGGGATCATAGTAGTATGTAAACTTTGTAGCCTTTTTGTGGCATGTTCGTAGCAACTAAAATGCTGGGACCACTCCTGCTGAGTGATCTTGCTCAAGAGCTTCAAGTGTACCCTTCAATTCCACAACAATATCCTCGGCGAAGGAGTCTGGCATATCCTCCTGTACAAAGTTATGTTAAAAAGTTGGTTTAGAAATCACACTCACGTACACATCTCTATTACAGTGTCCAGTTCTGAATGATCAGGAATTCCTTACCTAGTCTGTTGAAATTGCTTCAGTTGCCTAAAATAAAATCAACTACTAGTACTTTCTGTAACATTTAGTTAGA
Source organism: Elymus sibiricus (assembly GCA_039707655.1). Lineage (NCBI taxonomy): Eukaryota > Viridiplantae > Streptophyta > Magnoliopsida > Poales > Poaceae > Elymus > Elymus sibiricus. The sequence continues at coordinate 26,184,898 of CM077667.1, forward strand.
TGGTCGATGTGCAAAAGAAATCACGGACTGTAGTTTAGTAAGAATCTGGGACTAGGGCATGTGGTTCATATCACATAATATTTATATCAGAATCTCCACTATCCTTAGTTCAGACCATCAACTACCTAACATGTTATTCAATCTATAAACTACCTATGGTTCAGTCTATCAGTTAGGCCAGATATGTAGAGGAAAAAATGCGGAGAAAAATCTCATCTAAGCATGGACGGGAGGGAGCAACCGAGCAAGCACGAGCTGAAGCTGAATACAGATCAAACACGTATTTTAAAACAAACTAGCAGCTCGGTTTTATGGGTAAAAAAGGTTCATTACGATCGAGCAGCCATCTCCCCCCGCTGGTCCATGCAGGACGGAGGGTCGGCCGGGGCTGGGCTTCCACGACCAGAAGAGACGGCGGCTGCTTCACTACGGTGGCAGCGCAGGGCGACGACGTAGTGGCAGTTGAGCTAGGGCGGCGGCGCAGGGCGAGGGGGGAGATGAGACGGAGGTCGCTGAAAAGAAGGGAAAAGGGAGAAGAGATGGAACGGTTCGGCACTGCATACGGGATCCAATTAAGTGCACTTCTGCCTAGGTACGTGCGCTTGGTGCCGTTTTTTCGTGGGGTACCGCTTCCTTCTCTCTTCGCTTTAATTAACACGCCACGCCAGATTTTTGCTTACGTGGATTGGCTTAGCACCGGTACAGCCTGGAGCGTTGGGAGGGGCCTTCCAATTAGGACACGCTAATTTAAGAACCAGTGCCTGGACTACGGAAGACTGGTATGATATATTTTAATAGCTTATTATTATACTCCCTCCGTTCCTAAATATAAGTCTTTTAGAGATTTCACTAGGGACTACATACGAAGCAAAATGAGTAAATCTACACTCTAAAATATGTCTATATACATCCGTATGTAGTCTTTTAGTGTAACCTCTAAAAAGACTTATATTTAGGAATGGAGGGAGTATATCACTAGGCTTGCTCCTAGCCTGCAACATAACTGTTAAAAGGTATAGGGAGGGATTGATGCGGAATATAATGGATGTTATATTGAACCTCACGGACAAGTATATATAGAAGTACAGATTTGAAAGGCAAGAAGCCTCTCTTAGAGATAAGGTAAGAAACGGTTTACAAATAACTATCAAATACATGTACACCAAATATATCTCTACTCCTAAAGGAGCAGTCCGTGCGTCGTGTCGTTCGTTCGCACCCTCACCCATCGCTCGAAGGGACTCCCGTCGCAGTCCCGAACGATTTTTCTCACCCCAACCCTACGCCCCAACGATTCTTTCACTAAAAAAACCCACCAAAAAGCCGACCGGCCAAACCATGCCCACGCGTCTTGCAAATCCCACCCCAGCCCTTCTCCCTCGACCTCACGATCGTCCACCACGCCGCTGCACAGATCTCTCCACGCGCCGCCGCCGCCCCACGATCTCAACCAGCGCCACGACGGCCATGGCTTTCCCACACCTCGCCCCCTCCCCACGATCTTGGCCAGCGCCATGATGGCCATTGCCTTCGCACGCATCGGCGCTCCCCTGTAGATCTGGCCGCCATCGACGCCCTGTAGATCGGTTAAGGTCGGGGGCGACGCGCCATCCTTCTAGCATGTGTAGGGCGGCCGGTGAGTGGTCGACGAGGGGGAGGAGGCCAGCAGCATGCCGTATCTCCCAGCCACTCCTGAGATGGGCGGTCCAGAGAGGATCAAAAGGAGGAAGAGGAGATCCCTTGTAGCGTAGACATCCAACGTCCCGGCATCTTCTTCATCCACCTGCCTCTCTTCTCTCCTCTGGCTGGAGGTCGGCGGCGGATCAATGCCTTGCTCTGCCTTGCCCCGATCTGCAAGGAAGGAAGGCAACAACAAGGATTGGAGAGAGGGGACAAGAGGAAGGATGCTGATCCGGGATAGACAAGGTGGTCTCGGTCCAGAGTAAGACGAGAACGCTATCTGGAAGGCAAGACGACATTAGATGGAAGGGCCACCATGGATATTTTTGTAGCCACTGGCATGCGTGCTTGCTTGCTGATGTGCGGGTGTGTCTGTTGCTGCTACGCATGTGTGTGTGGTATGCCCCCGCCGCTGTGCGTGGTGTGCTGTTTGTGCTGTTGAACATGTGTGTTGTGTGCCTGCTCCCGCGCTGTCTGGTAAATCACCAACCACTTCTTTTTCTTTTGCTGAACAATTCATGATCATGTTAGGTAACGCAGCAGAAAACAAAAAATTTCCGACCTACGCACCAGCCCAGGACCACTATGGAGACTGCATACAAGGTTTGATCATTTTCGTTACCGACTCGTAGCGCAGCGGAAGTAGAGTCGATGACGAACGGCGGTGCAGATCCCCGCAGCTAGGATTTTACAACCTCCCAACCGCGAGGATGTATACCCTCATCTGCCCCGCGGACAGCCCTCCGGGAGGCGGTCGCACAGTCCCCCGGACGGTGTCGCGGACAGCCCTTCGGGAGGACCTCCGAAACTCGGACTGTCACTCGGACAACCCTTCGGGAGGACCTCCAAAACTCGGACGGTCACACGGACAGCCCTTCGGGAGGCACTCTCGAACTAAGACCGAAACTACGATCTCTCTACAGAGTTGCACACATACAGTGTCATCTATCCGGCAGGGCTTCGCCGTCCAGAACTAGTTCCTGCCGGAACCCAGACAGCCTTTCGGCTCTACGAAACTATTTCACTGGGAGGGAGAGAAGAATGCCAGATCATGCATGGCTTGTGTATGAGAGTAAGAGTGTGTGAGATGGCAGCCCACTCACCTCCTATTTATAGGAAAACCAAGGGGGAATATCCCTTTCTCAAAGGAATATGCCTTTGGAATATCCCTTTCTCAAAAGGAATATGCCTTTCTCAAAAATATCCCAAAAAGCACTTTCACTATTCACGACGACATTTTTCAGCGTCTGATCGAACTGAAAATATTCGTGTGGGCTTAGAACAATTCTAGTACCCACCAAAATAATTTTCAACGCGAGCCGGAACAATTCCGGTTTAGTGATTTCATCTGCGAAAAGCATCTGAAGCGGTTTCGGCAGCTCCGGAACATTTCCGGTTTTCATCCCGGAAAATTCCAGAAAGTTTCCAGAATGATTCTGGCACCCTCCAAGAATTATCAGGCATGTGCCAAAACCAATTTGACTTTATGGTATCCTCTGAAACAACTTTTCAGTTTCACCGGAACTCATCCGGTGACCTCTCGGCGGAACTTTTCCGCTGTCCGAAACTTTTCCGGCGTCCGAAACTTTTTCGGTGATTTTCTCTCAGACTCCCTGTCTAGTATTCAGCAGATAGATGACCCTTAAGCGTGTGACCCTATAGGTTCGGTGAAGCATAGACATGACCCGGAACCCCTTCCGATCAATGATCAACATCGGAGCCGTGGACACCCATATCGATCCCTATACCCACACGAATAAATATTCGAGTGAACCTCCAGTTGCCGTGAGCTATTCCTGTTGCTTCGCGATATGTTACAATTACCCGAGGTGAGAAACATCGGCATCCTCGTGGAACAACACTTGTCCACAATGCCAGTTACCTCGTTGCCGGTATTGTTCTCTTTTCTCGTTCTGTGTTCCGGCATCCCTGTGATCAAATCACCCTGTGTCTGGCCAGACGATGATGGATACCGTAACACCGAGAGGGCCCAGAGATATCTCTCCATCGTCGGAGGAGCAAATCCCAATCTTGAGCTATCAAGTTACTTGACATACTTTTCCATGAACCCGTAAGCCGCCGTAATAGCCACCCATTTACGGATGACGTTTAACAAACCCCAAAGTTCATGAAGCAAGCATGAAGAAACTCGATACTCTCATGGTCTAAGGAATCATGCAAACATTAACCATCTCTGTGTTATTAACCATAAACTTATGACGAATGTATCTCATAGCATAACATCAATCGGGTCGATTCAACACAAGTGTTCTACCAACAATTGTGCCCTCAAAATTGCCGGCATAGCCATGCCCATGATCAGGAAAACAGGATCATCATGCAATACTTGAGCCAGTCATAGAGGCTTGACTAGGAATACATTTTACCGTTTATTATCCCACACGTGCATATGAGTCTTCCTCCGAGCCTCGTGGTTATTGTAGACTCGAGAACCATAGCAGTTATAGCATGGAACATAAACCTAATTATGAACAGGGAGATAATCAATAACATTTATTATTGCCTCTAGGGCATATCTCCTACAGACTCCCACTTGCACTAGAGTCAATAATCTAGTCAATGCTAATGCACTTTACACCTATGGCATACTGGTGTAAAATATGCTTCGCTTGTGGTATAGCCTGATGTCCAACGGATCTGACAACTTCAGCTCCGTGTGTAACTTTGCATATCCTCGCGTTTTCACGCTTTCACAAAATTCATATTTTGTGTGGACTTGGCTTTGCATATGTGTGAATCATTGGTCGAAACCTGATTCCTCAGACTGAGCTATGGAGCAACTATCTGCTATAGTGTCCCATAGACCAAAGCCTTCTTGGAACCATACTAAGTTCATGAATGAACTATATGATTCAACAACTTCTTTGTCGCTTCTCAAGCGTCAACATACTTAGCCATTGTTATAGAATTCGCCACAGTATCTTGTTTGGAACAATTTCCAACTACCGTGCCACCATATTGTGTATCACACAAAACCCTTAATTTAAATCGAAAATCGCATGGAGCATTGATGAAGACTGTATCGATGTAACCTTTTACAACGAACTCTTCATGATCTTTGCGAGAAAACATGTCATCAGTACTTGCTCTAGTACTCAATGACATCTTTCACTGTTGTCCCATGATCAGTACTTTTGATCACTTTGGTATCCATACACGCAACAACTTTGGAGTATCGGACATATCTGGTTGTTATACATACCATGGAATACATGATTAATCCAAACACAAGAGTGTGTGGAATCTCGATCATGTATTTCACTCATCAGTGTTTTGGGACACCGAGTCTTGCAAAAACTCTTTCCATGTGACTTCGGCAAGAATCACTCCTTGGCGTTTTAAATGCTAAAAGGTTTTAGCATCTTGTCAATATGTATTCATAGCTTAGCCCCATTAGGTAAATCTATCTCCATAGATCATCATGCCTAATATTGAGGCTATTTAGCCCAAGCACTTCATCGAAAAACCATTTTCAAATGAAGTCCTAATTAGTGTCAAGAAATTTATTTCCAATTAACAATGTGTCAAGCACACAAGGTTTTTAGAAATATTATTATGCTCCCACTTAATTTCTTGAATTACAAGCATCTTCGTTACCCATTGATGAAGTCAAACCCCTTTGACCATTTCATCAAAACACGAAGAATCCAACTCCACTTTGCTCTCTTCTGTCCATCGCTGGAACTCTGAAGTTTGCATACTTACTAGCATCCTTTGGATCGACAAATTACTTTGGACTGTATCACATACAAGTCCTAGGTTTCATTTCCATCAGATGGAAATCCTTTTGTCATCCATGTTTCATATCTCATGATTGAAATATGTATTAATTGCTAGTTCAACCCGAACCGACTTCAAGCATCGCTACGGTGAAACAACCTCATCGTAGTCAACTCCTTGAACTTGTTATTTCAACAAGTCGAGCTTTATGGATAAAATATTTTATCCACATCAGTTTATAGTTTCATAAATATTCGTTAGACTCTAAGTCTTCCGAAAGGTGTATCAAGATTTTAATCTCGAACCACTTATATGGAAACTATCTCGGATTGTATTGGCATTTAGCCAATTCCGGAGTCAGGGCCCATCAACGCTTCCTTGTGTATCGTAGGTATACTGTTGTCTAACAACAATATCTCGTATGCGCACCTGAGAGGTTTGCACGAGTTTTTCCTACGCCGTTCAGCTGCAAGTTCGACCGAAGTCCATACATCTCATGTAGAGGCTTCCGTATCAGTCGCAGTAGGAAACTCCGGAATCACTTCCAAGGTTCCTTTCCTTTGACCTGATGACGAAGATACTGGTTATCTCGTCGAGTTGCACTGTCCTCCCACTCACCTTTTGTAAGAACTATTCTCTTTAAAAGCATACCGTTTTGCGGCAAAACCCTTTGCCTCGGTATAGTGGTGGGGGAATACCCAATGACTTGGGATAACCTTACAAAGTAGCACTTGTCTGATTTGGAATAGGTTTGTAACCTTTTACACAAGCCCCATATTCCAAATGTTAAGAAAAGATATAACATGGTTGGGCGTACCATACCATGGCGTCATTTCAACAGACTTGATGGAGCTCTTTTCAGTGTAAAAGCCGCAGTCTCTAAAGCATCACTTTAAAAGGGATAATGGCAAATCTATTTATGTCATCTTTGATCTTACCATGTCATAAATGGTTCGATTACATCTTCACGGACTTTCCACTTGTAGTGGTGTTCCGGGAGGTGCAAGTTATGAAACCCCTTTCACAACTCATCAGACATTCGCTAAACTTGTAACTCAAATATTCCTTTCTGTAATCAAATTGCAGAAACATAATTTTCTTGTTACAATAACTTCTACTTCATTTTTGAAAACCTTCTGAATGAATTCAAAAGATCCAGACTTACGTCTCAACAAGTAAATATCCATATATCTACTTGAGTCATTTCCGAAGACAGATAAATCCACTACTTGCAACAACATTTATTGGACTACACACATCATAATGTATGATTACCAATATGTTCTTTGCTCATTCCTTATGGCCTGTGAACGGTATTTCAGTCACTTCACCTTTCAAAGGAAAGTTGCAAGTGTCAGATGATTCAAAATCAAATGACTTCAAAATCCATCATAATGGAATTTTCCATGCGGGTTTCTCCAATGTGACCAAATGCAGTGCCACACTTGTGTGGTATTCTTTTAGTCTTGCGACATTTAGAATCAGTGTTATGGATGTATCATATTACCATCAATATTCATAGCATACATCCCATCCTGTATGGAAGCATGGCCCTTCATGTTATTCATAACACCGAACATCAAAAGTTCTCTTATGAATAACCTTCTTGCAAAATACCTTATGCAAAAGGGCTAGAGTGTATGAAACTCTAAATGAATTATGAAAGTAAATACAGAGGCAATGTATTAATATCAATATTCATAACATACATCTCATTCATAATGAAAGTATGGCCCTTATGTTATTCATAACATCGAACATCAAAAGTTCTCTTATGAATAACCTTCTTGCAAAATACCTTATGCAAAGGGCTAGAGTGTATGAAAATCTAAATGAATTATGAAAGTAAATACAGAGGCAATGTATTAATATCAATATTCATAACATACATCTCATTCATAATGAAAGTATGGCCCTTATGTTATTCATAACATCGAACATCAAAAGTTCTCTTATGAATAACCTTCTTGCAAAATACCTTATGCAAAGGGCTAGAGTGTATGAAACTCTAAATGAATTATGAAAGTAAATACAGAGGCAATGTATTAATATCAATATTCATAACATACATCTCATTCATAATGAAAGTATGGCCCTTATGTTATTCATAACATCGAACATCAAAAGTTCTCTTATGAATAACCTTCTTGCAAAATACCTTATGCAAAGGGCTAGAGTGTAAAACTCTAAAATGAATTATGAAAGTAAATACATAGGGAATACACTAATGGAAGGTATAGTAACATTTACTATGTTCCCTGTGTGTATCTAAACCTCATTCCTGGCTAGTCTTTTAGGCCGTAGTAGTTCTTTCATCGAGTTGCAACAGAGTGCAATCGAGCGGGTATCTTTGTGATTAACTCACAATACCCAAGAATTAGTGATTAACATGTTTAACCATAATTCCCAAGAACTATATCTTTGACCAGCCTTCTATACATCAAAAACTTGTATGACATTCATACATGAGCTGGATATTCCAGTCTTCTATCCTTTTGCCATTATACTTCTAACAGTTTAACTTTCAGTATTTCTCCTACTCTCAGAAGAAGCACCCAACTTAAGAGTGGCGATAGCCCCGGACTTCCTAGGCGTGAAAGCATCACTAACACCCTTCGGACACTTCCTTTCTCTTTAAGTTGTTGTTTTATTCACCATCATCATATGACAGGCGTTCTTCTGGATCCCTCTCTTATCAGTCTAATGCATAGTAAACTCCTTTACTAACAGTTTGCAAACAAATATTGCTTTGGATATCTCATATCTTTTAGCTTTTGTCTGTCTCTGAAAATGATTTTCAGATTCCATGAATATCACATAACTATCCAAACTTTCGAAGTTCGGGTCTCATGGAAGCAAACATATTGCACTTTGACTGAAAAGGAATTCTAGCTTTTGGATCGAAGGACGAGAGTCACATGATCCATAGCATTAGCGGGAGAATACCGAAAGCATGCGATAGGACAAAGTCCTTCTCGGCACTCTTGAGGACAATCCTCACATTACGTTACCAACCGTAAAGTTTTAACCAGATATTTAACAGCTATTCAATTTTAATAGGGAAGGTGGAAACGCGAGCCATTATTCTACTTATTATTATGCAAATCACACTTAGACAGTGTTCAAAATTAATTGCACTGAGAATTAAACAAGTTAATTCAACAGTGCGCTCCCACTCAAATCAATATCTCTCATAATTAATTGTGAGTGATACAAGACCCACGTATCAATTGTTCGCCATTGGTGTAACACCACTGATGACGAAAATCTCAACCGGTAGGCAAACTTGCCAATCACATCTTCCATGCGACTCTTGTTCATCTTTCGATGCGTGTGTTCCGAGCTCATGACGGTCATGCCTGAACGTCAAGACAACCAAGTGATCTCGCTGCGAGGTCTCAACTCACCCGCCTCACACATCCCTAATCGTTCGTACCCGTGTGACACGGCGCACCCCGAAAAGATAGGTGCCGTGACGGTGCTACACTTGGGAGAACACTAACTACTTGATATTTTTGTGAGAGATCACCCTAATAAAAGCGACTACCGCGCAATCAAGAAGGGTGCATCATAAGGGATAAACATCTCAGGCAATTCATAATAGCATGATATGGTATAGCCCTTTCGACGGAGAAGTCTTGTATTTCTTCGTCTTCGGCATTCACGTCGGTATTCACCTTCGCGAAGATTGCCACCACCTTGTCGGTGCACCAGATAATATTGCTATCTCTATAGCTAATAAAATAAGTGCATTACATAAGGTTGACACGCAGGTCATTAAAGTGCAATCATATGGCTCCAGCCATCATGCCGAATCATGACTCGCAGGTCATGTTAATCAATTTACATCATATAGTCATCTCATACATAATCAAATTATTATGAACACTGCTATACCACATCACATGCACATGCAAACCATCCTGCAAAACCAAGTTAGACGCCTCTAATCGGTTCATGCAAAATTTTATTTTACGTGGCTTCTAAGGTTTCGAAACAAACCGAAGCTACCAACGTCCATCATCAAGCATGATAATCCAAGTCGCTAGATTAACATTCCAGGGTGTATGAAACACGAGATAATAAAATCTCGAGCCCCATACTAAACTTCGTCATACGCGTGACCCCCGTGCAGATCACATCTGCATTGCCCTTTCGTCTGCAAAATTTCATCTTTCTTTTTAACTACGGTGGAATTCAATGAACTGTTAGCACTTCATTGATCAATCAGGATCGCGGATTGCCAGAACATTGAAACTCCACCATACTGTTATCAAGATCAGAAATATGCAAATTCGAGGGAAGCAACAAGAACATCGGGTAACAGACTTCATCTGCTACCCGCATAAATAATTTTCAGCAATAGATCTCATCTACTACCTAATTATATTGTGCAACACCCATACATCTCTATGTATTCTAGATCGCAACCTGCATCTACGCATAGCACGGCTCTTGATGCCACTGTTAGGTAACGCAGCAGAAAACAAAAAATTTCCGACCTACGCACCAGCCCAGGACCACTATGGAGACTGCATACAAGGTTTGATCATTTTCGTTACCGACTCGTAGCGTAGCGGAAGTAGAGTCGATGACGAACGGCGGTGCAGATCCCCGCAGCTAGGATTTTACAACCTCCCAACCGCGAGGATGTATACCCTCATCTGCCCCGCGGACAGCCCTCCGGGAGGCGGTCGCACAGTCCCCCGGACGGTGTCGCGGACAGCCCTTCGGGAGGACCTCCGAAACTCGGACTGTCACTCGGACAGCCCTTCGGGAGGACCTCCAAAACTCGGACGGTCACACGGACAGCCCTTCGGGAGGCACTCTCGAACTAAGACCGAAACTACGATCTCTCTACAGAGTTGCACACATACGGTGTCATCTATCCGGCAGGGCTTCGCCGTCCAGAACTAGTTCCTGCCGGAACCCAGACAGCCTGTCGGCTCTACGAAACTATTTCGCTGGGAGGGAGAGAAGAATGCCAGATCATGCATGGCTTGTGTATGAGAGTAAGAGTGTGTGAGATGGCAGCCCACTCACCTCCTATTTATAGGAAAACCAAGGGGGAATATCCCTTTCTCAAAGGAATATGCCTTTGGAATATCCCTTTCTCAAAAGGAATATGCCTTTCTCAAAAATATCCCAAAAAGCACTTTCACTATTCACGACGACATTTTTCAGCGTCTGATCGAACTGAAAATATTCATGTGGGCTTAGAACAATTCTAGTACCCACCAAAATAATTTTCAACGCGATCCGGAACAATTCCGGTTTAGTGATTTCATCTGCGAAAAGCATCTGAAGCGGTTTCGGCAGCTCCGGAACATTTCCGGTTTTCATCCCGGAAAATTCCAGAAAGTTTCCAGAATGATTCTGGCACCCTCCAAGAATTATCAGGCATGTGCCAAAACCAATTTGACTTTATGGTATCCTCTGAAACAACTTTTCAGTTTCACCGGAACTCATCCGGTGACCTCTCGGCGGAACTTTTCCGCTGTCCGAAACTTTTCCGGCGTCCGAAACTTTTTCGGTGATTTTCTCTCAGACTCCCTGTCTAGTATTCAGCAGATAGATGACCCTTAAGCGTGTGACCCTATAGGTTCGGTGAAGCATAGACATGACCCGGAACCCCTTCCGATCAATGATCAACATCGGAGCCGTGGACACCCATATCGATCCCTATACCCACACGAATAAATATTCGAGTGAACCTCCAGTTGCCGTGAGCTATTCCTGTTGCTTCGCGATATGTTACAATTACCCGAGGTGAGAAACATCGGCATCCTCGTGGAACAACACTTGTCCACAATGCCAGTTACCTCGTTGCCGGTATTGTTCTCTTTTCTCGTTCTGTGTTCCGGCATCCCTGTGATCAAATCACCCTGTGTCTGGCCAGACGATGATGGATACCGTAACACCGAGAGGGCCCAGAGATATCTCTCCATCGTCGGAGGAGCAAATCCCAATCTTGAGCTATCAAGTTACTTGACATACTTTTCCATGAACCCGTAAGCCGCCGTAATAGCCACCCATTTACGGATGACGTTTAACAAACCCCAAAGTTCATGAAGCAAGCATGAAGAAACTCGATACTCTCATGGTCTAAGGAATCATGCAAACATTAACCATCTCTGTGTTATTAACCATAAACTTATGACGAATGTATCTCATAGCATAACATCAATCGGGTCGATTCAACACAAGTGTTCTACCAACAATTGTGCCCTCAAAATTGCCGGCATAGCCATGCCCATGATCAGGAAAACAGGATCATCATGCAATACTTGAGCCAGTCATAGAGGCTTGACTAGGAATACATTTTACCGTTTATTATCCCACACGTGCATATGAGTCTTCCTCCGAGCCTCGTGGTTATTGTAGACTCGAGAACCATAGCAGTTATAGCATGGAACATAAACCTAATTATGAACAGGGAGATAATCAATAACATTTATTATTGCCTCTAGGGCATATCTCCTACAGATCACCACACTACTGAACTCAAGCCAAGTGAACTTAGTTTGAGCTTTCATGTTGTTAAATAAAGCATAATTTTTACTAACCTGAACAATGTGTGTGATTTCCTAACTTAGAAATTTCCTGTTCTGTTCGTATTGTTCCAATCAGTTCTTTTACACTATTACGTAATCAGCATGCTTATATATTAAGTGATTACAACATCTTGATTATTTTTTGACTTCAGAGGTTCTAAGAAAAGACTGATATCTACAAAATTGTTCTTTTGTTCAGCATATATATTGGGGCATTATCAAAAGAATCATTTTTTCACATTGCCGAAGAGGCCTTTATCTGGCCGCCATCGACGCCCTGTACATCGGTTAAGGTCGGGGGCGACGCGCCATCCTTCTAGCATGTGTAGGGCGGCCGGTGAGTGGTCGACGAGGGGGAGGAGGCCAGCAGCATGCCGTATCAACCAGCCACTCTTGAGATGGGCGGTCCAGAGGGGATCAAAAGAAGGAAGAGGAGATCCCTTGTAGCGTAGACATCCAACATCCCGACATCTTCTTCATCCACCTGCCTCTCTTCTCTCCTCTGGCTGGAGGTCGGCGGCGGATCAATGCCTTGCTCTGCCTTGCCCCGATCTGCAAGGAAGGAAGGCAACAACAAGGATTGGAGAGAGGGGACAAGAGGAAGGATGCTGATCCGGGATAGACAAGGTGGTCTCGGTCCAGAGCAAGACGAGAACGCCATCTGGAAGGCAAGACAACATTAGATGGAAGGGCCACCATGGATATTTTTGTAGCCACTGGCATGCGTGCTTGCTTGCTGATGTGCGGGTGTGTCTGTTGCTGCTACGCATGTGTGTGTGGTATGCCCCCGCCGCTGTGCGTGGTGTGCTGTTTGTGCTGTTGAACATGTGTGTTGTGTGCCTGCTCCCGCGCTGTCTGGTAAATCACCATCCACTTCTTTTTCTTTTGCTGAACAATTCATGATCACCACACTACTGAACTCAAGCCAAGTGAACTTAGTTTGAGCTCTCATGTTGTTAAATAGAGCATAATTTTTACTAACCTGAACAATGTGTGTGATTTCCTAACTTAGAAATTTCCTGTTCTGTTCGTATTGTTCCAATCAGTTCTTTTACACTATTACGTAATCAGCATGCTTATATATCAAGTGATTACAACATCTTGATTATTTTTTGACTTCAGAGGTTCTAAGAAAAGACTGATATCTACAAAATTGTTCTTTTGTTCAGCATATATATTGGGGCATTATCTGAAGAATCATTTTTTCAGATTGCCGAAGAGGCCTTTATCTGACCGCCATCGACGCCCTGTACATCGGTTAAGGTCGGGGGGCGACGCGCCATCCTTCTAGCATGTGTAGGGCGGCCGGTGAGTGGTCGACGAGGGGGAGGAGGCCAGCAGCATGCCGTATCTCCCAGCCACTCCTGAGATGGGCGGTCCAGAGGGGATCAAAAGGAGGAAGAGGAGATCCCTTGTAGCGTAGATATCCAACGTCCCGGCATCTTCTTCATCCACCTGCCTCTCTTCTCTCCTCTAGCTGGAGGTCGGCGGCGGATCAATGCCTTGCTCTGCCTTGCTCCGATCTGCAAGGAAGGAAGGCAACAACAAGGATTGGAGAGAGGGGACAAGAGGAAGGATGCTGATCCGGGATAGACAAGGTGGTCTCGGTCCAGAGCAAGACGAGAACGCCATCTGGAAGGCAAGACGACATTAGATGGAAGGGCCACCATGGATATTTTTGTAGCCACTGGCATGCGTGCTTGCTTGCTGATGTGCGGGTGTGTCTGTTGCTGCTACGCATGTGTGTGTGGTATGCCCCCGCCGCTGTGCGTGGTGTGCTGTTTGTGCTGTTGAACATGTGTGTTGTGTGCCTGCTCCCGCGCTGTCTGGTAAATCACCATCCACTTGTTTTTATTTTGCTGAACAATTCATGATCACCACACTACTGAACTCAAGCCAAGTGAACTTAGTTTGAGCTCTCATGTTGTTAAATAAAGCATAATTTTTACTGACCTGAACAATGTGTGTGATTTCCTAACTTAGAAATTTCCTGTTCTGTTCGTATTGTTCCAATCAGTTCTTTTACACTATTACATAATCAGCATGCTTATATATCAAGTGATTACAACATCTTGATTATTTTTTGACTTCAGAGGTTCTCAGAAAAGACTGATATCTACAAAATTGTTCTTTTGTTCCGCATATATATTGGGGCATTATCTGAAGAATCATTTTTTCAGATTGCCGAAGAGGCCTTTATCTGGCCGCCATCGACGCCCTGTACATCGGTTAAGGTCGGGGGTGACGCGCCATCCTTCTAGCATGTGTAGGGCGGCCGGTGAGTGGTCGACGAGGGGCAGGAGGCCAGCAACATGCCGTATCTCCCAGCCACTCCTGAGATGGGCGGTCCAGAGGGGATCAAAAGGAGGAAGAGGAGATCCCTTGTAGCGTAGACATCCAACGTCCCGGCATCTTCTTCATCCACCTGCCTCTCTTTTCTCCTCTGGCTGGAGGTCGGCGGCGGATCAATGCCTTGCTCTGCCTTGCTCCGATCTGCAAGGAAGGAAGGCAACAACAAGGATTGGAGAGAGGGGACAAGAGGAAGGATGCTGATCCGGGATAGACAAGGTGGTCTCGGTCCAGAGCAAGACGAGAACGCCATCTGGAAGGCAAGACGACATTAGATGGAAGGGCCACCATGGATATTTTTGTAGCCACTGGCATGCGTGCTTGCTTGCTGATGTGCGGGTGTGTCTGTTGCTGCTACGCATGTGTGTGTGGTATGCCCCTGCCGCTGTGCGTGGTGTGCTGTTTGTGCTGTTGAACATGTGTGTTGTGTGCCTGCTCCCGCGCTGTCTGGTAAATCACCATCCACTTCTTTTTCTTTTGCTGAACAATTCATGATCACCACACTACTGAACTCAAGCCAAGTGAACTTAGTTTGAGCTCTCATGTTGTTAAATAAAGCATAATTTTTGCTAACATGAACAATGTGTGTGATTTCCTAACTTAGAAATTTCCTGTTCTGTTCGTATTGTTCCAATCAGTTCTTTTACACTATTACGTAATCAGCATGCTTATATATCAAGTGATTACAACATCTTGATTATTTATTGACTTCAGAGGTTCTAAGAAAAGACTGATATCTACAAAATTGTTCTTTTGTTCAGCATATATATTGGGGCATTATCTGAAGAATCATTTTTTCAGATTGCCGAAGAGGCCTTTATCTGGCCGCCATCGACGCCCTGTACATCGGTTAAGGTCGGGGGGCGACGCGCCATCCTTCTAGCATGTGTAGGGCGGCCGGTGAGTGGTCGACGAGGGGGAGGAGGCCAGCAGCATGCCGTATCTCCCAGCCACTCCTGAGATGGGCGGTCCAGAGGGGATCAAAAGGAGGAAGAGGAGATCCCTTGTAGCGTAGACATCCAACGTCCCGGCATCTTCTTCATCCACCTGCCTCTCTTCTCTCCTCTGGCTGGAGGTCGGTGGCGGATCAATGCCTTGCTCTGCCTTGCCCCGATCTGCAAGGAAGGAAGGCAACAACAAGGATTGGAGAGAGGGGACAAGAGGAAGGATGCTGATCCGGGATAGACAAGGTGGTCTCGGTCCAGAGTAAGACGAGAACGCCATCTGGAAGGCAAGACGACATTAGATGGAAGGGCCACCATGGATATTTCTGTAGCCACTGGCATGCGTGCTTGCTTGCTGATGTGCGGGTGTGTCTGTTGCTGCTACGCATGTGTGTGTGGTATGCCCCCGCCGCTGTGCGTGGTGTGCTGTTTGTGCTGTTGAACATGTGTGTTGTGTGCCTGCTCCCGCGCTGTCTGGTAAATCACCATCCACTTCTTTTTCTTTTGCTGAACAATTCATGATCACCACACTACTGAACTCAAGCCAAGTGAACTTAGTTTGAGCTCTCATGTTGTTAAATAAAGCATAATTTTTACTAACCTGAACAATGTGTGTGATTTCCTAACTTAGAAATTTCCTGTTCTGTTCGTATTGTTCCAATCAGTTCTTTTACACTATTACGTAATCAGCATGCTTATATATCAAGTGATTACAACATCTTGATTATTTTTTGACTTCAGAGGTTCTAAGAAAAGACTGATATCTACAAAATTGTTCTTTTGTTCCGCATATATATTGGGGCATTATCTGAAGAATCATTTTTTCAGATTGCCGAAGAGGCCTTTATCTGGCCGCCATCGACGCCCTGTACATCGGTTAAGGTCGGGGGCGACGCGCCATCCTTCTAGCATGTGTAGGGCGGCCGGTGAGTGGTCGACGAGGGGCAGGAGGCCAGCAGCATGCCGTATCTCCCAGCCACTCCTGAGATGGGCGGTCCAGAGGGGATCAAAAGGAGGAAGAGGAGATCCCTTGTAGCGTAGACATCCAACGTCCCGGCATCTTCTTCATCCACCTGCCTCTCTTCTCTCCTCTGGCTGGAGGTCGGCGGCGGATCAATGCCTTGCTCTGCCTTGCTCCGATCTGCAAGGAAGGAAGGCAACAACAAGGATTGGAGAGAGGGGACAAGAGGAAGGATGCTGATCCGGGATAGACAAGGTGGTCTCGGTCCAGAGCAAGACGAGAACGCCATCTGGAAGGCAAGACGACATTAGATGGAAGGGCCACCATGGATATTTTTGTATCCACTGGCATGCGTGCTTGCTTGCTGATGTGCGGGTGTGTCTGTTGCTGCTACGCATGTGTGTGTGGTATGCCCCCGCCGCTGTGCGTGGTGTGCTGTTTGTGCTGTTGAACATGTGTGTTGTGTGCCTGCTCCCGCGCTGTCTGGTAAATCACCATCCACTTCTTTTTCTTTTGCTGAACAATTCATGATCACCACACTACTGAACTCAAGCCAAGTGAACTTAGTTTGAGCTCTCATGTTGTTAAATAAAGCATAATTTTTACTAACCTGAACAATGTGTGTGATTTCCTAACTTAGAAATTTCCTGTTCTGTTCGTATTGTTCCAATCAGTTCTTTTACACTATTACGTAATCAGCATGCTTATATATCAAGTGATTACAACATCTTGATTATTTATTGACTTCAGAGGTTCTAAGAAAAGACTGATATCTACAAAATTGTTCTTTTCTTCAGCATATATATTGGGGCATTATCTGAAGAATCATTTTTTCAGATTGCCGAAGAGGCCTTTATCTGGCCGCCATCGACGCCCTGTACATCGGTTAAGGTCGGGGGGCGACGCGCCATCCTTCTAGCATGTGTAGGGCGGCCGGTGAGTGGTCGACGAGGGGGAGGAGGCCAGCAGCATGCCGTATCTCCCAGCCACTCCTGAGATGGGCGGTCCAGAGGGGATCAAAAGGAGGAAGAGGAGATCCCTTGTAGCGTAGACATCCAACGTCCCGGCATCTTCTTCATCCACCTGCCTCTCTTCTCTCCTCTGGCTGGAGGTCGGTGGCGGATCAATGCCTTGCTCTGCCTTGCCCCGATCTGCAAGGAAGGAAGGCAACAACAAGGATTGGAGAGAGGGGACAAGAGGAAGGATGCTGATCCGGGATAGACAAGGTGGTCTCGGTCCAGAGTAAGACGAGAACGCCATCTGGAAGGCAAGACGACATTAGATGGAAGGGCCACCATGGATATTTCTGTAGCCACTGGCATGCGTGCTTGCTTGCTGATGTGCGGGTGTGTCTGTTGCTGCTACGCATGTGTGTGTGGTATGCCCCCGCCGCTGTGCGTGGTGTGCTGTTTGTGCTGTTGAACATGTGTGTTGTGTGCCTGCTCCCGCGCTGTCTGGTAAATCACCATCCACTTCTTTTTCTTTTGCTGAACAATTCATGATCACCACACTACTGAACTCAAGCCAAGTGAACTTAGTTTGAGCTCTCATGTTGTTAAATAAAGCATAATTTTTACTAACCTGAACAATGTGTGTGATTTCCTAACTTAGAAATTTCCTGTTCTGTTCGTATTGTTCCAATCAGTTCTTTTACACTATTACGTAATCAGCATGCTTATATATCAAGTGATTACAACATCTTGATTATTTTTTGACTTCAGAGGTTCTAAGAAAAGACTGATATCTACAAAATTGTTCTTTTGTTCCGCATATATATTGGGGCATTATCTGAAGAATCATTTTTTCAGATTGCCGAAGAGGCCTTTATCTGGCCGCCATCGACGCCCTGTACATCGGTTAAGGTCGGGGGCGACGCGCCATCCTTCTAGCATGTGTAGGGCGGCCGGTGAGTGGTCGACGAGGGGCAGGAGGCCAGCAGCATGCCGTATCTCCCAGCCACTCCTGAGATGGGCGGTCCAGAGGGGATCAAAAGGAGGAAGAGGAGATCCCTTGTAGCGTAGACATCCAACGTCCCGGCATCTTCTTCATCCACCTGCCTCTCTTCTCTCCTCTGGCTGGAGGTCGGTGGTTAATCAATGCCTTGCTCTGCCTTGCCCCGATCTGCAAGGAAGGAAGGCAACAACAAGGATTGGAGAGAGGGGACAAGAGGAAGGATGCTGATCCGGGATAGACAAGGTGGTCTCGGTCCAGAGTAAGACGAGAACGCCATCTGGAAGGCAAGACGACATTAGATGGAAGGGCCACCATGGATATTTCTGTAGCCACTGGCATGCGTGCTTGCTTGCTGATGTGCGGGTGTGTCTGTTGCTGCTACGCATGTGTGTGTGGTATGCCCCCGCCGCTGTGCGTGGTGTGCTGTTTGTGCTGTTGAACATGTGTGTTGTGTGCCTGCTCCCGCGCTGTCTGGTAAATCACCATCCACTTCTTTTTCTTTTGCTGAACAATTCATGATCACCACACTACTGAACTCAAGCCAAGTGAACTTAGTTTGAGCTCTCATGTTGTTAAATAAAGCATAATTTTTACTAACCTGAACAATGTGTGTGATTTCCTAACTTAGAAATTTCCTGTTCTGTTCGTATTGTTCCAATCAGTTCTTTTACACTATTACGTAATCAGCATGCTTATATATCAAGTGATTACAACATCTTGATTATTTTTTGACTTCAGAGGTTCTAAGAAAAGACTGATATCTACAAAATTGTTCTTTTGTTCCGCATATATATTGGGGCATTATCTGAAGAATCATTTTTTCAGATTGCCGAAGAGGCCTTTATCTGGCCGCCATCGACGCCCTGTACATCGGTTAAGGTCGGGGGCGACGCGCCATCCTTCTAGCATGTGTAGGGCGGCCGGTGAGTGGTCGACGAGGGGCAGGAGGCCAGCAGCATGCCGTATCTCCCAGCCACTCCTGAGATGGGCGGTCCAGAGGGGATCAAAAGGAGGAAGAGGAGATCCCTTGTAGCATAGACATCCAACGTCCCGGCATCTTCTTCATCCACCTGCCTCTCTTCTCTCCTCTGGCTGGAGGTCGGCGGCGGATCAATGCCTTGCTCTGCCTTGCCCCGATCTGCAAGGAAAGAAGGCAACAACAAGGATTGGAGAGAGGGGACAAGAGGAAGGATGCTGATCCGGGATAGACAAGGTGGTCTCGGTCCAGAGCAAGACGAGAACGCCATCTGGAAGGCAAGACGACATTAGATGGAAGGGCCACCATGGATATTTTTGTAGCCACTGGCATGCGTGCTTGCTTGCTGATGTGCGGGTGTGTCTGTTGCTGCTACGCATGTGTGTGTGGTATGCCCCCGCCGCTGTGCGTGGTGTGCTGTTTGTGCTGTTGAACATGTGTGTTGTGTGCCTGCTCCCGCACTGTCTGGTAAATCACCATCCACTTCTTTTTCTTTTGCTGAACAATTCATGATCACCACACTACTGAACTCAAGCCAAGTGAACTTAGTTTGAGCTATCATGTTGTTAAATAAAGCATAATTTTTACTAACCTGAACAATGTGTGTGATTTCCTAACTTAGAAATTTCCTGTTCTGTTCGTATTGTTCCAATCAGTTCTTTTACACTATTACGTAATCAGCATGCTTATATATCAAGTGATTACAACATCTTGATTATTTTTTGACTTCAGAGGTTCTAAGAAAAGACTGATATCTACAAAATTGTTCTTTTGTTCAGCATATATATTGGGGCATTATCTGAAGAATCATTTTTTCAGATTGCCGAAGAGGCCTTTATCTGGCCGCCATCGACGCCTGTACATCGGTTAAGGTCGGGGGCGACGCGCCATCCTTCTAGCATGTGTAGGGCGGCCGGTGAGTGGTCGACGAGGGGGAGGAGGCCAGCAGCATGCCGTATCTCCCAGCCACTCCTGAGATGGGCGGTCCAGAGGGGATCAAAAGGAGGAAGAGGAGATCCCTTGTAGCGTAGACATCCAACGTCCCGGCATCTTCTTCATCCACCTGCCTCTCTTCTCTCCTCTGGCTGGAGGTCGGTGGCGGATCAATGCCTTGCTCTGCCTTGCCCCGATCTGCAAGGAAGGAAGGCAACAACAAGGATTGGAGAGAGGGGACAAGAGGAAGGATGCTGATCCGGGATAGACAAGGTGGTCTCGGTCCAGAGCAAGATGAGAACGCCATCTGGAAGGCAAGACGACATTAGATGGAAGGGCCACCATGGATATTTTTGTAGCCACTGGCATGCGTGCTTGCTTGCTGATGTGCGGGTGTGTCTGTTGCTGCTACGCATGTGTGTGTGGTATGCCCCCGCCGCTGTGCGTGGTGTGCTGTTTGTGCTGTTGAACATGTGTGTTGTGTGCCTGCTCCCGCGCTGTCTGGTAAATCACCATCCACTTCTTTTTCTTTTGCTGAACAATTCATGATCACCACACTACTGAACTCAAGCCAAGTGATCTTAGTTTGAGCTCTCATGTTGTTAAATAAAGCATAATTTTTACTAACCTGAACAATGTGTGTGATTTCCTAACTTAGAAATTTCCTGTTCTGTTCGTATTGTTCCAATCAGTTCTTTTACACTATTACGTAATCAGCATGCTTATATATCAAGTGATTACAACATCTTGATTATTTATTGACTTCAGAGGTTCTAAGAAAAGACTAGTATCTACAAAATTGTTCTTTTGTTCAGCATATATATTGGGGCATTATCTGAAGAATCATTTTTTCAGATTGCCGAAGAGGCCTTTATCTGGCCGCCATCGACGCCCTGTACATCGGTTAAGGTCGGGGGGCGACGCGCCATCCTTCTAGCATGTGTAGGGCGGCCGGTGAGTGGTCGGCGAGGGGGAGGAGGCCAGCAGCATGCCGTATCTCCCAGCCACTCCTGAGATGGGCGGTCCAGAGTTGATCAAAAGGAGGAAGAGGAGATCCCTTGTAGCGTAGACATCCAACGTCCCGGCATCTTCTTCATCCACCTGCCTCTCTTCTCTCCTCTGGCTGGAGGTCGGTGGCGGATCAATGCCTTGCTCTGCCTTGCCCCGATCTGCAAGGAAGGAAGGCAACAACAAGGATTGGAGAGAGGGGACAAGAGGAAGGATGCTGATCCGGGATAGACAAGGTGGTCTCGGTCCAGAGTAAGACGAGAACGCCATCTGGAAGGCAAGACGACATTAGATGGAAGGGCCACCATGGATATTTTTGTAGCCACTGGCATGCGTGCTTGCTTGCTGATGTGCGGGTGTGTCTGTTGCTGCTACGCATGTGTGTGTGGTATGCCCCCGCCGCTGTGCGTGGTGTGCTGTTTGTGCTGTTGAACATGTGTGTTGTGTGCCTGCTCCCGCGCTGTCTGGTAAATCACCATCCACTTCTTTTTCTTTTGCTGAACAATTCATGATCACCACACTACTGAACTCAAGCCAAGTGAACTTAGTTTGAGCTCTCATGTTGTTAAATAAAGCATAATTTTTACTAACCTGAACAATGTGTGTGATTTCCTAACTTAGAAATTTCCTATTCTGTTCGTATTGTTCCAATCAGTTCTTTTACACTATTACGTAATCATCATGCTTATATATCAAGTGATTACAACATCTTGATTATTTTTTGACTTCAGAGGTTCTAAGAAAAGACTGATATCTACAAAATTGTTCTTTTGTTCAGCATATATATTGGGGCATTATCTGAAGAATCATTTTTTCAGATTGCCGAAGAGGCCTTTATCTGGCCGCCATCGACGCCCTGTACATCGGTTAAGGTCGGGGGCAACGCGCCATCCTTCTAGCATGTGTAGGGCGGCCGGTGAGTGGTCGACGAGGGGGAGGAGGCCAGCAGCATGCCGTATCTCCCAGCCACTCCTGAGATGGGCGGTCCAGAGGGGATCAAAAGGAGGAAGAGGAGATCCCTTGTAGCGTAGACATCCAACGTCCCGGCATCTTCTTCATCCACCTGCCTCTCTTCTCTCCTCTGGCTGGAGGTCGGCGGCGGATCAATGCCTTGCTCTGCCTTGCCCCGATCTGCAAGGAAGGAAGGCAACAACAAGGATTGGAGAGAGGGGACAAGAGGAAGGATGCTGATCCGGGATAGACAAGGTGGTCTCGGTCCAGAGCAAGACGAGAACGCCATCTGGAAGGCAAGACGACATTAGATGGAAGGGCCACCATGGATCTTTTTGTAGCCACTGGCATGCATGCTTGCTTGCTGATGTGCGGGTGTGTCTGTTGCTGCTACGCATGTGTGTGTGGTATGCCCCCGCCGCTGTGCGTGGTGTGTTGTTTGTGCTGTTGAACATGTGTGTTGTGTGCCTGCTCCCGCGCTGTCTGGTAAATCACCATCCACTTCTTTTTCTTTTGCTGAACAATTCATGATCACCACACTACTGAACTCAAGCCAAGTGAACTTAGTTTGAGCTCTCATGTTGTTAAATAAAGCATAATTTTTACTAACCTGAACAATGTGTGTGATTTCCTAACTTAGAAATTTCCTGTTCTGTTCGTGTTGTTCCAATCAGTTCTTTTACACTATTACGTAATCAGCATGCTTATATTGTAGGAGATATGCTGTAGAGGCAATAATAAATGATATTGATTATCTCCATGTTCATAATTATGTTTATGTTCCATGCTATAACTGCAATGATTCTCGAGTCTGCAAATCAAAAGAGGCTTGGAGGGAAACTCATGTGCATGTGTGCGATAATAAACGGTAAAATGTATTCCTAGTCTGGCCTCTAAGACTGGCTCAAGTATTGCATGATGATCCTGTTTTCTTGATCATGGGCATGACTATGCCGGCAATTTTGAGAGCACAATTGTTGGTAGAACACTTGTGTTGAATCGACCCGAATTGATGTTATGCTATGAGATTCATTCGTCATAAGTTAATGGTTTATAACACAGAGATGGTTAATGTTTGCATGATTCCTTAGACCATGAGAGTATCGAGTTTCTTCCTGCTTGCTTCATGAACTTTGGGGTTTGTTAAACGTCATCCGTAAATGGGTGGCTATTACGGCGGCTTACGGGTTCATGGAAAAGTGTGTCAAGTAACTTGATAGCTCAAGATTGGGATTTGCTCCTCCGACGATGGAGAGATATCTCTGGGCCCTCTCGGTGTTACGGTATCCATCATCGTCAGGCCAGACACTTTTTGATTTGATCACGGGGATGCCGGAACACGGGAACGAGAAAAGAGAACAATACCGGTAACGAGGTAACTGGCATAGTGGACAAGTTGTTGATCCACGGGGATGCCTACATGTCTCACCTCGGGTATTTGTAACATATCGCGAAGCAACAGGAATAGCACACGGCAACTGGAGGTTCACTCGAATATTTATTCGTGTGGGTATAGGGATCAATATGGGTGTCCACGGCTCCGATGTTGATCATTGATCGGAAGGGGTTCCAGGTCATGTCTATGCTTCACCGAACCTATAGGGTCACACGCTTAAGGGTCATCTATCTGTTGAATACTAGACAGGGAGCCTGAGAGAAAATCACCGGAAAAGTTTCGGACACCGGAAAAGTTTCGGACAGCGGAAAAGTTCCGCAGAGAAAACACCGGAACAGTTTCGGTAAAACTGAAAAGTTGTTTTAGGGGATTACATTAAGTCAAATTGGTTTCGGCACATGCCTGATAATTCTTGGAGGGTGCCAAAATCATTCTGGAAACTTTCTGGAATTTTCCGGAATGAAAACCGGAAATGTTCCGGAGCTGCCGAAACCGCTTCAGATGCTTTTCGCAGATGAAAATCACTAAACCGGAATTGTTCTGGCTCGCGTTGAAAATTATTTTGGTGGGTACTGGAAATGTTCTAAGCCCACATGAATATTTTCAGTTCGATCAGACGATGAAATATGTCGTCGTGAATAGTGAAAGTGCTTTTTGGGAGAAAATATCTCGTGAATAGTGGAAACACTATTATGAATTGTGGGAAACACTATTGGGAGAAAATATCTCATGCCTAGTGAAAACACTATTACGAAATAGTGGAAAACACTATTGTGAATAGTGGGAAACACTATTTATGAATATTATGAATAGTGAAAATATCTGAGGCATTTTGGTATTTTTACCATAGTCTCTCACCCTATAAATAGGGGTGAGGAGGCAGCCCAAAAATTCACTCTTGCTCTCATACACAAGCCATGCATGATCTGGCATTCTCTCTCCCTCCCAGCGAAATAGTTTCGTAGAGCCGAAAGGCTGTCTGGGTTCCGGTGGGAACTAGTTCTAGACGGCGAAGCCCTGTCGGATAGATGACACCGTATGTGTGCAACTCTGTAGAGAGATCGTAGTTTCGGTCTTAGTTCGAGAGTGCCTCCCGAAGGGCTGTCCGTGTGACCGTCCGAGTTTTGGAGGTCCTCCCGAAGGGCTGTCCGAGTGACAGTCCGAGTTTCGGAGGTCCTCCCGAAGGGCTGTCCGCGACACCGTCCGGGGGACTGTCCGACCGCCACCCGGAGGGGTGTCCGCGGGGCAGATGAGGGTATACATCCTCGCGGTTAGGAGGTTGTAAAATCCTAGCTGCGGGGATCTGCACCGCCGATCGTCATCGACTCTACTTCCGCTGCGCTACGAGTCGGTAAGGAAAATGATCAAACCTTGTATGCAGTCTCCATAGTGGTCCTGGGCTGGTGCGTAGGTCAGAAATTTTTTGTTTTCTGCTGCGTTACCCTACATATATATCAAGTGATTACAACATCTTGATTATTTTTTGACTTCAAAGGTTCTAAGAAAAGACTGATATCTACAAAATTGTTCTTTTGTTCAGCATATATATTGGGGCATTATCTGAAGAATCATTTTTTCAGATTGCCGAAGAGGCCTTTATCTGGCCGCCATCGACGCCCTGTACATCGGTTAAGGTCGGGGGTGACGCGCCATCCTTCTAGCATGTGTAGGGCGGCCGGTGAGTGGTCGACGAGGGGGAGGAGGCCAGCAGCATGCCGTATCTCCCAGCCACTCCTGAGATGGGCGGTCCAGAGGGGATCAAAAGGAGGAAGAGGAGATCCCTTGTAGCGTAGACATCCAACGTCCCGGCATCTTCTTCATCCACCTGCCTCTCTTCTCTCCTCTGGCTGGAGGTCGGCGGCGGATCAATGCCTTGCTCTGCCTTGCCCCGATCTGCAAGGAAGGAAGGCAACAACAAGGATTGGAGAGAGGGGACAAGAGGAAGGATGCTGATCCGGGATAGACAAGGTGGTCTCGGTCCAGAGTAAGACGAGAACGCCATCTGGAAGGCAAGACAACATTAGATGGAAGGGCCACCATGGATATTTTTGTAGCCACTGGCATGCGTGCTTGCTTGCTGATGTGCGGGTGTGTCTGTTGCTGCTACGCATGTGTGTGTGGTATGCCCCCGCCGCTGTGCGTGGTGTGCTGTTGAACATGTGTGTTGTGTGCCTGCTCCCGCGCTGTCTGGTAAATCACCATCCACTTCTTTTTCTTTTGCTAAACAATTCATGATCACCACACTACTGAACTCAAGCCAAGTGAACTTAGTTTGAGCTCTCATGTTGTTAAATAAAGCATAATTTTTACTAACCTAAACAATGTGTGTGATTTCCTAACTTAGAAATTTCCTGTTCTGTTCGTAATGTTCCAATCAGTTCTTTTACACTATTACGTAATCAGCATGCTTATATATCAAGTGATTACAACATCTTGATTATTTTTTGACTTCAGAGATTCTAAGAAAAGACTGATATCTACAAAATTGTTCTTTTGTTCAGCATATATATTGGGGCATTATCTGAAGAATCATTTTTTCAGATTGCCGAAGAGGCCTTTGATATGGTACTAGCTGATGACAATATCAGTACCATAGTTGTTGTAGTTGGTGATGGAAGATCTATTTACAACAACATGAAAGCGTTCATAAGGTTTGTGCACTCGGAGCATTTTTGCCACTTCTCATTTGCAGTTTTCTGGTTGCTTGCATGTGTTATACAGTATGAATGTGCTATATGACTTTCTAATGTTGATGTTCCTGAATCGAGCATCATTGCGTGATTGAGACTGCTTACATACTTCATCTAGATTTTACATTCAGTAGTTGGACCCTGAGTATTTAGAAGGTCTTTGCTGGCCATGAATATTTATGTATGATATAATAACAACGCAGCTAGAAGGGATACAAGTGTGTTCTGGAATGGAGGCTCTTATACTTATAAAAAGTATAATGCTGGACTTGGAAAATAATATCTTGAGGAAATGTTTGGGGAGTATAGCTGAGTAGAAAATTACTAAACGCGGTAAGCAATGCCCTCTTGAATTTTTCTGTTTTGTATTAGAATTCTATCCTCCATTAAACTAGCCAACAGGTATACCTTGGTACTATTGAGTAGTCGGCATGCATTTTTTTCACGGTAGCAGTGCCACGCGGACGTTCTTTTTCTTTGATGGTACAACACAATTAGAACAATTGACAGTGTGTAAGTTTATTTGACCAGAGGCAATGCTGGTTGTATCCATGCAATATTAATCAAATATCTATATTTCATATAGATATTTTTTTATTAGGTTTTTAATAGTTTTCTGAGTACCTCAGAACATTTTGAACATTATCTCTTTAGTTTCTCGTTTTTAGCTCACGGCTCCAGCTTTTGTTGAAGGGAAACTCAAGGTCCCAACTTGATATGATCTCGCTTTCAATTGGTTTATTGGAGCATATAATTGGTAAATTTGATGACCTTAAATAAGTTTTAGGTATAGGAGATAGAAAGTGAGGGGAATCTTTCGTTTGCTCTTCTCTAATGGATACATAAATTTGTACCACGAATCAGGCATGTGCAGGCGAGGAAGGGAAGAGTAGAGAACCATTGACATTTTTCATGCTTTCGACGGAGTTTCTATTTCTATCTTTCTTTTTCCATGGCAACGCATGAGCGTGGTGCCGTCGTGGTAGAGTCAGGGATGAAGGTGGGTCCAGTATAGAAGCAGAAGGTACAAGCACTAAGATAGGAAGATGGTTGCCACCCTTGTCCCTTTCTGCTGTCTTGCCACGGCTAGCTCACCCAGAACACGAGTTAGTGGATTTCATGATAATAATGGGGGTTGAGAGTGAGCGGGATGGGTGTTGGGGTTGGTCCGTTCAGTTACGGCTGTCTGAGCGGAATAAATTTTCAACTTTAGAAAATATGGCAAATTGGATTTCATTATAGATGGCTTTGCAAAAAATTGCATGAGCGAGCAATTGTTGTTTTACTTCATCAAGCCATACAATATTTTGGTTAGGATAGAAGGGTAAATGCTTTAGTTGGCTGTTACAGGAGTTAATAACGGATACAATGACGTATCAGTTGCATGCCCAACAACGGACATCATATTTTTGTTTCGTGATAATGCATGGCATTCAACTGTATCTTAAAACGTGCCAATGATAGACATTGAATCTGCCTTCTTGGCTCAAGGGGCATCATGCGTGGTGCATGACTCGTCTCCCTTGTTTACGGCGGTGGATTGGCACAAACACGGGGTAGGGAATCAGGCTGGAGAGTAGGGCGGTTGGCGGGGGACTCCTTCTTGACTGTCTGTGGGAAAGTACTGTGTGACGGAGAGAGGGCGCCATGGCGAATGTGAGGTGTGTCTCATCCTGTTGTAAAGGAGAGGGCTCCAGCGAAAAATGTCCCACTACATCGGGAAACCAAGCCGGAAGGGGAGGGTCCGACGCTAAAAGACAAGGGTTTGTCGTGGGTTGGGTTTTTGTTGGATAACTTGGTGGATAATCCAGACAACCATATTTCTCCCCGAAATGTGGTCTGGATTTCGGGGAGCTAGGAGTGTCCAGATGGTTAGATTTTGGGTAGCCCGCTAGGCCCCGTTCGATGTCCGGACATGCCCAGACGTATGAGGGATAAATGTGCTTCTCATTTTTAATTCATTTATCTGTATTGCGGACCGTAGCAATGCATCAATCAACTTTCTTCAATGATGATCAACACTTCCAAAAATGCATGTTTTCATGGTGAAAAGATGCTCACGCACACATCATTGTTGGTTTTTTCTCATTTCATGCTTGCTCTGTAACTGAATCTACTAGGAGAATGCCCGTGCGTTGCCACGGGCTCTTATAATATTTTGCATTAGTTATATAAAGATAATGCATGTCATTTTTCACACATAGAGACAATATAACACAAACACAATTTCTTAAGAATTGAAGTCTACTTCACTTGCAATGTAAATTGATAACAAAAGGACAAATTGACAACGTGTCTGTGTAACAAATTGAGCGATGATCCAAATAAAAATCTATTACAAATTATTAAGATCTAGTTGATGCGCTTAAGAAATTCTCACACAATATCAGAAAAGTTGTCTTTAGCTTCATCTGAATGATGTTTTTTTGGCATTGACGACTGCTATATACCAATGGTAACATGGAATGTCAGTCGGAATGAATAGCAGTGTAAACATCATAAATCGTAGTCACAATTAGATATAGATCATAATACACATGGATTAATTAAAAACAATACTTCATTATAAGTCGTAATCACAATTAGATATAGATCATAATACACATGGGTTAATTAAAAACAATACATCATTATATGCATGTATAATGAGGCGAGACTAACCATATCTTGTTGTAGATAAGTATTAACATGTTGTATAATGTGACGATATTTTGATGGGTCTATGTCATGTTCTCCGTCTTCTTTTATCTACTCAGATACAAACGTGCTAATAACATGTATCTTTTCACTCGCCCTATCTCATAGATGGTCGTGAGCAAGCATACACTATATATAAGCATTTATCATCTGTACTTCCAAGTTTAGAATATATTATGTTAATAGATATTATATATGGTTTATATTATTAAATACAAAGTTATGCAATTGGCTTTACCCCATATTGCAAGAACATATCAGCTCTCATAGGGCATTCCAAATCATCATTTGATAACAAGGCATCTCCAATGTCCACAAACTTGGTTTTTTTTGGGGCAGACATGATTGATTTTGATGATCGTAATATCTCTAGGGGTACAAATATAGTTTGTCATCACGATAAAAAAATGAGACAAATTAGTATAAAAAATGAGCCAAATTATTGAATACAAAAACCAATACGATGAAGGAAATATCGATAATAACATTGAAAAAAATACCTTGTGCGGTAACATTTAAATTGACATCCTTTTTTGGTTTTTTATGAGATATCATCAATTCCGCGTTATTATGTTGTAAAAAACTCGGTGGATTTTCAATCCCTTTCAGCGACGAGTCGCTTCGGAACCCTTGTCGATGGATTCTTTTTGTGCATCTCCAAAATTCATATATATGTCTCCTATATTCTGAAAAATAATAATATAAAATAATGCACCTTTTCTATTAGCATGTACAATATACATACAAAGAAGGATTAGATATATGAACCTCATCTCGTGATATTTCAGTCTGATCCATCATCGTTACATCAGTGCGTATGTTGATATTTTTGAAACATCGTCCAAATCTATCACTCTTCATCTCTGATGAACAAAGGTGGAACATATAAAATGTAATGATATGTTATATAAAAACAAAAGTGAGGCTATCAAAAATATTTTTCTTTTCACGCTACAACCTCATCTTGACCTCTCCCCACCCACTCTCTCCCCCTCGCAGCCAGACCTGTTCAAATGGGCCAGCCCGCCACGACACGGCCTGAGTTAAACGGGCAGGCACGCCATGGCCCAGCCCTCGCACTCCCTCTCACTGCCCACCTCTCCCTTGTCTAAAGAAACTCCCCACATCTCCCCACCCACTCTCTCCCCTCAAGTCTGGTCACTCTCTGCCCCCCTCCCCACCGCGTCGCCCGCCTCCGCCTCTTCGCGGCGATGGCATCGGCCGCATATCTCTCTCACTCTCCCTCTCTCTCCCCAACGCATCGCCCGCCAACTCCTCTCCTCCTCCCTAAACCCGTGCTACCAAAAGAGCTATATCTTTAGCCGCCGGCCCTACCCCATGGCACCCTCCGCCACCACCTACCGCACCCCGAGATCGGATCTTCGCCGCCCACTCCCTTGCGGTTCGAGCTCCACCTCGATCTCATCCAAGCTACAGTCGTCTTCTCTGTACCCAGGTCCACCCGCATTCGCCCCGCTTTGGTCCGTGACGTGCAGTTCCAACCTTTGGTACTTGGCGGCGGTGGTTCGGTCCTGAAGGAAAACCCGTGGTGATGCATCCTCGTGATCATGTGTTTATTGATCTCGATGGACCTGATGAGCTCCATGTTGACGATACTTCCGTGACTAAGCCACATCTTGTACTGGAAGCAACATGATGAGCCTGCTTTTTTTTGTACTGAGAGCAACATGTTGAACCCCAAACCAGAGTCGTTCTTGTTCTTGAGGCTGAGGTGCAACTTGGTGGCAGTTTATTTGAAGCAGAAGCAGTGGAACTTGATCTTGTCTTTGTCAGGCTTATAGGGGATTGAAATCACACCAGACTTATTAAGATGGTTTATTAAGATGGTTAATGATATTAAATACACAGGTTGATGACCCATAAGCGAATAGTAAGCATCAGAGAACGAACACTTATGTAAGGCATAGAAACTTGTCCCATGCATAATGCTTCGCAAGGTTTTGGTCACCCTATATACTATGTCAAGCATGTCTCAAATTGTTTCAAATATATACATAGTGGAGTTCGTCTTAACACCAGTTTTAGCTGTACAAAAATTCCTAGCTCGGCTAATTTGCATAAACCATGAAATCTATAGGAAGTTAATTGTGTTTGGCTAAAAAAAGTAAAAAACACATCAGCACTCTAGAAAGAATGGCAGGTTTGATGTTAATTAATACATTAAGAAAATGGAGTGCATACAGATGGAAGGTTAATCCTGTCTCAAATTGATTTTAATGAAGGTTAGCTGATCATTCTCAAAAAGTTGAGGCTTAGCTGTTTGTTTATCTAAAAAAAGAAAAAGCTTAGCTGTTCATTAATTTCACTCTTGCATAGTTACAGTCCCTCAAGTATTTTATCCTATGTATTTTTTTCTAGAGTGCACGCTTATTCTACACCAATGCCCCTCCATCCTCGAGTTACATGCCCACCGTGGTAGCTCCTCTCCTCCTTTTTGCTGTTCCATGTGGTAGCATCGAAATGCTAAATTATATTGTGTCCTTGCATTGCCATGTATGTCGTTCTGATCAATCACACAAATACATAAAAGCAAAGAAGAAAATTAAAGTGAAATTGCCGGAAAAAAACACAACAAAAATATTGCTCACCACAACCTAAATAAAAAACATTGCTATGTATGTACTTCTTGTCCATTTAAGGTGGTTTTCCTCCCGTCCACCCTGATCCATCTCTTTTTCAAGATTGGCTGATCAATAATGCTCATAACCTAAATAAAACAAGAATAGACAATGGCAAGTAATATAGACACACTAAG
The DNA here is from genome assembly GCA_039707655.1 of Elymus sibiricus. Classification (NCBI taxonomy): domain Eukaryota; kingdom Viridiplantae; phylum Streptophyta; class Magnoliopsida; order Poales; family Poaceae; genus Elymus; species Elymus sibiricus. The sequence goes on from CM077667.1 coordinate 26,216,507, forward strand.
AGAACATGTCCAGAAGAGGCTTTAGTATATAAATGATATGCTGAAATTAAAACAAAAAATATTTTACAGGTTGCATCAAATATCATGTAGCGGTAGTTCGTTGTTGACAGTATCAACAAAATCAAGCTAAATCATTGGGTACATGTAATTATATATGATATGCTGCTATCCAGTATAGTCTCCTTTAGGTAGTAGCGAACAAAATTGGATAAAAACAAGGAGAGTTGATATGAGAAAGAGAAATTTAGCATACCGGCTTTCCACTGTGAAGAAGCACAATAAGCGTGCCAAAAAGAGGCTTGCCTGCAAACAACAAATCAACATACATCATTGTTGGTTGAGCTAAAATTAGTTGCCCTACACACTGTTACTTTTCAATACCAGTTATGAAGGTCTTTGTTAACTCTATGGGGTCCAAGACCCAAACATAATCAGCAGACTCCTTCGCACACGTCCAACCGTTCTCCTCTCCGAAACTGCATGAAGATAGTAAAGGTTCCATTATTTATCATGCAGGTGCGTTGAAAGTGAACTGCATATTGGGATTGGGAGTACAAGCACAAACAACATGAGTAGGAAAGCTCTTCAGGATGACTGAAGTCACTGCTTCCTCTGCTTCTCTATCAGCGATCGTGACGGGGCTGGAACAAATTCAGTAAATCGAATTCAAGACCACAGATAGTTATAGAGCCTCCGATCAAGAACCCACCTTTTGATTTGAGTAATAAATAAATGTCCGGCTCACATGTTCTACAATTTGAACATAATTCACAGCCACATTTAGATCTCTACAGTACATATTCACTTCTCCAGAACAATGTACAAATATGATTATGACAAACAAAAATAATACATAGGGCAAAATTATGACAAGGCATTTGTAGATGCGAAAATTGTAGTGCAATTAGATGCAAAAATATGAGCCGGACATGAACAGTTGATAGGCTAATTAACCAGAGGAAAGAAACGACCACGAACTAAACTCTGAATCTCACTTACCTTTCTGTTCCTTGCCCCTTTTGCTGGATGTATCTCTATCTCACGTCCCAATCCAACTTCCCATACGTCCTGGCATGTATTTTTGGTGGTCGATCTAGGAACCTGGGTGAAGAAATGACGTACCTTTAATATATTGAGTGACGATGCCTTGCACTATTCGCCGCCGTCGCAGTTCGTCCGTGGGATCCGTGGTTTGGCAGCGGCGGCTGCGTCCAGTCCTTGGGGATCCGCGGCATCCGCGGCATGCGGGTCGAGGCGCCGGCGGCGGCGTGATGGCTGCGTCCTGGTGATCCACGGCGGTCGCTGGTGATCTGCGGCGTTGTGGTGATCTGCGGTGGCGATCCACGTATCTGCGGCGTCTTGGTGGTGGTGATCTGCGGCGGTCGCTGCCTCTCGTCCGAGAGAAGAGTAGCAGCGGCTTGGGATCTCGATCGGGACAGGTGGATTGGCGATTGTTTTTTTTCTTGTGTTACGGAAGTGATGGGAGGTGGGACAAAAAAACCGAACGAACAAAAACCAGGTGGAAGGGAAAACAAAAAAAAACCAAGACAAGAAGCTACCAACCCCCCCTTTAGGAGTAGAGATGTATTTCAAGAACATCATCAATAAGAAAACCATATTGAATCTTGGACAACTCCCTAAACTTCTTCCATCTCGAGTCATGCTACTCCTTCCAGAATTTGTTCAAGGTTCCGAAGAAATTACTTAGTTAACCTCTAATGATAATTAATAATGACAAAATTACACTATGTCATGTGGTTAAATTCAGCTTCCTAGATATAAATAGACATGAGAGGTGCACTTTTACTTGGATCAATTCCATGGACATTTGGGGATTCATGTGGAGCTACAAGGTCAAATTAGCTATGCAAGGCCTTTTGTTTCGAGGATGAGAGGTTCATGCTTTTATTGAGCTGAGACCAAGACGCTGCATATGGCAGCCAGCAGAAAGAAAGCAAAGAAAACTCTTGTATGCACATACCTGAGACTTTTTCATGTCATTTTCTTGCTCAAGTGGTCCAGCCTACATAATTTGTTCCTGGAATCCTGCTTGAAAACAAGAGTTCTGCTTATGCTTCTCAAGGTGAATAGAAAACTACGTCAGAACCTCGACCTGAACATGGAACGAAACAACTCTTGTCTAACACACACGGACAATAACTGACATTAACTTGGTGTTTCACATGGCAAAAAGTGGGAAAATATCTCAGTCAAAAACACAACCCACACCTGAATAAGCATGTGCATTGCAACGGGAGAGAAAATCAACATGTACTCAAGTTTAGTTAGAACTTCATATGTAAAACACAACTTCCATGCTTTGCTAGGGAGCAAATTAACATCAGTTACTATGATGTGCAAAAAACGGACATCAAATGTAAAATGCTAACCAATTTGTCAATGACAAAGAAAACATGGGTCAGAAAATACCATCCGAGGAAAACTCTCTGAAAAGCAACAACAGAGATTTGCTAGCACTGAAACTATATCCTATTATTGTTGTGTGAAATCCATTAATGGCAAAGGAAAAGGACACAAAGCCCTTAATTCTCATTTTAGAAAGAGACAAACATCAAAGAGATGATATAAGCAAGGAAATAAAGGATAACTGAAAACTAAGCAGGTGAAAAAGTCGTGGGAGTTTAATTGTTTTAAGTTCCACAGAAAACCTTGTTTTTTCATGCAAGGCAGAAGTTGTGGTGCTTTCTACAACAATACTGTATTATATTAAAAAAATATGTGATAAGAAAAAAACATCTAATTCATTTTCATCAGCATGCAGTTGTGTTATTCACCAAGCCACCAAAACGAATCTCAAGCCTCTTTTATCCATTTTTATCATTTTTATTCATTGTAATAGTAAGTATATAGTTGCAAAAATAAGGACAAAGAAGCAATGGATCTGGAGGTCCTCAATTACCTTGATGGCTAGAGGTGGTTCTGCATCATAAATGGCTGCTATACGCGTCACTTTGATGCAGCAAATAAAAGATCCGGTTGAGTGGTTCTTCACATCAGCCGGTAGCTACAGGTGTTGCAGTAGGACAGTAGGACGTCCGAACTGCTGCATGCTTGGTTGAAGATCTTTTGACACCAGCAAGAGTTACTACAAATATGCATGAAAGAAAAGCACTTCAAGTATTTCACTGAACAAAAGAGCATGTACATTGTACTTTATTAATAAATAAATAATTGTGTAAACCTATCCCTTGGAATGAGTCCTTTGAAGTGAAGAATGTTGCACATATCAGAAGTTCACAACATGGAGGGAACAAGCATTATTTACGAATATGATTTGTCTAATGTTTCCTCATTTGTACTGTCCGAGCTCAAATCCTAGAAAGTAATAAAGCAAGAAACTAAAGTCAGTTGTGTACAAGAGCAAAGCATATACAATACCACAAAGGAACCAATGTTGTGCGTAACGGTATCTAGATTAAAAAATTCAAGTACTGTGCCAAATTTAGTTGAACTATATGCATTCATGAACGTGTCACAATAAAAATAGTCTTACTTTTAGTCGAATCAAAATATATTTAATTGTAGTTTAGCCACAAATTGTTACCATGATGTGCAAAAAACAGACATCAAATGTAAAATGCTAACCAATTTGTCAATGACAAAGAAAACATGGGTCAGAAAATACACATGACAGAAGAAACTTAATAATGATACCAAATAAGGTATAAAGAAGTATTTGCTAGAATTACTCACCCTGTATGGCAGTAGTAAATTTTGTCAGTCATTTTTCTTCCTGTAACACAAATATGTTTTGCCAGGCTAACTACTGTTACTTTCACATAGAAATAATCAATACCAGCCAAGCTTTCACTGACGGTCACAAATGTTTGCCGGTACCCAAGCTGTTGTACTTGGCCACATAGTCCGTGATTGAGATCACAACCTCGAACTTGTGTGGTTAGGGGTCGACACCCGCGCTTCTAAGAGAATTGAGTATCTTGAACCTAGTTTTGTAGTATTTTTGCAGCAAGAAACAGAATCAGCAAAGCTTTCTATCTGAAAGGATATATTTTCTTACTGCTGATAGTTTGGAGAACTGAATGTGGGGTTTGTTTCTTCAGCATCCCCAGCAGGACCATGTTGTTGTGTCAGCATGTCATCCCCAGCTAGATCCTATAAGAAGATAAACACCAGTTATGACCAACCAAGCTAGTAAAAGATTTGGGGCCAAGTGCATGCAGTACAACTAAACCAACAGGCAAAAGAAAAAATTCAGAGGAGTAAAAGATCATAAGAAAACCAAACTGGAATTTCCTAGTAAGGACTGAGAGATGAGTTTCGAAGGTTAGTGCCATCCAAACCAATGAATCGAGATTTCAAACACCTAAGCAAACAAGAAAAAGGAGAAGTGCAGATGCTGATTGAAATATCGTGTTGTCCTTTTCTTGTTCCATTAACTGTTCCGCCTGCCTCCCCTCTTATGTGTCTCGAGCTGCTGTATCAACACCAAATGAGAAACAAGGATGACCGAAAGGAAAGCAAGAACACCACCAAGAGAAGAACAGGAGCATCACTCCCTCGAACTTGTTGGATCCACCTGTAGGATGACGATGAACTCAACACCATTTGCCGAGAGGGAGACGGGGAAGCCATGGAGCTCAGCGACGTCCGATCGATCGATCTGTCAACAAGGGCGGACGTTGATGGTGACGTGGGGGCACGGATCGGGTCGGAGAAGCGCTTCCCCTTCCTCCTCCTCTGACCTCCGTGGTGGCGACGGCCACAGCTGGATCCCGCGAGGCTCGGTGGCGGCGGCGTCCTTCCATTGATCCTTGTCACCGGCATCCGCGTGCACGCGTCGACGGCAGGGGCACGGACCCGGCGGTGATGGAGAGAGAGAGAGCATGGGAGACAGGGGCTGGCGGCGGAGCTCCCGAGCGCACGCGACAGCTGCCATGGCCGAGCCCGTCGCGTCTCAGGCGAGCGCGAGATGTACGCGACAGGGGCGCAGGTGTCGGCGGTGGTGGAGAGGTAGGGAGGGGGAGTGAGCACGACGGGGCCGGCGTCGACCCTGCCGGTGGAGGCTCGTCGGCAGGCAACTGGACGTGGGAGGTCAGGCCCGCTTCCTAGCCGTGTCACGTGCGAGGCCCTCTCCTGGTGGCAGCGATCTCAATCTCCTCGATGGAAAAGGAGGAAATGGGAGGTGAGATAGAAGACGGAGTGGGAGTGGCGGCGGCGGCGGCCCTCGATGGGAAGCAGCGGCTTGGGATCTCGATCGGGACAGGTGGATTGGCGATTGTTTTTTTCTTGTGTTACGGAAGTGGTGGGAGGTGGGACAAAAAAAACCGGACGAAAAAAAACCAGGTGAAAGGGAAGACGAAAAAAACCAAGACAAGAAGCTACCAACTCCCCTTTAGGAGTAGAGATTCATTTTTTTTTGAACACAGTACAGACGCAAGCGCTCATATACACGCGCATACACTCACCCCTATGAACGCACACACACCCTACCCCTATGAGCACCTCCGAGAGACTGAGCCGGCATATCATCTTGAAATTTACGAAGTCACCGTAGGCACCTCGTCGTCGACGGGAACGTCTCCTCCCACTGAATGCGCATCGCCGGAAATCCTGAAATAATTCCAGGAATAAATGCGAGCACCAGGATTTGAACCCTGGTGGGCTGGGGATACCACAGTCCCTCTAACCATCCAACCACAGGTTGGTTCGCGGAGTAGAGATTCATTGAATGTTCCACGAGTGTGCAATAAAACTTGTATTATTTACGTACAAATGCATTATTCCTAATGAAAATAATATCATTGTATTTGTTTTAAAAATTATGTCATATTTCTGTAAAAGGATGGCATCATGCACCAGATAAAGAAGTGATAATGGTAAAAAGTAGTTTATTTGGGAAGTCTCCATGTTTGGAAGGTTGGGACGTTGAGATATTAGGAAGTTTGCATTTGTATAAAAGATTATTAGAAACTAGCGGCGGCTCAAATGTGTTCCCGCGGAATAACGACCAGCAAAGGAATGAAAATAATGATATGGACTCTAGAATTTTATGATGTGTTCGTATTTGAATAATAATGTATGCACATCACTATCACTATCACCTCCACACACATGGACTGGTATCACAATTCTACTGACTATTCAATTACTTATTGGTTCCAATAACATATTTTTCTTGAATTATCAATAGCATATTATTGTGTTTGATAGTATGATGTGCCTTAGCTGATTGTCAATAAGAAAAGATGTGTGTTAACTGAGACATGCATAGTTTTCGGTTATTCTAGCTTCATGAGTAGCATCTTAATTTTTTTAAAGCCCGTAGCAACGCACAGGCTTTCTACTAGTCTTTAACAATAACTAAGTCTCAAACCCTTCCTCAGGCACTTTCGCGGTAGCTATCAAGACGCACGGTACAAGAACACCTATAATAAGAAACATCACGCCTACGTTGTTAGAGGCGGTACCAATTGCGAAAGACAAGGCTACAGATCCGGCGAGGGCAGTCATCATCCCCGTTATTTTTTTGAAACGAGGCAAAAGATTTGCCATTTTCATTGAATAAGGAGAAGAGATTGTTTTGACGGTGCACGTCCGCAAAAGCGGAAAGAAAAAATACAAAGGCCTACTCTCGCTGCATCAAATTACACAACCGCTTTGCGCCTGCCATAGCCCATAGGGACGCCTCCTCTTTGATGGTTCGCACGATCACCGCGACCGGCGCCGCCTTGTTTCTGAATACGCGTGCATTTCGTTCCTTCCAAATCTCCCAGCCAACGAGATGGAGTAAGGATGCCAGAGCCTTCGTTGGCTGCGCGTTGCATGCGAGGACTCCCTCCCACCAAGATCTCACCATGTCGTAATTCAACCAAAGAGCAGTATCGATGTCAATATGCAGCCAAGAAAGGACGTCATTCCATACACGGATGGATAGGCGACACTTAAACAGTAAGTGTGCCGCGGATTCTTGCACCTAGCTGCAGAGGGGGCAGCGATCACAGTTTGGCCAGCCACGACGCTGAAGCCTGTCGGCTGTCCAAATCCGGTTTTGCGTGACCAGCCATGCAAAGAATTTACATTTGGGTGGTGCCCAGGCCTTCCAGACAATAGATTGCAAGTTGGATTGAGTTAGGCCAGCAAATTGCGCCAAGTAGGCCGTCTTGGCCGAGTAAATCCCATCATTCGACATCTTCCATAGGATGGTGTCAGTGGCACCTGGTTGGAGAGTGACGAGTGAGAGCTTGCTCCATAAATCAACAAATTGTTGGAGGTGTACCGGGATAGCCCTTCAGTCATGTCAATTAAAGCAATCCAATGATCATCTCTGAGTGCGGATGCCACCGTGCCATGTTTTCTTCTTGATAGTTTAAAAATGTGCGGGGCAATGTCTTTGGGGCGGATGCCGTCCAATCAAGATGATTCCCAGAATTTGGCCTTGGATCCATCACCCAGGGTGACTTTAGTGGCCGCCGCGAAGATGTCCCGATCCCTCTTGCCACATGGGAGCTCCGAACCACACCAAGCCTTTGGTGGATCCTCCCATTCTAACCAGAGCCATCTAAGACGAAGCACGGCGGCGAACTTTTCCAGATTGAGAATTCCAAGCCCTCCAAACTGTTTGGGCCTACAGACGTGTTCCCAGTTAATTTTGCATTTGCCACCGGACATGCTGTCAGTGCCTGCCCAAAGGTATGCTCACCGAAGTCTGTCAAGTGTTTGAAGCACCTCCACCGGTAGGTCCAAAGGGGTGATATGGTAGATGGCCACCGCTGTGAGAACCGCCTTGACCAAGGCCATGCGGCCCACAATAGCCACATGCCTTCCTCTCCAAGGTGCAAGCTTCCCGGATGCTTTGTCCTCGAGGTGTTGCAAATGGATCCTTTTGAGCCGCCTAATTGCCAATGGTAGGCCTAAGTAGCGAATTGGGAAGGAGGATCGGCAGGCCGGAAAATGCTGCAGGATATCATCAAGGTCCAAATTTGTGCACTGAATAGGGGCAACCAAGCTCTTCGCACAGTTTGTGACAAGCCCCGTGGACTCACCGAAGGAGGAGAGAGTGGTGGCAATGAAATTGACGTCCTCCTTGATAGGGGCGCAAAAAACTGCAGCGTCGTCAGCGTATAGTGAAGCTCTGATGCCCGCGAAGCTGCTGCCAAGCGGGTGCAGCAGACCCTGGGAGGTGGCCTTGGCCAGGATGTGGTGCAGTGGGGCGATGGCAAGCACAAAAAGCAGCGGAGAGAGGGGGGTCCCCCTGCCGAAGGCCACGGCCATGCTTGATCGGATTGCCAGCAATACCATTAAGCAAAACTCTGGAGGAGGCCGTGGGGAGAAGCGCCGAAATACAACCTCTAAAGTGACTCGGGAAGCCATGGTGAGCCAGCAACTCCATCAAATAATCCCATTTAACCGAGTCAAAAGCCTTCTTAATATCCAGCTTGAAGAGTAGCATTGGCTTTCTTTTGCGGTGGAAATTTCTGGCCAAGTTTTGAACATATAGGAAGTTGTCGTGTATACTCCTTGTTTTGATGAAGGCACTTTGCGCAATGGAAACAATATTATTCATGTGTCTGGCCAGACGGGTTGCAAGGATTTTGGCAATGAGCTTTGCAACCGCATGTATCAGGCTGATCGGTCGGAAGTCCGAGATGTCTTCGGCACCATCCTTTTTGGGGATGAGGGCAATATTTGCTGAATTGAGCCAATGGAAGTTTTCGGCGTGCAGGCTAGAAAACTTGTTGATCACGAGCATGATATCATCTTTGATGATGTCCCAGGAAACCTTAAAGAATTTTCCAGTGAAACCATCAGGTCCCGGGGCCTTGTCTCCAGGAAGGGCAGAGATGGCATCCTTTACTTCATCTTCCGTAATGGTCTCTCCAAGGTCGGAGAGGTCATGATTTGTAGGTGGAAAGGCCGCCCAGTTGATTGTTTTGGGGCGTGGCAAGCCCCTCTTGATAATATTGGCAAAATGTGTCTGGACAATGTTGCTTTTGTGCTCATGGCTGGTGACCCAACCACTTCCTTGTTTGAGTCTGTGAATAAGGTTTTTTCGTCATCTCCCGTTGATCCGAAGGTGGAAGAAACGGGTGTTTGCATCCCCCTCTTTGATATTTGTTATTCGCGAGTTTTTTGCTTTTTCCTAGCTCTTTCCATCACAGCCAGCCCCACCACTCTTCTCTTCAGTCTTTTACGAAGGTCCGCCTCTTCCGCACGGAGCTCTCTAAAATCTTGGGCCTCATCGAGATGCAAAATGACCTCGAGAGCCATGTGTAGTTGGACTTTGGCCTGGGAGAAGAGAGTCCTGCTCCAGGCCCGGAGTCTCTGGCTAGTGCGCTTTAATTTGTGGAAGAGCCTTTGGTACGCCTTGGAGTGCACATTGTGCTCGTTCCAAGCGTCCTGGACAGTTTGTCGGAAACCAGGCATATTAGTCCAGAAATTCTCAAAGCGGAAAGTCTTTGGCCGTCTTGGGCCATCATCGTTAACGAGCAGCAGCGGGCAGTGATCCGAGAGGGACAAAGACAGGGCCTGGAGGATGTGCTTGTCAAAATTGATGTCCCAATCCTCATTGCAGAAAAAGCCATCGAGCTTGGACATGGTTGGGTTGCTTTGCTCGTTGCTCCAGGTGAACTTCCTGTTTTGCAGGTGAATTTCTTTTAGCTCACAAAAGTTGAGGGTGTCTCGAAAGCGAGCGATGCGGGCACGGTTTGCATTTGAACGGTTCTTGTCCCGCGCCCGATAGATTTGGTTAAAATCGCCCGCGACCAACCAGCCTTCACCAGGTGGCGGCTTCTCTGCCCTGAGCTCGCCAAAGAAATCGTCCTTAAGGTTATTTCTCGTCGGCCCATAAACCGTGGTGAAGTTGAAAAAGGCACCGGAGCTGATAATGGTTATCTTGGCCGAGAGGAAGTAGGTTCCGAGATGCACATTTTCAAGCTTTAGGTGATCTTCATCCCAAAGCAGGAGGATGCCACCACGGGTGCCTGTAGCTGGTCGTTGCGCAAAACCTTTAAGCTTGAAGCCACCCAGGAAGGAAGCAGTCATGGAGTCAACTAGTTCGAGCTTTGTTTCTTGGAAGCACGCTAAGTGGCAAGCCGAGGCTGCAACAGTCTCATTAACAGTGTAGGCGATGATTTCTTCATCTGAAGCAACATCACCAGTACACTCAGACCTATCCCGAAGGTAGCCATGTTGGCGAGCATGTAAAACCTTGCCATCGCGGCTGCCCGACCAGTGGGACCATTCTTTATAATAACATCCACCCAATGGCCGAACTTATTTTTTCTCCTTTCCACACTGAATCGAAACAGGTCGGACGGCATCCACGCCGGCGGCTGCATCGCCGCCTGGAACGACATGCTGACAAAGAGCGTCGCAACCGTCATAAGCCACCCGCGCATCTGCTGCATGTACGCCCCGTCATCCTCGGCTTGCTGATCGGCAACCACAGTAGCAGGCACTTGACGTGGAGCGATGTTCTGTGTCCGCAGAACGAGATTGCCTTTGAGCGGGATCTCAATGGTCCTGCCGCCAATGTCAATCAAGAGCCTGATATTCTGCGACGCACCCAATCGACTAATTAGCATGGCAGATTTTTCCTACAGATAGCAATAATAGCATGGAGTATAATATACGGTATTCAAGATTTTGCACATGCATGGTCTCATGCCAAAATTCTACCATTAATCGTTGTGTCAAGATGTAAGTGGAACTTCGTATGAATATGATGTCATACTATTTTTTATGACAAATGCAATGGCATATTCTCTATTATTAACTACAGAATTTAGTCAGCTTGTGGTCAAAGATACATGAGAAAGTATGCCGCATGCTTTACATGAGGTCATGCATTTCCGAACGGAAACCGTAACACTTTATCTCGAACACCAGTCTGGTGTTTTTATTACCATCCGGTGTTGTGTCGGTGAACTAAGAAAAGTATAATAGGCACCTGCGCATCTTGTGAACCCACACAACTGTGGCCGTCGGCGACGTCGATCTGGTCGTGGTCTGCCATGCATGTACGTGTTTTGTGCGCTGAGATGTTTTACAGCTCCTAGCTAAAGACCTCTACTGCACACCGTGGATGGATCGATGCCGGACATATGTATGTAGTCAGGCTACGACATCTTAAGAGTCACTGCGTATGCATGCACGGAATGTAGTCAGGCTACGACATCTTAGAGTCACTGCGTATGCATGCACGGAAATTACCCGGTGAACACCGCTCTTCGGTGCTACCGGAAGGCGGACGCAGCGAATCACACGAACCGGTTAATAAAAAGAGAAGGCAAAGCGCGTGTGTTGCCGGAGATACCAAGGTCCCCATGTCGTGCGGATCACTTCTTTTTTTTTTTTTTTGAAAAACTTAATACTTTTTTTTGAAAAGGATGATATACCCCCGGCCTCTGCATCTGGACGATGCATACAAAGTAATACATCAGTAAGTCTAAAGCCATCATCTTGTCAACACTTTGTCGCTACTCCTATCCCCTTGATGAAGGGGTGCCGAATGTCCAAGCCTAATACCAAACAGACATCGCACCAAAGCCTAACATCTAAAGCCGGATGCCCTAGCCCAGCCTCAATACCGGGACTAGGTCACACCGGTCTGGCGCACTCTCAGAGGCCGCCGCCGCCGTCTTCCACCGATCCATCCTCAGAGGAGGTACTGACGCACCGACCTTGCCAGGCCTGCTGTCGACGCCACCATGGCGCCAGACAACTCCACCATCCTGCACGTATCCATCCACACACGCCCGCCGCTGAAACTCCGCAGCGCCATCGTCGGCCTTGCGGTAGATGTAACACCGCTCCTCCTCTTGTCCCCTCTAGCCAGCTCCTGCTCCAAAACGATGCCCCCAGGAGGGAGAACGACACCGAAGGCGCCGTCATCGTCTGATCCGGTAGACCCAGATCTGTGGTTTCCCTCGGAACATCTCGACCATGTTGATGCAACTTGCAACGACGATGCCTCAACAGGGGAATGACGTCGGAGACGTCCTCATCGTCCACTCTGACCGAAGTCGGTGCGATTTTCACCGGAAGTAGGGCCACCATGATCTCGCCGCTGACTAGATCCGAGCACACCCTCGCCATGTAGATGTACGGTGTCGTCGGAAAGCCGGTTGGGGACCTCCGGCCACCCAACCCCGACCCTATCACGCGCCGTCGGCCGGCAAAAGCCGAACCACGACGGATCTGGCCAGGACGCCAGATCCACGGCCACCACCGCCGTCCATCGCATAACGGAGGATCCGGAGCGCCTCGCCAGCCATGAGTTCGCCGGCTGCCGCCGCACAGCCACGACGACGCCGCTGCTGCCGCGCGATGATCCCCAGCCGCCTCATGGGAGATCTGGTGCAACCCTCCTGCCCTAGCCCTTCCGGCGTCGGGCGCCGCCACCACCCCGGCCAGTGCCGGTGGCAGCGGCGGCAGGGATCTGCCTCGCGGGAGGACCGGTGGCGTGGAGGAGATGGTCCCCCTGGCGTCGCCCTGGGTAGCGGCGCGAGGGGGTCGGGAGGGAGACTTACTTTACTACTCCCTCCGTTTCTAAATATAAATCTTTTTTAGAGATTCCACTACGGACAACATACAGAGCAAAATGAGTGAATCTAAACTCTAAAATATGTCTATATATATCTACATGTTGTTCGTAATGGAAACTCTAAAAAGACTTATATTTAAGAACGGAGGGAGTATTTACTAAGAAACATGTCTGTGCGTTGTAGTGGAAGAAGAAGAAAAACACATGTCTCTAGTCCAAGCTGAGCGTGTCCATGTTCTCTGTTTCAACACAGTTCCCATACATGCCTCCCTTTATCCTCTTTCTTCGGCAACAAATAATTTCATGGTCTAGTTGATGAGCAGCTAACACATAGAAAATACTTGATGGTAGTTAATTTAGTAACGTAAGAAAATAGTAGGATTAATTATGCATACGGTCTTGTACTCAGCTATAGCAGACTAAAATTTGAAGGAACCAAGTACTTCGGCCAGCTCATTATCTCACAACACGCAGGTTCAGACTTTAACCCTATCACAAAATACTGAGAACAAACCGTATTGTGCAGGTTCCCAAAAACGAATAGAAGCAAAGGGCTTCAATTCACCTAACCTAATCTACATGGTCTATGTAATGAAATAACGGTGCTTGTTACGTGGTGGGCCTCGAAGGTTGGCTAGAAAAGGAAGATAAACGGTAAACATATTCAGTACCAAACATCTTTAGCATTTCATCAAACATCTTGCATAGATTGAACATTTTTAGCATGCAGAGAGCATAGATACACATTATCCCAGTAAAACTACCAGATCATCCTCTGGGCTTGCTGAACTTCTACTATGCACCTAGCTTGTGTGAGTCAAAAGCAATGTAACTATGCAAGTGATCTATATTCCTTAATAAGAACAGAAACATATCAAATGATGGTATTCTGGTTAAAGAAATCTAAGCAAGTCCCAAAAAAGAACAAATCAAGGAAAGGACTATATCCAGGAAGGAGAGATCAGACCAATACCAAAGCACCATCAGCTAAACCAAAAGAAAATGTACCTGCAGAAAACTACTTCGAATTGCTTACCTTTCATGTGAAAACTGTCCTAATTTTTTAAGTGCACATCGATGTCTTGCATTTGAGGATAATGGCTGAGAATAATTACGCTGAAACTAAACCAAATTAATTAGGAGTACAGAAGCAAATCTCTTGTGCTTTTCTAATAGAGAAGTACACAATTAGTACGGCAATGACATCTATTAGTTTATGGAAAAGGATATATAGAGAGGTCTGGTCACAGAGGCATCTCCATGAGCTGTCTTTACCCTCAGATATTTTCGCAAACTGTTATTGCACACAATTCAACCTCAAAATACGAGAGCAAAATACTACTACACATCAGACTGGAATTTGAAGGCCGGGTGAGGAGGCTACATAAAGGACGTCTGTTATACCTGAGCATGCATGGTTCACGAGTCCTCGCCGGCTGACACGGCTCCCGCATCCTTGAGAGTTGTGGTGTGTGAGTATGCTTAGAGCATCTCTAACAAACCCAGTATATCGCCGACTTGCAAAACTCGTTTACAGTTCGTGAAAAAAGGGCTTTGCGGGCCCGCGCGGGCGGCGGCCAAGCAGACTCCGTATAGCGGAACTACAAAACAAAATATTCACGGATATTTCGTTTTACAGTTCCGCTATGCGGGGTCTGCTCGGCCGCAGCCCGCGCCAACCCGTAAATTAGATGGATTTTTATCTGAATTTGATACATATGCCATATATTCATAATTATTAATTCAATATAAGATAAAATGTCAATATTAAAATACAGCAATCATCCAAATTATAATAATTATTGAAATCACTTACGCAAACTAAATAATTCAATACAAAACTTGTCTTGCATCAACATCTCGTTCCCGAGATGGCGATTGCGAGGAATGCAAAGACGGCCGACGGTCCATCCTCGCCGTCTCTTTCGGTTCTCATTGTCGTGCTCCTTTACGGCGAGGGACATCACCAACATCTGCTGCCGATGGTTCTCAAGCAGCGTCTCAACATCCGAGTCGTCCGAATCGGACGAATCCTCTAGCAAAGACCTCTCGTGAGGGCTCAATTCCATCTAAAATCACAAATACGGACGCCGCATAAACTAACTATGCATATCGCACCGAAAGCACAAGCACAGGTACTCACTGGCGGCTCGGGGCGGTGGCTCCATGCCGGTCGATCCTGGGGCGGCGACGGCGACTCGGGGCGGCTCGGCTCGGCGGATCCGGGGAGCCGGTGAAGCGGCTAGGTGGAACCGGGTGAGGGGCACCCTGGTGGCATGATTCCGTCCGCAGATATGGCCGGAATCGCCGGCGGCGGACGGGCGGAACCGATGGCAGGCGGCTGTGGAAGGGGGTGGGGAACGCGCGCGGGCTGAAATGTCCCTCCTGCCAACCGCTTTTCTGAGATACAGGGCACCGTCGCGTCGAGGGGAAACCTGTCTTTTCGCGGGTTGGAGGTGGGATTTTACCGCGTCTCTCAATTTTTTTTACGGGTCCGACGCGTTTACAGTGTCTGATCGCATGACTTTTTCCGTGCGGACCCGTATTTTGACGGTTATTTTGCGGGATGGGGCATTATACGGGGTCTGCTAGAGATGCTCTTACGTACTTGCTGGCCAGGGAGACTCGCGTGTCCTCGGAAGTGGTGGCCCCGGTTGGAAGGGAGATAGAGAAGGATTTGATGGAATAATTGTTGTATTGCTTGAGCCTCGTGGGCATATATATAGGAGTACATGATCTACTTGAAGTACAAGACAAGAAATGACAAATTCTAATCTATCTCGTATTTTCTAACTGATCAATATACTCAACAGCCCGAACGAGAGCTCGCATCGTCGCTAGATGCGGTGGCTTCATCGTGAATCTGGGCCCGCGTCAAAGGTATGGGAGAAGGAGGACACCGTGGTGGCAGCCGCTGGCCGCAGCCCACTTGGACGGCACCACAGGAAACACATCTGTTCATAATGATTTACCACAAACATGACAATTTGTTTGGGCGCACATCACAGGCAGCTAACTACTCATAACGAACCCTAATTAATCTCCCAAATCCTTGGGCTACTTGTGGATAAATTAATCAAGGATCCCTTCATTCAAGCATCTCATATATCATAACACTCATAGACGAGACAAAGAACTGGATATCAGCGTGGATGCGATCACTGCTCAGGCATACTGTTGAACACCATAAGTGCAAACCAGCCATGGGGCATTCAACAGATATTTTTTAGGACGAAGTAGAGCCTTGTATAGAGTACTGCACTCATATTAGCATAGAGATGCAGGAGTGGTGTAGTTACATCCGAGACGCCGTCTTGAGTCCTAAGCCGCCTAACCACTCTCTCCTCGCTGCTGCAGATTGATATAGTCAAGAATCAAATCGAATTAAATAAAACAACTTTTACAGATTGTACAAGGATGTACCTCAAGTGGGGACGACCAGCAGGACGGCGTTCCAGTTAAGTCCATGTTCCGACGAGATTAGAAAGGCTCGACAGTAGAAGGTTGGAGGTTGAGGAGGCTTGAGGTCGCGCCGGAGAAGATTTGGCCGGATGGGGAAGGGAAAGAAAACAGGGCGGAGGAGGGCCGGAGGGGCTGCATGCGGCGGTGGCGGCAGATGGCCAGAGAGGCCGCGCGCCGCGGCGGCATACCCGTACGCATCCAAGGCATCCTGACAAAGGGCAGTTGCCTCATGTCGTTTGGGACGCATCCCTTCAGGGCTATATATATAGGGAGTGTCTATTTAGCACTTGACTGTTTTTCAATTCGGTAACATTCATATTTCCTGACAAATAAACAGAGGACACTTGTATGTCCAAAAAACCCCACCCGGCGACTGTATGTTTTCTATTTCTAAAAAACGGGTCGGGCTAAACTGTCACCCGGTTTCAACTAAACCTGAACCACAATACCCTGGACCACAGCGAACAGCTGCCCATCAGCTTGAGACCCACCAAACAGCCAAACATTGGCGGAAATCCCAGGAAGATCACCAGGTCAAGAAACACTTCTACTTGTACCCAAATTCTTCAACTCCTTCACCCGCTTCACCTTCTTACATTGAAAATCTGAAAAAGAAAAGCATCAGAGAAACTAGATACAAAAATTAGAAACAAACAGGATACTCTGGAAATGAGTGATCGCTAGCAGTGTTGAAACTTGGGAAATTACAGAAACTTTGAAGTCTAGAATGAAGAAATACAGTGGCAAAAAATCATAGAACCTACACTATAATCCTGAGGTAGCTGAAAATTACACTGCAAACTCAATATTAGTGAAAGCATGCAGAAAATACAAAAGAATATGTGCACCTGATAGCATAGAAACATTCAGAAAAATGACAGGAACTCATTTCTAAAGTATAATGCGAAAACAAGGCTGCAAAGAGTAGAAAGGAAAAAAAATCAGAGCCTACACACTGTGTAGACAAAGTAAATGACACTGAAAATTATCAAGAATTACAGTGCAAAAGAGTCCAAGAACACCTACAAATTACAGTCCAAGATTTACACCAGCAGAACTTGCCAACTTACACTGCAACTGCCTAACAATTACACTGCAATAGTCCAAGAATTACTGTGTAAATCCCCTAGAAATTATAGTCCACATACACAGAAATTGACACTGAAAACTACCAGAGATTTAAACTTGCCAAAACTTGTCAGCTTACGCTGTAAAATACCTACGAATTACAGTGTAACTGCACAAAAAATACAGTGGAAATCGCCTAGAATATAGAGTATAAATTACACTGTAAAAATGAACATTTACACTGCAAAAATGTTGATGATCCAGGGTTTACAGTGAAATAACCCAGGAATTACAGTGTAAAGTGCCCCTATATTTACACTGTAACTTCCTGGCAATGTAAAAACACATGGACTTACACTAGAAAAAACCATAGAATTACAGTGTAAAAGCATCTGAACTTACAGTGTAAATACAGACTAAAAATACATAGCAACTACAGCGATACTACCATAATAAATACAGTGTAAATCACCAAAGAATCTACGCTAGAAATACCCAGGAACTTTTAAAATACACCGGAAAGACCAATATCCTCCTAATTCTCGATTTTTTATACAGATCTAGTTAATTCATCGGCTACTTGTACTATTACGGATAATTCTTTTCCAAAAATGCAGATGGGGAGCATGACAAGAACAATAGCAGAAGACGATCTACTGTCAATGTCACAAGAAGATCTCATTCTAAATGTGAGTATCACTAAATGGTAAAAACTCAGAAGAAAATATTGTATACATCAAAATCAAAATAGCTCACACAAAAAATACATTGCAGGAATCGTTTTCTTTTACCACGCTCCTACAATCAGACATTATATACAAGGTAAGAAAAGCAACTTTGAAATACAGTAGTGGTACCAAACTGCTTGACAAAAAGAGTGTTTTCTTAGTTATGCTATTCCAGCAAGAACTCCAGTTAACTTAACATGTTGCTTGCAGGTACATTCGGCAAATGGGGCTACATCAACAACACAATTAAGAGTGGAGGACTCCAGTAACAAAACACATAACAGCAACAGCTCAACAATGCATTCTAGAGCAAGTGAAACTATTGGTGAAAAACTCATGATCTGACAAAAAAGTGAGAAACTTACATCTTGAGAACTCTGCTGCAGACATTGGAAGAAATGCAAAACGAAGCTACACCAAGCGAAGAAAGTGCAGCAGAACCAAACCCCTGGAACGCAGACCTGTTTGCCACCATGAATTTGGAACAGGTGGGCACATTAATAAAATTTCAGAAACAAGTACATATCATACAAGTTGAAACTAGTAAGAAAAATAAAACTGAAACAAAATGGTAAGTATGCAGGAGACTGAAGATGTTCACCCCAGTTCAGCAGCAACAAAAACAAACTCAAACACTTGCCACAGCAATGAAGAAAGAGAAAAGGGAGAATCAGAGCACTCACAACAAATGCAAACTCCAAAGATGATACTAACGGAACGTCCTGGCGATAGACTTTCCGAAGCTTACCCATTAAACTAAAACCTATAAATTACAGAGCTGAAGCATGAATATTACACTACAAATTAGGGCGAAAATTACACTATAAATACAAAAATAAAAGCAAGGGGATTAGACTGTAAATCTGGGATAATACTGCAATTTTGGGAACATTACACTGTAAATACATAGAATAAGCAAGGGGATTACACTGTAAAACTAGGGTTACACTGGAATTCTTGGGAAGATTACACTGTAAATAGGATATAGTTCATAACTGCACGGCAGCGACACTCGAACAATCAATAAGAATGAAAGACAAAATTTCAGGAATTACATAACTGAATCATAAAAGTTACACTGTAAAAAATGGGAATTACACAGTGTAACTCTGGGATAACACTGTAAAAAAACATGTAAGCAGCATGTGAATTACACAGTAACTCTGGGGGTAATTACAGTGAAACTCTGGGACAAATTACACAGTAACTCTGGGGTAAATTACACTGAAACTCTGGGTAATTACACAGTAACTCTGGGGGTAATTACATAGTGTAAAACTCTGGTGTAAATTACATATAATAAGCATGAGAATTACACAGTAACTCTGGGGGGAATTACACTGCAACTCTGGGGCAAATTAGACAGTAACTCTAGCCTATATTACACTGAAACTCTGGACATAATTACACAGTAACTCTAGGATAAATTACACTACTGATACATAAGTAAAATACAGACTCAACACAAACAGAGTTACACTGCAAATCCTGGTCGGTTCAATCAACTAGGAGCATTTAAAAATGAAAGAATAGAGGAATTGCAGTGCAAAGCACATAAAAATACAGAGAAAAGCACACAATTCAATAGATAATCAAGATAAACTACATGAATTTCAGAAAACAAATACTAGCAAAAAACACAGAAATTATTGTGCTTACACTCTAATACATGAGCACTGAAAAAAATACATTGATAAGAACAAACACTCACAAACTAGGGGTAAGTACAGGGCTAGAACACAGGGAAAATAGAAAATGGAACCTGGCAAATACACCAAAAACAGAGCTAACTGGGGTAAGTCTGATACACTCAGAGGCCTTGGAACCTGTGCACTGCATGCAGTAGAGGCCACTGATAACAACTAACTACAACTAAACCTACAAAAATCCATGCATCTACAACCAAAACCCAACAGGATCAACGAACATAAAGACCACCTACCAGCGCAAATCACCAAACTCTAACCACAAAAACACGCATCTAAAACCCTACATCTAATCCATACATCTACATCTAACCACAAAAAAACGAGACACCTACCAGCACCTACAGAAGAGCAGATGGGGAACAATGGCGGATTATGCATGCCACGAAGCAGAACCAACCGCTAAAACTACAAGCGCCTACCACGAATCTACAACAACACGGCGGCTACAAACACCAATCACGAACCCACAAAGAAATCACTGTAGTAACTCACCTATATCTGGAAGCTACACACCCAGAAACAATCAAAAATCACGCGCGGGAGGGAGAATAACGAGGCCAACCAACCGTAGACGTCATGAATTGAAGAGTGTTGGGGAACGTTGCATGGGAAACAAAAATTTTCCTACGCACACACAAGATCTATCCATGGTGATGAGCATCTACGAGAGGGAGAGTGAATCTACATACCCTTGTAGATCGCTAAGCGGAAGCGTTAATAAACGCGGTTGATGTAGTCGAACGTCTTCGCGATCCAAATCGCCGAGCGTCCCGCGATCCAATCACGATCCTTCCGATCTAGTGCCGAACGGACGGCACCTCCGCGTTCAACACACGTACGGCTTGATGACGCCTTCACCTCCTCGATCCAGCGAGCGATGGTGAAGTAGTGGTTGAGTTCCAGCAGCACGACGGCGTGGTGATGGTGGTGAGGAACAATCTCTGCAGGGCTTCGCCAAGCGCTACGGAGATTATGACGGAGGAACTAGAGGGCTAGGGTTGCCGGCACACGGCTTGGGAAATCCTGATGTGTCCCGTGTGCTAGCCCTGCCCCTCTATTTATATGTTGAGCCTTGGGGTCTAAACTTGGAGTAAAAGCCTCCTCCGGGTCGGTTTTGCCCGCACAAGGTCGGTTTGGTCCGCAGGGAAAGAGTCCAACTCGGATCCCTGCCGAACCGCGCACAGCCGCGCACAAGCGGTAGTACCGCTTCACACAAGCGGTAGTACCGCTTGGGCGGTAGTACCGCTTCACACAAGCGGTAGTACCGCTCCGGCGGTAGTACCGCTTCACACAAGCGGTAGTACCGCTCCGGCGGTAGTACCGCTTCACCAAGCGGTAGTACCGCTTACGCGGCAGCAAAACTACTTTTGCACTTTCCAATACCTTGTGGGCTTTATCCCTTTGGCTCATATAAAGTGTTGCTGCACCCGAACACTTCGGTAAACATCCGGAACCTCTTCCGGTGAACTTCGGAACTCTTCCGGAGATCAAAACACTATTATCACATATATCAATCTTTACCTCCGGACTATTCCGGAGATCCTCGTCATGTCCGGGATCTTATCCGGGACTCCGAACAACTTTCGGTCACCAACATAATAACTCAATTATACTAATCGTCACCAAACGTTAAGTGTGTAGACCCTGCGGGTTCGAGAACTATGTAGACATGACCGAGACACCTCTACGGCCAATAACCAATAGCGGGACCTGGATGCCCATATTGGCTCCTACATATTCTACGAAGATCTTTTATCGGTCGAACCTCTATGTCAAGGATTCAGTTAATCCCGTATGCTGTTCCCTTTGTTCTTCGGTATGTTACTTGCCCGAGATTCGATCGTCGGTATCTCTATACCTAGTTCAATCTCGTTACCGGCAAGTCTCTTTACTCGTTCCGTAATACAAGATCTCGTGGCTAACACTTTAGTCACATTGCTTGCAAGGCTCATTGTGATGTTGTATTACCGAGTGGGCCCTGAGATACCTCTCCGTCATACGGAGTAACAAATCCCAGTCTTGATCCATGCCAACCCAACAGACACCCTCGGAGATACCTGTAGAGCACCTTTATAGTCACCCAGTTACGTTGCGACGTTTGATACACACAAGGTATTCCTCCGGTGTTAGTGAGTTGCATGATCTCATGGTCAAAGGAACAGATACTTGACATGCAGAAAACAATAGCAATAAACTGACACGATCAAATGCTACGTTTACAGTTTGGGTCTTGTCCATCACATCATTCTCCTAATGATGTGATCCCGTTATCAAATGACATCTCATGTCAATGGCTAGGAAACCTTAACCATCTTTGATCAACGAGCTAGTCAACTAGAGGCTTACTAGGGACACAGTGTTGTCTATGTACCCACACATGTATTTGAGTTTCCAATCAATACAATTATAGCATGGATAATAAACGATTATCATGAACAAGGAAATATAATAATAACCAATTTATTATTGCCTCTAGGGCATATTTCCAACAGTCTCCCACTTGCACTAGAGTCAATAATCTAGTTCACATCACTATGTGATTTACATTGTAATGAATCGAACACCCATGCAGTTCTGGTGTTGTTCATGTTTAGCCCTTGGAAGAGGTTTAGTCATCGGATCTGCAACATTTAGATCCGTGTGTACTTTGCAAATATTTATGTCGTCCTCCTTGATGTAATCGCGGATGGAATTGAAACGTCGTTTTATGTGTCTGGTCCTCTTGTGAAATCTTGGTTCCTTGGCTAGAGCAATGGCACCAGTGTTATCACAAAACAGAGTCATTGGGTTAAGCGCACTAGGCACTACTCCAAGATCTGTCATGAACTCCTTCATCCAGACACCTTCCTTCGCCGCCTCCGAGGCAGCGATGTACTCCGCTTCGCATGTAGAATCTGCTACCACGCTTTGCTTGGAACTGCACCAGCTAACCGCACCCCCATTAAGAATAAATACGTATCCGGTTTGCGACTTAGAGTCATCCGGATCAGTGTCAAAGCTTGCATCGACGTAACCCTTTACGACGAGCTCTTGATCACCTCCATAAACGAGAAACATGTCCTTAGTCCTTTTCAGGTACTTCAGGATATTCTTGACCGCCGTCCAGTGTTCCATTCCTGGATCACTTTGAAACCTTCC
The DNA here is from genome assembly GCA_039707655.1 of Elymus sibiricus. Lineage (NCBI taxonomy): Eukaryota > Viridiplantae > Streptophyta > Magnoliopsida > Poales > Poaceae > Elymus > Elymus sibiricus. Next base: position 26,239,138 of record CM077667.1, read on the forward strand.
GACCATACTTATGGCAAGGCTGACATCGGGTCTTGTGCACAGCATTGCATACATGATAGAGCCTATGGCTGAAGCATAGGGGATGACACTCATCTTTTCTCTATCTTCTGCAGTCACTGGGCATTGAGTCTTACTCAACTTCACACCTTGCAAAACAGGCAAGAACCCCTTCTTGGACTGATCCATTTTGAACTTCTTCAAAATCTTATCAAGGTATGTGCTTTGTGAAAGTCCTATTAAACGTCTTGATCTATCTCTATAGATCTTGATGCCTAATATGAAAGCAGCTTCTCCTAGGTCCTTCATTGAAAAACTCTTGTTCAAATATTCCTTTACGCTTTCCAGCATTTCTATATTGTTTCCAATCAGCAATATGTCATCCACATATAAGATTAGAAACGCTATAGAGCTCCCACTCACTTTCTTGTAAATACAAGCTTCTCCGTAAACTTGTATAAACTCGAACGCTTTGATCACCTCATCAAAACGAAGATTCCAACTCCGAGATGCTTGCACCAGTCCATAAATGGATCGCTGGAGTTTGCAAACTTTGTCAGCATTCTATGGATCGACAAAACCTTCTGGTTGCATCATATACAACTCTTCCTTAAGGAAACCGTTAAGGAACGCTGTTTTGACATCCATCTGCCAAATTTCATAATCGAAAAAGGCAGCTATTGCTAACATGATTCTGACGGACTTAAGCATCGCTACGGGTGAGAATGTCTCATCGTAGTCAACTCCTTGAACTTGTGAAAAACCCTTTGCCACAAGTCGAGCTTTATAGACGGTGACATTACCGTCCGCGTCCGTCTTCCTCTTAAAGATCCATTTGTTCTGAATGGCCTTACGCCCTTCAGGTAATACTTCCAAAGTCCATACTTTGTTTTCATACATGGATCCCATCTCGGATTTCATGGCCTCTAACCACTTCTCGGAATCCGGGCTCATCATCGCTTCTCCATAGCTCGTAGGTTCATCGTTGTCTAACAACACGATTTTTAAGACAGGGTTGCCGTACCACTCAGGAGCAGTACGCGTCCTTGTCGACCTACGAGGTTCGATAGCAACTTGATCCAAAGCTTCATGATCATCATCATTAACTTCCTCTTCAGCTAATGTAGGCTCCACAGAAACAACTTTCTGCGCTGCGCTACTCTCAGGTTGAAGTAAAGGTTCAACAACCTCATCAAGTTCTATCTTCCTCCCACTCAATTCTTTCGAGAGAAACTCTTTCTCAAGAAATGTTCCGTTTTTAGCGACAAACACTTTGCCCTCGGATCTGAGGTAGAAGGTATACCCAATTGTCTCTTTTGGGTATCCTATGAAGACGCATTTCTCCGCTTTGGGTTCCAGCTTTTCAGGCTGAAGCTTTTTGACATAAGCATCACATCCCCAAACTTTAAGAAACGACAGCTTTGGCTTCTTGTCAAACCAAAGTTCATATGGCGTTGTCTCAACGGATTTCGATGGTGCCCTATTTAAAGTGAATGCAGCTGTCTCTAATGCATAACCCCAAAACGATAGTGGCAAATCGGCAAGAGACATCATAGATCGCACCATATCCAATAAAGTTCGATTACGACGTTCGGACACACCATTACGCTGTGGTGTTCCAGGCGGTGTCAATTGTGAAACAATTCCACACTGTCTTAAGTGACTGCCAAACTCATAACTCAGATATTCTCCTCCTCGATCAGATCGTAGGAATTTAATCTTCTTGTTACGATGATTCTCAACTTCACTCTGAAATTGTTTGAACTTTTTAAATGTTTCAGACTTGTGTTTCATTAAGTAAATATACCCATATCTACTTAAGTCATCAGTGAAGGTGAGAAAGTAACGATAACCACTGCGCGCTTCAATACTCATCGGACCGCATACATCAGTATGTATGATTTCCAATAAGTCACTTGCCCGTTCCATTGTTCCAGAGAACGGTGTTTTAGTCATCTTGCCCATGAGGCATGGCTCACATGTGTCAAGTGATTCAAAATCAAGTGACTCCAAAAGTCCATCAGCATGGAGCTTCTTCATGCGTTTTACGCCAATATGACCTAAACGGCAGTGCCACAAGAAAGTGGTATTATCATTATCAATTCTACATCTTTTGGCATCAATGTTATGAACATGTGTATCATTACTATCGAGATTCAATAAGAATAAACCCCTCACATCGGGTGCATGACCATAAAAGATATTACTCATATAAATAGAACAACCATTATTCTCTGATTTAAATGAGTAACCGTCTCGCAATAAACAAGATCCAGATATAATGTTCATGCTTAACGCAGGCACCAAATAACACTTATTTAGGTTCATCACTAATCCCGACGGTAATCGAAGAGCGAGCGTGCCGACGGCGATCACATCAACCTTGGAACCATTTCCCACGCGCATCGTCACTTCGTCCTTTGCCAGCCTCCGTCTATTCCGCAGTTCCTGTTTAGAGTTGCAAATATGAGCAACCGCACCGGTATCAAATACCCAGGCACTACAACGAGAGTTGGTAAGGTACACATCAATAACATGTATATCATATATACCTTGTTTGTTGTTGGCCGCCTTCTTGTCAGCCAAATACTTGGGGCAATTCCGCTTCCAGTGTCCAGTTCCCTTGCAATGAAAACACACAGTTTCTGGTTTGGGTCCAGCCTTGGGTTTCTTCATGAGAGGAGCAACTGCTTTGCCACTCTTCTTGGAGTTACCCTTCTTACCCTTGCCATTTTTCTTGAAACTAGTGGTTTTATTGACCATCAACACTTGATGCTCCTTCTGAATTTCAGACTCAGCGGCTTTCAGCATCGCAAACAGCTCGGCGACTGACTTGTTCATCCCGTGCATGTTATAGTTCAACACGAAGCTCTTGTAGCTAGGTGGCAATGATTGAAGAACTCTGTCAGTGATAGCCTCTGGCGGGAGGGGCATCCCTAACTCAGCCAGACGGGTGGAGTACCCAGACATTCTGAGCACGTGATCACTGATAGACCCGTTCTCCTCCATCTTGCAAGCATAGAACTTATCGGAGATCTCATATCTCTCGATCCGGGCATTCTTCTGAAAGATAAACTTCAACTCCTGGAACATCTCATATGCTCCATGACGTTCAAAACGTCTTTGAAGTCCCGGTTCTAAGCCATACAACATTGCACATTGAACTATTGAGTAATCATCAGAACGAGCCTGCCAGGCGTTCACAACGTCTAGAGACTCAACTGGAGCGGGTGGATCACCAAGCGGTGCATCAAGGACATAAGCCTTCTGGGAAGCCGTAAGGATAATCCTTAGATTACGGGCCCAGTCCACAAAGTTACTTCCATCATCTTTCAACTTAGCTTTCTCTAGGAACGCATTAAAATTCAGGGGTGCTACTGCGCGAGCCATGATCTACAACATAAATATTGCAAAGACAACTTAGACTATTGTTCTTAGATAATGAGTTTAGTTAATCATATTTTAAAAAACTCCCACTCAAATTGACATCCCTCCGATCATTCGAGTGTAACATGATCCAAATCCACCAACTCAAGTCCGATCATCACGTGAGTTGAGGTGGTTTCAATGGTGAACATCTTCATGTTGATCATATCTACTATATGACTCATGTTCGACCTTTCGGTCTCTTGTGTTCCGAGGCCATGTCTGTACATGCTAGGCTCGTCAAGTTTAACCCGAGTGTTCCGCACGTGTAACATGGCTTACACCCGTTGTATGCGAACGTAGAGTCTATCACACCCGTCCACCCTGATCCATCTCTTTTTCAAGATTGGCTGATCAATAATGCTCATAACCTAAATAAAACAAGAATAGACAATGGCAAGTAATATAGACACACTAAGAGAACATGTCCAGAAGAGGCTTTAGTATATAAATGATATGCTGAAATTAAAACAAAAAATATTTTACAGGTTGCATCAAATATCATGTAGCGGTAGTTCGTTGTTGACAGTATCAACAAAATCAAGCTAAATCATTGGGTACATGTAATTATATATGATATGCTGCTATCCAGTATAGTCTCCTTTAGGTAGTAGCGAACAAAATTGGATAAAAACAAGGAGAGTTGATATGAGAAAGAGAAATTTAGCATACCGGCTTTCCACTGTGAAGAAGCACAATAAGCGTGCCAAAAAGAGGCTTGCCTGCAAACAACAAATCAACATACATCATTGTTGGTTGAGCTAAAATTAGTTGCCCTACACACTGTTACTTTTCAATACCAGTTATGAAGGTCTTTGTTAACTCTATGGGGTCCAAGACCCAAACATAATCAGCAGACTCCTTCGCACACGTCCAACCGTTCTCCTCTCCGAAACTGCATGAAGATAGTAAAGGTTCCATTATTTATCATGCAGGTGCGTTGAAAGTGAACTGCATATTGGGATTGGGAGTACAAGCACAAACAACATGAGTAGGAAAGCTCTTCAGGATGACTGAAGTCACTGCTTCCTCTGCTTCTCTATCAGCGATCGTGACGGGGCTGGAACAAATTCAGTAAATCGAATTCAAGACCACTGATAGTTATAGAGCCTCCGATCAAGAACCCACCTTTTGATTTGAGTAATAAATAAATGTCCGGCTCACATGTTCTACAATTTGAACATAATTCACAGCCACATTTAGATCTCTACAGTACATATTCACTTCTCCAGAACAATGTACAAATATGATTATGACAAACAAAAATAATACATAGGGCAAAATTATGACAAGGCATTTGTAGATGCGAAAATTGTAGTGCAATTAGATGCAAAAATATGAGCCGGACATGAACAGTTGATAGGCTAATTAACCAGAGGAAAGAAACGACCACGAACTAAACTCTGAATCTCACTTACCTTTCTGTTCCTTGCCCCTTTTGCTGGATGTATCTCTATCTCACGTCCCAATCCAACTTCCCATACGTCCTGGCATGTATTTTTGGTGGTCGATCTAGGAACCTGGGTGAAGAAATGACGTACCTTTAATATATTGAGTGACGATGCCTTGCACTATTCGCCGCCGTCGCAGTTCGTCCGTGGGATCCGTGGTTTGGCAGCGGCGGCTGCGTCCAGTCCTTGGGGATCCGCGGCATCCGCGGCATGCGGGTCGAGGCGCCGGCGGCGGCGTGATGGCTGCGTCCTGGTGATCCACGGCGGTCGCTGGTGATCTGCGGCGTTGTGGTGATCTGCGGTGGCGATCCACGTATCTGCGGCGTCTTGGTGGTGGTGATCTGCGGCGGTCGCTGCCTCTCGTCCGAGAGAAGAGTAGCAGCGGCTTGGGATCTCGATCGGGACAGGTGGATTGGCGATTGTTTTTTTTCTTGTGTTACGGAAGTGATGGGAGGTGGGACAAAAAAACCGAACGAACAAAAACCAGGTGGAAGGGAAGACAAAAAAAAACCAAGACAAGAAGCTACCAACCCCCCCTTTAGGAGTAGAGATGTATTTCAAGAACATCATCAATAAGAAAACCATATTGAATCTTGGACAACTCCCTAAACTTCTTCCATCTCGAGTCATGCTACTCCTTCCAGAATTTGTTCAAGGTTCCGAAGAAATTACTTAGTTAACCTCTAATGATAATTAATAATGACAAAATTACACTATGTCATGTGGTTAAATTCAGCTTCCTAGATATAAATAGACATGAGAGGTGCACTTTTACTTGGATCAATTCCATGGACATTTGGGGATTCATGTGGAGCTACAAGGTCAAATTAGCTATGCAAGGCCTTTTGTTTCGAGGATGAGAGGTTCATGCTTTTATTGAGCTGAGACCAAGACGCTGCATATGGCAGCCAGCAGAAAGAAAGCAAAGAAAACTCTTGTATGCACATACCTGAGACTTTTTCATGTCATTTTCTTGCTCAAGTGGTCCAGCCTACATAATTTGTTCCTGGAATCCTGCTTGAAAACAAGAGTTCTGCTTATGCTTCTCAAGGTGAATAGAAAACTACGTCAGAACCTCGACCTGAACATGGAACGAAACAACTCTTGTCTAACACACACGGACAATAACTGACATTAACTTGGTGTTTCACATGGCAAAAAGTGGGAAAATATCTCAGTCAAAAACACAACCCACACCTGAATAAGCATGTGCATTGCAACGGGAGAGAAAATCAACATGTACTCAAGTTTAGTTAGAACTTCATATGTAAAACACAACTTCCATGCTTTGCTAGGGAGCAAATTAACATCAGTTACTATGATGTGCAAAAAACGGACATCAAATGTAAAATGCTAACCAATTTGTCAATGACAAAGAAAACATGGGTCAGAAAATACCATCCGAGGAAAACTCTCTGAAAAGCAACAACAGAGATTTGCTAGCACTGAAACTATATCCTATTATTGTTGTGTGAAATCCATTAATGGCAAAGGAAAAGGACACAAAGCCCTTAATTCTCATTTTAGAAAGAGACAAACATCAAAGAGATGATATAAGCAAGGAAATAAAGGATAACTGAAAACTAAGCAGGTGAAAAAGTCGTGGGAGTTTAATTGTTTTAAGTTCCACAGAAAACCTTGTTTTTTCATGCAAGGCAGAAGTTGTGGTGCTTTCTACAACAATACTGTATTATATTAAAAAAATATGTGATAAGAAAAAAACATCTAATTCATTTTCATCAGCATGCAGTTGTGTTATTCACCAAGCCACCAAAACGAATCTCAAGCCTCTTTTATCCATTTTTATCATTTTTATTCATTGTAATAGTAAGTATATAGTTGCAAAAATAAGGACAAAGAAGCAATGGATCTGGAGGTCCTCAATTACCTTGATGGCTAGAGGTGGTTCTGCATCATAAATGGCTGCTATACGCGTCACTTTGATGCAGCAAATAAAAGATCCGGTTGAGTGGTTCTTCACATCAGCCGGTAGCTACAGGTGTTGCAGTAGGACAGTAGGACGTCCGAACTGCTGCATGCTTGGTTGAAGATCTTTTGACACCAGCAAGAGTTACTACAAATATGCATGAAAGAAAAGCACTTCAAGTATTTCACTGAACAAAAGAGCATGTACATTGTACTTTATTAATAAATAAATAATTGTGTAAACCTATCCCTTGGAATGAGTCCTTTGAAGTGAAGAATGTTGCACATATCAGAAGTTCACAACATGGAGGGAACAAGCATTATTTACGAATATGATTTGTCTAATGTTTCCTCATTTGTACTGTCCGAGCTCAAATCCTAGAAAGTAATAAAGCAAGAAACTAAAGTCAGTTGTGTACAAGAGCAAAGCATATACAATACCACAAAGGAACCAATGTTGTGCGTAACGGTATCTAGATTAAAAAATTCAAGTACTGTGCCAAATTTAGTTGAACTATATGCATTCATGAACGTGTCACAATAAAAATAGTCTTACTTTTAGTCGAATCAAAATATATTTAATTGTAGTTTAGCCACAAATTGTTACCATGATGTGCAAAAAACAGACATCAAATGTAAAATGCTAACCAATTTGTCAATGACAAAGAAAACATGGGTCAGAAAATACACATGACAGAAGAAACTTAATAATGATACCAAATAAGGTATAAAGAAGTATTTGCTAGAATTACTCACCCTGTATGGCAGTAGTAAATTTTGTCAGTCATTTTTCTTCCTGTAACACAAATATGTTTTGCCAGGCTAACTACTGTTACTTTCACATAGAAATAATCAATACCAGCCAAGCTTTCACTGACGGTCACAAATGTTTGCCGGTACCCAAGCTGTTGTACTTGGCCACATAGTCCGTGATTGAGATCACAACCTCGAACTTGTGTGGTTAGGGGTCGACACCCGCGCTTCTAAGAGAATTGAGTATCTTGAACCTAGTTTTGTAGTATTTTTGCAGCAAGAAACAGAATCAGCAAAGCTTTCTATCTGAAAGGATATATTTTCTTACTGCTGATAGTTTGGAGAACTGAATGTGGGGTTTGTTTCTTCAGCATCCCCAGCAGGACCATGTTGTTGTGTCAGCATGTCATCCCCAGCTAGATCCTATAAGAAGATAAACACCAGTTATGACCAACCAAGCTAGTAAAAGATTTGGGGCCAAGTGCATGCAGTACAACTAAACCAACAGGCAAAAGAAAAAATTCAGAGGAGTAAAAGATCATAAGAAAACCAAACTGGAATTTCCTAGTAAGGACTGAGAGATGAGTTTCGAAGGTTAGTGCCATCCAAACCAATGAATCGAGATTTCAAACACCTAAGCAAACAAGAAAAAGGAGAAGTGCAGATGCTGATTGAAATATCGTGTTGTCCTTTTCTTGTTCCATTAACTGTTCCGCCTGCCTCCCCTCTTATGTGTCTCGAGCTGCTGTATCAACACCAAATGAGAAACAAGGATGACCGAAAGGAAAGCAAGAACACCACCAAGAGAAGAACAGGAGCATCACTCCCTCGAACTTGTTGGATCCACCTGTAGGATGACGATGAACTCAACACCATTTGCCGAGAGGGAGACGGGGAAGCCATGGAGCTCAGCGACGTCCGATCGATCGATCTGTCAACAAGGGCGGACGTTGATGGTGACGTGGGGGCACGGATCGGGTCGGAGAAGCGCTTCCCCTTCCTCCTCCTCTGACCTCCGTGGTGGCGACGGCCACAGCTGGATCCCGCGAGGCTCGGTGGCGGCGGCGTCCTTCCATTGATCCTTGTCACCGGCATCCGCGTGCACGCGTCGACGGCAGGGGCACGGACCCGGCGGTGATGGAGAGAGAGAGAGCATGGGAGACAGGGGCTGGCGGCGGAGCTCCCGAGCGCACGCGACAGCTGCCATGGCCGAGCCCGTCGCGTCTCAGGCGAGCGCGAGATGTACGCGACAGGGGCGCAGGTGTCGGCGGTGGTGGAGAGGTAGGGAGGGGGAGTGAGCACGACGGGGCCGGCGTCGACCCTGCCGGTGGAGGCTCGTCGGCAGGCAACTGGACGTGGGAGGTCAGGCCCGCTTCCTAGCCGTGTCACGTGCGAGGCCCTCTCCTGGTGGCAGCAATCTCAATCTCCTCGATGGAAAAGGAGGAAATGGGAGGTGAGATAGAAGACGGAGTGGGAGTGGCGGCGGCGGCGGCCCTCGATGGGAAGCAGCGGCTTGGGATCTCGATCGGGACAGGTGGATTGGCGATTGTTTTTTTCTTGTGTTACGGAAGTGGTGGGAGGTGGGACAAAAAAAACCGGACGAAAAAAAACCAGGTGAAAGGGAAGACGAAAAAAACCAAGACAAGAAGCTACCAACTCCCCTTTAGGAGTAGAGATTCATTTTTTTTTGAACACAGTACAGACGCAAGCGCTCATATACACGCGCATACACTCACCCCTATGAACGCACACACACCCTACCCCTATGAGCACCTCCGAGAGACTGAGCCGGCATATCATCTTGAAATTTACGAAGTCACCGTAGGCACCTCGTCGTCGACGGGAACGTCTCCTCCCACTGAATGCGCATCGCCGGAAATCCTGAAATAATTCCAGGAATAAATGCGAGCACCAGGATTTGAACCCTGGTGGGCTGGGGATACCACAGTCCCTCTAACCATCCAACCACAGGTTGGTTCGCGGAGTAGAGATTCATTGAATGTTCCACGAGTGTGCAATAAAACTTGTATTATTTACGTACAAATGCATTATTCCTAATGAAAATAATATCATTGTATTTGTTTTAAAAATTATGTCATATTTCTGTAAAAGGATGGCATCATGCACCAGATAAAGAAGTGATAATGGTAAAAAGTAGTTTATTTGGGAAGTCTCCATGTTTGGAAGGTTGGGACGTTGAGATATTAGGAAGTTTGCATTTGTATAAAAGATTATTAGAAACTAGCGGCGGCTCAAATGTGTTCCCGCGGAATAACGACCAGCCAAGGAATGAAAATAATGATATGGACTCTAGAATTTTATGATGTGTTCGTATTTGAATAATAATGTATGCACATCACTATCACTATCACCTCCACACACATGGACTGGTATCACAATTCTACTGACTATTCAATTACTTATTGGTTCCAATAACATATTTTTCTTGAATTATCAATAGCATATTATTGTGTTTGATAGTATGATGTGCCTTAGCTGATTGTCAATAAGAAAAGATGTGTGTTAACTGAGACATGCATAGTTTTCGGTTATTCTAGCTTCATGAGTAGCATCTTAATTTTTTTAAAGCCCGTAGCAACGCACAGGCTTTCTACTAGTCTTTAACAATAACTAAGTCTCAAACCCTTCCTCAGGCACTTTCGCGGTAGCTATCAAGACGCACGGTACAAGAACACCTATAATAAGAAACATCACGCCTACGTTGTTAGAGGCGGTACCAATTGCGAAAGACAAGGCTACAGATCCGGCGAGGGCAGTCATCATCCCCGTTATTTTTTTGAAACGAGGCAAAAGATTTGCCATTTTCATTGAATAAGGAGAAGAGATTGTTTTGACGGTGCACGTCCGCAAAAGCGGAAAGAAAAAATACAAAGGCCTACTCTCGCTGCATCAAATTACACAACCGCTTTGCGCCTGCCATAGCCCATAGGGACGCCTCCTCTTTGATGGTTCGCACGATCACCGCGACCGGCGCCGCCTTGTTTCTGAATACGCGTGCATTTCGTTCCTTCCAAATCTCCCAGCCAACGAGATGGAGTAAGGATGCCAGAGCCTTCGTTGGCTGCGCGTTGCATGCGAGGACTCCCTCCCACCAAGATCTCACCATGTCGTAATTCAACCAAAGAGCAGTATCGATGTCAATATGCAGCCAAGAAAGGACGTCATTCCATACACGGATGGATAGGCGACACTTAAACAGTAAGTGTGCCGCGGATTCTTGCACCTAGCTGCAGAGGGGGCAGCGATCACAGTTTGGCCAGCCACGACGCTGAAGCCTGTCGGCTGTCCAAATCCGGTTTTGCGTGACCAGCCATGCAAAGAATTTACATTTGGGTGGTGCCCAGGCCTTCCAGACAATAGATTGCAAGTTGGATTGAGTTAGGCCAGCAAATTGCGCCAAGTAGGCCGTCTTGGCCGAGTAAATCCCATCATTCGACATCTTCCATAGGATGGTGTCAGTGGCACCTGGTTGGAGAGTGACGAGTGAGAGCTTGCTCCATAAATCAACAAATTGTTGGAGGTGTACCGGGATAGCCCTTCAGTCATGTCAATTAAAGCAATCCAATGATCATCTCTGAGTGCGGATGCCACCGTGCCATGTTTTCTTCTTGATAGTTTAAAAATGTGCGGGGCAATGTCTTTGGGGCGGATGCCGTCCAATCAAGATGATTCCCAGAATTTGGCCTTGGATCCATCACCCAGGGTGACTTTAGTGGCCGCCGCGAAGATGTCCCGATCCCTCTTGCCACATGGGAGCTCCGAACCACACCAAGCCTTTGGTGGATCCTCCCATTCTAACCAGAGCCATCTAAGACGAAGCACGGCGGCGAACTTTTCCAGATTGAGAATTCCAAGCCCTCCAAACTGTTTGGGCCTACAGACGTGTTCCCAGTTAATTTTGCATTTGCCACCGGACATGCTGTCAGTGCCTGCCCAAAGGTATGCTCACCGAAGTCTGTCAAGTGTTTGAAGCACCTCCACCGGTAGGTCCAAAGGGGTGATATGGTAGATGGCCACCGCTGTGAGAACCGCCTTGACCAAGGCCATGCGGCCCACAATAGCCACATGCCTTCCTCTCCAAGGTGCAAGCTTCCCGGATGCTTTGTCCTCGAGGTGTTGCAAATGGATCCTTTTGAGCCGCCTAATTGCCAATGGTAGGCCTAAGTAGCGAATTGGGAAGGAGGATCGGCAGGCCGGAAAATGCTGCAGGATATCATCAAGGTCCAAATTTGTGCACTGAATAGGGGCAACCAAGCTCTTCGCACAGTTTGTGACAAGCCCCGTGGACTCACCGAAGGAGGAGAGAGTGGTGGCAATGAAATTGACGTCCTCCTTGATAGGGGCGCAAAAAACTGCAGCGTCGTCAGCGTATAGTGAAGCTCTGATGCCCGCGAAGCTGCTGCCAAGCGGGTGCAGCAGACCCTGGGAGGTGGCCTTGGCCAGGATGTGGTGCAGTGGGGCGATGGCAAGCACAAAAAGCAGCGGAGAGAGGGGGGTCCCCCTGCCGAAGGCCACGGCCATGCTTGATCGGATTGCCAGCAATACCATTAAGCAAAACTCTGGAGGAGGCCGTGGGGAGAAGCGCCGAAATACAACCTCTAAAGTGACTCGGGAAGCCATGGTGAGCCAGCAACTCCATCAAATAATCCCATTTAACCGAGTCAAAAGCCTTCTTAATATCCAGCTTGAAGAGTAGCATTGGCTTTCTTTTGCGGTGGAAATTTCTGGCCAAGTTTTGAACATATAGGAAGTTGTCGTGTATACTCCTTGTTTTGATGAAGGCACTTTGCGCAATGGAAACAATATTATTCATGTGTCTGGCCAGACGGGTTGCAAGGATTTTGGCAATGAGCTTTGCAACCGCATGTATCAGGCTGATCGGTCGGAAGTCCGAGATGTCTTCGGCACCATCCTTTTTGGGGATGAGGGCAATATTTGCTGAATTGAGCCAATGGAAGTTTTCGGCGTGCAGGCTAGAAAACTTGTTGATCACGAGCATGATATCATCTTTGATGATGTCCCAGGAAACCTTAAAGAATTTTCCAGTGAAACCATCAGGTCCCGGGGCCTTGTCTCCAGGAAGGGCAGAGATGGCATCCTTTACTTCATCTTCCGTAATGGTCTCTCCAAGGTCGGAGAGGTCATGATTTGTAGGTGGAAAGGCCGCCCAGTTGATTGTTTTGGGGCGTGGCAAGCCCCTCTTGATAATATTGGCAAAATGTGTCTGGACAATGTTGCTTTTGTGCTCATGGCTGGTGACCCAACCACTTCCTTGTTTGAGTCTGTGAATAAGGTTTTTTCGTCATCTCCCGTTGATCCGAAGGTGGAAGAAACGGGTGTTTGCATCCCCCTCTTTGATATTTGTTATTCGCGAGTTTTTTGCTTTTTCCTAGCTCTTTCCATCACAGCCAGCCCCACCACTCTTCTCTTCAGTCTTTTACGAAGGTCCGCCTCTTCCGCACGGAGCTCTCTAAAATCTTGGGCCTCATCGAGATGCAAAATGACCTCGAGAGCCATGTGTAGTTGGACTTTGGCCTGGGAGAAGAGAGTCCTGCTCCAGGCCCGGAGTCTCTGGCTAGTGCGCTTTAATTTGTGGAAGAGCCTTTGGTACGCCTTGGAGTGCACATTGTGCTCGTTCCAAGCGTCCTGGACAGTTTGTCGGAAACCAGGCATATTAGTCCAGAAATTCTCAAAGCGGAAAGTCTTTGGCCGTCTTGGGCCATCATCGTTAACGAGCAGCAGCGGGCAGTGATCCGAGAGGGACAAAGACAGGGCCTGGAGGATGTGCTTGTCAAAATTGATGTCCCAATCCTCATTGCAGAAAAAGCCATCGAGCTTGGACATGGTTGGGTTGCTTTGCTCGTTGCTCCAGGTGAACTTCCTGTTTTGCAGGTGAATTTCTTTTAGCTCACAAAAGTTGAGGGTGTCTCGAAAGCGAGCGATGCGGGCACGGTTTGCATTTGAACGGTTCTTGTCCCGCGCCCGATAGATTTGGTTAAAATCGCCCGCGACCAACCAGCCTTCACCAGGTGGCGGCTTCTCTGCCCTGAGCTCGCCAAAGAAATCGTCCTTAAGGTTATTTCTCGTCGGCCCATAAACCGTGGTGAAGTTGAAAAAGGCACCGGAGCTGATAATGGTTATCTTGGCCGAGAGGAAGTAGGTTCCGAGATGCACATTTTCAAGCTTTAGGTGATCTTCATCCCAAAGCAGGAGGATGCCACCACGGGTGCCTGTAGCTGGTCGTTGCGCAAAACCTTTAAGCTTGAAGCCACCCAGGAAGGAAGCAGTCATGGAGTCAACTAGTTCGAGCTTTGTTTCTTGGAAGCACGCTAAGTGGCAAGCCGAGGCTGCAACAGTCTCATTAACAGTGTAGGCGATGATTTCTTCATCTGAAGCAACATCACCAGTACACTCAGACCTATCCCGAAGGTAGCCATGTTGGCGAGCATGTAAAACCTTGCCATCGCGGCTGCCCGACCAGTGGGACCATTCTTTATAATAACATCCACCCAATGGCCGAACTTATTTTTTCTCCTTTCCACACTGAATCGAAACAGGTCGGACGGCATCCACGCCGGCGGCTGCATCGCCGCCTGGAACGACATGCTGACAAAGAGCGTCGCAACCGTCATAAGCCACCCGCGCATCTGCTGCATGTACGCCCCGTCATCCTCGGCTTGCTGATCGGCAACCACAGTAGCAGGCACTTGACGTGGAGCGATGTTCTGTGTCCGCAGAACGAGATTGCCTTTGAGCGGGATCTCAATGGTCCTGCCGCCAATGTCAATCAAGAGCCTGATATTCTGCGACGCACCCAATCGACTAATTAGCATGGCAGATTTTTCCTACAGATAGCAATAATAGCATGGAGTATAATATACGGTATTCAAGATTTTGCACATGCATGGTCTCATGCCAAAATTCTACCATTAATCGTTGTGTCAAGATGTAAGTGGAACTTCGTATGAATATGATGTCATACTATTTTTTATGACAAATGCAATGGCATATTCTCTATTATTAACTACAGAATTTAGTCAGCTTGTGGTCAAAGATACATGAGAAAGTATGCCGCATGCTTTACATGAGGTCATGCATTTCCGAACGGAAACCGTAACACTTTATCTCGAACACCAGTCTGGTGTTTTTATTACCATCCGGTGTTGTGTCGGTGAACTAAGAAAAGTATAATAGGCACCTGCGCATCTTGTGAACCCACACAACTGTGGCCGTCGGCGACGTCGATCTGGTCGTGGTCTGCCATGCATGTACGTGTTTTGTGCGCTGAGATGTTTTACAGCTCCTAGCTAAAGACCTCTACTGCACACCGTGGATGGATCGATGCCGGACATATGTATGTAGTCAGGCTACGACATCTTAAGAGTCACTGCGTATGCATGCACGGAATGTAGTCAGGCTACGACATCTTAGAGTCACTGCGTATGCATGCACGGAAATTACCCGGTGAACACCGCTCTTCGGTGCTACCGGAAGGCGGACGCAGCGAATCACACGAACCGGTTAATAAAAAGAGAAGGCAAAGCGCGTGTGTTGCCGGAGATACCAAGGTCCCCATGTCGTGCGGATCACTTCTTTTTTTTTTTTTTTGAAAAACTTAATACTTTTTTTTGAAAAGGATGATATACCCCCGGCCTCTGCATCTGGACGATGCATACAAAGTAATACATCAGTAAGTCTAAAGCCATCATCTTGTCAACACTTTGTCGCTACTCCTATCCCCTTGATGAAGGGGTGCCGAATGTCCAAGCCTAATACCAAACAGACATCGCACCAAAGCCTAACATCTAAAGCCGGATGCCCTAGCCCAGCCTCAATACCGGGACTAGGTCACACCGGTCTGGCGCACTCTCAGAGGCCGCCGCCGCCGTCTTCCACCGATCCATCCTCAGAGGAGGTACTGACGCACCGACCTTGCCAGGCCTGCTGTCGACGCCACCATGGCGCCAGACAACTCCACCATCCTGCACGTATCCATCCACACACGCCCGCCGCTGAAACTCCGCAGCGCCATCGTCGGCCTTGCGGTAGATGTAACACCGCTCCTCCTCTTGTCCCCTCTAGCCAGCTCCTGCTCCAAAACGATGCCCCCAGGAGGGAGAACGACACCGAAGGCGCCGTCATCGTCTGATCCGGTAGACCCAGATCTGTGGTTTCCCTCGGAACATCTCGACCATGTTGATGCAACTTGCAACGACGATGCCTCAACAGGGGAATGACGTCGGAGACGTCCTCATCGTCCACTCTGACCGAAGTCGGTGCGATTTTCACCGGAAGTAGGGCCACCATGATCTCGCCGCTGACTAGATCCGAGCACACCCTCGCCATGTAGATGTACGGTGTCGTCGGAAAGCCGGTTGGGGACCTCCGGCCACCCAACCCCGACCCTATCACGCGCCGTCGGCCGGCAAAAGCCGAACCACGACGGATCTGGCCAGGACGCCAGATCCACGGCCACCACCGCCGTCCATCGCATAACGGAGGATCCGGAGCGCCTCGCCAGCCATGAGTTCGCCGGCTGCCGCCGCACAGCCACGACGACGCCGCTGCTGCCGCGCGATGATCCCCAGCCGCCTCATGGGAGATCTGGTGCAACCCTCCTGCCCTAGCCCTTCCGGCGTCGGGCGCCGCCACCACCCCGGCCAGTGCCGGTGGCAGCGGCGGCAGGGATCTGCCTCGCGGGAGGACCGGTGGCGTGGAGGAGATGGTCCCCCTGGCGTCGCCCTGGGTAGCGGCGCGAGGGGGTCGGGAGGGAGACTTACTTTACTACTCCCTCCGTTTCTAAATATAAATCTTTTTTAGAGATTCCACTACGGACAACATACAGAGCAAAATGAGTGAATCTAAACTCTAAAATATGTCTATATATATCTACATGTTGTTCGTAATGGAAACTCTAAAAAGACTTATATTTAAGAACGGAGGGAGTATTTACTAAGAAACATGTCTGTGCGTTGTAGTGGAAGAAGAAGAAAAACACATGTCTCTAGTCCAAGCTGAGCGTGTCCATGTTCTCTGTTTCAACACAGTTCCCATACATGCCTCCCTTTATCCTCTTTCTTCGGCAACAAATAATTTCATGGTCTAGTTGATGAGCAGCTAACACATAGAAAATACTTGATGGTAGTTAATTTAGTAACGTAAGAAAATAGTAGGATTAATTATGCATACGGTCTTGTACTCAGCTATAGCAGACTAAAATTTGAAGGAACCAAGTACTTCGGCCAGCTCATTATCTCACAACACGCAGGTTCAGACTTTAACCCTATCACAAAATACTGAGAACAAACCGTATTGTGCAGGTTCCCAAAAACGAATAGAAGCAAAGGGCTTCAATTCACCTAACCTAATCTACATGGTCTATGTAATGAAATAACGGTGCTTGTTACGTGGTGGGCCTCGAAGGTTGGCTAGAAAAGGAAGATAAACGGTAAACATATTCAGTACCAAACATCTTTAGCATTTCATCAAACATCTTGCATAGATTGAACATTTTTAGCATGCAGAGAGCATAGATACACATTATCCCAGTAAAACTACCAGATCATCCTCTGGGCTTGCTGAACTTCTACTATGCACCTAGCTTGTGTGAGTCAAAAGCAATGTAACTATGCAAGTGATCTATATTCCTTAATAAGAACAGAAACATATCAAATGATGGTATTCTGGTTAAAGAAATCTAAGCAAGTCCCAAAAAAGAACAAATCAAGGAAAGGACTATATCCAGGAAGGAGAGATCAGACCAATACCAAAGCACCATCAGCTAAACCAAAAGAAAATGTACCTGCAGAAAACTACTTCGAATTGCTTACCTTTCATGTGAAAACTGTCCTAATTTTTTAAGTGCACATCGATGTCTTGCATTTGAGGATAATGGCTGAGAATAATTACGCTGAAACTAAACCAAATTAATTAGGAGTACAGAAGCAAATCTCTTGTGCTTTTCTAATAGAGAAGTACACAATTAGTACGGCAATGACATCTATTAGTTTATGGAAAAGGATATATAGAGAGGTCTGGTCACAGAGGCATCTCCATGAGCTGTCTTTACCCTCAGATATTTTCGCAAACTGTTATTGCACACAATTCAACCTCAAAATACGAGAGCAAAATACTACTACACATCAGACTGGAATTTGAAGGCCGGGTGAGGAGGCTACATAAAGGACGTCTGTTATACCTGAGCATGCATGGTTCACGAGTCCTCGCCGGCTGACACGGCTCCCGCATCCTTGAGAGTTGTGGTGTGTGAGTATGCTTAGAGCATCTCTAACAAACCCAGTATATCGCCGACTTGCAAAACTCGTTTACAGTTCGTGAAAAAAGGGCTTTGCGGGCCCGCGCGGGCGGCGGCCAAGCAGACTCCGTATAGCGGAACTACAAAACAAAATATTCACGGATATTTCGTTTTACAGTTCCGCTATGCGGGGTCTGCTCGGCCGCAGCCCGCGCCAACCCGTAAATTAGATGGATTTTTATCTGAATTTGATACATATGCCATATATTCATAATTATTAATTCAATATAAGATAAAATGTCAATATTAAAATACAGCAATCATCCAAATTATAATAATTATTGAAATCACTTACGCAAACTAAATAATTCAATACAAAACTTGTCTTGCATCAACATCTCGTTCCCGAGATGGCGATTGCGAGGAATGCAAAGACGGCCGACGGTCCATCCTCGCCGTCTCTTTCGGTTCTCATTGTCGTGCTCCTTTACGGCGAGGGACATCACCAACATCTGCTGCCGATGGTTCTCAAGCAGCGTCTCAACATCCGAGTCGTCCGAATCGGACGAATCCTCTAGCAAAAACCTCTCGTGAGGGCTCAATTCCATCTAAAATCACAAATACGGACGCCGCATAAACTAACTATGCATATCGCACCGAAAGCACAAGCACAGGTACTCACTGGCGGCTCGGGGCGGTGGCTCCATGCCGGTCGATCCTGGGGCGGCGACGGCGACTCGGGGCGGCTCGGCTCGGCGGATCCGGGGAGCCGGTGAAGCGGCTAGGTGGAACCGGGTGAGGGGCACCCTGGTGGCATGATTCCGTCCGCAGATATGGCCGGAATCGCCGGCGGCGGACGGGCGGAACCGATGGCAGGCGGCTGTGGAAGGGGGTGGGGAACGCGCGCGGGCTGAAATGTCCCTCCTGCCAACCGCTTTTCTGAGATACAGGGCACCGTCGCGTCGAGGGGAAACCTGTCTTTTCGCGGGTTGGAGGTGGGATTTTACCGCGTCTCTCAATTTTTTTTACGGGTCCGACGCGTTTACAGTGTCTGATCGCATGACTTTTTCCGTGCGGACCCGTATTTTGACGGTTATTTTGCGGGATGGGGCATTATACGGGGTCTGCTAGAGATGCTCTTACGTACTTGCTGGCCAGGGAGACTCGCGTGTCCTCGGAAGTGGTGGCCCCGGTTGGAAGGGAGATAGAGAAGGATTTGATGGAATAATTGTTGTATTGCTTGAGCCTCGTGGGCATATATATAGGAGTACATGATCTACTTGAAGTACAAGACAAGAAATGACAAATTCTAATCTATCTCGTATTTTCTAACTGATCAATATACTCAACAGCCCGAACGAGAGCTCGCATCGTCGCTAGATGCGGTGGCTTCATCGTGAATCTGGGCCCGCGTCAAAGGTATGGGAGAAGGAGGACACCGTGGTGGCAGCCGCTGGCCGCAGCCCACTTGGACGGCACCACAGGAAACACATCTGTTCATAATGATTTACCACAAACATGACAATTTGTTTGGGCGCACATCACAGGCAGCTAACTACTCATAACGAACCCTAATTAATCTCCCAAATCCTTGGGCTACTTGTGGATAAATTAATCAAGGATCCCTTCATTCAAGCATCTCATATATCATAACACTCATAGACGAGACAAAGAACTGGATATCAGCGTGGATGCGATCACTGCTCAGGCATACTGTTGAACACCATAAGTGCAAACCAGCCATGGGGCATTCAACAGATATTTTTTAGGACGAAGTAGAGCCTTGTATAGAGTACTGCACTCAAATTAGCATAGAGATGCAGGAGTGGTGTAGTTACATCCGAGACGCCGTCTTGAGTCCTAAGCCGCCTAACCACTCTCTCCTCGCTGCTGCAGATTGATATAGTCAAGAATCAAATCGAATTAAATAAAACAACTTTTACAGATTGTACAAGGATGTACCTCAAGTGGGGACGACCAGCAGGACGGCGTTCCAGTTAAGTCCATGTTCCGACGAGATTAGAAAGGCTCGACAGTAGAAGGTTGGAGGTTGAGGAGGCTTGAGGTCGCGCCGGAGAAGATTTGGCCGGATGGGGAAGGGAAAGAAAACAGGGCGGAGGAGGGCCGGAGGGGCTGCATGCGGCGGTGGCGGCAGATGGCCAGAGAGGCCGCGCGCCGCGGCGGCATACCCGTACGCATCCAAGGCATCCTGACAAAGGGCAGTTGCCTCATGTCGTTTGGGACGCATCCCTTCAGGGCTATGGGAGTGTCTATTTAGCACTTGACTGTTTTTCAATTCGGTAACATTCATATTTCCTGACAAATAAACAGAGGACACTTGTATGTCCAAAAAACCCCACCCGGCGACTGTATGTTTTCTATTTCTAAAAAACGGGTCGGGCTAAACTGTCACCCGGTTTCAACTAAACCTGAACCACAATACCCTGGACCACAGCGAACAGCTGCCCATCAGCTTGAGACCCACCAAACAGCCAAACATTGGCGGAAATCCCAGGAAGATCACCAGGTCAAGAAACACTTCTACTTGTACCCAAATTCTTCAACTCCTTCACCCGCTTCACCTTCTTACATTGAAAATCTGAAAAAGAAAAGCATCAGAGAAACTAGATACAAAAATTAGAAACAAACAGGATACTCTGGAAATGAGTGATCGCTAGCAGTGTTGAAACTTGGGAAATTACAGAAACTTTGAAGTCTAGAATGAAGAAATACAGTGGCAAAAAATCATAGAACCTACACTATAATCCTGAGGTAGCTGAAAATTACACTGCAAACTCAATATTAGTGAAAGCATGCAGAAAATACAAAAGAATATGTGCACCTGATAGCATAGAAACATTCAGAAAAATGACAGGAACTCATTTCTAAAGTATAATGCGAAAACAAGGCTGCAAAGAGTAGAAAGGAAAAAAAATCAGAGCCTACACACTGTGTAGACAAAGTAAATGACACTGAAAATTATCAAGAATTACAGTGCAAAAGAGTCCAAGAACACCTACAAATTACAGTCCAAGATTTACACCAGCAGAACTTGCCAACTTACACTGCAACTGCCTAACAATTACACTGCAATAGTCCAAGAATTACTGTGTAAATCCCCTAGAAATTATAGTCCACATACACAGAAATTGACACTGAAAACTACCAGAGATTTAAACTTGCCAAAACTTGTCAGCTTACGCTGTAAAATACCTACGAATTACAGTGTAACTGCACAAAAAATACAGTGGAAATCGCCTAGAATATAGAGTATAAATTACACTGTAAAAATGAACATTTACACTGCAAAAATGTTGATGATCCAGGGTTTACAGTGAAATAACCCAGGAATTACAGTGTAAAGTGCCCCTATATTTACACTGTAACTTCCTGGCAATGTAAAAACACATGGACTTACACTAGAAAAAACCATAGAATTACAGTGTAAAAGCATCTGAACTTACAGTGTAAATACAGACTAAAAATACATAGCAACTACAGCGATACTACCATAATAAATACAGTGTAAATCACCAAAGAATCTACGCTAGAAATACCCAGGAACTTTTAAAATACACCGGAAAGACCAATATCCTCCTAATTCTCGATTTTTTATACAGATCTAGTTAATTCATCGGCTACTTGTACTATTACGGATAATTCTTTTCCAAAAATGCAGATGGGGAGCATGACAAGAACAATAGCAGAAGACGATCTACTGTCAATGTCACAAGAAGATCTCATTCTAAATGTGAGTATCACTAAATGGTAAAAACTCAGAAGAAAATATTGTATACATCAAAATCAAAATAGCTCACACAAAAAATACATTGCAGGAATCGTTTTCTTTTACCACGCTCCTACAATCAGACATTATATACAAGGTAAGAAAAGCAACTTTGAAATACAGTAGTGGTACCAAACTGCTTGACAAAAAGAGTGTTTTCTTAGTTATGCTATTCCAGCAAGAACTCCAGTTAACTTAACATGTTGCTTGCAGGTACATTCGGCAAATGGGGCTACATCAACAACACAATTAAGAGTGGAGGACTCCAGTAACAAAACACATAACAGCAACAGCTCAACAATGCATTCTAGAGCAAGTGAAACTATTGGTGAAAAACTCATGATCTGACAAAAAAGTGAGAAACTTACATCTTGAGAACTCTGCTGCAGACATTGGAAGAAATGCAAAACGAAGCTACACCAAGCGAAGAAAGTGCAGCAGAACCAAACCCCTGGAACGCAGACCTGTTTGCCACCATGAATTTGGAACAGGTGGGCACATTAATAAAATTTCAGAAACAAGTACATATCATACAAGTTGAAACTAGTAAGAAAAATAAAACTGAAACAAAATGGTAAGTATGCAGGAGACTGAAGATGTTCACCCCAGTTCAGCAGCAACAAAAACAAACTCAAACACTTGCCACAGCAATGAAGAAAGAGAAAAGGGAGAATCAGAGCACTCACAACAAATGCAAACTCCAAAGATGATACTAACGGAACGTCCTGGCGATAGACTTTCCGAAGCTTACCCATTAAACTAAAACCTATAAATTACAGAGCTGAAGCATGAATATTACACTACAAATTAGGGCGAAAATTACACTATAAATACAAAAATAAAAGCAAGGGGATTAGACTGTAAATCTGGGATAATACTGCAATTTTGGGAACATTACACTGTAAATACATAGAATAAGCAAGGGGATTACACTGTAAAACTAGGGTTACACTGGAATTCTTGGGAAGATTACACTGTAAATAGGATATAGTTCATAACTGCACGGCAGCGACACTCGAACAATCAATAAGAATGAAAGACAAAATTTCAGGAATTACATAACTGAATCATAAAAGTTACACTGTAAAAAATGGGAATTACACAGTGTAACTCTGGGATAACACTGTAAAAAAACATGTAAGCAGCATGTGAATTACACAGTAACTCTGGGGGTAATTACAGTGAAACTCTGGGACAAATTACACAGTAACTCTGGGGTAAATTACACTGAAACTCTGGGTAATTACACAGTAACTCTGGGGGTAATTACATAGTGTAAAACTCTGGTGTAAATTACATATAATAAGCATGAGAATTACACAGTAACTCTGGGGGGAATTACACTGCAACTCTGGGGCAAATTAGACAGTAACTCTAGCCTATATTACACTGAAACTCTGGACATAATTACACAGTAACTCTAGGATAAATTACACTACTGATACATAAGTAAAATACAGACTCAACACAAACAGAGTTACACTGCAAATCCTGGTCGGTTCAATCAACTAGGAGCATTTAAAAATGAAAGAATAGAGGAATTGCAGTGCAAAGCACATAAAAATACAGAGAAAAGCACACAATTCAATAGATAATCAAGATAAACTACATGAATTTCAGAAAACAAATACTAGCAAAAAACACAGAAATTATTGTGCTTACACTCTAATACATGAGCACTGAAAAAAATACATTGATAAGAACAAACACTCACAAACTAGGGGTAAGTACAGGGCTAGAACACAGGGAAAATAGAAAATGGAACCTGGCAAATACACCAAAAACAGAGCTAACTGGGGTAAGTCTGATACACTCAGAGGCCTTGGAACCTGTGCACTGCATGCAGTAGAGGCCACTGATAACAACTAACTACAACTAAACCTACAAAAATCCATGCATCTACAACCAAAACCCAACAGGATCAACGAACATAAAGACCACCTACCAGCGCAAATCACCAAACTCTAACCACAAAAACACGCATCTAAAACCCTACATCTAATCCATACATCTACATCTAACCACAAAAAAACGAGACACCTACCAGCACCTACAGAAGAGCAGATGGGGAACAATGGCGGATTATGCATGCCACGAAGCAGAACCAACCGCTAAAACTACAAGCGCCTACCACGAATCTACAACAACACGGCGGCTACAAACACCAATCACGAACCCACAAAGAAATCACTGTAGTAACTCACCTATATCTGGAAGCTACACACCCAGAAACAATCAAAAATCACGCGCGGGAGGGAGAATAACGAGGCCAACCAACCGTAGACGTCATGAATTGAAGAGAAAGGGGAGAGAAATCAAGCTCAACAGGTGGGGGGTCTCGGAATCGACATGAACAGCATGAATCGCTTGGTCTCCTCCGCCGCTCAAGCGACCTCTTCCTCTCTCTGCCTTATCGAGAGGAAACAGCAATTGAGGGGTTTAGGCAAAAATTACTACACTGCATTCCAAACATGAAGAAATGCCTACATGAAAATACATTGCAAACTGGGAAAATAATACACTGCATTCCAGCATTAGAGAGAGGAAACAACAATTCAGGGGATGGCAAACTCTGAAAAATACACAATACAAACTGAAAGAATTACATTCACTAAACTCTGTAAATGCTCTGAACAACCTAAGTAGATACAGTGCTCAGCTAAGAAAAAAAATTAAAGACATTAAAGTGCTCTGCAAAAAGAAATGTACCTAATATTGTTCATATTTTCGCTATTACTGACATTTACATTAATCAAATTTGTAGATGGGGATCAAGCAAAAGAACATTAACTGAAGATGATCTACTCTCAATGTCACAAGAAGATCTCATACTAAATGTGAGTTACATATCCAGAAATGATCACATAAACGTCAAATTATTAGTTACATATTTCTGAAAAAGTTGACAATCTATTGCAGGAATCATTTTCAATTTTTGATTCACTGCTTTGCTACAATCTGACATCATATACAAGGTAAAAAAGAACTACTACTATGCATAAGGGCAAAAAGCGTAGAACATTTAGGGTACTCTGGTAGTACCTGATTTGTACAAAAAGAGCTGAAATGAAAATTCATCCTGATGCTTGCAGGTACACTCAGGAAATGGCCCTATGAACACGTATCAGCAAAGGGAGGGAGACTCCAGGAAACAAGCAGATAGCAGCAATAGCGCACGAATGGACACAAATGTAAGTGAACTTCATGCTGAAAAATACAAAGGAAAAAAGAAAAGAAATAACAAAGAATAAATTAACTTACTCTGCAGACATGGCAAGAAATGCATCAACAAGATACAACAGCCGCAGAAGAAGCAGCAGAAGCCCTGTTTGAGAACATGAATTTAGAGTAGGAGACTGAAGATGTTGATCCTAGAGCAGCAGCAACAACGGCAAACACTGATCTTACAGCAAACACGAATAAATAAAATTTTACAGAGCAATGCGGCTGAAGTACAAGCTAAATCTCAGAACAAAATACACTGTAAGGGAGCGGAAAATTACAGAGCATGCCACACAAATTATAGTGCAAAAAATCAGTGCAATTACAAGGCAAAATTGGGCATATTATAGCGTAAAAGTGAAGAAATACAGTGTAAGTACGTCAGGCATAATATACTGCAAGTACCACTAAAAATACAGTGTAAAAACCATTATAAATACAGTGAAACTTTGAGCCAAATTGCACAGTAAATTAGGCAAACTAGAGTAAAAAGGCACAAGAATTACACTGGCTAAAAACTGAATATAAATTACAGAATAAAAATGGGATACAGAGGAAAAGGCCAGGCCAAGCCAGGCCAGGCCATCTACAGCAGATATAAAATGCACGCAGAAAATCAGGCGACCGCTACACCTGCATCTACAGCAGAGGAAACAAAATCAGACGACCACAA
The DNA here is from genome assembly GCA_039707655.1 of Elymus sibiricus. NCBI lineage: Eukaryota > Viridiplantae > Streptophyta > Magnoliopsida > Poales > Poaceae > Elymus > Elymus sibiricus. The sequence continues at coordinate 26,264,649 of CM077667.1, forward strand.
GCACCGGATGACATAGAACACTCTCAGAACTAGCCTACCACAGCCAACAGATGACCTAGAAATCTCATGAAATCGCCTACTCTCTACACCTACAGCAGAGGAAACAAATCAGCACGGGGGAAGACGACCACAACCACCAGATGACCTAGAACACCCACCTACCAGCGCCTACGCCCCGATGACCTAGAACAAACCAGGCGAGCAGAAAGGGGAGCAACCGGCGGACTACAACAACAAGGCAGCAACATACACCACCACGGATCGGAACAAAAAGATCACCTAGATTTGGAAACTACACAGCCACAACACACAGACCACGGGCAGGGTGAGAGACAAGAACAACCTACCGCGGAAGCCGGAGATCGAAGAGAAAGGGAGGAGACATCAAGATCCAGTGGTGGAGGAACGGAATCGCCATGAACACAAGGAATCGCCTGCTCCGCTCCGCCGCTCGAGCTCTCTCCCCACAGCCTTATCGAAACAGAGCCTCCCAAAATGAAAGGGCAAAAACCAACAGTGCCGGAGCGGGGTGGGAGGGCGGATATGGGCTGAGAAGAAAACCACGCCCGATAAAATAAAACCAACCCAAAGACAACAGGACCCAGCGCGAATCTCCGCGCGAGAATGGACGGACATAGATTTGAATGACGACCAATTGCAAAACACTCGACTGTAAAATAGCAAATCCGTATATATATCTATATCTATATCTATATCTATATCTATATCTATATCTATACCTACTATTAAAGTACGGAGTGCTTCTGCCCGTACGTCATTAAAATTACCCCCGAAGTTGCAAAATATTACCCACCAATGCCACCTATAAGTTATAAAAAACGTTCCACATAGAAAAATCCGGACTGGGCCGGCCCATTTAAGAATCTCCTATACTACGCCCAACGCGCTAGAAAAAGACACAACTCGCCTGGGCCGGCCCATATATGGGTGATCAATTTTTTATTTTTGGTTTTTCTTTTCCGTCGTTGTTTTTTCTACCTTAAATAATTAGTGAATTTAAAAAAGTTTCCAAAATTAAAAACTGGGAATTTTAAAATAATATTTAATAATTCATAAATGTTTGTGGCTTCAGAAATTGTTTGTGATTTTTAAAAAATATTAGCAAATTTTCTAATAAATGTCCGGGAAATAAACATACATTCATGAGTTTTTCTAAAAAAGTTCATGTATTAAAAAATGTTTTAAATTTTCACAAAATTTCGCCAATTCAAAAAATATTCATATATTAAAAAATAGCATAAAATAATACTGTTCATAAATTCAAATGTATAGTTTATTGATTCACAAAATATACACTGATTCAAAAAAGATCATGCGGTTCAAAAAATGTTCATTAAATTAGAAAATTGTTTCATCAAATCCCAAAAAAATGTTAGTCGATTCTAGAAATGTTCGCCGATTAAACAAAATGTTTGCAAATAGTATAATATGTTCATGAATTCAAAAAATGTTCTTGATTTTACAAAATGTTCGTGAATTTAAAAAATGTTCACAATTTCAAATATGCTCACGAGTTTAAAAAAATGTTCATGATTTTTAAAAATTGCTCATGTTTTCACAAAAATGAGAGTGATAGTATATATCGATGATGTAGTAAAATGTGATCATTGCCATTCGAAATTATGATTTTTTTTTTCCGTTGCAACGCACGGGCATGTTTGCTAGTATATATATATATGTGTAATCCCATCATCATTGAGAACAATGATTCACTTTGCATCTTTGTCACTGTCTCTCTCGTTTTACTTTGTAACGCTTTCAGGCCAACTCCAGCGTACGACCCCAGACGAACGTTCGTTTTGCCCGGATTTTGTCCGTTTGAGTAGGACAATGGGGTCGTGTCCGGACCTTTTCTGGGATACGCCGGCCTTGCGCCCAACGCACGCCGCATTTCGGCCGCATCCTGTCCGCATACATTTTTCTTTTCAAGCACATATCTTTTATTTTTATAATTGATTTTTCATACATGCAAGCACATCACCAAATTTTGACGAGAATAGCAAGACCAAATAAAACAAGAACCACAAGAAGACATTTTAGAAGAAATCCAACTTCCATAACTGCTCCCGTAAGTTGGATTAATGCCTTCTCGATGCATTCATTGTTGATCTGTGGAGCCTCGAGCTTGTGTGCTTCTATCTTCTTTGAGTCTAAAGAATTCGACGTTGCTTCCTCACATCTATTTTCATCTCTATTATCTATTCTAGCAACAAGTGCACTAGTGTTATTTCTAGCCTCTATTGTAGCTAAAAGTGCACGAACGTCTACTAATTTGCGCTCTATCAAAATATCGATGTACTCTTCTTCTCAATACCAAAAGTCGCATCCATTCTATACAACAAAAAAATTAATAAGTTAGCACAACTAGTCAAATCCGAGAGCACAACCGATGCTAAAGTGTGACATACCTCCCCCTTGTTTGGGCACTTGATGAACACCCATCCGGGATGTTCCGGCGTTTTAGACATGCGGCGCAAGACCTTCCTTAGGCAGTCGTCGCACTTAATGAGTGGCAACGGTGCGCCGACGAGCCTTTGGGCCGGCACCGAGCCCGGACTCCGGCCGTTCATGTATCTTCCGGCGAACCGCCGACGGTGTAGATCCGAACGGCTAGAGGAGGAGTCAATACCTGCATGCGGCATTGCGGCCTTGACGGGACCTCCCGGCCCGGTGCCCGGCCAGTCCATGGCATGGCGCGGCCTCCCCGCAGCCGGGCGAGCCCAAGTCCGGCCGGATCCGCTCCAAATCCGACCGCCGGGAGCGCAAATCAAGTGGTCGTGGTTGGGTAGCTCAGGGCGTCGAGGGAGCGGGACCTGCGACAAGGTTTGGGGCAAGCGCGTGACCGAGCATGAAGGCGGCAATGGTAGCGGCGACGGCGGCGGCAGCGTGGGACGAGAGTGTGTGTGTGTGGGGGGGGGGGGGTGCGGCTGGAGCGCTCGGTGGAGGGGGGGTAGAAAAAGGGAGGCATGTGCCACCGACGGGCGGGCCAGGAAAGGACAAGCGTGCGCGTCCGGCCCGTCCGCGCGCTATCCGTTTCACCTCAAAGGCGGCCCAAACTTGGGCCGGGAATGGGTCGAAAACGGACAGAAAACGGACAAAAGTCCGTTTGCGCCCGTGCGCTGGGCCGTCCGGTATGTCCGTTTTGCCTCAAATGAATGCACCCGGACAGGATGGGTCGCGCGCTGGAGTTGGCCTCATAGCATCGATCTGCGTCCATGCTACAAAAACATCAGCTAGCCTGCCAGCTAAAACTTCATAGGCACATCCTGGGGACCAGGGATCAAATGCCCAAGGCGGCAACTTTTTCCACCAATTTTTGCATGTGTTTTTCTTCCAAACATGCACACTAGCATGGCCAGAAGCCCCCGTTGGGCCGCACTGGATTCAGCCCAGCGTCCCCCCTCCCCCCCACCCCCTATTTATGCGTGGACACACAATGTTTTTTAGTACCACATTGGAAAATCAGATATGTACAGAAGAAAATAATTCATCATAATGAATAGAACAAAAAAAAGAAAAACATACCTCCTTTTATTATTATTAGAAACAAGACCCGTGCGTTGCAACGAGATAATAAAATCATGGTCTTCAAATCATGTTCCAAATATTCACACTTCATGTTATATACGTATTTGAATATTAGTGCACCAATCAGCGCGCACACGGACGTAATACACGTGCATTCTAACATGCTCACAGTGGACTGATGTTGGACTTGATCCTTGATGTGTGTTTTTAGTGCATCCTCAATGTGTATATGAGAAGGAAAAAAGATCAGTCTCACGATGGATGAAAAGCCTATGAAGTACGAATAATGTAGAGGAACGCTCGTTTTTTTCACTTTTATGGGTGGTGAGGTGGGTAATTTACTTCAAATTTAGGGGGGGAGGGGTTCAATAATAATCAAAAAATTCAGAGGAACAATTGACGAAGATTTTTTTTTCGCTTATGGGCGACAGGATGGGTAATTTACTTCAAGTTTAGGGACAGTTTCAATGATAGGCGGAAAAATAGAGAACCAATTTACAAGAGTTTTTTTTTACTTAGGGGTGGCATGGTGGATAATTTACTTCAGCTTCATGGTTGCTTAGGGTGGATGGACGAACCAAAAAAAAATCAAAGAAACACATCGTCTTTTAATATTAAGTATAGGTATAGATTAGGCAGGTAGTACGTATAGTATGGGTAATATATAGATATAGATGTAGTCATATTATTGATTTTATAAATGATTACGTGGGACACTAGCTGGCTGACGAGAGTTGAGATTCCGCCGTCTCCCATGCCCTACTCTTACTTGTCGGAGCCTACAATCCGGACGGTGCCGATGGACTTGAGATTGATGATGAATCTCTCCTGCAAGGAACCGACGTCCACCATGACACAGTTGCGGCGTCCGCACCGGTTCACCATACAGGGCGCCAGAGAATACGACTCCGCCTCGCCAACATCCACCGCCGTGTAGGCTGCTGCCGCCTCCCGCGCCCGCTGCCTCACACGGTGGGCACGCCTTGCCATGTTTGCGTCGGAGAACCCTCATGAGGCAGCAATGGCACTGCTACTGACGGATCCATGCGCCAGTTACGCGGACGCAATGAATTCCCGATGAAAGGAGTCTGAGTGCTGTCGTCGGCCGATTGCTTTTACAAAATAAATAAATAAATAAATAAGATGGACCGGCCCAAGCAAAGATGGGAGTGTGCGCCCGTTTGCATGTATGGAATAAACGGGCACTTAAGACGTCGTCGTTTAGGAAATGCCCCAACTAGGAGCTCCCCAGTAGATACACACAAAAAATGCGACAGCAGAGGAGCGCAACATGTGAATATTGCTAATGGGTCGGCCCGTTGGCTCGGGCCCGTGCGATTTGGGGTCCTTTTGACGCTAAATGTATCATATATGGAATCCCAACTATACCTGGTCATATATCGGACGGGGCCGGACTTCGGACTGGGCCTGACAAAGCCCGTGGTAGAAAACCCAGGCCCGGCCTGACCGTTGGCCGGGCCTGATTTTGAGGCCCAAGCCCGGCCCATCAGTGCAAAAACCCGTCGGGCCTTGGGACGGGCTTCTCCAGTAAATCGCAAAAACACCAAGCCCGCACCCGATCCGGCCACCGGTCTCAAAATCTAGGCCCGAGCCCGGCCCATGGGCAAGGTCGGGCTTTTTCGGACCGGGTCGGGACCGTCCCCACCCGGGTTTCCCATGGTCAGGTCTACTCCCCACCAATCAATCATACGCTTCAGTTCCATTTGCTGCTAACTCTCTCAATTAGAGTGGGTCTGGTAAGTGGCGGTCAATGAATGAAATCCCAGAACTAGTCCTCTGCCAGTACTACCTCCGTCACAGTTTAGAAGGCATGCACGTGTACCTAGGTCGTCAATTTGACCTATATAAAATATATTGTTTAACATAAAAATTATATCATTAAAAATAGAACATCTAAAGTTTCTAATGATATATTTTTTGTAATATATGTCTCTCATTAAGTTGGTCAAATTGATGACCTAGGTACACGTGCCGGACTTGTAATATGAGATGGAGGGAGTAGTACTTCTCCGGTCCTGATTTCCTTTTTCCGTAGTATTTTCTCCACGTGATAACTGAGGAGCATCGAGTGCCCGTCACACCGCTCTTTTCACCAAGAACAATACTACTACGACTTGCTACTTTTCAGCTTCCACGCTCGATACGGCTGCACGTTGCAAACAGTAGTACTAAGAGCATCTTTAACCACGACTTGCAAATCTCGCCCCTCAAACGCCCGCGGATACGCCCGGTCAGTTACCGGACGTGTCCATTTTGAACTCCTATTTTTTCATCCGTGCAACTGCATCTCTCATATTTTTTCTCATATGTCCGGTCACTTGCACGTGATTGGTGAAGAAGAAGAGAGAGAAAGAAAAGAATGATTAAAGAAAGAGAAAAGGTGGTCAGGGGTGGGGTCACGTCCTACATGGCGGACTAACCGGGTGCGCGTCCGCGACCCCTCATATCGTCCTCATATTTGAGATGGATATGAGGGGTGCCGGTCAATCCGGGCGTTTGAGATAAGTGTGAGGGGTCCGTCTGGATCGCTTTTTCATGACCGGTCAGTGACCGAACGGCCTGCCCGGACGTTTGAGGAGCGTATGAGGGGTCCGGCTGTAGATGCTCTAACACATTTCTGGTGGTTGAATTGCAGACCATGCCCGTCCAGTCCAGACGTAAAGTGCACACGCCGCCCCTACAATTGACCCCGGCGCTGCAAGCGAATCTGTCAAAAGTCGTCGGCAAAATATTTCACGCTCTTTTAATTAGGACGCGCTAAGTTAAGAACCAGAGCCTGGACTACCGGGAGACCGCCTTTCTAATAGTAGAATATTTATTTAATAGCTTATTATATATCACATATTATTGATTTTATAGATGATTAATTAAGTCTTGAAAAATATACAAAACCGTATTTATCTGATAGAGTTAGTATGCAGAAAACACATCCAGACTGACTATCTACTATCTCAACTTAGTACTGCTCACAGCCTGACAATGATGAGTCGGAAGCAGCCAAAAGATTCAGAGCATTGACCTCGGATCTGAGAGCATCTACAGCCGGACCCCTATATGCTCTTCAAATGTCCGGAACGCCCTCCCGGTCATTGACCGGTCACAAAAATGCGACCCAACCAGACCCCTCATATCCGTCTCAAACGCCCGGAGTGACCGGCACCCCTCATATCCATCTCAAATATGGGGACGACATGAGGGCTCGCGGACGCGCCCGGACACGCCCGGTCAGTCCGCCACGTAGGACGCGACCCCACTCCAGACCACCTTTTCTCTTTTCTTATTCATTATTTTCTTTCTCTTTCTTCTTCTCCACCAATCACGTGCAAATTACCGGACATATGAGAAGAAAAATGAGAAGTGTGGCTGCGCGGACCAAATTACAGGGGCTCAAAACGGACACGCCCGGTCACTGACCGGGCGCGTCCGCGGGCATTTAAGGGGTCAGATTTGCTAGGTCCGGCTGTAGATGCTCTGACCCCGGCTAGCGCATCGTCTCTCTATAGCGTGAGGTGCTGCAGTTGGTCGTGGCTGGCGGCTGATGACGGTGGTTGATGTACACACACAACGAGGTGGAGCCGGTAGACATCGACTGTGACGCCCCCAATTTCGACCGTACGCTAATCATACACGCAATGCGTACGACAGAGATTAGGGACACACTGATTGATATCACAACACAACACTAGACACAAATTAAAGTCATACAGCTACATATTACAAGCCAGGGGCCTCGAGGGCTCGAATACAAAGCTCGACAAGCACGAGTCAGCGGAAGCAAATAATATCTGAGTACAGACATAAGTTAAACAAGTTTTTCCTTAAGAAGGCTAGCACAAACATGACAACGGATCGAAAGAGGCGAGGCCTCCTGCCTGGGAACCTCCTATCCTACTGCTGGTCGGGAGCGGCCTCCACGTAGTAGTAGGCTCCTGCGGTGGTGTAGTAGTCGTCTCTGGCGTACTCCATCTCCTGGGCTCCATCGTCTGAACGCAGAATCGTATCGAAAGGGAAAAGGAAAAGTAAAGCAGTGGTGAGTACTCATCCAAAGTACTCGCAAGACTGACATCAGATCTATGCTAAGTATGCATCATTATCAAGGGGTGGGGTTATATCTGGACTGACTGCAGAAAGCAAGAATAGGGGGAAGGCCTAGTCCTATCGAAGACTAGCATCTTCATCATCTTGCAGCATTAGAAGAGAGTAGACTGGTATCTCATATATAGCAATATTACTGTAGCAAATTTTATTAAGTAACCACACCCAGAGATTCTTCCTCGACTCCCTGCGAGGAAGCAATTCCGGAGCCAACATTCATTTCAATTTAAGTCACAGTTATAGTTGTAGAAGGTCACAGTACAACTCCAAGTCGTCCTGTTACCGCGGACACGGCTATTCGAATAGATGAATTCATCCCTGCAGGGGTGCACCGCATTTCCAACACGCTTGATCACCTCCGGCCGGACACACTTTCCTGGGTCATGCCCGGCCTCGGGATAGCAACACGTCGTCGCCCCACCTAGACTCAACAGAGAGGCCAGCCCGCCGGTCTAAGTCCTAAGCACGCAGGGGTCATGGGCCCACTCGCCCTTTGCACTCCTGCATGATGCGAACGCGGCCGAGATCAGCCCTAGCACACTCTAGTCCAAGAGCTGTACCGTCCAGGCCACTCGGGCGCGCGCCGCTCCATTGCTGACGTCCAAAGAGCTTCGGCTTCTACAACGACGCTGAGTACCCATAACTTCTTCCACGTGAAGGTTTGGTGCGTAAAAGGTCAAAAGACCAACTCAGATCAAATACCCAACATATTAGCATTTTATTAATGCGGGACAAGCGCGACCCATGAAGTGCGGTCCCGTCGCCCCGACTCGAGGATGTGTGGCAAGGGCCTCTCTTGCCCGTCCACGCCTCATCATCACCAAACCATGGGTACCCCTCAGGGCCGACCCATCACCAACATATTTCTGTAACCAGGTCATAGTAACTGTGTTTATAAAACATCAAGACGGAACCTGAGGAATCACCCTCAAAGGGTCCCGCTCGACGAAACCGTCAAGGTGGACTTAGAGTAATCACCCTCGAGGGTCCCACACTTGAGGGGTTGCTTGACAGAGTCATCGTCGGGAGTGGTGAAGGAGGAATCACCCTCGATAACCACGACCGACTAACTGCACTACAGAGTTAGCATCATGAGTACTTCACGAGGTGTCACCCTCGCTACTCGATAGTAGCTCTGCAGAGTCGTACAACTAAGGGATGTGCGGTGATGTGAGGGGCCTGGCTCGTCGATCATGATGACCGAGTAACTGATATTAAAAGCGGGGCAACTGGGACTAAGGGGTCACTGGAGATTCATTGATCAACCTATACTAAGCAGTTGATATAACATCAGGTATAGTAGCAGTTTATCAAAAACAGGCTATGTATCAGAATAGGAGCTAACTAATATAGTAGCAAAATCTAATGCAAGGATAAGAGGGAATGAATTGGGCGGTATCGGAATGCTCAAGGGGGGGAGGTTGCTTGCCATGCTGCTCTGCGGCAAAGGCCTGATCGTCAGCGGTGTAGTCGTACCCGGCAGCACCGTCAGTCTCGGGGTCTACCGGTAAGAAAAGGGGGGAGAAACAATAAATACAAAGCATAGATGCAACACGATGCATGACATGGCAATATGCAGAGCTAGGCATGCACTAACGTAGTAATACACGTCGCAGACGGGTCGGAAGAATATCTGACGATATTTTCCGGGTCTCGGGCTACTACCGGGCAGACGAAAATGATTAAAAAGTTCCACGTTCGTTATAATAGAGGCATGTGACAGACGAACAGACAGCGTATTTGGATTCATAGGATTATTCTGAGCAACTTTTATGTTGAAAACATTTTCATCCGGGCTACGGTTTATTTTATATTAATTTTCAAAGATTAAACAATATTCTGAAATTCTTTAATTAATATATTGGTATTATCCAAAACAGTAAAATACTGTTTAATTAACTAATTAATCGAATTAACTAATTATTAATATTATTAAATATATGTATTTATTCATAAAAATCACTTTTTATTTTTATTTCGTTTTTAGGGAGTGGGCCCCGTTTGTCATAGGGACATACCCATACATACATACATACATACATACATACACACACACAATCGCTCGCGCGCGCGCACACACGCAGCAGCACGGCGCGGCGGCGCGGCGGCCGCCGGCGGTCGCCGGGGGAGGGGGGAATGAGGCGGGCGAGCTCACAGGGGGGGGGGCGAGTAGGGGTGGCGGCGCGGCGAGGTGGGGAGGCGGCGGCGGTGCGGCGAACGCCGTAGCGAGGTGGCGCGGGCCGCCAGGGGGGGGGGGGCGCGGACGGCGCTTGGGCGCGGGCTCCGTCGGGGGTGGGGGAATCGGCCGCGGGCGCGGGTTGGCTCCAGCAGCGCCGGCCGCGGCGGGGGGGATCGGGCGCGGGTCGGGCTGGCTCTGGCGCGGTCGCCGTGGGGGCGGGGGGGGGGGGGGAATCGGGCGCGGCTCGGGCGGCCAGTGGCGGCGGCGGACGGGGGAGGGGGGAGGGGATCGGGAGGAGAAGGGGGGCTTCGGGCGCGCTAGGGTTCGGCCGCCCCTGTCTCCTTATAGGAGCCAGCTGGGCCGGCCTGTTTCGGCCCGAAAGGTTTTTTTTTTTGTATTTTTATTTATTTTTCTTTTCTCTTTTATTTTAGTTTCTATTTAATTTAGTTTTAGTAAAATACATAAATAGTACCTAAAATAGTGTTTTTAATTAGCCTACAGCCATAGTCAATTTTGGCACTTAAATGTTTAGTTTGCATATTCCTACAATTTAAAGGCTTTAAAATAATTGCTTAAGTCACTATTTTTAAATATTTTTATGATTTCAAACACTTTATAAAAATGTGGTTTCTCCACCATAATTACCTATGAATTATTTGTCACAACTTGAACATTTTAGTTTTGATATATGAATTTTTTTATCGTTCGACTTATTTCAAATTTGAATTTGAATTGGATTAGAACCAACGCTAGTTTATCAACAGTAATCGTGGCGACATGGCATCATTAGCATGGGATTACTGTAGCTTAATTATAGAGATTAATGTAGCACAAATCCAGGGCGTCACAACTCTCCCCTACTAAAAAGAATTCTCGTCCGGAGAATTAAGAAGTAGAAGGAAAGAGCCCGGGGTATTCGGCACGAAGATGATCTTCGCGTTCCCAAGTGGCTTCATCTTCAGAATGATTTGCCCACTACACTTTGAAGAATTTAGTAACCTTCTGACGAGTCCGACGTTCAGTTTCATCGATAATGCGGACTAGTTGCTCTTTGTAAGAAGGTCTTGTTGCAGCTCAAGCATATCATGATCCACTGCTCGGATAGGATCCTTGAAGCAGCGACGAAGTTGTGACACATGGAACACATCGTGAACCTGAGAAAGGTTTGGCGGTAGCTCCAGTTGATATGCCACTTTACCACGCCTTTCGAGAACAGTGAAAGGACCAATATATCAAGGAGCCAGCTTGCCCTTGATTCCAAAACGGTGTTTACCTCTCATCGGCGTGACTCGAAGATAAGCATTCTCGCCAGGTTGATAGACCATATCTTTGTGATGACGGTCATACTGACTCTTCTGACGAGACTGAGCAGCCTTCAGATTTGCATGAATAATGCGGACTTGATCTTCGGCATGTTCGATAATATCCGGATCGATAAGTGTACGTTCTCCAGTTTCTGACCAATTCAGAGGAGTCCGACACTTACGTCCATATAATACTTCAAAGGGAGCCATCTTCAGACTAGCTTGATAGCTATTGTTGTAGGAGAACTCCGCATACGGGAGAGATTCTTCCCATTTCTTGCCGAAAGAAATGACACAAGCACGAAGCATGTCTTCGAGAATCTGGTTGACTCTTTCAACTTGTCCCTGTGATTGAGGATGAAAAGCGGTGCTGAATGACAAATTAGTTCCCATAGCTTCCTGGAAACTTGCCCAGAATCTTGAAGTGAATAAGCTGCCACGGTCCGAACTAATCACCAATGGAATACCATGGAGCAAAACAACTCGGGACATGTAAAGATCTGCTAGCTGACTAGCAGTAATAGTTTCCTTGACAGCCAGAAAATGTGCAACTTTAGACAGTCGGTCAATAACGACAAGAATAGCATCATTACCTTTCTGCGATCTGGGAAAACCAGTAATGAAGTCCATTTCAACATGATCCCATTTCCATTCAGGAATAGAAATAGGTTGCAGAGTTCCAGCAGGCTTTTGATGTTCTGCCTTGATCCGATGGCAAATGTCACATTCTGAAACATAGCGTGCAATGTCTTGTTTCATGTTTGGCCACCAGAATCTTTGACGGATGTCTTGGTACATCTTGGTACTACTCGGATCAATAGACAGAGGTGTATCATGAGCTTCTTGTAGGGTAACGCAGCAGAAAACAAAAATTTTCCGACCTACGCACCAGCCCAGGACCACTATGGAGACTGCATACAAGGTTTGATCACTTTCGTTACCGACTCGTAGCGCAGCGGAAGTAGAGTCGATGACGAACGGCGGTGCAGATCCCCGCAGCTAGGATTTTACAACCTCCCAACCGCGAGGATGTATACCCTCATCTGCCCCGCGGACAGCCCTCCGGGAGGCGGTCGCACAGTCCCCCGGACGGTGTCCCGGACAGCCCTTCGGGAGGACCTCCGAAACTCGGACTGTCACTCGGACAGCCCTTCGGGAGGACCTCCAAAACTCGGACGGTCACACGGACAGCCCTTCGGGAGGCACTCTCGAACTAAGACCGAAACTACGATCTCTCTACAGAGTTGCACACATACGGTGTCATCTATCCGGCAGGGCTTCGCCGTCCAGAACTAGTTCCTGCCGGAACCCAGACAGCCTTTCGGCTCTACGAAACTATTTCGCTGGGAGGGAAAGAAGAATGCCAGATCATGCATGGCTTGTGTATGAGAGTAAGAGTGTGTGAGATGGCAGCCCACTCACCTCCTATTTATAGGAAAACCAAGGGGTAGGGTGGTTTTACAATAAAACCCAAAAACTCCCATGCACTAGCTCACACATGAGGGTGTTAAGTGCAAAATGGGATGCCATGTGGAGCTCCATGGAGGAGCTGCACATGTGAACGTCCCACCTTCATGGGGGCCCCCCAAAGGGGGTTCCTTGATCCCCAAGTCCTTCTAGAACCCTTTTGGGAAAAGCCCTAAAAGGTGGCTTTCCAATAAATATCCCAAAAAACACTTTTACTATTCACGACGACATTTTTCAGCGTCTGATCGAACTGAAAATATTCATGTGGGCTTAGAACAATTCTAGTACCCACCAAAATAATTTTCAACGCGAGCCGGAACAATTCCGGTTTAGTGATTTTCATCTGCGAAAAGCATCTGAAGCGGTTTCGGCAGCTCCGGAACATTTCCGGTTTTCATCCCGGAAAATTCCAGAAAGTTTCCAGAATGATTCTGGCATCCTCCAAGAATTATCAGGCATGTGCCAAAACCAATTTGACTTTTTGGTATCCCCTGAAACAACTTTTCAGTTTCACCGAAACTCATCCGGTGACCTCTCTCTGCGGAACTTTTCCGCTGTCCGAAACTTTTCCGGCGTCCGAAACTTTTTCGGTGTTTTTCTCTCAGACTCCCTGTCTAGTATTCAGCAGATAGATGACCCTTAAGCGTGTGACCCTATAGGTTCGGTGAAGCATAGACATGAGCCGGAACCCCTTCCGATCAATGATCAACATCGGAGCCGTGGACACCCATATCGATCCCTATACCCACACGAATAAATATTCGAGTGAACCTCCAGTTGCCGTGTGCTATTCCAGTTGCTTCGCGATATGTTACAAATACCCGAGGTGAGACATGCAGGCATCCCCGTGGATCAACAACTTGTCCACTATGCCAGTTACCTCGTTACCGGTATTGTTCTCTTTTCTCGTTCCCGTGTTCCGGCATCCCTGTGATCAAATCACCCTGTGTCTGGCCAGACGATGATGGATACCGTAACACCGAGAGGGCCCAGAGATATCTCTCCAACGTCGGAGGAGCAAATCCCAATCTTGAGCTATCAAGTCCCTTGACATACTTTTCCATGAACCCGTAAGCCGCCGTAATAGCCACCCATTTACGGATGACGTTTAACAAACCCCAAAGTTCATGAAGCAAGCATGAAGAAACTCGACACTCTCATGGTCTAAGGAATTATGCAAACATTAACTTCTCTGTGTTATTAACCATTAACTTATGACGAATGTATCTCATAGCATAACATCAATCGGGTCGATTCAACACAAGTGTTCTACCAACAATTGTGCCCTCAAAATTGCCGGCATAGCCATGCCCATGATCAGGAAAACAGGATCATCATGCAATACTTGAGCCAGTCATAGAGGCTTGACTAGGAATACATTTTACCGTTTATTATCCCACACGTGCATATGAGTCTTCCTCCGAGCCTCGTGGTTATTGCAGACTCGAGAACCATAGCAGTTATAGCATGGAACATAAACCTAATTATGAACAGGGAGATAATCAATAACATTTATTATTGTCTCTAGGGCATATCTCCTACAGACTCCCACTTGCAGTAGAGTCAATAATCTAGTCAACGCTAATGCACTTTACACCTATGGCATACTGGTGTAAAATATGCTTCGCATGTGGTATAGCCTGATGTCCAACGGATCTGACGACTTCAGCTCCGTGTGTAACTTTGCATATCCTCGCGTTTTCACGCTTTCACAAAATTCATATTTTGTGTGGACTTGGCTTTGCATATGTGTGAATCATTGGTCGAAACCTGATTCCTCAGACTGAGCTATGGAGCAACTATCTGCTATAGTGTCCCATAGACCAAAGCCATCTTGGAACCATACTAAGTTCATGAATGAACTATATGATTCAACAACTTCTTTGTCGCTTCTCAAGCGTCAACATACTTAGCCTTTGTTATAGAATTCGCCACAGTATCTTGTTTGGAACAATTTCCAACTACCGTGCCACCACATTGTGTATTACACAATACCCTTAACTTAAATCAAAAATCGCATGGAGCATTGATGAAGACTGTATCGATGTAATTACTTACAACGAGCACTTCATAATCTCTGCTTGCGAGAAAACATGTCATCACTACTACTCTAGTACTCAATGATATCTTTCACTGTTGTCCTATGATCAGTACTTTGATCACTTTGGTATCTATACTCGCAACAACTTTGGAGTATTGGACATACCTGGTTGTTTTACATACCATGGAATACATGATTAATCCAAACACAAGAGTGTGTGGAATCTCCATCATGTATTTTACTCATCAGTGTTTTGGGACACCGAGTCTCGCAAAAACTCTTTCCATGTGACTTCGGCAGGAATCACTCCTTGGCCTTTTAAATGCCAAAAGTTTTTAGCATCTTGTCAATATGTATTCATTGCTTAGCCCCATTAGGTAAATCTATCTCCATAGATCATCATGCCTAATATTGAGGCTATTTAGCCTAAGCACTTCATCGAAAAACTATTTTCAAATGAAGTCCTAATTCGTGTCAAGAAATTTATTTCCAATCAACAATGTGTCAAGTACACACGGTTTTTAGAAATATTATTATGCTCCCACTTACTTTCTTGAATCACAAGCATCTTCGATACCCATTTGATGAAGTCAAACCCCTTTGACCATTCCATCAAAATCGAAGATTCCAACTCCACTTTGCTCTCTTCTGTCCATCGCTGGAACTCCGAAGTTTGCATACTTACTAGCATCCTCTGGATCGACAAATTACTTTGGACTGTATCACATACAAGTCCTAGGTTTCATTTCCATCAGATGGAAATCCTTTTGTCATCCAGATTTCATATCTCATGATTGAAATATGTATTAATTGCTAGTTCAACCCGAACCGACTTCAAGCATCGCTACGGTGAAACAACCTCATCGTAGTCAACTCCTTGAACTTGTTATTTCAACAAGTCGAGCTTTATGGATAAAATATTTTATCCACATCAGTATATAGTTTCATAAATATTCGTTAGACTCTAAGTCTTCCGAAAGGTGTATCAAGATTTTAATCTCGAACCACTTATATGGAAACTATCTCGGATTGTATTGGCATTTAGCCAATTCCGGAGTCAGGGCCCATCAACGCTTCCTTGTGTATCGTAGGTATACTGTTGTCTAACAACAATATCTCGTATGCGCACCTGAGAGGTTTGCACGAGTTTTTCCTACGCCGTTCAGCTGCAAGTTCGACCGAAGTCCATACATCTCATGTAGAGGCTTCCGTATCAGTCGCAGTAGGAAACTCCGGAATCACTTCCAAGGTTCCTTTCCTTTGACCTGATGACGAAGATACTGGTTATCTCGTCGAGTTGCACTGTCCTCCCACTCACCTTTTGTAAGAACTATTCTCTTTAAAAGCATACCGTTTTGCGGCAAAACCCTTTGCCTCGGTATAGTGGTGGGGGAATACCCAATGACTTGGGATAACCTTACAAAGTAGCACTTGTCTGATTTGGAATAGGTTTGTAACCTTTTACACAAGCCCCATATTCCAAATGTTAAGAAAAGATATAACATGGTTGGGCGTACCATACCATGGCGTCATTTCAACAGACTTGATGGAGCTCTTTTCAGTGTAAAAGCCGCAGTCTCTAAAGCATCACTTTAAAAGGGATAATGGCAAATCTATTTATGCCATCTTTGATCTTACCATGTCATAAATGGTTCGATTACATCTTCACGGACTTTCCATTTGTAGTGGTGTTCCGGGAGGTGCAAGTTATGAAACCCCTTTCACAACTCATCAGACATTCGCTAAACTTGTAACTCAAATATTCCTTTCTGCAATCAAATTGCAGAAACATAATTTTCTTGTTACAATAACTTCTACTCCATTTTTGAAAACCTTCTGAATGAATTCAAAAGATCCAGACTTACGTCTCAACAAGTAAATATCCATATATCTACTTGAGTCATTTCTGAAGACAGATAAATCCACTACTTGCAACAACATTTATTGGACTACACACATCATAATGTATGATTACCAATATGTTCTTTGCTCATTCCTTATGGCCTGTGAACGGTATTTCAGTCACTTCACCTTTCAGAGGAAAGTGGCAAGTGTCAGATGATTCAAAATCAAATGACTTCAAAATCCATCATAATGGAATTTTCCATGCGGGTTTCTCCAATGTGACCAAATGCAGTGCCACACTTGTGTGGTATTCTTTTAGTCTTGCGACATTTAGCATCAGTGTTATGGATGTATCATATTACCATCAATATTCATAGCATACATCCCATCCTGTATGGAAGCATGGCCCTTCATGTTATTCATAACACCGAACATCAAAAGTTCTCTTATGAATAACCTTCTTGCAAAATACCTTATGCAAAAGGGCTAGAGTGTATGAAACTCTAAATGAATTATGAAAGTAAATACAGAGGCAATGTATTAATATCAATATTCATAACATACATCTCATTCATAATGAAAGTATGGCCCTTATGTTATTCATAACATCGAACATCAAAAGTTCTCTTATGAATAACCTTCTTGCAAAATACCTTATGCAAAGGGCTAGAGTGTAAAACTCTAAAATGAATTATGAAAGTAAATACATAGGGAATACACTAATGGAAGGTATAGTAACATTTACTATGTTCCCTGTGTGTATCTAAACCTCATTCCTGGCTAGTCTTTTAGGCCGTAGTAGTTCTTTCATCGAGTTGCAACAGAGTGCAATCGAGCGGGTATCTTTGTGATTAACTCACAATACCCAAGAATTAGTGATTAACATGTTTAACCATAATTCCCAAGAACTATATCTTTGACCAGCCTTCTATACATCAAAAACTTGTATGACATTCATACATGAGCTGGATATTCCAGTCTTCTATCCTTTTGCCATTATACTTCTAACAGTTTAACTTTCAGTATTTCTCCTACTCTCAGAAGAAGCACCCAACTTAAGAGTGGCGATAGCCCCGGACTTCCTAGGCGTGAAAGCATCACTAACACCCTTCGGACACTTCCTTTCTCTTTAAGTTGTTGTTTTATTCACCATCATCATATGACAGGCGTTCTTCTGGATCCCTCTCTTATCAGTCTAATGCATAGTAAACTCCTTTACTAACAGTTTGCAAACAAATATTGCTTTGGATATCTCATATCTTTTAGCTTTTGTCTGTCTCTGAAAATGATTTTCAGATTCCATGAATATCACATAACTATCCAAACTTTCGAAGTTCGGGTCTCATGGAAGCAAACATATTGCACTTTGACTGAAAAGGAATTCTAGCTTTTGGATCGAAGGACGAGAGTCACATGATCCATAGCATTAGCGGGAGAATACCGAAAGCATGCGATAGGACAAAGTCCTTCTCGGCACTCTTGAGGACAATCCTCATATTACGTTACCAACCGTAAAGTTTTAACCAGATATTTAACAGCTATTCAATTTTAATAGGGAAGGCGGAAACGCGAGCCATTATTCTACAACTATTATGCAAATCACACTTAGACAGTGTTCAAAATTAATTGCACTGAGAATTAAAGAAGTTAATTCTACAGTGCGCTCCCACTCAAATCAATATCTCTCATAATTGATGTTGAGTGATATAAGATCCAAATTACAATTCAACGCCAAGGATGTATCCATCTCAAGTGACGAGAATTGCAATCGGTAGGCCAACTTGCCGATCACATCTCCATGTGACTCTTGTTCATCTTTCGATGCGTGTGTTCCGAGCTCATGACTTTCATGCCTGAACGTCAAGACAACCAAGTGATCTCGCTGCGAGGTCTCAACTCACCCGCCTCACACATCCCTAATCGTTCGTACCCATGTATCCATGTGATACCCCGAAAAGTTAGGTGCCGTGACGGTGCTACACTTGGGAGAACACTAACTACTTGATATTTTTGTGAGAGATCACCCTAATAAAAGCGACTACCGCGCAATCAAGAAGGGTGCATTATAAGGGATAAACATCTCAGGCAATTCATAATAGCATGATATGGTATAGCCCTTTCTGACGGAGAAGTCTTTCATTTCTTCGTCTTCGGCATTCGCGTCGGTGTTCACCTTCGCGAAGATTGCCACCACCTTGTTGATGCACCAGATAATATTGCTATCTCTATAGCTAATAAAATAAGTGCATTACATAAGGTTGACACGCAGGTCATTAAAGTTCAATCATATGGCTCCAGCCATCATGCCGAATCATGACACGCAGGTCATGTTAATTAATTTACATCATATAGTCATCTCATACATAATCAAATTATTATGAACACTGCTATACCACATCACATGCACATGCAAACCATCCTGCAAAACCAAGTTAGACGTCTCTAATCGGTTCATGCAAAATTTTATTTTACGTGGCTTCTAAGGTTTCGAAACAAACCGAAGCTACCAACGTCCATCATCAAGCATGATAATCCAAGTCGTTAGATTAACATTCCAGGGTGTATGAAACACGAGATAATAAAATCTCGAGCCCCATACTAAACTTCGTCATACGCGTGACCCCCGTGCAGATCACATCTGCATTGCCCTTTCGTCTGCAAAATTTCATCTTTCTTTTTAACTACGGTGGAATTCAATGAACTGTTAGCACTTCGTTGATCAATCAGGATCGCGGATTGCCAGAACATTGAAACTCCACCATACTGTTATCAAGATCAGAAATATGCAAATTCCAGGGAAGCAACAAGAAACATCGGGTAACAGACTTCATCTGCTACCCGCACAAATAATTTTCAGCAATAGATCTCATCTACTACCTAGTTATATTGTGCAACACCCATACATCTCTATGTATTCTAGATCGCAACCTGCATCTACGCATAGCACGGCTCTTGATGCCACTGTAGGGTAACGCAGCAGAAAACAAAAATTTTCCGACCTACGCACCAGCCCAGGACCACTATGGAGACTGCATACAAGGTTTGATCACTTTCGTTACCGACTCGTAGCGCAGCGGAAGTAGAGTCGATGACGAACGGCGGTGCAGATCCCCGCAGCTAGGATTTTACAACCTCCCAACCGCGAGGATGTATACCCTCATCTGCCCCGCGGACAGCCCTCCGGGAGGCGGTCGCACAGTCCCCCGGACGGTGTCCCGGACAGCCCTTCGGGAGGACCTCCGAAACTCGGACTGTCACTCGGACAGCCCTTCGGGAGGACCTCCAAAACTCGGACGGTCACACGGACAGCCCTTCGGGAGGCACTCTCGAACTAAGACCGAAACTACGATCTCTCTACAGAGTTGCACACATACGGTGTCATCTATCCGGCAGGGCTTCGCCGTCCAGAACTAGTTCCTGCCGGAACCCAGACAGCCTTTCGGCTCTACGAAACTATTTCGCTGGGAGGGAGAGAAGAATGCCAGATCATGCATGGCTTGTGTATGAGAGTAAGAGTGTGTGAGATGGCAGCCCACTCACCTCCTATTTATAGGAAAACCAAGGGGTAGGGTGGTTTTACAATAAAACCCAAAAACTCCCATGCACTAGCTCACACATGAGGGTGTTAAGTGCAAAATGGGATGCCATGTGGAGCTCCATGGAGGAGCTGCACATGTGAACGTCCCACCTTCATGGGGGCCCCCCAAAGGGGGTTCCTTGATCCCCAAGTCCTTCTAGAAGCCTTTTGGGAAAAGCCCTAAAAGGTGGCTTTCCAATAAATATCCCAAAAAGCACTTTCACTATTCACGACGACATTTTTCAGCGTCTGATCGAACTGAAAATATTCATGTGGGCTTAGAACAATTCTAGTACCCACCAAAATAATTTTCAACGCGAGCCGGAACAATTCCGGTTTAGTGATTTTCATCTGCGAAAAGCATCTGAAGCGGTTTCGGCAGCTCCGGAACATTTCCGGTTTTCATCCCGGAAAATTCCAGAAAGTTTCCAGAATGATTCTGGCATCCTCCAAGAATTATCAGGCATGTGCCAAAACCAATTTGACTTTTTGGTATCCCCTGAAACAACTTTTCAGTTTCACCGAAACTCATCCGGTGACCTCTCTCTGCGGAACTTTTCCGCTGTCCGAAACTTTTC
Organism: Elymus sibiricus; assembly: GCA_039707655.1. Lineage (NCBI taxonomy): Eukaryota > Viridiplantae > Streptophyta > Magnoliopsida > Poales > Poaceae > Elymus > Elymus sibiricus. The sequence continues at coordinate 26,285,305 of CM077667.1, forward strand.
CGGCGTCCGAAACTTTTTCGGTGTTTTTCTCTCAGACTCCCTGTCTAGTATTCAGCAGATAGATGACCCTTAAGCGTGTGACCCTATAGGTTCGGTGAAGCATAGACATGAGCCGGAACCCCTTCCGATCTATGATCAACATCGGAGCCGTGGACACCCATATCGATCCCTATACCCACACGAATAAATATTCGAGTGAACCTCCAGTTGCCGTGTGCTATTCCTGTTGCTTCGCGATATGTTACAAATACCCGAGGTGAGACATGCAGGCATCCCTATGGATCAACAACTTGTCCACTATGCCAGTTACCTCGTTACCGGTATTGTTCTCTTTTCTCGTTCCCGTGTTCCGGCATCCCTGCGATCAAATCACCCTGTGTCTGGCCAGACGATGATGGATACCGTAACACCGAGAGGGCCCAGAGATATCTCTCCAACGTCGGAGGAGCAAATCCCAATCTTGAGCTATCAAGTCCCTTGACATACTTTTCCATGAACCCGTAAGCCGCCGTAATAGCCACCCATTTACGGATGACGTTTAACAAACCCCAAAGTTCATGAAGCAAGCATGAAGAAACTCGACACTCTCATGGTCTAAGGAATTATGCAAACATTAACTTCTCTGTGTTATTAACCATTAACTTATGACGAATGTATCTCATAGCATAACATCAATCGGGTCGATTCAACACAAGTGTTCTACCAACAATTGTGCCCTCAAAATTGCCGGCATAGCCATGCCCATGATCAGGAAAACAGGATCATCATGCAATACTTGAGCCAGTCATAGAGGCTTGACTAGGAATACATTTTACCGTTTATTATCCCACACGTGCATATGAGTCTTCCTCCGAGCCTCGTGGTTATTGTAGACTCGAGAACCATAGCAGTTATAGCATGGAACATAAACCTAATTATGAACAGGGAGATAATCAATAACATTTATTATTGTCTCTAGGGCATATCTCCTACACTTCTTTCATCACTCTATCTGTCATATTCAGGTTTTCCTCCCTCGCTAGAACGAACAAACGACCCATGTAGTATACCGCGCCATCATCAGCAATAGTGAAGCATGAGGGTCTACCTTCCGCCAGATAGCGTTTAATCTTTTCAACTTCGTTGCAATAGCATTGCATAGTTTTGATGCTGCCCACGAGATCTGGTTCAGTAACCCGGTTACTCAAAGAACCCTGGTTAACAACACGCAGGTTCATCTTGCGAAATTCTGATGGAGGGGGAACGAGATAACCCTGAGGAACAATATGGAGTTTCAGCTTGTGGAATTCTTTTTGAAGAAGGGGGTGAACCTTGTGAACCTGAAGGTGGTTGCAGTATGACTTGCGGCTCAAAGCATCAGCCATTACATTAGCCTTGCCTGGTGTATAAGAAATACCCACGTTGTAATCTGCTATGCGCTCCATCCATCTTTGTTGACGGAGGTTCAGATCTGGCTGAGTAAACAGGTACTTCAGACTTTGGTGATCGGTGTAGATCTCGCAACGATTACCTATAAGGTACTGCCGCCACTCTTTCAGTGCATGAATTACTGCGGCAAGTTCAAGGTCATGAACTGGGTAGTTCCCTTCATGAGGACGCAATTGACGAGATGCGTAAGCAACCACTCTGTGCTCTTGCATTTGGACACAACCTATTCCCTGACGCGAAGCGTCACAATAAATGATGAATTCCTTACGAGTATCTAGAGGAGCAAGCACTGGAGCAGACGTCAGCTTGTCCTTAAGTGCTTGAAAGCTCTCCTGACATTTTTCTTTCCACTCATATTTAACACCTTTGTGAAGCAAATTGGTTAAGGGCCTTGCAATCTTAGAGAAGTTCTCGACGAATCGACGGCAATAGCTGGCGAGTCCGAGAAAACTTCTGACTTGCTTGATATTCTTCGGGGGAGTCCCGTCGAGAATAGCCTGAACTCGTTCAGGGTTGACCGCAATACCATCCTTGGAGATCACATGACCAAGGTAGGTTACTTTGTCCATCCAGAACTCACACTTTGAATACTTTGCATAAAGTTGATGCTCTCGCAGCCTCCCCAGTATAAGACGAAGATGTTCAGCATGCCAGTCTTTATTCTTGGAGTAAACCAGGATATCGTCCAGATAAACCACAACGAATTTATCGAGGTAATCCATGAATATATAGTTCATCAGGCGAGAGAAAGTTGCTGGAGCATTGGTTAAGCCGAAGGACATGACGGTGTACTCGTATGAACCATAGCGAGTAACAAATGCAGTCTTGGGAATATCCTATTCACGAACCCGGATCTGATGGTAACCCAACCTCAAGTCGAGTTTCGAAAACACTGATGAACCAGCAAGTTGATCATACAGATCGTTGATCCGAGGAAGCGGATATTTGTTTTGAATCGTTGCTTGGTTGATGGGGCGATAATCTTGGACCAATCGATCCGTACCATCTTTCTTCTTGACAAAGAGAGAAGGTGCTCCCCAAGCAGAGGAACTTGGACGAATGAAACCCAGACGAAGCGAATTGTCAAGTTCTTGCTTAAGTTCAAGGAGTTCACGTGGTGGCATCTTATACGGACGCTTGGCTATAGGAGGGGTACCAGGTACCAAGTCGATGACAAACTCGACAGCTCTAGCAGGGGGAATCCCTGGAAGTTCTTCCGGAAAAACATCTTGGAAATCCCAGACATTTGAAATGTTTTCAATCCCTTCAAGAGGTGACACATTTAATGCATTCAAGGCATATAGCCGGGATTCATCATTTAACAGCTTGGAATGACATGATCGAGTACAACTCATAACCAAAGAACATTACTAAGAGTTGTTGATTTGCAATGCGTACTCGATTCAGATATCAACATCCTTGATTGTCCAACAACTCAGAACATGAGGAAACTGGAATCAGTGAAATATCATAGTTGATGAGGAGCTCATAAAAAGTTATAAAGCCTCATGATATTTATCAAGATACCAGGGATAATACTCGGAGGTCGATCAGAATAGAGGTTAGACTAGCGTATTGATCTGTGGAGGACAAGCACTTGAACTTGTCCAAGAACGAAAACAAAGTAGAACATCATGGTCGGAACCACGATTGTAAGGGACAAGATCATAGATACCGGATCAAATTATACCAAGAGAAATTTATCGTTACGAGAAGCTACTATGATAAGATCAACATTGCTTCCATGGGCATGAGCACAAAGTTCAAGGTCGACTCCCACTTCATCAATGCATCACCTTCCATTTACTCCTCGCCTTTGATAAAGTTGTAGTTTTGAAAGATCATCTAGCAAAACACCAGAATAGTAAGACTCGTGAAAACCCTCGGGTTCACATGGATTAGTGAAGGCATAGGTTCAACCCATCGGGGCATCTTAGGAACATATACCACAAACTTCAAGAGCAATTAACACATGCTTGTCAATTGAGCATGGCTGACAAAAGCATAGGACACAACTTACCAGAGGGAGAAGGCACAATTTACCAATGGCATCATGTATCAGGGGAAGAACATCACAATAATTTTGAATGTGAAAGATGCTATCGGATAATAACCCAACAATGGGTCTGGCGGTCCACAAAGGACCTGAAGTGAATATCGGTGCTCAATCAGAGGGAGAAGAATGCAAGGCACCAGGTTATAGAACATCCAATAATTTGATGCTTAAATAACCAAAGGAATTAAGATTCCCAATTTGGTGTATCAGAATCTGATGCTCAGATCAACAAAAATAAGTTGAAAGGACTTAGATGGACAAGCAACCAAGGTTGATTTAACGAGAACCAGCTCCTGATTGGAAAGACGACTGAGCCAGACAGATAATTCATGAGTATCAGGATTGTGTGCATTCACACACAAGTTGAATCAATAATGTCAAATGATAATCACAAAGGATTTTAATGAATATTGCTAGACATATGGAATTAACCATAATGCAAGCAAGTGAGAAAGGTCAAGAGCAATAGGCTATTGAAGATTTCAGAAGATCGAATTGCATTTCGAAGAATTTTGTGAAACACATGAACAACTGGGGATGAACGAATCCTTGATAAGGATGAGGAGTTATCTGCAGGGGTTGGCGATGGAAGGAAATCGCAAAAGCAACGAGCACAAGTTCTCGGGAGAACATCAGAGAGTATCTTGGGAGTCTTCTGATGAATCAAGCCATCATCTGGAATGAGGGGCTCTCCGAGGGGAGTAGTTACGAGAACCTAGAGTTAGAGTTAGTAATTTTTTTAACCTGAATTAGAAGAGAGATCAGAACCCTGAGTATAGACGAGAAATAAAAGATCCTAATACCACCCGATTGAGATGTGGGCCCGTAAGCCACACAACACTGTTAATAAAAAATTTTCAAGTACTAGACTCAACTTCGGCCAAGGAGTTAGAAAGGGGGCTACCTACAGGCAGTCGGCTCTGATACCAACTTGTGACGCCCCCAATTTTGACCGTACGCTAATCATACACGCAATGCGTACGACCAAGATTAGGGACACACTGATTGATATCACAACACAACACTAGACACAAATTAAAGTCATACAGCTTCATATTACAAGCCAGGGGCCTCGAGGGCTCGAATACAAAGCTCGACAAGCACGAGTCAGCGGAAGCAAATAATATCTGAGTACAGATATAAGTTAAACAAGTTTTGCCTTAAGAAGGCTAGCACAAACATAACAATGGATCGAAAGAGGCGAGGCCTCCTGCCTGGGAACCTCCTATCCTACTGCTGGTCGGGAGTGGCCTCCACATAGTAGTAGGCTCCTGCGGTGGTGTAGTAGTCGTCTCCGGCGTACTCCATCTCCTGGGCTCCATCGTCTGAACGCAGAATCGTATCGAAAGGGAAAAGGAAAAGTAAAGCAGTGGTGAGTACTCATCCAAAGTACTCGCAAGGCTGACATCAGATCTATGCTAAGTATGCATCATTATCAAGGGGTGGGGTTATATCTGGACTGACTGCAGAAAGCATGAATAGGGGAAAGGCCTAGTCCTATCGAAGACTAGCATCTTCATCATCTTGCAGCATTAGAAGAGAGTAGACTGGTATCTCATATTTTCGGATGCTCAACCAGCAGCGAGGGGATCGCATCCCCCAATGCATGTGATTGACCATGCCAAAACGAAGCTTACAACCCCTAGGCCACGGCAGATACGAAGAAGGTTCCCTCACATCCAAAACTTGTGAATTCTGACACCCAACTTAGTTTGAACCTGCTATAACACGAACAACATATACACCTTGGCAAATGTCGTGGACAGAACTGCGTTTCTGATGGTTCTAGAGCATTTATGCATGCAGATTTTCCATTAGCTTCGACATCACCTATTTAATGTTCAGCTCACGAGCAGTTAGGAAGTAGTATAGCATGGCTTAGCGCCAACCATCAGTATCTAGGAGGTAGGCGTTCAGCTCCAACCATCCCGGACTTGGATTTTTGACACACATGTGAATGTTCATGATGGACCCAAATTTATAGCCTCTGGGCACTTGTAGATGCGCAGGGAGCCTCCCTCTAATCCTATACTAATGAAGTCTGGTGTTGAGTTTAGTCTAGATCGACAGCCGATACAACACAGTCAGCATGTACACCCTATCTGACATCCTGGACGCGACTACTTTTCTCCGACCTAACATGACATGATACAACTAATGTAATTCTCGTGGTAAATCTATTTGATATGTCATGAATTATTACTTTATAATCAGAGTATACATGTTTTTGTTCATGACTTATGTATATTGTTCTCCGATGCATTGGTTAACTAGATTAGATGAAAGATAAATAGTGGGAGTGGTCTGTCAGAGTAGATATCTATGTTTCTCTGATCCATTGGTTAACTAGATTAGATGAAAGATAAATAGTGGGAGTGCTATGCATTAGACAGAGTAATTCCTACTTTTCTCTGATCCATTGGTTAACTAGATTAGATGAAAGATAAATAGTGGGAGTGGTGTGCATTAGACATAGTAGATCCCTATCTGTAATATGCTTTTGGTGACAATAAGAAAGGGAAAGCATAAACAAATCTACCTCACTAAGGGTAAAAGGATAGTTGACTCACTGTCCCCAATGATGAGCAAGGGAGTAGGGAATATATTTGTCAATTATATGTCATCTTACTTAATGCAATGCTCTGTTTCATGACTTACTACTCTTGCAGATGCAGATGGATGTAGGTCAACTAATTAAGTGCAACATTAGCCATACATATTGATGGATTTTTGGTCTATGAATTTATGGACGTGCTAGTACTTCATAAAGTTCATATATAATGTTGTCATAATGTATACTATTCTTTTTCATGAATTATTTGATTACATTTAGATATTTTTATATTTTTGTGTCACCGCTTATTAATTGCATTTAGACACACAACTTCACTTGTAAATGCATTATTATTTCATGTAGTTATATCAGATAATAAAAAAAACACTTCCACCCACATTACACGCTCATAACTTGTTGCAACTAATAAAACTACTGAGACTGACAACCTCACTACACGCATTGGAGCACAAGTGTTTTCTTAATCTATGTTATGTATTATTATTTTTACTGAGGCTCGGAGCATTGTCCTTGGGATTGGTACCTTGGTTTTTCGGATAAGGTGAAAATCTTGCCGTTTGATGCAAAGCTTTGCGCTTTGAGGTCCAATAATTGCTTGCCTAGTATTTAGTTAGAGTTAGGAAACTTCAGACATCAACACAAGCTTGGCAAGGAGAAAATTTGTTGCCGCCACTACTGAAAACGGGAGCCACATCATACATCCATAGAGTTGTAAGAAGGTAAAGAAAAGTTATGCTATCGTTGACCAAACTATGCAACCTCGAACCCCAGATGGACGCAATCGACGTTGGAGGCGAGGCCATCAATTCAAATGATAAGGGTGACAATTACTCCCTCCGGTTTTATTTACTCCGCATATTAGGTTTATCTAAAGTCGGATTTTATATACTTTCAACAAATTTGTACATAAATGTAACATATATATCACCAAATGAATACCATTGGATTTATCATTACATATATTTTCACATCATATAAATATGTTACTATAAACGCTCATGTGTTCTACAAACTTTATAAAGTTTAACTTGAGTCAAAATTAACATGCGGAGTAAATAAAAATGAAGAAAGTATTACGCAAGACCAGGTTGTGACTGCCATGTCTGAGAAAGCGAACTAAGGACGTCGAGGACCAATGATTCACCAATGAGAACAGCTAGAATGTTGAGTGGTGACTAAGGTTAGACCCCAATCGTTTTTCTTCAACAGTAGGTGTCTACAATCAGTTGGTTGTTTGCAACCGTTTCATTGAACAGTAGAAGTGCACGTCCACGTGCCAGCATGTGTAAAACATTAGCAGTTCGCGCTAAGGGCATGTACAATGGTTGATAAGATAGTCTTATCTTAAGACTTGCATGTAATTTAGAGATGACAAAAAAAAAAAAAGGTTTACAATGGGTCATCTCTTAGCCTTATTTTCAATAACTACTTATTCCTAAAAACATGGTGAGACATATTGTGCTAAGAGATCACCTCTTGTCTTCTCTTAAATAAGAGAAGACAAACATTTTCTTATGAGTTCTCCCTCCTCCACCTCATCATTTATCCTACGTGGCATTGCTAAGATAGCACCATTGTACATGCCCTAAGTTGCCAACCTAACCGTGTACGACGAGACTGCATGCATGAATCTAAATGGGGTGAGACAAGACAATCTGTATGTATAGGCGTGGATATCTATGTTGGCCCAGTCCGTGCCGCCGAGTACTTTCCAGCAACACGCTACGACCGATGACGAACGACGAAGACAAACCCGCTGGCTGAACTCGAGGAGATACTTTACGCTGAGAGGCACCGCAATACAAAGCTGGCCTCCTGCTAATCGATCCACTCGCGATCGATCTATGCGAAGCTGCCGCAACCAACACCAAAATACACGCACACGTACACAGCGTCCAGCCGGCCGGAAACAGACGAACGCACGCAAGACTTGTTGATTGCTACAGGGGCATATCGCTCCTGGCTCCTTGTATTACTTTCCACGATCTGGCTGTACAAATATTACAGGGTATGACCGTATGAGTATATATAGGAGTAAAGCTAACTAGCCTAACCCAATACGACTCAGTGTCATGTTCACGTCCGACCCGGACTGTGACTACCTGGTTAATTCCAACAATCACCCCCCTAAACACGATATCGTTATGTCACAGCTCCGACGTCGATCCTTTTTCGCATCTTGAAGAACTTCTCACGATCCAAAGCCTTGGTTAGGATGTCCGCCAGCTGATCATCGGTGTGATTGTAGTTGACGTCCGTCTTCTCTTTTTCCACGCAGTCCTTTACGTAGTGATACATCGTATCAATGTGCTTGCTCCTATCATGCCGCCTTGGATCCTCGCGTAGAAAAAATATATACTCGCTGTCAACATTGAGCACCACTTGTTCCGGATCTCGATCCATGAGATCACCGTGTAGCCTCCCTAGCCACACACCTTGACACATCGCTTCACTTGCAGACGATGTCACCACTTTCTGCCTTCGTGATAGCAAGCTTATTACCCTTCCACCAAGGAAATATGTCACGTCCGAGGTATTCCTATGGTCGTCGACAATTCTTTCCTTGTCACTATCACTGTAGCCAAGTAGTTTCACCATCTCCTTATTGCTCAACTCAAGACGAGGTTTCATTGAAGCATCAATTGGATTGCAATATTTCATGCCATAGTTTTCAAGTACCTTCCTCGTGTATGCCTCCTGGCATAGTGTGATCCCCTCTGGCTTTTGTTGTACCACGATCCCGATGTAGTCACTTAATAGCCTTAGATCATCCATCTTGAAAAGCTCCTTCATTTGTAGCTTGAACTTCGCAATCACCTTTTCATCTGCTCCAGTAATCAATAGGTCGTCGACATAGATGCCAATTACTAGACGATCATTTCCTTCACCTCTCTTGTACATTGCATGCTCCAGTGAGGCTTTCTCAAATCCAAGAGAAATCAAATTCCGATCAAGTTTGATGTTCCACGCCCGAAGGCTTGCTGTCGCCCATACAAAACTTTGTGTAGCTTCAATACCTTGTGTTCTTCTCCCTCTGTGATGAAGCCCGGTGTCTGATTCACATAAACATCTCCTTCTATCTCACCGTTCAAAACCGTGGATTTTAAATCCATGTGATGTATTTTCCATGATTCTTGAGCCGCGAGAGCGATGAGTAATCTTACTGATTCCATCCGTGCAACGGGAACGAATACTTCTCCGAAGTCCACACCTTCATCTTGAATGTACTCTTTGGCCACTAGCTTCGCCTTGTGCTTCACACAATTTCCCTCGGCATCTTGCTTGATCTTAAATTTCCACTTGAGATTTTTTTTTAGAAATGGAGGAGGACCCCCGGCCTCTGCATCTTGACGATGCATGCAGCCACTTTATTAATTATTCACACAAGACCTTACAAAGTCATACAACAATAAAACTGAAGCCACCGTCTAGGCAACAAAAGTGTCGCTACTCCTATCCAATTGATGAAGGGATGCTGATAGTCTGGGCCTAGTACCAAACAGACCTCGCAGCCAAACCTAACATCTAAGACCTGAGGTCCCAACCAGGACGCCTGCCGGGTATGGGCACCCACCAGTCCGGCGTGCTCCTCAACCAGGACGCCTGCCGGGTATGAGGCCGCCGCAGCCACCTGCCACCAATCCATCTTCAGAGCTGTACTGCTGCATGAACGTTGCCCGGTCTAGCTGCCGCCGACGCCGCCACGACGCCAGACAACGCCACCATCCTGCGCTCGTCCATCATCACACGCCCGCCAACGAGACCCCGCTGCTCCATGCCGCTGAGACCCGCCGTTGTCGGCGTATCAGATGCCACGCCGCTCCTCCTCTTGTCCCCTCCAGCCAGCACTTGCTCCAAAACGATGCCCCCAGGGGGGAGAACGACATCGAAAACGTCGCCATCGTCCGATCCGGTAGATCCAGATCTAGGGTTTCCCCCGGAACCTTCCGATCAGGTTGACGTGACCTGCAACGACGATGCCTCGAGAAGGGAACGACGTACGAGACGCCGCCATCGTCCGCCATGACCGCAGGCAGGCGCGATTTTCACCGGAAGCCACGTCGTCCCGATCTCGCGGCTGGCTGGAACCGAGCGGAGCCTCGCCACGAAGACGAACCCCGACGTCGGTAATCCGGTGGAGATCCGACATCTCCTCACCGGTCCCTCCACGTGCCGCCGGTCAGCGGAAGGCCACCCCGCGGCGGATCCGATCGGGGCATTGGATCCGCAGTGGCCGCCGTCACCATCTCCGCACATATCGGCCACCCCGTCGGATGGGGCGCTGCCACCGCCGCCGTCCACAGGGCCGCCGCTCCGCCGGCACATGGCGCTTCGGCCACCGCCGCACGGCATGGGATCGCCGCCCCAGCCGCCGCCTTTGGATCCCACGAGAGGGGCCGCCCCTGCCGCCTCAGATGAGATCTGTCGCATCCACCCGCCCAGGTGCCTTCGGCGCCGGGCCCGCCGCCACCGCGGCCCACGCCGGCGGCAGCGGCGGCAGAGGGAGGCGCGAGGGGAGGCCTGCGGCGCTAGGGTTCGGGAGCCCCTGGCGTCGCCCAGGGGGAGGCGACGCGAGGGGGAGGGGGAGCGATTAGTGCATGGTCTTGTTGAGATGCATGGCTTTTTCATCATTGTTGGGAAGATCCACAAGCTCCCATGCATCGTGGTCGTAGATCGACCCCAACTTTTCTTCCATAGCATGACGCCAACACTCCTTCGTATTTGCGCCTTCGGATTCCGCCGGTTCCTTGGCGTTTGCTAGACATTGTCGCCCACTCCCTTTCACTTTTACCCAATCAATCATCCGAAGTGTATCCTCCGGATATAGGTGAAACACCGGCTGTAACAATATAGGTGTAGGTAATGGCGTCCTTTCCTCCATTTCTCTCATAGGCGACGTGTTGTTTTCTGTCTGCTACGCGCGTTTCTTTTGGCGAAGCAAAAATTTCAGCACGATCTTCTGATGTTGGGCATCCATCTCGTGCACTACATGGGCTGCAACCTTTGTCTCTTGGACGGTCTGACGTATCTCCAACATGTGAGCTAGCAAGCCCTGCTAGCAGGAGGTCTTCTCCTCCTACCACTTTGCTCCATGTGATGGTACGTGGCATGCTGCCCAAGCCACCACTCTCACTAGTTGAGCCTCCACATCTATCCGTTCCTGGGCTGCATGCCGCCATTACTGTGTACTGACCACCAGATGCCATCGAGCTGGACCTCCTTTCAGAACACTTTTCAGCGTGTGTCAAGCTAGGCACACATCTCGATTCACTGTATTCATTCGGTGTGCCCGTAACCGCTGCACTCGTGTCCAACTTTGCCTTCCATCGAGGGAGCTACTATCCGTGTCTGTAACATCGACACAAATTTCTGAATTACGTCTCATGTAAGTAGCTTCGACATGAGTTTTGGAACCACACCTCATGTCTTCGACAACGAGGCTGCTTCTCCATGGCCGAGCGCATGCAATGATCGCTTCCTTCGCTCCAGCAAAGATAGCACTTACACCTGTAGTATTGATGTAAGTTTCGGAATCACCCCCCGCATCCGTAGCATCGACACGAGTTTCCGAACCATGATCTTGAGAGCAAACTTTTCCTTCACGAAGGGTGGCAATTTCTTTAGCCGACACTTGAAGAACTGGATCCTCCTCGTCCACGAGTTCACACATCAACATCATGTCACCTTCATCTCCTTGCTGGGCCATGAGCGCCTTCTCCTTCGGGGGATTCTTGCACTCCGATTTGAAGTGCCCCATGATGCCACAATTATGACACTTGATCTTGCGCTTGTCGAACTTCTTCTTCTTCTGAGCGCCATCGTCGGTGTTCATCTTACTTTGTTCGTTTGGCGTACGATCTTGACGAGTGTAACTGCTAGAGCCTTCACCTTCTCTCCTTGCGTCCAGTGCCTGCCACTAAGCCCGTGTGAGCATGACAAGATCATCGTTCCTCCCGTCCCCGAGACTGTACCGCATACGCTCTTCGTGAGCCTTGTAGCGTCCGACGAGATCATCAATGGAAAGGGTCTCGAGATCGACGCACTGCTCGATCGCCGTGACAATTTGCAGGTACCGAGGAGGGGCCGCGCGCAAGAACCAACGGACAACCGAGGCCTCCGTGAGGTTTTCTCCAACTGCGCGGATTCGATTGACGAGAGTAGCCACCCGTGAAGCAAACGCGTCCACGGACTCATTGTCGGCCATGACCAAAGTCTCATAGTTCCTTAGAAGATTTTGGAGATTGGCTTGCTTGACGCGGATGTGTCCCTCGAACATGAGCTTCAAGGTATCCCACGCCTCTTTCGCCGTTTCATTGGCGATTAGGTGTTGGAGGACATCCATCGGCATCACTGAATAAATCGCCGACGCTGCCTGCCGATCCTTCCGGTGCTCGGCTCCCTCCTTCTTGAAAGCGTCGCCTCCTGGATCGACTGCGTCCCACAACTCGTTGGCGCGGAGACCACACTCCATGAGGGCCTTCCAGACCCGGAAGTTCTCGCGATCAAACCATGGGTACGACGAACTCATCGGGACAGCACATACTTTAGCCGCACCGGAGAACGCCGCCAGCTGCTTGGCCTTGTCGTCGTCCGACATAATCTTCCGTTACTAGAAGATCAATCTGACTCAAGATACCAATTGTTGGCCCAGTCCGTGCCGCCGAGTACTTTCTAGCAACACGCTACGACCGATGACGAGCGACGAAGACAAACCCGCTGGCTGAACTCGACGAGATACTTTACGCCGAGAGGCACCGCAATACAAAGCTGGCCTCCTGCTAATCGATCCACTCGCGATCGATCTACGCGAAGCTGCCGCAACCAACACCACAATACACACACACATGTACACAGCGTCCAGCCGGCCGGAAATAGACGAACGCACGCGAGACTTGTCGATTGCTACAGGGGCATATCGCTCATGGCTCCTTGTATTACTTTCCACGATCTGGCTGTACAAATATTGCAGGGTATGAGTATATACTAGCACAAATGCCCGTGCGTTGCAACGGGAGAAAGAATTGAGTTTATTCACATTTAGTTAGAATAGCATGGGCAAATACACATTCGTTCTAAAAGCAAAATTTAGTTATTTTTTTTCAAGAATCAATTTTATCGAAATATGACATTCTAATCTGTTTATAAAATATTTCTTTACCTATCTCAACGTATTTTCCCCGATGAAACAAATTAGTTAGGAACTTCCCCTAAAAAAACTATGAACTCTAAAAAGATTAGCCAATACTGATAAAGATTAGCCAATACTACTCATAAAATTCAGAGAGAGATATCATACCCTCGCAGACTATTTGTGTGGATGAACATTCACATTCAATAAAAGTGGTCTATTCATCGCCAAAAAATTGGAAGTTGTCTATTAGATTTTTTCTGTATATATTTTACAAATATTGTACAAAGTGCTTGGGGCTCCCATATGGTTCTTGTAAAAAACAAAGTGATCTATGATATTTATTTTTTTCATAGCAAAAATGCCCAGAATCGTATCAGATCTTTCCTTAGCTGCTCTTGCTATTTTGTAATACTTCATTTAGCCCGCTGTACAAATCAACAGATTCGGATATAATTCTCCTCTTCGACTTTTCCGAGCCGCATCCCTTCCCTCATCTCCGGCCACCTACTGGACCCGGTCGTCGGCTGTCCGGCCGCCTCACTCGGCTTGGCAGCTTGCTTGAGACGTCATCACCATCATCTGTCTGCCGGCGTCATCTTTTGTCCCATATTGATGCCTCAGACCATTATACCGGCATCATCAAACCCAAGCAATCCCGTCTCCCTTGAGAGCAGCCCACAGTCCAGCCATTACATGTGATTCCCATCAGCCTCTCCTTTGTTTTCACGTGCTTGCATATGTTTTTGTTGATTACTGAGCAGGCTGGTTGATACAACAGACAACTTGGGACGTATTTGAATTGGTGAAAGTTGGATCAATGAAGCAAGGTGGGACTATTCTGTATCTCGTTCCGGTGTATTTTGCTATATCTTAATTTTCCAAACGCATAATTTTGAGCATGACGCAGGCCCAACCAATGGGAGGCCCAAGCAAGCATCCTACAGGGAAATCGATCGCTGCCTACAACGTACGAAGAAATAAACAAACGAACGTACGAAGAAACGGATTAGACGGACGAAAATTCACGAGGAAGAAGCAATCACCCTTTTTTAATAAATATATATATATATGTATATATATATATATATAATAAATTAAATAAGTATAGATTAGGTAAAGATAAAGATACGTGAGAAAAATATAACTGATTTAAAGTACTACTGTATGTCGTGCGGGTCCCACGCACAGCTAAAACGGATCATGATAGAGAATATATTCAATATTATTGGACTTTATTGGTAGAGTTTATCGTGCTGAGTGCGATGGTGCAAGCAGTTTATAAATTTGATGTTTGATATTGGAAGGAATAATGTTCAAATGAGATAGATACGTATGTGCAAGCTTGCCAAATTTCTAGTTGTTGTACGCCACGTCCATGGATGCATGCTGTCTACTTTAAATATTCCATGCCTATATAGTGGACAAGGTACTAATTCACATGGAGCCTTACTCATGGCCGGAACGTGATGGCTCAAGGCCCACGTGTCATTGAGCTACCTGATATATCTTGTTATAATTTTCTGGTAGCTTCCGCTATTAGCAGCCGGTTGTGATAGGCTTATCTCAAGAATAATTGTTATGCCCGTATGCCAGCCGGTTGGATAGAGTTTGCTTCAGTTTAAACAGGGTACGCGTTTTCAACTAACCGGCTCGATCGAAGCCACGGCAGCGCATATATAAAGAGAGGCAGCAGGACTCTTTATTATTATTATTCTTTGACGGACAAAAAAATCTAAACGGGACGAAATGAAGGATTTTTTTATAAAACATACGCGACGATGAACCCGACGGAAGCAATAGCCACTTTATTATTAGGGAAGATAGGAGTAAAGCAAACTAGCCTAACCCAATACGACTTGGTGTCATGTTCACGTCCGACCCGGACTGTGACTACATGGTTAATTCCAACAATCTAGATGTAGTGAAGAGCAATGAAGACCGGAAATGCCGTTTGGAGCTCGGCCTCCATGAAGGCCGGTTTTTAACCCAAAATTCATATTTTTTACATTCCAAAAAATCTGAAAGAAAATACAGATATACATGGAGACATAACACAAATGTGTGTAAATTTTTAGAACGAAATACGTTGAAACGAGGGCTGTGCAAAAATGATAAATCTACGGCTTTTTAACACATTATACTATTCATCCTAAAAGTTCATGAATTTGTTCTTTTTGCACAGATTGCATCTAGAGGTATTTCATCCTGAATTTCTGCACACATATTCATTTCAACATTGTATACTTGCATATTTTTTTCAGATTTTTTTGAAACCGGGAAGTTTGAATTCTGTATTTTTTTTAAATAAAGGGTTCCATGGAGGCCGAGCTCCAAAAGGCTCTACTCGATCAATGAAGACGGAGCTCAGCCCATGTAAGAAACCTTTTTTCGAAAGTATAAAAGTATACACAGGGAGTATAGGAAGAACTTATTAATATTATTTGTAAAAAAAAAAAGGTGACGAGCGATGAAAATCTAGAACTCCGTGTGCACTTAAAAACCTCCCTAGTGGTTGCACGCATACTTAAAAAAAACGAACTCCAGGATGCTACCGGAGTCCGCAATTAAGAAGAAACGAGAGCATCCCTTCAAAAAAAAAAAAAAGAAGAAACGAGAGCACGAATGCTTCTGTACGAGTATTAAATAAACAGCTGCTCATGCATGATCGTTTTCAAGATTTCTCTAGTACTTTGTCCTCTTGCATGATAACTATACTAAACAATTGTGTTTTAGTTGGCCAGTAAGCAATTGACACTTCATTTTGTACCGTTCAATGCTGACTCCCTTCCTCATTTTGTCCTCACTATACTTTCTCGAGTGCCCGGTCTCAAGCTCAAGGATGAAAATCTTAGTTCTTATCTTTAGTGCTTTGACCTGACAATGATGGTATTTTTGTACCGTTCCTCATTGAAGGCAGGCCCGTAATGGAAGCATGTGCAGGGTGTGCACCTGCACAAGCCCCCCAAATCAATGGGGGTCTCAATTTTTTAATTAAGTAGTTATATGGTTAATTGGCGTATATGTGTGCATTATATATACTAGCACTAGTAGAAAATAGGACATCAGTCCCGGTTTCAGAGGGCCTTTAGTCCCGGTTCAGCAACCGGGACAAAACAATCGGGACTAAAGGTCCACACTTTTAGTCTCGGTTGTGTTCCGAACCGGGACTAAAGGAGCTCCACGTGGCCGCTGTAGGGCGCCCAGGCAGGAGGACCTTTAGTCCCGGTTGGTAACACCAACCGGGACAAATGGGCAGCCACGCGTCAGCCCCTGCCAAGTGCTGGGGTCTAGGTTTTTTTTTGGAAAGGGCCGTGTTTCATTTTGTGCTTTCATTTTATTTTATATTTATATTGTATTTTCACATGGTTACACATATTAATATACAACATCATCAGTACAAATTATGAAAAAAAATATCCAACATCAGTACAAATTAGATGGATGCATCCATCTAATTTGTACTGGTATATGTCATATCACAACTCATCATCATCTTAATCAACTCTTCATCATTCTAGGTAAAATAACATAAAAAAGGTAAACTCCTCATCATTCTGGTTGTTATCATACTAGCAAATGATCAAGTTATCACAAGTTAGAAACACTAACTACTGCTCTCTCCTAGGTAAAATAGCATAAAAAGGTGAACTCCTGCATCTTCCCATTGAAGAATACAGATCAACCTATCTTCAACTTGTGGCTTGCGCAAGTTATAGTCTTCAAGTGGTTGCCTGGATGCTTTTATTGCCTTGCTCCATCCTTTGATTTTCATGGTATTCTCACTTCGAGATATCGTGTATTTACCAGGGTAACTCATCAGCATTGGCCGTAAATTAACCATATGCAAATCACCTTTGGTAAACATCCATTTAGGCATGGTCTTAGGCAGGAGTACCTATTGAAAAGCATAAGTTATAATAACATAGTTAGCAAACTAGTTTTGCTTAAGAACAACGTATGAAAAGGATGGACTAATGACACAAGAGTAAAAAAATCTTACAAAGTTGTCCCTAGTGATGTTATAAGGGTTTAACTTGTGCACTAGTGGCACATATCCATGATAAATGTTACCAGTCATGTAATTTTCATTATGATGCTGAATAGCATGAATAAATGAGATGAGATGATCTTTCTCCAAACAAGTAAGCTTGGAGTCATAACTGTAGTACATCCGATCTATTATCTGTCGGGTAGTTCTTGTAGCACGGAAATAAGCTGATAATTAAAAATAAAGAAATTTAGTCGGGATGAGTACCAAATACTTTTCAATAATCAATATAAATTACCTAACAAATCTGTTGACAAACACACCTGGAGGTAGAACTGGAATCAAGTCATCCTCTGCATGCACCCAAATTTCTATATTATTATCACGAACATAGTCATTACCAAGATCGAAGGTAATGTTCATGTCCTCATCCAACCCTTACGCCTTGCAAAATGCTCTCCAATTAGAACAACCAAAATATGTGTGATCTTCGTTACTTTTCACCTTATACCGCAATGCGCTGCATACCGGGCATGCGTTCAAATTCTCGTACTCACCGCGGTAGAGGATGCAGTCATTAGGGCATGCATGTATCTTATGCACCTCTAATCCTAGAGGGCAGAGAACCTTCTTTGCTTCGTACGTACTCTCAGTCAATTCGTTATCCTTTGGAAGCTTCTCCTTCATTATTTTCAGTAGCGAACCAAATCCCTTGTCAGATACACCATTGTCTGCCTTCCATTGCAGTAATTCTAGTGTGGTACCGAGCTTTGTGTTGTCATCTTCGCAATTTGGATACAACCTTTTTTTGTGATCATCTAACATGCGACCGAACTTCAACTTCTCCCTTTCACTTTCGCATTCTCTCTATGCATCAACAATGACCCGGCGAAGATCATCATCGGGCACATCTGGTGCCTCTTGATCTTCAGCGTCCCCCATTGCAGTATCACCGTATTCAGGGAACATAGTATAGTTGTCATTATCGTCTTCTTCTTCATTGTCTTCCATCATAACCCCTCTTTCTCCGTGCTTGGTCCAAACATTATAGAGTGGCATGAAACCCTTCTCAAGCAGGTGCAAGTGAAGGGTTTCCGAGGAAGAGTAATCCTTCGTATTCCCACAGAAAGTACATGGACAATACATAAAACCATTCTGCTTGTTTCCATCATAACCACAGAATGTAGTCAGAGGTGCGTCGGTCACCGTACATCCATTTCCGGTTCATCTGCGTGCATTATATAATTAAGTATATCAAAAACCATTACAAATTGTGCATCATCGCATTAATAGTAAGAATTTTTTCCTTTTTAAAAAGAAGATAAGAACAAGAGGTTCAAATTGTGCAGACTTTAAGAAGTTAATTTGAGCTCAAATTGTGCATCTAAATGAAATGAAATCCCACATACACTCCTCCACTAAAACCCACAAACCACTGTACTTATAGAGCATTTCAAATGAGCTAAACTAGCAGTGAGGGATGAAAGGATGAAGTTGCTAACTTTTTAGAACACTTGTGTAGTTGGTGCACCGCCAAACCTAGACAAATCTTGGGGAAAATATAGCTTGGAGGTCGATCTTGGAGAGGAGAAAGCTTAAGTGTGGCTCGGGAATTTCATCAAACACCTCATGTGCATAGGAGGTGAGAACAGAGTAGCACACACCTCCCACACCCTTCCACGGCCAAAAAACAGAGGAGATGGGGTGGGGGGTCGTGGATATATATAGGCAGAACATTAGTCCCGGTTTGTACCTAAAACCGGGACTAAAGGCCTACCTTTAGTTCCGGTTCCAGACACAAACCGGGACTAAAGGGCAGCAACCCCTTTAGTCCCGGTTGGTGACTGGAACCGGAACTAAAGGTCCCAGTTGAACCAGGACTGACGCCAGCCGAGGCCCGGCCGGCGTCCTGGCCGCTCGAACCGGGACAGATGCTACCATTAGTCCCGGTTCGTAACAAGACCGGGACTAATGCTCTGATCTGGCCAGAACCAAAGCCCTGTTTTCTACTAGTGTAGAGCTATGCATTAGCATAGTGAGTAGACAAGGGATGACGGTTTTGCAATCTCCAAAACTACAACCAAAATTTCATTGCCAACTTTGACTGAATAAATTACGAAATATCATTAATCTAATGGCACCATTTTCTGAAATTAAAACTATTTTTAGTACTTAGCAGTCAAAAATAGAGAAGTTTACATGCGTGCTTCGCAGGCGACATGTATTCTATGGAATAGGCAAGTAGTAACCAAGAATGCTAAAAAGATGACACTTTCCAATGGAAACATACAATAATTCAGAGTTATAAGATGCCTTTTGTCAGAGATACGACACACAAATCAAACGACAGAGAACAAAATCAACACATGAATACACGAGATTTTAAGGTGGAAAACCAGTCCAAGACGAAGGGGAAAAAAACCACGGGGACCAGCAGGCGAACTTCACTATATTGGGAGAGGGTACAAACGCCAGGATATACAACTAATCAACTTATCCCCTCCCGACAACGGGCCGCTCGTCATAATATAATACCTTTCTCTCGTTACGATCTTATGCTCAAGTCACTCATGGATCTTTCGCTCATCACTTACCTAATATAGGAGAAGATTGCGCTGCACGAGACAATGAAAACTATTTAATGAAATGTGAACTTTGTCGGTTTACATCCATCTTTGCATAAAGCGTTTGTTCACGCTCCAATAACACTTTTGTTTTACTCACTAACCATCGATACTCTCTATTATCATGTTGTCTCTAGGACTACATGCGATGTAATATATACAAAATCACTTTTCCGCAATAGCAGGTGTTATACATCGGGCCTAATTTTATTTACAGGGGCCTTTGATTTCTCATATATGGCCTTGTTGAAGACATTGTTTGTGGTTCCCTAGAAGTTGATCTTCTAGGTGAAAATACATGATCTGATATTAGGTGTTCGGATTCAGCATCAGCTGTATTCGCCGGTCATTCTCCTCCTGGAGGTGTTGCTTTTTGGAAAACCATTGTCGCACTCCTCTCATGAAGGGTTGGTCGATGGTGGCGTTTCTCGTAGATCACCATAGATCGTTTATTTATTTTTAATAATTTGGTTATGGTCCTTGGTGTTTTGACCAGCTCTTGATACCATGTTCTTGGAGAGGCCATGTGTAATTGGCATCTTCTCTATTACTCCCTCCGTCTCGGTGTATAAGTCATCTTACGAAAATCAGATTTTTCCAAAACACTTAGGCGCGGTGCATTAATGCTCACCTCGTTTCTTATTTCTTAACATGAATAAAGGAATCAACCAATAGAAAATGTGTGACGTGTATGTTTTTAAAGACTTGAGACTACCTAACACCGCATGCATTGGTCAGTTTATTGCATGCAATGATATTAATTAGCTAATAAATATTAAGTTCTCTCGTTTTCCCCTTCACCTTGGTCGCAGTGCACAACGTAAGATGACTTATACACCGGAACGGAGGGAGTATTATTCTTTATCGAAAAATCAAGCAATTGGCACCGAGATTTCCTTCAACACATGCCCCACCTTGCTTCCTTGTTGTATTTGTTCTGTACAAATCATCCTCCCCTCCCTATAAATGCATGGCTAGTTAATCTTTAAAATCAAAGTTATCCTACCATAGTATGACTAGTTAAGTTAGTATTTAAATGATGATCGAACGACATGTGCGACAAGGCTTGACGAAGCGCATGTGCCAATGAAAATAATTGATCGTGGAGTACAAAACTCAGATGGGCTAGACCTCATCCCAGCTAAGTGAGTGTGTGCTATAAGCGATCGATAATATAGAAGTATAGAAAGTTACGTAAAGCATCATCTTGACTCACATATTCAACCAATACCGGAAAATGCATGGACATGAGGAGCCTTTTCACGAATTATTTGAAATCAGTTAGTGTTTGCTATGTCTGCTTAGGCAAATCCCAGGCCCTAGCGGTGAAGTGCTAAAAGGCAGTACCTGAACCACTATATTCTGAAGGAAACCACATAAAGTTCATACAATAGAACATTTGACGATGTTTCCCATGCAAAATGTAGTTACATAAATTCTGGATTACTTTATCTTTACCTATATTGATCACCATAGTGGAAGATCAACGTTTTTTCTCTAAAAATCTTCTCGCTGAAAAAAGGAATCCAGCAGTGAGAAATCCCATGAAATTCAGTTGGATTACCAAGCCCTTACCGCTATGCGACAGGCTCGTCTATTTTTAATCAACTCAATAGGTGTTGTTGCTCGTCTTCTTCTGCCAACGTCTACTCACGCAAACCGGTTGTTTTTACAAACAGATATCTAACCACTTTGCATTGTACATGGTCTAAGAAGCAACTACTCAAACCCTTCTGGTGAGGGAAATCCATATATACTCGAAGTGCCTTTGGTTCAAGGTAGCTAGCTAAGAGCAGGGCGAGCATGACAACTAGCAAAAACTAGACCCTTGCCAAAGCTATGGAAGAAATGTTAGGTTCAGTAACACCTGAGACTTGAAAATGTGTAAGAATATATTTTTATATTGATATTTTTTCAAATATAATTTAAAAAAATGACTCCAGTACTTAGTCCTCTTGCATGATAACGACCAGAAATAAAAGAAATAGATTGGCATGTATCTTCAATGCATGGAACATGTTTCTGCTTTTTTCCGGTTGTCCTCTGAAACCAACCCTCCTCCCCACCCTAATGCATTGCCATATACACTTTAAAACCCAATGTTCTCTCAAGACACACAAAAGTCAACGACCATGATGATCGGTGAAATGGATGTGGATAGGGTTGTAGGATACTTCAAGGACAAGAGCATCCTCATCACTGGTTCAACAGGGTTCTTAGGAAAAGGTATACGTGTCATGTGTGCAGATCATATCTAAAAGTCATTTTTGCGCTAAAGGGCGGGAGGCTTATATATTGGTGTTTCTTCTATGATTTCTGGGTAGTGCTTGTGGAGAAGATATTGAGGGTTCAACCTGACGTCAAGAAGCTCTTTCTTCTGATTCGTGCCTCTGACGTCGAATCCGAAAGTTTCGAATTCAGAATGAGGTGAAATATTTGTTTATCGTTATCATTTTCCTAAAAGTACATTTATTGACATCGATGCCAATGTGTTCTTGACAATAAGTTTTCATTTGTTTGCTAACCTTCTCCCGTCACATGTTTATAGTCTATCTATCGTTATGTGTGCAATAATAAAGACAGAACCCATGGAAACTATTTTCTCCAATAAGATAATTTTCCATTTAATCATTTTATATAGCTGACACAACCACATTGACCGAACGCCGGACCTCTGCATCACAAGATAAACATAAACCACACGTCCAAAAAGGCATTGTGTTACAAAATAAGTTAATAAAGAATACTTTCTAAGATGGGGGATGCCCCATCGAAACAATACACCGCCAGAAACGATGGAGAAAACATCCCTAGATGTATATATGCTCCAACCAATTAGACACTATCGTAAAAAGGTCCCCTAGCCTCTAGCCTCCGCGGGTATACTAAGTGCGCAACCACTGTGTACGTGCATGAATAATCTGCACATGAGTTGAAACACACTTTTTTCTAAACCACACCATTCTTAGAAAGCCAAGAGTTGAACATAAGGTTGCTGCCCCCGGTAGGATATACGAGCAAAAACCATTTATCAGTACCCATCAACCAACTGCCGAACATACTACACATACTGCCGGGGAGGGGGGGGGGGGTAAATATTTTAAGCTACATGAATAATGGACTACACCACACGAGCAAAACTACACTCAAGTAATAGGTGTTCTACTGATTCATGTTGCAAAAATGTATAACACTTGTTACCCACTAATTACGGTGTGCAAGGTTGGCCCTAGTAAGACCACACCTCGTTGTAGGAACGAGAGGAATATCTTCACTCGAAGAGGTATACTAAGCTAGCACAAGTTTTTTTGTTTTTTGTAGGGACACCACTGTCGGTAATATCTACATATAAAGACTTGACACATGACTTTTAGTACTGGTGTAAGCAAAACCTCGGGCTCATTCGACGGCTAGGGGAGCTACAAACATGGGAGCAAATCATTTCATGCTGCAAGTAGAGGCAATAACTCCCTAGGAAAGAAACATCATGCTCGGCCTAACCCAACACTTGTGAAATTGTTAAAAATTTATGTCAATCAATTAAACACCGTCTTGGGTATTGCACCTTTAGGGGAATGGTCCCTAGCCAGGACTTGGCACCATCCCTCATTGAGAAAGTGCCCAATTGAAAATTAATTTCTTGCTCTTCATTAGGACACACAAAAAACGGGAGTCGGCTGGTTTCCAATGAAGTGAAGAGATGTCTTTGGATCTCACATACTTATTATTATGAATAATCACGAGCCATGCCCTGTTGTTCTCAGTAAGGATATTATATAGGTATTTACCGAGAATTGCAATGTTTTTATCATCCCAGATACCCAAACCACCCTGGCCTTTCAGACGGCACAACACATTCCACTCAGCAACCCTAGTTTTGAACTATAACAAATCCACCTCGATCACATACCATAAACATTAACAGTACTCAGCTGGAAAGCCATTTTCTGCAGAGCATTATTGTGTTCCATTTGAAACACAACATCTCAAATTTCCTCTTCAGAAAATAGAGCGGTTAAAACTTCAGTTTTCCACCTATGAGACTTGAGGGATGTCATCTGTTATGGACTCAGACCACAGAATTGCTCTTAGATAATGGTCGAAAAGGTTCAGTTTCAAAGTTTGTTGCGAAATATTGAAGTGGACCGTCATCCACTGTCCTTGACCAGCATATGAAACTATTTGATATTATCTTATCCTTGAATCACAAATTGTGCCTTCGAGCGTTGACGCCATTTAAATCCCTTCCTCATCCAAGAGATTGACAATCTGCTTGTTCAATTGGCATTGTTACTCAATCTCTAGATCAGATAGTGACCTCACCTCAACGAACTTATCGAGATCATCAATCATGGGACTAATGAAATACTAGGACTTCCTCACAGAGGGAAACTATTCTACAAATAATCTATTTATCTATTACATTATTCCCTTAGCAAATAATAAACTGAAAAAAGCTAATGCTAACTTTGTTTTCAGCATAGGTATGCAGATTTTCTTAACCCAGTGTGCCTGCAACTTCATTGACAACATTTATCCCCAAGAAAGTACACTTGGTCCTGAGAGAGTAACCTTATAAATGCTTAGTACATTAACTAATAGTAATGTACAAATGATATTTTGGTATTTTCAGATCATGGGGAAGGAGATCTTTCAAGTTTTGAAAGATAAACATGGTGTGGAGTTTCATAGTTTCGATAAACATAAGATATGTCCCTTGGTGGGAGATGTCATGCATGAGAACTTTGGAATAGACATTGTCAAGCTGAGAGAAGTGTCCAAGGATATAGACATTATCATCAATGGATCTGCCACTACGAACTTCTCTGAAAGGTTCGAAGTGTTTCCTGGTCACATATTACTGGTATAATGTTACAATAATTACATGCATGCGATTAAAATAATGGGTCAAAATATGATGCTATTTTTCAGATATGATGTGGCTTTCAACACAAATGTATTGGGAGCGAAGCACATATGCGCATTTGCAAAGAAGTGTACTAAGCTCAAGATGTTGCTTCATGTTTCAACTGGTGCGAACCAATAAACCTTATTTAATTGGCATTTTCATCACCCAGGGTGCATAATAAGTTATTCTTCACCTCGGGTGAAGAATAACTATTCCTCACCCATGGTGCTGATATATATATATATATATATAGTAATACTATTCATCACCCAGGGTGCAGAATAAGTTATTCTTCATCCGACGTAATCTTACGATCATTTTACGAATAAATTACATTTGGTATTCAAATAGATTGATTCACTACGTAAAATTTTGGCCTAAGAAAGCAAAATTATTGGTCATAAGACCATAAAAATACATTTTATGTGTATTTTACACTATTTTTTATGTTCGTAATTTTACGTGACATAAAATATTTTTTACGGTGATCTAATATTTTCTTACGTTCTCTTTTTACGTATGAAGTAAGAAAAAAATTACGGGACATAAAAATACGATGCATTGGTGTTAAAATAGAGGAGGGTGAAGAATAACTATTCCTCACCCAGGGTGACAAATAGCGCGACCCTATATATATATATATATATATATATATATATATATATATATATATATATATATATATATATATATATATATATATATATATAGACACACACACACACACACACACGTAACACACAATTCTGAACTTTAACTCATTTGTCTATATGACTTGGACAGCCTATGTAGCTGGTGAAAAAGAGGGGCTAATAACTGAGAAGACATTCTTGATGGGCGAGACACTAAGGGTGGGCACACATTTGGACATCGAATTTGAGTTAAATTTGATCAAAGATAGCAAGAGAGAACTAAGGTCTAGCAGTTCCATGGAGCAAGCTGAGAGGAAAACCATGAAGGAGCTTGGCCTCAAGAGGTTAACAATAAAAAAACTGAACAGGGAAAAATTGTAATATACTTAAGCATTTGTACTCTTCTATGCCACTTATGTATTTGCTCCATGCTTATGCACCAATGAATGAAGGGCTCGGAATTTTGGATGGCCAAACACCTATGTCTTCACTAAGGCAATGGGGGAGATGATGATGGGGCTCCTGCGAGGGGACTTTCCGGTGGTCATCATCCGCCCGAGCATCATAACCAGTACAATGAAAGAGCCATTGCCTGGATGGATCGAAGGAATCAGCTGCAAAATCCATAAACCATTTTTTTATACTCCACAACAGCATTCTTTGATTACTGGGCACTTTTATATTTGCAGGACGGTCGACACAGTGATCATGGGTCACGCAAAGCAAACCTTGCCATTCTTCATAACCAACCTTGATTTAACACTTGACATGGTGAGTTTGTTCACAAATATGGAACCAATTTGGAATGAAACTTGATCAAGGAACCATGTAACATGTACGTGGCGTGGTTGTGGTTGGTCATTTCGACAGATTCCTGGGGATATGGTGGTGAACGCTATGATGGCTGCCATGGCAGCACACTCAGAGGACTAACAATCTCAGATCATCTACCATGTAACTTCGTCAGTACGCAACCCGACACCCTCAGCCCTCGTCATAGATTCAATGCACCGTAACTTCCTTCAGAACCCGCCATGGAAGGGGAGGAACGGAGAGCGTGTCCGGCTGAAGAAGATGCGAATCTTCAGCACGCTTCCGCGGTTGAGACTGTATACGGCCATCAAGTATGAGCTTCCCCTCGAGGTTAGTTCACCATTTCAACATTGAATTCCCATATGCTACAAGAATGAAATGTATGTGATGTGCTTTCCTACAATCAATTGGACAGATGCTTCGCCTAGTGAGTATTGTGCTCTATGGTGTTTTCTCACGGCGCTACAATAAGCTCAATAGAAAATACAAATTCCTCATGCACACCATCGAACTCTATGCACCATTCGCCTTGTTCAAAGGGTGGTAAAGAACTTAAACACTTGTCAATATGTTCTTTTGGTTTAGTTTGGCAATTACATGGCATGCCAGTGGATCCTGTTAGCATATCTGCTTGACTTCATTTTATCAATCTTATGAAGCTTTGATGACACAAACTTGGAGAGGCTAAGGATGGCAATGAACAAGGAATGGTCAAATTAACAATGGAGCCTATTCCTTTGATTTTGATCCAAAGTCCATCCACTGGGTTGATTATTTCTATGGTGTTCACATCTCTGGTGTGGTCAAATATTGTGTTTAACTAGCCAAATTTCCAGCGAGTCACTAGTCACGGAAATACAATAATTGTACTAGGCCTTTGATGCACCTTCAATGCACATGTATTGTACTACCTTCATTATGCAACTATCGAGAGTATGATCGTCAATGTACAGCGTGGAAATAGTGATAGTATTTACAGGAAAAGAGCATAATAAATAATCATATGCCCACCTTTTTTTACGAAAAAGGAGGTGTGTCGGCATCATATGCCCACTTAGTTGAAGGTGTTAAGAGTTTGGTGCAAGACGAAAGATAGCTTTGAGAGGCAGTGGTACAAAATCCGTCGAGAGGAAATTAAGGGAGCAACAAACTTGCATCTTCGTGCGGATTCATGGAGCTCGATGGTAATCCAATTGACTTGTCATGTCATTTTTATGAAAGAATTTGAAGTACTATGGTACCTTATGAGGTTATCTAGTTGTTTAGCTAAATTTTCATGTACAAATAAAACTAGCAGGTGACTACTGCAAATTGCTACATACTACTCTGTTATTTAGGATTTTGACATGGTCTTCCATATGCATCCTTTCTCTACATATATTTCTATATATCTCTATCTTCGCCTCTACTTCTCTATCTTTGTTCCCTTCCCTACCAACGGACAACATTTTACCCTCCATCCGTCTGCACCCCATTGCCAGTTTCTTGCCCCCCTAGCCCCACATTAATATTCCCTGATACTCCTGATCCAACTCCCTCTCGCTCACCTAACACTATCCCCATCCCCATTTTGCCGTCACTACGATTGTCGACGTCGCTTACCCTCCTCTTTCTTCTTACGAGCGTAGATGAGATCGACGTCCTCCAGCAACACGTCGCCCACCCACCGACGTCAGGTGCCTGCGGCCCATCATTTTGATGCGATGTCGCTAGCTACTTCTCTAATCGCTTCCGTCGTCCGCCAGCTGTTAGCCCGGTCAAGACCGTAAAATAAATCCAAAATTGAATACCTCAATTGAATGAAAGAGTTTCAATAAAATAGGGAATATGGTGAATTAAAAAAAATGAATGGGAGAGTTTAAGAAATTATTAATCCGGTCAAAATCGAATGACCCAATTTTAAATTGAATACCTCAATTAATTGTGAGACCTTAAAAATTAATAAGTACAGTGTATAGTATAAAATAATTGAATGAGAGAACTTCAAGAAATTGTTGATCCGGTTAAAATCGGATGATCCAATCTAATTGGAGACCTTAATTGAATGTGAGATCTTGAAAATTGGGGAGCTTAGTGTTATAGGAGATAAGATTACCTACTACCTAGACAAAACCACTCCATGACACGACATGGAGTTGTTAAACACCAATGTACACATCATGCCGCTTGTGTAATTATTTATGACACAAGTGTTGATGAGTAATCCCGTTGCTAGCTTTGGTTTCTTTACACGAATTCACTTAGCTGAATAATAGGGCCGGTAGCGTGTGCATGTCCACGTCCGGTTCTGCCTCGTTTTCTCTTTCAGTTAGTTCAGTTAGTAGATAGCTGTAGATACGCCGGACTGACCGCTTCATGGGATGGCATGAAACTTCAGCGGGATTGCCGGTGGCGTAGTGGCTCGCACAGGCTTAGCATCGTGGGATGGCACGATCAGTAGGCTAGGTGTGCGTGGGTGTGATTTCCCTTGTAATCCGCAGATCGTTTTGAACTCTGCATAAATAACAGAAAGCGCAGAAAAGCTGCGGACAGTTAGCAGCGCAAAGACTCTGCCAGACTAGCCTCATCTTCCTCCTAGCGAAGCCATCTTCCTCCCTCTCTCTCGCTCGGTTGGCCGAATCCTGCAACAAGTGTGTGGTACCGGCCGCCCCATATGCTGTATGACACATGGGGCTTGCCGAGCCGACCCTCGCCAGGGCTGCCCTTGGCAGGGCAACCTTCCCGGGAGATGGGGTTTAACCCAAGATCCCCCCCCCCCCCCCCTCAACCCTATCCCTGCAGTTGAACATCGACGATCCCGATTTTGTCACACAGTTTCTAGAAGCAGACGCGGCCAAGAGCCTTTGTCTGGTTGTTGGTCTTCTGCTCACCAGTCCCGATGAACTCCACATTCATCGTGCCCTTCTCAACGCGGTTACATATGATGTGATAGCAAGGATCAATGTGGTTTCTCCTATCGTGGAGTACTTGATTCTTGCAAAGAGACATCACTGACTTGTTGTTGACAAAGATGAGCATAGGATCCATCTGAATTTAGCATTTCGCTGACAAGGCAAGCCAGTCAGATCCCCTGGCATGTTATCGTTGCCACCGGATGTACTCCGGGAGTCCACATCACCAGCATGGAGGGAGTCACTGTATACGACCAAGGTCGACAATACAAGCATCCATGTGTGAGTGTACCCGCGATGTACCGGAGCAGGTGCTTGACGACACTGAGGTGATCGCTTACCAGCGCTTCCATGAACCTGCTCACGTACCCGATAACAAACACAATTTCTAGTCGAGTATGTATGAGGTATCTGAGGCTCCCAATGATCTTGCGGTAGAGAGTAGAGTCCACCGCCTTCTTAGGCTTTCCTTATTGAGCTTTAGTCATGCCTCCACCGAACCATGCACAGCATGGGAGTCCTTCATGCCAGCTCGGTCGAGCATCTTGACGGCGTAGGCCGCCTGCGTGATCGTCGTGTGACCATGCTCCTAGTTCACCTCTAGGCCGAGGTAGTACTGGAGCAGCCCGAGGTCGCTCATGCTGAAGAGATGATGCCTCTCTCTCTTGAAGCCTTGAACCTCGTCGGGCACTTCTCGGGTGGTCACTAAATCGTCGACGTAGATGCCGATGATCAATAGCGTGTTCACGGTGCCACGCGCGTTACACGCCGTGCTCAAAGGCACCACGAGAGAAGACGAGAGATACCAGGCTTGTGTCCAACTTGGCGTTCCAAGCTCTCGGTGCTTGTCGCAGTCTACACAGGACCTTGTATAGGTTGTACACGCCCTTCTCGTGCCCACTGGCAAAAAATCCCGACGGCTCGCAGATGTACACTTCCTCGTCGAGGTCGCCGTTTAGAAATGCCGACTTCACGTCCATGTGATTCACCTCCCATCCGTGGAGATATAAACAGAATCATCGAAACGGAAAAAAATATGTTTTAGTGTTCCTGATCTTGGTTGGTACTGCTTTCAGTTCTCAGTGAAACAAATTAAAAAAGAAAATTACAATATTTGTGTTCAAGGGATGGAGAGGCATGCGCACGTACCATCGCAACGGAAGATGTCTAATGCGTCTTTTCTTCTTTTTTTGCGGGAAAATTTCCGATCTATTCATTCTCAATCATGGCAGTACAACCAATACCAGAAATATTAAAAATTACATCTAGATCTGTAGACCATCTAGCGACGACTACAAGCACTGAAGCGAGACGAAGGCGCGCCGCCGTCATCGCCCCTCCATCGCCGGAGTCGGGCACAATTTGTTGTAGTAGACAGTCGGCAAGTCGTCGTGCTAAGGCCCCGTAGGACCAGTTCACCAGAACAGTAACCGTCGCACAGTAACCGTCGCAGATGAAGAATGACATAGATCAGAAGGATCCAACCGAAAGAAACACGAACGTAGATGAACAACGACGACATCCGAGCAAATCCACCAAAGATAGATCTGCCAGAGACACAACTCCACACGCCCACCAACGGTGCTAGACGCACCGCCGGAACATGGGCTAGGCGGGGAGACCTTTATTTCATCTTCAGGGAGTCGCCGCCGTCTCGTCTTTCTGAGCAGGACACAAACCCTAGCAAAACTGAAAGAAACAACTATAAACGGAGCCCTCCCGCCGGCCCTTGCCGAGATCCACCGCGCCCCCATGGCCATAGGGCCACCGGAGTGGAGGCGGACCTACGAGCTCGATTGGAAGTTCCTACAAACAGATCCCGTTCGTTTCATAAACTTCCTGAAGCTGGGAAATTAAGGAATATGTTTTATAAACAAGAAGAGTCAATGATTAGCACCAATAGCAGTATTTTAGGTCCACAACAGTCTCAAATCACGCGGAAACTTTGTTTTCACAATTAACTAATGTTCATAAAATAGTATTCCCTCTGTCTCATAATATAAAAGTGTTTTTGACACTCGGAAACATCATAATTAAAACTTTATTTCACTATCAGTATCCAAGTAGGAATAATTTACAGTACAAACATCCTAATTGCACTGAGTGGAGAAGGCCAGGATCCTCATTTTATTTTGAATTCGAAGCCTTGGACGTGCGGAGATTGATTATTCTGCCTTAGGCAACGAAAACGGCCAAGGCGTGTGGAAGGAAAAGGAACTTTTGGCTACCTGTGCGAACTGAGGATAGCTCAGATGGTTAGGTTCCTTGTGATGAAACCAGTCCATTTGGATTCATTCTTAAACTTGGCATGGTGCTTGCACTTTGCTGGATTTATTCTAAGATTTCTGGCGATGTTCTTTCAGTGGGTGACAACGTTTTCGTCGACTACGAGGCGCCTACGATGACTTCAACAATGTCAACAATTTGCTTCAGTCTCTCAGAGGTGTTTATAGAGGTAGGGTGTGTATGCGTTTATTTTTAGGGAGAGGGTAAGTACGTTTTGGTGAGCGTGTGTGTCCATATTGTATTTCTCACAAAAGAGAAAAATGATGGGTTACCTGTCATGGCCCATCTCGCTCTAGCCAAAAACGAGCGAATACATAAAAGCTGTAACCAATTTTCATTTTGAGAGACAGGGAGATATAGATTACGACATATGGGCACTCACGGTTTTAGTTACAGCCGGCATCTTAGTTTAACCGGAGGGTAGAAGTAGAAAAAGTTATTGTTGGTAACTAGAAAAGCCTTTTTTTTCTAACGCAATTTTTCAAACGAAAATTTTATTTTAAATTAATTTTAGTGGGTTAAATAAGCTGCATCATCACAATTGCACACAATAGATTCCTTATGTTGGAACCAGCCGATTAAGGTTCAAGTCATAGATTTGGCATTGGTGCTCGTATTTTTCTGAAATTATTTCAGACTTTTTGACGATGTTCGCTCAGTGGAAAGAGATATTCCCATCGACTACGAAGCACATATGATGACTTCATCAATCTCAAGATGATGTGTTGTCTCGTGTCAATAGAAAGTTAACATATTAACGTTACAACACGAGGATTGAGCAAGACCTCATGCCAAGATGGTACCCAGAAATAAAACTGAGGGGGCTGAATTTTTAGATAGGGATAGATAGTATTCTTTCGAAAGTATCATTGGACCTAAATAAAAATGATAGACAATTTCAGTTTATTAGTATTGGGATCAAATTATCCTATTAATTGTTCTATTTCCTGGAAGCCATATTGTTGAAACACCTAATTGTTATATCATTTTTATGAGAGATGAGGTAATGTTTTCAACACGATAGCAATACTATCCTGGTTTTGATCTACATCACCATAACATTCCTTCAGAACCAACGGATAAGCCTATTTGATAAGAATTTTTTACGGAAATGGCACTAGGTCAAAGCCCAACCGAGGTTATACTTATACCACTATTTTTTTGTGCACCAAGTGACATTTCATAATATGTACTCCCTCCATCCAGAAATACTTGTCGGAGGAATGAATGTATCTAGATGTATTTTAGTTATAGATACATCCATGTTTCTCCATTTTTGCGACAAGTAATTCCGGATGGAGGGAGTAATATATAAAAGAACGTAGGTTCTTTAGTGGAGACTAAATGACATTTTCAAAATATAAGTAACATATAGAAGAACGCAGGTCTATATACAAATGTCTCTATGTCTGAACTTTTGCTTGGAACATAGTTTCTGAACTTTACTAATTAATCTTCTATATCTAAATAGCCAGCACCCACTAACCTATTTCTCTCAACATGCAAGCATGCCACCTCATCACACAACATGCATGAAAAAGGCCCGCTAACATATCTCTTTCCCACTAACCTATTTATTTTAACATGTAAGCATGCCAGAACATCATCCAACATCTATGGGAAAAGAGTCACCTCAACATGCAAACATGCATGAGAAATTTCATTTCATTATGTTATTATATTTAATAAATACTTGAAAACTATACAATAATCAAACACAAAACTAATATGTATTATCAGAAATCTCATTGAAAAATGTGTAGCCCCCACTAACCTATTTCTCTCAACATGCAAGCATGCCACCTCATCACACAACATGCATGAAAAAAGGCCCACTAACATATCTCTTTCCCACTAACCTATTTATTTTAACATGTAAGCATGCCACAACAGCATGCAACATCTATGGGAAAAGATTCACCTCAACATGCAAACATGCATGAGAATTTTCATTTCATTATGTTATTTATATTTAATAAATACTTGACAACTATACAACAATCAAACACAAAACTAATATGTATTATCAGAAATCTCATTGAAAAATGTTGCAACGTATTCCCGCAACAACGTGCGGGGCATCATCTAGTATGTTCTAACGGCAGTGCGCACCGTGCGTTCCTTCTATGTGATTGTTTGAGAGGAAGAACAAACTTGCACTGCAGGAGACAAGTGCATTGGCGGAGCCGGCGGGAGGGGGGGGGGGGGGCACCCGTATGTCTTGCCTTCACACTACTAGGAAAAAGCCTAGTAGTAGTGCGGGTTAAACAGCTAGTAGTAGCGCGGGTGCCCGCGCTACTACTACGGCACTACAACTAACTTGTAGTAGTAGCGCGGGTGCACCCACGCTATTAGTACGTGTGTTAGTAGTAGCGCGGGTGCCACACGCGCTACTACTAACTATCTGTAGCGCGTACATATGACCCGCGCTACTACTACTAATTTCAGAAAGCAAAAAAAAAATATCGATCCCATGCGTGCTGTCAATGGTGTCAATGGTTCGATGCAGCGATAACAGGGGTCGCTGGAGGCGCGGACACGCGGCGATAGACCGGATCCGGCGGCCGCTGCTGGAGAGGGCCTGGATCCAGGGCAGAGCAAGGCGACGTGGGGCTTCTGTTCGCAGCCAAGGCAGAGAGCTCCTGGTCGTTCATGGCGACTACCTGCACGGGCATGGACATGGGAGGGTAAGTCAAACCAGTGGGAGAGAGAGAAAATGGAAAACGAGGGAGAGAGGAAGGAGATGGAGGGAGCAACGGGGTTTTGGTTACCGGTGATGCGGTGCTCTAGCGTGATGGTATGGAGACACTGGGGAAGACCGGCAAGCTCTTGGATGCCGGCGGCCAAGGCGGCGGCCTCTTTACGCGCCATGGAGGAGGAGGCGCGCTTGGCAGGAGGTCCATGTGAGAGCCTATGGAGAAAGAGGGGCGAGAGGGACGGGAGAGAAGAAGGATTTAGGGGAGGAGATGGGGAGATGGGGCTGTTAAAAAACTCTGTACTTAGTAGTAGCGCAAACCCGCGCTACTACTATGGCCTGTCCCAGGGGGCCATGGTAGATACCACTTACTAGTAGCGAGGGGTATAAACCCAAGCTACTACTATCAACTTAGTAGTAGCGCGGGTTTGTAACCCTCGCTACTACTATGGCCTGTCCCCGGGGGGCACGGTAGATACCACTTAGTAGTAGCGCGGGTTTATAACCCGCGCTACTACTATCAACTTAGTAGTAGCGAGGGGTATAAACCCGCGCTACTATTAAGTACCAGTAGCGAGGGGTAAAAACCCGCGCTACTAGTAAGCGTCTATCTATAAGCTTTTTCCTAGTAGTGTCAGCGAGAGGGGAGGAACCCGAGGGCACAACCTGCATTTTACGTTTTCTCTATCGTTCTTTGCTTTTTCAAATTTATTTATACTTTCAAATATTCTAAATTTGCATATTATAAAAAATAGACTCTATCAAAATATTTGAAAACTATTGGACAAGTATTAGAAAATTGTTGAATATGTATTTGAAAAATGTTGAATAAGTGTTTAAAAAAATATTGATTATGTATATAAAAATGTTAATCAAGCACTTGAAACAAAATTTTGAACAAGGATTTGAAAAATGTTGAACAACTATTTAAAAATGTTGAAAAAGCATTTGAAAAATATTGAACAACTATTTAAAATATTGAGTAAGTATTTAAAATGTCAAACAAGTATTAAAAAATGTTGAACGAGTATTTAAAAAGTGTTGAACAAGTATTTGAAAAAGTTAAATAAGCGCTCAAACAATGTTGAACGTGTATACAAAAATGTTGATCACTTATTAAAATTATGTTTTTGACATATACGATAATGTAGATTGAAAAAAGGAAATAAACATAAGAAAAAAGCAAAAAACAAATGAAGAAAAAAATAGAAACGAAAAATATAGAAGAAAATACAAAATACAAAATGCAAAAAAGAATGAAAGAAAAACAGAGAAGAAGAAAGAAAAGAAACAAAATAAACAAAAAAGGAAAAGAACAGAAGAAAACCCCTCGTGTAGCTTTAAGTACGGCACGCCCCTAGTAATTTCCATGGAACGAACTTGGGTGGGTATCTCGTTTTCCTCTCTTCCCCTGGCGGCTGGAACCCTCGCCGCCGCCAGGACAGGACAATTTTCTAGAGCCGTCCTCCGGCGGCTCTCCTCCGCCGGCAACCTTGGTCGTCAGTGGTGTGGGGGGTCGCCGGATCCACACGCGTGGATCATTTTTAGTCCTTGTAGTCTAGGTTTTTAGGTTGTTCATCGTCTTGCCTTCGGCATCGGCGATGGCGACGCTGAATAAAGATTATTCGGATCCTTCCCTGACGAGGCCATCGGTCCTATGGTTGGGGATGGATTTGGAAACCAGTCTGTTCAAGCAAGGATGGCGTGGCGGCGGCGACATCCTCGTGGTGGACATGTGTCCTCTGGCTCCGCCGTTGCGACGGCGTTTGCTCCAGCGTCGGCGCGGAGCTTGGGAGGTAGTCCAGCAGCGGATGCAGATTGTGGTCTGCATCGACGACATCTGGAAGACGGAACGTGTGCTGGGTTCGTGGATGGCAGGTATGGTTTCCTCCTTCGACGTCTTAGTCGTGGTGGGGTGCTAGATCTGAAGTTCGATGGCGTGTTCGGGGTGTTTTCCCGGTCTGATTCGTTCAACGGCAAGGGCTTCACTTTTGGTGAGCCACCTTGGAAGTCCGCAAAGATGCATATCAGCGATGGAACCGCGTCGAGCTCTGGTGAGAAGGTGATTTGTCATTCTTTTCTTCGGTGGTTGTTGTGGTGGTGCCGGAGGCAGGTGACGGACGTTGGTGTCAAATTCAGAGATGTTCTTCTATCTTTTCAGTTTTGTCATGTCGGTCTTTATGTGACTTGTACTTTGATCTTTATGATACGAATGAGACACATATTACCAAGCAAAAAAAAAGAACTTGGGTGGGTTGGCTAGCTCAGCGTGCAATCCAGCTTGAGACCAGGGTTTGCCTCCTCCTTCCCGCCTTTCCTAGTTTCTTGTTATGAATATACGCGCGTGAATGGGCCGGCCCAATACAACGCGAGGAGGGGGGAAACTTCAGCGAGCGCTGCCACTTGCGTCGCTTAAGGCGATAAATAGTCGCCGCCGGGCCGGGGGGTGACGACGGTGCCCGTTCCCCTCCGTGGGACCCTCGCCGGGCCTACACTTGGCCCGGCAAAGGCTTGTCTGATTGACAACTTGAACAAAAAACGGAGATTTACAGCAGATCTTGCCTCTCCGTGGTTCAGTACAACCCATGGTTTGTATGGCCTGTAATAAGGAGTGCAAGAAGAATGGCCAAGCTTCAGGATAACCTCTGAATTGCAGCAGATATTGCCTCTCCTCGGTTTCAGTTACGGAAGGCCAAGTCGACGATACTCTTCTATTCAGATTTGGTTCTTGTTGATGATACTGTTCTATTCTACAGTATCTGTGTTACAATCCATGGAGTTTGGATAACTACTGGACATTTTTCTCTCAATAACTTTTCTTGTGAACTGATGAAAATTCTGCATTTACATGTAGTGTTGCAGGAATGATGGTTCTTCCTTCAGCAAAACTTATCCCTGCAAAGCCTTGCCACGGCCGTCTATATATTCCTGCAAACAGCACCACAAATCCATGCTAATTTTTCGCAATTACACCCATAAAACGCGATGCATTGCCATTCAAATATTTAGCCGAATGAGATCAATATTGTACATAAACAGTAACAACAGCGCCAATATTTCACAGAAAACACTTCTCTCCAGGTTGTTTATATTTATAGCTCGCATCATCACTTATTACATCCTCAAAATATATATCTTCTTCACGTTGCATAAAATTAAACGCAATGACAATCTTACAATCTCAGACCTGACAAAATAAATATCGACTTATTGAGGGCATTCTGAGAATGAACTTATCTCTTATAATACTGAAGGATTATCAGGTATCTTTCACACTGAGAATGTACTTATCTCTGATAATAATAATACTGAAGAATCTCCAGGCCATCGATGCCAGCTTCGAGCATGTCTAGCACCTCACTCATCGGCGGTCGATCGTCTGGCTTCATCTGGATGCACCACAGCGCAACGACGCACAGCTTCCTCTCCACCTGATGGATACCAACAGGCTCCAAAATCTCACCCACCTCTTGTCGGGACAGCTGATTGTACACCCATGCCGGGTAGTACGTCTGGCTTCTTGACGCTCGTGGATCCACGTTCCTCCGTCCCCCAGCCATCTCTAGCAACAACATCCCGAAGCTGTAGACATCAGACTTGGACGATATGGCACCGAAGCTACGGGACACCATCTCGGGAGCTATGTAGCCAGGGGCGGATCTGGGCCCCAGGCCCCCAGGGCCCGGGCCCGGGGCGTGGCGTTTTTTTTTAGTGGTAACCTAGGTATATTTTCTGAATGGGCCCGGGGCCTAGCCCAACTCCCGAACGCACACAGCCAGGGCCCAGGCAGCCACTGCTCCCTGACCTAGCTAGCGACTGCCCGCACGGCCGCACCGGCACCGCACACGCACGCGCAGGCGCAGCCGCCAGGACGCTCCGCTGTCCGCTCGGCCGCTCCGTCCGGCGCTCGCCGCCCCCCGCCCTGCTCCGCCCGGAGCTCCACCTCGAAGCAGGCCGGCCCTCGCCCTCCCCGCTCGCCCGGCCGCTCCGCCCGGCCGCCCCGGCCCTCGCCCTCCCCGCTCGCCCGGCCGCTCCGCCCCGGCCGCCCGCCGCCCCCCGCCCTGCTCCGCCTTCAGGCTCTACCTTCACTGGGTATCTGAGGAGGTGCCCTTGCAACGTTTTCATCTCTTCTGATGCGAATCTTTCCCAGTTTTCTTCAGCTATTTGGTTCACTAATCTTACACACTCCAGACTAGAAGGTTCCTTGAAGTGCTCATCAACCATACCAAGGTGTTCAGCCCAGAGGGAGGTCCTATACCCATATACCTGCAAGTAAAACAAAGGTTACAACATTTCTAACGAAGCCTTTGCTGTTATTCGTTAACCAGTAAAAAAGAAGCTGAAGGAGAAAGCCAGTCGACGAACCTGGCCATGAGGATGACCCTTCTTCGAAGACCATGCATGATGAGGCTGGTAGGCACCCATTGCGATTTCAGTATCTCTCGAACCAGCCAAGGATCTCTGATTTATGTTTGCTGAGCCCAAAATGACGTATTCATCATCTACAATCATCCCTTTTGCATGGACATAGATCATGAACCGCCGATGTTTTCTAGCCAGGGCCTATCAATTTTCAAAGGGGGGATTATAATAACCGTGTTAATTCATATTAAACTTTGAGGAAAGCAAGAGCTGGAACAAAGCTCATGATGAGTAAATTATGTTTGCCAACTCTTCAGTCATGTTCAAAAAGCATCTTCAATAACCTAAACTCAGTTTGCTATCCCTAAAAACTGAAAAGATGCTCAGAACAGTGCTCCAATAGATAGCCTATATATTTTTATAATATCCTAAATTTCTCTCTCCTCATCCCCAAATATTGTTTTACTTGATGTTTATGCCTTCTCTTATGAAATTTTGCTTCTGATTTCTCTAAGGTGTTGCCTCTTCTTCCACCGCCGATCAAGATATGGAAGACACTGATGAAGCAAGGCATTGATTTGGTACTCTTTTTTTATCACGTATTGTTCGTAGTTTTTGTCATCTTTTTTATGTATTTTGTTATATCTTTAAGCATTGAGTTTAAATTCTAAATCTCCGGTCCAATTGAGACACATTTGAGGTAGCTATAGCGTGATGGACGTTAAGATTTTCTCTCGCGCCGAAAAAAAATTTTTTGGGCCCGGGGCTTGTTCCAATCCTGGATCTGCCACTGTATGTAGCCAACTGTCCCCCGCGCAGCGCTCACTGGCAAAAAGCTGTTGTCCCTGGGGTACAGTTTCGCGAGCCCAAAGTCAGCGATTTTCGGGGTGAAATCGCTGTCCAACAGGATGTTCTGAGGCTTGATGTCGAAGTGTAATATCTGCATATCGCACCCCCGGTGCAGGTAGTCAATCCCTCTGGCGATGCCCAAAGCAATCTCATTGAGCTTGTCCCAGGAGAAACTCTTCTCTGGCGAGAATATGTACTTCTCAAGAGATCCATTGGGCATGTACTCGTAAACAAGTGCCCTCCTCATTTCCTCTGAGCAGAAACCCACTAGACGCACTACGTTGACATGGTGAATGCTACCAATGCTGGACACCTCACTGATGAACTCTTGCCCATTGGACAGGGAGTTGACCAACATTTTGATGGCGACATGGACATCACCATGAAGCACACCTTTGTACACGGACCCATACCCTCCTTGGCCCAGCTTCTCTTTGAAGTGGCTAGTGATCGCTGTGATGTCTGTGTAAGCGTACCTTGTTGGGCCAAGGGCTAGTTGCATCTGGAGGAACTTCTCAACTGCGTCAATTGATATCTTTGTTTTCCAGTACTTGTGGGCAAGGAAGATCAATATCGACAATGGCGCAAACACTAACCTGGATAGTACTGCAAACACTGCATAAATAAGATTACATACTTAGTTACATGCATAAAGTTATGGTGATGTGATGATTAGGATTAGGTGATTCTGTCATACCAATAATGAGTTTCATGATACTTATAGCAGATACTATGACTAACACAGCCCAATATAAGTTACTGTTGTCAGACTTGGAGTTGTTCTTTACACATCCCAAGAAGCGCACGTCGATGGCAAAAATCACAGAAATCCTATTTTGGATGCTCGAACTAGACATCTGTTCGTGGAAGTCACTGCAAGGTATAACATGAATTGGTGAGAAGATAAACAGCTTTGTGGTAAGACTATCGTCCCATCTGAGGTAGAAAATGCAACGAGAGAGCATAGAGTGCCAGACTCACCTCCTTGAATTCTTCAGGCATGTGTTGATGATCCAAGAATATGTCCGATCTGGGATTAGTAACGGAAACCTAACAGCAAACCCTTTCCTCATAAATTTTACGACATCTTCATAATCGTAACTTGCAACATCTGCTACCCTCAGACGTGAACTTCCCAAAGGAGTCATAGCCAAGTATCCACATGAAGGCTCAACATTTACAGCCCAACGCAGCGCAGTTGACACATACACAAAAGAACTGTTCGTACTCTGGCAAGCGACAGGCCTATAATTAGCATTATCTTTTATCATCCGTGAACAACTCACAAAAGATGCCCATCGGCCTGAATCCGGAGAGAACAGTATCATGTTAGCTGATCCCAATCCATAGAAATAAGGAAGTTGATTTCTCTCAGGAATGGGGCAGCTGCTATGATCCAGCTTGGCATCAACAACCCAGAAAACAGAGTCACTGTAGGAGATGCTAGTGACGAAGTATCTCCCTGTGTTGATGTGAATTATAGCCTGGCCATCGCTACAAACTAGCTCGTATTCTCGAACGCCACAAGAGAAAGAGGGGCAAACTGCTCGCCCCAGAGTACCTTCTGCTTCAGTCTTTGTTAGAAGAAGTGAAAGCATGGAGGAGATCGCTAGTGCTAGGAGTATAACAGAACGTGGAAATGCACCGGAGCTCGTCATGGGAGCTTAACAGATGCAGGATCAGGCATGGGAGCTGCTACCAGAGTGAGGAGAAGGCTTACTTATCTTATCAGAGACTTGACCAGTATGGTATACGGATTTCCTGCTGCATATGGACTGATGGACACAAGAGAAGAATAATCAAGCCTAGTATGATTAGCCCAACCCTGGCAATCTTTTTCCCGTCAAACTAGTATACAAAAGCTTTTTGGCTTGTACAGAAGATAGGCTTTGACTTGTCATAGGCACCATCCAAGAAGGCTTGTATACGGATTTCCTGGTGCATATATGGACTGATGAACACAATCACACAAGAGAAGAATAGTCAGGCCTGTTATCCTGTCATGTGGTCTTGTTAGTCAAACTAGTATACAGGAGCTTTTGGTTTTGCACGGAAGATAGGCTTTGACTTGTCACAGGCAACAAATAAGAAGCATCCTCCATGGAAGAAAAGTTGGAATCCATCCAACTGTTTAATGACATACTTAATTAATAGTCACCAATGCCAAGGTAGCATGACAAATCAAAGCATCTTCCCCTTCCGGCGGAGACAAGTGCAAGGGCGGGGCTGCAAGAAAAGATCGAGACTCGTGAGCCGATTGAGATCGACTCGTTTTTTAGTTCGACTCGAAAATAAACGAGCTGAGTTTGAACATTTTGTGCAGCTCGACCGAAAAACGAACCGATCTTGAGTCAATACTAGCTCGCTCGATTTTAGCGCGATAGCTCGACATAATAATATTATTTTCAATGATCATGCTTAATTAAATGGAGAGAAGAATTATGCCTGATGGTCTT
Source organism: Elymus sibiricus (assembly GCA_039707655.1). Lineage (NCBI taxonomy): Eukaryota > Viridiplantae > Streptophyta > Magnoliopsida > Poales > Poaceae > Elymus > Elymus sibiricus. Next base: position 26,327,001 of record CM077667.1, read on the forward strand.
TGGCCAATAATTTGTTTTTCTAATTATATGTTTGTCGTGAATCATTATATTATTTTGATACCAAATTTTGGTTGTGAGAGAGTAAGTCAAACTACTTTGAAGAAATTTATATTATCATGGTCTTGATTGGAATAATATTTTTTTAGTGTTTTCTTATGTCTTGTTGAGCCTTATCTAGTTGGAATACTCACCATAGATTCATAATTGTTAAAATCTCATTTAGCTCGAAACTAGCTCGAGATCGAGTCGAGATCGTTACAAGCTAAGCACGACTCATGTTCTACAGCTTGACCTTTAGCTTCACTCAGTCTGAACTCGCTCGACATTTAACACGAGGTGAGCTGAGCCAACTTCAACTCGCTCGAACTCGACTCGTTTGCAGCCCTACTAGGGGGTGATGACGGCGTCCGTTCCCCTTCCGGGGCCGACATCCAGTGGGGACCCTCGCCAGGCCTACTACACTTGGCCCGACAAAGGCTTGTTTGATTGGCAACTTGAACAAAAAAAAAGATTTACAGCAGATCTTGCCCCTCCGTGATTCAGTACAATACATGGTTTGTATGGTTTGTAACAAGGAGTACAAGAAGAATGACCAAGCTTCAGTATAACCTCCGAATGGAAGGACATCTTGCCTCTCTGCGGTTTCGGTTACGGAAGGCCATGTTGATGATACTCTTCTATTCGGATTTGATTCTTGTTGATGATACTGTTCTATTCTACTCCCTCCGTCCCACAATATAAGATGTTTTTGTAAGCCATCATAGCTTGGAAAAATGTCTTATATTGTAGGACGGAGGGAGTATCTTTGTTGCAATCCATGGAGTTTGGATAACTACAGGGCATTTTTCTCTCAATAACTTCTCTTGTGAACTGATGAAAATTCTGCACTTACATGTGTTGCAGGAATGATGGTTGTTCCTTCAGCAAAACTTATCCCTGCAAAGCCCCGCCACGGCCGTCTATTCCTGCAAACAACACCACAAATCCATGCTAATTTTTCGCAATTACACCCACAAAACGCGATGCACTGCCATTCAAATATTTAACTGAATGAGATCAATATTGTACATAAACAGTAACAACAGCGCCAATGGGATCCTCATGTTTCCTTGAATGACACCAATATTTCACAGAAAACACTTCTCTCCGGGTTGTTTACATTTATAGTTTGCATGATCACTTTTTACATCCTCGTATATCTTCTTCACGTTGCATAGAATTAAAAGCAAAAACAATCTTACAATCTCAGACCTGACAAAATAAATATCGGCTTATCGAGGGCATTCTGAGAATGAACTTATCTCTGATAATACGGAAGGATTATCAGGTATCTTTCACTCTGAGAATGTACTTATCTCTGATAATACTGAAGAATCTGCAGCAGGGGCGAACTCGTCCCCGCAGAAGAACGGCTCGGGAGGTATCTCCAGGCCATCGATGCCAGCTTCGAGCATGTCTAGCACCTCGCTCATCGCCGGTCGATCGTCTGGCTTCATCTGGATGCAACACAGCGCAACGATGCACAGCTTCCTCTCCACCTGATGGATACAAACAGCCTCCGAGATCTCACCCACCTCTTGTCGGGACAGCTGATTGTACACCCATGACGGTTAGTACGTCTGGCTTCTTGACGCTTGTGGATCCACGTTCCTCCGTCCCCCAGCCATCTCTAGCAACAACATCCCGAAGTGTAGACATCAGACTTGGACGATATGGCACCGAAGCTACGGGACACCATCTCAGGAGCTATGTAGCCGACTGTTCCCCGCGCAGCGCTCACCGGCAAAAAGCTGTTGTCCCTGGGGTACAGTTTCGCGAGCCCAAAGTCGGCGATTTTCGGGGTGAAGTCGCTGTCCAACAAGATGTTGTGAGGCTTGATGTCGAAGTGTAATATCTGCATATCGCACCCCCGGTGCAGGTAGTCGATCCCTCTGGCAATGCCCAGAGCAATCTGATTGAGCTTGTCCCAAGAGACACTCTTATCGGGCGAGAAGATGTACTTCTCAAGAGATCCATGGGGCATGTACTCGTAGACAAGAGCCCTCCTCATTTCCTCCGAGCAGAAACCCACCAGACGCACTACGTTGACATGGTGAATGCTTCCGATGCTGGACACCTCACTGATGAACTCTTCTCCATTGGACATGGAGCTAACCAACATTTTGATGGCGATATGGACGTCACCAGGAAGCACACCTTTGTACACGGACCCATAGCCTCCTTGGCCCAGCTTCTCTTTGAAGTGGCTCGTGATCGCAGTGATGTCTGTGTAAGCGTACCTTGTTGGGCCAAGGGCTAGTTGCATCTGGAGGAACCTCTCAACTGCGTCCATTGATATCTTTGTTTGCCAGTACTTGTAGGCAAGGAAGATCAATACGGCCAACGGTGCAAAGACTAACCTGGATAGTACTGCGAACACTGCATAAATAAGATTACAGACTTGAGTTACATGTATAAAGTTACGGAGCTGTAATAATAAGGATTAGATGATTATGTCATACCGATAATGAGCTTCATGATACTTATAGCAGATACTATGACTAACACAGCCCAATATAATTTAGTGTAGCTAGACAAGGAGTTGTTATTTACACATCCCAAGAAACGCACGTCGATGGCAAAAATCACAGAAATCTTATTTTGGATGCTTGAACTAGACATCTGTTCGTGGAAGTCCCTGCAAGGTATGACATGGATTGGTGAGAGGATAAACAAGTTTTTTGGTAAGACAATCCCATTTGAGGTGGAAAATGCAACCAGAGAGCATAGAGACTAACCTCCTTGAATTTTTCAGGCATGTCTTGAGGATCCAAGAGTATGTCCAATCTGGAGTTGGGAAAGGAAATCTAAGAGCAAACCCATCTCTCATAAATTTTACAATATCTTCATAATCATAACTTGCAGAATAATCATTTGGCCCCAGCTGCCAGCTTCCCAAAGGAGTCATGTCCAAGTATCCACACGAAGGCTCAACATTATGAACCTGATAAGATTGCATGGTACTCAAACTCAACACATAAACAAAAGAACTGTTCGTACTCTGGCAAGCGACAGGCTTATAAATAAGATTATCTTTTATCATCCGTGAACAACTGACAAAGGCAGCCCATTTAACTGTACGCATATATAACATGAACATGGAATCTGATTTCAATCCATGGACATAAGGATGTTGATTCCTCTCAGGAATAGGGCAGCTGCTATTATCCAAACTGGCATCAACAACCCAGAAAAATGGAGTCACCGTAGGAGATGTTAGTGACAAAGTATCTTCCTGTGTTGACATGAATTATAGCTCGGGTATCGCTACAAACTAGCTCATATTCTTGAACACCACAACCATGTGGATCACCTCGCAAACTGAAAGGATGGCGGATGTCTTGGAGATGCCCACAGGAGAAAGAGGGGCAAACTGCTTGCCCCAGATTATCTTCCGCTCCAGTCTTTGTTAGAAGAATTGAAAGAGTGGAGGAGATTGCTAATGTTTGGAGTATAACAGAACTTGGAAATGCAACTGAGTTCATCATGAGAGCTTTACAGATGCAGGATCAGGCACAGACGCTTGTACTAGAGTTAAGAAGAAGGCTAATATGGTCTCTGAATAATGTACGAATTTTCTGGTGCATATGGATTGATGGACACACAAGAGGAGGAATAGTCAAGCCTGGTGTGCCACCTGATTGCTGGGTGATCTGTTAACAATCATGTTGTTTTCTTAGTCAAGCTAGTATACGGAAGCTTTTGGCTTGTATACAGGAAGATAGGCTTTGACTTGTCAAAGGCAACATCCAAGAAGCCTCTTCCATGGAAGAAAGGTTGGAATCCGTCCAACTGATTCATGGCCTACTTAATTGATAGTCACCAATGCCAAGGTAGCTAAGACATTTCTTCTTTATGATTTCAACATTACAAGAAGGTCAGTTTTTGTAGGCATAGCTTTATCTCATTTCCTCCTTACATTCATTCTTCACAGAAATGTTTGAAGCTTTGGTTCTAGCTCTGTTGTTCCTAGATCTTGACTATGGAATCAACAGGGTAATAGCAACTAGTGATGGAGATTTCTTCCATAACTGTGCACCATCCAGGTGCAGCGAAGGCGGCACAGAGATCCGATTGTTAGGAATGAGCAACTGGTATTCACAAAGGGCCAAAGGCCATTACATATACATGTGAGTAAAGTGCAGAAAACCCCTTATACAATGGGGAAGAACCGAAAAGGGGCTATACACATCTAACACCCCCCCTCAAACTCATGGTGGATCGACAACACTGAGTTTGGAGAGAAGAAAGCCATGCTGCGCTCGAGTCTGTGCCTTCGTGAAGAAGTCTGCCAACTGTAACTCAGAGGGCACATAGTGGAGAGTGAGAGTCTGATCCTGCACAGCAGCACGTACAAAGTGGGCATCCACACCGATGTGCTTGGTGAGCTCATGCTTCACCGGGTCACGCGTAATACTGATAGCACCGGTACAGTCAGACAGTAAGGGAGTCGAGGTGGTAGCAGACACACCAAAATCCTCAAGTAACCACCGTAACTAGATCACCTCAGCCGTCAACATAGCCATGGCTCGTAACTCAGCCTCTGTACTCGAGCGGGAAACAGCAGTCTGCTTCTTTGTCTTCCAGGCAATAAGAGAGCCACCAAGAAAGACACGGTAAGCAGACAGCGAGCGTCGATCAGAGGGATCACTAGCCCAGGTAGCATCAGAGTAGGCCTGGAGCTCAAGAGAGCTGGAGCGGGGAAAGAAAAGGCGCTGGGAGATCGTGCCACGAAGATATCGTAGAACACGGAGGAGATGACTATAGTGGACAGAGGTGGGGGCTGAAACAAACTGACTCAGGATGTGGACAGGATAGGAGATGTCAGGACGCGTAACAGCAAGATAGACAAGACTGCCAACGAGGTGACGATAGCGAGTGGGATTAGGAAGAGGGTCACCATCAGAGGCACGAAGCTGAACGTTGAGCTCCATAGGAGTCACAACTTTTTCGAAAAGGGGCGCTTTATTACTTGAAAGGTTTAAGCAATACACCCGGCCTCTGCATAACGGCGATGCACACAGCCAACAAAGTCCTCGCACCAAGCCAAAATAAAAGAAGAAGGCGAAAATACAAAGAAACTAAGTTATGTATCACACCTAGGCCGTAGGTGGCCCAATCCTAAGATCATGCTGCCACCCATGTTGGGTAAAAGTATCCCTCGCCGTGGCCTCCAATCGTGTACACACCTCCGTAAACAGGTCTCGATTCTCCACTCGTTGTAGAGAGGACCATAAACGAAGCGTCCCAGTACATCTGTAGATAACCTGCATAAGAGAAGTACTTTTATCATTAAAAACCTTATCATTTCTACATAGCCAAAGCGACCAAATAACGGCAAGCGCTCCCACCCTGAGAAGAATTCTAAACCTGTGATCAATCCCATGTAGCCAGTTACCAAATATGTTGGCAACACTACAAGGAGGATACAAGCCAGAAGCTACTTGGATGACTGACCATATAGAACGAGCTAATTTACATTGAAAGAACAAATGTTTTATTGTCTCATCATGCGGACAAAAGACACATTGCGTATTTCCATGCCAATTCCTCTTAATAAGGTTATCTTTAGTAAGAATGACTCCTCGACGAAGATACCATGCAAAGATTTTGTTCATAAGGGGTATCTTCATCTTCCAGATCTTCTTGTTATTATCAACTGGCACATCAGACTGGATCAAAGCTCTATACATAGACTCCACTGAGAATTGCCCATTCCCATGTAGGTTCCAACGAAATACATCGGACCCTTCTGACAACTGTACCATGGTTAACCGCTGCAGCAGTATGTTCCATGATTGGAGTCTCGGTCCAACTAAATCTCTTCTGAACGTCACATTTGGCGGAAATGATTCCAAAACCTTGGCGATAGTATCACCCTTGTGACGCACAATATTGTATAGAGCTGGATATTGTTCCCGGAGTGTAGCATTACCGAGCCACTTATCCTCCCAGAATCTAATCTCCGAGCCATCCTTAATGGAGAAGGAACCATAGCGGAAGAAATATTTCTTCGTTGCCATTAGACCTGACCAAAAGTGAGAGTCCCCAGGCTTCCAGTATACCTGGGATACCGCCTTTGAACCCACATATTTTCTCCTTAGGAGGGTTTGCCATACACCATCTTCCGTCAATAGCTTAAACAACCATTTGCCGAGAAGGGCCTTATTCTTGACCTCAAGGTCATGAATGCCCAACCCGCCTTGGTCCTTGGGACGACAAACCACACTCCATTTAGCCAGCCGATATTTCTTTCTCTCGCTATCTCCTTGCCAAAAGAATCTCGATCGGAAGTAATCCAATCTATGTAAGACTCCTTTCGGCAACTGGAAGAAGGAAATCATATATAGTACCATGTTACTCAGTACTGAATTTATGAGGACCAACCTTCCACCTAGAGATAGCAGTTTACCTTTCCAACTACTTAGTCTTTTTTATAGTCTCTCCTCGACGTGTTTCCATTCAGCATTTGTGAGTCTCCGATAATGTATCGGTATCCCCAAATAGGTAATTGGAAACTGGCCCAACCCGCATCCGAACAGATCAGCATACAGATGGGCCTCATCTTGAGCCTCGCCAAAACAAAACAATTCACTTTTATGGAAATTGATTTTAAGCCCTGAGAGTTGCTCGAATGCTGATAAAATTAATTTCAGATTTCTTGCTTTCTCAAGGTCATGATCCATAAAGAGAATCGTATCGTCAGCATATTGAAGGATAGAGAGACCACCATCAACTAGATGATTCACTACCCCAGCAATTTGGCCATCGATCTTGGCACGCTCAATCATTACCGCTAACATATCCGCCACTATATTGAATAGCATGGGCGATATTGTGTCACCTTGTCGCAATCCTTTCTTCGTTTGGAAATAGCTGCCAATGTCATCATTGACTTTAATGGCAACACTACCTTCGGTCACGAAACTATGGATCATTGCGCGCCACTCTGCAGAAAAACCTTTCATTCTGAGAGTTTGCTGGAGAAAAGACCATTTAACTTTGTCATAAGCCTTTTCAAAGTCAATTTTAAGTACCACCCCATTCAGTTTTTTCCGATGCAATTCGTGGATTGTTTCATGAAGGACAACAACCCCATCTAGGATGTTTCTGCCTTGCATAAACGCAGTTTGAGAAGGATGAACCACATGTTCAGTAACCGAATTTAGTCTAATCGTCGCTACCTTAGTGAAGATTTTAAAACTAACATTAAGGAGGCAGATTGGGCGATATTGTTGTATCCTTTCAGCCTCATTAACCTTAGGTAATAAAATAATTTCACCAAAGTTTAAACGAAACAACTCTAGTTGGCCAACATTAAGGCAGCCAAACAAGAGTAGGAGATCATGTTTGATGACATCCCAGAAGTTCTGGTAGAACTCAGCGGGGAAACCATCTGGTCCGGGTGCTTTGTTGTGCTCCATTAGAAAAACCGCCTTTCTAACTTCCTCCTCGGAAAATGGAGTGGTTAGAAGGCTATTTTCCTCATCAGAAACCTGGGGGATGTCATCTGTTCGAGACTCATCCATCGAGAAGTTTCCTTCCTCTGGGGTGCCGAACAGATTTTTATAATAACTCGTGATATAAGACTTAAGTTGCTCATGCCCTTCAATCGTGCCCTCCTCCTGTTGTAGGGAATGAATAAGTTTCTTCCGGTGTCTACCATTGGCGACACCATGAAAATATCTCGTATTCGAATCACCTTTCAGGATAAACTGAGAGTTTGAATGTTGGTACCACTTGAGTTCCTCCTCTCGTAGCATGCGAGCTATCTGTGCATTCGATTGACTCTTGATATCTATCTCATGCTCAGAGAGAGGTCTAATCTCTGCCAAAGCTTCTAAATCATCAATAATAGATGAAAAACGAAGGAACTTACGTAATACCCGCAGTATGCCTAGCCCAACCACCAAGGAACTTACGTAATGAACGCATTTTGTTGTTCCATTTGTGTATTGGGGTAGGCCCGGCAACGGGTTTAACCCACATATCCTTGACCATGTCATGGAATCCTTCCCGATGCAACCAACCTAGTTCAAACTTGAACTTGCGTCTGTGCTGCGGTCGTGGCAATCCAGTAGTTAAAAGGATGGGTGCATGGTCCGAGATAGCCTCAATACGAGGTAGAGCGCGTACAGAAACCATAGGGAATTTGGATTCCCAGTCGGTATCCATCAACACTCGATCTAATTTCTCATATGTTGGTTCGGGAAGACTATTCGCCCAGGTGAACTGTCTTCCAATCATGGAAACCTCTCGTAAATCTAGACTGTCTATGACAGCGTTGAAAAGGAAAGGCCAATGATTATCAAACCTTCCTCGGCTTTTCTCATTTGGAAATCGTAGCAAATTAAAATCCCCACCAATAAGAATGGGGTAGGGATTATCATTTGCTAGATTAACCAATTCACGGAGAAAATCGGCCTTGAACTCATCCTGGGCCGCTCCATACACAGCAACGAGGGTCCATGTGAAGTTGTCAGCTTTGTTCCGAATGTGGAGTTTAATGTGAAACTCACCATCAGAAGTAGCCATAACATCCATAGTCCCTGCGTTTACGCCAAGTAAGATACCCCCAGAACGACCTCGAGGTGGTCGTCTCCAAGTATAGTCTATCCCGCCAGAAAGACGATTAAGAAGACTTACTGAGAAATCACGTCTCCCCGTTTCAGATAAAGCCACAAAATCTAAATTGTGCTCCCTATTACATTCCGCAATGAATAGATGTTTAGCCAAGTCACCAAGACCTCTGCTATTAAAAAACATGCCATTCATGCGGAAACAATATGAGATTTAGAAAATGTCGCCCTCTTAGAGGATTTACGACCTTTTTTCGAACGGTCAGACTTGGATTTACGACCGGAAGCTGTAAGCTCAAGCAATGAACTAAGTCCGTGTTCCTCCAAGCCCACATCCGAAACCTCCCCAACTACATGAGTGAGAAGCTGACCATCTGGTGTGGCATGCAGCTCCTCCTCATCTAGATGCGAGATAACAGATTTGCTAGAAACTCGTGGAATAACCTTTAATCGGTCATATTCCAAATGTTTCAAAGCATTTGTGGAAATAACAATATCATTCTCATTATTTCCTAGACTAGCACCCACATTATTCAACTTAGAAACAATGGAAGCAGAAGAAAAAGACAAGAACGACTTGGGTGATGACAAAGTACCTTGATTGTCGAGGTTCTGCGCTGCTTTATGCCTCATAGCCTTGGCCAACGAATCCTCGTCAGTGTCCGCCCTTCCATCATCGGCCACCAGATGACGGCCACTTCGACGAGTGGGTGTCACCCCAGATGCATGATGTCGCGCAAGCACCGTCGCTGCAGGAGGGGGTGAGGGTGGAGTAGCAACCCCCTCCCCGGTAGTCTCACCCGTTGGTGCATGCGGCGCTGCCGCCGAAGATGGTCCGTCTAGACAGGGGACCAAGGAAGGATCAGGCATCGGTGAGACGGACACGTCCGCCTCCACCTTAGACTGAAGAGCAGCTGTGGATGCGTCCGGCTCCGACTGAGACCGAAGAGCACCTGTGGGCGCGTCCGGCTCCGAATGAGACTGAAGAGCAGCCACAGGTGCACCATTGCATGGCTGCACAACCGGGGGCAGCGCTTCGCGTTCCTGCATAGTAGACGCATGCACGTCCAGCTCCACATGAGATGCATGCATGTCGTACTCAAGTCTAGGCAGTTGATGTTGGCTCTCCGGATTTGCACCAAAACGTCCCGCCGAACCTCTAGCAGCCTGCACCAGCTTGGGGGCAGCCGGCTTCGACACCGCTATCCGTGTCGTCGACGGCGGCTGCGACGCCACCTGGGCAGCTGGCTGTACATGAACTGGAGAAGAGTCCAGGCACCCTGCCGAGCCGCTGGTGGCATGCACCGACTGGAGACCAACTCGTGGTGTAGAAGGCGAGGACGACTCAACGCGCGGGGATCTTTCGAGACATCCACGTATCTTGGAGTTGATTCGGAGATCTGCGGCGAGCTCTATGCCTCTCGGCGTCTGCGGCGAAGAGTTAAACGGAGTGACCCCCAACAACACAGGACCGCCTCCAATCGCACCGCCAGAGCCAGCCCTCGATAGTTCCCGTCGTTGAACTTGAGTCACATGAGAGTTATCCACCGGAGCTGAGCTAGACGACGGATGGTTGGATGGGTTCCCGGTATGTTCTGATGTGTCCATCACATCGTCCTTCTCCTTGGCGCCGTTATCATCGTCAGCATCATCTCCCTTGCGCCTCCAAATGAACGGGACAAAGTCAGGATCCGGAATGTATCCTGTCGGCTCCCTCCTAAAAGTGAAGGCGTACCCCTTGAGCTTAACCACCACATCTGTTGTAACAAAAGGCCCAGCGTCGTCCTTCGCCTTTGACAAAATCTGAGAGTTGGTCATAGCGACGAGAATACGGACAACTCCACGGCGATGTAGGCTAATAAGATCCACATCCAAGGTCTTACCCATCAAAGTACCAACAGCCCATAAGCCTGAAAAATGGCGCACCGTATGGGGAACCCCCTCAACATGGAGCCAAATCTGCTGAAGCTCGAGCTTATGAGGGACCTCGTGAGACCTCCATGCGGTAACGGTCATCTGAGCATTAACAGACGGAACGGTCATCTGTATACCATCCACTCTGTCCAAGTCCTCGAAAGACGGAAAGCTAACAAGATACGCATCAGGTCCGTGTTGAATAGCCTCCCACTTCCATTGACCATGTACCGGACATCTCCTGGCAATTTGGCTCTCAACAACACTAGCCGGTACCATCAAACCAGTAACCTGAACTCGAGCGATCGGAGACTGTGTCGGCGCTAAGTGATCTTTCACCACGCAATCAGGCAACTGGGCAAAGTAAGTCTCCTCAGCACCAACTCCGGAAACAAAAGCATTGGGCCTAGGGAACTTGAGAACCGGACACCGCAACGTTGGATGAGCAATTTTGTCACAAATATAGCAATAATGTTGCACAGTGCACTCCTTCGCTGCATGTGTATCAACCGCACACTTCCAACAACGAACCCCTTTCTTCGCCTTGGCCTTGAGCGCCGTATCCACCTGCGCATCAGACATTGTAGCCGCCAGCGGTGGGACATCAACAGTAGCAGGCCCTTGTGGTTGTGGTTGTACAAACTGCTGATATTGCCCATGCTGATATAACTGCACATGTTGCTGCGGTAAGGATTGTTGTTGAAATTGTTGCTGAATCGGTATGTGCTGCGGATTGTGATGAAAACCATGTTGCAAAGCTCCACCCGCGAACTGTTGCTGCGGCGGCGGCTTCTTTTTTTTTTTGCGTTTTTGAGCTGGTTGAGCCGAAGCCCCCCCCCGGATGGAATTGAGGAGAGGCGGGCACCCCGGTCGGCGGAACCCCGTACATGGGAGGTTGCCCTCCGACGACGGCCATACCGTACGGTGAGATATACTGCCCTCCCTGTCCATAGCCAGGGGGCTGCTGTAGTGATGGACCATAGTTGTATACCTGTGTCGGTCCCCGCTGCTGAAGTGGTGGACCAGAGTAACCCGGCGCCTGAGCCGGAGGGTGCGGAGGAGCTGGAGTTGGCCCCACGGTCGGAGGGGCGCTAGGGTTAAGCCCTCCCGTGTTTGAGGCACCACGCGCCGTCGAAGGAACGTCTGCCATGGGGCGCTGGAGGGCCGCCGTGACCGCCGCGTACGATCGAGCAGCCCCAGCGCAGGGAGGTGGGAATTGAGTTGGTGACGGCGTCCGTGAGATATCCAGAGATTGCAGCCCCGGCGCCAGGTATGAGGACGATGAGGACAAGGCGACCGCAACGATCGCAGGCTGCCGCTTAGGAAACCCTGCCCATATCGCTCGCATGCGCATCCTTAGGAAGGCCCAAGAAAACGCTGCCTGGCCTGTCTCCACTTTTGCATGCATGGGCCCAAAGTCCAAGGCGAGATGATTTTGAATTTCCTCAGATCTCGCCACCGGACCCGGCGGCCGAACACAGTCAGATCGCGGCGTAGCGAACTTCGCAGGCGAGCACCGTCTACTTGCCGATGGAGTGCTCCGGCTGGCCGCATCGATGAATTGTCCCAGCACCGGCGGGGGTGTCACCCGGCGTGGCGGCAGGGGACCACGCCAAGACCCCATTCGCGGCGGTCGGGCCATCCTCACACCGGACGGCGACGACCCAGGTTTACGGCCAGCGAACTCCGGGGCCGCCGATCCCGACGGCGACATTGGAGCATCGAGTTCAGAGCCCTCCGCAACAGCGTTCCCCTCCTGCTCCCTGGAAGAAGACAGACCTGTCCCATCTAGATGCAGATTCTCCCCCGAGGTCGATGGCGACCGATGCTCCCAGAAACGAGACGCGGGTGTCGGGAAGCCGGCGTCGTTCCAGAGCTCTTGGACCAATTCAGCCTCAGTTTTCCTGTTCCGGCGAGTCACCGTGTTCCACTCAGCGCATTCGACATCCTCCCCGAGAACCTCAAGTGCCATCTGCACGCCTACTGCAGGCGCATCCTCCTTGTCAGAAGACCCAATTTCTGATCCCAGACAAGCGAATCGTGAACTGGACGATCCCTTGGACGCCGGCGACGTCGCCGGCTCGGTGGAGACCGGCAGAGGCGCCAGGGTCTGCCGCCTGGCCCGGGTCCCCGCACGCATCGCTTCACTATCTGGATTCGGGGTACAGCGCCATGGCTCCATGTTGATTCGGGGGCCAAGTTCATGGAGCAGCCCAGGGCAAATAGGAGTCACAACTGTGTGCTCATCACCGAGAGCAGCGCGAGAAAGAAGATCCTGAATATATTTTTCTTGGGAGATGTAGAAGCCATCAAAGGTCGAGGAGATCTCAATCCCAAAAAAATAGCGAAGGGGACCAAGATCAGTCATGAGGAACTGGTCGCGAAGGCGAGCCTTAACAAAGGCAATGAAGTCAGAGTCGTCACCAGTGATGATCATGTCATCAACATAGAGAAGGAGAAGAGTCCGACCACGAGGAGACGTGTGAACGAACAAAGCGGGATCATGATCACTGGGCGAGAAGCCCGCGGCAGTCACGACAGAGGCGAACCGCTCGAACCAGGCACGAGGGGCCTGTTTAAGACCATAGAGAGAGCGGCGAAGTCGGCAGACCATACCATCAGGAACAGAGTACCCTGGGGGTGGCTGCATATAAACCTCCTCACGCAACTCACCATTGAGAAAGGCGTTCTGAACGTCAAGCTGAGACACAGACCAATGACGAACAGAAGCTACAGCAAGGAGAGTGCGAACAGTGGTCATGTGGGCCACAGGAGCGAATGTCTCATCATAATCGCGTCCCTGTTCCTGCTGAAAACCACGAGCCACAAGATGAGCTTTGTAGCGCTCAAGAGAACCATCAGAGCGAGTCTTAATCTTATAGACCCACTTGCATGTGATGGGACGAACACCAGAAGGAAGGGAAACCAGATCCCACGTGCCAGAACGCTCAAGGGCAGCAATCTCCTGGGCCATCGCAAGCTGCCATTCAGGCTGAGTCAGGGCAGCCCGATAGGAAGTCGGCTCAGCAACAACAGAGAGGTCGTGCTTGGTAGGAGAATAGCGATCAAGAGGGGGTCAAGGTCGAGCACGGAGATGATGAACTGGTGGAGGCGTGGAAGGAGGAACATCGGAATTTGAAGATGTGTCAGGAGAATCATCCTCAACACGAGGGCGGCGAGTGTAGTGGAGAGGAAAAGGAGAGAGAGGCCGACGGACCGGAGAGGAGGGTGGAGAGGAGGATGGAGGGGATTGTGGTGGCGGTGGCATGTGAGGAAGAGTGAGACGGGTCGGAGGAAGGGGAGAGACCTGAGGCATAGGTGAAGATGTATCAGGAAGGAGAAGGAAAGAAATATCGTCCATAGAGAAACTCGAGGAGGAAGGGCGGGGGTAGTAAGAGCGAGACTCATCAAAGGTCACATCACGCGAGATGCGCAAGCGACGACCAACAGGGTCCCAACAGCGATAGCCCTTGTGCTCATCACTGTAGCCAAGGAAAACACACTCAACCGACTGAGCAGTCAGTTTGGTGCGTTCTCGCGGGGCAAGAAGGACATAGCACACACATCCAAACATACGGAGAGCTGAGTAGTCAGGAGATCGACCAGTGAGACACTCCATAGGAATACCACCCTGCAGAGCAGTCGATGGCTGAATGTTGATGAGATAGGTGGATGCAGAAACAGCCTCAGCCCAAAAGTGGGGTGGAAGAGAAGCGGCAATCATCAGCGCACGAGCCGTCTCAAGCAGATGACGATGCTTACGTTCGGCAACGCCATTCTGAGCATGAGCACCAGGACATGAGAACTGGGCAAGAGTACCCTGTTCCGCGAGAAAACCACGCAACAGCTGGGAGATATACTCTCCAGCGGAGTCAGCATGAAAAGTACGAATGTGCGTGGAAAACTGGGTGTGAACCATGGCAGCAAATCGTTTGTATATAGAGAGAACCTCGCTACGAGATTTCATGAAGTAGAGCCAAGTGTAGCGAGAGAAATCATCAATAAACAAAACATAGTAGCGATGACCACCTTTCGAATCAAAGGGAGCAGGACCCCAGACATCAGAATGAACTAAGTCAAAAGGATGCTGAGATACAGACTCACTGGTAGGATAAGGTAACTGGGTCTGTTTGCCAAGTCTGCAACCATTACAATATAAGAAAACATCTCCAGATACAGACCCTAAGAGGCCCTGACGAACTAAAGAAGACAAGCGAGAGCCACAGATGTGACCAAGGCGATGATGCCACTGCTGGAAGGACGCAGACGAAGAGGCAACAAGAGCATGAGAGCTGGCAGAAGTGGTGGCAGCGGAAGGAACACAAAGCCAGTCAACCTCTCAAAGGCCCTCTGACTCACGGCGCCGGGGGCCAGCACCAACCAAAGCCTTGGTGCGACGATCCTGAATGGAGCAAGAGTCGGTATCAAGAATGACACGACAACCAGAATCAGTAAGTTGGGCAGCGGAAAAAAGATTCATGGTAAGGCAAGGAACATGAGAAACACTAGGAACAGAAAAAGATGGAGTGGAAAGAATACCACGACTAGCAACAGGAAGAGGAGTGCCATCGGCGGTAAGAACATTAACAGGCGAATCAAGAGGTCGGAGAGAAGACAGCGCGGAAGAATCAGAAGACATATGAAAGGAGGCTCCAGAATCGAGAACCCACGTAGATGTACCTGACTGTGTAGATGCTGACGGTGGTGGAGAAGTGGATGCAGTCACAGCAGCAGCGGAACCAGTCGACGAGGAGCCGGAGGAAGCAAGTAGACGCTTGAGGCGTACAATGTCCTGGTCAGTGAGTGATGGAGTCGAGGGAGACGCATTAGTCCCACTGGTAGAAGGGCGCCTCTGGTCTCGCTGTTTCTGGCGGCAATCAGACTCTGGGTGACCTTGCCTGGAGCAGTAGACACAGAAAGTGTCACGGCGCGACCGGCCCTTCTCAGCATAAGGAGGGCGACCCACCCCCCTGAAGGTGTGGGCAGAAGTGGTGGAGCGGTGAGACGAGTAGACGACACAGGAGCTCGAGCAGCCAACACAGAGGGAACCGCAAGCAACCCAGCAGAACGGAGGCGGGTCTCCTCAGCACGAAGCTCAGCAAGCACCTCCGAGATAGGAACACGACCACGAGCAAGCAAGTGAGCGCGTCGAGGCTCAAACTCGGAACGGAGGCGAGATAAGAACTCATGGACACGCTGAAACTCCAAGTCGGACCTCATAGTCTGGCAGCAACGGCAAGTTCCACAAACAACTGTCCGAAATGAGTCAAGCTGGCGCCAGATGGCAGAACTCTGTGTGTAGAACTCATCAACAGAAGAGTCACCCTGCTGAAGAGCGTGCTCCTGACGCACCACAGATAAGTAGAGCGCATCACCAGAGGGCTGATAGCGCTGACAGAGGTAAGACCACATCGCTGCAACAGTACCGAGGCTCATGAACTCCGAAGCAAACTGAGGGAGGACACTCGCAGTGAGAACAGCAGCAGCTCGAGCATCATCACTGCACCACTGAGTGTAAGCAGACAGACCATCCCGGTAAAGAGAAAGAGCATCGGAATAGGCTGATACCTGCTGATCATAAGCATCCACCACAGCATCATCGAGAGCCTTGGCTGCATCCCGATCAGCCTGAGAAGCACCAGCAGCAAGAACAGGCGGCACCGGTGGGGTAGGAGCCACGGGAGCGACAGGGCAGGGCGGACAGGGGACCTCGCCAGAGAGAATGCCCCACAAGAGAAGGCCGCGCATGTGGATCCGCATGAAGCCCGCAAACTCAGCATAGTTGGTGCCATCGAAGATCACCGAGCACCGAGGAACAACAACGTAGCCTGAAGAGGACATGAGGAGCTCTCTGTTTTTTTTTTGGTCAACCTGCACAGGAGACCCCGATCTGGATCGGGATCGGGCTCGCCCAGACGCAGCGGCCAAACGGGCGGGGGAACACAGCACCGGGCGGGGCAGGCGGCGGCCGGGCGAGGCAGGTGGCGGCAGCCGGCGGAGGCAGGCGGCGGCGGCGACCTGGCGAGGCAGGCGGCGGCAGCTACCGGGCGAGGCAGGCGGCGCCAGCTGCAGCCGGACTAGGCAGGCGGCGGCGACAGCGGCCGGACGAGGGGGGGGGCCGCAGCGGCCGAGCGAGCGGCCGGACGAGGCAGGCTGCGGCGGCGCCTGCCGGACGAGGAGGAGGCGGAGGCGAGGCAGCAGCAGCCGGATGTTGTTGGGGAACGCGACAGAAAACAAAAAATTTCGGTATAGCGAGCACGCCCAGGATCACTATGGAGATTGCATACAAGGTTTGATCTGATCCGTACCGACTCGTAGCGCAGCGGAAGAAGAGTCGGTGGAGATCGTTGGTGCAGATTCCCGCAGCTAGGATTTTACAACCTCCCAACCGCGAGAATGTACTCCCTCGTCGGACAGCCCTTCGGGAGGCGGTCGGACAGTCCCCCGGACGATGTCACGGACAGCCCTTCGAGAGGACCCTCGAAACTCGAACGGAAACTCCGACAGCCCTTCGGGAGGACCCTCGAACAGCCCCTCGGGCAAAGATCGAAACTACGACCTCTCTACGGGGTTGCACACATACGGTGTCATCTATCCGGCAGGGCTTCGCCGTCCAGAACTAGTTCCTGCCGGAACCCAGACAACCTTTCGGCTCTACGAAATACTCTTTTCGTGGGAGGGAGAAGAGAGAGCTAGCAAAGCATAGCATGTGTATGAGAGCACAAGGATGAAGAGATGGCAGCCCACATCTCCTCTATTTATAGGAAAACCAAGGGGTAGGGTGGTTTTACAATAAAACCCAAAACCCAAAAAATGCCCATGGAATATCCCTTTCATAAAAGGAATATGCCATATGGGAGTGCCATGTGGAGCACCATGGTGCCCCACCCCCTTGGCCGGCCACCCCTTGGAGGGGCCCCCCATGAGGAGCTTGCTTGCTCCCCAATCCCTTCTAGAAGCCTTTTGGAATATCCAAAAAAAGATGTTTCCCAAAAAATATCCAAAAAGTGCTTTCACTATTCACGACGACATTTTTCAGCGTCTGATCGAACTGAAAATATTAATGTGGTCTTAGAACAATTCTAGTACCCACCAAAATAATTTTCAACGCGGGCCGGAACAATTCCGGTTTAGTGATTTCATCTGCGAAAAGCATCTGAAGCGGTTTCGGCAGCTCCGGAACATTTCCGGTTTTCATCCCCGAAAATTCCAGAAAGTTTCCAGAATGATTCTGGCACCCTCTAAGAATTATCAGGCACGTGCCAAAACTAATTTGACCTTTTGGTATCCCCTGAATCAACTTTTCCAGTTTTCACCTAAAACCGTTCAGGTGTTCTCTCTACGGAACTTTTCCGCTGTCCGAAACTTTTCCGGCGTCCGAAACTTTTTCGGTGATTTTCTCTCAGACTCCCTGTCTAGTATTCAACAGATAGATGACCCTTAAGCGTGTGACCCTATAGGTTCGGTGAAGCATAGACATGACCCGGAACCCCTTCCGATCAATGATCAACATCGGAGCCGTGGACACCCATATCGAACCCTATACCCACACGAATAAATATTCGAGTGAACCTCCAGTTGCTGTGTGCTATTCCTGTTGCTTCGCGATATGTTACAATTACCCGAGGTGAGACATGTAGGCATCCTCGTGGATCAACAACTTGTCCACTATGCCAGTTACCTCGTTGCCGGTATTGTTCTCTTTTCTCGTTCCCGTGTTTCGGCATCCCCGTGATCAAATCACAAAGTGTCTGGCCAGACGATGATGGATACCGTAACACCGAGAGGGCCCAGAGATATCTCTCCAACGTCGGAGGAGCAAATCCCAATCTTGAGCTATCAAGTTACTTGACATACTTTTCCATGAACCCGTAAGCTGCCGTAATAGCCACCCATTTACGGATGACGTTTAACAAAACCCCAAAGTTCATGAAGCAAGCATGAAGAAACTCGATACTCTCATGGTCTAAGGAATCATGCAAACGTTAACCATCTCTGTGTTATTTAACCATTAACTTGTGACGAATATATCTCATAGTATAACATCAATATTGGGTCGATTCAACACAAGTGTTCTACCAACGTCGTGCCCTCAAAATTGCCGGCATAGCCATGCCCATGATCAGGAAAACAGGATCATCATGCAATACTTGAGCCAGTCTTAGAGGCAAGACTAGGAATACAATTTACCGTTTATTATACCACACGTGCACATGAGTTTCCCTCCAAGCCTCGTGGTTATTGCAGACTCGAGAATCATTGAAGTTATAGCATGGATCATAAACATTCATTACGAACTCTGAGATACAAAAGTAACTGATATTACTGCCTCTAGGGCATATCTCCTACAGTCTCCCACTTGCACTAGAGTCATAATCTAGTTACATGGCTTCCCTAACACCAATGGCAATCCGGTGTTGCTCATGCTTTGCTCGTGGTAGAGGCTTCGTCATCGGGTCTGACACATTCAGATCCGTGTGAACTTTGCGTACTTTCACTAAACCTTCTTCGACATTATGTCGAATGAGTTTATATTTGCGTTGAATATGCATTGTCTTATGTTGCGAACATGGCTCCCTTGCCTGAGCCACGGCGCCACTATTATCACAATAGATTTCCACCGGGTCCACAGCACTTGGAACCACACCAAGGTCTTCAAGAAATTGCTTGATACCGACAGCTTTCTTGGAGGCTTCTGAAGCAGCAACATATTCCGCCTCCGTCGTAGAATCCGCCACAGTCTTTTGTTTGGAACTTTTCCAATCAACTGCGCCGCCGTTCAATATGAAAACATAGCCAGATTGAGATTTGAAGTCATCTGGGTCAGACATGAAGCCTGCATCAGTGTAACAACTTACAATGAGCTCTTCATCACCTCCGTACACAAGGAGTAAATCCTTGGTCCTTCTGAGGTACTTAAGAATACCCTTGACTGCGGCCCAGTGTTCCAATCCTGGATCACCTTGGTACCGGCTGCTAACACTTAGCGCATAGGAAACATCCGGTCTTGTACATAGCATGGCATACATAATAGAACCAACTGCCGAAGCATATGGAATATCATTCATTTGTACTCGCTCATCAAGGTTCCGAGGACTCTGATTCTTGCAAAGTACTGTGCCAGGTGACATGGGGAGTAGGCCTTTCTTGGAGTTCTCCATGTTGAACCGTTTCAACACCTTGTCAATGTACGTTCTTTGGCTTAGTGCTATTAAGCGTCTTGATCTATCTCTATAGATCCTGATGCCTAATACATATGCCGCTTCGCCTAAGTCTTTCATTGAAAAACTCTTCTTCAATGAGTCTTTTATTTCGCTAAGAAATTTCACATCATTTCCAATCAACAATATGTCATCCACATACAAGATTAGAAATGCTTTTGCGCTCCCACTAAACTTCTTGTACACACAAGATTCTTCATCGTTCCTGATGAAGCCAAACTCTTTGACCACTTCATCAAAACGAATATTCTAGCTCCTTGATGCTTGCTTCAGACCATAAATGGCTTTCTGAAGCTTACATACCTTTCCAGCATTTTTAGGATCGACAAAACCTTCTGGCTGTATCATGTATACATCCCTATCAAGGTTTCCATTTAGGAAAGCCGTTTTGACATCCATCTGCCATATTTCATAATCGAAATAAGCAGCAATTGCTAGTAATATCCGAACAGACCTAAGCATAGCTACGGGCGAGAAAGTCTCGTCGTAGTCCTCTCCTGGAACTTGCGTGAACCCTTTCGCGACAAGTCTAGCTTTGTGGATAGTAATGTTACCATCCGCGTCCGTCTTTCTTTTGAAAATCCATTTACAACCAATGGGTTTTACGCCATCTGGAAGTTCTTCCAAGTTCCAAACTTGGTTTTCGTACATGGATTCCATTTCGGATCTCATGGCTTTGTGCCATTCCCTTGAGCTAGGCCCCGCCATCGCTTCCTTGTAGTGCGCAGGTTCATCGTCTTCAAGAATGAAGATTTCGTTATGAAACCACTCAGGTGGCTGGATAGCCCTACCTGATCTGCGCGGTTCAATTACAACATTGTTTGAAGTCTCCGCATCATATGCGACAACTTCCGGCTCGGTTGTAGGGATAATTAGCGGAATTTCTTCCGGTTCCTTAGCCATATCAACGGTTGCTGAAGATTCACTAATCTCATTAAGTTGCACTGTCCTCCCACTTAATTCTTTGGCGAGAAACTCTTTCTCAAGAAATTGTCCATTTCTTGCAACAAACACTTTGTTATCGGACGGGTGGTAGAAGGAATACCCAATTGTATCCTTGGGATAACCTACAAAGTAACATTTGTCTGATCTGGGATCAAGTTTGGTAGGTTGTAAACGTTTTACGTATACCTCACAACCCCAAATCCTGAGATACGACAAACCGGATTTCTTCCCGTTCCATATTTCATATGGTGTCGTCTCAACTGACTTAGACGGTGCTCTGTTTAATGTGTGAGCGGCAGTTTCTAGTGCGTGACCCCAAAAAGATATCGGAAGGTTTGTAAGAGACATCATCGACCTTACCATGTCTAACAGGGTTCGGTTACGTCGTTCCGATACTTCGTTTCGCTGTGGAGTTCCGGGAGGCGTAAGCTGTGAAACGATTCCACGGTCACTCAGATGTTGGCCAAACTCGTGACTAAGATATTCGCCTCCGCGATCAGACCGCAGAAACTTGATCTTTTTGTTACGATGATTTTCTACCTCATTCTGAAATTCTTTGAACTTTTCAAAGGTTTCCGACTTATGCTTCATCAAGTAGATATAGCCATACCGACTTAAATCATCAGTAAAAGTCACGAAGTAAAAATACCCACCCCGTGCGGCTGTGTTCATTGGACCACATACATCACTATGTATTATCTCCAATAATTCACCCGCCCGTTCAGGATGACCCGTGAACGGCGTCTTGGTCATTTTTCCCATCAAGCAAGCTTCACATGTGTCAAATGATTCAAAATCAAAAGACGGTAAAACTCCATCTTTATGGAGTCTTTGCATGCGTTTCTTTCCGATGTGGCCAAGCCGACAGTGCCACATGAAAGTGGTGGTGGTATCAGCCTTCTTAAGGCATTTAGCATTCACGTTAAAGACATTATTTTCACATTCAAGATTCAGTACGAAAAGGCCCCCAATAATGGGTGCAAATCCATAAAACATGTCCTTACAATAAAGTGAACAACCATTGTTCTCAGACTTGTAGGAGTACCCGTCGTGCACTAAACATGATCCAGAGATAATGTTCTTACACAACAACGGAACAAAATAACAGTTACTTAGTTCCAAAATAAATCCTGAAGGGAGACGTAGAGGCATAATGCCGACGGCTTGAGCGGCGATCCCAGCGCCGTTCCCGACACGCATCACGACTTCATTCTTTGCCAGCCTGCGCACCTTTTGAAGTCCCTGTATCGAGTTGCAAATGTGAGCAACCGATCCGGTATCAAATACCCAAGACTTAGAATTTTCGCTAGCAAGCAAAACGTCAATGACATTAACTTGTATAACAATTATACCTTTTCCGGTTTTCCCGGACTTCTTATCTTCCAGATACTTCTTGCAGTTTCTCTTCCAGTGTCTTGTGCCCTTGCAGTAGAAGCACTCAGTTTCATTCTTGGCTCCGCCCTTAGATTTGCGTTGGAAGCCGGTCTTACCGGCGCCCTTGCCTTTCTTTGGCTTGCCTTTCTTTTTGAAACTGGCAGTTTTATTCACAAGCAACACTTGCTTGCGATTTTTCTGCAGTCCTCCTTCTGCAGTTTTCAGCATGGCAAGCACCTCATGAACTGTTTTGTCCAACCCATTCATGTGGTAGTTCATGATAAAACCGCCATAAGACGGGGGGAGGGAACCTAGCAACAAGTCCATAACATGCTCTTTCGGAAGTGGGAATTCTAGGGTTTTAAGCCTCTCAGCGTGGCCAATCATATTGACCACGTGTTCGCCAACTGAACTGCCCTCAGCCATCTTGGTCTCCGCCATCATTTTCATGATATCAAAGCGTTCAGACCGTGCATTAAACGTGTACAGAGCATCCAGATCCTTGATCATATCAAAGGAGTTATGGAATTCAAAACGTTTTTGAAGCTCTGAACTCATGCAAGACAGCATGAGGCACTGCACTAAGTTGAAATCATCATCCTTAGTGGCCCAGACATTCTGTATGTCTGCCGCGGCTGTTTCCGCTGGCTTAGGAGGAAGAGGTCCGTCAAGCACGTACACTTTCTTAGCACTCCTGAGGACAATCCTCAGGGTACGGACCCAGTCCGCATAGTTGTTTCCATTCGCAGCTAACTTCTCTTTCTCTAACATAGGGCCTAAGTTGAATGCGGTGTTGCGAGCCATTTGATCTACAACGGAAAACACAAGTTCATTTTAGACATTGTTCATAATGATTTTTGGCACTAGTGAATAAACAATTTTATTCTAAAGTGCGCTCCCACTCAAATCAATATCTCTCATAATTTATTGTGAGTGATTCAAGATCCGCATTTCAATTCGACGCCATTGACGGATTCATCACTGATGACGCGAATTTCAATCGGTAGGCCAACTTGCCAATCACATCACTATGCGATTCTTGTCCATCTTTCGATGTGTGTGTTCCGAGCTCATGACTCTCATGCCTGAACGTCAAAGACAACCAAGTGATCTTGCTGCGAGGTCTGACCTCACCCGCCTCATTCCTCTCAATTCGTTCGTGCTCATGTGTACATGGCGCACCCCGAAAAGATACGAATTTCAGACGGTGCTACACTTGGGTGAACACTAACTACTTTGATATTTTTAGTGAGAGATCACCCTAATAAAAAGCGACTACCGCGCAATCAAGAAGGGTGCATCAAGAGGGATAAACATCTCAGGCAATTCATAATAGCATGATATGGTATAGCCCCTTCTGACGGAGAAGTCAAGTATTCTTCGTCTTCGGCATTCGCGTCGGAGTTCACCTTCGCGAAGATTGCCACCACCTTGTCGATGCACCAAATAATATTGCTATCTCTATAGCTAATAAAATAAGTGCATTACATAAGGTTGACACGCAGGTCATTAAAGTGCAATCATATGGCTCCAGCCATCATGCCGAATCATGACACGCAGGTCATGTTAATTACATCATATAGTCATCTCATACATAATCAAATTTAATATGAGCATTGCTATACCACATCACATGCATAACCATCCTGCAAAACCAAGTTAGACGCCTCTAATCGGTTTATGCAAAATTTTATTTTACGTGGCTTCTAAGGTTTTTACTTAAACCGCAGCTACCATCGTTTATCATCAAGTATGATACTTCAAGTTGCTAGATTAACTTTCCAGGGTGTATGAAACACAAGACAGTAAAATCTCGAGCCCCATACTAAACTTCGTCATACGCGTGACCCCCGTGCAGATCATATCTGCATTGCCCTTCGTCTGTGAAACATCCATCTTTCTTTGACTAAAGTGGAACCCAAAGAACTGTTAGCTTCGTTGATCTGTCAATCAGCATACTCAGGAGCAGCATGAAAGGATCGCGGATTGCCAGAACTTTGTCAGATTCCACAATGCTGTCAAGATCAGGACTACGCAAATTCAAGGGAAGCAACAAGAACATCGAGTAACAGATTTCATCTGCTACCCGCACAAATAATTTTCAGCAATAGATCTCATCTACTACCTAATTATATTGTGCCACACCCATACATCTCTATGTATTCTAGATCATAACATGCATCTACTCATAGCCTGGCTCTTGATGCCACTGTTGGGGAACGCGACAGAAAACAAAAAAAATCGGTATAGCGAGCACGCCCAGGATCACTATGGAGATTGCATACAAGGTTTGATCTGATCCGTACCGACTCGTAGCGCAGCGGAAGAAGAGTCGGTGGAGATCGTTGGTGCAGATTCCCGCAGCTAGGATTTTACAACCTCCCAACCGCGAGAATGTACTCCCTCGTCGGACAGCCCTTCGGGAGGCGGTCGGACAGTCCCCCGGACGATGTCACGGATAGCCCTTCGGGAGAACCCTCGAAACTCGAACGGAAACTCCGACAGCCCTTCGGGAGGACCCTCGAACAGCCCCTCGGGCAAAGATCGAAACTACGACCTCTCTACGGGGTTGCACACATACGGTGTCATCTATCCGGCAGGGCTTCGCCGTCCAGAACTAGTTTCTGCCGGAACCCAGACAGCCTTTCGGCTCTACGAAATACTCTTTTCGTGGGAGGGAGAAGAGAGAGCTAGCAAAGCATAGCATGTGTATGAGAGCACAAGGATGAAGAGATGGCAGCCCACATCTCCTCTATTTATAGGAAAACCAAGGGGTAGGGTGGTTTTACAATAAAACCCAAAACCCAAAAAATGCCCATGGAATATCCCTTTCATAAAAGGAATATGCCATATGGGAGTGCCATGTGGAGCACCATGGTGCCCCACCCCCTTGGCCGGCCACCCCTTGGAGGGGGCCCCCATGAGGAGCTTGCTTGCTCCCCAATCCCTTCTAGAAGCCTTTTGGAATATCCAAAAAAAGATGCTTCCCAAAAAATATCCAAAAAGTGCTTTCACTATTCACGACGACATTTTTCAGCGTCTGATCGAACTGAAAATATTAATGTGGTCTTAGAACAATTCTAGTACCCACCAAAATAATTTTCACCGTGAGCCGGAACAATTCCGGTTTAGTGATTTCATCTGCGAAAAGCATCTGAAGCGGTTTCGGCAGCTCCGGAACATTTCCGGTTTTCATCCCCGAAAATTCTAGAAAGTTTCCAGAATGATTCTGGCAACCTCCAAGAATTATCAGGCACGTGCCAAAACAAATTTGACCTTTTGGTATCCCCTGAATCAACCTTTCCAGTTTTCACCTAAAACCGTTCAGGTGTTCTCTCTGCGGAACTTTTCCGCTGTCCGAAACTTTTCCGGCGTCCGAAACTTTTTCGGTGATTTTCTCTCAGACTCCCTTTCTAGTATTCAACAGATAGATGACCCTTAAGCGTGTGACCCTATAGGTTCGGTGAAGCATAGACATGACCCGGAACCCCTTCCGATCAATGATCAACATCGGAGCCGTGGACACCCATATCGATCCCTATACCCACACGAATAAATATTCGAGTGAACCTCCAGTTGCCGTGTGCTATTCCTATTGCTTCGCGATATGTTGCAATTACCCGAGGTGAGACATGTAGGCATCCTCGTGGATCAACAACTTGTCCACTATGCCAGTTACCTCGTTGCCGGTATTGTTCTTTTTTCTCGTTCCCGTGTTTCGGCATCCCCGTGATCAAATCACAAAGTGTCTGGCCAGACGATGATGGATACCGTAACACCGAGAGGGCCCAGAGATATCTCTCCAACGTCGAAGGAGCAAATCCCAATCTTGAGCTATCAAGTTACTTGACATACTTTTCCATGAACCCGTAAGCTGCCGTAATAGCCACCCATTTACGGATGACGTTTAACAAAACCCCAAAGTTCATGAAGCAAGCATGAAGAAACTCGATACTCTCATGGTCTAAGGAATCATGCAAACGTTAACCATCTCTGTGTTATTTAACCATTAACTTGTGACGAATATATCTCATAGTATAACATCAATATTGGGTCGATTCAACACAAGTGTTCTACCAACATCGTGCCCTCAAAATTGCCGGCATAGCCATGCCCATGATCAGGAAAACAGGATCATCATGCAATACTTGAGCCAGTCTTAGAGGCAAGACTAGGAATACAATTTACCGTTTATTATACCACACGTGCACATGAGTTTCCCTCCAAGCCTCGTGGTTATTGCAGACTCGAGAATCATTGCAGTTATAGCATGGATCATAAACATTCATTACAAACTCTGAGATACAAAAGTAACTGATATTACTGCCTCTAGGGCATATCTCCTACAGATGTGCGGCGGCCGGTCGAGGGCGAGCAGCGGCAGCGGCGGCCAGGCGAAGCAGGCGGCGACGGCGGCGGCTGCCGGACGAGGAGGAGGCGGCCGGCCGGACGGCGACGAGAGGTGCACGGAGCTGCGAGCGTGCGGGAGCGGGAGAGGAACCTAAGCATCTGATACCATGTTAGGAATGAGCAACTGGTATTCACAGAGGGCCAAAGGCCATTACATATACATGTGAGTAAAGTGCAGAAAACCCCTTATACAATGGGGAAGAACCGAAAAAGGGCTATACACATCTAACACCGATTTCCGTTCCGCCTTGCAACCAGCCCCCAATTGTGCGGAGCACCTGGCTTGGAGCTAGCATGCTCTAGGGAAGCAGATACCATCCTACTTCACCCAATTCTTGGACTATGCAAGGTCACTTCAATCTACTACAGCTATGGTGCCCTGAATGTCATCCCGCTTGAAGAATCATGGACTAGGTGCCCGCTTCAGAAGATCTCTACCACCAATCTATCAACTAGTGTGTACATACCTGCCAGTTACGGAGGTGATACTGCAAACCTGGTACGCTGTTCAAGAGAGTTGATACCAATGGAGAAGGCTGGTACGAGACCAGGTATGGGGGACAGTATTGTTGGCCCAATCTCTTGCCTGAGCAACACAAGCCAGTTCATATATTTGATGGACGGTAGTGAACCAATGTATATTCTTCCCTTAGACTGCATAGTGGTTTCAAACGGTATTTCAACGCCGTGGGATTATACTATCCAATCTGCTGTGTTATTCACCGAAAGAGCCAGAAGGGTCATTGCATTTGGTGAGACAACCTTAAATTGGTCAGTTCCTAACATAACTGACATTTGTCAAGAGTGCGAGCGAAACAGGCATCCCTGCGGATTCAGCTCACAACGCATGCAAGCATTCTGCAAGCGCCCAGGTACTGTTTCTACTTCTTACACATCGAAGGAGTTGTTCTGAATATTTGCATGCCTTAAATTATATTGACAAGAGTACCTAAACGATCCAAATAAAGAACAGTTCTTTTTTTTATCCACCATATGCTATATACGGAAAATATGTCTTTGTTTACCACCACATCATTGTTCAATATATACTCCACACACACATGATTCTCATACTCCCGGATATAGCATATACAGTGTAAACAACATTATTGTTATATTATTACTAGAAAAGTATCACATCTGTTCTGATAACACAACTATGATTAGCTCCAAAATTTCCGATAAACAGGCTGGTTGACATACAAGACTGCTTCGAGTTCTTATAAAACCTTTGGAGGAAAAATATCTAAATAATTAAACACACTATTCAACTTGAACAGCCTATCAAGCAGCTCAGGATGAAAAACCTTCATGATTATGCAGGAGCCAATTTTACTGTACACAGACAAGCCAATTAGATAGATTAACGTTACATTCTGGAAAAATAAGCCTGAATTCCACCCCATCTAAACTAGATTTTGTGATGCTCATACTTTTGAAGTTAATATTTAAGAAGAAAAAAGTGATGTCTACACGCATATAATGTCCTACACCCCCATGAGTTGAATCTCTTTTCCATTCCATCAACAAAAAATTGGCATGAGTTGGTACCCTTATTCAATGATAAACTCATAAAAGTTAGTAGCCATTTTCACTTTTATAAAAGAAATAAAAATAAATCTTCATTCTATTATTTCACACACAAAATCTAAATCGCTTATTTCCTACATGCAGGCTCACGTGTGAAAGTCATTGCAGGTATTATGCATACATCTTTTTATTTATTACTCTTATTCTTGCATTTTATCCATATAGAAGAGGAATGACATGAAAGCAAACTCTTTTTAATCCAAGTATAACTGACTATTTCCCCGCGTCCTGTTTATACAGCAACATCATCGGTAGCCACATTTGTGGTTCTCTTGTTGACGTCAGCCACAGCACTCTATCGATCCCTGAAATCAAAGGTTGATGAAGAGGTACGTTTGAAAATCGAAATGTTTCTCAAGGCATATGGCACATCAAAACCAGCAAGGTACACATTCTCTGAAGTTAAAAAAGTAACAAGGCGATTCAAAGATAGACTGGGTCAGGGTGGATTTGGAAGTGTATACAAAGGCCAGCTGGCAAATGGAGTACCTGTGGCAGTAAAGATGCTGGAGAACTCAAGGAGCAATGGAGAAGAGTTCATGAATGAAGTTGCAACCATTGGTAGAATCCACCATGCTAATGTGGTCCGTCTCTTGGGATTCTGCTCAGATGGAACAAGGCGTGCTCTTATCTATGAGTTCATGCCTAACAGATCACTTGAGAAATATATATTTGCACATGAATCAGATATTTGTCGAGAACTATTAGCACCTAACAAAATGCTGGAGATAGCATCAGGCATTGCACGAGGAATCGAATAGCTGCATCAAGGGTGCAATCAGCGGATCCTCCATTTCGACATCAAGCCTCACAACATCCTGCTAGACTACAGCTTCAGTCCAAAGATTTCAGACTTTGGGCTTGCAAAGCTGTGTACAAGGGACCATAGCATCGTCACACTGACTGCAGCAAGAGGAACAATGGGTTACATTGCACCAGAACTGTATTCTCGGAACTTTGGGAGAATATCCAGCAAGTCCGACGTCTATAGCTTTGGCATGCTGATGTTGGAAATGGTGAGCGGGCGGAGGAACTCGGATCCATGGATTGAGAACCAAAACGAGGTTTACATCCCAGAGTGGATATATGAGAAAATTAGCACGGAGCAAGAGCTGCAATCGACAAGGGAAATGTCGCAAGAAGAGAAGGATACAGTAAGAAAGCTGGCCATCGTGGCACTGTGGTGCATTCAGTGGAACCCGAAAAACCGCCCATCCATGCCGAAAGTGCTGAACATGCTAACAGGAACCTTGCAGAGTCTAACGATGCCTCCCAAGCCATTTGTTTCGTCTCCGGGCCACCCCATGCCGCAAATCTAAAGATTTGTTTCACAGCGACTCTGAATGTATTTATTTCAGACACCGAGACCTAATTTGCTGCACAGTAATGCGTATTGTATCGTACTACATGACACTTGATTTTCGGCTAAATAAGCAGTCTAATGGTAAGCCGTACAGCGTCTCGTCGTGTGAGATATCACAACTGTCTGCAATCAATGTGGTAGTCGGGGAAGTCATCGGTCACCTTGTGGTGGCATTTGGGTGTATCAGAAATTGCTGATTGTGGCGTAGCGTGTTGTCGCAGTTGGCTTATAATTAGGTAATTTGCTACTGTCGCCATGTAGTGTATTCCTAGGGTATGGCATGAGATTTCACAACAGACTGCAGATTGGTACAAGCCTGAAAGAGCATAAATAGTTGGGGAATTCGACTAGCGAGATCTGAATTAGTCCCCGTCTCGTTGCCGGATCCATGTGCTCGGAGTGAATCCTACTCAGGCCAAGGTAATCAAGTTCGCATACAGCTGTAGAAATGAGACAAAATGGAAATGCGCACAAGGGAAAGGGGAAGGAGGAGATTCACCTTTCTCGGTGCGGCGGCGAGCTACCGGAGACGGCAGCGGTGGCGGCTGCGGGAAAAGAAAGTGCTCAGGCACGGGAGAGTGGCTGGCGCCATGGGAGCGCGAGGGTGGCTGGGGGACGGTCTAGATCGCCGCCTCCCCCGCCGGAGCTCCGTCGGGAAGTGTGGTGGGGCGGCTGGCGGCGGTAGGGGATGGGAGTAAAGCAGCTCTTTTTTTATTCCTTTGAGAAAGGATAAGCGGCACTTTCGTGAAATCAATCTGGGCCGCCAACAATTTGATCCAAGTAGATATGTAGGCCTCACTTATCAGGAGTAAGCAAGCGAATAATTTTAGATTGCCTCAAAAAAAAGCGAATAATTTTAGAGGAAAAATAAGAAAGTTGTGGGGATCGAGTGGGACTCACACTTTATTTTTATTTTTTTTAAGAGAAGGGACTCACACTTTATCGTAGTGAGATGAGTTGACATATTGGTCCATGAGGATGTTAGACATGTAGGATCGTAAACGGGCTTTCGGCTGGCAGTAATGATGTCTAGTTGCATTTTTGAACATGCATCCAACCGAGCAATGACATTTTTAAGCAGTTGAAGTTCCTAGTGGCAGGACTGGGTAGCAGGACACAACTAGGAATAAATGATAAAAAAATATTGTATTACTATTTTGAAATGTCAGAAACATTCTTTTGAAATGAGTGAGCTTTAAAATGGTACGTACTTTTCTGAATGGTATTTAACATTTCTTTATACTATGTAAACAAATTTTTAGATTTTTAAACATTTTTATAAATGTCAAGTACAAAATTTTAAAACACGAGAACACTTTTTAAGTTTTATAAGCATGTTTATCAATGCCGAGAACATATTTTTTGAAACACGTAAACATTTTCTTGAAATGCCGTGTGCATTTTTTTGAATGGCACAAAATACATTTTCTAAGTTATGAGAATTAGTTTTTTACATTGTATAAACAATTTTTAATGTGACAAACACTTTTTTCAAAGTGTGTGAACATTTTTCCAAATGCTATCAACATTCTTTTAGCTGTACAAACATATTTTACACTACATGAATATTTGTAAAAGAGAAATTAACGTTTTTAAGATTAAAATAAAATAGAGTTCCATTTCAGAATTATAAATAAAAGTAATAAAATAAAAGGATTACAAAAACGCGTGTGAAATGCCAACCCTCTCTCTGGTGATGGGAAGGCCTGTGTACAGGGTGCCTGAGAGGCGAGGGTTTTTTTCACCTCCCCTACACAGTTGTGCATTCCTATTTCGAGCTTCAGCCGCCTGTTATAGGAACACGCCAACGCTTTGCTCTGGGTGGCCTATTCCGAGCTTCAGCCGCCTGTTATAGTATAAACTGCAGACGGGCACACACCCCCGCTTCGCTCTTGGCCGTTCCATTTCCTTTCTTTTTCTTTCTGTTTAAACTTCCAAAAAAAGTGATGGCTGACGACGGGATCGAACTGATCGAACTGGCGACATCATCATTCAAAGGGAATGGCAGCAATCACCAGACCACTTACCCTTACCTGGTTGCTGACACTTACTGCGATTTCTCTTTTTATTTGGTTCTTCAATTCGGTTTGTAATTTTTCTTAATTTCACGGTTTTTTTCTAAATTATTGAACTTTTTTCATATTCTTTGAACTTTTTTCAATTCAATCCTTTTTTCAATTTTGGTGAACTCTTTTTCAACTTTTGGTGAACTTTCTTCCAAATTCAATGAAATTTATTCAAATTCAGAGAACATTTTTCAAAATTGATTAATTTTTTTTAATTTGACAAAAAAATAACTTTGATGAACTTTGTTTCCAAAATCCATAATTATTTTCAAATACGATGATTTCTTTCCTAATTTGCTAAAAACATTTCAAACCGATGATCTTTATTTGAAAATTCATGAACTTTTTTTCATAATCCGTGAAGATGTTTTGAACTCACTAACTTTTCTTTCTTTTCCTATTTTATTGTTTCTCATTTTTTTGCCTCAGGGATCGAGGGAACCAGTGGATATAAAATGCAATCCAGCGCTCGCATCTATATCGGGACCTTCCCTGACGCCTGAAGCGCCAAATAGGAGCACCGTCTGGGAGCACTTCCTAGGCGCTCTCTTCGTCAAATTCATCCTAATTTGCATAGGGTGACCCCAACAAAGACGGCCTCTTTAGCGAATATGCGCCTTATAGCAAGCTTGTCATGTAGTGGCTCGCGTACTTTAGAATTTTGTTTGATTCAGCTTTTCAAGAAAACACAAACATTTTTTAGAAAAAGTGAATATTATATTGGAATATATTTTAAATAAAAGTGATTTTTTGAAATGCGGAATTGTTTTAAGTTTTATAAATTATAACATTTTGAATGTTATTGACATTGTATTGAAAACACGAAATGTTTTTGAAACATGAACATTTTTTAAGAATTTGTGAACATTTTAAAAAAGAATAGTTTGAAAAGTTGAACATTCTATGAAAGCACAAACACTTTTTCATTAGTTGAAACCTTTTATAAAATTCTGAACAAATTTTGAAAATTTATTGAAATTTTTGAAAAAAATAAATAAAATAAACCAGTAAAACCGAATAGAAACCTTCCCATAACAAGAATCCCTATACACGCTAAACAGGAAATTGGTCGGCCCAGATTTGGTCGGTAAGTTGCTCGGTATGTGTGAAACATCGACAAGTTGACACGATATGCGTCGTATAGGATTTGCGGGCTGCTCCCTAGGCTCTCTGTTGCATGCAACAATGATAAATAAGAATGACATCAAAAATTGTCAAATTCAAAAAATTATCTCCCAAACCGTTAACTGGATTAACGACTTGCTTTCAACATTAGCTTCCCCATGACGAGCTCTTTGAAACTAGATCCTACGTCGTTATGTTTTGATGACTTCTTTCCTGTCAATACTTGTAAGATTAGTATCACTTATTAGTTATATTATTGGGCACTAAGTTGCCAAATTAAAATTAACTTAGTTGCCAGATTGTTGAACGTCGTAATACATGACTCAAAGACATGCTTCGTGGTAATTGTGTGGGTTGATACATCTTCTTACTTAGTTTTAACACTTGAATACTCATTCTCTAGCTCTCCATAACATTGCAGTGTTTGAAAATATACAAAATTATTGTGTGGTAAATACACACAATCTTTGTGGTAAAATTACCATGGAAACTATGGCGACATAATCTTACAACTAGTGGTTAAGAAAAAAAAAACCAAAAATATCAGCATGTGATCTTGTTCGAAGCCATCACCAAGGTGAACTCACTTGTGAAGATGGATCATCGATTGGATAGGTTCATCAGATAAATCATTTTCAAAATTTAAATTTAGAAATTAGTTTCATAATGTCAGCATGAGGTGGAAGATTCATGCATGTGCTCTCTCTATAAGAAAAAAATACGATGAAGGCATACTGAAAAGCACTTTTGCACACACATCCAACATAAATGTTTTCATCTATATTAAACATTTTTAGCATCCATGCACGGAAATGTTTAGAAGTAGAAATTTTAAAAGAAATGTTCACCCAATGGTGATCCTCCCTATCCTCACTCCTCTTCAGGTCGAGGAAAGCTCACTGACATAGTACTCTTAAGTCTGGTCTAGGGCCTAGCGATCTATGGCGATAGGGTTCTACTCTAGACGAAGACTCTAGTTCCTATGGGTAGATCCATGGAGGAACATGGACAACCAATAAAAGAAGGAATTGAGAGGGGGCACGCGAGGACCTCCTCAGTCGGTTGGGTCTCCATGAAGATGGAGATGAAGATGAAGACCTTGTCTCAAAAGATGAGGTAAATGATAAGAAGCTAAGCACAAAGTGGCTAGCACAACAACAAATATAGATTTCTGTGATATGTGATAAAAGAATTTCCTCACAAGCCATGTCATTTGTGATTGGGAAATTTCCTCAGAACTAACATCACATTCATGGTGAATAAAATTCCTCACTGCGCACACACATTTGTGATAAATTATTTTCTCACTCCAGTTTTTGTGACAAGTAACATGCCCCACTAGTCATGCACATTCATGGTGAAGTAATATTTTCACTTCCACATTCGTGATGAATAAAACCCTTCACTACTTATGCACATTCGTGATGAAGCAATTTTCTCACCGCCACATTCATGATGCATAAAATCATTCACTGCTTATGTCCATTCGTGATGAAGTAATTTTCTCACTGCCGCATTTGTGATGAATAAAACCCTTCACTACTTACGCACATTCGTGATGAAGTAATTTTCTCACTGCCACATCATGATGAATAAAATCCTTCACTACTTATGCAAATTCGTGGTGAAGAAATTTTCTCACTGCCTACGTACTTTAGCAATGAAAACAATTCCTCACTACTTGACACATTTGTCATGAAGCAGTGTTCTCATTATGTACACTCATTGGTGATGAACATTTTACCACTATTGCGAGACATAGTTGTGGTGGCATTTCGTCTCTAATGTGCTGATAATCGGCGATGTATTTGTTGTCAGAAATGGAAGCATCATTTGTGAAGAAAATAAATTCATCACTAAGTATTAGTGACGCCACCTATAGTGACAACTCAGTGACAATCAGGAGAGAGGAGGTGGATGGGCTCGGGCTAGCGTCATGGAGAGGGAGGAGGTGGATGGGCTAGGGTTAGGGGGCGCCAGCCGGCTTAAATACCCGGATTTGGACTCGGGCGACGAGCCGAACTGGCGCCACACGGCATTCACACCCCCATCCCCACCGGAGGAGACGTCCATCGGACCGGCGGTTTTTCGGGCGATTCCGTGTGGGACCCCGACATTAGTCCGACGTGGCGGACGCACCCGGGAGCCCCCATATCGACCCCATATTTGAGTTGGATATGAGGGGTGCCGGTCAGCCCGAGCATTTGAGGCCCGTTTGAGGAGCCCGTATGGGTCGAATTTTCGTGACCGGTCAGTGACCGGGTCATTCGCCTGGGCGTTTGAGGTGGGTTTAAGGCGTCCGACTGTAGATGCTCTGAGAGGGAGGATAAAGTAACCTTTCATGGACTGACCACATATTCTTTCTATCGTGAACAAATAATAATGTCTCGAAATAATGGATAAAGCCAGCCGCAAGGTGGATTAATTTACACAAACTACTTATCATAGTTGAGCTTTTCCTTAAAAAACAGGGAGCTTCTAAGTCAAGCTTTTGACCGATTGTTTTATGTGGTAGTAGAAAAGGGTTTGAACCCAAAATGTACAGTGATTGGTATATATTAAAGTACACATAAGACACACTCGCAATTAAAATACACACAAGATACTAGTATTGCACATTCTTTCAGAAAAGGAGGATTACCCCGGGCTCTGCATCAAAATGATGTATGCATCCGTACTTGCACATAGTATCTATATTATTTTTATAAATTTTGTATATTTCACTTATCCAATTATCTATTACTCAGTCACGTCATTATGGATCAATGTTGTCAACATCTTCAGGGCTGCCGCATTCTTAATAATCCTGATGGACTCAACAAAATCATCCATAAGTTGATGACAATCTTGAAATTGTGTGTCATCAAGTGCGAGAACTACCTTCATATCGCTACCATAATTATGATAGTGCACAGTCAAAGCCTACATTCAAAAATCAAGACAGTTAGAGGAAATGTGGAGTAAATGAATAAACATAAAGCTAGTTTTGTTTTCGCATAGAAATGATTAATGATTTTATTGTCATAAAGTAAGATAAGAGGGCATATGTTTTGGATGTAAGAACATGGATGTCTTACTTGTGGTTGGCCATAGATGCTAGGTGCCATGAAGGCAACTGGGGTGCCCACATAACGTCATATGTTCAGCTGGTCCAATTGCATTCGAAAATATTATGGTTGTACGTGTCAAAAAGCGACGGAAGATAAAAGTTCCTGTCTGCTTTCATTAAAAATGGTTATAATTAATAAAAACATGAATAAACAGACACAGTGCTTGTTCCAGGTTTGTGCAATGTAATCTTGGGAAGAGCATATAATGTACAAACGGAGAAGGTAATATACCTTCAGACCAAAATAATTCACCAAAAATTCACCAACCACTCGTGTGAGCAACACTGCTAAAGAGCTCTTTTGCCTATCCATGAACCTTTTTGCCTCGTGAACATACTCAAGGGGATCATCGTGCAAAGTTATATTAAATGGGCACATGAGGCCAGTAAGTCGATTGCCTGTCTCTACCCTGGTAACATATGTCTGCTCATAGTTGTAAGAAGAAAATCAATGTAATTTGCAGTATTAATTCTACAACATTGTGATGAAGTTCGCGTTACTACGTTTATATTTATATGTCACTCAATTAATATTTATTACTTATCTGCACTGAGAAAATGAAGTTCTTACTTGTCTGGTAGACACTGGCCTTGCATCGACAAGGACACATGACCGCAAAGGGATTCTTTTAGTATTACTCTCACCTAATATTGAATATTAGAAAGCAAACTGTAAGAAAATGCATGTCTACAGAACAA
Organism: Elymus sibiricus; assembly: GCA_039707655.1. Taxonomy (NCBI): domain Eukaryota; kingdom Viridiplantae; phylum Streptophyta; class Magnoliopsida; order Poales; family Poaceae; genus Elymus; species Elymus sibiricus. The sequence goes on from CM077667.1 coordinate 26,363,435, forward strand.
ACATCCGTCGTCGCTATAAAAAAAAACCACTTACCAGATTTTCTAAAGTAATATCGTGAAAGAGCTGCTGAAGTCACACCGACTAGCACGTCGTTGATAGTCTGTGAAAACAAAAAACGAGGGACACAAAATATACTATATATGAGTCAAATCAATATGCGACATCGAGCAAATGAGATGCATTTAGATACGGCTTGATTAGTGGGTCATGGCGATGCTATTAAAGAACTAGTCATGAAACCCACACATTGTGTGGGCAACATATTAAAAAAACAGTTGTAATCCAATATTATGTGTTTATCAAAAATTGTTTTGAGGATATTTTAAAATGGAAAACTAATTTCTGTCCACTTTAAAAATAGTTTTGCAATATTTGTCAAAAGGTTATCTTGAGATCTGCCAAAGTATCGCGTAGACTTTGTGCATGTGATTTTTATTGAAAATATTTATACTAACAAGGTGAGCTATGCATGTGCATGTCTAGATTTTCTGAATAATATTAGAATTTCAAGTTTTTGTAGTCACTATTTTTCATTGTACGTATGAACAACATTAGAACCGACATTGTCGCGAAACAATGCATGAATAAAATGATACTGCATTCACTTGGTCGATAATATTTCTTATATTAATAGACAAACTTAGAAAAAAAACAATTGGATTGTAATTGGCTTTTATTCATGTAAACCTTTATCTATCGTTTAATAAATAATAGTAGAATCGATACTACATATGAAGATTAAACAACTTGCGTACCAGTTCATGAAAGGATTGTGACAACCATATTTTAATATTAATACTTTTTTCTGAAATCCTATATTTCAAATTTAATCTTTTCATAATTTTATTGTCTTGAGAGGATTTAAGATGTAAACTATTTTCTGTTTTATTTATCACATGTCCTAATAACCAATTTAAAATATTATTTTCACCTTTCCTCGACAGTTTTCTAGATAACTGCCAGCATATATACTAAAATATGGCATGCAGTCCTTGGATAGGTGATTTCAATTGCTATATGTAAATACATGAAAAAACATCACCAGCTTTACGTACGCAATTCATGGCAGTCTTGATGAGCTTGACGTCATCAAAGCTAAGGCTCCGATGCACGAAACGTTTACGGCGACAAGACTCGCCACCTTCCGAAGGACGCGTGAAGAGCGTGGGTGGGTCACTCAAGAACAGTATTGTTGCAAGAATCAACACAGTGTCCACAATTGTGTGCCAAGCCAGCACAAAATGGGACCAAACCCATGCGAACAGCGCGAGGTAATCACCCGAAGACAGTGAAGGCCGTGGTGGCGGCTGGTAGATCGCGCCCGTGCGCTTGGGTGGTGGCGGCATAGCTGGCAACCTTGCTGGATTGGCCATGCTGCACGACGATGCCACCAGAAGCGTCGTGATGGACGTGCCATCGCCAATGGAGTGGTGCAGACGGAGCACCACCGTGGAGGCCGCCTCAGAGGTTGGGAAGTCGAGAAAGTGGAACTCCCAGAGAGGGCGACACCTATCCATCGGGAGCAGGGAAAGCGATGCCACGTAGTCCTCCACGGCCTTTGCCGGATCGGATGCCACGGCAACAACATCCAGCCTTGGGACGACGATGTGGTCGTCCATGTTTACAGTCGTTTGCACCCATCGCGGCTTGCCATCCTTGGCGGACTCGTCCATTACCTGTACATGTAGGTGTGGGTTATAATGCTATCGAATAAATCATATGTTCTATATATTATAATGCTATATTAGCACATTATTTAGATCGTGGCTAGATGAAGTGGAGCCGAGTATTGCAGGACATATTTGAATAGGAGTATGTGCATTACTATGGGCGATATGGAACCGTAGAAACGACATGATTTTTAACATGAAGCCTATTATTATTATTTTGCAGGTCATATACAAAGCAAATTCTTGGATCCGTATGTGCTCATTACTCATCCATGCGGAAGCCAGAGAGCATATGGATATTGGATGCAACTGCTGAGAATCGGTAGCACGGGTTATTTACAACCGGTTTGAATGATGGTCCAATAATAGACTAGGTGTATAGTCATCTAGTACTATTTTCGCCGGTTGTGGCAGATTTATTGTTTATCTTGGTTTAGCTCTTTTAAGAGCGAATTATGTACCACAGACCTTTTGTGCGACATTTTAGGTTAATAATATGGATGCATGCATCATTCAGATGCAGAGGCCGGGGGACTTTCTCCTTTTCAAAAAAAAAAATATATGTTCTATATATTGATGCTACATAATATGGATATTTATCTTAATTTATATAAAATCCAACTAACAGGATGCAGACACTCCTTTTTGCAGATACTTGAATACAGCGGAAGCATATTGGCAGCGGAATCGTGGCAAACGAGTAATGAAACAAATGAAGTTTTAGAAAATCACTTGAATACACCGGAAGCGTGGCAAACGAGTGACTAGTTCTGTTTCGATGCCGGCACGGAAGACGGGCAGGTTCAGCGGCGTGCCGAGCCCCATCACGAGGACGATGCAGATACCCATCTCTTCCATACCTCTTCCGGTAGGACTCATGGGTTCCTCTGCCGTGGAATTGTCAGCACATACCATCTCCGTCGGCATGCGGACAGAGAGCGGACGGCTTGGCGGAGTGGCTACGTTTGCTGTTGCTTCCATGAGTGGCCACTCTCGATCGTTAATTGCAACGGCTCTTGGTAGGTGCAATATGTATATATATATATAGTGGGCAGGGAGGCAAGGTCCCTCTCTTGAATCGTGTTTATCTTAGAGATGGAATTTTTAGTGCCTACCGGGTCTCAGGTCCGGTTGATCGAGATGGTGTTGTGGTGTTTGGTACATCACATTAAGTGACACGAAGCTATCAGAAGGTACAAATACAGATGGAAGATAGAAGTTGGGTAGAGGAGTCGGTGTGCAGCAGAGGAGAGTAAATAGCCCGAAGAGAGCATGCATGGCGACGCTTATTTGCCATGCATAACATTGGCACTCCCAATATATTATATCTTAGGGTGTGTCTAGGGCACATTTAGATGTGACATAGTTATTGCGCATCTAAATGATTAAATCAAGCATAAAAAGGAAAAAAGAAAAGAAAATATTCACACGAATCTCCACATAAGATCAATGAAATAGGACTTAGATGTGCAATACTTATGTCACATCTAGATGTGATTTAGCAAAACCATATATCTTAAACTATATCATATCTAATATAAAACAAGTATATAATATGCCACAAAAACAATATAATATAAAACAAGTATAATATTCCACAAAAAACCGACGCGCTATAATTGTTACGCGTCTAAAAAATACATACAACGTTTGGAGGCTCTCGGGCTCAATAAACCCGGGCGGAGGGAGTAGATAAAACGTTAATGATACATGGATGACCCTCACATTCCTTCATGCATTGGTTGATTTTACATTGACAACTAAAATTTGACAGAATTTAATGTGGACATAATATTATTTGTCTATTACCGAAATAATAAGCCTTATAAATAGCAAATTCCTGATTTATAAGATGGACCCTTTAAACCGGAAGGGAGGGAGTATATATCTAGTGATATACAAAACCATACCTGATACTAATGATACTAATCGTATAACAAAATGGTGGTAAACATGTCATGCATTATACATCCATTGTACATCCAGAAAGGGAAACATGTACTATTGCCTTTTGAAGTCAAGAAGCCAAGCTATGTCAGTTATGAATCTAATCCTTTCTAGCTATGACCCATGTAATAGCTTCGCTATTTGGAATAGCTCGTCATCAGATATAGCTAAAGTTATTACCTTGTAACTGTACATGGGACGAGAAAGAATCATCAATCAATCGTGCATGTAAACTTACTACAAAATGACTATATATAACTAGATAACATGAAGAAAATAAAACAATAATAGGATAGCGTCCAATTTTGTTTGACGACTGCTTTACCTTGGAGTTTTCGTTCGCCGGGGCTGCTTCATGGCGACTCCTGCCAACATTCATTATGTCCGAGGAAGGCAAGAAAACAAATCATCTATCCATCTATTAATTAGTTGATGGATGGAATCTCTATAATACTTTAATGGATGATGAGATTACTGACATACCTCACCGTGAAGCTACGAAAACGTGGTTTAAAAACATGTTCCTTTGGAAATAAATTTTTTTCTTTATAGAATAGAAGAACAAAGGAATAAAGATATTTTGACAGAATTGGCTCTCGGGTCCAATAAATCCGGACGGCGGGAGTAGATTAAACATTAATAATACATGCATGACCCTCTCATTCCTTCATGCATGGATGCAATTTTACATTGATAGAATTTAATGTGAACATAACTATTATTTCTATTACCGAAAAAATAAGCCTTATAAATAGAATATTTCTTATTTTTAAGTTGGACCCATTAAACTGGAAGGGAGGGAGTATAACAAAAAGGTGGTAAACATAAATAAATTATACATCCATAAAGGTATTTCTACATGTCATGCATGGTAGTACACTGGTACCTTGCTACACATTTATATGGTTGGCAAATATTGTGAACATGCTAACGTGGAGGAGAGTGAAACAGGTACAGACAGTGAGTTCGTATTGATAGAGACAAGCATCTAAACAGGTTCGGCTGCCTTTACCAAGAGGGGACTGTAATCGATTGTAGTACACTAACCGGACTCGTGGCGGTATGTTGTTCACTTGTCTTGAAATATAGATGTTGACAGTTTTTTTTTATGGAAAGGAGTTTTCCCCGATTTTCATGAAGAAAACCATCAGCTATCTACACCTCCACAACACACCCATCAGCAGAACTCAACCTGGGAAAGGACAGACACAACTTCATCCCAGGAAGAAAATGCTCTAGGAAACCCAAGATTATTCTGTGAGGAGGCTAACAAGTTAGCATGCATGTGAGGGAATCGCTATCACGTTTGTTGGGTGCTTCAATGGTGCGCCAATCCGCTGACGAGTGTTTGACTTCCTTGGCAAGGATTTAAATTGCTATCTATACTTGAGGAGTATTGCTTATTGGATCCTACAAGCCAAGCTATGTAAGTCATTTACCTATATCCTTTCTAGCTACGACCCCTATAGCGGAAAATAGCTCTGCACTATTTGGAAACCTCATCATCATACATAGCAAAAGTTATTACCTTGCAACTGTAAATGGGACAAGAAAGAACCATTAATCAGTTATGCATGCAAACTTACTACAAAATGACTATATTTATAACTGGATAACATGAAGAAACATAAAATCATAATAGGATACTGTCCAATCTTCTTTGGCGACTGCTTTACCTTGGAGTTTCAGTTCGCCCGGACTGCTTCATGGCGACTCCTGCCAACATTCATGATGTACCAGGAAGGCAGGAAAATAAACCATCTATCCATATATTAATTAGTGGATGGATGGATTCTCTATAATCTATACCTACTTACTAATAAAGCAAGGTGATATTTTTGGTTTCGTCCCGTTTATATTATTTTATTTGTTTTGGACACCTCGTCTAATCCCACGCTACGTGTTTGTGTCAAGTTGTATTTTATGCAACCAATCGTTTCTCTCCATAATAAAAAGGAAAGAAACAAATCCTTCAACATGTCTGCCTCACGAAAAGTTCTCGGAGTCAAACCTTTAATAAATACGACACCGGGGAGGAGAGACGAGCTGCCCGATGACGAGGCAAAAGCCGAAGCTGATCTCGCGGGTGATTCATCGGGTTGCTGCGGCCCGGTCAACCCCTCGCGGGAGCATCCAAAAAACACGACGACGGCTGTCGTGTCTTCCATGGAGGAAGAGCCGCACCGAGGCTCACGAGGACAAAGCCCAAAACATCACCTGCTATTCTACCTAAGTGAGATCTCGCATGGAGGAAGAGCTGCGCCGAGAGGCCGAGAAAGCATGGTTGATCTCCTTGGTCTTCGTCTCGATCGAATCTGCATGCGAACACCTTGACTTGCTGAATGTCTCACGATAGGTACCTCAATAACCGTCACGGCGGAGCTGCCACCGCAGCTCGAGAGAGGAGAGCGTCACGGAGATGACGGCCGCCTGCACGAGTCAGGCCCGCAATCGGCCGCAGCACCCGCGTCCACACGCTGGCCAGCGGCAACACAAGCACCACGTTGGGTTTTGTCCCCGTGGTGCGTGTCGATGTCCATGCGCATCACACGCCGGAAGCGGGCGAGGAGTTGCTTGATGGCGAGAACGATGTCGTTCACATAGCAGAAGCCGTTGGCATGGCCAGGTAACGCATGGTGCATGCCGCTAGACCAATTTAGTCGCCACAGCCGAGCGCGCGCACAACGGCCAGCGACCCGCCGGCGTTGCTCAGGCATTACCCTAGGAGGTCGTCGATGACAGGGTTGTCGTTCGAGCAGGCCCAGTCCTGGTGGCGCACGGTGCCGATGCCATGCTCCTCGACAGTTCGCTGGAGATCACCGTCGCTGATATACCTGCTGTGGTGAGGTTGCAGAGGAGGTCGACGTATTTCTGGTCGTGGAACACGAGAAGCTCCTCCGGCCTGGCTGGCCTGGTGAGGAGGCTACTCATGTCTTTGAGGAGACCGTAGGACGGTAGGAGGCGACGAGGCCGTAGGCCATCGTGACGCGGCGGGGCACCATGACGTGTCCCTCGCCGTAGTCGACGTTGGAGATGCCTGGGTCATAGTAGTACGTGGCTGCCCTTATCTCCTCCTTGTGTCTTCATAGTTAAGCCTTGAAGCTCTGTCCTCGAGGTCCCACATGTCTAGATGGACATGTTGGTATATGACAGTTTGGAAGCGGTAAGATGCCCGATGCTTTTCTGCAGTATACACGGACATTGAGAAGTAATCTATTTTCCTTTCAACCTTTTGTATGGGACATCATATAGTGTGCATGCATTTAGTGTTGCAGACAATCATATGAACCGGCTAAATATAGTAATCTTAATTACATTCATGAATTTGCACTAAATATTGTTACTATCTTTTTTTGCGAAATAACATTGTTGCTATCTTGCAACTCTATTTACATTGCTTATGGATCCTAGGCTTATACGGTAGGTTTATGTGAGCTTTCTGTTTATTCTAATATTAAAATTTACCAAGAAACCTCTCAAAACAAAAACAAAAAAATGAACCAAGATAAGTGTCGTTAAGAATCATATTTACCAGCTAACAATGTTCATTTTGTGAAGTTTTCTCAACGTAATATTATAAAAGGTATCCTTGAGATTACAACTTACGAGCATGTTTGTTGGTCTTTGTGAAAACATGTTGGGCTCTTTTTTTCTAATGATGAAAGGATCCAATATAACTTATCTGTTTGGGTTGATCACTATGAATTAATTATATAGCGCGTTGTAATTAGCATTGGAGGTGTCAATAAGGAGTCGGACTTCAAGTCCCTGGTGTGTCCAACATGAACTCTTGCTTTTCTATGTTATATTACCCAAAGGTTGAAGGAGCTTTGTGCAATACTTCTAATCTCGTCCAAGCGAAATGAAGCTCCACGGCTTGAGAGTGTGACTTTTGTTCTCCCGTTGCAACGCACGGGCATATTTACTAGTAATCCTTTAATGGATTATGATCTTTTTGTAGGTGTTTAAAAAAATGCAATCCCAAATACGTTTCATGATTGTAGACATACCTCATCGCGAAGCTACGGAAAAAGTTATTTAAAACCTTGTTCCTTTGGGAATTAAAATATTTTGTTTATATAATAGAAGAACTAAGGAATAATAATATTCTAATAGAATTGGCTCTCGGGCCCAAATAAACTTGGACGTAGGGAGTAGATAAAACCACGGTTCAAGAATTCATCCGATTAATTAGTTAATTGGTCAGTTAATCGCTACTCATTGGGTGGCCGAATCAAATAACACCTATTCATCGCGTTAACTTGCCAGGCCGATTAAATGGTCTGTCAGACCGATTAAATGGTTTGTTAAACCGATTAATCGGTTGTCAGGCCGATTAATCGTTGTTGGCTCGCTTACTCATGGGCAAACAAAGCCTGATTATTTGGCCCATAACCCCTCCTAGCACATCTCGCTCCTAAACAGCTAGGGTTTAACCCTCCACCCGCCCCCTCCTTCTCCTCAAATCCCATCCCGACCTAGATGTCGGCTGGCCAGGCCCTCGTTGCCGCGCTTCCGCTTCTCCTCCTCACCTGTGTGTCGGCGCTTTCTTTTCTTCCTCTGCACGCCGCTACTTCCCCTCCTCCTTCATGACCTGCCACCTCTGTTAACCGACCCGTTCGGACGCCCTGCACGGCCGCTGTCACCTTTCCTCTATTTGTCATCATGACGGGCCGCCATATCTCAGAGTTGCAGCCCAGAAATTAGCAAAAAAGTGTTGTTGACTTTTAGTATACATGTTTGTTGGTAATTTTTATGCCCACATGGATGATTGTTGTTCTATACATGTCTGTCATCTATTGAGAAAAGAAAATAATGCTATTTGCTTTATATTTGCACTGTAAAAAATTCTCCATACAAAATTGTTTCTATTGAGTTTAAAATTACACCGATTAATGATTGACCGATTAATCCAGTTAATAGGCCGATTCAGTGATTAATCGCTACTCCCAAGCCGAGCGAGCAACTACCAGTTACCGATTTCCTCAACATTGGATAAAACATTAATGATACATGCATCACCCTCATTCCTTAATGCATGGATGCAATTTTACAGATAGCTAGTGAGATCATACGGATAGAGACAAGCGTCTAATCAGGTTCAGCCAGAGAGGTGTGTCTACATGTGATGCATGGTAATATACTTGTATCTTGCTACACATTTATATGGTTGGCCAAAATTGTCAACATGCTAATGTCGAGGAGAGGAAAACGGTTACAGATAGTGAGATCCTACGGACAGAGACAAGCGTCTAAACAGGTTCGGCTGCCTTTACCAAGAGTGAACTATAGTCGATTGTAGTACACTAACCGGACTCGTGGCGGTATGCTCACTTGTCTTGAAATATACTCCCTCCGTTCTTAAATATAAGTATTTTTAGAGATTGCACTATAGACTACATACGGATGTATATAGACATATTTTAGAGTGTAGATTCACTCATTTTGCTTTGTATATAGTCCATAGTGAAATTCCTAAAAAACTATCTATATATATATATATACCTACTAATAAAGCAAGGTGATATTCTTGGTTTCGTCCCGCATTTAATCCTATGTTACGTCAAATACACGAGGTGGTACTAATTAGTAGAACCAAGTTTCGTTAAAAAAAAGGTTTGTATCTGATGGGTTTGGATTTCAATCGGCCGTTTGCAGCTCGGCCACCATCTCCCTCGCTTCCTCCTTCATCTGATGGTCCGCACACGCTCCATGGATTGGAAGTGGTTTTGACAGCGGGCCCATGGCCTCAGCGGCCTTCTGACGGTGGAGGCGGGCAGCCGACTTGGCTGAGGCAGTGTGTCGTCTCCCGTCCCGCGCAAGCGCCGCATAGTGCAGGCCCGCACTGAACTGGGCTGACTGGCTCTGCCGCCGCGAGCTCTCCGGGTCGCGATCTCGACCAGCTCGACTTCCTCGCTGCTGCAGGCTCCGGTGACGGGTCTAGGACACCGCAAGCATCATCGAGAGCCCGAGGACGCTTTGCGCCAGGATGGACTCTGCGGCGTTTTGTCGGTTCGTTGCCGCGTGGCATAAGAGGCCAACGTCGCTCACACTCAGCTGTTGCGTGGATCAAGCTAAGCCCATCATGAACGCAGTCGCCGACGTGTTCCCGATGGACCGACAGGAGGTGAAGAACCCGCAGACTTGACCTGGGCATGCATGCTCATCCTAGAGGTAGCCATGCAGGCGCTTGCTGGCCCGGACCCAGAGATCGGGGCGACACGACCCTTGGCGCAGGCCAGGCATTTGTCTGCGAAGAAAGTCAAAACTCATTCCCCTTAAGACCTTCTTCGCAGACAAATGTGTGTTTTCTTTGTAGGGCCCTCTCTGAATTGCGTGTGATGTTGAGATATTTCTTTTAGGTTGGGACGACAACATGATCGAGGTGGTGTTCATTAACAACACAATGCTCCCCGTGCAGCCGAGGACGCTAGGAGGACGCTTGGCATGCTGATGTCTAGGCAAGGGGGGAGGGAGCTTGACCCCAAGAATGTGCAGAACAATGTCATGCGTAAGGAAGTCTCGGATGCACACTCGGGTGGTGAGTGCATGTACGTACAATTTTGGTTGGACAACTAAAATTAGGGATTTCACACAAGGATGCTTCAATAGAAAGTTATTATCATCTGATTTCATGATTCATGTTAGAGATTGGTTTTTGGTGATGAGCAAATGCAAGTTGAATAGTGAGACGAACTTAAGAAGCACTGAAATAACAGAAAACATGTGGTACTTATTGTAAGTCATAGAATTTTTTTATATAGTGACGGCTCGGTAGGGAAGCACATGCATTGCGCAAGTTTTTTGTTTCATTGCGTAAGTTGCGGACATAGCAGTGGTGATGACCTCAACCGCAAACGTGGGCAGCACATAAGTGCCATGGAGTGAAGTTTGTGAGGATGCAGCGACCGTTACTGGTTTATCGTAGTTCCGATGGATGACATCTTGCTTTGTGTTTCTTTCGCTAATCTATTTCCTTTCCCTTGGGGTCACAAATGTGTTCTAGGCTCTTGCATAAGTTATTCGTAATTAATTATTGACTTGACTTGTAAAACTGATGGCAGATTGGTACAATTTGGTTGGATAATTTTGAGGGCTGTAATTTTTATGCCTTTTTGTTGTTCACCCGTTGCAACGCACGGGCACTTTTGCTAATATTTAAAAACAGAGGAAGTAGATGTCGGGAGTTACTCGGACGTTCGATCATAGTACAAGATTATTATGTGAGGAGACCATCAAGTTAATTAGCATGCATGTGAGGAACCCCGTCACACACGGTTTGTTGGGCGCTTCAACAGTGTGCCAACCCGCTCACCAGTATTGACTTCCTTGGCGAGGATTTAAATTGCTATCTGTAGATGCTCTACTTCTTTTTGGAGTCTATAGAAGCTAAGAGCATAGTTAATAGTACAACTAGTTGTTGGTTACATGATGTTGTCACTTCATCTATAATCAAAGTTATAACCGACGGGTATAATAGTTTGATATAAATATGTACTACTTTATTGATACAGGATCCACCTCACTCTTTGACATAGTGTGTAGGAGCATGTGATGTGGCTGGCTGTTAATCTGTAGCCAGTCTCTCTTCTTTCACCTCTTCTATTTTCTTCAACTCAATAAAAATATAATATTTAAAGTCTTATTGCCCGTCTGCATCATCTTATTGTACTTTCTCTACGCCATGTCAGATATTACATATATCCTAGCTAGCAACGACCCTACAGCTGCAAATAGCTCGAATAATGCTAATGATGGCCCAGCATCAGGCAAGCTGCTATCTGGGTTGTCCCACCGCCATGGGATCCATGATGTCAGAGTATTTGGCATGTATTTGCTTTTTTTTTAACGTATTCAACCAGCAAGGCCCCACCACATGCAAGCGAATCTAAACCTCACACATTGCCTTCACATGTAACGCCATCACAGCTTGCTGCATGTACATACATAGTCGCTCACAGACAGACTCGTAGATCGATGTGCTAACTATTGCACGAATGCCCAATAACGGCGGACGCCAAAAGGCTAACAGTGGCGGACGAGGCTCATAGGAGCACTCGCCGCTAGTCTCCTGTCACTGGTAACATCCCGTCAGCGGTGGTCGCGATGCCCGCCACTGATCATATATGTATCTGTGGCGGGCGGCAGTTAGCGTCCGTCAATGATATCTTATGCCATCCAAAAAAACGCTGCCATGACAACGTTTTTGGCTGTCGTGACAACATTTTTAGTTTAGCAGTAATATATATCGTAAAGTCATAAATAGCACACTCTAAATACACAGTTTAGTTAAACTACTATCTAATGCATGTTAATACTTGCACCCAACAATATAATAAGTACATACAACATATATGTATATATGTTTAATATAAAGTACTAGTACCATACAAGTACAAGATCGGCATCAACACCGAATCTGCTATGGTGACGGGGGGCTATCATACTGTAGATAGATTTTGTTGGCCTCCTCTAGTTCTTGAAAAATTAATAAGAATGGCTTCCCAACTTGCATCCTTAAATCTGCAGCAATCTGCATCCAACTTGGACCAATGAAATACGTTCTATGTGCCTCGTTGGTGACACTAATAGTCAAAACTTTGCCATTATGATACATGGCCATGTCAAACTTAATTGTGTCCTCCACATCGGTGGGCGGTTCGCCACACACATGAATCCGACCTTCCCCCAAAAAGAATGTGCTGAGCAAACTTAGAAGAAAACAACAATTAGACAATTGTGGTTGCAACTTTATATATGTTACCGATTGATGAGCCACAACACTGGGAGAATCAGAACGTACCGCCCACTCTAGAAAGTCTTCTTAAAGATCTACGCAGATTTCATTGCAAGTGAGGTGAATCTTATGACACGCACCTAGCCTGCTGCCACCACTACATTCCCATACTTAGTTTGTTACCTACATTCACGTTCAGAAATTAAATAGATATCACATAGTTGATTGCATGATGTTATGTGAATGACTACAACTACAAAATAAGAATTAGGAATTATAAATCGAAGGAAAAAAATGGGCATGATTTTTGCAAAAAAAAAAATGATTGCATCGAGTACCGAAAATGTTGCAAAATGGAAATTAATCAACATTTCGCCATAATTTTGACACTCATTTTGAAACCATGTATAGTATGAGCACTCCAAATAAAAAAACGACGACTCTGTATGGATAACACATCAAAAGAATAAAATACTACAAACTAATTACATATATGAAACATCGACGAATTTACTACATCTAAATATGAGAACTATCTAACAACAAATTATGAATGGAACAAAAAATGGATTTTATACCATTCACTTATTATTTTATATAAACATGCATATTATGTCACATCATATTATATCAATACATGTCTTATTTAGCACGGAAACTATCCCCAAAAGGTATGAAAATTGGCATGGTATCTTCGTTTGCCCCTGTGAGGTGTGGTAAAACATTTACAACATTATGACAAATACTTGATGTACTTCGTGTACAAACAGAACAATCTTCGACGAAGTACAGGGATTTCAAACGGAAACCGCCGCCTGCCTAACTGAAGTAAACTTTTATACATCGATTTATTTAAAAAATATTCGATGATTAACACGGACAATTTCAAACGTAAACCGCCGCCTGCCTAACTGAACTCACGCTCTACAGTAGTATGTCTGTAGTAGTGTTGGTCTATCCTAATACTATATAATTATGTTACTTCACATGTTTAATGTTCAACTGGAGTTTGAAATTTCAAAAGGTGCAACGAGTCATGTTCAAGCGATTATTTTTTGGGCGTCAGTTTACATCATCTATAAAAGCAAATGATAGCCACGACGCCCCAAAAATTTATAATCATTTTTTTGGCACCAACTTTTTCATCATCTGTTGGAGATGCTCTTACGCATGAGCGAGTCGCTCAGGTGGGCCTTCCTAATACTTGTGAACAGAGGGCACATGTGACCTATAGCTGGGTGATGGATTAAACCCTATTTAGGACTCTCCTATTCTTTGCTCGTTGAAAAGATTCAGTATATTTGCAAGGAGTTGCACAACACCTCTGTTATAGGGTTGGCCGGTAAGTGGTTCTCAGCCGATTTTTTTCCGTACGTTAATAGACGACTTTTTTCATGCAGCTGTTGTTCCTTGAAGTTTTCTGTCCAATTATTTTCTTCCATTTATCTTTTTATTTCTATTTTGAATTTTTTGATTTCGCATCTATAGGGGCTTTCTTTTGATTTTTAGGCGTTCTCCTCATATTTTTATCTCTTTCGTATGGATATTTTCTTCACCCTTTTTTGTATTTATAAAATATGTGATGGTTATTTAAGTCAAGAAACTTCCGACGTCATGAATTATGTGAATTTGTGAAAAAATTCTAATTCATGATCAATTCTATAATTTATCACATTTTGGAGATTCGCCAAAAAAAACTGAAATTTATGTTTTTTTTATATTCACAAAAAATCCATGACTATTTTTGAATTTCGTGATTTCTAACTAAATTCTAGACCTTTCAAATGTACAATTATTTTTACTGTGATTATTTATTTCGTATTTTTCTTATGTTTTTCTAGAATAACTTTTTCTAGATATATATTTTCCTGAAATAAGAAATTGATCAAAAAACATCGAATCGTGCAGGTAAAACCCAACAGGAGACCGAAAAATAGTACAGAAAGTCACCCTGCTACGATCGAACAGAAGTCGCAAGAAGGCTACCCAGCTGACCCACCTGCGTGCAGGGGCCTGAATTTTGGGGATTGCCAAGAGCAAAGCGGGCGTGTCTAGGTGGCGAGAGCTATACCTCCCTTATAGCGAGAATAGCTCTTGTCTCGCCTGAAGAGTCTGCAAGTATGGGCTGGCCCGAATTTTATATTCTTTGCATTTCTTTTTGTTCCTTTGTTTTTGTTGTTGTTTTTAATTGATTTCCTTTTTTAAACATGTTAACTTATTTATAGTACACATTAAATATATTTTTCTATACGTGAGAAATGTTTCTTATATACACGTTAAACATTTTTGAAATAAATAGTTAACATTTTTCTATATACATTTAACTTATTAAATTCTTGATTAACATCTTTCAAATACAAGATTTACTTTTTTGAATACATGCTGAACATTTTTCCTATACACATTTAATAATTTTCAAATGCTTGATTAACGTTTTTGCAAATATAAGATTAATTTTTTTTCCTAATGATTAATATATATTTTTTAAATAAAAGATGAACATTTTTGCATATACATTTTCATTTTCGTCTAAATTATTTGTATACATGAGAAACAATTTCTCTATACGCATTTACCATTTTTCAAATGCTTGATTAATTTTTTACATGTTTTACGTAAAGGGTTTTTTGTAATATACTTTGTGTAGAACATCTAGAAAAGCGTACAGTTATTGGCATAAGTTTTGTAATATATTTTGTAATAACTGATTATATGGAAGTAGAAATAAGTTATACCCAAACTGTACAGCTAGTGGCATAAACACAATATATTAAAGTGTACATACGAAATGCACACAATTAATACACACAACATACTAGCATTACACAAAGTTTCATATGTAATTTTTATTTATTAATTGGGTATATGTGCACCAATACAACTATCGTTACTCAGTCTTGACATTCTGGCTTGATGTAGTCAACATCTTCAGGGCTGCTGCATTCTTAATGATTCTAATAGCCTCGGCAAAACCATCCAAAAGATGGTGACAATCTGGAAATTGTGCGTCATCAACTGCCAGAACTACCTTGATATCACTACCGTAATTATGGTAGTGCACAGTCAAAGCCTGCATATGGAAATCCATAAAATTAGATACAAAATGGAGTAAAATTAATAAATGTAAAAGCTAGTTTTCACTTGGACACATGATGATGGATGTTTTTGTCTCGAAGCAACCTAAGAATGCATATGTTTTGTATGTTCAACATGGATGACTTACTTGTGGTGGACCGTAGATACTAGGTGCCATGAAGGTAACTGGGTGCCCACATAACGTCATATGTTCAACTGGTCCAAGGGCATTTGAAAATATTATGCTTGTTCGTTTGATAAAGCGGCGGAAGATAAAAGCTCCTGTCTTCTTTCATTAAAACGTTATTGCAATAATCAGAAACATGAATACATAGACATAATGTTTGGCCCAAGGTTGTGCAATGTTATACTGGGAAGACCATATAAAGTACAAAAGGAGCCGGAAATATACCTTGACACCAAAGTTTTTCACCAAGAATTCTCCGACCACTCTTGTGAATAGCACTTCTAGAGAGCTCTTTTTCCTATGCATAAATCTTTTTGCCTCACGAACGTACTCAAGGGGATCATCTTCCAAGGCTATATCAAATGGACAGATGAGGCTGCTAAGTCGATTGCCCGTCTCTACCCTGGTTACATATGTCTGTTCATAGTGGTAAGAAGAAAATTATTATCTTTTTTGGTATTAAATTATACAAAACTGTGACGAAGAGCATACTACTATGTTTATGTGCACGTAATTAGCATTTATTACTTGTATAGTAAGAGAAAAATGAAGTTCTTACTTGTCGGGTGGAGACTGGCCTTGCATCGACTAGGACGAGCGATCGCAAACGGATTCTCTTAGTGTTAGTGTCACCTAATATTGAATATAAGAAAGCAATGTGTAAATTTTGCATGCCTATAAAACAAACACGTGTTGTTGTTATCTATACCACTTACCGGACTTCTTAAAGTAATATTGTGAAAGAGCTGCTGAAGTCACACCGGCTAGCACGTCATTAATAGTCTGTGAAAAGAAAAGAGAGAGTGTGTGTGAGAGAAAATTGTCCTATATATGATATGAGTCAAATCAAGAAGCATCATACATCAAGCGAGACACATTTACATCCGGCTTAAGTACAAAGCCATGGCCATGCTATCTACTGTAATAACACCAGTCATGAAACCCATGCACTATGCGGGTAACATATTTCTGGAAAAGGAAAATGGTTGCAATTCCAATATTATAAGTTTCTTTCCTAGACTTTGTTGAGACTTCAAAATGTAAAACTATTTTTTGTTCTATTTACCATGTTATAATCTCCAGTTACAATATATTTTTCAGTTTCCGTCAAAAGGTTATCTAGAAAACTGCCTGACTTATCGTGTAGACTTTTTGCAGATGATTGATATAATACATGCAAATACTGCATAGAAAAGTTAAACGACTTCACGTTCACAGTTCATGACAGCATTGCACATGACATATATTAAATATCAATTTTTATTTTGGTTAGCAAATCCTAAACTTTACGTACACAGTTCTGCAAAAATAATAATTGTGTTTTACTTATAGCATATGTTGTAATAATCATTTTAAAATCCAATTTTCACCCTTCGTCAATAGGGTTTCAATTAGTATATGTATAAATTCATGTAGATCCTGTGTAGGTGATTCAATTAGTACTATATATATAAATCCATGATAAGATTGAGCAGCTTTACGTACGCAGTTCATGGCGGTCTTGATGAGCTTGACATCGTCAAAGCTAAGGGTCCGATGAACAAAACGCTTGCGGGTGCTAGACTCATGGCCGTCCGCACGCGTGAAGAGCGTGCGTGGATCACTCAAGAACAGTATGGTTGCAACAAGCATCGTTACATCCACCAGTGTGTGCCAGGCCAGCACTACATACGACCAAAACCACGCGAGCAGTGCGAGGTAATCACCTGAGGACAGCGGAGGCCGTGGTTCCCGCTGGTAGATCGCGCCTGTGCGCTTGGGTGGTGGCGGCATAGCTGGCACCCTCGCCGGGTCGGCCGTGCTGCGGGACGACGCCATCAGGAGCGTCGTGATGGACGTGCCGTCGCCAATAGAGTGGTGCAGGCGGAGCACCACGGTGGAGGCCGCCTCGGAGGCTGGGAAGTTGAGGAAGTGGAATTCCCAGAGCGGGCGGCGCCTGTCCATCGGGATCAGGGACAGCGACGCCACGTAGTCCTCCACGGCCTTTTCTGGGTCGGATGCCACAGCAGCAGGATCCAGCCTGGGAACGACGATGTGGTCATCCACGTCCACCGCCGTTTGCACCCATTGTGGCTTGCCATTGTTGGTGGACTCGTCCATTACCTGTAAAAGCATGTGTATATGTTAAATCCGCAAGAGAGTGGTCAAGTTATTCAAATTTAACCTAAAGCCACAACACTTATTTTGAAACGGACACAATGAAACAAATAAAGTTTGTAGAATTACTTGAATACTGCGTAAGCGTGGCAAACGAGTAATCAGTTCTGTTTCGATGCCGGCGCGGAAGACGGGCAGGTTCACCGGCGTGCCAAGCCCTATCACGACGACGATGCACACACCCATCTCCTCCATGACTCTTCCGGTAGGGCTCATGGGCTCCACCATGGAGTTGTCACCACATTCCTTCTCTCGTGACAGACGGACAGAGAGTGGACGGCTTGAGTGAGTGGCTGCGTTCATTGCTACTTGAATCAGTGTCCAATCTATTGTTAATTACAATGGCTCTCTGGCTCCGCCGGTGCGATATATATTGTGTTGGGAGGGAAGGTTCCTGGTATGGTAGAATAATTGTTGAGTTGAAAGAGAGAGAGAGTAGAAAAGAAGACATCACTAGGATTGGATTAGCAAAGCCGTCGGACTCTTCTTCCTTGCCGTTAGATGGCGTATGTGGAATTCATCAATCATTCAATTGGTTGGTTATCAATTTTTTATTTCCGGTTCCCTTTTTACCAACCAGTCATATATCAATCTTAAAATATGTGTGCTAGGTGATCGACGCTCCAATCATGCATGTAACCATGCCGACCTTAATTGCTGGTTGGGTCACCCAGTATCCGATTAACTGGGAGGTAAGGCCACCAGGTAGAGGTCAGAAGTTGGTGGACAATTGTAGCTGTATGTTGAATTGAATAATTCAATTGGTTCGCTATCAAGTTTCTATTCTTCTCCCCTTTTTACCAACCGCCTATTTCATGGATGTAAAAGTCTTAGAATACGTGTGCTAGGTGGTTCGACTGTGCAATAAATCGTCTAGTTAAATATGAGTTGTATGTACAAAGGTCGTATCATTCAATTTCTTTTTTCCAATTCGAATCAAACAATATAATTTTTGAGTTATAGGTCCAGTGTGCTGTTTCATCATGTGCTGACGCTGCTGAGCAGCAGGAGAAGCAATCTCCCCAATGTGGCTTTACGTGGTTGGCATCAATTTTCTATTTTCGCTCCCCTTTTTGACCAACCAGACGATTCTATGGATATATCATGATTAAAATATACGTGCTAGGTGATCGACGGTGCAATCATGTAACTGTGCCGACCTTAATTGCTCAGAGGGTCGCCTATTATCCGATTCGCTGAGAGGTCGCGCCATCGGGTAGAGGAAGCGGAGGATGATCACAACTTGGGAGTGCAGATAGTGAGCACATGGATCTGTTGTCCTCATCGCAGGTGTAGTAGCCGTCATCGTCGTCCTCCGGCTCGTCCTGGTTTCCTGTAATGCACACCAAATCAATGGTGATGCTGGGCATCAATTGTCTAACAAAATACGAGTTGCATGTAGAAAAATTGTATCATACAGAAAAAAAATTGCAATTCAAATCAAACGGTATAATTTTTTAGTCATAGGTCTAGTGTGTTGTTTCGACATGTGCCGCCGCTGCTAAGCAGAAGGAGAAGCAATCTCTCCAATTGTGGTTGTATGTGGAATTGAATAATTCAATTGGTTGGCCATCAATTTTGTATTTTCACTCCCTTTTTACCAACCAGCCGTTCCATGGATTTATCAATCTCAAAATATGCTTGCTAGGTGATCGATGGTGCAATCATTTTACTCTGACGACCTTAATTGCTCGGAGGGTCACCTGTACCTGATTAGCCGAGAGGTCACGCCACCGGATAGAGGTCGAACCGGAGGACGACGACGATCGTGACTCGGGCCAGTAGTTCTCTTTGCCGAGTGCACATGTCAGGCCCGATTCGCCATCATCGTCCTCCTGCTTCTCGTCCTCATTGCCTATTATGCTCAACAAATTGATGGTGATGCTGAGCATGATGACATTAGTTTCTCCATTGGATAGACGAAGTGCTAGATGGTTCGGACTTAGGAGTGTAGATAGTAAGCCCATGGATCAATCGTCCTCATCGCAGGTGTCGTCTCCATCATCGTCCTCCTCCGGCTCTTCTTCATTGCCTCTGTCACACCAAATTGATGGTCATGCTGATCATGATGACATAGGTTTCTCCATCAGAAACCCTGATAAATCGTCTAATAAAATACGACTTGCATGTTGAAAAAATCATGTCGTTCGATTTTTTTTTCAATTCAAATCAAACGCTATAATTTTTGAGGCGTAGGTCAAGTGTGCTGTTTCGTCGTGTGTCGAAGCTGTTGAGCAGGAGGACAAGAAATCTCCCCAATTGTGGCTGTATGTGGAGTTGAATAATGCAATTGGTTGACTATCAATTTTCTATTTTCGCTCCCCTTTTTACCAATCTGTTTTTTCATGGATTTATCGATCTTAAAATATGTGTGCTAGGTGATCGACGGTGCAATCATGTAACTGCGACAGCCTTAATTGCTCGGAGGGTCACTTGTACCCTATTAGCAAAGAAGTCGCGCCACCCGGTAGAGGTCGAGCCAAAGGATGACAACGATGGTGACTCGGGCCTGAAATTCTCTTTGCCGAGTGCACACTTCAGGCCCGAGTTGCCATCGTCGTACTCCTCTGACTCGTCTTTATCGCCTGTGATGCTCACCAATTTGATGGTGATGCTGAGCGTAATGATACTGGTATGTCCACTGGAAACTCCAATAAACCATCTAATAAAATATGAATTGTATGTAGAAAAATTGTATCGTTCGAATTTAGTTCCAGTTTGAATCAAATGGTATAAATTTTGAGTCATAGGTCCAGTGTGTTGTTTTGTCATGTGCCGACACTGGTGAGTAGCGGGAGAAGGAAGCTCCCGAGATGTGGCTGTATGTGGAATTGAATAATTCAATTGGTTCTTTTCTGCTTAATTAATCGATGAGGCAAATCTTTTGCCTCCGTTTCAAAATAAATAAATAATTCAATTGGTTGGCTATGAATTTTCTATTTCCTCTGCCATTTTCACCAACCAGCCATTGCATGGATGTATGATTCTTAAAATATATGTGCTAGGTGATCGAGCGTGCAATCACGTAATCGGTGCTGCCTTGTTCCACTTGACCACTGAGCAATCACGTAACCGGTGCTGCCTTGTTCCACTTGGCCACTGAAAACCCATCTCATTCCTCCCCTACAAATACATGTATGGACAGACAAGATAGTACCCTTCTCTCCAGGCAGGCAAAAGTGGCCGAGGATGATGGGTGAAATGGATGCGGAAAGTGTTGTAGGATATTTCAGGGGCAAGAGTATCCTCATCACTGGTTCAACTGGCTTCCTAGGCAAAGGTATGCGTTCATGCACGATCAGTACATTTCGGGTCAGGATGTGTCATGCATGTGTGCTGATCGTCTGATAGGCTTATATATTGGTGTTTCTCTTGCATGATTCGTGGGTAGTGCTCGTAGAGAAGATACTGAGGGTTCAGCCTGATGTGAAGAAGCTCTTCCTCTTGATTCGGGCCCCTGATGCTGAATCCGCGAAGCTTCGGATTCAGACTGAGGTGAAATATTCAGTTTTATTTTTCTCCTAGTTTTCGTCTAATACTAAATCCGCATTAAGCCACGTCGCCGCTCTTTTCCTTCAAAAAAGAAGTCGGCGCTCTGTCCACAGCTAGTAAATTTGATAGAACTATCCTCGTCTAGCGTATCCGCCATCTTAGTCCCTGTCTGCGTTGAATTTAGTTTTTGTTCACTCTCTGGTATTTAGTTCATGGTTAAGCTAAATTCTGGTGAGCACACAAATATCACATTCAATCAAAGCGGAGACATGCACACTTAACTCTGCATCTAGAGTCTAGACCACGTCGGCTAGAGATGCACGTAACGTGCTTTCTTACGGTACCTAAAGTGGGTACCTAAAGTTGGTGGGAAAATGGAATTGATGGACACGAACTGGAAATGCAAGAGGGAAAGCAAGAGATAATATCATGAAGGAAATAATATATCAAATCTAGCTGCACATATCCAGGGATCACCATGCTAGTCAGCTGTAATCAAACAAAAACGTATGGTTAATCATGTAAGAAAAAGGTGGTACATTTCGTACAGAGTGAAATGCGCCACTAGTCCATGAACTCAAACTGATTGCACACTTTAGTCCATCAACTCAAAAAGTGATCAGATTTAGTCCACAAACTCGTTTATTTGATCAAATAAGGCCAAAACCGATTAGAGATGAGAAAAACCGGCCACATGGCTGCCACATCAGCGGCTCTTAGACCGTTAGAGTAACTATAAGGACCTATTTGCAAACTTGTCGGTTTTTCTAAGTTATCTTAGCTAAATGGCGTATAGAGAAAAACAATTGAACATGCATTGGTGGTGACTCGAACCTATAACCTCTCAGAGTTAGCAAACAGCGGCAAACCATTAGGACACAAATCCTACTTGTTTAATTAATGCCAGCCGACTCTATATATAATTATATTTAGAATTCATGTAGAACCAGGAGATTTCATGCAATCACCTTTTTGTTTCTTTTTTTGTGGGTGGATCCCATGCAATCACCTGTTCGATTTCCTTCTAGTGTAGGCCGATAGATTTCCTTATATTTACAATCCTATCAAGGAGTACATGTTAGCTCGTTTACTGCCTTTGACATTAATTGTTTGGAAATAACAATTTAAAAAAAAAATATAATGCTATTGTGCATGGAAAGATTAATGTGAACGTAATTACAGTACAGTAACATATATAGTGGGACGCGACTTATTACACAAGTCAGGTTGTGTTTCAATGGTCAGCAGCTAGTTGCCATGTCCGACAGGTTGTAGCTTCAAATCACAAGCAAGGTGTTTTTCTTTTATTTTCTTTATACGCCATGTGGCCGGTTTTCTTTATACACCATTAGTTAAGATAGGATGGTAGAAAAAACTATCAGTTTGCAAATAGGGCCCTGTAAAAAATAGTTAGTTACAGAACAGTCTAAGGAACGATAATGTGGCAGCCAGGTGGCCGGTTTTTCTCCTCTCTAATCGGTTTTGGCCTTATTTGATCAAATAAATGAGTTTACGGACTAAATCAGATCACTTTTTGAGTTAATGGTCTAAAGTGTGCAACCAAATTGAGTTCGTGGATTATTGGCGCATTTCACTCTTTCGTACACATATACATCTATAAATTTATAGCTGTTATTTTATATATACTAGTCGCTGATCCATGCATTTGGACGGGCTAACATCTACTCCCTCCGTAAAGAAATATAAGAGCGTTTAGATCACTATGTTAGTGATCTAAATAGTGATCTAAACGCTCTTATATTTCTTTACGGAGGGAGTATAATTTTGTTTACATTATCATTTCTAAATGAAGACTGTAACTATCGCATTGGTTCCTTGATGGAAATATCAGTCCATAACATTAAGGAAATGTATATATTGTAAATATTTATGAAAAGAAGTTTCTAGAAACATGAAAACCATTCTTTTATGCACCATGAAAACTATTTGAAATACATGATAGGAACATGTTATCTTACCAGTTATATTTATAAATACAAGCATATGAATTGTCACGGTCACATTGTGTACTTTAGTTTCCGTTCAGAAAAGATATATTTGCATCATAAGCAATGATTCCATGATCCATCTTTACATAGTAAACAAATTACTATTCTCATGAATAGGTTTACATTTGATGTTGAAGTACTTATAAAAAGACGTGTACAGTATTCCAAATAACTTATGATCTCTAATAATAAAAGTCAGATAGTCAAACAAAAATAGCCACGAGTCTTCGAAATGCATAATGGACTCGCAAGTATTTATGACTTTTTTTGTCCCAGCTGCAACCATCTTCTCACAACCCGGCTTGACCTTTTTATCCTAGTTGCAAGTCAACCATCGAATCGCAATTGGGTTCTTTGATCTCGTTTGCGTCAACTGCAAGTCAATCATCGACTCACAACTCGACACGACCTTATTTTTTGTCTCAAATGAAAATCCACCATTGACATGCATCTCGGCCCTTGATCCTTTTTTTGCCCCGGTTGCAAATCTGTCCTTGACAGACAACTAGGCCTGACACTTTTTTTGACCCAATTGCAAGTATACTGTCTACTTGCAACTGTACTCGACCCTTTTTATCCGAGTTGTAAATCCACCATCAGCTCATAGCTGGGTCGATCCTTGTTTTTTCTCTACTTTGCAAGTCCACCCTTCGACTCAAAACTGTGCTTGGCTTTTTTTCCACCTCTAAATCACGCACAGTTTTTCTTTCTCTGTTCCAATCATTTGCTTGAGGGCAACATGCACACACATTTGGAGCATGTAGATATATCCCCCACATCAGCCACAAGGACGTTATTTGATCCTAATTTTCAACTGTGTGGTATACATCTCTCTATACTAGTGCCTACTGTCACTTGTTGCATAATGTGAGGGGATGAATGTTAAGCGTTTTTATTCCAACCAGACCAAGAGCATTGGCACAATACTTAATAGTAATCTTCTACTAATATTCTTTTCTATTTTTTAGATCATAGGTCGGGAGATCTTTCATGTGCTAAAAGAAAAACATGGTGTGCGGTTCAATAATTTCATTGAAGAAAAGATATGTCCTTTGGTGGGAGATATCATTTATGAAAACTTTGGACTAGACAATGCCCAGCTCGCGGAATTGTCCAAGAACATAGATGTCATCGTCAACGGAGCTGCGACTACAAATTTCTTTGAAAGGTTCGAGGTGTTATTTGGTTGCAGATTGCTACTCCATCCGGTTCACAAATAAGTGCCATTTCAGAATACCTTGAGCAAAATTTTAAAGTTTTGACTATAGACATCATCTCAAATATTTAGTTTGTAAAATTAAAAAAATCATATTTATTGTTTCGAAAAATATTTTTCAATATTATAACTGTTTTAGTTCCTATACATATACTCATAGAAATCAGTACTCAAAGTTACACCTTGATGACCATGTCAGTGTCCATAACATTACTTATTGTGGACTGGAAGGAGTAATATTGTACCAAACATAAACATGCATGGCATTGGAATAATTTTTCAAAAATTTGATGCTACCTTTTCAGATATGATGTGGCTTTCGATGCAAATGTCTTGGGAGTGAAGCACGTCTGCACATTTGCAACGAAATGTCCTAAGCTCAAGATGTTGCTTCATGTTTCAACGGGTGTGAATCCATAAGAGTATTTGACCTATGAATTTAGGTTTGGTGTTATATCATGATATTCTGAATTTTAACTCACTAAGGTATAATTATATGACTTGGACAGCCTATGTAGCCGGTGAACAAGAGGGGATAATACCAGAGAAGCCGATCTTGATGGGTGAGACCCTAAAGGAGGGCACACATCTAGACATCGAGTTCGAGTTAAATTTAATCAAAGAGACCATGAAAGAACTTAAAGATAGTTGTTCCACGGAGAAGGATGAGAGGAAAACCATGAAGGAGCTTGGCCTCAAGAGGTCTGACACACACATCAACATACATTATGTGCACTTCTATCATTCCTTTGGTGGCACTGCAAACTTGATACTCTTTTAACATGTTTGATCTTATGGACAACTGAGCAAAGGGCTCGACAATTCGGGTGGCCAAACACCTATGTCTTCACCAAGGCAATGGGGGAGATGATGATGGGGCTCCTACGGATGGACTTTCCGGTTGTCATCATCCGCCCGAGCATTATAACCAGTACCCTCAAGGAGCCATTGCCAGGATGGATGGAAGGAATCAAGTGAATGGAACACAAAATCTATTTTGATCCTTAACAACAATGTACAACATTGGTGTATGATTACTGAACATTTTCGTCTTCCGTAGGACAATTGACTCGGTGGTCATCGGATATGCCAAGCAGACCTTGCCCTTCTTCCTAGTCGACCTAGATTTAATAATGGATGTGGTGAGCTTGTTCGCGAATTGGCAACCAAAATATGGAATGAAACTTGGTGAAGGTACCATGTAATTAACCAACTACCGTGCATGTTTTATATAGATTCCAGGGGACATGGTGGTGAATGCTATGATGGTTGCCATGGTAGCACACTCAGAGGATCAACAGGTGCAAATCATCTACCATGTAACATCATCGCTACGGAACCCAGCACCATACGCCTTCCTTTGGAAGTCTCTCTTTCAGTACTTCAATGACAACCCCCCATGCACGGGAAGGAATGGTGAGCGTGTTCGGCTAAAGAAGATGCGGTTCTTCAGCTCTGTCATGTGGTTCAGGCTGTACATGGCCATCAAGTACATGCTTCCCCTTGAGGTTAGCTTAATTAAAATTTCAACATGAGAGTAAAGCACGTTGATTAGGGGTATATAAGATGCAAATGAGATTAACATTATGTGGTTTTCTTATCCTACAATCAATTGGGCAGATGCTTCGCCTAGTGAACATTGCACTTTGTGGTGTTTTCTCACGGGGATACAACGAACTCAGCAGAAAATTCAGATTCATGATGCAGTTGAGCGAATTATACGCACCATACACCTTGTTCAAAGGATGGTAAGACATTCTTAAAAATCTTATCAATATGTCCTTTTTTTTGCAGGACATATCAATATGTCCTTCCGCTTTTGTGATTACAGGGTATGATGGTATACAAGCGCGCCTCATAGCATATCAAAATATATCATTTTACTCTTAATTTGTTTTCTTTGACTTGATTTTATTAATCTTGTGAAGCTTTGATGACACGAACTTGGATAAACTCAGAATGGCGATGAACAAGGACAATCAAAATAACAATGGGGCCTATTACTTTGATTTTGATCCCAAGTACATTGATTGGGACGATTATTTCTACAGCGTTCACATCCCTGGTGTGCTCAAATATACGCGTAATTGAGTTATGTATTTTACTAGCCAAATTTCCGGTGCAGTTACTAGCCATGTAAATACAATTATTTGTTTATTCTTGTTATCAAACACTTATTTATTTGTATTGTACTCCATTTGTTACGCAACTCTTCTGAGTATGTTTGCACATCTACTGCACGGAAATGGTCTTAATGTTTGCGAGATGCCAGAAACGAGCGTAGTATGGGCAGCTCCCATAGCATGTTCTGGAGTTTATGCTTTAGATTGCAACAGTACTGGATTTGGTCAATAAAGCTACCCCCTTAATCTCAAAAAAATAAAAGAGCATAGTATATCAGCACGCATCATGCCCACTTAGTTCAAGATTTTAAACATCTGGTGCAAGGTGGAAGGGATGTTGTGGTGTAAAAAATGTGCCGGGAGAAAAATTAAGCGGTCCACAAACTAGCTAAGTTTAGGGGAGTTCATGGAGCTCGACACCACTCTAATAAACTTTCCATGACATTTTGTGACAAAGGAGATTGTTAGTTATACTAGCACAATGTCCGTGCGCCGCTTTGAAGCTATAAATTCTGAAGAGTTATGTCACTGCTTAGAAAGTCATTAAAATACATTGGTGTCCTACGGCCTTTGCATGAGGTTCTCGAAATAGGCTTTCGTTCTGCTTTATAGATAAAGCAAACATCCATACATGCAAGTACCAAGACACATAGCAAATACGACGGCTGTGGCAAAAACACAATCACGCCCAAGAAAGCATAAAAGAAATCCATTAAAAAAGCCACCAAGTGTCTTGCTAGAAGGCGGCCCTATGAGGAGGACAGACGATGCGCGATAGCCATAAGTGCATCCAACATGAGCCCAAGTCGGTCGCCCTTCCATTGCCTAGAGAGTGGGTGCCAATGATGCAAGAAAGCAAGGAATTTGAAGAACGGGTCAGAGGCCTGTCGCGGGAAGATCCGCTCAAGCACCATTTTATTACGAGTCGTCCACAATGTCCATGACATCGCTGCAAAGATGAGCTGAAATAAGAGATGATTGCGGACGGTCTGAGTAGCTCTGGTCTCGAGGAACTCCGTAAGGTCTAGGGCCGCATAGTCGGGCCCTAACGCCTCGCGAGCGAAACTCCAACAAAAGATCATGTGACATGAATTGGAGAATCTTAAGTGGTCATAGTAGGTCCTTTGCAAGACATAATAAACATTCCGAACGTTGAAACATATGAGAATAGGCATTAGTAAGTTGTCTGCTCAAGATCATGGATTGGGTAGGAAGACACGGTCTATCGCGGCTTTGGAATCACTAGTAGAAAACGGCCCATTTGTCCCGGTTCCAGAGGCCCATTTGTCCCGGTTCTGGAACCGGGACTAAAGGGTCGGGACTAAAGCCCAAAAACTTTAGTCCCGGTTCGCTTACGAACCGGGACCAAAGGGGCTCCACGTGGCCACTGCGGTGAGCCCAGGCAGGAGGACCTTTAGTCCCGGTTGGTAACACCAACCGGGACCAAAGGGCATCCACGCATCAGCATCTGGCAGGAGCTGGGGTTTTTGTTTTGTTTTTGAAGGGGGGGGTGGGGGGTTTTGAAGGGTTAATTTAGGGGTTTCATATTGTGTTAGCTAGCTAATAGAGAGAAGTGTCCTCTCTTTCTCCGTGCTTGGTTGACGCTAGCTACTATACATATAGAGAGAATTCGACGCTAGCTAATAAGAAAATGAAGGAAACCATTAATTACACAAGATCGTCATGCTAAACATATATCTAGAGAGAAGTGTCATCTCTTTCTCCGTGCTTGGTCGAACAACAAGTTTTCGTATATCTATCCGACGCTACTACATATATACAATATAACATCTTTTACAATCCCTAACATCATCTACCTAAGATCCAATCACAAATCCACATGGTATTCTCCGTCTTTAGGTATGACGTGGTCAAGAAAGAATCCCGCCAATTCCTCTTGAATTGCTCGTATGCGATCATGTGGTAGGAGTTCATCCCGCATCTGCCCGATCTAATTTAAAGAAGGGGGTCAATACATGCATATATATGAATAAAACTCAACACAATTGATGGTAATATATAAAATAAAATTGTGAATATTATTTACGTACTTCAAATTGTTTGTCAGAGAAGCCCCGCTCAGAGGTCGAGTGGCAAATGAACTCGCATACGTAGTATGCACATAAAACAGTCCCTTCTTTCTGGTACAAGCACTTTACGAGAATAGAGTTCAATCAAACTGATAAGCAAGCATGGTAATGATATATTGATGAAAATTTGAATCAATTAGAGATGCGCGGAACTAGCTAGTACTACTTACTTTGGGGTGCGTAAATCGCAACTCTTTGTTTAGACCGGGAACCTTTCGGGTGAACTTCTTCCAAACCCTGCCAGGCAAAGAAAATGATTACTTGATATCAGGAAATTAACGAAAGTTGCATGCCGATATGGTCCCGGTATTGACTGAACTTACTTCTTGAGCATTGCAGTCATGTCCGCATAATCCTCGGGATCTTTACGTCTCGAGTCTAAGATAGTTACTAATGCCCCGTCAAGCTTAATGGATAGCAGAATAAAATGGAACCTGCGCACGCATAACTCATCAATTACATTACTTAACCTCAAGTAAGCGAAAGCGAAACCGAGTATACAGAGAAGACAGCAACACTCACTTGAAGTTGTAAGGAAAGAGTATTTCCCTTTTGTTTTGATGTATAAGGAACGACTTTAGCAAGTTCTCCTCGGTCTCTTTGATTGAGATTTGTACCGTCCATTCATTTACGGCATCTGGGCTAATGAACCCAACGTCGAAGATTCCTACTTTTTTGCATTCGACGATCTTCAATCTGCATAATATAGTGAGGATAATTATATATACATGCAATGAACGAGCTGAGCTAGAGACTTAACTATAGAAGTAATACTTACAGACAGTAGGAAGTCATGAGTTGTTTGTCGAGGGCCAGTTGATTGTATAACTGAAATAACTCCACAAATTCAATAGGCATCACGGGAAGTCCAATGAATTCGTGCTCTGGTTTCACTGCCACATACATAGTGTCTCTCCCAGACTCCCTGCAGGTTTTCATGTACCACTCATGCAATTTGTACATAATCGTTGTTAGAGGATGATGATCAGGTTTGACGAGAGGCTTCCCGTGCACGTATTTATATTCTTCTTTTGTTACCTCAGCCGTTTCAAAAATTACATCATCCCCCAAGTAATCACCAGGATTGATACCGGGCACCATCCCCAGATGATTAGCGACGATATCGCTAGACACCTTGAGCGGGGGGCACCATTGCTTCTCCTGTTCGCCGAGCTGGGGAATTGTTTTCCCACTTCTTCGTTCTGCTAACCTTGCATCACTGGAAGTACTTCCCGACCGCCGCGCTTCTTCATATGTCTTTTTAAGAATGCGGACATAGTTGGAATCCGGCGGAGGCGGTGGTGGTCGCTTCAGGGCATCGATAGTGCGCTTCACTTTCACCGGATCTAGCTTCTCCTTCGGAGGTGGAGTTTTCTCTGCAAACTGGTCCCTCACTTGGGAACGACATATGTCCTCGTTTTCCTACTCGGTCCTCTCATATGGTAACTTTTCCAGAGGCTTGAGAGATGGAC
Organism: Elymus sibiricus; assembly: GCA_039707655.1. NCBI lineage: Eukaryota > Viridiplantae > Streptophyta > Magnoliopsida > Poales > Poaceae > Elymus > Elymus sibiricus. Next base: position 26,393,611 of record CM077667.1, read on the forward strand.
CGTATCTAAATTGCCTCCCGCCTCTGCTTGTACTGCTAGCCGCCGGAGCGGCGGCGTCTCTCTTCCATCGTTGCTGATGAGGTGGAGAAGGAGGCGGAGTGCTCCGATGCACCGGAGGAGCCGGAGCGGCAGCGTCTGTCTTCCGCCATTGCCTACGATGCGGAGGAGGAGGCGGATTGCTCCGACGCGCAGCAGTAGGCGAAGGAGGAGGCGGAGTGCCCTCACACGTCGGAGGAGCCGGAGAAGGAGATGGAGTGCCCTGATCACTCGCCGGAGGAGGAGGAGGAGGAGGCGGAGTGCCCTGACTCGCCGGAGGAGGAGGAGGAGGCGGAGGCGTCCAGTTTGGAAGCTTGATGTACTCCTTCTGCCATAGACATGTACTCCTCAGAGCACGAACCAGCTGATTCCCCCCTTCACCTGTAGAGTGGTCAAGCTCGAGCTCCTCAAATCCCTCCATTACTTCATCCACCATCACAACAGCATAGCCATGTGGAATCGGAAGGCAGTGAAAAGTTCTGTTGGGTTGAGGAGGTGCAACAGAGCCGACAGCCGCCTTGAAAGTGAGGTTCCGGTATTTCGTCATAAGCTCGCAATGTTGAGCCTCCGTGATAGTATCCACGGGGTAGATAGGAGCCGTGAAGTCAGGCTGAACGGGCTCCGTGGAAGCCACGCTGCTTCTCCGCTGAGATGGCGGGGTAGCTTCTGGGGTAGCTTCGTGCTGCTGAGATGGTTGGCCGGCAGCTCGCTGGCTCTCAAGTTCATCTAGCTTTTGTAGTCTTGCACTGATCTTCTGCATGTCACTCAGCTCCGCTTTCCTCTTTCTCTCCCGGCTTCTGTAACCGCGTGCGTTGGGAAACCCAACCTTCCACGGAACGGAGCCTGGTGTGCCTCATGTTCGTCCAGGGTGCTCAGCATTCCCTAGGGCCTCAGTCAGCTCGTCCTTCTCTTTGTCGGGAATGAACGTCCCTTCTTGCGCTGCGGTGATATACTTCTGAAGCTTCGTGACGGGTATTGCAAGTTGCTTGTCCGTCCAACGGCACTTCCCTGTTTCAGGGTCCAAAGTTCCCCCAACCCCGAAGAACCAAGTCCTTGAAAGGTCTGGCCAGTTCAATGTCTGTGGTACGACCCCTTTAGCAATCAGGTCATTCTCAGCTTTGTCCCACAACGGCCGGCCTTTGAGGTAGCCACCTGACCCCGTGTGATGGTGATACTGCTTCTTTGCATCATTGTTCTTGTTTGTCTCTGACATTTTCTTACTCTTGTCCGATGTCTTGTAGGCCACAAATGCGGGCCAGTGATCTCTTATCTTCTCAAATCGGCCGATGAATTCTGGAGTCTCCCCTTTGTCGACAAACTTTGATTTCAACTCATTCTTCCACCTCCTGAATAGATCTGCCATCTTCTTAAGAGCACACGCCTTGACCAGTGGCTCTATAACTGGCTTATTCGGATCCTCCTCTGGCGGTAGGGTGAAATTTGCCTTCAGCAAGGTCCAAAGATCATCTTTCTGTCTATCGGTTTCATAATCACCTTCAGGGGCGTCGTCCTTAGGCTTATTCCATTGCTTGATGCTGATCGGGATGTTGTCCCTAACAATAGCTCCGCACTGAGCAGAAAATGCGTCCTTGGTCCGCTTGGGTTCAATCGGTAGGCCATCGTCCGCGAGTGCTGTGATCGTGAACCTTTCATCCTTGCGCAACCTCTTCTTCGGGCCTCGTCTCGTTACCGAAGTTTGGCTCGATCCGCAGGGCTATAAAAGAAGAAAGAAGAGTTAATATATGTACATACCAAAACAATTAATGCATCAATTAGCTAGTCAGCATAGGCTTAACTAATATATATACCTCGCCGGACTTTGCAACAGCTCCCTCCTCCGTTCGGTCACCGGAGCCGTCATCATGGTCTCCTTCTTCCTCCGGCATTCGGTCACCGGAGCCATCATGATCATGTCCTTCCTCCTCCATTGTTCGATCACCGGAGCCGTCATCCTCTCCTTCCAGACCATCGGTGTCATTGAGAAATGACAAGACATCACGTCCGCCGAGCATTATGTCCCCCAACAACTGTTCTGGTTCCAAGTCTCTTTGAGCCATAGTTTCTGTAAATATTACAACATGACAATTAATATACAAACATGAATGTCCGACGTCCGGACCGCCTCTCTCATGAATGTCTGACGTCCGGACCGCCTCTCTCATGAATGTCAAACAAGGGATTCTCTTAACCTTTAAGGGATTTAACAAAATGGCGCCATTCTGAATGTGCAGAAAATGGTCCATATTTTTCCTGATCTCATCTACCCTTCTATATGTCACGTTGTCTAGTGTCAAAGGATTCAAGAAAACCAAGGCTTCATCATTAGCCGGAAGTAACAGGCGCATAATGGTACGAAGCTCTCCAAAATTGTTTTGGAATGGAGTCCTGGATAGGATAATTAATTAGCTTTTTGGTACGAAGTTCAGCAAGAGCCTTCCGAATATCGCTATTTGGAAGGCCTTTGCTGAAATTCGTACCAAAAAGCGAATTATTCTATCCGTAACTCCGTTCCAAAACAACTTTGAAGAGCTTCGTAGCATCATACGCACGTTACTTCCGGCTAATGATGAAGCCATGGATTTCTTCAATACTTTGACAGACAACGTGACATATAGAAGAATATATATATATATATATGAGATCAGAAAAAATTTGGATCAACTTGTGCACATCCATAATGGGGGCATTCTTGATAAATCTATGTTACCGGAGTTTTCTATATGAACAAAAAAAAATTCCACATGACATGTCCGACGTCCCCCCTCATGTCGAAGTTATCGGGGAGGGGGTAGACGACGCTCACCCCTCATGTCCGACGTCCGACATCCCCCCTCATGTCATGTCCGACGTCCCCCCTCATGTCGAAGTTATCGGGGAGGTGGCCTCGACAACGCTCTTTTAACTTGGTAAATTTGGGTGGCCTCGACAACTCTTCTAGGGTTTGGGGTGGCCTCAAATATATCTAGACTTGTTCCGGTTTGGGGTGGCCTCGAGAGTTGGCCAGGCGAGAGGGGGTTGATCGACGTCCCCCCTCATGTCGAAGTTACCGGAGTTTTCTTCTAGGGGTTTGGGTGGCCTCGAGAGTTTGTCGGGTAGGGGCGGGAGGGGGTAGGAGATCGACAATGCTTTTTTTTCTACGGTTTGGGTGGCCTCGAGAGTTGGTCGCCCGATATGTCCGACGTCCCCCCTCATGTCGAAGTTACCGGAGTTTTCTTCTAGGGGTTTGGGTGGCCTCGACAGTTTGTCGGGTAGGGGCAGCAGGGGGTAGGAGATCGACAATGCTTTTTTTCTAGGGTTTGGGTGGCCTCGAGAGTTGGTGGCCCGATATGTCCGACGTCCCCCCTCATGTCGAAGTTACCGGAGTTTTTTCTAGGGGTTTGGGTGGCCTCGAGAGTTGGTCGCCCGATATGTCCGACATCCCCCCTCATGTCGAAGTTACCGGAGTTTTCTTCTAGGGGTTTGGGTGGCCTCGAGAGTTTGTCGGGTAGGGGCGAGAGGGGGTAGGAGATCGACAACGCTTTTTTTCTAGGGTTTGGGTGGCCTCGAGAGTTGGTCGCCCGATATGTCCGACGTCCCCCCTCATGTCGTAGTTACCGGAGTTTTCTTCTAGGGGTTTGGGTGGCCTCGAGAGTTTGTCGGGTAGGGGCGGGAGGGGGTAGGAGATCGACAACGCTTTTTTTTCTAGGGTTTGGGTGGCCTCGAGAGTTGGTCGCCCGATATGTCCGACGTCCCCCCTCATGTCGAAGTTACCGGAGTTCTCTTCTAGGGGTTTGGGTGGCCTCGAGAGTTTGTCGGGTAGGGGCGGGAAGGGGTAGGAAATCGACAAAATATTCTATCAACAAAAAAAATGCTATCCATCCATACATACATAGCCACATACATACATGGAAAAAAATGCTATGAACAAAAAACATCATATATAGATCCATCCATACATACATATAGCCACATACATATATACATTATATATGAACAAAAACATTCATCATATAAAAAAACAACATATATATATCAAAAAATTGCACAGAGCCGGGGCGGCGGCGGCTCACAGCGGGGGCGGCCGGCGAGTGCGACGGCGATGGCGACGGCGACGGCGGGGGCGGGCCGGGGCAGGGGCGCGGCCGGGCGCGCTCGGGGGCAGGGCAGGGGCGTGGGCTCGGGGGCGGGGCAGGGCCGCATGCTCGGGGACGACGACGGCGACGGCGACGGCGACGATGGGACAGGGGCGCGGCGACGGCGACGGCGTAGGCGGCGGATGGCGTCGGGGCAGACTGGCGGCGTCGAGGAGCTCGGCGTCGTTGGGCGAAGAGGCGATGAAAACTGTGAAATTTCACAAGTGCTGCTTATATACACTCAGCATTGGTCCCGGTTCGTGGCACCAACCGGGACCAATGCCCCCCTTTAGTCCCGGTTGGTACCACCAACCGGGACCAAAGGTCTCTTTTCGTCAGTCCAAAGGGCGGGAAGCAGGGACCTTTGGTCCCGGTTGGTGCCACCAACCGGGACTAAAGGGGTGCATTGGTCCCGGTTGGTCGCACCAATTAGTCCCGGTTGGTGGCACCAACCGGGACCAAAGGGTGGTATCGGTCCCGGTTGGTTCCACCAACCGGGACTAAAGGGTGGTGCTGCCCGGGGCCAAAAGTTTAGTCCCACCTCGCTAGCTGAGAGGGCTCGATAGTGGTTTATAAGCGATGTTGCGCCAGCCCTCTCGAGCTCCTCTCAACTGCAGGCTTACTGGCCTAATCGCACACACCCTGCCTGTGGGCCTTCTGGGCCTACTGCGGGCCTGAATCCTGGCCCAACTAGCTGATTGGGTTTCTAGTCGTATTCAGGCCGTGTTGGCCCAGTAGGCGGCATTTTTTTTAATTTTTTCCAGTTTTTTTGTTTTCTTTTTTGCTTTATTTATTTTCTTTTGTTTCTACTTACAGTTTTTCAGTGATTCTTTTTGCTTTTAGGTCACAAAAATTATAAACTTTCTGTTAGTGCCATTAGTTTCCAAATTTGAATAGTTTAAATTTGAATTCTTTTAAATTGGTGTGAATCACTAGTTTGTGAATAACTTTACTATAAAAATAGAATTTTGAGTGATTATTTTTCCTGCTATTTAATATTACTGTGTTTTATCATTATATTCAATTTGGTAATTTTTAGGTTAATTTAAATGTCTGTTTTAATCAAAAACAGATTTTGTTATTTTAGTTTGCTATTAAAGTTTCTAACAAAAAAAATTCTTTATGAAATTCTTTTTGCTATTAATGTTTTGAACAAAAAATACTTTGATAACTTCAGTTCCATAAATTTTATATAATTTTAGTTTCATAAATACTAGAGGTTTATAAAATATTTTTAGTTGATTCCTTTTGCTATTAGAGTTTTATAAAAGCTTTTTAGTTGATTCTTTTTGCTATTGAAGAATATTATAGTTTTCTTTTAGTTGATCATAACAGAATTTTTTAATTGATTATTTTTAGTTCATTATTTTTGCTATTAGAGTTTCATAAAAGTTTTCTAGTTCATTCTTTTTGCTATTAGTTCATTCTTTGAGCTAAATGACCCTGAAATTGAAAAGCACTACAAATGAACTCTGAAAACGTTGAAAGTTGGCATGGTACCATCATTTCACCCACATAGCATGTGCTAAAAAGTTGAGAGGGTTACGGCAAAAGCTGGATGCACTTCGTGTACAAAATGGACAATCTCTTTCGAAGTATCAGGGCTTCGGACGAAAACTCATCTGTTACAAACGGATTTCATTTTTTTGAACTTATTTGAACTCCAGACTTTTTGTGTGTTCAAAATGCACCATTCAAAGCCACATCATCAATTTTCAACCCTTTCTGACTTCATTTGGTATTTTTCATGCATTTACTGAGTTTTTTGAGCTAAATGACCCTGAAATTGAAAAGCACTACAAATGAACTCTGAAAAGGTTGAAAGTTGGCATGGTATCATCATTTCACCCACATAGCATGTGCTAAAAAGTTGAGAGGGTTACGGCAAAAGCTGGATGCACTTCGTGTACAAAATGGACAATCTCTTTCGAAGTATCAGGGTTTCGGACGAAAACTCATCTGTTACAAAGGGATTTCATTTTTTTGAACTTATTTGAACTCCAGACTTTTTGTGTGTTCAAAATGCACCATTCAAAGCTACGTCATCAATTTTCAACCCTTTCTGACTTCATTTGGTATTTTTCATGCATTTACTGATTTTTTTGAGCTAAATGACCCTGAAATTGAAAAGCACTACAAATGAACTCAGAAAAGGTTGAAAGTTGGCATGGTATCATCATTTCACCCACATAGCATGTGCTAAAAAGTTGAGAGGGTTATGGCAAAAACTGGATGCACTTCGTGTACAAAACGGACAATCTCTTTCGAAGGATCAGGGTTTCATACGAAAACTCATCTGTTACAAAAGGCATTTCATTTCTTCACATGTAACTGCAATGATATAGTTGTGGAGAGAAAGTATTCACTTTTTCTTCGCTTGTGTCCTTTGCTTATTGCGCCGTACCCATGGATAATCTTCATCGTTTAACAGGGTGCTTGGGTCAGCCTTGACTTTGAAGGGAGGAATTTCATGAAACTTTTCATAATCTTCAGACATGTCTGTCTTGCCCTCCAATCCCACGATGTCTATTTTTCCTGAAAAAACTATGTGGCACTTTGGCTCATCGTATGATGTATTCGCTTCCTTATCTTTTCTTTTTCTCAGTTGTCCTTCACATAGAAAACCTGCGCCACATCATTGGCTAGGACGAATGGTTCGTCTGTGTACCCAAGATTGTTCAGATCCACTGTTGTCATTCCATACTGTGGGTCTACCTGTACCCCGCCTCCTGACAGATTGACCCATTTGCACTGAAACAAAGGGACCTTGAAATCATGTCCATAGTCAAGTTCCCATATGTCCACTATGTAACCATAATATGTGTCATTTCCCCTATTGGTTGCTGCATCAAAGCAGACACCGTTGTTTTGGTTGGTGCTATTTTGATCTTGGGAGATCGTGTAAAATGTATTCCCATTTATCTCGTACCCTTTGTAAGTCAATACAGTCGAAGATGGTCCCCTGGCCAACGAGTACAACTCATCAGAAACAGTGTTGTCACCCATGAGACGTGTTTGCAACCAACTGCCGAAAGTCCTGATGTGTTCATATGTAATCCAGTCGTCACACTGCTCCGGGTGTTTGGAGCGCAGTATATTCTTGTGTTCATCGACATACGGGGTCACCAAGGTAGAATTCTGTAGAACTGTGTAGTGTGCTTGAGACCAAGAATGCACGTCCCTACATATTATTGAGTCCGCTCCTAGCGTGCCTTTTCCAGTCAGTCTCCCCTCATACCGCGATTGAGGGAGACCAATCTTCTTAAGGTCAGGAATGAAGTCAACACAAAACCTAATGACATCCTCTGTTTGATGGCCCATGGAGATGCTTCCTTCTGGCCTAGCACGGTTACGAACATATTTCTTTAAGACTCCCATGAACCTCTCAAAGGGGAACATATTGTGTAGAAATACAGGGCCCAGAACGACAATCTCGTCGTCTAGATGAACTAGGACGTGCGTCATGATATTGAAGAAGGAAGGTGGGAACACCAGCTCGGAACTAACAAGACATTGCACCAAATCACTCCTTAACATTGGCAGGATTTTTGGATCGATCACCTTCTGAGAGATTGCATTGAGGAATGCACATAGCTTCACAATGGCTAATCAAATGTTTTCCGGTAGAAGCCCCCTCAATGCAACCGGAAGCAGTTGCGTCATAATCACGTGGCAGTCATGAGACTTTAGGTTCTGGAACTTTTTCTCTGCCATATTTATTATTCCCTTTATATTCGACGAGAAGCCAGACGGGACCTTCATACTGAGCAGGCATTCAAAGAAGATTTCCTTCTCTTCTTTGCTAAGAGCGTAGCTGGCAGGACCTTCATACTGCTTTGGATGCATGCCGTCTTTTTCATGCACACGTTGATGTTCCTCCCGTGCCTCTGGTGTATCTTTTGTCTTCCCATACACTCCCAAGAAGCCTAGCAGGTTCACGCAAAGATTCTTCATCACGTGCATCACGTCGATTGCAGATCGGACCTCTAGGTCTTTCCAATAGGGTAGTGTAGGAGATATGACCTAGAGGCAATAATAAATGTTATTGATTATCTCCCTGTTCATAATTAGGTTTATGTTCCATGCTATAACTGCTATGGTTCTCGAGTCTACAATAACCACGAGGCTCGGAGGAAGACTCATATGCACGTGTGGGATAATAAACGGTAAAATGTATTCCTAGTCAAGCCTCTATGACTGGCTCAAGTATTGCATGATGATCATGTTTTCCTGATCATGGGCATGGCTATGCCGGCAATTTTGAGGGCACAATTGTTGGTAGAACACTTGTGTTGAATCGACCCGATTGATGTTATGCTATGAGATACATTCGTCATAAGTTTATGGTTAATAACACAGAGAAGTTAATGTTTGCATAATTCCTTAGACCATGAGAGTGTCGAGTTTCTTCATGCTTGCTTCATGAACTTTGGGGTTTGTTAAACGTCATCCGTAAATGGGTGGCTATTACGGCGGCTTACGGGTTCATGGAAAAGTATGTCAAGGGACTTGATAGCTCAAGATTGGGATTTTCTCCTCCGACGATGGAGAGATATCTCTGGGCCCTCTCAGTGTTACGGTATCCATCATCGTCTGGCCAGACACAGGGTGATTTGATCACAGGGATGCCGGAACACGGGAACGAGAAAAGAGAACAATACCGGTAACGAGGTAACTGGCATAGTGGACAAGTTGTTGATCCACGGGGATGCCTACATGTCTCACCTCGGGTAATTGTAACATATCGCGAAGCAACAGGAATAGCTCACGGCAACTGGAGGTTCACTCGAATATTTATTCGTGTGGGTATAGGGATCGATATGGGTGTCCACGGCTCCGATGTTGATCATTGGTCGGAAGGGGTTCCGGGTCATGTCTATGCTTCACCGAACCTATAGGGTCACACGCTTAAGGGTCATCTATCTGCTGAATACTAGACAGGGAGTCTGAGAGAAAATCACCGAAAAAGTTTCGGACGCCGGAAAAGTTTCGGACAGCGGAAAAGTTCCGCAGAGAGGTCACCGGATGAGTTCCGGTGAAACTGAAAAGTTGTTTCAGAGCATACCATAAAGTCAAATTGGTTTTGGCACATGCCTGATAATTCTTGGAGGGTGCCAGAATCATTCTGGAAACTTTCTGGAATTTTCCGGGATGAAAACCGGAAATGTTCCGGAGCTGCCGAAACCGCTTCAGATGCTTTTCGCAGATGAAATCACTAAACCGGAATTGTTCCGGCTCGCGTTGAAAATTATTTTGGTGGGTACTAGAATTGTTATAAGCCCACATGAATATTTTCAGTTCGTTCAGACGCTGAAAAATGTCGTCGTGAATAGTGAAAGTGCTTTTTGGGATATTTTTGGAAAGCCACCTTTTGGGGCTTTGCTCCAAAAGATCTTGGGGATGACATGGATGGATAGGGGCCAATTTTGGGGCCCCACATAAGGGTGTGTCCGGCCACATGGTGGACTCCTTCATGGAGTCCCCCTTGTTCCTTGGTTTCACCTTTTAGGTCCTTGGGAAGGACTCCTTTCCATGTGGGTTTTGGGTTTTCTTGTAAAACCACCCTATCCCTTGGGTTTCCTATAAATAGGAGGTGTGTGGGCTGCCATAAGACACACTCTTGCTCTCATACACAAAGCCATGCATGATCTGGCATTCTTCTCTCCCTCCCAGCGAAATTGTTTCGTAGAGCCGAAAGGCTGTCTGGGTTCCGGCAGGAACTAGTTCTGGACGGCGAAGCCCTGCTGGATAGATGATACCGTATGTGTGCAACTCTGTAGAGAGATCGTAGTTTCGGTCTTAGTTCGAGAGTGCCTCCCGAAGGGCAGTCCGTGTGACCATCCGAGTTTTGGAGGTCCTCCCGAAGGGCTGTCCGAGTGACAGTCCGAGTTTCGGAGGTCCTCCCGAAGGGCTGTCCGCGACACCGTCCGGGGGACTGTGTGACCGCCTCCCGGAGGGCTGTCCGCGGGGCAGATGAGGGTATACATCCTCGCGGTTGGGAGGTTGTAAAATCCTAGCTGCGGGGATCTGCACAGCCGTTCGTCATCGATTCTACTTCTGCTGCGCTACGAGTCGGTAACGAAAGTGATCAAACCTTGTATGCAGTCTCCATAGTGGTCCTGGGCTGGTGCGTAGGTCGGAAATTTTTTGTTTTCTGCTGCGTTACCTTACAGGTAGGTCCCAAAATATAGATTTCTTCTTCCACATGGGTGCGCGTCCCGCATCGTCAGTCGAAACAGATAGTCCGCCAGGACCCTTTCCAAAGATTACTTGTAAATCATTGACCATATCAAGTATGTGATCACCAGTACGGAGGGCGGTCTTCTTCCGGTAATCTGCCTCACCTTTGAAATGCTTTCCTTTCTTTCGACATTGATGGTTGGTCGGAAGAAATCGACAATGCCCCAGGTACACATTCTTCCTGCATTTGTCCAAATATATACTGTCGGTGTCATCTAAACAGTGTGTGCATGCGTGGTATCCCTTGTTTGTCTGTCCTGAAAGGTTACTAAGAGCAGGCCAATCGTTGATGGTTACAAACAGCAACGCATGTAGGTCAAATTCCTCCTGTTCGTTCTCATCCCACACACGTACACCTCTTCCATTCCATAGCTGTACAAGTTCATCAACTAATGGCCTTAGGTACACATCAATGTCATTGCCGGGTTGCTTAGGGCCTTGGATGAGCACTGGCATCATAATGAACTTCCGCTTCATGCACAACCAAGGAGGAAGGTTATACATACATAGAGTCACAGGCCATGTGCTATCCTTGCTGCTCTGCTCCCCAAAAGGATTAACACCATCTGCACTTAAACCAAACCATACGTTCCTTGGGTCACCTGTAAAGTCGCTCCACTTTCTCTCGATCTTTCTCCACTACGACCCGTCAGCGGGTGCTCTCAACTTCCCGTCTTTCTTACGGTCTTTTATGTGCCATTGCATCAACTCGGCATGCTTTTTGTTTCTGAACAGACGTTTCAACCGTGCTATTATAGGAGCATACCACATCACCTTGGCAGGAACCCTCTTCCCGGTGCGCTGGCCCTCAACATCACCAGGGTCATCTCTTCTGATCTTATACCGCAACGCACCGCATACCGGGCATGCGTTCAAATCCTCGTACGCACCGCGGTAGAGGATGCAGTCATTAGGGCATGCATGTATCTTCTGCACCTCCAATCCTAGAGGGCATAGAACCTTCTTTGCTTCGTACGTACTGCCGGGCAATTCGTTATCCTTTGGAAGCTTCTTCTTCATTATTTTCAGTAGCGAACTAAATCCCTTGTCTGATACACCATTGTCTGCCTTCCATTGCAGCAATTCCAGTGTGGTACCGAGCTTTCTGTTGTCATCTTCGCAATTTGGGTACAACCCTTTTTTGTGATCCTCTAACATGCGATCGAACTTCAACTTCTCCCTTTCACTTTCGCATTCTCTCTGTGCATCAACAATGACCCGGCGAAGATCATCATCGGGCACATCGTCTGGTTCCTCTTGATCTTCAGCTTCCCCCATTGCAGCATCACCGTATTCAGGGGGCGGGTAGTTGTCATCATCCTCTTCTTCTTCGTTGTCTTCCATCATAACCCCTCTTTCTCCGTGCTTGGTCCAAACATTATAGTGTGGCATAAAACCCTTCTCAAGCAGGTGGAAGTGAAGGGTTTTAGAGTTGGAGAAAGCCTTCGTATTCTCACAGACAGTACATGGACAATGCATAAAACCATTCTGCTTGTTTGCCTCGGCCGCTTCGAGAAAATTATGCAGGCCCTTAATATACTCGGAGGTGCGTCGGTCACCGTACATCCATTGCCGGTTCATCTGCGTGCGTTATATAATAAAGTGTATTAAAAACCATTACGGCATATCATGAATAGAGAAGTGACCAAATTAATAGAAATTCATCATCACATTAAAGCCAAAGTACAGTAGTGACCAAAATAAATACATAACGTTCATACATAGTTCTCATTATTGAACAACATATAGCTCTCTAGAGCATGTAATTAAAACATACATTGAAACTATAAAATTTAAATGCAACAACAAATGCGATCATAACCACAACTAAGGTACCAATTGATCCAACGGCATAATGATACCAAGCCTCAATATGAATGGCATATTTTCTAATCTTTCTAATCTTCAAGCGCATTATTGCATCCATCTTGATCTTGTGATCGTCGACGACATCGGCAACATTCAACTCCAATTTCATCTTCTCCTCTTCAACTCTTTGTAATTTTTCTTTCAAGTAATTGTTTTCTTTTTCAACCAAATTTAACTTCTCGACAAGAATTTCTATGCCGGTTGGAATTTCTGGTTCACATACCTCCTAGATTAAAAAATCTATGTCACGTTGGTCGGCATAATTGTCATAAACACTAAATAAAACAAATAGTTATAAAAGATAATATATACCACATCCGAATCATAGACAGGACGAGGGCCGACGGAGGCGGATACTAAAACCATCGCACTATATAATAACAAACAATAATAAAAGTAAGAAAATTACACAAGTATCTATCTAAATCATACAAGTAAGAACTTTTTTCTTTTAGAAAGAAGATAAGAAGAAGAGGCTAACCACAGTGGTGCCGGCGCCGATATGGGCACGGGCGATCGACGGCGGTGAGGACGGGGACGGGACAGGACGGACCGCCAAACCTAGACAAATCTTGAGGAAAATGGAGCTTGGACAAGGAGCTTCGAGAGGAGAAAGCTTAAGTCTGGCTCGAGCATTTCATCGAACACCTCATGTGCATAGGAGGTGAGCTAGAGCACCACAAAAGCTCTCCCACGGCCGGCCAAAAAAACAGAGCAGTGCACTGCTCTGCTCGCGGGCAGGGGGTATATATAGGCCAACCATTGGTCCCGGTTTGTGGCTGGAACCGGGACTAAAGGACACCATTTGGTCCCGGTTCCAGCCACAAACCGGGACCAATGGTTGTGGGCCAGGAGCGAGGCCCATTGGTCCCGGTTCGTGTCTGGAACCGGGACCCAAGGGGTCAGACGAACCGGGACCAATGGCCCACGAGGCCCGGCCGGCGCCCTGGCCTCACGAACCGGGACCGATGCTCCCATGGGTCCCGGTTCGTGAGTGAACCGGGATTAATGGGCTTTTCAGGCCTGGACCAAAGCCCTATTTTCTACTAGTGAATCAGAGTTTATTCACTCTCTTGTCCTGTGATACAGAACTGGGAGAACTAGGTTGGGAAGAGAAGCTGACAATAAGAGTATAATTCTGAGTTGGAGTAGTATTCCTACATTTGTTATTTGTGTCTTTTATATGAGTCGGTTTGACCTGAAATTAGTAGTGTACCTGTTTGTATTTGTTAGGTCTCAGATGCTAGTAAAAGTACATTTGTTTATTTATGTCCTGTGAAGGTTATTAGTCCATACATGTATAAGAGTGCATTTGGTTATTAATGAAAGTTGTTGGTTCCACGTGTGAACTTACCATCGACTTCAATCTTTATAAGTACGAAAGATTGTCTTGCAAAGTTCTCGAGCGGTTTTGCAAAATTTCCGTGGACAAATTGAAGCTGCAGGGCTTGACTTATGCAAAGTTCTACACAGTGACTAGGGGCGCGTTTGGTTGCTCACATTACCCTCAGCCAGGCTCGTGGGGGAAGAAATCAGCCTGTTTGGTTGCCTGGCCCACATCCAAATCTTGACCTGCATGAACCTTAATGCAGTGCTCAGCCAGGCCCGCTAGGAACGGCCGAATCGACAGTTTCCAGTGAGTCAGGATGGGGCGATGCAGGGGAGGGGAACGCCGCGCTGCACAACTGCGGGCAGTGAGATAGCGGGAGATGGCGGGAGCGATGCCGCATCTTCGAAAAAAGCGGCGGGACGAATTCGCGTCACCGTGTGCCGATTCACGGTCGCCCTATATAGCCAGGGTGACCGGCGCGGCAAAACTCCCGCCACCATTTCCCCCCTCTCGAGCTTTCCCTCCCGCCTGGATCCACCTCGACAACGAGGTAAGCGGCACAACTACTCCGACAAACGGTTGTCTACGACGGCGGATCCACTCCTCGTGTTATCCTTCGTGCCGCACCTCCTCCGCGGCTCCTTCGATGTCGTCTGTAAGTTCAATGACCCCCTCCCCTCTACTAGTTCTAGCTAGATCTAGTGATGTGGTGGGGTCAGATCTTCCGATCTGTTCGACTGTGATGTTGCAGTAGCTAGTTGGGATGGATTTGAAGCATGCTAAGGGTTGTTTCCGTGATTGCTTGCTTAGATGTTCATGGATGGATTGGTAGTATGTTTATATGTGTGGTATGCTAGTGTGCAAGTGTTGAACAAGATCATCCACTAGTGTGCAAGCTTTGATGGATTTGGTACTGTTGTCTTGAACTAGATCATCCATGTGTGCATGTGTTGCTATTAGTTCATACTTACTGCTAGATCATACTGTCGATGTGTAGTGTGTTGTGTATGTTTACTGCTAGTTCATATTGTCGATATGTAGTGTGTTGTGCTGTTGATGATGCTTACGTTTGTAGTACATGAGCACGCAAGAATTTAGTCTGGCTCTCGTGCCGTCCGACAACCAGTTCCCGGCATCCTACGTCGAGGACTCCCAGCCTAACATCAACCAGATGCCTCTTGATTCATACATTTTTGAGGTGCCTCCTATGGTTCCTCCATTTGTGCTGGCTTAGCCCAATGCTGCATCTCATGTTGCTGCTCGAAAGGCAGACACAAAGGAGAAGAAGGATGGCAGGGATGCTTCATGAAATGGCAGTCGTTCTTCTCCACTTTCATGCTTAACAAGATGTGTGAGATCATATCTAGCGGAGTGAGGAATGACAAGGGCTTCAATTAGGTGCACTTGAACGTTGTGGCAAAGCAAGTGTTCGAGTTTTGTGGACAGGAGGTGACCTCGACCCAGGTCTACAACCACCTGAGGAAGTGGAGGACGAGGCGGATCATCTCCTCCAAGATGAGAGACCTGATCGGTGCTTGATGGGATGAGGAGACCTGCACGATCTTGTTGGAGGCAGAGCACTACCAGAGCCACATCGTGGTTAGCTCACAAACCATGACATTCTAACTGATCAACCATTTAAGCTTATGATCCATTGCCATACTAACTAACCACCACTCCATCCTGTTTCTTTCTTAGGATCACCCAAAGGACGTAGAGTTCCTCAACACACCTATCCAGAACTAGCACCAGAGGCAGCAGATCTTCTCCTTCGGGCTCGCAATCGGCAAGCATGCCATGGGCTCTGGTTAACCGTTGGGTTCACCAATGCCGGCAATGCCCGCGATGCATGAGTATCTAGACACCCAGGAGTCAGACACCATCAATGTTGAAGCTACTAAGAAGCTACTGAGAAGGATGGTGAGCACGTTCCTGTGGTTGATAGGAAGAGGAAGCGGGCAGACTTCATGGAGGAGGAGTTATCCGCCTTCAGCAGCATGACTCAGGCAGTGAAGGAGGTGGCCACCGCCATCAGGGTGAGCAAGGTGGTCGACCTCCATCCTGAGCTCTACGACGCCGTCATGGAGTCAGGTGGCTTCAGCCCAGAGGCTCTCATGATGGCTCTCAGCCACCTGCTGGACAACAAAGCCCAGGGTGTTGGGTTTGTTGCCATGGGAGAGGCCCATAGGGTGCTCTGGCTGAGGACCTGGCTGGGCAAGCACTGCTACTAGTGCTACTTCTGCTGGTGGTGATGACGTGCATGATCCTCGACGGCGATGGCGATGGTGACAAGGGCGACAATGAAGATGACAACATATATTTTGCTAACTTAGGGCTTGAAAGCAATCTTGTGGTCTGCATATTTTTGTGAGGTGGTATTACGCCGTCTTTTGGATGTAGTGGTAGGATGACACCAAAGTAGTTGTAGGTTGAACTTGCTATGACGTATGGTCATGCATGCTTACTAATTAATGCTCTTCCGCTCCATTGCTTGTGTGCTTCATTGCTTACTCCTAGAGTGCTTCATTGCTTGTTGTTTGTGTGTTCCAATGCTTGTTGCTTTAACTTATTTCTCATTTGCGCTGTTAGGGCAAGTGGTATGCGGTGTTCGAAGGGAGGGTTTCAGAGTTCTACAGTTCGTGGGAAGCTTGCAACCAACAAGTCTAGGGTACAACGATGACATCCACAGAGGGTTTAACACTAGGCAGGTGGCAGAAGACGCTTACTCTAAGTATGGCCGACAACATGCATGCAGCAAGGTCGAGGTTGCCAAGGTAGATCGTCTGTTCGGGCCGAAGAACATCATCATCTTCGTCCAGTTCATCATCATTGCAGTGTTATGACTTTGGTGTGCTCAGTATGATCGTGTGTAAGGTGTAGTAGTGGTGGGTAAGCTCACCATGTAGGGTACAAGGTGAACACAACTCTATGTTCCTATGCAACTGCACTCGTGTGACCACATACAATGCGAGCAAACAAACGCGAAGTGAAGATGGGTTGTTACGATGCAGAAAGAGGATATGCAGGTAACCAATCAACATGTAGATGCTGATATTTTACCTGGATATGCTTAGCCAGGCCCTAGTGGGACAAGTATGCAAAGTGCCTAAAAACGGTTCGAGCAACCAAACATGCCCTAGTACAATACATGACCGTCTTCTCACTTTATCGCACAGCTGACGTCCTCGTCCCTTCATTGCACCACGTCACTAGGTAGCGACTGATATATGTACTAGTACATTATGCTTTCTTCTACGTTAAGTTTTTAGGCTTCTCCGTATTATTTATTTCTTGCTTTACCGATTTAAAAATATTAGTGCTTTTTTGGTAAAATATTGTAAAATTATTCATGTAATTTGGTAAAAATGGTACATATATTTTTGAAATTGCACAAACAATTCTAGAGAAAAATCATTTTAAAATAATGATTTGTATTTTAAACATTTCATATAACTAAACACTATTTTCATATTCACGCTCTTGTAGTTTTAAAAAGTTTTTACTTGTTTTCAAAATTTATAAAAACTATTTACATTTTCTAAAAAATAAATATATAGATAAAGGCATGCGAATAAACATAAAAAGAAAACATATGAAAACAAAAAATATAAAAAGATATTTACAATTGGAAAAATAAATTAAAAATAAAAAAAGTAAAAAAGTAAAAAGAAGAATCTGTAAAAAACAAGTGAAAACCAGATGAAAACCTGCACCCAATAAACTAAACACAAAATTGTAGAAAAACGTCGAGTCACACAGCAAAAGAAAAAGACTAAATCACTCCTAAATCACACAGCCCGTTCGAAGACTTGGCCCGCCCATGTCGAGGGCGCAGTTGGTTAGCGCACAATAGCGCTCGCACTAGGCAATATATAGTATTTGTGTGCGCTCGCACTAGAATTTGTGCGCGAGCTATATCTCGCTTATAGCTATGCCCCCTCGTAGTTGACGTTTTGGTTTTCTTTTTCAGTAGATGTTTGTGCCGTTTTTCCTTGTTCAGTTTTCACTGTTTGAGTCCGGTTTTTTTCTTGTGGTTTTCTTTTTCGGTTTTCACTGTTTGAGTCGCGTTTTAGTTGGATTTTTTGGTTTACTTTCTTTTCTGTTTTCTTTGGTTTTGCATTGTTCTATTTCTGTTTATCTTGCCTTTTTTCCTTTTGTTTCTTTTTTTGGCTTTCACTTATTTTTTGGGTTTTCTTTGTTCGTTCGTTTATTCTTTCTCTTTTTTTTCCAACACGTGCTACATTTCTTCATAAACACCGTACATGTTTTGTACAAATCAAGAACATTTTTTGTTATACATATTCTATACTTTTAAAATATATGATTAATATTTTTTACAAATATCTGTTTCCATATCTACTTTTTACACATATTATACAATTTCAATACACATAAGGAACATTTGTTTACACATTTTTAACATTATGTTTACTTTTTGCACGCGCATTTGTATATTTTTTGTATAAATCATGAACATTTTTTATAGACACTTAAAATTTTTAAAATACATGATTAACATTTTTTCTATAATGTCGCATACATTTGAACGCTACAAGCGTTGGACAGGTAAACCCTAGAAACTTCTCTAAAAAAAGGTAAATCCTATATGCCGCTCAGGGCGACAAAATGCCGCTACTTCAAGCTGACGAGCATTGAGCAAAGCGAAGATGGGCCGGCCAACATATCTGGGATCCATTCTTTTTTGTTTAATTCGCAGTTTTCTTTAATTCCGTTTTTCTCCACTTGTTTTCTTTCCCTTTTCTTTTCTTTTTTTCCTTTTCCAAAAAATAAGATTATTTTATCATTATTTTTTTATTTTTCTTTGAAAATGTCAAAAAAAAATCGCAAGTTTCAAAAAATGTTTCGGTTTTTTCATGAAAAAGTGCAAATGTTTTTTGCATTTTGAAAAATTGTTTGCAAATAAAAAAATTGAAATTTAGAAAAAGTATATGCATTTTGTACAGCAATTATCACAATTTGGAAACGTACACATCTTTCCAAAATGTTATTAATTAAAAAGAAATGCTCTCGTTTTTGTTTAAATGTTTTGATTTTAAATTTGTTTCACAATTCTCCGAAATGTTCTTAATTTACAAAAAACTAAAAACAATAAATGATTGTGTTCTTAATATAAAAAGCATGTAAGCATGCGACCTGGAACCCATTTTCAATTGAGAATGATTACAACTGATGATGTTGGGGTCTTTGGAGCACTGATTCATCACCAATGAGATTTCCTTAAGCAGTTGGGGGTCTTTAATCAGTTGGTTGTTTCCAACCGATCGCAATACACGTGCCGGCATGTGCAGAATATTAGCAGTTGGCGCAATAGACGTGTGGCCAACCAGTAACCGTCTACGGCAGGGCTGCATGCACGAGGCGTGTGCAATAGCTTACACAACATCTGTTTATACTAGCTCTAGCTGTGCATGTGATCTGCACACGCAATCTAGCGTAGACACCTTCTAAAATACCTCTGTAAACTAATATAAGAGCATTTAGATTATTAAAGTAGTGATCTAAACGCTCTTATATTGGTTTACGGAGGGAGTAGTAATGTATGTTTATCTGTTTGTAGAAACTGACAGTTGGGCGAAAATTAGATGGAACTGCTATAAGTGTTGCTTGCTCGCTTGCGTGCAATTATGGGTGAAACTGACGACAAAAAAGGGAAGTTGGAGATATCCCGCATAACTGTGCTCATGTACATGAATATACACTCATCCCTGTGAATGCACGCATATAGACCTCATAGATGCCTTGTAATCAACAATGAGAAAGCCTTTTCTCACTGAAGAAACATCGACAAGAAGTCTGAAATAAATTCAGAGAAAAAAACGAATAGCGCTGCCAAGTCTAGGACTTAGACAAGAAATCTAACTATGTAGGGATTTGACATGATTAGATGGTACTCCATTTTGATAGACGGGCTACTCATCTGTCGCTATTCTCTTTCCTCCAACTATACCAATATTTTTCGTGACATTCATTGTAGATAGCTGATGGTGGATTGTTGTCCATTCCCTTAAGCGGGATGCATGAGACAAGACGAGTCGTGTGAAGGTCGTACATACACGTGGATGTCTACTTCTGTGCTAGTACTAAACAGCATGCTCCACTTCTCATGCATGCATATGCATGGTGGAAGCACCTCCGCCTCCTAGCCAAGGGTTATGGATTTTCACCCGGGAGTAGGGGAAGGAGGAGGGGAGGGAGATGAACCTCATAGTCGCCTTCAGGAAGGGCGACGACGCTTGGAGCGCCTCCAACGATGTGGCTGCCACCACCGGCCAAGAGGTTTCCCAGATCTAGAGCTCCCCACCCCACCTCCATGACTCCGAACATCATAACTAGCCGGACAAGGCATGTGAGAGGAAAAAACACACGTTAAAGGAGGCGTCTTCAGATCTGGAGTAGGACAACCACGGGGTGCTGACCACCAGCTGCCCAAATCCACCGCTGACCCGCCACCCACGCGACCAGGAGGAAGCGGGCCAATGTGCTGAAAGGCACCGCCCGCCATCGGCGGGACGCCGCCAGCACCCTAGAGGTTGCTGCCCTAACCCTAGCCCCTGCCGTGGCCAGCGGCCGCGCAGGGATCCCCTCTACTTCCTCCGACGATGACAAGGAGGAGAACTCTGAAGACGAGGGGGGGGGGGGGCAGCAGACGAAGGAAGGGCATCCACTAGTACATAACAGGGCATTGGTCCATGCCGGGCCAGCCCATTAGTCCCGGTTCAGTCACGAACCGGGACCAATGGGGGCAACGGTCCCGGTTCGTGAGGCCAGGGGGCCGGCCGGGCCTCGTGGGGCATTGGTCCCGGTTCGTCTGGACCCTTTGGTCCCGGTTCCAGACACGAACCGGGACCAATGGGGGTCGCTCCTGGCCCACAACCATTGGTCCCGGTTCGTGGCTGGAACCGGGACCAAAGGGGGTCCTTTAGTCCCGGTTCCAGCCACGAACCGGGACCAATGAGATGCCTATATATACCCCCCCCCCCCCCCCGCCAGCGAGCAGAGCACTCCACATTGCTCTGTTTTTCTGGCCGGCGAGGGGAGAGCTTTGTGGTGCTCTAGCTCACCTCCTATGCACATGAGGTGTTCGATGAAATGCCCGAGCCACACTTAAGCTTTCTCCTCTTGAAGCTCCTTGTCCAAGCTCCATTTTTCTCAAGATTTGTTTAGGTTTGGCGGTCCGTCCTGTCCCGTCCCCATCCTCACCGCCGTCGATCGCCCACGTCCATCTCGGCGCCGGCACCACCGTGGTTAGCCTCTTCTTCTTATCTTCTTTCTAAAAGAAAAAAGTTCTTGTATCATTTAGATAGATACTTGTGTAATTTTCTTACTTTTATTATTGTTTGTTATTATATAGTGCCATGGTCATGGTATCCGCCCACGTCGGCCCTCGTCCGGTCTATGATTCGGATGTGGTATATATTATCTTTTATAACTATTTGTTTTATTTAGTGTTTATGACAATTATGCCGACCAACGTGACATAGATTTTTTAATCTAGGAGGTATGTGAACCGGAAATTCCAACCGACATAGAAATTCTTGTCGAGAAGTTAAATTTGGTTGAAAAAGAAAAGAATTACTTGAAAGAAAAATTACAAAGAGTTGAAGAGGAGAAGATGAAGTTGGAGTTGCATGTTGCCGATGTCGTCGACGATCACAAGATCAAGATGGATGCAATGCGCTTGAAGATTAGAAAGATTAGAAAATATGCCATTCATACTGAGGCTTGGTATCATTATGCCGTTGGATCAATTGGTACCTTAGTTGCGGTTATGATCGCATTTGTTGTTGCATTTAAATTTTATAGTTTCAATGTATGTTTTAATTAGATGCTCTAGAGAGCTATATGTTGTTTAATAATGAGAACTATGTATGAACGTTATGTATTTATTTTGGTCACTACTGTAATTTGGCTTTAATGTGATGATGAATTTCTATTAATTTGGTCACTTCTCTATTCATGATATGCACGCAGATGAACCGGCAATGGATGTACGGTGACCGACGCACCTCCGAGTATATTGAGGGCCTGCATAATTTTCTAGAAGCGGCTGAGGCAAACAAGCAGAATGGTTTTATGCATTGTCCATGTACTGTCTGTGAGAATACGAAGGCTTTCTCCAACTATAAAACCCTTCACTTCCACCTGCTTCAGAAGGGTTTTATGCCACACTATAATGTTTGGACCAAGCACGGAGAAAGAGGGGTTATGATGGAAGACAACGAAGAAGAAGAGGATGACGACAACTACCCGCCCCCTGAATACGGTGATGCTGCAATGGGGGAAGCTGAAGATGAAGAGGAACCAGACGATGTGCCCGATGATGATCTTCGCCAGGTCATTGTTGATGCACAGAGAGAATGCGAAAGTGAAAGGTAGAAGTTGAAGTTCGATCGCATGTTAGAGGATCACAAAAAAGGGTTGTACCCAAATTGCGAAGATGACAACAGAAAGCTCGGTACCACACTGGAATTGCTGCAATGGAAGGCAAACAATGGTGTATCTGACAAGGGATTTAGTTCGCTACTGAAAATAATGAAGAAGAAACTTCCAAAGGATAACGAATTGCCCGGCAGTACGTACGAAGCAAAGAAGGTTCTATGCCCTCTAGGATTGGAGGTGCAGAAGATACATGCAAGCCCTAATGACTGCATCCTCTACCGCGGTGCGTACGAGGATTTGAACGCATGCTCGGTATGCGGTGCCTTGCGGTATAAGATCAGAAGAGATGACCCTGGTGATGTTGAGGGCCAGCGCACCGGGAAGAGGGTTCCTGCCAAGGTGATGTGGTATGCTCCTATAATACCACGGTTGAAACGTCTGTTCAGAAACAAAAAGCATGCCGAGTTGATGCAATGGCACAAAAAAGACCGTAAGAAAGACGGGAAGTTGAGAGCACCCGCTGACGGGTCGCAGTGGAGAAAGATCGAGAGAAAGTGGGGCGACTTTACAGGTGACCCGAGGAACGTATGGTTTGGTTTAAGTGCAGATGGCGTTAATCCTTTTGGGGAGCAGAGCAGCAAGCATAGCACATGGCCTGTGACTCTATGTATGTATAACCTTCCTCCTTGGTTGTGCATGAAGCGGAAGTTCATTATGATGCCAGTGCTCATCCAAGGCCCTAAGCAACCCGGAAATGACATTGATGTGTACCTAAGGCCATTAGTTGATGAACTTTTACAGCTATGGAATGGAAGAGGTGTACGTGTGTGGGATGAACACGCACAAGAGGAATTTGACCTACGAGCGTTGCTGTTTGTAACCATCAACGATTGGCCTGCTCTCAGTAACCTTTCAGGACAGACAAACAAGGGATACCACGCATGCACACACTGTTTAGATGACACCGACAGTATATATTTGGACAAATGCAGGAAGAATGTGTACCTGGGGCATCGTCGATTTCTTCCGACCAACCATCAATGTCGAAACAAAGGAAAGCATTTCAAAGGTGAGGCAGATCACCGGAAGAAGCCCGCCCTCCGTACTGGTGATCACATACTTGATATGGTCAATGATTTACAAGTAATATTTGGAAAGGGTCCTGGCGGACTATCTGTTCCGACTGACGATGCGGGACGCACACCCATGTGGAAGAAGAAATCTATATTTTGGGACCTACCCTATTGGCAAGACCTAGAGGTCCGCTCTGCAATCGACGTGATGCACGTGACGAAGAATCTTTGCGTGAACCTGCTAGGCTTCTTGGGAGTGTATGGGAAGACAAAAGATACACCGGAGGCACGGGAGGAACAGCAACGTGTGCATGAAAAAGACGGCATGCATCCAAAGCAGTATGATGGTCCTGCCAGCTACGCTCTTACCAAAGAAGAGAAGGAAATCTTCTTTGAATGCCTGCTCAGTATGAAGGTCCCGTCTGGCTTCTCGTCGAATATAAAGGGAATAATAAATATGGCAGAGAAAAAGTTCCAGAACCTAAAGTCTCATGACTGCCAGGTGATTATGACGCAACTGCTTCCGGTTGCATTGAGGGGGCTTCTACCGGAAAACGTTCGATTAGCCATTGTGAAGCTATGTGCATTCCTCAATGCAATCTCTCACAAGGTGATCGATCCAGAAATCCTGCCAAGGTTAAGGAGTGATTTGGTGCAATGTCTTGTTAGTTTCGAGCTGGTGTTCCCACCATCCTTCTTCAATATCATGACGCACGTCCTAGTTCATCTAGTCGACGAGATTGGCATTCTGGGCCCTGTATTTCTACACAATATGTTCCCCTTTGAGAGGTTCATGGGAGTCTTAAAGAAATATGTTCGTGTATGGAAACGCAGCAGAAAACAAAAAATTTCCGACCTACGCACCAGCCCAGGACCACTATGGAGACTGCATACAAGGTTTGATCATTTTCGTTACCGACTCGTAGCGCAGCGGAAGTAGAGTCGATGACGAACGGCGGTGCAGATCCCCGCAGCTAGGATTTTACAACCTCCCAACCGCGAGGATGTATACCCTCATCTGCCCCGTGGACAGCCCTCCGGGAGGCGGTCGCACAGTCCCCCGGACGGTGTCGCGGACAGCCCTTCGGGAGGACCTCCGAAACTCGGACTGTCACTCGGACAGCCCTTCGGGAGGACCTCCAAAACTCGTACGGTCACACGGACAGCCCTTCGGGAGGCACTCTCGAACTAAGACCGAAACTACGATCTCTCTACAGAGTTGCACACATACGGTGTCATCTATCCAGCAGGGCTTCGCCGTCCAGAACTAGTTCCTGCCGGAACCCAGACAGCCTTTCGGCTCTACGAAACTATTTCGCTGGGAGGGAGAGAAGAAGCCAGATCATTGCAATGGCACTTGTATGTGAGAAAAGGATGAGTGTGGAGGCAGCCCCTCCACCTCTATTTATAGGAAAAGCAAGGGGTAGGATGGGCACTTCCAAAAAACCCAAAATACCCATGAAAGCAAACTTTCACAAGGGCATAAAGGAGAACTAGTGGAGCAAGTGGGGCTCCACCATGGAGCCCACAATGTGGCCGGCCACCATCTCTTGGGGGCCCCCCAAGGGGGTTTCTTAGCCCCCAAGCCTTCTAGAAACCTTTTGGGAAAATATCCCAAAAGGCACTTTTCCAAAAATATCCAAAAAGCACTTTCACTATTCATGACGACATTTTTCAGCGTCTGGTCGAACTGAAAATATTTATGTGGGCTTAGAACATTTCCAGTACCCACCAAAATAATTTTCAATGCCATCCGGAACAATTCCGGTTTAGTGATTTTCATCTGCGAAAAGTATCTGAAGCGGTTTCGGCAGCTCTGGAACATTTCGGTTTTCATCCCGGAAAATTCCAAAAAGTTTCCAGAACGATTCTGGCATCCTCCAAGAATTATCAGGCATGTGCCAAAACCAATTTGACTTTTTGGTATCCCCTGAAACAACTTTTCAGTTTCACCGGAACTCATCCGGTGACCTCTCTCTTCGGAACTTTTCCGTTGACCGAAACTTTTCCGGTGTCCGAAACTTTTTCGGTGTTTTTCTCTCAGACTCCCTTTGTAGTATTCAACAGATAGATGACCCTTAAGCGTGTGACCCTATAGGTTCGGTGAAGCATAGACATGACCCGGAACCCCTTCCGATCAATGATCAACATCGGAGCCGTGGACACCCATATTGACCCCTATACCCACACGAATGAATATTCGAGCGAACCTCCAGTTGCCGTGTGCTATTCCTGTTGCTTCGCGATATGTTACAAATACCCGAGGTGAGACATGTTGGCATCCCCGTGGATCAACACCTTGTCCACTATGCCAGTTACCTCGTTGCCGGTATTGTTCTCTTTTCTCGTTCCCGTGTTCCGGCATCCCCGTGATCAAATCACAAAGTGTCTGGCCAGACGATGATGGATACCGTAACACCGAGAGGGCCCAGAGATATCTCTCCATCGTCGGAGGAGCAAATCCCAATCTTGAGCTATCAAGTTACTTGACATACTTTTCCATGAACCCGTAAGCCGCCGTAATAGCCACCCATTTACGGATGACGTTTAACAAACCCCAAAGTTCATGAAGCAAGCATGAAGAAACTCGATACTCTCATGGTCTAAGGAATTATGCAAACTTTAACTTCTCTATGTTATTAACCATTAACTAGTGACGAATGTATCTCATAGCATAACATCAATCGGGTCGATTCAACACAAATGTTCTTCTAACATTGTGCCCTCAAAATTGCCGGCATAGTCATGCCCATGATCAGGAAAACAGGATCATCATGCAATACTTGAGCCAGTCTTAGAGGCTTGACTAGGAATACATTTTACCGTTTATTATCCCACACGTGCACATGAGTTTCCCTCCAAGCCTCGTTTTATTTGTAGACTCGAGAATCATTGCAGTTATAGCATGGAACATAAACATAATTATGAACAGGGAGATAATCAATAACATTTATTATTGCCTCTAGGGCATATCTCCTACAGACTCCCACTTGCACTAGAGTCAATAATCTAGTCAATGCTAATGCACTTTACACTTATGGCATACCGGTGTAAAATATGCTTCGCTTGTGGTATAGCCTGATGTCCAACGGATCTGACAACTTCAGCTCCGTGTGTAACTTTGCATATCCTCGCGTTCTCACGCTTTCACAAAATTCATATTTTGTGTGGACTTGGCTTTGCATATGTGTGTATCATTGGTCGAAACCTGATTCCTCAGACTGAGCTATGGAGCAACTATCTGCAATAGTGTCCCATAGACCAAAACCATCTTGGAACCATACTAAGTTCATGAATGAACTATATGATTCAACACCTTCTTTGTCGCTTCTAAAGCGTCAACATACTTAGCCTTTGTTATAGAATTCGCCACAGTATTTTGTTTGGAACAATTTCCAACTACCGTGCCACCATATTGTGTATTACACAAAAACCCTTAACTTAAATCGAAAATCGCATGGAGCATTGATGAAGACTGTATCGATGTAATTACTTACAACGAGCACTTCAGAATCTCTGCTTGCGAGAAAACATGTCATCACTACTACTATAGTACTCAATGACATCTTTCACTGTTGTCCTATGATCAGCACTTTGATCACTTTGGTATCCATACTCGCAACAACTTTGGAGTATCGGACATATCTGGTTGTTTTACATACCATGGAATACATGATTAATCCAAACACAAGAGTGTGTGGAATCTCCATTATGTATTTCACTCATCAGTGTTTTGGGACACTGAGTCTTGCAAAAACTCTTTCCATGTGACTTCGGCAAGAATCACAACTTGGCGTTTTAAATGCTAAAAAGTTTTAGCATCTTGTCAATATGTATTCATAGCTTAGCCCCATTAGGTAAATCTATCTCCATAGATCATCATGCCTAATATTGAGGCTATTTAGCCTAAGCACTTCATCGAAAAACTATTTTCAAATGAAGTCCTAATTCGTGTCAAGAAATTTATTTCCAATTAACAATGTGTCAAGTACACACGGTTTTTAGAAATATTATTATGCTCCCACTTACTTTCTTGAATCACAAGCATCTTCGATACCCATTTGATGAAGTCAAAACCCTTTTGACCATTCCATCAAAAACGAAGATTCCAACTCCACTTTGCTCTCTTCTGTCCATCGCTGGAACTCTGAAGTTTGCATACTTTCTAGCATCCTCTGGATCGACAAATTACTTTGGACTGTATCACATACAAGTCCTAGGTTTCATTCCCATCAGATGGAAATCCTTTTGTCATCCATGTTTCATATCTCATGATTGAAATATGTATTAATTGCTAGTTCAACCCGAACCGACTTCAAGCATCGCTACGGTGAGACAATCTCATCGTAGTCAACTCTTTGAACTTGTTTTTGAAACAAGTCGAGCTTTATGGATAAAACATTTTTATCCGTATCAGTTTTTAGTTCCATAAATATTCGTTAGACTCTAAGCCTTCCGAAAGGTGTATCAAGATTTTAATCTTGAAACATTGATATGGAAACTATCTCAGATTGTATTGGCATTTTGCCAATTCCGGAGTCAGGGCCCATCATCGCTTCCTTATCTATCGTAGGTATACTGTTGTCCAACAACAATATCTCGTTTGCGCACCTGAGAGGTTTGCACGAGCCTTGCCTACGTGGTTCAGCTGCAAGTTCGACTGAAGTCCATACATTTTATTATAGAGACTTCCGTATCAGTCGCAGTAGGAAACTCCGGAATCACTTCCAAGGTTTCTTTCCTTTGATCTGATGATGAAGATACTGGTTATCTCGTTGAGTTGCACTGTCCTCCCACTCGCCTTTTGTAAGAACTATTCTCTTTAAAAGCATACCGTTTTGCGGCAAAATCTTTTGCCTTGGTATAGTGGTGGGGAATACCCAATGACTTGGGATAACCTTACAAAGTAGCACTTGTCTGATTTGGAATAGGTTTGTAACCCTTTACACAAGCCCCATATTCCAAATGTTAAGAAAAGATATAACATGGTTGGGCGTACCATACCATGCATCATTTCAACAGACCTGATGGATCTCTTTTCAGTGAAAAAGCCGCAGTCTCTAAAGCATCACTTTAAAAGGGATAATGGCAATTTTATTTATGTCATCTTTGATCTTACCATGTCATAAATGGTTCGATTACATCTTCACGGACTTTCCACTTGCAGTGGTGTTCCAGGAGGTGCAAGTTATGAAACCCCTTTCATAACTCATCAGACATTCGCTAAAGTTGTAACTCAAATATTCCTTTCTGCAATCGAATTGTAGAAACATAATTTTCTTGTTACAATAACTTCTACTTCATTTTTGAGAACCTTATGAATGAATTCAAAACATCCAGACTTACGTCTCAACAAGTAAATATCCATATATCTACTTGAGTCATTTCTGAAGATAGATAAATCCACTACTTGCAACAACATTTATTGGACTACACACATCATAATGTATGATCACCAATATG
Organism: Elymus sibiricus; assembly: GCA_039707655.1. NCBI lineage: Eukaryota > Viridiplantae > Streptophyta > Magnoliopsida > Poales > Poaceae > Elymus > Elymus sibiricus. The sequence goes on from CM077667.1 coordinate 26,422,134, forward strand.
TTCTTTGCTCGTTCCTTATGGCCTGTGAACGGTATTTCAGTCACTTCACTTTTCAGAGGAAAGTTGCAAGTATCAGATGATTCAAAATCAAACGACTTCAAAATCCATCACAATGGAATTTTCCATGCGGGTTTCTCCAATGTGACCAAATGCAGTGCCACACTTGTGTGGTATTCTTTTAGTCTTGCGACATTTAGCGTCAGTGTTATGGATGTATCATATTTCCAGCAATATTCATAACATACATCCCATCTTGTATGGAAGCATGGCCCTTCATGTTATTCATAACACCAAACATCAAAAGTTCTCTTATAAATAACCTTCTTGCAAAATACCTTATGCAAAGGGCTAGAGTGTATGAAACTCTAAATGAATTATGAAAGTAAATACAGAGGTAATATATTATTATCAATATTCATAACATACTTCTCATTCATAATGAAAGTATGGCCCTTTTGTTATTCATAACTCCGAACATTAAAAGTTCTCTTATGAACAACCTTCTTGCAAGATACTTTATGCAATGGGCTAGAGTGTGTAAAACTCTAAAATGATTTATGAAAGTAAATACATAGGGAATACACGTATGGAAGGCATAGTAACATTTACTATGTTCCCTGCGTGTATCTAAACCTCATTCTTGGCTAGTCTTTCAGGCCATAGTAGTTCTTACATCGAGTTGCAACAGAATGCAATCGAGCGGGTATCTTTGTGATTAACTCACAATACCCAAGAATTAGTGATTAACATGTTTAACCATAATTCCCAAGAACTATATCTCTGACCAGCCTTCTATACATCAAAAACTTGTATGACATTCATACATGAGCTGGATATTCCAGTCTTCTTTCCTTTTGCCATTATACTTCTAACAGTTTAACTTTAAGTATTTCTCCTACTCTCAGAAGAAGCACCCAACATAAGAGTGGCGATAGCCCCGGACTTCCTAGGCGTGAAAGATTCACTAACACCCTTCGGATACTTCCTTTCTCTTTAAGTTGTTGTTTTATTCACCATCATCATATGACAGGCGTTCTTCTGGATCCCTCTCTTATCAGTCAAATGCCTAGTGAACACTTTTACTAATAGTTTGCAAACAAACATGGCTTTAGATATCTCATATCTTTTAGCCTTTGTCTGTCTCTGAAAATGATTTTCAGATTCCATGAATATCACATAACTATCCAAATTTTCGAAGTTCGGGTCTCATGGAAGCAAACGTATTGCACTTGACTGTAACAGAATTCTAGCTTTTGGATCGAAGGACGAGAGTCACATGATCCATAGCATTAGCGGGAGAATACCGACAGTATGCGATAGGACAAAGTCCTTCTCGGCACTATTGAGGACAATCCTCACATTACGTTACCAACCGTAAAGTTTTAACCAGATATTTAACAGCTTATTCAATTTTAACAGGGAAGGTGGAAACGCGAGCCATTATTCTACTTATTATGCAAATCACACTTAGACAGTGTTCAAGATTAATTGCACTGAGAATTAAACAAGGTAATTCTACAGTGCGCTCCCACTCAAACAATATCTCTCATAATTGATTGTGAGTGATTCAAGATCCAAATTTCAATTCAACGCCAAGGATGCATCCATCTCAAGTGACGAGAATTTCATTTGGTAGGCCAACTTGCCAATCACATCTCTATGTGACTCTTGTTCATCTTTCGATGCGTGTGTTCTGAGCTCATGACTTTCATGCCTGAACGTCAAGACAACCAAGTGATCTCGCTGCGAGGTCTCAACTCACCCGCCTCACACATGTCTAATCGTTCGTACCCATGCATCCATGTGATACCCCGAAAAGAAAAGTGCCGTGACGGTGCTACACTTGGGAGAACACTAACTACTTGATATTTTTGTGAGAGATCACCCTAATAAAAGCGACTACCGCGCAATCAAAAGGGTGCATCATAAGGGATAAACATCTCAGGCAATTCATAATAGCATGATATGGTATAGCCCTTTCTGACGGAGAAGTCTTGTATTTCTTCGTCTCCGGCATTCGCGTCGGTGTTCACCTTTGCGAAGATTGCCACCACCTTGTCGATGCACCAGATAATATTGCTATCTCTATAGCTAATAAAATAAGTGCATTACATAAGGTTGACACGCAGGTCATTTAAAGTGCATTCATATGGCTCCAGCCATCATGCCAAATGATGACACACAGGTCATGTTAATATTACATCATATAGTCATCTCATACATAATCAAATTAATATGAGCACTGCTATACCACATCATATGCACATGCAAACAATCCTGCAAAACCAAGTTAGACGCCTCTAATCGGTTCATGCAAAATTTTATTTTACGTGGCTTCTAAGGTTTCGAAACAAACCGAAGCTACCAACGTCCATCATCAAGCATGATAATCCAAGTCGCTAGATTAACATTGCGGGGTGTATGAAACACGAGATAATAAAATCTCGAGCCCCATACTGAACTTCGTCATACGTGTGACCCCCGTGCAGATCATATCTGCATTGCCCTTTCGTCTGCGAAACATCCATCTTTCTCAACTATGGTGGAACCCAAAGAACTGTTAGCACTTCGTTGATCTGTCAATCAGCATACTCAGGAACAGCATGAAAGGATCGCGGATTGCCAGAACTTTGTGAGATTCCACCATGCCGTCAAGATCAGGACTACGCAAATTCCAGGGAAGCAACAAGAACATCGGGTAACAGATTTCATCTGCTACCCGCACAAATAATTTTCAGTAATAGATCTCTTCTACTACCTAATTATATTGTGCAACACCCATACATCTCTATGTATTCTAGATCGTAACCTGCATCTACGCATAGCACGGCTCTTGATGCCACTGTATGGAAACGCAGCAGAAAACAAAAAATTTCCGATCTACGCACCAGCCCAGGACCACTATGGAGACTGCATACAAGGTTTGATCATTTTCGTTACCGACTCGTAGCGCAGCGGAAGTAGAGTCGATGACGAACGGCGGTGCAGATCCCCGCAGCTAGGATTTTACAACCTCCCAACCGCGAGGATGTATACCCTCATCTGCCCCGCGGACAGCCCTCCGGGAGACGGTCGCACAGTCCCCCGGACGGTGTCGCGGACAGCCCTTCGGGAGGACCTCCGAAACTCGGACTGTCACTCGGACAGCCCTTCGGGAGGACCTCCAAAACTCGGACGGTCACACGGACAGCCCTTCGGGAGGCACTCTCGAACTAAGACCGAAACTACGATCTCTCTACAGAGTTGCACACATACGGTGTCATCTATCCGGCAGGGCTTCGTCGTCCAGAACTAGTTCCCGCCGGAACCAAGACAGCCTTTCGGCTCTACGAAACTATTTCGCTGGGAGGGAGAGAAGAAGCCAGATCATTGCAATGGCACTTGTATGTGAGAAAAGGATGAGTGTGGAGGCAGCCCCTCCACCTCTATTTATAGGAAAAGCAAGGGGTAGGATGGGCACTTCCAAAAAACCCAAAATACCCATGAAAGCAAACTTTCACAAGGGCATAAAGGAGAACTAGTGGAGCAACTGGGGCCCCACCATGGAGCCCACAATGTGGCCGTCCACCATCTCTTGGGGGGGCCCCCAAGGGGGTTTCTTAGCCCCCAAGCCTTCTAGAAACCTTTTGGGAAAATATCCCAAAAGGCACTTTTCCAAAAATATCCAAAAAGCACTTTCACTATTCATGACGACATTTTTCATCGTCTGGTCGAACTGAAAATATTTATGTGGGCTTAGAACATTTCCAGTACCCACCAAAATAATTTTCAATGCCATCCGGAACAATTCCGGTTTAGTGATTTTCATCTGCGAAAAGCATCTGAAGCGGTTTCGGCAGCTCCGGAACATTTCCGGTTTTCATCCCGGAAAATTCCAAAAAGTTTCCAGAACGATTCTGGCATCCTCCAAGAATTATCAGGCATGTGCCAAAACCAATTTGACTTTTTGGTATCCCCTGAAACAACTTTTCAGTTTCACCGGAACTCATCCGGTGACCTCTCTCTTCGGAACTTTTCCGTTGACCGAAACTTTTCCGGTGTCCGAAACTTTTTCGGTGTTTTTCTCTCAGACTCCCTGTCTAGTATTCAACAGATAGATGACCCTTAAGCGTGTGACCCTATAGGTTCGGTGAAGCATAGACATGACCCGGAACCCCTTCCGATCAATGATCAACATCGGAGCCGTGGACACCCATATTGACCCCTATACCCACACGAATGAATATTCGAGCGAACCTCCAGTTGCCGTGTGCTATTCCTGTTGCTTCGCGATATGTTACAAATACCCGAGGTGAGACATATTGGCATCCCCGTGGATCAACACCTTGTCCACTATGCCAGTTACCTCGTTGCCGGTATTGTTCTCTTTTCTCGTTCCCGTGTTCCGGCATCCCCGTGATCAAATCACAAAGTGTCTGGCCAGACGATGATGGATACCGTAACACCGAGAGGGCCCAGAGATATCTCTCCATCGTCGGAGGAGCAAATCACAATCTTGAGCTATCAAGTTACTTGACATACTTTTCCATGAACCCGTAAGCCGCCGTAATAGCCACCCATTTACGGATGACGTTTAACAAACCCCAAAGTTCATGAAGCAAGCATGAAGAAACTCGATACTCTCATGGTCTAAGGAATTATGCAAACTTTAACTTCTCTGTGTTATTAACCATTAACTAGTGATGAATGTATCTCATAGCATAACATCAATCGGGTCGATTCAACACAAATGTTCTTCTAACATTGTGCCCTCAAAATTGCCGGCATAGTCATGCCCATGATCAGGAAAACATGATCATCATGCAATACTTGAGCCATTCTTAGAGGCTTGACTAGGAATACATTTTATCGTTTATTATCCCACACGTGCACATGAGTTTCCCTCCAAGCCTCGTTTTATTTGTAGACTCGAGAATCATTGTAGTTATAGCATGGAACATAAACATAATTATGAACAGGGAGATAATCAATAACATTTATTATTGCCTCTAGGGCATATCTCCTACAGTTCATAACCGCGCTAGGCCAGAAGGAAGCATCTCCATGGGCCATCAAACAGAGGATGTCATTGGGTTTTGTGTTGACTTCATTCCTGACCTTAAGAAGATTGGTCTCCCTCAATCACGGTATGAGGGGAGACTGACTGGAAAAGGCACGCTAGGAGCGGACTCAATAATATGTAGGGACGGGCATTCTTGGTCTCAAGCACACTACACAGTTCTACAGAATTCTACCTTGGTGACCCCGTATGTCGATGAACACAAGAATATTCTGCGCTCCAAACACCCGGAGCAGTGTGACGACTGGATTACATATGAACACATCAGGACTTTTGGCAGTTGGTTGCAAACACGTCTCATGGGTCACAACACTGTTTCTGATGAGTTGTACTCGTTGGCTAGGGGACCATCTTCGACTGTATTGACTTACAAATGTATGAGATAAATGGGAATACATTTTACACGATGGCCCAAGATCAAAAGAGCACCAACCAAAACAGCGGTGTCCGCTTTGATGCAGCAACCAATAGGGGAAAGGTCACATATTATGGTTACATAGTGGACATATGGGAACTTGACTATGGACATGATTTCTAGGTCCCTTTGTTTCAGTGCAAATGGGTCAATCTGTCAGGAGGCGGGGTACAGGAAGACCCACAGTACGGAATGACAACAGTGGATCTAAACAATCTTGGGTACACAGACGAACCATTCGTCCTAGCCAATGATGTGGCGCAGGTTTTCTATGTGAAGGACATGTCTACCAAACCGAGAAAAAGAAAAGATAAGGAAGCGAATACATCATACGATGAGCCAAAGCGCCACATAGTTCTTTCAGGAAAAAGAGACATCGTGGGATTGGAGGGCAAGACAGACATGTCTGAAGATTATGAAAAGTTTCATGAAATTCCTCCCTTCAAAGTCAAGGATGACCCAAACACCCTCTTAAACGATGAAGATTATCCATGGTTACGGCGCAATAAGCAAAGGACACAAGCGAAGAAAAGTGAAGACTTTCTCTCCACAACTATATCATTGCAGTTACATGTGAAGAAATGTAATGCCTTTTGTAACAGATGAGTTTTCGTATGAAACCCTAATACTTCGAAAGAGATTGTCCGTTTTGTACATGAAGTGCATCCAGGTTTTGCCGTAACCCTCTCAACTCTTTATAACCTTGGGCGGTGAAGGTCGTACCAATCAGGAAGAAGCACACGGATCGTGTGTTTCTTTCAAGCGCTTGTGAGCTGTTGGATCAGCACTATAACGACTAGTCCCGGTTCGTGCTAGCAACCGGGACTAAAGAGGCACACGACCCTATATATAACCCACCTCTCAGACATTTCATTTGTGGGCACTCACGAGCCACCGTCGGGCTGTATGCAGGGGAAACCGTGTGTTTTGTTGATCTATCTAGAAATCCTTTAGTTCATCGACCGAATACAAATCATTTGGATTCCCTGCATACGGTCCAACGGTGCATTTCATATGCGGGCACTCATGAGCCACCGTCGGGCTGTATGCAGGGGAAACCGTGTGTTTTGTTGATCTATCTAGAAATCCTTTCAATTTCCGACGGTATATTTCATTTTTCCAACTCCATTTTTACAAAGACACTTAGAAAGAAACAAAAGACAAATAGAAAGGATGATGCTCAATTGTCCGTTTTGTACACGAAGTGCATCCAGTTTTTGCCGTAACCCTCTCAACTTTTTATAACATGCTATGTGGGTGAAATGATGATACCATGCCAACTTTCAACCTTTTCAGAGTTCATTTGTAGTGCTTTTCAATTTCAGGGTCATTTAGCTCAAAAAAATCAGTAAATGCATGAAAAATACCAAATGAAGTCAGAAAGGGTTGAAAATTGATGATGTGGCTTTGAATGGTGCATTTTGAACACACAAAAAGTCCGGAGTTCAAATAAGTTCAAAAAATGAAATCCCTTTGTAACAGATGAGTTTTCGTCCGAAACCCTGATACTTCGAAAGAGATTGTCCATTTTGTACACGAAGTGCATCCAGTTTTTGCCGTAACCCACTCAACTTTTTAGCACATGCTATGTGGGTGAAATGATGATACCATGCCAACTTTCAACCTTTTCAGAGTTCATTTGTAGTGCTTTTCAATTTCGGGGTCATTTAGCTCAAAAAAATCAATAAATGCTTGAAAAATACCAAATGAAGTCAGAAAGGGTTGAAAATTGATGATGTGGCTTTGAATTGTGCATTTTGAACACACAAAAAGTCTGGAGTTCAAATAAGTTCAAAAAAAATGAAATCCCTTTGTAACAGATGAGTTTTCGTCCGAAACCCTGATACTTCGAAAGAGATTGTCCATTTTGTACACGAAGTGCATCCAGTTTTTGCCGTAACCCACTCAACTTTTTAGCACATGCTATGTGGGTGAAATGATGATACCATGCCAACTTTCAACCTTTTCAGAGTTCATTTGAAGTGCTTTTTAATTTCTATCAAAACATCATGGGAGTGGAGTTCAAAAAAGAATCAACTAAAAAGCTTTTATAAACCTATAGTATTTTTGAAACTATAATTATATAAAAATTATGCAACTAAAATTATCAAAGTATTTTTTGTTCAAAACATTAATAGCAAAAAGAATATAATGATAAAACACACTAGAAATAAATAAAGCAAAAAATAAAACAAAAATAAATAAAGCAAAAAACAAAACAAAAATAATGGAAATTATGCAACTAAAATTATCCAAGTATTTTTTGTTCAAAACATTAATAGCAAAAAGAATATAATGATAAAACACAATGGAAATAAATAAAGCAAAAAATAAAACAAAAATAAATAAAGCAAAAAACAAAACGAAATAATGGAAATTATGCAACTAAAATTATCAAAGTATTTATTTGTTAAAAAGAATGAACTAAAATAACAGTAGAAAAATATTGGGAAAAAATTAAAAAAATAAATAAAGCAAAAAACAAAACAAAAATACCGGAAAAAATAAAAAAATGCCGCCTACTGGGCCACCACGGCATTCAAGACCGAAGAAGGCCCAATAGGCCCACAGGCAGTTGCAAAGCGGTTAGGCCCGTAAGCCTGCGGTAGAGAGGAGCTCGAGACGGTGGGTGCAGCCGCGCTTATAAACCAGTACGACTGCTCCTCGCTCGGCGAGGTGGGACTAAACTCCCACCGTGCCAGGAACAGGGCTTTAGTCCCGGTTGGTGCCACCAACCGGGACCAATGCCACCCTTTGGTCCCGGTTGGTTCCACCGACCGGGACCAATACCCACCTTTGGTCCCGGTTGGTGGCACAAACCAGGACCAAAGGTCTCTGCTTCCCGCCCTTTGGGCTGCTGAAAAGAGACCTTTGGTCCCGGTTGGTGGCACCAACCGAGACTAAAGGTGGGCATTGGTCCCGGTTGGTGCCCCTAACCGGGACCAATTCTTCTCCTATATAAGTAAACACTTAGAAAATTTCAGTTTTCATCTGCCATTGCCACGAGTCCGCCGTCCCCATCGCCGCCCCGAGCCCGTCGCCGCCCCGTCCCCGTCGCCGCGCCGCTCCTCGTCGCCGTCGCCGCGCGCCGCCCCGAGCCGCCCCGTCGCCGCCCCGTCCCCGTCGCCTCCCCGTCGCCGCGCCGTCATCGTCCCCGTTGCCGCGCGCCGCCCCGAGCTGCCCCAAGGTCGCCGTCGCCGCCCCGAGCCGCCCCGTCCCCGTCGCCGTCGCCGCCCCGTCCCCGTCGCTGTCGCCGCCCCGTCCCCGTCGCCGTCGCCGCCCTGTCCCCGTCGCCGCGCCGCCCCCTCCCCGTCGCCGCGCCGCTCCGTCCCCGTCGCCGCTCCGCCCCGTCCCCGTCGCCGTCGTCGTCCCCGTCGCCGCGCGCCGCCCCGAGCCGCCCCGTCCCCGTCGCCGCGCCGCCCCGTCCCTGTCGCCGTCGTCGTCCCCGTCGCCGTGCCACCCCGTCCCCGTCGCCGCGCCGTCCCCGTCGCCGCGCCGCCCCATCCCCTGCCCGCCCGACGTCGCCGTCGCCTCTGCCGCCCCCAGTGAGCTCGCCGCCCCTGCCCCTCTGTTTTTTTTCTTATATGCTATTTTTTTGTTCATAATTTGTTCATAGATTAGATGTATGTATGTATGAGGGAGTATTTTTATTAGATGTATGTATGTATGAGGGATCATATATGTATTTTTTGTTTGTATGTATGTATGTAGGAGGGATTATAGATGTATGTTTTGTATGTATGAGGGATCATAGATGTATGTTTCTAGAGATGCCAACAAGGCCATGGGAGCACCCCCCCCCCCCTATCATCACGTTGGCATCGGCTCCCCGAGAGCTTTCCAACGGATCTGGAATAGTCTCGATCGGAGCTCTTGTGCTCTAGAGATGATGTTTTTTTATTCATAGAAGAAAGAGCGACGTCGTTGTCGATCTACCCACTCCCCGGTAACTTCGACATGAGGGGGGGGGGGTCGATATACCCCCCTCCCCGATAACTTCGACATGAGGGGGGGGTCGATATACCCCCTCCCCGATAACTTCGACATGAGGGGGGGGGGTCGATATACCACCCTCCCCGATAACTTCGACATGAGGGGGGGGGTCGATATACCCCCCTCCCCGATAACTTCGACATGAGGGGGGGGTCGATATACCCCCCTCCCCGATAACTTCGACATGAGGGGGGTCGATATACATTTTTTCCATGTATGTATGTCGTTGTCGTTGAGTTAAAGAAAGAAAAATAATGAAAATATGTCATGAGTTAATGAAAATATATAATATATGTATGTGGCTATGTATGTAAAGATGGATAGCATTTTTTTCCATGTATGTATGTCGTTGTCGATATACCCCCCTCCCCGATAACTTCGACATGAGGGGGGGTCGATATACCCCCTCCCCGATAACTTCGACATGAGGGGGGGGGTCGATATACCCCCTCCCCGATAACATTTTTTTTCTAAGTTACTTAGGTAAAATGTTCACCCCCCTCTGGATATACCGAGCGACCAACTCTCGAGGCCACCCAAACCCGAGAAAAAAAATGTTGTCGATATACCCCCCACCCAAACCCTACAAGTGTTGTCGAGGCCACCCCAAACCGGGCGTCAGACATTCATGAGAGAGGCGGTCCGGATGTCGGACATTCATGTTTGTATAGTAATTGCCATGTTGTAATATTTGCAGAAACTATGGATCCAAGAGACTTGGAACAAGAACAGTTGTTGGGGGACATAATCCACGACGGACGTGATATCTTGTCGTATCTCAACGACACCGATGGTCTGGAAGGAGAGGATGATGGCTCCGGTGATCGAACAATGGAGGAGGAAGGACATGATCATGATGGCTCCGGTGACCGAATGCCGGAGGAAGAAGGAGACCATGATGACGGCTCCGGTGACCGAACGGAGGAGGGAGCTGTTGCTAAGTCCGGCGAGGTATATATATTAATTAAGCCCGTGCTGACTAGCTAATTGATGCATTAATTGTTTTGGTATGTACATATATTAATTAACTCTTCTTTCTTCTTTTATAGCCCTCCGGGTCGAGCCAAACTTCGGTAACAAGACGAGGCCCGAAGAAGAGGTTGCGCAAGGAAGAAAGGTTCACGATCACAGCACTCGCGCACGATGGCCATCCGATTGAACCCAAGCGGACCAAGGACGCATTTTCTGCTCAGTGCGGAGCTATTGTTAGGGACTACATTCCGATCAGCATCAAGCAATGGAATAAGCCTAAGGACGGCGCCCTTGATGGTGATTATGTCACCGATAGACAGAAAGATGATCTTTGGACCGCGCTGAAGGCAAATTTCACCCTACCGCCAGAGGAGGATCCGAATAAGCCAGTTATAGAGCCAATGGTCAAGGCGTGTGCTCTTAAGAAGATGGCAGATCTATTCAGGAGGTGGAAGAATGAGTTGAAATCAAAGTTTGTCGACAAAGGGAAGACTCCAGAATTCACCGGCCGATTTGAGAAGATAGGTGATCACTGGCCCGCATTTGTGGCCTACAAGACATCGGACAAGAGTAAAAAAATGTCAGAGACAAACAAGATCAATGCTGCAAAGAAGCAGTATCACCATCACACGGGGTCAGGTGGCTACCTCAAAGCCCGACCGTTGTGGGACAAAGCTGAGAATGACCTGATTGCTAAAAACGTCGTACCACAGACATATCACTGGCCAGACCGTTCAAGGACTTGGTTCTTCGGGGTTGGGGGAACTTTGGACCCTGAAACAGGGAAGTGCCGTTGGACGAACGAGCAACTAGCGATACCCATGAACAAGCTTCAGGAGTATATCACCGCAGCGCAGGAAGGGACGTTCATTCCTGACAGAGAGAAGGACGAGCTGACTGAGGCCCTAGGGAATGCTGAGCACCCTGGACGAACACGAGGCACACCAGGCTCCGTTCCATGGAAGGTTGGGTTTCCCGACGCAGGCGGTTACAGAAGCCGGGAGAGAAAGAGGAAAGCGGAGCTGAGCGAAATTCAGAAGCTGAATGCAAGACTACAAAAGCTAGAGGAAGCTGAGAGCCAGTGAGCTGCCGGCCAACCATCTCAGCGGCACGAAGCTACCCCAAAAGCTACCCCGCCATCTCAGCGGAGAAGCAGCGTCGCTTCCACGGAGCCCGTTCAGCCTGACTTCATGGCTCCTATCTACACTGTGGATACTATCACGGAGGCTCAACATTGCGAGCTCATCACGAAATGCCGGAACCTCACTTTCAAGGCGGCTGTTGGCTCTGTTGCACCTCCTCAACCCAACGGAACTTTTCACTGCTCACCGATTCCACATGGCTATGCTGTTGTGATGGTGGATGAAGTAATGGAGGGATTTGAGGAGCTTGAGCTTGACCGGTCTACAGGTGAAGGAGAGAATAAGCTGGCTCGTGCTTTGAGGAGTACATGTCTATGGCAGAAGGAGTACATCAAGCTTCCAAACTGGACGCCTCCGCCTCCTCCTCCTCCTCAGGCGAATCAGGGCTCTCCGCCTCCTCCTCCTCCTCCTCCTCCGGCGAGTGATCAGGGCACACCGCCTCCTTCTCCGGCTCCTCCGACGCGTGAGGGCACTCTGCCTCCTCCTCCTCCTCCTCCTCCGGCGAGTGATCAGGGCACACCGCCTCCTTCTTCGACTCCTCTGACGCGTGAGGGCACTCCGCCTCCTCCTTCACCTACTCCGGCACGTCGGAGCAGTACGCCTCCTCCTCAGCCTCGTCGGCAACGGCAGAAGACAAACGCCGCCGCTCCGCCTCCTCCTCCGCCTCGTAATCAACGACAGAAGAGAGACGCCGCCGCTCCGACGGCTAGCAGTACAAGAAGAGGCGGGAGGGAATACAGATACGGTCCATCTCTCAAGCCTCTGGAAAAGTTACCATATGAGAGGACCGAGTCTGAAAACGAGGAGATATGTCAGGCCGAATTGACGGCCCATTTTGCAAAGAAAACTCCACCTCCGAAGGAGAAGCTAGATCCGGTGAAAGTGATGCGCACTATCGATGCCCTGAAGCGAACACCACCGCCTCCGCCGGATTCCAACTTTGACCGCTGTGTTAAAAAGACATATCAAGACGCGCGGCGGTCGGGAAGTTCTTCTAGTGATGCAAGGTTAGCAAAACGAAGATGTGGGAAAAAAATTCCCCAGCTCGGCGAACAGGCGAACCAATCGTGCCCCCCGCTCAAGGTGTCTAGCGATATCGTCGCTAATCATCTGGGGATGGTGCCCGGTACCAATCCTGGTGATTACCTGAGCGATGATGTACAGTTTGAGCCGTTGGAGGTGGACGAATTCAGTTACCGGTATGGGCGGCCTCTCGTCAAACCTGATCATCCTCCTCTAACAACGATGATGCGAACATTGCATGAATGGTACATGAAAACATGCCGGGAGTCTGGGAAGGATGCTTTGCTGCTGAGAATTAAAGAGGAGCACGACCTCGTTGGAATGGATCTGTTGAATGTTGAATTTGAGGAGATATTCCAGTTATACAATCAAAAGGCCCTCGACAAAACAATCGTGACTTGCTACTGTCTGTAAGTACTACTTCTGTAATTAAGTCTCTATATATATATAGCTCAGCTCTTTCATTGCATGTATATATAATTATCCTCACTATATTATGCAGATTGAAGATCGTCGAATGCAGAAATGCACAAATGTATGACATTGGGTTCATTAACCCAAATATCATACATGAGTTTACGGTTAAAAACAATGTCACACAAACCGAGGACAACTTGCTACAATCGTTGCTTAAAAATCAAAACAAAGGGACAATACTCTTTCCTTACAACTTCAAGTGAGTGTTACTGTCTTGTGCATATTCGGTTTCCCTTATTACTCGAGGTTATAGTAATGTAATTGATGAGTTATGCATGCATGCGCAGGTTCCACTTTATTCTGCTAGAGATTAAGCTTGAGCGGGGAGTAGTTATCGTCTTAGACTCGAAACGAAAAGATCCCCAGGAATATGTGGACATGACTGAAATGCTCCAGAAGTAAGTTCAATCGATCATTATCGCATCATATCGGCAACTTTGTTCATTTCCTGATATCAAGTAATTATTTTCTTTGTCTGGCAGGGTTTGGAAAGAGTTCACCGCAATTGTTCCGGCACTGCCGAGGGAGCTGCGATTTACACACCCGAAAGTAAGTACTACTAGCTAGTTCCGCGCATCTCCCATTGATTCTAGTTCCATCAATACCATTTATCATGCTTGATTATCAGTTTGATTGAACTCTATTTCTCGTAAAGTGCTTGTGGCAGGAAAAAGGGAATAATTTTTGTGGATACTACGTTTGCGAGTTCATCTACAACGCGACGACCCCTAAGCGGGGCTACTCTGAAAAACAATTTCAAGTGCGTAAGCAATAATATTCACAATTTTATTTTATTACCATGATTTGTGTTGAGTTTCATTCATATATATGTATTGACCCCCTTCTTCAAATTAGATGTGGCAGATGTGGGATGAACTCCTACCACATGATCGCATACGAGCAATTCAAGAGGAATTGGCGGGATTCTTTCTTGACCACGTCATAAATAAAGCCGGAGAATACCATCTGGAATTTGAAATTAAATGTTAGGGATTGTAAGAGATCTTATATTGTATATATGTAGCTAGTAGCATCGGATAGATATACGAAAACTTGTTGTTCGACCAATCTCTCGGAGAAAGAGAGGTCGATCACTTCTCTGTGTATATGTTCATGATCGACGATCTTGTGTACTTAATGGTTCCTTCATTTGCTTACTAGCTAGCGTGTCGAGTTCTCTCTATAGTAGCTAGCGTCGACCAAGCACGGAGAAAGAGAGGACACTTCTCTCTATTAGCTAGCTAACACAATATGAAACACCTCAATTAACCCTACAAACCCCCCTAAATCCCCCCCCCCCTTTCAAAAAAAAAAACAAAAACCCCAGTGCCTTTTGGTCCCGGTTGGTGTTGCCAACCGGGACTAAAGGTCCTGCCTTTTGGTCCCGGTTGGTGTTACCAACCGGGACTAAAGGTCCTCCTGCCTGGGCTCCCAGCACCGACCACGTGGAGGGCCTTTAGTCCCGGTTCGTAAGCCAACCGGGACTAAAGGTTTTGGGCTTTAGTCCCGACCCTTTAGTCCCGGTTCCAGAACCGGGACAAAAGGCCCTTACGAACCGGGACAAATGAGGGTTTTCCTAGTAGTGATCGTAGAGTCGCCCTCGGGAAGGAGACGCGAGGGGATTTCCACGGAGGAGCTTAGTCGGCTGTACCTAATAATTACGTACTACTCTTTGTTGAAAGCCAATGCATAGCATAAGCATGTGCAAGTTGTGCACATGCACAAGCCCCCCAAATCATTGGGCCCCGAAATTTGTTTATTTTTGCTAAGTAGTGGAATGATCAATTGGAGTTTATGTGTGCATCCTCATGTATTACTAGTACTAACTCGAATACTAGCATAGTGGGAAGACAAACGAAAAACACTTCCAATATTGTCCGGTCAATGATTGCCAGAATATAGATGACGATTCCGCATTCTCCAAGACTATAGCGAACATTTTATTGCCAGTTTTGAATTATTAAATTATGAATAAAGTGAATCAAATGGAGGAGAAGGAACTTCGTGAAAATTGATTAAGGTATAAATTGCTATGAGATACGGCAATGGTATACCACCCAGTACACCGATGGTTCTAGTTAGCCAAGAGCAGGGCGATCATGACATGGAGCCATTGCGGCAACCAACAAAAACTAGACCCTCTGCAAAGGTAGGGGAAGCCAGGTTAATAAGTTTAGTAACACTTGAGACATAAAAAAGTGGAAGAATATTTTAAATATTCTATATGTCTTCCAATGTAATTTACAGAAAGGATCCTGTTATTTAGCCCTCTTGCATGATAACGACTAGAAATAAAATAAATAAAATGGCCCATGTCTTCATTATCTTTAGAAGAAAATCGTGATGTGGTTAGTTAGTAAGCAGTTGGCGCTAAATTTCCCTTCAACGCATGGGCCACATTGCTGCTTTGTTCTAGTTGTCTTCGGAAACCAATCCTCCTCCCCTCCGTACAAATATAAACCCATTGCGACTCTATCACCCAACATTTTCTCTAGATAAGCAAAAGCCCATGACGATGTTTGGTGAAATGGATGTGGATAGCATTGTAGAATACTTCAAGGGAAAGAGCATCCTCATCACCGGCTCAACAGGGTTCCTAGGAAAATGTATATATGTGTTCATTAATCATGCATGTTGAACTGCTGATCATATCTGAGAAACTTGTATATTGGTGCTTCTTGCATGATTTGTGGATAGTGCTTGTGGAGAAGATATTGAGGGTTCAGCCTGATGTCAAGAAGCTCTTCCTCTTGATTCGGGCCTCCAATATCGAATCAGCAAAGCTTCGGATTCAAAATGAGGTGAATTATTTGTCAAGCTATCCTTTTTGCTAACAATACACTTTTTTTTACATTGATGCCATTGTGTTGTCAATTGAATACTGACCTTCGTCTCCAACCGAGAATTAAGAGGGAACAAGTGTAAGTGCATTGCAGAATGCAAACATATATATTTTGCAGTCTATTCATCGTTGTGTGCTCCGAAGGAAGCTCTTGACAAACATATTTGTGTGTGTGTTGGTGGGTGGGGGTGGGGGTGGGGGACGGGGGGGTGTATATTCTATCTATCTATTGCGCAATGCTCTTTACAAATAATAAACAGGGCAAAATAACTCGGTAACTTTCTCTGGACCACAACTATGCTGGTTTTCTTACCCAGTAAGTTTGCAACTACATTGGCAGCATTAGGAACTTTACAAATGCATACTACATTCATTAATAATTAATAGTAATGTACAAACGATGTTTTCGTATTTTCAGATCATAGGGAGGGAGATATTTCAAGTGCTGAAAGTAAAACATGGTGTGGGGTTCCATAATTTCGTCAAGGAAAAGATCTGCCCTTTGGTGGGAGACATCATGCATGAGGACTTTGGACTACACACTACCGAGCTGAGAGAAGTGTCCAAGGACATAGACATTATCGTCAACGGAGCTGCCACTACGAATTTTTTTGAAAGGTTTGAAGTGTTTCCTGGTCACATATTACTGTCATGATGTTTCCCCAATTACATACATGCCATTGAAATAATTGGTCAAATGTGATGTTAATTTCCCAGATATGATGTGGCTTTCGATGTGAATGTCTTGGGAGCAAAGCATATCTGCGCATTCGCAAAGAAGTGTACTAAGCTCAAGATGTTGCTTCATGTTTCAACTGGTGTGAAGCAAAAACAATAGGACTATATATAATCTATGCATTTTTGGTTGGTGGTATCATGAAATTATGAATTGAAACTCATGAACTGATATCTATATGAATTGAACAGCCTATGTAGTTGGTGAACAAGAGGGCCTAATTGCAGAGAAGCCATTCTTGATGGGTGAGACACTAAGGGTGGGCACACATTTGGACATCGAGTTCGAGCTAAATTTGATCAAAGAGACAAAGAGAGAACTAAGGGATGATGGTTCCACGGAGAAAGTTGAGAGGAAAACGATGAAGAAACTTGGCCTCAAGAGGTCAGACATACAAGATTGTATAGAAAAGAAAGACAACAACATACTTATGCATCCATAATCATTTATGTCACTGATACATTTGCTCCATGCTTATGCACCAATGAATGAAGGGCCCGGAACTTTGGGTGGCCAAACACCTATGTCTTCAGTAAGGCAATGGGGGAGATGATGATGGGACTCTTTCAAGGGGACTTTCCAGTGGTCATCATCCGCCCGAGCATCATAACCAGTACACTCAAGGAGCCATTGCTTGGATGGATGGAAGGAATTAGGTGCTTAAAATCAAAATAAAATTCTTGATCCTTCACAACGGCAGTACATGATTACTGAGCATTTTTATATTTTGCAGGACCATCGACGCAGTGATCATGGGTTATGCCAAGCAAACCTTGCTGCTCTTTCTAGCCAAGCTTGATTCAATACTCGACATGGTGAGTTTGTTCACAAATTGGAAACCAAAATTTGGAATGAAACGTTCCCAACGAACCATGTCACGAGCTCTATGTTGTTTGGTCTTGGTGTGTGGTTTGGACAGATTCCCGGGGACATGGTGGTGAATGCTATGATGGCTGCCATGGCAGCACACTCAGATGATCAACAATGTCGGATCATCTACAATGTAACTTCGTCGGTAAGCAATCCGGCACCCTCAGCCCTGGTCATAGACTCAATGCACCGTTACTTCTTTGAGAACCCTCCATGCAAGGGGAGGAACGGTGAGGTTGTCCGGCTCACGCAGTTGAGATTGTACGTGGCCATCAAGTACAAGCTTCCCCTTGAGGTCAGTTCACCGTCTCAATGTGGAATAGTTGATTTTGCAGATGACATAAACATGTGATTAATGTTATGTGCCTTTCCTACAATTGTATCGGATCGATAGATGCTTCGCTTAGTGAGCATTGCGCTCGGTGGTGTTTTCTCACAACGCTACAACGAGCTCAGTGGAAAATACAGATTCGTCATGCAGTTGATCGAGTTCTACGCACCATACAGCTTGTTCAAAGGGTGGTAAGCAACTTAAAAAACATGTCAAAATGTTCTTTTGGTTCATTTTGGCAATTACACGGTATACCCGTGTGTCCTGTTACCATATGAAAATGTACCAGGACCATTAAAATCCCGTTATTTGACTTGATTCTATCAATCTTGTGAAGCTTTGACGACACGAACTTGGAGATGCTACGGATGGCAATGAATAAGGATGATCAAACTAATAATGGAGCATATTACTTTGACTTTGATCCCAAGTCCATAAACTGGATTGATTATGTCTATAGTGTACACATCCCTGGTGTGCTTAAATATTGTATTT
Organism: Elymus sibiricus; assembly: GCA_039707655.1. Taxonomy (NCBI): domain Eukaryota; kingdom Viridiplantae; phylum Streptophyta; class Magnoliopsida; order Poales; family Poaceae; genus Elymus; species Elymus sibiricus. Next base: position 26,440,489 of record CM077667.1, read on the forward strand.
AACTACCCAAATTTCCGGCAAGTTCAACGTATGCCAATTAGACAACTTGGCTGACATGGCATACAATTAAATAAAGGAAAAGAGAGTTCAGTATCATATCATAACACAATATGATAATAAATGATGTATTACTATGTGTCACAAAAGATAATATATGAGGTTATCTAAAATACTTACTTATAATACTTTACACTATGGAAGTAGTATCACACATTTGTATATGATACTAGTCTATGATATGACCCACTACAAGCAGCCTTATTCATCACGTAAATGCAGTAATTGTATTAGGCTTGACATGCAACTCTTACGAACATGTACTCCCTTTGTTATATATGCAACTCTCCAAAGTATGTTCAGAAATGTACTAAGTCATCAAATGCCTATCTTTTTTTGCAACATACTCGGCTACCTACAAGCCGAGTGTTACACTCGCACTAGTAGAAAACAGGGCTTTCGTCCTAGCCGGATCGGAGCAATAGTCCCGGTCGCGTTACGAACCGGGACTAATATGAGCATTAGTCCCGGTTCCAGCGGCTAGGACGCCGGACGGGACTCGGTAGGCATCAGTCCCGGTTCGAATGGGACCTTTAGTCCCGGTTGGAGACACCAACCGGGACTAAAGGGGGTCTATCTTTAGTCCCGGTTGGAGACACCAACCGGGACTAAAGGGTATCACCCCCTTTAGTCCCGGTTGGTGTCTCCAACCGGGACTAAAATCTTATGAAAAAGTAAAACGGCTATAACTTTTGCATACGATGTCGAAAAAAAAACTTTAATATATCAAAATCTTCAGCACGAGAAACTGGTTTAATTACTAAAGGTCCTTTTCCATTTTTTTTGTTTTTTGCTTTATTTATTTTATTTTGTTTGTAATTACAGCGAAATATTTAGAGTTTTTGAGCGAAATTTGTGTGAATCACTAGTTTGTGAATAACTTTACTTTTAAAATAGATTTTTGAGTGATTCTTTTTCCTCCTGTTTAATATTAGTGTGTTTTATCATTATATTCCATTTGGTAATTTTTAGGTTATTTTAAATATGTGTTTTAATCAAAAACAAATTCTGTTTAGCTCTTTTAGTTTTATAGCTCAAAAAATCAATAAATGCATGAAAAATAGCGAATGAAGTGGGAAAGGGTTGAAAATTGATGATGTGGCTTTTAATGGTGCATGTTGAACGTACAAAAATTCTGGAGTTGAAATAAATTTAAAAAAATGATATGCCTTTGTAACAGATGAGTTTTCGTCCGAAACCCAGATACTTCGAAAGAGATTGTCCAGTTTGTACACAAAGTGCATCCAGTTTTTGCCGTAACCATCTCAACTTTTTAGCGCATGCTATGTGGGTGAAATGATGATACCATGCCAAGTTTCAAACTTTTCAGAGTTCATTTGTAGTGCTTTTCAATTTCGGGGTCATTTAGCTCAAAAAAATCAATAAATGCTTGAAAAATAGCGAATGAAGTGGGAAAGGGTTGAAAATTGATGATGTGACTTTTAATGGTGCATGTTGAACGCACAAAAAGTCTGGAGTTGAAATAAGTTTAAAAAAATGAAATGCCTTTGTAACAGATGAGTTTCGGTCGAAACCCTGATACTTCGAAAGAGATTGTCCAGTTTGTACACAAAGTGCATCCAATTTTTGCCGTAACCCTCTTAACTTTTTAGCACATGCTATGTGGGTGAAATGATGATACCATGCCAAGTTTCAACCTTTTCAGAGTTCATTTGTAGTGCTTTTTAATTTTGGGGTCATTTAGCTAAAAAAAATCAATAAATGCATGAAAAATAGCGAATGAAGTGGGAAAGGGTTGAAAATTGATGATGTGGCTTTGAATGGTGCATGTTGAACGCACAAAAAGTCTGGAGTTGAAATAAGTTAAAAAAAAGAAATGCCTTTGTAACAGATGAGTTTTCGTCCGAAACCCTGATATTTCGAGAGGGATTGTCCAGTTTGTACACGAAGTGCATCCAGTTTTTGCCGTAACCCTCTCAACTTTTTAGCACATGCTATGTCGGTGAAATGATGATACCATGCCAAGTTTCAACCTTTTTAGAGTTCATTTGTAGTGCTTTACAATTTCAGGGTCATTTAGCTCAAAAAAGTTAATAAATGCATGAAAAATAGCGAATGAAGTGGTAAAGGGTTCAAAATTGATGATGTGGCTTTGAATGGTGCATGTTAAACGCACAAAAAGTTTGGAGTTGAAATAAGTTTTAAAAAAAGTGTTATGAAAAAGTAAAACGGCTATAACTTTTGCATACGATGTCGATTTTTTTTTAATATATCAAAATGTTTAGCACGAGAAACCGGTTTCGATGGCAACCGCCGTACGCTTTTTTGTAAATTTTTAGAATCCTCAAATTCCGAAAGGAAAAAAAGTTATCCTCAAATTTAAGTTTTTTTGAATTTTTGGTCAAACTATTTATTCAATAAATATTAGTGTTACTAAATAATTAATGTTTTTTAGAATAATAGTTTCAAACTCAAATGGTGAAACGTGTGACATCATGCTCAAGGGCTTAATAGGATTGATATGGTACATATAGCATAAATTAATTGAATAAGTAGTTTATTTTTTTAAACGTTTTTAATTCTTTTAGATTTTTGAAATTCGAAAAGAATAAAAATTCAGATTTTAAAAATTAATTTAATTTAAAAAATAAATAAATGATGTCATATTTGGATTCCTTACATTTTTCTGATAATAATGGATATATTATTTATCGAATTTCGATTTATAGATTTAAAGATATTAATTATGCCATATTAAATGAATAAATGGCAAAAAGTGAATAAAATAATATTATTACTTATTTTATTTTCATTGAAATTCAATATTATTATTACTTATTTTATTTTAAACTTTTTATTATTTTGGATTTTTTATTTCTTTTATTTTTTGAGAATTTTTAATTTTTTTATTTTATTTTGCCTTTTTAAAAGTTTTTTGGAGTTTTTAAATTAATTATTGTTGTTTGTTAATCATTTTTTATTATTTTAATAATTGTTTGGAATTCAAAAAATTAAATCATGTGACATCAAGACCTAAGGGTTAATATGATTGATAGGTTACTATTTTCAAGAAAACAACAAGTGTAGACTTGGAAACTAGGGGAGATAGAACTCGAAAGTTAAGCGTGCTGGGGTTGAAGCAGTGAGAGGGTTGGAGCAGTGAGAGGATGGGTGACCGGCCGGGAAGTTAGATGATTTGGAAAATGAATGCTCCACGCTGGAGCAGTGAGGAGGGGTGATTAGAGATTAAATTGTGAAATAATTCAAAGATTTGAAAATCAAAAAAACAAATAAAAAATAAAAATCAATTTTTTTTTCGAAAACCCCCGCTCCAGAAAGCTGCCACGCGGAGCCCCTTTAGTCCCGGTTCGTAATCCAACCGGGACTAAAAGCGGGGGCATTTAGTCCCGATTGTTTTGTCCCGGTTGCAGAACCGGGACTAAAGGCCCTCTGAAACCGGGACTGATACCCTGTTTTCTACTAGTGTCGGTATCCAGGCCGGCAACCAGCAATAAGCCGGGTGTGTTTCCTCAGTCGTCGTTAACGGTCTCGCCCCGTGAACCCTTGGCATAAGCCGAGTGTGGAAAGACCATTGTCGGCTAATGTAAGTATAAGCCAAGTATGCAATGTACTCGGCATCATTTACTGATTGTGGGTCCCAGGAGCTGCCACGTGGCACCGAGTAAGCCGAGTGTACGTGTGCAATGGCTCGACGTACATTTTGCCGACAGTCCTGTGTTAGCCGAGTGTTAGCTCGCACACACGGTTCCTGTACTCAGCTTATGCCTCCATCAGGAGCTACCAGCTGCTGCCATGCCGCTTGTGTAAGCCGAGTCACTGCTGTTGACGGATAAAGGAGCAAAAGATTTGTTCTGGATAATTGCATGCCTTCAATTATTTTCACAGGGGTATATAAATTATTCAAGTAAAGAACAGTCTTTTATCCACAATTTGCTGTATGTGCAAATACGTCTCTGTTTACCGGCATATCTATGTTCAGTAAGGAATCCACACTCACAGGATTCTGGTAATCCCGCATATATAGCATATGGCAGCTGCTACGAATCCGCCTAGTCAGCCGTCCGATCTGACGGAGGTGGCCGTTCGATCGTAGCACAACCTCCTCTTCCTTGTCTGTACCCCATCAGCGCAGCAGCTTCCATGGCAGCATCGGCGACGCCGCTGGCGTTCCATTGCAACCCCACTGGCCCTCCATTGCAACCTCGATGAAGTTTCGACGACGCTCCGGCGTGCTTCATTGCAGCTCCGGCGCGCTTCACTGCAGATCCGGTGGCTCAATTGCAACCCTGACGAAGTTCCGACGCCCTCCAGCATGCTTCACTGCAGCTCCGGCGGCGCTTCTTTGCGGCCGCAGCAAAGCTCCAATGAACCAGAGCGCGCTCCAATGCAGCTCCGCCGCCGGTGACTTGCAGCATCAGCTGGTTGCATCGCAGCACTGTGGCCATGGACCTGTTGCTGCGTCGCAGTGCAGACGGTCCTCGACGAGCGCCGTGGCGCATCGCCAGTAGTATCGACGAGCGAACGCCTCCCCCCCCGCGCGCTGTGTTGCCCGTCGGGGATCCAGCACTGCGGCGGTGGCGTGTGGGCTTCACCGTCTATTCATTTGCGGTGGGATGCAGCAGCGTGGTTGCGCCGTCGCCCCCTGGTTCACATCACCGTGGCCGATCTACGACATGGGAGCTCTCCTCTTCTCGCGAGACTAGCAGAGATGGGGAAGAGAAAAGAGACTGGGGATGAAAACGTGTGGATGAGAGACGAGGTGAAGAGATAAGGCTGGCTCGACGAAGCTATGGATGGGCCAGAGGACACGTGTTGATCAGCACGAGCGGCTTACGATAGTTTGTTTTCATCTGGTTGAAAACAAACATTTCCCGTAGCATATACAGCGCGAAAAACATTATAGTTTAAATTTTACTAGAATACGATCACATTGGTTCTAATATGACAACTATGTTTAGCTCCAACATTAGAAACAGACTGCTTGACATAAGACGGCTTAAATAGGCCAGGACCTTTAGTCCCGGTTGGTATCACCAACCGGGACTAAATGTCCTCCTTTAGTTGTCCTCCCTTTAGTCCCGGTTGGATCCACCAATCGGGACTAAAGGCCCATCTTTTCGGCGGCCCAAATTCCGCGCGGGAAGGGACCTTTAGTCCCGGTTGGTAGGACCAACCGGGACTAAAGGTGTATTTTTTTTTCTAATTTCTGTTTTTAGATTTGGAATAACTGTTAAAATATTTATAGATTTTAATGAATCTTTTTGCTTTAGGTCAAAACAATTACAAAATTTCTGTTAGTGCCGGTAGTTTTCAAATTTAAATAGTTTAAATTTAAATTCCTTTGAAATTTGTGTGAATCACTAGTTTGTGAATAACTTTAGTTTAAAAATAGATTTTTAAATCAATGTTTTTCCTGTTGTTTAATATTAGTGTTTTTTATCATTATGTTAAATTTGGGAATTTTTAGGATAATTTAAATAGGTGTTTTAATCATAACCAGATTATGTTTAACTCTTTTAGTTTTATACCTTCATTTGTTTTAATCAAAATCACCCAAATGAACTCCAGACTTTTGGTGCATTCAATATGCACCATTCTAAGCCACATCTTCAAATTTCAACCCTTTCTAACTTTATTTGCTATTTTTCATGCATTTAATGATTTTTTTGAGCTAAATGACCCTGAAATTAAAAAGCAATACAAATAAACTTTGAAAAGGTAGAAACTTGGCATGGTATCATCATTTCACCCACATAGGATGTGCTAAAAGAGTTGAGAGGGTTACGACAACAACTGGATGCACTTCGTGTGCAAACTGGACCATCTCCTTCGAAGTATGAGGGTTTCGGACGAAAACTTATCTGTTACAAAGACATTTCATTTTTTTAACTTATTTCAACTCCAGACTTTTTGTGCATTCAATGTGCACCATTCTAAGCCACATCTTCAAATTTCAACCCTTTCTAACTTCATTTGCTATTTTTTATGCATTTAATAAATTTTTTAAACTAAATGACCCTGAAATTAAAAAGCCCTACAAATGAAATCTAAAAAGGTAGAAACTTGGCATGGTATCATCATTTCACCCACATAGGATATGCTAAAAAGTTGAGAGGGTTACGACAAAAACTGGATGCACTTCGTTTACAAACTGGACCATCTCCTTCGAAGTATGAGGGTCTCGGACGAAAACTCATCTGTTACAAAAGTATTTCATTTTTTTTAAATTATTTCAACTCCAGACTTTTTGTGCATTCAATATGCACCATTCTAAGCCACATCTTCAAATTTCAACACTTTCTAACTTCATTTGCTATTTTTCATGCATTTAATGATTTTTTTGAGCTAAATGACCCTGAAATTAAAAAGCAATACAAACGAACTCTGAAAAGGTAGAAACTTGGCATGGTATCATCATTTCACCCACATAGGATGTGCTAAAAAGTTGAGAGGGTTACGACAAAAACTGGATGCACTTCGTGTGCAAACTGGACCATCTCCTTCGAAGTATGAGGGTTTCGGACGAAAACTCATCTGTTACAAAGGCATTTCATTTTTTTAACTTATTTCAACTCCAGACTTTTTGTGCATTCAATATGCACCATTGTAAGCCACATCTTCAAATTTCTACCCTTTCTAACTTCATTTGCTATTTTTCATGTATTTAATGATTTTTTTGAGCTAAATGACCCTGAAATTAAAAAGCACCACAAATGAAATCTAAAAAGGTAGAAACTTGGCATGGTATCATCATTTCACCCACATAGGATGTGCTAAAAAGTTGAGAGGGTTACGACAAAAACTGGATGCACTTCGTGTACAAACTGGACCATCTCCTTCGAAGTATGAGGGTTTCGGACGAAAACTCATCTGTTACAAAGCCATTTCATTTTTTTAAACTTATTTCAACTCCAGGCTTTTTGTGCATTCATTATGCACCATCCTAAGCCACATCTTCAAATTTCAGCCCTTTCTAAATTCATTTGCTATTTTTAATGCATTTAATGATTTTTTTGAGCTAAACAACCATGAAATTAAAAAACACTACAAATGAACTCTGAAAATGTTGAAACTTGGCATGGTATCATCATTTCACCCATATAGCATGTGTTAAAAAGTTAAGAGGGATACAACAAGAGTTGAGAGGAACATCTCCCAAAAAGAACTATATTTTTGTACTCTTGTTAATTTTTTATCTATATAGCAGGGCGAAAGCCTATTTCAAAAGTGGTGAAGGAGTTAGTGGGTGGCATTTTTTTGAAAGGGAGGATGACCCCCGGTCTCTGCATCTCACGATGCACACAACCATTTTATTATTATTCAACAGAGTCTAATAACATGAAATACATGGATAAAACCGAAGCCACTGATCCAGCGAACAAAATCGCAACACCTACACTTTTTAATGAGCCCGCAAAGCATGAACGTGCACAATATAATCCGGGGGACTCACGCATCTGCCCCACACCGGGCCGATAGCACCGCCCGGTATGGCCGACCCACAGCGCGCACCGCACGCGCACACTATGGATCTCCCACCGCCATCTTCTCACATCCCATCTCCAGGAGCGATCAACGCAAACATCTTGCCATGCCATATTGTCGTCGATGCCACCACGGTGCCAAACAACAACACCGCCCTGCACTCGTCCATCAAGACGCATCCACCGTCGAGACTGCATTGCACAATGCCGCCAAGACCCGCCGTCGTTGACGCGGTAGATATGACGCCGCACCACCTCCTGATCCAGATAGTCGCCAACCATCCCAACGGTGTCCACCAGCCACACAGCTCCCAAGGCGGCGCCTTCTAGAAGGAAACAACGCCGAAGGCGCCGCCGCTGCCCACCGCAGTTAGGGCTTTCACCCGGAAGACAAATGGCATGGTGGATCTAGAGGTAGATCTGACGAGCGTCTCCATGGAGAAAGGAACGGCGCCCCCGGGCGTCGCGTCGTCGCGGCCGGATTTCTTCCGATCTGAATCCCCACCTCTCTAATTAAGGGATACACAAACTAGTCATGTTTGGGGGGCGTCCAGGGAGCTTGACACCACTCTAATAAACTTGCCATGCCATTCTGTGAATAAAAAATATTAGTTATATTCTCTTGTTAAGTTTTCTAGCGGTTCTGCAAAATTTTGGTGGACAAATCAAAGCTGCACGGCATGGCCTATGGAAACTTATACTCTAGTAAAGTTTTCTAGCAGTTCTGCAAAATTTCCATGGACAAATCAAAGCTGCAGGGCATGACCTATGTAAATTTCTAATCCTCCATTTCAAAATATAAGACGTTTAGGAGTTCTAATCAATAGAAGCTACATACGAATGTATATGGACGTATTTTAGAGTGCAGAATTCACTCATTTTGTTCCGTATGTAATGCATATGGAGTACATACTAGTACAATACATGTCATTTAAAATTTGGACACGGTCTTAAGTTCACAACTTTTTACATATTGTTTATATGAGTATGCTTATATGAAATCTATCTATTACTATATATACTAAAAACACAATACGGAAGTAACAAACGTAAAATACGCTAAAAAAATCCGCGTTATACCGGCCCTTGGTCTTGTAGACCCTCCAAAATTAAGAAACAATGTCCGATCAATCTAGGTAACCTACTTCCTCATGCACAAAAGAGGAATTCATGCTCTACCTCCACCAGGGCTACTTCTCCCTTTGTCGTACAACCGCCATCCTCCACTCTTTGCCGCACAGATGACGTCCTCATCCCTTTGTTCCACCCCTGTCACTAGGTAGTGATTGAGATAGGAATTAGTCGTGTACTAGCATGTGTATGCATTTTTAGCATTCTCTATATTTTTCATTTCTTGATTTATCTATTTCAAAATATTAGTGCATTTTTGGTAAAAAATTACTTTAATATGTTTCATGTATTTCTTATGAAAGTGTTCATTAATTTTTTGAAAGTGCACACTCATTTCTAGAAAAAAAACCATTTAATTAAAATAATGATCTGTATTTTGAAACAGTTCACAATCCTAAAAGCTGTTTGCATATTTACGCTCTTGTAGTTTTAAAAAGTGTTCATTTGTTTCAGAATATAGTACATGTAATTTTAAAAAGTGTTCAAGAATAAAAAAAATCATGAAATTATCAGAAGTGTTCACACATTAAGAAAATAATAATTTTAAAATGTGTTTAGTTATTTTATTAAAACTACTTGGCTAGCCCACAATAGCCATCGTACTAGGCGATACATAGAATACGTGTACGCTTCACGCGGGATTTATATCTCGCTTATAGCTATGCCCCACTAATCTTAGGCACGTCGTGACCGGGATGGCATGTACTGTAGCTGTTTGTGCCATTTTTCCTTGTTTGGTTTTCACCATTTGGGTCTAGTTTTTTCTGGTTGTTTTCCTTGTTTGATTTTCACTGTTTGAGTCACGTTTTCCTCGAATTCTTTACTTTTATTTTTTGGCTTTCACTTTTTTTGCTTTTCTTTGTTCTTTTTGTTTTACTATATTTCTCCTTTTTTTCAACACATGCGACGTTTTTTTTCATAAACATTGTACATTTTTTATACATCATAAACATTATTTATACTTATTAATCATTTTTCAAATACATGATTAACATTTTTTAATATTTTCTTTAGTATCTACTTTCTACATATATTTTATACAATTTGTATATACGTAAGGGACATTGTTTAATATTTTTTAAAATACATGTTTTTGATGTTTATTTTGTCACACACATGTGTAAAAATGAAGATCAAAATTTATACACGGTTAAATTTTCTCAAATCCATGACTAACATTTTTTATAATGTTTTTACATACATTTTCTTGCACGCTACAAGCGTTGCACAGGTAAACCCAATAAACTTCTCTAAAAAGTACGTAAATCATATATCCCGCTCAGTGCGGCAAAATAAATTTTTCACTGGTTTTCATTTCCTTTGTTTCCGCTTTCTATGAACCGTTTTTTTTTCTCATTTTTCGTTTTTATTTTTATTTTTTCTGTTTATATAAATCACATTTTTAATAAAAATAGAAAAGTAGTTCTTATTTTTAACAAAATGTTAGAAATGTCAAAAAAATCCGGATGTTCAGAAAATGTTTCTTCAAGAAAAAGTTCAAATGTTTCTTGCGCTCTCAAAAACTGTTTGCAAATTTCTAAATAAATGAACTTTAAGTAAAAGTATGCGCATTTTGTGAAAAATCTTCACAAGTTTCAAAACATAATCTTCGTTGAAAAATTATCAATTAACAACAACTATCTCGTTTTATTTAAATGCTGGAATTTGGAAAATTCTTCACAATTTTCTGAAATGTTGTTAGTTTCAAAAAATAAGTTTCAGAATTAATGTTTGTGTTCTTGATATGAAAATCATGTAAGCGTTTGGGTTCCAACTTGGATCGTGTTCCACTATCATTAAGATAATGGAACATCAACGAAAAAAGCATGTGGGCGCAATACATAGAGAACATATCTGAAAATATTTAAATTGATGATGTTCTCACCAATGACAAAGCTGAAAATGTAAAAAAGCTTAAAAAATTAAATTAACAAAGAATTCTCCTCCAATCTCACGACGCTGCCGAGGTCGTTTTCCTTCAACAGTTGGGCGTCTTTAATTAGTTGGTTGTTTCAGCAGGTGGGAGTGCCGGCATGTGCTTAATATTAGCAGTTGGGAGTGCATGCATGCACGAGGCATGTGCAAATAGTTTAGACAACATCTGTTTATAGCAGTTGGGAGTGCATGCATGCACGAGGCATGTTAGAGTGATGTATAGACGCACTCTAGTGTAGGCACTTCCTACAATAGTAACGTATGTTTAACTGTTTGTAGTAGCTGACAGTTGTGCGAAAATTAGATGAAACTGCTATAAGTGTTGTTTGCTCGCTTGCGTGGATGTCTACATCTGTGCCAGTACTAAACAGCGTGATCAACTTCTCATGCATGCATATGCATGATGGTTCTCCAGATTTCTCTAGCATGTACTACCTTCGTTCTTAAATATAAGTCTTTTTAAAGATTTCACTACGGACTCCATACAGAGCAAAATAAGTGAATCTATACTCTAAATTATGTCTATATATATACATCCATATGTAGTTTATAATGAAATCTCTAAAAAGACTTATATTTAGGAACGGAGGGGTAGTCCTGTTGCATAGTTAGAGCATCTACAACTGGACCCCATACCCGCCAAAAATGACCGGATGGGCTGCCCGGTTAGTGTCCGGGCCCAAAAACGTCATCCAACCGACCTCTCCATAGCCGGCCGAAACGCCGAGACTGACTGACACTCCCTTATCCAATCCAAATCTGGGGCGGATATGGCGACGCCCGGACGTGCCCGCCATGTCGGATCCGGCCCAGGTTGGCCCACACGACCGCACATAAAATGAACTATATCCGCACTCCGGCCGAAACCCACTCCACTCCCCTCCCCTTCAGTCCACTCTCCCCACCCACACGCTCCCGCTCGGCGATCTTGTACCCTTTCCGGCATGGAAGGCAGTGGATCTAAGCCTTACACCTCCAGATCCGTTGACCCCGAGCTCATCCCAAATAGCCCTGAGGAGGAAATGTGTTGGGGAACGTTGCATGGGAAACAAAATTTTTCCTACGCATACGCAAGATCTATCCATGGTGATGAGCATCTACGAGGGGGAGAGAGGATCTACATACCCTTGTAGATCGATAAGCGGGAAGCGTTGAGAAATGCGGTTGATGTAGTCAAACGTCTTCGCAATCCAAATCGCTAGCCGTCCCGCGATCCGATCATGATCCGTCCCGTGATCCAATCACGAACCGTCCCGCGATCCAATCACAATCCTTCCGATCTAGCGCCGAACGGACGACACCTCCGCGTTCAGCACACGTACAGCTCGATGACGATCTCCGCCTTCTTGATCCAGCAAGAGGGAGCGGAGAGGTAGATGAGTTCTCCGGCAGCACAACGACGTGGTGGCGGTGGTGGTGAACTAATCCGGCAGGGCTTCGCCGAGCTCTGCCGAACTAATCTAGAGGAGAAACGATCTAGAGGAAGAAGTGGGCAGCACGGTGCAATTAGGGTTAGGGCTGCCCTCAAATCCTCTAGTATATATAGGAGGAAGGGAGGGGAGGAGGCATCCTCAAACCCTCCACAAGGAGGATTCGGCCGAACCACCTTAAGGAGGTGGAATCCACCTCCTACTAGGAGGTGGATTCGTTTTAGGAAGGTGTCCTACTCCTTCCAACCTCCACCTTTTTCCTCTTGGGCGCATGGGCCCCCATGGGGTCGGCTGCCCAGCCCACTAGGGGCTGTTCTTGGGCCCATGTGGCCCTCGGGGTGGGTGCGCCCCACCCGGTGGACCCCCGGAACCCGTTCGTCACTCCCGGCACACTACCGAAAGTACCCGAAACTTTTTCGGAACCCAAATACCACTTTCCTATATATCAATATTTACCTCCGGACCATTCCCGGCCCGAACGGTTTACCTCGGGTTTCGGGCCGGGCTTGAAAAAGCCCGAACGGGAAACCTCAGGTCCGAGCCCGGCCCGGCCCGGCCGTCGGGCCTAACAAATCGGGCCCGAACCCGGCCCGAACCTAGAAAGCCCGATCAAGCCCGGGTGGCCCGGCCCGATCTAGGCTAAAAAATTGTGTTTTGCAAGCCCGAGCCTGGCCCGGTCTGCTCTTCGCGCTCGCTTTCCAGGACCGAGCCCAGCCCGATGGCACGATCAGGCCCGGCCGGGCTGGGCTGCCCATGCCCAGGCGTACTTGAGGCGGGCGGTCCGCCTGGCGTTCGAACACGCCCAATGGATGCGCAACCGCTTCGTTGGCGCGCCGAGGCGGAGGTGAACACATGGGCTTCGGCCAGCGCAAATATGGCGCGACGTGCCAACCATGCGAGGTAACGGGCGCAGGAGGCGGCGGCAGCCCTCGCTGCGGCGGACGTTGGTGAGGCTGAGTTGCATTCTCTGGCGCCCACATCATGCACGGCCACCCCGGGTGCCGCAACCGCGTCATGGTGGACGTCATCGACTCCTCCCAAGACGGATCCATCATCGATCTCACGTCCATCGACACCGTGAAGGTTCCGGACTCTACCGAGGAAGAGTAGGGCATGGGAAACGGCAGCGTCTCGACTCCCATGAGACGGTCGGTGTCCCATGTCCTACTCTACCTCGCCAGCAACCCGACCAATATTTGGGCGGCCGCAGCCGGCCGCCGGACGGGCTCAGCTTTAGGTTAGGTTTCACGTGCATGTAAAAATATGGATTTGGGGGTTTGGAAATAAGGTATCAGGTTGTGAACTCAATTTTTTTATGATGTCCGGTCACTGTCCGCGGCATTTGGGGGCCGGATTTTTCTACTTGCGGCTGTAATGCTGTTAGCCAGCAAGAAATTGGCATTTCGTTTTGGTGGTACTTTCTCGGGTACCCGATCTCGAACTCAAGAATGAAAATCTTAGGTCTGAGCTTAATTTGTTGTACCTGATAATTGCAGTAATTTTGTACTGCTCTTTGTTGAAAGCCAAGCCCCCAAATTTATTTATTTTTGTTAAGTATTGGTACAGTTAATTGAAGTTTATGTATGCATTCTCATGTATTATACTATTACTAACTGGAATACTAGCATAGTGGGAATACATAGGAAAAACGCATCCAACATTGTGTGGTCAATGGTTACCAGAACATAGATGACGATTCTGCAGTCTCCAAGACTATAGCGAACATTTCATTGCCAGTTTTGAATTAATAAATTATTAATGAAATGAATCAAACGGAGGAGGAGGAACCCCGTGAAATTTGATTATGGTAGAAATGGCCATGAAATACGGCAAGGGTATACCACACAGTACACCGATGGTTCTAGCTAGCCAAGACCAGGGCGATCCCGACATAGAGCCACTGAGACAACCAGCAAAAACTGGACCCACTGCCAAAGCTAGGTGAAGCCAGGTCAGGTTCAGTAACACTTGTGATATGACAAAGTGTGAGAATATTTTAGATATTTGATCTGTCGTCCAATGTAATTTACCAAAAGGATACTTGACCCTCTTGCATGATAACGACTAGAAATAAAATGAATATAATGGCCCATGTCTTCATTATCTTTAGAAGAAAATTGCGGTGTTGTTAGTTAGTAAGGAGTTGGCGCTGAGTTTCCGTTCAACACATGGCCCATGATGTTGCTTTGTTCCAGTTGTCCTCTGAAACCAATCCTCCTCCCATCTGTATAAATATGAACCCGTTGTGATTCTATCTACAACACCCAACATTCTCTCGAGACAAGCAAAAGTCCCCGACGATGATTGGTGAAATGGATGTGGATAGCGTTGTGGAATACTTCAGGGGCAAGAGCATCCTCATCACCGGCTCAACAGGGTTCCTGGGAAAAGGTATATGTGTTCATTAATCATGTGTATTGAACTACTGATCAAATCTGAGAGACCTGTATATTGGCGTTTCTTGCCTAATTTGTGGATAGTGCTTGTGGAGAAGATACTGAGGGTTCAGCCTGATGTGAAGAAGCTCTTCTTACTGATTCGGGCCTCCGATGTCGAATCCGCAAAGCTTCGGATTCAAAATGAGGTGAATTATTTGTTTCAAGCTATCCTTTCTGCTAACAGTACACTTTCTTGACATCGATGCGAGTGTGTTCTCGACAATCTGTTGTCATTTGAATACTGACCTTCACCCGCCGAGAAATATACATGGAACAAGTGTAAGTGCATTTCAGAATGCATATATATATTTTGCAGTCTATCCATCGTTGTTTTCTCCGAAGGAAGCTCTTGGCAAACATATTTGTGTGTGGCCGGGGGGGGGGGGGGGGGGGTACAATCTATCTATCTATTGCACAATGCTCTTGACAAATAATAAACACGGAATAATACCAACGATAACTTTTTCTGGACTACAACTATGCTGGCTTTCTTAACCCAGTATGCAAATGCATTGGCAACATTTATCTCCGAGAAAATACAACTCCTGAGAGAGCAACTTTACAAATGCATAGTACATTCATTAATAATTAATAGTAATGTACATACGATGTTTTGGTATTTTTAGGTCATAGGGAGGGAGATCTTTCAGATGATGAAAGAAAAACATGGTGTGGGATTCCACAATTTCGTCAGCGAAAAGATCTGCCCTTTGGTGGGAGACATTATGCATGAGGACTTTGGACTAGACATTGCTAATCTGAGAGAAGTGTCCAAGGACATAGAATTTATCGTCAACGGAGCTGCCACTACCAATTTCTCTGAAAGGTTTGACGTGTTACCTGGTTGCATATTACAGGCATAATGTTGCAACAATTACATACATGCCATTAAAATATTGGGTCAAATTGTGATGTTAAGTTTTCAGATATGATGTGGCTTTCGATGTGAATGTCTTGGGAGCTAATCATGTCTGCACATTCGCAAAGAAGTGTACTAAGCTCAAGATGTTGCTTCATGTTTCAACTGGTGCGAACAAAAAGCAATAGGACTATATATAAGCTATGCATTTTTGGTTGGTGGTATCATGCAATTATGAATTGAATCTCATTAAGTTATATCTATATGACTTGAACAGCCTATGTAGTTGGTGAACAAGAAGGCCTAATAGCAGAGAAGCCATTCTTCATGGGTGAGACACTAAGGGTGGGCACACATCTGGACATCGATTTCGAGCTCAATCTGATCAAAGAGACCAGGATAGAACTAAGGGATGATGATTCCACAGAGAAATACGAGAGGAAAGCCATGAAGAAACTTGGCCTCAAGAGGTTAGAAATAGAAAACTTTACAGAAAAAAAAACATGACTAATGCATTCGTATTCTTTTCTGCCGCTGATGCATTTGCTCCATGCTTACGCCAAATGAATGAAGGGCACAGAATTTTGGGTGGCCAAACACATATGTCTTCACTAAGGCAATGGGGGAGATGATGATGGGGCTCTTGCAAGGGGACTTTCCTGTGGTCATCGTCCGCCCGAGCATCATAATGAGTACACTCAGGGAGCCATTGCCTGGATGGATGGAAGGAATTAGGTGTTCAAACTCAAAATAAAATTCTTGATCCTTCACAAAGGTAGTGAATGATTACTGAGCATTTTATTTTATTTTGCAGGACCCTCGACACAGTGATCATGGGTTATGCCAAGAAGACCTTGCCGTTCTTTCTAGTCAAGCTTGATTCAATACTGGACATGGTGAGTTTGTTCACAAATTGGAAACAAAAATTTAGAATGAAACATGCCCAAGGAACCATGTCACGATCTATATGTGGTGTGGTCTTGCTGGGTGGTTTCGACAGATTCCGGGGGACATGGTGGTGAATGCTATGATGGCTGCCATGGCAGCACGCTCAGATAATCGACAAGGCCAGATCATCTACAATGTAACTTCATCGCTAAGCAACCCGGCACCCTCAGCCCTAGTCATAGACTCAATGCACCGTTACTTCTTTGAGAACCTGCCATGCAAGGGGAGGAATGGTGAGCGTGTCCGACTGAAGAAGATGCAAATCTTTAGCACGCTCACGTTGTTGAGATTGTACATGGCCATCAGGTACAAGCTTCCCCTCGAGGTGAGTTCACCATCTCAACGTGGAAGAGTTAATTTTGCAGATGACACGAGAATGTGATTAATGTTATGTGCCATTCCTACAATTGGTCGAATAGATGCTTGGCCTGGTGAGCATTATGCTCTGTGGTGTTTTCTCACGACTGTACAACGAGCTTAGTGGAAAATACAGACTCGTCATGCAGCTGATCGAGCTCTACGCACCATACTCCTTGTTCAAAGGGTGGTAAGCAACATAAAAACATGTCAAAATGTTTGTTTGGTTCACTTTGGCAATTACATGGTATACCATATCAAAATGTACCAGCACCATTAAAATCCCGTTATTTGACTTCATTTTATCAATCTTGTGTGAAGTTTTGAAGACACAAACTTGGAGAGGCTACGGATGGCAATGAATAAGGACGATCAAATTAACAATAGAGCATATTACTTTGACTTTGATCCCAAGTCCATAAACTGGGTTGATTATTTCTACGGTGTACACATCCCTGGTGTGCTTAAATATTGCATTTAACTAGCCGAATTTCCGGCAAGTTAAACCTCTTGTAGGGGGTATCATACCAAGTAGTATGTACGCCTAGACAACTTGGCTGACATGGCATGCAATTAAATAAAAGAACAGAGAGTTCGCACCATATCATAATCCTGTATGATAATAAATGATGTACGACTATATGTCACAAAAATAATATATGAGGTTACCAAAAGTACCGTTAGGTTTAATTTTGATTCACGTATTCGCATATTCAGTTTTGATGTTCGCATGTAGTTTTAGATGGTCTAGGCAAGCGTACATAGGCCAACGAAGATTTAGATGTGCGCGTGAAGAAGATGATGAAATTGCCATTCTCATCTCGGGCCACTACGCCAGAAGCTCGTGACAATGTTTCAGCGACGAATGAAGCATCAACATTTATTTTAACAAATCCTTTGGATGGCTTCTTCGATTCCACATCTGATCCAGTTTACGTGCATAAGTTAATTAGCTACATAGCCGGCTGCGTCTTGTCGATCACGGAGAGATTCCCTGATTAGTTAGTACGTGGTTGGTTTGTGGGTTAGGCGGCCGTGCGTGCGTGCTAGTGGTGGCAGAGTGTAGCGTCTGAACGTTGCGTGCACAGGTGCTATATAAGCATTGTAACTCATGTTTGTTTGAGAGCCAAGAGAACAGAGAACGAAAGAAAAGGCCGGTACCAAGAACTTGTGTCTCCATGTTGTATGTGTGAGCTATGAGAGGCAGCCGGCCGAGAGAGAAGAGTTGTTGCGAGGAGGCAGCGCCAACAATACTAATTTATGATTCTACACACTATGAAGGTAGTATCACACATTAGCATATGATACTAGTATATGGACTTCTCACTACGAGCATCCTTATTCATGGCGTCGGCCTTCACCAGGTCCCCACAAGCACGAGCAATCGCTGGATGCATCACCCCTGCCGTGGCTGGTCATGGCGTCGGCCTTCCTCACCATCGAACTTGCAGCAGCGGCCACCAAAAAAATAGGGCGTCGAACGCTTGCAGCAGCAGCAATGGCCGCAGGCTGGGCATCGTCGGGGCATGGTCACAGAGCAACGCTCGCCTTTGTGAAGCTCTCATGGCTAGGTGTGGAATTTGGGGATGGAGTTTTTTTTTTGGAAAGAAAGAGAAAGAGAGCGAGAGGATCTCTACTCCTAATGGAGCAGTTGGTAGTCTCCGTTCCACGGGTTTTTTTCGTCCCACCTCCCACCCTTCGCCTGGTTTATTTTCGTCTCTCCTCCCACCTACCAGTGCCCCCGCATGTAACGACCCCGTATGCCAAAAAGAAAACCAACCAAAACCACGTAAAAAGGAGCGATGCCTCCAGTCCCTCGCACGCCTCGCACTCGCATGCCTCAACCAAAAAAACCAGCGAAAAAAAACCTACGAAAAAAGACCTACGAAAAAAAAACAACGACAAAAAAACAACGACAAAAAATCAGGCGAATCGCACGCACGAGCGAGAGTGCCCTCCAGAGTGCCCTCGAGCGAGGCCTCCAGATCCCTTCGCCGCCGCCCGGCGCCGCCAGCCCCGACCTCCTCCCCGGCTCCCGGCGCCACCCGCCCCCCATCTCCTCCTACGATCCCGGCGTCGCCCCGTCCCCACTTTCTCCCTCACTCCCGGCGCCGCCCCGCCCCCACCTTCTCCCTCACTCCCGGCGCCGCCCGACCCCCAACCTCCCTGGATCCCGGCGCCGCCCCGCCCCCACTTCCTCCCTCGCTCCCGGCCGCCCATGCCGCCTATGCGCGCCCCTCCCACACACTCCCGACCTCCTCCCGGCGCACATGCCACCGCCCCTGCTCCTCCCTCCTCCAGGAGGGCGCGCCGCCGCCCCTGTTCTTCCTTCCTCCTGCCGGCATGCGCGCCTCCGCCCCTCTGGCCATCGCCGGCATCCCGCTCGAGCCCGTGGACCCGAGGAAGATGGAGACGATGGATGATGGGAAGGAGCAGCGGCTGCCTCGTGGTGACCTTGTGGGAGCAGACGGTCGACAAAGACCATCATCGAGGCTGCTACTGGTATGTGCTGTGCAGTCTTCAGAGATGAAAAAAAGATAGTACAGAGAGGAGGGAGGATTGCAGTTCAGACAGATTGGCTGGTAAGGTTCAGAGATGTTGCTGAAGAATTTTTTTTGTTATGCAAATGCACTTCTCCTTGCTTTGGGTTATATGCTAGAAGTTGTAACAAAAGACGTAGAAGTGGTTCTGCTCTTGCTGTTTTCGTGTATTATCATTGGTTCGAAGTGGAAGAGGATTAGAGCATAGCATGCAATCTATAGTAATCCAAAAAAATTCTGTTTTGTAGGAGTTCAGCAGAAGGATTCACATCAGTGCAAATCTCCGGTGGGAGTAAGTTCAGAGGGGAAAAATGCATCGGAGTAGCAGGTGGATGATAGTGCTGCTACCTTTCGCTTGTATTACTGGTTTACCGCAGGTGGAAGAGGTAGCGTCTTCATCCGGTCTGCTTTCGCATAACAGAGAACAATGCCATCATCCATGTTTGTTGAGACAAGTGAGTTGTGAACTACTGGACATGTTCACTTAAAGTTATAGCAATCACCAATGTTGCAATGAAATACATATAGGCTTTTGGCCAATTGTTCTTCAGTTTCTGAGGTTTATTATTCTTTATTAAGTGCATATGATGCCTTACACTTGATCTCTGAACTTCAAGTAAGTTCATGTGAACACTATATCAATCCTGATGTAGAAAATACACGTGTGATGTCCATTTTCTACTTTCGGTTCAGTTCAATATCTAAAATCCATTCGGTTTAATTCGTATGCTTCGTCCTGGCAACGCTCCCGGTCGCCATGCTGTGGCGCCCTTCGTGGACGCCGTGAGCTCCGAGGAGGCCAGCGCCGCTGTCACGTCGGCCTCGCTGGTCGTGATCCACGAGGTCACATCGCTCAACGGGTCCTCCCTCTCTGGTCTCCACACTGCACGAGATCGTCGACTCCGTCGCCAGCCCCCGTTTTAAGGCCAAGCACGATTCTGCCGAAAGTTATGTAAGTGATCTTACTACTGTCATATGCAAGTTACAGAAATTGGGAGAAGTCGTGTTACAGAAAGCTTGTGTTGGAAGAACTGACGATTGGGTCCTCTGAATATCATCGTGTTGCAGAAACAATGATCTTTTCTCAGTCTACTATAATGACTGACTATTGTTGCACAACATCCATCCTTCAGCTATTTGGTTATTATTATTTTTTGAACTGGGGTTAATCCCTTCGCATTTCAAAGTGTTGTGTGTGCATTCGCATAACTACTCTTGTTACGAGCGCAGGATTCAAAGAATTTCTGTTGGGAAATCAATGGGGACATTAACTTCAATTTGGGAGAAGTCGCTAGAAAGTAAGGTCAGAGCCATAACCTTGGTTGAACACATTCGTTGTTAATATTTGGCAGACGTATAAATGATGCCTATGAGGCTATGACCCAATATCATTATTCTTTATCTTGCAGACTCAAGAAAAATATTAGATTAAATGGATTGTACAAGAGAATTCTTGCTAATTCTGGTATGACGATGTTCGAAGGGACTAGAAGTAATTGATTCTTATACTGTTTTTTTAAAGCTGATGCTCATACTATTGAACTTAGCTAACTTGATGTTTCAAAGCAAAGGCACATGAAGAAACACATATTGGTTTCAACTGGTAGCTCAGCACAGCTCGTCAACATTCCTAGAAAGGTTTAGGAAGATTTCCATGATAAATTTTTATGTTAATTACTTGTACGTGTGATGGTAATGGTAACATGTTTTCTTGGCTCCTTTGTACAAGGATTAGGCTTGTTCAGCACAGCTCATTTTCTCAGCATAGCTTTGCCCTGGGAAGACACCATAGCATGTATAAGGATTAGGCATGTTCTTTCTGTACTGCAAACAGTATTCGTAGTAGCATGCATTTTCACTCAGTTTTTTTGAGGAGACCTCAACCTGGTAACCACACTCTCCACGTGGTCGTGGGAATGAGAACGAGTAGCAGAGACATGAAAAAGGTGGGGGTGCGGCCTTGAAATGCTCATCAAATTGCCGGCTCCATATTGCCTCTCCACTGTATCATACTTGTCTGCATCAAGATTAGTCTAGGCGCTGGTGCTGGTGGAGGCATGCCGGTTGAGCTCGGCCGGGCAGCACTTTGAGCCGCTATAAAAATATCATGATCATCTTTTGGCGAATACAAAGATGTTTGTAACCTCATAAGCAAAGCTCTGTACTGCTGCTTGTATATTGATAGATACTACAGGAATTGATACACTCATAGCTTATCTTTCTGATCTCTGTCATGCATATGTTTCAACTAAATTATGGTTATTGTTTATGGTTGTCAAATTAAGCCATTGATAGGATAAGCAAAAGTAGTTGTTGATTGACAAAGCTGAGAGACAACTTACAAACATTATAACAGTTTGGAATTTATCAGTGGGACAAAATTATGTCATGGTTTATATACAAGTTATCGATTCTTCAGGTATCTCACTACTTGATTCCATAGATCAAACACTAACAAGTTTTCTTTGGATGCAGCAAGGATCATACCCCACCCACGCGGTGGCACGACGCAGAAGGGCTACATGGGTTAATAGCGGCGTGTGCAATGGAAGGACGCCTACGAGAACAAGCTCGCCGAGGTCCTGGAATTTCAACCTAGGTAAACAAGTGAACTCACTTTAACAGTTCTTTTTTGGTGATGCGGGCTAGCTCATTCATTAAGGGCTACTTAGCTCTGTATTTTTCTCTCTTGGGTGATTGGATTATTGCTACTCTGTGTTGAAGGATCTTTTCATGCCAAATTTAATAAATCTTGTCATGTTTTCATAGATTGCCTATTTGCTCACTCTGCGTAGAATGGTGAACGTTTGTAGCATGGTCACTTGGTCAGGGTTTGATTATTTTTATCAGTGCACATACCTTGAGAAAATGACCCAAGCTTGTTCTTTCTACTTATATACCTACACATGGGATGTTCTGTTAGTTTTGTTGTGCAAATAATCATTCTTTGGGTTGATAAGCAATGATAATTAAACTACAGGATGTTATAAGTATTTTAGGATTTAAAGATAATTAAACTACTATCACCTGCATCCGCATGTGTTGATGCTTCATCTCTAATACAGGTAAGGAAGTTCTGCGACGATGCTAGCAAAGGAACGAGAGTGTCCAGAGATCAACAACAGGGAGCTCCGAACCAGCCAAACTATTGTCGCTCGATCGTCCCCGGAGATCGTTTGGTGATGTCCAATGCACTTCCCTTCCCCAAATCTGATGTTGCCGCCTGTCGCTCGATCATCCCCGGAGGTCGTGTGATGATGTCCAATGCACTTCCCTTCGCCAATTTTGGTGCCGCCCCTACCAACATGCAGTGCAGGCTTGCTCGACCCAGCCTCCATCTTGATTGTAAGTTTCTCTCATCTTCTATCTTGTGTTCATGTGGTCACCTTGATTTTTCCTTTTGAGAAAGGGTTTGAAAGTAGGTTGTGCTTTACATGATTGAATGTCTTGCAATATCATCAACCTTCAGCGACCAGTGGCTCCAAACTCCATCGTGTCAAACGACATATGATAAGATTGATATTTGCCATGATGTGCTTTGTGAGACAATTTCACCTGGCCTTGACCCTGCATGTATCTTCATTTTCAGTTGTCAAACTGTAGACTATGAAACTGAGAAAGACCTAAGGCTTTTGATAGGTCAGGTGTTTTTACTAAAATGTTTGATTTCTAAGAAACTGTGTAGCAATATAAGCTCACGTTGCATCACTGGCCAAATCCCCATCTGCATGGAAGCTACTATATCTTTGATAGATTGAACAAGGAGATGCTTCAATAGGGGAAAGGGAAACGGAAGAGCATGATAGAGGACGACTTCAAACATGCCTAACAGAAGAACCGTTTCAAATGTCACTATGTTCCTTTTCGCTATTAGATGTTGAGAACCTAAAGAATGCACACAGGTTTATATATTCCTTGTGATGGTAGTGTGTCATTGTAGTTTTTTGTTAACTAGGTGTGTTGGTTGTCCTACTTAATGTTCCTATCAGTTCGAACTCATCACATTGTTCTTGATTTTCAGCCATGCTTTGAGCTTTCATTTGCAACTATATGAAATCAAAAATCATGTCTTAGGCTCAAGGTAATGTTGAAACTTAGAGGCGATCAAATCATATGCTTTTGGGGTTGTAAGAGCTTAAACTAACTATTGCATACATCTTGGCTCTAGATTTCTGGTTTGTATTTTCCCAAGATGAAGATACGGCGCACATAGAGCTTGATTTGTTAAGCTTTCTTCTATACTCAAGGAGGTCAAAGGGTACCTCTTGTTAACAAAGAGGACAACCTTGAACTCAAGCTGCCCCTTCACAGAGAAGTGCTTGAACGGAATACCTTCAAAAAAAGAGAAAAGTGCTTGAACGAAGATTCTCCTCCGTCATCTGACGTATATAGAAATAGCTTTTCTGATGGTCAGATGTTTTGTAGTAAATATACCTCTTTTGCAAGTGATTTTGGGTCAGGAAGTAGTATATGCTATTTAAGAGGCTTTTTTAACAGGATGTTATTTAAGAGGGTCTATTTTTCTAGAAAAAAAGTTTTTATTCTTTTCTTTCTATACAATATTTTACACGCTCACAAAGTCCATGTTTCATTTTAGTTAGGTCTGACTGGTATTTCTTAAGTTTTCTTTCAAGTAATTGATTACCAAAAAGAGATTAAAAGAATATTTCAAATTGATAAAAAATATATTAGATATAAAGTAAAGGGTTTTGAAAAGAGGGCTCAGACACTGTGATGAGAAAAAGGTGAAGGGAAGGGAATGGCAAGGAGAAAGATGTAGCTTTATCTTCTTGCAAGGAGAGAGTGGTTAAAGAGAGAGGAAGATTGCCTACGAAGGAAGAAGCGGGAAAGAGCATAAACAAAATTTTGGCTCATGGCGAGCAGTGAGCGCGTTGTTTTAAAGGCTCAAAACTGGCAGTAGAACGTGACAAAAAATGAAAATTTTCACACACAAACGTATGCATGTATAGTCAAATTTCGTTGAGAAGGATGTTATTTGTGTGCTGCAAAAAAGACAAAAATCCAGAAAAAACAAGGTGATTTTTGCAGCAGTGTCTTTTTTATTTCTCACATACAAACACGAATTTTATGAAAATTCATACGAATATACTACACTTCTGTTTGTGCCCATGCAAAAAAAAAAGTTTGATTTTCTTAGCTGTATAAAAATCCATTTCTTTGAAATAAAAAAGGGCGCAAAGCCCGCGGGCTCCAAACACATTATTCAGATAGAGAATCAATTTGTTATAGGACTTGGAACTACATGATGTCAGGTTCAATGCACATTTCTCGATTAGGATAATTATTTAATTACCATGTTTTTTTTGTTGTTCCATGGCAACAAACGAGCATTCAATTAGGTTGATTAGGTTCGATTTTCATCCGACGCCTTTTTATTATGTTGATTAAGATCAATTTTCATTGTACGTTGTTGTGTTATACACTGGAGTCGGATTTGCGTAGCATTGTGCTTTTTCTAAGGAAGACAATAAGGGCTCTCTTGCATTATTTATGAGATTACATCGAAGAAAGGGTTCACCGACCCAATACAATGTTTCTTAAAACAAAACACGGCTAACTCTTTTATCAGAGTTGCTTCTCTTCGGAAGTGCTTAATTTGACCTTCCCATTTGATCATCAAAAGTTAAGCATGCTAGGGAATCACAGTAGTCAATGGAAAGGTGGGATATGGAAGAGGAACTTTAGCGCTTGTTGTAACGTGCTCGTGGCATTTCTCGCCTTTTGCCTGTAGCAATGCATGGACATTTCTGTATACGCATGTGTAACCCCCCCCCCCCCCCCCCCCCCCCCCCCTTGATCTGGATTTGGGGGAGCCTGGACTGTCCAGATGGTTGAATTTGGGACCCGCTGGACAACCAGACATGCGCGGACATATGAGGGAGAAATGAGCCTTGACCATATGAGGGAGAAATGAGCTTCGACCTTGGAGACGATCTTAATTATTTGTTTGTTTCATTTAAATGCTCTGTAGCCCGTAGCAACGCACGGGCATTCTACTAGTAGAGATAAGGTTTGTGTGCTTGTGAACCAGGAGGGCACGTGGCCATCGCCTCCTAATTTTAGTCTCTCTTCCGTGGAGCAATCAAGACCGCAACTTTCCTTTCCGATCTGACGACGCAGCAGAGTGACCGGCGGCGCGTTAGGCCGGTCGGCCGTATCGAAACATTTCCCTTTTAGATAGGTGCAATTGAGTGAGCAATTGGCACCAGACTAACCTTCCCACAAGCAGCAGGTGCGATGAGGTGAAAAGATGTGAGCTATGTAGAATTGACGGCGAGATCACTGCAGACGCTAGCCGCCAGAGACGAAGCGCCGCTGGTAAAGTTTTTTGTAGTCAAAGCGCCGGTAAGCAAGTGCAGGAGACCCCCTGTACGACGCCGACGAGCGTCAAACGCCTTTCGTGCAGGGCGCGATCCTAATTGGCCAGACCATTTAGACTTGAGTGTTAGAACTAATCTTGATGTTTTGTATCAGCATGTAGTTTTGAGTGTTGCATGTCACGTCAGTGGTAGTGATGCATGGTAGTTAAGATAAGTATTAGTCGAGAGAATAAGCTGAGTTGCTTTGAATGCGTGTGTTTGTTAGCTGGCCGGGTCGTGTGGCCGTTAAGTCAATGCTGCAGACGCACTGGACATGGGCGTGCATGCAGGGGGTAGTTAGTGCATGGAGCTAATTAGTTGGGTTAGTGGCCAACGTAGTGGCCCGGTTAGTGGGTGTGTTCAACCCCTGGTGTATATATAACGTACTGCATTGAGTTAATGAAAAGAGGCCGTGAGGGCTAGAGAAAAATGTAGTGTTTGTGCTCACCAAGGGAGAGTGTTCTGGGCAAAGTCGATGGCCTTCTTCCTTGGTTGTGTGGGTGTGTATGTGTTCTTGAGAGAAGAGAGAAACTACATGAGAGTTGCGAGGAAGAAGAGCGGCGCTGCGAGAGAGGCGGCGCCAACAATTGGTATCAGAGCCTTGTCGATAGGCGGTGGTGGCGGCGCGGCGGACTTCATGTGAGATGGAGGTCGTCGGCGCAAGGTGGACGTCATTGGCGGCGCAATGCTGCTAGCGGACGGTGCGTGTCTTCATCCTCGTCGAGCTGCGTCACGAGCGATGGCAAAAGGTATGTCACCCGGTAAGTTGTGTCACCGGCGGCAAGGAGGTGATGGCCATGGAGCGGAGGCCATTGCCATAAGGAGTTCCATGTCCGAGTCGACGACAAGGTGCGTCATCGTCGACA
The DNA here is from genome assembly GCA_039707655.1 of Elymus sibiricus. Classification (NCBI taxonomy): domain Eukaryota; kingdom Viridiplantae; phylum Streptophyta; class Magnoliopsida; order Poales; family Poaceae; genus Elymus; species Elymus sibiricus. Next base: position 26,466,896 of record CM077667.1, read on the forward strand.
ACATGGAGGCGAGTCACCAGCGAGTTGTGGCACCGGTGCGAACATGGAGGCGAGTCACCGGCGAGTTGTGACACCGGTGGCGAACATGCGGTTGCGGTGCGATGCCGCAAGATAATGAGGGCGTCATGATCGGCGTCGCGACGGCGTCGTCCACATCAAGAGGTGGCTGCCATGTGCGGCAAGAGGACGTGGTGATGGGAGCTGCGACGGCGTCGTCCACGACATGATGAAGCGCGATGGTCTGTGGCGCTGCGATGGCGCAGACAAGAAGCTACGGGTGATCTGCGTCGAAGAACTGTGACATCAAAATTAGGGGGGTGAATGTAAGAACTAATCTTGATGTTTTGTATCAGCATGTAGTGTTGAGTGTTGCATGTCACGTCGGTGGTAGTGATGCATGCTAGTTAAGATAAGTATTAGTCGAGAGAATAGGCTGAGTTGGTTTGAATGCGTGTGTTTGTTAGCTGGCCGGGTCGTGTGGCCGTTGAGTCAATGCTGCAGACGCACTGGACATGGGCGTGCATGCAGGGGGTAGTTAGTGCATGGAGCTAATTAGTTGGGTTAGTGGCCAACGTAGTGGCCTGGTTAGTGGGTGTGTTCAACCCCTGGTGTATATATACGTACTGCATTGAGTTAATGAAAAGAGGCCGTGAGGGCTAGAGAAAAATGTAGTGTTTGTGCTCACCAAGGGAGAGTGTTCTGGGCAAAGTCGATGGCCTTCTTCCTTGGTTGTGTGGGTGTGTATGTGTTCTTGAGAGAAGAGAGAAACTACATGAGAGTTGCGAGGAAGAAGAGCGGAGCTGCGAGAGAGGCGGCGCCAACATTGAGCTGCTTTTATTTCTTCCTTCGTTTTTCATCAGTTTCGCTTCATTTTATTCCTGATTTTGTTGGTTCTTTTGTATTTATTTTATGTCGGTTTTATATTGTTTGTTTCTCCGCATTCATTGTTTTTATTATTTTATTTTATTTTTCTATTATCTTTTCGTCGGTTTTCTTTGTTTTTTTGTTTCTTTCTCGGTTTTCACTGTTTCCATTCTTTTGCAATGGTTTGCTTCGGTTTAAGTTTTTTCTTTGTATTTTTTTGTTTTTATTGGGTTTCTTTGTCGATTTTCATCGGGCTTTTTAGCACATATCAACATTTTTTAGTGTACATTCACATTTTCCATATACATCAGCAACATGTATATATTATTTATTTAATTTAAGTTGTACTGTATACACTAGGAACATTTTTTATACATGTTTCAAATTTATAAAATACATGATCAACATTTCTTGATACACTTTGTATTTTTTTTTGTATGTATTTTTATATACATAACAAACAATTTTTCTATACACATGTATCATTTTTCAAATTCTTAATCAACATTTTTCAAATGCTTGATTAACATATTTTTAATTGACAAACTTTTTTCACACATTGATTATTTATTGTATACATGAGAAACATTTTCTCTATACACATTTAACATTTTACAAATGCTTGGTTAAAGTTTTTTCCAAAGTTTTTTTAATATTCATGTTTCGAATATTTGGAAGTGACAAAAGTAAAAAATTACAGGAAAAAACAAAAGCCAAAATGAAGAGGAAAAAAATATATTCCACGGCTTCAGGTGCACTTGGGCCGGCCAATCTCCTACTCGCCTTAACACAAGAATGCCTTATGTTTGCCTATAAGCTAGACATATACGCACGAGATCTCTATACGCACCCCTGCAGCGAGCAGATAGTGAGCCTGAATAGTAGCCACGTGGTTTCGTCACAATGATGTTACCTTTTTCATTTTTTATATATTTTGAAGAATACCAAATACATACATATATTATAAAAAACAAGTTATTTTTTAAAAATCTTCATTGCATATCTAAAAAATGTAAATGCAGTATAAAATGTTCACTCAACTTTTAACAAATGTTTGTACGATTAAACATAATGTATGCGACGTTTTAAAAATGCTCACACATTTCAAAAAAATGTACGGGACAGTTTTTTTATTTTATGCAAATAAAACAATGATTGTGTAATTCAAGAAAATGTTTCATACCATTCCAAAGAATGTACATTATATTTAGATAAATGGTCACGCGTTTCAAATAAAATGTTTGTTACTCCTTTAAAAAAATGTTTATCCAATGTGAAAAAATGTTTTAACTGCCCCCACGCCTCAATCCCCTCCGGCATCGATAGCAAACCTCTCTATCATACCGTGTGAGTATATATCGGGCGAGTTCATTGTTGACCAAGGGCCAGCCAACCGCCTTCAATGCACCATGGTCGTCGGCGGTGATCCTCCTCTCGGCAATGACCAATATGCTTTTGTGTTGTTGAATCCACCCCCTGCAGATTTTTCTAGAAGATGTTTTAACTGCAGTTCGCAATACTCTTACAGATGATCATGGTGATGAGCCCATTGAGTGGGAGCTGCAATCTACTTCTTTGTTGCTTCATCTTATATTTTTCTCAATGATCTGTGCTTTAGTACTCTGATTAGTGTTTTATATATATAGCGGGGCGAAAGGCTATTTCAAGAGTGGCGAAGGAATCAGTGGGTGGCAGTTAGGACGGAAAAGCTTACAATGAGGAGATGATCGGCGGTGAATCGAGGCGGCGCCATGCAGGGTGAAACGACAGGGCGGCACTTAACCGAGGAGGACGACGCTGCCGCATCGGTCGGTCGGTTGATTCCAAGTATTCTCCTTGGACCATAGGACTACACCCACGTCCACTTGCTAGCATGTGCACAACTTGATTAGCATGCAGTTAGACCGAAGTGGCCAACCAGTACCCGCGAACGTAGTGCCTTTAATTTGAACCTTGTGTGTACTATGTAGTAGGCGCCAGTGAAGTCCACATACATCGACTGTTACATCATTCGTGATATCTTTGATTGCACGAAAAGAAGGTTTAAGTGGCAGCAGCAGCAGCGAGCGCCAAAGTGGGCAGCCAGCCAAAACTGATGTCCAAAAAAGAGGAACATTAAGTGGCCAAATTAGATAGATGCTTAACGGTCTAAGAGGCAGCACTGCCAAACTTCCCGCCCAATAAATACATGCCCGTTGGTTCCTCTTTAAAAGCACGAGGTGTCTCCCGCTTGACAAACTACCCAACACCCAACATCCTCACGAGGCAGGCAAGTAGATGGTCATGATCGGTGGAATGGATGCGGACAGCGTCGTAGGGTTCTTCACGGGCAAGAGCATCCTCATCACCGGTTCGACAGGGTTCCTAGGAAAAGGTATATGTGTGTTCATTAATCATGTTTACTGGTTCTGATCATCTGAGAGGCTTATATATGTGTGTACGTTGATCATAATTTCTTGCATGATCGGTGTGTAGTGCTTGTGGAGAAAATACTCAGGGTACAGCCTGATGTCAAGAAGCTCTTCCTCTTGGTTCGGGCCTCCGATGCCGAGTCCGCAAAGCTTCGGATTCAGAATGAGGTGGAACATTTGTTTCTAGCTTTCTCCAAACAGTAAAATTTCTGCAACGTGTTCTTGACAATCGATTCTCACTTGTCACCGACGGTCCGTTCTCAATTATTTTGTGGGCTATCATCCAGTTTACAACTTTATGGATATATTTTGCATTCTTTCTATTCAGTAATAAGGAAGAAAGGGCTATATACCTGTTCCTAGTAGTACGGAGGTGCATCCAATGCTATTGACAAATATCAACTGAAAAGAAAATATTGGGAGAGTAATTTTACAAATGCATAGTACATTGACTAATTGTATCATACGAACGTTGTTATGTTATTTTTAGGTCATAGGGAGGGAGGTCTTTCAAGTGCTGAAAGAAAAACATGGTGTGGGGTTCAACAATTTCATCAGAGAAAAGATCTGTACTTTGGCAGGAGACATTATGCATGAGGACTTTGGCCTGGAAACTGCCAAGCTAAGAGAATTGTCCAAGGACATAGACATCATAGTCAACGGAGCTGCCACTACGAATTTTGCTGAAAGGTTTCAAGTGTTTCCTTGTTGCATATTACTAAGTTTGCATTATAACAATAACATATATAAATGCCGTTTTAATAATTGGTCAAAATGTGATGCTAACTTTTCAGATATGACGTGGCTTTTGATGCGAATGTCTTGGGAGCGAAGCACGTCTGCGAATTTGCAAAGAAGTGTACCAAGCTCAAGATGTTGCTTCATGTTTCAACTGGTGCGAAGCAAAAGCAATAGGACTACATATAATCAATGCATTTTTGGTTGGTGGTGTCATACTATTCTGAACTTGGAACTCACCAAGTGAATGATCATATGACTTGAACAGCCTATGTAGCCGGTGAACAAAAGGGGCTAATACCAGAGAAGCCATTCTCGATCGGTGAGACCCTAAGGGTGGGTACTCATATGGACATCAAATCTGAGTTCAATCTCATCAATGAGGCCAAGAGGGAACTGAAAGCTAACTGTTCCACAGAGCAGACCGAGAGGAAAACCATGAAGGAGCTTGGCCTCAAGAGGTCAGACACAAATAGCAACCTACTTCTGCATGTGTAGTCACTTTTTCCTCTTTTAGAACTGCAAGCCTGATACACGTGTTACATGCTTGATCTTATGGACAATTTAATGAAGAGCACGTCACTTTGGGTGGCCAAACACCTATCTCTTCACCAAGGCAATGGGGGAGATGATGTTGGGGAACCTGCGAGGGAACTTTCCAGTGGTCGTCATCCGCCCGAGCATCATAACCAGTACCCTCAAGGAGCCATTTCCTGGATGGATGGAAGGAATCAGGTGACTGAAACTCAAAAAAAAATCTAGTTCTTGATCTATCATAACGGTGTACAACAGCAGTGAATGGTTACTGAACATTTTTTTCTTTCACAGGACAATTGACTCGGTGATCATTGGTTATGCCAAGCAGACCTTGTCGTTCTTCCTAGTGGACCTTGATTTAGTAGTGGATGTGGTGAGTTTGTTCAGAAATTGGCCACCAATATTTGGAATTAATTTTGGTGAAGGTACCAATTAACAAGACTCTTAACAAGATGGTTCCGACAGATTCCAGGTGACATGGTGGTGAACGCTATGATGGTTGCCATGGCTGCGCACTCAGACGATCAGCGAACGCAGATCATCTACCATGTAACGTCATCGATGCGCCACCCAGCAACCTATGCCATCCTCTCAGAGTCAAACCACCGGTACTTCTTCGACAACCCGCCGTGCACAGGGAAGAATGGAGAGCCCATCCGGCTGAAGAAGATGCAATTCTTCAGCACAGTCATGCGAGTCAGATTGTACATGGTCATGAAGTACATGTTTCCCCTAGAGGTTAGCTGAATTACCTTCTTAACATGGGAGTAACGCACATTGATTTCGGAGATATGAGATGCCAATGATATTAATATTATGTGCTTCTTTTCTCCTACAATCGATTGGACAGATGTTCCGCCTTGTGAATTTTGTACTCTGTGGTGTTTTCTCACGACGCTGCAATGAGCTCAGAAAAAAGTACAGATTCATCATGCAGTTGATCGAGCTCTACGCACCATACACCTTGTTCAAAGGATGGTAAGAGATTCTTATAAAGCTTATATATCAACGTGTCTTCTTTTGCGGTTACATGGTTTGATGGTATACCAGTTCCGTAGTGTGTCCTCTTAGCATTAAAAAGTAAGATGTTACCTTTAAATATAATGCTCCTTGACTTGATTTTATCAATCTTGTGAAGCTTTGATGACATGAACTTGGAGAGACTAAGGATGGCGATGAAAAAGGGCGATAAAAATAACAGTGGAGCATATTACTTAGATTTTGATCCCAAGTCCATCGACTGGGATGATTATTTCTACACCGTTCACATCCCTGGCGTGCTCCAGTATACGCGTGATTGAGTTATGTAACACATTTAAATAACCAAATTTCCAACACAGTTAGCCTTGGAAATACAATAATTGTCCTATGTTTGCCATGCAACTCGTATGAATATGTATTGTTCTTATGCAACTCCGTTGGATATGTTCGCAAATCTATTGGACGGAAACGGTGGCACTGTTTACCAGCAAATAAGCGTAATATATCAACATATGCCCTCCCTTTTTTTTCTTAGGGTAAGTCACCTAAATTACTCAAGGAGCAGAAGAGTATTCAGAGTACAATAAGCTACGTAGCTCCTCCTGGACACGCCAACTAACAGAGCATCTTCCTTTGTTCTTGCGAGCTCATGAGCCAATTGGTTCTCCTTTCTTCCTGTAAACTGGACATGGGCAGTAGTGAAACAGTTGTGATCTTCTCTGATCTCGGTTAGGACTGGGAACCAAGCTGACTGAATTACATTTCCATCAGATAGCTGATTTGCTAGGAAGGCGCGATCAGTTTCGGCCACAACGGGGCCCCTGTACATGCTGGCAAGAGTGTTTAAACTGACTAGCAAAGCACGAGCTTTAGCCTCTTCCACGCCAGCACAAGGATTTAGCTTCTTTGACAACGAACAGAATACAAGTCCCTTGTGGTTTCTGGCAATCGCTCCTGCACAGCTTTGTCCATCGGCATCAACATATGCCCTCCCTTTCTTGGAGAAGGAGGCGCACCCGCATCATACTTAGTTGAAGGTGTTCAACGTTTGATGCAAATCAAAAGGTAAGCCAATGATGTACAAAATCTGCTGAGTGGAAAATAAAGCGAGCTGCAAACTTGCTACGTTTGGGATGACTTCAAGGATCTATGCAATGTTTTCATAGACAAACCAAACCACCAAGATGACGTATGGAAATTTCTACATGCTGATATGTCATTTAAATTTTTGGCATGGTCTTCAGCAGACAACTTTGAACATTATTTTCTATATTCATGCTAATATGAAATTGTGGACGATAGTATTATATATGGAAAAGCCACAATGAACAAATTATATATAGTTTACTTGACCAACTCAAGTTATTATGGCTTGACCATGCCCATTTTCTCCTTAAATATGTAATAATCAGACGTCAAATGATAATACATCAATATGATAGAGAATTTTCAAACGAATTAAAAGAAAAACCTTTTGTCCTCTTCCACCACCTGCCTCATAACTTATTTTATTAGCACAAGGTCATATATCCAAATGCTTCCACACGTGCACTACTAGGGAAAACCCTAGCAGTAGCGCGGGTATTTGGTGTATCAGTAGCGCGGGTCACCGCGCTGCTGATACGGCGCTACAGCTAACGTTTATCAGTAGCGCGTTTTGACACGCGCTACTACTATACCTACTTAGCAGTAGCGCTTTCTGTACCAGCGCTACTGCTAAGTCCTTTAGCAGCAGCGTTTTCCTGTCCAGCGCTAAAGAGCGCTACTACTATATTTTTTCATATCATTTTTTTTTGCTACGTATTTGCGATGTTTTTGTACAGGTTTCATACAGTATTCTAATCATATCATAAACATGCAATATGCTCATCATATCATACACATAATAGTCTCATCATATCATCCAACACAAATCATGTCGTCACGTCATAATCACGATATAGCTATACAAGTTACATGACATGTCTCATCATACATAATGTAGTACTTCTTGAGGCGTCGGTTCGTATCCCTCTCTTGCACTAGTGTGAACCTAAACTAACTACTGGCTGTCGCTCGGAAACCGGAAACCGGTACACCTGGGCCTGACACTCCGGCCACTCGTCGTATACTCCTGGCGTAGCACTCTTCGCCATCGATGGTCTATGCACCTGCATCGTCACATGAGTTGATGATATGCAACATATATAGTTGAGCAACAGAAAGAGACAGACTTGGCAAAAATAGAAGCAACATATCATAAGCATACAAAGTTCATCGTACCCAAAATGCCCTAACTAGAGTGATCTTCGCTAGTTGAGGAGGACGGTTTAATTACATCACAAATAAAGTTTCGTCGTGCATAACTCAAAGTTTCTTCATAGAGAAAGTATGGACTAAACGGACACATTGTCATATATCGTCAATCACTCCAACATGTCGTGCCATCCATGCAAGTCAGGGAGATAGTCCCCGAGCGCAGTGAAAGGCTTCAGGTCGAGACGCTGAGCGGCTACGCGTGTTCGGACGTCTTCCCGCGACATTTGTCCTTCTTCGTAGAACATCCCTGTTTTTTCGAGGACCTCCTTCATGATGATTTGGGCAAGTTCACGCTGGATGTGATAGAACTCAGCTCGGAGTCGATGATCCGGGATATCTCCCAGGTTCTTTGCCCATTGCAGAATATGGGCATCGCCGGATCTAGGTGACATGCGAAGGTTCTGCTGATCCCGTCTGAACTCCTGCATGTGGTGGAGGACATAGAATCCATCACTGATAGTATCACTCGGTTGCTGGATGCAGCAGAAGTCAGTCTTATGGCCGAAGCAGGGCGCGCGGTTCTTTGTCTTCCTGAGCGTGATCTCTCCACCCCGTACGCCGTACGTAAAGATAGCACTGTCGAGAACAGACTTGATGTGGGTGTAATTCTTTTTCTTCATGTTCTTCGACGAGTCCAAGTAAAGAGCGTGGGAGACTCGGGGGTAAAGGATGATGAGGACGGCGCGCCCGTCGCTGCGCAAAATAAGTACACCTCAAATTAGCCTCCACGCGTGCAAATGAAATGATTGAAATCGAAGGAAGGATATCCACGCGGATGACTTACATGGGATGATAAGGCACGAGAATCGTCTCCTTGTCCTTATTGCCGACCATGAAATCGGCGATGTAGTTACTCGCATATTCACGGTGCTTTTTGCAGACTGCCAAGAAGCTCTTGTGCATGAAGTACGGGTCAGCGACACAGATATAAGTTATCTGCTCAATCCTGATGATGTAGTTCATGTACAAGGCAAAAAGGCGGACAAACGTAAAATCCAGCTTTTTCAAGTGAAACATGTTGAAGATGTAATCGAATCGAAGGAATAACTTTTCCGCGGGGAATGTGTCGACGTACAACCTTTGCTGCGGCACGTTAACCACGTAGAGTGGGTATCCTGGATTTTGCGAGGCGATCAGGCTTTTCTCTCTTCGCAGCACATCGTCATGAAGTCTCCTGAGATCGCCGTATATGGCCTCTACCGCTGCCTTATTAGGTAGGATCGGTTCACCAGGGATATGGTATTTCGCGGCACCCATGACAGGTATACGGTCTTGAACCCGAGGCTGCGGAGGCGGCTGGATCATAGAAGCAGCTTTGTTGCCTTTCCTCGCTCTCTTCCTATGGCAAGCAGAGAGCGCAAACCGGTCTAGCTAGACCCTCTACGCGCATTGCATGCACATGCTCTAGGATCCGTTACCACCATCTTCCTCTGTCCCACCTTCAGGAGTGATCAACGCATTCAACTCGCCAGTCCATACTACCGTCGACATCACCATGATGCCAGATAGTGTCACCGTCCTACACGCATCCATCCACATGCGCCCGTCATCGAAACTCCGTTGCGCCATGCCGTCGAGACCCTCCATCGGCCTTGCGATAGATGTAACATCTTTCCTCCTCTTGTCCCCTCGAACCAGGACCTGCTCCAAGACGATGCCCCTAGGAGGAAGAACGACACTAAAGGAGCCGTGTCATCGTCCGATCTGGAAGACCCAGATTAAGGGTTTCCCACGAAACATCCCGAGCGTGGTGACACAACACTAGTGTAGGGAAACCCCTTATAGGATTTTACAACTGTCAGCGTCCTACCATAAATAGAAGATGATGCTAACTTGCATAACAACCAGCAGCATCCGCAGAAAAGTGGAACACTGCACCTGTCTGAGCTTTAGCGGCATTCAGTAAAACAAAACGTTGCAAGCGAGGTACATGAAGGTCGAGGGTATGCCATACATATCTGGCAGCATGTGGGCTCGTCGCACGCTGCCAATTTCACATCCTGTAGCAGCGTGCGGGGAAGACTAGCACGCGTCTACTCTCATATCTGACACCATGTGTACGACCGGTCATGTTGGTCTTCAAACCTTGCGGCGTGTGGCCGACGCGAACGTTGCTAGTGATCACATAACTAGCAGCGTTCATGCGCATTCACACTCTGCGAGTAAGTAATTTTTTGTATTATATGCTATGTGGTAAATATGATACAGTCATAGAATAAGTAATTTATTGTGTTATGTATAAAATGATAAATATAATAAAGTCACAGATTAAGTAATTCATTGTATTTTGTGCTACTTGGTAAATATGGTTAACTTATAGAATAAGTAATTTATTGTGTTATGTACAAAATGATAAATATGATAAAGTCACAGCGTAAGTAATTTATTGTATTATCTGCTACGCGGTAAATATGTTAAAGTCATCGAGTAAGTAATTTATTGTTTTATGTACAAAGTGATAAATTTGATAAAAAATAATAGTAACTAATTTATTGTATTATGTGCTATGTGGTAAATATGGTAAAGTTTTAGAGTAAGTAATTTATTATGTTATGTACGAAGTGATAAATATAAAAAAAATGGTAAAAATGATGAAATGGCATTTACCAGCGGCGGGTACATTCAAGCGTCCGCCATTGATACTTGGGCAAGCCGACATGGTCAAAATGGCGCATTCTTATTGGCCTAGGCGGCCCTCCCACGGATTGCACTCTCAGTCGTCCATCTCGACCGTCAATTGTTCCTCCTCTTATCCAGCCTACCTAACCCCTCTCTCCTGACCCACACATTCTCTTCCAAATCCCCTCTCTCTCCGGAACTTTCTCTTCGCGCCTTGAGTTGCGGTGGTGGCCCATGTAGGCGAGCGCATGGCGGGCGCCGGTCTGTGCGGCCGTCGATGCTCCGATGGCCGGATTGATCACACACGGTAGCAAATCCAATACGACAGCAGTGAATCAAGCGGGATCTCTCCAGCGGGGGCAGCAGTGGATCAAGCAGGCTCGCAGCGACGGATCCACTGGATCCAGCGCGTGCATGCAACGGTGGATCCAGCGGGTGCACGGCGACGGATCCAGTAGGCGGGCACGTGACGACAAATCCAACAGGGGGGAGGGGTGGATCCAGCGGGCGGCTGGACGCACGATGACGGATCCTGCATGCGCAAGGTGGCAGATCCAGCGTGCATGGCGATGGTGCAGGCCTACATGTTGCGTTCGTGAGTTCGTGTCGTCAAGTGCAGGTGATGCGCTACCGGGATGATCCAATTTATTTTTTGAGTTAATTCTGGTTTTTACCCCTTATTTTGACACTAATTACCCTATTTAGCAAGATTTTATCCGTTTTACCCCATTTAGCAACAGTGTGGTTACAATTTACCCTGTTTAATTTTTTTTGAGCATTCTAGTTGGTGGGTCACAATTGTCAGGTCCAGCTAATATGCTACGCCGTTGGTTTTTCGTGGCCATTTGTCTCACTTTTGAACCGGGCTGCGCAGCTTGTCCCGACCGGCTCGGCCCGATGGAGGTCGCTCACGTCATGCAAAGTGTCCGAGTTGGTCGCACACCACTCTCGCCTCCCGTCGCTTCTTGCTAGTGTTGTTCGCCCACAATCAAGTATGCAAACTGATTTCCTTATAAGCATCAAATTCCTCTAGCATATTCATAATGTGTGCATCATCTGTTAAGTCAACCATGGAGTTCCCGTTGGCCCCTTCTTCTGAAAATAAACATTGTACCAAGGGTTAAAATCCAGTTCCTCCATCTTCTCCATTATATCATAATAACTAATGAAATCCCTCTCAATTATCAAGCTCTAGATTTTTGTACCCGCAGACATGTAAAATATGCCTAACACTCCACTTCTCAGTTGCCATCTGCTTTGTGTAAGAAAAATAAAAATGAATTAGTGGCTGCAATCATAATATACTCTAATAAGGTTAACAAACAAGTTTCAGCATGCATTATCAGATACAGAGATCCAAAATTTATTTACAGCTAGCAAGTAGCAACAAATACTATCACCTCTGTACTAAGTCAACAATAAAGGCAGGCAATTGTACATGTATTAACTCTCTACCGGTCACCTCTGTACAAAATACAATAATAAAGTAATATATCCACACCACTTTAATCTGATCCACAGAATCATGCATACTTAAGGCCGTATATGATAATACTAAAAGGACATGCATGATTTCAGATTGTATCAGTAACAATTTCTCTTATAATTAATTCAATGATAACATGCCATGCTGATCAAGTACAGTCGTCCCATCAGAATACTTCAAACCCGAAACGAGTTCAACAGGGAGAAAAATAGGCAGAAAAAAATGTCGACGTGGCATGCCAACTGGACCTGACAATTGTGACTTGCCGGTCAGAACACTCACAAAATTTTAAACAGGGTAAATTATGGTAACACTTTTGCTAAATGGGGTAAAACGGATGAAATCCCACTAAATGGGGTAATTAGTGTCAAAAATGCCAAATTAGGGGGTAAAACCCGGAATTCACTCTTATTTTTTTGTAAAATCACACTAGTGGCGGAAAGAAAATAAGGACCCCCACAAGTACATTTCCCTGTCAGTGGTGTGTGAATATTGACATCCGCCATTGATAGTATGTGTTGTTAGTATCGTTAGTGGATTACTAGTGGCCAACGCTAGATAAAGCCTGCCACTGCTACGTCTTTACCACTGTCGAGCGCGCGCCGACAACAGATGCCTTATTATCAGTGGCGGGAGGTAGCGGCGGGCGTTCCTGAGAGCCTCGTCTGCACTACTGGGCATTTTCCGTCATTCACTACTAGGCATTTCTGCAGTAGTATAGAGAAAATATCTTATGGGTTAGATGATTAATATAAGGGCGCTTTTCAAGCTATTGTGGGACGGATGGAGTAGCTGTCGTGATGTTCTTGGACAAGGTCGGCTGGGAGAAGGACCTAGCAGGATCCCTGTATATAGTGAGAACCAAAATGAGGTTATGTAATGACGCAAGGACATAAAGAAAGAGCAAGTCGGAAGGTGTACAAGAAACTGGTGAAAGGACTAGGCAGTGGCGTAGTCAGAGGGTGTGCCGGGTGTGCCATGACACACCCAAAATTTTGATGTATTTTTTAGATATAGGAATTCGGCCAAATTAATCCTTTTAAATAGCCCCCAAGCATAATAACCCAATCAATTTTGGACTGTCAAAATCTGTGTGTTTCAAAACTGGTGCTCGTACTGCATGCCCATAGAAAGATCAATCATGGCTATTAGTTACCAGGGTATATGGCATAAGATATTCAGATTTCACAACAGTTTGCACTTTTATAACACTAGTCGGAAGGTGTACAAGAAGTTACTGGCTTACATGTACATGTACTCATGTACTACTGCCACTCCTGTGACTCCACGCTGCAGTGTACTCCTTCCGTCCCATAATATAAAAACGTTTTTTATACTAGTGTAGTGTCAAAAACGTTCTTATATTATGGGACGGAGAAAGTATTATATTCTTCAGTATGCTGTTCTTGGACAGATCACTGACGTATGAAGTCGATTTGTATCGATGTGGCAGTGATGGCGGACGAGACAGCGACCGAGCTACCGGAGACGGCAGCGGTAGCAGTAGCGACTGTGCAAGGGCAAGCGGTAGGTAAACGTAGCAGCGTGCTATTAGCGCAAGCATAGCATGTTTTGGAAGAGCAGTTTATGCACGTGAATATTGAAGGCGAAGCACAAGCCCTGGTGCATCAGATAATTTTCTCCCTATGTGCCCAACTAATATACTGTATTCCCTCCGTCCCATAATAGTCTCAAAAACGCTCTTATATTATGGGACAGAGGGAGTATTAAATAGCCAAAGGTTGAGAATGATTTCTAAATTATAACTTTATTCAGAATTTAACCTGTATTTGTTTTAAATACATAACGTATATAGCCTAGACTACTAATCAAACGACATGATTTATCTATGTGATAAATGATTTTAGTGGTTCCGTGATGACATCAGTTTTAGGTAGACCGAAACCTAACGTGATAAGGAAAAGAAATACTAACGTGAAACGGAATACTAGTCAATTTTTTGTGTTCGCATCATTTTGATAACTTCGTCTGAAGCACAAGATAAGCTTGCTCTTTAAAAGATAGTAAAAACATAGGTACTCAATGAGACGACCATGGAGGGCACATCATGTAGTTGGCATGTCTTTGTCATGCATTCTTGTCAAACACTCCTCAAAAAACTATAGTCAAACACTAGAAGCACTGAACGTTCAAGCATGTTGGAACTATTCTTGAATTCATAAAATTGATTGACTTCTCATCTTTAAACACTTGGCATTGGCCAATTTGTGATTCTAATTAAATTAGTCGCTTGTTCTTTCAGCTAACCACCAATATATCATGAGAGGTCAGCTTCCCTACGAAATTCAATCACAAACCTCATACACTTCGTCAATCAAAAATTTCCTACGACACTGCGGCGAACTTGACATGGATGTCGCCATATCCGCAGTTGCAAGCGAATTTGTTAGCCGCTTCATCTCGTTCCTGGTAAATAAGTACTCCTACTCAAGCCATGTACGATTGGAGAATAAGGTGGAGAGATTGCAGCATCTCCTAATGAGAGTACACACGGTAGTTGAAGAGGCAGATGGGAGATACATCATGAACTCCAGGATGGTGATGCAGCTCCAGTTGCTTTCAGAGGCCATGTATCAAGGCTACCATGTTGTTGATACCTTCAGGTACGAAAGTCTGGAGGACAAAGGCATCAACGAGGTTTGCAACTCATCTGTTTTTCCTCTCGCCATTCCTCTTAAGCGTACTCGCACAATTGCATGTACAAGAAAGGACAAGGTAGTGAATCTAGAGTTAGATGGTGCCTTGGAACACATGCAAAGTGTTGTGGATAATATGATGGAGTTTGTTGTGCTTTTGGGTGGATGTGACCGCATGGTGCGTAGACCTTATGATTCATATCTTTACTATGAAAACATCATGTTTGGACGCCATGCCGAAAGGCAAACGCTCTTGAACTTCTTGTTGCAACAGAACCTACCTGGTGATGAACCAGCTGTTCTTCCGATAATAGGTGGTCGCACAGTCGGCAAGAAAACGTTGGTTGCTCACGTGTGTAGAGATGAGAGGGTGCAATCGCGCTTCTCTTCAATTTTGCACTTGACTGGACAAAACCTTTTGAATATTCTTGAGCATGAAAGTACCATCTTAGGGGAAATGTTGGTAGTTGTTGAGTTTGCTACAAATGTAGATGATAACGACTGGAGAACATTCCACTCATTTGTCAAAAGGTTGGCTATAGGTAGTAAGGTGATCATCATAAGTAAACTTCAAAGATCAGCCAGATTTGGATCAGTGAAGCCAATTTTTCTCAACAATCTGTCTTATGAGGAATTCTCTTACCTCTTCAAAACACTAGCATTCGGAAGTGCAAACCCCAAAGAACATCCACGTCTAGTACCAATAGCACAAGAATATGCCAAGGTGTTGCACATGGAAGATTCACTTCTCATCGTAAATACATTTGCAACTGTATTGAGGAACAACCTGAATGTCCGCTTTTGGCTTTGCCTGTTTAACAAGAGCAGAAGAATGATTGAAAGGAACCTCTCCATATACGGTGTGGATTTGAAAATACATATGGAACAAGGTTATCCGCTTCACTTAACAGATTATGCTTTGAACCCACTGCGTGCAATACCTTATTCAGCTACAGTCCCAAGGAAGAAGGAACTGCCAAAGGTGACCCTGGGGGAGATCCTGGAAGATCCTAGTGTGAGGCCAAAAGGGGAGTTCAATTTAGTGACTTGGGAATCAAGGATTCCGCCTTATAATTCATCCTCTTACTTTGTTCCAGATTATGTTCTGGACACGCCTGAAGGTACCCCCATGTCAGGGAGGAAGCGACGAGGACTCCATATATAATCTTATAGCATGGTTTCTATAATTAAGTGTAATAGTAGTTCTTTGATTTTTCATGGAATTTGTAGTGTTTTTACAAAGACCCAAGGAATAATTTACTAGTTACTCGGGCATGCTTTCGCCCCCCTATATCTGTAACATTGTGTGTATAAGCTTCTTTTTCGACTAATTCTCTTACTCCTTTTATTTCATTCCTAAATTTAATTTCGTCATGAGTGTTAATGATATTGTTGAAGAACTCTTAAAATGGACAATATTGCACCACAACCCCATTTTTAGGACTTGGACGCAATATCCTATGAGTTAATTGTTTATAGCTTTGGTGGGGCGGAGGAGCTAGGATCCATGTATCGAGACCAAAATGGGGTTTTACAATTACTCGCAAGGAGAGAAAGAAACGGCGAAAAATCTGGGCATTTCAGCAGAACCAAAAAATAATCTCCCATCTATGGCAAAATGAACATGTTACCTGGAAGTTTTGCAAGTCAAGTAATGCATCCTACACCATATATTTCATCTTTGTACGCAACAAACCTAGAGAAAAAATAAATCCCAAAAGGACTATGATTTGAAATTGTTTGAGACTTGGCATGCTACAGCAGTAAACTAATAATCTCTACTATTACGAAATTTGACTTCCAAAAAATTAGCAGTCTGATGTTGACCTGACCTGTATGGCAACACACATCGCGATATTTTGCAAATATAGTAATTGGTACTATACAAGATGAAGTACCACTCATTCATTGTTTGATCCGCAAAAGTTCGTTCGCTTAGAAAGGTCACCCCTTCTTGCCTAGCGCGTGTGGACGCTTGATTGGATTATCTTACGTACTGAGATGATGCCATGCTGATTACCAGGGTATATCATATGCATATCAGCATATCACATGAGATATTTATTTAGATTTCACAACAGTTTGCTCTTTAACAACACTAGGCAGTACGTGTGCAAGAAATCGCTGCTTACCATGTACATGTACTACTGCCGCTCGTGCCAATTAGCTGATTAAGTCCTCGGTAATCTGTTCTTCCACCCCTTGCTGACGAGTGGATTCGATTGGTCTCGATGCGGCGGCTGCGGCGGAGGAGGATGTTGAAGGCCGCAGCGGCTATGTAATGTGCAGCTGGGGAAGTGTGTCGGCATGCCACCGGAGTGACCGGAGGTACTGGCGCTCGGGAGACTGCACATCGCCGGCACCTCGCCGGAGCTTCGTGGGAGGTGGCGGTGGCTTTTGTTTTGTTTTTTTAGAATGATTGGAGGAGGGGGATGGGGATAAGGACCGGCTTCGCAAGAAGTGAGCAGATCTTCGGTACAATAATTCTTGGGCCTTGTTGTGGGCTGTGCAGTTCTTTTTTCTTTCTTTGAGAGAGACGGGGTTTTGTGTAGTTTATTTTTGCGGACAGTGTTGTGTAGTTTATTTAGCATAGAACATGATTTGGGGAGGGATATTTCTCTATTGTAACAAGGAAGAATTATCTACTCCATCTGACTAGTTCTGGGTTCAAGTCCTGGGTAACCCATATAGAATGATCACGCGGTCGTTTGAAGCAGTTATACAATTTGGACAATACTGCAGGCCAGGAACAATGAGAGAAATATAAATAAATATTAAAGCTTCATTGAGCTACTCCACAACTTTTTCGATCTCACTGGTCCTGCTGCAGCTAGCAATAGCACGGCTGCTCTGGAGAAGTTACGGAGGTTGCTGCATGCCCATAGAAAGATCAGTCATGCCTATTAATTACTAGGGTATATGGCATAAGATTTTGAGATTTCGCAGCAGTTTGCAATTTGATAGCACGAGTCGGAACGTTTGCATGAAGTTGCTGGCTTACCATGTACATGTACTACTGCCAGTCGTCTGACTCCACGGTGCAGTGCATTATTCTTCAGTAAGCTGTTCTCCGACACATCACTTATGAGTGCAGTCCATTGGTATTGATTTGGTAGTTGTGGCGGAGGACACCGACCGAGCCGGCAGAGACGGAGGCGGTAGCAGTAGTGGTAGTAACTGTGTGGGGGCAAATGTGCAGGTAGGGAAGTGTAGCAGCATGCTCGTAGCACAAGCATAGCATATTTAACAAGAGCTAGTTTATGCATGTCGATATTGAAGGCAAAGTGCAAGCCCTGGTGCGCCAGATAATTTTCTCCCTGTGTACCCAACTAATTTAGTGTATTAAATAGCCAAAGGTTGAAAATGACTTCTAAATTTCAACTTTATCCAGTATTTAACCAAGTAAGATTTGCATTAAATACGTAATTGATATTGCCTAGACTACTAATCAAACGACAAGATCTATCTCCGTGACAAATGATTTTGGTGGCTCCATGATCACGTAGGTTTTATGTAGACTTAAACCAAAAGTGATAAGAAAAAGAAATACTAACGTGAAACTGAATACAATCAATTTTTTCTGTTCACATGATTTTGATTCCTTCTCTGAAACACAAGATAAGCTTACCCTATAAAAGATACAAGAATAGGAACTCCGTCAAGCTCATCATGGTAGTTGGCATGTCCTTGTCAAGCATTATTGGCACATACTCCTTCAAGAAACTACAGTCAAACACTAGGAGCATTGAACGTTCAAGAATGTTGGAGCTATCCTTGAATTCGTAGAATTCATTCACTCCTCATATTTAAACATTTGGCCTTGGTCAATTTGTGATTCTAATTAAATTAACTACTAGTGATTTCAGCGCAGCACTAATATATCGTGAGAGATCAGCCACTACCGGAATTGACGCCGACGCCGACGGCCACCGTCGGCATAGACGGCGGTATGCCGACGGCCTAGAGCCAGCCGTCGGCGTACCCGGCCGTCGGCATACCTCCGTCTATGCCAACGGTGGCCGTCGGCATAGGGAGACCGTCGGCATATCTCTGACTATGCCGACAGTGGCCGTCGGCGTAGCCCGACCATCGGCATATGTGTGGGCCCGTCTGCCCCGGTTTTAACAGCCGGTTGACGCCGTCATACGTATGCCGACGGCCCTAACGTCGGCCGTCGGCATACCTATCTGCCGCCACGTCAGCGATCCGCGGCACCGTGGGCCCGGAGCTATGCCGACGGTTATGCCGTCGGCATATCTCCGGCCCCACGGTGCCGCGGATCGCTGACGTGGCAGGGAGCTATGCCGTCGGCATATCTACGTTCATTTTTTAAATTTTTTTTCGTTTTTTATAATTTTTTGTTTAAAAAAATTAATTAAATTGAGCTATGCCGACGGCTATGCCGTCGGCATAGCCCGGTCAATTTTACATTTTACAATTAAATGCATGAAAAATAGCAAATGAAGTTATAAATGGTTGAAATTTGAGGATGTGACTTTGAATGGTGCATATTGAATGCACAAAAAGTCTGGAGTTGAAATAAGTTAAAAAAATGAAATGCCTTTGTAACAGACGAGTTTTCGTCCGAAATGAAACGCCTTCCACTACCGCTCTACTACCACTTAGAAATTACTTCTGGACCCCCGAGCGGAAGTAGCGCGGCACTTAGCCGTGCCCAGAGCGGTACTACCGCTCGAGCGGTACTACCGTGCCCAGAGCGGTACTATCGCTTATTTCAAATCAAAAAAAAAATAATTTTAAAAATTTTAAAAATTAATTTTATTTAAAAATAAATAAATGATGCCATATTTGGATTCCTCACATTTTTCTGATAATAATGGATATATTATTTGTCGAATTTCGATTTACAGATTTAAAGATATTAATTATGTCATATTAAATGAATAAATGTCAACAAAAATTAATAAAATAATATTATTACTTATTTTATTTTCATTGAAATTCAATATTATTAGTACTTATTTTGTTTATTTTAATAATTGTTTAGAATTCAAAAAATTAAATCATGTGACATCAAGACGTTAGGATTCTAAACAAAATATTATTAGGGTTAACAGGATTGATAGCTTAAGATTGTCAGGAAAACAACAAGTGCAGACTTGGAAACTAGGGAAGATAGAACCTGAAAGTTAAGCGTGCTCATTTGGAATGAGTGCTGATTAGAGAATATAGATTAAATTCTGAAGCAGTGAGGAGAGGTGATTAGAGATTAAATTGTCAAATAATTCAAAATTGTGAAAATCAGAAAAAAAATTAAAAACAAATCAAAAAAATTGAAAAAAAAATTTGAATTTTTTTTTAAAATAATTAATTAAATTGAGCTATGCCGATGGCTTAACCGTCGGCATAGCTTCGTCCAATTTTTTTGTTTTTAACATTTAAAAAAAAATAACTAAATTAAGCTATGCCGACGGCTTAACCGTCGGCATAGTAATGCCACGTGACACTCGCTGGTTGGCCGCAGTTTGATGACGGTTCCGTCTGCCGCCGTCAAACGGAAAACTATGCTGACGGGGAAACTATGCCGACGGCCGTACGGACACCGTCGGCATAGGTACCTATGCCGACGGCAGGCCCAGGTACGCCGACGCATACGGTGCCAACGGGGCTATGCCGACGGTGGCCGTCGACATAGGTCTATCCCGACGGGATTTGGACCTATGCCGACGGCTTTGGCCGTCGGCATAGCCAGTAATTCCGGTAGTGAGCTTCCCTGGCAAAATTCCATCACAATATATACTCATAGACTTTGTTCGCCAAAGTAGACGCTCAAGTGAAACATTCTACTTAGCAAAGAACTTGACATGGATGTCGCCATATCTGCAGTTGCAAGCAAATGTGTTAGCCGCTTCATCTCCTTCCTGATAAACAAGTACTCCTACTCAAGCCATGTCCGATTAGAGGAGAAGCTGGAGAGGTTGCAGCAACTCCTAATGAGAGTACACACGGTCGTTGAAGAGGCAGATGGGAGATACATCATGAACTCCAGGATGGTGATGCAGCTCCAGTTGCTTTCAGAGGCCATGTACCAAGGCTACCATGTTGTTCACACCTTCAGGTACCAAAGCTTTGTGGACAAAGGCACCAGCGAGGTTTGCAACTCATCTGTTTTACCTTTCGCCATTCCTCTTAAGCGTACTCGCACAATTGCATGTAAAAGAAAGGACAAAGTACTGAACCTTGAGTTAGATGGTGCCTTGGAAAGCATGCAAAGTGTTGTGGCTAACATGATGGAGTTTGTTGTGCTTTTGGGTGGATGTAGCCGCATGGTGCGTAGACCGTATGATTCATATCTTTACTATCAAAACATCATGTTTGGACGCCATGCCGAAAAGCAAACACTCTTGAACTTCTTGTTGCAACAGAACACTCCTGGTGATGAACCAGCTGTTCTTCCGATCATAGGTGGTTGCACAGTCGGCAGGAAAACGTTGGTTGCTCACGTGTGCGGCGATGAGAGGGTGCGGTCGCGCTTCTCTTCGGTTTTGCACTTGAGTGGAGAAAACTTTTTGAATATTCTTGAGCATGAAAGTACCATGTTAGGGAAAATCTTGGTAGTTATTGAGTTTGCTTCCAATGTAGATGACAACGATTGGAGAACATTCCACTCATTTGTCAAATGGTTGGCTAGAAGTAGCAAGGTGACCATCATAAGTAAACTCCAAAGATCAGCCAGATTTGGATCAGTGAAGCCAATTTTTCTCAATAATTTGTCTTTCGAGGAATTATGGTACCTATTCACTAGTAGAAAAAGGCCCATTTGTCCCGGTTCCAGAGGCCCATTTGTCCCGGTTCTGGAACCGGGACTAAAGGGTCGGGAATAAAGCCCAAAACCTTTAGTCCCGGTTCGCTTACGAACGGGGACCAAAGGGGCTCCACGTGGCCACTGCGGTGTGCCCAGGCAGGAGGACCTTTCGTCCTGGTTGGTCACACCAAGCGGGACCAAAACGCATTCACGCGTCAGCATCTGGCAGGAGCTGGGGTTTTTTTTTTGAAAGGGAGGGGGGTTAGGGGGTTTTGGAGGGTTAATTTAGGGGTTTCATATTGTGTTAGCTAGCTAATAGAGAGAAGTGTCCCCTCTTTCTCCGTGCTTGGTCGACGGTAGCTACTATAGAGAGAACTCGACACGCTAGCTAGTAAGCAAATGAAGGAACCATTAAGTACACAAGATCGTCATGAACATATACAGAGAGAAGTGATCGACCTCTCTTTCTCCGAGAGATTGGTCGAACAACAAGTTTTCGTATATCTATCTGACGCTACTAGCTACATATATACAATATAAGATCTCTTACAATTAATCCCTAACATCTAATGTCAAATTCCAGATGGTATTCTCCGGCTTTATTTATGACGTGGTCAAGAAAGAATCCCGCCAATTCCTCTTGAATTGCTCGTATGCGATCATGTGGTAGGAGTTCATCCCGCATCTGTCACATCTAATTTGAAGAAGGGGGTCAATACATATATATGAATGAAACTCAACACAAATCATGGTAATAAAATAAAATTGTGAATATTATTGCTTACGCACTTGAAATTGTTTTTCAGAGTAGCCCCGCTTAGGGGTCGTCGCGTTGTAGATGAACTCGCAAACGTAGTATCCACAAAAATCATTCCCGGTTTCCTGCCACAAGCACTTTACGAGAAATAGAGTTCAATCAAACTGATAATCAAGCATGATAAATGGTATTGATGAAACTAGAATCAATGGGAGATGCGCGAAACTAGCTAGTAGTACTTACTTTCAGGTGTGTAAATCGCAGCTCCCTCGGCAGTGCCGTAACAATTGCGGTGAACTCTTTCCAAACCCTGCCAGACAAAGAAAATAATTACTTGATATCAGGAAATGAACAAAGTTGCCGATATGATGCGATAATGATCGATTGAACTTACTTATGGAGCATTTCAGTCATGTCCACATATTCCTGGGGATCTTTTCGTTTCGACTCTAAGACGATTACTACTCCCCGCTCAAGCTTAATCTCTAGCAGAATAAAGTGGAACTTGCGCACGCATGCATAACTCATCAATTACATTACTATAACCTCGAGTAATAAGGGAAACCGAATATGCACAAGATAGTAACACTCACTTGAAGTTGTAAGGAAAGAGTATTGTCTCTTTGTTTTGATTTTTAAGCAACGATTGTAGCAAGTTGTTCTCGGTTTGTGTGACATTGTTTTTAACCGTAAACTCATGTATGATATTTGGGTTAATGAACTCAATGTCATAGATTTGTGCTTTTCTGCATTCAACGATCTTCAATCTACATAATATAGTGAGGATAATTATATATACATGCAACGAAAGAGCTGAGCTATATATAGAGACTTAATTACAGAAGTAGTACTTACAAACAGTAGCAAGTCAAGATTGTTTTGTCGAGGGCCTTTTGATTGTATAACTGGAATAACTCGTCAAATTCAACAGACAACTGATCCATTCCAACGAGGTCGTGCTGCTCTTTAATTCTCAGCGTCAAAGTATCCCTCCCAGACTCGCTGCGGGTTTTCATGTACCATTCATGGAATTTTCGCATCATCGTTGTTAGAGGAGGATGATCAGGTTTGACAAGAGGCTGCCCGTACCGCTAACTGAATTCGTCCACCTCCAACGGCTCAAACTGTACATCATCGCTCAGGTAATCACCAGGATTGGTACCGGGCACCATCCCCGGATGATTAGCGACGATATGGCTAGACACCTTGAGCGGGGGGCACGATTGGTTCGCCTGTTCGCCGAGCTGGGGAATTTTTTTCCCACTTCTTCGTTTTGCTAACCTTGCATCACTGGAAGTACTTCCCGACTGCCGCGCATCTTGATATGTCTTTTTAATACCGTGGACAAAGTTGGAATCCGGCGGTGGCGGTGGTGGTCGCTTCAGGGCATCGATAGTGCGCTTCACTTTCACCGGATCTGGCTTCTCCTTCGGAGGTGGAGTTTTCTTTGCAAAATGGTCCCTCACTTCTTGGGC
Source organism: Elymus sibiricus (assembly GCA_039707655.1). Classification (NCBI taxonomy): domain Eukaryota; kingdom Viridiplantae; phylum Streptophyta; class Magnoliopsida; order Poales; family Poaceae; genus Elymus; species Elymus sibiricus. Next base: position 26,490,485 of record CM077667.1, read on the forward strand.
ACGACATATCTCCTCGTTTTCAGACTCGGTCCTCTCATATGGTAACTTTTCCAGAGGCTTGAGAGATGGACCCACTACTAGGAAAAGGCTTATTAGTGGCGCACCTGTTTTGGCCATTAATGGCGCACTACAGGTGCGCCACTATCATCACGCCATTAGTATTTTTTACTAATGGCGCACCACTGGTGCGCCATTAGTATCTGGTATACTAATGGCGCACCATGCAGTGCGCCATTAGTATATCCCACGGTGCGCCATTAGTATGCCTCCCAGGGGGCCATATTTACCCATTTTTTTTTATTTTTTTGAATTTGGAAGGCGGGAAAATAGTAATGGCGCATATTCTAACCTCCACGGTGCGCCATTACTATTTTGAATTTTGAATCTGGATCTGGATCGTGATTTTTTTGCTCGTTTTTTTTTGCTCTTTTTTTGCCTAGTTTTTGCTCGATATTTTTTCAAATTTCGTTCTCATTTTTGGATCTTGTACGTTCTTTTTGCCGAGCTCCACATGTGGCCGGAGAGGAGCTCGCCGGAGAGGAGCTCGCCGGAGAGGAGCTCGCCGGAGAGGAGCTCGCCGGAGAGGAGTTCACCGGAGAGGAGTTCGCCGGAGAGCATTTCGCCGGAGAGGAGGAAGGAGAGACCGTGTGGAGGAGAGGAGGGAGGAGGGAGGAGGAGCTCACCGGAGAGGAGGAGAAACCGTGAGGGGAGGAGAGGAGAGGAGGGAGGAGGAGAAGGTCACCGGAGAGGAGCTCACCTACATCGCCGGAGAGGAATGGTAGGTCGCCGGAGAGGAGGAGGAGGTCGCCGGAGACGAGTGGGAGGAGGTCACCGAAGAGGAGGAGGTCGCCGGAGAGGAGTGGGAGGAGGTCACCGAAGAGGAGGAGGTCGCCGGAGAGGAGGAGGGGAGTATGGTGGAGGAGATGGAGTGGGGGAGAGGAGGAGGTGGAGTGGAGGAGAAAAATGAAGAAGAGAGGAGGAGAGAGGCCGGCCAGCCCTATATATACGGCATAGTAATGGCGCACCGTGGGCTGGTGCGCCATTACTAACTTTTTTTTATTTTTTTGATTTGTTTTGAATTTGGAAGGCGGGAAGATAGTAATGGCGCACCGTGGGCAGGTGCGCCATTACTAACTTTTTTTTTATTTGTTGATATAGTTTGAATTTTGAAGGCGGGAATATAGTAATGGCGCACCATGGGCAGGTGCGCCATTACTGAGTTTGTTTTTTTTTTGAATTTTTTTGCCTCTCCAGATTTTGAAAGCACCGTAAATTTTTTTCTGTTAGGTTTTTGAGGATTGTAAAAATCTTCAACGGGGTTCCCCCGGTTGAAATCGGTTGTAACTTTTCGAGTAGATGCTTTTTCATATATAAAACTTTTTCATCCGAGTTCGTATGCAAAAGTTATGCCCATTTTACAAATTCTCGAGAGATTTTGCAAAAAAAGTCGAAATTCATATTTGTAAATTTTGCTAACAACTAGACCACATATCACATGGGAATCTTATTTTCTTTTATTTTTTTGACATTTCTATCATTTTCTTTTATTTTTTTTGAAACTGAAAAGGCGGTCCACGGGGGGGGGGGGGTGTGTTTGTGTGTGTGGGAGGTTCGTAATGGCGCACCCTCCCTGGTGCGCCATTGCTAACCTTAGCAATGGCGCACCAGGGAGGGTGCGCCATTACTAACCTCCTACACACGCAGGCACACAACCCCACCAGACATAGCAATGGCGCACCACCCCAAGGTGCGCCATTACTATGTACCATAGTAATGGCTCACCTAGGTGTGGTGCGCCATTGCTATGTCTGGTGGGGTGGGGGGATGGGAAAAAAATAGCAATGGCGCACTGCTCAGGTGGTGCGCCACTACTAAAAAAATAACAATGGCGCACCTGTTTCTGGTGCGCCATTGCTATATAGCAGTGGCGCACCACATACATGGTGCGCCATTAATGTCCATATCAGCTATAGCCCTTTTCCTAGTAGTGACCGTATCTGAATTGCCTCCCGCCTCTGCTTGTACTGCTAGCCGCCAGACCGACAGCGTCTCTCTTCCGTCGTTGCTTACGAGGCGGAAAAGGAGGCGGAGTGTGTAGGAGATATGCCCTAGAGGCAATAATAAATGTTATTGACTATCTCCCTGTTCATAATTATGTTTATGTTCCATGCTATAACTGCAATGATTCTCGAGTCTACAAATAAAACGAGGCTCGGAGGAAGACTCATTTGCACGTGTGGAATAATAAATGGTAAATTGTATTCCTAGTCTTGCCTCTAAGACTGGCTCAAGTATTGCATGATGATCCTGTTTTCCTGATCATGGGCATGGCTATGCCGGCAATTTTGAGGGCACGATGTTGGTAGAACACTTGTGTTGAATCGACCCATATTGATGTTATACTATGAGATATATTCGTCAATAGTTAATGGTTAAAATAACACAGAGATGGTTAACGTTTGCATGATTCCTTAGACCATGAGAGTATCGACTTTCTTCATGCTTGCTTCATGAACTTTGGGGTTTGTTAAACGTCATCCGTAAATGGGTGGCTATTACGGCGGCTTACGGGTTCATGGAAAAGTATGTCAAGTAACTTGATAGCTCAAGATTGGGATTTGCTCCTCCGACGATGGAGAGATATCTCTGGGCCCTCTCGGTGTTACGGTATCCATCATCGTCTGGCCAAACACTTTGTGATTTGATCACGGGGATGCCGGAACACGGGAACGAGAAAAGAGAACAATACCGGCAACGAGGTAACTGGCATTGTGGACAAGTTGTTGATCCACGAGGATGCCTACATGTCTCACCTCAGGTAATTGTAACATATCGCGAAGCAACAGGAATAGCACACGGCAACTGGAGGTTCACTCGAATATTCATTCGTGTGGGTATAGGGATCAATATGGGTGTCCACGGCTCCGATGTTGATCATTGATCGGAAGGGGTTCCGGGTCATGTCTATGCTTCACCGAACCTATAGGGTCACACGCTTAAGGGTCATCTATCTGTTGAATACTAGACAGGGAGTCTGAGAGAAAGTTTCCAGGAAAAAGTTTTTCGGAGACAGCGGAAAAGTTCCGAAGAGAGAGGTCACCGGATGAGTTCCGGTGAAACTGAAAAGTTGTTTCAGAGGATACCATAAAGTCAAATTGGTTTTGGCACATGCCTGATAATTCTTGGAGGGTGCCAGAATCATTTTGGAAACTTTCTGGAATTTTCCGGAATGAAAACCGGAAATGTTCCGGAGCTGCCGAAACCGCTTCAGATGCTTTTCGCAGATTAAAATCACTAAACCGGAATTGTTCCGGCTCGCGTTGAAAATTATTTTGGTGGGTACTGGAAATGTTCTAAGCCCACATAAATATTTTCAGTTCGACCGGACGCTGAAAAATGCCGTCATGAATAGTGGAATCACTATTATGAATAGTGAAAATATCTGAGGGCATTTTGGTATTTTTACCATAGTCTCTCACCCTATAAATAGGGGTGAGGAGGCAGCCCAAAAGCTCACTCTTTCTCAGATACAAGTGCCATTGCAATGATCTGGCTTCTTCTCTCCCTCCCAGCGAAATAGTTTCGTAGAGCCGAAAGGTTGTCTGGGTTCCGGCAGGAACTAGTTCTGGACGGCGAAGCCCTGCCGGATAGATGACACCGTATGTGTGCAACTCTGTAGAGAGATCGTAGTTTCGGTCTTAGTTCGATAGTGCCTCCCGAAGGGCTGTCCGTGTGACCGTCCGAGTTTTGGAGGTCCTCCCGAAGGGCTGTCCGAGTGACAGTCCGAGTTTCGGAGGTCCTCCCGAAGGGCTGTCCGCGACACCGTCCGGGGGACTGTTCGACCGCCTCCCGGAGGGCTGTCCGCGGGGCAGATGAGGGTATACATCCTCGCGGTTGGGAGGTTGTAAAATCCTAGCTGCGGGGATTTGCACCGCCGATCGTCATCGACTCTACTTCCGCTGCGCTACGAGTCGGTAACGAAAATGATCAAACCTTGTATGCAGTCTCCATAGTGGTCCTGGGCTAGTGCGTAGGTCGGAAATTTTTTGTTTTCTACTGCGTTACCCTACAGTGGCATCAAGAGCCGTGCTATGCATAGATGCAGGTTGCGATCTAGAATACATAGAGATGTATGGGTGTTGCACAATATAATTAGGTAGTAGATGAGATCTATTGCTGAAAATTATTTGTGCGGGTAGCAGATGAAATCTGTTACCCGATGTTCCTGTTGCTTCCCCTGAATTTGCGTAGTCCTGATCTTGACGGCATGGTGGAATCTCACAAAGTTCTGGCAATCCGCGATCCTTTCATGCTGCTCCTGAGTATGCTGATTGACAGATCAACGAAGTGCTAACAGTTCTTTGGGTTCCACCATAGTTGAGAAAGATGGATGTTTCGCAGACGAAAGGGCAATGCAGTTATGATCTGCACGGGGGTCACGCGTATGACGAAGTTTAGTATGGGGCTCGAGATTTTATTATCTCGTGTTTCATACACCCTGGAATGTTAATCTAGCGACTTGGATTATCATGCTTGATGATGGACGTTGGTAGCTTCGGTTTGTTTCGAAACCTTAGAAGCCACGAAAAATAAAATTTTGCATGAACCGATTAGAGGCGTCTAACTTGGTTTTGCAGGATTGTTTGCATGTGCATATGATGTGGTATACCAGTGCTCATATTAATTTGATTATGTATGAGATGACTATATGATGTAATATTAACATGACCTGCGTGTCATGATTCGGCATGATGGCTGGAGCCATATGATTGCACTTTAATGACCTGCGTGTCAACCTTATGTAATGCACTTATTTTATTAGCTATAGAGATAGCAATATTATCTGGTGCATCGACAAGGTGGTGGCAATCTTCGCAAAGCTGAACACCGACGCGAATGCCGGAGACGAAGAAATACGAGACTTCTCCGTCAGAAAGGGCTATACCATATCATGCTAATTATGAATTGCCTGAGATGTTTATCCCTTATGTTGCACCCTTTTGATTGCGCGGTAGTCGCTTTTTATTAGGGTGATCTCTCACTTAAATATCAAGTAGTTAGTGTTCTCCCAAGTGTAGCACCGTCACGGCACCTATCTCTTCGGGGTATCACATGGTTGCATGGGTACGAACGATTAGAGAAGTGTGAGGCGGGTGAGTTGAGACCTCGCAGCGAGATCACTTGGTTGTCTTGACGTTCAGGCATGAAAGTCATGAGCTCGGAACACACGCATCGAAAGATGAACAAGAGTCACATAGAGATGTGATTGGCAAGTTGGCCTACCAATTGAAATTCTCGTCACTTGAGATGGTTGCATCCATGACGCTGAATTGAAAGTTGGGTCTTGTATCACTCAATATCAATTATGAGAGATATTGATTTGAGTGGGAGCGCACTGAACAATTAACTTGTTTAATTCTCGGTGCAATTAATTTTGAACACTGTCTAAGTGTGATTTGCATAATAGTTGTAGAAGAATGGCTCGTGTTTCCACCTTCCCTATTAAAATTGAATAGCTGTTAAATATCTGGTTAAAACTTTACGGTTGGTAACGTAATGTGAGGATTGTCCTCAATAGTGCCGAGAAGGACTTTGTCCTATCGCATACTTTCGGTATTCTCCCGCTAATGCTATGGATCATGTGACTCTCGTCCTTCAATCCAAAAGCTAGAATTCTGTTTCAGTCAAGTGCAATACGTTTGCTTCCATGAGACCCGAACTTCAAAAGTTTGGATAGTTATGTGATATTCATGGAATCTGAAAATCATTTTCAGAGACAGACAAAGGCTAAAAGATATGAGATATCCAAAGCAATGTTTGTTTGCAAACTATTAGTAAAGGAGTTTACTATGCATTAGACTGATAAGAGAGGGATCCAGGAGAACGCCTGTCATATGATGAAAGGAGAATAAAACAACAACTTAAAGAGAAAGGAAGTGTCCGAAGGGTCTTAGTAAGACTTTCACGCCTAGGAAGTCCGGGGCTAACGCCACTCTTAAGTTGGGTGCTTCTTCTGAGAGTAGGAGAAATACTGAAAGTTAAACTGTTAGAAGTATAATGGCAAAAGGAAAGAAGACTGGAATATCCAGCTCATGTATGAATGTCATACAAGTTTTTGATGTATAGAAGGCTGGTCAAAGATATAGGTCTTGGGAATTAAGGTTAAACATGTTAATCACTAATTCTTGGGTATTGTGAGTTAATCACAAAGATACCCGCTCGATTGCATTCTGTTGCAACTCGATGTAAGAACTACTATGGCCTGAAAGACTAGCCAAGAATGAGGTTAGATACATGCAGGGAACATAGTAAATGTTACTATGCCTTCCATTAGTGTATTCCCTATGTATTTACTTTCATAATTCATTTAGAGTTTCATACACTCTAGCCCTTTGCATAAGGTATTTTGCAAGAAGGTTATTCATAAGAGAACTTTTGATGTTCGATGTTATGAATAACATAAGGGCCATACTTTCATTATGAATGAGACGTATGTTATGAATATTGATAATAATACATTACCTCTGGGTTTATTTTCATAATTCATTTAGAGTTTCATACACTCTAGCCCTTTGCATAAGGTATTTTGCAAGAAGGTTATTCATAAGAGAACTTTTGATGTTCGATGTTATGAATAACATAAGGGCCATACTTTCATTATGAATGAGACGTTTGTTATGAATATTGATAATAATACATTACCTCTGCGTTTATTTTCATAATTCATTTAGAGTTTCATACACTCTAGCCCTTTGCATAAGGTATTTTGCAAGAAGGTTATTCATAAGAGAACTTTTGATGTTCGATGTTATGAATAACATAAGGGCCATACTTTCATTATGAATGAGACGTATGTTATGAATATTGATAATAATACATTACCTCTGGGTTTATTTTCATAATTCATTTAGAGTTTCATACACTCTAGCCCTTTGCATAAGGTATTTTGCAAGAAGGTTATTCATAAGAGAACTTTTGATGTTCGATGTTATGAATAACATAAGGGCCATACTTTCATTATGAATGAGATGTATGTTATGAATATTGATAATAATACATTACCTCTGGGTTTATTTTCATAATTCATTTAGAGTTTCATACACTCTAGCCCTTTGCATAAGGTATTTTGCAAGAAGGTTATTCATAAGAGAACTTTTGATGTTCGATGTTATGAATAACATAAGGGCCATACTTTCATTATGAATGAGACGTATGTTATGAATATTGATAATAATACATTACCTCTGGGTTTATTTTCATAATTCATTTAGAGTTTCATACATTCTAGCCCTTTGCATAAGGTATTTTGCAAGAAGGTTATTCATAAGAGAACTTTTGATGTTCGATGTTATGAATAACATAAGGGCCATACTTTCATTATGAATGAGACGTATGTTATGAATATTGATAATAATACATTACCTCTGGGTTTATTTTCATAATTCATTTTAGAGTTTCATATACTCTAGCCCTTTGCATAAGGTATCTTGCAAGAAGGTTATTCATAAGAGAACTTTTGATGTTCGGTGTTATGAATAACATGAAGGGCCATGCTTCCATCCAGGATGGGATGTATGTTGTGAATATTGATGGTAATATGATACATCCATAACACTGACGCTAAATGTCGCAAGACTAAAAGAATACCACATATGTGTGGCACTGCATTTGGTCACATTGGAAAACCCCGCATGGAAAATTCCATTATGATGGATTTTGATGTCGTTTGATTTTGAATCATCTGACACTTGCAACTTTCCTCTGAAAAGTGAAATGACTGAAATACCGTTCACAGGCCATAAGGAACGAGCACAGAACATATTGGTGATCATACATTATGATGTGTGTAGTCAAATAAATGTTATTGCAAGTAGTGGATTTATCTATCTTCAGAAATGACTCAAGTAGATATATGGATATTTACTTGATGAGATGTGCGTCTGGATCTTTTGAAATCATTCGAAAGGTTTTCAAAATGAAGAAGAAAATATTGTAACAAGAAAATTATGTTTCTACAATTCGATTGCAGAAAGGAATATTTGAGTTACAAGTTTAGCAAATGCCTGATGAGTTATGAAAGGGGTTTCATAACTTGCACCTCCCGGAACACCACTGCAAGTGGAAAGTCCGTGAAGATGTAATCAAACCATTTATGACATGGTAAGATCAAAGATGGCATAAATAAATTTGCCATTATCCCTTTTAAAGAGTGATGCTTTAGAGACTGCGGCTTTTACACTGAAAAGAGCTCCATCGGGTCTGTTGAAATGACGTCATGGTATGGTACGCCCAACCATGTTATATCTTTTCTTAACATTTGGAATATGGGGCTTGTGTAAAAGGTTACAAACCTATTCCAAATCAGACAAGTGCTACTTTGTAGGTTATCCCAAGTAATTGGGTATTCCTCCCTCACTATACCGAGGCAAATAGGTTTGCCACAATACGGTATGCTTTTAAAGAGAATAGTTCTTACAAAAGGTGAGTGGGAGGACAGTGCAACTCGACGGGATAACCGGTATCTTTGTCATCAGGTCAAAGGAAAGGAACCTTGGAAGTGATTCCGGAGTTTCCTACTGCGACTGATACGGAAGTCTCTACAATAAAATGTATGGACTTCAGTCGAACTTGCAGCTGAACCCCGTAGGCAAGGCTCGTGCAAACCTCTCAGGTGCGCAAACGAGATATTGTTGTTGGACAACAGTATACCTACGATACACAAGGAAGCGTTGATGGGCCCTGACTCCGGAATTGGCTAAATGCCAATACAATCCGAGATAGTTTCCATATAAGTGATTCGAGATTAAAATCTTGATACACCTTTCGGAAGATTTTGTGTCTAACGAATATTTATGGAACTAAAAACTGATACGGATAAAATGTTTATCCATAAAGCTCGACTTGTTGCAATAACAAGTTCAAGGAGTTGACTACGATAAGATTATCTCACCGTAGCGATGCTTAAAGTCGGTTCGGGTTGAACTAGCAATTAATACATATTTCAATCATGAGATATGAAACATGGATGACAAAAGGATTTCCATCTGATGGAAATGTAACCTAGGACTTGTATGTGATACAGTCCAAAGTAATTTGTCGATCCAAAGGATGCTAGTAAGTATGCAAACTTCAGAGTTCCAGCGATGGACAGAAGAGAGCAAAGTGGAGTTGGATTCTTCGTGTTTTGATGAAATGGTCAAAGGGTTTTGACTTCATCAATGGGTAACGAAGATGCTTGTAATTCAAGAAATTAAGTGGGAGCATAATATTATTTCTAAAAACCGTGTGTACATGACACATTGTTAATTGGAAATAAATTTCTTGACACGAATTAGGACTTCATTTGAAAATAGTTTTTTGATGAAGTGCTTAGGCTAAATAGCCACAATATTAGGCATGATGATCTATGGAGATAGATTTACCTAATGGGGCTAAGCTATGAATACATATTGACAAGATGCTAAAACTTTTTAGCATTTAAAACGCCAAGGAGTGATTCTTGCCGAAGTCACATGGAAAGAGTTTTTGCAAGACTCAGTGTCCCAAAACACTGATGAGTGAAATACATGATGGAGATTCCACACACTCTTGTGTTTGGATTAATCATGTATTCCATGGTATGTAAAAACAACCAGATATGTCCAATACTCCAAAGTTGTTGCGAGTATAGATACCAAAGTGATCAAAGTACTGATCATGGGACAATAGTGAAAGATGTCACTGAGTACTAGAGTAGTACTGATGACATGTTTTCTCGCAAGCAGAGATTATGAAGTGCTCGTTGTAAGTAATTACATCGATACAGTCTTCATCAATGCTCCATGCGATTTTCGATTTAAGTTAAGGGATTTGTGTAATACACAATATGGTGGCACGGTAGTTGGAAATTGTTCCAAACAAGATACTGTGGCGAATTCTATAACAAAGGCTAAGTATGTTGACGCTTGAGAAGCGACAAAGAAGTTGTTGAATCATATAGTTCATTCATGAACTTAGTATGGTTCCAAGATGGCTTTGGTCTATGGGACACTATTGCAGATAGTTGCTCCATAGCTCAGTCTGAGGAATCAGGTTTCGACCAATGATTCACACATATGCAAAGCCAAGTCCACACAAAATATGAATTTTGTGAAAGCGTGAAAACGCGAGGATATGCAAAGTTACACACGGAGCTGAAGTCGTCAGATCCGTTGGACATCAGGCTATACCACAAGCGAAGCATATTTTACACCAGTATGCCATAGGTGTAAAGTGCACTAGCATTGACTAGATTATTGACTCTAGTGCAAGTGGGAGTCTGTAGGAGATATGCCCTAGAGGCAATAATAAATGTTATTGATTATCTCCCTGTTCATAATTATGTTTATGTTCCATGCTATAACTGCAATGATTCTCGAGTCTACAAATAAAACGAGGCTCGGAGGAAGACTCATTTGCACGTGTGGAATAATAAACGGTAAATTGTATTCCTAGTCTTGCCTCTAAGACTGGCTCAAGTATTGCATGATGATCCTGTTTTCCTGATCATGGGCATCGCTATGCCGGCAATTTTGAGGGCACGATGTTGGTAGAACACTTGTGTTGAATCGACCCATATTGATGTTATACTATGAGATATATTCGTCAATAGTTAATGGTTAAAATAACACAGAGATGGTTAACGTTTGCATGATTCCTTAGACCATGAGAGTATCGAGTTTCTTCATGCTTGCTTCATGAACTTTGGGGTTTGTTAAACGTCATCCGTAAATGGGTGGCTATTACGGCGGCTTACGGGTTCATGGAAAAGTATGTCAAGTAACTTGATAGCTCAAGATTGGGATTTGCTCCTCCGACGATGGAGAGATATCTCTGGGCCCTCACGGTGTTACGGTATCCATCATCGTCTGGCCAGACACTTTGTGATTTGATCACGGGGATGCCGGAACACGGGAACGAGAAAAGAGAACAATACCGGCAACGAGGTAACTGGCATTGTGGACAAGTTGTTGATCCACGAGGATGCCTACATGTCTCACCTCGGGTAATTGTAACATATCGCGAAGCAACAGGAATAGCACACGGCAACTGGAGGTTCACTCGAATATTCATTCGTGTGGGTATAGGGATCAATATGGGTGTCCACGGCTCCGATGTTGATCATTGATCGGAAGGGGTTCCGGGTCATGTCTATGCTTCACCGAACCTATAGGGTCACATGCTTAAGGGTCATCTATCTGTTGAATACTAGACAGGGAGTCTGAGAGAAAGTTTCCAAGAAAAGTTTTTCGGAGACAGCGGAAAAGTTCCGAAGAGAGAGGTCACCGGATGAGTTCCGGTGAAACTGAAAAGTTGTTTCAGAGGATACCATAAAGTCAAATTGGTTTTGGCACATGCCTGATAATTCTTGGAGGGTGCCAGAATCATTCTGGAAACTTTCTGGAATTTTCCGGAATGAAAACCGGAAATGTTCCGGAGCTGCCGAAACCGCTTCAGATGCTTTTCGCAGATGAAAATCACTAAACCGGAATTGTTCCGGCTCGCGTTGAAAATTATTTTGGTGGGTACTGGAAATGTTCTAAGCCCACATAAATATTTTCAGTTCGACCGGACGCTGAAAAATGCCGTCGTGAATAGTGGAATCACTATTATGAATAGTGAAAATATCTGAGGGCATTTTGGTATTTTTACCATAGTCTCTCACCCTATAAATAGGGGTGAGGAGGCAGCCCAAAAGCTCACTCTTTCTCAGATACAAGTGCCATTGCAATGATCTGGCTTCTTCTCTCCCTCCCAGCGAAATAGTTTCGTAGAGCCGAAAGGCTGTCTGGGTTCCGGCAGGAACTAGTTCTGGACGGCGAAGCCCTGCCAGATAGATGACACCGTATGTGTGCAACTCTGTAGAGAGATCGTAGTTTCGGTCTTAGTTCGAGAGTGCCTCCCGAAGGGCTGTCCGTGTGACCGTCCGAGTTTTGGAGGTCCTCCCGAAGGGCTGTCCGAGTGATAGTCCGAGTTTCGGAGGTCCTCCCGAAGGGCTGTCCGTGACACCGTCCGGGGGACTGTTCGACCGCCTCCCGGAGGGCTGTCCGCGGGGCAGATGAGGGTATACATCCTCGCGGTTGGGAGGTTGTAAAATCCTAGCTGCGGGGATCTGCACCGCCGATCGTCATCGACTCTACTTCCGCTGCGCTACGAGTCGGTAACGAAAATGATCAAACCTTGTATGCAGTCTCCATAGTGGTCCTGGGCTGGTGCGTAGGTCGGAAATTTTTTGTTTTCTACTGCGTTACCCTACAGAGTGCTCCGACGCGCCAGAGGAGCCGGAGCGGCGGCGTCTGTCTTCCGCCGTTGCCGACGAGAGGAGGCGAAGGAGGAGGCAGACTGCTCTGACGCGCCGGAGTAGGCGAAGGAGGAGGCGGAGTGCCCTCACGCGTTGGAGGAGCCGGAGAAGGAGACGGAGCGCCCTGATCACTCGCCGGAGGAGGAGGAGAAGGAGGAGGCGGAGTGCCCTGACTCGCCGGAGGAGGAGGAGGAGGCGGAGGCGTCCAGTTTGGAAGCTTGATGTACTCCTTCTGCCATAGACATGTACTCCTCAGAGCACGAACCAACTGATTCTCCCCTTCACCTGTAGAGTGGTCAAGCTCGAGCTCCTCAAATCCCTCCATTACTTCATCCACCATCACAACAGCATAGCCATGTGGAATCGGAAGGCAGTGAAAAGTTCCGTTGGGTTAAGGAGGTGCAACAGAGCCGACAACCACCTTGAAAGTGAGGTTCCGACATTTCGTCATAAGCTCGCAATGTTGAGCCTCCGTGATAGTATCCACGGGGTAGATAGGAGCCGTGAAGTCAGGCTGAACGGGCTCCGTGGAAGCCACGCTGCTTCTCCGCTGAGATGGCGGGGTAGCTTTTGGGGTAGCTTCGTGCCGCTGAGATGGTTGGCCGGCAGTTCGCTGGCTCTCAAGTTCCTCTAGCTTTTGTAGTCTTGCACTGATCTTCCGCATGTCGCTCAGCTCCACACTAGTAGAATGTCGATCACTAGTCCCGGTCGGGATGTGCCTTTAGTACCGGTTCCCCAACCGGTACTAAAGGGTCGGGACTAAAGGTCCAGACCTTTAGTACCGGTTGGACCACGGACCGGTACTAAAGGCCCACCACGTGGCTGCCTACGTGGGCTGGTGGTGGAGGACCTTTAGTACCGGTTGGTGATACCAACCGGTACTAAATGTTCTATTTTTTTTTGTTTTTGCTTTTAATTAGGTTTTAGTTTTCCTCTCTATTTATTGTGTTTTCCATTCATTTCAAATTTATTGTACGGTGCTACATACTGTAAACATTAATTACACAAGTTGATGCATATATATATATATGTAATATAATATACAATATCTCATACACAGTACATATACAAATGGAATTACACATCCATATATATATATTCTGGACTTATAACTTAAGGCCCAAAACCCGGCCGGGACTAGCTAGCTAGTGCTCCGGATGAAATCTTAGTTTTCTACTACTGATTTGCTGGCATTATTGAGGCGGCGGTAAGTAATAGTGCTCTCCGTTTACATCAATGACATGTTGAAGAAGAAATGCCGCAAATTCCTCTTAAAGTGCTACAAAGCGTTGCTCGGGTGAGAGCTTCGACATCATCTGCCAAACCTGGAGTTGTCTTTCACGTGCTCCTCTGCGACGTATACGGCCTTCGGTCTAGATGCGAATGTTCTCGCAGAGGAAGTATCCACATAAATTTGTCCCCTGTGGCTGCTTCGCGCACTTTGCAAAAGAATAGAATTCAATAAGATAATTAATAATCAAGCATGATAATGGTATTGAAACTAGAATTAAAGAGATGCGCGGACCTAGTAGTACTACTTAATTACCTGCATCTTTTCCACTTTAGCTTCGGTTTCCATTGACGACCGTGATGGTTTTTTTCTATCATCTTTTTCCAAACACTACGCGGCAAAGAAAAAGAACGAAAGAGTTATTATAATTACTTTTGATATCAGGAAATAATGAAAGAAAGCGAGGTCGATAAAGATTGAAATTACCGTTGTATCATAAAATACAAGTCCACGTATGATTGTTCTAGTGTATCTAGTGAGTCGTACACTTGAACAAGTCCATCCGCGAGGATAATATTTAGGAGGATATAGTGGTCTCTGCGCAGAAGTTTATATAATTAAGCAGGCATGCATATAACTCATCAACTACACTTGACAGCGAGCTAGTAAGCAAAAATAGAATTTGTAGTATATAAGAGAGTAAACACTCACCCCATGTTGTAAGGAAATATTATAGTAGATTTGGTATTCATTAGTGCCTCTAGAAATTTTTCCAAGAGATCTTCTGTGTCCTTGGCATAATGTTTTACCACATGACCATTAACGGTATTTGGGTCGATGAACCCAATGTCATCGATTCCCTCTTGTTTCACTTCCCACATCTTCAATCTGCATAATAGCGTAGAAAAGAACATATATAATGAGGATAAGCCAATGAACGATATCTTAGCTAGAGACTTAAATTATTAAAGATATAAATCACTTACAGACAATAGCAACTGATGAGAGTTTTGTCGATAGAGTCCATGTGGTATAACTGGAAAAGTTCTAAGAATTCAAGACATATGTCACATGCATTGACGTAATGCTCTTTCCTTACTTTGACCATGACCGCCGTCTCCCCTCGCTTTGCTTCACGCAGATACGAATCATGCAACCGTCGCGTCGCAGTTGGTAGTTCCTTGTACTGCTCGGGTGTGACAAGTGGTTTTCCGATGGCATATTGCATTGCGTACTCAGTTGCACCGTACCCGCGGAATTCCTCGGTGCCAAGGATTTGGCCAAGAGTGAGACCTGCAGCCTCTACTTCTTCGAGGTCGATTGGGTTGCCTTGCACGTCGACTGGTTGGATCGATTGCTTGCTTGGATTGGTACTCACCTTGAGCGGAGAGATCGATTGCTTGGATTGTTCTCCGAGCTGGGGAACTGTTTTCCCGGTAGTAGTTCCACCTGTCGTTGATGCCGTACTTCCCGACTTCTTCCTTAGGCTGGGCCGACTTCTCTGCTCACTTGCCTTCTGAATCTGTCGCTCATAGTGTGTCGGCATACGCTCGACATATGCCGGGGGTCGATTAATAAAGTGTTCCATAAAGTGCTCTTGGACTTCCTTGGGTATTACCTCCTTTGGCGGCACGGTCTTCTTCGCAAAAAAAGGCTTTCACTTGGCGATCGCTTTCAATTTCGTATTCCTCTGGTTTCATGTCGTAAGGTAGCTTCCTTTTGGCCGGAGGCTCGGGTTTCTTCTTTGCTTTCCTCTGAAGGGACTGCTGGTGGCCTTCCTCTTTTGGGAGCCCTGCTGGCGGGACCGCTGCCGGGGTGGAGTCGGCTCACGCGGCGGAGATCGATACCGACGATATGGACTCGCGTCGTGCTCCGTCCCGAGGTTGGGAGGACTGCTGGCAAGGTGGGGAGGACTGCTGGCGAGGTGGGACGCCTTTAGAGGTGGGGAGGACTGCTGGCGAGGTGGGGAGGACTGCTGGCAAGGTGGGGAGGACTGCTGGCGAGGTGGGGAGGACTGCTGGCGAGGTGGGGAGGACTGCTGGCGAGGTGGGGAGGACTGCTGGCAAGGTGGGGAGGACTGCTGGCGAGGTAGGAGGACTGCTGGCGCTGCGATGCCTCTGGCTGGGATCCCTCGCGCTGGACATCGATACTCGGAGGAGCCGGTGGCCTTAGCGCCGTTTGTGGAAAGACGATGCAGTCCTTACTCCATAGGATGAGACCACGGCCGGCTTCTCCCAGTGTGGACTCCCCCTCACCTCCAGGGATGTCAAGCAATAGTTCATCATATCCTGGCTCTATTGCGTCCACCACAACACGAGCATACCCAGCTGGAACCGGATTGCAATGCCAGAGAACATCAGGTGTATTTGGTAAAGCATAGCCCGTCGCGACCCGCACGGGTATGTTCTTCATTTTCTGGATTAGCTCACAAGATGTCTTCTCGGTGATATCATCCACGGGGGTGTGACCCAGCGGTGCCCCCGTGGAACCCACGCTGCTTTTCGGCAGTGTAGATGGGACGGGTTCCCCTGCCTCCTGCTGCGGAGTTTCCCTTTGCTGGGTCAGTACCTGTATCTGCAGCTGCTGCTGCTCGTACTTCTGTTCCAACTTTGAAAGTCGGTCTGCTTCCACCTTCTTTTTTTCTCGAACGACTTTTATAACTGTCCTTCCATCCCGCAAACCCCTCATACCACGGAACAACGCCCACGCCTCATGTTCGTCCTCCATGTTCGGGATTCCCGAGGGCGAGTGTAAGCTCGTCGTTCTCTCTATCGGAGTGAAACCATCCTTCTTGGGCAGCTTTTATTGCTTCAATCAACTCATCTGATGCATGCTTCAGACTGGCCAGTGCAATAATCTTCCCAGTTGCTGGGTCCAACTTTCCCCCATGCGCAAAAAACCAATTCCTGCACCTCTTGGGCCAGTTGAAGGTTACTGGAGTGATCCCTTCAGCATGCATCTTATTCTCTAATGCATCCCACTTAGGAATGGCTGACTTGTATCCACCTGTCCCTAGTTTATGGTGATACTTTTGTTTCTTCGCATTTATCTTATTCTTTGCCGACTTCTCCATAGCAGCTTCCGATGTCTTGTACTCGATAAATGCGTCCCAGTGATTCCTTACCTTCTCGTATATTCCTATGAATTTGGGCGCCTTCTGGCCTCTAGAGTTGTACTCGGTCCATAATCTTTTCTTCCAAGTCTGGAACGCGCCGGCCATCTTATGGAGAGCAAACTCCTTGACTTTGTCCCTTTGGCGCTCCGAGAGAGAATCTGGTAGGATGAAATGCTCCATGAGATCTCACCAAAGGGCATCTTTAATTCTTGTATCGACATAATTCACTCCTGGTTTTGGGTCGTTTGGTTGAATCCATTCTTGCATTGTGATCGGGACTCCATCCCTAACAACCACTCCGCATTGACCCACAAATGTCTTGGCATTGGCTTCAGGGTGAGTCGGTGCGCCATTATGTTTGAAAGCATCAAGATTGAGCTTTACGTTGCCGTCCAATATTTTGGCACCGCCTCGTACCTTTCTACTAGATTGGCTCGATCCGGAGGGCTGATAATTAAAAGAAAAAAGATTTGTTAATATATATATATATATATATATACAAATCAATTAATACACATGTAATGATCACCAGAGGCTAATATGTGTATATACCTCGCCGGACATTGTTAGTTGTTCCGGATTTTGGACCATAAGTTGTTCTTCCTCGGCCTCACATCCATCACCGTAATCGTTCAGATATTGTGAGCCGTCATCATCATGTGATTCACCCTGAAGGTCCACTGGGTTTTCGGAGGAGCGTATCATGTCGAAGATGTCCTCTTCATGAGCTCTACCGGTATTGTCCATAGCTTAATAACTAATCCATAATAATATAGATAAAACAAATTAGTATTCAAATTAGCATGCATTCAAGAAGCAAAATAACTGATAGTTAATTAATAATGCATCATCGAATACATATATAGTAGTTAATATATCGATCTAGCTAGAACCCTAGCGCCCGACGGATATCGGGGCGGGCGGTGGACACCCAAAGAGAAGGAACCATCACAGGAACATAGCTGCAGTGAGATCCCTGAAGAATCTGCCAGGTATTGTCGGACCTGGCCTCCAAAGCTGCCATGTAGCGATGGACGTGCTCGTTCTCCTTGCTGACATGGTACTGTACCACCTCCGCGGGGGACTCAAGCCTCCGAATCGTCCGTGGCCCATGCGGCTGCCACCACAGAACCTCCGGGACGACGACGGGCTGGCTCCTCACCAAGCTGCGCCGCCCGGAAGGCAGCACCTCCCAGTACCAGCCCGGCGGTGCCCAGTCCCTGACAGGGCCCCTCGGCTCAAGCAAGTGACCTCCTCTGGCGACTCGACGACGAGGATGCGGGATCGGCATCGTCGACGTCGAGAAGAAACACTTAATTATGAAAACAAATTAAATAAAACTTAGCAAAATTAACACTTAGCATCTAACCAATTAAATAACACTTAACAAATTAAATAACACTTAGCATCTAACAAAATTAACAAAATTAACACATACCCTAATAACCTAAGAACCTAACTAACTAACTAACTAAACTAACCTAACCTAACTAACTAAACTAACTAAACTAACTAAACTATCCTGGTAACCTAACTAACTAACTAACTAACTAAATAGGGGTGCTGTGTCGTGGTCGGGGTCAGGGTGTCGGGGGTCTCGTGTCGGGGTGCCGGACATGTCGTTTTCTTCTTCTTCCCCTCTTCTTCTTTTTTTCCTCTTTTTCCTTTTCTTCTTCTTCCTCTTCTTCCTTTTCTGCCTTTTCTTCTTCTTCTTCTTCTTCTTCTTCTTCTTCTTCTTCTCCTCCTCCTCCTCTCCTCTTTTTTTTTCTTCTTCTTCTTCTTCTTCTTTTTTTTTCTTCTCCTCCTCCTCTTCTTCTTCTCCTCCTCTCCTCGTTTTTTCTTCTTCTTCTTCTTCTTTTTTCTTCTCCTCCTCCTCTTCTTCTTTTTCTTATTCTTATTCTTCTTATTATTATTATTTTTTCTTCTTTTCCTTTTTTCTTTTTCCTTTTTTTCCTTCTTCTTTTCTTCTTTTTTTTCTTCTAGGCTTTTTTTACATTAACATTTTATTTTTCCTTTAAGCTAAGTAACCCTATCATAGACACAGATCGAGTTAATCTAGAGTTAAAATAAACTAAAACTAATTAGCTAGGGGGTCCCACCTATCATAGACTAAAACTAAAACTAATTAAACTAAAACTAATTCACAGAGTTAATCTAGAGTTTAATTAATCAGTGGATTAGGGGGCGGCCCCACTTGTCATTGACTAGGGCCTGCCCAGTCAGCACAGTTGACTGGGTCAACAGGTCAACTAGGCCCGCGGGCCCACTGGCCAGCTACCCTGGGGGCGGGGTTGGCCGGCCACGTCAGTAGGCCGCGCCGGAGTTGCTCCGGCGAGCCGCGCCGGAGTTGACTGGATCGGGTGGGCACACGGAGGGGCAAGGGGGAGGGGAGAGGCTCACCGAGGGAGCTCGCCGGAGGGGGGAGGACGCGTCGGGGCGGCGAGGTCGGGGCGGCATGCGGCGTCGGGGCGGCGGGGTCGGGGCGGCGGGCTCGGGGAGGCGCACGGCGTCGGGGCGGCGGGGTCGGGGCGGCGGGCTCGTGCACGACGGGCGGCGGCGATGGCGACGGGCGGCGGCGACGGCAGATTTCGGCAGCCTGACGGCGTCGTTTTGTCCTTGTCCCGGTGCGTGGGTCGGCCCGGGACGAAGGGATAGTATTCATACCTAGGCACCCTTTAGTACCGGTGCGTGGCTCACACCGGTACTAAAGAACCTTTAGTACCGGTGCGAGACACGCACTGGTACTAAAGGTCCTCCCCAAAAAATGCGCGGGGCGGTGGACCTTTACTACCGGTGCGTGGCTCGCACCGGTACTAAAGGTTTTTTAATTCAATATTCATTATTATTTTCAGGAAAACCCCTAAACTTTAAAAAATCATAGAAAAACATCCATGAATCCAATGGAAATAAATAATATATGAAAAAATATCAGAAAAATATAAAGAATCTGTTTATGGCATTTCCATGCATGTTTGAACAACTTCAACTGCTGTATAAGACAATTTGATTAAATAGCATTTGAAATGTCATATCTCGAGTTTGAAAAGCAGTATAAATGAACTCTGAAAAGGTTGTAACTTGGCATGACATCATAATTTCACCCACATAGCAATTTCTAAAGAGTTGAGAGGGTTACGGCAAAAACTGGATGCACTTCGTGTACAAATTGGACAATCTCTTTCGAAGTATGAGGGTTTCGGACGAAAGCTCATCTATTACAAGGGGATTTCATTTTTAATAACTTATTTTAACTCCATACTTTTTGTGTGTTCAATATGCACCGTTCAAAGGCACATCATCAATTTTCAACCCTTTATGACTTCATTTGATATTTTTCATGCATTTAATGATTTATTTTGAGCTAAATGACCCTGAGTTTGAAAAGCAGTATAAATGAACTCTGAAAAGGTTGTAACTTGGCATGACATCATAATTTCACCCACATAGTAACTTCTAAAGAGTTGAGAGGGTTACGGCAAAAACTGGATGCACTTCGTGTACTAATTGGACAATCTCGTTCGAAGTATGAGGGTTTCGGACGAAAACTCATATATTACAAAGGGATTTCATTTTTAATAACTTATTTTAACTCCATACTTTTTGTGTGTTCAATATGCACCATTCAAAGGCACATCATCAATTTTCAACCCTTTATGACTTCATTTGATATTTTTCATGCATTTAATGATTTATTTTGAGCTAAATGACCCTGAGTTTGAAAAGTAGTATAAATGAACTCTGAAAAGGTTGTAACTTGGCATGACATCATAATTTCACCCACATAGCAACTTCTAAAGAGTTGAGAGGGTTACGGCAAAAACTGGATGCACTTCGTGTACAAATTGGACAATCTCTTTCGAAGTATGAGGGTTTCGGACGAAAACTCATATATTACAAAGGGATTTCATTTTTAATAAATTATTTTAACTCCATACTTTTTGTGTGTTCAATATGCACCATTCAAAGGCACATCATCAATTTTCAACCCTTTCTGACTTCATTTGATATTTTTCATGCATTTAATGATTTATTTTGAGCTAAATGACCCTGAGTTTGAAAAGTAGTATAAATGAACTCTGAAAAGGTTGTAACTTGGCATGACATCATAATTTCACCCACATAGCAACTTCTAAAGAGTTGAGAGGGTTACGGCAAAAACTGGATGCACTTCGTGTACAAATTGGACAATCTCTTTCGAAGTATGAGGGTTTCGGACGAAAACTCATCTATTACAAAGGGATTTCATTTTTAATAACTTATTTTAACTCCATACTTTTTGTGTGTTCAATATGCACCATTCAAAGGCACATCATCAATTTTCAACCCTTTCTGACTTCATTTGATATTTTTCATGCATTTAATGATTTATTTTGAGCTAAATGACCCTGAGTTTGAAAAGCAGTATAAATGAACTCTGAAAAGGTTGTAACTTGGCATGACATCATAATTTCACCCACATAGCAACTTCTAAAGAGTTGAGAGGGTTACGGCAAAAACTGGATGCACTTCGTGTACAAATTGGACAATCTCTTTCGAAGTATGAGGGTTTCGGACGAAAACTCATATATTACAAAGGGATTTCATTTTTAATAACTTATTTTAACTCCATACTTTTTGTGTGTTCAATATGCACCATTCAAAGGCACATCATCAATTTTCAACCCTTTCTGACTTCATTTGATATTTTTCATGCATTTAATGATTTATTTTGAGCTAAATGACCCTGAGTTTGAAAAGCAGTATAAATGAACTCTGAAAAGGTTGTAACTTGGCATGACATCATAATTTCACCCACATAGCAACTTCTAAAGAGTTGAGAGGGTTACGGCAAAAACTGGATGCACTTCGTGTACAAATTGGACAATCTCTTTCGAAGTATGAGGGTTTCGGACGAAAACTCATCTATTACAAAGGGATTTCATTTTTAATAACTTATTTTAACTCCATACTTTTTGTGTGTTCAATATGCACCATTCAAAGGCACATCATCAATTTTCAACCCTTTCTGACTTCATTTGATATTTTTCATGCATTTAATGATTTATTTTGAGCTAAATGACCCTGAGTTTGAAAAGCAGTATAAATGAACTCTGAAAAGGTTGTAACTTGGCATGACATCATAATTTCACCCACATAGCAACTTCTAAAGAGTTGAGAGGGTTACGGCAAAAACTGGATGCACTTCGTGTACAAATTGGACAATCTCTTTCGAAGTATGAGGGTTTCGGACGAAAACTCATCTATTACAAAGGGATTTCATTTTTAATAACTTATTTTAACTCCATACTTTTTGTGTGTTCAATATGCACCATTCAAAGGCACATCATCAATTTTCAACCCTTTCTGACTTCATTTGGTATTTTTCATGCATTTAATGATTTATTTTGAGCTAAATGACCCTGAGTTTGAAAAGCAGTATAAATGAACTCTGAAAAGGTTGTAACTTGGCATGACATCAGAATTTCACCCACATAGCAACTTCTAAAGAGTTGAGAGGGTTACGGCAAAAACTGGATGCACTTCGTGTACAAATTGGACAATCTCTTTCGAAGTATGAGGGTTTCGGACGAAAACTCATCTATTACAAAGGGATTTCATTTTTAATAACTTATTTTAACTCCATACTTTTTGTGTGTTCAATATGCACCATTCAAAGGCACATCATCAATTTTCAACCCTTTCTGACTTCATTTGATATTTTTCATGCATTTAATGATTTATTTTGAGCTAAATGACCCTGAGTTTGAAAAGCAGTATAAATGAACTCTGAAAAGGTTGTAACTTGGCATGACATCAGAATTTCACCCACATAGCAACTTCTAAAGAGTTGAGAGGGTTACGGCAAAAACTGGATGCACTTCGTGTACAAATTGGACAATCTCTTTCGAAGTATGAGGGTTTCGGACGAAAACTCATCTATTACAAAGGGATTTCATTTTTAATAACTTATTTTAACTCCATACTTTTTGTGTGTTCAATATGCACCATTCAAAGGCACATCATCAATTTTCAACCCTTTCTGACTTCATTTGATATTTTTCATGCATTTAATGATTTATTTTGAGCTAAATGACCCTGAGTTTGAAAAGCAGTATAAATGAACTCTGAAAAGGTTGTAACTTGGCATGACATCATAATTTCACCCACATAGCAACTTCTAAAGAGTTGAGAGGGTTACGGCAAAAACTGGATGCACTTCGTGTACAAATTGGACAATCTCTTTCGAAGTATGAGGGTTTCGGACGAAAACTCATCTATTACAAAGGGATTTCATTTTTAATAACTTATTTTCACTCCATACTTTTTGTGTGTTCAATATGCACCATTCAAAGGCACATCATCAATTTTCAACCCTTTCTGACTTCATTTGATATTTTTCATGCATTTAATGATTTATTTTGAGCTAAATGACCCTGAGTTTGAAAAGCAGTATAAATGAACTCTGAAAAGGTTGTAACTTGGCATGACATCATAATTTCACCCACATAGCAACTTCTAAAGAGTTGAGAGGGTTACGGCAAAAACTGGATGCACTTCGTGTACAAATTGGACAATCTCTTTCGAAGTATGAGGGTTTCGGACGAAAACTCTTCTATTACAAAGGGATTTCATTTTTAATAACTTATTTTAACTCCATACTTTTTGTGTGTTCAATATGCACCATTCAAAGGCACATCATCAATTTTCAACCCTTTCTGACTTCATTTGATATTTTTCATGCATTTAATGATTTATTTTGAGCTAAATGACCCTGAGTTTGAAAAGCAGTATAAATGAACTCTGAAAAGGTTGTAACTTGGCATGACATCATAATTTCACCCACATAGCAACTTCTAAAGAGTTGAGAGGGTTACGGCAAAAACTGGATGCACTTCGTGTACAAATTGGACAATCTCTTTCGAAGTATGAGGGTTTCGGACGAAAACTCATCTATTACAAAGGGATTTCATTTTTAATAACTTATTTTAACTCCATACTTTTTGTGTGTTCAATATGCACCATTAAAAGGCACATCATCAATTTTCAACCCTTTCTGACTTCATTTGGTATTTTTCATGCATTTAATGATTTATTTTGAGCTAAATGACCCTGAGTTTGAAAAGCAGTATAAATGAACTCTGAAAAGGTTGTAACTTGGCATGACATCAGAATTTCACCCACATAGCAACTTCTAAAGATTTGAGAGGGTTACGGCAAAAACTGGATGCACTTCGTGTACAAATTGGACAATCTCTTTCGAAGTATGAGGGTTTCGGACGAAAACTCATCTATTACAAAGGGATTTCATTTTTAATAACTTATTTTAACTCCATACTTTTTGTGTGTTCAATATGCACCATTCAAAGGCACATCATCAATTTTCAACCCTTTCTGACTTCATTTGATATTTTTCATGCATTTAATGATTTATTTTGAGCTAAATGACCCTGAGTTTGAAAAGCAGTATAAATGAACTCTGAAAAGGTTGTAACTTGGCATGACATCAGAATTTCACCCACATAGCAACTTCTAAAGAGTTGAGAGGGATACGGCAAAAACTGGATGCACTTCGTGTACAAATTGGACAATCTCTTTCGAAGTATGAGGGTTTCGGACGAAAACTCATCTATTACAAAGGGATTTCATTTTTAATAACTTATTTTAACTCCATACTTTTTGTGTGTTCAATATGCACCATTCAAAGGCACATCATCAATTTTCAACCCTTTCTGACTTCATTTGATATTTTTCATGCATTTAATGATTTATTTTGAGCGAAATGACCCTGAGTTTGAAAAGCAGTATAAATGAACTCTGAAAAGGTTGTAACTTGGCATGACATCATAATTTCACCCACATATCAACTTCTAAAGAGTTGAGAGGGTTACGGCAAAAACTGGATGCACTTCGTGTACAAATTGGACAATCTCTTTCGAAGTATGAGGGTTTCGGACGAAAACTCATCTATTACAAAGGGATTTCATTTTTAATAACTTATTTTAACTCCATACTTTTTGTGTGTTCAATATGCACCATTCAAAGGCACATCATCAATTTTCAACTCTTTCTGACTTCATTTGATATTTTTCATGCATTTAATGATTTATTTTGAGCTAAATGACCCTGAGTTTGAAAAGCAGTATAAATGAACTTTGAAAAGGTTGTAACTTGGCATGACATCAGAATTTCACCCACATAGCAACTTCTAAAGAGTTGAGAGGGTTACGGCAAAAACTGGATGCACTTCGTGTACAAATTGGACAATCTCTTTCGAAGTATGAGGGTTTCGGACGAAAACTCTTCTATTACAAAGGGATTTCATTTTTAATAACTTATTTTAACTCCATACTTTTTGTGTGTTCAATATGCACCATTCAAAGGCACATCATCAATTTTCAACCCTTTCTGACTTCATTTGATATTTTTCATGCATTTAATGATTTATTTTGAGCTAAATGACCCTGAGTTTGAAAAGCAGTATAAATGAACTCTGAAAAGGTTGTAACTTGGCATGACATCATAATTTCACCCACATAGCAACTTCTAAAGAGTTGAGAGGGTTACGGCAAAAACTGGATGCACTTCGTGTACAAATTGGACAATCTCTTTCGAAGTATGAGGGTTTCGGACGAAAACTCATCTATTACAAAGGGATTTCATTTTTAATAACTTATTTTAACTCCATACTTTTTGTGTGTTCAATATGCACCATTCAAAGGCACATCATCAATTTTCAACCCTTTCTGACTTCATTTGATATTTTTCATGCATTTAATGATTTATTTTGAGCTAAATGACCCTGAGTTTGAAAAGCAGTATAAATGAACTCTGAAAAGGTTGTAACTTGGCATGACATCATAATTTCACCCACATAGCAACTTCTAAAGAGTTGAGAGGGTTACGGCAAAAACTGGATGCACTTCGTGTACAAATTGGACAATCTCTTTCGAAGTATGAGGGTTTCGGACGAAAACTCATCTATTACAAAGGGATTTCATTTTTAATAACTTATTTTAACTCCATACTTTTTGTGTGTTCAATATGCACCATTCAAAGGCACATCATCAATTTTCAACCCTTTCTGACTTCATTTGGTATTTTTCATGCATTTAATGATTTATTTTGAGCTAAATGACCCTGAGTTTGAAAAGCAGTATAAATGAACTCTGAAAAGGTTGTAACTTGGCATGACATCATAATTTCACCCACATAGCAACTTCTAAAGAGTTGAGAGGGTTACGGCAAAAACTGGATGCACTTCGTGTACAAATTGGACAATCTCTTTCGAAGTATGAGGGTTTCGGACGAAAACTCATCTATTACAAAGGGATTTCATTTTTAATAACTTATTTTAACTCCATACTTTTTGTGTGTTCAATATGCACCATTCAAAACACATCATCAATTTTCAACTCTTTCTGACTTCATTTGATATTTTTCATGCATTTAATGATTTATTTTGAGCTAAATGACCCTGAGTTTGAAAAGCAGTATAAATGAACTTTGAAAAGGTTGTAACTTGGCATGACATCAGAATTTCACCCACATAGCAACTTCTAAAGAGTTGAGAGGGTTACGGCAAAAACTGGATGCACTTCGTGTACAAATTGGACAATCTCTTTCGAAGTATGAGGGTTTCGGACGAAAACTCATCTATTACAAAGGGATTTCATTTTTAATAACTTATTTTCACTCCATACTTTTTGTGTGTTCAATATGCACCATTCAAAGGCACATCATCAATTTTCAACCCTTTCTGACTTCATTTGATATTTTTCATGCATTTAATGATTTATTTTGAGCTAAATGACCCTGAGTTTGAAAAGTAGTATAAATGAACTCTGAAAAGGTTGTAACTTGGCATGACATCAGAATTTCACCCACATAGCAACTTCTAAAGAGTTGAGAGGGTTACGGCAAAAACTGGATGCACTTCGTGTACAAATTGGACAATCTCTTTCGAAGTATGAGGGTTTCGGACGAAAACTCATCTATTACAAAGGGATTTCATTTTTAATAACTTATTTTAACTCCATACTTTTTGTGTGTTCAATATGCACCATTCAAAGGCACATCATCAATTTTCAACCCTTTCTGACTTCATTTGATATTTTTCATGCATTTAATGATTTATTTTGAGCTAAATGACCCTGAGTTTGAAAAGCAGTATAAATGAACTCTGAAAAGGTTGTAACTTGGCATGACATCATAATTTCACCCACATAGCAACTTCTAAAGAGTTGAGAGGGTTACGGCAAAAACTGGATGCACTTCGTGTACAAATTGGACAATCTCTTTCGAAGTATGAGGGTTTCGGACGAAAACTCATCTATTACAAAGGGATTTCATTTTTAATAACTTATTTTAACTCCATACTTTTTGTGTGTTCAATATGCACCATTCAAAGGCACATCATCAATTTTCAACCCTTTCTGACTTCATTTGATATTTTTCATGCATTTAATGATTTATTTTGAGCTAAATGACCCTGAGTTTGAAAAGCAGTATAAATGAACTCTGAAAAGGTTGTAACTTGGCATGACATCATAATTTCACCCACATAGCAACTTCTAAGGAGTTGAGAGGGTTACGGCAAAAACTGGATGCACTTCGTGTACAAATTGGACAATCTCTTTCGAAGTATGAGGGTTTCGGACGAAAACTCATCTATTACAAAGGGATTTCATTTTTAATAACTTATTTTAACTCCATACTTTTTGTGTGTTCAATATG
This sequence comes from Elymus sibiricus, assembly GCA_039707655.1. Classification (NCBI taxonomy): domain Eukaryota; kingdom Viridiplantae; phylum Streptophyta; class Magnoliopsida; order Poales; family Poaceae; genus Elymus; species Elymus sibiricus. The sequence continues at coordinate 26,517,863 of CM077667.1, forward strand.
CACCATTCAAAGGCACATCATCAATTTTCAACCCTTTCTGACTTCATTTGATATTTTTCATGCATTTAATGATTTATTTTGAGCTAAATGACCCTGAGTTTGAAAAGCAGTATAAATGAACTCTGAAAAGGTTGTAACTTGGCATGACATCATAATTTCACCCACATAGCAACTTCTAAAGAGTTGAGAGGGTTACGGCAAAAACTGGATGCACTTCGTGTACAAATTGGACAATCTCTTTCGAAGTATGAGGGTTTCGGACGAAAACTCATCTATTACAAAGGGATTTCATTTTTAATAACTTATTTTAACTCCATACTTTTTGTGTGTTCAATATGCACCATTCAAAGGCACATCATCAATTTTCAACCCTTTCTGACTTCATTTGATATTTTTCATGCATTTAATGATTTATTTTGAGCTAAATGACCCTGAGTTTGAAAAGCAGTATAAATGAACTCTGAAAAGGTTGTAACTTGGCATGACATCAGAATTTCACCCACATAGCAACTTCTAAAGAGTTGAGAGGGTTACGGCAAAAACTGGATGCACTTCGTGTACAAATTGGACAATCTCTTTCGAAGTATGAGGGTTTCGGACGAAAACTCATCTATTACAAAGGGATTTCATTTTTAATAACTTATTTTAACTCCATACTTTTCGTGTGTTCAATATGCACCATTTAAAGGCACATCATCAATTTTCAACCCTTTCTGACTTCATTTGATATTTTTCATGCATTTAATGATTTATTTTGAGCTAAATGACCCTGAGTTTGAAAAGCAGTATAAATGAACTCTGAAAAGGTTGTAACTTGGCATGACATCAGAATTTCACCCACATAGCAACTTCTAAAGAGTTGAGAGGGTTACGGCAAAAACTGGATGCACTTCGTGTACAAATTGGACAATCTCTTTCGAAGTATGAGGGTTTCGGACGAAAACTCATCTATTACAAAGGGATTTCATTTTTAATAACTTATTTTAACTCCATACTTTTTGTGTGTTCAATATGCACCATTCAAAGGCACATCATCAATTTTCAACCCTTTCTGACTTCATTTGATATTTTTCATGCATTTAATGATTTATTTTGAGCTAAATGACCCTGAGTTTGAAAAGCAGTATAAATGAACTCTGAAAAGGTTGTAACTTGGCATGACATCATAATTTCACCCACATAGCAACTTCTAAAGAGTTGAGAGGGTTACGACAAAAACTGGATGCACTTCGTGTACAAATTGGACAATCTCTTTCGAAGTATGAGGGTTTTGGACGAAAACTCATCTATTACAAAGGGATTTCATTTTTAATAACTTATTTTAACTCCATACTTTTTGTGTGTTCAATATGCACCATTCAAAGGCACATCATCAATTTTCAACCCTTTCTGACTTCATTTGATATTTTTCATGCATTTAATGATTTATTTTGAGCTAAATGACCCTGAGTTTGAAAAGCAGTATAAATGAACTCTGAAAAGGTTGTAACTTGGCATGACATCAGAATTTCACCCACATAGCAACTTCTAAAGAGTTGAGAGGGTTACGGCAAAAACTGGATGCACTTCGTGTACAAATTGGACAATCTCTTTCGAAGTATGAGGGTTTCGGACGAAAACTCATCTATTACAGAGGGATTTCATTTTTAATAACTTATTTTAACTCCATACTTTTTGTGTGTTCAATATGCACCATTCAAAGGCACATCATCAATTTTCAACCCTTTCTGACTTCATTTGATATTTTTGATGCATTTAATGATTTATTTTGAGCTAAATGACCCTGAGTTTGAAAAGCAGTATAAATGAACTCTGAAAAGGTTGTAACTTGGCATGACATCAGAATTTCACCCACATAGCAACTTCTAAAGAGTTGAGAGGGTTACGGCAAAAACTGGATGCACTTCGTGTACAAATTGGACAATCTCTTTCGAAGTATGAGGGTTTCGGACGAAAACTCATCTATTACAAAGGGATTTCATTTTTAATAACTTATTTTAACTCCATACTTTTTGTGTGTTCAATATGCACCATTCAAAGGCACATCATCAATTTTCAACCCTTTCTGACTTCATTTGGTATTTTTCATGCATTTAATGATTTATTTTGAGCTAAATGACCCTGAGTTTGAAAAGCAGTATAAATGAACTCTGAAAAGGTTGTAACTTGGCATGACATCAGAATTTCACCCACATAGCAACTTCTAAAGAGTTGAGAGGGTTACGGCAAAAACTGGATGCACTTCGTGTACAAATTGGACAATCTCTTTCGAAGTATGAGGGTTTCGGACGAAAACTCATCTATTACAAAGGGATTTCATTTTTAATAACTTATTTTAACTCCATACTTTTTGTGTGTTCAATATGCACCATTCAAAGGCACATCATCAATTTTCAACCCTTTCTGACTTCATTTGATATTTTTCATGCATTTAATGATTTATTTTGAGCTAAATGACCCTGAGTTTGAAAAGCAGTATAAATGAACTCTGAAAAGGTTGTAACTTGGCATGACATCATAATTTCACCCACATAGCAACTTCTAAAGAGTTGAGAGGGTTACGGCAAAAACTGGATGCACTTCGTGTACAAATTGGACAATCTCTTTCGAAGTATGAGGGTTTCGGACGAAAACTCATCTATTACAAAGGGATTTCATTTTTAATAACTTATTTTAACTCCATACTTTTTGTGTGTTCAATATGCACCATTCAAAGGCACATCATCAATTTTCAACCCTTTCTGACTTCATTTGATATTTTTCATGCATTTAATGATTTATTTTGAGCTAAATGACCCTGAGTTTGAAAAGCAGTATAAATGAACTCTGAAAAGGTTGTAACTTGGCATGACATCAGAATTTCACCCACATAGCAACTTCTAAAGAGTTGAGAGGGTTACGGCAAAAACTGGATGCACTTCGTGTACAAATTGGACAATCTCTTTCGAAGTATGAGGGTTTCGGACGAAAACTCATCTATTACAAAGGGATTTCATTTTTAATAACTTATTTTAACTCCATACTTTTTGTGTGTTCAATATGCACCATTCAAAGGCACATCATCAATTTTCAACCCTTTCTGACTTCATTTGATATTTTTCATGCATTTAATGATTTATTTTGAGCTAAATGACCCTGAGTTTGAAAAGCAGTATAAATGAACTCTGAAAAGGTTGTAACTTGGCATGACATCAGAATTTCACCCACATAGCAACTTCTAAAGAGTTGAGAGGGTTACGGCAAAAACTGGATGCACTTCGTGTACAAATTGGACAATCTCTTTCGAAGTATGAGGGTTTCGGACGAAAACTCATCTATTACAAAGGGATTTCATTTTTAATAACTTATTTTAACTCCATACTTTTTGTGTGTTCAATATGCACCATTCAAAGGCACATCATCAATTTTCAACCCGTTTTGTACACGAAGTGCATCCATTTTTTGCCGTAACCCTCTCAACTCTTTATAACCTTGGGCGGTGAAGGTCGTACCAATCAGGAAGAAGCACACGGATCGTGTTTTTCTTTCAAGCACTTGTGAGCTGTTGGATCAGCACTATAACGACTAGGCCCGGTTCGTGCTAGCAACCGGGACTAAAGAGGCACACGACCCTATATATAACCCACCTCTCGGACATGTTCGACACTTAGTGTGTGTACTCATTCGGATTCAAATCATTCGGATTCCCTGCATACGGTCCAACGGTGCATTTCATATTTCCACCGTTGGGCTGTATGCAGTGGAAACCGTGTGTTTTGTTGATCTATCTAGAAATCCTTTAGTTCATCGATCGAATACAAATCATTCGGATTCCCTGCATACGGTCCGACGGTGCATTTCATATGTGGGCACTCACGAGCCACCGTCGGGCTGTATGCAGGGGAAACCATGTGTTTTGTTGATCTATCTAGAAATCCTTTAGTTCATCGACCGAATACAAATCATTCAGATTCCCTGCATACGGTCCGACGGTGCATTTCATATGCGGGCACTCACGAGCCACCGTCGGGCTGTATGCAAGGGAAACCGTGTGTTTTGTTGATCTATCTAGAAATCCTTTCATTTTCCGACGGTATATTTCATTTTTCCAACTCCATTTTTACAAATACACTTAGAAAGAAACAAAAGACAAATAGAAAGGATGATGCTCAATTGTCCGTTTTGTACACGAAGTGCATCCAGTTTTTGCCGTAACCCTCTCAACTTTTTATAAGATGCTAGGTGGGTGAAATGATGATACCATGCCAACTTTCAACCTTTTCAGAGTTCATTTGTAGTGCTTTTCAAATGGACAATCTCTTTCGACAATTTGATTAAATGGCATTTGAAATGTCATATCTCGAGTTTGAAAAGCAGTACAAATGAACTCTGAAAAGGTTGTAACTTGGCATGACATCATAATTTCACCCACATAGCAACTTCTAAAGAGTTGAGAGGGTTACTGTTACACTCCGTGTACAAACTGGATGCACTTCGTGTACAAACTGTTACAAAGATACCATGCTAGAAAATGCATGCATGTCCTTCACATAGAAAGTGATGACGGTGAAGCCGGTCACATCCCAGAGTGGGATCTCGTGGTGTAAGACTTTTTCTGCGTGTTTGTCCCTTGCTTATGATTGCGCCGTAACCATGGAGAATCTTCATCATTTAACAGGATGCTTGGGTCAGTCTTCACTCTGAAGGGAGGGATTTCATGAAACTTTTCATAATCTTCTGACATGTCTGTCTTGTCCTCCACTCCCACAATGTTTCTTTTCCCTGAAAGAACTATGTGGCGCTTTGGCTCATCGTATGATGTATTCGCTTCCTTATCTTTTTTTCTCCTCGGTTTGCTAGACATGTCCTTCACATAGAAAACCTGAGCCACATCATTGGCTAGGACGAATGAGTCGTCTGTGTATCCAAGATTGTTGAGATCCACTATTGTCATTCCGTACTGCGGGTCTACCTGTACCCCGCCTCCAGTATATTTGACCCATTTGCATAGAAATAAAGGGACCTTAAGATCAGGTCCATAGTCAAGTTCCCATATCTCCTCTATGTAACCATAATATGTGTCTTGAAAGTTGGTTGCATCATAGCGGACACCACTGTTTTGGTTGGTGCTCTTTTTATCTTGGGCGATCGTGTAAAATGTATTCCCATTTATCTCGTACCCTTTGAAAGTCGTTACAGTCGAACTTGGTGTCTTGGCCAACCAGTACAGTTCATCTGGAACATCGTTGTCATTGATGAGCTTTGTTTGCAACCAACCAGCAAAAGTCTCCATGTGTTTACGTTCAATCCAGGGGTCAGACTGCTCCGGGTTCTTGGACCGTACAATATCCTTGTGTTCCTCCATATATGGAGTCACCAAGGTGGAATTTTGTAGAACCGTGTAGTGTGCTTGAGTGAAAGAATGCCCGTCCATATTTATTGCTTCTTTCTTTCCTAATGTGCCTTTTCCACCCAGTCTCCCCTCATGCCGCGATTCAGGAAGACCAATCGGCTTAATGTCAGGAACAAAGTCAACACAAAACTCAATAACCTCCTCTGTTCCATATCCCTTGGCGATGCTTCCTTCTGGCCTAGCACGGTTATGAACATATTTCTTTAAGACTCCCATGAACCTCTCGAAGGGGAACATATTGTGTAGAAATACAGGACCCAGAATGTTAATCTCTTCGACTAGGTGAACTAGAACGTGCGTCATAATATTGAAGAAGGATGGAGGGAACACCAACTCGAAACTGACAAGACATTGGACCAGGTCATTCTATAACCTTGGTAGGATTTCTGGATCGATTACCTTCTGAGAAATTGCATTGAGGAATGCGCATAGCTTCACAATGGCTAATCGAACATTTTCCGGTAGAAGCCCCCTAAGTGCAACCGGAAGTAATTGCGTCATAATCACGTGGCAGTCATGAGACTTTAGATTTTGAAATTTTTTCTCTGCCATATTTATTATTCCCTTTATATTCGACGACAAGCCAAACGGGACCTTGATCCTGAGCAGGCATTTAAAAAAGATTTCCTTCTCTTCTTTCGTAAGAGCGTAGCTGGCAGGACCTTGATACTGCTTTGGAGGCATGCCGTCCTTTTCGTTAATTCTTTGCTTGTCCTCCCGTGCCTCCGGTGTATCTTTTGTCTTTCCATACACGCCCAAGAAGCCTAGCAGGTTCACACAAAGATTCTTCGTCACGTGCATCACGTCGATTGCATTGCGGACCTCTAGGGCTTGCCAATATTCAAGTTCCCAAAATATAGATTTCTTCTTCCACATGGATGCGTGTCCGTTGGCGTCATTCGGAACAGATTGTCCGCCAGGACCCTTTCCAAAGATTACCTGTAAATCCTTGACCATATCAAATATATATTCACCAGTACGAAGGCCAGGCTTCTTCCGGTTATCTGGCTCACCTTTGAAATGGTTGCCTGCCTTTCTTAAGATATGCTTGATCGGTAGAAATCGACGATGTCCCAGGTACACATTCTTCTTACATTTATCCAAATATATACTTTCAGTATCATCTAAATAGTGCGTGCATGCATTGTATCTCTTGTTTGTATGTCCTGAAAGGTTACTAAGAGCAGGCCAATCATTGATGGTTACAAACAGCAACGCTCGTAGGTCAATTTCCTTCTGTGTGTGCGCATCCCACACACGTACACCTGGTTTTTTCCACAACTGTAGAAGTTCATCAACTAGTGGCCTTAGGTATACATCAATGTCGTTGCCGGGTTGCTTAGGGCCTTGGATGAGCACTGGCATCATAATGAACTTCCGCTTCATGCACAACCAAGGAGGAAGGTTGTAGATACATAGAGTCACGGGCCAGGTGCTGTGACTGGAGCTCTGCTCCCCAAAAGGATTCATGCCGTCTGTACTAAGACCAAACCATAAGTTCGTTGCGTCAGCTGCAAAGTCCTCGAACTCCCTCTCAATTTTTCTCCACTGCGACCCATCAGCGGGTGCTCTCAACATCCCGTCTTTCTTACGTTCTTCTTTGTGCCATCGCAACAACTTGGCATGCTCTTTGTTTTGGAACAAACGTTTCAATCGTGGTATTATAGGAGCATACCACATCACCTTGGCAGGAACCCTCTTCCTATGGCATTCGCCCTCCACATCACCAGGGTCATCGCGGGGGATCTTATAGCGCAGTGCACCGCATACCGGGCATGCATCCAAATTCTTGTACTCCTCACCGCGGTAGAGGATGCAGTCATTAGGGCATGCATGTATCTTCTGCACCTCTAATCCTAGAGGGCAGACAACCTTCTTTGCTTCGTACGTACTTTCACGCAATTTGTTATCCTTTGGAAGCATCTTCTTTATCATTACCAACAATTCTTGAAATCCCTTGTCAGTTACACCATTCTTCGCCTTCCATTGCAGCAATTCCGGCATGGTACCCAGCTTTTTCTGGTCATCTTCACAATTTGGATACAATAATTTCTTGTGATCCTCCAACATGCGTTTCAACTTCAACCTCTCCTTGTCACTTTCGCAGTTTCTCTTTGCATCAGCAATGACCCGACCCAAATCATCAGCGGGCTCATCTGATGCCTCTTCTTCAGCTTCCCCCATTGATGCCTCTTCTTCAGCTTCCCCCATTGTTGTATCGGCGAAAGGATAGTTGTCATCATCCTCTTCTTCTTCATTGTCTTCCATTATAACCCCTCTTTCTCCGTGCTTGGTCCAACAGCTATAGCCGGACATGAAACCGGACTTCAGCAGGTGGTAGTGAAGGGTTTTTGAGGTAGAGTAATTCCTATCATTCTTACAGTCACGACATGGACAACACATGAAACCATTCTGCTTGTTTGCCTCAGCCACATGAATAAAATCATGCAGGCCATTAAGAACCCTGGACTTAGTCGGTCATCGTACATCCATTGCCGGCTCATGTTCACTACACAACATCGAAGTGACCAAATTAATACAACTTCATCATCACATTACAACCAAAAGTAGAGCTAGCAGTGACCAAATGTTATTACTGCAAATAATAGATACTTATAGTTCATACATACATCTCATAAAACAACATACAACTATCTAAAACATGTAAATGCAACAACAAATGCGATCATAATCGCAACTAAAGTAACAATTGAGCCAACGGCATAATGATACCAAGCCTCTTTATCAATGGCATATTTTCTAATCTTTCTAAGCTTCAAGCGCATTCCAGCCATATTGTTCTTGTGATCATCGACGATATCGGCAACATGCAACTCCAATCCGATCTTCTCATCTTCAGTTCTTTTCAATTTTTCTTTCAAATGATCAATTTCTTTTTCAGCTTGTGTTAATTTCTCGAGCAGAATTGCATAGTCGGTTGGAATTTCTGGTTCAACTAGTTCCTATAGATAAAAACATCTACGTCAAATTGGTGGCATAATTAATTGTCATAGACATTAGATGATGTGTGAAATAGTTATAAAAGATAACGACATACCACATCATCTGAATCATAGACTGGACGAGGGCCGACGTGGGCTGATACCATAACCATGACACTATAGAATAACTAACAGTAATACAAGTAAGTAAATCGTACACGCAGCTATCTAAATCATACAAGTAATTTTTTTAACAAAAAGGTTTTAAGAAGAACAAGAGGCTCACCAAGGTGGCCGGTGCCGCGACGAGACGGTGCGGACTATCGATGGTGGTTAGGACGGGGATGGGAAGGCACCAAATAAACCACACCTACACATATGCAACCTAACAAGTTAATTTGAGCTCAAATTGCATATAAATCAAATAAACTCCCACATAATGACCACTCCTCCAAAACCTAGCTAAAACCCACAAATCACATATCTTTGAGCATACCACAAGCTAATCTAGCAATGAGAGATGAAGGAGCAAAGGTGCTAACCTTTATGAACACTTGGATAGATGGGGTGCCTTTAAATCTTGACAAATCCTTGGCAAAATGGAGGATGAGCTTCGAGCAAGAAGAAGAACAGGGGAGAAAACAGAGAAATGAGAGCCCCTTCGATATGGCTACGGACGAAGCGTATATGTAGGAAGTCTTTAGTACCGGCTGGTGACACCAACTGGTACTAAAGGTTTCCCTTTAGTACCGGTTGGTGTCACCAGCCAGTACTAAAGGTGCAAGCGGGGCCCAAGTCTGACCAACAGCCTGCCACGCCCCCTTTAGTACCGGCTCGTGACATGAACCGGTACTAAAGATCGCTCACGAGCCGGTACTAAAGGTCGCCCTGCTCCTAGCCATTGGAGCCGGCATGAACCGGGACTAATACCAACTTTAGTACCGGCTCGTGACCAGACCGGGACTAATGCTCGGGACGAAAGGTCTGTTTTCTACTAGTGCCACTTTCCTCTTTCTCTCCCGGCTTCTGTAACTGCCTGCGTCGGGAAACCCAACCTTCCACGGAATGGAGCCTGGTGTGCCTCGTGTTCATCCAGAGTGCTCAACATTCCCTAGGGCCTCAGTCAGCTCGTCCTTCTCTCTATCGGGAATGAACGTCCCTTCCTGCGCTGCGGTGATATACTTCTGAAGCTTCGTGACGGGTATTGCAAGTTGCTCGTCCGTCCAACGGCACTTCCCTGTTTTAGGGTCCAAAGTTCCCCCAACCCCGAAGAACCAAGTCCTTGAACGGTCTGGCCAGTTCAATGTCTGTGGTACGACCCCTTTAGCAATCAGGTCATTCTCAGCTTTGTCCCACAACGGCCGGGCTTTGAGGTAGCCACCTGACCCCGTGTGATGGTGATACTGCTTCTTTGCAGCATTGTTCTTGTTTGTCTCTGACATTTTCTTACTCTTGTCCGATGTCTTGTAGGCCACAAATGCGGGCCAGTGATCTCTTATCTTCTCAAATCGGCCGATGAATTCTGGAGTCTCCCCTTTGTCGACAAACTTTGATTTCAACTCATTCTTCCACCTCCTGAATAGATCTGCCATCTTCTTAAGAGCACACGCCTTGACCAGTCGCTCTATAACAGGCTTATTCGGATCCTCCTCTGGCGGTAGGGTGAAATTTAGCTTCAGCGCGGTCCAAAGATCATCTTTCTGTCTAGCGGTGACATAATCACCTTCAGGGGCATCGTCCTTAGGCTTATTCCATTGCTTGATGCTGATCGGGATGTTGTCCCTAACAATAGCTCCACACTGAGCAGAAAATACGTCCTTGGTCCGCTTGGGTTCAATCGGTAGGCCATCGTCCGCGAGTGTTGTGATCATGAACCTTTCATCCTTGCGCAACCTCTTCTTCGGGCCTCGTCTCGTTACCGAAGTTTGGCTCGATCCGGAGGGCTATAAAAGAAGAAAGAAGAGTTAATATATGTACATACCAAAACAATTAATGCATCAATTAGCTAGTCAGCACAGGCTTAATTAATATATATACCTCGCCGGACTTTGCAACAGCTCCCTCCTCCGTTCGGTTACCGGAGCCGTCGTCATGGCCTCCTTCTTCCTCCGGCATTCGGTCACCAGAGCCATCATGATCATGTCCTTCCTCCTCCAACAATTTGTTAGATCACCGGAGCCGTCATCCTCTCCTTCCAGACCATCCGTGTCGTTGAGAAACGACAAGACATCACGTCCGGCGAGGATTATGTCCCCCAACACATGTTCTTGTTCCAAGTCTCTTTGATCCATAGTTTCTGCAAATATTACAACATGGCAATTAATATACAAAGTCGCAAATATTACAACATGGCAATTAATATACAAAGTGGCAAATATTACAACATGGCAAAAAAATTCCACATGACATGTCCGACGTCCCCCCTCATGTCGAAGTTATCGGGGAGGGGGTAGATCGACAACGACGCTCTTTCTTCTAGGGTTTGGGTGGCCTCGATAGTTGGTCGGGCGAGCGGACCGCCCCTCTCTCATGCATGTCCGACGTCCCCCCTCATGTCGAAGTTATCGGGGAGGGGGTAGATCGACAACGACGCTCTTTCTTCTAGTGTTTGGGTGGCCTCGATAGTTGGTCGGGCGAGCGGACCGCCTCTCTCTCTCATGCATGTCCGACGTCCCCCCTCATGTCGAAATTATCGGGGAGGGCCGGGGTAGATCGACAACGACGCTCTTTCTTCTACGGTTTGGGTGGCCTCGATAGTTGGTCGGGCGAGCGGACGCTATTGGTTCATTCTTTGCAAAATCCGGCGGTGGCGGTGGTGGTCGCTTCAGGGCATCGATAGTGCGCTTCACTTTCACCGGATCTGGCTTCTCCTTCGGAGGTGGAGTTTTCTTTGCAAAATGGTCCCTCACTTCTTGGGCACGACATATCTCCTCGTTTTCAGACTCGGTCCTCTCATATGGTAACTTTTCCAGAGGCTTGAGAGATGGACCCACTACTAGGAAAAGGCTTATTAGTGGCGCACCTGTTTTGGCCATTAATGGCGCACTACAGGTGCGCCACTATCATCACGCCATTAGTATTTTTTACTAATGGCGCACCACTGGTGCGCCATTAGTATCTGGTATACTAATGGCGCACCATGCAGTGCGCCATTAGTATATCCCACGGTGCGCCATTAGTATGCCTCCCAGGGGGCCATATTTACCCATTTTTTTTATTTTTTTGAATTTGGAAGGCGGGAAAATAGTAATGGCGCATATTCTAACCTCCACGGTGCGCCATTACTATTTTGAATTTTGAATCTGGATCTGGATCGTGATTTTTTTGCTCGTTTTTTTTGCTCTTTTTTTGCCTAGTTTTTGCTCGATATTTTTTCAAATTTCGTTCTCATTTTTGGATCTTGTACGTTCTTTTTGCCGAGCTCCACATGTGGCCGGAGAGGAGCTCGCCGGAGAGGAGCTCGCCGGAGAGGAGTTCACCGGAGAGGAGTTCGCCGGAGAGCATTTCGCCGGAGAGGAGGAAGGAGAGACCGTGTGGAGGAGAGGAGGGAGGAGGGAGGAGGAGCTCACCGGAGAGGAGGAGAAACCGTGAGGGGAGGAGAGGAGAGGAGGGAGGAGGAGAAGGTCACCGGAGAGGAGCTCACCTACATCGCCGGAGAGGAATGGTAGGTCGCCGGAGAGGAGGAGGAGGTCGCCGGAGACGAGTGGGAGGAGGTCACCGAAGAGGAGGAGGTCGCCGGAGAGGAGTGGGAGGAGGTCACCGAAGAGGAGGAGGTCCCCGGAGAGGAGGTCGCCGGAGAGGAGGAGGGGAGTATGGTGGAGGAGATGGAGTGGGGGAGAGGAGGAGGTGGAGTGGAGGAGAAAAATGAAGAAGAGAGGAGGAGAGAGGCCGGCCAGCCCTATATATACGGCATAGTAATGGCGCACCGTGGGCTGGTGCGCCATTACTAACTTTTTTTTATTTTTTTGATTTGTTTTGAATTTGGAAGGCGGGAAGATAGTAATGGCGCACCGTGGGCAGGTGCGCCATTACTAATTTTTTTTTTATTTGTTGATATAGTTTGAATTTTGAAGGCGGGAATATAGTAATGGCGCACCATGGGCAGGTGCGCCATTACTGAGTTTGTTTTTTTTTTGAATTTTTTTGCCTCTCCAGATTTTGAAAGCACCGTAAATTTTTTTCTGTTAGGTTTTTGAGGATTGTAAAAATCTTCAACGGGGTTCCCCCGGTTGAAATCGGATGTAACTTTTCGAGTAGATGCTTTTTCATATATAAAACTTTTTCATCCGAGTTCGTATGCAAAAGTTATGCCCATTTTACAAATTCTCGAGAGATTTTGCAAAAAAAGTCGAAATTCATATTTGTAAATTTTGCTAACAACTAGACCACATATCACATGGGAATCTTATTTTCTTTTATTTTTTTGACATTTCTATCATTTTCTTTTATTTTTTTTGAAACTGAAAAGGCGGTCCACGGGGGGGGGGGGGGGGGGGGTGTGTGTTTGTGTGTGTGGGAGGTTAGTAATGGCGCACCCTCCCTGGTGCGCCATTGCTAAGGTTAGCAATGGCGCACCAGGGAGGGTGCGCCATTACTAACCTCCTACACACGCAGGCACACAACCCCACCAGACATAGCAATGGCGCACCACCCCAAGGTGCGCCATTACTATGTACCATAGTAATGGTGCACCTAGGTGTGGTGCGCCATTGCTATGTCTGGTGGGGTGGGGGGATGGGAAAAAAATAGCAATGGCGCACTGCTCAGGTGGTGCGCCACTACTAAAAAAATAACAATGGCGCACCTGTTTCTGGTGCGCCATTGCTATATAGCAGTGGCGCACCACATACATGGTGCGCCATTAATGTCCATATCAGCTATAGCCCTTTTCCTAGTAGTGACCGTATCTGAATTGCCTCCCGCCTCTGCTTGTACTGCTAGCCGCCAGACCGACAGCGTCTCTCTTCCGTCGTTGCTTACGAGGCGGAAAAGGAGGCGGAGTGTGTAGGAGATATGCCCTAGAGGCAATAATAAATGTTATTGACTATCTCCCTGTTCATAATTATGTTTATGTTCCATGCTATAACTGCAATGATTCTCGAGTCTACAAATAAAACGAGGCTCGGAGGAAGACTCATTTGCACGTGTGGAATAATAAATGGTAAATTGTATTCCTAGTCTTGCCTCTAAGACTGGCTCAAGTATTGCATGATGATCCTGTTTTCCTGATCATGGGCATGGCTATGCCGGCAATTTTGAGGGCACGATGTTGGTAGAACACTTGTGTTGAATCGACCCATATTGATGTTATACTATGAGATATATTCGTCAATAGTTAATGGTTAAAATAACGCAGAGATGGTTAACGTTTGCATGATTCCTTAGACCATGAGAGTATCGACTTTCTTCATGCTTGCTTCATGAACTTTGGGGTTTGTTAAACGTCATCCGTAAATGGGTGGCTATTACGGCGGCTTACGGGTTCATGGAAAAGTATGTCAAGTAACTTGATAGCTCAAGATTGGGATTTGCTCCTCCGACGATGGAGAGATATCTCTGGGCCCTCTCGGTGTTACGGTATCCATCATCGTCTGGCCAGACACTTTGTGATTTGATCACGGGGATGCCGGAACACGGGAACGAGAAAAGAGAACAATACCGGCAACGAGGTAACTGGCATTGTGGACAAGTTGTTGATCCACGAGGATGCCTACATGTCTCACCTCAGGTAATTGTAACATATCGCGAAGCAACAGGAATAGCACACGGCAACTGGAGGTTCACTCGAATATTCATTCGTGTGGGTATAGGGATCAATATGGTTGTCCACGGCTCCGATGTTGATCATTGATCGGAAGGGGTTCCGGGTCATGTCTATGCTTCACCGAACCTATAGGGTCACACGCTTAAGGGTCATCTATCTGTTGAATACTAGACAGGGAGTCTGAGAGAAAATTTCCAGGAAAAAGTTTTTCGGAGACAGCGGAAAAGTTCCGAAGAGAGAGGTCACCGGATGAGTTCCGGTGAAACTGAAAAGTTGTTTCAGAGGATACCATAAAGTCAAATTGGTTTTGGCACATGCCTGATAATTCTTGGAGGGTGCCAGAATCATTTTGGAAACTTTCTGGAATTTTCCGGAATGAAAACCGGAAATGTTCCGGAGCTGCCGAAACCGCTTCAGATGCTTTTCGCAGATTAAAATCACTAAACCGGAATTGTTCCGGCTCGCATTGAAAATTATTTTGGTGGGTACTGGAAATGTTCTAAGCCCACATAAATATTTTCAGTTCGACCGGACGCTGAAAAATGCCGTCATGAATAGTGGATTCACTATTATGAATAGTGAAAATATCTGAGGGCATTTTGGTATTTTTACCATAGTCTCTCACCCTATAAATAGGGGTGAGGAGACAGCCCAAAAGCTCACTCTTTCTCAGATACAAGTGCCATTGCAATGATCTGGCTTCTTCTCTCCCTCCCAGCGAAATAGTTTCGTAGAGCCGAAAGGTTGTCTGGGTTCCGGCAGGAACTAGTTCTGGACGGCGAAGCCCTGCCGGATAGATGACACCGTATGTGTGCAACTCTGTAGAGAGATCGTAGTTTCGGTCTTAGTTCGAGAGTGCCTCCCGAAGGGCTGTCCGTGTGACCGTCCGAGTTTTGGAGGTCCTCCCGAAGGGCTGTCCGAGTGACAGTCCGAGTTTCGGAGGTCCTCCCGAAGGGCTGTCCGCGACACCGTCCGGGGGACTGTTCGACCGCCTCCCGGAGGGCTGTTCGTGGGGCAGATGAGGGTATACATCCTCGCGGTTGGGAGGTTGTAAAATCCTAGCTGCGGGGATTTGCACCGCCGATCGTCATCGACTCTACTTCCGCTGCGCTACGAGTCGGTAACGAAAATGATCAAACCTTGTATGCAGTCTCCATAGTGGTCCTGGGCTAGTGCGTAGGTCGGAAAATTTTTGTTTTCTACTGCGTTACCCTACAGTGGCATCAAGAGCCGTGCTATGCATAGATGCAGGTTGCGATCTAGAATACATAGAGATGTATGGGTGTTGCACAATACAATTAGGTAGTAGATGAGATCTATTGCTGAAAATTATTTGTGCGGGTAGCTGATGAAATCTGTTACCCGATGTTCCTGTTGCTTCCCCTGAATTTGCGTAGTCCTGATCTTGACGGCATGGTGGAATCTCACAAAGTTCTGGCAATCCGCGATCCTTTCATGCTGCTCCTGAGTATGCTGATTGACAGATCAACGAAGTGCTAACAGTTCTTTGGGTTCCACCATAGTTGAGAAAGATGGATGTTTCGCAGACGAAAGGGCAATGCAGATATGATCTGCACGGGGGTCACGCGTATGACGAAGTTTAGTATGGGGCTCGAGATTTTATTATCTCGTGTTTCATACACCCTGGAATGTTAATCTAGCGACTTGGATTATCATGCTTGATGATGGACGTTGGTAGCTTCGGTTTGTTTCGAAACCTTAGAAGCCACGAAAAATAAAATTTTGCATGAACCGATTAGAGTCGTCTAACTTGGTTTTGCAGGATTGTTTGCATGTGCATATGATGTGGTATACCAGTGCTCATATTAATTTGATTATGTATGAGATGACTATATGATGTAATATTAACATGACCTGCGTGTCATGATTCGGCATGATGGCTGGAGCCATATGATTGCACTTTAATGACCTGCGTGTCAACCTTATGTAATGCACTTATTTTATTAGCTATAGAGATAGCAATATTATCTGGTGCATCGACAAGGTGGTGGCAATCTTCGCAAAGCTGAACACCGACGCGAATGCCGGAGACGAAGAAATACGAGACTTCTCCGTCAGAAAGGGCTATACCATATCATGCTAATTATGAATTGCCTGAGATGTTTATCCCTTATGTTGCACCCTTTTGATTGCGCGGTAGTCGCTTTTTATTAGGGTGATCTCTCACTTAAATATCAAGTAGTTAGTGTTCTCCCAAGTGTAGCACCGTCACGGCACCTATCTCTTCGGGGTATCACATGGTTGCATGGGTACGAACGATTAGAGAAGTGTGAGGCGGGTGAGTTGAGACCTCGCAGCGAGATCACTTGGTTGTCTTGACGTTCAGGCATGAAAGTCATGAGCTCGGAACACACGCATCGAAAGATGAACAAGAGTCACATAGAGATGTGATTGGCAAGTTGGCCTACCAATTGAAATTCTCGTCACTTGAGATGGTTGCATCCATGACGCTGAATTGAAAGTTGGGTCTTGTATCACTCAATATCAATTATGAGAGATATTGATTTGAGTGGGAGCGCACTGAACAATTAACTTGTTTAATTCTCGGTGCAATTAATTTTGAACACTGTCTAAGTGTGATTTGCATAATAGTTGTAGAAGAATGGCTCGTGTTTCCACCTTCCCTATTAAAATTGAATAGCTGTTAAATATCTGGTTAAAACTTTACGGTTGGTAACGTAATGTGAGGATTGTCCTCAATAGTGCCGAGAAGGACTTTGTCCTATCGCATACTTTCGGTATTCTCCCGCTAATGCTATGGATCATGTGACTCTCGTCCTTCAATCCAAAAGCTAGAATTCTGTTTCAGTCAAGTGCAATACGTTTGCTTCCATGAGACCCGAACTTCAAAAGTTTGGATAGTTATGTGATATTCATGGAATCTGAAAATCATTTTCAGAGACAGACAAAGGCTAAAAGATATGAGATATCCAAAGCAATGTTTGTTTGCAAACTATTAGTAAAGGAGTTTACTATGCATTAGACTGATAAGAGAGGGATCCAGGAGAACGCCTGTCATATGATGAAAGGAGAATAAAACAACAACTTAAAGAGAAAGGAAGTGTCCGAAGGGTCTTAGTAAGACTTTCACGCCTAGGAAGTCCGGGGCTAACGCCACTCTTAAGTTGGGTGCTTCTTCTGAGAGTAGGAGAAATACTGAAAGTTAAACTGTTAGAAGTATAATGGCAAAAGGAAAGAAGACTGGAATATCCAGCTCATGTATGAATGTCATACAAGTTTTTGATGTATAGAAGGCTGGTCAAAGATATAGGTCTTGGGAATTAAGGTTAAACATGTTAATCACTAATTCTTGGGTATTGTGAGTTAATCACAAAGATACCCGCTCGATTGCATTCTGTTGCAACTCGATGTAAGAACTACTATGGCCTGAAAGACTAGCCAAGAATGAGGTTAGATACATGCAGGGAACATAGTAAATGTTACTATGCCTTCCATTAGTGTATTCCCTATGTATTTACTTTCATAATTCATTTAGAGTTTCATACACTCTAGCCCTTTGCATAAGGTATTTTGCAAGAAGGTTATTCATAAGAGAACTTTTGATGTTCGATGTTATGAATAACATAAGGGCCATACTTTCATTATGAATGAGACGTATGTTATGAATATTGATAATAATACATTACCTCTGGGTTTATTTTCATAATTCATTTAGAGTTTCATACACTCTAGCCCTTTGCATAAGGTATTTTGCAAGAAGGTTATTCATAAGAGAACTTTTGATGTTCGATGTTATGAATAACATAAGGGCCATACTTTCATTATGAATGAGACGTTTGTTATGAATATTGATAATAATACATTACCTCTGCGTTTATTTTCATAATTCATTTAGAGTTTCATACACTCTAGCCCTTTGCATAAGGTATTTTGCAAGAAGGTTATTCATAAGAGAACTTTTGATGTTCGATGTTATGAATAACATAAGGGCCATACTTTCATTATGAATGAGACGTATGTTATGAATATTGATAATAATACATTACCTCTGGGTTTATTTTCATAATTCATTTAGAGTTTCATACACTCTAGCCCTTTGCATAAGGTATTTTGCAAGAAGGTTATTCATAAGAGAACTTTTGATGTTCGATGTTATGAATAACATAAGGGCCATACTTTCATTATGAATGAGATGTATGTTATGAATATTGATAATAATACATTACCTATGGGTTTATTTTCATAATTCATTTAGAGTTTCATACACTCTAGCCCTTTGCATAAGGTATTTTGCAAGAAGGTTATTCATAAGAGAACTTTTGATGTTCGATGTTATGAATAACATAAGGGCCATACTTTCATTATGAATGAGACGTATGTTATGAATATTGATAATAATACATTACCTCTGGGTTTATTTTCATAATTCATTTAGAGTTTCATACATTCTAGCCCTTTGCATAAGGTATTTTGCAAGAAGGTTATTCATAAGAGAACTTTTGATGTTCGATGTTATGAATAACATAAGGGCCATACTTTCATTATGAATGAGACGTATGTTATGAATATTGATAATAATACATTACCTCTGGGTTTATTTTCATAATTCATTTTAGAGTTTCATATACTCTAGCCCTTTGCATAAGGTATCTTGCAAGAAGGTTATTCATAAGAGAACTTTTGATGTTCGGTGTTATGAATAACATGAAGGGCCATGCTTCCATCCAGGATGGGATGTATGTTGTGAATATTGATGGTAATATGATACATCCATAACACTGACGCTAAATGTCGCAAGACTAAAAGAATACCACATATGTGTGGCACTGCATTTGGTCACATTGGAAAACCCCGCATGGAAAATTCCATTATGATGGATTTTGATGTCGTTTGATTTTGAATCATCTGACACTTGCAACTTTCCTCTGAAAAGTGAAATGACTGAAATACCGTTCACAGGCCATAAGGAACGAGCACAGAACATATTGGTGATCATACATTATGATGTGTGTAGTCAAATAAATGTTATTGCAAGTAGTGGATTTATCTATCTTCAGAAATGACTCAAGTAGATATATGGATATTTACTTGATGAGATGTGCGTCTGGATCTTTTGAAATCATTCGAAAGGTTTTCAAAATGAAGAAGAAAATATTGTAACAAGAAAATTATGTTTCTACAATTCGATTGCAGAAAGGAATATTTGAGTTACAAGTTTAGCAAATGCCTGATGAGTTATGAAAGGGGTTTCATAACTTGCACCTCCCGGAACACCACTGCAAGTGGAAAGTCCGTGAAGATGTAATCGAACCATTTATCACATGGTAAGATCAAAGATGGCATAAATAAATTTGCCATTATCCCTTTTAAAGAGTGATGCTTTAGAGACTGCGGCTTTTACACTGAAAAGAGCTCCATCGGGTCTGTTGAAATGACGTCATGGTATGGTACGCCCAACCATGTTATATCTTTTCTTAACATTTGGAATATGGGGCTTGTGTAAAAGGTTACAAACCTATTCCAAATCAGACAAGTGCTACTTTGTAGGTTATCCCAAGTAATTGGGTATTCCTCCCTCACTATACCGAGGCAAATAGGTTTGCCACAATACGGTATGCTTTTAAAGAGAATAGTTCTTACAAAAGGTGAGTGGGAGGACAGTGCAACTCGACGGGATAACCGGTATCTTTGTCATCAGGTCAAAGGAAAGGAACCTTGGAAGTGATTCCGGAGTTTCCTACTGCGACTGATACGGAAGTCTCTACAATAAAATGTATGGACTTCAGTCGAACTTGCAGCTGAACCCCGTAGGCAAGGCTCGTGCAAACCTCTCAGGTGCGCAAACGAGATATTGTTGTTGGACAACAGAATACCTACGATACACAAGGAAGCGTTGATGGGCCCTGACTCCGGAATTGGCTAAATGCCAATACAATCCGAGATAGTTTCCATATAAGTGATTCGAGATTAAAATCTTGATACACCTTTCGGAAGATTTTGTGTCTAACGAATATTTATGGAACTAAAAACTGATACGGATAAAATGTTTATCCATAAAGCTCGACTTGTTGCAATAACAAGTTCAAGGAGTTGACTACGATAAGATTATCTCACCGTAGCGATGCTTAAAGTCGGTTCGGGTTGAACTAGCAATTAATACATATTTCAATCATGAGATATGAAACATGGATGACAAAAGGATTTCCATCTGATGGAAATGTAACCTAGGACTTGTATGTGATACAGTCCAAAGTAATTTGTCGATCCAAAGGATGCTAGTAAGTATGCAAACTTCAGAGTTCCAGCGATGGACAGAAGAGAGCAAAGTGGAGTTGGATTCTTCGTGTTTTGATGAAATGGTCAAAGGGTTTTGACTTCATCAATGGGTAACGAAGATGCTTGTAATTCAAGAAATTAAGTGGGAGCATAATATTATTTCTAAAAACCGTGTGTACATGACACATTGTTAATTGGAAATAAATTTCTTGACACGAATTAGGACTTCATTTGAAAATAGTTTTTTGATGAAGTGCTTAGGCTAAATAGCCACAATATTAGGCATGATGATCTATGGAGATAGATTTACCTAATGGGGCTAAGCTATGAATACATATTGACAAGATGCTAAAACTTTTTAGCATTTAAAACGCCAAGGAGTGATTCTTGCCGAAGTCACATGGAAAGAGTTTTTGCAAGACTCAGTGTCCCAAAACACTGATGAGTGAAATACATGATGGAGATTCCACACACTCTTGTGTTTGGATTAATCATGTATTCCATGGTATGTAAAAACAACCAGATATGTCCAATACTCCAAAGTTGTTGCGAGTATAGATACCAAAGTGATCAAAGTACTGATCATGGGACAACAGCGAAAGATGTCACTGAGTACTAGAGTAGTACTGATGACATGTTTTCTCGCAAGCAGAGATTATGAAGTGCTCGTTGTAAGTAATTACATCGATACAGTCTTCATCAATGCTCCATGCGATTTTCGATTTAAGTTAAGGGATTTGTGTAATACACAATATGGTGGCACGGTAGTTGGAAATTGTTCCAAACAAGATACTGTGGCGAATTCTATAACAAAGGCTAAGTATGTTGACGCTTGAGAAGCGACAAAGAAGTTGTTGAATCATATAGTTCATTCATGAACTTAGTATGGTTCCAAGATGGCTTTGGTCTATGGGACACTATTGCAGATAGTTGCTCCATAGCTCAGTCTGAGGAATCAGGTTTCGACCAATGATTCACACATATGCAATGCCAAGTCCACACAAAATATGAATTTTGTGAAAGCGTGAAAACGCGAGGATATGCAAAGTTACACACGGAGCTGAAGTCGTCAGATCCGTTGGACATCAGGCTATACCACAAGCGAAGCATATTTTACACCAGTATGCCATAGGTGTAAAGTGCACTAGCATTGACTAGATTATTGACTCTAGTGCAAGTGGGAGTCTGTAGGAGATATGCCCTAGAGGCAATAATAAATGTTATTGATTATCTCCCTCTTCATAATTATGTTTATGTTCCATGCTATAACTGCAATGATTCTCGAGTCTACAAATAAAACGAGGCTCGGAGGAAGACTCATTTGCACGTGTGGAATAATAAACGGTAAATTGTATTCCTAGTCTTGCCTCTAAGACTGGCTCAAGTATTGCATGATGATCCTGTTTTCCTGATCATGGGCATCGCTATGCCGGCAATTTTGAGGGCACGATGTTGGTAGAACACTTGTGTTGAATCGACCCATATTGATGTTATACTATGAGATATATTCGTCAATAGTTAATGGTTAAAATAACACAGAGATGGTTAATGTTTGCATGATTCCTTAGACCATGAGAGTATCGAGTTTCTTCATGCTTGCTTCATGAACTTTGGGGTTTGTTAAACGTCATCCGTAAATGGGTGGCTATTACGGCGGCTTACGGGTTCATGGAAAAGTATGTCAAGTAACTTGATAGCTCAAGATTGGGATTTGCTCCTCCGACGATGGAGAGATATCTCTGGGCCCTCTCGGTGTTACGGTATCCATCATCGTCTGGCCAGACACTTTGTGATTTGATCACGGGGATGCCGGAACACGGGAACGAGAAAAGAGAACAATACCGGCAACGAGGTAACTGGCATTGTGGACAAGTTGTTGATCCACGAGGATGCCTACATGTCTCACCTCGGGTAATTGTAACATATCGCGAAGCAACAGGAATAGCACACGGCAACTGGAGGTTCACTCGAATATTCATTCGTGTGGGTATAGGGATCAATATGGGTGTCCACGGCTCCGATGTTGATCATTGATCGGAAGGGGTTCCGGGTCATGTCTATGCTTCACCGAACCTATAGGGTCACATGCTTAAGGGTCATCTATCTGTTGAATACTAGACAGGGAGTCTGAGAGAAAGTTTCCAGGAAAAGTTTTTCGGAGACAGCGGAAAAGTTCCGAAGAGAGAGGTCACCGGATGAGTTCCGGTGAAACTGAAAAGTTGTTTCAGAGGATACCATAAAGTCAAATTGGTTTTGGCACATGCCTGATAATTCTTGGAGGGTGCCAGAATCATTCTGGAAACTTTCTGGAATTTTCCGGAATGAAAACCGGAAATGTTCCGGAGCTGCCGAAACCGCTTCAGATGCTTTTCGCAGATGAAAATCACTAAACCGGAATTGTTCCGGCTCGCGTTGAAAATTATTTTGGTGGGTACTGGAAATGTTCTAAGCCCACATAAATATTTTCAGTTCGACCGGACGCTGAAAAATGCCGTCGTGAATAGTGGAATCACTATTATGAATAGTGAAAATATCTGAGGGCATTTTGGTATTTTTACCATAGTCTCTCACCCTATAAATAGGGGTGAGGAGGCAGCCCAAAAGCTCACTCTTTCTCAGATACAAGTGCCATTGCAATGATCTGGCTTCTTCTCTCCCTCCCAGCGAAATAGTTTCGTAGAGCCGAAAGGCTGTCTGGGTTCCGGCAGGAACTAGTTCTGGACGGCGAAGCCCTGCCAGATAGATGACACCGTATGTGTGCAACTCTGTAGAGAGATCGTAGTTTCGGTCTTAGTTCGAGAGTGCCTCCCGAAGGGCTGTCCGTGTGACCGTCCGAGTTTTGGAGGTCCTCCCGAAGGGCTGTCCGAGTGATAGTCCGAGTTTCGGAGGTCCTCCCGAAGGGCTGTCCGCGACACCGTCCGGGGGACTGTTCGACCGCCTCCCGGAGGGCTGTCCGCGGGGCAGATGAGGGTATACATCCTCGCGGTTGGGAGGTTGTAAAATCCTAGCTGCGGGGATCTGCACCGCCGATCGTCATCGACTCTACTTCCGCTGCGCTACGAGTCGGTAACGAAAATGATCAAACCTTGTATGCAGTCTCCATAGTGGTCCTGGGCTGGTGCGTAGGTCGGAAAATTTTTGTTTTCTACTGCGTTACCCTATAGAGTGCTCCGACGCGCCAGAGGAGCCGGAGCGGCGGCGTCTGTCTTCCGCCGTTGCCGACGAGAGGAGGCGAAGGAGGAGGCAGACTGCTCTGACGCGCCGGAGTAGGCGAAGGAGGAGGCGGAGTGCCCTCACGCGTTGGAGGAGCCGGAGAAGGAGACGGAGCGCCCTGATAACTCGCCGGAGGAGGAGGAGAAGGAGGAGGCGGAGTGCCCTGACTCGCCGGAGGAGGAGGAGGCGGAGGCGTCCAGTTTGGAAGCTTGATATACTCCTTCTGCCATAGACATGTACTCCTCAGAGCACGAACCAACTGATTCTCCCCTTCACCTGTAGAGTGGTCAAGCTCGAGCTCCTCAAATCCCTCCATTACTTCATCCACCATCACAACAGCATAGCCATGTGGAATCGGAAGGCAGTGAAAAGTTCCGTTGGGTTAAGGAGGTGCAACAGAGCCGACAGCCACCTTGAAAGTGAGGTTCCGACATTTCGTCATAAGCTCGCAATGTTGAGCCTCCGTGATAGTATCCACGGGGTAGATAGGAGCCGTGAAGTCAGGCTGAACGGGCTCCGTGGAAGCCACGCTGCTTCTCCGCTGAGATGGCGAGGTAGCTTTTGGGGTAGCTTCGTGCCGCTGAGATGGTTGGCCGGCAGTTCGCTGGCTCTCAAGTTCCTCTAGCTTTTGTAGTCTTGCACTGATCTTCTGCATGTCGCTCAGCTCCACACTAGTAGAATGTCGATCACTAGTCCCGGTCGGGATGTGCCTTTAGTACCGGTTCCCCAACCGGTACTAAAGGGTCGGGACTAAAGGTCCAGACCTTTAGTACCGGTTGGACCACGGACCGGTACTAAAGGCCCACCACGTGGCTGCCTACGTGGGCTGGTGGTGGAGGACCTTTAGTACCGGTTGGTGATACCAACCGGTACTAAATGTTCTGTTTTTTTTTGTTTTTGCTTTTAATTAGGTTTTAGTTTTCCTCTCTATTTATTGTGTTTTCCATTCATTTCAAATTTATTGTACGGTGCTACATACTGTAAACATTAATTACACAAGTTGATGCATATATATATATATGTAATATAATATACAATATCTCATACACAGTACATATACAAATGGAATTACACATCCATATATATATATTCTGGACTTATAACTTAAGGCCCAAAACCCGGCCGGGACTAGCTAGCTAGTGCTCCGGATGAAATCTTAGTTTTCTACTACTGATTTGCTGGCATTATTGAGGCGGCGGTAAGTAATAGTGCTCTCCGTTTACATCAATGACATGTTGAAGAAGAAATGCCGCAAATTCCTCTTGAAGTGCTACAAAGCGTTGCTCGGGTGAGAGCTTCGACATCATCTGCCAAACCTGGAGTTGTCTTTCACGTGCTCCTCTGCGACGTATACGGCCTTCGGTCTAGATGCGAATGTTCTCGCAGAGGAAGTATCCACATAAATTTGTCCCCTGTGGCTGCTTCGCGCACTTTGCAAAAGAATAGAATTCAATAAGATAATTAATAATCAAGCATGATAATGGTATTGAAACTAGAATTAAAGAGATGCGCGGACCTAGTAGTACTACTTAATTACCTGCATCTTTTCCACTTTAGCTTCGGTTTCCATTGACGACCGTGATGGTTTTTTTCTATCATCTTTTTCCAAACACTACGCGGCAAAGAAAAAGAACGAAAGAGTTATTATAATTACTTTTGATATCAGGAAATAATGAAAGAAAGCGAGGTCGATAAAGATTGAAATTACCGTTGTATCATAAAATACAAGTCCACGTATGATTGTTCTAGTGTATCTAGTGAGTCGTACACTTGAACAAGTCCATCCGCGAGGATAATATTTAGGAGGATATAGTGGTCTCTGCGCAGAAGTTTATATAATTAAGCAGGCATGCATATAACTCATCAACTACACTTGACAGCGAGCTAGTAAGCAAAAATAGAATTTGTAGTATATAAGAGAGTAAACACTCACCCCATGTTGTAAGGAAATATTATAGTAGATTTGGTATTCATTAGTGCCTCTAGAAATTTTTCCAAGAGATCTTCTGTGTCCTTGGCATAATGTTTTACCACATGACCATTAACGGTATTTGGGTCGATGAACCCAATGTCATCGATTCCCTCTTGTTTCACTTCCCACATCTTCAATCTGCATAATAGCGTAGAAAAGAACATATATAATGAGGATAAGCCAATGAACGATATCTTAGCTAGAGACTTAAATTATTAAAGATATAAATCACTTACAGACAATAGCAACTGATGAGAGTTTTGTCGATAGAGTCCATGTGGTATAACTGGAAAAGTTCTAAGAATTCAAGACATATGTCACATGCATTGACGTAATGCTCTTTCCTTACTTTGACCATGACCGCCGTCTCCCCTCGCTTTGCTTCACGCAGATACGAATCATGCAACCGTCGCGTCGCAGTTGGTAGTTCCTTGTACTGCTCGGGTGTGACAAGTGGTTTTCCGATGGCATATTGCATTGCGTACTCAGTTGCACCGTACCCGCGGAATTCCTCGGTGCCAAGGATTTGGCCAAGAGTGAGACCTGCAGCCTCTACTTCTTCGAGGTCGATTGGGTTGCCTTGCACATCGACTGGTTGGATCGATTGCTTGCTTGGATTGGTACTCACCTTGAGCGGAGAGATCGATTGCTTGGATTGTTCTCCGAGCTGGGGAACTGTTTTCCCGGTAGTAGTTCCACCTGTCGTTGATGCCGTACTTCCCGACTTCTTCCTTAGGCTGGGCCGACTTCTCTGCTCACTTGCCTTCTGAATCTGTCGCTCATAGTGTGTCGGCATACGCTCGACATATGCCGGGGGTCGATTAATAAAGTGTTCCATAAAGTGCTCTTGGACTTCCTTGGGTATTACCTCCTTTGGCGGCACGGTCTTCTTCGCAAAAAAAGGCTTTCACTTGGCGATCGCTTTCAATTTCGTATTCCTCTGGTTTCATGTCGTAAGGTAGCTTCCTTTTGGCCGGAGGCTCGGGTTTCTTCTTTGCTTTCCTCTGAAGGGACTGCTGGTGGCCTTCCTCTTTTGGGAGCCCTGCTGGCGGGACCGCTGCCGGGGTGGAGTCGGCTCACGCGGCGGAGATCGATACCGACGATATGGACTCGCGTCGTGCTCCGTCCCGAGGTTGGGAGGACTGCTGGCAAGGTGGGGAGGACTGCTGGCGAGGTGGGACGCCTTTAGAGGTGGGGAGGACTGCTGGCGAGGTGGGGAGGACTGCTGGCAAGGTGGGGAGGACTGCTGGCGAGGTGGGGAGGACTGCTGGCGAGGTGGGGAGGACTGCTGGCGAGGTGGGGAGGACTGCTGGCAAGGTGGGGAGGACTGCTGGCGAGGTAGGAGGACTGCTGGTGCTGCGATGCCTCTGGCTGGGATCCCTCGCGCTGGACATCGATACTCGGAGGAGCCGGTGGCCTTAGCGCCGTTTGTGGAAAGACGATGCAGTCCTTACTCCATAGGATGAGACCACGGCCGGCTTCTCCCAGTGTGGACTCCCCCTCACCTCCAGGGATGTCAAGCAATAGTTCATCATATCCTGGCTCTATTGCGTCCACCACAACACGAGCATACCCAGCTGGAACCGGATTGCAATTCCAGAGAACATCAGGTGTATTTGGTAAAGCATAGCCCGTCGCGACCCGCACGGGTATGTTCTTCATTTTCTGGATTAGCTCACAAGATGTCTTCTCGGTGATATCATCCACGGGGGTGTGACCCAGCGGTGCCCCCGTGGAACCCACGCTGCTTTTCGGCAGTGTAGATGGGACGGGTTCCCCTGCCTCCTGCTGCGGAGTTTCCCTTTGCTGGGTCAGTACCTGTATCTGCAGCTGCTGCTGCTCGTACTTCTGTTCCAACTTTGAAAGTCGGTCTGCTTCCACCTTCTTTTTTTCTCGAACGACTTTTATAACTGTCCTTCCATCCCGCAAACCCCTTGTACCACGGAACAACGCCCACGCCTCATGTTCGTCCTCCATGTTCGGGATTCCCGAGGGCGAGTGTAAGCTCGTCGTTCTCTCTATCGGAGTGAAACCATCCTTCTTGGGCAGCTTTTATTGCTTCAATCAACTCATCTGATGCATGCTTCAGACTGGCCAGTGCAATAATCTTCCCAGTTGCTGGGTCCAACTTTTCCCCATGCGCAAAAAACCAATTCCTGCACCTCTTGGGCCAGTTGAAGGTTACTGGAGTGATCCCTTCAGCATGCATCTTATTCTCTAATGCATCCCACTTAGGAATGGCTGACTTGTATCCACCTGTCCCTAGTTTATGGTGATACTTTTGTTTCTTCGCATTTATCTTATTCTTTGCCGACTTCTCCATAGCAGCTTCCGATGTCTTGTACTCGATAAATGCGTCCCAGTGATTCCTTACCTTCTCGTATATTCCTATGAATTTGGGCGCCTTCTGGCCTCTAGAGTTGTACTCGGTCCATAATCTTTTCTTCCAAGTCTGGAACGCGCCGGCCATCTTATGGAGAGCAAACTCCTTGACTTTGTCCCTTTGGCGCTCCGAGAGAGAATCTGGTAGGATGAAATGCTCCATGAGATCTCACCAAAGGGCATCTTTAATTCTTGTATCGACATAATTCACTCCTGGTTTTGGGTCGTTTGGTTGAATCCATTCTTGCATTGTGATCGGGACTCCATCCCTAACAACCACTCCGCATTGACCCACAAATGTCTTGGCATTGGCTTCAGGGTGAGTCGGTGCGCCATTATGTTTGAAAGCATCAAGATTGAGCTTTACGTTGCCGTCCAATATTTTGGCACCGCCTCGTACCTTTCTACTAGATTGGCTCGATCCGGAGGGCTGATAATTAAAAGAAAAAAGATTTGTTAATATATATATATATATATATATATATATATATATATACAAATCAATTAATACACATGTAATGATCACCAGAGGCTAATATGTGTATATACCTCGCCGGACATTGTTAGTTGTTCCGGATTTTGGACCATAAGTTGTTCTTCCTCGACCTCACATCCATCACCGTAATCGTTCAGATATTGTGAGCCGTCATCATCATGTGATTCACCCTGAAGGTCCGCTGGGTTTTCGGAGGAGCGTATCATGTCGAAGATGTCCTCTTCATGAGCTCTACCGGTATTGTCCATAGCTTAATAACTAATCCATAATAATATAGATAAAACAAATTAGTATTCAAATTAGCATGCATTCAAGAAGCAAAATAACTGATAGTTAATTAATAATGCATCATCGAATACATATATAGTAGTTAATATATCGATCTAGCTAGAACCCTAGTGCCCGACGGATATCGGGGCGGGCGGTGGACACCCAAAGAGAAGGAACCATCACAGGAACATAGCTGCAGTGAGATCCCTGAAGAATCTGCCAGGTATTGTCGGACCTGGCCTCCAAAGCTGCCATGTAGCGACGGACGTGCTCGTTCTCCTTGCTGACATGGTACTGTACCACCTCCGCGGGGGACTCAAGCCTCCGAATCGTCCGTGGCCCATGCGGCTGCCACCACAGAACCTCCGGGACGACGACGGGCTGGCTCCTCACCAAGCTGCGCCGCCCGGAAGGCAGCACCTCCCAGTACCAGCCCGGCGGTGCCCAGTCCCTGACAGGGCCCCTCGGCTCAAGCAAGTGACCTCCTCTGGCGACTCGACGACGAGGATGCGGGATCGGCATCGTCGACGTCGAGAAGAAACACTTAATTATGAAAACAAATTAAATAAAACTTAGCAAGATTAACACTTAGCATCTAACCAATTAAATAACACTTAACAAATTAAATAACACTTAGCATCTAACAAAATTAACAAAATTAACACATACCCTAATAACCTAAGAACCTAACTAACTAACTAACTAAACTAACCTAACCTAACTAACTAAACTAACTAAACTAACTAAACTATCCTGGTAACCTAACTAACTAACTAACTAACTAAATAGGGGTGCTGTGTCGTGGTCGGGGTCAGGGTGTCGGGGGTCTCGTGTCGGGGTGCCGGACATGTCGTTTTCTTCTTCTTCCCCTCTTCTTCTTTTTTTCCTCTTTTTCCTTTTCTTCTTCTTCCTCTTCTTCCTTTTCTTCCTTTTCTTCTTCTTCTTCTTCTTCTTCTTCTTCTTCTCCTCCTCCTCCTCTCCTCTTTTTTTTTCTTCTTCTTCTTCTTTTTTTTTTTTCTTCTCCTCCTCCTCTTCTTCTTCTCCTCCTCTCCTCTTTTTTTCTTCTTCTTCTTCTTCTTTTTTCTTCTCCTCCTCCTCTTCTTCTTTTTCTTATTCTTATTCTTCTTCTTATTATTATTTTTTCTTCTTTTCCTTTTTTCTTTTTCCTTTTTTTCCTTCTTCTTTTCTTCTTTTTTTTCTTCTAGGCTTTTTTTACATTAACATTTTATTTTTCCTTTAAGCTAAGTAACCCTATCATAGACACAGATCGAGTTAATCTAGAGTTAAAATAAACTAAAACTAATTAGCTAGGGGGTCCCACCTATCATAGACTAAAACTAAAACTAATTAAACTAAAACTAATTCACAGAGTTAATCTAGAGTTTAATTATTCAGTGGATTAGGGGGCGGCCCCACTTGTCATTGACTAGGGCCTGCCCAGTCAGCACAGTTGACTGGGTCAACAGGTCAACTGGGCCCGCGGGCCCACTGGCCAGCTACCCTGGGGGCGGGGTTGGCCGGCCACGTCAGTAGGCCGCGCCGGAGTTGCTCCGGCGAGCCGCGCCGGAGTTGACTGGATCGGGTGGGCACGCGGAGGGGCAAGGGGGAGGGGAGAGGCTCACCGAGGGAGCTCGCCGGAGGGGGGAGGACGCGTCGGGGCGGCGAGGTCGGGGCGGCATGCGGCGTCGGGGCGGCGGGGTCGGCGCGGCGCACGGCGTCGGGGCGGCGGGGTCGGGGCGGCGAGCGGCGTCGGGGCGGCGGGCTCGTGCACGACGGGCGGCGGCGACGGCAGATTTCGGCAGCCTGACGGCGTCGTTTTGTCCTTGTCCCAGTGCGTGGGTCGGCCCGGGACGAAGGGATAGTATTAATACCTAGGCACCCTTTAGTACCGGTGCGTGGCTCACACCGGTACTAAAGAACCTTTAGTACCGGTGCGAGACACGCACTGGTACTAAAGGTCCTCCCCAAAAAATGCGCGGGGCGGTGGACCTTTACTACCGGTGCGTGGCTCGCACCGGTACTAAAGGTTTTTTAATTCAATATTCATTATTATTTTCAGGAAAACCCCTAAACTTTAAAAATTCATAGAAAAAAATCCATGACTCCAATGGAAATAAATAATATATGAAAAAATATCAGAAAAATATAAAGAATCTGTTTATGGCATTTCCATGCATGTTTAAACAACTTCAACTGCTGTATAAGACAATTTGATTAAATAGCATTTGAAATGTCATATCTCGAGTTTGAAAAGCAGTATAAATGAACTCTGAAAAGGTTGTAACTTGGCATGACATCATAATTTCACCCACATAGCAACTTCTAAAGAGTTGAGAGGGTTACGGCAAAAACTGGATGCACTTCGTGTACAAATTGGACAATCTCTTTCGAAGTATGAGGGTTTCGGACGAAAGCTCATCTATTACAAGGGGATTTCATTTTTAATTACTTATTTTAACTCCATACTTTTTGTGTGTTCAATATGCACCGTTCAAAGGCACATCATCAATTTTCAACCCTTTATGACTTCATTTGATATATTTAATGCATTTAATGATTTATTATGAGCTAAATGACCCTGAGTTTGAAAAGCAGTATAAATGAACTCTGAAAAGGTTGTAACTTGGCATGACATCATAATTTCACCCACATAGTAACTTCTAAAGAGTTGAGAGGGTTACGGCAAAAACTGGATGCACTTCGTGTACAAATTGGACAATCTCGTTCGAAGTATGAGGGTTTCGGACGAAAACTCATATATTACAAAGGGATTTCATTTTTAATAACTTATTTTAACTCCATACTTTTTGTGTGTTCAATATGCACCATTCAAAGGCACATCATCAATTTTCAACCCTTTATGACTTCATTTGATATTTTTCATGCATTTAATGATTTATTTTGAGCTAAATGACCCTGAGTTTGAAAAGTAGTATAAATGAACTCTGAAAAGGTTGTAACTTGGCATGACATCATAATTTCACCCACATAGCAACTTCTAAAGAGTTGAGAGGGTTACGGCAAAAACTGGATGCACTTCGTGTACAAATTGGACAATCTCTTTCGAAGTATGAGGGTTTCGGACGAAAACTCATCTATTACAAAGGGATTTCATTTTTAATAACTTATTTTAACTCCATACTTTTTGTGTGTTCAATATGCACCATTCAAAGGCACATCATCAATTTTCAACCCTTTCTGACTTCATTTGATATTTTTCATGCATTTAATGATTTATTTTGAGCTAAATGACCCTGAGTTTGAAAAGCAGTATAAATGAACTCTGAAAAGGTTGTAACTTGGCATGACATCATAATTTCACCCACATAGCAACTTCTAAAGAGTTGAGAGGGTTACGGCAAAAACTGGATGCACTTCGTGTACAAATTGGACAATCTCTTTCGAAGTATGAGGGTTTCGGACGAAAACTCATCTATTACAAAGGGATTTCATTTTTAATAACTTATTTTAACTCCATACTTTTTGTGTGTTCAATATGCACCATTCAAAGGCACATCATCAATTTTCAACTCTTTCTGACTTCATTTGATATTTTTCATGCATTTAATGATTTATTTTGAGCTAAATGACCCTGAGTTTGAAAAGCAGTATAAATGAACTTTGAAAAGGTTGTAACTTGGCATGACATCATAATTTCACCCACATAGCAACTTCTAAAGAGTTGAGAGGGTTACGGCAAAAACTGGATGCACTTCGTGTACAAATTGGACAATCTCTTTCGAAGTATGAGGGTTTCGGACGAAAACTCTTCTATTACAAAGGGATTTCATTTTTAATAACTTATTTTAACTCCATACTTTTTGTGTGTTCAATATGCACCATTCAAAGGCACATCATTAATTTTCAACCCTTTATGACTTCATTTGATATTTTTCATGCATTTAATGATTTATTTTGAGCTAAATGACCCTGAGTTTGAAAAGCAGTATAAATGAACTCTGAAAAGGTTGTAACTTGGCATGACATCATAATTTCACCCACATAGCAACTTCTAAAGAGTTGAGAGGGTTACGGCAAAAACTGGATGCACTTCGTGTACAAATTGGACAATCTCTTTCGAAGTATGAGGGTTTCGGACGAAAACTCATCTATTACAAAGGGATTTCATTTTTAATAACTTATTTTAACTCCATACTTTTTGTGTGTTCAATATGCACCATTCAAAGGCACATCATCAATTTTCAACCCTTTCTGACTTCATTTGATATTTTTCATGCATTTAATGATTTATTTTGAGCTAAATGACCCTGAGTTTGAAAAGCAGTATAAATGAACTCTGAAAAGGTTGTAACTTGGCATGACATCATAATTTCACCCACATAGCAACTTCTAAAGAGTTGAGAGGGTTACGGCAAAAACTGGATGCACTTCGTGTACAAATTGGACAATCTCTTTCGAAGTATGAGGGTTTCGGATGAAAACTCATCTATTACAAAGGGATTTCATTTTTAATAACTTATTTTAACTCCATACTTTTTGTGTGTTCAATATGCACCATTCAAAGGCACATCATCAATTTTCAACCCTTTCTGACTTCATTTGATATTTTTCATGCATTTAATGATTTATTTTGAGCTAAATGACCCTGAGTTTGAAAAGCAGTATAAATGAACTCTGAAAAGGTTGTAACTTGGCATGACATCAGAATTTCATCCACATAGCAACTTCTAAAGAATTGAGAGGGTTACGACAAAAACTGGATGCACTTCGTGTACAAATTGGACAATCTCTTTCGAAGTATGAGGGTTTCGGACGAAAACTCATCTATTACAAAGGGATTTCATTTTTAATAACTTATTTTAACTCCATACTTTTTGTGTGTTCAATATGCACCATTCAAAGGCACATCAACAATTTTCAACTCTTTCTGACTTCATTTGATATATTTAATGCATTTAATGATTTATTTTGAGCTAAATGACCCTGAGTTTGAAAAGCAGTATAAATGAACTTTGAAAAGGTTGTAACTTGGCATGACATCATAATTTCACCCACATAGCAACTTCTAAAGAGTTGAGAGGGTTACGGCAAAAACAGGATGCACTTCGTGTACAAATTGGACAATCTCTTTCGAAGTATGAGGGTTTCGGACGAAAACTCATCTATTACAAAGGGATTTCATTTTTAATAACTTATTTTAACTCCATACTTTTTGTGTGTTCAATATGCACCATTCAAAGGCACATCATCAATTTTCAACCCTTTATGACTTCATTTGATATTTTCATGCATTTAATGATTTATTTTGAGCTAAATGACCCTGAGTTTGAAAAGCAGTATAAATGAACTCTGAAAAGGTTGTAACTTGGCATGACATCATAATTTCACCCACATAGCAACTTCTAAAGAGTTGAGAGGGTTACGGCAAAAACTGGATGCACTTCGTGTACAAATTGGACAATCTCTTTCGAAGTATGAGGGTTTCGGACGAAAACTCATCTATTACAAAGGGATTTCATTTTTAATAACTTATTTTAACTCCATACTTTTTGTGTGTTCAATATGCACCATTCAAAGGCACATCATCAATTTTCAACTCTTTCTGACTTCATT
The DNA here is from genome assembly GCA_039707655.1 of Elymus sibiricus. Lineage (NCBI taxonomy): Eukaryota > Viridiplantae > Streptophyta > Magnoliopsida > Poales > Poaceae > Elymus > Elymus sibiricus. The sequence continues at coordinate 26,552,126 of CM077667.1, forward strand.
TGATATTTTTCATGCATTTAATGATTTATTTTGAGCTAAATGACCCTGAGTTTGAAAAGCAGTATAAATGAACTTTGAAAAGGTTGTAACTTGGCATGACATCATAATTTCACCCACATAGCAACTTCTAAAGAGTTGAGAGGGTTACGGCAAAAACTGGATGCACTTCGTGTACAAATTGGACAATCTCTTTCGAAGTATGAGGGTTTCGGACGAAAGCTCATCTATTACAAGGGGATTTCATTTTTAATTACTTATTTTAACTCCATACTTTTTGTGTGTTCAATATGCACCGTTCAAAGGCACATCATCAATTTTCAACCCTTTATGACTTCATTTGATATTTTTCATGCATTTAATGATTTATTTTGAGCTAAATGACCCTGAGTTTGAAAAGCAGTATAAATGAACTCTGAAAAGGTTGTAACTTGGCATGACATCATAATTTCACCCACATAGTAACTTCTAAAGAGTTGAGAGGGTTACGGCAAAAACTGGATGCACTTCGTGTACAAATTGGACAATCTCGTTCGAAGTATGAGGGTTTCGGACGAAAACTCATATATTACAAAGGGATTTCATTTTTAATAACTTATTTTAACTCCATACTTTTTGTGTGTTCAATATGCACCATTCAAAGGCACATCAACAATTTTCAACTCTTTCTGACTTCATTTGATATATTTAATGCATTTAATGATTTATTTTGAGCTAAATGACCCTGAGTTTGAAAAGCAGTATAAATGAACTTTGAAAAGGTTGTAACTTGGCATGACATCATAATTTCACCCACATAGCAACTTCTAAAGAGTTGAGAGGGTTACGGCAAAAACAGGATGCACTTCGTGTACAAATTGGACAATCTCTTTCGAAGTATGAGGGTTTCGGACGAAAACTCATCTATTACAAAGGGATTTCATTTTTAATAACTTATTTTAACTCCATACTTTTTGTGTGTTCAATATGCACCATTCAAAGGCACATCATCAATTTTCAACCCTTTATGACTTCATTTGATATTTTCATGCATTTAATGATTTATTTTGAGCTAAATGACCCTGAGTTTGAAAAGCAGTATAAATGAACTCTGAAAAGGTTGTAACTTGGCATGACATCATAATTTCACCCACATAGCAACTTCTAAAGAGTTGAGAGGGTTACGGCAAAAACTGGATGCACTTCGTGTACAAATTGGACAATCTCTTTCGAAGTATGAGGGTTTCGGACGAAAACTCATCTATTACAAAGGGATTTCATTTTTAATAACTTATTTTAACTCCATACTTTTTGTGTGTTCAATATGCACCATTCAAAGGCACATCATCAATTTTCAACTCTTTCTGACTTCATTTGATATTTTTCATGCATTTAATGATTTATTTTGAGCTAAATGACCCTGAGTTTGAAAAGCAGTATAAATGAACTTTGAAAAGGTTGTAACTTGGCATGACATCATAATTTCACCCACATAGCAACTTCTAAAGAGTTGAGAGGGTTACGGCAAAAACTGGATGCACTTCGTGTACAAATTGGACAATCTCTTTCGAAGTATGAGGGTTTCGGACGAAAGCTCATCTATTACAAGGGGATTTCATTTTTAATTACTTATTTTAACTCCATACTTTTTGTGTGTTCAATATGCACCGTTCAAAGGCACATCATCAATTTTCAACCCTTTATGACTTCATTTGATATTTTTCATGCATTTAATGATTTATTTTGAGCTAAATGACCCTGAGTTTGAAAAGCAGTATAAATGAACTCTGAAAAGGTTGTAACTTGGCATGACATCATAATTTCACCCACATAGCAACTTCTAAAGAGTTGAGAGGGTTACGGCAAAAACTGGATGCACTTCGTGTACAAATTGGACAATCTCTTTCGAAGTATGAGGGTTTCGGACGAAAACTCTTCTATTACAAAGGGATTTCATTTTTAATAACTTATTTTAACTCCATACTTTTTGTGTGTTCAATATGCACCATTCAAAGGCACATCATCAATTTTCAACCCTTTATGACTTCATTTGATATTTTTCATGCATTTAATGATTTATTTTGAGCTAAATGACCCTGAGTTTGAAAAGTAGTATAAATGAACTCTGAAAAGGTTGTAACTTGGCATGACATCATAATTTCACCCACATAGCAACTTCTAAAGAGTTGAGAGGGTTACGGCAAAAACTGGATGCACTTCGTGTACAAATTGGACAATCTCTTTCGAAGTATGAGGGTTTCGGACGAAAACTCATCTATTACAAAGGGATTTCATTTTTAATAACTTATTTTAACTCCATACTTTTTGTGTGTTCAATATGCACCATTCAAAGGCACATCATCAATTTTCAACCCTTTCTGACTTCATTTGATATTTTTCATGCATTTAATGATTTATTTTGAGCTAAATGACCCTGAGTTTGAAAAGCAGTATAAATGAACTCTGAAAAGGTTGTAACTTGGCATGACATCATAATTTCACCCACATAGCAACTTCTAAAGAGTTGAGAGGGTTACGGCAAAAACTGGATGCACTTCGTGTACAAATTGGACAATCTCTTTCGAAGTATGAGGGTTTCGGACGAAAACTCATCTATTACAAAGGGATTTCATTTTTAATAACTTATTTTAACTCCATACTTTTTGTGTGTTCAATATGCACCATTCAAAGGCACATCATCAATTTTCAACTCTTTCTGACTTCATTTGATATTTTTCATGCATTTAATGATTTATTTTGAGCTAAATGACCCTGAGTTTGAAAAGCAGTATAAATGAACTTTGAAAAGGTTGTAACTTGGCATGACATCATAATTTCACCCACATAGCAACTTCTAAAGAGTTGAGAGGGTTACGGCAAAAACTGGATGCACTTCGTGTACAAATTGGACAATCTCTTTCGAAGTATGAGGGTTTCGGACGAAAACTCTTCTATTACAAAGGGATTTCATTTTTAATAACTTATTTTAACTCCATACTTTTTGTGTGTTCAATATGCACCATTCAAAGGCACATCATTAATTTTCAACCCTTTATGACTTCATTTGATATTTTTCATGCATTTAATGATTTATTTTGAGCTAAATGACCCTGAGTTTGAAAAGCAGTATAAATGAACTCTGAAAAGGTTGTAACTTGGCATGACATCATAATTTCACCCACATAGCAACTTCTAAAGAGTTGAGAGGGTTACGGCAAAAACTGGATGCACTTCGTGTACAAATTGGACAATCTCTTTCGAAGTATGAGGGTTTCGGACGAAAACTCATCTATTACAAAGGGATTTCATTTTTAATAACTTATTTTAACTCCATACTTTTTGTGTGTTCAATATGCACCATTCAAAGGCACATCATCAATTTTCAACTCTTTCTGACTTCATTTGATATTTTTCATGCATTTAATGATTTATTTTGAGCTAAATGACCCTGAGTTTGAAAAGCAGTATAAATGAACTTTGAAAAGGTTGTAACTTGGCATGACATCATAATTTCACCCACATAGCAACTTCTAAAGAGTTGAGAGGGTTACGGCAAAAACTGGATGCACTTCGTGTACAAATTGGACAATCTCTTTCGAAGTATGAGGGTTTCGGACGAAAGCTCATCTATTACAAGGGGATTTCATTTTTAATTACTTATTTTAACTCCATACTTTTTGTGTGTTCAATATGCACCGTTCAAAGGCACATCATCAATTTTCAACCCTTTATGACTTCATTTGATATTTTTCATGCATTTAATGATTTATTTTGAGCTAAATGACCCTGAGTTTGAAAAGCAGTATAAATGAACTCTGAAAAGGTTGTAACTTGGCATGACATCATAATTTCACCCACATAGTAACTTCTAAAGAGTTGAGAGGGTTACGGCAAAAACTGGATGCACTTCGTGTACAAATTGGACAATCTCGTTCGAAGTATGAGGGTTTCGGACGAAAACTCATATATTACAAAGGGATTTCATTTTTAATAACTTATTTTAACTCCATACTTTTTGTGTGTTCAATATGCACCATTCAAAGGCACATCATCAATTTTCAACCCTTTATGACTTCATTTGATATTTTTCATGCATTTAATGATTTATTTTGAGCTAAATGACCCTGAGTTTGAAAAGTAGTATAAATGAACTCTGAAAAGGTTGTAACTTGGCATGACATCATAATTTCACCCACATAGCAACTTCTAAAGAGTTGAGAGGGTTACGGCAAAAACTGGATGCACTTCGTGTACAAATTGGACAATCTCTTTCGAAGTATGAGGGTTTCGGACGAAAACTCATCTATTACAAAGGGATTTCATTTTTAATAACTTATTTTAACTCCATACTTTTTGTGTGTTCAATATGCACCATTCAAAGGCACATCATCAATTTTCAACCCTTTCTGACTTCATTTGATATTTTTCATGCATTTAATGATTTATTTTGAGCTAAATGACCCTGAGTTTGAAAAGCAGTATAAATGAACTCTGAAAAGGTTGTAACTTGGCATGACATCATAATTTCACCCACATAGCAACTTCTAAAGAGTTGAGAGGGTTACGGCAAAAACTGGATGCACTTCGTGTACAAATTGGACAATCTCTTTCGAAGTATGAGGGTTTCGGACGAAAACTCATCTATTACAAAGGGATTTCATTTTTAATAACTTATTTTAACTCCATACTTTTTGTGTGTTCAATATGCACCATTCAAAGGCACATCATCAATTTTCAACTCTTTCTGACTTCATTTGATATTTTTCATGCATTTAATGATTTATTTTGAGCTAAATGACCCTGAGTTTGAAAAGCAGTATAAATGAACTTTGAAAAGGTTGTAACTTGGCATGACATCATAATTTCACCCACATAGCAACTTCTAAAGATTTGAGAGGGTTACGGCAAAAACTGGATGCACTTCGTGTACAAATTGGACAATCTCTTTCGAAGTATGAGGGTTTCGGACGAAAACTCTTCTATTACAAAGGGATTTCATTTTTAATAACTTATTTTAACTCCATACTTTTTGTGTGTTCAATATGCACCATTCAAAGGCACATCATTAATTTTCAACCCTTTATGACTTCATTTGATATTTTTCATGCATTTAATGATTTATTTTGAGCTAAATGACCCTGAGTTTGAAAAGCAGTATAAATGAACTCTGAAAAGGTTGTAACTTGGCATGACATCATAATTTCACCCACATAGCAACTTCTAAAGAGTTGAGAGGGTTACGGCAAAAACTGGATGCACTTCGTGTACAAATAGGACAATCTCTTTCGAAGTATGAGGGTTTCGGACGAAAACTCATCTATTACAAAGGGATTTCATTTTTAATAACTTATTTTAACTCCATACTTTTTGTGTGTTCAATATGCACCATTCAAAGGCACATCATCAATTTTCAACCCTTTCTGACTTCATTTGATATTTTTCATGCATTTAATGATTTATTTTGAGCTAAATGACCCTGAGTTTGAAAAGCAGTATAAATGAACTCTGAAAAGGTTGTAACTTGGCATGACATCATAATTTCACCCACATAGCAACTTCTAAAGAGTTGAGAGGGTTACGGCAAAAACTGGATGCACTTCGTGTACAAATTGGACAATCTCTTTCGAAGTATGAGGGTTTCGGATGAAAACTCATCTATTACAAAGGGATTTCATTTTTAATAACTTATTTTAACTCCATACTTTTTGTGTGTTCAATATGCACCATTCAAAGGCACATCATCAATTTTCAACCCTTTCTGACTTCATTTGATATTTTTCATGCATTTAATGATTTATTTTGAGCTAAATGACCCTGAGTTTGAAAAGCAGTATAAATGAACTCTGAAAAGGTTGTAACTTGGCATGACATCAGAATTTCATGCACATAGCAACTTCTAAAGAATTGAGAGGGTTACGACAAAAACTGGATGCACTTCGTGTACAAATTGGACAATCTCTTTCGAAGTATGAGGGTTTCGGACGAAAACTCATCTATTACAAAGGGATTTCATTTTTAATAACTTATTTTAACTCCATACTTTTTGTGTGTTCAATATGCACCATTCAAAGGCACATCAACAATTTTCAACTCTTTCTGACTTCATTTGATATATTTAATGCATTTAATGATTTATTTTGAGCTAAATGACCCTGAGTTTGAAAAGCAGTATAAATGAACTTTGAAAAGGTTGTAACTTTGCATGACATCATAATTTCACCCACATAGCAACTTCTAAAGAGTTGAGAGGGTTACGGCAAAAACAGGATGCACTTTGTGTACAAATTGGACAATCTCTTTCGAAGTATGAGGGTTTCGGACGAAAACTCATCTATTACAAAGGGATTTCATTTTTAATAACTTATTTTAACTCCATACTTTTTGTGTGTTCAATATGCACCATTCAAAGGCACATCATCAATTTTCAACCCTTTATGACTTCATTTCATATTTTTCATGCATTTAATGATTTATTTTGAGCTAAATGACCCTGTGTTTGAAAAGCAGTATAAATGAACTCTGAAAAGGTTGTAACTTGGCATGACATCATAATTTCACCCACATAGCAACTTCTAAAGAGTTGAGAGGGTTACGGCAAAAACTGGATGCACTTCGTGTACAAATTGGACAATCTCTTTCGAAGTATGAGGGTTTCGGACGAAAACTCATCTATTACAAAGGGATTTCATTTTTAATAACTTATTTTAACTCCATACTTTTTGTGTGTTCAATATGCACCATTCAAAGGCACATCATCAATTTTCAACCCTTTCTGACTTCATTTGATATTTTTCATGCATTTAATGATTTGTTTTGAGCTAAATGACCCTGAGTTTGAAAAGCAGTATAAATGAACTCTGAAAAGGTTGTAACTTGGCATGACATCATAATTTCACCCACATAGCAACTTCTAAAGAGTTGAGAGGGTTACGGCAAAAACTGGATGCACTTCGTGTACAAATTGGACAATCTCTTTCGAAGTATGAGGGTTTCGGACGAAAACTCATCTATTACAAAGGGATTTCATTTTTAATAACTTATTTTAACTCCATACTTTTTGTGTGTTCAATATGCACCATTCAAAGGCACATCATCAATTTTCAACCCTTTCTGACTTCATTTGATATTTTTCATGCATTTAATGATTTATTTTGAGCTAAATGACCCTGAGTTTGAAAAGCAGTATAAATGAACTCTGAAAAGGTTGTAACTTGGCATGACATCAGAATTTCACCCACATAGCAACTTCTAAAGAGTTGAGAGGGTTACGACAAAAACTGGATGCACTTCGTGTACAAATTGGACAATCTCTTTCGAAGTATGAGGGTTTCGGACGAAAACTCATCTATTACAAAGGGATTTCATTTTTAATAACTTATTTTAACTCCATACTTTTTGTGTGTTCAATATGCACCATTCAAAGGCACATCAACAATTTTCAACCCGTTTTGTACACGAAGTGCATCCAGTTTTTGCCGTAACCCTCTCAACTCTTTATAACCTTGGGCGGTGAAGGTCGTACCAATCAGGAAGAAGCACACGGATCGTGTGTTTCTTTCAAGCACTTGTGAGCTGTTGGATCAGCACTATAACGACTAGGCCCGGTTCGTGCTAGCAACCGGGACTAAAGAGGCACACGACCCTATATATAACCCACCTCTCGGACATGTTCGACACTTAGTGTGTGTACTCATTCGGATTCAAATCATTCGGATTCCCTGCATACGGTCCAACGGTGCATTTCATATTTCAACCGTTGGGCTGTATGCAGTGGAAACCGTGTGTTTTGTTGATCTATCTAGAAATCCTTTAGTTCATCGACCGAATACAAATCATTCGGATTCCCTGCATACGGTCCGACGGTGCATTTCATATGCGGGCACTCACGAGCCACCGTCGGGCTGTATGCAGGGGAAACCGTGTGTTTTTTTGATCTATCTAGAAATCCTTTAGTTCATCGACCGAATACAAATCATTCAGATTCCCTGCATACGGTCCGACGGTGCATTTCATATGCGGGCACTCACGAGCCACCGTCGGGCTGTATGCAAGGGAAACCGTGTGTTTTGTTGATCTATCTAGAAATCCTTTCATTTTCCGACGGTATATTTCATTTTTCCAACTCCATTTTTACAAATACACTTATAAAGAAACAAAAGACAAATAGAAAGGATGATGCTCAATTGTCCGTTTTGTACACGAAGTGCATCCAGTTTTTGCCGTAACCCTCTCAACTTTTTATAACATGCTATGTGGGTGAAATTATGATACCATGCCAACTTTCAACCTTTTCAGAGTTCATTTGTAGTGCTTTTCAAATGGACAATCTCTTTCGACAATTTGATTAAATGGCATTTGAAATGTCATATCTCGAGTTTGAAAAGCAGTACAAATGAACTCTGAAAAGGTTGTAACTTGGCATGACATCATAATTTCACCCACATAGCAACTTCTAAGGAGTTGAGAGGGTTACGGCAAAAACTGGATGCACTTCGTGTACAAATTGGACAATCTCTTTCGAAGTATGAGGGTTTCGGACGAAAACTCATATATTACAAAGGGATTTCATTTTTAATAACTTATTTTAACTCCATACTTTTTGTGTGTTCAATATGCACCATTCAAAGGCACATCATCAATTTTCAACCCTTTCTGACTTCATTTGATATTTTTCATGCATTTAATGATTTATTTTGAGCTAAATGACCCTGAGTTTGAAAAGCAGTATAAATGAACTCTAAAAAGGTTGTAACTTGGCATGACATCATAATTTCACCCACATAGCAACTTCTAAAGAGTTGAGAGGGTTACGGCAAAAACTGGATGCACTTCGTGTACAAATTGGACAATCTCTTTCGAAGTATGAGGGTTTCGGACGAAAACTCATCTATTACAAAGGGATTTCATTTTTAATAACTTATTTTAACTCCATACTTTTTGTGTGTTCAATATGCACCATTCAAAGGCACATCAACAATTTTCAACTCTTTCTGACTTCATTTGATATATTTAATGCATTTAATGATTTATTTTGAGCTAAATGACCCTGAGTTTGAAAAGCAGTATAAATGAACTCTAAAAAGGTTGTAACTTGGCATGACATCATAATTTCACCCACATAGCAACTTCTAAAGAGTTGAGAGGGTTACGGCAAAAACTGGATGCACTTCGTGTACAAATTGGACAATCTCTTTCGAAGTATGAGGGTTTCGGACGAAAACTCATATATTACAAAGGGATTTCATTTTTAATAACTTATTTTAACTCCATACTTTTTGTGTGTTCAATATGCACCATTCAAAGGCACATCATCAATTTTCAACCCTTTCTGACTTCATTTGATATTTTTCATGCATTTAATGATTTATTTTGAGCTAAATGACCCTGAGTTTGAAAAGCAGTATAAATGAACTCTAAAAAGGTTGTAACTTGGCATGACATCATAATTTCACCCACATAGCAACTTCTAAAGAGTTGAGAGGGTTACGGCAAAAACTGGATGCACTTCGTGTACAAATTGGACAATCTCTTTCGAAGTATGAGGGTTTCGGACGAAAACTCATCTATTACAAAGGGATTTCATTTTTAATAACTTATTTTAACTCCATACTTTTTGTGTGTTCAATATGCACCGTTCAAAGGCACATCATCAATTTTCAACCCTTTATGACTTCATTTGATATTTTTCATGCATTTAATGATTTATTTTGAGCTAAATGACCCTGAGTTTGAAAAGCAGTATAAATGAACTCTGAAAAGGTTGTAACTTGGCATGACATCATAATTTCACCCACATAGTAACTTCTAAAGAGTTGAGAGGGTTACGGCAAAAACTGGATGCACTTCGTGTACAAATTGGACAATCTCGTTCGAAGTATGAGGGTTTCGGACGAAAACTCATATATTACAAAGGGATTTCATTTTTAATAACTTATTTTAACTCCATACTTTTTGTGTGGTCAATATGCACCATTCAAAGGCACATCATCAATTTTCAACCCTTTATGACTTCATTTGATATTTTTCATGCATTTAATGATTTATTTTGAGCTAAATGACCCTGAGTTTGAAAAGTAGTATAAATGAACTCTGAAAAGGTTGTAACTTGGCATGACATCATAATTTCACCCACATAGCAACTTCTAAAGAGTTGAGAGGGTTACGGCAAAAACTGGATGCACTTCGTGTACAAATTGGACAATCTCTTTCGAAGTATGAGGGTTTCGGACGAAAACTCATCTATTACAAAGGGATTTCATTTTTAATAACTTATTTTAACTCCATACTTTTTGTGTGTTCAATATGCACCATTCAAAGGCACATCATCAATTTTCAACCCTTTCTGACTTCATTTGATATTTTTCATGCATTTAATGATTTATTTTGAGCTAAATGACCCTGAGTTTGAAAAGCAGTATAAATGAACTCTGAAAAGGTTGTAACTTGGCATGACATCATAATTTCACCCACATAGCAACTTCTAAAGAGTTGAGAGGGTTACGGCAAAAACTGGATGCACTTCGTGTACAAATTGGACAATCTCTTTCGAAGTATGAGGGTTTCGGACGAAAACTCATCTATTACAAAGGGATTTCATTTTTAATAACTTATTTTAACTCCATACTTTTTGTGTGTTCAATATGCACCATTCAAAGGCACATCATCAATTTTCAACTCTTTCTGAGTTCATTTGATATTTTTCATGCATTTAATGATTTATTTTGAGCTAAATGACCCTGAGTTTGAAAAGCAGTATAAATGAACTTTGAAAAGGTTGTAACTTGGCATGACATCATAATTTCACCCACATAGCAACTTCTAAAGAGTTGAGAGGGTTACGGCAAAAACTGGATGCACTTCGTGTACAAATTGGACAATCTCTTTCGAAGTATGAGGGTTTCGGACGAAAACTCTTCTATTACAAAGGGATTTCATTTTTAATAACTTATTTTAACTCCATACTTTTTGTGTGTTCAATATGCACCATTCAAAGGCACATCATTAATTTTCAACCCTTTATGACTTCATTTGATATTTTTCATGCATTTAATGATTTATTTTGAGCTAAATGACCCTGAGTTTGAAAAGCAGTATAAATGAACTCTGAAAAGGTTGTAACTTGGCATGACATCATAATTTCACCCACATAGCAACTTCTAAAGAGTTGAGAGGGTTACGGCAAAAACTGGATGCACTTCGTGTACAAATTGGACAATCTCTTTCGAAGTATGAGGGTTTCGGACGAAAACTCATCTATTACAAAGGGATTTCATTTTTAATAACTTATTTTAACTCCATACTTTTTGTGTGTTCAATATGCACCATTCAAAGGCACATCATCAATTTTCAACCCTTTCTGACTTCATTTGATATTTTTCATGCATTTAATGATTTATTTTGAGCTAAATGACCCTGAGTTTGAAAAGCAGTATAAATGAACTCTGAAAAGGTTGTAACTTGGCATGACATCATAATTTCACCCACATAGCAACTTCTAAAGAGTTGAGAGGGTTACGGCAAAAACTGGATGCACTTCGTGTACAAATTGGACAATCTCTTTCGAAGTATGAGGGTTTCGGATGAAAACTCATCTATTACAAAGGGATTTCATTTTTAATAACTTATTTTAACTCCATACTTTTTGTGTGTTCAATATGCACCATTCAAAGGCACATCATCAATTTTCAACCCTTTCTGACTTCATTTGATATTTTTCATGCATTTAATGATTTATTTTGAGCTAAATGACCCTGAGTTTGAAAAGCAGTATAAATGAACTCTGAAAAGGTTGTAACTTGGCATGACATCAGAATTTCATGCACATAGCAACTTCTAAAGAATTGAGAGGGTTACGACAAAAACTGGATGCACTTCGTGTACAAATTGGACAATCTCTTTCGAAGTATGAGGGTTTCGGACGAAAACTCATCTATTACAAAGGGATTTCATTTTTAATAACTTATTTTAACTCCATACTTTTTGTGTGTTCAATATGCACCATTCAAAGGCACATCAACAATTTTCAACTCTTTCTGACTTCATTTGATATATTTAATGCATTTAATGATTTATTTTGAGCTAAATGACCCTGAGTTTGAAAAGCAGTATAAATGAACTTTGAAAAGGTTGTAACTTTGCATGACATCATAATTTCACCCACATAGCAACTTCTAAAGAGTTGAGAGGGTTACGGCAAAAACAGGATGCACTTCGTGTACAAATTGGACAATCTCTTTCGAAGTATGAGGGTTTCGGACGAAAACTCATCTATTACAAAGGGATTTCATTTTTAATAACTTATTTTAACTCCATACTTTTTGTGTGTTCAATATGCACCATTCAAAGGCACATCATCAATTTTCAACCCTTTATGACTTCATTTCATATTTTTCATGCATTTAATGATTTATTTTGAGCTAAATGACCCTGTGTTTGAAAAGCAGTATAAATGAACTCTGAAAAGGTTGTAACTTGGCATGACATCATAATTTCACCCACATAGCAACTTCTAAAGAGTTGAGAGGGTTACGGCAAAAACTGGATGCACTTCGTGTACAAATTGGACAATCTCTTTCGAAGTATGAGGGTTTCGGACGAAAACTCATCTATTACAAAGGGATTTCATTTTTAATAACTTATTTTAACTCCATACTTTTTGTGTGTTCAATATGCACCATTCAAAGGCACATCATCAATTTTCAACCCTTTCTGACTTCATTTGATATTTTTCATGCATTTAATGATTTGTTTTGAGCTAAATGACCCTGAGTTTGAAAAGCAGTATAAATGAACTCTGAAAAGGTTGTAACTTGGCATGACATCATAATTTCACCCACATAGCAACTTCTAAAGAGTTGAGAGGGTTACGGCAAAAACTGGATGCACTTCGTGTACAAATTGGACAATCTCTTTCGAAGTATGAGGGTTTCGGACGAAAACTCATCTATTACAAAGGGATTTCATTTTTAATAACTTATTTTAACTCCATACTTTTTGTGTGTTCAATATGCACCATTCAAAGGCACATCATCAATTTTCAACCCTTTCTGACTTCATTTGATATTTTTCATGCATTTAATGATTTATTTTGAGCTAAATGACCCTGAGTTTGAAAAGCAGTATAAATGAACTCTGAAAAGGTTGTAACTTGGCATGACATCAGAATTTCACCCACATAGCAACTTCTAAAGAGTTGAGAGGGTTACGACAAAAACTGGATGCACTTCGTGTACAAATTGGACAATCTCTTTCGAAGTATGAGGGTTTCGGACGAAAACTCATCTATTACAAAGGGATTTCATTTTTAATAACTTATTTTAACTCCATACTTTTTGTGTGTTCAATATGCACCATTCAAAGGCACATCAACAATTTTCAACCCGTTTTGTACACGAAGTGCATCCAGTTTTTGCCGTAACCCTCTCAACTCTTTATAACCTTGGGCGGTGAAGGTCGTACCAATCAGGAAGAAGCACACGGATCGTGTGTTTCTTTCAAGCACTTGTGAGCTGTTGGATCAGCACTATAACGACTAGGCCCGGTTCGTGCTAGCAACCGGGACTAAAGAGGCACACGACCCTATATATAACCCACCTCTCGGACATGTTCGACACTTAGTGTGTGTACTCATTCGGATTCAAATCATTCGGATTCCCTGCATACGGTCCAACGGTGCATTTCATATTTCAACCGTTGGGCTGTATGCAGTGGAAACCGTGTGTTTTGTTGATCTATCTAGAAATCCTTTAGTTCATCGACCGAATACAAATCATTCGGATTCCCTGCATACGGTCCGACGGTGCATTTCATATGCGGGCACTCACGAGCCACCGTCGGGCTGTATGCAGGGGAAACCGTGTGTTTTTTTGATCTATCTAGAAATCCTTTAGTTCATCGACCGAATACAAATCATTCAGATTCCCTGCATACGGTCCGACGGTGCATTTCATATGCGGGCACTCACGAGCCACCGTCGGGCTGTATGCAAGGGAAACCGTGTGTTTTGTTGATCTATCTAGAAATCCTTTCATTTTCCGACGGTATATTTCATTTTTCCAACTCCATTTTTACAAATACACTTATAAAGAAACAAAAGACAAATAGAAAGGATGATGCTCAATTGTCCGTTTTGTACACGAAGTGCATCCAGTTTTTGCCGTAACCCTCTCAACTTTTTATAACATGCTATGTGGGTGAAATTATGATACCATGCCAACTTTCAACCTTTTCAGAGTTCATTTGTAGTGCTTTTCAAATGGACAATCTCTTTCGACAATTTGATTAAATGGCATTTGAAATGTCATATCTCGAGTTTGAAAAGCAGTACAAATGAACTCTGAAAAGGTTGTAACTTGGCATGACATCATAATTTCACCCACATAGCAACTTCTAAGGAGTTGAGAGGGTTACGGCAAAAACTGGATGCACTTCGTGTACAAATTGGACAATCTCTTTCGAAGTATGAGGGTTTCGGACGAAAACTCATATATTACAAAGGGATTTCATTTTTAATAACTTATTTTAACTCCATACTTTTTGTGTGTTCAATATGCACCATTCAAAGGCACATCATCAATTTTCAACCCTTTCTGACTTCATTTGATATTTTTCATGCATTTAATGATTTATTTTGAGCTAAATGACCCTGAGTTTGAAAAGCAGTATAAATGAACTCTAAAAAGGTTGTAACTTGGCATGACATCATAATTTCACCCACATAGCAACTTCTAAAGAGTTGAGAGGGTTACGGCAAAAACTGGATGCACTTCGTGTACAAATTGGACAATCTCTTTCGAAGTATGAGGGTTTCGGACGAAAACTCATCTATTACAAAGGGATTTCATTTTTAATAACTTATTTTAACTCCATACTTTTTGTGTGTTCAATATGCACCATTCAAAGGCACATCATCAATTTTCAACCCTTTATGACTTCATTTGATATTTTTCATGCATTTAATGATTTATTTTGAGCTAAATGACCCTGAGTTTGAAAAGCAGTATAAATGAACTCTGAAAAGGTTGTAACTTGGCATGACATCATAATTTCACCCACATAGCAACTTCTAAAGAGTTGAGAGGGTTACGGCAAAAACTGGATGCACTTCGTGTACAAATTGGACAATCTCTTTCGAAGTATGAGGGTTTCGGACGAAAACTCATCTATTACAAAGGGATTTCATTTTTAATAACTTATTTTAACTCCATACTTTTTGTGTGTTCAATATGCACCATTCAAAGGCACATCATCAATTTTCAACCCTTTCTGACTTCATTTGATATTTTTCATGCATTTAATGATTTATTTTGAGCAAAATGACCCTGAGTTTGAAAAGCAGTATAAATGAACTCTGAAAAGGTTGTAACTTGGCATGACATCATAATTTCACCCACATAGCAACTTCTAAAGAGTTGAGAGGGTTACGACAAAAACTGGATGCACTTCGTGTACAAATTGGACAATCTCTTTCGAAGTATGAGGGTTTCGGACGAAAACTCATCTATTACAAAGGGATTTCATTTTTAATAACTTATTTTAACTCCATACTTTTTGTGTGTTCAATATGCACCATTCAAAGGCACATCATCAATTTTCAACCCGTTTTGTACACGAAGTGCATCCATTTTTTGCCGTAACCCTCTCAACTCTTTATAACCTTGGGCGGTGAAGGTCGTACCAATCAGGAAGAAGCACACGGATCGTGTTTTTCTTTCAAGCACTTGTGAGCTGTTGGATCAGCACTATAACGACTAGGCCCGGTTCGTGCTAGCAACCGGGACTAAAGAGGCACACGACCCTATATATAACCCACCTCTCGGACATGTTCGACACTTAGTGTGTGTACTCATTCGGATTCAAATCATTCAGATTCCCTGCATACGGTCCAACGGTGCATTTCATATTTCCACCGTTGGGCTGTATGCAGTGGAAACCGTGTGTTTTGTTGATCTATCTAGAAATCCTTTAGGTCATCGACCGAATACAAATCATTCGGATTCCCTGCATACGGTCCGACGGTGCATTTCATATGCGGGCACTCACGAGCCACCGTCGGGCTGTATGCAGGGGAAACCATGTGTTTTGTTGATCTATCTAGAAATCCTTTAGTTCATCGACCGAATACAAATCATTCAGATTCCCTGCATACGGTCCGACGGTGCATTTCATATGCGGGCACTCACGAGCCACCGTCGGGCTGTATGCAAGGGAAACCGTGTGTTTTGTTGATCTATCTAGAAATCCTTTCATTTTCCGACGGTATATTTCATTTTTCCAACTCCATTTTTACAAATACACTTAGAAAGAAACAAAAGACAAATAGAAAGGATGATGCTCAATTGTCCGTTTTGTACACGAAGTGCATCCAGTTTTTGCCGTAACCCTCTCAACTTTTTATAACATGCTATGTGGGTGAAATGATGATACCATGCCAACTTTCAACCTTTTCAGAGTTCATTTGTAGTGCTTTTCAAATGGACAATCTCTTTCGACAATTTGATTAAATGGCATTTGAAATGTCATATCTCGAGTTTGAAAAGCAGTACAAATGAACTCTGAAAAGGTTGTAACTTGGCATGACATCATAATTTCACCCACATAGCAACTTCTAAAGAGTTGAGAGGGTTACTGTTACACTCCGTGTACAAACTGGATGCACTTCGTGTACAAACTGTTACAAAGATACCATGCTAGAAAATGCATGCATGTCCTTCACATAGAAAGTGATGACGGTGAAGCCGGTCACATCCCAGAGTGGGATCTCGTGGTGTAAGACTTTTTCTGCGTGTTTGTCCCTTGCTTATGATTGCGCCGTAACCATGGAGAATCTTCATCATTTAACAGGATGCTTGGGTCAGTCTTCACTCTGAAGGGAGGGATTTCATGAAACTTTTCATAATCTTCTGACATGTCTGTCTTGTCCTCCACTCCCACAATGTTTCTTTTCCCTGAAAGAACTATGTGGCGCTTTGGCTCATCGTATGATGTATTCGCTTCCTTATCTTTTTTTCTCCTCGGTTTGCTAGACATGTCCTTCACATAGAAAACCTGAGCCACATCATTGGCTAGGACGAATGAGTCGTCTGTGTATCCAAGATTGTTGAGATCCACTATTGTCATTCCGTACTGCGGGTCTACCTGTACCCCGCCTCCAGTATATTTGACCCATTTGCACAGAAATAAAGGGACCTTAAGATCAGGTCCATAGTCAAGTTCCCATATCTCCTCTATGTAACCATAATATGTGTCTTGAAAGTTGGTTGCATCATAGCGGACACCACTGTTTTGGTTGGTGCTCTTTTTATCTTGGGCGATCGTGTAAAATGTATTCCCATTTATCTCGTACCCTTTGAAAGTTGTTACAGTCGAACTTGGTGTCTTGGCCAACCAGTACAGTTCATCTGGAACATCGTTGTCATTGATGAGCTTTGTTTGCAACCAACCAGCAAAAGTCTCCATGTGTTTACGTTCAATCCAGGGGTCAGACTGCTCCGGGTTCTTGGACCGTACAATATCCTTGTGTTCCTCCATATATGGAGTCACCAAGGTGGAATTTTGTAGAACCGTGTAGTGTGCTTGAGTGAAAGAATGCCCGTCCATATTTATTGCTTCTTTCTTTCCTAATGTGCCTTTTCCACCCAGTCTCCCCTCATGCCGCGATTCAGGAAGACCAATCGGCTTAATGTCAGGAACAAAGTCAACACAAAACTCAATAACCTCCTCTGTTCCATATCCCTTGGCGATGCTTCCTTCTGGCCTAGCACGGTTATGAACATATTTCTTTAAGACTCCCATGAACCTCTCGAAGGGGAACATATTGTGTAGAAATACAGGACCCAGAATGTTAATCTCTTCGACTAGGTGAACTAGAACGTGCGTCATAATATTGAAGAAGGATGGAGGGAACACCAACTCGAAACTGACAAGACATTGGACCAGGTCATTCTATAACCTTGGTAGGATTTCTGGATCGATTACCTTCTGAGAAATTGCATTGAGGAATGCGCATAGCTTCACAATGGCTAATCGAACATTTTCCGGTAGAAGCCCCCTAAGTGCAACCGGAAGTAATTGCGTCATAATCACGTGGCAGTCATGAGACTTTAGATTTTGAATTTTTTTCTCTGCCATATTTATTATTCCCTTTATATTCGACGACAAGCCAAACGGGACCTTGATACTGAGCAGGCATTTAAAAAAGATTTCCTTCTCTTCTTTCGTAAGAGCGTAGCTGGCAGGACCTTGATACTGCTTTGGAGGCATGCCGTCCTTTTCGTTAATTCTTTGCTTGTCCTCCCGTGCCTCCGGTGTATCTTTTGTCTTTCCATACACGCCCAAGAAGCCTAGCAGGTTCACACAAAGATTCTTCGTCACGTGCATCACGTCGATTGCATTGCGGACCTCTAGGGCTTGCCAATATTCAAGTTCCCAAAATATAGATTTCTTCTTCCACATGGATGCGTGTCCGTTGGCGTCATTCGGAACAGATTGTCCGCCAGGACCCTTTCCAAAGATTACCTGTAAATCCTTGACCATATCAAATATATATTCACCAGTACGAAGGCCAGGCTTCTTCCGGTTATCTGGCTCACCTTTGAAATGGTTGCCTGCCTTTCTTAAGATATGCTTGATCGGTAGAAATCGACGATGTCCCAGGTACACATTCTTCTTACATTTATCCAAATATATACTTTCAGTATCATCTAAACAGTGCGTGCATGCATTGTATCTCTTGTTTGTATGTCCTGAAAGGTTACTAAGAGCAGGCCAATCATTGATGGTTACAAATAGCAACGCTCGTAGGTCAATTTCCTTCTGTGTGTGCGCATCCCACACACGTACACCTGGTTTTTTCCACAACTGTAGAAGTTCATCAACTAGTGGCCTTAGGTATACATCAATGTCGTTTCCGGGTTGCTTAGGGCCTTGGATGAGCACTGGCATCATAATGAACTTCCGCTTCATGCACAACCAAGGAGGAAGGTTGTAGATACATAGAGTCACGGGCCAGGTGTTGTGACTGGAGCTCTGCTCCCCAAAAGGATTCATGCCGTCTGTACTAAGACCAAACCATAAGTTCGTTGCGTCAGCTGCAAAGTCCTCGAACTCCCTCTCAATTTTTCTCCACTGCGACCCATCAGCGGGTGCTCTCAACATCCCGTCTTTCTTACGTTCTTCTTTGTGCCATCGCAACAACTTGGCATGCTCTTTGTTTTGGAACAAACGTTTCAATCGTGGTATTATAGGAGCATACCACATCACCTTGGCAGGAACCCTCTTCCTATGGCATTCGCCCTCCACATCACCAGGGTCATCGCGGGGGATCTTATAGCGCAGTGCACCGCATACCGGGCATGCATCCAAATTCTCGTACTCCTCACCGCGGTAGAGGATGCAGTCATTAGGGCATGCATGTATCTTCTGCACCTCTAATCCTAGAGGGCAGACAACCTTCTTTGCTTCGTACGTACTTTCAGGCAATTTGTTATCCTTTGGAAGCATCTTCTTTATCATTACCAACAATTCTTGAAATCCCTTGTCAGTTACACCATTCTTCGCCTTCCATTGCAGCAATTCCGGCATGGTACCCAGCTTTTTCTGGTCATCTTCACAATTTGGATACAATAATTTCTTGTGATCCTCCAACATGCGTTTCAACTTCAACCTCTCCTTGTCACTTTCGCAGTTTCTCTTTGCATCAGCAATGACCCGACCCAAATCATCAGCGGGCTCATCTGATGCCTCTTCTTCAGCTTCCCCCATTGATGCCTCTTCTTCAGCTTCCCCCATTGTTGTATCGGCGAAAGGATAGTTGTCATCATCCTCTTCTTCTTCATTGTCTTCCATTATAACCCCTCTTTCTCCGTGCTTGGTCCAACAGCTATAGCCGAACATGAAACCGGACTTCAGCAGGTGGTAGTGAAAGGTTTTTGAGGTAGAGTAATTCCTATCATTCTTACAGTCACGACATGGACAACACATGAAACCATTCTGCTTGTTTGCCTCAGCCACATGAATAAAATCATGCAGGCCATTAAGAACCCTGGACTTAGTCGGTCATCGTACATCCATTGCCGGCTCATGTTCACTACACAACATCGAAGTGACCAAATTAATACAACTTCATCATCACATTACAACCAAAAGTAGAGCTAGCAGTGACCAAATGTTATTACTGCAAATAATAGATACTTATAGTTCATACATACATCTCATAAAACAACATATAACTATCTAAAACATGTAAATGCTACAACAAATGCGATCATAATCGCAACTAAAGTAACAATTGAGCCAACGGCATAATGATACCAAGCCTCTTTATCAATGGCATATTTTCTAATCTTTCTAAGCTTCAAGCGCATTCCAGCCATATTGTTCTTGTGATCATCGACGATATCGGCAACATGCAACTCCAATCCGATCTTCTCATCTTCAGTTCTTTTCAATTTTTCTTTCAAATGATCAATTTCTTTTTCAGCTTGTGTTAATTTCTCGAGCAGAATTGCATAGTCGGTTGGAATTTCTGGTTCAACTAGTTCCTATAGATAAAAACATCTACGTCAATTTGGTGGCATAATTAATTGTCATAGACATTAGATGATGTGTGAAATAGTTATAAAAGATAACGACATACCACATCATCTGAATCATAGACTGGACGAGGGCCGACGTGGGCTGATACCATAACCATGACACTATAGAATAACTAACAATAATACAAGTAAGTAAATCGTACACGCAGCTATCTAAATCATACAAGTAATTTTTTTTAACAAAAAGGTTTTAAGAAGAACAAGAGGCTCACCAAGGTGCCCGGTGCCGCGACGAGACGGTGCGGACTATCGATGGTGGTTAGGACGGGGATGGGAAGGCACCAAATAAACCACACCTACACATATGCAACCTAACAAGTTAATTTGAGCTCAAATTGCATATAAATCAAATAAACTCCCACATAATGACCACTCCTCCAAAACCTAGCTAAAACCCACAAATCACATATCTTTGAGCATACCACAAGCTAATCTAGCAATGAGAGATGAAGGAGCAAAGGTGCTAACCTTTATGAACACTTGGATAGATGGGGTGCCTTTAAATCTTGACAAATCCTTGGCAAAATGGAGGATGAGCTTCGAGCAAGAAGAAGAACAGGGGAGAAAACAGAGAAATGAGAGCCCCTTCGATATGGCTGCAGACGAAGCGTATATGTAGGAAGTCTTTAGTACCGGCTGGTGACACCAACTGGTACTAAAGGTTTCCCTTTAGTACCGGTTGGTGTCACCAGCCAGTACTAAAGGTGCAAGCGGGGCCCAAGTCTGACCAACAGCCTGCCACGCCCCCTTTAGTACCGGCTCGTGACATGAACCGGTACTAAAGATCGCTCACGAGCCGGTACTAAAGGTCGCCCTGCTCCTAGCCATTGGAGCCGGCATGAACCGGGACTAATACCAACTTTAGTACCGGCTCGTGACCAGACCGGGACTAATGCTCGGGACGAAAGGTCTGTTTTCTACTAGTGCCACTTTCCTCTTTCTCTCCCGGCTTCTGTAACTGCCTGCGTCGGGAAACCCAACCTTCCACGGAATGGAGCCTGGTGTGCCTCGTGTTCATCCAGAGTGCTCAACATTCCCTAGGGCCTCAGTCAGCTCGTCCTTCTCTCTATCGGGAATGAACGTCCCTTCCTGCGCTGCGGTGATATACTTCTGAAGCTTCGTGACGGGTATTGCAAGTTGCTCGTCCGTCCAACGGCACTTCCCTGTTTTAGGGTCCAAAGTTCCCCCAACCCCGAAGAACCAAGTCCTTGAACGGTCTGGCCAGTTCAATGTCTGTGGTACGACCCCTTTAGCAATCAGGTCATTCTCAGCTTTGTCCCACAACGGCCGGGCTTTGAGGTAGCCACCTGACCCCGTGTGATGGTGATACTGCTTCTTTGCAGCATTGTTCTTGTTTGTCTCTGACATTTTCTTACTCTTGTCCGATGTCTTGTAGGCCACAAATGCGGGCCAGTGATCTCTTATCTTCTCAAATCGGCCGATGAATTCTGGAGTCTCCCCTTTGTCGACAAACTTTGATTTCAACTCATTCTTCCACCTCCTGAATAGATCTGCCATCTTCTTAAGAGCACACGCCTTGACCAGTCGCTCTATAACTGGCTTATTCGGATCCTCCTCTGGCGGTAGGGTGAAATTTAGCTTCAGCGCGGTCCAAAGATCATCTTTCTGTCTAGCGGTGACATAATCACCTTCAGGGGCATCGTCCTTAGGCTTATTCCATTGCTTGATGCTGATCGGGATGTTGTCCCTAACAATAGCTCCACACTGAGCAGAAAATACGTCCTTGGTCCGCTTGGGTTCAATCGGTAGGCCATCGTCCGCGAGTGTTGTGATCATGAACCTTTCATCCTTGCGCAACCTCTTCTTCGGGCCTCGTCTCGTTACCGAAGTTTGGCTCGATCCGGAGGGCTATAAAAGAAGAAAGAAGAGTTAATATATGTACATACCAAAACAATTAATGCATCAATTAGCTAGTCAGCACAGGCTTAATTAATATATATACCTCGCCGGACTTTGCAACAGCTCCCTCCTCCGTTCGGTTACCGGAGCCGTCGTCATGGCCTCCTTCTTCCTCCGGCATTCGGTCACCAGAGCCATCATGATCATGTCCTTCCTCCTCCAACAATTTGTTAGATCACCGGAGCCGTCATCCTCTCCTTCCAGACCATCCGTGTCGTTGAGAAACGACAAGACATCACGTCCGGCGAGGATTATGTCCCCCAACACATGTTCTTGTTCCAAGTCTCTTTGATCCATAGTTTCTGCAAATATTACAACATGGCAATTAATATACAAAGTCGCAAATATTACAACATGGCAATTAATATACAAAGTGGCAAATATTACAACATGGCAAAAAAATTCCACATGACATGTCCGACGTCCCCCCTCATGTCGCAGTTATCGGGGAGGGGGTAGATCGACAACGACGCTCTTTCTTCTAGGGTTTGGGTGGCCTCGATAGTTGGTCGGGCGAGCGGACCGCCTCTCTCTCATGCATGTCCGACGTCCCCCCTCATGTCGAAGTTATCGGGGAGGGGGTAGATCGACAACGACGCTCTTTCTTCTAGTGTTTGGGTGGCCTCGATAGTTGGTCGGGCGAGCGGACCGCCTCTCTCTCTCATGCATGTCCGACGTCCCCCCTCATGTCGAAATTATCGGGGAGGGCCGGGGTAGATCGACAACGACGCTCTTTCTTCTACGGTTTGGGTGGCCTCGATAGTTGGTCGGGCGAGCGGACGCTATTGGTTCATTCTTTGCAAAATCCGGCGGTGGCGGTGGTGGTCGCTTCAGGGCATCGATAGTGCGCTTCACTTTCACCGGATCTGGCTTCTCCTTCGGAGGTGGAGTTTTCTTTGCAAAATGGTCCCTCACTTCTTGGGCACGACATATCTCCTCGTTTTCAGACTCGGTCCTCTCATATGGTAACTTTTCCAGAGGCTTGAGAGATGGACCCACTACTAGGAAAAGGCTTATTAGTGGCGCACCTGTTTTGGCCATTAATGGCGCACTACAGGTGCGCCACTATCATCACGCCATTAGTATTTTTTACTAATGGCGCACCACTGGTGCGCCATTAGTATCTGGTATACTAATGGCGCACCATGCAGTGCGCCATTAGTATATCCCACGGTGCGCCATTAGTATGCCTCCCAGGGGGCCATATTTACCCATTTTTTTTATTTTTTTGAATTTGGAAGGCGGGAAAATAGTAATGGCGCATATTCTAACCTTCACGGTGCGCCATTACTATTTTGAATTTTGAATCTGGATCTGGATCGTGATTTTTTTGCTCGTTTTTTTTGCTCTTTTTTTGCCTAGTTTTTGCTCGATATTTTTTCAAATTTCGTTCTCATTTTTGGATCTTGTACGTTCTTTTTGCCGAGCTCCACATGTGGCCGGAGAGGAGCTCGCCGGAGAGGAGCTCGCCGGAGAGGAGCTCGCCGGAGAGGAGTTCACCGGAGAGGAGTTCGCCGGAGAGCATTTCGCCGGAGAGGAGGAAGGAGAGACCGTGTGGAGGAGAGGAGGGAGGAGCGAGGAGGAGCTCACCGGAGAGGAGGAGAAACCGTGAGGGGAGGAGAGGAGAGGAGGGAGGAGGAGAAGGTCACCGGAGAGGAGCTCACCTACATCGCCGGAGAGGAATGGTAGGTCGCCGGAGAGGAGGAGGAGGTCGCCGGAGACGAGTGGGAGGAGGTCACCGAAGAGGAGGAGGTCGCCGGAGAGGAGTGGGAGGAGGTCACCGAAGAGGAGGAGGTCGCCGGAGAGGAGGTCGCCGGAGAGGAGGAGGGGAGTATGGTGGAGGAGATGGAGTGGGGGAGAGGAGGAGGTGGAGTGGAGGAGAAAAATGAAGAAGAGAGGAGGAGAGAGGCCGGCCAGCCCTATATATACGGCATAGTAATGGCGCACCGTGGGCTGGTGCGCCATTACTAACTTTTTTTTATTTTTTTGATTTGTTTTGAATTTGGAAGGCAGGAAGATAGTAATGGCGCACCGTGGGCAGGTGCGCCATTACTAACTTTTTTTTTATTTGTTGATATAGTTTGAATTTTGAAGGCGGGAATATAGTAATGGCGCACCATGGGCAGGTGCGCCATTACTGAGTTTGTTTTTTTTTTGAATTTTTTTGCCTCTCCAGATTTTGAAAGCACCGTAAAAATTTTTCTGTTAGGTTTTTGAGGATTGTAAAAATCTTCAACGGGGTTCCCCCGGTTGAAATCGGATGTAACTTTTCGAGTAGATGCTTTTTCATATATAAAACTTTTTCATCCGAGTTCGTATGCAAAAGTTATGCCCATTTTACAAATTCTCAAGAGATTTTGCAAAAAAAGTCGAAATTCATATTTGTAAATTTTGCTAACAACTAGACCACATATCACATGGGAATCTTATTTTCTTTTATTTTTTTGACATTTCTATCATTTTCTTTTATTTTTTTTGAAACTGAAAAGGCGGTCCACGGGGGGGGGGGGTGTGTGTTTGTGTGTGTGGGAGGTTAGTAATGGCGCACCCTCCCTGGTGCGCCATTGCTAACCTTAGCAATGGCGCACCAGGGAGGGTGCGCCATTACTAACCTCCTACACACGCAGGCACACAACCCCACCAGACATAGCAATGGCGCACCACCCCAAGGTGCGCCATTACTATGTACCATAGTAATGGCGCACCTAGGTGTGGTGCGCCATTGCTATGTCTGGTGGGGTGGGGGGATGGGAAAAAAATAGCAATGGCGCACTGCTCAGGTGGTGCGCCACTACTAAAAAAATAACAATGGCGCACCTGTTTCTGGTGCGCCATTGCTATATAGCAGTGGCGCACCACATACATGGTGCGCCATTAATGTCCATATCAGCTATAGCCCTTTTCCTAGTAGTGACCGTATCTGAATTGCCTCCCGCCTCTGCTTGTACTGCTAGCCGCCAGACCGACAGCGTCTCTCTTCCGTCGTTGCTTACGAGGCGGAAAAGGAGGCGGAGTGTGTAGGAGATATGCCCTAGAGGCAATAATAAATGTTATTGACTATCTCCCTGTTCATAATTATGTTTATGTTCCATGCTATAACTGCAATGATTCTCGAGTCTACAAATAAAACGAGGCTCGGAGGAAGACTCATTTGCACGTGTGGAATAATAAATGGTAAATTGTATTCCTAGTCTTGCCTCTAAGACTGGCTCAAGTATTGCATGATGATCCTGTTTTCCTGATCATGGGCATGGCTATGCCGGCAATTTTGAGGGCACGATGTTGGTAGAACACTTGTGTTGAATCGACCCATATTGATGTTATACTATGAGATATATTCGTCAATAGTTAATGGTTAAAATAACACAGAGATGGTTAACGTTTGCATGATTCCTTAGACCATGAGAGTATCGACTTTCTTCATGCTTGCTTCATGAACTTTGGGGTTTGTTAAACGTCATTCGTAAATGGGTGGCTATTACGGCGGCTTACGGGTTCTTGGAAAAGTATGTCAAGTAACTTGATAGCTCAAGATTGGGATTTGCTCCTCCGACGATGGAGAGATATCTCTGGGCCCTCTCGGTGTTACGGTATCCATCATCGTCTGGCCAGACACTTTGTGATTTGATCACGGGGATGCCGGAACACGGGAACGAGAAAAGAGAACAATACCGGCAACGAGGTAACTGGCATTGTGGACAAGTTGTTGATCCACGAGGATGCCTACATGTCTCACCTCAGGTAATTGTAACATATCGCGAAGCAACAGGAATAGCACACGGCAACTGGAGGTTCACTCGAATATTCATTCGTGTGGGTATAGGGATCAATATGGGTGTCCACGGCTCCGATGTTGATCATTGATCGGAAGGGGTTCCGGGTCATGTCTATGCTTCACCGAACCTATAGGGTCACACGCTTAAGGGTCATCTATCTGTTGAATACTAGACAGGGAGTCTGAGAGAAAGTTTCCAGGAAAAAGTTTTTCGGAGACAACGGAAAAGTTCCGAAGAGAGAGGTCACCGGATGAGTTCCGGTGAAACTGAAAAGTTGTTTCAGAGGATACCATAAAGTCAAATTGGTTTTGGCACATGCCTGATAATTCTTGGAGGGTGCCAGAATCATTTTGGAAACTTTCTGGAATTTTCCGGAATGAAAACCGGAAATGTTCCGGAGCTGCCGAAACCGCTTCAGATGCTTTTCGCAGATTAAAATCACTAAACCGGAATTGTTCCGGCTCGCGTTGAAAATTATTTTGGTGGGTACTGGAAATGTTCTAAGCCCACATAAATATTTTCAGTTCGACCGGACGCTGAAAAATGCCGTCATGAATAGTGGAATCACTATTATGAATAGTGAAAATATCTGAGGGCATTTTGGTATTTTTACCATAGTCTCTCACCCTATAAATAGGGGTGAGGAGGCAGCCCAAAAGCTCACTCTTTCTCAGATACAAGTGCCATTGCAATGATCTGGCTTCTTCTCTCCCTCCCAGCGAAATAGTTTCGTAGAGCCGAAAGGTTGTCTGGGTTCCGGCAGGAACTAGTTCTGGACGGCGAAGCCCTGCCGGATAGATGACACCGTATGTGTGCAACTCTGTAGAGAGATCGTAGTTTCGGTCTTAGTTCGAGAGTGCCTCCCGAAGGGCTGTCCGTGTGACCGTCCGAGTTTTGGAGGTCCTCCCGAAGGGCTGTCCGAGTGACAGTCCGAGTTTCGGAGGTCCTCCCGAAGGGCTGTCCGCGACACCGTCCGGGGGACTGTTCGACCGCCTCCCGGAGGGCTGTCCGCAGGGCAGATGAGGGTATACATCCTCGCGGTTGGGAGGTTGTAAAATCCTAGCTGCGGGGATTTGCACCGCCGATCGTCATCGACTCTACTTCCGCTGCGCTACGAGTCGGTAACGAAAATGATCAAACCTTGTATGCAGTCTCCATAGTGGTCCTGGGCTAGTGCGTAGGTCAGAAAATTTTTGTTTTCTACTGCGTTACCCTACAGTGGCATCAAGAGCCGTGCTATGCATAGATGCAGGTTGCGATCTAGAATACATAGAGATGTATGGGTGTTGCACAATATAATTAGGTAGTAGATGAGATCTATTGCTGAAAATTATTTGTGCGGGTAGCAGATGAAATCTGTTACCCGATGTTCCTGTTGCTTCCCCTGAATTTGCGTAGGCCTGATCTTGACGGCATGGTGGAATCTCACAAAGTTCTGGCAATCCGCGATCCTTTCATGCTGCTCCTGAGTATGCTGATTGACAGATCAATGAAGTGCTAACAGTTCTTTGGGTTCCACCATAGTTGAGAAAGATGGATGTTTCGCAGACGAAAGGGCAATGCAGATATGATCTGCACGGGGGTCACGCGTATGACGAAGTTTAGTATGGGGCTCGAGATTTTATTATCTCGTGTTTCATACACCCTGGAATGTTAATCTAGCGACTTGGATTATCATGCTTGATGATGGACGTTGGTAGCTTCGGTTTGTTTCGAAACCTTAGAAGCCACGAAAAATAAAATTTTGCATGAACCGATTAGAGGCGTCTAACTTGGTTTTGCAGGATTGTTTGCATGTGCATATGATGTGGTATACCAGTGCTCATATTAATTTGATTATGTATGAGATGACTATATGATGTAATATTAACATGACCTGCGTGTCATGATTCGGCATGATGGCTGGAGCCATATGATTGCACTTTAATGACCTGCGTGTCAACCTTATGTAATGCACTTATTTTATTAGCTATAGAGATAGCAATATTATCTGGTGCATCGACAAGGTGGTGGCAATCTTCGCAAAGCTGAACACCGACGCGAATGCCGGAGACGAAGAAATACGAGACTTCTCCGTCAGAAAGGGCTATACCATATCATGCTAATTATGAATTGCCTGAGATGTTTATCCCTTATGTTGCACCCTTTTGATTGCGCGGTAGTCGCTTTTTATTAGGGTGATCTCTCACTTAAATATCAAGTAGTTAGTGTTCTCCCAAGTGTAGCACCGTCACGGCACCTATCTCTTCGGGGTATCACATGGTTGCATGGGTACGAACGATTAGAGAAGTGTGAGGCGGGTGAGTTGAGACCTCGCAGCGAGATCACTTGGTTGTCTTGACGTTCAGGCATGAAAGTCATGATCTCGGAACACACGCATCGAAAGATGAACAAGAGTCACATAGAGATGTGATTGGCAAGTTGGCCTACCAATTGAAATTCTCGTCACTTGAGATGGTTGCATCCATGACGCTGAATTGAAAGTTGTGTCTTGTATCACTCAATATCAATTATGAGAGATATTGATTTGAGTGGGAGCGCACTGAACAATTAACTTGTTTAATTCTCGGTGCAATTAATTTTGAACACTGTCTAAGTGTGATTTGCATAATAGTTGTAGAAGAATGGCTCGTGTTTCCACCTTCCCTATTAAAATTGAATAGCTGTTAAATATCTGGTTAAAACTTTACGGTTGGTAACGTAATGTGAGGATTGTCCTCAATAGTGCCGAGAAGGACTTTGTCCTATCGCATACTTTCGGTATTCTCCCGCTAATGCTATGGATCATGTGACTCTCGTCCTTCAATCCAAAAGCTAGAATTCTGTTTCAGTCAAGTGCAATACGTTTGCTTCCATGAGACCCGAACTTCAAAAGTTTGGATAGTTATGTGATATTCATGGAATCTGAAAATCATTTTCAGAGACAGACAAAGGCTAAAAGATATGAGATATCCAAAGCAATGTTTGTTTGCAAACTATTAGTAAAGGAGTTTACTATGCATTAGACTGATAAGAGAGGGATCCAGGAGAACGCCTGTCATATGATGAAAGGAGAATAAAACAACAACTTAAAGAGAAAGGAAGTGTCCGAAGGGTGTTAGTAAGACTTTCACGCCTAGGAAGTCCGGGGCTAACGCCACTCTTAAGTTGGGTGC
Organism: Elymus sibiricus; assembly: GCA_039707655.1. Lineage (NCBI taxonomy): Eukaryota > Viridiplantae > Streptophyta > Magnoliopsida > Poales > Poaceae > Elymus > Elymus sibiricus. The sequence continues at coordinate 26,581,547 of CM077667.1, forward strand.
TTCTTCTGAGAGTAGGAGAAATACTGAAAGTTAAACTGTTAGAAGTATAATGGCAAAAGGAAAGAAGACTGGAATATCCAGCTCATGTATGAATGTCATACAAGTTTTTGATGTATAGAAGGCTGGTCAAAGATATAGGTCTTGGGAATTAAGGTTAAACATGTTAATCACTAATTCTTGGGTATTGTGAGTTAATCACAAAGATACCTGCTCGATTGCATTCTGTTGCAACTCGATGTAAGAACTACTATGGCCTGAAAGACTAGCCAAGAATGAGGTTAGATACATGCAGGGAACATAGTAAATGTTACTATGCCTTCCATTAGTGTATTCCCTATGTATTTACTTTCATAATTCATTTAGAGTTTCATACACTCTAGCCCTTTGCATAAGGTATTTTGCAAGAAGGTTATTCATAAGAGAACTTTTGATGTTCGATGTTATGAATAACATAAGGGCCATACTTTCATTATGAATGAGACGTATGTTATGAATATTGATAATAATACATTACCTCTGGGTTTATTTTCATAATTCATTTAGAGTTTCATACACTCTAGCCCTTTGCATAAGGTATTTTGCAAGAAGGTTATTCATAAGAGAACTTTTGATGTTCGATGTTATGAATAACATAAGGGCCATACTTTCATTATGAATGAGACGTTTGTTATGAATATTGATAATAATACATTACCTCTGCGTTTATTTTCATAATTCATTTAGAGTTTCATACACTCTAGCCCTTTGCATAAGGTATTTTGCAAGAAGGTTATTCATAAGAGAACTTTTGATGTTCGATGTTATGAATAACATAAGGGCCATACTTTCATTATGAATGAGACGTATGTTATGAATATTGATAATAATACATTACCTCTGGGTTTATTTTCATAATTCATTTAGAGTTTCATACACTCTAGCCCTTTGCATAAGGTATTTTGCAAGAAGGTTATTCATAAGAGAACTTTTGATGTTCGATGTTATGAATAACATAAGGGCCATACTTTCATTATGAATGAGATGTATGTTATGAATATTGATAATAATACATTACCTCTGGGTTTATTTTCATAATTCATTTAGAGTTTCATACACTCTAGCCCTTTGCATAAGGTATTTTGCAAGAAGGTTATTCATAAGAGAACTTTTGATGTTCGATGTTATGAATAACATAAGGGCCATACTTTCATTATGAATGAGACGTATGTTATGAATATTGATAATAATACATTACCTCTGGGTTTATTTTCATAATTCATTTAGAGTTTCATACACTCTAGCCCTTTGCATAAGGTATTTTGCAAGAAGGTTATTCATAAGAGAACTTTTGATGTTCGATGTTATGAATAACATAAGGGCCATACTTTCATTATGAATGAGACGTATGTTATGAATATTGATAATAATACATTACCTCTGGGTTTATTTTCATAATTCATTTTAGAGTTTCATATACTCTAGCCCTTTGCATAAGGTATCTTGCAAGAAGGTTATTCATAAGAGAACTTTTGATGTTCGGTGTTATGAATAACATGAAGGGCCATGCTTCCATCCAGGATGGGATGTATGTTGTGAATATTGATGGTAATATGATACATCCATAACACTGACGCTAAATGTCGCAAGACTAAAAGAATACCACATATGTGTGGCACTGCATTTGGTCACATTGGAAAACCCCGCATGGAAAATTCCATTATGATGGATTTTGATGTCGTTTGATTTTGAATCATCTGACACTTGCAACTTTCCTCTGAAAAGTGAAATGACTGAAATACCGTTCACAGGCCATAAGGAACGAGCACAGAACATATTGGTGATCATACATTATGATGTGTGTAGTCAAATAAATGTTATTGCAAGTAGTGGATTTATCTATCTTCAGAAATGACTCAAGTAGATATATGGATATTTACTTGATGAGATGTGCGTCTGGATCTTTTGAAATCATTCGAAAGGTTTTCAAAATGAAGAAGAAAATATTGTAACAAGAAAATTATGTTTCTACAATTCGATTGCAGAAAGGAATATTTGAGTTACAAGTTTAGCAAATGCCTGATGAGTTATGAAAGGGGTTTCATAACTTGCACCTCCCGGAACACCACTGCAAGTGGAAAGTCCGTGAAGATGTAATCGAACCATTTATGACATGGTAAGATCAAAGATGGCATAAATAAATTTACCATTATCCCTTTTAAAGAGTGATGCTTTAGAGACTGCGGCTTTTACACTGAAAAGAGCTCCATCGGGTCTGTTGAAATGACGTCATGGTATGGTACGCCCAACCATGTTATATCTTTTCTTAACATTTGGAATATGGGGCTTGTGTAAAAGGTTACAAACCTATTCCAAATCAGACAAGTGCTACTTTGTAGGTTATCCCAAGTAATTGGGTATTCCTCCCTCACTATACCGAGGCAAATAGGTTTGCCACAATACGGTATGCTTTTAAAGAGAATAGTTCTTACAAAAGGTGAGTGGGAGGACAGTGCAACTCGACGGGATAACCGGTATCTTTGTCATCAGGTCAAAGGAAAGGAACCTTGGAAGTGATTCCGGAGTTTCCTACTGCGACTGATACGGAAGTCTCTACAATAAAATGTATGGACTTCAGTCGAACTTGCAGCTGAACCCCGTAGGCAAGGCTCGTGCAAACCTCTCAGGTGCGCAAACGAGATATTGTTGTTGGACAACAGTATACCTACGATACACAAGGAAGCGTTGATGGGCCCTGACTCCGGAATTGGCTAAATGCCAATACAATCCGAGATAGTTTCCATATAAGTGATTCGAGATTAAAATCTTGATACACCTTTCGGAAGATTTTGTGTCTAACGAATATTTATGGAACTAAAAACTGATACGGATAAAATGTTTATCCATAAAGCTCGACTTGTTGCAATAACAAGTTCAAGGAGTTGACTACGATAAGATTATCTCACCGTAGCGATGCTTAAAGTCGGTTCGGGTTGAACTAGCAATTAATACATATTTCAATCATGAGATATGAAACATGGATGACAAAAGGATTTCCATCTGATGGAAATGTAACCTAGGACTTGTATGTGATACAGTCCAAAGTAATTTGTCGATCCAAAGGATGCTAGTAAGTATGCAAACTTCAGAGTTCCAGCGATGGACAGAAGAGAGCAAAGTGGAGTTGGATTCTTCGTGTTTTGATGAAATGGTCAAAGGGTTTTGACTTCATCAATGGGTAACGAAGATGCTTGTAATTCAAGAAATTAAGTGGGAGCATAATATTATTTCTAAAAACCGTGTGTACATGACACATTGTTAATTGGAAATAAATTTCTTGACACGAATTAGGACTTCATTTGAAAATAGTTTTTTTATGAAGTGCTTAGGCTAAATAGCCACAATATTAGGCATGATGATCTATGGAGATAGATTTACCTAATGGGGCTAAGCTATGAATACATATTGACAAGATGCTAAAACTTTTTAGCATTTAAAACGCCAAGGAGTGATTCTTGCCGAAGTCACATGGAAAGAGTTTTTGCAAGACTCAGTGTCCCAAAACACTGATGAGTGAAATACATGATGGAGATTCCACACACTCTTGTGTTTGGATTAATCATGTATTCCATGGTATGTAAAAACAACCAGATATGTCCAATACTCCAAAGTTGTTGCGAGTATAGATACCAAAGTGATCAAAGTACTGATCATGGGACAACAGTGAAAGATGTCACTGAGTACTAGAGTAGTACTGATGACATGTTTTCTCGCAAGCAGAGATTATGAAGTGCTCGTTGTAAGTAATTACATCGATACAGTCTTCATCAATGCTCCATGCAATTTTTGATTTAAGTTAAGGGATTTGTGTAATACACAATATGGTGGCACGGTAGTTGGAAATTGTTCCAAACAAGATACTGTGGCGAATTCTATAACAAAGGCTAAGTATGTTGACGCTTGAGAAGCGACAAAGAAGTTGTTGAATCATATAGTTCATTCATGAACTTAGTATGGTTCCAAGATGGCTTTGGTCTATGGGACACTATTGCAGATAGTTGCTCCATAGCTCAGTCTGAGGAATCAGGTTTCGACCAATGATTCACACATATGCAAAGCCAAGTCCACACAAAATATGAATTTTGTGAAAGCGTGAAAACGCGAGGATATGCAAAGTTACACACGGAGCTGAAGTCGTCAGATCCGTTGGACATCAGGCTATACCACAAGCGAAGCATATTTTACACCAGTATGCCATAGGTGTAAAGTGCACTAGCATTGACTAGATTATTGACTCTAGTGCAAGTGGGAGTCTGTAGGAGATATGCCCTAGAGGCAATAATAAATGTTATTGATTATCTCCCTGTTCATAATTATGTTTATGTTCCATGCTATAACTGCAATGATTCTCGAGTCTACAAATAAAACGAGGCTCGGAGGAAGACTCATTTGCACGTGTGGAATAATAAACGGTAAATTGTATTCCTAGTCTTGCCTCTAAGACTGGCTCAAGTATTGCATGATGATCCTGTTTTCCTGATCATGGGCATCGCTATGCCGGCAATTTTGAGGGCACGATGTTGGTAGAACACTTTTGTTGAATCGACCCATATTGATGTTATACTATGAGATATATTCGTCAATAGTTAATGGTTAAAATAACACAGAGATGGTTAACGTTTGCATGATTCCTTAGACCATGAGAGTATCGAGTTTCTTCATGCTTGCTTCATGAACTTTGGGGTTTGTTAAACGTCATCCGTAAATGGGTGGCTATTACGGCGGCTTACGGGTTCATGGAAAAGTATGTCAAGTAACTTGATAGCTCAAGATTGGGATTTGCTCCTCCGACGATGGAGAGATATCTCTGGGCCCTCTCGGTGTTACGGTATCCATCATCGTCTGGCCAGACACTTTGTGATTTGATCACGGGGATGCCGGAACACGGGAACGAGAAAAGAGAACAATACCGGCAACGAGGTAACTGGCATTGTGGACAAGTTGTTGATCCACGAGGATGCCTACATGTCTCACCTCGGGTAATTGTAACATATCGCGAAGCAACAGGAATAGCACACGGCAACTGGAGGTTCACTCGAATATTCATTCGTGTGGGTATAGGGATCAATATGGGTGTCCACGGCTCCGATGTTGATCATTGATCGGAAGGGGTTCCGGGTCATGTCTATGCTTCACCGAACCTATAGGGTCACATGCTTAAGGGTCATCTATCTGTTGAATACTAGACAGGGAGTCTGAGAGAAAGTTTCCAGGAAAAGTTTTTCGGAGACAGCGGAAAAGTTCCGAAGAGAGAGGTCACCGGATGAGTTCCGGTGAAACTGAAAAGTTATTTCAGAGGATACCATAAAGTCAAATTGGTTTTGGCACATGCCTGATAATTCTTGGAGGGTGCCAGAATCATTCTGGAAACTTTCTGGAATTTTCCGGAATGAAAACCGGAAATGTTCCGGAGCTGCCGAAACCGCTTCAGATGCTTTTCGCAGATGAAAATCACTAAACCGGAATTGTTCCGGCTCGCGTTGAAAATTATTTTGGTGGGTACTGGAAATGTTCTAAGCCCACATAAATATTTTCAGTTCGACCGGACGCTGAAAAATGCCGTCGTGAATAGTGGAATCACTATTATGAATAGTGAAAATATCTGAGGGCATTTTGGTATTTTTACCATAGTCTCTCACCCTATAAATAGGGGTGAGGAGGCAGCCCAAAAGCTCACTCTTTCTCAGATACAAGTGCCATTGCAATGATCTGGCTTCTTCTCTCCCTCCCAGCGAAATAGTTTCGTAGAGCCGAAAGGCTGTCTGGGTTCCGGCAGGAACTAGTTCTGGACGGCGAAGCCCTGCCAGATAGATGACACCGTATGTGTGCAACTCTATAGAGAGATCGTAGGTTCGGTCTTAGTTCGAGAGTGCCTCCCGAAGGGCTGTCCGTGTGACCGTCCGAGTTTTGGAGGTCCTCCCGAAGGGCTGTCCGAGTGATAGTCCGAGTTTCGGAGGTCCTCCCGAAGGGCTGTCCGCGACACCGTCCGGGGGACTATTCGACCGCCTCCCGGAGGGCTGTCCGCGGGGCAGATGAGGGTATACATCCTCGCGGTTGGGAGGTTGTAAAATCCTAGCTGCGGGGATCTGCACCGCCGATCGTCATCGACTCTACTTCCGCTGCGCTACGAGTCGGTAACGAAAATGATCAAACCTTGTATGCAGTCTCCATAGTGGTCCTGGGCTGGTGCGTAGGTCGGAAAATTTTTGTTTTCTACTGCGTTACCCTACAGAGTGCTCCGACGCGCCAGAGGAGCCGGAGCGGCGGCGTCTGTCTTCCGCCGTTGCCGACGAGAGGAGGCGAAGGAGGAGGCAGACTGCTCTGACGCGCCGGAGTAGGCGAAGGAGGAGGCGGAGTGCCCTCACGCGTTGGAGGCGCCGGAGAAGGAGACGGAGCGCCCTGATCACTCGCCGGAGGAGGAGGAGAAGGAGGAGGCGGAGTGCCCTGACTCGCCGGAGGAGGAGGAGGAGGCGGAGGCGTCCAGTTTGGAAGCTTGATGTACTCCTTCTGCCATAGACATGTACTCCTCAGAGCACGAACCAACTGATTCTCCCCTTCACCTGTAGAGTGGTCAAGCTCGAGCTCCTCAAATCCCTCCATTACTTCATCCACCATCACAACAGCATAGCCATGTGGAATCGGAAGGCAGTGAAAAGTTCCGTTGGGTTAAGGAGGTGCAACAGAGCCGACAGCCACCTTGAAAGTGAGGTTCCGACATTTCGTCATAAGCTCGCAATGTTGAGCCTCCGTGATAGTATCCACGGGGTAGATAGGAACCGTGAAGTCAGGCTGAACGGGCTCCGTGGAAGCCACGCTGCTTCTCCGCTGAGATGGCGGGGTAGCTTTTGGGGTAGCTTCGTGCCGCTGAGATGGTTGGCCGGCAGTTCGCTGGCTCTCAAGTTCCTCTAGCTTTTGTAGTCTTGCACTGATCTTCTGCATGTCGCTCAGCTCCACACTAGTAGAATGTCGATCACTAGTCCCGGTCGGGATGTGCCTTTAGTACCGGTTCCCCAACCGGTACTAAAGGGTCGGGACTAAAGGTCCAGACCTTTAGTACCGGTTGGACCACGGACCGGTACTAAAGGCCCACCACGTGGCTGCCTACGTGGGCTGGTGGTGGAGGACCTTTAGTACCGGTTGGTGATACCAACCGGTACTAAATGTTCTGTTTTTTTTTGTTTTTGCTTTTAATTAGGTTTTAGTTTTCCTCTCTATTTATTGTGTTTTCCATTCATTTCAAATTTATTGTACGGTGCTACATACTGTAAACATTAATTACACAAGTTGATGCATATATATATATATGTAATATAATATACAATATCTCATACACAGTACATATACAAATGGAATTACACATCCATATATATATATTCTGGACTTATAACTTAAGGCCCAAAACCCGGCCGGGACTAGCTAGCTAGTGCTCCGGATGAAATCTTAGTTTTCTACTACTGATTTGCTGGCATTATTGAGGCGGCGGTAAGTAATAGTGCTCTCCGTTTACATCAATGACATGTTGAAGAAGAAATGCCGCAAATTCCTCTTGAAGTGCTACAAAGCGTTGCTCGGGTGAGAGCTTCGACATCATCTGCCAAACCTGGAGTTGTCTTTCACGTGCTCCCCTGCGACGTATACGGCCTTCGGTCTAGATGCGAATGTTCTCGCAGAGGAAGTATCCACATAAATTTGTCCCCTGTGGCTGCTTCGCGCACTTTGCAAAAGAATAGAATTCAATAAGATAATTAATAATCAAGCATGATAATGGTATTGAAACTAGAATTAAAGAGATGCGCGGACCTAGTAGTACTACTTAATTACCTGCATCTTTTCCACTTTAGCTTCGGTTTCCATTGACGACCGTGATGGTTTTTTTCTATCATCTTTTTCCAAACACTACGCGGCAAAGAAAAAGAACGAAAGAGTTATTATAATTACTTTTGATATCAGGAAATAATGAAAGAAAGCGAGGTCGATAAAGATTGAAATTACCGTTGTATCATAAAATACAAGTCCACGTATGATTGTTCTAGTGTATCTAGTGAGTCGTACACTTGAACAAGTCCATCCGCGAGGATAATATTTAGGAGGATATAGTGGTCTCTGCGCAGAAGTTTATATAATTAAGCAGGCATGCATATAACTCATCAACTACACTTGACAGCGAGCTAGTAAGCAAAAATAGAATTTGTAGTATATAAGAGAGTAAACACTCACCCCATGTTGTAAGGAAATATTATAGTAGATTTGGTATTCATTAGTGCCTCTAGAAATTTTTCCAAGAGATCTTCTGTGTCCTTGGCATAATGTTTTACCACATGACCATTAACGGTATTTGGGTCGATGAACCCAATGTCATCGATTCCCTCTTGTTTCACTTCCCACATCTTCAATCTGCATAATAGCGTAGAAAAGAACATATATAATGAGGATAAGCCAATGAACGATATCTTAGCTAGAGACTTAAATTATTAAAGATATAAATCACTTACAGACAATAGCAACTGATGAGAGTTTTGTCGATAGAGTCCATGTGGTATAACTGGAAAAGTTCTAAGAATTCAAGACATATGTCACATGCATTGACGTAATGCTCTTTCCTTACTTTGACCATGACCGCCGTCTCCCCTCGCTTTGCTTCACGCAGATACGAATCATGCAACCGTCGCGTCGCAGTTGGTAGTTCCTTGTACTGCTCGGGTGTGACAAGTGGTTTTCCGATGGCATATTGCATTGCGTACTCAGTTGCACCGTACCCGCGGAATTCCTCGGTGCCAAGGATTTGGCCAAGAGTGAGACCTGCAGCCTCTACTTCTTCGAGGTCGATTGGGTTGCCTTGCACGTCGACTGGTTGGATCGATTGCTTGCTTGGATTGGTACTCACCTTGAGCGGAGAGATCGATTGCTTGGATTGTTCTCCGAGCTGGGGAACTGTTTTCCCGGTAGTAGTTCCACCTGTCGTTGATGCCGTACTTCCCGACTTCTTCCTTAGGCTGGGCCGACTTCTCTGCTCACTTGCCTTCTGAATCTGTCGCTCATAGTGTGTCGGCATACGCTCGACATATGCCGGGGGTCGATTAATAAAGTGTTCCATAAAGTGCTCTTGGACTTCCTTGGGTATTACCTCCTTTGGCGGCACGGTCTTCTTCGCAAAAAAAGGCTTTCACTTGGCGATCGCTTTCAATTTCGTATTCCTCTGGTTTCATGTCGTAAGGTAGCTTCCTTTTGGCCGGAGGCTCGGGTTTCTTCTTTGCTTTCCTCTGAAGGGACTGCTGGTGGCCTTCCTCTTTTGGGAGCCCTGCTGGCGGGACCGCTGCCGGGGTGGAGTCGGCTCACGCGGCGGAGATCGATACCGACGATATGGACTCGCGTCGTGCTCCGTCCCGAGGTTGGGAGGACTGCTGGCAAGGTGGGGAGGACTGCTGGCGAGGTGGGACGCCTTTAGAGGTGGGGAGGACTGCTGGCGAGGTGGGGAGGACTGCTGGCGAGGTGGGGAGGACTGCTGGCGAGGTGGGGAGGACTGCTGGCGAGGTGGGGAGGACTGCTGGCGAGGTGGGGAGGACTGCTGGCAAGGTGGGGAGGACTGCTGGCGAGGTAGGAGGACTGCTGGCGCTGCGATGCCTCTGGCTGGGATCCCTCGCGCTGGACATCGATACTCGGAGGAGCCGGTGGCCTTAGCGCCGTTTGTGGAAAGACGATGCAGTCCTTACTCCATAGGATGAGACCACGGCCGGCTTCTCCCAGTGTGGACTCCCCCTCACCTCCAGGGATGTCAAGCAATAGTTCATCATATCCTGGCTCTATTGCGTCCACCACAACACGAGCATACCCAGCTGGAACCGGATTGCAATGCCAGAGAACATCAGGTGTATTTGGTAAAGCATAGCCCGTCGCGACCCGCACGGGTATGTTCTTCATTTTCTGGATTAGCTCACAAGATGTCTTCTCGGTGATATCATCCACGGGGGTGTGACCCAGCGGTGCCCCCGTGGAACCCACGCTGCTTTTCGGCAGTGTAGATGGGACGGGTTCCCCTGCCTCCTGCTGCGGAGTTTCCCTTTGCTGGGTCAGTACCTGTATCTGCAGCTGCTGCTGCTCGTACTTCTGTTCCAACTTTGAAAGTCGGTCTGCTTCCACCTTCTTTTTTTCTCGAACGACTTTTATAACTGTCCTTCCATCCCGCAAACCCCTCATACCACGGAACAACGCCCACGCCTCATGTTCGTCCTCCATGTTCGGGATTCCCGAGGGCGAGTGTAAGCTCGTCGTTCTCTCTATCGGAGTGAAACCATCCTTCTTGGGCAGCTTTTATTGCTTCAATCAACTCATCTGATGCATGCTTCAGACTGGCCAGTGCAATAATCTTCCCAGTTGCTGGGTCCAACTTTCCCCCATGCGCAAAAAACCAATTCCTGCACCTCTTGGGCCAGTTGAAGGTTACTGGAGTGATCCCTTCAGCATGCATCTTATTCTCTAATGCATCCCACTTAGGAATGGCTGACTTGTATCCACCTGTCCCTAGTTTATGGTGATACTTTTGTTTCTTCGCATTTATCTTATTCTTTGCCGACTTCTCCATAGCAGCTTCCGATGTCTTGTACTCGATAAATGCGTCCCAGTGATTCCTTACCTTCTCGTATATTCCTATGAATTTGGGCGCCTTCTGGCCTCTAGAGTTGTACTCGGTCCATAATCTTTTCTTCCAAGTCTGGAACGCGCCGGCCATCTTATGGAGAGCAAACTCCTTGACTTTGTCCCTTTGGCGCTCCGAGAGAGAATCTGGTAGGATGAAATGCTCCATGAGATCTCACCAAAGGGCATCTTTAATTCTTGTATCGACATAATTCACTCCTGGTTTTGGGTCGTTTGGTTGAATCCATTCTTGCATTGTGATCGGGACTCCATCCCTAACAACCACTCCGCATTGACCCACAAATGTCTTGGCATTGGCTTCAGGGTGAGTCGGTGCGCCATTATGTTTGAAAGCATCAAGATTGAGCTTTACGTTGCCGTCCAATATTTTGGCACCGCCTCGTACCTTTCTACTAGATTGGCTCGATCCGGAGGGCTGATAATTAAAAGAAAAAAGATTTGTTAATATATATATATATATATATATACAAATCAATTAATACACATGTAATGATCACCAGAGGCTAATATGTGTATATACCTCGCCGGACATTGTTAGTTGTTCCGGATTTTGGACCATAAGTTGTTCTTCCTCGGCCTCACATCCATCACCGTAATCGTTCAGATATTGTGAGCCGTCATCATCATGTGATTCACCCTGAAGGTCCACTGGGTTTTCGGAGGAGCGTATCATGTCGAAGATGTCCTCTTCATGAGCTCTACCGGTATTGTCCATAGCTTAATAACTAATCCATAATAATATAGATAAAACAAATTAGTATTCAAATTAGCATGCATTCAAGAAGCAAAATAACTGATAGTTAATTAATAATGCATCATCGAATACATATATAGTAGTTAATATATCGATCTAGCTAGAACCCTAGCGCCCGACGGATATCGGGGCGGGCGGTGGACACCCAAAGAGAAGGAACCATCACAGGAACATAGCTGCAGTGAGATCCCTGAAGAATCTGCCAGGTATTGTCGGACCTGGCCTCCAAAGCTGCCATGTAGCGACGGACGTGCTCGTTCTCCTTGCTGACATGGTACTGTACCACCTCCGCGGGGGACTCAAGCCTCCGAATCGTCCGTGGCCCATGCGGCTGCCACCACAGAACCTCCGGGACGACGACGGGCTGGCTCCTCACCAAGCTGCGCCGCCCGGAAGGCAGCACCTCCCAGTACCAGCTCGGCGGTGCCCAGTCCCTGACAGGGCCCCTCGGCTCAAGCAAGTGACCTCCTCTGGCGACTCGACGACGAGGATGCGGGATCGGCATCGTCGACGTCGAGAAGAAACACTTAATTATGAATACAAATTAAATAAAACTTAGCAAAATTAACACTTAGCATCTAACCAATTAAATAACACTTAACAAATTAAATAACACTTAGCATCTAACAAAATTAACAAAATTAACACATACCCTAATAACCTAAGAACCTAACTAACTAACTAACTAAACTAACCTAACCTAACTAACTAAACTAACTAAACTAACTAAACTATCCTGGTAACCTAACTAACTAACTAACTAACTAAATAGGGGTGCTGTGTCGTGGTCGGGGTCAGGGTGTCGGGGGTCTCGTGTCGGGGTGCCGGACATGTCGTTTTCTTCTTCTTCCCCTCTTCTTCTTTTTTTCCTCTTTTTCCTTTTCTTCTTCTTCCTCTTCTTCCTTTTCTTCCTTTTCTTCTTCTTCTTCTTCTTCTTCTTCTTCTTCTCCTCCTCCTCCTCTCCTCTTTTTTTTTCTTCTTCTTCTTCTTCTTTTTTTTTTCTTCTCCTCCTCCTCTTCTTCTTCTCCTCCTCTCCTCTTTTTTTCTTCTTCTTCTTCTTCTTTTTTCTTCTCCTCCTCCTCTTCTTCTTTTTCTTATTCTTATTCTTCTTCTTATTATTATTTTTTCTTCTTTTCCTTTTTTCTTTTTCCTTTTTTTCCTTCTTCTTTTCTTCTTTTTTTTCTTCTAGGCTTTTTTTACATTAACATTTTATTTTTCCTTTAAGCTAAGTAACCCTATCATAGACACAGATCGAGTTAATCTAGAGTTAAAATAAACTAAAACTAATTAGCTAGGGGGTCCCACCTATCATAGACTAAAACTAAAACTAATTAAACTAAAACTAATTCACAGAGTTAATCTAGAGTTTAATTAATCAGTGGATTAGGGGGCGGCCCCACTTGTCATTGACTAGGCCCTGCCCAGTCAGCACAGTTGACTGGGTCAACAGGTCAACTGGGCCCGCGGGCCCACTGGCCAGCTACCCTGGGGGCGGGGTTGGCCGGCCACGTCAGTAGGCCGCGCCGGAGTTGCTCCGGCGAGCCGCGCCGGAGTTGACTGGATCGGGTGGGCACGCAGAGGGGCAAGGGGGAGGGGAGAGGCTCACCGAGGGAGCTCGCCGGAGGGGGGAGGACGCATCGGGGCGGCGAGGTTGGGGCGGCATGCGGCGTCGGGGCGGCGGGGTCGGGGCGGCGGGCTCGGGGCGGCGCACGGCGTCGGGGCGGCGGGGTCGGGGCGGTGAGCGGCGTCGGGGCGGCGGGCTCGTGCACGACGGGCGGCGGCGATGGCGACGGGCGGCGGCGACGGCAGATTCGGCAGCCTGACGGCGTCATTTTGTCCTTGTCCCGGTGCGTGGGTCGGCCCGGGACGAAGGGATAGTATTAATACCTAGGCACCCTTTAGTACCGGTGCGTGGCTCACACCGGTACTAAAGAACCTTTAGTACCGGTGCGAGACACGCACTGGTACTAAAGGTCCTCCCCAAAAAATGCGCGGGGCGGTGGACCTTTACTACCGGTGCGTGGCTCGCACCGGTACTAAAGGTTTTTTAATTCAATATTCATTATTATTTTCAGGAAAACCCCTAAACTTTAAAAAATCATAGAAAAAAATCCATGACTCCAATGGAAATAAATAATATATGAAAAAATATCAGAAAAATATAAAGAATCTGTTTATGGCATTTCCATGCATGTTTGAACAACTTCAACTGCTGTATAAGACAATTTGATTAAATAGCATTTGAAATGTCATATCTCGAGTTTGAAAAGCAGTATAAATGAACTCTGAAAAGGTTGTAACTTGGCATGACATCATAATTTCACCCACATAGCAACTTCTAAAGAGTTGAGAGGGTTACGGCAAAAACTTATTGTATGAGGGTTTCGGACGAAAGCTCATCTATTACAAGGGGATTTCATTTTTAATAACTTATTTTAACTCCATACTTTTTGTGTGTTCAATATGCACCGTTCAAAGGCACATCATCAATTTTCAACCCTTTATGACTTCATTTGATATTTTTCATGCATTTAATGATTTATTTTGAGCTAAATGACCCTGAGTTTGAAAAGCAGTATAAATGAACTCTGAAAAGGTTGTAACTTGGCATGACATCATAATTTCACCCACATAGTAACTTCTAAAGAGTTGAGAGGGTTACGGCAAAAACTGGATGCACTTCGTGTACAAATTGGACAATCTCGTTCGAAGTATGAGGGTTTCGGACGAAAACTCATATATTACAAAGGGATTTCATTTTTAATAACTTATTTTAACTCCATACTTTTTGTGTGTTCAATATGCACCATTCAAAGGCACATCATCAATTTTCAACCCTTTATGACTTCATTTGATATTTTTCATGCATTTAATGATTTATTTTGAGCTAAATGACCCTGAGTTTGAAAAGTAGTATAAATGAACTCTGAAAAGGTTGTAACTTGGCATGACATCATAATTTCACCCACATAGCAACTTCTAAAGAGTTGAGAGGGTTACGGCAAAAACTGGATGCACTTCGTGTACAAATTGGACAATCTCTTTCGAAGTATGAGGGTTTCGGACGAAAACTCATCTATTACAAAGGGATTTCATTTTTAATAACTTATTTTAACTCCATACTTTTTGTGTGTTCAATATGCACCATTCAAAGGCACATCATCAATTTTCAACCCTTTCTGACTTCATTTGATATTTTTCATGCATTTAATGATTTATTTTGAGCTAAATGACCCTGAGTTTGAAAAGCAGTATAAATGAACTCTGAAAAGGTTGTAACTTGGCATGACATCATAATTTCACCCACATAGCAACTTCTAAAGAGTTGAGAGGGTTACGGCAAAAATTGGATGCACTTCGTGTACAAATTGGACAATCTCTTTCGAAGTATGAGGGTTTCGGACGAAAACTCATCTATTACAAAGGGATTTCATTTTTAATAACTTATTTTAACTCCATACTTTTTGTGTGTTCAATATGCACCATTCAAAGGGACATCATCAATTTTCAACTCTTTCTGACTTCATTTGATATTTTTCATGCATTTAATGATTTATTTTGAGCTAAATGACCCTGAGTTTGAAAAGCAGTATAAATGAACTTTGAAAAGGTTATAACTTGGCATGACATCATAATTTCACCCACATAGCAACTTCTAAAGAGTTGAGAGGGTTACGGCAAAAACTGGATGCACTTCGTGTACAAATTGGACAATCTCTTTCGAAGTATGAGGGTTTCGGACTAAAACTCTTCTATTACAAAGGGATTTCATTTTTAATAACTTATTTTAACTCCATACTTTTTGTGTGTTCAATATGCACCATTCAAAGGCACATCTTCAATTTTCAACCCTTTATGACTTCATTTGATATTTTTCATGCATTTAATGATTTATTTTGAGCTAAATGACCCTGAGTTTGAAAAGCAGTATAAATGAATTCTGAAAAGGTTGTAACTTGGCATGACATCATAATTTCACCCATATAGCAACTTCTAAAGAGTTGAGAGGGTTACGGCAAAAACTGGATGCACTTCGTGTACAAATTGGACAATCTCTTTCGAAGTATGAGGGTTTCGGACGAAAACTCATCTATTACAAAGGGATTTCATTTTTAATAACTTATTTTAACTCCATACTTTTTGTGTGTTCAATATGCACCATTCAAAGGCACATCATCAATTTTCAACCCTTTCTGACTTCATTTGATATTTTTCATGCATTTAATGATTTATTTTGAGCTAAATGACCCTGAGTTTGAAAAGCAGTATAAATGAACTCTGAAAAGGTTGTAACTTGGCATGACATCATAATTTCACCCACATAGCAACTTCTAAAGAGTTGAGAGGGTTACGGCAAAAACTGGATGCACTTCGTGTACAAATTGGACAATCTCTTTCGAAGTATGAGGGTTTCGGACGAAAACTCATCTATTACAAAGGGATTTCATTTTTAATAACTTATTTGAACTCCATACTTTTTGTGTGTTCAATATGCACCATTCAAAGGCACATCATCAATTTTCAACCCTTTCTGACTTCATTTGATATTTTTCATGCATTTAATGATTTATTTTGAGCTAAATGACCCTGAGTTTGAAAAGCAGTATAAATGAACTCTGAAAAGGTTGTAACTTGGCATGACATCAGAATTTCACCCACATAGCAACTTCTAAAGAGTTGAGAGGGTTACGACAAAAACTGGATGCACTTCGTGTACAAATTGGACAATCTCTTTCGAAGTATGAGGGTTTCGGACGAAAACTCATCTATTACAAAGGGATTTCATTTTTAATAACTTATTTTAACTCCATACTTTTTGTGTGTTCAATATGCACCATTCAAAGGCACATCAACAATTTTCAACTCTTTCTGACTTCATTTGATATATTTAATGCATTTAATGATTTATTTTGAGCTAAATGACCCTGAGTTTGAAAAGCAGTATAAATGAACTTTGAAAAGGTTGTAACTTGGCATGACATCATAATTTCACCCACATAGCAACTTCTAAAGAGTTGAGAAGGTTACGGCTAAAACTGGATGCACTTCGTGTACAAATTGGACAATCTCTTTCGAAGTATGAGGGTTTCGGACGAAAACTCATCTATTACAAAGGGATTTCATTTTTAATAACTTATTTTAACTCCATACTTTTTGTGTGTTCAATATGCACCATTCAAAGGCACATCATCAATTTTCAACCCTTTCTGACTTCATTTGATATTTTTCATGCATTTAATGATTTATTTTGAGCTAAATGACCCTGAGTTTGAAAAGCAGTATAAATGAACTCTGAAAAGGTTGTAACTTGGCATGACATCATAATTTCACCCACATAGCAACTTCTAAAGAGTTGAGAGGGTTACGGCAAAAACTGGATGCACTTCGTGTACAAATTGGACAATCTCTTTCGAAGTATGAGGGTTTCGGACGAAAACTCATCTATTACAAAGGGATTTCATTTTTAATAACTTATTTTAACTCCATACTTTTTGTGTGTTCAATATGCACCATTCAAAGGCACATCATCAATTTTCAACCCTTTCTGACTTCATTTGATATTTTTCATGCATTTAATGATTTATTTTGAGCTAAATGACCCTGAGTTTGAAAAGCAGTATAAATGAACTCTGAAAAGGTTGTAACTTGGCATGACATCAGAATTTCACCCACATAGCAACTTCTAAAGAGTTGAGAGGGTTACGGCAAAAACTGGATGCACTTCGTGTACAAATTGGACAATCTCTTTCGAAGTATGAGGGTTTCGGAGGAAAACTCATCTATTACAAAGGGATTTCATTTTTAATAACTTATTTTAACTCCATACTTTTTGTGTGTTCAATATGCACCATTCAAAGGCACATCAACAATTTTCAACCCTTTCTGACTTCATTTGATATTTTTCATGCATTTAATGATTTATTTTGAGCTAAATGACCCTGAGTTTGAAAAGCAGTATAAATGAACTCTGAAAAGGTTGTAACTTGGCATGACATCAGAATTTCACCCACATAGCAACTTCTAAAGAGTTGAGAGGGTTACGACAAAAACTGGATGCACTTCGTGTACAAATTGGACAATCCCTTTCGAAGTATGAGGGTTTCGAACGAAAACTCATCTATTACAAAGGGATTTCATTTTTAATAACTTATTTTAACTCCATACTTTTTGTGTGTTCAATATGCACCATTCAAAGGCACATCAACAATTTTCAACCCGTTTTGTACACGAAGTGCATCCAGTTTTTGCCGTAACCCTCTCAACTCTTTATATCCTTGGGCGGTGAAGGTCGTACCAATCAGGAAGAAGCACACGGATCGTGTGTTTCTTTCAAGCACTTGTGAGCTGTTGGATCAGCACTATAACGACTAGGCCCGGTTCGTGCTAGCAACCGGGACTAAAGAGGCACACGACCCTATATATAACCCACCTCTCGGACATGTTCGACACTTAGTGTGTGTACTCATTCGGATTCAAATCATTCGGATTCCCTGCATACGGTCCAACGGTGCATTTCATATTTCAACCGTTGGGCTGTATGCAGTGGAAACCGTGTGTTTTGTTGATCTATCTAGAAATCCTTTAGTTCATCGACCGAATACAAATCATTCGGATTCCCTGCATACGGTCCGACGGTGCATTTCATATGCGGGCACTCACGAGCCACCGTCGGGCTGTATGCAGGGGAAACCGTGTGTTTTTTTGATCTATCTAGAAATCCTTTAGTTCATCGACCGAATACAAATCATTCAGATTCCCTGCATACGGTCCGACGGTGCATTTCATATGCGGGCACTCACGAGCCACCGTCGGGCTGTATGCAAGGGAAACCGTGTGTTTTGTTGATCTATCTAGAAATCCTTTCATTTTCCGACGGTATATTTCATTTTTCCAACTCCATTTTTACAAATACACTTATAAAGAAACAAAAGACAAATAGAAAGGATGATGCTCAATTGTCCGTTTTGTACACGAAGTGCATCCAGTTTTTGCCGTAACCCTCTCAACTTTTTATAACATGCTATGTGGGTGAAATGATGATACCATGCCAACTTTCAACCTTTTCAGAGTTCATTTGTAGTGCTTTTCAAATGGACAATCTCTTTCGACAATTTGATTAAATGGCATTTGAAATGTCATATCTCGAGTTTGAAAAGCAGTACAAATGAACTCTGAAAAGGTTGTAACTTGGCATGACATCATAATTTCACCCACATAGCAACTTCTAAGGAGTTGAGAGGGTTACGGCAAAAACTGGATGCACTTCGTGTACAAATTGCACAATCTCTTTCGAAGTATGAGGGTTTCGGACGAAAACTCATATATTACAAAGGGATTTCATTTTTAATAACTTATTTTAACTCCATACTTTTTGTGTGTTCAATATGCACCATTCAAAGGCACATCATCAATTTTCAACCCTTTCTGACTTCATTTGATATTTTTCATGCATTTAATGATTTATTTTGAAGTAAATGATCCTGAGTTTGAAAAGCAGTATAAATGAACTCTGAAAAGGTTGTAACTTGGCATGACATCATAATTTCACCCACATAGCAACTTCTAAAGAGTTGAGAGGGTTACGGCAAAAACTGGATGCACTTCGTGTACAAATTGGACAATCTCTTTCGAAGTATGAGGGTTTCGGACGAAAACTCATCTATTACAAAGGGATTTCATTTTTAATAACTTATTTTAACTCCATACTTTTTGTGTGTTCAATATGCACCATTCAAAGGCACATCATCAATTTTCAACCCTTTATGACTTCATTTGATATTTTTCATGCATTTAATGATTTATTTTGAGCTAAATGACCCTGAGTTTGAAAAGCAGTATAAATGAACTCTGAAAAGGTTGTAACTTGGCATGACATCATAATTTCACCCACATAGCAACTTCTAAAGAGTTGAGAGGGTTACGGCAAAAACTGGATGCACTTCGTGTACAAATTGGACAATCTCTTTCGAAGTATGAGGGTTTCGGACGAAAACTCATCTATTACAAAGGGATTTCATTTTTAATAACTTATTTTAACTCCATACTTTTTGTGTGTTCAATATGCACCATTCAAAGGCACATCATCAATTTTCAACCCTTTCTGACTTCATTTGATATTTTTCATGCATTTAATGATTTATTTTGAGCTAAATGACCCTGAGTTTGAAAAGCAGTATAAATGAACTCTGAAAAGGTTGTAACTTGGCATGACATCATAATTTCACCCACATAGCAACTTCTAAAGAGTTGAGAGGGTTACGACAAAAACTGGATGCACTTCGTGTACAAATTGGACAATCTCTTTCGAAGTATGAGGGTTTCGGACGAAAACTCATCTATTACAAAGGGATTTCATTTTTAATAACTTATTTTAACTCCATACTTTTTGTGTGTTCAATATGCACCATTCAAAGGCACATCATCAATTTTCAACCCGTTTTGTACATGAAGTGCATCCATTTTTTGCCGTAACCCTCTCAACTCTTTATAACCTTGGGCGGTGAAGGTCGTACCAATCAGGAAGAAGCACACGGATCGTGTTTTTCTTTCAAGCACTTGTGAGCTGTTGGATCAGCACTATAACGACTAGGCCCGGTTCGTGCTAGCAACCGGGACTAAAGAGGCACACGACCCTATATATAACCCACCTCTCGGACATGTTCGACACTTAGTGTGTGTACTCATTCGGATTCAAATCATTCGGATTCCCTGCATACGGTCCAACGGTGCATTTCATATTTCCACCGTTGGGCTGTATGCAGCGGAAACCGTGTGTTTTGTTGATCTATCTAGAAATCCTTTAGTTCATCGACCGAATACAAATCATTCGGATTCCCTGCATACGGTCCGACGGTGCATTTCATATGCGGGCACTCACGAGCCACCGTCGGGCTGTATGCAGGGGAAACCATGTGTTTTGTTGATCTATCTAGAAATCCTTTAGTTCATCGACCGAATACAAATCATTCAGATTCCCTGCATACGGTCCGACGGTGCATTTCATATGCGGGCACTCACGAGCCACCGTCGGGCTGTATGCAAGGGAAACCGTGTGTTTTGTTGATCTATCTAGAAATCCTTTCATTTTCCGACGGTATATTTCATTTTTCCAACTCCATTTTTACAAATACACTTAGAAAGAAACAAAAGACAAATAGAAAGGATGATGCTCAATTGTCCGTTTTGTACACGAAGTGCATCCAGTTTTTGCCGTAACCCTCTCAACTTTTTATAACATGCTATGTGGGTGAAATGATGATACCATGCCAACTTTCAACCTTTTCAGAGTTCATTTGTAGTGCTTTTCAAATGGACAATCTCTTTCGACAATTTGATTAAATGGCATTTGAAATGTCATATCTCGAGTTTGAAAAGCAGTACAAATGAACTCTGAAAAGGTTGTAACTTGGCATGACATCATAATTTCACCCACATAGCAACTTCTAAAGAGTTGAGAGGGTTACTGTTACACTCCGTGTACAAACTGGATGCACTTCGTGTACAAACTGTTACAAAGATACCATGCTAGAAAATGCATGCATGTCCTTCACATAGAAAGTGATGACGGTGAAGCCGGTCACATCCCAGAGTGGGATCTCGTGGTGTAAGACTTTTTCTGCGTGTTTGTCCCTTGCTTATGATTGCGCCGTAACCATGGAGAATCTTCATCATTTAACAGGATGCTTGGGTCAGTCTTCACTCTGAAGGGAGGGATTTCATGAAACTTTTCATAATCTTCTGACATGTCTGTCTTGTCCTCCACTCCCACAATGTTTCTTTTCCCTGAAAGAACTATGTGGCGCTTTGGCTCATCGTATGATGTATTCGCTTCCTTATCTTTTTTTCTCCTCGGTTTGCTAGACATGTCCTTCACATAGAAAACCTGAGCCACATCATTGGCTAGGACGAATGAGTCGTCTGTGTATCCAAGATTGTTGAGATCCACTATTGTCATTCCGTACTGCGGGTCTTCCTGTACCCCGCCTCCAGTATATTTGACCCATTTGCACAGAAATAAAGGGACCTTAAGATCAGGTCCATAGTCAAGTTCCCATATCTCCTCTATGTAACCATAATATGTGTCTTGAAAGTTGGTTGCATCATAGCGGACACCACTGTTTTGGTTGGTGCTCTTTTTATCTTGGGCGATCGTGTAAAATGTATTCCCATTTATCTCGTACCCTTTGAAAGTCGTTACAGTCGAACTTGGTGTCTTGGCCAACCTGTACAGTTCATCTGGAACATCGTTGTCATTGATGAGCTTTGTTTGCAACCAACCAGCAAAAGTCTCCATGTGTTTACGTTCAATCCAGGGGTCAGACTGCTCCGGGTTCTTGGACCGTACAATATCCTTGTGTTCCTCCATATATGGAGTCACCAAGGTGGAATTTTGTAGAACCGTGTAGTGTGCTTGAGTGAAAGAATGCCCGTCCATATTTATTGCTTCTTTCTTTCCTAATGTGCCTTTTCCACCCAGTCTCCCCTCATGCCGCGATTCAGGAAGACCAATCGGCTTAATGTCAGGAACAAAGTCAACACAAAACTCAATAACCTCCTCTGTTCCATATCCCTTGGCGATGCTTCCTTCTGGCCTAGCACGGTTATGAACATATTTCTTTAAGACTCCCATGAACCTCTCGAAGGGGAACATATTGTGTAGAAATACAGGACCCAGAATGTTAATCTCTTCGACTAGGTGAACTAGAACGTGCGTCATAATATTGAAGAAGGATGGAGGGAACACCAACTCGAAACTGACAAGACATTGGACCAGGTCATTCTATAACCTTGGTAGGATTTCTGGATCGATTACCTTCTGAGAAATTGCATTGAGGAATGCGCATAGCTTCACAATGGCTAATCGAACATTTTCCGGTAGAAGCCCCCTAAGTGCAACCGGAAGTAATTGCGTCATAATCACGTGGCAGTCATGAGACTTTAGATTTTGAAATTTTTTCTCTGCCATATTTATTATTCCCTTTATATTCGACGACAAGCCAAACGGGACCTTGATACTGAGCAGGCATTTAAAAAAGATTTCCTTCTCTTCTTTCGTAAGAGCGTAGCTGGCAGGACCTTGATACTGCTTTGGAGGCATGCCGTCCTTTTCGTTAATTCTTTGCTTGTCCTCCCGTGCCTCCGGTGTATCTTTTGTCTTTCCATACACGCCCAAGAAGCCTAGTAGGTTCACACAAAGATTCTTCATCACGTGCATCACGTCGATTGCATTGCGGACCTCTAGGGCTTGCCAATATTCAAGTTCCCAAAATATAGATTTCTTCTTCCACATGGATGCGTGTCCGTTGGCGTCATTCGGAACAGATTGTCCGCCAGGACCCTTTCCAAAGATTACCTGTAAATCCTTGACCATATCAAATATATATTCACCAGTACGAAGGCCAGGCTTCTTCCGGTTATCTGGCTCACCTTTGAAATGGTTGCCTGCCTTTCTTAAGATATGCTTGATCGGTAGAAATCGACGATGTCCCAGGTACACATTCTTCTTACATTTATCCAAATATATACTTTCAGTATCATCTAAACAGTGCGTGCATGCATTGTATCTCTTGTTTGTATGTCCTGAAAGGTTACTAAGAGCAGGCCAATCATTGATGGTTACAAACAGCAACGCTCGTAGGTCAATTTCCTTCCGTGTGTGCGCATCCCACACACGTACACCTGGTTTTTTCCACAACTGTAGAAGTTCATCAACTAGTGGCCTTAGGTATACATCAATGTCGTTGCCGGGTTGCTTAGGGCCTTGGATGAGCACTGGCATCATAATGAACTTCCGCTTCATGCACAACCAAGGAGGAAGGTTGTAGATACATAGAGTCACGGGCCAGGTGCTGTGACTGGAGCTCTGCTCCCCAAAAGGATTCATGCCGTCTGTACTAAGACCAAACCATAAGTTCGTTGCGTCAGCTGCAAAGTCCTCGAACTCCCTCTCAATTTTTCTCCACTGCGACCCATCAGCGGGTGCTCTCAACATCCCGTCTTTCTTACGTTCTTCTTTGTGCCATCGCAACAACTTGGCATGCTCTTTGTTTTGGAACAAACGTTTCAATCGTGGTATTATAGGAGCATACCACATCACCTTGGCAGGAACCCTCTTCCTATGGCATTCGCCCTCCACATCACCAGGGTCATCGCGGGGGATCTTATAGCGCAGTGCACCGCATACCGGGCATGCATCCAAATTCTCGTACTCCTCACCGCGGTAGAGGATGCAGTCATTAGGGCATGCATGTATCTTCTGCACCTCTAATCCTAGAGGGCAGACAACCTTCTTTGCTTCGTACGTACTTTCAGGCAATTTGTTATCCTTTGGAAGCATCTTCTTTATCATTACCAACAATTCTTGAAATCCCTTGTCAGTTACACCATTCTTCGCCTTCCATTGCAGCAATTCCGGCATGGTACCCAGCTTTTTCTGGTCATCTTCACAATTTGGATACAATAATTTCTTGTGATCCTCCAACATGCGTTTCAACTTCAACCTCTCCTTGTCACTTTCGCAGTTTCTCTTTGCATCAGCAATGACCCGACCCAAATCATCAGCGGGCTCATCTGATGCCTCTTCTTCAGCTTCCCCCATTGATGCCTCTTCTTCAGCTTCCCCCATTGTTGTATCGGCGAAAGGATAGTTGTCATCATCCTCTTCTTCTTCATTGTCTTCCATTATAACCCCTCTTTCTCCGTGCTTGGTCCAACAGCTATAGCCGGACATGAAACCGGACTTCAGCAGGTGGTAGTGAAGGGTTTTTGAGGTAGAGTAATTCCTATCATTCTTACAGTCACGACATGGACAACACATGAAACCATTCTGCTTGTTTGCCTCAGCCACATGAATAAAATCATGCAGGCCATTAAGAACCCTGGACTTAGTCGGTCATCGTACATCCATTGCCGGCTCATGTTCACTACACAACATCGAAGTGACCAAATTAATACAACTTCATCATCACATTACAACCAAAAGTAGAGCTAGCAGTGACCAAATGTTATTACTGCAAATAATAGATACTTATAGTTCATACATACATCTCATAAAACAACATACAACTATCTAAAACATGTAAATGCAACAACAAATGCGATCATAATCGCAACTAAAGTAACAATTGAGCCAACGGCATAATGATACCAAGCCTCTTTATCAATGGCATATTTTCTAATCTTTCTAAGCTTCAAGCGCATTCCAGCCATATTGTTCTTGTGATCATCGACGATATCGGCAACATGCAACTCCAATCCGATCTTCTCATCTTCAGTTCTTTTCAATTTTTCTTTCAAATGATCAATTTCTTTTTCAGCTTGTGTTAATTTCTCGAGCAGAATTGCATAGTCGGTTGGAATTTCTGGTTCAACTAGTTCCTATAGATAAAAACATCTACGTCAATTTGGTGGCATAATTAATTGTCATGGACATTAGATGATGTGTGAAATAGTTATAAAAGATAACGACATACCACATCATCTGAATCATAGACTGGACGAGGGCCGACGTGGGCTGATACCATAACCATGACACTATAGAATAACTAACAATAATACAAGTAAGTAAATCGTACACGCAGCTATCTAAATCATACAAGTAATTTTTTTTAACAAAAAGGTTTTAAGAAGAACAAGAGGCTCACCAAGGTGGCCGGTGCCGCGACGAGACGGTGCGGACTATCGATGGTGGTTAGGACGGGGATGGGAAGGCACCAAATAAACCACACCTACACATATGCAACCTAACAAGTTAATTTGAGCTCAAATTGCATATAAATCAAATAAACTCCCACATAATGACCACTCCTCCAAAACCTAGCTAAAACCCACAAATCACATATCTTTGAGCATACCACAAGCTAATCTAGCAATGAGAGATGAAGGAGCAAAGGTGCTAACCTTTATGAACACTTGGATAGATGGGGTGCCTTTAAATCTTGACAAATCCTTGGCAAAATGGAGGATGAGCTTCGAGCAAGAAGAAGAACAGGGGAGAAAACAGAGAAATGAGAGCCCCTTCGATATGGCTGCGGACGAAGCGTATATGTAGGAAGTCTTTAGTACCGGCTGGTGACACCAACTGGTACTAAAGGTTTCCCTTTAGTACCGGTTGGTGTCACCAGCCAGTACTAAAGGTGCAAGCGGGGCCCAAGTCTGACCAACAGCCTGCCACGCCCCCTTTAGTACCGGCTCGTGACATGAACCGGTACTAAAGATCGCTCACGAGCCGGTACTAAAGGTCGCCCTGCTCCTAGCCATTGGAGCCGGCATGAACCGGGACTAATACCAACTTTAGTACCGGCTCGTGACCAGACCGGGACTAATGCTCGGGACGAAAGGTCTGTTTTCTACTAGTGCCACTTTCCTCTTTCTCTCCCGGCTTCTGTAACTGCCTGCGTCGGGAAACCCAACCTTCCACGGAATGGAGCCTGGTGTGCCTCGTGTTCATCCAGAGTGCTCAACATTCCCTAGGGCCTCAGTCAGCTCGTCCTTCTCTCTATCGGGAATGAACGTCCCTTCCTGCGCTGCGGTGATATACTTCTGAAGCTTCATGACGGGTATTGCAAGTTGCTCGTCCGTCCAACGGCACTTCCCTGTTTTAGGGTCCAAAGTTCCCCCAACCCCGAAGAACCAAGTCCTTGAACGGTCTGGCCAGTTCAATGTCTGTGGTACGACCCCTTTAGCAATCAGGTCATTCTCAGCTTTGTCCCACAACGGCCGGGCTTTGAGGTAGCCACCTGACCCCGTGTGATGGTGATACTGCTTCTTTGCAGCATTGTTCTTGTTTGTCTCTGACATTTTCTTACTCTTGTCCGATGTCTTGTAGGCCACAAATGCGGGCCAGTGATCTCTTATCTTCTCAAATCGGCCGATGAATTCTGGAGTCTCCCCTTTGTCGACAAACTTTGATTTCAACTCATTCTTCCACCTCCTGAATAGATCTGCCATCTTCTTAAGAGCACACGCCTTGACCAGTCGCTCTATAACTGGCTTATTCGGATCCTCCTCTGGCGGTAGGGTGAAATTTAGCTTCAGCGCGGTCCAAAGATCATCTTTCTGTCTAGCGGTGACATAATCACCTTCAGGGGCATCGTCCTTAGGCTTATTCCATTGCTTGATGCTGATCGGGATGTTGTCCCTAACAATAGCTCCACACTGAGCAGAAAATACGTCCTTGGTCCGCTTGGGTTCAATCGGTAGGCCATCGTCCGCGAGTGTTGTGATCATGAACCTTTCATCCTTGCGCAACCTCTTCTTCGGGCCTCGTCTCGTTACCGAAGTTTGGCTCGATCCGGAGGGCTATAAAAGAAGAAAGAAGAGTTAATATATGTACATACCAAAACAATTAATGCATCAATTAGCTAGTCAGCACAGGCTTAATTAATATATATACCTCGCCGGACTTTGCAACAGCTCCCTCCTCCGTTCGGTTACCGGAGCCGTCATCATGGCCTCCTTCTTCCTCCGGCATTCGGTCACCAGAGCCATCATGATCATGTCCTTCCTCCTCCAATTTGTTAGATCACTGGAGCCGTCATCCTCTCCTTCCAGACCATCCGTGTCGTTGAGAAACGACAAGACATCACGTCCGGCGAGGATTATGTCCCCCAACACATGTTCTTGTTCCAAGTCTCTTTGATCCATAGTTTCTGCAAATATTACAACATGGCAATTAATATACAAAGTGGCAAATATTACAACATGGCAATTAATATACAAAGTGGCAAATATTACAACATGGCAAAAATATTCCACATGACATGTCCGACGTCCCCCTCATGTCGAAGTTATCGGGGAGGGGGTAGATCGACAACGACGCTCTTTCTTCTAGGGTTTGGGTGGCCTCGATAGTTGGTCAGGCGAGCGGACCGCCTCTCTCTCATGCATGTCCGACGTCCCCCCTCATGTCGAAGTTATCGGGGAGGGGGTAGATCGACAACGACGCTCTTTCTTCTAGTGTTTGGGTGGCCTCGATAGTTGGTCGGGCGAGCGGACCGCCTCTCTCTCTCATGCATGTTCGACGTCCCCCCTCATGTCGAAATTATCGGGGAGGGCCGGGGTAGATCAACAACGACGCTCTTTCTTCTACGGTTTGGGTGGCCTCGATAGTTGGTCGGGCGAGCGGACGCTATTGGTTCATTCTTTGAGCTAAATGATCCTGAAATTGAAAAGCACTACAAATGAACTCTGAAAAGGTTGAAAGTTGGCATGGTATCATCATTTCACCCACATATCATGTTATGAAAAGTTGAGAGGGTTACGGCAAAAACTGGATGCACTTCGTGTACAAAATGGACAATCTCTTTCGAAGTATCAGGGTTTCGGACGAAAACTCATCTGTTACAAAGGGATTTCATTTTTTTGAACATATTTGAACTCCAGACTTTTTGTGTGTTCAAAATGCACCATTCAAAGCCACATCATCAATTTTCAACCCTTTCTAACTTCATTTGGTATTTTTCATGCATTTACTGATTTTTTTGAGCTAAATGATCCTGAAATTGAAAAGCACTACAAATGAACTCTGAAAAGGTTGAAAGTTGGCATGGTATCATCATTTCACCCACATAGCATGTTATAAAAAGTTGAGAGGGTTACGGCAAAAACTGGATACACTTCGTGTACAAAATGGACAATCTCTTTCGAAGTATCAGGGTTTCGGACGAAAACTCATCTGTTACAAAGGGATTTCATTTTTTTGAACTCATTTGAACTCCAGACTATTTGTGTGTTCAAAATGCACCATTCAAAGCCACAGCATCAATTTTCAACCCTTTCTGGCTTCATTTGGTATTTTTCATGCATTTACTGATTTTTTTGAGCTAAATAACCCTGAAATTGAAAAGCACTACAAATGAACTCTGAAAAGGTTGAAAGTTTGTATGGTATCATCATTTCACCCACATAGCATGTTCTAAAAAGTTGAGAGGGTTACGGCAAAAACTGGATGCACTTCGTGTACAAAATGGATAATCTCTTTCGAAGTATCATGGTTTCGGACAAAAACTCATTTGTTACAAAGGGATTTCATTTTTTTGAACTTATTTGAACTCCAGACTTTTTGTGTCTTCAAAATGCACCATTAAAAGCCACATCATCAATTTTCAACCCTTTCTGACTTCATTTGGTATTTTTCATGCATTTACTGATTTTTTTGAGCTAAATGACCCTGAAATTGAAAAGCACTACAAATGAACTCTGAAAAGGTTGAAAGTTGGCATGGTATCATCATTTCACCCACATAGCATGTTATAAAAAGTTGAGAGGGTTACGGCAAAAACTAGATGCACTTCGTGTACAAAACGGACAATCTCTTTCGAAGTATCAGGGTTTCGGAGGAAAACTCATCTGTTACAAAAGGCATTTCATTTCTTCACATGTAACTACAATGATATAGTTGTGGAGATAAAATCTTCACTTTTTCTTCTCTTGTGTCCTTTGCTTATTGCGTCGTAACCAAGGATAATCTTCAGCCTTCACTTTGAATGTAGGAATTTCATGAAACTTTTCATAATCTTCAGACATGTCGGTCTTGCCCTCCAATCCCACGATATCTCTTTTTCCTGAAAGAACTATGTGGCGCTTTGGCTCGTCGTATGATGTATTCGCTTCCTTATCTTTTCTTTTTCTCAGTTTGGTAGACATGTCCTTCACATAGAAAACCTGCGCCACATCATTGGCTAGGACGAATGGTTCGTCTGTGTACCCAAGATTGTTCAGATCCACTGTTGTCATTCCGTACTGTGGGTCTTCCTGTACCCCACCTCTTGACAGATTGACCCATTTGCACTGAAACAAAGGGACCTTGAAATCATGTCCATAGTCAAGTTCCCATATGTCCACTATGTAACCATAATATGTGTCCTTTCCCCTCTTGGTTGCTGCATCAAAGCGGACACCGCTGTTTTGGTTGGTGCTCTTTTGATCTTGGGCGATCGTGTAAAATCTATTCCCATTTATCTCGTACCCTTTGTAAGTCAATACAGTCCAAGATGGTCACCTGGCCAACGAGTATAGCTCATCAGAAACAGTGTTGTCACCCATGAGACGTTTTTGCAACCAACTGCCGAAAGTCCTGATGTGTTCATATGTAATCCAGTCGTCACACTGCTCCGGGTGTTTGGAGCGCAGAATATTCTTGTGTTCATCGACATACGGGGTCACCAAGGTAGAATTCTGTAGAACTGTGTAGTGTGGTTGAGACCAAGAATGCCCGTCCCTACATATTATTGAGTCCGCTCCTAGCGTGCCTTTTCCAGTCAGTCTCCCCTCATACCGCGATTGAGGGAGACCAATCTTCTTAAGGTCAGGAATGAAGTCAACACAAAACCCAATGACATCCTCTGTTTGATGGCCCATGGAGATGCTTCCTTCTGGCCTAGCGCGGTTACGAACATATTTCTTTAAGACTCCCATGAACCTCTCAAAGGGGAACATATTGTGCAGAAATACAGGGCCCAGAACGACAATCTCGTCGACTAGATGAACTAGGACGTGCGTCATGATATTGAAGAAGGATGGTGGGAACACCAGCTCGAAACTAACAAGACATTGCACCAAATCACTCCTTAACCTTGGCAGGATTTCTGGATCGATCACCTTCTGAGAGATTGCATTAAGGAATGCACATAGCTTCACAATGGCTAATCGAACGTTTTCCGGTAGAAGCCCCCTCAATGCAACCGGAAGCAGTTGCGTCATAATCACGTGGCAGTCTTGAGACTTTAGGTTCTGGAACTTTTTCTCTACCATGTTTATTATTCCCTTTATATTCAACGAGAAGCCAGACGGGACCTTCATACTGAGCAGGCATTCAAAGAAGATTTCCTTCTCTTCTTTGGTAAGAGCGTAGCTGGCAGGACCTTCATACTACTTTGGATGCATGCCGTCTTTTTCATGCACACGTTGATGTTCCTCCCGTGCCTCCGGTGTATCTTTTGTCTTCCCATGCACTCCCAAGAAGCCTAGCAGGTTCACGCAAAGATTCTTCGTCACGTGCATCACGTCGATTGCAGAGCGGACCTCTAGGTCTTTCCAATAGGGTAGGTCCCAAAATATAGATTTCTTCTTCCACATGGGTGCGTGTCCCGCATCGTCAGTCGGAACAGATAGTCCGCCGGGACCCTTTCCAAAGATTACTTGTAAATCATTGACCATATCAAGTATGTGATCACCAGTACGGAGGGCGGGCTTCTTCCGGTAATCTGCCTCACCTTTGAAATGCTTTCCTTTTTTTCAACATTGATGGTTGGTCGGAAGAAATCGATGATGCCCCAGGTACACATTCTTCCTGCATTTGTCCAAATATATACTGTCGGTGTCATCTAAACAGTGTGTGCATGCGTGGTATCCCTTGTTTGTCTGTCCTGAAAGGTTACTGAGAGCAGGCCAATCGTTGATGGTTACAAACAGCAACGCATGTAGGTCAAATTCCTCCTGTTCGTTCTCATCCCACACACGTACACCTCTTCCATTCCATAGCTGTAAAAGTTCATCAACTAATGGCCTTAGGTACACATCAATGTCATTGCCGGGTTGCTTAGGGCCTTGGATGAGCACTGGCATCATAATGAACTTCCGCTTCATGCACAACCAAGGAGGAAGGTTATACATACATAGAGTCACAGGCCATGTGCTATGCTTGCTGCTCTGCTCCCCAAAAGGATTAATGCCATCTGCACTTAAACCAAACCATACGTTCCTCGGGTCACCTGTAAAGTCACTCCACTTTCTCTCGATCTTTCTCCACTGAGACCCGTCAGTGGGTGCTCTCAACTTCCCGCCTTTCTTACGGTCTTTTATGTGCCATTGCATCAACTCGGCATGCTTTTTGTTTCTGAACAGACGTTTCAACCGTGGTATTATAGGAGCATACCACATCACCTTGGCAGGAACCCTCTTCCCGGTGCGCTGGCCCTCAACATCACCAGGGTCATCTCTTCTGATCTTATACCGCAATGTACCGCATACCGGGCATGCGTTCAAATCCTCGTATGCCCCGTGGTAGAGGATGCAGTCATTAGGGCATGCATGTATCTTCTGCACCTCCAATCCTAGAGGGCATAGAACCTTCTTTGCTTCGTACGTACTGCTGGGCAATTCGTTATCCTTTGGAAGCTTCTTGTTCATTATTTTCAGTAGCGAACTAAATCCCTTGTCAGATACACTATTGTCTGCCTTCCATTGCAGCAATTCCAGTGTGGTACCGAGCTTTCTGTTGTCATCTTTGCAATTTGGGTACAACCCTTTTTGTGATCCTCTAACATGCGATCGAACTTCAACTTCTCCCTTTAACTTCTCATTCTCTCTGTGCATCAACAATGACCCAGCGAAGATCATCATCGGGCACATCGTCTGGTTCCTCTTGATCTTCAGCTTCCCCCATTGCAGCATCACCGTATTCAGGGGGCGGGTAGTTGTCATCATCCTCTTCTTCTTCGTTGTCTTCCATCATAACCCCTCTTTCTCCGTGCTTGGTCCAAACATTATAGTGTGGCATAAAACCCTTCTCAAGCAGGTGGAAGTGAAAGGTTTTAGAGTTGAAGAAAGCCTTCGTATTCTCACAGATAGTACATGGACAATGCATAAAACCATTCTGCTTGTTTGCCTCAGCCGCTTCGAGAAAATTATGCAGGCCCTTAATATACTCGGAGGTGCGCCGGTCACCGTGATGGGGAACGTCGCATGGGAAACAAAAAAAATTCCTACGCACACGCAAGATCTATCCATGGTGATGAGCATCTACGAGAGGGAGAGTGAATCTACATACCCTTGTAGATCGCTAAGCGGAAGCGTTTAAGAAACGCGGTTGATGTAGTCGAACGTCTCCGCGATCCAAATCGCAAGTCGTCCCTCGATCTGATCACGAACTAGTGCCGAATGGACGGCACTTCCGCGTTCAACACACGTACGGCTTGATGACGCCTTCACCTCCTCGATCCAGCGAGCGATGGTGAAGTAGTAGATGAGTTCCGGCAGCACGACGGCGTGGTGATGGTGGTGAGGAACAATCTCTGCAGGGCTTCGCCAAGCACTACGGAGATTATGATGGAGGAACTAGAGGGCTAGGGTTGCCGGCACACGGCTTGGGAAAACCTGATCTCTCCCGTGTGCTAGCCCTGCCCCTCTATTTATATGTTGAGCCCTGGGGTCTAAACTTGGAGAGAAAACCTCTACAAGGTCGGTTTTGCCCGCACAAGGTCGGTTAGGCCCGCAAGGAAAGAGTCCAACTCGGATCCCAGCAGTACTGCGCACAAGCGGTAGTACCGCTCGTGAGCAGTAGTACCGCTTGAGCGGTAGTACCGCTTCGCACAAGCGGTAGTACCGCTTACGCAGTAGTACTGCCTTACCAGCGGTAGTACCGCTTAAGGCAGCAGCAAAACTTCCTTTTGCACTTTGCAATACCTCGTGGGTTTTACCCCTTAAGCCCATATAAAGTGTTGTTGCACCCGAACACTTCGGTAAACATCCGGAACCCCTTCCGGTGAATTCCGGAACCCTTCCGGAGATCAAAACACTATTATCACATATATTACCAGCGGTAGTACCACTTAAGGCAGCAGCAAAACTTCCTTTTGCACTTTCCAATACCTCGTGGGTTTTACCCCTTAAGCCCATATAAAGTGTTGCTGCACCCGAACACTTCGGTAAACATCCGGAACCCCTTCCGGTGAATTCCGGAACCCTTCTGGAGATCAAAACACTATTATCACATATATCAATCTTTACCTCCGGACTCTTCCGGAGATCCACATCATGTCCGGGATCTTATCCGAGACTCCGAACAACCTTCGGTCACCAACACAATAACTCAACTATACTAATCGTCACCAAACGTTAAGTGTGTAGACCCTGCGGGTTCGAGAACTATGCAGACATGACCGAGACACCTCTACGGTCAATAACCAATAGTGGGACCTGGATGCCCATATTGGTTCCTACATATTCTACGAAGATCTATATCGGTCGAACCTCTATGTCAAGGATTCAGTTAATCCCGTATGCTGTTCCCTTTGTTCTTCGGTTTGTTACTTGCCCGAGATTCGATCGTCGGTATCCCTATACCTAGTTCAATCTCGTTACCGGCAAGTCTCTTTACTCGTTCCGTAATACAAGATCCCGTGGCTAACACCTTAGTCACATTGCTTGCAAGGCTTATAGTGATGTTGTATTACCGAGTGGGCCCTGAGATACCTCTCCGTCACACGGAGTAACAAATCCCAGTCTTGATCCATGCACACTCAGCAGACACCCTCGGAGATACCTGTAGAGCATCTTTATAGTCACCCAGTTACGTTGTGACGTTTGATACACACAAGGCATTCCTCTGGTGTCAGTGAGTTGCATGATCTCATGGTCATAGGAACAGATACTTGACATGCAGAAAACTATAGCAATAAACTGACACGATCATATGCTACGTTTATAGTTTGGGTCTTGTCCATCACATCATTCTCCTAATGATGTGATCCCGTTATCAAATGACATCCCATGTCCATGGCCAGGAAACCTTCACCATCTTTGATCAACGAGTTAGTTAACTAGAGGCTTACTAAGGACACATTGTTTGTCTATGTACCCACACATGTATTTGAGTTTCCAAACAATACAATTATAGCATGGGTAATAAAAGATTATCATGAACAAGGAAATATGATAATAACTAAATTATTATTGCCTCTAGGGCATATTTCCAACAGTCTCCCACTTGCACTAGAGTCAATAATCTAGTTCACATCACCATGGGATTTACATTGTCTTACACCCAATGAGTTCTGGGGTTCGATCATGCTTTGCATGTGAGAGAGGTCTTTAGTCAACGGTCTGCTACATTTAGATCCGTGTGTTCTTTGCAAATCTCTATGTCATACTGTAGACACTGCTACCACACTCCACATGGAGCTATTCCAAATGGCTGCTCCACTATACGTATCCAGATTGCTACTCAGAGTCATCCGGATTGGTGTTAAAGCTTGCATCGACGTAACCCTTTACGACGAACTCTTTATCACCTCCATAATCGAGAAATATTTCCTTAGTCCTCTAGTTACTAAGGATAATCTTGACCGATGTCCAGTGATCCACTCCTGGATCACTCTTGTACCCCTTGACAGACTCATGGCAAGGCACACACAGGTGCGGTACACAGCATGGCATACTGTACAGAGCCTATGGATAAGGCATAGGGGATGACCTTCGTCCTTTCTCTTTCTTCTGCCGTGGTCGAGCTTTGAGTCTCACTCAACTCCACACCTTACAAATCAGGCAAGAACTCATTCTTTGACTGATCCATTTTGAACTCTTTCAAAATCTTGTCAAGGTATGTACTCATTGAAAGTTTTATCAGACGTCTTGATCTACCTCTTTAGATCAAGATGCCCAATATTTGAGTAGCTTCATTCCAGGTTTTCCTTTGAAAAACTCCTTTTCAAACAACCCTTTATGCTTTCCAGAAATTCTACATCCTTTCCGATCAACAATATGTCATCCACATATACTTATCAGAAATTCTATAGTGCTCCCACTCACTTTATTGTAAATACAAGTTTCTCATAAACTTTGTATAGACTCAAAAACTTTGATCACCTCATCAAAGCGTATATTCCAACTCCGAGATGCTCGCTCCAGTCCATAGAAGGATCGCTGGAGTTTGCATACATTTTAGCATCCTTAGGACAGGCAAAACCTTCTGGTTGTATCATATACAACCTTTCCTCACGGAAACCGTTAAGGAAACTCTATTTTGACATCCATCTGCTAGATTTCATAATCGAAAAATGCAGCAACTGCTAACATAATTCCAACAGACTTTAGCATCGCTACGGGTGAGAAAGTCTCATCGTAGTCAACTCCTTGAACTTGTGAAAAATCCTTTGCCACAAGTCGAGCTTTATAGACGGTGAAATCACCGTCCGCGTCCGTCTTCCTTTTAAAGATCCATTTGTTCTGAATGGCCTTTCGCCCTTCAGGTAATACTTCCAAAGCCCATACTTTGTTTTTCTTACATGGATCCCATCTCGGATTTCATGGCCTCTAACCATTTCTTGGAATCCGGGCCCATCATCGCTTCTCCATAGTCTCGTAGGTTCATCGTTGTCCAACAACATGACCTCTAAGACAGGGTTGCCGTACCACTCAGGAGCAGCACGCGTCCTTGTCGACCTACGAGGTTCGATAGTAACTTGATCCGAAGTTTCATGATCATCATCATTAACTTCCTCTTCAACTAATGTAGGCTCCACAGAAACAACTTTCTGCGCTGCGCTACTCTCTGGTTGAAACAAATGTTCAACAACCTCATCAAGTTCTATCTTCCTCCCACTCAATTCTTTCGAGAGAAACTCTTTCTCGAGAAAGGACCCGTTTTAGCAACAAACACTTTGCACTTGGATCTGAGATAGAAGGTACACCCAACTGTTACGTTAGGGTATTCTATGAAGATGCATTTGTCCGCTTTGGGTTTGAGCTCATTAGGTGAAAACCCTTTTTCACATAAGTGTCGCAGCCCCAAACATTAAGAAATGACAGCTTAGGTTTCTGTCAAACCAAAATTCCTACGGTGTCATCTCAACGGACTTATATGGTGCCCTATTTTAAAGTGAATGTAGTTGTCTCTAATGCATAACCCCAAAACGATAGTGGCAAATCGATAAGAGACATCATAGTACGCACCATATCCAATAGAGCACGACTACGACGCCCGGACACACCATCACACTATGGTGTTCAAGGTGACGTGAGTTGTGAAACTACTTCCACATTGTCTTAAGTTGTTTACCAAACTTGCAACTCAGATATTCACCTCCACGATCATATCGTAGACATTTTATCTTCTTGTCACGATGATCTCAAACTTCAATTTGAATTTTCTTGAACTTTTCAAACGATTCAGACTTGTGTTTCATTAAGTAAATATACCCTATATCTACTCAAATCATCAGTGAAGGTAAGAAAATAACGATTTCCACCGCACGCTACAACACTCATTGGTTCGAATACATCAACATGTATCATTTCCAATAAGTCACTTCCCCGCTTCATCATACTGGAAAACGGGGTCTTAGTCATCTTGCCCATGAGGCATGGTCCGCATGTCTCAACCGATTCGAAATCGAATGAGTCCAAAGATCCATCAGCATGGAGTTTCTTCATGCGTTTTACACCAATATGACATTTAGCGGCAGTGCCACAAGTATGTGGTACTATCATTATTAACTTTGTATCTTTTGGCATCAATATTATGAACATGTGTATCACTACGATCAAGATTCAATAAACCATTCTTATTGGGTGCATGACCATTGAAGGTGTTATTCATGTGAACGGAATAACCATTATTCTCTAACTTGAATGAATAACCGTATTGCAATAAACATGATCTAATCACGTTCATGCTCAACGCAAACACCAAATAACATTTATTTAGGTTCATCACTAATCCCGAAGGTAGAGAGAGCGTGCGATGGTGATCACATCAACCTTGGAAACATTTCCAACACTCATCGTCACCTCACCCTTAGCTAGCCTCCGTTTATTCCGTAGCTTTATTTCGAGTTACTAACATTTAGCAACCGAACCGGTATCCAATACCCAGGTGCTACTAGGAGCACTAGTAAGGTACACATCAATAACACGTATATCAAATATACTTCTGTCGACGTTGCCAGCCTTCTTATCTACCAAGTATCCAGGGGTGTTCCGCTTCAGCGACCGTTCTCCTCATAATAGAAGCACTTAGTCTCGGGTTTGGGTTCAACCTTGGGTTTCTTTACTGGAGCAGCAACTGGCTTGCCATCCATGAAGTATCCCTCCTTGCCCTTGCCCTTCTCGAAACTAGTGGTTTTACTAACCATCAACACTTGATGCTCCTTCTTGATTTCTACCTTCGCGGTGTCAAACATCGCGAATAGATCAGGGATCATTATTTCCATCCCTGGCATTTTATAGTTCATCACAAAGCTCTAGTAGCTTAGTGACAGTGAATTGGAGAACTATATCAATCATTGTCTTATCTGGAAGATCAACTCCCACTCGATTCAAACGATTGTAGTACCCAGACAATCTGAGCACATGCTCAATGATTGAGCTATTCTCCTTCATCTTGCAGGCAAAGAATCTTGTTGGAGGTCTCATACCTCTCAACACGGGCACGAACCTGAGATCCCAATTTCAGCTCTTAGAACATCTCATATGTTCCGTGACGTTCAAAACGTTTTGGAGCCTCAATTCTAAGCAGTAATGCATGACGCACTGAACTATCAAGTAGTCATCAAAACATGCCTGTCAGATGTTCACAACATCTACAGACGACGCCAGAGCGGATGGTGCACCGAGCGGTGCATTAAGGACATAAGCCTTCTGTGCAGCAATGAGGACAATCCTCAGATCACGGACCCAGTCCGCATTATTGCTACCATCATCTTTCAACTTTATTTCTCTAGGAACATATAAAAAATTCAAGGGAGCTACAGCGCGAGCTAGTAATCTACAACATAATTTGCAAAGACATTTTGACTATGTTCATGATAATGAGTTTAGTTAATCATATTACTTAAAAACTCCCACTCAAATTGACATCCCTCCGGTCATTCGAGTGTCACATGATCCAAATCCACCAACTCAAGTCCGATCATCTCGTGAGTTGAGGTGGTTTCAATGGTGAACATCTCCATGTTGATCATATCTACTATATGACTCATGTTCGACCTTTCGGTCTCTTGTGTTCCGAGGCCATGTCTGTACATGCTAGGCTCGTCAAGTTCAACCCGAGTGTTCCGCACGTGCAACACTGGCTTGCACCCGTTGTATGCGAACGTAGAGTCTATCACACCCGATCATCACGTGGTGTCTCGAAACGACGAACTTTCGCAACGGTGCACACTTGGGGAGAACACAATTTTATCTTGAAATTTAAGTGAGGGATCACCTTATAATGCTACCGTCGTCCTAAGCAAAATAAGATGCATAAAAGGATTAACATCACATGCAAATCATAAGTGACATGATATGGCCATGAACTTGTGCTTTTGATCTCCATCTCCAAAGCACCGGCATGATCTCCATCGTCACCGGCATAACACCATGATCTCCATCATCTTGATCTCCATCAACGTGTCGCCATGAGGTTGTCGTGTCGACTATTGCTTCCACGACTATTGCTAACTCATAGCGATAAAGTAAAGCAAAACGGCGAAAATAATTAAAGACAACTCTATGGCTCCTGCCAGTTGCCGTACTCATCGACATGCAAGTCGTGATATTCTATACAACACATGATCATCTCATACATCACATATATCTCATCATGTAATTGGCCATATCACATCACAACATACCCTGCAAAAACAAGTTAGACGTCCTCTAATTAGTTGTAGCAAGTTTTACGTGGCTGCTACGGGTTTGCAAGAACCGTTCTTACCTACGCAAAACCACAACGTAGTGTAGTGATTGCTTTTTGATCTTCTAAAAGAACCCTCTTCATTGAACCGATTCAACTAAAGTGAGAGAAACAAACACCCGCCAGTCACCTTTATGCAACGAGTGCACGTAGCGGTGAAACCAGTCTCGCGTAAGCGTACGCGTAATGTCGGTCAGGCCGCTTCATCTCACAATACCGCCGAATCAAGTATCAACTAGTAACGGCAAGCAATATGTATACACCCATGCCCACAACTCCTTTGTGTTCTACTCGAGATCTCATCTACGCATAGACCTAGCTCAGATGCCACTGATGGGGAACGTCGCATGGGAAACAAAAAAATTTCCTACGCACACGCAAGATCTATCCATGGTGATGAGCATCTACGAGAGGGAGAGTGAATCTACATACCCTTGTAGATCGCTAAGCGGAAGCGTTTAAGAAATGCGGTTGATGTAGTCGAACGTCTCCGCAATCCAAATCGCAAGTCGTCCCTCGATCCAATCACGAACTAGTGCCGAACGGACGGCACCTCCGCGTTCAACACACGTACGGCTTGATGACGCCTTCACCTCCTCGATCCAGCGAGCGATGGTGAAGTAGTAGATGTGTTCCGGCGGCACGATGGCGTGGTGATGGTGGTGAGGAACAATCTCTGCAGGGCTTCGCCAAGCACTATGGAGATTATGACGGAGGAACTAGAGGGCTAGGGTTGCCGGCACACGGCTTGGGAAAACCTAATCTCTCCCGTGTGCTAGCCCTGCCCCTCTATTTATATGTTGAGCCCTGGGGTCTAAACTTGGAGAGAAAACCTCTACAAGGTCGGTTTTGCCCGCACAAGGTCGGTTTGGCCCGCAAGGAAAGAGTCCAACTCGGATCCCAGCAGTACTGCGCACAAGCGGTAGTACCGCTTGTGAGCAGTAGTACCGCTTGAGCGGTAGTACCGCTTCACACAAGCGGTAGTACCGCTTACGCGGTAGTACTGCCTTACCAGCGGTACTACCGCTTAAGGCAGCAGCAAAACTTCCTTTTGCACTTTCCAATACCTCACGGGTTTTACCCCTTAAGCCTATATAAAGTGTTGCTGCACCCGAACACTTCGGTAAACATCCGGAACCCCTTCCGGTGAATTCCGGAACCCTTCCGGAGATCAAAACACTATTATCACATATATCAATCTTTACCTCCGGACTCTTCCGGAGATCCCCGTCATGTCCAGGATCTTATCCGAGACTCCGAACAACCTTCGGTCACCAACACAATAACTCAACTATACTAATCGTCACCAAACGTTAAGTGTGTAGACCCTGCGGGTTCGAGAACTATGCAGACATGACCGAGACACCTCTACGGTCAATAACCAATAGCGGGACCTGGATGCCCATATTGGTTCCTACATATTCTACGAAGATCTATATTGGTCGAACCTCTATGTCAAGGATTCAGTTAATCCCGTATGCTGTTCCCTTTGTTCTTCGGTATGTTACTTGCCCGAGATTCGATCGTCGGTATCCCTATACCTAGTTCAATCTCGTTACCGGCAAGTCTCTTTACTCGTTCCATAATACAAGATCCCGTGGCTAACACCTTAGTCACATTGCTTGCAAGGCTTATAGTGATGTTGTATTACCGAGTGGGCCCTGAGATACCTCTCCGTCACACGGAGTAACAAATCCCAGTCTTGATCCATGCCCACTCAGCAGACACCCTCGGAGATACCTGTAGAGCATCTTTATAGTCACCTAGTTACGTTGGGACGTTTGATACACACAAGTCATTCCTCCGGTGTCAGTGAGTTGCACGATCTCATGGTCATAGGAACAGATACTTGACATGCAGAAAACTATAGCAATAAACTGACACGATCATATGCTACGTTTATAGTTTGGGTCTTGTCCATCACATCATTCTCCTAATGATGTGATCCCGTTATCAAATGACATCTCATGTCCATGGCCAGGAAACCTTCACCATCTTTGATCAACGAGTTAGTTAACTAGAGGCTTACTAAGGACACATTGTTTGTCTATGTACCCACACATGTATTTGAGTTTCCAATCAATACAATTATAGCATGGGTAATAAACGATTATCATGAACAAGGAAATATGATAATAACTAAATTATTATTGCCTCTAGGGCATATTTCCAACACACCGTACATCCATTGCCGGTTCATCTGCGTGCGTTATATAGTTCTCATTATTGAACAACATATAACTCTCTAGAGCATCTAATTAAAACATACATTGAAACTATATACAAAATTTAAATGCAACAACAAATGCGATCATAACCGCAACTAAGGTACCAATTGATCCAACGGCATAATGATACCAAGCCTCAGTATGAATGGCATATTTTCTAATCTTCAAGTGCATTGAATCCATCTTGATCTTGTGATCGTCGACGACATCGGCAACATGCAACTCCAACTTCATCTTCTCCTCTTCAACTCTTTGTGATTTTTCTTTCAAGTACTTGTTTTCTTTTTCAACCAAATTTAACTTCTCGACAAGAATTTCTATGTCGGTTGGAATGTCCGGTTCACATACCTCCTAGATTAAAAAATCTATGTCACGTTGGTCGGCATAATTGTCATAAACACTAAATAAAACAAATAGTTATAAAAGATAATATATACCACATCCGAATCATAGACAGGACGAGGGCCGACGGAGGCGGATACCAAAACCATCGCACTATATAATAACAAACAATAATAATAATAAGAAAATTACACAAGTATCTATCTAAATCATACAAGTAAGAACTTTTTTCTTTTAGAAAGAAGATAAGAAGAAGAGGCTAACCACGGTGGTGACGGCGCCGAGATGGGCGCGGGCGATCGACGGCGCTGAGGACGGGGACGGGACAGGACAGACCGCCAAACCTAGACAAATCTTGAGGAAAATGGAGCTTGGACAAGGAGCTTCGAGACGAGAAAGCTTAAGTGTGGCTCGGGCATTTCATCGAACACCTCATGTGCATAGGAGGTGAGCTAGAGCACCACAAAGCTCTCCCAACGGCCGGCCAAAAAAACAGAGCAGTGCTCGCGGGCAGGGGGTATATATAGGCCGACCATTGGTCCCGGTTTGTGGATGGAACCGATACTAAAGGACACCATTTGGTCCCGGTTCCAGGCACAAACCGGGACCAATGGTTGTGGGCCAGGAGCGAGGCCCATTGGTCCCGGTTCGTGTCTGGAACCGGGACCAAAGGTGTCGTGGTTTTGTCACGCAAGATGTCCTCGTGAGAGAACTTAGGTGTGAGGCCATCGCAACTATGTGGCGGCTTGAGAGGGGTTGGTCGGAATCAAGAGACGCGAGTTTACCCAGGTTCGGCCCCTCCGATGGAGGTAAAAGCCTACGTCCTGCTTTGTGTCTATATTGGTGATGAGGAAGATCTCTCGGTTACAAGGGTGCCAATCGCTACCTCTAATCTCGAGAGCCTCTAATCTGTCTATCTCTAATGACTTGTGTTTGTCTTCACCTGTCCCTCTCGGGGCGCCTTACCCCTCCTTATATAAGTGGAAAGGGTAGGTTTACATGTAGAGTCCTACTAGGAGTAGGATTAGGACTAGTCTCTCTTGAATCCTAATCCGGGTCTTGTTTCCTTTGTGAGGGAATCCTTTCTCTCCTTTGGGCCTTCTCTTGTGAGCCACCCCTCCAGGCCCGTCCACGAGCCGCCTTGCGCCGGCTTGCTCGCTAGGCCTTGGTCCTTGTCGCTCGTCTGACCCGCCTGCCGGGTTACCAATGAACCGCCAAGTTCTGACCGGGTCACCAGTGAGTCGCCAAGTCCTAGCCGGGTCATACTTCCGGCCGGGTTATACCGCGGGGTATATCCCCGACATTAGCCCCCGGGTTAGCTTGAATTCATTCATGCTAAGCTCCTGAAATAAGAATAAATATGTTAAGTGACCGGCTCGCTCCACTGGCCGGCTTAATGAAGTAGCTCCTTGAAAATCCGGGTTTCTTCTTCATATGAACAAGCCGTCTTCTCAATCGTCTTGCTTGTCAGTGTCCTTTGAAGTAAAATATTGGGAATACAACACC
Organism: Elymus sibiricus; assembly: GCA_039707655.1. Lineage (NCBI taxonomy): Eukaryota > Viridiplantae > Streptophyta > Magnoliopsida > Poales > Poaceae > Elymus > Elymus sibiricus. Next base: position 26,624,463 of record CM077667.1, read on the forward strand.
CATATGCCATTGAGTTGGCCTTCAATACTCTTCAACTTGTGAAACCGAGTTGCTTATATAAACTCTGCCGGGTTATGATCTTTTGATAATGCCGGGTCATGATTGTTGGTGACGCCGGGTCAAACAACTAGACTCCAGCTGACTTGATAAAAATATTGGGATGAAAATCCATCTGATGTAGAACCAATATTTTAATACTTCGGCTAAAATAAGAATCTGTTGAGCCGGTCTCACTCACAATTGACATCTTGAAAACTCTCTTCAATTTTTTGATATATCCATATTACCTGTAGCCCCCAAGCTCCAAGTTTATCCATGATGACTTCGTGCTTTGCAATAATATCTTTGATTGTGTAGCCCCCAAGTGCCGGGTTGTCTTGCTTGCAGCAGCCTGGGACTTGTAACTGTCTTATACTTTATAAAGCTTCGGCTGGTGTAGCCCCCAAGGACCGGGTTGTTTTGCTTGCAACAACCTGGGAATTTTTGAACTTGGTGTTGAATGTGGAGAAATTTGGGTCGTCATCTAAGTCGCCAGATATATACTTGTATTTCACATGTGTAGCCCCCAAGGGCCGGCTCATCAGTATGTGATGGGCCGGGTCTTCAATTTGGACCTTATAATCTGCTTGAACAGCTGAATACTGTAGCCCCCAAGTGCCGGGTCGCACGCCTGCGGCGACTTGGGACTTTAGTAATTTTGATCTGAGCGGTGTAGCCCCCAAGTGCCGGGTCAGTAAGAAGTACCGGGCTGGGACTTAGAAAAAGATATAAAGGCCGGCTCATCTCCTTGAGATAACAGGGTCTGTTTTCAATGTAATGACTTGAAAAACAGCTTGCATTAGCCCCCAAGTGCCGTGATGCATGCTTGCAGCGACATGGGACTTGCATACTTGATATAAACTGGACTTGAATAATGTAGCCCCCAAGTGCCGGGTCGCACGCCTGTGGTGACTTGGGACTGTGTGAGAATAACCCATCATAATGCACTTCAGAAGCTCTCTTGAACTGATATTGATCGGATTCGAATGAGATATCCTGGAATAATTCATTTGTCTTTGAAATGAACTCCCTGCTCGTGGTTGCGGTGCAACCCGGCAAATATATATTTGAGAAATCCATGAGTGTTATAGTATACTACAGAGCACATGTTGAAGAAATCCAATGGCCGGTCAATTAAATGACACGGCTTTATATCAAATAGGGCGGCTCTTGGAAAATAGTCAATTCTTCCGAGCTGGCTTGAAACCCCAATCATTTAGTACTGGTTATGATAAACCATGATGAAGATCCAACCATGTTGGCTATTAAAGATCTATTTGTTCTGGCGGCTTATCTTAGGAGACAAGACCTGTAAAAATAAACAAGACAGAATATATTCTGCATTGTTGTAAGGGCGGCTTGAAAAAGCACAACCCGGAGATGTTAAAATCTTTTGTAGCCTTGCTTCTTCTTTCATAATCTTTCTCTGACCCGGTTTAGCAAACCGGCATGATATGTAAGTATGATGAAATGCATGATGTAATGTATGATGGAATGCACGATGCAATGTATGATGCAATGTATGATGTTCTTGCTTTTCTTTTCAAAAAACTCATATGATGGTTCTTCCTGGCTGGACTCGATGCTTGAACTCATACCAGTGCAGGGTCTCTAACGAGAGTGACCGTCAACTCCTTTGAACGGCTCAGGGTCTCTAGGCGAGATTAACTGATAAGAGCGCAACGAACCAGAAAGAGACACATCTGCCGGTTCTGCTGGGTGGACTCATTGCTTGAACTCATAACAATACTCGGTTTCCAGGCGAGGATTGCTGAGCGCAACGTCCCAGAAAGAGACACGGACGCTGGTTCCGCTGGGTGGACTCGCTACTAGAACTCATAACAATACTCGGTTTCCAGGTGAGGATTGATGAGCGCAGCATCCCAGCAAGAGACACAGTAGGGCATGAGTATCCCTAGGGCCCAGAAGCCCCCTCTCACGTGACACAGTCCGCCGTTTGAACCTTAACCAGTGCTCAGGGTCTCCTGGCAAGATTAACTGATAAGCGTTCGCCGGGTCACCTTACAGTGGCTGAAGAGCCTGATCGAGAGGGTTGAAGCTTAACCCGGTGGGTTTGAAGCCCCCAAACGACCTTGTCGACGACATCAACTTGTGCACCATCTTGTAAGCCGCCGTCTTGTGGACCGCCAACTTGTAAGCCGCCGTATTGTTTACTATTGTGGCTGAAGAGCCGATCAAGAGGGTGAGCGAGCTAAACCCGACGGGTTGGAAGCCCCCAAATGACCTTTGTTGAAGTATCCACCTTTACACAATCTTGGAATGACCCGACGCTCTCGTTGAAAACGACCAAGTGTGTCGAGCCATGTCTGTAGCCCCCGAGTCTTAAGTTGACTCGAAGAGGCGGCTTGAGAGTCTCCACTGAAGGTTGAGGTTGACCGTGGCGGGTTATAAACGATCCCGTATGAATTGTTTCAATAATCCGGTCGATGGTTCGTCCCGGCTGATTGTTGAAGTTAACCAAACTGCAGTGGCGGCGACTTGTGCGCCTGTCCGTTTGGGCGGCTCGTATAGACGAAACACTGCACCAATATGTTGATGTGGATCAGACTGCGGGCGGCGACTTGCGCGCGTCCGTTGGGCGGCTTGGACGAACAAGCACAGCACCAGCATGTCAATGTAAATTGGACCGCGGGGCGGCGACTTATAAACGTCCGTTGGGCAGCTTGCACTGGTGCATGCGGCCCCTGGCGTGTTGATGTAGACGTAGAAGTTAGCCGCGGCGTTTGAAGATGGCGCGGTCGTGAAAGACGGTCGCGGCGTTGTAAGCCGGTACGGTCGTGAAAGACGGTCGCGGCGTTGTAAGCCGGTGCGGTTGCGAGAGACGGCCGTGGCGTTGTAAGCCGGTGCGGTCGCGAGAGGCGACCGCGGCGTTGAAAGCCGGTGCGGTCGCGAGAGACGACCGCGGCGTTGTAAGCCGGTGCGGATGGAGAGTCGCTCGTGGCGCTGTTTGAAAACCATAACGCGAATGCGGCGGATTGTCGCATCCATTGGGCGGCTCATACTGTCGGGTTAGCGCGCGCGGTACCGACGCGTTGATGTAGACCGGGTCGTGGCGGCGGCGGCGCTTCGCGCGTCCATTGAGCCACGCGACACGAACGAAGTATAGAATGATGCTGGCGTGCGCCCCATCTCCGTGGTATAATGCCACTTGAATAATTGTCCTGCGTACAAATATTGCAGGCCAAAGTAATTGCTCTTGAAGAAATTTAATATATGATAATAAAATAGACGGAATAGATAGCACCTAACGTATTTGGACACAGATGAATTTGTCCGTCGAGATGCCTGAAGCGCAGATGAAAAAAGGACGGACTTCTCCACCACCGGTTTTTTTAATCTCATGTGAGTGGATGAATGCCTGTCTCTAATGCGTGTCTCCCAGCTTCTTTTCTCTTTTCTTTTTATTTGTTGGTCTGCTGCTCCTACTGCGCTGTCTCCAGCACATGCATGCACAGCCTTTGACCTTGGGAAGTGGAGCGTCCAGCCATCACTCGTTGCCGCAGCGTCAAGTCTTATTCTCCACACAAGTGCCAATCCTTTGGCGAGCTAGTGCTCCATAGGCCCGGCCAGACATCGCTCGTTGCTGGTGCTTGATGCAGTAGGCAAGCGGCGGCGCGGACGTGACCAGGGCGAGGCGGAGCCGCGTGGCTGGGTGGAGATGGCGTGATGGCTGAGCACCGCGCGGGGTGGCGCACAGGGCAACCGTAGATGGTTTGAGCGGGCCGCAGCCAGCCACGGCGGGCTGGAACGAGGGCGGCTCGCGGCATGAGCAGTCCGGCGGCTCGCGTGGGTGCGGCGGCACAAACCTGATAGATCCTCTGGATCGGGATAGGTTAGAGATTCCGGCTGTGGTTCATCCACAACCCAGTCGACCTCAGCACAGACAAATGCCAGGTCTATTTTCTTCCTCCACTCAGTGTAATTGTCATCTCTGAGTGTCCGAACATCTTTTAGGCAACTCATCAAGTGAAAGCCTCCTAAAATCACAATTTAAGTGAGATCATTATAACAATCATATGATTTAATCTAACGTTGGTCAAATTAAACATACAATTGTCTAAGCAATTAAATCTATATTACCGTTGGGTAAAAAAAATAGAAATAAATGCACCTTTAATTTCAATAATAAAACATGATCATGTTATTAACAACGTTGGTCAGAAAAATAACATAATCATATTCATTTTAATAATCCCTTTAATATGCTCTCTAAATTTCATTCTCTCTAAACTTTTATTTTCTTTGTAAAAGAGCACTATTAATTATTTACGCAGCGGAAAAACATGAATATAAAATTCATGAACTTTTCTTTTTCTGAAAATTTTCTTTTTATTTTTCAGAAACTTTTCTGTTTTTTCTTTGCAGAAACATTTCTATTTCTTTTCTATTTTCTAAACAAAATTTTCGTTGGAAAAATAATGCATAGAAAAACTATATATAATTTGCCCAAAAACTGGACACAGATAAACAAAATGTGGACAAAAAACAAAAAAGAAAAACACGGCCAGTGGCCGACTTTACGCAGCCCGCGGCCTGCGCGCGCCGTGCGCGCCTCTATGGGCCGAGGCCGGCCCAGGCGCTCTCCCGCCGGCCTGAGGCCAGCGAACAACGCGCACTTTCGGCCCAGTCGGCCCGTCTCGTCGCTAGGGTTTGAATCCCGACCGTCGGTGCCGATCAGACGGCGGCCCGGGAGCCTCGCTGGATCAAAACGAGCGCCCGAAGCGAACGCTCGGTCATTCCTCCTCCCCCGCGCCGCTCGGCCTCTCTATTGCTCTCTCTCCTCGGCCGATGCCCAAAGCCACTGGCGAGCTAGGTCCGGCCACCGGCGACGGCGACCAGAGGCCACCGCGCCGCGCGCGCCACCTTCTTTTCCTCTGCAGCGGAGGCTGGATCCAGCGGCCCATCGCGCGTGGCCCTCTCTGTCTCCGCGGCGGCGGCTGCTCGATCCAGTGGCCCGTCGCGCCGCCGGCGAGCTGTCGACGGCGTCCGACACCCCCGGCGCTGCTCTTTCCCCCCGCCTGTTCTCTTTCCCTTTCTACTCCATGCCTTCCACCTCCCAGCTCAGATGCGAGAGAGAGAGAGAGGCAGAGAGGCGTGGCTGCGCCCCCGATCAGGGCGCGTGGATCAGGGGTCCGGTGGGCCGTTGGGCCCACACGGGAGAGATCATCCTAACAAAACCATGGCGGAGGCGGCTCGAGGCGTGAGGAGGCCGGCGACTCACGCAGGTGCGGACGCGCACAAACCATGGCGGAGGTGAGACTGCACCCGACCGCACAGAATTGCGGCGGGGCAGAGCGGGGAAACTGGCAGCGGCCGAGAGCCCGCTGTGGTGCTCGGCGACGGCGCGCAAGGTGGAGGTGAGGCGGAGGTGAGATGGCCGCGGCGGTGGCGGCCCGCTGTGGTGGCTGCGAAGGCGGCTCGGAGGAGCATCGGTGTGGCGGGTGGTGGAACGAGGCGCAGCGGAGTCCAGGGCGAGCGGGAAGCGCGGGGGCCCAGCTCGAGGAGGCGCGGCGTGGCCAGCCGGCACAAGGCGCAGCGGGGCGAGGGCCGGCTCGCGGCCGCGTAGATGCGCGAGTAGGCGCCGGCGGCGGCAGCTGCAAGGGCTGGCTCAAAGCCATGCTTGCGGCGACGGAGGCGAGCAGGTGAAGCGGGGCGAGGTGAGGTGTGGCGGCGAGGTTGGCACGGCAATGGAGGCGAGCCATGGCGGAGACAGATGTCGGCGACGGCTGGCAAGAGCAGCGGCGCGGGGCGGATCGCAGGTGCACGGTGATGGGCGCGGTCGAGCAGCACATCGGCGGCCGGTTCGGCGAGCAGGCCAGGCGGGGCCGAGCCAGAGACGGGGCGACAAAGGCCGAGTCCACTCCGTTGCTGTCTCCGGGTCGCACACGTTTTGAGCAAAGTAGTTGTAGTAGTCTCTGATCTTCTCGATGTAGTGCAGGTACTACCTGATTCTTTGGACTTTGAGTTGTCCTCTCGTCAGGGGAAAAAAAGTAATAGTAGTGGTCGATGATTCTTTCGGGAGTTGAAATCCGATTCTTGTTGGTCTCGGCAACAACTTGTTCTCGGATTCGACGGAACGCCTGTGCGGTGACGCGAGGTGCAACAGTAGTAGCGGAAATCTCCAGTTAGAACCGACGGATCGCCCTGGTGTGCACGGCAGCGCATGATAACCCTAATTCTTGATTTTTTTTCAAAAGTACAACAAATTTTTGTACAAATTCGAAAACCATATGGCAGAAATGAAAAATTGCAAAAATAGCACCCCGTCGGCCTCAGGTGGGCCGAACGGGGGCCTGTCGGCCTGGGGAAGCCCGAGGGGGGCCTGTCGGCCTGGGCAAGGCCGAAAAGAGGGCTGTCGGCCTGGGCGAGGCCGAAAGGCACCTGTCGGCCTCCAGGAGGCCGACAGGCCCCTGGATAAGGCCGACCGGCCGAGCCTCCTTCTTCCTCCTCCCTGCTCTCGTTCATCCTCTCCCTCTCTCCTTTGTAAACCGAATTTGCCCCCCCCCCCCCCCCCCCCCCCTCCGATCTCCTCCATTCTCCGCCCATTTTCCGATCCAATCCGCTGAAACAATAGATCATACCCATCTCCACCGGCGTACGGTCTCATTTTCTGCCATGGTATAGTATTTTGTTCGTTTCGAGTGGTTATGGTGGGGTGGTGGAGGTGTGGATGGTGAGGAGGTGGTGGGGTGGAGAGGAAGAAGAAGGTGGAGAGGAAGAAGAAGGGGACACACGCGTCGAAGGTATACCGTTTTTTTTAGTTTAGGTTAGTTTTTTTATTGTACGTAAAATTAGTTTATGTAGTGTACGTGTAGGTCTATTTTAGTTTAGGTTTATTTTAGTATAGTTTTATTTAGTGTAGGTTTATTTTAGTGTATATTTTTTTTAGTGTAGTAGGTTTATTTAGTGTATGTTTATTTAGTGTAGGTTTATTTAGTGTAGGTTTATTTTAGTGTAGATTCTTTTTAGTATAGGTTTATTTAGTGTAGGTTTATTTTAGTGTAGATTCTTTTTAATGTAGGTTTTTTTAGTGTACGTAGGTTTATTTTAATGTAGGTATATTTTAGTATAAATTTGTTCGTTGCGAATAATGAGAATCTGGCAATGTCTGCCACAGGTGAAAATGTCAGAATCCGTAAATTTGACTGTTTATTACGGCCCTGGTAATGTTCGATATAATGAGTTGGGGGTTGATCTTAGCGAGTTTAAAAAAGGCGTCATGACACTTTCAGACCCGGACAGACTGGACATTAGGCAGTTGAAGCACTGGTTGACTACTAGTTTTGGGCTGGATCCTGAAGTCTGTTCCGTCAGTATTCATGCATTGTGGACCAAATCCTGTAAAAATGTCAAGTGGGAGTTGATGCCGATAGATAGGAGCCAGCAGTGGTTGTCTCTGTTAAGTCGTTCCGGAGACCGAAGAATCCACCCGTATGCCCTAGTGCAACCAGTGGCTAAGGAGGAGAATTTCGTACAAGTCAACATGGGGTATGAACCAGGCGAGGGTAGTCAAGTTGCTAACGCGATTTATGTATCCGGGTCACAGCCACCGGATGTGGATGCTAGTCAAGCCGAGAAAGAGTCAGATTATGTGCCACACAATGTCAGTGGTCATGATACGGGCTCTGGTGTTGCTGATGGGGATGAGGAAGGCGATGAAATGCAGAGGGTGATGGAGGAAGAGGACGAGGATGGGTTTGCGGAGGATCTGGATTCAGAAAATTCCGAGGATGAAGTGGAGGTACCCATTCCTTCAGCATGGGATCATGACATATCCGCCGGCATTACTGTCAACGATGGCCATGAGACTCCATGGCAATATAATGTGAACCAAGTCCAGATCGGGGCTATGTTTGACACAAAGAAAAAATTGAAGTATGCGGTGATAAAGTGGGCTATGTCTACGCAGAGGGTTTTCCGGACACACATATCTAGTCCAACAAAATATACCGTGAAGTGTGTTGAAACAGGTTGTCCTGGGAAGGTGCATGGGCACGTGCCGAAGTATAACATCCATTGGGTTGTCACCAATGTGGTCCCACATAATTGTGTGAGGAAAAACCTGTTGGTTCGTCATCCAAACCTGACTTCAACTCTCATAGCGCAACTCATGTATACTGAGATAGTTGAGAAGAAAGATATGGAAGCAAAACATATCCAGAAAGCAGTGAAGGTCAGATGGAATTATGACATTCCATATGGGAAGGCTTGGAGGGCTAAGCAGAAGGCTATGGAGGAAAGGTTTGGGACGTTCTTCGACTCATATGATAATGTTGTCCGTCTCCTTGACATACTGAAGGAGAGGAACCCCGGCACTTATGTTAACATACAACACACGAGGTTGGACATTATACCAGATCACAAGGTGTTGAAACGAGTATTCTTCTCTTTCGCTATGTGCATCGAAGCTTTCCGGCATTGTCCTCCTGTGATGTTTGTGGATGGTACATTCCTGACTGGTCAGTACAAAGTGCAAATCCTAACTGCTATTGGTGTGGACGGGAACAATCAAATCATCCCACTAGCCATGGCATTTGTTGAGGGTGAGAACTTTCCGAGCTGGGTATGGTTCTTCCGGCAAGTTAAAATTGCGATCGTGAAGGACCGACCAAACGTGTGTGTCATTCATGACAGACATCCTGGTATATTGAAGGCCGTGAAGACACTAAGGAATCCAACTGCTGACGAACCAACACCTTGGAAGGACTTGCAGAGCCGGTGGTGCATGCGCCATCTTGGGGCTAATTTTTTCTCACAGTTCAAGAACAAGCGGTTGATGAACTTGTTCAAAAAATTATGCAAGCAGAACCAGCAGCGTAAATACCATTTTATTTGGTCAAAACTTGATGAGTTCACTAAGAAGCAGGTCCGCGCGAGGAAGAAAATGGAAGCAGATCAGGTTAAATTAGCAACACTCATGGCGGAGCTAGAGGAGCCAGTAGGTCTTTGTGACTTGCCAGCAATTGACCCTCCTAATACTAAGAGAAAGAAGGGCAGGGCAATAAAGAATTTTTCTGAGTGGATAGAGAAAGAGCCTCCAGTGAATTGGTCTTTGCTGCATGACACCCATGGAGCTAGGTATGGCCACATGACAACCAATCTTGCAGAGGTGTACAACTTTGTACTCAGAGGGAATAGAGCATTGCCACTGACAGCTATTGTGGAGGGCGTATTCCATGGCACTTTGAGATATTTCAGAGAAAGGCACGAGTTAGCAAAGAAGCATATTGCAGCTAATCAGAACACACCTTATTGTAGCCGTGTCATGGAGTACATGGCTCATAAGATAAAGAAAGCAAAAAAGCACACTGTCACACTCATAGGTAATCAGGAAAGGAGGTATGAGGTTCAGCTTCCTACTGATGGTTTTGGTTCTGCAAATGAGGTGAAGACGCATGAGGTTAAAATTGGAACGGAATTTTATCCAACCTGTGAGTGTACATGCAACAAACCGCAGTTGTTGCACCTGCCTTGCTCACATGTGTTGGCTGCCTGTGGCCAGATTCAGTTGGACGCTATATCCTTCGTGTCTCCGTACTATTCAAAAGAGGCAGTACTCAATGTCTGGACAGGTGAGATGACAGGGTTTAGGGTAGTCGGCAATTTCAACAAGGTAAACGAGGGTGAGAGAGTATACATCCCGGATCCAGGACTTCGGCGAACAAGCAGGGGCAGACGCAAGGTAAAGCGCATCCGAAACGATATGGACCAATCTGAAGCTGGTGGAGCAACCAGACAATGTTTGCTATGCGCGGCTTATGGGCATAGGATGAAATATTGTCCCGACCTGAAGAAAGATGGTGCTTCCACATCGACGAGTGCTTCCACATCGACCACTGCGACAACAGTAGCAAGAGGCGGTCGTGGTGGTCGTGGCAGTCGAGGTCGAAGGGGCGGTCGAGGAACAAATATATCACAAGCTATATAATGTGTCGGCCTATGTCGGACTAAGTTTTTATTTGTAATATGTCGGAGTATGTTTTTATTTGTAATATGTCGGACTAAGTTTTTATTTGTAATATGTCGGACTGTGTTTTATTTTGTAATATGTGTGGACTATGTTTTAACGTGTAATATGTCGGACTATGTTTTATTCTGTAATATGTTTTGACTATGTTGTGATTGCAGATATGGCTTCGTATCCATTGCTTAATGTAAATATCGATAGAGGGCACCGAGGCGCACTTATGGAATCGGGCACGAACTTAGGCGTGGTGATCACTCGCACCCCAAAGTCTAACTGGATGATACACCCTTCATGGGTTGATAGGTATGTGTCGGTATAAAGACTTAATATGTTTGACATCCTTTTGATAGCCGCTAACTGTAAGCTACATTCTATTTATTGTGTAGGTTAAATTGGGCTGGACTTCTACCCTTGGCACGGCTGGTTGAGGGTACAATCGATGAGTGGGTTGATATTGCACAATTGGATGAGGCAGGTGAACCAATGCAGTTACAGAAGAAGCATGTTTCACGCTTCTCTTACGACAGGTCACTCCTTACCTGCTTAGTAGATAGATGGAGACCAGAGACACATACGTTTCACTTTCCCTGGGGAGAGATGGCGCCTACATTACAGGATGTGTCGTACTTGTTAGGATTACCTCTGGCCGGTGCTGCCATAGGTCCTTTAGAGCCAGAACCTGATTGGCTAGTATCGATGCATCGCCGTTTTTTGGCTGCTGTGCCAACTACTACGTTGCTAGGCAAAGATCGTCACGGGCCTCTTTTTAGGTGGTTGAGCTAGTTTCAGATTGCCTCGTTAGGATATCCCAATGTTCAGTTGTCAGAGGCACAGATTGACCGATCCCTAGAGGCATACATTATGTGGTTGTTCGGCAAGACGATGTTCACGGAGAACCACGCGACCACTGTCGATGCACGACTCATCGGTATTGCACGAGAGATAGCTGACGCACGTTGCCCAAGGGACATTGTGCAGAGGAGTTTTGGTTCTGCCGTGTTAGCGGCTACGTACAGAGGCCTGTGCAAAGCCTGCCAGTTGAAGTCTAGAAAATCAGGTCTTGTTGGATGTCCTCTACTGTTGCAGCTCTGGTCATATGAGAGATTCCCTATTGGTCGACCCTATGTCAGCGTTGAAAAATCTTTTGGTTATGAGGACATGGCTGGGACTTACGTGCCTTCTATCGGCGACTTGCCTACTATGGGATCTGTTTGGACACGGAGAGAGGTATTTTCTACCGGCGAATTACTAATGTTTATTTTTCGCTATTCAATACTATTGCTAATGTTTGTTGTCAAATACAGAGACAGTTTGCGCATAGCCAGGTGAGAGGCTGCTACCCCTCCTTCACGGCGCAGTTTGACAGTTTGCACGAGGATCAAGTTATCTGGGAGCCATACTCCGATCGTGCTATTTCCTCCAGATGTGCAGATGGGATTTCTGGAATGTGCACTAGAGATCGGCATTATTGGATGACGAAGGCCAGGTTGGTGTTCGACGTGACGGTTGAGGAGATGGCTCTTCACAGGGTGATGAGACAGTTCGGTCTATGCCAAGAGCCTGACATTCCTGTTATTCCACACTTACCAGATCACGTGCACAAGTAAGTAATACTACTTTAGTTCGGTCGGAGCCTTACATTCCTGACATTCATGTCTGCATTTATAATATAACTAATCATGTAACGTGCATTTCAATCTCAGGTACAGTCGAGCAGGAGGAAACAAGTCCCATGATTCTTGGCATCGCGACATTAGCCCTTATGTCAACGAATGGACTACTGCGCCGACAAATATCTGGGATGAAGTTCGGGCCTTTGACTGGGACAGGTTCGGGTTGTATCTGCAGCGTTACCGGCAGAGCACGAGGATCTACTTGGTTCCATCATCAGCTCCTGGTCATATCGAAGCCCCTCTCACCAGCGATCTGTTCCCAACTTCCTCAGTTGTGGGAACCAAACACCACGCGGTATGTGCTATGGTTCTCACATGTTTAGTTTTTCCTGAACGTGAACGTCTACAATTGGTTAACTTCTTGTTCATTAGGGTGATTTGACATCTGAGGCGCTAGACGAGGTTTCCGCTATATTGCAACGCGTTGAGAGAGGTGATAATATTTCACAGCGAGAGCACATCTCACTGTGGAAGGGTCTCCAAGGGAAGCTACGCGGGATTTACGCATCTGTTACATGTAGACGATCTTCGGATGTTACTAACACTCGTGCAGCACAGCTTCCGCCACGCCCCTCTCTGCAGCGTCCAGAACCTCGTCCCTCTGTGCAGCGTTTGGAACCTCGACCTTCACACGCCGGGAGCTCTTCCTGGCAGCAGTCATCTCCTTCACAACCAAGGAGCTCTTCCTGGCAGCAGACACCTCCCTCACAACCAGGGAGCTCTTCCTGGCAGCAGACACATCCTTCATATCCCGGTGGCTATTTCTACCAGTAGCCACATCCTTCAGAACCCGGGGGCTCTTCCTGGTTTAACCAGATGGACCTAGGTAACACTACTGTGCACATTCTTTTTTACATTATAGCTTCGTAAATATATTTTACATGGTTTACTTTACCGCAGTCGGCAGCCAGTCGCAACCGTTCATGACTTCAGTCCAGTCACCGATGTTTACTGGTGCTGGTTCGTTCTTTGCCGGCGACGGCGACGACGATGACCGAGCTGTGAACACCTATGATTTCTCGGAGACAGTTCTTGCCACTCCACCACCACCATACACGCAGGAGACACAGACACAGACAGACGAGGCGGCCTATGGTCGTGGTCATCGTCAGACTCGTCCACCGCGTCAGCGCTTATCGCCTTCCGGTCCTCGTCCGAGGAAGCCCAAGATTCGTCGCCGTCCGCAGCAGTGAAATGGTTATCTTTGTATGAGACATGCCTATCTAATTATGTATGAGACATATGTCTATTTTATGTATGGGACAAATTACTATCTACTTATGCATGAGACGTATTCATGTTTTATTTCAATGGTCAATTGGTTTACAGAGATAACACTTGTACTGCGAACTAAATGCATCCAACTAAAATTGAACATTACCACTGAATTAAACATTGCAACTGAATCAAACATAAATCTACTGAGTCCACAAGATACATAAAAATTAACATGTTGAAATTAAGATACAACTTCATATGAATTTTAAGATACAACCTGTTGGAGAACGTTGCATGGGAAACAAAATTTTTCCTACGCACACATAAGATCTATCCATGGTGATGAGCATCTACGAGAGGGAGAGTGAATCTACATACCCTTGTAGATCGCTAAGCGGAAGCGTTAATAAACGCGGTTGATGTAGTCGAACGTCTTCGCGATCCAAATCGCCGAGCGTCCCGCGATCCAATCACGATCCTTCCGATCTAGTGCCGAACGGACGGCACCTCCGCGTTCAACACACGTACGGCTTGATGACGCCTTCACCTCCTCGATCCAGCGAGCGATGGTGAAGTAGTGGTTGAGTTCCAGCAGCACGACGGCGTGGTGATGGTGGTGAGGAACAATCTCTGCAGGGCTTCGCCAAGCGCTACGGAGATTATGACGGAGGAACTAGAGGGTTAGGGTTGCCGCACACGGCTTGGGGAAATCTTGATGTGTCCCGTGTGCTAGCCCTGCCCCTCTATTTATATGTTGAGCCTTGGGGTCTAAACTTGGAGTAAAAGCCTCCTCTAGGTCGGTTTTGCCCGCACAAGGTCGGTTTGGCCCGCAGGGAAAGAGTCCAACTCGGATCCCTGCCGAACCGTGCACAGCCGCACACAAGCGGTAGTACCGCTTCACACAAGCGGTAGTACCGCTTGGGCGGTAGTACCGCTTCACACAAGCGGTAGTACCGCTCGGGCGGTAGTACCGCTTCACCAAGCGGTAGTACCGCTTACGCGGCAGCAAAACTACTTTTGCACTTTCCAATACCTTGTGGGCTTTATCCCTTTGGCTCATATAAAGTGTTGCTGCACCCGAACACTTCGGTAAACATCCGGAACCCCTTCCGGTGAATTCCGGAACCCTTCCAGAGATCAAAACACTATTATCACATATATCAATCTTTACCTCCGGACTATTCCGGAGATCCTCGTCATGTCCGGGATCTTATCCGGGACTCCGAACAACTTTCGGTCACCAACATAATAACTCAATTATACTAATCGTCACCAAACGTTAAGTGTGTAGACCCTGCGGGTTCGAGAACTATGTAGACATGACCGAGACACCTCTACGGCCAATAACCAATAGCGGGACCTGGATGCCCATATTGGCTCCTACATATTCTACGAAGATCTTTATCGGTCGAACCTCTATGTCAAGGATTCAGTTAATCCCGTATGCTGTTCCCTTTGTTCTTCAGTATGTTACTTGCCCGAGATTCGATCGTCGGTATCACTATACCTAGTTCAATCTCGTTACCGGCAAGTCTCTTTACTCGTTCCGTAATACAAGATCTCGTGGCTAACACTTTAGTCACATTGCTTGCAAGGCTCATTGTGATGTTGTATTACCGAGTGGGCCCTGAGATACCTCTCCGTCATACGGAGTAACAAATCCCAGTCTTGATCCATGCCAACCCAACAGACACCCTCGGAGATACCTGTAGAGCACCTTTATAGTCACCCAGTTACGTTGCGACGTTTGATACACACAAGGTATTCCTCCGGTGTTAGTGAGTTGCATGATCTCATGGTCAAAGGAACAGATACTTGACATGCAGAAAACAATAGCAATAAACTGACACGATCAAATGCTACGTTTACAGTTTGGGTCTTGTCCATCACATCATTCTCCTAATGATGTGATCCCGTTATCAAATGACATCTCATGTCAATGGCTAGGAAACCTTAACCATCTTTGATCAACGAGCTAGTCAACTAGAGGCTTACTAGGGACACAGTGTTGTCTATGTACCCACACATGTATTTGAGTTTCCAATCAATACAATTATAGCATGGATAATAAACGATTATCATGAACAAGGAAATATAATAATAACCAATTTATTATTGCCTCTAGGGCATATTTCCAACAGTCTCCCACTTGCACTAGAGTCAATAATCTAGTTCACATCACTATGTGATTTACATTGTAATGAATCGAACACCCATGCAGTTCTGGTGTTGTTCATGTTTAGCCCTTGGAAGAGGTTTAGTCATCGGATCTGCAACATTTAGATCCGTGTGTACTTTGCAAATATTTATGTCGTCCTCCTTGATGTAATCGCGGATGGAATTGAAACGTCGCTTTATGTGTCTGGTCCTCTTGTGAAATCTTGGTTCCTTGGCTAGAGCAATGGCACCAGTATTATCACAAAACAGAGTCATTGGGTTAAGCGCACTAGGCACTACTCCAAGATCTGTCATGAACTCCTTCATCCAGACACCTTCCTTCGCCGCCTCCGAGGCAGCGATGTACTCCGCTTCGCATGTAGAATCTGCTACCACGCTTTGCTTGGAACTGCACCAGCTAACCGCACCGCCATTAAGAATAAATACGTATCCGGTTTGCGACTTAGAGTCATCCGGATCAATGTCAAAGCTTGCATCGACGTAACCCTTTACGACGAGCTCTTGATCACCTCCATAAACGAGAAACATGTCCTTAGTCCTTTTCAGGTATTTCAGGATATTCTTGACCGCCGTCCAGTGTTCCATTCCTGGATCACTTTGAAACCTTCCGACCATACTTATGGCAAGGCTGACATCGGGTCTTGTGCACAGCATTGCATACATGATAGAGCCTATGGCCGAAGCATAGGGGATGACACTCATCTTTTCTCTATCTTCTGCAGTCACTGGGCATTGAGTCTTACTCAACTTCACACCTTGTAAAACAGGCAAGAACCCCTTCTTGGACTGATCCATTTTGAACTTCTTCAAAATCTTATCAAGGTATGTGCTTTGTGAAAGTCCTATTAAGCGTCTTGATCTATCTCTATAGATCTTTATGCCTAATATGAAAGCAGCTTCTCCTAGGTCCTTCATTGAAAAACTCTTGTTCAAATATTCCTTTACGCTTTCCAGCATTTCTATATTGTTTCCAATCAGCAATATGTCATCCACATATAATATTAGAAACGCTATAGAGCTCCCACTCACTTTCTTGTAAATACAAGCTTCTCCGTAAACTTGCATAAACTCGAACGCTTTGATCACTTCATCAAAGCGAAGATTCCAACTCCGAGATGCTTGCACCAGTCCATAAATGGATCGCTGGAGTTTGCAAACTTTGTCAGCATTCTCTGGATCGACAAAACCTTCTGGCTGCATCATATACAACTCTTCCTTAAGGTAACCGTTAAGGAACGCTGTTTTGACATCCATCTGCCAAATTTCATAATCGAAAAAGGCAGCTATTGCTAACATGATTCTGACGGACTTAAGCATCGCTACGGGTGAGAAGGTCTCATCGTAGTCAACTCCTTGAACTTGTGAAAAACCCTTTGCCACAAGTCGAGCTTTATAGACGGTGACATTACCGTCCGCGTCCGTCTTCCTCTTAAAGATCCATTTGTTCTGAATGGCCTTACGCCCTTCAGGTAATACTTCCAAAGTCCATACTTTGTTTTCATACATGGATCCCATCTCGGATTTCATGGCCTCTAACCACTTCTCGGAATCCGGGCTCATCATCGCTTCTCCATAGCTCGTAGGTTCATCGTTGTTTAACAACATGACCTCTAAGACAGGGTTGCCGTACCACTCAGGAGCAGTACGCGTCCTTGTCGACCTACGAGGTTCGATAGCAACTTGATCCAAAGCTTCATGATCATCATCATTAACTTCCTTTTCAGCTAATGTAGGCTCCACAGAAACAACTTTCTGCGCTGCGCTACTCTCAGGTTGAAGTAAAGGTTCAACAACCTCATCAAGTTCTATCTTCCTCCCACTCAATTCTTTCGAGAGAAACTCTTTCTCAAGAAATGTTCCGTTTTTAGCGACAAACACTTTGCCCTCGGATCTGAGGTAGAAGGTATACCCAATTGTCTCTTTTGGGTATCCTATGAAGACGCATTTCTCCGCTTTGGGTTCCAGCTTTTCAGGCTGAAGCTTTTTGACATAAGCATCACATCCCCAAACTTTAAGAAACGACAGTTTCGGCTTCTTGCCAAACCAAAGTTCATATGGCGTCGTCTCAACGGATTTCGATGGTGCCCTATTTAAAGTGAATGCAGCTGTCTCTAATGCATAACCCCAAAACGATAGTGGCAAATCGGCAAGAGACATCATAGATCGCACCATATCTAATAAGGTTCGATTACGACGTTCGGACACACCATTACGCTGTGGTGTTCCAGGCGGTGTCAATTGTGAAACAATTCCACACTGTCTTAAGTGACTGCCAAACTCATAACTCAGATATTCTCCCCCTCGATCAGATCGTAGGAATTTAATCTTCTTGTTACGATGATTCTCAACTTCACTCTGAAATTGTTTGAACTTTTCAAATGTTTCAGACTTGTGTTTCATTAAGTAAATATACCCATATCTACTTAAGTCATCAGTGAAGGTGAGAAAGTAACGATAACCACCGCGCGCCTCAATACTCATCGGACCGCACACATCAGTATGTATGATTTCCAATAAGTCACTTGCCCGTTCCATTGTTCCAGAGAACGGCATTTTAGTCATCTTGCCCATGAGGCATGGCTCACATGTGTCAAGTGATTCAAAATCAAGTGACTCCAAAAGTCCATCAGCATGGAGCTTCTTCATGCGTTTTACGCCAATATGACCTAAACGGCAGTGCCACAAGAAAGTGGTATTATCATTATCAATTCTATATCTTTTGGCATCAATGTTATGAACATGTGTATCATTACTATCGAGATTCAATAAGAATAAACCCCTCACATCGGGTGCATGACCATAAAAGATATTACTCATGTAAATAGAACAACCATTATTCTCTGATTTAAATGAGTAACCGTCTCGCAATAAACAAGATCCAGATATAATGTTCATGCTTAACGCAGGCACTAAATAACAATTATTCAGGTTCATCACTAATCCCGATGGTAATCGAAGAGCGAGCGTGCCGACGGTGATCACATCAACCTTGGAACCATTTCCCACGCGCATCGTCACTTCGTCCTTTGCCAGCCTCCGTCTATTCCGCAGTTCCTGTTTTGAGTTGCAAATATGAGCAACCGCACCGGTATCAAATACCCAGGCACTACAACGAGAGTTGGTAAGGTACACATCAATAACATGTATATCATATATACCTTGTTTGTTGTTGGCCGCCTTCTTGTCAGCCAAATACTTGGGGCAATTCCGCTTCCAGTGTCCAGTTCCCTTGCAATGAAAACACACAGTTTCTGGTTTGGGTCCAGCCTTGGGTTTCTTCACGAGAGGAGCAACTGCTTTGCCACTCTTCTTGGAGTTACCCTTCTTACCCTTGCCATTTTTCTTGAAACTAGTGGTTTTATTGACCATCAACACTTGATGCTCCTTCTGAATTTCAGACTCAGCGGCTTTCAGCATCGCAAACAGCTCGGCGACTGACTTGTTCATCCCGTGCATGTTATAGTTCAACACGAAGCTCTTGTAGCTAGGTAGCAATGATTGAAGAACTCTGTCAGTGATAGCCTCTGGCGGAAGGGGCATCCCTAACTCAGCCAGACGGGTGGAGTACCCAGACATTCTGAGCACGTGATCACTGATAGATCCGTTCTCCTCCATCTTGCAAGCATAGAACTTATCGGAGATCTCATATCTCTCGATCCGGGCATTCTTCTGAAAGATAAACTTCAACTCCTGGAACATCTCATATGCTCCATGACGTTCAAAACGTCTTTGAAGTCCCGGTTCTAAGCCATACAACATTGCACATTGAACTATTGAGTAATCATCAGAACGAGCCTGCCAGGCGTTCACAACGTCTAGAGACTCAACTGGAGCGGGTGGATCACCAAGCGGTGCATCAAGGACATAAGCCTTCTGGGAAGCCGTAAGGATAATCCTTAGATTACGGGCCCAGTCCACAAAGTTACTTCCATCATCTTTCAACTTAGCTTTCTCTAGGAACGCATTAAAATTCAGGGGTGCTACTGCGCGAGCCATGATCTACAACATGAATATTGCAAAGACAACTTAGACTATTGTTCTTTAGATAATGAGTTTAGTTAATCATATTACTTAAAAACTCCCACTCAAATTGACATCCCTCCGATCATTCGAGTGTAACATGATCCAAATCCACCAACTCAAGTCCGATCATCACGTGAGTTGAGGTGGTTTCAATGGTGAACATCTTCATGTTGATCATATCTACTATATGACTCATGTTCGACCTTTCGGTCTCTTGTGTTCCGAGGCCATGTCTGTACATGCTAGGCTCGTCAAGTTTAACCCGAGTGTTCCGCACGTGTAACATGGCTTACACCCGTTGTATGCGAACGTAGAGTCTATCACACCCGATCATCACGGCGTGTCTCGAAACGACGAACTTTCGCAACGGTGCACACTTGGGGAGAACACAATTTATCTTGAAATTTAAGTGAGGGATCACCTTATAATGCTACCGTCGTCCTAAGCAAAATAAGATGCATAAAAGGATTAACATCACATGCAAATCATAAGTGACATGATATGGCCATGAACTTGTGCTTTTGATCTCCATCTCCAAAGCACCGGCATGATCTCCATCGTCACCGGCATGACACCATGATCTCCATCATCTTGATCTCCATCAACGTGTCGCCATAAGGTTGTCGCGCCGACTGTTGCTTCCACGACTATAGCTAACGTTTAGCGATAAAGTAAAGCATTACATAGCGCTTAATGATTGACACGCAGGTCATACAATAATTAAAGACAACTCTATGGCTCCTGCCAGTTGCCGTACTCATCGACATGCAAGTCGTGATATTCTATACAAAACATGATCATCTCATACATCACATATATCTCATCATGTAATTGGCCATATCACATCACAACATACCCTGCAAAAACAAGTTAGACGTCCTCTAATTGTTGTTGCAAATTTTACGTGGCTGCTACGGGTTTGCAAGAACCGTTCTTACCTACGCAAAACCACAACGTGGTGTAGTGATTGCTTTTTGATCTTCTAAAAGAACCCTCTTCATTGAACCGATTCAACTAAAGTGAGAGAGACAGACACCCGCCAGTCACCTTTATGCAACAAGTGCACGCAGCGGTAAAACCAGTCTCGCGTAAGCGTACGCGTAATGTCGGTCCGGGCCGCTTCATCTCACAATGCCGCTGAATCAAGTATCAACTAGTAACGGCAAGCAATATGTATACACCCACGCCCACAACTCGTTTGTGTTCTACTCGAGATCTCATCTACGCATAGACCTAGCTCATGATGCCACTGTTGGAGAACGTTGCATGGGAAACAAAATTTTTCCTACGCACACATAAGATCTATCCATGGTGATGAGCATCTACGAGAGGGAGAGTGAATCTACATACCCTTGTAGATCGCTAAGCGGAAGCGTTAATAAACGCGGTTGATGTAGTCGAACGTCTTCGCGATCCAAATCGCCGAGCGTCCCGCGATCCAATCACGATCCTTCCGATCTAGTGCCGAACGGACGGCACCTCCGCGTTCAACACACGTACGGCTTGATGACGCCTTCACCTCCTCGATCCAGCGAGCGATGGTGAAGTAGTGGTTGAGTTCCAGCAGCACGACGGCGTGGTGATGGTGGTGAGGAACAATCTCTGCAGGGCTTCGCCAAGCGCTACGGAGATTATGACGGAGGAACTAGAGGGTTAGGGTTGCCGCACACGGCTTGGGGAAATCTTGATGTGTCCCGTGTGCTAGCCCTGCCCCTCTATTTATATGTTGAGCCTTGGGGTCTAAACTTGGAGTAAAAGCCTCCTCTAGGTCGGTTTTGCCCGCACAAGGTCGGTTTGGCCCGCAGGGAAAGAGTCCAACTCGGATCCCTGCCGAACCGTGCACAGCCGCACACAAGCGGTAGTACCGCTTCACACAAGCGGTAGTACCGCTTGGGCGGTAGTACCGCTTCACACAAGCGGTAGTACCGCTCGGGCGGTAGTACCGCTTCACCAAGCGGTAGTACCGCTTACGCGGCAGCAAAACTACTTTTGCACTTTCCAATACCTTGTGGGCTTTATCCCTTTGGCTCATATAAAGTGTTGCTGCACCCGAACACTTCGGTAAACATCCGGAACCCCTTCCGGTGAATTCCGGAACCCTTCCAGAGATCAAAACACTATTATCACATATATCAATCTTTACCTCCGGACTATTCCGGAGATCCTCGTCATGTCCGGGATCTTATCCGGGACTCCGAACAACTTTCGGTCACCAACATAATAACTCAATTATACTAATCGTCACCAAACGTTAAGTGTGTAGACCCTGCGGGTTCGAGAACTATGTAGACATGACCGAGACACCTCTACGGCCAATAACCAATAGCGGGACCTGGATGCCCATATTGGCTCCTACATATTCTACGAAGATCTTTATCGGTCGAACCTCTATGTCAAGGATTCAGTTAATCCCGTATGCTGTTCCCTTTGTTCTTCGGTATGTTACTTGCCCGAGATTCGATCGTCGGTATCACTATACCTAGTTCAATCTCGTTACCGGCAAGTCTCTTTACTCGTTCCGTAATACAAGATCTCGTGGCTAACACTTTAGTCACATTGCTTGCAAGGCTCATTGTGATGTTGTATTACCGAGTGGGCCCTGAGATACCTCTCCGTCATACGGAGTAACAAATCCCAGTCTTGATCCATGCCAACCCAACAGACACCCTCGGAGATACCTGTAGAGCACCTTTATAGTCACCCAGTTACGTTGCGACGTTTGATACACACAAGGTATTCCTCCGGTGTTAGTGAGTTGCATGATCTCATGGTCAAAGGAACAGATACTTGACATGCAGAAAACAATAGCAATAAACTGACACGATCAAATGCTACGTTTACAGTTTGGGTCTTGTCCATCACATCATTCTCCTAATGATGTGATCCCGTTATCAAATGACATCTCATGTCAATGGCTAGGAAACCTTAACCATCTTTGATCAACGAGCTAGTCAACTAGAGGCTTACTAGGGACACAGTGTTGTCTATGTACCCACACATGTATTTGAGTTTCCAATCAATACAATTATAGCATGGATAATAAACGATTATCATGAACAAGGAAATATAATAATAACCAATTTATTATTGCCTCTAGGGCATATTTCCAACACAACCTTCTAGGATACAATAACATAAATCTACTGAGTCCAACGGGGATATTTTCCTTTCCCATCACCAGCTTCTTCTGCTGCCTTGGCTGCACGAGCCCTTTCTTTCTTCATCTGCCTCTCAGCCTCACGGGCCTCCTGTCGCTGTCGGTAAACCTCCGCCAGTCATAGTCCCTCTTCTCGGTTTTTCTTCTTCATCTCATCAATAAAAGCCCTCTGCTTCACACAGTACTCTTGCCACTCTCTCTCCTGCTCTACTTTCTCCTCTGCTGCCGCCTTCGCGCGGCGCTCTTCCGCGTCCAAACTTGCCCATGCACGACGACCTCTTTCACGAATCTCGGTCACCGCCCAGTCCGGTTTTTTCGTGTCAATCCAACGATAGTACATGCACAGAGGCGGAGGAGACTACAACAAAAATATAAATAGAAATATCAAATCAACAATAATATCAAACAACGTGTTTATTCTTGGTGACTTAAACATACCGGAGGCCTGATGTACGGTGAAGTAGCAACGGGTGGATCTTCCTCATAATTGGCGCACATGAAAAACTTCATGCCCAACCAATCTGAAAAATCCGTCACCTCCTTCACCTTGCAGAGATCGCCACACCAACAACGAAGTACTTCCACCCCGCGAGGCAAAGTCGCACTCTTCATTTTCGTAGGCCTAATGCTTTGATCCGAGCAAGGAAACTCATAATGACTAGCGCGTTGGTGTTTTCAAGTGCGTCTGGAAGATGGAGAAGAGAGTGAGAAAGAGCAAGCAGTGTGGGCAGAACCAAAGAGAAGAGTGTGAGAGAGAGCAGGCAACGGCATCTCGTATATAAAGATGAGGAGCACTGTGTTGTCGGTAGAAGAAAATAAAACACACGCGTCCGCCGCAGCAACAGCACCGCACCGCAGACAAAGCAGCGCCGTCACTACAGTCTGCCAATCACTACAGTGTGGGCATCGGAATTAGCGTCGTCACTACAGTCTGGCCAGTCACTACACTGTGTTGTCGGTAGAAGAAAATAAAACACACGCGTCCGCCGCAGCAACAGCACCGCACCGCAGACAGCAGGAATCATACAAAGCAGACAAAGCAGCACCGTCACTACAGTCTGCCAATCACTACAGTGTGGGCATCGGAATCAGCGTCGTCACTACAGTCTGGCCAGTCACTACACTGTGTTGTCGGTAGAAGAAAATAAAATACGCGCGTCCGCCGCAGCAACAGCACCGCACCGGAGACAGCAGGGATCATACAAAGCAGACAAAGCAGCGCCGTCACTACAGTCTGCCAATCACTACAGTGTGGGCATCGGAATCAGCGTCGTCACTACAGTCTGGCCAGTCACTACACTGTGTTGTCGGTAGAAGAAAATAAAACACGCGCGTCCGCCGCAGCAACAGCACCACACCGCAGACAGCAGGAATCATACAAAGCAGACAAAGCAGCGCCGTCACTACAGTCTGCCAATCACTACAGTGTGGGCATCGGAATCAGCGTCGTCACTACAGTCTGGCCAGTCACTACACTGTGTTGTCGGTAGAAGAAAATAAAACACACGCGTCCGCCGCAGCAACAGCACCGCACCGCAGACAGCAGGAATCATACAAAGCAGACAAAGCAGCGTCGTCACTACAGTTGTACTGCAAACTACATGCATCCAACTGAAATTAAACATTACCACTGAATTAAACAGTACAACTGAATTAAACAGTACAACTGAATTAAACACTACAACATTAAATCATACGGAACTACATAAAAACGGTACTACATGAATGCATCATCCTCCTCCTCCGTCGATGCAGATCTCTTGCCCTTTGTCGAAGTAGAACTCTTGGCCTTCGACGATGAGGTAGTCTTGACCTTGCTGCTCGGCATGAAGAGGTCATCTTCGTCCTCACTGTCTGCTGACCATAAATCTGAATTCTTCCTCCCAAGCCTGATGTAAGATTCACTCTTATGCAGTTTGACCTTCTGCCATCGGCCATGCAACCTGAGAAGTTCTTTCCGTATCTCCTCAAATGTCCTGGGAGGCCACCCACTCCTAGCTAATGAGTGAGCCAACTCATTCATTATGGTGTCACTACTGATGAGTTCCTCCCATGGAACTACTCTATCATCCATCTTGAAATTGGCGGCTAGTTTGAGAAGACGATCGGACATACCAGAGTGAAAACTACGATCAAAAGGATAATGAGGATGAGACATCTCCACGAAAGGATGGCGGAAGTGGAAGGCGTGACAGAAAGGGGGGACAGAAGGGCCTGCTCACCCACCTTACTGCGGGTGTGGTTATATAGGTTCACAAGAGAAGATGGAGGGAGAGAAAGGCGGGAAAGATAGGCGGGAAAGAAAATGGCGGGAGATAAATTGGCGGGAAAGAAAATGGCGGGATAGTAGGGCAGGAAAAGAAAATGGGGGGATAGTAGGGCGAGATAGTACGATCACTGTGGCAGATGACTAAAAACAACAACTAGCTCCTGATCACGCTCTTTGAAGGTTATGAGCACCAAATTGTTGACTTCAATATACGATGCCCGAAGAAAATTACCGAAGCCTTCCTTCTTGAACACCATTCTATCACCCAAGCCAATAAAGTAGGAGCAAGGAATGCTCACAGATATATCATCATCTTCAGAATCCAAAGTAATTTCAAGAGTTAAAGAACCGGTCCTAGGAATTGACACAAATTCCGTCAAACTCCTCACAACCATGGTCGGAATAACCTGACAAAAAACATCAAGTTATATGATGTAGAGCTTACAAATTTAAAACGGTATACTAGAGCAAAGAAAAAAATATACGGTAGCCAAAAACAAAGCTCACCATATGTTGACCATTGACATTCATGGAATCAATCCTATGAACAAAAGGAGTACACAATATGTAGTTGTCAACAAAGAGCTGTCGGGACATGACAAACATTTGGTGATAATTTAGACCGAAGATACCACGACTATAAAAACAACTGTCAACAAGTTCCCTCTGAGTTTCACTCAGATCCTGAAGAGCTACAAAAAAATAATTTCACAAATTGAGCACAACAACAAATCGTATAAGCTGAAACAAAACTTAAAATCACTCAAATAAAAAACTTACCAACACAGGGTAAAGGGAACAGCATAACGCCATCCCGATGAAAATCAACACTACACCATGTTCCATAGTGCTCAAGCCTAACAGTCATCATGTCACGATGACGGAGACCATAATCATTCACAAGTTCCTCCCAGGAAGGACCATGGAATTTACTGCTCAACCGACCATGTGTAAACAGAACGTGGTATAGGTTACCCTCACTGTTGTGAAGAGCAAGATCAATATCTGTGTCACCCCTCCGAATAGCTAAAGCTCTGCACTCCTCAATGTACCGAGCAAGATGTGATCTAACACTGCACGGAACATACTACAACAAGAATGGAAGCAAACATCATAATCATATAAACAAAGGCATTCGAATACATTACAACCAAAACAATCAGATAAACAAGATATAGAATCTTACAACACGCCTTGAACATCGGCGATCCAGCACCACAGTGAATACTGACGCACCAGAATCAAAGGCAGAGCAAGGACCACTTGGAGCTCGACAAAATGGGCAAGCCATTTACCTGCAAAGAAACAATTACCAATATCAACTGAATCCACAACCGAGTTGAAAGTTGTCATTTGATTGTGTTGGAAGCAAAAAAAAAAAAAATACCGTACGCCGGCAGAGATAGCCCTGATCTATTGTTTACGCGGGTTCGATACGAAAAAGGGTGGACGAGCGAAGAGATCGGCGTTCGGGGTGCAAGCACCAGAGAGCAACAGGAGGGGGAGGTGGAGCTGGTGAGCCTGGATGACGGGGGAGGCTGAAAGGAGTGCTGAGAGGAAGAAGGTGTCGGTCGGCCTTATCCAGGGGCCTGTCGGCCTCCTGGAGGCCGACAGGTGCCTTTCGGCCTCGCCCAGGCCGACAGCCCTCTTTTCGGCCTTGCCCAGGCCGACAGGCCCCCCTCGGGCTTCCCCAGGCCGACAGGCCCCCGTTCGGCCCACCTGAGGCCGACGGGGTGCTATTTTTGCAATTTTTCATTTCTGCCATATGGTTTTCGAATTTGTACAAAAATTTGTTGTACTTTTGAAAAAAAATCCTAATTCTTCTTGTCCCAATCTCGGGTATGGCGGCGACTCACGCGATGGAAATCATGTGGCGACTTGCGACGGCACACACCACGGAATCTCTTTGATCTCGAATCTTTTTCTTCTTCTGGCACATCGCATTTCTCAATCCTAAGGGATCCCTCCAAGAACACAATTCCACCGTGCGCCCGTCCCACGGTGGGCGCCAACTGTCGTGGTTTTGTCACGTCAAGATGTCCTCGTGAGAGAACTTAGGTGTGAGGCCATCGCAACTATGTGGCGGCTTGAGAGGGGTTGGTCGGAATCGAGAGACGCGAATTTACCCAGGTTCGGCCCCTCCGATGGAGGTAAAAGCCTACGTCCTGCTTTGTGTCTATATTGATGATGAGGAAGATCTCTCGGTTACAAGGGTGCCAATCGCTACCTCTAATCTCGAGAGCCTCTAATCTGTCTATCTCTAATGACTTGTGTTTGTCTTCACCTGTCCCTCTCGGGGCGCCTTACCCCTCCTTATATAAGTGGAAAGGGTAGGTTTACATGTAGAGTCCTACTAGGAGTAGGATTAGGACTAGTCTCTCTTGAATCCTAATCCGGGTCTTGTTTCCTTTGTGAGGGAATCCTTTCTCTCCTTTGGGCCTTCTCTTGTGAGCCGCCCCTCCAGGCCCGTCCACGAGCCGCCTTGCGCCGGCTTGCTCGCTGGGCCTTGGTCCTTGTCGCTCGTCTGACCCGCCTGCCGGGTTACCAATGAACCGCCAAGTTCTGACCAGGTCACCAGTGAGTCGCCAAGTCCTGGCCGGGTCATACTTCCGGCCGGGTTATACCGCCGGGTATTTCCCGGACAAAACACTAGTAGGAAAACCCCCATTTGTCCCGGTTCGTAAGGGCCTTTTGTCCCGGTTCTGGAACCGGGACTAAAGGGTCGGGACTAAAGCCCAAAACCTTTAGTCCCGGTTCGCTTACGAACCGGGACCAAAGGCCGTCCACGTGGCCGCCGCGGGGAGCCCGGGCAGGAGGACCTTTAGTCCCGGTTTGTAACACCAACCGGGACCAAAATGGACTGGGGTTTTTGTTTTTTTTTTGAAAGGGGGGTTTAGGGGGGGGGTGTAGGGTTAATTGAGGTGTTTCATATTATGTTAGCTAGCTAATAGAGAGAAGTGTCCTCTCTTTCTCCGTGCTTGGTCGACGCTAGCTACTATAGAGAGAACTCGACACGCTAGCTAGTAAGCAAATGAAGGAACCATTAAGTAGACAAGATCGTCATGAACATATACACAGAGAAGTGATCGACCTCTCTTTCTCCGAGAGATTGGTCGAACAACAAGTTTTCGTATATCTATCCGATGCTACTAGCTACATATATACAATATAAGATCTCTTACAATCCCTAACATTTAATTTCAAATTCCAGATGGTATTCTCCGGCTTTATTTATGACGTGGTCAAGAAAGAATCCCGCCAATTCCTCTTGAATTGCTCGTATGCGATCATGTGGTAGGAGTTCATCCCACATCTGCCACGTCTAATTTGAAGAAGGGGGTCAATACATATATATGAATGAAACTCAACACAAATCATGGTAATAAAATAAAGTTGTGAATATTATTGCTTACGCACTTGAAATTCTTTTTCAGAGTAGCCCCGCTTAGGGGTCGTCGCGTTGTAGATGAACTCGCAAACGTAGTATCCACATAAATCATTCCCTTTTTCCTGCCACAAGCACTTTACGAGAAATAGAGTTCAATCAAACTGATAATCAAGCATGATAAATGGTATTGATGGAACTAGAATCAATGGGAGATGCGCGGAACTAGCTAGTAGTACTTACTTTCGGGTATGTAAATCGCAGCTCCCAAGGCAGTGCCGGAACAATTGCGGTGAACTCTTTCCAAACCCTGCCAGACAAAGAAAATAATTACTTGATATCAGGAAATGAACAAAGTTGCCGATATGACGCGATAATGATCGATTGAACTTACTTCTGGAGCATTTCAGTTATGCCCGCATATTCCTGGGGATCTTTTCGTTTCGAGTCTAAGACGATTACTACTCCCCGCTCAAGCTTAATCTCTAGCAGAATAAAGTGGTACCTGCGCACGCATGCATAACTCATCAATTACATTACTATAACCTCGAGTAATAAGGGAAACCGAATATGCACAAGACAGTAACACTCACGTGCAGTTATAAGGAAAGAGTATTGTCCCTTTGTTTTGATTTTTAAGCAACGATTGTAGCAAGTTGTCCTCGGTGTCTGTGACATTGTTTTTAACCGTATACTCATGTATGATATCTGGGTTAATGAACCCAATGTCATACATTTGTGCTTTTCTGCATTCGACGATCTTCAATCTGCATAATATAGTGAGGATAATTATATATACATGCAATGAAAGAGCTGAGCTATATATAGAGAGAGACTTAATTACAGAAGTAGTACTTACAGACAGTAGCAAGTCACGATTGATTTGTCGATGGCCTTTTGATTGTATAACTGGAATATCTCCTCAAATTCGACATTCAACTGATCCATTCCAACAAGGTCGTGCTCCTCTTTAATCAT
The DNA here is from genome assembly GCA_039707655.1 of Elymus sibiricus. NCBI lineage: Eukaryota > Viridiplantae > Streptophyta > Magnoliopsida > Poales > Poaceae > Elymus > Elymus sibiricus. The sequence continues at coordinate 26,653,371 of CM077667.1, forward strand.
CAGCGTCAAAGAATCCCTCCCTGACTCGCGGCAGGTTTTCATGTACCATTCATGCAATGTTCGCATCATCGTTGTTAGAGGAGGATGATCAGGTTTCACGAGAGGATGCCCGTACCGGTACTTGAATTCGTCCACCTCCAACGGCTCAAACTGTACATCATCGCTCAGGTAATCACCAGGATTGGTACCGGGCACCATCCCCGGATGATTAGCGACGAAATCGCTAGACACCTTGAGCGGGGGGCACGATTGGTTCGCCTGTTCGCCGAGCTGGGGAATTTTTTTCCCACTTCTTCGTTTTGCTAACCTTGCATCACTGGAAGTACTTCCCGACCGCCGCGCGTCTTGATATATCTTTTGAACACAACGCTCATAGTTGGAATCCGGCGGCGGCGCTGGTGGTCGCTTCAGGGCATCGATAGTGCGCATCACTTTCACCGGATCTAGCTTCTCCTTCGGAGGTGGAGTTTTCTTTGCAAAATGGGCCCTCAATTGCTCCTGACATATCTCCTTGTTTTCAGACTCGGTCCTCTCATATGGTAACTTTTCCATAGGCTTGAGAGATGGACCGTATCTGTATCCCCTCCCGCCTCTTCTTGTACTGCTAGCCGCCGGAGCGGCGGCGTCTCTCTTCCGTCGTTGCTTACGAGGCGGAGCAGGAGGCGGAGTTCTCCGACGCGCCGGAGGAGCCGGAGCGGCGGCATCTGTCTTCTGCCGTTGCCGACGAGGCTGAGGAGGAGGCGTACTGCTCCGACGTGCCGGAGTAGGCGAAGGAGGAGGCGGAGGGCCCTCACGCGTCGGAGTAGGCGAAGGAGGAGGCGGAGTGCCCTCACGCGTCGGAGGAGCCGGAGAAGGAGGCGGTGTGCCCTGATCATTCGTCGGAGGAGGAGGAGGCGGAGAGCCCTGATTCGCCTGAGGAGGAGGAGGAGGCGGAGGAGGCGTCCAGTTTGGAAGCTTGATGTACTCCTTCTGCCATAGACATGTACTCCTCAGAGCACGAGCCAGCTTATTCTCTCCTTCACCTGTAGGCCGGTCAAGCTCGAGCTCCTCAAATCCCTCAATTACTTCATCCACCATCACAACAGCATAGCCATGTGGAATCGGTGAGCAGTGAAAAGTTCCGTTGGGTTGAGGAGGTGCAACAGAGCCGACAGCCGCCTTCAAAGTGAGGTTTCGCCATTTCGTCATGAGCTCGCAATGTTGAGCCTCCATGATAGTATCCACGGGGTAGATAGGAGCCGTGAAGTCAGGCTGAACGGGCTCCGTGGAAGCGACGCTGCTTCTCCGCTGAGATGGCGGGGTAGCTTCTGGGGTAGCTTCGTGCCGCTGAGATGGTTGGCCGATAGCTCGCTGGCTCTCAGCTTCCTCTAGCTTTTGTAGTCTTGCATTCAGCTTCTGAATTTCGCTCAGCTCCGCTTTCCTATTTCTCTCCCGGCTTCTGTAACCGCCTGCGTCGGGAAACCCAACCTTCCACGGAACCGAGCCTGGTGTGCCTCGTGTTCGTCCAGGGTGCTCAGCATTCCCTAGGGCCTCAGTCAGCTCGTCCTTCTCTCTGTCGGGAATGAACGTCCCTTCCTGCGCTGCGGTGATATACTCCTGAAGCTTGTTCATGGGTATTGCAAGTTGCTCGTTCGTCCAACGGCACTTCCCTGTTTCAGGGTCCAAAGTTCCCCCAACCCCGAAGAACCAAGTCCTTGAACGGTCTGGCCAGTTGAATGTCTGTGGTACGACGTTTTTAGCCATCAGGTCATTCTCAGCTTTGTCCCACAACGGTCGGGCTTTGAGGTAGCCACCTGACCCCGTGTGATGGTGATACTGCTTCTTTGCAGCATTGATCTTGTTTGTCTCTGACATTTGTTTACTCTTGTCCGATGTCTTGTAGGCCACAAATGCGGGCCAGTGATCACCTATGTTCTCAAATCGGCCGGTGAATTCTGGAGTCTTCCCTTTGTCGACAAACTTTGATTTCAACTCATTCTTCCACCTCCTGAATAGATCTGCCATCTTCTTAAGAGCACACGCCTTGACCAGTGGCTCTATAACTGGCTTATTCGGATCCTCCTCTGGCGGTAGGGTGAAATTTGCCTTCAGAGCGGTCCAAAGATCATCTTTCTGTCTATCGGTGACATAATCACCATCAGGGGCGTCGTCCTTAGGCTTATTCCATTGCTTGATGCTGATCGGGATGTAGTCCCTAACAATAGCTCCGCACTGAGCAGAAAATGCGTCCTTGGTCCGCTTGGGTTCAATCGGATGGCCATCCCGCGCGAGTGCTGTGATCGTGAACCTTTCTTCCTTGCGCAACCTCTTCTTCGGGCCTCGTCTCGTTACCGAAGTTTGGCTCGATCCGGAGGGCTACAAAAGAAGAAAAAAGAGTTAATTAATATATGTACATACCAAAACAATTAATGCATCAATTAGCTAGTCAGCACATGCTTAATTAATATATATACCTCGCCGGACTTTGCAACAGCTCCCTCCTCCGTTCGGTCACCGGAGCCGTCATCATGGTCTCCTTCTTCCTCCGGCATTCGGTCACCGGAGCCATCATGATCATGTCCTTCCTCCTCCATTGTTCGATCACCGGAGCCGTCATCCTCTCCTTCCAGACCATCGATGTCGTTGAGAAAGGACAAGATATCACGTCCGCCGCCGTTGATTATGTCCCCCAACAACTGTTCTTGTTCCAAGTCTCTTGGATCCATAGTTTCTGCAAATATTACAACATGGCAATTAATATACAAACATGAATGTCCGACGTCCGGACCGCCTCTCTCATGAATGTCCGATGTCCGGTTTGGGGTGGCCTCGACAACACTTCTAGGGTAGGGACGGGAGGGGGTAGGAGATCGACAACGCCTTTCTTCTAGGGTTTGGGTGGCCTCGACAACACTTCTAGGGTAGGGACGGGAGGGGGTAGGAGATCGACAACGCCTTTCTTCTAGGGTTTGGGTGGCCTCGACAACACTTCTAGGGTAGGGACGGGAGGGGGTAGGAGATCGACAACGCCTTTCTTCTAGGGTTTGGGTGGCCTCGAGAGTTTATCGGGTAGGGACGGGAGGCCTCGAGAGTTGGTATCGAGGGACGGGAGGCCACAATTACCGGAGTTTTCTGTATGAATTTTTTTTTCTAGGGTTTGGGTGGCCTATCGATCGACCCCCCCCCTCCCCCCTCATGTCAAAGTTATCGGGGAGGGGCTATATCGACAACGACATACATTCCGGATAACATATACACACATATACACACATATACATGAACATATATACATATACATGAAAAAAACATATACATGACTTTTTAATTACATCTCATTTATCTATATATATTTTAATTCCCCGTCGCCCTCTACATGAACATATATTTTAATTCCGGATAACATATACACACATATACACACATATACATGAACATATATACATATACATGAAAAAAACATGAACATACATCTCATCTCCACATGACCATTTATCTATCTATCTCATCTCCACATGAACATACAACTCATTTATATATATATATATATATATATATATATATATATGATCATATATATATATATATATATATATATATATATATATATATATATATATATATATCATCATCATCATATAAACAACAGAAAAATTAATTGTTTCCAACAGAGCAGTTGCAGATGGCTTGAGGCCGGCGACGAGGTGTGCTCGGGGGCACGCGGCGACGGGGAGCAGGGGACCATGGGAAAGGGGGCTCACTGGGGGGGCGCGGCGATGGCTTGAGGCCGGCGACGAGGCCGGCGACGAGGACGGCGGGCTCGGGGGGGCACGCGCGCGGAGACGGCGAGGAGGGCGCGACGGCGAGGGCTCGGGGGAAGGCAGGGTGCTCACTGGGGGCGGCGATGGGAGAGGGCGAGGGCGACGAGGAGGCGCGGCGACGAGGAGCGGGCGGCGACGGGGCTGGGCGGCGACGGCGACAGCGACGATGGGAGAGGGCGACGGCGACAGCGACGATGGGAGAGGGCGACGGTGACAGCGACGATGGGAGAGGGCGACGGTGACAGCGACGATGGGAGAGGGCGACGGCGACGAGGAGCGGGCGGCGACGGCGACAGCGACGAGGAGCAGCCGGGCGGCGTCGGGGGAGATGTGAGAATTTGGGGAAAAAATCCTAAGCGGTGGCTTATATAGCAAAGCCTTTAGTCCCGGTTGGTTCCACCAACCGGGACCAATGCCTCCCTTTGGTCCCGGTTGGTGCCACCAACCGGGACCAAAGGTCTCTTTTCGTCAGCCCAAAGGGCGGGAAACAGGGACCTTTGGTCCCGGTTGGTGGCACCAACCGGGACCAAAGGTGGGCATTGGTCCCGGTTGGTGGCACCAACCGGGACCAAAGGGGGGCATTGGTCCCGGTTGGTGGCACCAACCGGGACCAAAGGGTGGTGCTGCCCGGGGCCAAATTTTTAGTCCCACCTCGCTAGCCGAGAGAGCTCGAGAGTGGTTTATAAGCGCTGCTGCGCATACCCTCTCGAGCTCCTCTCATCTGCAGGCCTCCGGGCCTAATCTGTCACTGCGTGTGGGCCTATTGGGCCTTCTGCGGGCCCAGTAGGTGGCATTTTTTTTAAAAAAAATCCAGTTTTTTGTTTTGTTTTTTGCTTTATTTATTTTTTTAATTTTTTTCAAGTATTTTTCTTCTACTATTTTAGTTCATTCTTTTAAACAAATAAATACTTTGATAATTTTAGTTGCATTTATTTATTTTTGTTTTGTTTTTTGATTTATTTATTTTTGTTTTATTTTTTGCTTTATTTATTTCCAATGTGTTTTATCATTATATTCTTTTTGCTATTAATGTTTTGAACAAAAAATACTTTGATAATTTTAGTTGCATAATTTTTATATAATTATAGTTTCAAAAATACTAGAGGTTTATAAAAACTTTTTAGTTGATTCTTTTTTGAACTCCACTCCCACGATGTTTTGAAAGAAATTAAAAGGCACTTCAAATGAACTCTGAAAAGGTTGAAAGTTGGCATGGTATCATCATTTCACCCACATAGCATGTGCTAAAAAGTTGAGTGGGTTACGGCAAAAACTGGATGCACTTCGTGTACAAAACGGACAATCTCTTTCGAAGTATCATGGTTTCAGACGAAAACTCATCTGTTACAAAGGGATTTCATTTTTTTGAACTTATTTGAACTCCATACTTTTTGTGTGTTCAAAATGCACCATTCAAAGCCACATCATCAATTTTCAACCCTTTCTGACTTCATTTGGTATTTTTCATGCACTTACTATTTTTTTTGAGCTAAATAACCTTGAAATTGAAAAGCACTTCAAATGAACTCTGAAAAGGTTGAAAGTTGGCATGGTATAATCATTTCACCCACATAGCATGTGCTTAAAAGTTGAGAGGGTTACGGCAAAAACTGGATGCACTTCGTGTACAAAACGGACAATCTCTTTCGAAGTATTAGGGTTTCATACGAAAGGCATCTGTTACAAAAGGCATTTCATTTCTTCACATGTAACTGCAATGATATAGTTGTGGAGAGAAAGTCTTCACTTTTTCTTCGCTTGTGTCCTTTGCTTATTGCGCCGTAACCATGGATAATCTTCATCGTTTAAGAGGGTGCTTGGGTCAGCCTTGACTTTGAAGGGAGGAATTTCATGAAACTTTTCATAATCTTCAGACATGTCTGTCTTGCCCTCCAATCCCACGATGTCTCTTTTTCCTGAAAGAACTATGTGGCGCTTTGGCTCATCGTATGATGTATTCGCTTCCTTATCTTTTCTTTTTCTCGGTTTGGTAGACATGTCCTTCACATAGAAAACCTGCGCCACATCATTGGCTAGGGCGAATGGTTCGTCTGTGTACCCAAGATTGTTCAGATCCACTGTTGTCATTCCGTACTGTGGGTCTTCCTGTACCCCGCCTCCAGACAGATTGACCCATTTGCACTGAAACAAAGGGACCTTGAAATCATGTCCATAGTCAAGTTCCCATATGTCCACTATGTAACCATAATATGTGTCCTTTCCCCTATTGGTTGCTGCATCAAAGCGGACACCGCTGTTTTGGTTGGTGCTCTTTTGATCTTGGGCGATCGTGTAAAATGTATTCCCATTTATCTCGTACCCTTTGTAAGTCAATACAGTCGAAGATGGTCCCCTGGCCAACGAGTACAACTCATCAGAAACAGTGTTGTCACCCATGAGACGTGTTTGCAACCAACTGCCAAAAGTCCTGATGTGTTCATATGTAATCCAGTCATCACACTGCTCCGGGTGTTTGGAGCGCAGAATATTCTTGTGTTCATCAACATACGGGGTCACCAAGGTAGAATTCTGTAGAACTGTGTAGTGTGCTTGAGACCAAGAATGCCCGTCCCTACATATTATTGAGTCCGCTCCTAGCGTGCCTTTTCCAGTCAGTCTCCCCTCATACCGTGATTGAGGGAGACCAATCTTCTTAAGGTCAGGAATGAAGTCAACACAAAACCCAATGACATCCTCTGTTTGATGGCCCATGGAGATGCTTGCTTCTGGCCTAGCGCGGTTACGAACATATTTCTTTAAGACTCCCATGAACCTCTCAAAGGGGAACATATTGTGTAGAAATACAGGGCCCAGAACGACACTCTCGTCGACTAGATGAACTAGGACGTGCGTCATGATATTGAAGAAGGACGGTGGGAACACCAACTCGAAACTAACAAGACATTGCACCAAATCACTCCTTAACCTTGGCAGGATTTCTGGATCGATCACCTTCTGAGAGATTGCATTGAGGAATGCACATAGCTTCACAATGGCTAATCGAACGTTTTCAGGTAGAAGCCCCCTCAATGCAACCGAAAGCAGTTGCGTCATAATCACGTGGCAGTCATGAGACTTTAGGTTCTGGAACTTTTTCTCTGCCATATTTATTATTCCCTTTATATTCGACGAGAACCCAGACGGGACCTTCATACTGAGCAGGCATTCAAAGAAGATTTCCTTCTCTTCTTTGGTAAGAGCGTAGCTGGCAGGACCTTCATACTGCTTTGGATGCATGCCGTCTTTTTCATGCACACGTTGCTGTTCCTCCCGTGCCTCCGGTGTATCTTTTGTCTTCCCATACACTCCCAAGAAGCCTAGCAGGTTCACGCAAAGATTCTTCGTCACGTGCATCACGTCGATTGCAGAGCGAACCTCTAGGTCTTTCCAATAGGGTAGGTCCCAAAATATAGATTTCTTCTTCCACATGGGTGCGCGTCCCGCATCGTCAGTCGGAACAGATAGTCCGCCAGGACCCTTTCCAAATATTACTTGTAAATCATTGACCATATCAAGTATGTGAGCACCAGTACGGAGGGCGGGCTTCTTCCGGTGATCTGCCTCACCTTTGAAATGCTTTCCTTTCTTTCGACATTGATGGTTGGTCGGAAGAAATCGACGATGCCCTAGGTACACATTCTTCCTGCATTTGTCCAAATATATACTGTCAGTGTCATCTAAATAGTGTGTGCATGCGTGGTATCCCTTGTTTGTCTGTCCTGAAAGGTTACTGAGAGCAGGCCAATCGTTGATGGTTACAAACAGCAACGCTCGTAGGTCAAATTCCTCTTGTGCATGCTCATCCCACACACGTACACCTCTTCCATGCCATAGCTGTAAAAGTTCATCAACTAATGGCCTTAGGTACACATCAATGTCATTGCCGGGTTGCTTAGGGCCTTGGATGAGCACTGGCATCATAATGAACTTACGCTTCATGCACAACCAAGGAGGAAGGTTATACATACATAGAGTCACAGGCCATGTGCTATGCTTGCTGCTCTGCTCCCCAAAAGGATTAACGCCATCTGCACTTAAACCAAACCATACGTTCCTCGGGTCACCTGTAAAGTCGCTCCACTTTCTCTCGATCTTTCTCCACTGCGACCCGTCAGCGGGTGCTCTCAACTTCCCGTCTTTCTTACGGTCTTTTTTGTGCCATTGCATCAACTCGGCATACTTTTTGTTTCTGAACAGACGTTTCAACCGTGGTATTATAGGAGCATACCACATCACCTTGGCAGGAACCCTTTTCCCGGTGCGCTGGCCCTCAACATCACCAGGGTCATCTCTTCTGATCTTATACCGCAAGGCACCGCATACCGAGCATGCGTTCAAATCCTCGTACGCACCGCGGTAGAGGATGCAGTCATTAGGGCATGCATGTATCTTCTGCACCTCCAATCCTAGAGGGCATAGAACCTTCTTTGCTTCGTACGTACTGCCGGGCAATTCGTTATCCTTTGGAAGCTTATTCTTCATTATTTTCAGAAGCGAACTAAATCCCTTGTCAGATACACCATTGTCTGACTTCCATTGCAGCAATTCCAGTGTGGTACCGAGCTTTCTGTTGTCATCTTCGCAATTTGGGTACAACCCTTTTTTGTGATCCTCTAACATGCGATCGAACTTCAACTTCTCCCTTTCACTTTCGCATTCTCTCTGTGCATCAACAATGACCCGGCGAAGATCATCATCGGGCACATTGTCTGGTTCTTCCTCTTGATCTTCATCTTCCCCCATTGCAGCATCACCGTATTCAGGGGGCGGATAGTTGTCATCATCCTCTTCTTCTTCGTTGTCTTCCATCATAACCCCTCTTTCTCCGTGCTTGGTCCAAACATTATAGTGTGGCATGAAACCCTTCTGAAGCAGGTGGAAGTGAAGGGTTTTATAGTTGGAGAAAGCCTTCGTATTCTCACAGACAGTACATGGACAATGCATAAAACCATTCTGCTTGTTTGCCTCAGCCGCTTCGAGAAAATTATGCAGGCCCTCAATATACTCGGAGGTGCGTCGGTCACCGTACATCCATTGCCGGTTCATCTGCGTGCATATCATGAATAGAGAAGTGACCAAATTAATAGAAACTCATCATCACATTAAAGCCAAAGTACAGTAGTGACCAAAATAAATACATAACGTTCATACATAGTTCTCATTATTGAACAACATATAGCTCTCTAGAGCATATTTTCTAATCTTTCTAATCTTCAAGCGCATTGCATCCATCTTGATCTTGTGATCGGCGACGACATCGGCAACATGCAACTCCAACTTCATCTTCTCCTCTTCAAGTCTTTGTAATTTTTCTTTCAAGTAATTGTTTTCTTTTTCAACCAAATTTAACTTCTCGACAAGAATTTCTATGTCGGTTGGAATTTCCGGTTCACATACCTCCTAGATTAAAAAATCTATGTCACGTTGGTCGGCATAATTGTCATAAACACTAAATAAAACAAATAGTTATAAAAGATAATATATACCACATCCGAATCATAGACCGGACGAGGGCAAATGAATAGAGAAGTGAATAGAGAAGTGATCAAATGTTATTATTGAAAAAATAAATACATAAAGTTCACACATAGTTCTCATAGAACAACATACAGCTCTCTAGAGCATCTAATTAAAACATAAATCGAAACTAACATACAACTATGTAAAACATTTAAATGCAACAACAAATGCGATCATAATGGCAACTAAGGTAACAATTGATCCAACAGCATAATGATACCAAGCCTCATTATCAATGGCATATTTTCTTATCTTTCTAATCTTCAAGCGCATTGCATCCATCTTGATCTTGTGGTCATCGACGACATCGGCAACATGCAACTCCAATTTCATCTTCTCCTCCTCAATTCTTTTCAATTTTTCTTTCAAATCCTCGTTTTCTTTTTCAACTAAATTTAACCTCTCGACAAGAGGGTCGGTTGGAATTTCCGGTTCACATACCTCCTAGATTAAAAAATCTATGTCACGTTGGTCGGCATAATTGTCATAAACACTAAATAAAACAAATAGTTATAAAAGATAATATATACCACATCCGAATCATAGACCGGACGAGGGCCGACGTGGGCGGATACCATGACCATGGCACTATATAATAACAAACAATAATAAAAGTAAGAAAATTACACAAGTATCTATCTAAATGATACAAGTAAGAACTTTTTTCTTTTAGAAAGAAGATAAGAATAAGAGGCTAACCACGGTGGTGCCGGTGCCGAGATGGACGCGGGCGATCGACGGCGGTGAGGACAGGGACGGGACAGGACGGACCGTCAAACCTAAACAAATCTTGAGAAAAATGGAGCTTGGACAAGGAGCTTCGAGAGCAGAAAGCTTAAGTGTGGCTCGGGCATTTCATCGAACACCTCATGTGCATAGGAGGTGAGCTAGAGCACCACAAAGCTCCCCCCTCGCCGGCCAGAAAAACAGAGCAGTGTGGAGTGCTCTGCTCGCTGGCGAGGGGGTATATATAGGCATCTCATTGGTCCCGGTTCGTGGCTGGAACCGGGACTAAAGGATCCAATGGTTGTGGGCCAGGAGCGAGGCCCATTGGTCCCGGTTCGTGTCTGGAACCGGGACCAAAGGAGTCATACGAACCGGGACCAATGCCCCACGAGGCCCGGCCGGCCCCCTGGCCTCACGAACCGGGACCAATGCCCCCATTGGTCCCGGTTCGTGAGTGAACCGGGACTAATGGGCTGGCCCGGCCTGGACCAAAGCCCTCTTATGTACTAGTGAAAGGGGTCAGACGAACCGGGACCAATGGCCCACGAGGCCCGGCCGGCGCCCTGGCCTCACGAACCGGGACCCATGGGGGATTAATGGGCTTTTCAGGGCTGGACCAAAGCCCTGTTTTCTACTAGTGATTCAAGATACTGGCATTTGGAAGTGCAAACCCGAAAGAACATCCACGACTAGTACCAATAGCACAAGAATATGCCAAGATGTTGCACATGGAAGAGTCACTTCTCGTCATAAATCCAGTTGCAGATGTACTGAGAAACAACCTGAATGTCCAATTCTGGCTTTTCCTATTTAAAAAAAGAAAAATAATGATTGAAAGGAACCTCTCTATATATGGTGTGGATCTGAAAATGCAAATGGAGCAAGGTTATCCGCTTGACTTATCAGATTATGCTTTGAATCCACTACGTGCGATATCTTATTCAGCCATAGTTCCAAGAAAGAAGGAATTACCAACAGTGACACTTGGGGACCTCGTGGCAGATCCTAATGTTAGGCCAAAAGGGGAGTTCAATTTAGTGACATGGGAATCAAGGATTGCTACTTACAATTCATCCTCTTACTTTGTTCCGGACTGGGTTCAGGATATGCCTGAAGGTACCCTCTTGCCAGGGAGGAAGCGACGAGAATTGCATGTATAATCTTATAACATAGCTTCTATAATTTAGTGCAGTAATTGTTGTTTAGTTTTTCATGGAATTTGTAGTCTTTTTGCAAAGACCCAGAGAGTAATTTGTTGTCACTAGGCATACTAAGGCCACTCTGTATGTAATTCTGCATGTATATGGTCCATTTTCCTCTCACTCTATTTGTCCTTTTATACTTCATTCCTATCTTTTCTTTTTTCATCTGAGTGTTAACTATTTAAAGTTGAAGAACTCTTATAATGGACAACATGGCACCACAACCACAGTGTCAGGACTTCGACACAATATCCTATGAGTCAAATGTTTATAGCTTTGGCTGGGTGGAGGAACTAGGATACATATATTGAGAGCGAAAATGGGGTTTGGACATGGTAACAGAACCAAAATGTATTTAGTTGATCCTAAAGAAAATATCCCGTCCATGGTAAAATGAACAGGTTACCAGGAGGATTGACGAGCCACGTAATGCCTCCTACGCCTCTTGGTACCTTTGGTGGGAGAGAAGGAAACTAGTACATAATGAACATGTCCAGCAAGTTAAGGAAATAGTGGCTTCCATTCGAGCACTTGCTGCAAATTTCTTGACTGCCTGTATGCCCAAAGCGAAGCCCAGACGAAATCCCTGGGGAAGACCACCGGCAGGCTTTGTTAAGCTTAACGTAGACGCATCATTTGACCATGACACTTTACATGCTACTGTGGGGGCAGTCCTGAGGGATAGTTCAGGAAATTTCTTGGCGGCTGCGAATAATGTTGCCGGTGAGTGTATGGATGCATTTACAGCGGAGGCACTGGCCTTGCGCTTCGGGCTAAATCTGGCGCAGAGCTATGGATGTTCCAGATTAGTAATTAATTCTGATAATATTGATCTGATCAAGTCAATGCAAGATGGCGGACACTTTGCAGCCCGGCGGTTGCCGTTATTGACGATTGTTATCACATGTCGGCTGATCTTGCTAGGGTTCGGTTTGAGCACTGTCATAGAGAGGCAAACTCTGTTGCTCATGAATTAGCTAGAATGGCTAGGTTTTCTCCCCCTAGTTCATGGTTTGATACGGCCCCTAGTGCCATTTCTCCTTTGCTTGTAAATGACTCTTTGTTGGTTTCCAACGAATAAATAAAGGGGTTGGAGAGTTCAAAAAAAAAAAAAAAACAGGTTACCAGGAGGATTGACGAGCCACGTAATGCCTCCTACGCCATTGGTTTCGTCTTCAAACCTAGAGAGAGAGAGAGAGAGAGAGAGAGAGAGAGAGAGAGAGAGAGAGAGAGAGAGAGAGAGAGAGAGAGAGAGAATCCCCAAAATGGTTACCAGACATGGAAATGTCTGAGACTTGGCCCGTGGTTCCGAAATTTGACTTTCTACAAAGTTAGCAATCATCAATCTAAAAAAAAGGTTAGCAGTCTGATGGTGACTTGTATAGCAACAGAAATCGTGATATATCCCAATGTAGTAGTTGGTATAAGAAGAAGTCAATCATCATTTGTTTGAACCGCCAAAAGCTGCTGTGCTTATTGCTGCTTGCCCATAAATAAGTCAACCATGGCTGCCTAGCGCGTGTGATTGGACTATCTTAGAGTATCTACAGCCGGGACGTCTCAAATCCATTTCAAACGTTCGGGTACGTCCATGGACGCTTAAGGGATCGGATTTGTCAAGTCCGGTTGTAGATGCTTAGATTTCACAACAGTATGCAGTTTAATTATGAACCCTCGGTAATTTCACGCGTCGGTAATTAGCAGTTGACGGCGAATCGTATGCCTGTATGTATGTGTATGGCAAGTTGCCAACCTAGTTGCTGCTTGCTTACATATGAATTCGATATACTGCTTTGCCGTCTGACAGCGTGGGCCCACGTGGCTCCTTCCTTTGACCGAGTCGAGTCGAAGAGCAGCGTCTCACTCGGCGGCGACGACGACGGCGACTTGGAAGGCAGGCGCAGCCAGGGACGGCGAATCCTCGGTACCTCTGCTCCCCCTCCCGTTCATCTGCCTCTGCTGCGATGCGACCTAGGGCCTGGGAGATGGGACCGGTGGGTGCCGTACGTCGCCGGAGTAGCGGGCGACACTGTCGATCTGGCCGGTGCAGCCCGCGTCCGGACGGCAGTGGAACAGCAGAGATGCAACGTCTCCGGAGTAGCGGGCAAGCTGCACCTCAAGCGGGCGGCCGGCAATGGCACACTCATATAGTAGATGCGTCTACCAGCGCGCGTATACGCGACAGGGCAGCGGGCATCGGTGTCTGAGCTGAGGCAAAGAGAAGCAGAGGAAGCAGAGCAAAGTGTAACTGGCGAAACTGAAGGTGTGGTCATCCAACGGAAGGCGGGAAAGGGACTGGCGACAACGGGGCCAAGTTCACGCGGTTCAAGGCGAGTTGCTATACTCAGAAAGGATCCGGCACGGTTAGTACAGTACGCTTGTGCTTTATCGACGACGAAATGAAATCCTAAACCCCTCTCCTCCTCTTCTTCTTCCCCGAGTTCTCTCTTCTTCTACCGATGCATCTAACCAACTCAATCATTCGCACCTCAGGCGACGAAATGGAATTCTGAACCCCTCTCCTTGTCTTGAGATCCCAGGTCGCTGCTACATCCAACTCAATCATTCTTGGACGTTGTACGTCGCCCGAGTAGTACCACCGGGACGCATTCTGAGTATAGCATGCAGTGACTCCTGGTCCTGGTACATCAGCTTGAGCTCCCCACACCGCAAACTAGAGTAGAGAAAAACGAATCCCCAAAGCCAAAGGATGAAAGTTTCATCAGTTTCATCTTGGAAGCTGTACGTTGGGCTCGAGTAGTAGCGGACGCAATCGATCTGGTCCATGGAACCCTCAAAATTACAGTGTGGGGACGCAATTGTGATGCAGCCGCCGGCGCAAGGAGGAGTGCCAGAGCTCACGTGCAGCTAGCATTGATGCATGCAGACTCAGGTTGCAGCAACCTGAAAACTGAAGGATGTCGAGCCAGGCTCAGAGTCCAGACATCAGACCCCTCGTTGCAGGGCATACCCTTCTTGTGCTAGTGCAGGAGGCCCTCTCGAGTCTTCAACACTCCGTGGAGCACCATAATGCTCGGAGCAATGAACAACCTGCCATTGGTGCGTCCCGGCAAATCGCACGGGCAACATTTCGCTTCATAACTCCCCATTAGCTGATTATCCTCCATGACCTCTGAATCTGTTATCACAGAGTCGTCCAGTGCAGCACATGCCAAAGCTGCCATGACTCATAAGGTACATAGACTGCATACACATTCCAGGATATAGGTACGAGAGACAAATGTATTGACAAATACAATCACGTTTTGATAAACGAACAATTATCGAGTCCAAATGGAAAAGAATAAATGCTAAGTCTCTCGTCTGCCAAATGTTTGGGAAATTGAAGTTTGGAAAACAACAGAAATAAACACAACATGCGATTGGTTGAAGCAATTATACAATTTAGGCGACACTGCACGCTACGAAAGCACGGCTCAAATATTAAGCCCCTGTACGGATCCTCTCCGCTCCACAACTACAGCTCCCGGAGCGGAGGGAGCGGCAGCACAATTGAAGGAAGTGGCTCAAACCGAGCTCCTCGCGCGGAGCGGAGTTTTGAGACTGGAGAGGTTCCGAACAGGCACTAAAGCTTCATTGAACTACTCCACAACTTCTTCAATTTCACTGGTCCCACTGCAGCTAGCAATACCAGGGCTGCTCTGATGAAGGCCTCCCTCTTGTGTATCTTCTTCTTCTTTTTCAATCACAGTCATCATACTGGAACTAGCAACTATGTTCTCTTGAAAAATCTAGTCCCCATGGTGTAGTTACCATCTTTGTCCTCTTCAGCGACGCACAGAGTGATCCCGCTCTGGTGCTCCTTACACTCAGTTTTCACGGCTTCAGTTGTCTCCCTAACGCCTTTGTTGGTTGCATGCCATTTGGAGTACCGGAGAGTGACCTTTTGAAGGTTTAAGAGGTGATTGATGCCCATATGTTCTTCACTGGCTGATCCAGCGTACAGCTTGAGCTCAAGATGTTCCAGCTTTGGCATTGCTCCTTCCTCAAAGATCACCCTAGGCATTCGGCAATCAACATAAAAACTCTCAAGTTTTGCAAACCCCTCACAGCTGATGCGTATCATTTTTGTTGGGAGGACTTCAAGCCGCACAATGAGGCTCTGCAATGTAGGCATCTCTCTGAGTATCTTCAGACCATCCTCCTCTATCTTGCAGACTCTGATATCCAGCATACGAAGAATAAGAAAGTCATTCTGTGCAATATGATCCGGAACCTTCAGATATCTTCTTATCACTGTAAGCTTCTTCCTGCAGTTGAGATTGTACCGTGTATCCTGTAGTGTGCTTAACCTGAAATCACTACAAACCACCAGGGATCTCAGCCCCGTAGAATTGAGGGAAGACAACAGCAGATCGTTCATTCGTGTGTCTTCGGGCTCATTACTTAACAGTACTGCAATCTCTTTGAGATACAGGAGCTCAACAAGCTCCTTCAGAGAGGATTCTGAACATTTCGTCAAATCAATGGTGCCCAGTTGCTTCAGTGATATCATCTTCCCAAATCCATCAGGTAACTTCACTCCTTCACAGGACTCATTGTCACCAACAAGCAGATGGACCAGCCTTGTGAGCTGGACAACTTCATCAGGTAAATCTTTGACTCCTGACTTCCTTGCATCTAGAGTCTTCAAATACTGTAGGTTACCTATTTCTGGTGGGAGCTGGGTGATTTGAGTCCCTCCTACGTCTAGGCCCTCCAAGTATTGCAGGTTGCCAATTTCTGGTGGGAGCTGGGTGATTTGAGTCCCTTCTACATCAAGCCCCTCCAAATACTGTAGGTTACCTATTTGTGATGGGAGCTCTGTGATATCTGTCTTTGCAAGGCACAACTGCTTCAGCAGGATCATAGTACTGCATATATACTCAACATCAGCTGTCACAATGCTCAAGCAGCCTTCTAAATCTAAAATTCGTGTACCCTTAAAATGCCCAAGAAGAACTTGGTTTGCATGACCAAAAACAGTTAAGGAGCGAACACCACCATCAACGGCCATACTTGATAAATTGATTAGATTTTCTGAATCAGGACAGTCAATAGAGAGGTTGCGGAAGTTCATCCGATGCGCACTTGAAATATCTTCGTCATCAAGCAAAGCAGCGAAGTTCTCTGCTTTGGCTATAGCTTTAAGGATATCGTGCATTATAGGGTGGATATGGTAGGTTATTACCGCGCCATTGCTGTTGTATTCCAGGGGATGAATAACATTACTATTCACGAGCTCGTCCAGGAACTGGCTTGCTGCTTCCTTTGGACTAAGCTTCTGACTATCAACATTCCATTCCATAATCCATTTCTTCATCAACCGATCTCTTTCAATTGGGGTACCCCCTGGGAATATACTCAAGTACAATAAGCAAGTCTTCAGACGCGAGGGAAGATGAATGTAGCTAAAGGATAATATCCTTTGCATCTCCTTCCAACTGCTACTTTCAATACTGGCACAACCAATAGACTTGAGCAAGACATGCCATTCATCCTTTGTTTTCGTCAACAGATCACCATCCAAAATAGAAGCCATGGCAATGATGGCTAAAGGTACCCCGCCACATTTCTTCAAGATATCAGTAGATACTTGATCGAATTCGTGAGTACATTCACTCACAGAATCAAATATTCTGTCATACAGGAGGTTTTTGGAGTCGGCATCAGATAGAGGTTCCATTTGATAAATTGAATCATTTGCGGATGAACAACATGCTCTAGATACACTGGCTATCCGGGTTGTAGTGATTATTCGGCTACCAAGATTGTTCTTGTTAGAGAAAGCCTGATTGATACTTCCCCATATATTTTGATTCCATATGTCATCTATCACGACAAGGTACCTGTACCAATGGTGAGAACATCAGAGAAATATCCATATACATGAACAAGCAAAGACAGTGCATGCCAAAAATAAAGATTCCACTCGAAATGATTAAAGAAATGGGTGCGGGGCAGAATGCGCTCCAAACTCAGGGATTAATAGTCTAGTACGATAATGATTTCAGACTTACGGGAGGAGGAATCAGAACCATGTAGCAATGTATTTGGGGGATGATTCGATATATGTCACTTCCGACTATGCGTATTTGGAAAATGCCACTGCCCAACATTAATGCCTATGCCAACTAAAGTGGAGTATAGTTGAGACAGTGAAAGTAATTACCCTGAATTCATGAATGTAAACTTGTCATTTACAGTATATGCTAAGGGATGTGTACCTCTTGCCCTCAAGGATTTCCTGGAGGTTTCTGATGAGCTGTCCTTCATACAGTGTGCTAGTATCGCTGTAACTGTTGTTCATGGTGAGCTGTGAGATGATGTCCATCAGAAACTTCTTCAGATTAGGATTCCGGCCGGCTACAACAAAAGCCTTGCAGTCGAAATCCATTTGGATCTTGGCATACACTGACTTGACAAGAGTGGTTTTGCCCAATCCCGCAGATCCAACAACCGAGACTATCTTCAGCTTTTTATTGTTGGAGACGTCGGCCCCATCTGATAGTAGTAACTTCATGAGCTCCTTGACTTTTCCCTGGTCAACGTGTACAAGATCTTCCCCTCTTTTGCGGAATGCCAAAAGACGATGAAGTTCGATATTCCTATCAAAAAAACCGCACCTTCTACCTGTATCGGCCAGTAGTCGGACACGAGCCTTCATGGGCTTGATTGCCCTGGAGATGATCTGATGGCGAGTGTTGCCTCTCTTGATCAAGCTTCCCATCTTCTCCATCAAGCCTTCCGAGCTGGGAGTGCGAACGAATTTGTCCACGACAAGCTCCATGTCGTAGGAGAGCTCCCTGACCTGTCCTGCCCAGATCTTGAACTGCGGGTCGACCCGGCACCACGACACCTCCGCCACCGAGCGGAGGACATCCTCAATCATCTTCATCTCGTCAAAGAGATTTATGATGACGTTGTCGATGCCCGCCCGCAGCAGGAAGTTGTACTTCGCCAGCACACTACCAATTACTAGCGCCTCCATATCCTTGAATTACTACTATTTGGCCGGAGAAATTTGTAGAATCATGGCATCTGCAGATCAAAACCGTCGTCAAGGGCGACACTGCAGATATAGAAGTCTTTTCGCCAAACCATGGCAACCACACAAAAGCAATGCGAGCGGATGAGGTATCTCAATCTCTGCAAACATGGGCCTAGCCGACACCACCTGCAAAGTGCCAAACTCACCAGCGATCGCGTTGCGCTCGCATCTCCGATAATGCAAAATAGGGACAGCTGCTGCCCAAAAAATAATAATTTTCCAAGCATCTACATTCGGAGCCTCAAACGCCCCGGCGTCCGCCCGTTAAGGGATCCAAGTCGGACCCGCAAACCTCTTGTAACCATCCGGATCGTGCAGTTCGGACCGTAAAAACCATCCAACGTGATCCTGTATTGATCTGCAGAATGGTCTAGACGTGATTTCTTTCGCAAACCAGAGATAAACATGGAGAGTTTTACGGGAGTCCGGACTGCTACTTCGCACCATTTTGACCGACCTGACTACTGATACTTCTGATCTGCGTTGGGTTTTTTCCCGAAAAGAAGGGGATGATGCATCACGGTAGAGGTAAGTATTTCCCTATGTGAGAATGAAGGTTATCGAATCAATAGGAAAACCACGCAATTTCTCGTCTTCAACGCCAACACACAAAAGAGCACACACTTGCACCCAACACGGGCAAGAGGGTTGTCAATCCCCTTGAACTCGTTTCTTGCAAGCGATAAGTAGTGATAGATAGATAATTTAAATATATTAAATATAAAAAGAAAATACAAATAATGAAATATTTTTTTAGAAAAGGAGGATTACCCCCGGCCTCTGCATCTGGACGATGCATGCAGTCATTTTATTAATTATTCACAAAGACCTTACAAAGTAGTACATCAGTTTGTCCGAAGCTACCATCTTAGCAACAACTGTCGCTACTCCTAACCACTTGATGAAGGGGTGCTGATCGTCCGAGCCTAATACCAAACAGACATCGCACCAAAGCCTAACATCTAAAGCCAAAGGCCCCAACCAAGCCACATACTCGGTTTGGGGTACAAACCAGTCTGACGCACTCTCCTGTGTCGTCGCCGCCGTCTTCCACCAATTCATCTTCACAGAAACTAACACACCGACCTTGCCAGACCTCTCTGCCATCGACGCATCATCTTGTGGGGCCCTCGGGCATCGTCTTGCGTTGATTCTTCTTCCCAAAATTCACATATATTCCAAAAACAATCTCTGTAAATTTTTATCGTGTTTGGACTTCGTTTGATATGGAATTTCTGCGAAACAAAAAACACACAAAAAACAGGAACTGACACTGGCACTGGATAAGTAAGTTAGTCCCAAAAATAATATAAAAATATTGCCAAAAGTATATAAAAGTTGTAAAACATTGGCATGAATACTTCATAAAGTATCGATACGTTGGAGACGTATCAGTCGACACCATCATGGCGCCAGAAAACGCTACCATCCTGCATGTATCCATCCACACACGCCCATCACTGAAACTCCGCAACGTCATGCCACCGAGATCCGCCGTCGGCCTTTTGGTAGATGTAATGCCGATCCTCCTCTTGTCCCTTCCAGCGAGCACTTGCTCCAAAACAATGCCCCCGGGAGGGAGAGTGACACAAAATGTGCCGTAATCGTCCGATCCAGTAGACCCAGATCTAGGGTTCCCCCCAGAACATCCCGATCGAGTTGACATGACCTGCAACGACAATGCCTCGAGAAGGAAACGACGTCAGAGACACCGCCATCGTCCTCCAAGACCGCAGTCAAGCGCGATTTTCAATGTGAACCGCGTCATCCCGATCTCGCGGCTAGCTGTAACCGCGCGGAGCCTTGCCATGAATACGTATGTCGTTGCCGGTACTCCGGCAGAGATCCTCCATCCCCTCATCGGAGCCCTCATCACGCAACCGACAATCCACGTGAAGGATTGACGACGGATCTGGCCGGGTTGACAGATCCACGACCATGTGAGCGAGATGGTTTGGAGGGTGACGGTCGGCTGGTGGCTGCGCTCCTTGAAGCGCTGGCAGCCGTTGCACTTGTCGACCGGGTCCTTGGCGTCCTCCTAGACGGTCATCTAGTAGAACCCGTGGCGGAAGGCTTTGGCCACCAAGGCGCGCGAGGTGGCGTGATGGCCGCACTCGCCCTGGTGGATGTCTTGGAGGATCTCGCGGCCTTTCTCCGGTTCGACGCAGCGCTGGAAAACCCCCGTCATGCTGCACTTGACGAGCTCGTTGTTGATGATGGTGTAGGTGGTAGATCGCCGTTGGATTTGACCGGCCTTAACCTCGTCGGCGGGCAGCTCGCCATTCAAGATGTAGTTAAGGAAAGGATGTGCCCAGGACGGGGCCGTGACCACCGTTAGGACGGCCACCGCCTCCGGGCCGGCTGGGGGGGTGGGGTCGGCAGCCCCTGGGCCGGCTGGCGCGGCCCAGAGCCGGACGGGGTAGACCCCGAGCTGGAGCCGGCAGTCCCCGGGCCGGAGACGGTAGCCCCCAGGCTAGGCGGGGCACTCCCCGGGCTGGCTGGTGCAGCCCCCGAGCCAGACGAGGCAGTCCCCGGGCCGGAGCCGGATGGAGCGGTTGGTGGGGCGGGAACCCCTGGGTCAGCTAGAATGAAGATGGACTCGGAGTCCGTAGACTGCGTGATGGAGGGCTTGCGTAGGTGCTCGAGAGACACGCCGGCTGGGATAGGTTGCGGGGTGGAGCCGATGCAAATTAACACCCTTCAACTATTGACATTTCTACTAAACAACAACCATGCACTCACACCCTTTCATATTACTACATCAATATCATTAACCCACAATTCCTCTTTTATGTGCTACATGAAGGTTTTGATTATGCACTCCTTGAATACCTATTATTTTTGGACTAGTCTTATCACCCATGCAAATTACTGTCACTATTTATTAACTCTCAAAAAAATTAAGTGAAGAACGAGAGTGCAATTATTTCTATAAAATCTATACGCCACCATGCTCTAAAAGATATAAGTGAAGCACTGGAGCAACTGCTTAGCTCAAAAGATATAAGTGAATCACATAGAGTATTCTAATAAATCATGGTGAACATGTGTCTCTCTCAAGTGGTTGTGTCCGACAAAAAATGATTGTCGAAAACTAAAACTAAATCAAACTATAATACACGACGCTCCAAGCAAAACTCGTATAATGTGATGAATAAAAATATAGCTCCAAGTGACATGCCGATGGATTGAGACGAAAGAGGGGATGCCTTCCGGAGCATCCCCAAGCTTAGACGCTTGAGCCTTCCTAGAATTTGACTTGGGGTGCCTTGGGCATCCCCAAGCTTCGTCCCCCCAAGACCTTATAAAGTAATACATTAGATAGTCTGAAGCCACCATCTTGACAACATCTGTCGCTACTCCTATCCACTTGATGAAGGGACACCGATTGTCCGAGCCGAATACCAAACAAACATCACACCAAAGCCTAACATCTAAAGCCAAAGGCTCCAACCAAGTCGTATTGCTGTTGCACACACCGGTCCGACGCACTCTCAGAGGCCGCCGCCACCATCTTACACCGATGCATCTCTAGAGTAGGCACTGACACATCAACCTTTTCAGGAATGTCGTCGACACCATCATGGCGCCAGACAACGCTACCATCCTGCACGTATCCATCCACACGCGCCCATCACCGAAACTCTGCAGCGTCATGCCATCGAGATTCCTCACCGGTCTTTTGGTAGATGTAATGCCGATCCTCTTCTTTTCCCCTCCAGCGAGCACTTGCTCCAAAACAATGCCCCGGGGGGGGGGGCGAGATCGACACCAAATGTGTCGTAATCGTCCGATCCGGTAGACCCAGATCTAGGGTTCCCCCTAGAACATCCCGATCGAGTTTGAATTGACCTGCAACGGCAATGCCTCAAGAAGGAAACGACGTCAGAGACACCGCCATCGTCCTCCAAGACCGCAGTCAAGCGCCATTTTCAATGTGAACCGCATCACCCCGATCTCGCGACAGGTTGTAACCGCGCGGATCCTTGCCATGAATACGTATGCCGCTGCCGGTACTCTGGCAGAGATCCTCCATCCCCTCATCGGAGCCCTCATCACGCAGCCGACAATCCACGTGAAGGATCGACGGCGTATCTGGCCGGGTTGACAGATCCACGACCATTGTCGCTGCCCATCACAGAGCCAGGGAACCTAGGGGAGTACCCCATCAGCCATGGGGCCGTCGATTTCTGCCGCATGGCTAGGAAGCCGCCCTGGCCACCATGCGAAGCACCCTGCCCGAGGCGCCCAAGTCACCTCCAGGGATGCCACCACATCCTCCTGCCCTAGCGGCTAGCGCCGCTGGCACCGCGCGCCGCCGCCACTGCGACCAATGCCGGCGACAGGATTTGTTGGGGTGGTGTTGGGGACGGGCGGCACTGGGATCCGATTCCCCTCGCGTCGCCCTGGCGACACGAGGGGGTCGGGAGGGGATAGACTAGGTAGGCTACAGTGCCCGCTTCTCCCACCTAGTAACGCGGTTGGATAAAAATGTGTTCTCGTATTGTTTGGATAGTAGAAATAAGTTCATGTTTCTTTGCACTCGTATCACCCGATAGTTTTTGTCCATTTCCGCTCCGAATCCGTTCCGAATCCCCTCCGAATCTGTATTCCGATATAATCCGCATTTGAATCTGTATAAGTGCTCTAAAAGATATAAGTGAAGCACTGGAGCAACTGCTTAGCTCAAAAGATATAAGTGAATCACATAGAGTATTCTAATAAATCATGGTGAACATGTGTCTCTCTCAAGTGGTTGTGTCCGACAAAAAATGATTGTCGAAAACTAAAACTAAATCAAACTATAATACACGACGCTCCAAGCAAAACTCGTATAATGTGATGAATAAAAATATAGCTCCAAGTGACATGCCAATGGATTGAGACGAAAGAGGGGATGCCTTCCGGAGCATCCCCAAGCTTAGACGCTTGAGCCTTCCTAGAATTTGACTTGGGGTGCCTTGGGCATCCCCAAGCTTCGCCCCCCCAAGACCTTATAAAGTAATACATTAGATAGTCTGAAGCCACCATCTTGACAACATCTGTCGCTACTCCTATCCACTTGATGAAGGGACGCCGATTGTCCGAGCCGAATACCAAACAAACATCACACCAAAGCCTAACATCTAAAGCCAAAGGCTCCAACCAAGTCGTATTGCTGTTGCACACACCGGTCCGACGCACTCTCAGAGGCCGCCGCCACCATCTTCCACCGATGCATCTCTAGAGTAGGCACTGACACATCAACCTTTTCAGGAATGTCGTCGACACCATCATGGCGCCAGACAACGCTACCATCCTGCACGTATCCATCCACATGCGCCCATCACCGAAACTCTGCAGCGTCATGCCACCGAGATTCCTCGCCGGTCTTTTGGTAGATGTAATGCCGATCCTCTTCTTTTCCCCTCCAGCGAGCACTTGCTCCAAAACAATGCCCCGGAGGGGGGGGGGCGAGATCGACACCAAATGTGTCGTAATCGTCCGATCCGGTAGACCCAGATCTAGGGTTCCCCCTAGAACATCCCGATCGAGTTTGAATTGACCTGCAACGGCAATGCCTCAAGAAGGAAACGACGTCAGAGACACCGCCATCGTCCTCCAAGACCGCAGTCAAGCGCCATTTTCAATGTGAACCGCATCATCCCGATCTCGCGACAGGTTGTAACCGCGCGGATCCTTGCCATGAATACGTATGCCGCTGCCGGTACTCTGGCAGAGATCCTCCATCCCCTCATCGGAGCCCTCATCACGCAGCCGACAATCCACGTGAAGGATCGACGGCGTATCTGGCCGGGTTGACAGATCCACGACCATTGTCGCTGCCCATCACAGAGCCAGGGAACCTAGGGGAGTACCCCATCAGCCATGGGGCCGTCGATTTCCGCCGCATGGCTAGGAAGCCGCCCTGGCCACCATGCGAAGCACCCTGCCCGAGGCGCCCAAGTCACCTCCAGGGATGCCACCACATCCTCCTGCCCTAGCGGCTAGCGCCGCTGGCACCGCGCGCCGCCGCCACTGCGACCAATGCCGGCGATAGGATTTGTTGGGGTGGTGTTGGGGACGGGCGGCACTGGGATCCGATTCCCCTCGCGTCGCCCTGGAGTGGCGACACGAGGGGGTCGGGAGGGGATAGACTAGGTAGGCTCCAGTGCCCGCTTCTCCCACCTAGTAACGCGGTTGGATAAAAATGTGTTCTCCTATTGTTTGGATAGTAGAAATAAGTTCATGTTTCTTTGCACTCGTATCACCCGATAGTTTTTGTCCATTTCCGCTCCGAATCCGTTCCGAATCCCCTCCGAATCTGTATTCCGATATAATCCGCATTTGAATCTGTATCTGGTCAATATCCACTCTGATTCAAATCCGACAAAAAATATATGATAAAAGATAGGCGAGTGCTAGGCGCCGGCGCACCGTCCCAAATTTGGGTCGGTCGCCTAGCAGTCGTCCGATTGGTGCTTCCTTAACCGCCCGATTCCTCATCTCCTTCCCCCCGCACTTCTTCTTCCTCCGAATGGGCCAACCCCCTCGCACCCGCATGTCGCATCGATGTTGCCCATGCTCCCCCGCACACCGCACCGAGCTCGTCACGCGCCTTACGAAGCTCGCAGATCTCGAAACACAGTCGGTTGATGCTTCCCCGTAGCGCCCCTTCGCCGGATCCGGTCGCCGCCCTGATAGACTGCAACTTCACCGGCACCGCTCGCCGGCGGCGCGATCATGCGTCCCCCCGTTGCAACCTCCCCCTCTCCCCTGGATGCACCTTCCATGTAGCAAAAAAACATGTCGATGGAAGCTTTTGCGTTTGCCGGTTGAAAAGGCTCCAACGTTGCTATCACAAAAATTGATCTAGTCGATGCAGCAAAAAAAACATGATGTTTCCATATCAAAGCTTCGTGGGTTGTAGCAAAACAATCTGCCGGTTCCAGCTCCGACATCGGGCGGTAGCAGAGAAAAAATGCTCTGTTGGTTGTATCAAAATCCCTCGCCGGTAGTAGCAAAATCTGAGAACGGTTGCAACAAAAAAAGCCACCGCCATAGTAGGTCGTAGATCTGTCCTGATGGATGTAGCAATTCCGCCGCCGATAGTAGCAAAATTCGATGGCGGTTGCAGCTTCTGGCTCAGCTGGTTGCAGGTTTCAGAGATGGAGGTTCGCTCGTCAGAGTGGAGCTTCCATGGCAGTGCTGCGGGGGCCCGCGACCGGGTTTGTAGCAGGATGTGATGTGGGTGGTAGAAATTGCGACGCGGGTTGAAGCATGTAGCAAAAACGGGTGATGCTGGTTATTTCTCGGAACAGCGCCGCCACATCCTTGCCAACGGCGGTTGCAGCTTTTTTTAGCTGCGTGTGGCTACACGGCGACGCTCGCGACGACGAGCGGGAGGAGCACGCGTAGGGGTGATAGCTGATCATGTCTGCTCGGGGGAGAGGGGACGGTGAATGCGAGGGGAGAGGGGACGGTGAATGCGAGGTAGAAGAGGGGGAAAGCGGTGGCGGTGGGCCAAGGGTAACAGGTGGCACGTGGCACGTGGGGGAAGTTGCGAAGGGTGCTGCAGGCCACGCGATGGGAGAGGATCCAACGGCTTGTGCGCGTCCGGTCCAATGGTTGATAAAAACATTATCCAATCCGATCCAATCGCACCACAGTTGGAACCCTTTGTGAAGAAGGTGGAGCGAGAAAGAAAAGAAAGGGTCAACGACTCTGCTATGTCAGTCAATACCCTCGGCCGCGGGAACTCAGTGCAAGCAAACCTTGGCCGCGCCGCGTGCTGCTCCGGCGACTCCCGTTGCACGCTTCCGCCTCAACTCCAACAGTACTCAACAGGTGCGCCTCCTCTGCTTCACTCACCGCTTCCCCATTTACTCTCAAGCTTTCTCGTTTCAAGAGTAGATCTGACAGTTCCCCTTCGCATGGCGATTCTCGGCAGATAACCCTTCAATCTGTTTTTGGTGCTTTCCAGTTTCATTTTAAGAAAATTAGGGACCTGGGATCTGAAATGCAGCAGCTGTAAGATCTGAAGTAAGCAAAGTAGCAATTTCATTTCACTTCAATTTGTTTGTGTTTTCCAGTTTCATTACAGGGTTTCTTTTTTCTTGTGGGTGGTTGGGGGTGGGGGAATGCGGATTTGAGATCTAGTAAATGTGAGACCAGAGGAAAGCAGAGGTAGTGTGGGTACGTGAAGCCTCTGGTTCCACTTGTTTTCAGTTTTGGGATTAAAGACTGGTGTTTTCATACTTGGATATACCAGCTAAAGTTTTGTTCTTTTAGACAAAGCTGTAAGTAGCATAGATTGTGGATTAGACGCGATTTATCTACTGAAGTCAGTAGTTTGAACCTATTCAAATCCCATGACATTAGCATTAGATTAGTACTAATCTTGTGCTTACTGTACTTGTAGGCTGTAGCCAAGCAATTGATTCATGAAGGTAGGCTGCTCTGCTGCTCTCTGCCATTGATGCGTTCGGCGCTGCTGTGCTTCTCACCTATCTATGGTGGAATCCAGGGTCCAGGTAGCCATATTTTCACTTCAATCTGGTTGGGTATTTTCAATTTCATTGAGGAATTTTTTTTTAGGGATTTGAGATCTAGTAACTGTGAGGCCAGATGTAAGCAAATATAGAGGGGAAATGTGAAGCCTTTGCTTCTCTTATTAATTCTGTTTTCAGTTTGGAATTACAAAACTGGTGTTTTGATACTTGTATATGCCAGGCAAAATTTTGTATTTTCAGATTGTCCTTTTTTTAGACACGATGTAAATTTCTGTTAGCAGCATAGGCTGTGGATTGGGGACAAAATTACATACTATAATGGCTAGTTTGAGCCTATTCAGATTCTAATTTCATTTAGAGGTCCCATATATTGATACTTGCGTTCTTCAGATTCCAATTTCGTTTAGAGATTCCATATATTGATACTCGTGTTCTGCTTCTGCTTATTGTTGATTAGTTTTAAGATAGCTAGTCGCTCTTGCCGCGAGGTATTGTTCTGCTTATTGTACTTGATGATACAAGTATTGATATATTGTGACCATAATTCAAGCTCAACCCTGTAGGCAAACAACTTGATTCACGAAGGTAGAATGTTTTGCTGGTGCCTTCCATTGATCTGACCAGCATCTGGTTCCACTTTCCTACAACAAACGCTTCCTTGCCTTCAGTTGCTAAGGGTCTGTAAAAAGAGATTTGGATACTGAAGAGCACAAATAAAGAGCAAGAAGATGGAGTTGGTGGTAGGTGCCTCGAGCGCTACCATGAGGTCTCTGCTGGGCAAGCTGGGGGGCCTTCTAGCCCAGGAGTATGCTCTGGTCCGTGGAGTGCGCAGCGATGTTCAGTACATCAACGATGAGCTTACAAGCATGCAGGCCTTCCTCCGTGACCTCAGCACTGCCCCGGACGGCCATGACAATCGGATGAAGGACTGGATGAAGCAGATCCGTGACATGGGCTATGACATCGAAGATTGCATTGACGACTTTGCCCACCGCATCCCCCGCGACCCCAGCAGTGATGTTAAATGCTTGTTCATCAGGACAAGATTCTATGAACTCCGAATGTGGTGGCCTCGCCGTGACATTGCGTCCAAGATTGCTGACCTCAAGGTGCGGGCGCAACAGATTGGTGAGCGGCGTAGCAGATATGGAGTGGACAACCCAAGGAATCATAAGAAGAAGGGCTCTCAAGTTGGCACTGGAACATACGAAGTTGCTGAGCATCAACTCACAGGCCGTCAGCTCATTGGTACGAAGGAGCCTGTGGGGATGACAGCTGACATGAAGAACCTTGAGGACTGGTTAGCCAAATCAGATAAAGAGGAGCAAGCTGTCCTGTCCATTGTCGGATTCGGCGGCGTGGGAAAGACCACCATTGCGTTGGCGCTGTACCAAAACGTCAGGGATAAATTTGATTATCGGGCATCAGTCACTGTGTCTCAGAACTATGATCAGGATGCAGTCCTCACGATGATTCTAAAACAAGTCAAGCCACAGGAGAGTGACCACAAGATCAAGATTGAAGCAATGAACCATGACGAACTTGTGAAAGAACTAAAAAGTCACCTGGCAGAAAAGAGGTATTTGTAAATGGTTTCTTTGATTCTTTGTAAATTAAATGTCATTTTTAATAAGTAAACTGACTGTTCCATCTTAAACTTAATAATCCTTGTCATAATAGTTTGACCGATTCGCTTATCCTTTTGATATGTTTAGGAAGTCCTTAAGAAAAATAGCTTTACGTTCTAAACCATTCTAGTGCATGGTTAGCAGTTTGTGATCTTAAGCTGTCCAGCAATTAAATTAACTCTAGAACTAAAAGGCACAAGTAAATAAGATGATGTCCGATAATGGAGTTTTATCACTAATCAAGCTAGTTAACTACATTGGCACATTGCTAACGTACTTTTACTGTTGAGACAATGCCAGCCGAAATTTCAGTTCAAAAGATTGGGAGACATAGAAAGCGACCATTTACACAAATTGATCCACCCACCTCCTGTAGAAGAGCAAGAGTGTCAAGCTTGGCATGAAAGGCAGTGATGTCACGTCAAAACCCGAAAATTAAGCAAGTGTTTCCTTTTATTGTCCTTGGAAAATCTCCAATTTACAGGTGGTAGATCTGTCGGGCGCACATTATGTTTAGCCAAATAAATCTGGACCAACTACATAGCTAATTCACGAACAATCTGTCACCTGCACACAGTCCTTGCGGAAACAGAGGATACACCTGCGCACCTTTTCAACAGCCAATTGTAGAGTTCAAGGAGTCAATTTCCTCAAAAGTTCCACAATAGTATTTGTCTCTCACGAAAGATAAACTTCGATACACGTACATTTCTTTTCCTGATGTGTATTTTATTTCCTTGTTCTTGATAGGTATCTCCTCTTGATTGATGACATATGGTCTGCACAAACTTGGGAGAATATCAGAAATTGCTTGCCAGATGATAATAGAAAAGGTAGCAGAGTGATAGTGACTACAAGATTTCAAGCTGTTGGTGCCACGTGTTCCCAAAGAGAAAGAATTGATTTTCTTCATCCAGTCGATTTTCTTAGTGAGGACGAGTCTAAAAGATTATTTGATCGAAGTGTTTCTGAATCCAAAAGCAGCAAAGATAGAGAGAAAGAACTGGACCAAGTCCCTCATGAGATATGGAAAATATGCAGGGGTCTGCCTTTGGCCATAGTTACCATGGCTGGTCTTGTTGCAAGCAACCCACGCACACCCAGCAAAAAATGGAAAGAAGTATGCAAATCATTATTTCCAGAGTTGGTGCCTTCTCTCACCTTGGATGGTGTTACAAGGATACTTGAGTATTGCTACAATGATCTGCCTGCAGATCTCAGAACCTGCTCGCTGTACCTGAGCATATTTCCCAAGGGTTCAAAAATTAGTAGGAAGCGTCTGACCCGGAGGTTGATAGCCGAAGGTTTCATTAGTGAAAAGCACGGCTTGTCAGATGAGGAAGTTGCAGAAACATACTTTAATCAGCTGATAAAAAGGAAGATAATACGTCCGGTTGAGCACAGCAGCAACGGGAAGGTAAAAAGCTTTCAAGTGCACGATATGGTTCTTGAATATATCGTGTCCAAGTCGAGCGAAGAGAATTTTATTACTGTGGTTGGTGGCCACTGGCTGATACCAATGTCGACCAATAAAGTCCGTCGACTCTCCGTGCAAAGCAGTGGTAGCGAACATGGAAGTTCAACAAAACACATGAATCTGTCGCAAGTGCGATCACTGACCATGTTCCGGAGCCTGGACCAACTTCATTTCCACTCTTTCAATAATGGAATTTTACAAGTGCTGGATCTTGAGGGCTGCAAGGGTTTGAAAGATAAACATCTGAAGGACATGTGTAGAATGCTTGTACTGAAGTATTTGAGCCTTCGGGGAACAGATATTTCCAAAATACCCTCTAAGATCGAGAAACTCGAGTACTTAGAAACTCTCGACCTAAGGGAGACTGATGTTGGTGAGCTGCCAAGATCTGCAGGGCAGCTCAAAAGAATAATCAACATATTTGGTGGGAATAAAAACCCAAGAAGGGGGTTAAAGTTGCCTCAAGAGATTAATAAGGAGACAATGAAAGCACTTCGTATACTGTCGGGGATCGAGATCGATGAGCAGTCAACAGGTGTAGCAGGCCTTCATCAGTTGACGGGGCTTAAGAAGCTTGCCATTTACAAGCTCATAATATTGAAGGATAGTGAGACCTTCAAACAGCTGCGCTCTGCTATTGAGTATCTTGGCAGCTGTGGTCTGCAGACTCTGGCGCTCAATGATGAGGGATCTGACTTTATCAACTCACTGGACACCATGTCTGCACCCCCAAGATACCTCAGTGCCCTTGAGCTCTCTGGCAATTTGGATAGTCTTCCCAAGTGGATCACCAAACTCAGTAACCTCCACAAATTGACCCTCTCCGTAACGGTTCTCCGGATGGATACTTTTGAGCTCCTCTGCGACCTGCCTTTGTTGTTTTCCCTCACCTTTTCGCTGAGTGCAGCGAAGCAGGATGAGGCCATAGAGGACATCCTTGAGAAGAACAAATCGGAGTCGGGCGGGGAGATCTTTGTCCCAAGTGGAGGATTCAAGAGCCTTAAGCTGCTTCGCTTCTTTGCACCTCTGGTGCCAAAGCTGAGCTTCCCAGAAGATGCAATGCCGGCGCTCGAAAGGATCGAGATGCGGTTCGAGGCCTTCGAGGGCCTTTTCGGCGTCGACACCCTGGAAAGCCTCCAGGAGGTGCACCTCAGAGTCAATAGCGCCGCAGATGAAATAACCAACTTCATTGTAGAAGATTTGAAGACCATCAAGAAGCCAAAGATAATTGTGGATCATGTTATCACCAGCTGAAATGTGGCATTCTCTTGGAGCGCTTACTCATCATCCATCTTTCCCCTCCGGTTGTCGAGATTACCGGTTTAATTTGTGCCGTTCGTACTTCAATAAAAACAGGATAGAGCTGCACTCCTGTATGCCACAAGACTCTTATTATTTTTGCTTTTGAAATTCACACCTTTTTACGTTATGAGCTTGTAATTTGATATTGCAGGAGTTGATTTTAACTTGAATCTGTGAATGTTGGTCAATGATATTTTATCATTGATCATGAGAAACCCCTTCACCATGTAGCGATTTGTGATCCCCTCTGTAAATGTTGGAGGAACTCTGTCTTTTCTTCTTGTCCTTCCTCTGTGCATGTTGTGCTTTTTGATTCTCTTGGTAGGTGTTAATAATGCTTTTGAGGTACAGTATAACAGAACTATATTTTTTTTCAAAAGTACTACCTATTTTGTACCAAATTCGAAAAGCATATGTCGAAATTGAAAAAAAATCAAAAATAGCACCCCGTCGGCCTCAGGTTGGCCGAAGAGGGGCCTGTCGGCCGTCGGGAGTCCGAAGAGGGCCCGTCGGCCCATGGGTGGCCGAAGAGCCTGCTGTCGGCCCATGGGTGGCCGAAGAGGGCCCGTCGGCCTCCAGGAGGCCGAAGAGCCCCTGGATAAGGCCGACCGTCCGGGACCTTCTTCCTCCTCTCGTTCGCTCATCCTCTCTCTCTCTCGTTTTCTCAACTGAATTTGCCCCCCCCCCCTCCGATCTCCTCCATCCTCCACCCATTTTCCTATTCAATCCGCTGAAACAATAGATCATACCCATCTCCACCGGCCTACGGTCTCATTTTGTGCCATGGGGTAGTTTTTTGTTCGTTTGGAGAAGCCATGGTGGGGTGGTGGAGGTGTGGATGGTGAGGAGGTGGTGTGGTGGAGAGGAAGAAGAAGGTGGAGAGGAAGAAGAAGGGGACACACGCGTCGAAGGTATACCGATTTTTTTTAGTTTAGGTTAGTTTTTTTATTGTACGTAAAATTAGTTTATGTAGTGTAGTCATTTTAGTGTACGTGTTGGTAGTGTAAGTTTATTTAGTTTACTTAGTGTAGTCATTTTTAGTGTACGTTTATTTAGTGTACGTAGATTTATTTTATTGTAGGTTTATTTTAGTGTACGTTTATTTAGTGTACGTAGGTTTATTTTAGTGTAGATTTATTTTAGTGTAGGTTTATTTAGTGTAGGTTTATTTTAGTGTAGGTTCTTTTTAGTGTAGGTTTATTTAGTGTACGTAGGTTTATTTTAGTATAAATTTGTTCGTTGCGAATAATGAGAAGCTGGCAATGTCTGACAGGTGAAAATGTCTGAATCCGTAAATTTGACTGTTTATTACGGCCCTGGTAATGTTCGATATAATGAGTTGGGGGTTGATCTTAGCGAGTTTAAAAAAGGCGTCATGACACTTTCAGACCCGGACAGACTGGACATTAGGCAGTTGAAGCACTGGTTGACTACTAGTTTTGGGCTGGATCCTGAAGTCTGTTCTGTCAGTATTCATGCATTGTGGACCAAATCCTGTAAAAATGTCAAGTGGGAGTTGATGCCGATAGATAGGAGCCAGCATTGGTTGTCCCTGTTAAGTAGTTCCAGAGACCGAAGAATCCACCCGTATGCCCTAGTGCAACCAGTGGCGAAGGAGGAGAATTTCGTACAAGTCAACGTGGGGTATGAACCAGGCCAGGGTAGTCAAGTGGCTAACGAGATTTATGTATCCGGGTTACAGCCACCGGATGTGGATGCTAGCCAAGCCGAGAAAGAGTCAGATTATGTGCCACACAATGTTAGTGGTCATGATACTGGGCAGAGTATTCAGTCGATAGTATTAGCTGGCTCTGGTGTTGCTGATGGGGATGAGGAAGGCGATGAAATGCAGAGGGTGATGGAGGAAGAGGACGAGGATGGGTTTGCGGAGGATCTGGATTCTGAAAATTCCGAGGATGAAGTGGAGGTACCGATTCCTTCTGCATGGGATCAGGACATATCCGCCGGCATTAATGTCAACGATGGCCATGAGACTCCATGGCAATATAATGTGAACCAAGTCCAGATCGGGGCTATGTTTGACACAAAGAAAAAATTGAAGTATGCGGTGATAAAGTGGGCTATGTCTACGCAGAGGGTTTTTCGGACACACATATCGAGTCCAACAAAATATACCGTAAAGTGTGTTGAAACAGGTTGTCCTGCGAAGGTGAACGGGCACGTGCCGAAGTATAACATCCACTGGGTTGTCACCAATGTGGTCCCACATAATTGTGTGAGGAAAAACCTGTTGGTTCGTCATCCAAACCTGACTTCAACTCTCATAGCGCAACTCATGTATATTGAGATAGTTGAGAAGAAAGATATGAAAGCAAAACATATCCAGAAAGCAGTGAAGGTCAGATAGAATTATGACATTCCATATGGGAAGGCTTGGAGGGCTAAGCAGAAGGCTATGGAGGAAAGGTTTGGAACGTTCTTCGACTCATATGATAATGTTGTCCGTCTCCTTGACATACTGAAGGAGAGGAATCCCGGCACTTATGTTAACATACAACACACGAGGTTGGAGATTATACCAGATCACAAGGTGTTGAAACGAGTATTCTTCTCTTTCGCTATATGCATCGAAGCTTTCTGGCATTGTCCTCCTGTGATGTTTGTGGATGGTACATTCCTGACTGGTCAGTACAAAGGGCAAATCCTGACTGCTATTGGAGTGGACGGGAACAACCAAATCATCCCACTAGCCATGGCATTTGTGGAGGGTGAGAACTTTCCGAGCTGGGTATGGTTCTTCCGGCAAGTTAAAATTGCGATCGTGAAGGACCGACCAAACGTGTGTGCCATTCATGACAGACATCCTGGTATATTGAAGGCCGTGAAGACACTAAGTAATCCAACAGCTGACGAGCCAACAACTTGGAAGGACTTGCAAAGCCGGTGGTGCATGCGCCATCTGGGTGCAAATTTTTTCTCACAGTTCAAGAACAAACGGTTGATGAACTTGTTCAAAAAGTTATGCAAGCAGAACCAGCAGCGCAAATACGAATTTATTTGGTCAAAACTAGATGAGTTTACTAAGAAGCAGGTCCTTGCTAGGAAGAAAATGGAAAAAGACCAGGTTAAATTAACAGCACTCATCGCGGAGCTAGAGGAGCCAGTAGGTCTTTGTGACTTGCCATCAATTGACCCTTCTAATACGAAGAGAAAGAAGGGCAGGGCAATAAAGAATTTTTCTGAGTGGATAGAGAAAGAGCCTCCAGTGAATTGGTCTTTGCTGCATGACACCCATGGAGCTAGGTATGGCCACATGACAACCAATCTTGCAGAGGTGTATAACTTTGTACTCAGAGGGAATAGAGCATTGCCACTGACAGCTATTGTGGAGGGTGTATTCCATGGCACTTTGAGATATTTCAGAGAAAGGCACGAGTTAGCAAAGAAGCATATTGCAGTTAATCAGAACACACCTTATTGTAGCCGTGTCATGGAGTACATGGCTCAGAAGATAAAGAAAGCAAAAAAGCACACTGTCACACTCATAGGTAATCAGGAAAGAAGGTATGAGGTTCAGCTTCCTACTGATGGTTTTGGTTCTGCAAATGAGGTGAAGACGCATGAGGTTAAAATTGGAACTGAATTTTATCCAACTTGTGAGTGTACATGCAACAAACCGCAGTTGTTGCACCTGCCTTGCTCACATGTGTTGGCTGCCTGTGGCCAGATTGAGTTGGACGCTATCTCATTCGTGTCTCCGTACTATTCAAAAGAGGCAGTACTCAATGTCTGGACAGGTGAGATGACAGGGTTTAGAGTCGTCGGCAATTTCAACAAGGTAAACGATGGTGAGAGAGTATACATCCCGGATCCTGGACTTCGGCGAACTAGCAGGGCCAGACGTAAGGTAAAGCACATCCGAAACGATATGGACCAATCTGAAGCTGGTGGAGCAACCAGACAATGTTTGCTCTGCGCGGCTTATGGGCATAGGATGAAATATTGCCCCGACCTGAACAAAGACGGTGCTTCCACATCGACGAGTGCTTCCACATCGACGACTGCGACAACAGTAGCAAGAGGTGGTCGTGGCAGTCGTGGTGGACGTGGCAGTCGAGGCCGAAGGGGCGGACGAGGAATAAATAACTCAGAAGCTACATAATGTGTCGGCCTACGTTTTAATTTGTAATATGTCTGCACTATGTTTTAATGTGTACTATGTCGGACTATGTTTTTATTTGTAATATGCAAACACCTCTGTTTTATTTTGTAATAAGTGTGGACTATGTTTTAACGTGTAATATGATGGACTATGTTTTATTCTGTAATATGTGTGGACTATGTTGTAATTGCAGATATGGCTTCGTATCCGTTGCTTAACGGTAATATCGATAGAGGGCACCGAGGCGCACTTATGGAATCGGGCACGAACTTAGACGT
The DNA here is from genome assembly GCA_039707655.1 of Elymus sibiricus. Classification (NCBI taxonomy): domain Eukaryota; kingdom Viridiplantae; phylum Streptophyta; class Magnoliopsida; order Poales; family Poaceae; genus Elymus; species Elymus sibiricus. Next base: position 26,688,967 of record CM077667.1, read on the forward strand.
GTTGATCACTCGCACCACAAAGTCTAACTGGATGATACATCCTTCATGGGTTGATAGGTATGTGTCGGTATAATGACTTACTATGTTTGACATCCTTTTGATAGCCGCTAACTGTATGCTACATTCTATTTACTTCGTAGGTTAAGTTGGGCTGGACTTCTACCCTTGCCACGGCTGGTTGAGGGTACATTGGATGAGTGGGTTGATCATCCGGAATTGGATGAGGCAGGTGAACCAATGCAGTTACACAAGAGGCAAGTTACACGTTTCTCTTACGACATGTCACTCCTTACCTGCTTAGTAGATAGATGGAGACCAGAGACACATACGTTTCACTTTCCCTGGGGAGAGATGGCGCCTACTTTACAGGATGTGTCTTACTTGTTGGGATTACCTCTGGCCGGTGCTGCCATAGGTCCTTTAGAGCCAGAACCTGGTTGGCTAGCATCGATGCAGGCCCGTTTTCTGGCTGCGGTGCCAACTACTACGGTGCTAGGCAACGATCGTCACGAGCCTCTTTTTAGGTGGTTGAGCCAGTTTCAGATTGTCTCCTTAGGATATCCCAATGTTCAGTTGTCAGAGGCACAGATTGACCGATCCCTAGAGGCATATATTATGTGGTTGTTCGGCAAGACGATGTTCACGGAGAACCACGTGACCACTGTCGATGCACGACTCATCGGTATTGCACGAGAGATAGCTGACGCACGTTGCCCGGGGGACATTGTGCAGAGGAGTTTTGGTTCTGCTGTCTTAGCGGCTACATACAGAGGCCTGTGCAAAGCTTGCCAGTTGAAGTCTAGAAAATCAGGTCTTGTTGGATGTCCACTATTGTTGCAGCTCTGGTCATATGAGAGATTCCCTATTGGTCGACCCTATGTCAGCGTTAAAAAATCTTTTGGTTATGAGGACATGGCTGGGACTTACGTGCCTTCTATCGGCGACTTGCCTACTATGGGATCAGTTTGGACACGGAGAGAGGTATTTTCATAATTTGTAACAATATGAATTACTAATGTTTATTTCTCTCTATTCAATAGTATTACTAATGTTTGTTGTCAAATACAGAGACAGTTTGCGCATAGCCAGGTGAGGGGCTGCTACCCCTCCTTCACGGCGCAGTTTGATAGTTTACACGAGGATCAAGTTATCTGGGAGCCATACTCCGATCATGCTATTTCCTCCAGATGTGCAGATGGGATTTCTGGATTGTGCACTAGAGATTGGCATTATTGGATGACCAAGGACAAGTTGGTGTTCGACGTGACGGTTGAGGAGATGGCTCTTCATAGGGTGATGAGACAGTTCGGTCTATGCCAAGAGCCTGACATTCCTGTTATTCCACACTTACCAGATCACGTGCACAAGTAAGTAATACTACTTTAGTTCTCATGACTGCATTCTGAATATAACTAATCATGTAACGTGCATTTCAATCTCAGGTACAGTCGAGTAGGAGGAAACAAGTCCCAGGCTTCTTGGCTTCGCGACATTAGCCCTTACGTCGACGAATGGACTACTGCGCCGACAAATATCTGGGATGAAGTTCGGGCCTTTGACTGGGACAAGTTCGGGTTGTATCTGCAGCGTTACCGGCATAGCACGAGGATCTACTTGGTTCCATCATCAGCTCCTGATCATATCGAAGCCCCTCTCACCAGCGATCTGTTCCCAACTGCCTCAGTTGTGGGAACCAGACACCACGCGGTATGTGCTATGGTTCTCACATGTTAAGTTTTTCCTTAACCTGAACATATACAATTGGTTAACTCTCCATGTACAGGGTGACTTGACATGCGAGGTGCTAGAGGAGGTTTCCTCTTTAATGCAACGCTTTGAGAGGAGAGATAATATCCCACCGCGAGAGCACGTCTCATGGTTGAGGGGTCTTCATGCGAAGGTACGCGGGAATTACGCAGCTGTTACATGTAGACGACCTTCGGATGTTGCTATTCCTCGTCCAGCACATCGTCCGCCACGCCCCTCTCTGCAACGTTCAGAACCTCGAACCTCTGTGCACCGTTCGGAACCTCGACCCTCTGTGCAGCGTTCGGAACCTCGACCTGCAGGGAGCTCTTCCTGGCAGCAGACACCTCCTTCACAACCATGGAGCTCTTCCTGGCAGCAGACACCTCCCTCACAACCAGGGAGCTCTTCCTAGCAGCAAACACCTCCTTCACAACCAGAGAGCTATTTCTACCAGCAGCCACCTCCTTCACAACCCGGGGGCTCTTCCTGGCTTAATCAGATGGACCTAGGTAACACTACTTTGTACATTCTTTTATACATCGTAGGCTCGTAAATCTATTTTACATGTTTTACTTTACCGCAGTCGGCAGCCAGTCACAACCGTTCATGACTTCACTCCAGTCACCGATGTTTACTGGTCCTAGTTCGTTCTTAGACGGCGATGGCGATGACGATGACCGAGCTGCAAACACCTATGATTTCTCGGAGACAGTTCTTGTCACTCCACCACCATGGACGCAGGAGACACAGACACAGACAGACGAGGCGGTCTATGGTCGTGGTCATCGTGAGACTCGTCCAGCGCGTGAGCGCTTATCGCCTTCTGGTCCTCGTCCGAGGAAGCCCAAGATTCGTCGCCGTCCGCAGCAGTGATATGGTTATCTATGTATGAGACATGACTATCTAATTATGTATGAGACATATGTCTATTTTATGTATGGGACAAATTACAATGTACTTATGTATGAGACATATTCATGTTTTATTTCAGTGGTCAATTGGTTTTGAGAGACAACACTTGTATTGCGAACTAAATGCATCGAACTAAAATTAAACATTACCACTGAATTAAACATTACAACTGAATTAAACATTACAACTGAATTAAACACTACAACTGAAATTAAACACTACTACATAAAACAGTACTACATGAATGCATCATCCTCCTCCTCCGTCGATGCAGATCTCTTGCCCTTTGTCGAAGTAGAACTCTTGCCCTTCGACGATGCGGTAGTCTTGACCTTGGTGCTCGGCATGAAGACGTCCTCTTCGTCCTTCGTCGATGCAGATCTCTTGCCCTTCGTCGATGTAGAGCTCTTGCCCTTCGATAATGCGGTAGTCTTGACCTTGGTGCTCGGCATGAAGAGGTCGTCTTCGTCCTCACTGTCTGCTGACCATAAATCTGAATTATTTGCAGCAAGCCTGAGGTAAGATTCACTCTTATGCAGTTGCTTCTGCCATCTGCCATGCAACCTGAGAAGTTCTTTCCGTATCTCCTCAAATGTCCTGGGAGGCCACCCACTCCTAGCTAATGAGTGAGCCAACTCATTCATTATGGTGTCACTACTGATGAGTTCCTCCCATGGAACTACTCCATCATCCATCTTGAAATTGGCGGCTAGACGGAGAAGACGATCGGACATACCAGAGTGAAAACTACGATCAAAAGGATAATGAGGATGAGACATCTCCACGAAAGGATGGCAGGAGCGAAAGGCGTGAGAGAAAGGGGGGACAGAAGGGCCTGCTCACCCACCTTACTGCGGATGTGGTTATATAGGTTCACAAGAGAAGATGGCGGGAGAGAATGGCGGGAAAGAAAATGGCGGGAGAGAATGGCGGGAAAGAAAATGCGGGAGAGAATGGCGGGAAAGAAAATGGCGGGAGAGAATGGCGGGAAAGAAAATGGCGGGAAAGAAGGGCGGGAAAGAAAATGGCGGGAAAGTTGCTGCAATGCGAACGTTAGGATACAATAACATAAATCTACTGAGAAAATAAGATACATAAAAATTAACATGTTCAAATTAAGATACAACTTGCTGCAATGCGAACGTTAGGATACAATAACATAAATCTACTGAGTCCACAAGATACATAAAAATTAACATGTTCAAATTAAGATACAACTTGCTGCGAATTTTAAGATACAACTTGCTGCAATGCGAACGTTAGGATACAATAACATAAATCTACTGAGTCCAACGGGGATATTTTCCTTTTCCATCACCAGCTTCTTCTGCTGCCTTGGCTGCACGAGCCCTTTCTTTCTTTATCTGCCTCTCAGCCTCACGGGCCTCCTGTCGCTGTCGTTGAACCTCCGCCAGTCGAAGTCCCTCTTCTCGGTTTTTCTTCTTCATCTCATCAAGAAAAGCCCTCTGCTTCACACAGTACTCTTGCCACTCTCTCTCCTGCTCTGTTTTCTCCTCTGCTGCCACCTTCGCGCGGCGCTCTTCCGCGTCCAAACTTGCCCATGCACGACGACCTCTTTCACGAATCTCGGTCACCGCCAAGTTTGGTTTTTTCGTGTCAATCCAACGATAGTACATGCACAGAGGCGGAGGAGACTACAACAAAAATAGAAATAGAAATATCAAATCAACAATAATATCAACAACGTGTTTATTCTTGGTGACTGAAACATACCGGAGGCCTGATGTACGGTGAAGTAGCAACGTGTGGATCTTCCTCATAATTGGCGCACATGAAAAACTTCATGCCCAACGAATCTGAAAAATCCGTCACCTCCTTCACCTTGCAGAGATCGCCACACCAACAACGAAGTACTTCCACCCCCCGAGGCAAAGTCGCACTCTTCATTTTCGTAGGCCTAATGCTTTGATCCGAGCAAGGCAAACTCATAATGACTACCGCGTTGGTGTTTTGAAGTGCGGCTAGACGATGGAGAAGAGAGTGAGAAAGAGCAAGCAGTGTGGGCAGAAGCAAAGAGAAGAGCGTGAGAGAGCAGGCAACGGCATCTCGTATATAAAGATGAGGAGCACTGTGTTGTCGGTAGAAGAAAATAAAACACGCGCGTCCGTCGCAGCAACAGCACTGCACCGCAGACAGCAGGAATCAGACAAAGCAGACAGCAGGAATCAGACAAAGCAGACAAAGCAGACACCCGCGCGCTCGGCCAAATCTTTGCCTAAAAATCAGCGCCGTTTGGATAAAAATCAGCGCCGTCATCATAACAAATCAGCGCGGTGCGATTCTGCCAATCAATACAGTCTGCCGTGGAAATCAGCGCATTTTGCTGCAGTGTGGGCATCGGAATCAGCGTCTGCGCATGGGAAAAAGCAAGGGAAAAGCGAGCTGTGCGTCCGGCCGAGGGAGAAGCCGTCGGTGGCGGCAGGCCCCGGAGGCCGACTCGCAATTTTTGATACATTTAAGTGGAAAAAAACTTCAGTACAAAGTTGGAAAAAAACTCCAGTATAAAAAATTACACCAACACTACACCATGTTGTACTTCACAGTCTATAAGTACGATCACTGCGGCAGAGGGCTGAAAATAACAGCAAGCTCCTGATCACGCTCTTTGAAGGTTATGAGCACCAAATTGTTTACTTCAATAGACGATGCCCGAAGAAAATTACCGAAACCTTCCTTGTTCAACACCATTCTACCACCCAAGCCAATAAAGTAGGAACAAGGAATGCTCACAGATATAGCATCATCTTCAGAATCCAAAGTAATTTCAAGAGTTAAAGAACCAATCCTAGGAATTGACAAAAAATCCTTCAAACTCCTCACAACCATGGTCGGAATAACCTGACAAAAAACATCAAGTTAGATGATGTTCAGCTAACAAATTTAAAACAGTATAGTACAGCAAAGAACAAATAAATAAACAGTAGCCAAAAACAAAGCTCACCATATGTTGACCATTAACATTCATGGAATCAATCCTATGAACAAAAGGAGTACACAATATGTAGTTGTCATCAAAGAGCTGTCGCGACATGACATACATTTGGTGATAATTCAGACTGAAGGCACCACGAGTATAAAAACAACTGTCAACAAGTTCCCTCTGAGTTTCACTCAGATCCTCAAGAGCTACAAAAAAATAATTTCATAAATTGAGCAGAACAGCAAACCGTATAAGCTGAAACAAAACTTTAAATCACTCAAAAAAAAAACTTACCAACACAGGGTAAAGGGAACAACATAACACCATCCCGATGAAAATCAACACCAATCATAGTTCCATAGTGCTCAAGCCTAACAGTCATCATGTCACGATGACGGAGACCATAATCATTCACAAGTTCCTCCCAGGAAGGACCATGGAATTTACTGCTCACCCGACCATGTCTAAACAGAACATGGTATAAGTTACCCTCACTGTTGTGAAGAGCAAGATCAATATCTGTGTCACCCCTCCGAATAGCTAAAGCTCTGCACTCCTCAATGTACCGAGCAAGATGTGATCTAACACTGCACGGAACATACTACAACAAGAATGGAAGCAAACATCATAATCATATAAACAAAGACATTCAAATACATTCCAACCAAAACAACATCAACCAAATGCCACAATCAGATAAACAAGATATAGAATCTTACAACACGCCTTGAACATCGACGATCCAGCACCACAGTGAATACAGACGCACCAGAATCAAAGGAAGAACAAGGGCCACCTGGAGCTCGACAAAATGGGCAAGCCATTTACCTGAAACAAACGGTGACCAATAAGAACTGAATCCACAACCGAGTTGAAAGTTGACATTTGATTGAGTTGGAAGCAAAAAAAAAAAATACCGTAGGCCTGTGGAGAGAGCCCTGATCTATTGTTTACGCGGGTTCGATACGAAAATGGGTGGACGAGCGAAGAGATCGGCGCGGGGGTGCAAGCACCAGAGAGCAACGGGAGTGGGAGGTGGAGCTGGGGAGCCTGGAGGACGGGGGAGGGTGAAAGGAGTGGTCAGAGGAGAAAGAAAGGAGTGGTCGGCCTTATCCAGGGGCCCATCGGCCTTCTGGAGGCCGACAGGCAGCTCTTCGGCCAACAAGAGGCCGACAGGCCACTCTTCGGGCTGCAAGAGCCCGACGGACCTCTCTTCGGCCTGCCAGTGGCCGACGGGCTCTCTTCGGCCCACCAGAGGCCGATGGGGTACTATTTTTGATTTTTTCCAATTTGTGCATACGGTTTTCGAATTTGGTACAAAATTGGTCGTACTTTTGAAAAAAAATCACAGAACTAGCTTATGAAATCTTAAGATTAGGGTCTCAATAGTTCCCTGCATATGTGAATGTTTCTACAATTTTTAAGTACACCAATCATTTTGGATTATAAAATAAGTAGTACCAGCATAGCATCCGATATCTGAATATATTTTTTTGTCAACACTGATTTTTAATGAATTGCAAAATACTCATACATGTTTTTTTTCAATGCAGATTAGTTACTTTATGGCATTGGCGGCCCCAATATCTAGAAAAAAAGGCATTGGTGGCCTGCAGGGAAGAAGGTTGTGGTAGCAGGGGAAAGCTCTGTCTCTGCTTTAAAATAGGGTAATGTTTATACCCGGCGTGCCGGCTGAGTCTTCCACCGGTCGCGCGCGGGACGTGCGATCCGCTTTTGATCGAGCGATCCTCGTTCACCCGTCCAGTCCCACGTGCAACAGACTCTTTCCTAGCCACACATCCACTGCCTATCCATCCGCCAGAAGACACAGAGGGGTCATGCGTGCTTGAAGACGGCGGCGTTTTCCTATAAAGGGTGACGGCGTCCCGCCGGACCGGCCAGGATGGGTGCTGGGACGGCGACCGCCGGCGACGAGGATGGATGGCGAGCTGCCCGGCGTTGGGGAGGGTCACGGGCGGGACTGCTCGCCACGGACAGGCGCCATCGCTTTTGTAACGAAGCAGTTTAGGGAAGAAAGCTATCGTACGGCCAAAATAAAGCTAATCATGCGTACGTGGTGCATGCGACCGGTCGAAATTTCGGCCGGCGCACCGGCGCCTATCACTAAAATACTCATGGCTGTAGATGTTTGTCTACCAAAATCAACAAGATGCCTGTAAATACGAGGACACGGGCGAATTTGCACGCTCTAGTGGTGGTTGGCGACGGCATCGCAAACCATTTTTTACAAAAATATATACTCCGTAGAAACTTAATGCAAAGCCAGTCTGGTTAGAGTTTTGACCACCGCGATTTGGCGCGATACCGCCATCAATGCGCCACACGTGCGACGCCTATATAGAAAACCTGACCAAGATGCTCGCTGCTCCTCCGGTCCGAAAAATGTAAACAACTATGCCGACATTATACACCACGTCTCCTATATACACTTTGTATAGGTCTCTGTTTCTTCTCAGCCATTCACTTCCCTCCCTCGAAGAGTTTCTCCATGCCATGTGCACTTCTCGCCTTCTGCCTGTCATCGTCCGACAAAATTCAGAACGATGGTCAGGCAGATACGATACTTGCCGGTCCGTTGTGAAGCTGAAGAGAAACAAAGGAAGAAGAAGAAGCATCCGCATTCAGAGAGAGATGAAACAGCGACACTGCTGCTCCTTGCTCCGCCAAGTGCTGCTGCTGCCCCTGGCCATCCTCACCGTGCTGCTCAACGTCGGTGGCCTCCTCCTCGTCGGAGGCAGCAACGGTATGTATGTACGTACACCTATCCCACAGCTGAATCTCCCGGCATCTTTGCATTTCTTTTTTTTTTTCAGCAATGGAAGCGTCTAGTGACACAACCGTAGGAGCTCACACCTGTCGCTGCTTTTGTTCTAGCTCCTTTTACCCGGTTCTGTTTGTTCTAACTTTTGCAGCACAGCTGCACAAGTCTATGGGCGAGAGAAACGGAGGCCGCGTTGCGCCGCCGGCGCCCAATGCCAGCGGGGACCCTCACACCTGACCTAGGAGCTAGGACCTGCACGGACTACGAGCAAGGAGCCAATTAAGCTACTCCCTCGGTTCACTTTTATAAGTCGTTTCAGACAAATGAAATTGAACTGTTTTGCACTATGTCTGAAATGGCTACAACGCCTTACAAAAGTGAACAAAGGGAGTAGGCTAGATAGATGTAGCTCAACACTGATGTAACTGAACACTGTACACTGTCACACTGTGGGGCTAGGTTCAGTTAGTTTCGGCTACTGTTTTTTTTTTTGCCAGGAATTTAGGCTCCTGATTTGCTAGGTTCGGTTAATTTAGTCTCCTGATTTGCGCAAAGTTTTTGTGGTATGGCTTCCGTTAGATGAAATTTTGTGGTCTCCTAGCTGCTTGGCAGAATGGACAAAAGCAATTGTAATGCCTTTTTTTTTTATAACTTGGGTATATGACATCGGAGTTCCTTCATGCTTTGGGCATCTCTTTTTCGTTTTGAGGCAATGCTTCGGGCATCTCGGAAACGAATTGCCTCTGCTCACACTGGGCTAGGACCAGGCATGAACGCCCAGTGTGCAGCCGACGCAATGTTGCATTCACACACACGATCATTGGTACACAGCCGAGCGACCGGTCGATCCCTATATGACGCTTCCTGTGTCAAACTGTCAACTGTTCTCACAGCCGAGCGACCGGTCGATCCAGAGATGGGCCGGTCGATTAGCGCTAGGCTGACAAGATTTTGGGTCTGGTTTTAGGAACCCGTTTTCTCATTTTTCTTTGTAGGTTTATCTCAGATTTTCATACATTTTTCTTTCAATGTTTAGAACATCAAAAAATGTTTAAGTTTATATATATATTTTTTAAAGTGCCATGAGTTTCTTAAAAAAAAATGTTCGGGTTTCTAGCAAGCTGGCCCTCGCGTGCATGCAAGCGACTGGCGGCCCAACATCAAGCCAGCTAACTCGCTCGCTTCGTCCGATCGCATGCATGCAAGTGGCTGTGGCCCAACTTCAAGTATGATCACTCGCTTGCTTCGCCCGATCGCTGGCTCGCACGCTTCGCCCACCTGTTTTTTATTTTTCTTTATTTGATGTGGTAGGGGGGAAAATCATCCAGTTTTTTAATACTGTTAGAAAAAGTGCAATCATTTTTAATGCATTTTTAGATTTTTTTTATCAATTTAAGAATAACTCAAGAATTGGGGAAAAGTTTACAGATTTTTAAGAAGTTCATGCATTAAAAAGTAAAACATGTTTACAAAACAAAAAAATACTCGTGAACTCAAAAAAGTGCATAGATTTGGAAAAAGCTCACGAAAATGAAAAGTATTCACGAGGTTGAAAAAAGTTCACAATTTGTTTTAAAACGTTCACGAAATGGGAAAAGGTTCACAAAAATAAATTAAGTTTGCAAAATTCAGAACTACACGAAAATAAAAAAAATACTTCATTAATTTTTTTAAATTTCACAAAACCAAAAAAGTTCCCAAAAATTAAGGAAAGTTTGCAAAATTGTAAAAAGTTCATGCCTTGAAGAGTCCGTCATTTTGAAAGAGTTCAGCAAAATGGAAAAAGTTTACAAAATTGAAAACAATAGTTCATAAACTTGAATTATGGTCACATATTTGAGAAAAGGCTCGCGGGTTTTCAAAAGGTTCACGAAATTCTAGGAAAATAGTCATAGATTCCAATATGTTTTTCGGTAAATTCGAAAAAAGTTCATGAATTCGACAAGAAAATGGATTATTTTAAAATTTATAGATTTGAAAAAAGTTTGCGAAAAAGAAAAAGTTCACAAGAAATTGACAAATTTGGAAAAGTTCATAAAAATTACGTAAAGTTCACAAAATTAGGAAATGTTATAAAAATTCGAAAAGTTCAGGAATTTGAAAAAAAGTTCACAGAATTGAATAAGTTCATAAAAATCAAGGAAAGTTTGTGAACTTGATTTTTTTCAAAAAATGACAAAAGTTCATAAACTTGAATAAAAGGTCATGGATTTTCAAAAAAAGTCTACAGGTTTTGAAATAGGTTCACGAATTTGTAAGGAAATGTTACTAGATTCAAAAAAAAACTTATGAATTTGTCGAAAATAGGGCAATCCCTATATGAATTTGTCAAAAATGTCAATTTCAAAAAAGTTCACGAATTCAAAACAAAGTTCACGAGTTTGAGGAAATATCATGAATTCGAACAAAGTTTGTGAATTAAGAAAACAAAAAAAAAGAAAAACTACCATATCAGAAGCGAAAAAGAAAGCAAGAGGGCTCATCAAGTAACCTGTTCGAGTTGGTTATTGTATCTTGAAGTAAACCTTGAGGGTTGGAGTTCGAATCTCACGCAACGCATATTTTTAGAAGATTAAAAAAGGAAAATAATAAAAGGTCGAGCCCATGACAAAGGGGGTGTGTTCGCCGGTTTGTTGATATGTCATTAACTCGTGCTGAGGGCGCCAAATAGGGTTTGAGATTTTCATCGGTATCGGCACTTACGCAGTATTTCACGAGCAGACATGGACGGCCGAATATGCAGCCCATAAAATGTTGCATTCACACACACACACACACACACACACACACACACACACACACACCCACACACACCCACCCACACACATACACACACACGCGCGCGCGCGCACACACACACACGATCATTAGATTGGGCCTCCATGTGGACCGCCTCGCGGGCGGCCTCACTGTTCACATAGCCAAGTGACCGATCTACCAAGAGATGGGTCGGTCCATCAGCGCTAGCCGGATGAGATTTTGGTTCCTGTTTTACGAACCTTCTACAAGGTTCATAACCGATTTTCTCATTTCCATTGTAGGTTTATTTTAGATTTTCATATCATTTTATATTCTTTCAATTTTTTAGAAAAGTAAAAATTTGTTTAATACTTTATAAAAGTGAAAAATAATAATTGAGTTTCTAAAAATTCTTTGACAAATTCAAAAATGTTTGTGTTTTCAAAAAATATTTAACTTCTTGGAAAACTATTTATGTTGCCAAAAAAAGTAAGCCTTTTAGATTTATTTGATTGTTTTTAAAATTTTTGCACTTTCTATTTTTTGTAAATTCGCTCAAAGTATTTGCACTTGTTTACAAATAATCAAGTTTAAAAATAATTATAAATTTAGGTAAAGATATTCAATTTTTTTTAAAACGCTGTACATTTTCTTAAATATTCAACTATGACAAGAAATTTCACATTTTCAAAAAGTGCTCGCGTTTTGAAAACTGTTTTGAATTGTACGAAATACTTTTTCCAAGATGACTGTAAAACATCATGCTACAGTGTTTCTGGTTCGCCACAGTGCGAACGAAAGAAAAACATGAAACAACGCACGGCCGACCGAATTCGCCCCCACATGTGTGAATAGTGGGTAATTTGATGCAAAAAACATCACATAGGACATTCCCGCGATCGGAGGGACTATGTCTCGCTTACAACGAGATGTAGCGTAGCCTCGCGTCAGGCAGCCACAGGAGTCGGCCGGCCCAGTGCGCACTACAGTCTTCAACACTTTTTTCATCTGTTTCTTTTGATGTTTTTCAATTCTTTTTTTGCTTTATTTGTTTTACTTTTGATTATATTTAGACATTTGACTTGACCTTCAAATGATTGCATGCTCATTGAAAATGGTAACATTCTTCGAGTTATATCTGAACTAATCCAATTGTTGTTCCGTCGAAACGCACAGGCTTCATGCTCGTCAAGAAGGAAAGGGACATCCACTGACTTTTATGGCGGAGAACTCATATTTCATTGGTGAAATTAGTTAGCATTGTCCATCGTAGTAATTCTGTAGGACAGATTTAGTTGTAATGGTCTTTTCTCATCTTAATTGGCACTCTCCGTCCCATTTCTCTAGGTCGTACAGGATTTTAATTGCCATCTTTTCTTGTCACTCTCTATCGCAATTCTCAAGAATAAACTTAGTTGTACGTATTGGCCTTCTCTGTTAATTGCACGTCAGGAACACTCTGGAAGTCAACACGCTATAATTTCCATCAACTTTTTAAGGATGAAGGCAACATACTGAATAAACCGCATATGAAGTGAAGGCCGTAACGCGCGACAATTTCTTTATCACGGTCTCATCACACAATCAAAAGGGTAACCGTTTCATTATCGGGAACCGCTACAAATCAGACTACTGATATGTTGTTTCCTATCAGACCAGGGGATGACCGTAGGATTAAAATAGTGCTGCTCGTCCGATCTAGTGTGAAGGCTAGCCATCAAATTGTTTGTTTCCATCGTTAATTACGTGTTTAACTGCTCCCGCACAGAACACCATCCTATTAATTGCTTCCAGTAACTGCTCCGGTTAATTCCTCCATGTGCAGGTTCGCCCCTGAACTAGGGACCCGATGCATGATGTTACGTAACAGTCCATTTTGTACCAACAATTTGTGTTCCCATTTACGAGAGAATTTTTTTTAGTTCCATGGTAAATGGGATTTGCTTCGGTTTATTACAGATTTGCGTCACATCTTTGTCTCATGAGCATTGCTACGTTGTTTCCAACTAGGAAATTACATTCAACCAAATATTGATTTATTTCCATCAAATAGAAAATAATTCCACTTATATTTCAAGAGTATCAATCCGTGTTTCCACTGACTAGAAAACTGCTTCTAACCAGATGGTAATTTGCTTCCATAAAAAAAACAAAATAATTGGACTTGTTTCAGAAGCATCACGCTCTAGCTTCCAATGGCCAGAGAGTTGCTTCCAACCAAATAGTAATCTTCTTCCATCAGAAGATAAAAATGGTTGCACTATCACAATTACACATGTTTCTAACGGATTATGTTTCAAACCTTCTTTGGTTTAAAAGAAATTTTGTTTCAAGCACAATTATTTATATAGCAAAGCTACGCTTCAATCAAGTTACAAATTTGCTTCCACAATGATGAAAATTTGCTTCGATTTAGCAGATTTTTTTGTACTACGTACTGACATATTTTGCGTCCAAATCAGTACAATTCTATTTTCATCTACTAGAGAATTGCTTGTTCCCAAAAAAGACAAGAAAATTGCTTCCATGGAAATATGGATTTGTTTCCATCATTTTGGAAAAGTTATTATTCAAAGGCCAAAATAATTGTAATGATTCCGTAGCTATTAACTATTGCTTCCGTTAATCGGAGAATTTGCTTCCACGGAAATCATGAAGCGGTACAAAAACAATCAATTGGTAATGACGTATGTTGCCATTGTTCATGTGACTTGCTTCCTACATACTGCTGGCGCTTCAAATGGTCTAGCACAAGAGCTAGTGTGCCCATGGAGAGGACATGTGTGACTATTTCCTCCACCTCAGCATGCCCATCGGGTCCTGTACTCCATTGCTGATGCTGAGAATACCATGGCACTGAAGAACTACAAAAATGACACATAAGAATCATGGGTGATTGGGAATAAAAGATAAATACAATCTCAAACATTACTTATATGTATATGCTGAAGCATGAAAGTCATGATGTCCCAACATGACTGATAGTTAGTAGAAGCATAGAAATTGAGATTTATATCAAATGTTGTCACTCTTGTCGTTTCTTCTCTTATTCGCTCCATCTTGTCAATTCGATATTTGTACTGGACATGTAATAGAGCAACGGCAACAAAAACATCAGGCCCGTTCCATCTCACCTCAAATACAAACTGGATCAGCACAGCTCGGCTAGTAGCTAGTAGCCCGAGAGTGTGTCTCTGTGTTGTCCACTCCAGGCAGGAGAGAACAACATGGGGAGGCGCATAGGAGACCTGCATGGGAGAAGACAGGGAAGACGAGGGCGGTTGCGAGCTTGCTCTGTGGATAATAGCAGTCGCGGTAATCAGTGGCGGAGGCAGGGGGGACCAGCAAGGGCCCTGGCCCCCCCTAACATCATGGATTTGATGTATCTTTTCTAATGAACAGTGCGAAATTAATGATAATTTGCTGCTAAAAATCAATTTATCAATGGTTTGGCCCTCCCCAATCAGTTTTAAGAGCACTTGGCCCCCCTAATAGAATTTTCCTGGCTCCGCCACTGGCGGTAATCGGATGGGACGGCGCACTGGGGCGGTGAATCTCACGGCTGTGGAATGTCGCTGGCGGAGAGCGCCGCGGCGGCAAGGGGGCATGGCAACATCGGCAATGGAGCTATGCCGGGGGCAGGCGAGATTGGGACGACGGTGAGGTGGGTCGGCGCAACGGAGATTAATACGGGATTTAAACTAACGTGGGTTACGGGGTGACGAGGCAAGAAAGGCGGGCTCGTTTGGAAACGGGATTAACGGATTTGGGAAGTAAATCAGCCGTGAGATTGCAAACACATCAACGTCGTTGGACTGGTCTGACGAATGACTCCTATCAGACGTAGGATAGAAAGCGTTTCCCTTCTTTATCACGGTCTCATACTCTCATCACACAATCAAAGCCTATTTTACTTTAGGTTAAAAAAAGCCTATTTTACTTTTCTAAATTTATAATTTATTATTACTTATACAATTGTGACTGAAACCGTGAAGACCCAGGTCTTCCCAGTCTGTTGTTAGGACATTGATCTGCATGACCTTCTCACGGTGTTCCTGGCAAAAATCAGCTCCTTCCCTGAAAAATATCTGGGTCCCCCCTTTCACTTTCGCCGGCTGCGTAAGGTTCACCTTCAATCGTTGATTGAAAAAAAAATCATTGATTGACAAGATTAAAGGTAAACTTCCTGGAGAGAAGGGCAAGAATATCAGAAGAGCGGACAGAGTCGGTTTGCTGGCGGTGGGCATTCACTGGTTAACTTGAAGACCCCCCCCCCCCCCCCCCCCCCTCCCCCCACACCACGAGAACCTTGGGGGGCTGGGTATCACGGACCTAGACCGCTTCAGGAGGGCGCTCAAACTGCTATGGAACTAGCTGCAATGGAGCGACTTTGAACGACCATTGGCTGGATCTCAACTCCCATGTGATGGTTCTGATATGGCCCTTTTCAGGGCCTCCGCAACCATCACCGTCGGCGACGGACACAAGGCCTCCTTTTGGCACGACAACTGGACAGGTGAAGGGACAATACGGCTCTGGTGGCCTGGTCTTTTCTCCATTGCACCTCGCAAGAACACACTGGTGCATTACAAGCTCCGAAAGATACCTGTATCTGCTTTGCGGCTAGAATGAACATGTCAGACCAGCTGTGGGAATTCATCGACCTGTCTTCTATCGTTACCTCAATCATTATGGTCGCGCGCACGCATGACTCCATCTCCTTGATTTGGCATCACAATGGTGAGTACTCGGCGAACTCGGTATATAAGGCTCAATTCCTTGGCTCTTATCCAAGGTTCTCAGCCGATATGATATGGAAGGCGCATACAGAGCGAAAGTGCATGTTATTCTCCTGGCTCATCCTCCACAAAAAGATCCTCATGACAAATGTCTGGCCACATGCGGCTGGCCGCATGATCCTGTTTGCTAGCTCTGCCTCTGTTCATGAGACTGCCGACCATCTCTGTGACTGTTTGTGGCCTGGTGTTTTTTTTTTGCGATATCGTGGCTGGTGTTCGTGGCCTGGTGTTGTCCTAGGGGGGCGAGCCGCTTGCATTCAATCCTATTGTTATCTTTCCCTCAATTGATATATGGTGGGATGGGGCCTCAAGGATATCGACAACCCTCTAAGGAATCACCGTACTGGCATGCCTGTTCACATAATGTAGAATTCCATGATGAAGAGGAACCGACGCATTTTCAATGACAAAAGATTGACTTACATCGAGGTGCCCCATCTCACATTCGAGGAGATTGTGCAGCATAATCGAGCCTTTCGGTCGAGGAGTGGCGGAGTTCATGATTAGTTAGCATGCAATATTTTTACAGATCTTTGATAAATTTGGGGTTTACGACACGTCCCCACTTAAACATGCCACCTTGTAAATAGTTCTCCCTTCTTAATAAAAAGGCAGTGTTCCTCCCGATTGCTAAAAAAAAAACCATGGACTCAGTCTTCCCTACTGAATACTGATATTATTTCCATTTACACTGTACTGAAAGTTGGCTAACCAACTTTTTGGTACGACTAACTAGAAGAATAGGAATCATTTACTCTCTTCCCTACTGATATGATGTCTATTTACTCTCTACTGGTGGCTGGGGAATCTACTTTTTAGGAGTCCATATGGTCTCTTTCATAATTTATTTATATGACTATGACTGAAACAATACTCCTTCCTACTCCCAACTGATACGTGGGTAGTTCTAGATGTTGTTTTTTTGATCACAATGAGACTATTAAACACCTCTTTATCGAGTGTCCATCGGCCAAGCTTCTATGGCGTACTATACATATAGCCTTTAACATAAACCCTCCACTTAGTATGAACACGTTATTTGGGACGTGGCTTAATGGAGTGGACATAGGCATAGCTAGACACATTCGAATAGTGATATGTGCTGCAGAAATGATATGATATTTAACAGGAAGAAATTTACCAACTTTTTGCAGGTCATCTACATAGCTACTGCTTGGATCCGTACGTGGTCGTTACTCACGCCGGCGGAATCCAGGGAACTTTTGGTTACTGGATGCAACCGGTGGGAGACGGCAGCACGGGCTATCTTCAACCGATATGGATGGCGGCAAACTAATAGGCTAGGTGTTTAGTCATCGTAGTCTATTATTGTTTTACCAGATGCGGCGTGTATCTTTTCTTTATTTTTGCGGGATCTATGCTTTGAGCTCTTGTTGGACCTTGAATTTCGTGGAACCTATTTGAGTTAATAAAATGGCTGCATACATCATCATGATGCAGAGGCCGGGGGCGATCCTCCTTTTCAAAAAAAAAATTGTGATGCCGTACTTCGTCGATATGGGGAAATTATTATTTTTTTCATAAATATTTTTTGTTCTTCATTGCAATTATCCATGCTAAAACTAGAGAAATATATTTTTTGAACACTTGAAAACATTAAAGCTTTCAAAGGTTCCAAAATTATTGGAGGAAACGACCTAGCTGGACGAAGAAGAGTTGATTACTACAGGGACTATGGAGGACGTACATCACAACATTGAACCAGAATAGTAGTTGAGCATAATATATACTAGTCGAGGAGCAAGATGAAGTATTGGATTGAGTAGATGTAGCTGTACAATTCGCACATCATCCTGTCAGCAAGAGGATTTCATCGCTTGGCAGCCGGACCCTAAGGGTTGTTTCAGCGTCCGCAGTGCCTATAAACTCGCAATGAAACAACATGAGGAAACCTTCTCGGTCGAGGCGTCTAGTTCTAGTCCCAATGGTGAGAGAAGCATATGGAATTTAATTTGGTGCGCTGCTGTTCCACACCACATGCGATCTCACGCATGGAAGGTTGCTGCGGGAGCATTGGCTACCATGCAATATAAACACGCGCGCCATATTGCGAGTCAGACCACTTGTCAGATATGTGATGCAGCTGTCGACGACTCTTACCACGCTCTCGTCTCATGCAATATTGCGGCTGAGTTGTGGGACGCTATGGGCCGATACTCCGTAAGGAAGAAGTGGCAAACACAAGCATGGAATGGCTGCTTCATCTATTAGCAACGCACGCCCAGTGATGTCCATGACATACATGATTATCATGCTGATATGAAGAATATGGAACCTGCGGAATGATCTTACTCATGGCAAGGCCATACCACCAACCGAAGTTTCAAGGGATTTTTTAAACAGCTATCTAAATTCCATACGTGGCGTGAAGGTATTGAATGTAGATCAGATGATCAAGGGCAAGACCCCAGTGGATGGTTCCATCCCTGTACGAAGCCAGCCTGGGCTCCGCCCCCCTCGGACTGGCTAGCTCTTTCCGTGGACGGCTCCTTTTTCCCGTAGGACGGTTCCGCCGGGGCGGGGATGGTTCTTCGCAACAACACGGGAGAGTTTTTTTTGCAGCTTGCCACTTGCTTTTCTTTTGCAACGATGCACTCGAGACGGAGATTCTAGCTATACGGGAAGGGATATCATTGGCCATTGAACGATCTACTCTCCCTATTTTGGTGCAATCTGACTCGGTGGGAGCTCTTTCTTCACTATTAAATTTATCCCTCGCCAAATCGCCTTATGGTCACTTGATGGAGGATATAAAAATGCTCATGATGGAGCGGGAGTTTGTTCCGGTTAAGAATTTAAGATAGGCCGCTCTCAAAATAGGGTTTCTCACTGACTAGCTAATTATGCTCGCACAGCTCGCAGTTCCGCTTGTTGGTTACAAGGAGCCCCCCCCCCCCCCCCCCCCTATTTAGAATCTTGTATTAGCAGATTGTAACCATAACCCTATTACCATGGAATAAAATTATGTTTTACCCCGCAAAAAAAAGGTGTAGCTGTAGAAGCACCACTTTACGGTTTAGGTCACACTGGTTCTATATTGCAATTTTGGAAATGAACTAAGCAAGCAATTGGAGCAGAGTTACCCTTCCGTTCCTGAACTACCGCTGGTCCGCTGCTGCCTTGTTCCATTTCACCTATGAAACCCATCTCCTCCCTACCCTATAAATATGTAGCCAGAGAGGTAGTTCCCCATCACCTTTTCAAACACTACCAGACTAACGCACGTTGCCGACGGCCTCAGGCCGTCGGCCTAGGCCGGAAAACCGTCGGGATAGACCTATCCCGACGGTGGCCGTCGGCGTACGTCCGTCGGCAACTCGAACGTCGGCGTACCGCCGGGCGGCCATCGGCATAGAAACACCGTCGGGATAAGTAGGTATCCCGACGGCTTCCGTACGGCCCTCGGCATAAATAGGCCGTCGGCAACGAATTGTGTCTGACGGTGGCTGACGGCGAGGCCACCCATTCAGGGCACGCCACGTGGCAGCCGCTGGCAGCTCCTGGTCGTCCTCTATGCCGACGGTGTTGCCGTCGGGATACTACAACCTGTGCCGACGGTGAAACTGTCGGCATAGAGGACCACCAGGAGCTGCCAGCGACTGCCGCGTGGCGTTCACTGGTGCCTCGTGCCATACTACGCCGACGGTTATGCCGTCGGGATAGTTATGCACAGAATTTTTTTCCCATTTTTTTGGTTGCATTTCAATTCAAATACACAAATACATAACATATATATATATATATATCATCATCATCACAACAGAATAGAGAGGATAATATCACAAATTCAACATCATGACAAGTTCGACATAGCCGACAATATCATCACAAGTTCAACAAAGCCAACAACATCATCACAAGTTCAACAAAGCCAACATCATCACAAGTTCAACAAATCATAAAACACCGCCAAAGGCTTAAGCGCCATCACTTCCACCGCCAAAGCCGAGGTAGCCAAAGCCGAGGTCATCACTGCTAGCGCTACCACCACCGCCACCGCTAGCGCTAGCGCTACCGCCACCGCCATCGCCTCGCCAGACCGGAGTGACTGGGCTTTGTGACTCAGGAGTGGAACCATAAGTAGCACCACCACCGGCGGATGATCCACCGGTTCCCTGCATGTTTGAAAAGAGATGGGAAGGCAATATATGATTGTATTGAATAAATGGTAAGTTGTGGTTGAATAGTTTGGTGATGTACTAACCGGAGTGCCATAGTGTTCTGTCAGGAATTGTTCAAACGTAGGCGGCACTGGTTGTGGTCCAGGAGGTGGTGGTGGTGGTGGCAGTGTAGGAATCTGCCCGGTTGCCATAGACGCAACCAGAAGCTGCGTCATGCGGCTGTTGTACTCAGTGGCTGCTGCAACTCTCTCGTTCCAGTCGAAGAGTTGCTGACGTACGAAGTCCATGTAGGCCTACAAATATGACATGATGGAACTCATAAAACATAGCAATGCGGAAAATAAAGGTTGAAAGAAAGAAGATAAGAGGGAAAATACTTACAGAGTTCTGCTGGGCTACGAGTGACAGTGTAGAGGACGCACTGGGGCGGGCGCTGGCTCGGCCTCGGGTCGGAAGCGCGGATCCGCCTGTAGGAGACAGAAGGGGTGATCAGAGAATCCAGAATCGGATGCCGACCATGACTCTTCGGCCCTATGCTGACGGCAGCCCTCTCGTCGGTATCCACAGACAAGGGGTCTGATGTGCCAGGATTCCACTTCTGAAACTCCTTCGTGTATGACGTCAGGTTCTCCCCGGTATGGCCGTAGTACTCACACTCGCCGGCCTTGGGATTAGGCCGCACACGGGCGAGCCTCCACGACTCGATGTCTGAGAGCGGCCGCTTCAATTTCTCCTCCTGCACCGCCAAACAGAGGTTAGTCATACATAATAACATACGGTAAAGAGAAGATCAAGAATGTTTCATGTACATAGATATACCTGAAGTTTCTTGTGGCGCCAGTGGTTTCGGTTTCCCTGACGGTGTGTTCCGTCGGTACCTCGATTAGCCTTGTTTATCTTGCTCTTGGCAGCAAACTCTGCGTCCTCGCCGACCCACAGATCCACCAATCCCTCCCATCCATCATTCTTTCCAAATCACCAATCAGGACACACCTACATAAGAAGCATAATGGCATGTGACCACGGAACAATGAAATTTACCACAAACGTCGTAATGAAAAGTCTGTTATACTTACCAACATGTACTGCTCCTTAGTCAAGGTAAGGTTATGCTCCTTCACGTCATCCCTGGTCACCTTCTCGTTACATACCTCGTGATAATAATGCGAGATGGCCACCCAGCGCACCTCGTACTGCAACTGACGGGCCTGCTTCCTCGCAGCCCGCAGCAAGAACTCATCGGCCTCGGCCTTGTCCTCCTTAAGAACTCTATAGAATTTCTACAGTCATTCATGAAACCAGAATGGAACAAGCCATGAGTTAAACGATTTGATGATAAACTATGAAAGTAACTCAAGAATTGTGCTTGTCAAGAGAACTTACCCAAAACTTTGATATCACGGCCTTAGCGGCCGTCACATGGGTTGGATGGAAGGCCGCTTCGTAGTGCTCCCAGCACGTAGCCAAAATCTTGTGCTCCTCGTTGTCTCGGTCCGGAGCGAACATCCCCGGCCAAAGCTTCTTCAACAGGATAGTGAGGATGCCGTTTGGAACACGGGCACCTTGAGGATATTCCCAGCTACTGCAAAAGAATGAAAATATTATCATGTGTACAATCAAAATGATGCTATGTGTTTAAAATATTATTAAGGGGCACTTACCTTTTCCCCTTGGGCTTAATGAGACACTTCATCTCCTCGGTATCAGGAGCTTTTGGGAGTCGCGCACCACCACGCAGCCAACCCTTCTGCTTGCCACCCCCGTTCCCGCCACCACCATCATCACCGCCACCCCCCTCCCCGCCAGCACCCCCCTCCTCGCCACCATCCCCCTCCTCGCGACCACCCCCCTCCTCGCCACCATCCCCCTCCTCTCCACCATCCTCATCCTCCTCCCTAACCTCCTGCTCCTCCTCCTCCTCCCTAACCTCCTGCTCCTCCTCCTCCTCCTCCTCCTCCCCAACCTCCTGCTCCTCCTCAGAGGTTACCTCACTAGAGAAGGGTCGCGAAGACGACCCCCCTATGTCGGTCACAGAGCGCAGTTTCTGGCCCCGAGACCGTCCCCCTGGGCCTCTCCCCCCACCACGTCCTCCTCTAGGGGCACCTCTCCCTTGAGCTCCCTGTGAGAACTCATCGTCAAGTAGTCGGGAGGGGACATTACGGAGTCGACCACTCCGACTAACCTTCGCGGCGAGTTTGCTTAGCAAACTAGTACCATCGGCCTTACCCTTTCCCATACTTAGCGAACCTGCATTGAAAAGAGAATAAAAAGTTAGTGTATTAATAATGAAGTAGACATAATAAAAAGGAATAAAAAAGCGCATTCATAATAATAAACCATATAAAAAAAGACATATTAATAGAACATACAAATAAGACATGGAACATACATCTGCTAGAACCCATACGAATCATCACTGTTGTAACCGTTTCCTCGACCGGTCTCATCGTCACTATCACGCATATCATCTTCGTTGTGTGACGTAGGTGCTGGCTCTTCCTCGTCTTCAGCGTATTCATTTAATTTCTCTAGCATAAGTATGTCTTGGTCGTTCACAATGGTCTCGCCATCATTCCGTGCATCGTCATCGTTTGGATCCACATCAACATCACCCAAGGCATCAGCGTCATTGTATCGAACCACATCAACATCATCAAGTTGCTCTTGATAGAACACTCCCTCGTATGTCATGGGGTTAATGTAGAAGTAATCGTCATCGTCCGGGTCCGGTAGCTTACCATGTGGCGCCACCTTGAACACAACTTCCCAACCCTTTAGGTACTCTTTCTGGCATGGGTAGGGCAGATAATAAACTTGTGTGGCCTGGGTAGCTGCAATAAAAAGACCAGCTCCTGCATAAACGGTGGATGGTTTAACTTCGACCAAACCAAGGGAAGGCGTATGTCTCAACCCCTCATATGGGTCGAACCATCGGCATTTGAACACAGCTAGATTTAGGTCCTCGGCCCCAAGATCGAATGACAGCTCGTATATTTTTCCTACCCTTCCGTAGTACTCAACTTCATTTTCTCCTGGGGTGTACACTCCTGTGTTTATAGTTTTGGGATCAGGCCGGCTGTTCTGGTGATCCTCTGTATGGAAGCGATACCCATTCACATCATACTTTTCACATTTCATGACCCGAGCGTTAAAACCCATGGAAACCCATCTCAATTCGTCATCCATAGAGGTGTTCAGATCTTTGCCCTACAAGTTTAATTGAAATTGATGGGTGCATTAGTTCCATCAACTAATAAATGTTGAACTAGGAAGTTGAACTAGGGGAATGTGAAAAATTACTTTATCCATGAACCAAGAAACAAAAAAAATTCTGCCAGAGGCACCGTTCCGTAAAAGAGTAAGTGCCTCCGCTTTAGTAGGAGGAATCATTCCCGTCCACTCCTCATGTAGGAATTGACTAAAAGAAGAAAATCGGTGTTAGAACGAGACTCATCCTCAACGAATTGCATAAAGGAATGGTGTAGCGGTATTACCTCATCCACTCTTCCTCGACTTCCTTGATGTTGTGCAAGACATAGAACATGATGTCCTCCCACTCTTGTTCTGGCATGTTATAAGGTTTCGAACCCCTAGCCCGGCCACATTTCCCGTTGAATAGATCGAGCTTGGGTTTATACTTGGGCTCTTCTATATTGTATCGAGACACCTTATTATGCAGAGTGGGAACGTGGTCTGGGTAGTACGATGTCCTGAGGTCTAACACCTCCTCTAGGATAACTGCCTCAGCTATGGAAGCTTCAATCTTAGCTTTGTTTCCACATTTCTTTTTGAGATGCTTGTTCTGTCTCTCAGGGCCGTACTGCCAACGATTCTGCACAGGGCCCCCCAACAATACCTCCTTCGCGAGGTGCAAAATGAGATGTGTCATCGGAGTAAAGAAGCCTGGCGGGAAGATCTTCTCTAGCTTGCATATCAAGTCCGGTGCCTTCTTATGCAATTGTTCAATCACCTCGGGACATACTTCTTTAGCACATATCGTGCGAAAGAAATGGCTTAGCTCCGCAAGCACTCGCCAGACACGCTCGGGGACATAGCCTCGAACCATCACCGGCATTATCCGCTCAATCCATACATGATAGTCATGACTCTTGAGCCCGGTCACTTTGCCCGTTGAAAGATTGACCCCCTTACTTATATTTGATGCATAACCATCAGTGAACTTCACAATGTGTTTGAGCCACATAAGTGCTTCCTTCTTTTCTGGCGGTTTAAGGACGAAGTCAGCATCTGGTTTGAACCAGTTTCTTCGACCGTCTGTTGGAGGCCGCATGTTTAGCCGTGGTCTATCACAAATTTTCTGTTGATCGGCTCTAGCTTTAACGTTATCCTTTGTCTTATCAGGAATGTTGAGGATCGTGGAAAAAAGGGACTCTGCGACATTCTTTTCGGTGTGCATCACATCGATGTTATAAGGAAGTTTGAGGTCCTTGAAATAGGGAAGCTTCGTGAACGGGGTAATGTGAGTCCAGTTGTGCGTCTCACCATATCCCTCAAAGCGTTTCGCTTTGCCTTTGCCTTTGCATTTGCCTGGGCCTTCGCCTTCACTTTCCCCTTTGCCTTTGCCTTTGCCTTTGCCTTTACCTTTAGGCTTGAAAGCTTTTAGCTGAGCAAGAACATCTGCCCCAGAAAACGTTGGAATCTCGTTTACTTCATGGACAACCCGGCCTTTCATGAAGTTCTTCTTGTCTTCCCTGTCTGGATGGTCTGTAGGGAGGAACTGTCGATGCATGTCAAAGGCTACATACTTGCCACCCTTCTGCAGCCAAATAAAACGTAGAGCCTGCATTCACACTGGGCATGGCATCTTCCCACTTGTACACCATCCGCAAAATAGGGCATAGCCGGGAAAGTCATGCATGCAATACATCAACCAAACTTTCATCAAGATTTTTTTTTGCAGATGTCGGTCGTATGTCAACCTCGGGAAGTACCAACAATGGAGCAAATCATCCACCAGCGGGTGCATAAACACTCCCAAATTCTTTCCCGGGTAATCAGGCCCCGGAATGATCAGCGACAAGAACATGGTCTTGCATTGCATTACGACACCGGGAGGGAGATTGAGCGGAATAACAAACACGGGCCAGCAGCTGTATGGATTGGACGACATACCATACGGATTCAACCCGTCACCTGTTATCGCAATCCTGACATTCCCTGCCTCGGCTGCTTCCTCGGGGTACTCTTTATCAAATGACTTCCATGCTTCAGCTTGCGATGGATGTACGGTTTTTTTATCGTACATTTTCCCTTCCTTGTGCCACTTCATCATTTTGGCAGATTCCTCCGTGATGAAAAGGCGCTGCAGTCTTTCTATGAAATGGAGATACCGAAGAATCTTTACGGGGATGTCTAGTTGCTTCTTCTCACCATGCTCATCGACCACCTCAAGGTACCGAGAGGAACCGCACTCCCTACAGTACTTGTCACCGGCATACTCATGCCTAAACAAAAGGCAATTCTTCGGACAAACATCTATTTTCTCATATTTCATAGATAGTGCCTTCATGATTTTCTTCGTAGCGTACATGCTTTTCGGCAGTTCATGACCCTCAGGAAGGCTGTTAGCCCATACTCCCAGAAATGCGTCGAAGCAAGCTTGGGTGCAGCCGTACTCAGCCTTGATTGCCATCAATTGCGAGATGGCATCCAACTGAGAAATTTTGGCACCCGCATAAAGAGGTTTCTTTGACGAGGCCAAGACCTCCAAGAAGGCCTTTGCGATTGCCTCCGGCTCCTCCGGTTCATTCTCTGAAGGTGTTGTATGTGTCGTCTTGGCAGCAAAGACATCATCTAGCATGTTTCTAACCCCATCGTCCTCATAACCACCGATGCGTTGTCGCATCACCTCCTCTCTACCACGGTCCCGCTCGGCAAAGTTTATGGGCATGTTAAAGTCTTCCATATATCCAAACGTGCGAAGGTGCAAAGTCATTTCTCCCTGAGCTCTACGGTGACGTCTTTCACATTTTGCACAGGGGCATTCTGGGTTAATTATCATTGGAGGACGGAATATCTCCTTTAAGAACAGATCGGTTTTCTCCACCCACTCTGTTGTCACTTGATTCCGACGGATAAAACCATTGTACATCCACTGATTATCTGCCATCCTCTGCTTTATCACGAGCCACACAACAAAATTATGGATTCATTAAAATTAATCACATACAATTTTTATTTTCTACCGGGTTGACGAGAAACGGCACTGAATCCACCTACATCTCTAATAGGTAAAGAGGGTCCTAATCCCACCCGAGGATGTGTAGATTGAGTACGTTCTCCATGCTCTACCCCGTTCCGAGACAAAATTTCGGCAGCACCTCCCCGCTGTTCTCCAGATACACGTCTCGGCAAAAATCCGAGAGAATGTGCATCCAGAGAACAACGGGGAGGCGCCGCCGAAATCCTGTCTCGGAACGGGGTAGAGCATGGAAAATGTACCCAATCTACACATCCTCGGGCTGTCCGTGGAAAACGCTGGACAATCCGAAACAGTTGCGGTGATAAATATGCAATTGAATGCATATTTATCCATGCAACCATTTCGGACGGGAGACGCCTAGGTTACGCGACTTGACGTGAAAAGAAAATCTAGTGACATGATTCAAAGAGCGTAGGAGGTGAAGGTGGATTCGTAGCTCACCCTCGGCTGTAGAGGAAGTAGTCGAACAGAGGCGGGATCGCGGACCAAATCCTGTAAATTCGACCGATTGATTTTTTTTAACTCATCACATCCCATAAAGCATTGACACTACATTATGAACCGACATGAAACAACATCTCAAATTACAAAAAAAAGCTTCATTAAGTGTCTTATGAAACAACATGACCTAACACTAAACATGACAAGTAACGTGTCTTATGAAACAACATGACCTAACACTAACTTGACCAAATACAAAACTTACCAATATTCATCAATCCATCCATCTATCACAAATCCATCTAACAAAATTTCATCCATCCATCTATCACAAATCCATCTAACAAATTCATCAATCCATCCATCTATCACAAATCCATCTAACAATATTCATCAATCCATCTAACAAAATTCACCCATGCATCCATGCACATAACAAACATGAACATAATGCAAAAAAATGAAAAAAAAGCTCACCAGGGGCGTTTTGGGCGCTGGTGCAGCGGGCGAGCAGGGAGGCCGGGGGCGGGGCCGAGGAAGGGTGGACGGGGGCCGGGGCCGCCGCTGCAGGGCGTCGGCGGAGAGGGGCTCCGAGCCCCAGCCGGCACGGCGAGGGCCGAGGCCCGAGCAGGAGAGGGAGGGCGCGGGGTCGGGGCGGCGTGGACGCGCAGGCCGGCGAGAGGTGGCAGGCCGGACGGGGGTGGTGGTGGGGTGAGGGGGCGGAGAGGGTGCTGGCGGCGGCGCCGCGACCTGGAGGTGGCGAGGCTGTGGCGGCGGCGGCGCGAGGAGGGGGCGGAGAGGGTCGCGGCGGCGGCGCGGGTCGGGGTGGTGCTGGGCGGCGGTGGCGGACGGGCTCGGAGTCGGGGTGGAGATGGGCGGCGGCGGCGCGGGTCGGGGTCGAGTGGGGCGGCGGCGGCGGCGACGGGGCGGGTGTGGGGGGGGGGCGCGGGCCGGGGTGGGCGTCGATGGGGAATGAGTGGAGGGGGTTGCCCCGCGGATGGATAAGGGGGGGGTATCCCGACGGTTTAGCCGTCGGGATAGGTGCCGATGCCACGTGGCCACCTACGCCGACGGCAAAACCGTAAGCATATATATTTTTCAATTTTTTTCTTCAACCTCAACTTTAATTTTTTTTTAAGAACTTCTACATTTTTTTAAAACACCCACTGTCCTTCCTACCCTCCGAAGGCTACCTACGCGGCGGTTTCACCCCTCCAAGTGTCGGCGACATCGCCGTCCGTGAGGGAGGCCACACCCCGGAGCCTATGTCCGTGAGGGGGGTCACGCTCCGAGTGACGGCGGCAGCGACGTCCGTGAGGGGGCTCACGCTACGGAGCCGCGCAAGACCTCGTTGCACCCGCCACCACATTTCGGGATGTCTAAGAGGGCCCAGCGCAAGACCTCGTGACATAGCTACGCCCCAAAAGTCCCCCGTCCCGTCTAACCCTGGCACAGTTGACCGGACGGATCTACCCCTTTGACTTTCACCGGACGGGGTTTGACCGAGGGACATTTCCACCTGGCTGTGATAGGCGAGCCCATAGGTACACTTCGGATCAAGGTTCGAGTCCAACCCACCGCAAGATTCCCTCCGTGTCTACCCGACGTGGTCGTTTCCACCCTCCGAGTGACGGCGACAGCGACGTCCGTGAGGGAGGCCACGCTACGGAGCCGCGTGCTGGGTGCTTAGACCTGTCACCACTCTTCCACACGTGTAAGAGGGCCTCGCGCAAGACCTCACGGCATAGCCCCCCTCCAGGTCCCCCGTCCCGTCTAACCCTGACATAGTTGACCGGACGGATCTACACCTTTGACTTTCACCGGACGGGGTTTGACCGAGGGACATTTCCACCTGGCTGTCATAGGCGAGCCCATAAGTACAATTCGGATCAAGGTCCGGGCCCAACCCACTGCAAGAATCCCTCCGTGTCTACCCGACGTGGCCCTTTCCACCCTCCGTGTGACGGCGGCAGCGACGTCCGTGAGGGGGGCCACACTACGGAGCCGCGTGCCGGGTGCCGAGACCTGTCACCACTATTCCACACGTGTAAAAGGGCCTCGCGCAAGACCTCACGGCATAGCTACCCCCCAAAAGTCCCCCGTCCCGTCTAACCCTGACATAGTTTACCGGACGGATCTACACCTTTGACTTTCACCGGACGGGTTTTGACCGAGCGACATTTCCACCTGGCTGTCATAGGCGAGCCCATAGGTACACTTCGGATCAAGGTCCGAGCCCAACCCACCGCAAGATTCCCTCCGTGTCTACCCGACGTGGCCCTTTCCACCCTCCGTGTGACGGCGGCAGCGACATCCGTGAGGGGGGCCACGCTACGGAGCCGCGTGCCGGGTGCTTAGACCTGTCACCACTCTTCCACACGTGTAAGAGGGCCTCGCGCAAGACCTCACGGCATAGCCCCCCTCCAGCTCCCCCGTCCCGTCTAACCCTGCCATAGTTGACCGGACGGATCTACCCCTTTGACATTCACCGGACGGGGTTTGACCGAGGGACATTTCCACCTGGCTGTCATAGGCGAGCCCATAGGTACACTTCGGATCAAGGTCCGGGCCCAACCCACCGCAAGATTCCCTCCGTGTCTAACCGACGTGGTCGTTTCCACCCTCCGAGTGACGGTGGCAGCGACGTCCGTGAGGGGGGCCACGCTACGGAGCCGCGTGCCGGGTGCTTAGACCTGTCACCACTCTTCCACACGTGTAAGAGGGCCTCGCGCAAGACCTCGTGGCATAGCTACCCCCCAAAAGTCCCCCGTCCCGTCTAACCCTGACATAGTTTACCGGACGGATCTACCCCTTTGACTTTCTCCGAACGGGGTTTGACCGAGGGACATTTCCACCTGGTTGTGATAGGCGAGCCCATAGGTACACTTCGGATCAAGGTCCGAGCCCAACCCACCGCAAGATTCCCTCCGTGTCTACCCGACGTGGCCCTTTCCACCCTCCGTGTGACGGCGGCAGCGACATCCATGAGGGGGGCCACGCTACGGAGCCGCGTGCCGGGTGCTTAGACCTGTCACCACTCTTCCACACGTGTAAGAGGGCCTCGCGCAAGACCACACAGCATAGCCCCCCTCCAGGTCCCCCGTCCCATCTAACCCTGACATAGTTGACCGGACGGATCTACCCCTTTGACTTTCACTGGACGGGGTTTGACCGAGGAACATTTCCACCTGGCTGTCATAGGCGAGCCCATAGGTACAATTCGGATCAAGGTCCGGGCCCAACCCACCGCAAGATTCCCTCCGTGTCTACCCGACGTGGCCCTTTCCACCCTCCGTGTGACGGCGGCAGCGACGTCCGTGAGGGGGGCCACGCTACGGAGCCGCATGCCGGGTGCTCAGACCTGTCACCACTATTCCACACATGTAAGAGGGCCTCGCGCAAGACCTCACGACATAGCCTCCCTCCAGGTCCCCCGTCCCGTCTAACCCTGACACTGTTGACCGGACGGATCTACCCCTTTGACTTTCACCGGACGGGGTTTGACCGAGGGACATTTCCACCTGGCTGTCATAGGGGAGCCCATAGGTACACTTCGGATCAAGGTCCGGGCCCAACCCACCGCAAGATTCCCTCCGTGTCTACCCGACGTGGTCGTTTCCACCCTCCGAGTGACGGCGGCAGCGACGTCCATGAGGGTGGTCACGCTACCACATTTCGGGACGTGTACGTAAGAGGGCCCAGCGCAAGACCTCGCGGCATAGCTACCCCCCAAAGTCCCCCGTCCCGTCAAACCCTGTTACAGTTGACCCGCGGATCTACCACTTTCAAGATTCTTATAAAAAACATATAAAACTTGTCAAAATGGACGTAATTATCATTTTTTTGTGAATTCAGTAAAGTATAAAGACTTATATGCAAAAGAACATGAAGTTAATCAAAAATTAATTTAGGACAATAATAAAAACTTAAAAACAGGGAAAAAAAATCAGAAAACAGAAAAAATGTTTTGCCGACGGTTAGGCCGTCGGCGTAGATATGAACCAGCGACGCCCCCAGCCGCGACTCGGATCGATGACGTGGCCAGCGTCGCGGATTGATGATGTGGACGAAGTCTACCCCGATGGTTAAACCGTCGGCGTATCTATGCCGACGGCCGTTGGCAAAGCTGTCGGCGTAGTTCTAACGTCGTCAGCTCGCCGTTCGTTCCCGGCCTATCTAGGTCATTTCTATGCCGACGGCCCGTTTACGCCGACAGGGGCCGTCGGGATAGTGGTGGATACGCCGACGGCCTTCCGGTCCCTATGGCCACCGTCGGGATAGATAGGGGGATGCCGACGGCTTTTCTACGCCTACGGTTCGACCGGGGCCGTCGGGATAGATACGACGATGCCTACGGCCACCGTCGGCATAGATTAGGCCGTCGGCGTCGAGCTTTATTCCGGTAGTGAAAGTTTTTCACCAAGTGACATAGTCCTCTGGAGGCGGCAAAAAAGTCGAGTACCATGATCGGTGAAGTGGATGCAGAAGCGTTGCAAGATACTTCAGAAGCAAGAGCATCCTCGTCACCGGTTCAACAGGCTTCCTAGGAAAAGGTATGTATTCATGCATGGTCACTACCTTTCAGGTCAGGATGTGCCGTGCATGTGTGGTGATCATCTGTGAGGCTTATATGTCGGTGTTTCATGCATGATTTCTTTCAGTGCTTGTGGAGAAGATACTGAGGGTTCAGTCTGATGTGAAGAAGCTCTACCTCTTAATTCGGGCCCCAGGCGTTGAATCTGCGAAGCTTCGGATTCAAACTGAGGTAAAATATTTGTTTTCAGCCTTTCTCCTATTGTATTGTATATTTATTTCGTCTAGTACTTAAACAATGTCCATTAAATTTGATGGAAGTATGCTCGTCGAGCCGATATATAGGCTATCTTGGGCCTTGTTTGCATTGAGTATAATTTTAGTTTCCCCCTAGTATACTCTGCAAACTTGAGATAAATACATGTACGCAAAAAAAATTTACATTCAATCCAAACAGGGCCTTGGTGTTTGCAAACTCAACTCCCAACCGCCAATCTTGGGGTACCCGTATACTGACTTGTCTTTCGATGGCTCACCAATTCAGATTCTGATATTTAGACCAATAGGTACTAGATTTTCTTCTGAATAGGCCTTAAAAGCAAACGAAATGCCGGAAGGTTAACAAACATATATCTATTATCTAATTCTGCCTATTCCTATGTGCTTTCTAAAAAGGTATGTTTGTACCTATCATTAGTCAACCTCTGTTAGAATTAATCCAAGGTACACGGCCGATCCATCGAGGAATAAGCAATCACAGCATAATGACGACACCGAGATTTGTTCACGAAGTTTAGCAAACTCATCTACTCCCCGGGGCAATGACTACGGGCGCTCCTCCCCGAGATACCGCAGCAACGGCCACCCGGGCACCGGCACAAGCCGCCGGCTCCCCCTGCGTGCCTGTCGTTATCTATTCGTCATAGGTTACAACGTGGGTGCCTCCACATATATAAGAGACCAAGGGTACAATGTGTCCGACTCCGACACTACACGTATCCTAGTCACACTACAACACCAAGTCTAAATGTAACCCATTGTACACAATATTCGACACAAACACAACAACCTACTGGTTGTAACCTAAAATGCTGGGACAAGCGGCATGTACATGATGTATCAACGTGTATCAAAGAAAAACATGATTATACTGACATTAATTCAAGCATGTGTTTACTACCCTTTGTTGCATGTCAAGATCACGTCAGCTAGGGGTTCTCTTTCCCTCCTTCATCCCTTGGCTGCTAGGGCAAACTCTCTCCTCCAGACTTCGTCGACGAGCCCATGGATACGCCTCCCCTTTGCCTGTCACTCTGGCGGCCGGTGGCGGGGAGGGGAATCATGGTGCCTCCGCTCCGGTTAGTAGTTTAGGTTAGGGTTTTTTAGTCCTCGCGGGTGCGGCGCCCGGGTGGATGGCAACGCTTCTTCTTCGAGTTAAATTCCGGGCTTCGATCCTCCTCGAGTTCGTCTATCGGGACATAGTCGACGAAGCTCTACTCTAGATTCCCGCAGTCTTCTTGGGGTGGTGAGGTTAGGGTTTCTCTTCGTGTGGCGAGATTTGGTGTCAGTAGCTTCAGATCTATTCAAGGGTTCAACGATGAAGACTGCGGCTCCCAGGCGCTGGTCCTTAGGGGCACGTGCACGAAGACTTCCCAGCTGTCATCGACAAGTTCAAGCCGGCTCCGATAGGGAAGCGGCGACAGCGGCGCGTTGGCGACTCGTTCTGGCGTCAGTAGTGATCGTGTCGGTGGTCTCGGTATCTTGATTGGATTTTTATTATGTTGGAGGTGCTTTGTACTTCCGGTGAAATTTGATAATAGATTTGAATCATTTTTGTAAAAAAATGATCACGTCAGCCAAAGATGCATCGTGATGTGTTCTTTTTTTTGAAAAGGAGGATCAAAGCCCCCGGCCTCTGCATCAATCGATGCATACAGCCATATTATTAATAAATGAACGAAGCACGGTCAAAAGTTTGCCAAGGTCTCACAGTCTGAGCCATCTCAAGGAATCAAAATAAAAGGTAAATAGATTATTGCCACATCCGGCGCTACGAAAGGGCTACGATGCCTATACACTTAGCCTATTAATAGTGAAAGCACAACATGCTCCCTTGGTGGTTTTGATAATTCATGACAACATACATTGTCTCTTGGACTAATACTTTTATCTAGTGTATTTCAGATAATAGTCCATGGAGAAAAAGGGTTGGCAAAAGACTGTGTGGAGATTGTGGAATACCCCAAGATGCAAGGAAATAGGTTGGCAAAGCTTCAAGCAAGAGGACTCTACATTTTACATTTGTGAGAAATCACTTTGAGTCCATAGGAAAGCCAATACTATTAAAAGGGGGTAAGGTTTTGTTGATGAACAAAATGCTCATACGTGCACAAGTGATAGTCACCAAAAACACCCACAAGCTCTCCCACCAAAGTCTGTCCAAAGCCATATATTCAAATTTGGTGCAACCAACATTTCCATTCCGGTGCCACTGATTCTAAACCTCAGACAGACTCAGCCAAACCCTAGCCACTTTGGTGCAACCGATTCCATACCGGTGCCACCGAGTTTAGTTTGCCAACTACTGTTATGCAAATTCACAATATCGGTACAACCGAGATTGTTGGATCGGCGTCACCGAGATTGTCAATCTGACCGTTGGTCACCTTATCGGTGCAACCGAGTTTCCTATATCGGTCTCACCGAGATTCAAAAGTTGCCACCTTTTGGTCACTTCGGTACCACCGAGATTAACACATCGGTGTCACCGAGTTGGTCATTTTGTGTGTAACGGTTGGATTTTTGGGGATAACTATATATACCCCTCCACCACCACCTACTCGAAAGAGAAGCACTCAGAACTATTCCATACTTGCCCCATCCAGTTTTCTGAGAGAGAACCACCTATTCTTGTGTTGAGGCCAAGATCTTCCACTCCAACCATATGGATCTTGATTTCTAGCCTCCCCAAGTTGCTTTCCACCAATCCCATCTCTTCCACCAAGCCAAATCTGTGAGAGAGTGATTGTGTGTTGAGGAGTCTATCATCTTGAAGCACAAGAGCAAGGAGTTCATCGTCATTACCGAGCCTATTACCTTTTGGAGGGTGGTGCCTCCTAGATTGGTTAGGTGTCGCTTGGGAGCCTCCTACTTCGTGTTGTGAAGTGAACCAAGAAGTTTGTAAGGGCAGGGAGATCGCCTACTTCGTGAAGATCTACCCATAGTGAGCCTAGTCCTTCGTGGACGGAAGCCGTTATGGAATAGTCAAGGTTGCTACTTCGTGGACCCTTATGGGTGGAGCCCTCCGTGGACTCTCGCGACCGTTACCCTCCGTGGGTTGAAGACTCCATAAACGTGGATGTACGATAGCACCACCTATCGGAACCACGGGAAAAAAATCCTTGCGTCTCCAATTGTGTTTGATCTCCTTATCTCAACTCTTTACTTCATGTGCAATGTCTTTACTTTCCGCTGCCATATTTGTTGACATGCATGTGTAGGGTATATAGACTTGCTAGATTTGCTAAATCTGTTAAAATCTGCCAACCAATTAACTTGGGAAAAGGTTAGGTTTTAAATTCCTGCTAGTAGTCTATTCACCCCCCCTCTAGACAGTCGTCTAGAGATCCCTCAAATAGCTCGCCATCCAAACCGGCTGAAGATAGCCCGTGCGACCGTCTCCCACCGGTTGCACCCAATATCCATAAGCTCCCTGGAGTCCGCATGATTGAGTAACGACCACGTACGGATCCAAGCAGTCGTGACACCCTGGATTTTGGCTACAGTGATCATTGTAATTAAGCACAGTGATGACCATGATCAATGCCTAATCATTTTGCTAATCAAGATATGATCAAGTTGAAAATTCATATCTCATTTCAAATTCCATTAAAAGGGCCAATTGAATTTTTGTGTGAGAAAATAAAATGTTGCACACTTGTAGTAAATCACCAAACAATTGGTGTTGGGGAAAACAACATCACCAAGGCTATGGTGTGGACCCCACCTTCAATAACAGCACCCATTTGCATTTAAAAGTGCTCTTAAAATCATTTGGATAAATCAAACATTTTCCAAAAATGCCCAATGTGTATGTGACCATGTAGAATATTGCAATATATTTATTGGACCATGTCACACATGTTTGCTAAAAAGAATTATTGCAAGAAAATAAATGAGACTGAAAATAAAAACAGAAAACAAAACAGAAAAGAAATAAAAAGAAAAAGGCCCCCCTGCCCTGGGCCTTAGGCCATAGTGGCAGGCCCAGGGCGGCCCAGCAGCTCCCTCGGTCGTCCCCGACCTCGCTACAGGAGGTGGCGACCGAGGCGCGCCCGCAACCGAGCGCGTCCCCGCCGGACCAGCTAGCCGGCGATGGCCCGGTGGGTATAAGGCCACCCCTGTGCCCCCTCTGGCAAACCCTAGCCCCCAGATCCCCCTCGCTCTCTCCCCGCGCCGCCGCTCTCCTCCCTCACCCGCATCCGAGCGCCGCCGTCGTCATGGCCGCCGGCTAGCCGTGCCCTCCGTGCCTCCCGTGCCCAGCCAAGACGCCCACGAGCTCCGCAGCGACGGCCTCGTCCTCCTCGATTACCGGACCGAGCCCTGGGAGCCCCTATGACCTCGCCCCGTTCTTCTTCCTCCTTGGGTCGCCGCCGTTTGCCGCGACGAATCCGGCCGCCCCAAGCCTCCCCCGCGCCTGCTCTCCTCGACCCCGAGCTCTGGCCTCCGATTCCATCGGAGCCGAAGCTCGCCGCCGCAGGATCTCGACGCCGGCAGGCCTCCAGTGGTCGTCTGGCCCCGCACTCGCCGCCATTAGTTTCCCCGTAACGCGTAGACCCCTGTAGGCTAGCTAGGTCGCCCGCTAGCTCGCCGTAGCCTAGTCCCCGTCGGAGCCCGAGCCGCACCGCCGCCATTGCTCATCGCCGGCGCCATTTCAGGCCGTCCCAGCCCCTCCCACTCGCCGGGATGGATGCGCGCGTGCCCCCGCGTTCGAACGCGGGTCTCCGCGCGCAAAACGGGTCCCTGTGGGCGATTCCCGATCGGGTCCGGCGCTCCTCCGTCGTGGTTTTGGTCGCCGGCGCGATTCCGGCGGCCGGAGCTGACCTGGCCCGGCTGGGGCCACCCCCCAGTGACCCTGCCAGTGGGTCCTGCGGGCCCAGTTGACCAGTTGACTGGGTCAACTGCTGACTGGACTGGGTCCAGTCAATGACAGGTGGGGCCCGAACCCCCATGTGTATGACAAGTGGGCCCAGCCCCATTAGGGTTAATTAGGTTTGATTAATTAATCATGTTAATTAATTTAAATTAAATAGACACTGACAGATGGGGCCCACCCATTTAATTAACCTGTTTAATTTAATTTAATCTCTGTTTAGCCCACTGTCTATGACAGGTGGGGCCCAGCTGTCAGGTTTGACCTGGGACAGCTGGGTTGACTGCTGATGTCAGCATGACCTCATGCTGACGTCATAGATGCCTTTTTTGAATTAATTTAATTCTGTTTAATTTCAGAATATTAATAAAACTTTGAAAATTAATATAAAATAATCCGTAACTCGGATGAAAATAATTTATACATGAAAGTTGTTCAGAAAAATCCCACGAATCCGAATACACTGTCCGTTCATCTGTCACATGCTCCTAGCATGTTGAACATGGACATTTAGCATTAGGATCATCTGTCCGGTAGTAGCCCGAGACCCGGAAAATATCGTCAGATATTCTTCCGACCCGTGTGCGACGTGTAATACTGTGTTAGTGCATGCCTAGCTCTGCATATTGCCATGTCATGCATCGTGATGCATTTGTCTGCTTTAAATTTATTGTTTCTCCCTCCTTTTCTTACCGGTAGACCCCGAGACTGACGGTGCTGCCGGGTACGACTACGACGTTGACGATCAGCCTTTTGCCGCAGAGCAGCAAGGCAAGTAACCCCCCCCCCCCCCCCCTGAGCATTCCGATATCGCCCATTTCTTTCCCTCTCATTCTTGCATTAGATTTTGCTACTGTATTAGTTAGCTCCTATTCTGATGCATAGCCTGTTTTTGATAAACTGCTACTGTACCTGCAATCATATCAACTGCTTAGTATAGGTTGATCAGTGAATCCCCTGTGACCCCCCCTAGTCCCAGTTGCCCCTGCTTCTTCATCGACGACTCGAAGACTCGCTCAACCGACCGACAAGCCAGGCCCCTCACATCACCACACCCCCCTTAGTTGTACGACTCTGCAGCGCTACTATCGAGTATCGAGGGTGACACCTCGTGAAGTACTCATGATGCTAGCTCTGTAGTGCAGCTAGTCGGTCATGGTTATCGTGGGTGATTCCTCCTTCACCACTCCCGACGATGACTCTGTCGTGCAACCCCTCAAGCGTAGACCATTGAGGGTGAATCCTCTCTGGTCACCTTGACGGTTACATTGAGTGGGATCCATTGAGGGTGATTCCTCAGGCTCCGTCTTGATGTTTTATATACACAGTTGCTATGACCTGGTTACAGAAACATGTTGGTGATGGGACGGCCCTGAGGGGTACCCACGGTTTGATGATAATGAGGCGTGGACGGGCAGGAGAGGCCCTTGCCACACATCCTCGAGACGGGGCGATGGGACCGCACTTCATGGGTCGCGCTTTCCCCGCATTAATAAAATGCTAATGGGTTGGGTATTTGATCTGAGTTGGTCGTTGACCTTATTGCGCACCAAACCATCACGTGGGAGAAGTTATGGGTACTCAGCGTCGTTGTATCAGCCGGAGCTCTTCGGACGTCAGCAATGGAGCGGCGCGCGCCCGAGTGGTCCGCAACGGCACTGCGCTTGTTAATAAGGGGTGCTAGGACTGACCTCGGCCGCCTTCGCATCGTGCAGGAGTGCAAAGGGCGATTGGCCCATGACCCCTGCGCGCTTAGGATTTAGACCGGCGGGCTGGCCTCTCTGTTGAGCCTAGGTGGGGCGACGACGTGTTGATATCCCGAGGCCAGGCATTACCCAGGAAAGTGTGTCCGGCCGGAGGTGATCAAGCGTGTTGGAAATGCGATGCACCCCTGCAGGGATGAATTCATCTATTCGAATAGCCGTGTCCACGGTAACAGGACGACTTGGAGTTGTACCTTGACCTTATACACCTATAACTGTGACTTAAATTTGAGTTGAATGTGGCTCCGAGATTGCTTCCTCGTAGGGAGTGGAGGAAGAATCTCTGGGCGTGGTTACTTAATAAAATCGCTACAATAATATTGCTATATATGAGATACCAGTCTACTCTTTTCTAATGCTGCAAGATGCTGAAGATGCTAGTCTTCGATAGGACTAGACCTTCCCCCTATTCTTGCTTTCTGCAGTCAGTCCAGATATAACCCCATCCCTTGATACTGGTGCATACTTAGCATAGTTCTGATGTCAGTCTTGCGAGTACTTTGGATGAGTACTCACCGCTGCTTTGCATTTCTCTTTCCCCCTCGATACGATTCTGCGTTCAGACGATGGAGCCCAGGAGATGGAGTACGCCGGAGATGACTACTACACCACCGCAGGAGCCTACTACTACGTGGAGAGTGCCGACGCTCAGGAGTAGTTAGGAGGTTCCCAGGCAGGAGGCCTCGCCTCTTTCGATCCGCTGCTTATGTTTGTGCTAGCCTTCTTAAGGCAAAACTTGTTTAACTTATGTCTGTACTCAGATATTATTTGCTTCCCGCTGACTCGTGCTTGTCGAGCTTTGTATTCGAGCCCTCGAGGCCCCTGGCTTGTAATATGAAGCTGTATGACTTTAATTTGTGTCCAGTGTTGTGTTTTGATATCGATCAGTGAGTCCCTAATCTTGGTCGTACGCATTGCGTGTATGTTTAGCGTACGGTCGAAATTGGGGGCGTCACAGTAGTTGCTCTGTAAATGACCTGCAAAAAATGGTTAAGTCTCTTGCCATTGAAAATCATATCGTTTCTTGTATTCCATATAGCCCAAAATAAAGCACTTATTACTGATGCAACCATTGGTCCCGATTCGTAACAGAACCGGGACTAATGATCTGATCTGGTCCGGATCAAAGCCATGTTTTCTACTAGTGGATTGATTAATGATTCTTTATTGTCCCATGTACAGCTACAAGGTAATAACTTTAGCTATATCTGATGACGAGCTATTCCCAATAGCGAAGCTATTACAGGGGTCGTATCTACAAAGGATATATGGTAATAACTGACATAACTTGGCTTCTTGACTTCAAAAGGCAATAGTACATGTTTCCCTTTCTGGATGTACAATGGATGTATAATGCATGACATGTTTACCACCATTTTGTTATACGATTAGTATCATTAGTATCAGGTATGGTTTTGTATATCACTAGATATATACTCCCTCCCTTCCGATTTAAAGGGTCCATCTTATAAATCAGAAATTTGATATTTATAAGGTTTATTATTTCGGTAATAGACAAATAATATTATGTCCACATTAAATTCTGTCAAATTTTAGTTGTCAATGTAAAATCAACCGATGCATGAAGGAATGTGAGGGTCATCCATGTATCATTAACGTTTTATCTACTCCCTCCGCCCGGGTTTATTGAGCCCGAGAGCCTCCAAACGTTGTATGTATTATTTAGACGCGTAACAATTATAGCGCGTCGGTTTTTTGTGGAATATTATACTTGTTTTATATTATATATGGTTTTTGTGGCATATTATATACTTGTTTTATATTAGATATGATATAGTTTAAGATATACTCCAGCTATGCATGACAAATAAGCGTCGCCATGCATGCTCTCTTCGGTTTATTTACTCTCCTCTGCTGCACACCGACTCCTCTACCCAACTTCTATCTTCCATCTGTATTTGTACCTTCTGATAGCTTCGTCTCGATCAACCAGACCTGAGACCCGGTAGGCACTAAAAATTCCATCTCTAAGATAAACACGATTCAAGAGAGGGACCTTGCCTCCCTGCCCACTATATATATACATATTGCACCTACCAAGAGCCGTTGCAATTAACGATCGAGAGTGGCCACTCATCATGGAAGCAACAACGAACGTAGCCACTCCCTCAAGCCGTCCGCTCTCTGTCTGCGTGCCGACGGAGATGGTATGTGCTGACAATTCCACGGCGGAGGAACCCATGAGTCCTACCGGAAGAGGTATGGAAGAGATGGGTATCTGCATCGTCCTCGTGATGGGGCTCGGCACGCCGCTGAACCTGCCCGTCTTCCGTGCCGGCATTGAAACAGAACTAGTTACTCGTTTGCCACGCTTCCGCTGTATTCAAGTAATTTTTACAACTTTATTTATTTCATTCACATATTTTGACTTGTATATAAATTAAGACACATATCCATATTATATTGCAATAATAAAGAACATATGATTTATACGATGGCATTAACCAAAATATATTTGTATCTTATGCATCTCATTCTTACCTATTTAACACGTACATGTACAACCCCGCAAAAAAAAAAAACACCTACATGTACAGGTAATGGACGAGTCCGCCAAGGATGGCAAGCCGCGATGGGTGCAAACGGGTGTAAACGTGGACGACCACATCGTCGTCCCAAGGCTGGATGCTGCTGCCGTGGCATCCGATCCAGAAAAGACCGTGGAGGACTACGTGGCATCACTTTCTCTGCTCCCGATGGATAGGTGTCGTCCTCTCTGGGAGTTCCACTTCCTCGACTTCCCAACCTCCGAGGCGGCCTCCACGGTGGTGCTCCGTCTGCATCACTCCATTGGCGATGGCACGTCCATCACGACGCTTCTGGTGGCATCGTCCCGCAGCATGGCCAATCCAGCAAGGTTGCCAGCTATGCCGCCACCACCCAAGCGCACGGGCGCGATCTACCAGCCGCCACCACGGCCTCCACTGTCTTCGGGTGATTACCTCGCACTGTTCGCATGGGTTTGGTCCCATTTTGTGCTGGCTTGGCACACAATTGTGGACATTGTGTTGATTCTTGCAACAATATTGTTCTTGAGTGACCCACCCACGCTCTTCACGCGTCCTCCGGAAGGTGGCGAGTCTTGTCGCCGTAAACGTTTCGTGCATCGGAGCCTTAGCTTTGATGACGTCAAGCTCATCAAGACTGCCATGAATTGCGTACGTAAAGCTGCTGATGTTTTTTCATGTATTTACATGTAGCAATTGAAATCACCTATCCAAGGACTACATGCCTTATTTTAGTATATATATACTGGCAGTTATCTAGAAAACTGTCGAGGAATGGTGAAAAATATATTTTAAATTGGTTATTAGGACATGTGATAAATAAAACAGAAAATAGTTTACATTTTAAATCCTCTCAAGACAATAAAATTATGAAAAGATTAAATTTGAAATATAGGATTTCAAAAAAAAAAGTATTAATATTAAAATATGGTTGTCACAATTCTTTCATGAACTGGTACGCAAGTTGTTTAATCTTTATATGTAGTATCTATTCTACTATTATTTATTAAACGATAGATAAAGGTTTACATGAATAAAAGCCAATTACAATCCAATTGTTTTTTTCTCTAAGTTTGTCTATGAATATAAGAAATATTATCGACCAAGTGAATGCAGTATCATTTTATTCATGCATTGTTTCGCGATAATGTCAGTTCTAATGTTGTTCATACGTACAATGAAAAATAGTGACTACAAAAACTTGAAATTCTAATATTATTCAGAAAATCTAGACATGCACATGCATAGCTCACCTTGTTAGTCTATAAATATTTTCAATAAAAATCACATGCACAAAGTCTACACGATACTTTGGCAGATCTCAAGATAACCTTTTGACAAATATTGCAAAACTATTTTTAAAGTGGACAGAAATTAGTTTTCCATTTTAAAATATCCTCAAACCAATTTTTGATAAACACATAATATTGGATTACAACTGTTTTTTTTAATATGTTGCCCACACAATGTGTGGGTTTCATGACTAGTTCTTTAATAGCATCGCCATGACCCACTAATCAAGCCGTATCTAAATGCATCTCATTTGCTCGATGTCGCATATTGATTTGACTCATATATAGTATATTTTGTGTCCCTCCTTTTTTTGTTTTCACAGACTATCAACGACGTGCTAGTCGGTGTGACTTCAGCAGCTCTTTCACGATATTACTTTAGAAAATCTGGTAAGTGGTTTTTTTTATAACGACGACGTATGTTTGTTCCGTAGACATGCATTTTCTTACAGTTTGCTTTCTAATATTCAATATTAGGTGAGAGTAATACTAAGAGAATCCCTTTGCGGTCATGTGTCCTTGTCGATGCAAGGCCAGTGTCTACCAGACAAGTAAGAACTTCATTTTCTCAGTGCAGATAAGTAATAAATATTAATTGAGTGACATATAAATATAAACGTAGTAACGCGAACTTCATCACAATTTTGTAGAATTAATACTGCAAATTACATTGATTTTCTTCTTACAACTATGAGCAGACATATGTTACCAGGGTAGAGACAGGCAATCGACTTACTGGCCTCATGTGCCCATTTAATATAACTTTGCACGATGATCCCCTTGAGTATGTTCACGAGGCAAAAAGGTTCATGGATAGGCAAAAGAGCTCTTTAGCAGTGTTGCTCACACGAGTGGTTGGTGAATTTTTGGTGAATTATTTTGGTCTGAAGGTATATTACCTTCTCCGTTTGTACATT
Source organism: Elymus sibiricus (assembly GCA_039707655.1). Classification (NCBI taxonomy): domain Eukaryota; kingdom Viridiplantae; phylum Streptophyta; class Magnoliopsida; order Poales; family Poaceae; genus Elymus; species Elymus sibiricus. The sequence goes on from CM077667.1 coordinate 26,731,880, forward strand.
ATATGCTCTTCCCAGGATTACATTGCACAAACCTGGAACAAGCATTTTGTCTGTTTATTCATGTTTTTATTAATTATAACCATTTTAAATGAAAGCAGACAGGAACTTTAATCTTCCGCCGCTTTTTGACACGTACAACCATAATATTTTCAAATGCAATTGGACCAGCTGAACATATGACGTTATGTGGGCACCCAGTTGCCTTCATGGCACCTAGCATCTATGGCCAACCACAAGTAAGACATCCATGTTCTTACATCCAAAACATATGCTCTCTTATCATACTTTATGACAATAAAATCATTAATCATTTGTCTGCGAAAACAAAACTAGCTTTATGTTTATTCATTTTATTCCGCGTTTCCTCTGACTGTCTTGATTTTTGAATGTAGGCTTTGACTGTGCACTACCATAATTATGGTAGCGATATCAAGGTAGTTCTCGCACTTGATGACGCACAATTTCAAGATTGTCATCAACTTATGGATGATTTTGTTGAGTCCATCAGGATTATTAAGAATGCGGCAGCCCTGAAGACGTTGACAACATTGATCCATAATGACGTGACTGAGTAATAGATAATTGGATAAGTGAACATATACAAAATTTATAAAAATAATAAAGATACTATGTGCAAGTACGGATGCATGCATCACTTTGATGCAGAGTCCGGGGTAATCCTCCTTTTCTGAAAAATGTGCAATACTGGTACCTTGTGTGTATTTTAATTGCGAGTGCGTCTTATGTGTACTTTAACATATACCAATCACTGTACATTTTGGGTTAAAACCCTTTTCTACTACCACATAATCAGTTATCAACAATCGGTCAAAAGCTTGACTTAGAAGCTCCCCATTTTTTAAGGAAAAGCTCAACTATGATAAGTAGTTTGTGTAAATCCACCTTGTGGCTGGATTTATCCATTATTTTGAGACATTATTATTTGTTCACGATAGAAAGAATATGCGGTGCTCCCTAGTTGGTCAGTCCGTGAAAGGTTACTTTATCCTCCCTCTCAGAGAATCTATAGTCGGACACCTGAAACCCACCTCAAACGCCCAGGCGAATGACCCGGTCACTGACCGATCACGAAAATTCGACCAAAACGGGCTCCTCAAACGTGCCTCAAATGCCCGGGCTGACCGACACCCCTCATATCCAACTCAAATATGGGGTGGGAACTCGGGTGTGTCCGCCACGTCGGATAACGTCGTGGTCCCACACGGAATTGCCCGGAAAACTGTCGGCCCGACGGACGTCTCCTCCGGTGGGGATGGGGGTGTGAATGACGTGTGGCGCCAGTCCGGCTCGCCGGCCGAGTCCAAATTCGACTATTTAAGCCGGCTGGCGCCCCCTAACCCTAGCCCATCCACCTCCTCCCTCTCCATGACGCCAGCCCGAGCCCATGCACCTCCTCTCTCCCGATCATCACTGAGTTGCACTATAGGTGACGTCACTAATACTTAGTGATGCATTTATTTTCTTCACAAATGATGCTTCCATTTCTGACGACAAATTCATCGCTGATTATCAGCACATTAGAGACGAAATACCACCACAACTATGTCCCGCAATAGTGGTAAAACGTTCATCACCAATGAGTGTACACAATGAGAAAACTGCTTCATCACAAATGTGTCAAGTAGTGAGGAATTGTTTTCATCGCTAAAGTACGTAGGAAGTGAGAAAATACTTCACCACAAATGTACATAAGTAGTGAAGGATATAATTCATCATGAATGTGGCAGTGAGAAAATTACTTCATCACGAATGTACGTAAGTAGTGAAGGGTTTTATTCATCACAAATGCGGCAGTGAGAAAACTACTTCATCACGAATGGACATAAGTAGTGAATGATTTTATTCATCAAGAATCTGGCGGTGAGAAAATTACTTCATCACGAATGTGCATAAGTAGTGAAGTGTTTTATTCATCACGAATGTGGAAGTGAGAATATTACTTCACCACGAATGTGCATGACTAGGGCGGCATTTTACTTGGCACAAAAACCGGAGTGAGAAAATACTTTATCACAAATGTGCGTGTGCAATGAGGAATTTTATTCACCACGAATGTGATGTTAGTTCTGAGGAAATTTCCCAATCACAAATGAAATGATTTGTGAGGAAATTCTTTTATCACATATCATAGAAAGCTATATTTGTTGTAGTGCTAGCCACTTTGTGCTTAGCTTCTTATCCTTTACCTCATCTTTTGAGACAAAGTCTTCATCTTCACCTCCATCTTCATGGAGACCCAACCGACTGAGGAGGTCCTCGCGTGCTCCCTCTCAATTCCTTCTTTTATCGGTTGTCTATGTTCCTCCATGGATCTACCCATAGGAACTAGAGTCTTCGTCCAGAGCAGAACCCTATCGCCATAGATCGCTAGGCCTTAGAACAAACTTAAGAGTACTATGTCAGGGAGCTTCCTCGACCTGAAGAGGAGTGAGGATAGGGAGGATCACCATTGGGTGAACATTTCTTTTAAAATTTCTACATCTAAACATTTTCGTGCATGCATGCTAAAAATGTGTAATATAGATGAAAACATTTATGTTGGATATGTGTCTGCAAAAGTACTTTTCAGTACGCCTTCATCGTATTTTTTTCTTATAGAGAGAGCACATGCATGAAATCTTCCACCTCATGCTAACATTATGAAATTAATTTCTAAATTTAAATTTTGAAAATGATTTATCTCATGAACCGCTAATCCAATCGATGATCCATCTTCACAAGTGAGTTCACCTCGGTGATGGCTTTGAACAAGATCACATGTTGATATTTTCGGTGTTTTTTTTTCTTCACCACAAGTTGTCAGATTATGTCGCCATAGTTTCCATGGTAATTTTACCACAAAGATTGTGTGTATTTACCACACAATAATGTTTATATTTTCAAACATTGCAATGTTATGGAGAGCTAGAGAATGAGTATTCAAGTGTTAACACTAAGTAAGAAGATGTATCAACCCACACAATTACCACGAAGCAAGTCTTTGAGTCATGTGTTAATCAAAGGTTTCAACTGATGAAAAAGTGTTTGTGCTTTCATAGAATGTTCAACTTTTCAAAGCTATTCTTTTATTAAATGTTCGCAAATTCTTAAAAAATGTTCGTATTTTAAAAACATTTAGTGTTTTCAAGAAAATGTCAATAATATTCAAAATGATATACTTTTATAAAACTTGAAAAATGTTCACATTTAGAAAAATCACTTTTATTTAAAATATATTCTAATATAATATTCACATTTTTCTAAAAAATATTCATGTTTTTTTTCTGAAAAGCCGAATCAATAATATTATAAAGTACGCGAGCAACTACAGGACAAGTTCGTTATAAGACGCATACTCGCTAAAGAGTCCGTCCTTGTCCGGGTCACCTTGTGCAAATTAGGATGAATTTGACGAACAGAGCGCCAGTGAAGTGCTCCCGGACAGTGCTTCTATTTGGCGCTTCCGGCGTCAGGGAAGGTTCCGATGTAGATGCGAGCGCTGGATTTCATTTTATATACCCCTGGTTCCCTCGATCCCTGAGAAAAATAAAATAGAAAAAAATGAAAAGTTAGTGAGTTCACAAAATCTTGACGGGGTTTGAAATTTTTTCATGAATTTTCAAATAAAGATCATCGGTTTGAAATATTTTTAGCCAATTTTTAAAAAATCATCATATCTCAAAAAGAATTGTGGATTTTGGAAAAGAAAGTTCATCAAAGTGATTTTTTGTCAAACTAAAAACATATTAATAAATTTTAAAAAAATTTCTCCAAATTTGAAAAAGAATCATTGAATTTGGAAGAAAGTTCACAAAAAGTTGAAATGTAGTTTATCAAAATTTTAAAAAGGATTGAATTAAAAAAAGTTCACAGAGTATGAAAAAAGTTCACGAATTATAAAAAACCTGTGAAATTAAGAAAACCAAATAAAAAAGGGAAAAGGACAAGATGAAAAAAAGAAAAAGGAAAAACAAAAAATAACAAACGGAATTGAAGAACGAAATAAAAAGAGAAAACGAAGTAAGTGGCCACAACTAGGTAAGGGTAAGTGGTCTGGTGATGGCGGCCTTCCGTTCGAATGATGATGTAACCGGTTCAATCTGTCGTCAGCCATCACTTTGTTTGGAAGTTTAAACAGAAAGAAAAGTAAGGAAATGGAACGGCAAAGAGCGGAGCGGGGGTGTGCGCCCGTTCGCAGTTATACTATAACAGATAGAAAAGGAGAAGGGAAATGGGCTGCCCAGAGGAAATGCGCAGCTGAGTAGGGGAGGGGATTTGTCTTGCTCATCGCAAGGCGAAAAAAACCCTCGCCTCGGGCACCCTGTAAACAGGCCTTCCCATCACGGGAGAGAGGGTTGGCTTTTCACACACGTTTTGTAATTATTTTGTTTTATTACTTTTATTTAGACATTCTAAAATGGAACTCTATTTTATTTAAATCTTTAAAACGTTAATTTCTCTTCTACAAATATTCATGTAGTGTAAAATATGTTTGTACAGCTAAAAGAATGTTAATAGCATTTGAAACAAATGTTCACACACTTTGAAAAAAGTGTCTATGACATTAGAAAATGTTTATACAATGTAAAAAACCAGTTCTGCTAATTTCAAAAGTACATTTTGTGCCATTCTTAAGAGTTTACACGACATTTCCGAAAAATGTTCATGTGTTTCAAAAATATGTACTCAGCATTTATAAACATGCTTATAAATCTTAAAAAGTGTTCGCGTGTTTCAAAATTTTGTACGCGACATTTATAAAAATGTTTATAAATCTAAAAATATGTTTACGTAATACTCAAAGAAATGTTAAATACAATTCAAAAATATATGTGCCATTTTAAAGCTCACTCATTTCAAAAGAATGTTTGTGACATTTCAAAATATTAACACAATATAATTTTAGTTTACCATTTATTCCTAGTTGTGCGACGCAGTCCTGCCAATAAGAACTTCAACTGCTCAAAAATGTTATCGCTTCGTTGGGTGCATGTTCAAAAATGCAATTAGACATCTTTTGTTACTGCCATCTCAAAGCCCGTTTACGATGTTACCAACATGTCAACTCATCTCACTACGATAAAATATGAGTCCCACTCGACCCCAACTTTCCTATTTTCTCCTAAAATTATTCACTTGCTTACTCCTGATAATTGGGCCGAGAGGTACATCTCTACTTGGATCAAACTGTCGGTGGCCTAGATTTCACAAAAGTGCCGCTTAGCCTTTCTCACTCATCAAAAGCCTTTCTCACTCATCAAAAGAATAAAAAAAGAGCTGCTTTACTCCCGTCCCCTGCCGCCGCCGGCCGCCCTCGCGCTCCCATGGCTCCGGCGGGGGAGGCGGCGATCTGGACCGTCCCCCCGGCCACCCTCGCGCTCCCATGGCTCCAGCCACTCTCCCGTGCCTGAGAACTTTCTTTTGCCGCAGCCGCCACCGCTGCCGTCTCCGTCTCCGGCAGCTCGCCGCCGCGCCAAGAAAGGTGAACCTCCTCCTCCTTCCCGTTCCTCTTGCGTGCGTTCACATATTCAAAGGTGCGTGCCTACTAAATTACCTTGGCCTAAGTAGGATTCCTTCGGAGCACATGGATATGGATCCCTCGCTGGTGTACACGGTAAGCGACAACTATTTACCATGTCTATTTACCATATTTACAAGTAATACACTACATGGTGACAGTAAGTAGGAAATTAGCTAACTGTAAATCGAGCAGCAATTTCTGAAACACACAAATGCCACCACAAGGTGACTGATGACGACTTTCCGTCCGGTGCACAGACTAGCTAATTTTTTTTAAATATTATCTTTTTTTTTATTATATTTGTCACATATTAAGCTGTTAGCAAAAATTACATAAATGTCATCCAATCGGTCTAGAGGAAGCCGACTGGAATCAGTCGGCCTAGAGGAAGCCAATTAGTTCCAGTCGGCTTCAAGTAGGCCGATAGGGCAGTCGGCTTTGCAGCAAATGGTCCAGTCGGCCTTGAGGTGACCAATTAGTCCCAGTCGGCCTAGAGGTGACCAATAAGTGCCTATTGGCCTACCCGTGACCAATTAGCTGCATGTAATCATATTTTGGTTCTCCCTTATCAGTTCCCGCCGATATCTCCCGCCATAGTTTCCCGCTTGTTTGTTCCCGCATCGTTTTCCGCTTCTTAGTTCCCGCCATCTTTCCCGCCCTTCTTTCCCGCCATTCTCGTTCCCGCCCTTCTCTCCCGCCCTTCTTTCCCGCCCTTCTGTCCCGCCCTTCTTTCCCGCCATTCTCGTTCCCGCCCTTCTTTCCCGCCCTTCTCTCCCGCCCTTCTTTCCCGCCATTCTCGTTCCCACCCTTCTCGCCCTTCTTACAAATTGCAAAACTAGCACACGGTCGTCCTACTGTTCCCGCCCTTCTTTCCCGCCATTCTCGTTCCCGCCCTTCTCTCCCGCCCTTCTTTCCCGCCCTTCTTTCCCGCCAGTTTCGTTCCCGCCCTTCTTTCCCGCCATTCTCGTTCCCGCCCTTCTCTCCTGCCCTTATTTCCCGCCATTCTCTCCCGCCATCTTCTCTTCTGACCCTATAAAACCCCCTCCGCAGCAAGGTGGGTGAGCAGGCAAGTGTAGTGTTTTTTTGGTCACCGTTTGTTTGCAGGTAATGGCTTGCCCCTTTTGCCGAGCTCCAAGTGGCCCTTGTTCTTCCTTTGATTCTAGTGCGTCTGTCTTCACTGTGGTGCTGGATCGTCGCTGTTCAAGGCGTGTTGTAAGATTCTATATCTTGTTTATCTGATTGTGGCATATGGTTCATGTTGTTTAGGTTGGAATGTATTCTAATGGCTTTGTTTATATGATTATGATGTTTGCTTCCATCCTTTTTGTAGTATGTTCCGTGCAGTGTTAGATCACATCTTGCTCGGTACATTGAGGAGTGTAGAGCTTTAGCTATTCGGAGGGGTGACACAGATATTGATCTTGCTCTTCACAACAGTGAGGGTAACTTATACCATGTTCTGTTTACACATGGTCGGGTGAGCAGTAAATTCCATGGTCCTTCCTGGGAGGAACTTGTGAAGGATTATGGTCTCCGTCATCGTGACATGATGACTCTTAGGCTTGAGCACTATGGAACATGGTGTAGTGTTGATATTCATCGGGATGGTGTTATGTTGTTCCCTTTACCCTGTGTTGGTAAGTTTTTTTTTGAGTGATTTAAAGTTTTGTTTCAACTTTTACGTTTTGCTGTTCTGCTAAATTTGTGAAATTATTTTTTTGTAGCTCTTGAGGATCTAAGTGAAACTCAGAGGGAACTTGTTGACAGTTGTTTTTATAGTCGTGGTATCTTCAGTTTGAATTATCACCAAATGTATGTCATGTCGCGACAGCTCTTTGATGACAACTACATATTGTGTACTCCTTTTGTTCATAGGATTGATTCCATGAATGTCAATGGTCAACATATGGTGAGCTTTGTTTTTGGCTACTGTTTTAAATTTGTAAGCTCAACATCATATAACTTGATGTTTTTTGTCAGGTTATTCCGACCATGGTTGTGAGGAGTTTGACGGAATTTGTGTCAATTCCTAGGACCGGTTCTTTAACTCTTGAAATTACTTTGGATTCTGAAGATGATGATATATATGTGAGCATTCCTTGTTCCTACTTTATTGGCTTGGGTGATAGAATGGTGTTCAAGAAGGAAGGCTTCGGTAATTTTCTTCGGGCATCGTCTATTGAAGTCAACAATTTGGTGCTCATAACCTTCAAAGAGCGTGATCAGGAGCTAGTTGTTGTTTTCAGTCATCTGCCACAGTGATCGTACTATCTCGCAGTACTATCCCCCCATTTTATTTTCCCGCCCTAATATCCCGCCATTTTCTTTCCCGCCATACTCTCCCGCCACTTTTTCTCCCGACATTCTCTCCCGCCATTTTCTTTCCCGCCTTTCTTTCCCGCCTTTCTCTCCCGCCATCTTCTCTTGTGAACCTATATAACCACATCCGCAGTAAGGTGGGTGAGCAGGCCCTTCTGTCCCCCCTTTCTCTCACGCCTTTCGCTCCCGCCCTCCTTTCGTGGAGATGTCTCATCCTCATTATCCTTTTGATCGTAGTTTTCACTCTGGTATGTCCGATCGTCTTCTCAAACTAGCCGCCAATTTCAAGATGGATGATAGAGTAGTTCCATGGGAGGAACTCATCAGTAGTGACACCATAATGAATGAGTTGGCTCACTCATTAGCTAGGAGTGGGTGGCCTCCCAGGACATTTGAGGAGATACGGAAAGAACTTCTCAGGTTGCATGGCAGATGGCAGAAGGTCAAACTGCATAAGAGTGAATCTTACATCAGGCTTGGGAGGAAGAATTCAGATTTATGGTCAGCAGACAGTGAGGACGAAGACGACCTCTTCATGCCGAGCAGCAAGGTCAAGACTACCTCATCGTCGAAGGCCAATAGTTCTACTTCGACAAAGGGCAAGAGATCTGCATCGACGGAGGAGGAGGATGATGCATTCATGTAGTACTGTTTTATGTAGTACTGTTGATTTAATGTTGTAGTGTTTAATTCAGTTGTACTGTTTAATTCAGTTGTACTGTTTAATTTCAGTTGGATGCATGTAGTTTGCAGTACAAGTGTTATCTCTCTAAACCAATTGCCACCGACGGCTTCTCCCTCGGCCAGCTCGCTTTTCCCTTGCTTTTTCCCATGCGCAGACGGTGATTCCGATGTCCACACTGTAGTGACTGGCCAGACTGTAGTGACGACGCTGATTCCGATGCCCACACTGTAGTGATTGACATACTGTAGTGACGGCGCTGCTTTGTCTGCTTTGTATGATTCCTGCTGTCTGCCGTTGCCTGCTCTCTCTCACGCTCTTCTCTTTGCTTCTGCCCACACTGCTTTGTCTGCTTTGTATGATTCCTGCTGTCTGCGGTGCGGTGCTGTTGCTGCGGCGGACGCGCGTGTTTTATTTTCTTCTACCGACAACACAGTGCTCCTCATCTTTATATACGAGATGCCGTTGCCTGCTCTCTCTCACGCTCTTCTCTTTGCTTCTGCCCACACTGCTTGCTCTTTCTCACTCTCTTCTCCATCTTCCAGCCGCACTTCAAAACACCAACGCGCTAGTCATTATGAGTTTGCCTTGCTCGGATCAAAGCATTAGGCCTACGAAAATGAAGAGTGCGACTTTGCCTCGGGGGGTGGAAGTACTTCGTTGTTGGTGTGGCGATCTCTGCAAGGTGAAGGAGGTGACGGATTTTTCAGATTGGTTGGGCATGAAGTTTTTCATGTGCGCCAATTATGAGGAAGATCCACCCGTTGCTACTTCACCGTACATCAGGCCTCCGGTATGTTAAAGTCACCAAGAATAAACACGTTGTTGATATTATTGTTGATTTGATATTTCTATTTATATTTTTGTTGTAGTCTCCTCCGCCTCTGTGCATGTACTATCGTTGGATTGACACGAAAAAACCGGACTGGGCAGTGACCGAGATTCGTGAAAGAGGTCGTCGTGCATGGGCAAGCTTGGACGCGGAAGAGCGCCGCGCGAAGGCGGCAGCAGAGGAGAAAGCAGAGCAGGAGAGAGAGTGGCAAGAGTACTGTGTGAAGCAGAGGGCTTTTGTTGATGAGATGAAGAAGAAAAACCGAGAAGAGGGACTACGACTGGCGGAGGTTTACCGACAGCGACAGGAGGCCCGTGAGGCTGAGAGGCAGATGAAGAAAGAAAGGGCTCGTGCAGCCAAGGCAGCAGAAGAAGCTGGTGATGGAAAAGGAAAATATCCCCGTTGGACTCAGTAGATTTATGTTATTGTATCGTACGTAACGTTCGCATTGCAGCAAGTCGTATCTTAAAATTCGCAGCAAGTTGTATCTTAATTTTTATGTATCTTATTTTACGCATGTTATTTTCGATGCATCTTAATTATCTGTTGTAGTCTGGTTGGAAATGTTTCTCGTAAAACATTAGAGTAATGCCGATGTACCAACCTGGCCTTGAAAACAAATCAGTCTCTTACATAGATAATGACTCATACATAGATAGTAACACATACATGAAGGATGTCTGATACATAGATAAGTCCTCATACATGAGAATAGTCTGAAACTAACATACATAGGTAGAAATATGTCTCTCGCATACATAGGTAGAAATATGTCTCTCACATACAAATACGTCCCTCGCATACATAAGTATCAGCCACGTCGTCCTCGTCCGTGGCGTGGCTGTGGTGGAGGGGGCGTCGACCACCCATACCTGTTGGGTGGCCTAATGTGACGAAGAGGAACCTCAGACCCGTCCTGGTCATCCTGTGTATACTGGGTGGGTCCTGGTGGAGGAGTCGAAAATATGTCCATCCACGTGTGTAGCTGTGATAGTGGCTCACCCTCACTCCCCAACGCAGATCCGGACGCCGACCCCTGCTGATATGGATCTGTCTGAAACATTTGCTGTTGTGGTGAAGGTTCAAACGCGAAGCTGGACGAGGGATAATGCTGCTTTGGGTGCTGCCACGCCGAACTGCCAGCCTGGTCAGGAGGTGGTGGAGGTGGCGTCGACTGCTGTGTTAGGCGAGGACGTGGTTGTTGTCGTTGCGTGGATGTCCGCGGCTGCTGGTGCTGCTGCTGCTGGTGGTGCTGCTGCTGCTGGTGTTGCTGGTGCTGCTGCTGGTGTTGGTGCTGCTGCTGCTGCTGTTGGTAGTTGGGAACAACGTCCAAAGTGCGGGTGCACGTGATGGCCTTGTAGACAGTTCGTAGCTTCTGCTCCAGGCGCGCGAACCATGGCCGGAGCTGAGATGTGGGAACCATAAGAGGTGTAGACGACAGCGATCGTGTATAGTCCCTGACCTCACTATGAAGATCGTATGCCAGCTCACCTGAAATTGTCACGATGATTATTAATTATGAATAATTATGGACAGCAATGTATGTAACCAGAAGATGAATTAGATAAAGACAATAAATGTTACCGCGTACTGCCTAGAGCCCGAAGTATCATAGCTCGGGTATGTATCAGACGTAACGGGGTCTGGTATCTCCTCTGGATGAGGGTGCTCCACGATGCGTAACCTTGTCCCGCCCATGTACTGATGCAAATAGGCATTGAATTCATCGAGATCAAACATACGAACCTCTTCCCAGAGACGTGTCGTCGCAGTATCCCAGTCTGTCATGTACGGCTGAAGCCTTTGGACCCACTGTTGTTGTGTCCTGTTTATCCCCTTCCTTGTGTTCCTGTAGTTGAGGTGTGTGTTTAACAATTAATTGCTGATTCACTGTGAACATATTTGAATGACAATGAAACATTGATTAAGTATACAATACCTGTGGACTACTGCTGGCAGTGGGTTCTCTATAGGGGGGGGGGTTGACCATCTGCCGAAGACCAAATTGCCTCATAACCCGTTGTTGCGCCATCTCCTCGACGCAGGCATCGAAGATAATCTTCGATTTCGTCATCCAGTAACCCCGATCTCTTGTGCATAGCTGAGAAATACCGCCGGGGTACCTGGCATGTATGTTTGCTTGCGTGTACGGCTGCCATATCACCCCGGTGTACGTATCGAACTGCTCGTTTAATGCCGTGTATGCTCGCCTAGTCTGCTCAGCAGCATAGCGTCTCTGCACAAATTATAAGTGAGTTTTCAGCAGTAGTGTAGGCAAAGAACATGCATTAAATTATAACACGAGACATACCTTGCGACGCGTCCAGCATAGACCAAAAGTAGGCATGTCGATTCCGTTAGCATCGAACAAGTGGCTCGCTGGATAACCCTCCTGGACATCTATGTTCGGCCGTCCTATAGAGAACCTCTCCCAGGACCACAGCTGTAAAAATAGAGGGCATCCAAGAAGAGCTGACTTTTCCGCGGCAAGCTGGCAACCGTTGCACATACCTCGGTATGTAGCTGCTAAGACCGCTGATCCCCAACTCCTAGGTGTGATCTGATTCGGCATCTCAGCTCTCGCGATCTCGAATGGAATAGGGATGTAGCGTGCACTTACAGTGGTGACATGGTTCTCTGTGAACATAACCTTTCCGAGAAGCCACAATAGGTACGCCTCCAGGCTACGAGTGATCTGTGTCGCATTCAGATCGACATTTGGATACCCCGGGAAATTCTGTATCTGTATTGAGTAAAGAGAACGTATTAATAAACAACAAATTTAATTGTAAAACCAGATGCACGACCAACGAAAGATATGTGGTTGAGTAACTAACCCTGAAATGATGCAGCCAATCATACTTAGGTCCGTGAGGCTCCGACGCAAGAACCGGAGCCCCATCATAAACACCCAAGAAACGTTGTGTCATAGATGCCTGCCAATCAGGCGGATCAACCAACGGTCCTATGACACGACCCGCCAAGGGTAGGCCCAGCAGCATCGAGACATCCTCTAGAGTAGGAGCCATCTCTCCCCAACGAAAATGGAATGTGTGGGTCTCAGGCCTCCAACGGTCCACTAAGCAGGTGAGCAGAGAGGAGTCAATGGCGACGCGTTTGGAGGTGTCAGTGCCCTCTACTAGACGCGCGAAAGGTAAAAGTCCAGCCCATTTCAACCTGCATATCAGAATGCATACAAATTCATTTAGTGTGACACATTAAATCCAGCTTGAAATAAATAAATAAGTGAAACACGTACCTGTCTTCCCAATCCGGATGTATCTTCCAGTCCACCTTAGAAGTGCGAGTGCGAAGGGGGTCGAGCTTGCGCTCACATAATAGCGCGGCACGATGCTTACTATCAATCTCCAGTTTTAGCAACGACGGTACCTCCATTCTACAATAGTGCATTTAAAACATAGTACCACACACAATACAAATTTAAAACATAGTGCCACACACAATACAAATTTAAAACATAGTGCCACACACAATACAAATTTAAAACATAGTGCCACACACAATACAAATTTAAAACATAGTACCACACACAATACAAATTTAAAACATAGTGCCTAGCCTCTTCATCTTGCTCTCCCTCTTCCTCCTCTTCGTCCACGACTGCCTCATCCACGCCTTGCGCCCCCCCCCCTTGTAGTGACGAACATCGGACATTCAGTGTCCCTATGTCCAAATTCATTGCATAGAATGCATTGCATGGTGCGCCCTCCGGCATCAGATTCATCCATATCATTCCGGATGCGCTGACACTGACGTCTACCTCTACTTGTATGCATAAACTCAGGGTGTGGAATGTACCTCCGTTCAACAGGGTCGACGGTGTTGAAGTTACCCATTGATCGAAAACCAACCAACTCACCTGTCCAGGTATTGAGGACAGACTCTTTCAGAAAGTATGGAGATACGAAAGATATTGCGTCCAGTGCTAACTTCCCGCAAGCAGCAAGTACATGCGAGCAAGGTAGGTGGAGCAACTTCGGTTTGTTGCATGTGCACTCGCAAGTTGGCCAGACTTCGTTTCCAATTTTCACCTCGTGTGTCCTCGACACATTTGCACATCCAAATTTGTTGTTAGCTAACCGAACCTCATACCTATGCTCTTGATTTCCGATGGCAACAACAGTATGTGACCGGGCTTTTTCCATCTTTTCATTCATGTACTTCATAACCCTTTCACAGTAACGTGTGTTCGGGTTGTTTGTCATATGCAGGGCGGCGCTTTGACGTCTATCTCTGAAATACTTCACCATACCATAGAAAATTCCCTCAACAATAGCTGTTAGGGGCAAAGCCCTATTTCCTCTGAGAACAAAGTTATATGTTTCAGCGAGGTTGGTAGTCATGACACCGTACCTTGCTCCATGTGTGTCATGCAGCAAAGACCACCTCTCAAGAGGCTCATGCTCTATCCACTGATCAAAGGTTTTAATTGTCCTTCCAAGCCTTCTCCTAGTGCCAGGTGGATCAAATCCTGGCAAGTCACAAAGCCCAACAGGCGCCTCCTCCACGGCTGCTGATCTTGTTGCTAACTGTGCAGCTACTGCTTCAACATGTGCCCTCACAGCTGCATCTCGTGCAGCTCTCCTGTCCCTAACATGTCTCTGCGTGCAAGTATTTAGTCTGTCACGTATCAAAGTGTACTTCCATAGCTGGTTCTGTTTGCAGAGTTTCTTGAATAGATTCATGAGGTTCTTATTTCTGAACTGCGAGAAGAAATTGGCCCCAAGATGGCGCATGCACCAACGACTCTGCAAGTCCTGCCATGGAGTTTGTTCCTCAGGACCAGGGTTTGACAATGTCTTTATCGCACTGAGTATACCTGCATGTCTGTCATGAAGAATGCACACATTCGGCTTATCCTGCACAACAACTATTTTCAATTGCCTGAAGAACCATGTACAACTTTCAATGTTCTCGCTTTCCACAAAAGCAAATGCCAGAGGAACGACTTGATTTTGCCCATCTTGACCAATGGCGGTCAGGATCTGACCCTTGTACTTCCCTGTGAGAAAAGTGCCATCCACACATATCACTGGACGACAATGTCTGAAAGATTCAATGCACACACCGAAAGAGAAGAACAATCGGTGCAACACCTTTACATTTGGGAACTCTGGCATGAAGAAGTCTTGAATATTGACATAGGTGCCCGGATTCCGGTCCTGCAATGTGTGGAGGAGCCGAACAACAGAGTCATATGCATCAAAGTATGAACCAAATCTGGTCTCAAGTGCCCTCTTCTTAGCCCTCCAAGCCTTGCCATAGGATATTTTGTACTTGAACCTGACGAAGACTTTTGTCTGGATAGCCTTCACTTCCATAGCTTTGCCCTCCACTATCTCGCTATAAAGCAACCGAGCAATGAGGGTGGACGTAAGGTTAGGATGATCCTGAGGGATGCAGGGAATAACACAAGTGTGATGAACCAAGTCACTGATCACCCAATTTGTGCCATACTTAGGGAGATAGCCATGCACCCTCGCTGGACAACCCGGGTTCCTGCATACCATTGTCAAGTTCTTCGGACTTGACACATCTGCTACAAAAACCCTTTGCGTGGACATTGCCCAACTAATTATTGCATCCTTGAGAGCTTGCTTGTTTGGATACAGCGCACCCGTCGCAACGTTGTTCTGGTGATATTGCCACGCAGAATCATGGCCATCATTCACGGTCATTGCATTTGAGAAGTACCGATTCCATGATGCAGGATTAGGCACCTGCTGGACGTTCTCTTCTTCGTCTGACTCGTCAGAATCATCAGTAATATCACCATCTCTATCTTCATTTTCCATCTGGTTTTGCATGTGTCCATCTACCTCGTCAGCATCCGCCTCGCCACTAGCATAATCATCGACATTACCTCCTTCTGCATGACTGCTCTGCCCTGTTTCGTAAACTTCATCTGCAGCATGGTACGCATAATTTGGCATTGAATCATGCATTCCTTCACTGCTCTGCCCATAATCGTAACCACCGTCGGCTTCAGTTGCACTCACCTGCTTCACGACGGGAAGCACTAAAGCGACAGGATTAACTCCCCTGCTCGAGCTAGCTTATAACCAGCGCACCCACTGATCGTCCCGCGCTATTTCCTTCAAATAAAAGAAAATTTTCGAACTGGACCGGGTCCATAATGCATGAACACCCACGGTGTGTGTTTCAGTATTTAACCCTAAAGGCCCGGTTATCCATTCTGTCAACTGACTAACAGACCATGTTTCAGGGGCAGTCATTGGCACTTCAATGTGCTCAAATTCACTCAGATCAGCTCCTGTCTCAGTTATTTGCACATTACCAGGGCCGTAGTAAAAAATTAACGTCACTAAATCAGACATATCTGTTGACCTAAAAAAAATTTAACAGGGATAAATATTAAGCAAAAGGCAAACTAATAATTTTACCGAACCAACTAAAATTACCACATCTACCCTAATATTACCCAAAGCTACCGGATGTTTATACCGAACCAATTATAAATTTACAGCGTGTGAAGAAACGGACGTTGAATCTTACCCTTGAAGCGTGTGAAGAAACGACGAACGCCGGCCTTGAAGCACGAAAACGGATGACGACAACCTCCACCTCCACCACCACCACCACCTCCAGCTCCACCTCCACCACCACAACCTCCACCTCGCCGTCCACCTCCACCACCACCTCCACAACCACCACTATGAGCTACCCCATCAAGAGATCGAGGTTTCCCTCTACTTCCCTAACCCTCTAGAATCAACCTATGGTGAAAAATGGGGGGAAAATCGGCTCAATATAGATGGAAAAATCGGCTGTTGTTCGGGTTTAGAGAGAACTGAGCAAGAACAGAAAATGGGGAGGAAGAAGAAGATGGCTGGCGCGGAAGCGGTACGAGAAGGGGCTCCAGTCGGCTTTGGGGAAGCCGATTGGGCCCTGTCGGCCGCGCGCAGGCCGAATGGAAGGAGGCCGGCCGAGTGACGTGTTCCAGCCACTTATCGGTCGCCACGTGGCCGACTGGCCTGTTATCGGCTTCCACGTGGCCGAGTGGGTCTTGTCGGCTCTCTCGTGGCCGACTGGATGCAGTCGGCTTCCCCAAGGCCGATTGGATCACATATTTGCAATTTTTTGAACCGACAGAATATCTAACGAATTTAATAAAAAAAAGTAATATTTAAAAAAAATTAGCCACAGACTACCACCACATCGATTGCAGACAATTGTGATATCTCACACGACGAGACGCTATACGGCTTACCATTACTGCGCAGCAAATTAAGCCGAAAATCAAGTCTCATATAGTGTATTAGCCGAAAATTAATGCCACCACAAGGTGACGGACGACGAGACGCTACCGTTCGGTGCTTATTTAGCCGAAAATCAAGTCTCATGTAGTACGATACAATACGCATTACTGTGCAGCAAATTAAGTCTCGGTGTCTGAAATAAATACATTCAGTCGCTGTGAAACAAATCTTTAGACTGCTTATTGAGCTGAAAATCAAGTGTCATACACAATACAATAGGCATTTATTACTGCAGCATATTATGTCTTAGTGTTCAAAATAAATACATTCAGAGTCACCGTCAAACAAACCCCTAGATCTGCGGCATGGGGTGGCCCGGAGACGAAACAAATGGCTTGGCAGGCATCGTTAGACTCTGCAAGGTTCCTGTTAGCATGTTCAGCACTTTCGGCATGGATGGGCGGTTTTTCGGGTTCCACTGAATGCACCACAGTGCCACAATGGCCAGCTTTCTTACCGTATCCTTCTCTTGTTGCGTCATGTCCCTTGTCGATTCCAGCTCTTGCTCCGTGCTTATTTTCTCATATATCCACTCTGGGATGTAAACCTCGTTTTGGTTCTCAATCCATGGATCCGAGTTCCTCCGCCCGCTCACCATTTCCAACACCAGCATGCCAAAGCTATAGACGTCGGACTTGCTGGATATTCTCCCAAAGTTCCGAGAATATAGTTCTGGAGCAATGTAACCCATTGTTCCTCTAGCTGCAGTCAGTGTGACGATGCTATGGTCCCTTGTACACAGCTTTGCAAGCCCAAAATCTGAAATCTTTGGGCTGAAGCTACAGTCTAGCAAGATGTTGTGAGGCTTGATGTCGAAATGGAGGATCCGCTGATTGCAGCCTTGATGCAGGTATTCGATTCCTCGTGCAATGCCTGATGCTATCTCCAGCATCTTGTTAGGTGCTAATAGCTCTCGACAAATATCTGATTCATGTGCGAATATATACTTCTCGAGTGACCCGTTAGGCATGAACTCATATATAAGAGCACGCCTTGTTCCATCCGAGCAGAATCCCAAGAGACGGACCACGTTAGCATGGTGGATTCTACCAATGGTTGCAACTTCATTCATGAACTCTTCTCCGTCGCTCTTTGAGTTCTCCAGCATCTTTACTGCCACAGGTACTCCATTTGCCAGCTGGCCTTTGTATACGCTTCCAAATCCACCCTGACCCAGTCTATCTTTGAATCGCCTTGTTACTTTTTTAACTTCAGAGAAGGTGTACCTTGTTGGTTTTGATGTGCCATATGCCTTGAGAAACATTTCGATTTTCAAACGTACCTCTTCATCAACCTTTGATTTTAGGGATCGATAGAGTGCTGTGGCTGCCGTCAACAAGAGAACCACAAATGTGGCTACCGATGATGTTGCTGTATAAACAGGACGCGGGGAAATAGTCAGTTATACTTGGATTAAAAAGAGTTTGCTTTCATGTCATTCCTCTTCTATATGGATAAAATGCAAGAATAAGAGTAATAAATAAAAAGATGTATGCATAATACCTGCAATGACTTTCACACGTGAGCCTGCATGTAGGAAATAAGCGGTTTAGATTTTGTGTGCAAAATAATAGAATGAAGATTTATTTTTATTTCTTTTATAAAAGTGAAAATGGCTACTAACTTTTATGAGTTTATCATTGAATAAGGGTACCAACTCATGCCAATTTTTTGTTGATGGAATGGAAAAGAGATTCAACTCATGGGGGTGTAGGACATTATATGCGTGTAGACATCCCTTTTTTCTTCTTAAATATTAACTTCAAAAGTATGAGCATCACAAAATCTAGTTTAGATGTGGTGGAATTCAGGCTTATTTTTCCAGAATGTAACGTTAATCTATCTAATTGGCTTGTCTGTGTACAGTAAGATTGGCTCCTGCATAATCATGAAGGTTTTTCATCCTGAGCTGCTTGATAGGCTGTTCAAGTTGAATAGTGTGTTTAATTATTTAGATATTTTTCCTCCAAAGGTTTTATAAGAACTCGAAGCAGTCTTGTATGTCAACCAGCCTGTTTATCGGAAATTTTGGAGCTAATCATAGTTGTGTTATCAGAACAGATGTGATACTTTTCTAGTAATAATATAACAATAATGTTGTTTACACTGTATATGCTATATCCGGGAGTATGAGAATCATGTGTGTGTGGAGTATATATTGAACAATGATGTGGTGGTAAACAAAGACATATTTTCCGTATATAGCATATGGTGGATAAAAAAAAGAACTGTTCTTTATTTGGATCGTTTAGGTACTCTTGTCAATATAATTTAAGGCATGCAAATATTCAGAACAACTCCTTCGATGTGTAAGAAGTAGAAACAGTACCTGGGCGCTTGCAGAATGCTTGCATGCGTTGTGAGCTGAATCCGCAGGGATGCCTGTTTCGCTCGCACTCTTGACAAATGTCAGTTATGTTAGGAACTGACCAAGTTAAGGTTGTCTCACCAAATGCAATGACCCTTCTGGCTCTTTCGGTGAATAACACAGCAGACTGGATAGTATAATCCCACGGCGTTGAAATACCGTTTGAAACCACTATGCAGTCTAAGGGAAGAATATACATTGGTTCACTACCGTCCATCAAATATATGAACTGGCTTGTGTTGCTCAGGCAAGAGATTGGGCCAACAATACTGTCCCCCATACCTGGTCTCGTACCAGCCTTCTCCATTGGTATCAACTCTCTTGAACAGCGTACCAGGTTTGCAGTTTCACCTCCGTAACTGTCAGGTATGTACACACTAGTTGATAGATTGGTGGTATAGATCTTCTGAAGCGGGCACCTAGTCCATGATTCTTCAAGCGGGATGACATTCAGGACACCATAGCTGTAGTAGATTGAAGTGACCTTGCATAGTCCAAGAATTGGGTGAAGTAGGATGGTATCTGCTTCCCTAGAGCATGCTAGCTCCAAGCCAGGTGCTCCGCACAATTGGGGGCTGGTTGCAAGGCGGAACGGAAATCGGATCTCTGTGCCGCCTTCTCTGCACCTGGATGGTGCACAGTTATGGAAGAAATCTCCATCACTAGTTGCTATTGCCCTGTTGATTCCATAGTCAAGATCTAGGAACAACAGAGCTAGAACCAAAGCTTCAAACATTTCTGTGAAGAATGAATGTAAGGAGGAAAGGAGATGAAGCTACGCCTACAAAAACTGACCTTCTTGTAATGTTGAAATCATAAAGAAGAAATGTCTTAGCTACCTTGGCATTGGTGACTATCAATTAAGTAGGCCATGAATCAGTTGGACGGATTCTAACCTTTCTTCCATGGAAGAGGCTTCTTGGATGTTGCCTTTGACAAGTCAAAGCCTATCTTCCTGTATACAAGCCAAAAGCTTCCGTATACTAGCTTGACTAAGAAAACAACATGATTGTTAACAGATCACCCAGCAATCAGGTGGCACACCAGGCTTGACTATTCCTCCTCTTGTGTCTCCATCAATCCATATGCACCAGAAAATTCGTACATTACATTATTCAGAGACCATATTAGCCTTCTTCTTAAATCTAGTACAAGCTTCTGTGCCTGCAAAGCTCTCATGACGAACTCAGTTGCATTTCCACGTTCTGTTATACTCCAAACATTAGCAATCTCCTCCACTCTTTCAATTCTTCTAACAAAGGCTGGAGCGGAAGATACTCTGGGGCAAGCAGTTTGCCCCTCTTTCTCCTGTGGGCATCTCCAAGATATCCGCCATCCTTTCCGTTTGCGAGGTGATCCACCTGGTTGTGGTGTTCAAGAATATGAGCTAGTTTGTAGCGATACCCGAGCTATAATTCATGTCAACACAGAAAGATACTTTGTCACTAACATCTCCTACGGTGACTCTATTTTCTGGGTTGTTGATGCCAGTTTGGATAATAGCAGCTGCCCTATTCCTGAGAGGAATCAACATCCTTATATCCATGGATTGAAATCAGATTCCATGTTCATGTTATATATGCATACAGTTAAATGGGCTGCCTTTGTCAGTTGTTCACGGATGATAAAACATAATCTTATTTATAAGCCTGTCGCTTGCCAGAGTACAAACATATATCTATTATCTAATTCTGCCTATTCCTATGTGCTTTCTAAAAAGGTATGTTTGTACCTATCATTAGTCAACCTCTGTTAGAATTAATCCAAGGTACACGGCCGATCCATCGAGGAATAAGCAATCACAGCATAATGACGACACCGAGATTTGTTCATGAGGTTTAGCAAACTCATCTACTCCCCGGGGCAATGACTACGGGCGCTCCTCCCCGAGATACCGCAGCACCGGCCACCCGGGCGCCGGCACAAGCCACCGGCTCCCCCTGTGTGCCTGTCGTTATCTATTCGTCATAGGTTACAACGTGGGTGCCTCCACATATATAAGAGACCAAGGGTACAATGTGTCCGACTCCGACACTACACGTATCCTAGTCACACTACAACACCAAGTCTAAATGTAACCCAATTTGTACACAATATTCGACACAAACACAACAACCTACATGTTGTAACCTAAAATGCTGGGGCAAGCGGCATGTACATGATGTATCAGCGTGTATCAAAGAAAAACATGATTATACTGAAATTAATTCAAGCATGTGTTTACTACCCTTTGTTGCGTGTCAAGATCACGTCAGCTAGGGTTTCTCTTTCCCTCCTTCATCCCTTGGCGGCTAGGGCAAACTCTCCCCTCCAGACTTCGTCGACGAGGCCATGGACACGCCTCCCCTTTGCCTGTCACTCTGGCGGCCGGTGGCGGGGAGGGGAATCACGGTGCCTCCGCTCTGGTTAGTAGTTTAGGTTAGGGTTTTTTAGTCCTCGCGGGTGCGGCGTCCGGGTGGATGGCAGCGCTTCTTCTTCGAGTTTGTCTTCCGGGCTTCGATCCTCCTCGAGTTCGTCTATTGGGACATAGTCGACGGAGCTCTACTGTAGATTCCCGCCATCTTCTTGGGGTGGTGAGGTTAGGGTTTCTCTTCGTGTGGCGAGATTTGGTGTCAGTAGCTTCAGATCTATTCAAGGGTTCAACGATGAAGACTGCGGCTCCCGGGCGCTGGTCCTTAGGGGCACGTGCACGAAGACTTCCCAGCTGTCATCGACAAGTTCAAGCCGGCTCCGATAGGGAAGCGGCGACAGCGGCGCGTTGACGACTCGTTCTGGCGTCAGTAGTGATCGTGTCGGTGGTCTCGGTATCTTGATTGGATTTTTATTATGTTGGAGGTGCTTTGTACTTCCGGTGAACTTTGATAATAGATTTGAATCATTTTTGTAAAAAAATGATCACGTCAGCTAAAGATGCACGTGATGTGTTCTTACTGTGGCTAATTGTTTAATGCTAGAAAAATAACAAAAGTTTGGAAAGTATGAAAATTATTGGCTTGATCTATCCGCAGGATTAAACCTAAAACTGAAATGTAGAATTAAAATTTTAATAAACTGACAGGATAATTTCCATGATGTCAAAACGTATGGGCTTACGAGGAGAGGAAGAAAAGCTGAAATGAATATGACAGAGACAACTCGAGCATGCTTCAATTGGTGTTGGCCGAGGATGTTCTCGGCTAGCTAGAAGCTAGTATGAAGTACGTGATAAACTGAAAATTGAAATTTAAAGTCTTTAGAGCATTTTGATTCTAGTAACTGGTGGTTTTCCTTTCAAGCTTTCCAAGTACTCGGTACAGTCGTTGGGTTTAAAGAAAACCAACTTTTCAGTCCTAAGACCATGTCAAGAGAGTTACTTTAGTTTTTTTTTAAACTAGTCAACTGGGGTTTAGCCAAGATTTTACATGACATAGTATAGTCATTGTTCCACTCGTAGCTGATAGTCGGGATTCACCCCTGGTAGATTGCTCATTGGCCATTGGAGTAGTTGTCCTCCCCTTATGCGCGGTTCTCAGGAAGTAAAATTATAGGAAATATCTTTTTTACGATTAAAATATTAAGACTACTTATAGTGGGAGTAACACAAGTGGTATCTAGGTAAAATTAATGATGTGACAAGTAAATAATGAGGAAAGAGACGTATGTGGTAACACAATATGTTACTTACACTATGTGTAACATCACACATACCAAGACAAGAGGAGTCTAAAACATAATAAATGAAGTGTTGGATGACACACCACATATGTTACTCTCCACAATAAAGGTATTAACATAGACTTGTAACATATGCATGTTACTAGTCTATGTTACTCCCCACTATGACCAGTCTAAAAGGTTGCTAAGGTTTTTCGAACTTTTATTGTCCAACAACCTTCACGAGTAGCTATCGAGTTTATCCTTTCTGGCACTATGGAGTCAAGCTTCTCCAAAACCATCCCTTTAAGACATTTTGTATCATTGGGCACTACACGCCCTCTTTGCACTTTTTTCGTACTTTATTTTTTCTAAGTGGCAAGCTTGGTAAGCTAAATGAACCGATTCAAGTGTTAAATAACTAACTTAAGTAGGCTAATAAAAACAATAGGCTAAGCAACAAGACCCAACAACCTAGCTAGACAAGCCACAAAGTAAATAAGCAAGAACTTAATGGTGGCAATCAAAAGGTCATAATTGGAGTCAAGAATGTACCTTGCAATAGGTTAACTTTTCACACCGCTCCTCATTAGGTTGAATATTTTACGCCCAGGGCCAATCACCATTAGCTGCTACAAAAAACACCATGTTGCAAGAAGAACTTCCCTAAGCAAATAAATGTTTGCAAGGACTAAGCTTCCAGAAATTATGAAAAGAAAGAGAAAATACAGTTTATAAAAGAGAGTAGTGAAGGAAACCTCCCAAGCTTGGTACAAGCTAAGAGTGGCCACATTTACTTTTACCGAAAAAGGCTTTCGCCCCGCTTTATAGATAAAGCAACCACCACAGCCACAAGGTACAATAAGAGTCACACACGCACACAAGGTACCACACCATAGAGTACAATAAGGTTCTGCTGAGGGCACAACTCAACAAGCCCTGAAGAAAAAAGGAAAGACAGGCGGGAGGCCCGAACGCGCGCGAGGCGGAGCGTCTAGTCCGGCTCAGGAGGTGGTGGAGGGAGCGGCGGCGCCAAGCGAAGAGCCATCGTCCTGAGGTCAGCAGTAAGAGTGTTGATGGCGTCCTGGTCCTGGTGACGGCTAAGCGGCCGCCAGAGCTGCAGATAACCACACATTTTGAACACGGCGTCAGTCGCACGTCGGAGAGGCACATGTTGAGTCACCAGCTTATTCCGAACCGTCCATAGCGTCCACGCCAGGACCCCAATGACAAGCCACCTAATGTGGCGACTCGGCGGGGGGGGGGGGGGGGGGGGGGGGGAGGACTGCCGAATAAGTTTGGGAAGTTGGTGTTACACCAACGGCCTCCCAAGACCTCTCGGAGACAGCTCCAGAGAAACTGGGCGGACACGCACGAGAAGAAGATGTGGTTGGAGTCCACAGCGGTCCCGCAAAGAGGGCATAGCGCATCGCCCGGTCCGTTACGCTTAAGCACCTCAACGCCAGAAGGGACACGACCGCAGATCCACTGCCACAAGAAGATTCAGATCTTCAGGGGAAGCCTGATCGACCAGATCAACTCGAGGGGCGCAGGTGCAGGCGAGGGAGCTATGGCCCGATAGAGAGACTTCGTGGAGAAACAACCCGAGGGCTCAAGGTGCCACGAGATGCGGTCGGCAGGCTGGTCTAAGGCTGGTTCGTGAAGAGCGACGGCCTCCAGGAGCTCGTGCCAGGCAGCCTGGTCCTCGGGCCCAAATGGCCGTCGGAACGCAAGGCGCCCAAGACCAGTGAGGGCGGTCTCCACTGAGATCCGAGCATCCACCGCGATGGAGAATAGGGTCGGGAATCGAGCCGCGAAGGGTTCCAGCCCGGCCCAACGGTCAAACCAGAATAGGGTGGATGAGCCGGAGCCGACCTCAAGAGAGGTCCCGATGCGAAGGACCGGGAGCAGCTGGATGACGGACTGCCAAAATTGGGAGCCTCCAGTTCGCTGACAGAAAGCAAGCGGCTGGCCCCGCAGGTATTTATTCCGGATGATCTGCAGCCAGAGGCCACCCGTCCCGTTAGCGATCCGCCAGAGCCAATGCGTCAGAAGGGCAATGTTCATGCGCTTGGAGGACATGATCCCCAGGCCGCCCTGGTCTTTCGGCCGGCAGATATCGAGCCAGCGAACCATATGGTATTTCTGCTTGTCCCCATCGCCGGCCCAGAAGAACCTCGCCTGGATGGTGCCGATCTCGTGATGGAGTGTTTCGTGCAAGCTGTAGAAGCTCATAATGAACAAGAGCAGGCTGGATAAGGAGGAGTTAATGAGGATCATCCTCGCCGCCTTGGACAGCCACCGGCCCTGCCAGGGTTCGATCCGGTGTTGGAGCTTGAGCACAGCCGGCCGCAAGTCCGCAACGGACAGACGCGAGTCGCTGATACGTCTCCAACGTATCTATAATTTTTGATTGTTCCATGCTGATATATTATCACTCTAGGATACTTTTTGGGCATTTGTTTACCAATTTATAATATTTTTGAGCACTAATCTATTAACCCAGTGCCCAGTGCCAGTTGCTGTTTTCTGCGTGTTTTTGGCTTTGCAGGTTTGCCCTATCAAACGAAGTCCAAATGTCGCGAAACTTTAATATATTTTTTTCTGGACAATATGAAGCACGTCAAGCATCGGAGGAGTGCCAGGAGGTGTGCCAGGGCCCCACAAGCCATCTGGCCGCGCCCTAGGGGGGGGGGGCACGACCAGATAGCTTGTGCCCCCTGGCGCCCCTCCCGACGTCGTTCTCTGGCCTATAAATCATCATATATTCCAAAAACCCTAGAAGCGCTCCTGAAACACTTTTTCCGCTGCCGCAAGTCTCTGTTCCGACGGGAGGTCATCTAAACCTCCGTTCCGACAATCTGCCAGAGGGGAGATCAATCACGGAGGGCCTCTACATCAACTTTGCTGCCCTCACCATGATGTGTGAGTAGTTCACCACAGACCTACGGGTCCGTAGGCAGTACCTAGATGGCAATCTCTCTCTCTTATGATCTTCAATACAATGTTCATCGCATCTTCGCTTTGATCTATCCGATGTAATCACTATGTATGGTGTGTTTGTTGGGATCCGATGAATTGTGGTTTTATGTTCAGATTATTCATGAAAAGTATTTGAGTCACCTCTTATTATTATGATTCTTAATTGCATGATCATCATAGCTTCGTAATGCTCTCCGATCTATTGAGATAGTTTGGCCAACTAGATTAATATTTCTTCAGTGGGAGTGGTGCGTTGTAGTAGGTTCAACCTAGCGAATTTCTATAACCCAGTGACAGAAAGGGACAAGATGCGTCTTTGTGTTGCTGCTACTAAGGATAAAACGATGGGGTTTATTCATATTAATTGAGTATTCTTTGTCTACATCATGTCATTGTTCTCCAAGCATTACTCTGTTTTTACTTAATATGTAGAGAGGCAAGCACAGAAGCGCTCTTGAAGTGGAGTAATAGTAATAGGTGTAGGCAGGAGTTGGCCTATTTGCTTATGGACGTGATGCCTATATACACATGATCATTGCCGTGAACATCGCATAATTATTCGCTTTTCTATCAATTGCCCAACAGTAATTTGTTTACCCACCATATGCCTTTGCCATGAGAGATGCCACTAGGGAACATTACGGCCCCCGGGTCTATTCACTTATATATTTACAAACGCTACTACTACCTTGCTGCCATTATTTGTGTTTTATTTTATTTTTTAATTTACAATTATCAACAATTATCTACACACCTCATTTGCTTGCAAATAACGAGATCAAGGGGATTGACAACCCTCTTGCCCGCGCTGGGTGCAAGTTGTTTGTTCTTTTGTGTGCAGTCGCTGAAGACGGTTGAGGATTGGTATTCCTATTGGTTCGATAAACCTTGGTTTCATAACTGAGGGAAATACTTACCCGCATTGTGCTGCGATAACCCGTTCCTCTTCACGGAAAACCCAACGCAGATCACAGTCATCAGTTGCTGATGGGGATCCCCAAGTAGGAAGTGGGGAATACGCCCAACTGGCAATTAAGCCTGTCGGCGATACTCTGACTCCCCTCGGGAGAGTAACCCATCACCATCACCTCGCTATTGTCGAAGTTAATCTTAAGACCCGACATCTGCTGGAAGCAGAGCAGGAGGAACTTCAGGTTCGCTATATCGTCCGTGGAGCCCTGAACCATGATGATGGTGTCGTCAGCGTACTGCAGAAGGGACACACCAAGGCTGTCGACTAGGTGAGGAACAACGCCCTGGATGTGTCCCGCGGCCTTGGCCTTATTAAGAATGTATGCCAAGGCGTCAACCACCATGTTGAACAGAAAGGGGGAGAAGGGGTCGCCCTGCCTAACCCCACATAGGGTGGGGAAGTAGGGGCCGATCTCCCCATTGATGTGACCGCGGTCCGCCCGGACGACACCAGCTGCATGACATGGGTAACCCAGCGGTCATCGAACCCCTTCCGAAGCAACACTTCCCGAAGGAAGGGCCAGCTAACCGTGTCATGGGCTTTGTGAAAGTCTATCTTGAGGATGACCGCTTTGAGATGTTTAGCCCGGACCTCATGAAGGACCTCGTGGAACACCAGGACCCCGTCCAGGATATATCGGCCGCGGATGAAGGCCGGTTGGTCAAGGTGGGTGATGCGGTCGGCCAAAGGGGTCACCCTGTTGGCGAACCCCTTTGCCAGGATACGGAAGATCGTGTTGATCACCGTAATGGGACGGAACTGGCGAATCTCCGAGGCACCAGTGATCTTGGGGATCAAGGTGATGATCTCGTAGTTGAGACGGTGGAGGTCAATGGAGCCTACGTAGAACTCCTCAAATAGGGCCATCACCTCATGTTTAATGACTCCCCAAAAGGCCTGGAAGAACTTGACCAGTAAGCCATCGGGGCCCGGGGCGGATGAAGGGTTCATCCCCTTGATGGCAGTCCAGACCTCCTCCTCAAAGAACGGGGCCGTCAAGGCCTCGTTCTCTGCAGCCGAGACGCGTGATACGTCCATCTTGCATCATGCTTTTATATCGATATTTATTGCATTATGGGATGTTATTACACATTATGGTACAATACTTATGCATTTTCTCTCTTATTTTACAAGGTTTACATGAAGAGGAACTCTGGACTGGAAAAGGAGCAAATCTAGGATACCTATTCTGCACAACTCCAAAAAGTCCTGAAAATCTATGGAGAATTATTTTGAAATATATAAAAAATATTCGGCGAAATAAATACATCAGGGGACCCACCCGGAGGTCACAAGCCAGGGGGGCGCACCCTACCCCCCTGGGCGCGCCCTGCAGGCTTGCGGGCCCCCTGGCAGGCCTCCGGTGCCCATCGTCTGCTATATGGAGGGTTTTGACCTGGAAAAAAATCATAGGGGAGCTTTCGGGACGAAGCATCGCCGTCTCGAGGCGGAACTTGGACAAAACCAATCTAGGGCTCTGGCGGAGCTGTTCTGCCGGGGAAACTTCCCTCCCGGAGGGGGAAATCAAAGCCATCGTCATCACCAACGATCCTCTCATTGAGAGGGGGTCAATCTCCATCAACATCTTCACCAGCACCATCTCCTCTCCAAACCCTAGTTCATCTCTTGTATCCGATCTTTGTTTCAAACCTCAGATTGGTACCTGTGGGTTGCTAGTAGTGTTGATTACTCCTTGTAGTTGATGCTAGTTGGTTTACTTGGTGGAAGATCATATGTTCAGATCCTTAATGATAATTAATACTCCTCTGATTATGAACATGAATATGCTTTGTGAGTAGTTACGTTTGTTCCTGAGGACATGGGATAAGTCTTGTTATAAGTAATCATGTGAATTTGGTATTCGTTCGATATTTTGATGAGATGTATGTTGTCTCTCCTCTAGTGGTGTTATGTGAACGTCGACTACATGACACTTCACCATTATTTGGGCCTAGAGGAAGGCATTGGGAAGTAATAAGTAGATGATGGGTTGCTAGAGTGACACAAGCTTAAACACTAGTTTATGCATTGCTTCATAAGGGGCTGATTTCGATCCATATGTTTCATGCTATGGTTAGATTTATCTTAATACTTGTTTTGTAGTTGCGGATGCTTGCGAGAGAGGTTAATCATAAGTGGGAGGTTTGTCCAAGTAAGGGCAGCACCCAAGCACCGGTCCACCCACATATCAAATTATCAAAGTAACGAACGCGAATCATATGAGCATGATGAAAACTAGCTTGACAGAAATTCCCATGTGTCCTCGGGAGCGCTTTGCTTTATATAAGAGTTTGTCCAGGCTTGTCCCTTGCTACAAAAGGGATTGGGCCAGCTTACTGAACCTTTGTTACGTTTGTTACTTGCTATGCGTTACGAATTATCCTATCACAAAACTATTTGTTACCGACAATTTCAGTGCTTGCAGAGAATACCTTACTGAGAACCGCTTGTCATTTCCTTCTGCTCCTCGTTGGGTTCGACACTCTTACTTATCGAAAGGACTAAGATAGATCCCCTATACTTGTGGGTCATCAAGACTCTTTTCTGGCGCCGTTGCCGGGGAGTGAAGCGCCTTTGGTGAGTGGAACTTGGTAAGGAAAAATTTATATACTGTGCTGAAATTTACTGTCACTTGTTACTATGGAAAATAATCCTTTGAGGGGCTTGTTCGGGGTATCTTCACCTCGACCGGAAGCACAAAGAGATGCTCCTCAACCTACTGCACCTACTGAAAATATTTATTATGAGATTCCTTCGAGTATGATAGAGAAACTGCTAGCTAATCCTTATGCAGGAGATGGAACACTACATCCTGATTTGCATCTAATCTATGTGGATGAAGTTTGTGGATTATTTAAGCTTGCAGGTTTGCCCGAGGATGATGTCAAGAAGAAGGTCTTTCCTTTATCTTTGAAGGAGAAGGCATTAACATGGTATAGGCTATGTGATTATATTGGATCATGGAACTACAACCGATTGAAATTGGAATTTCATCAGAAGTTTTATCCTATGCATCTAGTTCATCGTGATCAGAATTATATTTATAATTTTTGGCCTCGTGAAGGAGAAAGTATCGCTCAAGCTTGGGGGAGGCTTAAGTCAATGTTATATTCATGCCCCAATCATGAGCTCCCGAGAGAAATTATTATCCAGAATTTTTATGCTCGGCTTTCTAATAATGATCGGTCCATGCTCGATACTACTTGTGCTGGTTCCTTTATGAAGAAAGATATTGAATTCAAATGGGACTTATTAGGAAAAATTAAACGCAACTCTGAAGATTGGGAACTCGACGAAGGTAAGGAGTCAGGTATAAACCTTAAGTTCGATTGTGTTAAATCCTTTATAGACACCGATGCTTTTCGCGAATTTAGCACTAAATATGGGCTTGACTCTGAGGTAGTAGCTTCTTTCTGTGAATCTTTTGCTACTCATGTTGATCTCCCTAAGGAGAAGTGGTTTAAATATCATCCTCCCATTGAAGTTAAAG
Source organism: Elymus sibiricus (assembly GCA_039707655.1). Classification (NCBI taxonomy): domain Eukaryota; kingdom Viridiplantae; phylum Streptophyta; class Magnoliopsida; order Poales; family Poaceae; genus Elymus; species Elymus sibiricus. The sequence goes on from CM077667.1 coordinate 26,761,981, forward strand.
TAGTTGAACCTATTAAAGTTGAAGAAGAGACTATTATTTATAATGCTGATCCTGTTATTCCTACTGCTTATATTGAGAAACCGCCCTTCCCTGTTAGAATAAAGGAACATGCTAAAGCTTCAACTGTGGTTCGAAAGAGCTATACTAGAACACCTACGCCTCCTGAACAAATTAAAGTTGAACCTAGTATTGCTATGGTTAAAGATCTCTTGGTTGATAATATTGATGGGCATGTTATTCATTTCTGTGATGAAGCTGCTAGAATTGCTAGACCTAATACTAAGGGTATACATAGACCTATTGTTGGCGTGCCTGTTGTTTCTGTTAAAATAGGAGATCATTGTTATCATGGCTTATGTGATGTGGGTGCTAGTGTGAGTGCAATTCCCTTTACCTTATATCAAGAGATTATGAATGATATTGCACCAGCTGAGTTAGAAGAAATTGATGTTACTATTAAGCTTGCTAATAGAGATACTATTGCACCAATTGGAATTGTTAGAGATGTTGAAGTCTTGTGTGGGAAAATAAAGTATCCTACTGATTTTCTTGTTCTTGGTTCCCCACAAGATGATTTTTGTCCCATTAAATTTGGTAGACCCTTCTTGAATACTGTTAATGCTAGGATAGACTGTGAGAAAGAAACCGTTACTGTAAGTTTTGGGGATGTGTCTCATGAGTTCAATTTCTCTAAATTTCGTAGACAACCCCATGACAAAGAATTGACTAGTAAAGAAGAAATTATTGGTCTTGCTTCTATTGCTGTGCCTCCTACTGACCCTTTAGAACAATATTTGCTCGACCATGAAAATGATATGCATATGAATGAAAGGAATGAAATAGATAAGATTCTCTTTGATCAGCAGCCTATTTTGAAACATAGCCTGCCTGTTGAAATACTTGGGGATCCTCCTCCACCCAAGGGTGATCCCGTGTTTGAGCTTAAACGATTACCGGATACTCTAAAATATGCTTACCTTGATGAAAAGGAGATATATCATGTTATTATTAGTGCTAACCTTTCAGAGCATGAAGAAAAGAGATTATTGAAAACTCCGAGGAAGCACCGTGCTGCTATTGGATATACTCTTGATGATCTTAAGGGCATTAGTCCCACTCTATGTCAGCATAAAATCAATATGGAGCCTGATGCTAAACCAGTGGTTGATCACCAACGACGGTTAAATCCTAAAATGAAAGAAGTGGTAAGAAATGAAATACTAAAGCTTCTGGAGGCAGGTATAATTTATCCTATTGCTGATAGTAGATGGGTTAGTCCCGTTCATTGTGTTCCTAAGAAGGGAGGTATTACCGTTGTTCCTAATGATAAAAATGAATTGATCCCGCAAAGAATTGTTACAGGTTATAGAATGGTAATTGATTTTAGAAAATTAAATAAAGCTACTAGGAAAGATCATTACCCTCTACCTTTTATTGATCAAATGCTAGAAAGACTATCCAAACATACACATTTTTGCTTTCTAGATGGTTATTCTGGTTTCTCTCAAATACCTTTGTCAAAAGAGGATCAAGAAAAGACCACTTTTACTTGCCCTTTCGGTACCTTTGCTTATAGACGTATGCCTTTTGGTTTATGCAATGCACCTGCTACCTTTCAAAGATGTATGATGGCTATATTCTCTGACTTTTGTGAAAAGATTGTTGAGGTTTTCATGGATGATTTTTCCGTTTACGGAACTTCTTTTGATGATTGCTTTGGGGCACTTTATGGTTAATGAAGGTATTGTCTTGGGGCACAAAATCTCTGAAAGAGGTATTGAGGTTGATAAAGCTAAAGTTGATGCTATTGAAAAAATGCCGTGTCCCACGGATATCAGAGGTGTAAGAAGTTTCCTTGGTCATGCTGGTTTCTATAGGAGGATTATTAAAGACTTCTCTAAGATTTCTAGGCCTCTCACACCAATCTTTTGCAAAAAGATGTTCCATTTTTTTGATGATGATTGCTTAGAAGCATTTGAAATTCTTAAGAAGGCCTTGATTTCTGCACCTGTTGTTCAGCCACCTGATTGGAACCTACCCTTTGAAATTATGTGTGATGCTAGTGATTATGCAATTGGTGCTGTTCTAGGACAAAGAGTTTATAAGAAATTAAATGTTATCCATTATGCTAGTAAAACTCTAGACAGTGCTCAAAGAAATTATGCCACCACTGAAAAGGAATTTTTAGCAGTTGTGTTTGCTTGTGATAAGTTCAGACCTTTTATTGTTGATTCCAAAGTAACTGTTCACACTGATCATGCTGCTATTAAATATCTTATGGAGAAGAAAGATGCTAAACCTAGACTTATTAGATGGGTTCTTCTGCTACAAGAATTTGATTTGCATAGCATTGATAGAAAGGGTGCTGATAACCCCGTAGCAGATAACTTGTCTAGATTAGAGAATGTTCTTAATGACCCACTACCTATTGATGATAGCTTTCCTGATGAACAATTAGCTGTCATAAATGCTTCACGTAATGCTCCAGGGTATGCTGATTATGCTAATTACATTGTTGCCAAATTTATACCGCCTAGTTTCACATACCAACAAAAGAGAAAGTTCTTCTATGATTTAAGACATTACTTTTGGGATGACCCACACCTTTATAAAGAAGGAGTAGATGGTGTTATTAGACGTTGTGTGCTTGCGCATGAACAGGAACAGATCCTTCACAAGTGTCATTCCGAGGCCTACGGAGGACACCACGCTGGAGATAGAACTGCACACAATGTATTACAACCTGGTTTTTATTGGCCTACTCTCTTCAAGGATGCTCGTAAGTTTGTCTTGTCTTGTGATGAATGTCAAAGAGTTGGTAATATTAGTAGACGTCGGGAAATGCCTATGAATTACTCTCTTGTTATTGAATCATTTGATGTTTGGGGTTTTGATTTTATGGGACCTTTTCCACAATCTAATGGGTATACTCATATTCTAGTTGATGTTGATTATGTTACTAAGTGGGTAGAAGCTATTCCAACTAGTAGCGCTGATCATAACACTTCCATTAAAATGGTCAAAGAAGTTATTTTCCCTAGATTTGGAGTCCCTAGATATTTAATGACTGATGGTGGTTCACACTTTATTCATGGTGCTTTCCGTAAATTGCTTGCTAAGTATGATGTTAATCATAGAATTGCATCTCCTTATCACCCTCAGTCTAGTGGTCAAGTAGAATTGAGCAATAGAGAAATTAAATTGATCTTGCAGAAGACTGTTAATAGATCCAGAAAGAATTGGTCTAAGAAACTTGATGATGCATTATGGGCTTATAGAACTGCTTATAAAAACCCTATCGGTATGTCTCCATATAAAATGGTTTATGGTAAAGCATGTCACTTACCTCTAGAGCTAGAACATAAAGCTTATTGGGCAATTAAAGAGCTCAACTATGATTTCAAACTTGCTGGCGAGAAGAGGTTATTTGACATTAGCTCACTCGATGAATGGAGAACCCAGGCCTATGAGAATGCCAAGTTGTTTAAAGAAAAGGTTAAGAGATGGCATTATAGAACGATACAAAAGCGTGAATTCAATGTAGGTGATCATGTCTTGCTATACAATTCTTGTTTAAGATTTTTTGCAGGAAAACTTCTCTCTAAATGGGAAGGACCTTACATTATCGAGGAAGTATATCGTTCCGGTGCCATCAAGATCAACAACGCCGAAGGCACAAATCCGAAGGTGGTAAATGGGCAAAGAATCAAACATTATATCTCAGGTACTCCCATAAATGTTGAAACCAATATTATCAATACTATGACTCCGGAGGAGTACATTAGGGAGACCTATCAGAATGTTCCAGACTCCTAAAAGGAATAGGTATGTGTTACGGTAAGCAAACCGACTCCAAAACTTTTACAATGGCAATTTTTTTCCGTTTTGGAATATTTAAAAAATTAAGAAAATTTAAAGCAGTCCGAAGAGTGCACGAGGAGGCGACAAGCTAGGGGGGCGCGCCCTACCCCCCTGGGCACGCCCCTGTGGCTTGTGGCTACCCCGTGTACCCTCCGGACTCCGTTTTCTTGCGGTATACTCCTTCGGGTCGGTAAAAATTCATTATATATTCTCCCGAAGGTTTTGACCTTTGTATCACGACAATACCTCCTGTTTTCGTTTTGAGCTGTTTCTGCAGCAGATTTAGATCGACATGACGTCCCCAAGCGCTTCGAAGGACCAGTTCTTCGAGAAGGTCATCAACCCCTACCTTGCGGAGGTGCTGCAACACCCTCAAACCATTGAGATGCATGAGGGGGTGTTGCACATCCGTGATGTTGAGGGGCCAAAGAAGACCGGAAGTGTGGAGACAAGGCTCGAAGCAATGGAGCAATAAGTCTTCAAGTGCCAAGGGATGGTGGAATGAGGACTCAATGCCAATCACATGATGATCGCGGAGTTTACCCATAAGCACAAGATGGACGCCAAGGACATCGGGGAGCACATCTTCAAGCTTTACGAGAAAATCGAGCATCTCCAAGCTCAGATCTATGACCTGCAGAACCAAAACTGTGAGTATGAATACAGATTTAAGAGAATGAGTTTGGCTGCAGATTTGAGGATCCCGGAGACTCGTTCATCTTTTTACGATGGTGAGCCCATGCCTTGGAAGACGGAGGACAAGCCTCCAACCTCATCAACAACTCCAACATCGCCACCTCTGAAGAAAGACAACTAAACACATGGGTATGGGCACTCCCCTTGGCTTGTGCCAAGCTTGGGGGAGGTGCCCCGGTATCGTATCACCATCACATCTTTTACTTTTATCGCTTTTCTTAGTTCGATCCTTTTGGTTATATCTTGATCTAGTAGAATAAAGTTTTTAGTGTGATCTAGTTTTGAGTTTTGCTTTATGTTCCCCCTATGTAAGCAAGTCCGAGAGTTATATAATAAAGATTAGTTTTGAGTTGAGGGCTTTGCTTGCTTGCTATGATCTTGAGAAAAAGAAATAGAAAGAAGTATAGAATAAAAGCAAGGAGTATATATGATGATCTTATGGGGAGTGATGACTTCACATATAATAAGTATGTCGATTGAAATTTGTTGTGAGTTGACAAACAAAGCTATTGGTCATTGTTGCAATTAAAAGGAAGTAATAAAGAAAGAGAGGTTCACATATAAATATATTATCTTGGACATCTTTTATGATTGTGAGCACTCATTAAAATTTTATATGTTAAGAAGTTGATGTTGGACAAGGAAGACAACATAATGAGTTATGTTTGCTTATTTCCGGATAGAAGTTATATGGTTATAGATCCTTTAACATGTGTCGCTTGCTTCCACCCCATATCAGCCAAAACTTCCGCACCAAGTAGAGATACTACTTGTGCATCCAAACACCCTTAATCCAGTTTTGTCATGAGAGTCCACCATACCTACCTATGGATTGAGTAAGATCCTTCAAGTAAGTTGTCATCGGTGCAAGCAATAAAAATTGCTCTTTAAATATGTGTGATCTATTAGTGCGAGGAAAATAAACTTTATACGAACTTGTGATATGGAAGAAATAAAAGCGACAGACTGCATAATAAAGTTCTTTATCACAAGGGGCAATATAAAGTGACGTTCTTTTGCATTAAAAGATTGCGCATCCAACTATAAAAGCGCATGACAACCTCTGCTTCCCTCTGCGAAGGGCCTATCTGTTACTTTTACTTTCTAATACTTACCTTCATGCAAGAGTCGTGGTGATCTTCACCACTTCCTTTATTTCGCCTTTATCTCTTGGCAAGCGACATGTGTTGGGGAATGATCTAGACACATATATCCACTCGGATGTGGGTGATCATGAGTTATTACTGTTGACATTACCCTTGAGGTAAATAGTTGGGAGGCAATACTATAAGCCCCTATCTTTCTCTGTGTCCGATTGAAGCTTTGACCTCATAGGTACCGCGTGAGTGTTAGCAATCATGAAATACTAAAAGATGATTGAGTATGTGGATTTGCTTTACAAGCTCTTATATTGACTCTTTCCTACGTTATGATAAATTGGAATTGCTTCAATGACTAAGATCATAGTTTGTTGGTTCTCAATAGAGTTCTTGATTCATACTTTACCTTGTGAATGAATTGTTACTTTAGCATAAGAAATTATATGTCAATATATGTTGCTGTTCTAAAGATAACCATGATGCCTTCATGTCCGTATTTTATTTTATCGACACCTCTATCTCTAAACATGTGGACATATTTATCGATTTCGGCTTTGGCTTGAGGACAAGCGAGGTCTAAGCTTGGGGGAGTTGATACGTCCATCTTGCATCATGCTTTTATATCGATATTTATTGCATTATGGGCTGTTATTACACATTATGGTACAATACTTATGCCTTTTCTCTCTTATTTTACAAGGTTTACATGAAGAGGGAGAATGCCGGCAGCTGGAACTCTGGACTGGAAAAGGAGCAAATCAGAGATACCTATTCTGCACAACTCAAAAAGTCCTGAAAATCTACGGAGAATTATTTTGGAATATATAAAAAATATTCGGCGAAAGAAATACATCAGGGGACCCACCAGGAGGTCACAAGCCAAGGGGGCGTGCCCTACCCCCCCTGGGCATGCCCTGCAGGCTTGTGGGCCCCCTGGCAGGCCTCCGGTGCCCATCTTCTGCTATATGGAGGGTTTTTACCTAGAAAAAATCATAGGGGAGCTTTTGGGACAAAGCGTCGCCGTCTCGAGGTGGAACTTGGACAGAACCAATCTAGGGCTCCGGCGGAGCTGTTCTGCCGGGGAAACTTCCCTCCCGGAGGGGGAAACCGAAGCCATCGTCATCACCAATGATCCTCTCATTGAGAGGGGGTCAATCTCCATCAACATCTTCACCAGCACCATCTCCTCTCCAAACCCTAGTTCATCTCTTGTATCTGATCTTTGTCTCAAACCTCAGATTGGTACCTATGGGTTGCTAGTAGTGTTGATTACTCCTTGTAGTTGATACTAGTTGGTTTACTTGGTGGAAGATCATATGTTCAGATCCTTAATGATAATTAATACTCCTCTGATTATGAACATGAATATGCTTTGTGAGTAGTTACGTTTGTTCCTGAGGACATGGGATAAGTCTTGTTATAAGTAATCATGTGAATTTGGTATTCGTTTGATATTTTGATGAGATGTATGTTGTCTCTCCTCTAGTGGTGTTATGTGAACGTCGACTACATGACACTTCACCATTATTTGGGCCTAGAGGAAGGCATTGGGAAGTAATAAGTAGATGATGGGTTGCTAGAGTGACAGAAGCTTAAACCCTAGTTTATGCGTTGCTTCGTAAGGGGCTGATTTGGATCCATATGTTTCATGCTATGGTTAGATTTATCTTAATACTTCTTTTGTAGTTGCGGATGCCTGTGACAGAGGTTAATCATAAGTGGGAGGTTTGTCCAAGTAAGGGCAGCACCCAAGCACTGGTCCACCCACATATCAAATTATCAAAGTAACGAACGCGAATCATATGAGCATGATGAAAACTAGCTTGACAGAAATTCCCATGTGTCCTCGGGAGCGCTTTGCTTTATATAAGAGTTTGTCCAGGCTTGTCCCTTGCTACAAAAGGGATTGAGCCACCTTGCTGCACCTTTGTTACATTTGTTACTTGCTATCCGTTACGAATTATCCTATCACAAAACTATCTGTTACCGATAATTTCAGTGCTTGCATAGAATACCTTACTGAGAACCGCTTGTCATTTCCTTCTGCTCCTCGTTGGGTTCGACACTCTTACTTATCGAAAGGACTACGATAGATCCCCTATACTTGTGGGTCATCAACGCGCAGGGAGCCGGGCCATAAATCATCCGCCAGAGCCAGGCCACTCCGAGGAGGTGGTGAGAAGAGAGCCTTATAGAAGCCATGGACATGCTCGCGAATATCAGCCGGATTCTGGAGGAGAGTCTCTCCGTCCCGTAGCAAGGGGATAGAGTTACGGCGTATACGACCATTGGCGATGGCCTGGAAATATGCTGTATTGGCGTCACCCTGGAGGACCCATTTCTGGGTTCCTCGAAGTCGCCAGTAGGCCTCCTCGTCAGTATAGATGGTCGAGAGCTGATCCTCGAGATCGTAGCGCATCATCCACTCGTCAGGAGAAATGCCCACAGAGTCAGCCCAAAGGCCAAGCGCCTGGATGGCGACAAGGATGGATTTCTTGCGCTCCCGCATATCCCGGCCAAGGTTTGCACCCCCCCTTCATGAACTGCCTTGTACGCTTGGCACAGAAGTGCCAGTGGTCGACCGCAGATGCAGACCGATGGGGGTCCAACCGGGCCTCAGTCCAGCGAGCGCGAACATCGTCAACGATACCATTCTGGTTGAGCCAGAAGGTTTCGAAGCGGAAACGGGGGGGAGGAGGGGGCGGTCATTCTCCGAGGAAAGGAGCAGCGGGACATGATCCGAGCCTATCCGGGTGATAGCCCGGAGGGAAGCGAGGGGGCATCGGAGTTCCCACTCAGGAGAGACGCGGTCCAGGACGGAGCGGGTCGGGTCGGCCTGGCGGTTGGTCTAGGTGTACCTGGCACCAGCCTGATCTAGTTCCCGAAGGCCGAGCTCGACAATGCAGTCGTTGAACATCTGCATCCTCGGGAGGTTGACTAAGTCGTTGTTCTTATCCTCCGCAAAGCGGAGGAGGTTGAAGTCACCGCCCACCACCACCGGCAGGGTCGTGGCTGAGACTTTCCTGCTAAGCTCAGCGGGGAAGGCCGCAGACTGGCGGTGGTCCGCGGAACCATACACAATAATGATCTCCCACTTGAAGCTGATTACCCAATCGAAGATCTCCATACTGACAAAAAACTCGCCCCGGTCCATGCTCCCAACCTCGAAGGAGCCATCCTTGACTCCTAGAAGGATGCCCCCCGAGTGGCCGGCAATCCCACTAGAAGGGAGCCAGTGCTAGGCGAACATGTGGGTGCTTAAGCGCTCGAGTTCGGACAGGGAGAAATCCGTGCGCATGGTTTCTTGAATGGCCACTATGTCGATTCGTTCATCCCGCATGTACTCAACGAGCTGGCGGCGCCGACCAACTTGGCCAAAACCACGGATGTTCTAGAAGAGTGTCCGCATCAAGGTGCCATCGGGGGTCTGCTTGACCCCAGGACACGAGAGGCACTTTGTGCACGGAGAGCCGCGGTGTGGGAGCGGCTGCGGCCCCGAAGCTCAGCGGCCGCCGTTGAGGTTCGGCCAGCCGGCCGCGAGGTGGGGGGTGGAGCACTGGGGTCGGAGGTCGAAGATGCGGCTAAGCGAGCGCGAGTCTCAGCCAGCCGCCCGTCCAGGATTTCCCGTGCACGAATTGCTTCTATATGAACTAAGGGCGGGTCTACTTCCCCCCTGAAGATGATCTCCGAGTCCGCCGCGACCTTCGCAAGGTGGCCGAGCGGGGCGGACTCGAGAGCGGAAAACGAGCAGGTAGAAGAACTAGTAGGAATCACTGGAGTACCTGGCTCGAGGTTGCGGGCCGCTGCCCGAAGCTCTGTGCGCTCCGGGATGGGCAGGGCAGGGCTCCCGGGAGGCCGGGCCGCATCGATCCGAGCACTGCGACGGGAAGAGGCCACCGGAATCGAGGTCGACCTACCCCTCCTGGAGTAAGCAGCCGTCCGTGGTGGGTGAGGGTGGGCCGACAGCGGAGTGGTCACCACCGAGGGCCCCACCACAGCGGCGACAGACGGGAGGGAGGGACAGGCGGACGCGGAGCAGCTGGAGAAGAGGCCCGGAGGAGGCGACGAAGGAGGCAGAGGAGGCGACGAAGGAGGCGCCCGGGGGGAGGCCAGCCGGCTCGAAGGGGAGCGGGCCACCACCTCCACAACCGGCGGAAGTCCGCCCGGCGTCGAGTCATCGACAGCAGCAAGGCCGACCGCGGCCAAGGAGGGGCCGGGCGGACCCGACGGCACCGTCGGGGTCACAGAGACAGCCTCGGGGCCGGGGAGGAAGGGCGGCGACGGGGCCGAGGCGGGGGGGCGGCGGGACGATGCCGGGAGCACCAACAGATCCACACTGGAGACGTCACTCTCGCCCGATGCGCGTTCCGGGGAGCCCCCCGCCACCGGAGGGAGGAGCCCGGAGGTGACATCCACCATCGTAGGGGGAGGGGCTGGAGCAGCATCCAGGAGAGGGAGCTGCCTCCCAACGGCCCGGCCACTCAGCACCCCACCCCGAGATGTGGTGGCCGCCGTAGGGTCGGGGGGGAGGGGGAGCGGCTGTCCTCAGAGCTGTCGAAGTCGTCGTCGGAGCGGCGCGAGCGCCTGTGGCATCCGCGGTAGTCGTCGTTCCCCCCCTGGCCACCGCCCGCGGGGCCTCATCGGAGAAGCGGGGGCAGCCCACATGGTTGTGCGGCTCAGGGGCGATCTTGATGTCGAAGCCCTCGTTGTTGAAGAAGATCCTAACCACGGCGCGGAGCTTGGAGGAGTCCAGGGATTTGACCTTGACCCGGACCTCCTCCTCCTTGCGAAGTGAGAGCTCATCGACCACAACCACCACGCCAAGGAACTTGGACATGCTGCGAATCACCGGCTCCGACCGAGAAATATCAGGCAGGCCCGAGAGGAGAATCCAGGCCGTGTCGAGGACCGCAACCGCCATGGCATCACGGGTAGGCTCTGAGATGTCCACCACGAGCTTGTTCAGAGCGAGGGTGATGTCGCCGCTCCGGGTGGCGTAGCCATGGCTGACCGCATCAGGGAAGACCACCATGAACTCGTTGGCCGCAGTCGGAGTCACCCGCCAGTCCCACTGACAGTGGTACAGGTGGTTCAGCTCAGACTCCAGCATCTCCGGAGTGGCCGCGCCCTCGCCAATCACCGACACAATCGCCTGGAGGGAGGGCACCGGCGTGGGCGGGTCTGGGATCTCGATGCGGAAGAAGCCAAGGCCTTCGATGCCATGGCCGTACATCATGAGCTCGCCAGTCACCGGACGATCCGGACAGAAGAGCGCGGGATGGCCGGGATCTTTGCAGATGTAGCAGCACGGCGGGTTGGTGCAGGAGACTTGTGCATGGCCAAAGAGATCGCAGTTGAAGCACTGGACCCGGTCCGTCACATGGACACGAAGGCCTGGAGCCAGAGCGTTCGGGGCAGTGGAGGAGGCGCCCGGAGTGGCGCCGTTCCCGGCTGCGCTGCCCTGACCCCGACGCTTCTTCTTCTTCGTCCCCGGACCTTGACGTCCCTGCGCTGCCCCCGTTCCATTCCCCGATCCCGGCGGTGGGAGCTGCGGGTTGGAGCGGGGAGGCTGGTAGCACTCCGAGGCAGTTGGCGCCGGGAGGGGGGAGGGGGCTTGCTGGGAGCGCGGAGGCGGAGTCCGACTACTCCAACTCGGCGAGAGGCTCCGGTCTCTCCGATGCGCAGGAGACGGCGACCTACGGCGTGGACGCCGCCGGTCATCCGGGTGAGGAGGGGAGCGGGACCGTCCCTGATGGTCCGAGCGGGCCGGAGAGCGCCGGTCAGGAGAGCGGAGGGAGCTGGAGCGGGCCGAAGAACGCCGTCCGTCGCGCGCAGAGAGGTGCCGGCGCAGGTCTTCTTCCCTGCGCACGGAGTCAGGGGAGGGACGAGGGAGGTCACGGTCGTCATCAATACGGCGCTTGGGCCGCGCGCCACCATCCTCCCGCTCGCGAGGCATGGCCGGGGTGGCTGCCGACGGCCGCAGCTCGGGGGGGGGGGGGTGAGGTGGGGGAGCAGCAGTTGACGGGGTGGCGTCGCGAGATGGGAGAAGCGGAGGCGCAGGAGACTGCCAGGAGCGAACCGGTGAGAGAGGAAACCCTCGAGGTAACCAGATCGCTCCGGCCCGAGCTCCCTCGCACCACGAGATGAGATGGGCCCCAGTAGGCGGCAGGCCCACGTGGGGGCGCGGAGGGCGGGCCAGCAAGCCCCTGCCCAGGTGCTGCGCGCCCGCAGGGCGTAGGGCAGCCGCCTTCGAGGCGTTGGGCGCCGCCGCCGTCACCACCGGAGCTGGTCGCCGGAGCGGGGAACGCCCGGAGCGACGAGGGAGGGAGGGGAGGTGCAGCAGCATGGAGGAGGTGCCGAAGGCGGCGATGAACGACCGGAACGGCGGTAGCCGCCCCGAGGACGGCGGAAGAGGCGTGGGGGACCTGGCCGCCAGCGGGCGAGGAGGCGCACTGGGGGTGGGGTACGGCACAGACCGGCGCCACGAGGCCTGGGCGCGGCCGGAGTCCGACCGACCGGCGGCGCCCCATGAACGGCGCTGGCGCTCACCCGTCCCACGCAAGGCGGAGCCTTGGCCCGCAGGCGGCCGAGCGCTCCGGCGGGAATGCGAGACGGCGGCTTCACCGCCATCCACGCTGGACCTCGCCAGGAGGCTACGGGGGGGAGGGAGAGGCGAGCCGCATCGCCGCACGCCGGGGACGCTCGCCTGGAGGTCGTCCTCCTCAGCCAAGTCCGCCCAACGGGGCCGCGCGGGGGGCGTGGGCGTCGGCGGGGGGGTCGTCGGGCACGGGGCGGCGGTGGAGGGGGCAGTCGGCGACGGGGCGTGCGCCAACGGCAGGGGGCGGTGGCGCGGACGCCGCCGGCGGGGGCGCGTGGTCGCCCGAGAGGGCGTGGGAGGTCACCATCCAGAAAGGCAAACATAACCTTTCTCTCCATCATGATGCCATGGCCGTACATCATGAGCTCACCATGCCATTTACTTTTAAGGCAAACATAACCTTTCTCTCTGACTGTCCATGGATCTTTGCTTCAACACTTCCTTATTGTGATCCAACAAACTGCTAGAAAACAAAACTAGAAAGGAAACAAAAACAGTTTTACATTTTGAAACTTTTATTTCTTTGAAAACAGAAAGGGTTTAGCTCACAAGTGACAAAACATATGTCTCAAGAAGATGGGTTCATCAACCTATGCACCATGCTAAAGTTGACAAACTAGGTCCGAGGATGATATCTGCATCCACCCTATGTGCCACAAGAAAGAACACCCTGTAAGGCACGAAACTCACCACAAAACTGCAACCATTTTATTGATAGAGGTTCAAAATGGAAGATTATAAGAATACTCGTAGTTGAAATTCATCTACTGAAGCACCAAGGTATGTACATGTGTTTATATGGTTTACACCAAACCATATACCTCAGGTACAAGATCCAAGCCCCCCAAGAAAAGAGAACACATAAATGGAAAAAGTGTGATAAAGTGTTTGAACATAGTTCTTATACCCATCAGGTACAGAAAGTAAAAGTAAACACAAAAATCTAAAGCTAAAGATAGTTAAAGGATAGCAAGCTTTCAAGATAATTAAGACTCTAAAAGAAAAAAAGTAAGATTGAAAGGGAAACCTTTGACTTTGGATCAACAAGATATATCATTGAAAGGTCTCCCTACTCGGTATGGGCGGCGGTACGAGTGGTAGCGTTCGTGCGGTAGCTAGTATTCACACTACTAGGAAAAACCTTACCAGTAGTGCTGGATTTTGAGCTATCAGTAGCGCTGGTACATGCGCTACCACTACTAGGAGAAAGCCTACTAGTACCGCTTGATATACCTACAGCAGTAGCACTGGGTCCAGCGCTACTGCTAATGCGCTACAACTAAGTTGTAGCAGTAGCACTGGTTGGTGCAGCGCTACTGCTAAGTATGGTTAGCAGTAGCGCTGCACTGACCAGCGCTACTTCTAACTATCTGTAGCGCTGCAGAAAGCCAAGCGCTGCTGCTAGATGCCTTCCAGCGCTGCTGCTAGTATTCCTGCTTTCAGAGATTACATTCCCCTCTACGTATTTGTGCATGCTCTATACAGTAGTTTCATCATATGACAACATCAATAATTATTGTGCCAACAACTACATTTAGATTAAAGTGCATGGATGCAAGTGATCATGTTGAATTAGAAGAAAATATGATGTTGTCAATCGCAACATTATATTTTCCTCTAACTCAACATGATCAGTTGCATCCATCCACCTTAATCAAATATATGTCATATAACTCAACATCATCTTACTCATCAAACAACTCATCATCATCTTAATCATATCAAGTTAAAATCTCATAAAACAGAAAAACATCATAATAGTAATCATCCTAATCGATCATACAAGTTAACGAAACTTCTCTCTCGTAGGACCTAGTCCTCCCTTCTAGGTAAAATGACATAAAATAAAATAACACCTATGTCTCCATGATGAAGCAAAGAGATCCAACGGTCTCCAACTTGTGGTTTGCGATCCTTCTTTTTTGTCCCCATGCTTCAATTTGGAGCCGTCTTGGTGGTTTGCGCTCAGTCGAGTATGCAAAAGAGAACTCGGGCCTCATAGGGATTTTAATTGTCATATTACCTTCGGCTTGCATCAACGGAGGCACAACTTCATTTGGCAGTTTCTGTTGAAGAACATAATAGTAGCCTAGTTAGCAATGTAATCAATACCATTTACGCAATAGTAGTGTACTTAATTAGCAACTCTTACCAAGATATTTCGGCGAATGTCATCCGCCCTCAACCTATGCACTAGTGTCCTGTACAATGTATAATTTGGGCCAGTTCCCAAATTATACGGGAAGATCTCCCTACCAACTAGGACACCAATAACAAAGTTGATAAGATCATCCTTCTCCTCCCAAGTTAGATGTGATCCATAAGTGTAGTGTGTCGTGTCAATTATTTTCTGTGTTTCACTCGAAGAAACGAAATAAGCTGTAAATTATAAATTAACAAATTTAGTATGGATGAACACCAACTATTTTTAAATATAGAATGCAAATTACTTGACAAATATGCATGGTTGATAAACTCACATGGAGGTAAAACAGGAAGCATATGGACATCCACCCAAATGTCGATGTTACCTTCAATATGATCTTCAGGACGAAGATCAAAGGTTATTTCCATATCCTCCTGAAATCCATATGCCTTGCAAAGAGCTTCCCAATTTGAGCACCCTAATTCTGTGTTATTAACTGCATTCATTACTTTGACCAGAAATGTGTGACCATGTTTAGACCTCAGGTTGGCTCTCCTCGTCTCGAAACTCTCGTGCTCTTCGAAACCGAGCCTCTCCAAGAAATACCGTCTTGCATGACAGGGGATGAACTAGTTGAATTGTATAAAACAGAAATTACACGTTGAAGCAAAGAAACAGAAGTCATGCTTAATTACGAAAAAACATTTGTCATCGTTGCGTATCGTAGAAATATCGAAGTCCTCGTAAAGCTTCATGGTGAAGAACCTGTCGTCTCGCAGCCCAGGCTGGTCGCAAAGACCCTTATCTTCGCCGCAGAGTTCACACGCTTGGATCCTATCGTCGTCATCAGACGACAACATTTCCTGTGTTCATGATTCAAAAAATACTGCATGACCATTGCTAATGTAAGACATATTGAGCAATAACATACACACATGTCCAAATAGACCTAATTCAATATCGGTTGACTTTCGGTCCGTCGAGGCTTTCCTTAAATAACTCTCATATCTTATGGTGTGTTGGTGCGCACTCTCTCACACTGATATGGTGGTGTATATATATTGGTGGACACTCTCTCACACTAATAGTTCGACCGTCGGTGATGGACGCACTTCCTCTCCTCTCCTTGCGCATTACACCGAGGTATATATCACAAGAAGAGAAGAGGAAGAAGCGCCCCCACGACAACAGTCAGGATTAACACACATGAAAGTCACACAAGAAGCAACGACAGACCGAAAGTCACACACGCATTATACCAATATAATATCACTAATACATTTATAATGAACTCGAATATAATATCACTAATACATTTATAATGAACTCGAATATAATATCACTAATACATCATCTCGAATAATCCAGTTAATGCATCATCAAATATTAACTAATACATCTCGAATATTATCATATAAGATCACTAAAACAGATCGAATATCCTAGAATCCAATGTGGAGGACGGTGAACTCGGTTCACTAGCGGTCTCTGAGTCGCTGGCGGTGGACACCCAAAGATAAGGAACCATCACCGGATCATAACTCGGGTGAGATCCCTGAAGAACCTGCCAGGTATTGGAGAACCTGGCGTCCAACGCCGCCATGTAGCGACGGACGTGCTCGTCCTCCTCCCTGACACGGCGACATACCACCTCCGGGGGGCCCGCTCCCTCTGCACCGAAAGTGGCCCACGCGACCGCCACCAAAGAAGCTCCGGGTCGACGACGAGACCAGGATTCCTCACCAAGCTCCGAGCCCGAGAAGGTAGCACCTCCCAGTGCCAGCCCGGCGGAGCCCAGTCCCGGACATTGCGCCTCTCAAGGATGTCAACGCCGACTCGACAACGACGAGGGTGCGAGCCAGGCATCGTCGACGTCGAGACAAATTCCTATGAGAACATTTTCTTATCGTTTAATGTTTTGCTATTTCAGAAATGCTTAATTTCTTAAACTCATTTTAGACTCATTTTTGACTCGTTTTTCCAGAATGTCGTTTCCCAGCAAATCCCGGCACTCGATATGCCTACTTTCTAGCACAAGTCATGCCAAAATTTCGACATGACCTTTGCTAAAAAGTGGACATATCGAGCGCCTGAAATTCACCGGAACGGAAATGAATCAACATTCCGGCAAAACATAGGCCACTCGGATCATTTGCATATAACAGTAAGAAAAATATAGAACTTCAAGAAAATGCAATAAGGTTTTTCTTCACAATATTTGAAACTAAATTCAGCCTACCTAAATTTCTGTCCTAATTTGAAACCTAGCTAAATTTCTGTCCTAATAGGGCACTTGGGCACAATTATATAGGGCACTTGGGCACAATTATCGAACAATTCAAAGTACTTGGGCACTTGGGCACATTCATATTTTGCTCTAAACTAATTTAGCTAACAAACCTAACCCTAGAATCAACCTAACCCTAGAATCAACCTAATTAACCCTAGAATCAACCTAACCCTAGAATCAACCTAATTAACCCTAGAATCAACCTAACCCCCCTAATATTACAAAACGGCCGGATGCGAGAGGGGGGTGAAGGGAGTGTGGGGAGAGGGAAGAGGGAGGAAGGAGGGAGTAGGGGCTACCTGCGGTCGGGTCGGGGCTCGGGGGTAGGAGACGGCGAGGGAGGGGGCGCGACGGTGGCGGCGTCGAGAGGCGATGGCGACGGCGGCGGTCGGGGGAGACGGCGAGGGAGGGGGCGCGACGGTGGTGGCATCGAGAGGCGATGGCGATGGCGGCGGTCGGGGGAGACGGCGAGGGAGGGGGCGCGACGGTGGCGGCGTCGAGAGGCGATGGTGACGGCGGAGGTCGGGGGAGAGGGACTGATGAGAGGGAGAGGGGATCGAATGGGGAGAGAGGGAGACGGTGGGGAAGGGTGGTAGGTGGGTGCGACGAGAAGCAGTAGCGCTGGAACAGAAATCCGCTACTGCTAAGCATCATAGCAGTAGCGCTGGTCGGAAACCAAGCGCTGCTGATAATCGGGGCCCACCTGCTGGCAACGTACAGCCATAGCGGTAGTGGTGGTCCACAGACACACGCTACTGCTACCGCAGTAGTAGTAGCGCCGGTTTTGGACAGCCGCTACAACTACAGGTAGCCACCGGCACTGACAACGGGACCACTTATCAGTAGTGCTTGTTTGGTAGCCCGCGCTACTGCTACTTGTCTACTTGTAGCGCTGGTAGGTTTCCCGCGCTACTACTACTTAGCAATAGCGCTTTCCCTCTTTCCAGCGCTACTGCTAAAATCCTATCTATAGGCTTTCTCCTAGTAGTGTACTACTAAGGCGCTACAGCTAACTTTTAGCAGTAGCGCCCTTTCAGCCCAGCGCTACTGGTAAATTAACATAGCTATAGCTGATTACTGTGATCTGCGTTGGGTTTTCCGTGAAGAGGAACGGGTTATCGCAGCACAATGCGGGTAAGTATTTCCCTCAGTTATGAAACCAAGGTTTATCGAACCAATAGGAATACCAATCCTCAACCGTCTTCAGCGGCTACACACAAAAGAACAAACAACTTGCACCCAACGCTGGCAAGAGGGTTGTCAATCCCCTTGATCTCGTTATTTGCAAGCAAGTGAGGTGTGTAGATAATTGTTGATAATTGTAAATTGCAAAATAAAATAAAAGAAAAATAATGGCAGCAAGGTAGTAGTAGCGTTTGTAAATATATAAGTGAATAGACCCGGGGGCCGTAGTGTTCCCTAGTGGCATATCTCATAGCAAAGGCATACGGTGGGTAAACAAATTACTGTTGGGCAATTGATAGAAAAGCGAATAATTATGCAATGTTCACGGCAATGATCATGTGTATATAGGCATCACGTCCATAAGCAAATAGGCCGACTCCTGCCTGCACCTATTACTATTACTCCACTTCAAGAGC
Source organism: Elymus sibiricus (assembly GCA_039707655.1). NCBI lineage: Eukaryota > Viridiplantae > Streptophyta > Magnoliopsida > Poales > Poaceae > Elymus > Elymus sibiricus. The sequence goes on from CM077667.1 coordinate 26,780,273, forward strand.
GCTTCTATGCTTGCCTCTCTACGTATTAAGTAAAAACAGAGTAATGCTTGGAGAACAATGACATGATGTAGACAAAGTAAACTCAATCAATATGAATAAACCCCATCGTTTTATATTTAGTAGCAGCAACACAAAGACGCAACTAGTCCCCTTCTATCACTGGGATATAGAAACTCGCCAGGTTGAACCTACTACAACGCACCACTCCCACTGAAGAAATATTAATCTAGTTGGCCAAACTATCTCAATAGATCGGAGAGCATTAGGAAGCTATGATAATCATGCAAATAAGAGTCTTAGTATTCAGGTCTGTCAAATACTTTTCATGCATCTGAACATAAACTCACAATTCATCGGATCCCGACAAACATACCATACAAAGGGATTACATCGGATAGATCAAAGCGAAGATGCGATGAACATGGTATTGAAGATCATAAGAGATAGAGATTGCCATCTAGGTACTGCCTACGGACCCGTAGGTCTATGGTGAACTACTCACACATCATGGTGAGGGCAGCAAGGTTGATGTAGAGGCCCTCCGTGATTGATCTCCCCTCCGGCAGGGTGCCGGAACGGAGGTCTAGATGCCCTCCCGTCGGAACAGAGACTTGCGGCGGCGGAAAAAGTGTTTCGGGAGCGCTCCTAGGGTTTTTGGATTATTTGTGAATTTATAGGCCAGAGAGGGGCGTCGGGAGGCAGCCGAGGGAGGCACAAGCCATCAGGGCGCGGCCTAGCCCTGGGCCGCGCCCTGTTGGCTTGTGGCTCCCCCGTGCAACCTCTCGTCCACTTCCGATGCTTCCAGGGCTTCATATTGTCCAGAAAAAATCATATTAAAGTTTCGTGGCATTTGGACTTCGTTTGGTAGGGCAAACCTGAAAAGCAAAAAACATGCAGAAAACAACAACTGGCACTGGGCACTGAGTCAATAGGTTAGTGCTCAAAAATATTATAAATTGGTAAACAAAGGCCCAAAAAGTATCCTAGAATGATAATATATCAGCATGGAACAATCAAAAATTATAGATACGTTGGAGACGTATCAGCATCCCCAAGCTTAATTCCTGCTCGTCCTCGAGTAGGTAAATGATAAAAACAGAATTTTTGATGTGACATACTATCCATAATGTAATCTTTTGCATGTATGCTCATTGAGAAATGAAGAATTAACAAACAGCAACATAGTAATATTCATAAGTATAAGCAACACAATTATTGTTTTTCAAAGTATACGATCCTAAAAGAATGCTTTACCCCCATTCATCTTATTATATTAGCAAGGCATGACTCCGTCTTCACCACATAAATACAAATGTTAAGCACCACGGTGTCCAAGTCAGGCAATTGGATCGTACTTTTTCAATATGCATCAATTTTTGATTCTTTACACAATACATGAGCGTGAACCTTTGGACATAGCATATAGGTGGAATAGAATGTGGTGGTAGGTATCAAAGGGGTAAAAAGTGGAGAAGATAGTCTCACATCAACTAGGCGTACCAACGAGCTATGGAGATGCTCATCGATAGATGTCAATGCAAGGAGTAGAGATTGCCATGCAAATGATGCACTAGAGCTACAAGTGTATGAAAGCTCAACTGAAGCTAAGTGGGGTGTGCATCCAACATGCTTGCTCATGAAGACCTAGGGCATTTGAGGAATCCCGTCATTGGAATATACAAGCCAAGTTCTGTAATGAAAAATTCCCACTAGCATATGAAAATGATGAACATGAGACTGTCGATATGAAGAACATGGTGCCACTTTGAGGCACAAGTGTGGTAAAGGATAGTAGCAAAGTCCCTTCTCTCTTTTTCTCTCATTTTTTTATGGTGGGCATTTCTTTTCTTTTCTTTTTGCCTCCCCCATAATATTTTTATTTTATTTTATGGTGGGCTCATTTGGCCTCCCCCATTTTATTTTATTTTTCGTCCGGAGTCTCATCCCGACTTGTGGGGGAATCATAGTCTCCATCATCCTTTCCTCACTGGGACAATGCTCTAACAAGGATGATCATCACACTTTTATTTACTTACAACTCAATATGAAGAACTGATAGGAAGATATGACTCTCTGTGAATGCCTCTAGCAGTGTACCAGGATGTGCAATGATCTAGCGTGACATGTATCAAAAACATGATGGACGGTGGCTTTGCCACAAATACTATGTCAGCTCTATATGATCATGCAAAGCAATATGACGATGAACGAACTAGTCATGTGAAGTGACGATGGAATTTGCATGGAAATATATCTCGGAATGGCTATGGAAATGCCATAATAGGTAGGTATGGTGGCTGTTTTGAGGAGGATATAATGAGGCTTATGTGCAACAGAGCGTATCATGTCACGGGATTTGGATGCACCGGCGAAAGTTGCACCGCTTCTCGAGGTGAGAACGGGCTATGCACGGTACCGAAGAGGCTAGAAAATATGAGAAGGTGAAGATGCGTATGTCCATGGTGTCACATTAGTCATAAAGAACTCATATACTTATTGCAAAGTTTTATTAGTTTTATCACACATCAAAGTACTACTCGCATGCCCCGAGGGAGGAGGTTGGTAGGAGTTAACCGCCGCGCGCCCCTGACTCGAAACAACACTAGGATTTTAACGAGGAATAGAAATGCTCACACATCATCACCATGCCTCTTTAATTTTTAGATGAACAACAAGTTAACACCCCTTAATCTCGACACTTATATGAATCAACAATTGTGGACTCACACCCTTTTCATATTACCACATCAATGTCATTAACTCACAATTTCTCTATATGTGCTACATGATGGTTTCGATTATCATTCATTGATTACCTATTATTTTTGGACTAGTCTTATGACCCATGCAAATTACCATCACTATTTATTCAGCTCTCAAACAAATATAAGTGAAGAACGAGAGCATATTATTTCAATAAAATCTACATGCCACCGTGCTTGAAAAGATATAAGTGAAGTACTAGAGCAACTGCCAAGCTCAAAAGATATAAGTGAAGCACATAGAGTATTCTAGCAAATTGTAATGAAGTTGAGTCTCTCTCTAATAGGTGTGTCCAGCAAATGATGATTGTGACAAACTGAAAGTAAAAGCAAACAAAAGCAAACGACGCTCCAAGCAAAACACATATCATGTGATGAATAAAAATGTAGCTCCAAGTGACATACCGATGGTTTGAGACGAAAGAGGGGATGCCTTCCGGGGCATCCCCAAGCTTAGACGCTTGAGTCTTCCTTAGAATATTACTTGGGGTACCTTGGGCATCCCCAAGCTTAGGCTCTTGCTACTCCTTATTCCGTGGTCCATCGTGATCACACTCAAAACTTGAAAACTTCAAGCACACAAAACTCAACAAAACTCCGTGAGATCCGTTAGTATAAGAAACATATTGCATACTTTAGGTACTGTTGTAAATTGATTCTAAATTCATATTTGCATAATAGGTACTGTATTCTAACTTATCCATGGCTTACCCCCCCCCCCCCTCCCCCCGATATAATCTATAGCATCATCAAAACAAGCAAACTATGCAGGCAAAACAGAATCTGTTTAAAACAGAACAGTCTGTAGCAATCTGTAAATATCCCATACTTCTGTCACTCTAAAATTCTGAAAAATTAGGAAAATGTGGAGAATTTGTATAGAAATACTGTGCAAAAATTTCAAGAATTTAGCACGCTCCAGCAGAGAACAAAATTGTTTGCACTGGAGGCGAAAGTTTCTGTTTTTGCACAACATCAATCATACTCATCAAATAGCTATCCCAAAGGCTTTACTTGGCACAAACACTAATTAAAACATAAAAACATAATCATTACAGAGGCAGCAATCATGTTAACACAAAATAACAGAAAGTAAAAACAAAATTTAAAGATAACTATTGGGTTGCCTCCCAACAAGCGTTATTGTTTTATGCCCCTAGCTAGGCATAATGCATAGTTTCAAGTGTTGTCATCTTTGACCTCAAGCTCCTTAATAACACAACCATGATTCTTAGGAACAATATGAGACATGAAAATAGGGTCTTTTATTAGGTTTATAAAGTTGGGATGCACCCTAATCATTTTGAGATCTTCGTTCCCTTGAGTAGGAGGTGTGCTTATGCTCTTGGAAACATATATGAACTTGGGACTTTTATTTCGAGAAGTACTAGCATAAGTTTTTGAGGGTGTGAAGGCGGAACCTACTTTATCAATGACTTCCTCCATTTTATCAATCCTATTCATGCTTTGTTCTACCCTCTCATCAATAGTTGTATCCTTCTCCTTTAAAGTTTTCAAAGTTATTCCTCCTCGCGACCCAAATTGATTGATATGATTATAAAGCTTTTTATCTAACTCCTCAATTCGTTCATTAGTGGTCATTTTCTTTTCAATAGCATCAAGTCTTTGCATAACATGTTCCATAGTCAAAATAGTTTCATTAACAATAAGAGGAGGTGATCCTACCAAATTTTCCATGGCCTTAAAAGCATCCGCAGTGTGACTCATTAAGAAATCACCACCGGTGATCGTATCAAGCACAAGTCTATTCCAAGTGGTTACACCAACATAAAAATTACGAAGCAAGATGCTAGGAGATTGCTTATAAATTGATTTATTTTGAGCATTGCAAATCCTATACCATGCATCTTTCAAACTTTCTCCTCCCCTTTGTTTAAAATTGAGTACCTCATTATCGTGAGTGAAGGAAACAGAAGAAGAACTAGCCATGACTTCAAACAAGAGTACTAGTAACAAGCAAAGATAAATATTTTTGTATTTTTGATTTTTATGAGACAAACTAAATATAACAGAAAATAAAAAGAAGAACAAGTGAATGAAAATTTGTACGAAGTTACTTGATAGTTGGTGATGGTATTCCCCGGCAACGGCGCCAGAAATCCTTCCTGGTGACTGTGATCTGCGTTGGGTTTTCCGTGAAGAGGAACGGGTTATCGCAGCACAATGCGGGTAAGTATTTCCCTCGGTTATGAAACCAAGGTTTATCGAACCAATAGGAATACCAATCCTCAACCGTCTTCAGCGGCTGCACACAAAAGAACAAACAACTTGCACCCAACGCTGGCAAGAGGGTTGTCAATCCCCTTGATCTCGTTATTTGCAAGCAAGTGAGGTGTGTAGATAATTGTTGATAATTGTAAATTGCAAAATAAAATAAAAGTAAAATAATGGCAGCAAGGTAGTAGTAGCGTTTGTAAATATATAAGTGAATAGACCCGGGGGCCGTAGTGTTCCCTAGTGGCATCTCTCATAGCAAAGGCATACGGTGGGTAAACAAATTACTGTTGGGCAATTGATAGAAAAGCGAATAATTATGCGATGTTCACGGCAATGATCATGTGTATATAGGCATCACGTCCATAAGCAAATAGGCCGACTCCTGCCTACACCTATTACTATTACTCCACTTCAAGAGCGCTTCTATGCTTGCCTCTCTACGTATTAAGTAAAAACAGAGTAATGCTTGGAGAACAACGACATGATGTAGACAAAGTAAACTCAATCAATATGAATAAACCCCATCGTTTTATCCTTAGTAGCAGCAACACAAAGACGCAACTTGTCCCCTTCTGTCACTGGGATATAGAAACTCGCCAGGTTGAACCTACTACAATGCACCACTCCCACTGAAGAAATATTAATCTAGTTGGCCAAACTATCTCAATAGATCGGAGAGCATTACGAAGCTATGATAATCATGCAAATAAGAGTCTTAGTATTCAGGTTTGACTCAAATACTTTTCATGAATAATCTGAACATAAACTCACAATTCATCGGATCCCAACAAACACACCATACAAAGGGATTACATCGGATAGATCAAAGCAAAGATGCGATGAACATGGTATTGAAGATCATAAGAGAGAGAGATTGCCATCTAGGTACTGCCTACGGACCCGTAGGTCTGTGGTGAACTACTCACACATCATGGTGAGGGCAGCAAGGTTGATGTAGAGGCCCTCCGTGATTGATCTCCCCTCCGGCAGGGTGCCGGAACGGAGGTCTAGATGCCCTCCCGTCGGAACAGAGACTTGCGGTGGCGGAAAAAGTGTTTTGGGAGCACTCCTAGGGTTTTTGGAATATTTGTGAATTTATAGGCCAGAGAGGGGCGTCGGGAGGCAGCCGAGGGAGGCACAAGCCATCAGGGCGCGGCCTAGCCCTGGGCCGCGCCCTGTTGGCTTGTGGCTCCCCCGTGCAGCCTCTCGTCCACTTCCGATGCTTCCAGGGCTTCATATTGTCCAGAGAAAATCATATTAAAGTTTCGTGGCATTTGGACTTCGTTTGGTAGAGCAAACCTGAAAAGCAAAAAACATGCAGAAAACAGCAACTGGCACTGGGCACTGGGTCAATAGGTTAGTGCTCAAAAATATTATAAATTGGTAAACAAAGGCCCAAAAAGTATCCTAGAATGATAATATATCAGCATGGAACAATCAAAAATTATAGATACGTTGGAGACGTATCAGTAGCGCGCATGCAACAAGCGCTACTGCTACTTATCTGCAGCGCGTGTGTAAGGAAGGCGCTACTGGTTAACCTTGGTCCCGCGCACTGCTAAAGTTTTATGTTTTTTTTGTTTCTGCGTTTTTACGTTGTATTTAAAATATACAACTTTTATACAATACCAATATGCATATTTATTGAAAAATATGTGAGACAAAAATGTCTACGTCGGCATCGATGAGCAAAAGTTATTAGAAGTCTCACATCTCATATCATCATCATCATTCATGGTCGAACACATGTCTCGAAATAGCGATACAAGTTATTAGAAATCTCGAATACATGCAACTACATGTCACATACTCATGTTTCATCATCTATGTAAACTATGATATCATCGCATAGAAGAGAAGAGCGATCACGATGAGCAAAAGAGGGATTATGTAGTAGTTCTTGAGGCGCCGGTTCTGATTCCTCTCTCGGGCTAGCGTGAACCTCAAGTAACTAGTTTCCGCCTCGCATTTGCTATCAAACCCTTTATGACTGCCGCCCGGGAAGCGGTACACTTGGGCCTGACACTCTGGCCACTCCGCGTACACTCCCGAAACACTCCCTATGTACACGGCATACCACTTCGCCATCGATGATCTATACACCTGTCAGAGATGCATATATCATCAAAGCGAATTCAACGATATAATATGCAACATAATATACGTCGGCCTGCGGAGAGAAAGAGTTAGCAAATAGAAGCAACATATAGTAAACATAGTTAACGAAATTCATCGTACCCAAACTAACTAACTAGAGCGCGGCACCGTTTACATCTAGTAGTTTTGTCGTACAGAGAAATTCAAAGTTTCGTTGTAGAGAAAGTAACAACTAAACGGACACATTGTCATCGTCAATCAATGCACTCGTTCCATCCGGCCATATCCGGGAGGATGCACCCAAGCTTTGTGAGGGAGGAGCGAGGGAGGGCATTAATTAATGGAGGTGGTGGAGGGACAAAGAAAGAGGGAGGGAGGAGGGAGGGCATTAATGGAGGTGGTAGAGGGGCAAAGAAGAGAGAGGGAGGAGGGGGAGCATTGAAGGAAGAAGCAACAAGCAAGTGGAAGAGGATGGGGGAGAAGGAAGGGGAAGGAAGAAGAAGGGGAAAAAGGTGATATAGATATTATGGCTGGCGACCATAGCAATAGCGCTGGCCAAAAAATAGCGCTGCTGCTAACAGGGGCCCACCAGCTTACCCGTAGAAGAATAGCGGTAGCGCTTGTTCCAGAAAAAACGCTACAGATATGGTTTTAGTCGTAGCGCTGGGTAAGAGCCAAGCGCTGCTACTATTTCCTGACCGGGGGTGCGGTGTGGCCCATTTATCAGTAGCGTTGTGCTTCCTACCCAGCGCTGCTGCTAAGTAGTACCAGTAGCGCTTGTTCTGCGTAGCGCTACTGGTACTTAGCGTTGTGGCCTTGACCAACGCTACTATAAACTATTTCCTAGTAGTGTCAAGTTCTGCCCCTTAGTGCTCCGCCCAAGTGCATCGCATGAGAGGATGTACAGGCGCACTGGTCCATACCACTGCTCATCTTACATTTGTGATAACCTGGATCACGTGGACTAGATTGGTACAGGTTCCAAAACGACCAATGGCAGTCATACCACTATCCGTCTTGTGTGCTGGAGAACAGAACTTGGCATATTTTTGGAGCCACCTCCTTATATCATATCGAAGAAATATTTAAAAGAAAGATACAAGGAGTGTAGTAGAACTCATTATAAGATAAAACCGAGTCAACCACTACGTTCTTAAAGTATTACTTTTCAAAGAATTGTCCCAACCCAAGTCCAGTAGCAACTTATGCAAAAAAGGATCCAATGCTGATATGAATGCAACCAATTTAAAAAGGATGCACACCAGAAAAATACTTCTATTGACTTCCGGGTTACCTCCATGCTCCATGCGAATCCCAAGGTATGTCGATTCGAGGTGCATTTACTCTCACCTTTGACTGAATGAAGGATCACCTCAAAGTAGAGGCTAGTTAGGGTTGGACCCGCTTACTGCATCGACATCACATAAGAAATTAAGTCATCACTGTCGAGGGAGAAATGATGCACCGAGCATGGTCAGCACGCCTTCATGTATTGATGAAATGGAAGTTTTACATAGTCATATGGATATATTATACTAGATCATACCCTGTGTGTTGTTGCTGGAATTGCTTGCAATGCTTCAGTGAGTTCTGGTTATATGAACATGAATATGTGGATTACTATTATTAGAACAAAAATTGTAAATACAGATGATGATTATTATTGTATAATTATAAATTAATTATTGATTATAAGTATCATAATATAATTACTAAAACTAAAAATACATATAATTGGTGCATAACTATAAAATATTTATTAAATATAAGTAGCATATTATAATTAAAACACTTGAGTTTTTTGCATGCATGGTTGCATGTAGGAGGGCCTTTTCCAATGCATGGTTACATGTTGAGGTGACATAGTTTCGTGTTGAGATAAATAAGTTAGTGGAGATCAACTATTTTGTTATATATATGATTCATATGTTTTCTACCTTTGAATGTGAGTGCTTCATAAGATTTTTCATGTGAAGCTAGTTATTCACCTTACTTTTGATAATGACCAATATATAATAAAGTCATCCCAAGAAGTATGGCGGGCAATTAAAAGAGACTAGTTGGAACATATTCATTATTTAGGTCATCGCCATCACTAATACTAGACATCTTGAATAAGATGCCCAGTTACTGATGTTAGTTGTCATCCTCAACTTGATAATAATAATCCTACAATTCAAGCTTGCTAGCATTAAGTTTATCCGAACTAGAGTCATCATAATGTCCTTGTTCATGTATTTTATTCCAGAAATATCGTTGATGGCATGAGGGAGATTCTCATGACATTCTTGCATCGTTTGTTCCCCTTATTGGTGTTCGTCTTCTTTGTCACTTGCATTTTTGAATCCTACAAATGGTTAAGTTCTTGTTAGATGGTTTTCCACCACTCCTTTAGTTTATCACAAATACAATGTCACAAGTGTTATCTCAATAGTTACCATGAATAGATAGAACCAAATTGTAGATGCTATCAAGTAAAATGCCACTTTTACCTTCTCTAAGTGTTGTAGCTCTTTGTAGCACCTCACATGCACCTGCTGCAGCTAGTATGGAATCTGACACTTGTTGAGAATAATTAACGAGACGGCATGTGTCGTGAGGTGGCATGTGTGCATGCTGAGAGAAATAGAAGTAGTGCAGAATAACTATTTAGGTATATAGGGTTTCCAAACGTATGTTTGGCGTTTTCAGGTCACAGGGAGGGAGATTTTTTGAGTATTGAAAGAAAATCATGGTGTGGGGTTCAATAATTTCATCGAAGAAAAGATCTGTCCTTTGGTAGGAAATATCATGGAAGAGAACTTTGGACTAGACAATTCCCAGTTGAAAGAATTGTCCAGCAACATAGACGTCATCATCAACGGAGCTGCGACTACAAATTTCTTTGAAAGGTTTGAGGTGTTTCTTCGTTGCAGATCTTTTACATACTCCCTCTAGTTCTCAAATGACCTCGTTTTAGGCATACCTCAAGTCAAAATTTCAATGGTTTGACTACGGATATCATCTTAATTATTTACTTTGGAAATTTAAATATTATATATATTGTGTTAAAATGTTTTTTCTGAATATTTTAGTTTTGTCCGGACTACAAATATAATGATAGAAAATACTAGTTGAAGTTACACCTTGATGACTCTGTCAATCTCCAAAAAACACTTGCTTGTGAACTAGGAGGAGTAATATTATAACAAACATGTGATTGAAATAATTGATCAAAATTTGATGCTAACTTTTCAGATATGATGTGGCTTTTGACACAAATGTCTTGGGAGCGAAACACGTATGCACATTTGCAAAGAAGTGTCTGAAGCTGAAGGTGTTGCTTCATGTTTCAACTGGTGCAAAATCACGAGACTATATGATCTATGAATTTTTGGTTGGTGGTGTGTCATAACATGCTGAAAATTTGAACTCATTAACTGATATATGACTTGAACAGCCTATGTAGCTGGTGAAAAAGAGGGGCTAATACCGGAGAAGCCATTCTTGATGGGTGAGACCCTAAGGGTGGGCACATATCTGGACATCGAATCCGAGCTAAATCTTATCAACAAGACCAAGAGAGAACTAATAGCCAACTTCTCAACTGACAAGGCTGCGAGAAAAACCATGAAGGAGCTTGGCCTCAAGAGGTGACCCAAATAGAACCATACTTATGCATGTGTACTCTTTTCTGCATTTTGGTAGGGTTGTAAACCTGATACATTTGTTACATGTGGACAACTAATGAAGAGCACGACACTTTGGATGGGCAAACACCTATGTCTTCACCAAGGCAATGGGGGAGATGCCTCTAGAACACCTGAGTGAGGGCTGTCCGATGGTCATCATCCACCCAAGCATCATAACCAGTACTCTCAAGGATCCCTTCCCTGGATGGACGGAAGGAATCAGGTGAGAGAAACTCAAAATTGATTTTTACTATTCATGGAAGTGTGCAACTGTACGTAGTGCTACATGCTTATCTTTCACAGAACAATCGACATAGTGATTGCCGGATATGCCAAGCAGACCATGTCATTCTTCCTAGTTGACCTGGATTTGATAGTGGACGTGGTGAGTTACCTGTTCACATATTACCAACCAAAATTTGGATAAAAATTGATTAAGGCACCAAGTGATTAACCATCCGTGACTGTGGTCCTGGTGGGGGTGGTTTGAACAGATTCCAGGGGACATGGTGGTGAACGCTATGATGGTTGCCATGGTAGCACACTCGAAGGATCAGCAAGCACATACAATCTACCATGTAACATCATCACTGCACAACCCCGCAACCTATGCCATCCTCGCAGATTCGGCCCACCGATACTTCTTCGACAACCCACCGTGCACAGGGAAGAATGGTGAGCGTGTGCGGCTAAAGAAGATGCAATTCTTTAGGACAATTGTGAGTGTAAGATTGTACATGGCCATCAACTACAAGCTTCCCCTCGAGGTTAGCTTACCATTTCAACATCGACGCATTGATTTCATAGAGCTGAGATGAGAAGGAGATTAATATTATAAGCTCATCTTGCAATTGATTGGACAGATGCTTCAACTAGTGAACATTACACTCTGTGGTGTTTTCTCGCGACGCTACAGTGAGTACAACAGGAAATACAGGTTCCTCACGCAGCTGATCGAGCTCTACGCGCCATACGTCCTGTTCAAAGGACGGTAAGCAAGTTTTCAATCTTGTCAGAACATAGTTTTCTTTTTTTGCTTTTGCAAAAAAACATTCTTCAAATATGTCGTTACCTAAAATATTGCACTTTGAGTTGATTTTATCAATCTGGTGTAGCTTTGATGACAACAACTTGGAGAGACTAAGGATGGTGAGGAACAAGGATCAAAATAACAAAGAAGCCTATTGCTTTGATTTTGACCCCAGGTCCATCAACTGGGATGACTATTTCTACAACGTTCACATTCCTGGTGTGCTCAAATATATGCAAACTGAGTTACATTTGACTAGCCAAAATTCAAACGATGTTGCTAGGCTTTAAACTACAATATGGATCGGATGGAGTATATTATTTATGCAACTCTGGTGAATATGTATTGTACAATATTTTGCTACTCTTCTGAGTTCTATGGATAAAATACATTTCTTGTATCAGCTCTATGTAGTAAGTAGTATCAGCTTGTGCATCAATAAACTGCACGTCAGAACAAAAATGAATATAGATTGTTTGTGAAGTGTTCTGCACGTACGTATGGAAATATAGTTGTCTATAATTGTCACCCAAGGATTCTATCTTGGATCCCATCGCCTCAAACGATATCTTGGATCTTGGTTGAGCATATGTTTATAATTTGATCAAAATGTCTAACACATACGTCCACACAGATGTCCACCCTAGTCTGGACAGAAAGCTTGGACTCGTGGCGAGTGCTCAAGTAAACGAGGTATGCGGATGCAGGCACCGGCTACGCGTCGTCGCTATCCGGTGAGTACTGTTTTCCAAGGGGTCTCGTGTTGGCTTGTTCGTCCCCGCCGCCTCCAGAATTCAGACCTCACTGTCGCACCATTAAAGCATACATATCAGGACAAAGATGTGTTTTTCTAACGATTTTCCAGACTGAAAAAAAGGAAGGCACGAACATACAGGTAGTACAACGCTTTGTATAAAAGTAGAACTGTAGAAGTGACCGATGCAAGTAGAGTCATAGCAGAAATGTCAGAAATGGGTGCCTACTGGGCGGCTCCCAACCTCCTGCCTCACTTGCTGTTCCTGCTGGTCGGCGGTGGCGGCGATGCCACCATAATAAAAATCACCAACCGATGCTCCTACACGGTGTGCCCGGCCGTCGTGCACATGGGTGGCACTACAAGAAAAATCTGTCTGTAGAGACGTCATATTCCATAGCTATTGACGTGTTATTTCATCTCTAGGCAACCATAGAGTCGACTTGCCAAAGCGTCTCCCAACGGACCGTCTCAAAATATGTAGACACCTTGGCTAAGCGTGTGTACATGACATGAGACGCTATATTGGGACATTCAAAAGCGCCTCTAAATATGAGACGCTATATTGGGACGTTCAATAGCGCCTCTCGATATGAGACGTTATATTGGGACGTCCAAAAGCGTATGTACATATGTAGAGTCATTGTGTTTAGATGCGCTTATCACGTCTCTACTCGCAGAGTTGTTTCATTCATCATGGGCCCTGACCCCATTCTTTGGGGAGATGCAAGGTACGCCAATGAGGTTCACATTTCAACAGCTAAAAGTAGCGACCGAGCAATTCGCAGACAAGCTCGGGGAAGGAGGATTTGAGTCTATTTTCAAGGGACAATTTGGTGATGAAAGGATTGCAGTAAAGCGTTTGGATCGAGCTGGTCAGGGCAAAAGAGAATTTTCTGCAGAGGTTCAGACAATTGGCAGGATTCATCATATTAATCTGGTGAGATTGATTGGTTTATGTGCAGAGAAATCCCATAGGCTCTTGGTATATGAGTATATGCCCAAAGGATCCTTTTTTTTTTGAAACGTCCCAAAGGATCCTTGGATAGATGGATCTATTGGTGACATGACAACGATGCTCCTCCTCTGAATTGGAGCACGCGGTGCAAAATTATAACTCACATAGCTAAGGGTCTCTCTTATCTTCACGAGGAGTGCACAAAACAAATTGCCCATTTGGATGTCAAACCACAAAACATCCTCTTAGATGATGACTTCAATGCTAAACTTTCTAATTTTGGGCTATGCAAGCTCATTCATAGGGACATGAGCCAGGTGATTACCAGAATGAGAGGCACACCTGGATATTTAGTTCCTGAATGGTTAACGTCACAAATCACAGAAAAGGCCGGTGTTGTGCTCATGGAAGTCATCAGCGGAAGAAAGAACCTCGACACTTCCCGGTCAGAAGAGAGCATCCACCTTATTACCCTATTGGAGGAAAAGGTGAAGAACGATCACTTGGTAGATTTGATTGACATGAACAGCAACGATATGCAAGCACATAAGCAGGATGTAATTCAGATGATGAAGCTCGCCATGTGGTGTTTGCAGATTGATTGCAAAAGAAGGCCTAAAATGTCTGAGGTAGTCAAGGTCTTGGAAGGTACCATGAATGCAGACAACAATATTGATCATAACTTTGTTGCAACAAATGAAGTGAATTTTGGCGCCGCTGGAAATGTGACCTCCTCGGTTCCACCTGTAGCTTCACAGTATCAGGCCCCAGGTAAAATGAGGCAATCCTGACAAGATAGGCAATTAGATGATGAGCAAGATAGGAGATTTTCTCATGTAAATCAAAAGCCATGATCTGTTGTATTTTTTGTCAGATTACTACAATCTGAAGCCCCTCATCTTTAGGTAATTTCGTTTAATTTGCTTTGTCCAGTTACCTATGAAAAGAAAATCTGTTTCGAGTTACTATAAAAAGTTGAAATTAATAGGATGTTTAAAAATGTTACTGAAGAAAGCAGATAAATGCGCAGAATTGAAGTGGTTTTAAGTTCTGCAAAATTTGAACTGCTATTTTTTTTTTTACGAAGTTAGTGATATACTTGAAGTTCTTAAGTAGTAGTATAAGAAGATGGCACGGTTTCCTCAATGACAAAGAGTTCAAGGATAGCTTAAACCTTTATAAATAGGTGAACGGCTAAATGGCAATTATATTGGAAATCTGCTCTCTCTGCAGCACTCTAGATAACTTACATTTTGGTTAGTCTGATGGGAAACTTTTTAGTTCCATTTGAAAGCTAGTCCGTTTTCATTTAGCTCCAATCAGAATTGTTAAGATTTTGGGCTGGCAAAGCAATGTGCAAGGGATGAAAGCAACACAGCTAAATTAAGGGGCTGCATATTGCACCAGAACCATATTCTCGAAACTTTGGAAACGACTCAGATGTTTACAGCTATGAAATACTTTTGTTGCAACTACAACTGGAGCTGATAGGGAAACTTGCCAAGTACAACGATGCCTCTGAACCCATTTGTTACATGTTTGGGCCAGCCGATGAACAAAAGTTAGAGAACGTACAAGAATACTGGTACGGTACTCTTGGAAATTGATTCAAGTTTCTATCACATTTGGAGCGTTTGTGTTGTAAGTTGCAACTATCGACCAATATAATGTGATGATATTGCATCAGATCATCCAATAATTTGCAGTATATTGTTGAGCTGCTGCCTCTCGTGCGATTTTTCCCCGTCCTTATCCTTGACCTGGCATGCCTATCCCTGCTGAAGAACTCGTGTGAGTTATTCATCAAAAAATTGCTGCCGGAGCGAGCAACTGACGCGGGAGTTCGTTTGTTACCTCCTCTATCGACGAGGATTGAGGTGGGATTCGAGCGAAGAAGACGGCGGCGAGGCGTCCCCATGGGGGCCTCTCCGGAGGCCGGCGATTAGGGGCGGCGGCGCCCCGGCAGGTGGGATGCGGTGTGAGGATGTGGTGGTAGGGAGGGAGGATATCATGGCGAGCAATGGCGGAGGCGCGTGAGGCACGGTCCAGTTCGCCGCTGCCGCCACGGACGGGGGCACCGCCGGCTAGCATGTGCGTGCGGTTGAAGGGGACAAAGACGGCCCAGTAGTCCGGTACGCAGCCGAGCCCAACAACAAAGCTCGAAGCCAGGCAAACAGTCGGCGCGAACGCTATTTCGGGCGTGGCCCAGTGCGCGGGATGCTACAGGCTCGGTTCTTTTTTCTTTACGTTTTCAGTCTTCATTTTCAAATTAATTTTTGAAACTCCAAAAAAATCTTAAAATATATATTACAAAGCAAAGTACATATTGTTTTGAAATTTTTTGATCATGCATTAAAAAATTATTAAATGAGTATAGAAAAAATATTGACCATGTATTAGAAGAATGTATACAAACCAAAAATATATACAAAAGTGTGTGAAAAGAGTTGGTAATGCATTTTAAAACTGTTAATCAAACTTTTGAGAAGAATGTAAACAAGTATTTGAAAAAATGTTAATAATGCATTTGAAAAATGTTAAATGTGTGTAGAAAAAATGTTCTCTCTGAGCGAAAATCACTTGGACCTCTCCCAGTCATTTGTGATAAGTCTTCAAGGTAGACTTCTGAAACTTTCAAATACTTGTTCTTCGACGTTTCACAATTGACTGTCAGAAGCTCAGAACATGACAGCTAACCATTTGAAAGGTCACAGTCTTCAAGTATAATAAATCATCAGTTCTCTCAGAACAGATTCTTCAGTGATGTTGAATCACTTAGGCTCTAGGTGTTTGGTTTTCCTCACAAGGAATCTTTGAAATGCATCGAAGGATGGGTTGCTCCAAAACGACACTTGTTAATAACTTGGAGCAGCCAATCAACTATGGTGGAGGGGGTGACTATTTATAGCCGGAATACAATCCGAGGTGAAATGACCAAGGTGACTCTGGGCCACCGGCCAACCAACACGTATCCAACGGTCGGATTTCAAACACACGCGGCAGCGGTTCTTGAGGCTCAAATAATGCTAACTCAACCACTTCGGATAATATTCTCTCAAGTCTTCTCTCCAAGACATAGGTTTGGGTTGAGCATCATGTCGTAATACTGTCTTCGTATCACCTTGAACCCACTTAACAGTATGGTGTTTTCTATGACTCACGTAAGAAGAAAATGAACTACCAAAAGACAAAGTCTTCGCAATCAAAGTCTTCAAGCTAAGTCTTCAGGAGGGACACCAAACTCTTCAATGTTTTCATACAATTTTAAACCAAATCTTTAGCGACTTTCTCCTATGTATACTCACAAATACATTAGTCCCTTAACCACTTTTATTATCAATACTCCAAAACCACAAAGGGGGCACTAGGTGCACGTACACGCTGAATTTAGGAGTACACTTGTTTGTGCGATTGTCAAGTGAGACCTTCAAAGCAACACGTTGTTGGCGGTCTGTGTTGCCGAGACTTATAGATAAAAAGGAGGAAAAGAATCGACTGAAGAACGGAGACTAGAGAGATGCAGATAGTGGTGTTTTGTTTTGTGGCTGCTTGCCTGTTGGTTGTTCCAGCCCTTGTCCTGGATTATATTTTTGTCTAGCCAGTCCATGATGTTTCGTGGCTTTTGGCTTTAAAACCAAAACTAATCAATCTGGTGCAGACCTTTTTTTCTCTCTTTTTTGTTTTTTTCTCTCACTTTCAGTAGCTTTGTAGAAAAATACTCTTGTGGTTTCTTTAATGGAAATCAGGGGGAAATCCCTTTTCTCAACAAAAAATAATAATAATAAATTCATCTGCAACAGGTTAATCGTTCAGCCATGGAGCACATGAAGGCATAAAAGCAGAGTATATAGATCCCAAGCAGAGCATATCCAAAGATACGGACAGTACAAATGAAATATCAAGATATGAGAAGGACGTGGATCTTTGGTTTAAGTTACTTAATTAACAGCCATTACAGTACAAATGAAATATATAGTACATAGATCCCACGCGCACGAACAGCCGTACGTAGTTGAAAGAAGCGATGCAAAATCAAAGTCTGAGCAATATCATACCCTACCCAATGCCATGTTATAAGCTATATAAAACGCACTTCACATGATCAAGCACACAAATAGTAGTACATAGCTGTTGGTTTTATAAACACAAAGTAGCAGCACAAAAGGCGAAGCATGTAGTAGAGTAGAACATGAGATGCACTAGTCGATCTTTGACAAGACAGAGCTCGCATCAGGAGTCTTGAAATATCAAATGAAGAACTGAAATGCCAGAGATTAGATATCTCCATTAGTCTTCTGGAAAATCTACATGTTCAACTTGCATCTCTAGCGCTGGACTGTTGGGGAATTAAGCACCATTGATCGACAGACACTAAAGAGGAATCATCCATCACCCGCAGCTCGTACCTAATGTTTAGAAGAAACAAGGAAGGATTTTAGTTTATGTCTGAAATTTAAAACCCAAAGGTTGCTGGGTGAGAATATAGTTGTATGTACCCACCGGCAAAAATAATTGTGCACAGCGCACCATGCAGAGCTACCTGGTGATCTCTGGGCTCCCTCCTTCAATGTCCTTTGGGATGTCATCTTATAACATGTACCACTCGCCTAGCCTAAATAATGACAATGTTGGTCGATTGGGGTTTGCCTTGGCCATGCTCTTGAAAGCATCCTCCACACCTTCCACATACGCACCGTACGCGCCATCACATTCCATGTCGACACCGACCCTAGACAAGCTGGAGAGGTGCTGGATACCAAAATCAAGATCCCGGTTAATACCACTACCAGTACCAGCAGCCTGGAGCTTAGCTACGTACATAAAGAGGCTAAGCCTGTTGAGATTCGGCATTGCCCCTGCTTCAAACTTCAGCTTTGTCCAACCACAGGTCATGTGAAACTCCAGTAACTTTTGAAATCCTCTGCTGATGATGATGGGCCCTCCTCCTACGTAACCACTGTTCACGTCGAGCTCCACCAGGGTAGGTATATCTGCAAAGGTCTCGAAGTCTTGCGACTCTACAGAAGAAGTACGGATAAATAGTTTTTCTAGGTTGTCCAGAGAATGCAACCAGTTGTTAATCCAACAGGCTTTCCCATGGTAGACTTCGATCTCTCGGATGCTTTTCAGAACAGGGAGCGGACACTGTCCAACGAAGTCATCTTCTTCTTCCAACCAGATTGTAACACAGAGGATCTTAAGGTTGCATGTTTCCAGTTCATGGAGGGAGGACACTAGCTTTTTTTCCCAGTAATCTGCTTTGTCAAGTCCTCGGGTTTTCCAAGCAACTTTCAGCTTCATGAGATTTGTTAGTTTGCCAAGCTCTTCCACAAAGTTTGGTGATTGCCCCCAGATGTTTATGTCCCCAAGCTCTTGCAAGCTCTTCATGTTTCCAACCCCATTGGGCAATTTGATTGACTGATTAACAATCAGACGTACCAATCGTTTTAGCCGGCTAACTGATTCGGGAAGCTCAGCTAAATCTTTGCATTTTGCAACTAGCGTCTCCAGATACTGCAAGTCCCCAATTTGACTAGGAAGTTCAGATATATCTGTCAAAGAGATGTTCAAGTACCTCAGCTGGGAAAGTCTTCCAATATATTTGACATCATGGTTTCCCACTGTTCTACAATCATATAAATCCAGCACACGCATAGTATTGCACTTCGGGAGTGTAGGAAAACATTTGTGCTGGCCACCATACCCAAAAGCCCCAAATGTCCGAGCATGTGATAAATCCAATTGCTCAAGACTTCCTTGTTCCTCATTCCCCATCAGAGAGAGCCGACGAATTCTACTATCTTGCTTTGAGTGACTGCGTAGGAATGCACAAAAATTCTCTTCAGCAGCCTTAGAAATGAGGAAATCAAGGATAGTGTCATGAACTCGACAACTCAAGGCCTTGCCAGCATATATATGAACCGGCTGTATTAAACTTCTGTTAACAAGCTCATGAAAATAGGTCTCTCCTAATTCAACAAGATCCTCCCCATGTTCGCCACGAATAAAACCCTCGGAAATCCATCTGTGTACTAACCGTTGCACTTCAATATCGTAATCTTCAGGAAACAAAGTCAAATACAACAGACAACTTCTTAGGTGAAGGGGAAGGTCAAAGAAGCTCAGAGATAATATGTATTTCATGGCGTCAATGCCAGAACTTTTGCCGTGTGAAAAGACAGCAGAACATCTCACACGCTCCCACTCTTCTTTTGATTCCCTGTGCAATGCCAGTAAGCCGGATATGGCATTGATGGCCAATGGTAAACCATCACATTTTCTTAAAATATCTTCTGAGGCTTGTTTTAATATGGAAGGGCACTTTTCTTCGCAACCAAATATTCTCTTGAAAAATAGCTTCTTCGAGTCAGCAACACTAAGTGGTTTGATTTTGTAGACAAGATCCCCATGTGAAGAGCAACATGATTTAGCTATGTCATGTATACGTGTTGTGGTCATGATTACACTGCCACAACTGTTCTTGAATAAAACACGGTCCAAAATTTGCCATGTAAATAAATCCCATATATCATCAATTACGATAAAGTACCTGCCATATAGTTTTAGGGGAAAAAAGGCATGTATGTGTTAGTGTACCTGATCATATTCCATATGACATTACTAGTAACCACGTGAGAGATTATTTGCTCTTGGGGATAACATCGGTCAATATGGGTTAGTCTTATCAAAGCTACTTCTGTGCATAAGTGTTGGATGTTTGCAAGGCTTTGAACATTTATTGAACAAGTTAATTATATTATCTTAACTCAATGCGTAAGTAATCCAATTATTATTGATGTATGTGATTAGGAATAATTGAAGCGTAATTTCACCCGAGGTGTAGAGTACGAACGATTTGTAGTCGAAGAATTATGTATTCATGTGCCAAGAACGGCTGTGTTGGAATACAGTGGATGAATTCAGTGAGGCCGATTCTACTGGAACATTAATTATATGTATGTAGTCCTGTTTTAAATAGCGGGCTATAGAAAATAGCCCCGACCCTCAAAATGGGGCTATAGCCGGGCTAAACGGGGCTATAGCCGGAAATTGTACGTGAATTCATTTAGCCTCGAGATTCTCAAAAGGCTATAGCCGAGCTATAGCGCTATAGCCGAGCTATAGCCGGGCTATAGCCGGCTATTTAAAACTATGGTATGTACATGTATTTTTGGGACAGCATGCGACAAAAGAGTTGCGATTTGTTTTGCATGATCGTCTCAGCATGTTGTTGACCTGCATGTTGTGCGAGGTTTAATAGTTGACCACTAACATATGTGAAACTATATGCATGGATTAGGCCTACAAAAATGATATTATTGTATTTATAAGCAAACTGTTTTCATATCAAATATTCAGCTGTTAATTTTATAGGCCTCTTATACAGAAAAATCAGTCTTTATCTTGCATTGGAGCCTGAAAAGTCAAACTTATAGAGAATAGTATTCATGTGCGTTAGAAATCCATAAACGATTTGTAGTTGAAGAATTATGTATTCATGTGCCAAGAACGACTGTGTTGGAACGACTGTGCTAACATTGACCATGTCATATGATGGCAAACATGTATCGTGTATGATGCACATACTTATGGGCGAGAATGAAACTAAGATTTGTGCAATTGAAGTCTATGAAAACTAAGCACGGTTGGTAGCAGTCCTTTACCTTTTATCTTTCAAGTATTCTCTAATCTGGTCAATGATGTGTTGTAGATCCTCTGATCCACCATGAGCCTTTGTTTCATTTCGGATTTGAGACAATACAGAAGTTAGAATCTTCGTCATGTCCGGATTTCGTGAAATTGATACAAAAGCACGGCATTTAAAATTTGTTCCAAGCTTGTCATAGACCTGTTTGGCAAGAGTAGTCTTGCCTAACCCTCCATACCCAACAATAGAGGCCACTTTTGGCTGATGTGCCGATTCACTCTCCTCGGTTGTCAACCACTTAACAAGGTCATCTCTCGGTCCGTTGATACCAACAAGTTCTGAAGCATCTTTATAGAGTGCAAGAAGTCGGGGGTCAACCGTTGCATTTCTAGACTTGGAGGAAGACTCATCAATCTTGTACCTTCATTATAGATGAAGAAATTGATATAAGGAGTGCAAATTATAAGTGATTATATTTGATAGAATGTTCACCTCTCACTAAAAGTAAAAATAAATAATTGTAGTACTAAAAATTATTTACGTACCTTGCATATCTCTCACTGACCTCCTTGATTTGGCTCTTGATGTCTTTGACATCCTTGGCGATCTTATGGCGGGTCTTGATGTTGGTAATCTTGCTCATGATTTTGCTAAAAAGCTCGCTGAAGCCATCAGAGGTGGAGCTGGGCTCATGGTCCACGAGTAGCATGAACTTGTCAATTTTATCCTCGATCTCATAGGACAGCTCCCGCAGAGCATCGGCGCGAAGCTTTTCTCGGGGATCAGGTTGCTCAACATCTGCCATCATGACGAGGAAGGCTTGCATCGCCTCAAGTTCACTCTTCAGGAACTCTATGTCGCCACGGACATTCTTCAGCAGCTTGTACTCATCGGTCAGCATTGTGGCCAACTTTCCCAGAACAGATGTCATTGCCCCAGTGAATGAGCTCACCAAGAATTTTTCCATTATTGCTAGTCTCGTTCCCAAGACTTGCAGATGAAATGGGTAACCAAGCGGTGTTGTGGACGGAAGAACAAGGCAGCGGACAATCAGAGACTAACCATCCGCCTCGCCTTTTTCCTCCATGCGCTGCATGGACCTACTTATGAATCTGCTAAATCAAATGATTCCAAAATGAGATGTCGTGAACACCGCACAACAACGGAAAGTTGACCTGTTTTTTTCTTCGAATAGGAGAATGAATATTAACCCAAATGGCGTGTACAAGTTTTATAACATATATATTCAAGGTTTGGCTAGCGTACATGAAAAATGGAGATGTACATGTTCACAAATGGCTAAATTTTGTTTTATCTGCTTAGGTCACTTAGTTAAGAATTTTAAGTTTTAACATGTGATGCGAGAGACACAGAGAGGAAATCTCTAGTTTCTACCTAGCCGAGAGGTTGCCACTAACTTGGCACAGATTTGTACCCAAACCAAAAAGGAACTTACACTGGTTCTGTCGTGCTTACCTTCTGAAACACTCTGTCAGCTGTTGGTAAGTTACATCATCCGAGATGCAACGCAGGAGACCAGACTTAATCGGAGAGAAGTAGCACGCGGCCACGCAAATAGTAAATCCTGTCGCAAAATTAGAAAAAAAGAGCAGCACACTCAGCAGTCAGCTCTGTGTCTACTTAATCGTCAGCGCAAGGTGCAGGAATCAATGGCAAACAAGCAAGCAAAGCCAGATCGGTGAGAGCTTTTCTGACGGAAAAAAAATGGTGAGGAGAACATGTACCCAATCTGCCCTGCGGCTTCACCTTCCAAGTCTGAGGAGCTAGAGGCCTGTCTTCACTCGCAGATCCATCCACCCACGGCGACCGCCCAAAGGGTTGGGGTCGGAGCTGAGGAGGCGGTGTCGGCGGCGACGGAGGGAGGAGGATGAGAGGATCGGAAGTGAAATGAACCGCAATAATTGAGGGAGGGCAGAGATCCTAGCTAGCTCCGACTATACTGTATATTTCATATGTGAACCGCAATAATTAAAGGAACACGCACCGTCCTCCGACAGGTTCAACTGTTTCACCTTTCACGTCTTTCTGCTCTCAAAGCCTTCCGTGAGGTGCATGCATGTATAGCTAGCCATGTGAAGCTAGCGTTTTCTTTTTCTTTTCTTTGACCGTCCCAATGCCCCGATGTTCCTTGCTAGAACGATTCTTTGTGCATGTTTGGGGGTAACACATACACGTGCCTATATCTTGGATGCCTTTCCCGCAAAAAAAAAAAAAAAAAAACTTGGATGCCTTGGTCTGGATGGTAGTGCTGCACGTGAATCTCCATATCGTTTAGATCAAGGAGTTAAGCATCAATCAGGGGCAACATATTTCTTTTTTCATTTTTGCCACGCAAAGAGAAATACGAGGAAGGTGCAGGTAGAAATTGTGACGCGTGGAGTCTACCCTCATTGAAGGAAATTGGCTGGGGCCCACCTATCATGAAAAGAGAGAAGATGTCCTGCCTAATTTTACGTGAACCAAAATTGAGTCTGTTTATTAGTTATAGAGATATAAGGAGAGTCCAGATTTTTTTAATGGGTGTAATTTTCCTTTTCTTTATACAAGGCGTGGGTTCGGTTGCTTAACAACCAAGTTTAGTTTAGCAGGTCGGCTAATATAAGGCCAGGTGGGGTCAATGTAATAGACAGGTTATATTTTAAGGAAATAGACACAATGTGTTTTTCAGGGTAGACATCCGTATCAAGTTTTGGAGGGATCTTTAGAAAACCTCTGTGTTGCGATTTCTCTTCGTGGAAATTGTTTTGCGCGTGAGTACCATTGTCGAGATTGGTTTTCTCGTGCTGATCCGTAAGGTTCAAACCCTCTACTTCGTGTACATCGTGTGCGCGGGCGAGAGGTTGCTACTGCTGGTGGTGGAGTGTCGTGAAAGATCGGGCCGCAATAGCAGATCGGATCTCGCCATCGAGGTTCGGTCGTTATCACGTTTATAATTAAATGTTTTTATTTTATGTTATAACTGCTATGGTTCTTGAATATGTGATTCACAGGAAAACTCAAAAGCACATGTAGAGTTATAAACGGTAAAACCTGATTCCTAGTCTTGCCTGTAGGACTAGCTCAAGTGTTGCATGATGGTTATGCTTTCATGATCATATGCATAAGTTAAGCGTAACAAGGATGCCGGCAACTTCTTAGGCGAAGGGGAAGGTCATAGAAGCTCAGAGATAATATGTATTTCATGGCATTAGTGCCAGAACTTTTGCCTTGTGAAAAGCCAGCAGAACATCTCACACGCTCCCACTCTTCTTTTGATTCCCTTTGCAATGCTAGTAAGCCGGATATGGCACTGATGGCCAATGGTAAACCATCATATTTTCTTAAAATATCTTCTGAGGCTTGTTTCAATATGGAAGGGCACTTTTCTTCGCAACCAAATATTCTCTTGAAAAATAGCTTCTTCGAGTCGGCAACACTAAGTTGTTTGATTTTGTAGACAAGATCTCGATGAGAAGAGCAACATGATTTAGCTATGTCATGTATATCGTGTTGTGGTCATGATTACACTGCCACAACTGTTCTTGAATAAAGTACCTGCCATATAGTTTTAGGGAAAAAGGCATGTATGCCTTAGTGTACCTGATCACATTCCATATGACATTAGAGCATCTACAGGACGCCCCCAAACCCGCTTCAAACGCCCGGGCGGACGGCCCAGTCAGTGCCCGGTCACGAAAATGCGACCCAGACGGGCTCCTCAAACGGGCCTCAAACGCCCGGGCTGACCGGCACCCCTCATATCCAGCCCAACTTTGACACTATTCACACCGATTTTGTCTTTTTTGTTTCTATTAATGTAAGGCGAATTAGGAGCTGAAACTTTTTGAGGTTGTACATCAAACATTGATGTGTGTCTATAAATTTTTTGAGAATGTTTGAACATGTATTTTTTTTTAAAAAAATCGATCTCATTGATCTCACCTAATGTGAGATCTCACACAAGTCTCCCCCATCATTTCCATGTCCTTTCCTTTCATCTGTGCCTGAAACTCTAGAACATGCAACCTGAAACCGCCAATTTCGACCATGGCTACTGGACAGGTGCGACCAATTACAGTTTCTTACTTTTTGTTCCATTTTCTTTTGTTCATCTCTGTTGTCTTTAGCACTGTAAGTTTAGCTATGCATTCTATGCAATATGTTTGATTTTTATACCGGTCTAGCTATGCATTCTATGCAACATGTTTGATTTTTATACCAGTCAGGCACATCCATTTTGCTTGCTCCCTTTATTTTTCCTTGTTTCAGATTTCGTGTAATCCATTTGTGCCACGGCATGGATCTCTCTAGCTAGAACAAAAATGCCTCACAAGTTAGATGCAAGATTTTTCAAAGCTTATGTAGCATCAAGAGACTAGGTTGCGAATTATTCTGCTAATAGAGAACTGAAATAGTCACATTTTTTCATCGGAATTGAAATATTGGCATGGGATAGCTTGGGAGAACTACCCTCCTAAAGGTGAGTTTTATGCAACCGGTTTTTCATTACTTCGTTTCCCTGCATATTCCATATAAATTCATTACATAGTTTTCTCTGCATATTTCATATAAATCGTGCTCTCTCTCTGAAGGAATACAAATGTTTATGTTTGCATAATTCACTAGATGCACAACCTTCAAATAAAGGTTGGACTCGTTCTAATATATTTGTTTCCAATTTCCTGCTATGGGTGACGGTGCCAATATAATTTTACAAAGGTGCCTTATTTCAGTAGCTTTGTAGAAAAATACTCTTGTGGTTTCTTTAATGGAAATCAGGGGGAAAATCCCTTTTCTCAACAAAAAAATAACTTCATTTGCAACAGGTTAATCGTTCAGCCATGGAGCACACCCAGGCTTAAAAGCAGAGTATATAGATCCCAAGCAGAGGAGTTATTTACCCAAAACCACCACACTTGGGGCTAGGGCAACAACTTGGTACCAGATTTGAACAAAGGCACAAAAAACCATCAAAACTGCGCCTAATGCGTAACACGGAGCACTGACGCTCGGATTTGGCTACAAAAACAGCGAAACCGACAGGTGGGGCCCGCCTGTCGGGATGACATGGCGGAGGTTGACGGGCGCCGTTAGATGGCGACAGACGACCGTTGCCAAGCCCGTTCGCATGCACGTTTAAGTGGGTCGGCTGGTCACCTGTTCGGACCAGACCAGTTCATCCCTCTCGCTCGTCCTCTCTCTCGACTGCAACCGCCGCCGTCACCGACGACTCGCCGCCGCACGCCGGTCCGCCATGGTTTCGTGGAGCGACCAGTCCAGCTCTTCTTCGGACGGCAAATATGTGACTAGCCAGGTACCTTCTCTCTCTTGTACTCCTCCTGTGTGTTCCCCTCGTGGGCTGGTTAGGGTTAGGGTTCTTCAATTGGGGATTTTTAACCAGGGCGTTGATTTGTGCAATTTCTATGTTGTTTAGCTTCCTAGACTATCCCTTGCTATGAATGGAGTGGCATTGCTCACGATCTGTCTTCTCGTTGTCTGCAGCGAGAACCTTGCGTCAGGCTGGTTGCTTTTGAATCCTTGGTCACTGGCAGGCGTTTTCTTGCGTGTGGTGAGAAGGTATGTTGTTTCCTCGTGTAAATATGATGTTCAAATATACGTGCTTAGTTAGCTGGCGGTCGATTGAGTTGCCAGTAATCCATTTTTGTGGATAATATGTGTTCCTGCTTAGTTAGTAAGTACAATTTTATTTAATTTGTGCATATATGATTGAGGACATCTATATTTATGCTCTAATATTTGTTTCGACTATACTAGCTAGCTCCGATTATACTACTACTCACATATGAACCGCAATAATTAAAGGAACACGCACTGTCCTCCGACAGGTTCAACTGTTTCACCTTTCACGTCTTCAGCTCTCAAAGCCTTCCGTGAGGTGCATGCATGTATAGCTAGCCATGTGAAGCTAGCGTTTTTCTTTTTCTGCCACGATGTTCCTTCCTAGATCGATTCTGCAGGAGCCTCAACAACAATAAAAAATACATAATTTTTCAGAAGAAAAAATGTAGCGGTATATCGGAACACTGGGTTTAGACACGCTCTCTCCCTCGCTCGTCGCTCCCGTGGGCAACGGGAGAGGGAACCTCAGCTGCCCTTGCCTCAGGCCCCACTTCCTCTCCTCCCTCTCCTCGCCACCGCCAAACAGTGCGGCCGGGCAAAGCACGAGGGCTGTGGCGACGGAACCCCTTCTTCCACCTCGTGTGGAGGATTCCGCGAGGGCCAAGGTGGCCAATGAGGGTGGCGCGGCTATCTCGGCGGCGTCGTGCCCGTGGCGGTGGTAGTGGCTCCTGCGCGCGAAGGTAGTTGCTGGCTCCGTGGGCTCGGGTCGGTCGACGACGGTGAGGTATGGCTAGGGCCAGTGGCGGAGCTTGAAAGAAGTTGGGCGGGGCAGACTAAAGAAGAGCTCGATTTTTTTTTTTTTTTGAAATTCTGAATCATAAGCATTAGGATACGATGCAAGGTTAGAAGATGGAGCGAGCAGATATACATACATAACCCCCCCCCCCCCCCCCCCCCCCAAAATACAGTTCACCCATGAAGCATCACTAAATTAGCTAATACTCCCTCCCTTAGTAAAGATATATAAGAGCGTTTAGATCACTTACATTTCTTTACAGAGGGAGTACAAAACCATGAAGCACCATTAAGTTAGCTAATACAAATCCATGAAGCACCATTAAGTTAGCTAATTCAAGCAAGGGCAACACATGGTCTTCCTCAACTTCAGTTAAGTCATCTCTTTTCCTTTTAAATACTAAAGCAATTCTTGTCTGAGTCTAATGTCCCGTGCCCATGACTACCTAGGTTGCAATTTACATAAGATCAGACTATTAGTTATCACTAGATGTATGGAACTGAAAAAAAATCAGGCTATTGCTTTTCAAATGGGGAATTTGGAGGAAGATGTTAGGTGCTGCCCTGCTGCTGCTATGTGATGTGTCCTAAAAACAATTCAGTCCTGCAGGCAGGGGCTAAAGACTGGTCATTGTGGGAGTAACTTAGATATATAGTAACATCACACAACGCAAGATATGTTTGCTTATGTGGCATATAGTTAATGAAGAGAGAGGTGTTTAGTGGCTCTCACGGCTTTGTGGTGTCGACGTCGGTCAGGAGGGTGCGTGGAATCGGGGCCGGCGTGGAAGTCAGAGCGGCGGCTCCGAAAATCTCGTGTGCGTTTGGTGTTGGCTTTGGTTGCTTGGGCGACATGGCCAGCGACTGGGCTGGTTCGTGACCTCGGGGCCGGAGTGGAAGTCGGAGCGGCGGCTCCGGGAATTCTCATATGAGTAGGTGTTGGCCTTGGTCGCTTGGGCGGCAGTGTCATCGACTAGTTTGGTGCGTGGCCTCGGGGCCGGTGTGGAAGTTGGAGCGGCGGCTCCGGAGTCCTCTGTAGAGTTTTGCAGTGTCGCCTCCGGCCACTTAGGTGGCAGAGCCGTCGGCTCGACTGGTGCGTAGCCTCGGGGCTGGCGTGTGCGTGTCTCGCAAATGTATCGGTTTTCGGCCAGTTTTCCTTATTAACTGGTCAATTCTCTTATTCTTAATGAAAAGGAAGAGCTCCTGCTGGTTTCTCAAAAAAAAAATGCGCCAATGCCTAGCAAGGATGTTGGCAAGACTGTATGTTGGAGCTTTGGAGGAGAGCAGATGCATGGGTGTAGGGAGTTCATGCGCCAGCAATTTGCCGGCAGAACGACTGCGCGGCCGCGTAGATGTCATCACCGATGCTTGGGGTTAGGGAGCAGGGTAGGGGGGCTTGCGACGACTGACGCGAGATCTCGGTGGCCAGCGAATGCCCCGAGAGACGGCGAGCAGCTCGCTCCAGAGGTCGGTGCTCCCTGGACCATGAGACGGTAAGGCTACATGCTCGAGACGACGCGGCTACATGCTCAAGACGGGAAAAGAGGGTTGGGGATGCCGTGCGCGGCCTGCGTGAGATAGTCTGAGAGGATACGTATGTGTGCTGGCCTACGAAGATGCATATGTAATTATTATTTTGCCACGGCCCAGTTCGGCCCCTACCCCCTACGAAGATCCGCCCGTGAATAGAGCGATGTCGTGTGGCTATGGTGGCAGAGGTATGCGTCGGGGGGTCTGGCTATCGGCGACGGCCAGTGGCCGCACGACCCGATCTAGGTCGGCTGGGCTCTGATCTCTTTGCAGGGTGCTACTCCCCCGGCTATGAAGCGGCTAGGGCTCGGAACTGGTCAACATTTTTTTATACACATTTAACGTTTTCAAATGATTGATTTAAAAAATCAAATACGAGATTAACATTTTTTGAATACATGATCAACATTTTTCTAATACACATTTAACACTTTCCAAATACCATACTAACAATTTTCAAATACAAAATTAACATTTTTTCAAATGCTTGATTACTACTCCCTCCGTTCCTCTATATAAGGTGTATTTGCTTTTTACTAAAATTCCAGAATGTAAGGTGCATTTCTTCTAATTCTCCATAATTCCCTTGTTAGCCCTCCTAAAATAAGGAAAGTATCTCTTTTCTGATTGTCTGTATCTCTCCTTATAGCAAAAGAAGGAAAGTATCTCTTTGTGGATTGCATGTATCTCATACTTTTCTGGACTAATTGATTCACTTTTCATTAACCAACAAATTTGCCATGGGTAATTTAGTCTTAACATATCTATAATTATGTGTCTTGGTCACCGTGCCGAAAATAATACACCTTACATAAAGGAACGGAGGGAGTATCTTTTAAATACATGATCACCTTTTTTCATACACATTTGTATTTTTATGTATACATTTTTTGTATACATGAGAAACATTTTCTCTATACGCATTTAACATTTTTCAAATGTTTGGTTAATTTTTTTAAATGCTTTTACGTAAAGTGTTTTTTAATATATTTATTTAGAATATTTAAAAGTATAAAAAAGGAAGCAAAAAAAAGAATGAAAAAACGTAAAAAAACAAACAAACGAGGTATCGGCCTTAGTGCGCCTGGGCTGGCCTATCTCGTCTGTCCCTTCAGTCCAGGCTAGCCGCGCCCGTGACAAATTGCGTCTGTTTCGCATAGGCGAGCCCAGCAAACCTCGATGGGCCGGATCATTAGGCCATGTAGAATGCAAGATGCTTAGTAAAATAAATCGAGGTTTTTTTAGCACCAGGGCTTATCTCTATAGAAGGGGTGTTTAATTAAGCGTCTATCATGTATAAATAAGCACCGGTGTTTAAGAAAAGTCTAATTTATTTTTTTAAGCATCTTGCATTGTACAAGGCCTTAGTTACGTATGTGCAGAGAACCTGGTTTTGCAAAATAGTAATACCGGCCTGGTTTTTGTACCGTTTTTTGGAACATTCCAGATGGTTTTGGTCCACTCTTATGTTTCCTTTTTCTGGTTTTTATTTTGAAAAAATATTGGAAATTTTAATAATTATTAGAATTCTTTTTAACACGCATATTTCCCTTTTTTTTTCCTTTGCGCATGTTTCCTTTTCTCCTTTTTGTTGACGTAACAGCTCCATTTCTTGATAGTATTTTCTCTTAAGAAAGCATGAATTACATCACAACTTGTTGCCATTCGAGACAGAAAGCACGACGACTGGGAAAACTTGTTGCCATACAGCTCTCAGGAATTAACAAATCAAGCCAGTAAGTAAGCTGTATATATAGCCGGCCGCTTGATTAATAGTGGAGGACGGCAGTTGACCGTTGATTGTTGAACATTTCCAGCACCTGAATCTTAAGAAAACTGCATGCACTAGTGTTCCATTGTATCACTGCTCCTCTCCATCTGTCACCATTTCCTCCAAGACAAGTCATGTGACAGTGACGCACGCACTCAAGAAAGAGAATTTATTCACTTCAGGTTCAGCTAGCATTAGCAATGCAAGCAAACTGCACAAACACAAACGGCAGCTATGGGTGCCTTTGTGACTCTCCTCCTCCACCACCACCCACGTCCCTTCATCCTCTTCTGCATCCTGCTCCTCCAGCCGGTCGACACCGCCATCGTCACGTTCATCATCACCAACCGATGCTCCTACACCGTGTGGCCGGCCGCTTTGCCGATGGGTGGCGGAGTGCAGCTCGACTCAGGGAGGACATGGACCATCAACGTGTCCAGTGACGCCAATGAAGGGCGTGTGTGGGCACGGACGGGCTGCTCATTTCATGGAAACGGCAACGGATCTTGCCAGACAGGCGACTGCGATGGCATACTTGCCTGCAAGAGCTATGGTCGGCCGCCCTATATACGGCTGCCGGTTTCTCTCTCAAGTATAACCGCAACAGTTTCTTCGACATCTCCCTCTACAATGGCTTCAACGTACCCATGGAGTTCCTGCCAGTGCCGCCGGTCGAGGGGCTAGAAGGACCAGGGTGCAGCAAGGGGCCACACTGCCTGGCTGACATCACGTCACAATGTCCGAGCGAGCTCAAGGTGCCAGGAGCCCAGGAGGATGCAACAACGCATGTGTTGTGTTCAGTAATCAGTCTGATTTGTACTGCTGCATCAGGGGCCGGTGTCATACCAATAAATACTCATCCTTCTTTGTGAGCATGTGCCTGGAGGCATTAAGCTACTCCATCTATGCTCCCTTAGATACAACATTCAGTTGTCCAAACGAATTCAGTTACCGGGTAGTCTTCTGCCCACCGACTGATCTAGCGTCTTTGCCGGTTCCAAGTCCTACTGACACAACTGCTTTTGAGCCATCAAGCACAGGACCCTCATCCAGAAAAGTAGACATACTTATTCTGATAGCAACAGCAGGTCCCTTAGCATGGTTTTCACTTTCAGTGAGATTTCGGTGAAATTCACTGAATTTCATTAATTTCAGCAAGGAATGAAATATTTACGTTTCGGTCCCGTCAATTTCAGTAGTACACGGGAATTCATTTTTTTCTTTCAAAATCTGGTTCAAAAATTTCAAATTTTTAATTGAATTCAAGTGAATATTTCGGCCATTTGTCCGAAATGCAAACTAAAATAACTGAAATTCACTGAATTTCGGTGATTTCGGTCAGTGCTGATTTTTTCCTGAAACTGAAATTGAAAACCATGCCTTACCCAGTTTCATTTTAATTGTCACATTCATCCTTTTCATAGTAGATCGAAGAAGAGCACGACAAAACCATTAAATGGAGGAAGAAGAGGCCGAGTTTGGTAAGCTACAAAGAACACAAATGAGGTTCACCTTTCAATAGTTAGAAGTAGCAACTGTGCAGTTCAAAGACAAGCTCGGTGAAGGAGGATTTGGGTCAGTTTTTTAGGGACTGCTAGGCGAGGAAAGGACTGCAGTAAAACGTTTGGATCGAGCTGGTCAGGGAAAGAGAGAATTCTTGGCAGAGGTTCAGACAATAGGCAGCATACATCATATCAATCTGGTGAGGCTGTTTGGTTTCTGTGTAGAGAAATCCCAACGACTTCTGGTTTATGAGTATATGACAAAAGGATTCTTGGACAAGTGGATCTATTGTCGACATGACAACCTTGCGCCTCCACTAGAATGGAAGGTACGATGCAAGATTATCACTAACATAGCTAAGGGTCTCGCTTATCTTCATGAGGAGTGTACGAAGAGGATTGCTCATTTGGATGTCAAACCACAAAATATCCTCATAGATGACAACTTCAATGCTATACTTTCTCATTTTGGTCTATGTAAGCTCATTGATAGGGACATGAGCCAAGTGGTTAATAGAATGAGAGGCATACCTGGATATTTAGCTCAGAATGGTTGACATCACAAATCACGGAGAAGGCCGATGTCTATAGTTTTGGCGTGGTGGTCATGGAAATCGTTAGTGGAAGAAAGAATTTCGACACCTCCTAGGCTGAAGAGAGCATCCAGTTGGTAGAAAATGTGAAGAAAAGGTGAAGAACAATCAGTTGGTAGTTTTGATTGACAAGAACAGTAATGACATGACAGCATACGAGCAAGATGTAATTCAGATGATGAAGCTCGCAATGTGGTGTTTGCAGATTGATTTCAAAGGAAGGCCTAAAATGTCTGAGGTAGTCAAGGTATTGGAAGGTGCCATGGATGCAGAGAGCAATATAGATCATAACTTTGTTGCAACGAACCAAGCGAATTTTGGGATTGCTGGAAATGTGGCTTCTTCGGCTCCACCTCTAGCCTCATATCTATTAGGCCCTAGGTGAAATGAGACAACCCTGACAAGATAGACAATTAGATTATGAGCAAGACAAGAGAAATCTTATTTTTTTATCCGTTTATTTGATTGAATATGATGTGGTTGTGGTCTGCAGTGACTATAATAGATGAAATGGATAGTTTCACTTTGAATTGTAGTTTGCATTGAATATGAGTCGAAATTGACATATTCTTTCGTTCATGGGTATAAGATAAGAGAAGATAAAGGTACACTACCAAGTGGTCATCTTGGTAAGCCATCAAAAAAAATTGCAATCAAAGATAAGGGTACACTAAAAAATATAAAAAGAATTGGCCACCCAAATCTTTTCTCTCCTCTATCCATAATGGATTTGAATGCATAAAATTTGTGTGTGCTGTTGAAGATGCTCTCATGATGGTCGACGACGGAGGCAAAGCCACCGGAAGATTGGCTGGTAACGTAGATATTTTGTTCCCTTTTTTGGTGACTTAAGAGCATCTACAGCCGGACTCTCCAAATTGACCGGGCGGACGCAAGAGACCACTAACCGAACAAGAGAGAGTAGAAAAAAGTTAACCCAACCGGACCCCTCAAAGCCTTATGCCCAGGCTGTCCGGCACTACTCATATTGCCTCGTATGAGAGGAGTATGGGAGTGCCCGGGCGGGTTCGGTCAGTGATCCTGCGTCCGTCACATAGGATTTGGTCCACCATAGAGCATATTTTTTCTTTCTTTATTATTTCTTTTCTTTCTCTCTCTCCTTCACCAATCACATGCATGTGGCCAGACGTTTAGGGAAAAAAGTGAGGGACATGGGTGCGTTGATGGACAAATAGGGAGTCAAAACGGACACGTCCGGACACTGACCGGGCACGTCCGCGGATGTTTGAGGGGCCAAATTTTCTCGGTCCAGCTGTAGATGCCCTAATAGCTACATTCATCGATAGTATTTTTCACTTTATATAGCATTGCGATAGAAACCACGACTGAGAGAACCTGTCATTAGTACCATATATACAGCTGAGTTGCCACCAGCCATCTCAACAGAAGAATGCAAGATACAGCAAATCTGGAGTTAACAAACGAAAGCTATATTATACAGTAGGTTATGTTATATGGCCGGCCAGCTTGACTAGTAGTGCAGGACGGCATGCAGTTGACCATTGAATGTTTCCAGCACGCAAAGTAACAAGTGTTTAGAGAACTACACACTGATGCAGAAGATATCTGTTCCTCTTGGTTCATCATTTCATCCGAGATAAGTCCTATCACACACACTCTTAGACGAAAGAGAAATTATTCAGTTCGGCTTCAGCTAGCAATGCGATCAAAGCGCACAACACAAATGGCTGCTACGGCTACCTTCCCTCTAATTCTCCACCACCCGTCTCCCCTCCTCCTCTGCATCCTGCTCCTCCTGCCAGCCGCTACCACCCAGACCACACTGACCATCACCAACCAGTGTTCCTACACCGTGTGGCCGGCCGCCACGCCGGTGGGTGGTGGCGTTCGGCTGGACCCAGGGAAGACATGGACCTTCGACACGCCCAACAACACCAAAGGAGGACGTGTGTGGGCGCGCACAGGCTGCTCATTTGACAACAAAGGCAACGGGTCGTGCCAGACAGGCGACTGCAATGGCGTGCTCGCCTGCAAGGGCCCTGGTAAGCAACCCTTCACGCTCGCGGAGTTCTCGCTCGACGGGGTTGAGCACAAAAGTTTATTCTATATCTCCCTCGAAAACGGCTTCAACGTACCCATGGAGTTCCTGCCAGTGCGGGTTGAGGGGGAAGAAGAAAGGTGCAGGGGGCCACGCTGCATGGCCGACATGACATCACAGTGTCCGAGCGAGGTCAGGGTGCCAGGAGGCTGCAACAACACATGTCCAGTGGTATCCCAATTTCCGTGTGAACACGGCGAATACTCATGGTTCTTCGTTCGAATATGCCCGGAGGCAATCATCGACCAAAGTGATGTTGCTACAGTAAACACATTCAGGTGTCCAAGGGGAACCAACTACCAGATCAACTTCTGCCCTTCGATCAATCTAACGACTTCACCTCCTCTGCTTTCATCAAAACCTCCAAGTCCTCCTGACTCAATTGCTATTGGGCCAACAAGAACAGGACTCTCGCCCAGAAAATTAGGCTCAGTTGCTCTGATTGCACTTGCAGGATCTTTAGTCAGCTTAATTTTAGTTGCCGCATTCATCCTTTTCGTTGTACATCGAACAAGGACACGGCGACACCATGAGATGGAGGAAGAGGAGGCAGAGTTTGCAAAGCTACAAGGAACACCAATGAGGTTCACGTTTCAACAGTTAGAAGTGGCAACCGAGCAGTTCAAAGACAAACTTGGGGAAGGAGGATTTGGTTCTGTTTTCGAGGGACGGCTGGGTGAGGAAAGGATTGCGGTAAAACGCTTGGATCGAGCTGGTCAAGGAAAGAGAGAATTCTTAGCAGAGGTTCAGACAATTGGCAGCATTCATCATATCAATCTGGTGAAACTGTTTGGTTTCTGTGCAGAGAAATCCCATAGGCTCTTGGTCTATGAGTATATGCCCAATGGATCCTTGGACAAGTGGATCTATTGTCGACATGACAACACTGCTCCTCCGTTAGAATGGAGAGTGCGATGCAAGATTATCACGAACATAGCTAAGGGTCTCTCTTATCTTCATGAGGACTGCATGCAGAGAATTGCGCATTTGGATGTCAAACCACAAAATATCCTCATAGACGACGACTTCAATGCTAAACTTTCTGATTTTGGTCTATGCAAGCTCATTGATAGGGATATAAGCCAAGTGGTTACTAGAATGAGAGGCACACCTGGATATTTAGCTCCAGAATGGTTGACATCACAAATCACGGAGAAGGCCGATGTCTATAGCTTTGGCGTAGTGATTATGGAAATCGTGAGCGGAAGAAAGAACCTCGACACTTCCCTGTCTGAAGAGAGCATCCATCTTATTACCGTATTGGAAGAAAAGGTGAAGAACAATCAGTTGGTAGATTTGATTGACAAGAACAGTAAGGACATGACAGCACACGAGCAAGATGTAATTGAGATGATGAAGCTAGCAATGTGGTGTTTGCAGATTGATTGCAAAAGAAGGCCTAAAATGTCTGAGGTAGTCAAGGTCCTGGAAGGTACCATGGATGCAGAGAGCGATATAGATCATAACTTTGTTGCAACAAACCAAGCAAATTTTGGGATTGCTGGAAATGTGACCTCTTGGGCTCCGCCACTAGCCTCACATCTATCAGGCCCCAGGTGAAATGAGACAACCCTGACAAGATAGACAATTAGATTATGAGCAGGACATGAGATTTGGTTATGTAAGGCAAATGCCATGTCAGTTGTATACTTGTATCTTGTCAAATTACTAGAATCTGTCTTGAGTTAATTTTACCTGTAGTCATTGTAATTGGAATTAACAGCATGTTCAAAGATGCATGCTCCTAGGCTCCAGCAAATCAGAGAAATGGACAGAATGAAAATAAAATTGGGACTAACTAATATAACACGGATGAGTTTGGAAGCGCAAGCGCTTTTGAGTCCTCCCAGTTTCGATTGTGTTGTGCTTGTATTATTTTACATGATAATAGGTTGTGATGTGCTTACTAATGCGTACTGGTTGTACATGGCATTGGATCTTCAACTCAACTAGCATTCTGGTAAGAGAATAGTAGAGTGTATGTCATCGTCATGGATACCTGGACCTGGCTGCTCACACTAGTAGGAAAACCCCCATTTGTCCCGGTTCGTAAGGGCCTTTAGTCCCGGTTCTGGAACCAGGACTAAAGGGTCGGGACTAAAGCCCAAAACCTTTAGTCCCGGTTCGCTTACGAACCGGGACCAAAGGCCGTCCACGTGGCCACCGCGGGGAGCCCGGGCAGGAGGACCTTTAGTCCCGGTTTGTAACACCAACCGGGACCAAAAGGCACTGGGGTTTTTGTTTTTTTTTGAAAGGGGGGTTTAGGGGGGGGGGGGGGGGTTGTAGGGTTAATTGAGGTGTTTCATATTATGTTAGCTAGCTAATAGAGAGAAGTGTCCTCTCTTTCTCCGTGCTTGGTCGACGCTAGCTACTATAGAGAGAACTCGACACGCTAGCTAGTAAGCAAATGAAGGAACCATTAAGTACACAAGATCGTCATGAACATATACACAGAGAAGTGATCGACCTCTCTTTCTCCGAGAGATTGGTCGAATAACAAGTTTTCGTATATCTATCCGACGCTACTAGCTACATATATACAATATAAGATCTCTTACAATCCGTAACATCTAATGTCAAATTCCAGATGGTATTCTCCTGCTTTATTTATGACGTGGTCAAGAAAGAATCCAGCCAATTCCTCTTGAATTGCTCGTATGCGATCATGTGGTAGGAGTTCATCCCACATCTGCCACGTCTAATTTGAAGAAGGGGGTCAATACATATATATGAATGAAACTCAACACAAATCATGGTAATAAAATAAAGTTGTGAATATTATTGCTTACGCACTTGAAATTGTTTTTCAGAGTAGCCCCGCTTAGGGGTCGTCGCGTTGTAGATGAACTCGCAAACGTAGTATCCACAAAAATCATTCCCTTTTTCCTGCCACAAGCACTTTACGAGAAATAGAGTTCAATCAAACTGATAATCAA
This sequence comes from Elymus sibiricus, assembly GCA_039707655.1. Classification (NCBI taxonomy): domain Eukaryota; kingdom Viridiplantae; phylum Streptophyta; class Magnoliopsida; order Poales; family Poaceae; genus Elymus; species Elymus sibiricus. Next base: position 26,818,218 of record CM077667.1, read on the forward strand.
GCATGATAAATGGTATTGATGGAACTAGAATCAATGGGAGATGCGCGGAACTAGCTAGTAGTACTTACTTTCGGGTGTGTAAATCGCAGCTCCCTCGGCAGTGCCGGAACAATTGCGGTGAACTCTTTCCAAACCCTGCCAGACAAACAAAATAATTACTTGATATCAGGAAATGAACAAAGTTGCCGATATGACGCGATAATGATCGATTGAACTTACTTCTGGAGCATTTCAGTTATGCCCGCATATTCCTGGGGATCTTTTCGTTTCGAGTCTAAGACGATTACTACTCCCCGCTCAAGCTTAATCTCTAGCAGAATAAAGTGGTACCTGCGCATGCATACATAACTCATCAATTACATTACTATAACCTCGAGTAATAAGGGAAACCGAATATGCACAAGACAGTAACACTCACATGCAGTTATAAGGAAAGAGTATTGTCCCTTTGTTTTGATTTTTAAGCAACGATTGTAGCAAGTTGTCCTCGGTTTCTGTGACATTGTTTTTAACCGTATACTCATGTATGATATCTGGGTTAATGAACCCAATGTCATACATTTGTGCTTTTCTGCATTCGACGATCTTCAATCTGCATAATATAGTGAGGATAATTATATATACATGCAATGAAAGAGCTGAGCTATATATAGAGAGAGACTTAATTACAGAAGTAGTACTTACAGACAGTAGCAAGTCACGATTGTTTTGTCGATGGCCTTTTGATTGTATAACTGGAATATCTCCTCAAAATCAACATTCAACTGATCCATTCCAACAAGGTCGTGCTCCTCTTTAATCTTCAGCGTCAAAGAATCCCTCCCTGACTCGCGGCAGGTTTTCATGTACCATTCATGCAATGTTCGCATCATCGTTGTTAGAGGAGGATGATCAGGTTTGACGAGAGGATGCCCGTACCGGTACTTGAATTCGTCCACCTCCAACGGCTCAAACTGTACATCATCGCTCAGGTAATCACCAGGATTGGTTCCGGGCAGCATCCCCGGATGATTAGCGACGATATCGCTAGACACCTTGAGCGGGGGGCACGATTGGTTCGCCTGTTCGCCGAGCTGGGGAATTTTTTTCCCACTTCTTCGTTTTGCTAACCTTGCATCACTGGAAGTACTTCCCGACCGCCGCGCGTCTTGATATGCCTTTTTAACACAGCGGTCATAGTTGGAATCCGGCGGCGGCGGTGGTGGTCGCTTCAGGGCATCGATAGTGCGCATCACTTTCACCGGATCTAGCTTCTCCTTCGGAGGTGGAGTTTTCTTTGCAAAATGGGCCCTCAATTCGGCCTGACATATCCTCTCGTTTTCAGACTCGGTCCTCTCATATGGTAACTTTTCCAGAGGCTTGAGAGATGGACCGTATCTGTATCCCCTCCCGCCTCTTCTTGTACTGCTAGCCGCCGGAGCGGCGGCGTCTCTCTTCCGTCGTTGCTTACGAGGCGGAGTGCTCCGACGCGCCGGAGGAGCCGGAGCGGCGGCGTCTGTCTTCTGCCGTTGCCGACGAGGCTGAGGAGGAGGCGTACTGCTCTGACGTGCCGGAGTAGGCGAAGGAGGAGGTGGAGTGCCCTCACGCGTCGGAGGAGCCGGAGAAGGAGGCGGTGTGCCCTGATCACTCGCCGGAGGAGGAGGAGGAGGAGGAGGCGGAGAGCCCTGATTCGCCTAAGGAGGAGGAGGAGGCGGAGGAGGCGTCCAGTTTGGAAGCTTGATGTACTCCTTCTGTCATAGACATGTACTCCTCAGAGCACGAGCCAGCTTATTCTCTCCTTCACCTGTAGGCCGGTCAAGCTCGAGCTCCTCAAATCCCTCAACTACTTCATCCACCATCACAACAGCATAGCCATGTGGAATCGGTGAGCAGTGAAAAGTTCCGTTGGGTTGAGGAGGTGCAACAGAGACGACAGCCGCCTTCAAAGTGAGGTTCCGCCATTTCGTCATGAGCTCGCAATGTTGAGCCTCCGTGATAGTATCCACGGGGTAGATAGGAGCCGTGAAGTCAGGCTGAACGGGCTCCGTGGAAGCGACGCTGCTTCTCCGCTGAGATGGCGGGGTAGCTTCTGGGGTAGCTTCGTGCCGCTGAGATGGTTGGCCGACAGCTCGCTGGCTCTCAGCTTCCTCTAGCTTTTGTAGTCTTGCATTCAGCTTCTGAATTTTGCTCAGCTCCGCTTTCCTCTTTCTCTCCCGGCTTCTGTAACCGCCTGCGTCGGGAAACCCAACCTTCCACGGAACGGAGCCTGGTGTGCCTCGTGTTCGTCCAGGGTGCTCAGCATTCCCTAGGGCCTCAGTCAGCTCGTCCTTCTCTCTGTCGGGAATGAACGTCCCTTCCTGCGCTGCGGTGATATACTCCTGAAGCTTGTTCATGGGTATTGCAAGTTGCTCGTTCGTCCAACGGCACTTCCCTGTTTCAGGGTCCAAAGTTCCCCCAACCCCGAAGAACCAAGTCCTTGAACGGTCTGGCCAGTTGAATGTCTGTGGTACGACGTTTTTAGCCATCAGGTCATTCTCAGCTTTGTCCCACAACGGTCGGGCTTTGAGGTAGCCACCTGACCCCGTGTGATGGTGATACTGCTTCTTTGCAGCATTGATCTTGTTTGTCTCTGACATTTGTTTACTCTTGTCTGATGTCTTGTAGGCCACAAATGCGGGCCAGTGATCACTTATCTTCTCAAATCGGCCGGTGAATTCTGGAGTCTTCCCTTTGTCGACAAACTTTGATTTCAACTCATTCTTCCACCTCCTGAATAGATCTGCCATCTTCTTAAGAGCACACGCCTTGACCAGTGGCTCTATAACTGGCTTATTCGGATCCTCCTCTGGCGGTAGGGTGAAATTTGCCTTCAGAGCGGTCCAAAGATCATCTTTCTGTCTATCGGTGACATAATCACCATCAGGGGCGCCGTCCTTAGGCTTATTCCATTGCTTGATGCTGATCGGGATGTAGTCCCTAACAATAGCTCCGCACTGAGCAGAAAATGCGTCCTTGGTCCGCTTGGGTTCAATCGGATGGCCATCCCGCGCGAGTGCTGTGATCGTGAACCTTTCTTCCTTGCGCAACCTCTTCTTCGGGCCTCGTCTCGTTACCGAAGTTTGGCTCGATCCGGAGGGCTATAAAAGAAGAAAAAAGAGTTAATTAATATATGTACATACCAAAACAATTAATGCATCAATTAGCTAGTCAGCACAGGCTTAATTAATATATATACCTCACCGGACTTTGCAACAGCTCCCTCCTCCGTTCGGTCACCGGAGCCGTCATCATGGTCTCCTTCTTCCTCCGGCATTCGGTCACCGGAGCCATCATGATCATGTCCTTCCTCCTCCATTGTTCGATCACCGGAGCCGTCATCCTCTCCTTCCAGACCATCGGTGTCGTTGAGAAACGACAAGATATCACGTCCGCCGCCGTTGATTATGTCCCCCAACAACTGTTCTTGTTCCAAGTCTCTTGGATCCATAGTTTCTGCAAATATTACAACATGGCAATTAATATACAAACATGAATGTCCGACGTCCGGACCGCCTCTCTCATGAATGTCCGACGTCCGGTTTGGGGTGGCCTCGACAACACTTCTAGGGTAGGGACGGGAGGGTGTAGGAGATCGACAACGCCTTTCTTCTAGGGTTTGGGTGGCCTCGAGAGTTTATCGGGTAGGGACGGGAGGGGGTAGGAGATCGACAACGCTCTTTCTTCTAGGGTTTGGGTGGCCTCGAGAGTTTATCGGGTAGGGATGGGAGGGGGTAGGAGATCGACAACGCTCTTTCTTCTAGGGTTTGGGTGGCCTCGAGAGTTTATCGGGTAGGGACGGGAGGCCTCGAGAGTTGGTATCGAGGGACGGGAGGCCACAATTACCGGAGTTTTCTGTATGAATTTTTTTTCTAGGGTTTGGGTGGCCTATCGATCGACCCCCCCTCCCCCCTCATGTCAAAGTTATCGGGGAGGGGGTATATCGACAACGACATACATTCCGGATAACATATACACACATATACATGAACATATATACATATACATGAAAAAAACATATACATGACTTTTTAATTACATGAACATATACATGAACATATACATATACATGAAAAAAACATATACATGAATTTTTAATTACATGAACATATACACACATATACATGAACATATACATAGACATGAAAAAAAACATATACATGGCCGGAAAGGGGGGGGGGCTCACTGGGGTGGGCGGCGATGGCTGGAGGCCGGCGACGAGGACGGCGGGCTGGGGGCGGCACGCGGTGACGGGGACGAGGACGGGGACGGCGGGCTCGGCGACGGGGACGGCGGGCTCGGCGACGCGGGCTCGGGGCGGGGACGGCAGGCTCGGGGCGGCACACGGTGACGGGGATGGCGGGCTCGACGACGGCGACGACGCGGCGACGTCAGGGAGGTGAGGGTGACGACGGGGACGGCGGGCTCGGGGAGGCAACGACGACGAGGACGGCGGGCTCGGGGAGCCGACGACGCGGCGACGGGGAGGCAACGGCGACGACTGGGACGGCGGGCTCGGGGAGCCGACGACGACGAGGACGGCGGGCTCGGCGACGGCGACGACGCGGCGACGTCGGGGAGGCGACGGCGACGACGGGGACGGCGGGCTCGGGGAGGCGACGACGACGACGCGGCGACGGGGAGGCGGCGGCGACGACGGGGACGGCGGAATCGGGGAGGCGGGCTCGGGGAGGCGACGACGCGGCGACGGGGAGGCGGCGACGCGGCGACGGGGAGGCGGCGGAGACGACGGGGACGGCGGAATCGGGGAGGCGGGCTCGGGGCAACTGGTAGATGAAAACTTGAAATTTTCCAAGGGTTTTCTTATATACAAGAAGCATTGGTCCCGGTTGGTGCCGCCAACCGGGACCAATGCCACCCTTTGGTCCCGGTTGGTGGCACCAACCGGGACCAATGGTCTCTTTTCGTCAGCCCAAAGGGCGGGAAGCAGAGACCTTTGGTCCCGGTTGGTGGCACCAACCGGGACTAAAGGTGCGCATTGGTCCCGGTTGGTAGTACCAACCGGGACCAAAGGGTGGCATTGGTCCCGGTTGGTGGCACCAACCGGGACCAATGGCCTTGCACAGCGGCGTGGTGGTGGGAGTTTAGTCCCACCTCGCTAGTTGAGAGCGCCGAGCACCTGTTTATAAGCCCCGCTGCCTTTTCCCTCTCGAACTCCTCTGAACTGTAGGCCTATGGGCCTAATCTGACGCTGCTATGCCTGTGGGCCTGCTGGGCCTTCTGCGGGCCTGAATCCTGGCCCAACTAACTGGGTTTCTAGTCGTATTCAGGCCGTCGTGGCCCAGTAGGTGTCATTTTTTTTGTTTTCTTTTTTGCTTTATTTTTTTTTTGCTTTTTTTTTCAGTTTTCCAGTGATTCTTTTTGCTGTTAGGTCACAAAAATTATAGACTTTCTGTTAGTGCCATTAATTTTCATATTTGAATAGTTTAAATTTGAATTCTTTTAAATTTGTGTGAATCACTAGTTTGTGAATAAATTTACTATAAAAATAGATTTTGGAGTGATTCTTTTTCCTGCTATTTAATATTATTGTGTTTTATCATTATATTAAATTTGGTAATTTTTAGGTTATTTTCAATGTCTGTTTTAATCAAGAACAAATTTTGTTATTTTATTTTGCTATTAAAGTTTGTAACTAAAAATTTCTTTATGAAAATTCTTTTTGCTGTTAATGTTTTGAACAGAAAATACTTTGATAATTTTAGTTGCATAAATTTTATATAATTTTAGTTTAAAAAATACTAGAGGTTTATAAAAGCTTTTTATTGATTTCTTTTGCTATTAGAGTTTTATAAAAGCACTTCAAATGAACTCTGAAAAGGTTGAAAGTTGGCATGGTATCATCATTTCACCCACATAGCATGTGCTAAAAATTTGAGAGGGTTACGGCAAAAACTGGATGCACTTCGTGTACAAAACGGACAATCTCTTTCGAAGTATGAGGGTTTCGGACGAAAACTCATCTGTTACAAAGGGATTTCATTTTTTTGAACTTATTTGAACTCCAGACTTTTTGTGTGTTCAAAATGCACCATTCGAAGCCACATGATCAATTTTTAACCCTTTCTGACTTCATTTGTTATTTTTCATGCATTTACTGATTTTTTGAGCTAAATAACACTGAAATTGAAAAGCACTACAAATGAATTCTGAAAAGGTTGAAAGTTGGCATGGTATCATCATTTCACCCACATAGCATGTGCTAAAAAGTTGAAAGGGTTACGGCAAAAACTGGATGCACTTCGTGTACAAAATGGACAATCTCTTTCGAAGTATCAGGGTTTCGGACGAAAACTCATCTGTTACAAAGGGATTTCATTTTTTGAACTTATTTGAACTCCATACTTTTTGTGTGTTCAAAATGCACCATTCAAAGCCACATCATCAATTTTCAACCCTTTCTGACTTCATTTTGGTATTTTTCATGCACTTACTGATTTTTTGAGCTAAATAACACTGAAATTGAAAATCACTTCAAATGAACTCTGAAAAGGTTGAAAGTTGGCATGGTATCAACCTTTCACCCACATAGCATGTTATAAAAAGTTGAGTGGGTTATGGCAAAAACTGGATGCACTTCGTGTACAAAACGGACAGTCTCTTTCGAAGTATCGTGGTTTCGGACGGAAACTCATCGGTTACAAAAGGCATTTCATTTTCTTGAACTTATTTGAACTCCAGGCTTTTCGTGTGTTCAAAATGCACCATTCAAAGCCACATCATGAATTTTTAACCCTTTCTGACTTCATTTGTGGAGAGAAAGTCTTCACTTTTTCTTCGCTTGTGTCCTTTGCTTATTGCGTCGTAACCATGGATAATCTTCATCGTTTAAGAGGGTGCTTGGGTCAGCCTTGACTTTGAAGGAAGGAATTTCATGAAACTTTTCATAATCTTCAGACATGTCTGTCTTGCCCTCCAATCCCACGATGTCTCTTTTTCCTGAAAGAACTATGTGGCGCTTTGGCTCATCGTATGATGTATTCGCTTCCTTATCTTTTCTTTTTCTCGGTTTGGTAGACATGTCCTTCACATAGAAAACCTGCGCCACATCATTGGCTAGGGAGAATGGTTCGTCTGTGTACCCAAGATTGTTCAGATCCACTGTTGTCATTCCGTACTGTGGGTCTTCCTGTACCCCGCCTCCAGACAGATTGACCCATTTGCACTGAAACAAAGGGACCTTGAAATCATGTCCATAGTCAAGTTCCCATATGTCCACTATGTAACCATAATATGTGTCCTTTCCCCTATTGGTTGCTGCATCAAAGCGGACACCGCTGTTTTGGTTGGTGCTCTTTTGATCTTGGGCGATCGTGTAAAATGTATTCCCATTTATCTCGTACCCTTTGTAAGTCAATACAGTCGAAGATGGTCCCCTGGCCAACGAGTACAACTCATCAGAAACAGTGTTGTCACCCATGAGACGTGTTTGCAACCAACTGCCAAAAGTCCTGATGTGTTCATATGTAATCCAGTCGTCACACTGCTCCGGGTGTTTGGAGCGCAGAATATTCTTGTGTTCATCGACATACGGGGTCACCAAGGTAGAATTCTGTAGAACTGTGTAGTGTGCTTGAGACCAAGAATGCCCGTCCCTACATATTATTGAGTCCGCTCCTAGCGTGCCTTTTCCAGTCAGTCTCCCCTCATACCGTGATTGAGGGAGACCAATCTTCTTAAGGTCAGGAATGAAGTCAACACAAAACCCAATGACATCCTCTGTTTGATGGCCCATGGAGATGCTTGCTTCTGGCCTAGCGCGGTTACGAACATATTTCTTTAAGACTCCCATGAACCTCTCAAAGGGGAACATATTGTGTACAAATACAGGGCCCAGAACGACAATCTCGTCGACTAGATGAACTAGGACGTGCGTCATGATATTGAAGAAGGACGGTGGGAACACCAACTCGAAACTAACAAGACATTGCACCAAATCACTCCTTAACCTTGGCAGGATTTCTGGATCGATCACCTTCTGAGAGATTGCATTGAGGAATGCACATAGCTTCACAATGGCTAATCGAACGTTTTCAGGTAGAAGCCCCCTCAATGCAACCGGAAGCAGTTGCGTCATAATCACGTGGCAGTCATGAGACTTTAGGTTCTGGAACTTTTTCTCTGCCATATTTATTATTCCCTTTATATTCGACGAGAAGCCAGACGGGACCTTCATACTGAGCAGGCATTCAAAGAAGATTTCCTTCTCTTCTTTGGTAAGAGCGTAGCTGGCAGGACCTTCATACTGCTTTGGATGCATGCCGTCTTTTTCATGCACACGTTGCTGTTCCTCCCGTGCCTCCGGTGTATCTTTTGTCTTCCCATACACTCCCAAGAAGCCTAGCAGGTTCACGCAAAGATTCTTCGTCACGTGCATCACGGCGATTGCAGAGCGGACCTCTAGGTCTTTCCAATAGGGTAGGTCCCAAAATATAGATTTCTTCTTCCACATGGGTGCGCGTCCCGCATCGTCAGTCGGAACAGATAGTCCGCCAGGACCCTTTCCAAATATTACTTGTAAATCATTGACCATATCAAGTATGTGATCACCAGTACGGAGGGCGGGCTTCTTCCGGTGATCTGCCTCACCTTTGAAATGCTTTCCTTTCTTTCGACATTGATGGTTGGTCGGAAGAAATCGACGATGCCCCAGGTACACATTCTTCCTGCATTTGTCCAAATATATACTGTCGGTGTCATCTAAACAGTGTGTGCATGCGTGGTATCCCTTGTTTGTCTGTCCTGAAAGGTTACTGAGAGCAGGCCAATCGTTGATGGTTACAAACAGCAACGCTCGTAGGTCAAATTCCTCTTGTGCATGCTCATCCCACACACGTACACCTCTTCCATGCCATAGCTGTAAAAGTTCATCAACTAATGGCCTTAGGTACATATCAATGTCATTGCCGGGTTGCTTAGGGCCTTGGATGAGCATTGGCATCATAATGAACTTACGCTTCATGCACAACCAAGGAGGAAGGTTATACATACATAGAGTCACAGGCCATGTGCTATGCTTGCTGCTCTGCTCCCCAAAAGGATTAACGCCATCTGCACTTAAACCAAACCATACGTTCCTCGGGTCACCTGTAAAGTCGCTCCACTTTCTCTCGATCTTTCTCCACTGCGACCCGTCAGCGGGTGCTCTCAACTTCCCGTCTTTCTTACGGTCTTTTTTGTGCCATTGCATCAACTCGGCATGCTTTTTGTTTCTGAACAGACGTTTCAACCGTGGTATTATAGGAGCATACCACATCACCTTGGCAGGAACCCTTTTCCCGGTGCGCTGGCCCTCAACATCACCAGGGTCATCTCTTCTGATCTTATACCGCAAGGCACCGCATACCGAGCATGCGTTCAAATCCTCGTACGCACCGCGGTAGAGGATGCAGTCATTAGGGCATGCATGTATCTTCTGCACCTCCAATCCTAGAGGGCATAGAACCTTCTTTGCTTCGTACGTACTGCCGGGCAATTCGTTATCCTTTGGAACCTTATTCTTCATTATTTTCAGAAGCGAACTAAATCCCTTGTCAGATACACCATTGTCTGCCTTCCATTGCAGCAATTCCAGTGTGGTACCGAGCTTTCTGTTGTCATCTTCGCAATTTGGGTACAACCCTTTTTTGTGATCCTCTAACATGCGATCGAACTTCGACTTCTCCCTTTCACTTTCGCATTCTCTCTGTGCATCAACAATGACCCGGCGAAGATCATCATCGGGCAGATCGTCTGGTTCCTCTTGATCTTCAGCTTCCCCCATTGCAGCATCACCGTATTCAGGGGGCGGGTAGTTGTCGTCATCCTCTTCTTCTTCGTTGTCTTCCATCATAACCCCTCTTTCTCCGTGCTTGGTCCAAACATTATAGTGTGGCATAAAACCCTTCTGAAGCAGGTGGAAGTGAAGGGTTTTATAGTTGGAGAAAGCCTTCGTATTCTCACAGACAGTACATGGACAATGCATAAAACCATTCTGCTTGTTTGCCTCAGCCGCTTCGAGAAAATTATGCAGGCCCTCAATATACTCGGAGGTGCGTCGGTCACCGTACATCCATTGCCGGTTCATCTGCGTGCATATCATGAATAGAGAAGTGACCAAATTAATAGAAATTCATCATCACATTAAAGCCAAAGTACAGTAGTGACCAAAATAAATACATAACGTTCATACATAGTTCTCATTATTGAACAACATATAGCTCTCTAGAGCATATTTTCTAATCTTTCTAATCTTCAAGCGCATTGCATCCGCGACGACATCGGCAACATGCAACTCCAACTTCATCTTCTCCTCTTCAAGTCTTTGTAATTTTTCTTTCAAGTAATTGTTTTCTTTTTCAACCAAATTTAACTTCTCGACAAGAATTTCTATGTCGGTTGGAATTTCCGGTTCACATACCTCCTAGATTAAAAAATCTATGTCACGTTGGTCGGCATCCGAATCATAGACCGGACGAGGGCAAATGAATAGAGAAGTGAATAGAGAAGTGATCAAATGTTATTATTGAAAAAATAAATACATAAAGTTCACACATAGTTCTCATAGAACAACATACAGCTCTCTAGAGCATCTAATTAAAACATAAATTGAAACTAACATACAACTATGTAAAACATTTAAATGCAACAACAAATGCGATCATAATGGCAACTAAGGTAACAATTGATCCAACAGCATAATGATACCAAGCCTCATTATCAATGGCATATTTTCTTATCTTTCTAATCTTGAAGCGCATTGCATCCATCTTGATCTTGTGGTCATCGACGACATCGGCAACATGCAACTCCAATTTCATCTTCTCCTCCTCAATTCTTTTCAATTTTTCTTTCAAATCCTCGTTTTCTTTTTCAACTAAATTTAACCTCTCGACAAGAGGGTCGGTTGGAATTTCCGGTTCACATACCTCCTAGATTAAAAAATCTATGTCACGTTGGTCGGCATAATTGTCATAAACACTAAATAAAACAAATAGTTATAAAAGATAATATATACCACATCCGAATCATAGACCGGAAGAGGGCCGACGTGGGCGATACCATGACCATGGCACTATATAATAACAAACAATAATAAAAGTAAGAAAATTACACAAGTATCTATCTAAATGATACAAGTAAGAACTTTTTTCTTTTAGAAAGAAGATAAGAATAAGAGGCTAACCACGGTGGTGCCGGTGCCGAGATGGACGCGGGCGATCGACGACGGTGAGGACGGGGACGGGACAGGACGGACCGCCAAACCTAAACAAATCTTGAGAAAAATGGAGCTTGGACAAGAAGCTTCAAGAGCAGAAAGCTTAAGTGTGGCTCGGGCATTTCATCGAACACCTCATGTGCATAGGAGGTGAGCTAGAGCACCACAAAGCTCCCCCCTCGCCGGCCAGAAAAACAGAGCAGTGTGGAGTGCTCTGCTCGCTGGCGAGGGGGTATATATAGACATCTCATTGGTCCCGGTTCGTGGCTGGAACCGGGACTAAAGGACCCCCTTTGGTCCCGGTTCCAGCCATGAACAATGGTTGTGGGCCAGGAGCGACCCCCATTGGTCCTGGTTAGTGTCTGGAATCGGGACCAAAGGGGTCATACGAACCGGGACCAATGCCCCACGAGGCCCGGCCGGCCCCCTGGCCTCACGAACCAGGACCAATGCCTCCATTGGTCCCGGTTCGTGAGTGAACCGGGACTAATGGGCTGGCCCGGCCTGGACCAATGCCCTGTTATGTACTAGTGTCATCCCTGCTTCTCTGACCATGTAATGCTCCCTGTTACCACCGCCATGCTATCCTGAATATTACTGAGATTCGACGACAACTCAAAAATTAGTAGCACTCCAGAATTAGTCCTCGGCAAGCTATTCGTCGTCACCTTGCTGCCGAGTGCTGCACGAGCGAGCGATCAGACATGTACATACTTAGGCACAGACACCCAAACCTGTGGTGAATTGCGGCAAAGTTCCAGAAGAAAGGAGGTGGAGCCGTGGAGGAGGTCGACAGCAGCCGCACAAGAAAGTAGCGGCCATTGGGACTGGAGAGCCATTAGTCCAGTCGCCGCCGCCGCCGCCGGGGTCGACCGAGGAAGGGGACGGACGGACGGGCCCTGCTGACTTTCTCTCTCTGGTCGATCTGGGCCACGAACAAACCTGACCACGATAGCCCGAGTGGGCCTGGCCTGGCCCGTTTATAATCGGGCTGTGCCGGCACGTGGCCGTGTCTGGGCCGTGAGGATGTGCACGAGTGCCGGCCCGACCCAGCCCGTTTAGCTTTTTCTATTTATTTTGAAAGTAATACGTAGTAGGGAGTAGAGACCGAGAGACTTGCGTCCTCTTGGCATGAGCACACGATCGTGCTTGATGTGCTAGCCGCTGGATGTGCCTAAGTGCACGACTCGTGCTAAATTGTTACTCCCTACTCACTCTGTTTCTAAACTAGCACAAATGCCCGTGCGTTGCCACGGGAGACATTTGCCTCAGTCAGTTTTGTTCGTCCTAGTCTCCTCCTCTCAGTCTGCGCTCCATCTAATTTTGTTTTAATTACATAGCTTTCCTTTCTTATTTCTTTGACTGATATCTGTGTTTATTCCTTACACCTCTTTCTTGTTTTTTTCTCAATTCCTTTCCTTCCCTTTCATATTCTCTCTCAATTCCTTCCCTTCACTTTTCCTTGCATGTGTGGTATTAGCAAGAGCTAGACCATCCCTCATAGCCAAAGCTTTTGTCATGATCACGTCTGCTGCAAATGGAATGGATTTACACCGAGCCACGAGAAAATTACCTTTATCATCGCTGAGTATGGCCGCCATAGCTCCAACTCCTTCGTCTGGGAAAAATGTTGCATCAACATTTAGTTTACTGAAACTCAGGTTTGGCTTACAAAACCTGGATTCAAGTATACTTGGTGAATGGGGTAATGAATTCTGATGATTGCTTGTAATTGACAAGACCAAAAGAGACCATCTCCATGCCGGCGGAACTGCTTCATTGTGCGCAATTTGTCTGCGGATCCGCCACAAGTACGAACCTCCGACTGTTATCCGTTGTTTGAAATTTAAAGTTGGACCTATAGCTAGGTGTTCCTCCAGAAGAGATATCACGTGTTCGAATATAGTAGAACCCAATTTGTCAATTGGCAAAGTGTGATCAATGAGCTGTCTCGCCCCAAGACGGGTCCACACGACTCACGCAGTTGTGCACATGAGTAGTAGATTAGATGTCGAATGTCCTCCACCCCTTGATGACAAATATGCAGCCTCCGTTTGACTCGATATGCTTGTTGGTTAAGATAGCTCGGAGAGGACTAATTCGTCGCAAAACTCACCATGCAAAAATCTGAACCTTACGTGGAATTTGAAGCTTCCAAAGAGTATTCCAAGCAGGCAAAGGGGTAGAGCCACCAGGTCGCTCTATCATGTTTGCATGACCAAGAAAGTATGTATCCAGTGCATATGGTAAGCACTTCGGACTGAAAAAATTCATGTTCTATTTCGGTGTGACCGGGTTAAATATGCTCCTTAGGAACTCCTCATCCCATGTCCCATTCACTGGTCTATTAGTTCACATACTCTAGTCCGGCATGAGACCTTAAAAGCAGCACAACATGATAAGAATTTGAAAGGCATCTAGAAGACACATTTTAATGGGGCTGGCGTGGTAGTCTTTTTCAGTCAAGTTACACTATCAGAACAGTTGAAACATTTGGGAATGGTAGTTTTTTTTTGTAACTTTTCTTAATTTTATACATTCAATTCTTCTGCATTTTTTTCAGTAGCGGCTTTGTTACTCGCTGGGGACTCATCATCATTTCTGGTCATGTAGTTCTCCATGGGCTGGCCTCCATGCCGACACGATCAAGTGGTCATCCACGTTCACTCCCGTGCCATTTGACACACAGGTCACCACGTGTTTAAGATGTATATAGCTTCCATGAGTCCATTAGCATCCATATATAGCTTAAATAGAGAGCTTTCCTTCCTTATTTGCTTTGACTGATTTCCATCCTTATTCCTGACATCTCTTCCTTATTATTTGTCACCATTCCTTCCTGACATCTCTTCCTTATTCTTTGTCACCATTCCTTCCTGACATCTCTTCCTTATTCTTTGTCACCACTCCTTTCCTTATTATTTCTAGGTCTTCCTTTTTTCTTTGTCTCGATCCTTTCATTCCACTAAGACGGCTCCTTGATATCAGGAATCTTCAAAACATATATAAATTGAAAGAATTTTATGTAAGGAGGCGAGGTGGGACTTTGTATAACATCGGAACTGTGCAGGGATGGCCCGTAGTCTGGGATTTTACATAAGGGGGCGACGTAGGACTTATCAATAAACAAACCTTCTTTTATGCCACAAGGTGACCTAGTCCGGTTGGTCGTGACCTATATGTTGTTAGCATGAGGTTGTGTGTTCAAATCCTACTGCAGCCATGATTTTTTGTCTCCTCCCACAGAATATTTGGGCCGGCGTCTCCAAAATCAACCCAAAATAAAAACAGTCCGAACGGGCCTGCGTATAATAAAATCAGTTCTCAGAAAAAAAACTTACCAAAAAAATCACCTAAACGGGACGAAATCAAGAATATCACCTTGCTTTATTACTAGGTATAGATATAAGTCTTTTTAGAGATTTCACTGCGAACTACATACGAATGCATATAGATATACTTTAGAGTGTAGATTCACTCATTTTGCTCCGTATGTAGCCAGTAGTTGAATCTCTAAAAAAGACTTGTATTTAGAAACGAAGAGAGTACATTCTATAAGGTAGTGCGCCTGTGTTTTTGAAATTTAAGTTTGACCAAAATTTAGAAAACTTGGATGACTGTGTTGGAAGCAAAAATTATAACATTGAATTCGTATTCAAAATAAGTTTTCAATGGTATAATTTTTGATCCTACGTAGTCGTTCATGTTGGTTAAATTTATAGTCAAATTAAAATATCAAAAAACGCAAGCGCACTACATTATAGAATGAAGAGACTATTTATTTTGAAACTGATGAACGTGCCATGCAGCGTGCAACACAATGCTACCAAATCTACATGCGACGTCGACACGTGAACGCGTACATGCACGAGCGGTGTGGCCTCGAGCTCGATTCGTTCGAGCGGTCGAGCCTCCTGGCACACACGAGGAGGCACGAAACGTGCAAACGGGCCAGCGTGCCACTCGGACCAAGTCGGCTGACGTGCCAAACAGGCCAACAGGCCGGCCGTGTAGAGAGGGGGTGGTGCCTGCCTGCCTGGGCCAGGAAGCGCAGCACGCGTGCCGTCCTGGCACGGCCCGTGTACTTAGCATGCCTGGCCGTTTAACTCGGGCCATGCCTAGGCCAGCCCATTTGGTCAGGTTTGGCCATGAACCTTCCAAACTAACGGACCAATCTTCCTATGTGGGCCCGCGAGAGCTTAGCGGGCCGGCTCATAACGTACACACATGTTGAGCACTTTTTTGTTTCTCTATTTTCCAAATATATGCTGACTTTTTTCAAATGCATGTTGACCACTTTTTGTGTACACATTGATCAGTTTTCAGGTACACATTGAAAACATTATGTTTACTAAATAAGCTTTTAACACGTCCAAACATCTGTTAAGGGTTAGAACATTTTTTAAATGTACACATACTTTTGAATACAACGTGTCCGATTTCAACATGACTCGTACCTATCCATATCAATTACAATTTCAAATCCCCGTAATCCCACACATACAAATATTCGACACAAATGTAGCTGAGGAGGTGGGGATGGAGTCATCCAGACTTCCACGTTGTGCTAGCGTCTTGTTACATTAGAAAATCATAAGTAAACAAGATACATTGGAAGCATAGGTAGACGAAGGCACATTTTCAGGAAGTTCTTTCAGATAACTTAAGACACGGCAGACTGTGACAAAACTCAGCGTCCAGAGCTGCAGATATAATTTGAAAGGGACTAACAAGCAAACAAGTCCACAAGAATGTTAGGTTATTTTATGCTGACCGTTGAATGATTCAACACACAGATCCTGTCGTTGTCTTCTATTCCCTACCACTCTTCCATTCTGTTAGTTGTCAGTCTGCCACAGCCATATGAGCCCTATCACAAGTTTGCAATTGAGAGACTGGTTCAAGTTAATTGGTGCACAGAAATCATAACACAAATTGTACTGGTGAGTACCTCTTTGGCTCTCTCCTGCCTCTCCTCCTCCTCCCCGTTGCCTGTGGCCAGCCGCTATTCCGGTTGGAGGTGGCATGAAGCTCGATCAGGGCGAGAAGGTGCCCTCCGTTTGTGTGAACCTCGGTCAGAGTGAGATGGTGCCCGTTTGTTCCACGATCAATCAAACAATATCGCCTACAGCTGAAAATCCCTTACATGCATCCCCGCCAAGGTAACACCTACGACCCCAAGTGCTCTGCCTACATCCCCAGCCATATGTTGACCTTGAAATTTTCTCTATACTCAACATACACCATTACATGATTCATGTCAAAATTTGGCATCTTTTAAGGTCCGTTTGATATATTTAAGCCATTAGATGCGTTTCGAAGCACTACATATATATAATTCAAATTTAAAGTGCATGGAAAATTTGGCAAAATTGATTTGAAAAATACCATATGCAAATTATTTAGGCCTTACCCAAGAAATTGATTTGAAAAATACCAACCTCTGTCAGCTTCAGCATGCCCCCAACCCAAAGGTACTTCTTGCAAACTGATCTTCACTCTACATCACTGCTGACTCAAGATTCCAGATCGAAGTGTTGCCACAAAGCATACGGCAGATCTGTAATGAACAAGATGTGCATTTTGGGCAAAAATGCCCAGATTACCACTATTTTATATGGTATAATTATATTTGAAGTCTACAAGTATGTTTTTCTTTCTTTTCGAAATGGACGCAGAAGAGCTGCCTCATTCCGTAACTAAAGAGTTGAGATACATTAACAAGCAGCAAAAATATAATATCACAGGCTCTGAGAAACACAAGGAAAAAAAATTCTACTCTCCCAGGATGATATTTTACCAAGAAGCATGCTTTTATATAATAACACCTATGCAAGATCTTATCGCATTTTCTGTCGTGTTTGCATAGCTCTTACAGTCCAAATCATGAAACAACGCATTATACAGATGTAACTCTTCTTTTTTCTTTCTTGAAAACATATAGATATAACCCCTATCACTCTTCCAGGATGTTAGGTGTCAGTCCGTCACAGCCACATGAGCCCTATCTCCAGTTTGCAATTGAGACTACTCTGCTTCAAGTTAAAGGGTGCAATCAGAAATTATATCACAAAGGAACAAATGACAGTGATGCGTACCTCTTTCGCTCTCCGCCTCCTGCCTCTCCTCCTCCTCCTCCTCCCCGTTGCCACCATCGCGGACAGTACATCCATGGGCTCCATTGTCATTGGTACCAGGATCAATGGAAGTAGATCGCCTACAACTGAAAGGCCGCTGCCCGCACCCCCGGCCAATGTAACACCTACGACCCAAGTGCTCAACCTGCAGCCCCGGCCATGGTAACACCTATGACCCCAAGTGCTCTGCCTGCACCTATTGGGACAACAAGCATGAAAGTGAAATCCTTCTCTGTAAGAAGAGCTGTTGCAATTTTAGCTCCTGTAGGTGGCTTCATTTTGCTTACCATCTTGCTCCTCGTGACCTACTTTATACGTAAGCGAAGAACATAACGACAACATCAGATGGAGGAGGAGGAAGAGTTTGGGAATCTAAAAGGAACACCAGTGAGGTTCACATTTCAACAACTAAAAGCAGCAACTGAGCAATTCAAAGATAAGCTCGGCGAAGGAGGATTTGAGTCTGTTTTTAAGGGACAACTATCTGATGAAAGTATTGCAGTAAAACGTTTGGATCGAGCTGGTCAGGGCAAAAGAGAATTTTCTGCAGAGGTTCAGACAATTGGCAGCATTCATCATATTAATCTGGTGAGATTGATTAGTTTCTGTGTAGGGAAATCGCATAGGCTCTTGGTATATGAGTACATGCCCAAAGGATCCTTGGACAGATGGATCTATTATCGACATGACAATGATGCTCCTCCTCTGAATTGGAGCACACGGTGCAAGATTATCACTCACATAGCTAAGGGTCTCGCTTATCTTCATGAGGAGTGCATGAAAAAGATTGCCCATTTGGATATCAAACCACAAAACATCCTCTTAGATGATGACTTCAATGCTAAGCTTTCTGATTTTGGACTATGCAAGCTCATTGACAGGGATATGAGTCAAGTGTTTACCAGAATGAGAGGCACACCTGGATATTTAGCTCCTGAATGGTTGACATCGCAGATCACGGAAAAGACTGATGTCTATAGTTTTGGTGTTGTGGTAATGGAAGTCATCAGCGGAAGAAAGAATCTCGACAATTCTAGATACGAAGAGAGCATCCATCTCATCACCCAATTGGAGGAAAAGGTGAAGACTAATCGGTTGGTAGAATTGATTGACGATAAGAGTAATGACATGCTAGCACACAAGCATGATGTAACTGAGATGATGAAGCTCGCAATGTGGTGTTTGCAGATTGATTGCAAAAGAAGGCCTAAAATGTCCGAGGTAGTCAAGGTCTTGGATGGTACCATGAATGCAGAGAGCAACATTGATCATAACTTTGTTGCAACAAATCAAGTGAATTTCGGGGCTGCTGGAGATGTGGTCTCCTCGGTCCACCTCTAGCTTCACGTGTATCAAGCCCCAGGTGAAATGAGAAAATCTTGATAAGATAGATAATTAGATTATGAGCAGGACAGTAGATATTCTTATGTAAAGCAAATGACAAGTCTACTGTATCATCTCAAATTACTATAATCTGAAGCCCCTTGGATCGAGTTAATTTTACCTACAAAAGTAGTATTTCAATATTGCAAGCCTTCTTGTTCTACAACAGCTGGACTGAATTTATTCATTCGAATGTTCAATCGGTTCATATGATGCAAGTCTGTTTTCTGATCAACTAATGCAGGTATTTTTCTAGTCATTATAGTTGAAATTAACAGCATGCTCCAAAATGCTCCTAGGCTCCAACAAAGCAGAAAAATTGACAGATTGAATGATATTTGGAACTACCGGCTAGTCAAAATTCACAAGTGCTTTTATGTTCTCCAAATTTACAATGTGTTTTCATTTCGTAATAGGTTGTGTTGTGCTTAGTGTGTATCGTATAAGGCATTCGATTTTCGAATCAATTAGAATTTGATACTAATAAAGTGTCTCAAGTTTGGATAGTTGGACGTGTCTCAAGTATGTACATATGGAAGTAAAACATGGTATCACTTTGCTGCTCATCGATCTCTGCTATTACAACCATGAGAATGCCCCCTATTTACCAGGCTATATGGCATCAGTTTCACGAGAATTTGAATATTAACGGAACAAGTTGGAAGTAGCTGCATACCACTCACACTAGTAGAAAAAGGGCCATTTGTCCCGGTTCCAGAGGCCCATTTGTCCCGGTTCTGGAACCGGGACTAAAGGGTCGGGACTAAAGCCCAAAACCTTTTGTCCCGGTTTGCTTACGAACCGGGACCAAAGGCCCTCCACGTGGCCGCTGCGGGGAGCCCAGGCAGGAGGACCTTTAGTCCCGGTTGGTAACACCAACCGGGACCAAAAGGCATCTACGCGTCAGCATCTGGCAGGAGCTGGGGTTTTTTTTTTTGAAAGGGGGGGTTTAGCGGGTTTTGGAGGGTTAATTTAGGGGTTTCATATTGTGTTAGCTAGCTAATAGATAGAAGTGTCCTCTCTTTCTCCGTGCTTGGTCGACGGTAGCTACTATAGAGAGAACTCGACACGCTAGCTAGTAAGCAAATGAAGGAACCATTAAGTACACAAGATCGTCATGAACATATACAGAGAGAAGTGATCGACCTCTCTTTCTCCGAGAGATTGGTCGAACAACAAGTTTTCGTATATCTATCCGACGCTACTAGCTACATATATACAATATAAGATCTCTTACAATCGCTAACATCTAATGTCAAATTTCAGATGGTATTCTCCGGCTTTATTTATGACGTGGTCAAGAAATAATCCCGCCAATTCCTCTTGAATTGCTCGTATGCGATCATGTGGTAGGAGTTCATCCCACATCAGCCACATCTAATTTGAAGAAGGGGGTCAATACATATATATGAATGAAACTCAACACAAATCATGGTAATAAAATAAAATTGTGAATATTATTGCTTACGCACTTGAAATTGTTTTTCAGAGTAGCCCCGCTTAGGGGTCGTCGCGTTGTAGATGAACTCGCAAACGTAGTATCCACAAAAATCATTCCCGGTTTCCTGCCACAAGCACTTTACGAGAAATAGAGTTCAATCAAACTGATAATCAAGCATGATAAATGGTATTGATGAAACTAGAATCAATGGGAGATGCGCGGAACTAGCTCGTAGTACTTACGTACTTTCGGGTGTGATAATCGCAGCTCCCTCGGCAGTGCCGGAACAATTGCGGTGAACACTTTCCAAACCCTGCCAGACAAAGAAAATAATTACTTGATATCAGGAAATGAACAAAGTTGCCGATATGATGCGATAATGATCGATTGAACTTACTTCTGGAGCATTCCAGTCATGTCCGCATATTCCTGGGGATCTTTTCGTTTCGAGTCTAAGACGATTACTACTCCCCGCTCAAGCTTAATCTCTAGCAGAATAAAGTGGAACCTGCGCACGCATGCATAACTCATCAATTACATTACTATAACCTCGAGTAATAAGGGAAACCGAATATGCACAAGACAGTAACACTCACTTGAAGTTGTAAGGAAATAGTATTGTCTCTTTGTTTTGATTTTTAAGCAACGATTGTAGCAAGTTGTCCTCGGTTTGTGTGACATAGTTTTTAACCGTAAACTCATGTATGATATTTGGGTTAATGAACCCAATGTCATAGATTTGTGCTTTTCTGCATTCGACGATCTTCAATCTGCATAATATAGTGAGGATAATTATATATACATGCAATGAAAGAGCTGAGCTATATATAGAGAGAGACTTAATTACAGAAGTAGTACTTACAGACAGTAGCAAGTCAAGATTGTTTTGTCGAGGGCCTTTTGATTGTATAACTGGAATATCTCGTCAAATTCAACAGACAACTGATCCATTCCAACGAGGTCGTGCTCCTCTTTAATTCTCAGCGTCAAAGTATCCCTACCAGACTCGCTGCAGGTTTTCGTGTACCAATCATGGAATCTTCGCATCATCGTTGTTAGAGGAGGATGATCAGGTTTGACGAGAGGCCGCCCGTACCGGTAACTGAATTCGTCCACCTCCAACGGCTCAAACTGTACATCATCGCTCAGGTAATCACCAGGATTGCTACCGGGCACCATCCCCGGCTGATTAGCGACGATATCGCTAGACACCTTGAGCGGGGGGCACGATTGGTTCGCCTGTTCGCCGAACTGGGGATTTTTTCCCACTTCTTCATTTTGCTAACCTTGCATCACTGGAAGTACTTCCCGACTGCCGCGCATCTTGTTATGTCTTTTTAACACAGCGGACAAAGTTGGAATCCGGCGGAGGCGGTGGTGGTCGCTTCAGGGCATCGATAGTGCGCTTCACTTTCACCGGATCTAGCTTCTCCTTCGGAGGTGGAGTTTTCTTTGCAAAATAGGCCCTCAATTGGGCCTGACATATCTCCTCGTTTTCAGACTCGGTCATCTCATATGGTAACTTTTTCAAAGGCTTGAGAGATGGACCGTATCTGTATTCCCTCCCGCCTCTGCTTGTACTGCTAGCCGCCGGAGTAGCGGCGTCTCTCTTCCGTCGTTGCTTACGAGGCGGAGAAGGAGGCGGAGTGCTCCGACGCACCGGTGGAGCCAGAGCGGCGGCGTCTGTCTTCCGCCGTTGCCAACGAGGCGGAGGAGGAGGCAGACTGCTCCGACGCGCCGGAGTAGGCGAAGGAGGAGGCGGAGTGCCCTCACGCGTCGGAGGAGCCGGAGAAGGAGGCGGGGTGCCCTGATCACTCGCCAGAGGAGGAGGAGGAGGAGGAGGAGGCGGAGTCCCCTGATTCGCCGGAGGAGGAGGAGGAGGCGGAGGCGTCCAGTTTGGAAGCTTGATGTACTCCTTCTGCCATAGACATGTACTCCTCAGGGCACGAACCAGCCGATTCTCCCCTTCACCTGTAGAGTGGTCAAGCTCGAGCTCCTCAAATACCTCCATTACTTCATCCACCATCACAACAGCATAGCCATGTGGAATCGGACGGCAGTGAAAAGTTCAGTTGGGTTGAGGAGGTGCAACAGAGCCGACGGCCGCCTTGAAAGTGAGGTTCCGGTATTTCGTCATAAGCTCGCTATGTTGAGCGTCCGTGATAGTATCCACGGGGTAGCTAGGAGACGTGAAGTCAGGCTGAACGGGCTCCGTGGAAGCGACGCTGCTGCTCCGCTAAGATGGATGGGTAGCTTCGTGCCGCTGAGATGGTTGGCCCGCAGCTCGCTGGCTCTCAGCTTCCTCTAGCTTTTGTTGTCTTGCATTGAGCTTCTGAATTTCGCTCAGCTCCGCTTTCCTCTTTCTCTCCCGGCTTCTGTAACCGCCTGCGTCGGGAAACCCAACCTTCCACGGAACGGAGCCTGGTGTGCCTTGTGTTCGTCCAGGGTGCTGAGCATTCCCTAGGGCCTCAGTCAGCTCGTCCTTCTCACTGTCGGGAATGAACGTCCCTTCCTGCGCTGCGGTGATATACTCCTGAAGCTTCGTGACGGGTATTGCAAGTTGCTCGTCCATCCAACGGCACTTCCCTGTTTCAGGGTCCAAAGTTCCCCCAACTCCGAAGAACCAAGTCCTTGAACGGTCTGGCCAGTTCAATGTCTGTGGTATGACCCTTTTAGCAATCAGGTCATTCTCAGCTTTGTCCCACAACGGCCGGGCTTTGAGGTAACCACCTGACCCCGTATGATGGTGATACTGCTTCTTTGCAGCGTTGTTCTTGTTTGTCTCTGACATTTTCTTACTCTTGTCCGATGTCTTGTAGGCCACAAATGCGGGCCAGTGATCTCTTATCTTCTCAAATCGGCCGGTGAATTCTAGAGTCTTCCCTTTGTCGACAAACTTTGATTTCAACTCATTCTTCCACCTCCTGAATAGATCTGCCATCTTCTTAAGAGCACACGCCTTGACCAGTGGCTCTATAACTGGCTTGTTCGGATCCTCCTCTGGCGGTAGGGTGAAATTTGCCTTCAGCGCGGTCCAAAGATCATCTTTCTGTCTATCGGTGACATAATCACCTTCATGGGTGTCGTCCTTAGGCTTATTCCATTGCTTGATGCTGATCGGGATGTTGTCCCTAACAATAACTCCGCACTGAGCAGCAAATGCGTCCTTGGTTCGCTTGGGTTCAATCGGATGGCCATCGTGCGCGAGTGATGTGATCGTGAACCTTTCATCCTTGCGCAACTTCTTCTTCGGGCCTCGTCTCGTTACCGAAGTTTGGCTCGATCCGGAGGGCTATAAAAGAAGAAAGAAGAGTTAATATATGTACATACCAAAACAATTAATGCATCAATTAGCTAGTCAGCACAGGCTTAATTAATATATATACCTCGCCGGACTTTGCAACAGCTCCCTCCTCCGTTCGGTCACCGGAGCCGTCATCATGGTCTCCTTCTTCCTCCGGGATTCGGTCACCGGAGCCATCATGATCATGTCCTTCCTCCTCCATTGTTCGATCACCGGAGCCGTCATCCTCTCCTTCCAGACCATCGGTGTCGTTGAGAAACGACAAGACATCATGTCCGC
This sequence comes from Elymus sibiricus, assembly GCA_039707655.1. Lineage (NCBI taxonomy): Eukaryota > Viridiplantae > Streptophyta > Magnoliopsida > Poales > Poaceae > Elymus > Elymus sibiricus. Next base: position 26,841,995 of record CM077667.1, read on the forward strand.
CGTGGATTATGTCCCCCAACAACTGTTCTTGTTCCAAGTCACTTTGAGCCATAGTTTCTGCAAATATTACAACATGGCAATTAATATACAAACATGAATGTCCGACGTCCGGACCGCCTCTCTCATGAATGTCCGACGTCCGGACCGCCTCTCTCATGAATGTCAAACAAGGGATTCTCTTAACCTTTAAGGGATTTAATTAACAAAATGGCGCCATTCTGAATGTGCAGAAAATGGTCCATATTTTTTGTTATCTCATCTACCCTACTATATGTCACGTTGTCTAGTGTCAAAGGATTCAAGAAAACCATGGCTTCATCATTAGCCGGAAGTAACATGCGCATAATGGTACGAAGCTCTCCAAAATTGTTTTGGAACGGAGTCCCGGATAGGATAATTAATTAGCTTTTTGGTACGAAGTTCAGCAAGAGCCTTCCGAATATCGCTATTTGGAAGGCCTTTGCTGAAATTCGTACCAAAAAGCGAATTATTCTATCCGGAACTCCGTTCCAAAACAACTTTGAAGAGCTTCGTAGCATCATACGCATGTTACTTCCGGCTAATGATGAAGCCATGGATTTCTTCAATACTTTGACAGACAACGTGACATATAGAAGAATATATATATAGATGAGATCAGGAAAAAAATTGGATCAACTTGTGCACATCCATAATGGGGGCATTCTTGATAAATCTATGTCAAAAGTCAAACTTTGACATATGATCAAATATTGTTGCATATGTCAAAATTCAAACTTTGACATATGATCAAACTTTGACATATGATCAAATGTTGCATATGTCAAAATTCAAAATTTGACATATGATCAAACTTTGATATATGATCAAATGTTGCATATGTCAAAATTCAAACTTTGACATATGATCAAACTTTGATATATGTCCACCGCGATATAAAATGATACATAGACTTGTTCGGGCGAGAGGGGGTTGATCGACGTCCCCCCTCATGTCGAAGTTACCGGAGTTTTCTTCTAGTGGTTTGGGTGGCCTCGAGAGATTGTCGGGTAGGGGCGGGAGGGGGTAGGAGATCGACAATGCTTTTTTCTAGGGTTTGGGTGGCCTCGAGAGTTGGTCACCCGGTATATCGAGAGGAGGGTGAACATTTTACCTTAGTAACTTAGAAAAAAAATGTTATCGGGGAGCGGGTATATCGACAACGCTTTTTTTCTAGGGTTTGGGTGGCCTCGAGAGTTGGTCGCCCGGTATATCGAGAGGAGGGTGAACATTTTACCTTAGTAACTTAGGAAAAAAATGTTATTGGGGAGGGGGTATATCGATCCCCCCTCATGTCGAAGTTATCGGGGAGGGGGTATACCGACAACGACATACATACATGGAAAAAAATGCTATCCATCTATACATACATAGCCACATACATATATACATGGAAAAAAATGCTATGAAAAAAATACATATATGAACAAAAAAATGCTATGAACAAAAAAATTAATACACATATGAACAAAAAAAATACATATATGAAAAAAAAAATGCTCTGAACATAAAATTAATACATATATCAACATCCATACATACATATAGTCACATACATATATACATTATATATATATATATATATGAACAAAAAACAGAGCCGGGGCGGCGGCGGCTCACAGCGGGGGCGGCCGGCGAGGGCGAGGGCGGGGGCGGCGAGGGCGTCGGCGACGGCGACGGTGGGGGCGGGCCGGGGCAGGGGCGTGGCCGGGCGCGCTCGGGGGCGGCGGACGGCGTCGGCTGGCGAGGGCGACGGCGGGGGCGGCGCGCGAGGGAGCCGGCGACGGCGTCGGCTGGCGAGGGCGACGAAGGGGGCGGCGCACGAGGGAGCCGGTGATGGTGGGGGCGGGCCGGGGCACAGGGGCGCGGCCGGGCGGGCTCGGGGGCGGCGGACGGCGACGGCATGGGCGGCGGACGGCGTGGACGTGGGCTCGGGGGCGGGGCAGGGGCACGGGCGACGGCGACGGCGTCGGGGCAGCCTGGCGGCGTCGAGGAGGTCGGCGTCGTCGGGGGGAACTGCGAGATGAAAATGAAAATTTTCACAAGTCCTGCTTATATACACACAGCATTGGTCCCTGTTGGTGTCTCCAACCGGGACTAATGCACCCCTTTAGTTCCGGTTGGTGCCACCAACCGGGACCAAAGGTCTTTTTTCAGCAGCCCAAAGGGCGGGAAGCAGAGACCTTTGGTCCCAGTTGGTGGCACCAACCGGGACCAAAGGTAGGCATTGGTCCCGGTTGGTGGCACCAACCGGGACCAATGGCCTTGCATAGCGGCGTGGTGGGAGTTTAGTCCTACCTCGCTAGTTGATAGAGTGCCGCACCTGTTTATAAGGCGCGGTGCGCCAGAGCCTTCGAGCTCCTCTCTAAAGCAGGCTTACGGGCCTAATCACTCTGTATCTGCCTGTGGGCCTACTGGGCCTTCTGTGGGCCTGAATCCTGGACTAACTGGCTGGTTGGGTTTCTAGTCGTATTCAGGCCCTGGTGGCCCAGTAGGCGGCATTTTTTTTAATTTTTTTGCAGTTTTTTTGTTTTGTTTTTTGCATTATTTATTTCTTTTGTTTTTTGCTTTATTTTTTTTAATTCTTTTTGCTGTTAGGTCACAAAAATTATAAACTTTCTGTTAGTGCCATTAGTTTTCAAATTTGAATAGTTTAAATTTGAATTCTTTTAAATTTGTGTGAATCACTAATTTGTGAATAACTTTACTATAAAAATAGATTTTGGAGTGATTCTTTTTCCTGCTATTTAATATTACTGTGTTTTATCAGTATATTCAATTTGGTAATTTTTAGGTTATTTTAAATGTCCGTTTTAGTCAAAAACAGATTTGGTTATTTTAGTTTGCTATTAAAGTTTCTAACAAAAAATTTCTTTATGAAAATTCTTTTTGCTATTAATGTTTTGAACAAAAAATTCTTTGATAATTTTAGTTGCATAAATTTTATATAATTTTAGTTTCAAAAATACTAGAGGTTTATAAAATCTTTTTAGTTGATTCCTTTTGCTATTAGAGTTTTATAAAAGCTTTTTAGTTGATTCTTTTTCCTATTGAAGAATATTATAGTTTTGTTTTAGTTGATCATAACAGAATATTTTAATTGATTATTTTTAGTTCATTCTTTTTGCTATTAGAGTTTCATAAAAGTTTTCTAGTTCATTCTTTTTGCTATTAGTTCATTCTTTGAGCTAAATGACCCTGAAATTGAAAAACACTACAAATGAACTCTGAAAACGTTGAAAGTTGGCATGGTATCATCATTTCACCCAAATAACATGTGCTAAAAAGTTGAGAGGGTTGCGGCAAAAACTAGATGCACTTCGTGTACAAAACGGACAATCTCTTTCGAAGTATGAGGGTTTCGGACGAAAACTCGTCTGTTACAAAGGTATTTCATTTTTTTGAACTCCAGACTTTTTGTGCGTTCAAAATGAACCATTCAAAGCCAAATCATCAATTTTCAACCCTTTCTGACTTCATTTGGTATTTTTCATGCATTTACTGATTTTTTTGAGCTAAGTGACCATGAAATTGAAAAGCACTACAAATGAACTCTGAAAAGGTTGAAAGTTGGCATTATCATCATTTCACCCACATAGCATGTGCTAAAAAGTTGAGAGGGTTACGGCAAAAACTAGATGCACTTCGTGTACAAAACGGAAAATCTCTTTCGACGTATCAGGGTTTCATACGAAAACTCATCTGTTACAAAAGGCATTTCATTTCTTCACATGTAACTGCAGTGATATTCTAGATCAAAGGCATCATCATACTAGTTGTGGAGAGAAAGTCTTCACTTTTTCTTCGCTTGTGCCCTTTGCTTATTGCGCTGTAACCATGTATAATCTTCATCGTTTAACAGGGTGCTTGGGTCAGCCTTGACTTTGAAGGGAGGAATTTCATGAACTTTTCATAATCTTCAGACATGTCTGTCTTGCCCTCTAATCCCACGATGTCTCTTTTTCCTGAAAGAACTATGTGGCGCTTTGGCTCATCGTATGATGTATTCGCTTCCTTATCTTTTCTTTTTCTCGGTTTGGTAGACATGTCCTTCACATAGAAAACCTGCGTCACATCATTGGCTAGGACGAATGGTTCGTCTGTGTACCCAAGATTGTTCAGATCCACTGTTGTCATTCCGTACTGTGGGTCTTCCTGTACCCCGCCTCCTGACAGATTGACCCATTTGCACTGAAACAAAGGGACCTTGAAATCATGTCCATAGTCAAGTTCCCATATGTCCACTATGTAACCATAATATGTGTCCTTTCCCCTATTGGTTGCTGCATCAAAGCGGACACCGCTGTTTTCGTTGGTGCTCTTTTCATCTTGGGCGATCGTGTAAAATGTATTCCCATTTATCTCGTACCCTTTGTAAGTCAATACAGTCGAAGATGGTCCCCTGGCCAACGAGTACAGCTCATCAGAAACAGCGTTGTCACCCATGAGACGTGTTTGCAACCAACTGCCGAAAGTCCTGATGTGTTCATATGTAATCCAGTCGTCACACTGCTCCGGGTGTTTGGAGCGCAGAATATTCTTGTGTTCATCGACATACGGGGTCACCAAGGTAGAATTCTGTAGAACTGTGTAGTGTGCTTGAGACCAAGAATGCCCGTCCCTACATATTATTGAGTCCGCTCCTAGCGTGCCTTTTCCAGTCAGTCTCCCCTCATACCGTGATTGAGGGAGACCAATCTTCTTAAGGTCAGGAATGAAGTCAACAAAAAACCCAATGACATCCTCTGTTTGATGGCCCATGGAGATGCTTGCTTCTGGCCTAGCGCGGTTACGAACATATTTCTTTAAGACTCCCATGAACCTCTCAAAGGGGAACATATTGTGTACAAATACAGGGCCCAGAACGACAATCTCGTCGACTAGATGAACTAGGACGTGCGTCATGATATTGAAGAAGGACGGTGGGAACACCAGCTCGAAACTAACAAGACATTGCACCAAATCACTCCTTTACCTTGGCAGGATTTTTGGATCGATCACCTTCTGAGAGATTGCATTGAGGAATGCACATAGCTTCACAATGGCTAATCCAACGTTTTCCGGTAGAAGCCCCCTCAATGCAACCGGAAGCAGTTGCGTCATAATCACGTGGCAGTCATGAGACTTTTGGTTCTGGAACTTTTTCTCTGCCATATTTATTATTCCCTTTATATTCGATGAGAAGCCAGACGGGACCTTCATACTGAGCAGGCATTGAAAGAAGATTTCCTTCTCTTCTTTAGTAAGAGCGTAGCTGGCAGGACCTTCATACTGCTTTGGATGCATGCCGTCTTTTTCATGCACACGTTGCTGTTCCTCCCGTGCCTCCGGTGTATCTTTTGTCTTCCCATACACTCCCAAGAAGCCTAGCAGGTTCACGCAAAGATTCTTCGTCACGTGCATCACGTTGATTGCAGAGCGGACCTCTAGGTCTTTCCAATAGGGTAGGTCCCAAAATATAGATTTCTTCTTCCATATGGGTGCGCGTCCCGCATCGTCAGTCGGAACAGATAGTCCGCCAGGACCCTTTCCAAATATTACTTGTAAATCATTGACCATATAAAGTATGTGATCACCAGTACGGAGGGCGGGCTTCTTCCGGTGATCTGCCTCACCTTTGAAATGCTTTCCTTTTTTTCGACATTGATGGTTGGTCGGAAGAAATCGACGATGCCCCAGGTACACATTCTTCCTGCATTTGTCCAAATATATACTGTCGGTGTCATCTAAACAGTGTGTGCATGCGTGGTATCCCTTGTTTGTCTATCCTGAAAGGTTACTGAGAGCAGGCCAATCGTTGATGGTTACAAACAGCAACGCATGTAGGTCAAATTCCTCGTGTTCGTTCTCATCCCACACACGTACACCTCTTCCATTCCATAGCTGTAAAAGTTCATCAACTAATGGCCTTAGGTACACATCAATGTCATTGCCGGGTTGCTTAGGGCCTTGGATGAGCACTGGCATCATAATGAACTTCCGCTTCATGCACAACCAAGGAGAAAGGTTATACATACATATAGTCACAGGCCATGTGCTATGTTTGCTGCTCTGCTCCCCAAAAGGATTAACGCCATCTGCACTTAAACCAAACCATACGTGTTGGGGAACGTTGCAAGGGAAACAAAAAATTTCCTACGCACACACAAGATCTATCCATGGTGATGAGCATCTACGAGAGGGAGAGTAAATCTACATACCCTTGTAGATCGCTAAGCGGAAGCGTTTAAGAAACGCGGTTGATGTAGTCGAACGTCTCCGCGATCCAAATCGCAAGTCGTCCCTCGATCCGATCACGAACTAGCGCCGAACGGACGGCACCTCCGCGTTCAACACACGTACGGCTTGATGACGCCTTCACCTCCTCGATCCAGCGAGCGATGGTGAAGTAGTGGTTGAGTTCCAGCAGCACGACGGCGTGGTGATGGTGGTGAGGAACAATCTCTGCAGGGCTTCGCCAAGCGCTACGGAGATTATGACGGAGGAACTAGAGGGTTAGGGTTGCCGCACACGGCTTGGGGAAATCTTGATGTATCCCGTGTGCTGGCCCTGCCCCTCTATTTATATGTTGAGCCTTGGGGTCTAAACTTGGAGTAAAAGCCTCCTCCAGGTCGGTTTTGCCCGCACAAGGTCGGTTTGGCCCGCAGGGAAAGAGTCCAACTCGGATCCCTGCAGTACCGCGCACAAGCGGTAGTACCGCTTTACACAAGCGGTAGTACCGCTTGGGCGGTAGTACCGCTTCACACAAGCGGTAGTACCGCTTGGGCGGTAGTACCGCTTCACACAAGCGGTAGTACCGCTTGGGCGGTAGTACCGCTTCACAAAACGGTAGTACCGCTTACGCGGCAGCAAAACTTTTTTTTGCACTTTCCAATACCTCGTGGGCTTTATCCCTTTGGCCCATATAAAGTGTTGCTGCACCCGAACACTTCGGTAAACATCCGGAACCCATTCCGGTGAACTCCGGAACTCTTCCGGAGATCAAAACACTATTATCACATATATCAATCTTTACCTCCGGACTATTCCGGAGATCCTCGTCATGTCCGGGATCTTATCCGGGACTCCGAACAACCTTCGGTCACCAACATAATAACTCAACTATACTAATCGTCACCAAACGTTTAAGTGTGTAGACCCTGCGGGTTCGAGAACTATGTAGACATGACCGAGACACCTCTACGGCCAATAACCAATAGCGGGACCTGGATGCCCATATTGGCTCCTACATATTCTACGAAGATCTTTTATCGGTCGAACCTCTATGTCAAGGATTCAGTTAATCCCGTATGCTGTTCCCTTTGTTCTTCGGTATGTTACTTGCCCGAGATTCGATCGTCGGTATCTCTATACCTAGTTCAATCTTGTTACCGGCAAGTCTCTTTACTCGTTCCGTAATACAAGATCTCGTGGCTAACACTTTAGTCACATTGCTTGCAAGGCTCATTGTGATGTTGTATTACCGAGTGGGCCCTGAGATACCTCTCCGTCACACAGAGTAACAAATCCCAGTCTTGATCCATGCCAACCCAACAGACACCCTCGGAGATACCTGTAGAGCACCTTTATAGTCACCCAGTTACGTTGCGACGTTTGATACACACAAGGTACTCCTCCGATGTCAGGGAGTTGCATGATCTCATGGTCATAGGAACAGATACTTGACATGCAGAAAACAATAGCAATAAACTGACACGATCAAATGCTACGTTCTTAGTTTGGGTCTTGTCCATCACATCATTCTCCTAATGATGTGATCCCGTTATCAAATGACATCTCATGTCAATGGCTAGGAAACCTTAACCATCTTTGATCAACGAGCTACTCAACTAGAGGCTTACTAGGGACACAGTGTTGTCTATGTACCCACACATGTATTTGAGTTTCCAATCAATACAATTATAGCATGGATAATAAACGATTATCATGAACAAGGAAATATAATAATAACCAATTTATTATTGCCTCTAGGGCATATTTCCAACAGTCTCCCACTTGCACTAGAGTCAATAATCTAGTTCACATTACTATGTGATTTACATTGTAATGAATCGAACACCCATGCAGTTCTGGTGTTGTTCATGTTTAGCCCTTGGAAGAGGTTTAGTCATCGGATCTGCAACATTTAGATCCGTGTGTACTTTGCAAATATTTATGTCGTCCTCCTTGATGTAATCGCGGATGGAATTGAAACGTCGCTTTATGTGTCTGGTCCTCTTGTGAAATCTTGGTTCCTTGGCTAGAGCAATGGCACCAGTATTATCACAAAACAGAGTCATTGGATTAAGCGCACTAGGCACTACTCCAAGATCTGTCATGAACTCCTTCATCCAGACACCTTCCTTCGCCGCCTCCGAGGCAGCGATGTACTCCGCTTCGCATGTAGAATCTGCTACCACGCTTTGCTTGGAACTGCACCAGCTAACCGCACCCCCATTAAGAATAAATACGTATCCGGTTTGCGACTTAGAGTCATCCGGATCAGTGTCAAAGCTTGCATCGACGTAACCCTTTACGACGAGCTCTTGATCACCTCCATAAACGAGAAACATGTCCTTAGTCCTTTTCAGGTACTTCAGGATATTCTTGACCGCCGTCCAGTGTTCCATTCCTGGATCACTTTGAAACCTTCCGACCATACTTATGGCAAGGCTGACATCGGGTCTTGTGCACAGCATTGCATACATGATAGAGCCTATGGCTGAAGCATAGGGGATGACACTCATCTTTTCTCTATCTTCTGCAGTCACTGGGCATTGAGTCTTACTCAACTTCACACCTTGCAATACAGGCAAGAACCCCTTCTTGGACTGATCCATTTTGAACTTCTTCAAAACTTTGTCAAGGTATGTGCTTTGTGAAAGTCCTATCAAACGTCTCGATCTATCTCTATAGATCTTGATGCCTAATATGAAAGCAGCTTCTCCTAGGTCCTTCATTGAAAAACTCTTGTTCAAATATTCCTTTATGCTTTCCAGCATTTCTATATTGTTTCCAATCAGTAATATGTCATCCACATATAATATTAGAAACGCTATAGAGCTCCCACTCACTTTCTTGTAAATACAAGCTTCTCCGTAAACTTGTATAAACTCGAACGCTTTGATCACCTCATCAAAACGAAGATTCCAACTCCGAGATGCTTGCACCAGTCCATAAATGGATCGCTGGAGTTTGCAAACTTTGTCAGCATTCTCTGGATCGACAAAACCTTCTGGTTGCATCATATACAACTCTTCCTTAAGGTAACCGTTAAGGAACGCTGTTTTGACATCCATCTGCCAAATTTCATAATCGAAAAAGGCAGCTATTGCTAACATGATTCTGACGGACTTAAGCATCGCTACGGGTGAGAAGGTCTCATCGTAGTCAACTCCTTGAACTTGTGAAAAACCCTTTGCCACAAGTCGAGCTTTATAGACGGTGACATTACCGTCCGCGTCCGTCTTCCTCTTAAAGATCCATTTGTTCTGAATGGCCTTACGCCCTTCAGGTAATACTTCCAAAGTCCATACTTTGTTTTCATACATGGATCCCATCTCGGATTTCATGGCCTCTAACCACTTCTCGGAATCCGGGCCCATCATCGCTTCTCCATAGCTCGTAGGTTCATCGTTGTCTAACAACATGACCTCTAAGACAGGGTTGCCGTACCACTCGGGAGCAGTACGCGTCCTTGTCGACCTACGAGGTTCGATAGCAACTTGATCCAAAGCTTCATGATCATCATCATTAACTTCCTCTTCAGCTAATGTAGGCTCCACAGAAACATCTTTCTACGCTGCGCTACTCTCAGGTTGAAGTAAAGGTTCAACAACCTCATCAAGTTCTATCTTCCTCCCACTCAATTCTTTCTAGAGAAACTCTTTCTCAAGAAATGTTCTGTTTTTAGCGACAAACACTTTGCCTTCGGATCTGAGGTAGAAGGTATACCCAACTGTCTCTTTTGGGTATCCTATGAAGACGCATTTCTCCGCTTTGGGTTCCAGCTTTTCAGGCTGAAGCTTTTTGACATAAGCATCACATCCCCAAACTTTAAGAAACGACAGCTTTGGCTTCTTGCCAAACCAAAGTTCATATGGCGTCGTCTCAACGGATTTCGATGGTGCCCTATTTAAAGTGAATGCAGCTGTCTCTAATGCATAACCCCAAAACGATAGTGGCAAATCGACAAGAGACATCATAGATCGCACCATATCCAATAAGGTTCGATTACGACGTTCGGACACAACATTACGCTGTGGTGTTCCAGGCGGTGTCAGTTGTGAAACAATTCCACATTGTCTTAAGTGACTGCCAAACTCATAACTCAGATATTCTCCTCCTCGATCAGATCGTAGGAATTTAATCTTCTTGTTACGATGATTCTCAACTTCACTCTGAAATTGTTGGAACTTTTCAAATGTTTCAGACTTGTGTTTCATTAAGTAAATATACCCATATCTACTTAAGTCATCAGTGAAGGTGAGAAAGTAACGATAACCACCGCGCGCCTCAATACTCATCGGACCGCACACATCAGTATGTATGATTTCCAACAAGTCACTTGCCCGTTCCATTGTTCCAGAGAACGGTGTTTTAGTCATCTTGCCCATGAGGCATGGCTCACATGTGTCAAGTGATTCAAAATCAAGTGACTCCAAAAGTCCATCAGCATGGAGCTTCCTCATGCGTTTTACGCCAATATGACCTAAACGGCAGTGCCACAAGAAAGTGGTATTATCATTATCAATTCTACATCTTTTGGCATCAATGTTATGAACATGTGTATCATTACTATCGAGATTCAATAAGAATAAACCCCTCACATTGGGTGCATGACCATAAAAGATATTACTCATATAAATAGAACAACCATTATTCTCTGATTTAAATGAGTAACCGTCTCGCAATAAACAAGATCCAGATATAATGTTCATGCTTAACGCAGGCATCAAATAACACTTATTTAGGTTCATCACTAATCCCGACGGTAATCGAAGAGCGAGCGCGCCGACGGCGATCACATCAACCTTGGAACCATTTCCCACGCGCATCGTCACTTCGTCCTTTGCCAGCCTCCGTCTATTCCGCAGTTCCTGTTTAGAGTTGCAAATATGAGCAACCGCACCGGTATCAAATACCCAGGCACTACAACGAGGGTTGGTAAGGAACATATCAATAACATGTATATCATATATACCTTGTTTTGTTGTTGGCCGCCTTCTTGTCAGCCAAATACTTGGGGCAGTTCCGCTTCCAGTGTCCAGTTCCCTTGCAATGAAAGCACTCAGTTTCTGGTTTGGGTCCAGCCTTGGGTTTCTTCACAGGAGCAGCAACTGTTTTGCCACCCTTCTTAGATTTACCCTTCTTACCCTTGCCATTTTTCTTGAAACTAGTGGTTTTATTGATCATCAACACTTGATGCTCCTTCTGAATTTCAGACTCAGCGGCTTTCAGCATCGCAAACAGCTCGGCGACTGACTTGTTCATCCCGTGCATGTTATAGTTCAACACGAAGCTCTTGTAGCGAGGTGGCAATGATTGAAGAACTCTGTCAGTGATAGCCTCTGGCGGAAGGGGCATCCCTAATTCAGCCAGACGGGTGGAGTACCCAGACATTCTGAGCACGTGATCACTGATAGACCCGTTCTCCTCCATCTTGCAAGTATAGAACTTATCGGAGATCTCATATCTCTCGATCCGGGCATTCTTCTGAAAGATAAACTTCAACTCCTGGAACATCTCATATGCTCCATGACGTTCAAAACGTCTTTGAAGTCCCGGTTCTAAGCCATACAACATTGCACATTGAACTATTGAGTAATCATCAGAACGAGCCTGCCAGGCGTTCACAACGTCTAGAGACTCAACTGGAGCGGGTGGATCACCAAGCGGTGCATCAAAGACATAAGCCTTCTGGGAAGCCGTAAGGATAATCCTTAGATTACGGGCCCAGTCCACAAAGTTACTTCCATCATCTTTCAACTTAGCTTTCTCTAGGAACGCATTAAAATTCAGGGGTGCTACTGCGCGAGCCATGATCTACAACATAAATATAGCAAAGACAACTTAGACTATTGTTCAAGATAATGAGTTTAATTAATCAAATTACTTAAAAACTCCCACTCAAATTGACATCCCTCCGGTCATTCGAGTGTAACATGATCCAAATCCACCAACTCAAGTCCGATCATCACGTGAGTCGAGGTGGTTTCAATGGTGAACATCTTCATGTTGATCATATCTACTATATGACTCATGTTCGACCTTTCGGTCTCTTGTGTTCCGAGGCCATGTCTGTACATGCTAGGCTCGTCAAGTTTAACCCGAGTGTTCCGCGTGTGCAACATGGCTTGCACCCGTTGTATGTGAACGTGGAGTCTATCACACCCGATCATCACGGCGTGTCTCGAAACGACGAACTTTCGCAACGGTGCACACTCGGGGAGAACACAATTTATCTTGAAATTTAAGTGAGGGATCACCTTATAATGCTACCGTTGTCCTAAGCAAAATAAGATGCATAAAAGGATTAACATCACATGCAAATCATAAGTGACATGATATGGCCATGAACTTGTGCTTTTGATCTCCATCTCCAAAGCACCGGCATGATCTCCATCGTCACCGGCATGACACCATGATCTCCATCATCTTGATCTCCATCAAGGTGTCGCCATAAGGTTGTCGCGCCGACTGTTGCTTCCACGACTATTGCTAACGTTTAGCGATAAAGTAAAGCATTACATAGCGCTTAATGATTGACACGCAGGTCATACAATAATTAAAGACAACTCTATGGCTCCTGCCAGTTGCCGTACTCATCGACATGCAAGTCGTGATATTCTATACAACACATGATCATCTCATACATCACATATATCTCATCATGTAATTGGCCATATCACATCACAACATACCCTGCAAAAATAAGTTAGACGTCCTCTAATTGTTGTTGCAAATTTTACGTGGCTGCTACGGGTTTGCAAGAACCGTTCTTACCTACGCAAAACCACAACGTGGTGTAGTGATTGCTTTTTGATCTTCTAAAAGAACCCTCTTCATTGAAATCGATTCAACTAAAGTGAGAGAGACAGACACCCGCTAGCCATCTTTATGCAACAAAATTACATGTCAGTTGAAGGAACCTGTCTCGCGTAAGTGTACGCGTAATGTCGGTCCGGGCCGCTTCATCTCACAATACCGCCGAATCAAGTATCAACTAGTAACGGCAAGCAATATGTATACACCCACGCCCACAACTCGTTTGTGTTCTACTCGAGATCTCATCTACGCATAGACCTAGCTCGGATGCCACTGTTGGGGAACGTTGCATGGGAAACAAAAATTTTCCTACGCACACACAAGATCTATCCATGGTGATGAGCATCTACGAGAGGGAGAGTAAATCTACATACCCTTGTAGATCGCTAAGCGGAAGCGTTTAAGAAACGCGGTTGATGTAGTCGAACGTCTCCGCGATCCAAATCGCAAGTCGTCCCTCGATCCGATCACGAACTAGCGCCGAACGGACGGCACCTCCGCGTTCAACACACGTACGGCTTGATGACGCCTTCACCTCCTCGATCCAGCGAGCGATGGTGAAGTAGTGGTCGAGTTCCAGCAGCACGACGGCGTGGTGATGGTGGTGAGGAACAATCTCTGCAGGGCTTCGCCAAGCGCTACGGAGATTATGACGGAGGAACTAGAGGGTTAGGGTTGCCGCACACGGCTTGGGGAAATCTTGATGTATCCCGTGTGCTGGCCCTGCCCCTCTATTTATATGTTGAGCCTTGGGGTCTAAACTTGGAGTAAAAGCCTCCTCCAGGTCGGTTTTGCCCGCACAAGGTCGGTTTGGCCCGCAGGGAAAGAGTCCAACTCGGATCCCTGCAGTACCGCGCACAAGCGGTAGTACCGCTTTACACAAGCGGTAGTGCCGCTTGGGCGGTAGTACCGCTTCACACAAGCGGTAGTACCGCTTGGGCGGTAGTACCGCTTCACAAAACGGTAGTACCGCTTACGCGGCAGCAAAACTACTTTTTGCACTTTCCAATACCTCGTGGGCTTTATCCCTTTGGCCCATATAAAGTGTTGCTGCACCCGAACACTTCGGTAAACATCCGGAACCCATTCCGGTGAACTCCGGAACTCTTCCGGAGATCAAAACACTATTATCACATATATCAATCTTTACCTCCGGACTATTCCGGAGATCCTCGTCATGTCCGGGATCTTATCCGGGACTCCGAACAACCTTCGGTCACCAACATAATAACTCAACTATACTAATCGTCACCAAACGTTTAAGTGTGTAGACCCTGCGGGTTCGAGAACTATGTAGACATGACCGAGACACCTCTACGGCCAATAACCAATAGCGGGACCTGGATGCCCATATTGGCTCCTACATATTCTACGAAGATCTTTTATCGGTCGAACCTCTATGTCAAGGATTCAGTTAATCCCGTATGCTGTTCCCTTTGTTCTTCGGTATGTTACTTGCCCGAGATTCGATCGTCGGTATCTCTATACCTAGTTCAATCTCGTTACCGGCAAGTCTCTTTACTCGTTCCGTAATACAAGATCTCGTGGCTAACACTTTAGTCACATTGCTTGCAAGGCTCATTGTGATGTTGTATTACCGAGTGGGCCCTGAGATACCTCTCCGTCACACAGAGTAACAAATCCCAGTCTTGATCCATGCCAACCCAACAGACACCCTCGGAGATACCTGTAGAGCACCTTTATAGTCACCCAGTTACGTTGCGACGTTTGATACACACAAGGTACTCCTCCGATGTCAGGGAGTTGCATGATCTCATGGTCATAGGAACAGATACTTGACATGCAGAAAACAATAGCAATAAACTGACACGATCAAATGCTACGTTCTTAGTTTGGGTCTTGTCCATCACATCATTCTCCTAATGATGTGATCCCGTTATCAAATGACATCTCATGTCAATGGCTAGGAAACCTTAACCATCTTTGATCAACGAGCTACTCAACTAGAGGCTTACTAGGGACACAGTGTTGTCTATGTACCCACACATGTATTTGAGTTTCCAATCAATACAATTATAGCATGGATAATAAACGATTATCATGAACAAGGAAATATAATAATAACCAATTTATTATTGCCTCTAGGGCATATTTCCAACAATACGTTCCTCGGGTCACCTGTAAAGTCGCTCCACTTTCTCTCGATCTTTCTCCACAGCGACCCGTCAGTGGGTGCTCTCAACTTCCCGTCTTTCTTACGGTTTTTTATGTGCCATTGCATCAACTCGGCATGCTTTTTGTTTCTGAACAGACGTTTCAACCGTGGTATTATAGGAGCATACCACATCACCTTGGCAGGAACCCTCTTCCCGGTGCGCTGGCCCTCAACATCACCAGGGTCATCTCTTCTGATCTTATACCGCAATGCACCGCATACCGGGCATGCGTTCAAATCCTCGTACGCACCGCGGTAGAGGATGCAGTCATTAGGGCATGCATGTATCTTCTGCACCTCCAATCCTAGGGGGCATAGAACCTTCTTTGCTTCGTACGTACTGCCGGGCAATTCGTTATCCTTTGGAAGCTTCTTCTTCATTATTTTCAGTAGCGAACTAAATCCCTTGTCAGATACACCATTGTCTGCCTTGCATTGCAGCAATTCCAGTATGGTACCGAGCTTTCTGTTGTCATCTTCGCAATTTGGGTACAACCCTTTTTTGTGATCCTCTAACATGCGATCGAACTTCAACTTGTCCCTTTCACTTTCGCATTCTCTCTGTGCATCAACAATGACCCGGCGAAGATCATCACCGGGCACATCGTCTAGTTCCACTTGATCTTCAGCTTCCCCCATTGCAGCATCACCGTATTCAGGGGGCAGGTAGTTGTCCTCATCCTCTTCTTCTTCGTTGTCTTCCATCATAACCCCTCTTTCTCCGTGCTTGGTCCAAACATTATAGTGTGGCATAAAACCCTTCTCAAGCAGGTGGAAGTGAAGGGTTTTAGAGTTGGAGAAAGCCTTCGTATTCTCACAGACAGTACATGGACAATGCATAAAACCATTCTGCTTGTTTGCCTCAGCCGCTTCGAGAAAATTATGCAGGCCCTTAATATACTCGGAGGTGCGGCGGTCACCGTACATCCATTGCCGGTTCATCTGCGTGCGTTATATAGTTCTCATTATTGAACAACATATAACTCTCTAGAGCATCTAATTAAAACATACATTGAAACTATGTAAAAAAATTATATGCAACAACAAATGCGATCATAACCGCAACTAAGGTACCAATTGATCCAACGGCATAATGATACCAAGCCTCAGTATGAATGGCATATTTTGTGATCGTCGACGACATCGGCAACATGCAACTCCAACTTCATCTTCTCCTCTTCAACTCTTTGTAATTTTTCTTTCAAGTAATTGTTTTCTTTTTCAACCAAATTTTACTTCTCGACAAGAATTTCTATGTCGGTTGGAATTTCCGGTTCACATACCTCCTAGATTAAAAAATCTATGTCACGTTGGTCGGCATAATTGTCATAAACACTAAATAAAACAAATAGTTATAAAAGATAATATATACCACATCCGAATCATAGATAGGACGAGGGCCGACGGAGGCGGATACCAAAACCATCGCACTATATAATAACAAACAATAATAAAAGTAAGAAAATTACACAAGTATCTATCTAAATCATACAAGTAAGAACTTTTTTCTTTTAGAAAGAAGATAAGAAGAAGAGGCTAACCACGGTGGTGCCGGCGCCGAGATGGGCGCGGGCGGTCGACGACGGTGAGGACGGGGACGGGACAGGACGGACCGCCAAACCTAGACAAATCTTGAGGAAAATGGAGCTTGGACAAGGAGCTTCGAGAGGAGAAAGCTTAAGTGTGGCTCGGGCATTTCATCGAACACCTCATGTGCATAGGAGGTGAGCTAGAGCACCACAAAGCTCTCCCAACGGCCGGCCAAAAAAACAGAGCTGCTCTGCTCGCGGAGAGGGGTATATATAGGCCGACCATTGGTCCCGGTTTGTGGCTGGAACCGGGACTAAAGGAGATCATTTGGTCCCGGTTCCAGCCACAAACCGGGACCAATGGTTGTGGGCCAGGAGCGAGGCCCATTGGTCCCGGTTCGTGTCTGGAACCGGGACCAAAGGGGTCAGACGAACCGGGACCAATGGCCCACGAGGCCCGGCCGGCGCCCTGGCCTCACGAACCGGGACCAATGCCCCCATTGGTCCCGGTTCGTGAGTGAACCGGGATTAATGGGCTTTTCAGGGCTGGACCAAAGCCCTGTTTTCTACTAGTGTCATGTGACTCAACGGTGCAGTGGATTAGCTGAATTCCCTCGGTAAGCTGTTCGTCGATAGCTAGGGGAGTTCCTCAGTACCACTTCCGACGTCACATGTATCTGGCCCCAGATGAAATGAGACAATCCTGACATAGAAGGTCGGAAATTAGATTATGAGCAGGACATGAAATTTTCTTATGTAAATGCCATGTCTTTTGTATCTTCTCGAGTTGTTACAATCGGAGGCCCAACTTTACCTAGAAAATAGTTCAACATTACAAACCTTGTTGTTCTACAACGGCTCGACCGAATTTGTTATTTAGAATGTTTTAGAAAGACTAACACAGGTATTTTTTTAGTCATTGTAGGTCAAATCAACGGCATGTTCCAAAATGCTCCTAGGCTCCAACACAGCGGAGAACTGGACGGAATAAAAGAAAATTTTGGGACTAACTAATATGACACGCAGCTCATCTCCAAAACCATAAGCATTTTTTAAGTCACGTAATGCTCTCTGTTACTTGGCATGCAGCTCATCTCTGTTACTGTTTTGTACATGATTTTGGGACTAACTAATACGTTTCCGTTAGAAACCACACACTGTACATGGCATCATCATGGATACTTGGCTGCTCATCTCTGCTACTGTGACCATGTAATGCTCTTTGTTACCGGGCTATATGAAATCAAATTTGACATAATCTGAGAATTAATAGCACTAGTCGAGAGGTGCACAATGACTATGACTTCACGGTGCAGTCGATTATCCGAATTAGTCCTTAGGCACAGATGATTCCAAAATCTGTGTTTTCTTTTTGAAGGCCCTGCTGATTTTCTCTCTGGTCGGTCAGTAATGAGACAGAAACAACACCTCAGCTGACAATATTACTCGATTTCCTCGGAAACGGAAAATACAGCTCGAACCTATCTTTAATCTTCACAAGAAAAAAACAGTAAAATGCTTTGCTCGTTCTCACCACTACAGGTAACTAACAATGTTGGCAGTTGGTAGGGCAAACTATTTGTTTCACTGGCCGTTGATTTTGGTGCATTTTCAGTCCAAAGATTTAAGACTTTCTCAGCTTGCAAAGCTAGCTGTTTGGTCTATCTTGAGCCACAAGAACAATGAATGAATGGAAGGAACAAACCTGCAAAGTAGTAGTTGGAAGGTGTACAGGAAGTAGCTGCCCTTCAGACGATGGACACAAACTCTTCTTACGACCATCCTTTGTGAGGATACTTCTCACTTCTGACTTCTCAGACAGAGCCACATAATAAAGACCTTAATTTCCAGAGGATTTCTTACAATCCGCAAGTCCTTTTTGTGGGAGAGTAACCTGAGACAATTTGTGAAAGGTATGCAAGTATTTTTACTGTGATGTACCCAGATTTGTTCAGTAGCCTAGCCACACACACACACAAGCACTATACATCTATCAATTTCCTTGCTTGAAGCCACACTACCAGAGTCTTGTCCCATCAGGTTCTTCTAAACCTAACACCACCCCAGCAACAATAGATCAACCCTCCTGGATGTTCTATCATCTACCTCCAGAGAGACCTGTAATGTTCTATCATCAAGAACCTAATCGACATCTGTAATGCTGAGATATCCGGGAGAGAACTCAGGCAAAGGTAAATCCCCGTCAAGGTATCACATGACGAGGCGCATGCTTGGCCTCGCTATGGGTAGAGGGTGCGAGCACAACAACCCAATCTTGAGCACCAACTCCGCCTCATCAGCAGCATACTCGTCCAGTCTTGGGTCAACGGTGTCGACGATCGAGCCGGAGCCGCTCGCCCACGTGTCGCACACCCACTGGACGAGCACCAGCAGTTCGCCGCGGGCGTTGAACCTAGGGCTGGACGTACCGAGCGGGCTTTTTGGCCCGCTCGTGGCTCGTTCGGTCTTGCCCCGCTCGGTCCTGGCCCGCTCGAGAAATTGGACGGTCCGGTCTGCCAAATTCGGCCCGAGAAAATGTCGGTCCGGTCCGGTCTTTAACCGGTCCGACCGAGCGGACCGAGAAAACACAGCGACAGCCGCCGCTGTTCATCGTCTTCACGGCCACCGGCAGCCCCCGTGTCTCCAAGCTTGCCGTCTCCTTCCATTGTCACCTCCCTGTGTCATCCTAGCATCTTGCCGCTGCCCGTCGTGTCGCTGTAGTGTGTGCACCGCAGCCGCTCTGCGGTTCTCAACCATGGCATCGACCCCAGCCGTTGCGCCAATTCCTGCCATGGCAGCGCTTTTTGCGGTGGAGACCAAGTGCCATGGCAGCCGTTTTACGCACGCACGCAGACCGAGCTTTTCTGTCGTGATTTTTGGATCGTGGGAAAAATGCTCGGCCGGGATTTTTGGATCGTGGGAGAAATGCTTGGCCGTGACTTTCGCGTCCAACATATTAGGCAAGTACAGTATTGTTTCGGAAGGCGGTAAATTAAATAGCGGCGGCCCTTTCCTTTTACTGAGTCGAACAGAAAATATAAAGTACGAGGGAAAATGTGTTTGATCCAAAAATCACGGCGTCATTTGACGACCTTCTCCACGTCAGATATGATCTGCTAATCAGGGCAAGGCCAGCAAAGCGGAAATCGTGGGCTCATGCACGCGCTACATTACTTGCATGCAACAGAAAAACTGCTAAGGAATAAATCGTGTGCAGGTTATGGCTATATCAAAAATCAATCAATCAACAGCCCTGCCGCCCACCGCACTTCCACAGCACGTCGCCGCAGTACCCGCGCACGTCACCCACCTCGCCGCTGCATCCATGGACGTCGCCGCCGGTGGTGGTTGGCCGGTCCGCTCGGTCCGGCCCGGGCTTCGCCGCCGCCGGTCTGGTCCCTGGAAACAGGACCGCGACGGTGCTCGGTCCGGTCTGGATCCGCCGGCGGCCGGTCCAAACGCCGGCTCGGACCGGGACCGGACCGGCTCGGACCGTGTCCAGGCTGAGTTGAACCCCACCGACCGCCTCCCGCAGGCCACCTCTAGGATGAAGGCGCCGAACGCAAACACGTCGGTTACCTTGGTCGCCTTGCCAAACCTCGTCAGCTCAGGGGCGAGGTAGCCCCTCGTGCCGACCACATGGGTGGTGTGCGCATCGGCACTGTGGTTGTAGAGCCTCGCGAGGCCGAAGTCGCCCAACCGGCCGTTCATCTCCCCATCAAGGAGGATGTTACTGGCCTTGATGTCGCGGTGTATGATAACCTGCTCCCAGTCCTCATGGCGGTAGAGAAGCCCGAAGGTGACGCCTTTGATGATGTGAAGCCTCTGAGGCCAGGAGAGTATCGTGTGCCTTGTCTGGGCATGCAGGTAGCTATCCAGGCTGCCGTTGGGCATGTACTCATAGACGAGGAGAAGCTCGTCTTTGTGGCGGAAATAGCCGATCAAGCGAACGAGGTTCCGGTGTCGTAGGCGACCAAGGATGATGATTTCAGCTGTGAATTCGGCTAGCCCCTGCTTGGATTCCGAGGAGACCCGCTTCACCGCGATGTTCATGCCAGAGTTGCCAAGGACTCCTCTATAGACTTGCCCAAAGCCACCTTTACCCAGAAGCTGCATGTCGCGGAAGCCATCGGTTGCCCTGCGGAGGTCCCTGTATGCGAAGCGGCGGGGGCCGAGCTCAGCCTCCCAGTTTTCGTTCCACTCTGAGTTCCTCTTCTTGTGCCACCACCATCGAAGGAGAAGGCAAGCTATTATACCTGCAAGTATGGCAAGCGAAGATATAGTTGCAGGCAACCATTTGAAGACTTTTTTCCTGGCATGGGCTTCTTGTCTAGAACTATCTTGCGCCTGTTTTAATGGCGACAGCAACAGCGATAAGTTAAGTGGAACGGCCGGTCCATACAGGTTAAAGCTCCACCCAAGAATTTGATGGGCCGCACACCAATAACTGCTGGAGGCAGAGAACCCGACGTATGCTGTGGTGGGAATCCCTGCCTTCTTTGACTTGGTGTCATTCTTCTGGACCTTCGCAAGGTCGACAGGGTAGTAAGATAGAAGCGGTGTAGAGGGCTTATTCTTGGGAACAGGAGCAAGTGTGACGTCGAGCTGCATCTCATAGTAGTCCACCCAGACCTGCATGGGGTTTCCACTAGAAAGCCTCAGCGGATTGAAGTCCTTCTCGACATTGCCGCTAGCGCTGTAGTAGCTTGCGGTTGAAGTGTATTAGCCTGCGGTTGAAGTGGCAGCAGACGTTAGATTGTTGAGATCAATCCCGACATGGTTGTCGTCTATATCTCTGAACTCGGTGTTGGCTACGGTGTTGAGCTCTATGGCGAAGAAACGGTTTGCAGGTGTGGCATCACCATGGTACTGACTGACAAGTCCCAAGTATTGCCCATCTGTAAAGTCACCAGACAGCGGGGCCAAAGAGATGACAAACGCCATCCCCTCGCCGGAAGGGCCGGAGTCGCCGGGCGTGATGGAGAACACGAAAGTGGCCGAGAAGCTCATGAACACACCATGTGAATTGACAAACGGAAGAGCTTCTGGATGGAAGACATTCCCCTGGCCCTGGGTGTAGCTGTCGCAGCTGGTCCTTGTTAGAGAGAGGACGCCCTGTTTTGAGATGGAAGACTCACCGCCGAGGCGGAGCAAGCTGCCGGCGAACCCATTGTATATGAACTCCATGACTCCATCAACGCCATCATAGCAAGAGACGATCAAGAGCACGCACAACCAGATCAGACCTGGCATGGTGCTATGCTGGATTTCAGAGCGGAGTTTCTTTCTTTGTCCCTCTGGTTGTGTGGAAGTGTTGGAGGAGCAAGGTAAATATTAATACTACTCACTGGCCATGAACTGCCAACCGGCCGGAGTCACTGGTGTAGTCTTCGCCACTACATTTCCCGTGCATGCCTATTTCAGTTTGAACAAGTCCTTCATGGAGCCATAGACTTGTCTACGGGCGGTCTAGTGACCCGTCAAAACAGCCAAAGAGAATTATTGCCTTCCACCCAATTTCCCATTTTAACATTTTTCTGCAAATCTAATGAATTGATAGTTTTATTTAGATAGGTAAAAATTACCACGATCTCTATGAGAGCGTTCATATTTTAGATCGCGATATTACCGACCCTTCCACGCAGCTGCCGCTGCCAGCAGTCAAGCTTTTGTTCCAAAGTGATATTCGATTCTACAGGTCTAGATCATGACCAATACGTATGCTGCTTCCAGAAGTACCCTAGAGAAACCAAGATGTGTGGATTACATTCTTCCCATATTGGCCATGGAACCGAGATAACGAGGCTTTGGCCGAGTATCTTGGCTGCACGCGTACCACAAAATGTTAGGTTAAGGTGAATGAGACATTGGCGCCCCACAGTTCAAAGCATGATAGGCTAGTCAAGGGACTGTTGTCACAAAAATCCATATTGGCCAGAGAACCCAAAATGACAATGCGCTGGCCATCCTTCTCTGTTGCACGGGAATCACAAAACCATGGTGGATAAGACATTTTGGTCAGTAAAGAGGCCCAGGTCTTGAGCAGATTCCAAGCAGCTGCTGAGCCTCTACCAGAGATGAATAACTCAATCTGAATATTTTGTCCAGTTTCTCCCTTCAACCTGAAATATGTTTCTTGTTATTATAGTTGAAAGTAATAGCATGTTTAAATTTTCACACGTGCAAAGAAATCAGAGGAATGCACCGTACGAAAGAAAGTTGGGACCTCAAGAGACTAATAAACACCAAACGTTTAGTATCAACCAGTAGTGCAATTTCTGCTAACACTAATCCACTAATTAAGTTCGGAAAGGCAGTAAGTTCCTTTATCAGTCTCTAAGCTCCCTTTGTTGCTTCACAGTTCCTACATAAAAATCCAGTTTTATCTGGAATGGCCATCATGCAGATCTAACTAAATTTCTTCTTTTGAGAAGAGGGCAGGAAATGAATTTTACATACACTTCCAGAATAGTAGAACTTCTGTTCAGAAAAATGACTCATTTCGTGGGGACTGCTACAAAATTTAGAGTTCTGTGAAGAATTTTTGTTTGCACAATGAGAGTCCTGCTATTAAACAGTGACCAGGTGCAGAGGAGATAGCGATGTGCATCGACTTCTTATATCTCTAAAAAGACGGAAAATATTTCATGAACTTTGGAATGGTATCGTACAAGTCATATATTTGCACCTATAGCATGCTTATGTTGGAACTTGGAAATGGTGAGTAGGATGAGGAACCAAGATGACGGACCCATGGTTTGACAACCAAAATTAGCTTTATGAGAAGGTAAAACCGTAGCGGGAAATAACTGGAGCTGATAAAGGAAATTGATAAGTACAATGATACCTTCGAAACCATTTGCTAAATTCACAGGCCAGATGATGAAACAAAGTTAGAGAATGTACAGCTATGCAGTGCAGGTACTAAGCTACTTTTATTATAAAGAGAACTGATGCCAAGTTTATACAATCCGATTTGGTTTTCTACTCAATTAGCATTTGTTTGTAAGATGAACCATCAATGAATATAATGTGATGAATGATGAATCACATTCACATCAGATAATCCAAGAGCTAATTGGCAATGTATGAGTAGTTGGAATGGAAGGTGTGCAAGGGTTGCCGCTGCTTACTCTGTATTGCACTGCAGCTCGTGTAATTTATCCCCATCCTCCTCTTCCTTCCTTCAGGTGGACATGAGACCGAAGAAGACGGCAGCAAGGCGTCCCCATGGCCATGGGCCTCCTCTCCGGAGGCCGGCGATTTAGAGGCGCGCGGCTGCAGATGGGATGCTTTGAGGAGACAAGTGATAGTGATTGAGGATTTCTCGGCGAGGAATGGCGGCGGCGCATGCGCAAGGAGAGAGGCACGACCCAGTTTGCTCGCCGGCGCCGGCAAGTGCGGTTGAAAAAAGGGAATGAGGACGGCCCAGTAGTAGTCCAGTACGCAGCTGAGCCCACCAAGTCTTCGTTACCTAGCTTGGGCCGCGAACGGCTGACGTAAATCCAGGGACATGTCAAAATAAGTGATGTGATTTCTTTGTCTAAAAAAAAAGTGATGTGATTTCAATTTATGCCTAGTTAGCATGAAAGGATACTCTAGTGATCTAGTCTACCACTCTACAGCAAAGGGACTAGCTACAGCTGCAACTGCAAGCAGCCAAGTTGTGTTCTGGAGCAAGTGATGGATGTTGACTTTACAAGTCTATGGATCAATGAAAAAATAGTGTTATAACAAAATAACATCGCCCTAAAAATACGCTATTCACATGCTATTAGCGAGACATTGTACATATTTTTTTTAGCGAGGCATTTGCTCAAAATACTATAGCGTGCTATTTTTTTTTTTTTTTTAGAAAAGGAGAAACGAAGCCTCCGGCCTTTGCATCAATCGATGCATGCAGCCATATTATAAAATAAATTCAAAAACAAAGTCTTAGATCCACAAAGTGCTCATAATCTGAGCATAAAAACAATTGTGAAAGTAAATAAAAACTGTCACAGCCGGCGAAACCAAAAGTAGGCTATCATGCCTATACACCTAGCCTATTGTTAGCTCGCCATTCAAATCGACTGAAGATAGCTCATGCGACAGTCTCCCACCGGTTGCACCCAATAGCCATAAGCTCCCTGGAGTCCGCATGAGTGAGTAACGACCACATACGGATCTAAGTCGTGGCTCTGTAGATGACCTGTAAAAAATTGTTGAAGTTCTTACCATTAAAAATCATATCATTTCTAGTGTTCCATATAGCCCAAAAAAATTGTTGAAGTTCTTACCATTAAAAATCATATCATTTCTAGTGTTCCATATAGCCCAAAATAATGCACTTATTCCGATTCGAATATGATTCGCTATTGTTACATCAACTCCATTGAGCCATGTCCCAAATAGCGTATTAATGCTCGTTGATGGATTAATGTTGAAGGTTATATGAACAATGCGCCAAAGTAGTTTTGATAGTGGGCAATCGAGAAAGAGGTGTCTTATTGTTTCATTTTGACCACAATAGCAACATGTAGGACTACCTACCCATCTTCGTTTTATCAAATTATCTATGGTTAGTACTACTCCCTTGTGTACAAACCACATAATTTTTTTAATTCTAAACGGCACTTTAATCTTCCAAATATGCAATGATCTCGAAAGAGGTCTAGAGGCTACTATGGCACGCTATTTTTTCCACTGCTATGGATTAATATGACTGCACGAGGTCAAATTGTTTTTCTCCAGAAGTACTTGAGAGAAAATGAAATCCAGAGGTGTGTGGAGTACATACACTTTCCATGCCGACTAGGGAACCGAGATAACGAGGCTTCAAGTCCTTGATCAGGTGCCGCGCAGCTTCCTCCCAGCGTGATCTTGTGATCGAGAGTGATTCCCACTCTATAAACAGCAGCAGCGAGGATACTGCTAGTGCCACCCTCGTCTGAACGCAATCAAGGAGTGAGAAATGGCTCCATATGCTTGACGGCATATGATAGCTAGGCCAGTCAGTCAACAAGGCCTCCAGCCGCTGCCAGCTTCAACACATGCCCCCAATCGCAGGGTACATCTTGCAAAGTGATCTTCATTCTACATCATGGCTGACAAAGCATATGGCAGATCGATAATGAACAATGATGTGCAATCTGGGCAAAAATACCCAGCCTACCACTATGTTGTATGGTATACTTATATTAGAAGTCCAGAAATAGTTTTTTTGTTTCCTTTTCGAAATGGACGCAGAAAAGTTGCCTCATTCCGTAACTAAAGAGTTGAGATACATTAACAAGCAAAAAAAAATGAGCAAAAAAAAAAAAAAACAAGCAGCAAAAAAAAATATCACAGGCTCAGAGAAACACGAGGAATACTAGTGTAATTCCTTACTTTTTTTTGCGGGGTAGTGCAATTCCATACTTGATGTCGTATTCGTTTTGACAATTCAATAGGACTATACATCATTATTGCAGATGATTGTTTCTTTTCGTCCCGCCTGCGTGTACACTAGTGCAGAATCGGCCTATAGTGCCGGTTCGTAAGGGCCTTTAGTGCCGGTTCTCCAACCGGCACTAAAGGGTGGGGACTAAAGGCCCCCCACCTTTAGTCCCGGTTCAACACGGCCCGGCACTAAAGGCCCACCACGTGGCACCTGTCGGCGCCGTGGGCTGAGGGATCTTTAGTCCCGGTTGGTAACACCAACCGGGACTAAAAATATTTAATTCTTTTAATTTTGGTTTATTTTTCCTTTTAATCCTTTAGGGGTTTATGAATTAATTATGGTTTATTTTTCCTTTTAATTTTGTGTTTTCCATTTAATTATTTTTCATTTCAAACATATATTAGGCTACTACATACTGTACACGTTGTGCATATATATATAAATAAAATTTCTCGTAGAACCGATCATATATATATATATATCATCGAATTTCTCGTACGACGACCATTCACATACATATATATATATATATATATATATATATATATATATACAATTTGGTATATATAATTTCTCCTATAATTTGCGGATCATTACATATGCAGGCATTACTGCTTGATCTTGTAATGGTATTCTCCTTTGGGATCTATGACCTGGTCGAGCAGAAATCCAGCTATTTCCTCTTGAATTGCTCGTACGCGAGCCGTTGGTAGGAGCTGGCCCCGCATCTCCGTCAGCTATAAGAAGAAGATCAAGATGAATATATTAATTGTGTGTATATATATTAGCTAGATCATGATAAAAAAATATGGATAGTGTTCTGGCAAACGTACCCAAAGATTTCTTTCGTTTCTGCTCCTTTCAGATGTGATCATGCGAATGTTCTCGCAAACGTAGTATG
This sequence comes from Elymus sibiricus, assembly GCA_039707655.1. NCBI lineage: Eukaryota > Viridiplantae > Streptophyta > Magnoliopsida > Poales > Poaceae > Elymus > Elymus sibiricus. The sequence goes on from CM077667.1 coordinate 26,869,066, forward strand.
CGCATAAACTATTCCCCTGCTCCTGCCTCATGCACTTTACGAGAATAAAATTCAATCATGTAATAATTAATCAAGCATGATAATGGTATTGAAACTAGAATTAAAGAGATGCACGGACGTAGCTAGCTAGTACTACTTAATTACCTTGGGTCGCACCCATGTCAGCTTTTGTGAAAAATCGCCTGGGACCAGTTTGATGAACTTGGCCCAAGCCGTGCCCGCTGGCAAAGAAAATGAATAAAGGAGTTATTAACTAGTTTATATCAGGAAATGAAGTAAAGAGGCCAACATAGTGCGATAATGATTGAAATTACCTGTCGACCATCCCCCTCACGGTTGCGTATTCGGATGGATTCTTATATAGTGAGTCCAGTGGTGAGTACCCCTAATCTAGCAATGAGAGATGAAAGGACAAAGTTGCTAACCTTTGTGAACACTTGGATGGATGGGGTGCCTCCAAATCTTGGCAAATTTTGACAAAAATGGAGGTGAGCTCGAGCAAGGGGAAGAACAAAGGAGAGGAAGAAGGGGAAAAACAGGGAGGAGTGTGCTCGGGCTGGCCGAAGGGTTCATATAGGGGATCTTTAGTCCCGGTTCGTGACACAAACCGGGACTAAAGGTGAGCCTATGGTCCCGGTTCGTGCCACGAACCGGGACTAAAGGTGATCGTGGGGCCCCATGCCGACACGAGCCTGCCACCACCCCTTTAGTCCCAGTTCGTGTTACGAACCAGGACTAGAGGTCCGGAACGAACCGGGACTAATGATGCCCGTCCCGAACCGGGACTAATGGTCACATTAGTGCCAGTTCAAAACCAGACCGGGACTAATGCTTTGGACAAAAGGTCTGTTTTCTACTAGTGGTATAATCTATGTACCGGGAGAATTGATCAGAACTTTGCGGTGATACTAGTGCAATTCCATACTTTTTTTTTTGCGGTGATACCAGATTTTTTATTCTGAAAATTTCTGATTTTTGATGGTAGATCTTCAACTCGAAGCTCTCCTTGAAAATTTTAATTCGAGAAAATTCTAGCATTTTCTTTCTACCACCAGTATATAATTTTTGCATATAGTCTTGGACTTTCAGTTTATGTAGGATTCATTTTGTTTTAATAATTCTCTTTGGATCGTGGGCATGAAATAAATTTTTATTTTCCCGTTTGTCAAAAAACAAAAATCACACATTTAAGTTTGACCGTTTCATCCAAATCTGCATACATAACTTTTGAGCTGAATTATTGTGCTTCTATCACTTTTTGAAAGAAAAAAATGCCTACTCTCCCACGATGATATTTTGCCGAAAAGCATGTTTTATATGGTAACACCTATACAAGATCTGGTCGCATTTTTTCCGCCGTGTTCGCCGATTTCTTACAACCAAAATCATCAAACAACGCATTATACAGATGTAATTCCTTTTTCGTTTTCTTGAAGACGTACGTATATAATTCGAAAGGGACTAACAAGCAAACAAGTGCGCAAGGATGTCAGGCTGCTTTATGATGACCGTTGAATGATTCAACAGACAAATCATGTCCCCGTCTGCTATCCCCTACCACTCTTCCACTCCGTTAGCTGTCAGTCTGTCACAGCCACAGGAACCCTATCACAAGTTTGCAACTGTGAGACCGCTTCAAGTTAGCGGGTGCAATCAGAAATCATAACACAAATGGCAGTGGTGAGTACCTCTTTGGCTCTCCGCCTCCTGCCTCTCCTCCTCCTCCCCGTCGCCACCATGTGGCCAGCCCCTATTCCGGTTGGAGGTGGATCGACACTCGATCAGGGCGGGAGGGCGCCCGGTTGTGTAAAGCTCGGTATGGACGGGAAGGTTCACTTTTGTACCACGATCAATGAAACAATATCGCCTACAGCTGCAAGTCCCCTGCCTGCACCCCCGGCCAAGGTAACACCTCCAACCCCAAGTGCTCTGCCAGCACCCCCGGCCAAGGTATCACCTATGACACCAAGTGCTCTGCCTGCATCTACTGGACCAACAAGCATGAAACCGAAATTCTCCTCTGTAAGAAGAGTTGTTGCAATTTTAGCTCCTGTAGGCGGCTTCATTTTTCTTAGCATCTTGTTCCTCGTCACCTACTTTATACGTAAACGAAGAACACAACGACAATATGAGATGGAGATGGAGGAAGAGTTTGGGGAGCTACAAGGAACACCAATGAGGTTCACATTTCAGCAGCTAAAAGCAGCTACCGAACAATTCAAAGATAAGCTCGGCGAAGGAGGATTTGGGTCTGTTTTCAAGGGACAACTAGCTGATGAAAGGATTGCAGTAAAACGTTTGGATCGAGCTGGTCAGGGAAAAAGAGAATTTTCTGCAGAGGTTCAGACAATTGGCAGCATTCATCATATTAATGTTGTGAGATTGATTGGTTTCTGTGCAGAGAAATCGCATAGGCTCTTGGTATATGAGTACATGCCCAAAGGATCCTTGGACAGATGGATCTATTGTGGACATGACAATGATTCACCTCCTCTAGATTGGAGCACAAGGTGCAAGATCATCACTAACATAGCTAAGGGTCTCTCTTATCTTCATGAGGAGTGCATGAAAAAGATTGCCCATTTGGATGTGAAACCACAGAACATCCTCTTATATGACAACTTCAATGCCAAACTTTCTGATTTTGGACTATGCAAGCTCATTGACAGGGATATGAGCCAAGTGGTTACAAGAATGAGAGGCACACCCGGATATTTAGCCCCTGAATGGTTGACATCACAGATCATAGAGAAGGCTGATGTCTATAGCTTTGGCGTTGTGGTCATGGAAATCGTCAGTGGAAGAAAGAACCTAGACACTTCCCGATCTGAAGAGAGCATCCATCTCATCACCCTATTGGAAGAAAAGGTGAAGAACGATCACTTGATAGATTTGATTGATAAGAACAGTAATGACATGCAAGCACACGAGAAAGATGTAATTCAGATGATGAAACTCGCGATGTGGTGTTTGCAGATTGATTGCAAAACACTAGTACATAACAGGGCATTGGTCCAGGCCGGGCCAGCCCATTAGTCCCGGTTCAGTCACGAACCGGGACTAATGGGTGCAACAGTCCCGGTTCGTGAGGCCAGACGGCCGGGCGGGCCACGTGGGGCATTGGTCCCGGTTCGTCTGGAACCTTTGGTCCCGGTTCCAGACACGAACCGGGACCAATGTGCCTCGCTCCTGGCCCACAACCATTGGTCCCGGTTCGTGGAAGGAACCGGGACCAAATGTGTAACCGTTCGCCTGGTGCGCGCCCCTTTAGTCCCGGTTGGTGGTTCAAACCGGGACTAAAGGTTCGAACGTCTCGCATCCCACGACGTTTCGCGCTCCGAGAAACAGGAGGATAAAGCAACTGTTCCTCGGCGAGGGCTACAGTAACTTCGCACATTTCTCTTCTTCTCCTCTCTTCTTCCCCGTATCTTCTACCATGAATCCAATCACTCGCTACGGGGAGGTGCTCGCACATGGCAGTACCAATCTCGATGTCGTCTACACGAACGACAGCACCATGGTGCCGCATTTTCTTTCCCTTTTGCAGAAATGGCTTCAAGTGGCGGATGAGAAAGACAAGTTCATAGGGCTTGATCTCGAGTACACGGCCAAGCAAGAAGATGTTGCCGTCATCCAGCTATGTTTCAAGAAACATGTCATGATCTTCCAATGGGCAAGGTGAGTTTTGAGGGTTTTCTTTGATCAATTAATAATTTATAGATTATTATGAAAATTGCATAGGATAGAAATATGTTCTATTTTGAATCCTATGGGAAAGATCAATATTTCTTTTAAGTTTGTAGTGAAACAATTTTCCTTGTTGCAAAACGTGGGAGAACATATATGTCATATAGTTAATTTAGGGTTTCTTCATCAATTCATAGGATATGAAAATTGCATATATATAGGATATAGCAATATATATGTTCTATTTTGAATCCTATGGCAAAGATCAATTTATCTTAAGTTGTAGTGAAATAATTTTCAATTTTTTATGATATTACTGTTCACCGGGCTCAAATGAGCCCGGGGAGCAAAAACTCTGCGTCTTCCTCTTTTGTTGCAGCGAAATAATTTTCCTTTATATAGTTGCATATTATAATTCTGCCGAAATATACTTGTTGCAGCAGTATTTAACATTTGTTCCATTTTAATTTGTTGATGTTGCAGTAGTGACAAGCACTGCCCAGCACTCATGGACTTCCTACGCAGCGGCATACATTTTGCTAGCGTTGATGTAAGTAATGACAAGCTGAAGATGAGGCGCAGCTTCGGTATTGAGATACCAGCTGGCTGCCTTATTGATATCCAAGACATATTCAGGCTTCGGTATGAGAGGACTTCGATGGCTTCTATGGCAGTCGCCTTGATCGACGACTATTACGGAGATATGAAGACCAAATTCCCCCGGGCGCAGCACAAAGAGTGGGAGAGGACCCCACTTCAGCCTATCAACATTGAGTATGCAGCAAAAGATGCATACGTTGCATATGAGTTGTACCGCAAGATTCGAACCGTGAACTATGGGCAGCGTCACCTCGCACCACCACCACCATTGGAATATTCTTCTAATTCAGACTAGCTAGTAGTGTTCGCTTGGACGAGTACTTTCTGTAATGGATATCTGAACTATTATATATATATTACATATCTCTCTAGCTATTATATATTTGTAGTGCTTTTCAATTCAGATTTTTCTTAAATTCCGATTGTGGCTGAGAACAAAATGCAACAAAAAAGTGGGTTGTCATTGTTGGCAAGCACGCACACCATGCCAACTTTCAACATTTTCAGAGTTCATTTGTAGTGCTTTTCAATTTCAGGGTCATTTAGCTCAAAAAAATCATTAAATGCATGAAAAATACCAAATTAACTCAGAAAGGGTTGAAAATTGATGATGTGGCTTCGAATGGTGCATTTTGAACACACGAAAAGCCTGGAGTTCAAATAAGTTCAAGAAAATGAAATGCCTTTTGTAACCGATGAGTTTCCGTCCGAAACCCCGATACTTCGAAAGAGACTGTCCGTTTTGTACACGAAGTGCATCCAGTTTTTGCCGTAACCCACTCAACTTTTTAGCACATGCTATGTGGGTGAAAGGTTGATACCATGCCAACTTTCAACCTTTTCAGAGTTCATTTGTAGTGCTTTTCAATTTATGGGTCATTTATCTCAAAAAAATCATTAAATGCATGAAAAATACCAAAATGAAGTCAGAAAGGGTTAAAAATTGATGATGTGGCTTTGAATGGTGCATTTTGAACACACGAAAAGTATGGAGTTCAAATAAGTTCAAAAAAATGAAATCCCTTTGTAACAGATGAGTTTTCGTCCGAAACCCTGATACTTCGAAAGAGATTGTCCATTTTGTATACGAAGTGCATCCAGTTTTTGCCGTAACCCACTCAACTTTTTAGCACATGCTATGTGGGTGAAAGGTTGATACCATGCCAACTTTCAACCTTTTCAGAGTTCATTTGTAGTGCTTTTCAATTTCAGGGTCATTTAGCTCAAAAAAAATCATTAAATGCATGAAAAATACCAAATGAAGTCAGAAAGGGTTGAAAATTGATGATGTGGCTTCGAATGGTGCATTTTGAACACACGAAAAGCCTGGAGTTCAAATAAGTTCAAGAAAATGAAATGCCTTTTGTAACCGATGAGTTTCCGTCCGAAACCCCGATACTTCGAAAGGGACTGTCCGTTTTGTACACGAAGTGCATCCAGTTTTTGCCGTAACCCACTCAACTTTTTAGCACATGCTATGTGGGTGAAAGGTTGATACCAAGCCAACTTTCAACCTTTTCAGAGTTCATTTGTAGTGCTTTTCAATTTCTGGGTCATTTAGCTCAAAAAAATCATTAAATGCATGAAAAATACCAAATGAAGTCAGAAAGGGTTAAAATTTCGTGATGTGGCTTTGAATGGTGCATTTTGAACACACGAAAAGTCTGGAGTTCAAATAAGTTCAAGAAAATGAAATGCCTTTTGTAACCGATGAGTTTCCGTCCGAAACCCCGATACTTCGAAAGAGACTGTCCGTTTTGTACACGAAGTGCATCCAGTTTTTGCCGTAACCCACTCAACTTTTTAGCACATGCTATGTGGGTGAAAGGTTCATACCATGCCAACTTTCAACCTTTTCAAAGTTCATTTGTAGTGCTTTTCAATTTCAGGGTCATTTAGCTCAAAAAAATCAGTAAGTGCATGAAAAATACCAAAATGAAGTCAGAAAGGGTTGAAAATTGATGATGTGGCTTTGAATGGTGCATTTTGAACACACAAAAAGTATGGAGTTCAAATAAGTTCAAAACAATGAAATCCCTTTGTAACAGATGAGTTTTCGTCCGAAACCCTGATACTTCGAAAGAGATTGTCCATTTTGTACACGAAGTGCATCCAGTTTTTGCCGTAACCCACTCAACTTTTTAGCACATGCTATGTGGGTGAAAGGTTGATACCATGCCAACTTTCAACCTTTTCAGAGTTCATTTGTAGTGCTTTTCAATTTCAGGGTCATTTAGCTCAAAAAAATCATTAAATGCATGAAAAATACCAAATGAAGTCAGAAAGGGTTGAAAATTGATGATGTGGCTTCGAATGGTGCATTTTGAACACACGAAAAGCCTGGAGTTCAAATAAGTTCAAGAAAATGAAATGCCTTTTGTAACCGATGAGTTTCCGTCCGAAACCCCGATACTTCGAAAGGGACTGTCCGTTTTGTACACGAAGTGCATCCAGTTTTTGCCGTAACCCACTCAACTTTTTAGCACATGCTATGTGGGTGAAAGGTTGATACCATGCCAACTTTCAACCTTTTCAGAGTTCATTTGTAGTGCTTTTCAATTTCTGGGTCATTTAGCTCAAAAAAATCATTAAATGCATGAAAAATACCAAATGAAGTCAGAAAGGGTTGAAACTATAATTATATAAAAAATATGCAACTAAAATTATCAAAGTATTTTTTGTTCAAAACATTAATAGCAAAAAGAATTTTCATAAACAATTTTTTTGTTAGAAACTTTAATAGCAAACTAAAATAACCAAATCTGTTTTTGATTAAAACAGACATTTAAAATAACCTAAAACTTACCAAATTGAATATAATGATAAAACACAGTAACATTAAATAGCAGGAAAAAGAATCACTCAAAAATCTATTTTTTTAGTAAAGTTATTCACAAACTAGTTATTCACACCAATTTAAAAGAACTCAAATTTAAACTATTCAAATTTGGAAACTAATGGCACTAACAGAAAGTTTATAATTTTTGTGACCTAAAAGCAAAAAGAATCACTGAAAAACTGTAAGTAGAAACAAAAGAAAATAAATAAAGCAAAAAAGAAAACAAAAAAAGTAGAAAAAAATTAAAAAAAATGCCGCCTACGACCAGAAACCAAACCACCAAATTGGGCCAGGATTCGGGCCCGCTGCCGGCCTAGAAGGCCCACAGGTAGGGGTGTGCAATTAGGCCCGTAAGCCTTCTGTTGAGAGGAGCTCGAGAGGTTGTGCACAGCAGCGCTTATAAACCACTCTCGAGCCCTCTCAACTAGCGAGGTGGGACTAAACATTTGGCCCCGGGCAGCACCACCCGTTGGTCCCGGTTGGTGGCACCAACCGGGACCAATGCCCACCTTTGGTCCCGGTTGGTGCCACCAACCGGGACCAATGGTCCCTGTTTCCCGCCCTTTGGGCTGACGAAAAGAGACCTTTGGTCCCGGTTTGTGGCACCAACCGGGACCAAAGGTACCTGTTTCCCGCCCTTTGGGCTGACGAAAAGAGACCTTTGGTCCCGGTTGGTGGCACCAACCGGGACGAAAGGGAGGCATTGGTCCCGGTTGGTTCCACCAACCGGGACTAAAGGTGTGTGTATATAAGCCACGCACTTAGCAGTTTCTCCAAATCGTGTTCTTCTCCGCCCGACGCCCTGCTCCTCGTTGCCGTCGCCGCCGAGCCCTGCCCCGACGCCGTCAGGCTGCTCCACCTCGCCGTCGTCGCCGTCGCCGAGCTGCCCCCGACGCCGTCCCCGCACCCACTGTGAGCCGCCTCGCCGTTCCCCTCCTCTCATCCTCCCCCCCCCCGCGCCCCGACGCCGTCGCCCGCCGCGCCGTTCCCCTCCTCTCCTCCTCCCCCCCCCCCCCCCCCGCGCCCCGACGCCGTCGCCCGCCGCCCGCCGCCCGTCGTCCGCCGTCCGCCGCCCGCCGCCCGCCGCCCGCCGCCCGCCGTCCGCCCGCGCCCCGTCGCCCGTCGCCCGCCGCGCTCTGCAAGCCGTAGCTCTGCTTGTCGCGCCCCGTCGCCCGTCGTCCGCCGTCGGGAAGGGCCTCGCCGGCTTAACTCCGGCGACGCTGACGTAGCGCTGACGTGGCGCCGTCGTTCATGTATATGTTTTTTTCATGTATATGTGTATATGTTCATGTATATGTGTGTATATGTCCATGTATATATGTATGTGTATGTATGGATGGATGTAACTATATGGATGCATGTAACTCTAAGTTAAAATTATTAGGAGTCTTAGGAAAAAATTAGTATGTGTATGTTAGATTACAGAAAAAAATTTGGTTTTATGAAAAATTAGTGATTAAACGATAAGAAAACGTTCTCATAGGAATTTGTCTCGACGTCGACGATGCCCGGCCCTCATCCTCGTCGTCGAGTGGTCCGCGAGAGCCTGCTTGATAGGCGCCATGTCCGGGACTTGGCTCCGCCGGGCTGGCACAGGGAGGTGCTACCTTCCCGGGCTCGGAGGTTGGTGAGGAATCCAGGTCTCGTCGTCGACCCGGAGCTTCTGTGGTGGCGGTCACGCGGGCCACTTTCGGTGCGGAGGGAGCGGGCCCCCGCGGAGGTGGTACGTCGCCGTGTCAGGGAGGAGGACGAGCACGTCCGTCGCTACATGGCGGCGTTGGACGCCCGGTTCGACAATACCTGGCAGATTCTTCAGGGATCTCACCCGAGTTATGATCCCGTGATGGTTCCTTATCTTTGGGTGTCCACCGCCGGCGACTCAGAGACCGCTAGTGAACCTAGTTCACCGTCCTCCACTTTGGATTCTAGGATATTCGATCTGTATTAGTGATCTTATATGATAATATTCGAGATGTATTAGTTAATATTTGATGATGCATTAACTGGATTCTTCGGGATGATGTATTAGTTAATATCGAGTGCTTGTGTTTTGCCAGTCATTGCGGCAAAACATAGGGAATTTTTTCTATGTCATTGCTCGATATATGGAACGGGTTGACTTCAGGTCTGTTTCGGCTGCTTGTGTGTGTTTCAGTGAGGGAGAGTGTCCACCATATATATATATATGAGAGAGGAAGAATCCCGACTGTTGTCGTGGGGGTCGCTTCTCCTTCTTTTCCTTGTGCTAGATATTTGTAATGCACTAGGGAAAGAAGGAGTAGCGACCATCACCGACGGTCGATATATGAGAGAGGAAGAATCCCGACTGTTGTCGTGGGGGTCGCTTCTCCTTCGTTCCCATGTGCTAGACATTTTGGTGTAATGCACTCGGGGACGAATGGAGGAGCCACCATCACCGACGGTCGCAATATCAGAGGGAGTGCCCACCATATACGTGAGATGAGAGTTTAGGAAGCAAAGACTCGACAGACCTAAAGTCAACCCGTTGCATATTTTGAGTAATAGTGATCTGTGTGTTGATCAGTTTCCTGGTAGTTGCCTTCGATCGATTTTAAATGTTTCAACTATGAACATAGGAAATGTCTGACGACGATAGCGAAAGGGAATTCGGTATGTGCGAATACTGCGAAGACGAGCGCGGTCTGTGCGACACGACTCACCTAGTTGATGGTAGGCGCTTCAGCATCGTGCTGGATGAGACCTTCGAAGTGGATACAGTAAGTCACAACGACAAGTCTTTTTTCGTAATTAAGCATGACTTCTGCTTCTTTTGCTTCAACTTATAATTTTAATTTTTTACTATTCTACTAGCGTATCCCCTGCCATGCAAGAAGATATGTCTTGGATAAGATTGGTTTCAATACTAAAGAAAGTATGGAGGTAAAGATAGTTCACTTGAGGACCGAGCATGGTTATACTTTTGCCGTAAAATTGTACAATGCAGACACCTACTCCTTTTTTGAATGCAAAATTGGCAAGCACTATGCAAGGCTTATGCATTTGAGCCTAATATGCCTATCGCCTTTGATATTCGTCCGGAAGATGAAATTGAAGGTAATATCGACATCTGGGTCGATGTGCAGACACCTCCAGTTCTACCATTATGTGAGTTTCTCAACCATATTTATTATGATTCCGATTCTGCCTCCTTGTGAGTTTGTTAAACATATTTATTATGTAATTTATATTGTTTATTTCAAAATAGTTGACAACTTATTTCCATTGACAACTTATTTTCATTCTTCAAAAATGTACGGAAGATGGTAGACAGAACCTACTACACCGATGGCGCAGAATTAACTTGTCAGGAGAAAAATCATCTTATCGCATTTATTAATGATCTTCAAAATTACAATACCTATTATCAAACTCCTACACATTATGGTCAATACGTGCCACTAGTGCACGTGTTGAACTACGGTAACATCCATGGAGATCGCATGGTAAGATTTTTTACTATTACGACATCTGTGCATCTTTTGCATAAATTATTTTTAAAACTAAACTACATTGCTAACTACGAAGTTATTACTATGTTTTTCAACAGAAAATCCCGAATGATTGTGTGCCTCATCTGATGTTTCCGAAAGGTCACCTTGATGTTATGAGCTTACTGCCACCAGGTCATCATATGCATCACTGTTGTCCATACCGGATTTCTAAAACCGATGAAGACATGACAATCAAAGATTGGAAAAAAATGTATGGTCGATCGTAGGGAGCTACTTGGAAGCAACATTGTGCGACGTGCAAGAATTGGAGACAGGATAATCTCCATTCTCCATAATGGAGAGTCAGGGCCTATCTTGTTTTATGCTATTTTACCTAAGAGAGGCCGGGTAGTTAGGTCCTAGCTAATACTCATGATCATGTGCTAAGAACAATTAAGTATGGTTGGTTAGATGACTATGGTGATGATGATCTAGTATGACTTGTTATTATGAAACTTGTTGTTCGACCAATCTCTCCGGAGAAAGAGAGGTCGATCACTCCTCTTTGTATATGTTCATGACGATCTTATGTACTTACTGGTTCCTTCATTTGCTTACTACCTAGCGTGTCGAGTTCTCTCTATACGTATAGTACGTAGCGTCGACCAAGCACGGAGATAAGAGAGGTCACTTCTCTCTAGGTAGCTATTAGCTAGCTAACACAATATATGAAACCCCCAAATTAACCCTCCAAAACCCCCAACCCCCCCCCCCCCCTTTCAAAAAAAAAAACCCTAGCTCCTGCGCTGCTGACGCGTGGATGCTTATTGGTCCCGGTTGGTATTACCAACCGGGACTAAAGGCCCTCCTGCCTGGGCTCGCCGCAGCGGCCACGTGGAGCACCATCTGTCCCGGTTCGTAAGCGAACCGGGACTAAAGGTATTGGGCTTTAGTCCCGACCCTTTAGTCCCGGTTCAACCGGGACTAAAGGCCCTTACGAACCGGGACAAATGGGCCCTTTCCTACTAGTGAAAGAAGGCCTAAAATGTCTGAGGTGGTCAAGGTCATGGAAGGTACTATGAATGCAGAGACCAATATAGATCATAACTTTGTTGCAACAAACCAAGCGAATTTTGGCGCTGCTGGAAATGTGGTCTCCTCGGTTCCACCTCTAGCTTCACATGTATCAGGCCCTAGGTGAATTGAGGCAATCCTGACATACAAGATGGGCAATTAGATTATGAGCAGGGCTGGAGTTTTTCTTATGCAAAGCAAATGACATGTCTATTGTATCTTATCAAATTACCACAATCTGAAGCCCCTTGTTTCGAGCCAATTTTATTTTACCTGCCAAAATATTTTCAATATTGCAAACCTTCTTACTATACAGCAACTAGACTGGATTTATTCAATAGAAGGTTCGGTTTGTCAGCTGGACTGAATTTATTCATTAGAATGGTAAGTTTGTCTATGTAATGCAAGTCTGTTTTAAGATCAACTAATGCAGGTATTTTTATAGTCATTATAGTTGAAATTAACAGCATGTTCCAAAATGCTCCTAGGCTCCAACAAAGCAGATAAATTGACAGAATGAATGATATTTGAAAGTATCGACTAGTCAATAATTACATGTGCTTTTAAGTTCCCCCGATTTCCAGTGTGTTTTCATTTCATAATAGCTTGTGTTGTGCTTAGCAATGTGTGTCGTATAAGGCATTTGATATCGAATCAGTTAGTGTTTTGATACTAATAAAGTGTACTGCATCATCATAAGTTTGGATAGTTGGTCGTGTCTCAAGTTTGTACATATGGAAATCAAACATGGGATCACTTTGCTGCTCATCGATCTCTGCTACTATGACCATGAGATTACCCCCTATTTACCAGGGGCTATATGGCATCACTTTCACGAGAATTTTTTATATTAATAGGCTCCCCTCTTACCGAGCTAGTATATGATGTCAGAATTGACGACAATTTGAAAATTAATAGCACTGGTTGGTAGGTGCATTTTTTTTTTAGAAAAGGAGTGTTACCTCCGGCCTCTGCATCAGCATGATGCATACGGCCCTTTTATTAAACGAACGAAAACAAATAGTCTGCAGATCCAAGCACGCTCCCACGGAGCAAAGTTACAAAAGTAAAGGAAAACAAAAAAAGGCCACAACCGGCAAAAATAGACCTAGATGTCTATCCATCTATTCTATTAGTGGACCGCCATCCAAACCGGTTGAATATATCCTGTGCTACCATCTCCCATCGGACACACCCAGTAATCAAAGCCTCCCTGGTCTCCGCAGGAGTGAGTAACGACCACGTACGGATCAATGCCGACGCCCCGTGAAGTACCTGCAAGAAATGTATATGTGTTGTCCTGTTAAAAACGAAATCATTCCTGCAATTCCATATAGCCCATAGTAATGCACAGACCCCAATGCGAATATGTCGAGCAATATTAGTATCAACTCCGTTTAGCCATGTACCAAATAATGTCTCAATGCTGTCCGGAGGATCAATATTAAAAGTAACTCGAACAGTTTGCCATACCGCTAGCATGACTTCAAGGTGCAGTCCATTATCTGAATTAGTCCTCAGTCGTTGCACGCGCGACCGATTGGCAGAAGGATCTCACCTTTCCCATTGCGGCGGCGCGGCGGAGGATGTCAAGGGCTGCGGCTGTGGAGGGGGGAAATGTGCAGATAGGGAAGAGTGGCAGCCTACCACTGGAAGCCCACGGCCAACCGGAAGCCATTGGGGCTGGGGAGCTGGTCAAAATCGCCACCGCCGGAACCCCACCAGGAAGTGTGATGTGTGCAGAGGAAGGGAACGAAAGGGCCTTGCTGACTTTCTCTCTGGTTGATCCGGGCCACGACGTTCGGACTCACGCATCAATAGCATGGGCCAAATTATTGGGCCTGTCGAAGACGCCTTAGGCTTTCGCTTGACTGGATTGCTTCTTTGCCTCAAAAAATAAATAAAAGACAGGATTGCTTCTGCTCAGAAAAAAAAAAACAGGCTGGATTGCTTCACTCTTACTTCAGGCGGTAGCAGTACGCAGCTTGTTCAGCTCTCTGATAAGAACTGGTATCAATCTGGTTCAAACTGGTATATTTTACAGATTCCTAGGATGTGATTAATGGTCGTATGGTTCAAGCCAATGATTACATTTGTCACGTTGTTCCTGATGCTTGTGCAGAGCTTTACAAGGCCAGAGACTGCATGTTAGTTGGATTCAGGAACTGCATTCGAAGACCAGTTTACTGTCTGTGTTTGAAAGAGATGGTGGAACCAAGTGAGCTGAAATGAAAAGTAAACACATGATTCAGCTGAAACACTATGTGAGTTTCGTTCGGTTCTCATCATTCATGAGACCCAGCTCAGCAACAGACGGAAAAAGGAAAACATGAGGGACTCAAATTGATGATACCTCATACCTTCTAGGCCTCTACCACAGAAGCGTAGTTGATCACCTAACAAGTCATCCAATGAGTCAAGTGGGCAACAACTTTGCAGAGGACCGTCTACGTAGTATCCAGTGAGGCAAGCACCCAGGTGTCCCCCATGCTTAAGAAGCATGTCACTGTTTTCCATTGCCCTGTGGCTTCATACAGTTTTAAAAGAGAACACAAGCAATTGTTTTTCAGTGACGCTTGCTAAAATGGATGCATAAAGATGGTATGATTCAACTTCAAGATATTGTTCTTAATTTTTTGTGTTCATATTTGATGATGCTGGGGAGTGGATGCACAAACCTAACACCTGAGTTCAAATCCCCACGGAAGTGAATTTAGGTTCCTATTTATTCTTGAGGACCAGCCTTTGCTGGTACTCATGCAATTTATCTAGAGGAGCAGGCTTGGTTATTAACCAAGTTAAAAATCCTGGTACTCATACATAATGGCTGTATGCATCCTTAGTTGGTGCAGAGGCCGGGGAAGTGAAATTCTCCCCCATTTAGGAAGAACAAACTTCTCCCGTCCCCCGTCCCCCGCGTCGCTCCTGCACCGGGCGACTCGGGCGGGCTGCAACCCTAGCAGCCGCGAGCTCCGATCTACTTCCTCCTCTCATCCTGTCGCCGTCGCGTGACGCCGCCGGGCAAAGCACCAGTAGTGCACACGCCGTCGGTGACAGGGGTCTCTCCTTCTCTCCCACGGCTTGGGGTGGGCGAGGCCCCTGGCGTGTGGAGGTGCGGCTGGTCGGGTCCTGCGGCGCGGCAGCCGGCCCTGCCTCAGCGGCGGGCGGCTCTGCGGCCGGTCGGATCTCGAATTGGCGGCGGCGGCATGGAGGGCCTGGTGGATGGATTGGCTGTACATGTGGTCTGGCCTCCGGTCTGATCTGATCTGACTGGTGCGGCCTGCTCCATGCGCGACGGCAGTCTTCGGTGGCGGTCCCGTGCACACGAGGCTGGATGGAGGTTCATCGAGTGGATCCGGGGGGAAAACCTACTCTTGGCTTGTTACCAGGGTGGGCGATGGCGGTGTTTTCTGTGTCGTCCCCTTCTTGAAGGCATCATCGTGGAGAAGCTCTAGACCCCTATCTGCCACCTCCGGGGGAAATCCTAGATCGGCCGATCGAATGACGGCGGCGCTCTTGTGCCGTATCCCTCTTGGGGCGTCATTCTTGGAGGTATGCATAGGCTCGAGGGACCAGTGGACAGCATCTGCGGTGGAGCGGCGTTCCATGGGACATATGTGACATAGGTCGATGCGTCAGTATCTGCTCTGAAGATGGATCGATGGAAAACGGCGGCGACGACATATGAGTGCGTCGGACCGGTTTGTGCCCCAAACCTGGTATGTGGCTTGGTTGGGGCTTCCGGCTTTAGATGGTAGGCTTGGGTGAGAGGTCTGGGTATTCAGCTCATACTTTCTGCACCCCTTCATCAATGGAAAGGAGTAGCGACATATGTTGCCAAGATGGCGTCTTCAGACATATCGATGTATTACTTTGTAATAAGGTCTTTGTGAATAATTAATAAAGTGGCCGCATGCATGTTCCAGATGCAGAGGCCGGGGGTAATCCTCCTTTTCAATTTTCTTATGATGCTTAATAAAATTAGAAATACAATCCAAAACCTTCTCCTGGTTCAACCATGTAAGAATACAAAAGATACACCAGATCCGACTTTAAATACTGAAATTACCTGGACTAAGTTATTCAAAAGAATCTCGTTACATTAGAAAATTGTAGGTAAACAAGATACAACCAAATCTGACTTCAAATCCCTGGACTAGGTATTTGAAAGCACCTTGTTATATTATTAGAAACATAGATAGACGAAGGCACATGTTCAAGATCTTTTTGCAGATAACTTAAGACACCTGGGACTGCATTGATGTGATGTGACAAAACCCAGCGACAAGAGCAGCAGCATTGCTTCCTTGCCTTCACCAGGAGAAAACAAAACTGTTAATCTGCTGGTAAATACACTCCAAACCTAGTAGTAGCACCTATGTAACAATGTATGAACAATATGTGCGTACAAATCATGGTCCACTCCTCAGCATAATGATAACATATATCATATTCCTAGATATGTGTTTTAGGAAATAACAATGACTAGAAACTAACAAACTAAATCCTTGGAGCCTTTTTACACCGAAATTTGTCAGGGTTGAGTTATGTTGTCCCACGGGTACCCCATCGTGCCATCCTCGACAACCCACAAAAGCACTTCTCAAAAAGAAAAGAAAAATCAAACAGTAGAGACTCTCAAACTATATATTCAGATGATATTCTTACCGGTGAACCATTCCAACAACGTTAGCACATCAGACAATACATACGTCCTATCTATCATGCAACATTTCAGCTCCAGCACCAGTAGTGCTCATACCTACAACAACCATAAGAACTCAGAGAATTAACGACAGTTCCAAGGAAAAGACAAATGGATAAGAGAAGGCAGCACTACACAGTTAGAAAGATGAGCTGAAAAATAACACCTGAGCAAATAACTCACTTTTACAAATCTATACAAGTTTTATAACTAATTTTTAACACCAGCAATATATAAATAGAACCACTTAGGTTGTAAAATGCAAGGAATACTAATAAACTCTGTATAATTAGGCCAAGGATTTTTCTCATATGAACTCATCCCTTGTCATGTTAAAAGTTACAGAATTATGCCAAAAAGAACATAGTTTTATAATAAAAGTGATCTTGAGTATTACTCCCTCCGTTCCTAAATATAAGTCTTTTTAGAGATTCCACTAGGGACTACATACGGAACAAAATGAGTGAAATCTACACCCTAAAGTATGTCTATATACATCCGTATGTAGTCTGTAGTGAAACCTCTAAAAAGAATTATATTTAGGAACGGAGGGAGCACATCTTAAATTAATGAAGCCCGAGACAAGAAATTCAATTTATTTTCATGTATTACAGTACTAGTCAACAAATGACAGAAACACTAATATTCCGAAAAGTATGAATCGACGTAATTTGTTTTTATGGACTTAAGATACCGAGATAAAAGATGGCTTTGGGGTTTCAAAACATGCCAAGTGAGTTATGAATTTAATGTTTGATTTGGTATCCTTTAAGACAAAAGAAGGCCTACATGATAACACTGTTAATTCTTGCATATAGGAAAGGGACAATGGCTAACTGGATAAGTTTTGTTACCAGGAATTGCTTAGCATGTTCAATTTATTAGTGAACATATTACTCCTATACATGATATAAAAAAGGATGAGCAATCACCTGGTGGATAGAAACTCTTGAAAGGATAGAAGCCATGGACACTCTCGGTTGTATAAAGTCTCTTGGATTGCATCGATTTAAGTTGGACCATGTATACATTCTTATCCACAGATAAAAAAATTGTATCGGTATCCTCATCATAGCACAATATAGTTCTCATTCCCGGTAACTCGAGATCGGGGGGGGGGGGGGGGGGGGGAGGCCAAGAAGGGTGTGCATTTGAATGGTCTTCCACGGCACCCATGTGGCACCACCACGACAGTTCGTGTTTCTCTGCCACATTTGGAAATGCGGGTAAGACAAAACGGCAAAGCCAATAGCGCCATCCTCACCCAGGATGAGCCGACGACGTCCGAGCACTACTAGGGAAAACCTTATAGGCAGGACAATATCAGTAGCGCTGGAATGCAACAGGCGCTGCTGCTAATTACCAGTAGCGCTGCATTTAGGAAGCGCTACAAGTAAAGACTTAGCGGTAGCGCTGGAAACAAAAAGAGCGCTACTGCTAAGCGGGACCAGACGAGCCCACCGACACTATTGGTAGTAGCAGCGCTGTCCATAATAAATCGCTACTACTAATACTTTAGTAGTAGCGCTTTATTTGGTGGAACCGCTACTGATAATGGGGCCCACTTAATAGTAGCGTTCTTTTTGGAAAGCGCTACTGCTAACCAACATAGCAGTAGCGCTTGCTGGAAAACAGCGCTACTGCTATGCGTGGCTGGTGCCACCTTTTCACCCCCCTCTCCTCCTTCCCATTTCCCTCTCTCCCCCTCCTTTCCCCTATCCCCTCACCATTGTTGCCCTTCTTCTCTCTTCCTCCTACCTCTTTTCTCTCCCCATTAATGCCCCCCTCCACCATAACTCTCCTCCATAAATGGCCTTCTTATCTCTAGCTAGCTCCATGCATAATTAAATGTCCCCCTATCTCATTTGTTTGGCTCTCCCTCCATTCCATTAGATATAGATCTAGCTAGCTCATCTCTCTCCCTCTCCATTAGTTACCTAGAGTCATCTCTCCTCCCCAACAACTTGATCTAGCTAGCTATTGATATGTCCCCAACAACTAGATCTAGCTAGATCTAGCTTGATATATAGGTGAGTAAAAAGTTGTTCATTTCAAGAATGAGAATATGTGTGTGTGAATGGGAATATGTGTGTTTGGGATATGGAGAGATTTGTGCGAGTGGCATGCCCCCGAGTTGCTTATGTTTTGCCGAAATGTCGATTTATTTCCGTTTCGGTGAATTTCGAGCAAACTCGATATGTCCTATTTTTAGGCAAGGTCATGCCAAATTTTTATATATATGACTTTGATGCATGCATGCATTTTGTTTATAACTATTTCGATTACCTGGACCAACACCAGATGGGGGTGCATGGTGGCGGCAGTGGCACCAACGACCCCGACGCCCACGCCGACACCGGCACCAGCACTGGCACAGGCACCGACACCATCCCCGAGACCGGCAACGATGCTGCCGTAGCCGGTAAAGCACCGAAGCAAAAGAGGGCACGAAGACCAAACGAGCTCGGCATCGGAAAAATTGTGGTCACGGAGATGCACCCCAAGAAATTAGAGCCAACGGCGCCGGATGAAGCGCGCTCGTGCTGGGGCAATCAACTAGGATGCATCCTCAGGGAAACTGCCAACATCAACGACGAGAAGTTGAAGAAGATACCACATATGGAGCACATGCTCCTAAAGAAGTTGCACAATAGGTTCTTGTTCCCCGGCCGCACAGAAAGCAAAGATCCTTGGGACGATGACGCCATGACAAAGATAAACAACATGGCGATGGTGACGTTCACCAACGAATTGTCCACCTGGAAAGTTCGGGTGAAAAAAGCGATTGATAAGAATGAACCGTGGTCCAAGATTCATGCTGACAATCCGTCACTTACGGAAGAGGACTTTGAAAAATTCAAGGAGACTTGCGCTAAGGATGAAACCAAGAAAAAGTCAGAGAAAATGAAGGCGCTCCAGGCCAGGAACACGCCTCCCCACCGCCTCGGAAGCCGTGGTTACGAGGGGAAGAGGCACGTATGGGCCAAGGAGGACGCCGAACGTGAACTTCACGGAATCCCAGACCCCCTGACGGAGTTCACCGACCCGCTGGAGCGTGACTGGATCAGGGCCCGGTACAAGTGGGACCGCGTCAAGAAGACCTTTTACACGGACCCGAACACGAGGGAGTTCATGAGACTTCTGGTAATTGTTATATTACCACATTATCATATTAGCTTCCAATCAATTCGACTACAAGTTTTGTCACATTATTAGTAAACCATCGACGTTCCTTTTGCAGAAAGAGCAGCACCAAAAGGCAGCCGAAAGCGATGAGTCGTCACAGTCGTCGGCGAGGCCCAAGTGGGACACCCATTTCAACCGGGCCCTGAACATACTGAAAAAGGTCCCGGAGGCCACACCGCCGTCCTATGGACGTGTGCACGGCGTCGGAGATGGCGCCTCGTGGAAGACATGCTACCACGAGGAGCTAGAGGAAAGAAGGAAGAGAAAGTTGCTTACTCAACAGACCATCGACCAGAAGGTCGCGCTTGCGTTCAATAAGTCCAAAGCTGAGTTGGAACAGACCATCGACGAGAAGGTCGATGCAAGGGTCAGTGCAGCGGTTGCTTCCGGCATTTCCAGCTTGCTTCCGGCATTTTTTGAATGGGCGAAGAACAATCCAGATAAAGGGCCAGCGGACTTTCCGATTCCCAGCTACGTCGGGAGCAATTCGGTGAACATCGCACCACTAGCACCTGCTCATGCCACCGCACATGCTCCCGCTCCTGTTCATAGCAGCCCGTCCTCCGTCTCTGGCCAACTCGGCGGGCCTTCGTCTATGGCCGAGCTCGACGCCCTGACGGTAATTACGCGTCATACCCTTTTCACGAGCATGTCTATATAGTCTTCCGTTTCAATTGCCTTTCGGATGTTTGACGTCGCAGACATGTCTTCGTAGGCCAACGATACCCCGTGCACCCTACTGTACGACATCAAGGGCCAGAAGGTGGCCGTGGGAAAGGCAACAATCGTGAAGCCGAAGGACCGCATGTTCCACAACCGAGAGATGCTCGATGGCGTCTTCAAGGTTAACGTGGCCAGTGTCTTAGCGGGCTTCGAGGATTTGACTCCTCCGGTACTAGTCGATGACGAGGAGACCCCTCAACGGATTGGCGCATGCAAGAGCTGGTTCTTGCCTTGGCCGAAGACTCTTCTTCGTGTCGAGGCGCCCAGTATCACACCAACGACAGCTTCTCAAGAAGGTATGAACAACACCCAACCTACCAAATTACCTGCACCTGTCATGGTGGGTGATAGCGGACGACGCGAGGGAGAGCCTCCATTAGTGCCAGATGACGTCGCCCCCGTTGTCGAAGAAGCAAATGCTGATGATGACATGGAGGAGGAGGATGATGACCCAGACAAGTATTTCAATACCGCCTATGATGATGGAGGATTGATGGCTCAGGACGACGAAGACTCAGGCTTTGAGCGTGGAGATGATGACTTGATGCTGCCTGATTTGCCGGAGCCGGAACGTCCTAAGGCGGAATGCAAAAAGTCTCTCTTCAAGCGATCCTCGCAGGAGACGCCTCCAGATGCCGCCTCTACCCAGCAACAACCCGAGGGCCGTCCACTGATTAGCCCGACGACACTGGGGGTGACAGTTAGGGAAGGTATGGTGGGCTCACTACCGCCACCCGCCAAGAAGCAAAGGAGGAGACCGGGCAAGAAAGGCGCTAAAGGCGCCAGAGCTGTTTCAAGCAGCCAGCCGCCTCTGAAGCCCCGGGAGGTAGACAGAATACCTGTCGTAGGTGCGGAGCGAATCCATGTCGCCGGCCACCCGATCCTACCTCAGAAAGCGCTAGAGGACATATTGAACAATGATCTAAGGAGACTTCATGATGATGTGCTGGCCAGAGAGAAAAGCCTTCTCATCTCGGGAAAACCAGGATACCAGCTTTACGCGGCTCAGGTGCCGGGTGGGAAGTTGTACGTCGAGGGATGGCCCGCGAATAAGTTCATCCTGCGATTTGACTACATCTACGACATGTTCCACATGACCAAGCTGGATTTCCAGATCATCCACATGTATGCGCTGTATCTCAACTACATCATCAGGATCGAGAACATAAAATATATCGGCATCGCGGACCCGTACCATATGCACGAGAGCTTCTTGGATGTCTGCAAAGAGCACCGTGACTATGCGAGCCAGTACATCGGCGGCTTCATGATCGCTAATAAGGACAAGGAAGCGATTCTCCTGCCTTATCATCCCACGTAAGTCATTCGCGCATACCCTTTCATAAGTGTTAATCATTCCTTTGCAAGCATGGAGTCTAATTTGAGGCGTACTTAATTTGCGCAGCGGGGGGGGGGGGGGGGCGTCCTCATCGTTCTGTACCCAGAATACTCCCATGCTATATACTTGGACTCATCGAAGAACATCAAGAAAAAGGATTACAAGCACATAAAGAGTGTTCTCGATAGTGCCCTGTTAACCTTTAGCATGTCTGGTGGATATATCAAGGACAAAAAGTATAGGAGGAACGGGCTGGTTTTCAGCCATAAGACCGACTTCTGCTGCATCCAGCAACCGCACATCAGTAAGGCTGATGGATTCTACCTCATGCATCACCTGCTCGAATTCAGAAGGGATAATCAACGCCTTCGCATGTCAGCTACTGCCAATGATGCCGAGATTGTCAACTGGGCCACAAGCATAGGAAAGACACCGGATCATCGAATCCGAGCTGAGTTTTATCACGTGCAGTGTGAACTTGCCCAAGTGATCATGAAGCAGGTCCTCGAACAAACAGGGATGTTCTACCATGGGCCAATCAAGCAGGATGATGTCCGAACACTGCTAATCGCTCAGCGTCTGGACCTGAAGCCTTTCAAGAAGCTCGGGTCCTTCCTCCCTGACTATGAAGATTGGACCGAGGACTGATTGTCGTTGACAATATATGTGTCACTAGCGTCCAGACGAAACTATGTAATGTAATTAAACCGTGGTCCTGAACTAGCGTAGATCGCTCTAGTTAATTAGTTTGGGTATGAGGAACTTCGTCATTTATGTTTACTTACTATAGGTTGCTTGTATTTTGCTAATTATGCCTCTTTGTGTTCTTAAGTACATTATGTTGCATATTATCGTTCACGATGCAGGTACATAGATCATAGATGGCGAAGGGCTGCTACGTCGTGTTCGTTGGGAAGGTTTCAGGAGTCTACGACCATTGGCCAGACGCTCAGGCCCAGGTGGACAAGTTCCCGGGTGCTAGCCACAGAGGGTTCGACAGCAGAGCCGAAGCGGAAAGGAGTTACTTGAGGTGGACGCTCCAGCAAGAGCGGGGGCGGAACCGCCGGTGCCTCAAGTACTACATAGTCGCGGTCTTGATGATGCTGATCGCTCTTCTCTTCTACATCATGGTTTAGATAGAGATGATGAAACTTGTGTGTGTGCCATGACCATGCAGTCGCACTTATTCGAGACATGACATGACTTGTGTATCGCTATTTTCGAGATGTGATGATATTTGTGTTGAATGATGATGATGATGGTATGACGAGACTACTGTATGTGTATGATATGATGATAATAGTGTATGTTTATTGTGACCTGATGAAACTACTGTATAGAGCCTGTATAAATACATAACGAATACGTAGAGCGGATATGAATTTGTGAAATCAGGAGTTATAGCAGCAACGCTGGAATACATATAGCAGCAGCGCTGTATTAGCAGCAGCGCTTGTCTTTAGGCAGCGCTACAGATAATTAGCAGTAGCGCGGATCAGTGCAGCACTACTGCTAACCAGACTTAGCAGTAGCGCTGCACCAACCAGCGCTACTGCTATAACTTAGCTGTAGCGCCTTAGCAGTAGCGCTGGACCCAGCGCTACTGCTATAGGTTTTTCAAGCGCTACTAGTAGGCTTTTTCCTAATAGTAGAGTTCCTCTGTACCGGGAGACACTCTGATCACAGCTAGGCTCTGCTCTTCCAAATCAAACTCGATTATGGTATCACCCGTAGACAGCCAGTAAAGTGTACTGCCAACAAGCAACCCAGGACAACCGGCACTAAATGTTTGATACGGACCGACCGTCGAGATGATATTGCCCCACGAGCCAGTCTCCGAGAAGTAAACACATGCGGTCTTTTCCTGGGCGTAGGAGGACACCAAGACCACCTTAAAGGGGCCCGAATGACAGGCGCCGTGCACGTGGCCAAGGTCCTCGGCAGCGCAAATCACCGTACCCATGAAGCAGCCATCGGAGAACTCCGTCGGGATGGGCACGCGCTGCTGCTCGCCGGTGATGGGGGCGCACACGACGAGTTCCCACCTTTTACCGTCTACAATGAGGACGCGGCCATGACGGCACCCGAGCATGGTGGGGTTACCGACGTCGACGCTGAGAGGGATCCTGTCTGGAGGGTCCAGGATGGGGTGGAACACGTCCACCTCGAAATTCTCAGGAAATTCTGTTACGAAGAAGCCGAGGGTGGGCGGCCCCTCCTTTCGGTGGTGGTCGACGAAGCTGCGGAGGAATCCGGGGTCGGTGACAAGGCCTCGCCACCGCTTGCAGACTGCGGAGGAGCGCGGGAGGGAGGACGGCATCGGCGAGAGACGGAGGAGGATCTCCCTGAGCAGATTGTCGTCTTCGAGCGCCATCACGATGGGCACGCTCGTTGTTACTCAGCGTGGATTTGCGTTCAGCGTGGCAACAGCGGGAGTGCCCGCGGCTAGGGCTAATATCGGGGCAGGGCTGATACAGTTAGTTTCCGTTTCGTGCTGATACTGTTACTCCTCCGGTGGTTTCCGTGTCGTGTTCAATCTTTTCCTTTGGGGAAGTAAAGCAATTCAAACCTGGACTCTTTTCCATCACAATTAAGTCATCAACATCACCATATCACGTGTACACGAGAACAACCGTACTCTTTTCCTTTCGCGTTCATTCACACTCGGACTTGGAGCTTTGACCTCGGGTGGGTTCGTGCATGCATGTGTGACGTCACGTCACGTCTCGTTGGCTGCTTAGTTCAACTTCAAACATGCACTAACTGATTGATTAATTTATTTTTTTGCTTCACTTGCACTAGCTTGGTTCAAACTCGTATGTGTTTCATTTCCTGCTTCACGTGCACCCGTAAGGCTGTAACTCATCCGAATGGCATCGTCACCGGCCACCACTTGCTCCGGATCATCACTGCCCGCGTCCGACACTCCGAGAGCTTCAAAATCGACACAAATAGGCTCCTCAAACGTCTGGGCTGACCGGCACCCTTCACATCCGGATTCATCGACTGGGGTGTCGTCTTCATAACATCATCGGTCCTAGATGGAGTATGAATCATGGGAGGATTCAATTCTTCCCATCACCGGTCCGGTGTGCCTTGTCGTGGGAATGGAAGGATGAGGGCGGCCGAGGCTCACCTCGCTGCCGACATGGCGTCAACGAAGGCAGGCGGCCGCAAAGGATGAAGCCATCCGCGCGCACATTGTTGAAGCCACAACGGAGGAACACGCGCGCCCTCGCCCCTGTAGCAGAACCGGGCGGTCCATGCCATGGCCATACTGCCACCTAAGAAGGAGAAGGAGGACATCGAAGGGTCGGACAGCTTAGGATAAGACCTACAGATCAACCAGTTCTTCATAGCATGTGACTCTAAACGGGTAATTGGAGATATTAACCAGAGAAATCATGGCAGATATCGAGCCATCATTGACGAGATCAAAGCGCAAGCTGCACCATTTTCCGTTACTTTAGCTCCAGGGGCGTCAGGTGTGGTTTGGCCAGCCGCGTGATGTAGTTTCTATCCCATATTTTGTGGATTTTGATGAGTAAAGTCAAGATTTTACCCCTAAAAGAACCCTGTTGCTGCTTATTCCCGAACCGCTGTCATAATACCGAAAACGTTCACTTAGGTGTCAGCACACGCCGCAGGCTCCCCTACATATATGAGCTATTATGTTGGCATATGTAACATCGCGTGTCTACCCTCACATTATATAAGAGACCTATGATACACGTGTCCTATAATGACACGATTTCATACCCTGTTTGCACACAATAGGACTCCAAGTTCAACTATAATCTACCTTGTACACAATATTCTACATAACTCCAACATCGAGTGACCTTTCAAAAAAATGTTGTGATTTCGATTTATGCCTAATTAGGACGAAAGCATACTCTAGTCTACACTCTACAGCATAGGGACTAGCTACAGCTGCAGCTGCAAGCAGACAAGTTGTGTTCCGCAAAGAGTGGTCGATGTTGACTTTACAAGTCTATGGATCAATGAAAAATTAGTGTGCTATGACAAAATAACATCATTTTAAAAATACACCATTAGCGAGACATTGTATATACTCCAGGAACCAGGAGTAGATTTTTTTAGCGAGGCTTTTCTCAAAATACTATAGCGTGTTATTAGCGACACTATAACACGTCATTTTTTTTCACTGTTATGGATTAGTATGACTGCTCGAGGTCGAGTTGCTGTTCTCCAGAAGTAGTAGAGAGAAAATGAAATCAAGAGGTGTGTGGAGTACATACACTTTCCATGCCAACCAAGGAACCGAGATAACCAGGATTGAGCCTGTCTTCTTGCTTGATGTGGGATCATAAGCAAGTCATTTTGGCATCAAGGCCTCGAGCAGGTACCGCGCTGCTTCCTCCAGCGTGATCTTGTGGTCCAGAGTGATTTCCACTATGAAACAGCAGCAACCACAATACTGCTAGTGCGACAAAATGTGTCATAAGGATCACAAAATCGGTCCTAGCCACCCTCGTCTAGACGCAATCAAGGAGTGAGAAATGGCTCTATATGCTTGACGGCATATTATAGGTATGCCAGTCAACAAGGCCTCCAGCCGCTGTCAGCTTCAACATGCCCCCAATCGCAGGGTACTTCTTGCAAAGGGATCTTCATTCTACATCACTGCTGACAAAGCATATGGCAGATCGGTAATGAACAAAAATGTGCAATCTGGGCAAAAATACCCAGTGTAGAAGTCTAGAAATAGTTTTTTTTTTCCTTTTTTAAATTGACGGAGAAAAGTTGCCTCATTCCGTAACTAAAGAGTTGAAATACATTAACAAGCAGCAAAAAAAATATCACACAGGCTCTGAGAAACACAAGGAATACTAGTGCAATTCCATACTTGATGTCGCAATCGTTTTGACAATTCAATAGGACTATCCATCATTATTGCAGATAATTGTTTCTTTTCGTCCCCGCCTGCGTGTATAATCACGCTACGTACCGGGAGAATTGACCAGAACTGTGCAGGTGATACCAGAAGGTTTTTTTTTCTGAAAATTTCTGATTTCTGATGGTAGATCTTCAACTCGAAGCTCTCCTTGAAAAGTTTAATCCAAGAGAATTCTTGCATTCTCTTTCTAGCGCCAGTAATTTTTTTTTTGCATATAGTCTTGGACATGAAATAATTTTTTTATTTTTCCATTTGTCAAACAAAAATCACACATTTAAGTTTGACCATTTCATCCAAAGCTGCATAAATAATTTTTGAGATGAATCATTGTGTTGCTATCATTTTTTTTGAAAAAATGCCTACTCTCCCAGGATGATATTTTGCCAAAAGCATGTTTTATATGGTAACACCTATGCAAGATCTGGTCGCATTTTTCGGCCGTGTTTGCCGATTTCTTACAGCCAATGCATTATACAGATGTAATTCCTGTTTTTATTCTTGAAGACGTACAGATATAATTCGAAAGGGACTAACAAGCAAACAAGTCTGCAAGAATGTTAGGTTGTTTTATGCTGACCCTTGAACGATTCAACGGACAGATCATGTCCCTGTCTGCTATTCCCTACCACTCCTCCACTCTAGCTGTCAGTCTGTCACAGCCACATGACACCTATCACAAGTTTGCAATTGAGAGACTGGTTCAAGTTAACGGGTGCACATAAATCATAACACAAATGGCAGTGGTGAGTACCCCTTCGGCTCCCTCCTGCCTCACCTCCTCCTCCCTGTTGCCACAGTGTGGCCAGCCGCAATCCGGTTAGAGATGGCGTGAAGCTCGATCGGGGTGAGAAGGTGCCCGTCGTTTTTTGTGAACATCAGTCAGTGCGAGAAGGTGCCCGTTTGTGCCTGGATCAATCAAACAATATCGCCTACAGCTGAAAGTCCCATGCCTGCACCCCCGGCTAAGGTAACACCTACGACCCCAAGTGCTCTGCATGCACCCCCCCACCCCCACCCATCCATCCGCTGACCTTGAAATTTTCTCTATACTCAAGATACATCATTACAAAATTCATGTCAACATTTGGCATCTTTCGAGGTCCGTTTGATATATTTAAGCCATTAAATGCGTTTCTGGTCACTTCAAAATACAATTCAAATTTAAAGTGCATGCAAAATTTGGCAAAATTGATTTGAAGTATGCCATTTGTGCTCTTGAGTCTATATTTAGGCCTTATCAAAGAAAACTAGGGCAATTCGAAACAACAGGGGTCCAAGACTCAACCACAAACATGGATGTTATTGATTTTTTAATTTGAAAAATGCAAAAGAATGTTTGGAAAACATGAAACCTGCATGGTGTCATGATATTATCCCTAGAAGTTATAATAAGCAACGTAGAGAAATAATCATTTGATGTGGAAAAATAACCATTTGATGTAGAAAAATATAATGTCAAAAACTAATATACCAAATATTTTTCTGAAGGCCTTGCCAAGATTCTTTATAAAAACTCTCGGCAAAGACGGAAAGCACAATCCATATGTTTGCCTCTGATTGGCCAAGACATTAATTGATGGATTGATGACGTGGTAAGCCCAATCATCGCAAATCTTCATGTCCTCTCTCTGCGCATACGAACGTCCCCGCCTCCCCGCATGTCTCATTTCTATCATTGGAGCATCTACATTCAAACCTAGCTAATCCGGCCCTCTAAACATGTACGGACGTGATCGGACGCGTTCACAGACAGTGATTGGTCACCCCTCAAATATCCGTTTTCACAATCGTATATCTCTTTCACAAATCTTCAAATCCATACAATCACATGCAGAGCAAACTAAACTCACGTAAAATATATTTCGATCCTCCACACAGCGTCTGGCTATTTCATCATGCACACCATCGGATTATCAAAAATTAACATGCTCTATTTCATCACATATATGACATCGGACTACCAAATATTGGCATGTTTTACATGCTAAAGCTATGTACAAAGTTCATCCATGGCTGCCCTTGCCCTTGCCGTCTTTGTCGCGGAAGTAGTGGTCGAAGATGCAAAATGAATCGAGTTGGTTCTGCTCACTGTTGGAGCTGTCCGACACATCACTGTCTTACACATTCTCCTCTTTGGCTTGTAGTCCAACCATGGCACGGACCGTATTTTGCTTCCTTGCGAGGGCGTGCACCGTCCTCGTTTGCCACTTCTCGACTATGCAGGCACAGAGGGCTTCCACGTCCAGGGTGGTGTGCGAGTCCACCTCCATGTCCTCCACCTCAAGGGTTATCATGCATTCCACGCCATCTGTCTCGCACGGCTGGCATGCCACGGGTCCGTAGGGGATGGGTCGTGACGCATGCCGGCGTTGGTCTCCGTCATGGAGCCTGACGCCGCGGGGACCAGGCACCACCGAAGTGGTTACGCTGTCACCCCGGAGTTGCGTTTGCTCCGGTGGTCGCCGCGTCTAGCAAGGCCACGGTCACGCGCCTCGAGCCACAGCCCTGTGGATCCAAGCGTCATCTACAGGGATGAGATGGATTCCCGGCAGATTGACTTCGACTGCGACCGGTCGCATTCCTCTCGGGAACGGCAGAGAGCCATGTGGACGGCCATCTCCTCCTCGCCCCTACTTGGGATGAGGTCCCAGTCGATGGATGTGGAAATCTTGGAGACGGATCCGCTGCCCACAAGGTCGGAGAAGGTCCGAGATTGCCGAAAAGGAGGTTGGAGCGGACTGGAGTTGCTAGGGTTTCGTCCGAGATGCGGATAGGGACATGTATATTTTGGGTCAGGGTGGGCCAACTGGCCGGATCCAACGTGACGGACGCTCCCAGGCTTGTTCGATCCTCCCCATATCAACCCCAGATATGGGTTGGATATGAGGGTGTCGATCAGCCCGGAAGTATACTGTCGATTTGAGGAGCCTGGTTGGGTTACGATTTTGTGGCTGGTCACTGACCGAGCCGTCCGCCCGAAAATATAGGACATATAGGGTGCGTTTCATGAGTCCGGTTGTAGATGCCCTAGTTCGCTCCTCCTGATTTCCTTCCCCAAATCTCTTCCTCGATCTCACCCAACCAGCTTAGGCCGCTCGAGAGCCGCCGTCCTGCCTTCCATCCCGGGTCCAACCTGCGCCCAGGCGACGTGAGCGGCGCGACGACGGATACAACCACAACTCTCATGGCTACCAACCACTGTAAGGACCGACAAAACTTCCAGGCAGCTAGCTGCCAACCGCTGTCAGCTTCAGCATGCCCCCAACCCAAAGGTACTTCTTGCAAAGTGATCTTCGCTCTACGTCACTGCTGACTCAAGAGTCCAGATTGAAGTGTTGCCATAAAGTATACGACAGATCGGTAATGAACAATGATGTGCAGTTTGGGCAAAAGTACACAATCTACCACTATGTTATATGGTATAATTATATTAGAAGTCTATAAGTATGTTTTCTTTTCTCTTCGAAATGGACGCAGAAGAGCTGCCTCATGCTTTTATATATGACAGGCTCTGAGAAACACAAGGAAAAGTACACAATCTCCGTAACTAAAGAGTTCAGATAAGCAGCAAAAAAAAAGAAGAAAATATATGACAGGCTCTGAGAAACACAAGGAAAAAAATTCTACTCTCCCAGGATGATATTTTACCAAGAATCATGCTTTTATATGATAACACCTATGCAAGATCTGATCGCATTTTGTGTCGTTTTTGCATATCTCTTACAGCCAAAATCATGAAACAATGCATTATATGGATGTAACTCTTCTTTTTTACTTTCCTGAAAATAAATAGATATAACCCCTATCACTCTTCCAGGCTGTTAGTTGTCAGTCTGTCAAAGCCACAAGAGCCCTATCTCCAGTTTGCAATTGAGACTCTGCCTCAAGTTAACGGGTGCAATCAGAAATCATATCACAAAGGAACAAATGGAAGTGGTGAGTACCTCTTCGGCTCTCCGCCTCGTGCCTCTCCTTCTCCTCCTCCCCGTTGCCACCATCGCGGCCAGTACATCCACGGACTCCATTGGCAATTATACCAGGATCAATGGAAGCAGATGGCCTACAGCTGAAAGGCCCCAGCCCGCACCCCCTGCCAAGGTAACACCTACGACCCCAAGTGCTCAACCTGCAGCCCCGGCCAGGGTAACACCTATGACCCCAAGTGCTCTGCCTGCACCTATTGGGACAACAAGCATGAAAGTGAAATCCTTCTCTGTAAGAAGAGCTGTTGCAATTTTAGCTCCTGTAGGTGGCTTCATTTTGCTTACCATCTTGTTCCTCATCACCTACTTTATACGTAAGCGAAGAACCCAACGACAACATCAGATGGAGGAGGAGGAAGAGTTTGTGAATCTAAAGGGAACACCAGTGAGGTTCACATTTCAACAGCTAAAAGCAGCAACTGAGCAATTCAAAGATAAGCTCGGCGAAGGAGGATTTGGGTCTGTTTTTAAGGGACAACTAGCTGATGAAAGGATTGCAGTAAAACGTTTGGATCGAGCTGGTCAGGGCAAAAGAGAATTTTCTGCAGAGGTTCAGACAATTGGCAGCATTCATCATATTAATCTTGTGAGATTGATTGGTTTCTGTGCAGAGAAATCGCATAGGCTCTTGGTATATGAGTACATGCCCAAAGGATCCTTGGACAGATGGATCTATTATCGACATGACAATGATGCTCCTCCTCTGAATTGGAGCATGCGGTGCAAGATTATCACTCACATAGCTATGGGTCTCGCTTATCTTCATGAGGAGTGCATGAAAAAGATTGCCCATTTGGATATCAAACCACAAAACATCCTCTTAGATGGTGACTTCAATGCGAAACTTTCTGATTTTGGACTATGCAAGCTCATTGACAGGGATATGAGTCAAGTGTTTACCAGAATGAGAGGCACACCTGGATATCTAGCTCCTGAATGGTTGACGTCGCAGATCACGGAAAAAGCTGATGTCTATAGTTTTGGTGTTGTGGTAATGGAAGTCATCAGCGGAAGAAAGAATCTTGACAATTCTAGATCTGAAGAAAGCATCCATCTCATCACCCAATTGGAGGAAAAGGTGAAGACTAATCGGTTGGTAGAATTGATTGACAATAAGAGTAACGACATGCTAGCACACAAGCATAATGTAATTGCGATGATGAAGCTTGCAATGTGGTGTTTGCAGATTGATTGCAAAAGAAGGCCTAAAATGTCCGAGGTAGTCAAGGTCTTGGACGGTACCATGAATGCAGAGAGCAACATTGATCATAACTTTGTTGCAACAAATCAAGTGTATTTTGGGGCTGCTGGAAATGTGGTCTCCTCGGCTCCACCTCTAGCTTCACATGTATCTGGCCCCAGGTGAAATGAGAAAATCTTGACAAGATAGATAATTAGATTATGAGCAGGATAATCGATATTCTTATGTAAAGCAAATGACAAGTCTATTGTATCATCTCAAATTACTATAATCTGAAGCCCCTTGTAGCGAGTTAATTTTACCTGCAAAGTAGTATTTCAATATTGCAAGCCTTCTTGTTCTACAGCAACTGGTGAATTTATTCATTAGAATGTTCAATCTGTTCATATAATGCAAGTCTGTTTTCAGACCAACTAATGCAAGTATTTTTCTAGTCATTATAGTTGAAAATAACAGCATGCTCCAAAATGCTCCTAGGCTCCAACAAAGCAAAGAAACTGACAGATTGAATGATATTTGGAACTACCGGCTAGTCAAAAATCACAAGTGCTTTTAAGTTCTCCCAATTTCCAGTGTGTTTTCATTTCGTAATAGGTTGTGTGTTGTGCTTAGTAATGTGTATCGTAGAAGGCATTTGATTTTCGAATCAATTAGAATTTGATACTAATAAAGTGTCTCAAGTTTGGATAGTTGGCCGTGTCTCAAATTTGTACATATGGAAGTAAAACATGGTATCAGTTTGCTGCTCATCGATCTCTGCTACTACAACCATGAGAATGCCCCCTATTTACCAGGCTATTAGGCATCAGTTTCACGAGAATTTGAATATTAATGGAACAAGTTGTAAGTAGCTGCATACCACTCATGTGACTCAACGGTGCAGTGGATTAGCTGAATTCCCTCGGTAAGCTGTTCGTCGATAGCCAGGGGAGTTCCTCAGTACCACCTCCGACGTCACATGTATCTGGACCCAGATGAAATGAGACAATCCTGACATAGAAGGTAGGAAATTAGATTATGAGCAGGACATGAAATTTTCTTATGTAAAGAAAATGCCATGTCTATTGTATCTTCTCGAGTTATTACAATCGGAGACCCAACTTTACCTGAAAAATAGTTCAACGTTGCAAACCTTGTTGTTCTACAATGGCTGGACCGAATTTGTTATTTAGAATGTTTTAGATCAACTAACGCAGGTATTTTTCTAGTCACTGTAGTTGAAATCAACGGCAAGTTCCAAAATGCTCCTAGGATCCAACACAGCGGAGAACTAGACGGAATGAAAATTTTTTTGGGACCAACTAATATGACACGGATCAGTTAGAAACCATAAGCGTTTTTTATGTCATGTAATGATCCTTCTCTAAAAAAAAGTCATGTAATGCTCTCTGTTACTTGGCATATGCAGCTCATCTCTGTTACTGTTTTGTACATGATATTGGGACGAACTGATACGTATCCGTTAGAAACCACACGCTGTACATGGCATCATCATGGATACTTGGCAGCCATGACATCAGATTTGACATAATCTGAAAATTAATAGCAATAGTCGAGGGGTGCACGATGAATATATATGACTTCACGGTGCAGTCGATTATCTGAATGAGAGTGGATTTTGAGCTCCCGGGTGCCTAGGCACCCTCTATGAACAGTAAAATCAAAACAAATAGAAATAAAAATCGAAAAAATCTGAAACTTTGCAACATCAAAGATGACCAATGTTTCTAGGTGCTTGCAAGTTTTCATGACAAAAAAACATTAGAGGAGCTGTACACACAAAAAAACATTTCAGTGCTTCAAGTTTTGAGCACTTTTAGCACTGAAATCTGAAACTTTTTTGTACACATTTCTCTGCATGATATTTTGACATGAAAACTTGCAAGAACCTATAAAGTTTGACTACCTTTGATGCTGCAAAGTTTCAGATTTTTTAAAAATGTTTTCCTATTTTTTTTGATTTTACTGTTCATAGAGGGTGCTTAGGCATCCGGGTGCTGTTACACCTTTCTCTTATCTGAATTAGTCATCATTCGTTGCCGGGTGCTGAATCGTTCCACAAGCGATCGATTGGCAGCAGGATCCGCAAATATATCTAATACACTATGCTCCCTAAGTTTAGAGTCCTCTGATTCAATTGAGGTCTCCAATTTAGAATTAGGTCACTCGATTTTGACCGGGTCAATAATTTATTATGAAGCTCTTATTTTATTCATTTAATTCACTATGCTCTCTAATTCTGGAGCTGTTCTATTTGATTGAGTTATTCAACTTTGAATCTGGTTCACATTTTGACTAGGTCAATGATTTTCTTTTTCAAATCGATCAACACAAAAAGATGATACTTTAGCATCAATATAGCACATGAAGTCGTCGGCATAGATAATTTCCCAGCATAAGTTTGGATTGGTTAACAGACAAACTCAAAACCATGCCGCGAAAGGACCACCAAAACACCGCATTATTATACGTAAAAAATAAAACACACTCTTTCATCTCCCCGACCCACCAAACCATATACTTCCTCAGTTCCAAAATAGAAGGTGTATTAGTTTCTTTAAAGGCAACCAAGTTCGAAGCCAATAATATCGACAACCACAATACTAAACATATACAATATGAAAATTCGATTCATGATGAATCTAATAACATCGATTCGATCTTATGAATATTGATATATTTATCTACAAATTTGATGAAACTTAAAGAGGCTTCACTTTTCAAAAACTAATCCATCTAATAATTTTAAATAGAAGGAGTAAGGAAATTATGAAGAACCAATAGTTCCAACTGCGCAGCAAAGCGCGTGCAATACTTCTAGTCTGTACTACGCACAGATGATTCCAAAACCTGTGTTTTCTTTTTGAAGGCCGTGCTGATTTTCTCTCTGGTCGGTCACTAACGAGACAATTTTGCTCGATTTCCTCAGAAACGAAAGATACAGCTTGAACCTACCTTGAATCGTCACAAGAAAATACAGATGCTTTGCTCGTTTTCACCACTTAACTAACAATGTTGGCAGTTGGTAGGGCAAACTATTTGTTTCACTGGCCGTTGATTTTGATGCATTTTCAGTCCAAAGATTTAAGACTTTCTCAGCTTGTAAAGCTGTTTGGTCTGTCTGGAGCTACAAGAACAATGGATGAATAGAAGGAACAAACCTGCAAAGTAGTAGTTGGGAGGTGTACACGAAGTAGCTGCCCTTCAGAAGATCGACACGCAGCTGAGACATAAACTCTTCTTACGACCATCCTTTGTGAGGATACTTCTCACTTCTGACTTCTGAGACAGAGACACATAATAAAGACCTTAATTTCTAGAGGATTTCTTACAATCCGCAAGTCATTTTTCTGGGAGAGTAACCAGAGACAATTTCTGAAAGGTATGCAAGTATTTTACTGTCACATACCAAGATTTGTTCAGTAGCCACACACACACACACAAACACATACATCTATCATTTTCCTCACTTGAAGTCACATTACCAGACAGTCTTCTCCCCATCAGGTTCTTCTAAACCTAACACCACCCCAGACTTTAATTAAGCAACAATAGATCAACCCTCCTGGATGTTCTATCATCTACCTCCAGATAGACCTGTAATGGTATTTGCCACCGAGGGAGGCACTTCATCACACTAGTAGAAAACAGGTCTTTCGTCCGGAGCATTAGTCCCAGTCGGGTTTTCGACCGGGACTAATGTGACCACTAGTCCCGGTTCCAACGGCTAGGCTTTAGTCCTGGTTCATGAGGAACATCTAGTTGCGGTTGGTGATACCAACCGGGACTAAAGCGGTTGTGGCAGGGTTGCAGCAGGCTGGGCCCCCTGCGAGCCCCTTTAGTCCCGGTTGGTAGCACCAACCGGGACTAGAGATGGACCTTTAGTCCCGGTTGGTATCACAAACCGGGACTAAAGATATCACTATATATAGTGCTTCGTCCAGCCCGAGCCCAAGCTCTCCTTTCCACTTGCTCGAGCTCATCCTCCATTTTTGTCAAGATTTGTCAAGATTTGAGGCACCCCATCTACCCAAGTGTTCACAAAGGTTGGCAACTTTGTCCTTTCATCTCTCATTGCTAGATTAGCTCGTGGGTTTTAGTTTGGGAGTAATTATGTGGGAGTTTATTTGATTTATATGCAATTTGAGCTCAAATTAACTTCTTAGTTTGGATACGTGTAGGTGTGGTTTACTTAGTGCCTTCCCGTCCCCGTCCTAACCACCGTCGATCGCCCGCACCGTCCCATCGCCGGCACCACCTTGCTGAGCCTCTTGTTCTTATCCTTTTTATAAAAAATATATTATTTGTATGATTTAGATAGTTACTTGTATAATTTTCTTACTTGTATGATTGTTTGTTATACATAGTGCCATGGTTTTGATATCCGTGCCCGTCGGCCCTCGTCCGGTTTATGATTCGGATGTGGTATATTCTATTTTATAACTATTTGTTGCATTTCGTGTTTATGACAATTATGCCCATCAAGTTGACATAGATATTTTTATCTAGGAGGTATGTGAACCGGAAATTGCAACAGACCCTCTTGTCGAGAAGTTAAATTTAGTTGAAAAAGAAAACGAGTATTTGAAAGAAAAATTGAAAAGAATTGAAGAAGAGAAGATGAAATTGAAGTTGTATGTTGCCGATGTCGTCGATGATCACAAGATCAAGATGGATGCAATGCGCTTGAAGATTGGAAAGATTAGAAAATATGTCGTTAATAAAGAGGCTTGGTATCATTATGTTGTTGGATCAATTATTACCTTAGTTGCAATTTTGATCGCATTTGTTGTTGCATTTAAATGCTTTAGGTAGATAGTTTTATGTTGTTTTTATGAGAATAAGTGTGTATGAACTTGTATTAATTTGGTCTTTTCGGTGTTGTGTAATGAAGATGAGTCGGCAATGGATGTACGATGACCGACGCTCTCCCCGGTTCATTAATGGCGTGCATAGTTTTCTGCATGCGGCTGAGGCAAACAAGCGAAATGGTTTTATGTGTTGTCCATGTGGTGTCTGTAAGAATGATAAGAATTACTCTAGCTCAAAAGTCATTCACGTCCACCTATTTACGTCCGGTTTCATCTCCGGCTATAACTGTTGGACCAAGCACGGAGAAAGAGGGGTTCTAATGGAAGAGAATGAAGAAGAGGAGGAAGATGACAACTATCCTGGGTTCCCTGAATACGATGGTACTACAATGGGGGAAGAGAATGAAGAAGAAGAAGCTGAAGAAGAGGCATCCTATGAGCCCGCTGATGATCTTGGTCGGGCCATTGCTGATGCAAAGAGAAACTACGAAGGTCAAAAGGAGAAGTTGAAGTTGCAGCGCATGTTAGAGCATCACAAAAAATTATTGTATCCAAATTGCAAAGATGACAAGAAAGAGCTAGGTACCACACTCGAATTGCTGCAATGGAAGGCAGAGAATGGTGTATCTGACAAGGGATTTGAAAAGTTGCTGAAAATAATGAAGAATAAGCTTCCAAAGGACAACGAATTGCCTGACAATACGTACGAAGGAAAGAAGGTTGTCTGCCCTCTAGGATTAGAGGTGCAGAAGATACATGCATGCCCTAATGACTGCATCCTCTAACGCGGTGAGGAGTACGAGAATTTGAATGCATGCCCGGTATGCGGTGCATTGCGCTATAAGATCACTCACGATGACCCTGGTGATCATGTTGAGGGCGAGCGCCCCTGGAAGAGGATTCTTGCCAAGGTGATGTGGTATGCTCTTATAATACCACGGTTCAAACGTTTGTTCCAAAACAAAGAGCATGCCAAGTTGTTGCGATGGCACAAAGAAGACCGTAAGAAAGACAGGAAGTTGTGAGTACCCGCTAATGGGTTGCAGTGGAGAATAATCGAGAGAAAGTGGCCGGAGTTTGCAGGTGACGCAAGGAACATATGGTTTGGTATAAGTGCCGATGGCATCAATCCTTTTGGGGAGCAGAGCAGCAATCATAGTACCTGGCCTGTGAATCTATGTGTCTATAACCTTCCTCCTTGGTTGTGCATGAAGCGGAAGTTCATTATGATGCCAGTGCTCATCCAAGGCCCTAAGCAACCCGGCAACGACATTGATGTGTACCTAAGGCCATTAGTTGATGAACTTTTACAGCTGTGGGACATAAAAGGTGTACGTGTGTGGGATGAGCACAAACATGAGGAATTTGACCTACGAGCATTGCTGTTTGTAACCATCAATGATTGGCCTGCTCTTAGTAACCTTTCAGGACAGACAAACAAGGGATATAATGCATGCACGCATTGTTTAGATGAGACCGGAAGTATATATTTGGATAAATGTAAGAAGGTTGTGTACCTGGGACATCGTCGATTTCTTCCGATCAAGCAACTATTAAGAAAGAAAGGCAAGCATTTCAAAGGTGAGGCAGATAACCGGAAGAAGCCTGACCACCATACTGGTGATCATATACTTGATAGGGTCAAGGATTTAAAAGTAATCTTTGGAAAGGGTCATGGCGGACAATCTGTTCCGAATGACGCTGACGGACACGCACCCATGTGGAAGAAGAATCTATATTTTGGGAGCTAGAGTATTGGAAAGTCCTAGAGGTTCGCTCTGCAATCGACGTGATGCACGTGATGAAGAATCTTTGCGTGAACCTGCTAGGCTTCCTGGGCGTGTATGGGAAGACAAAAGATACACCGGAGGCACGGGAGGACCAGCAACGTATGCACGAAAAAGACGGCATGCATCCAAAGCAGTATCAAGGTCCTGCCAACTACGCTCTTACCAAATATGGCAAAGGTGATACCAACCGGGACTAAAGGTCTCTTTAGTCCCGGTTGGTGCCACCAATCGGGACTAAAGGCCTCTGCTATATCAAGGTCCTGCCAACCGGGACTAAAGGTATCTTTAGTCCTGGTTGGTGCCACCAATCGGGACTAAAGGTCTCTGCTATATAATCCCGCGCCCTTCGTGTCCCGGTGTGGGATCACTAGAAGAGTGTCTAGAGGGGGGTGAATAGACTACTAGCAGGAATTTAAAACCTAACCTTTTCCCAAGTTAATTGGTTGGCAGATTTTAACAATCATAGCAAGTCAAGCACACCCTACACATGCATGTCTATGAGTATAGCAGCGGAAAGTAAAGACATTGCACACGAAGTGAAGAATTGAGATAGGAAGATCAAACACAATTGGAGACGCAAAGATTTTTCCCGTGGTTCCGATAGGTGGTGCTATCGTATATCCACGTTTATGGAGTCTTCAACCCACGGAGGGTAACGGTCGCGAGAGTCCACGGAGGGCTCCACCCACGAAGGGTCCACGAAGTAGCAACCTTGACTATTCCATAACGGCTTCCGTCCACGAAGGACTAGCCTCACTATGGGTAGATCTTCACGAAGTAGGCGATCTCCTTGCCCGTACAAACTTCTTGGTTCACTCCACAACACGAAGTAGGAGGCTCCCAAGTGACACCTAACCAATCTAGGAGACACCACCCTCCAAAAGGTAATAGGCTCGGCAATGTCGATGAAGTCCTTGCTCTTGTGCTTCAAGATGATAGACTCCTCAACACACAATTACTCTCTCACAGATTTGGCTTGGTGGAAGAGATGGGATTGGTGGAAAGCAACTTGGGGAGGCTAGAGATCAAGATTCATATGGTTGGAATGGAATGGCTGTAGGAGATATGCCCTAGAGGCAATAATAAATGTTATTGATTATCTCCCTGTTCATAATTAGGTTTATGTTCCATGCTATAACTACTATGGTTCTCGAGTCTACAATAACCACGAGGCTCGGAGGAAGACTCATATGCACGTGTGGAATAATAAACGGTAAAATGTATTCCTAGTCTGGCCTCTAAGACTAGCTCAAGTGTTGCATGATGGTTCTGTTTTCCTGATCATGGGCATGTCTATGCCAGCAACTTTGAGGGCACAATGTTAGAAGAACATTTGTGTTGAATCGACCCGCATTGATGTTATGCTATGAGATTCATTCGTCACTAGTTAATGGTTTATAACACAGAGATGGTTTACGTTTGCATGATTCCTTAGACCATGAGTGTATCGAGTTTCTTCATGCTTGCTTCATGAACTTTGGGGTTTGTTAAACGTCATCCGTAAATATGTGGCTATTACGGCGGCTTACGGGTTCATGGAAAAGTATGTCAAAGTAACTTGATAGCTCAAGATTGGGATTTGCTCCTCCGACGATGGAGAGATATCTCTGGGCCCTCTCGGTGTTACGGTATCCATCATCGTCTGATCAGACACAGGGTGATTTGATCACAGGGATACCGGAACACGGTAACGAGAAAAGAGAACAATACCGGTAACGAGGTAACTGGCATAGTGGACAAGTTGTTGATCCACGAGGATGCCAACATGTCTCACCTCGGGTATTTGTAACATATCACGAAGCAACAGGAATAGCACACGGCAGCTGGAGGTTCACTCGAATATTCATTCGTGTCGGTATAGAGGTCAATATGGGTGTCCACGGCTCCGATGTTGATCATTGATCGGATGGGGTTCCGGGTCATGTCTATGCTTCACCGAACCTATAGTGTCACACACTTAAGGGTCATCTATCTGTTGAATACGAGACAGGGAGTCTGAGAGAAAATCACCGAAAAAGTTTTGGACACCGAAAAAGTTTCGGACAGCGGAAAAGTTCCGCAGAGAGAACACCGGAACAGTTTCGGTAAAACTGAAAAGTTGTTTCAGGGGATACCATTAAGTCAAATTGGTTTCGGCACATGCCTGATAATTCTTGGAGGGTGCTAGAATTATTCTGGAAACTTCCGGGAATTTTCCTGAAGAAAAACCGGAAATGTTCCGGAGCTGCCGGAACCGCTTCGGATGATTTTGGCAGATGAAAATCACTAATCCGGAATTGTTCCGTATCGCATTGAAAATTATTTTATTGGGTACTGGAAATATTCTAAGCCCACATAAATATTTTCAGTTCGACCGGACGCTGAAAAATGTCGTCGTGAATAGTGAAAGTGATTTTTGGGATATTTTTGGAAAGTCACCTTTTGGGATATTTCCAAAAGGCTTCTAGAAGGGCTTGGGGGCCAAGGAAGACCCTCATGGGGGAGCCCCCAAGGGGTGGCCGGCCAAGGGTGGAGCTCCTTCATGGAGCTCCACATGGCACCTTTTTTCCTTCTTATGGTTTTTTATGTGTGACATAAAGTGGGTAGTTTGGTACTTTGTGTGACCATCCTACCCCTTGGCTTTCCTATAAATAGAGGAGGTGAGGGCTGCCATCTCTTCATCCCTTGCTCTCATACACATGCTATGCTTTGCTAGCTCTCTCTCTCCCTCCCACGAAAAGAGTTTTTTCGTACAGCCGAAAGGTTGTCTGGGTTCCGGCAAGAACTAGTTCTGGACGGCGAAGCCCTGCCGGATAGATGACACCGTATGTGTGGAACTCTGTA
This sequence comes from Elymus sibiricus, assembly GCA_039707655.1. NCBI lineage: Eukaryota > Viridiplantae > Streptophyta > Magnoliopsida > Poales > Poaceae > Elymus > Elymus sibiricus. The sequence goes on from CM077667.1 coordinate 26,910,200, forward strand.
GAGAGATCGTAGTTTCGGTCTTAGTTCAAGAGTGCCTCTTGAAGGGCTGTCCGAGTGACTGTCCGAGTTTCGTGGGTCCTCCCGAAGGGCTGTCCGAGTGACTGTCCGAGTTTCGAAGGTCCTCCTGATGGGCTGTCCGCGACACCGTCCGGGGGACTGTCCGACCGCCTCCCGGAGGGCTGTCCGAGGGGCGGATGAGGGTATACATCCTCGCGGTTGGGAGGTTGTAAATCCTAGCTGCGGCGATCTGCACCGCCGATCGTCATCGACTCTACTTCCGCTGCGCTACGAGTCGGTAACGAAAAAGATCAAACCTTGTATGCAGTCTTCATAGGGGTCCTGGGCTGGTGCGTAGGTCGGAATTTTTTTGTTTTCTGCTGCGTTCCCCAATAGTGGTATCAGAGCCGTACTATGCGTAGATGCAGGTTGCGATCTAGAATACATAGAGATGTATGGGTGTTGCACAATATAATTAGGTAGTAAATGAGTTCTATTACTGAAAATTATTTGTGCGGGTAGCAGATGAAATATGTTACCCGATGTTCTTGTTGCTTCCCTGGAATTTGCATATTTCTGAACTTGATAACAGTATGGTGGAGTTTCAATGTTCTGGCAGTTCGCGATCCTGATTGATCAACGAAGTGCTAACAGTTCATTGAATTCCACCGTAGTTAAAAAGAAAGATGAAATTTTGCAGACGAAAGGACAATGCAGATATGATCTGCACGGGGGTCACGCGTATGACGAAGTTCAGTATGGGGCTCGAGATTTTATTATCTCGTGTTTCATACACCCCGCAATGTTAATCTAGCGACTTGGATTATCATGCTTGATGATGGACGTTGGTAGCTTCGGTTTGTTTCGAAACCTTAGAAGCCACGTAAAACAAGTTTTTGCATGAACCGATTAGAGGCGTCTAACTTGGTTTTGCAGGATGGTTTGCATGTGCATATGATGTGGTATAGCAGTGCTCATATTGATTTGATTATGTATGAGATGACTATATGATGTAATATTAACATGACCTGCGTGTCATGATTCGGCATGATGGCTGGAGCCATATGATTGTCACTTTAATGACCTGCGTGTCAACCTTAAGTAATTCACTTATTTTATTAGCTATAGAGATAGCAATATTATCTGGTGCATCGACAAGGTGGTGGCAATCTTCGCGAAGGTGAACACCGACACGAATGCCGAAGACGAAGAAATAAAAGACTTCTCCGTCAGAAAGGGCTATACCATATCATGCTATTATGAATTGCCTGAGATGTTTATCCCTTATGATGCACCCTTCTTGATTGCGCGGTAGTCACTTTTTATTAGGGTGATCTCTCACAAAAATATCAAGTAGTTAGTGTTCTCCCAAAGTGTAGCACCGTCACGGCACCTAACTTTTCGGGGTGCGCCATGGATTCATGGGTACGAACGATTAGGGATGTGTGAGGCGGGTGAGTTGAGACCTCGCAGTGAGATCACTTGGTTATCTTGACGTTCAGGCATGAAAGTCATGAGCTCGGAACACACGCATCGAAAGATGAACAAGAGTCACATAGAGATGTGATCGGCAAGTTGGCCTACCGATTAAAATTCCCGTCATGAGATGATGATTCTATGACGATGAATTGAAGTCTGGATCTTGAATCACTCACAATCAATTATGAGAGATATTGATTTGAGTGGGAGCGCACTGCAGAATTAACTTGTTTAATTCTCAGTGCAATTAATTTTGAACACTGTCTAAAGTGCGATTTGCAAAATAGTTGTAGAATAATGGCTCGCATTTCCACCTTCCCTATTAAAATTGAATAGCTGTTAAATATCTAGTTAAAACTTTACGGTTGGTAACGTATTGTGAGGACTGTCCTCTAGAGTGCCGAGAAGGACTTTGTCTTATCGCATGCTTTCGGTATTCTCCCGCTAATGCTATGGATCATATGACTCTCGTCCTTCGATCCAAAAGCTAAAATTCCTTTTCAGTCAAAGTGCAATATGTTTGCTTCCATGAGACCCAAACTTCGAAAGTTTGGATAGTTATGTGATATTCATGGAATCTGAAAATCATTTTCAGAGACAGACAAAGACTAAAAGATATGAGATATCCAAAGAAATGTTTGTTTGCAAACTATTGGTAAAGGAGTTTACTATGCATTAGACTGATAAGAGAGGGATCCAGGAGAACGCCTGTCATATGATGAAAGGTGAATAAAACAACAACTTAAAGAGAAAGGAAGTGTCCGAAGGGTGTTAGTAAGACTTTTACGCCTAGGAAGTCCGGGGCTAACGCCACTCTTAAGTTGGATGCTTCTTCTGAGAGTAGGAGAAATATTGAAAGTTAAACTGTTAGAAGTATAAAGGCAAAAAGAAAGAAGACTGGAATATCCAGCTCATGTATGAATGTCATACAAGTTTTTGATGTATAGAAGGCTGGTCAAAGATATAGTTCTTGGGAATTATGATTAAGCATGTTAATCACTAATTCTTGGGTATTGTGAGTTAATCACAAAGATACCCGCTCGATTGCATTCTGTTGCAACTGGATGTAAGACCTACTATGGCCTAAAAGACTAGCCAGGAATGAGGTTTAGGTATACACAGGGAACATGGTAAATCTTACTATACCTTCCATCGGTGTATTACCGTCTGTATTTATTTTCATAATTCATTTAGAGTTTTACACACTCTAGCCCATTGCATAAGGTATCTTGCAAGAAGGTTGTTCATAAGAGAACTTTTGATGTTCGGTGTTATGAATAACATAAGGGCCATACTTTCATTATGAATGAGATGTATGTTATGAATGTTGATAATAATACATTACCTCTGGGTTTATTTTCATAATTCATTTTAGAGTTTCATACACTCTAGCCCATTGCACAATGTTTGTTGCAAAAGAGTTGTTCATAAAAACAACAATTGTTGTTCAGTATTATGAATAACATGAAGGGCCATGCTTCCATCCTAGATGGGATGTATGTTATGAATATTGATGGAAATATGATACATCCATAACACTGACGCTAAATGTCGCAAGACTAAAAGAATACCACATATGTGTGGCACTGCATTTGGTCACATTGGAGAAACCCGCATGCAAAATTCCATTATGATGGATTTTGAAGTCCTTTGATTTTGAATCATCTGACACTTGCAACTTTCCTCTAAAAAGTGAAGTGACTGAAATACCGTTCACAGGCCATAAGGAACGAGCAAAGAACATATTGGTGATCATACATTATGATGTATATAGTCCAATAAATGTTGTTGCAAGTAGTGGATTTATCTATCTTCAGAAATGACTCAAGTAGATATATGGATATTTACTTGATGAGACGTAAGTCTGGATCTTTTGAATTAATTCATAAGGTTTTCAAAAATGAAGTAGAAGTTATTGTAACAAGAAAATTATGTTTCTACAATTCGATTGCAGAAAGGAATATTTGAGTTACAAGTTTAGCGAATGTCTGATGAGTTATGAAAGGGGTTTCATAACTTGCACCTCCCGGAACACCACTTCAAGTGGAAAGTCCGTGAAGATGTAATCGAACCAATTATGACATGGTAAGATCAAAGATGACATAAATAAAATTGCCATTATCCCTTTTAAAGTGATGCTTTAGAGACTGCGGCTTTTACACTGAAAAGAGATCCATCAAGTCTGTTGAAATGACGCCATGGTATGGTACGCCCAACCATGTTATATCTTTTCTTAACATTTGGAATATGGGGCTTGTGTAAAAGGTTACAAACCTATTCCAAATCAGACAAGTGCTACTTTGTAGGTTATCCCAAGTCATTGGGTATTCCCCCACCACTATACCGAGGCAAAGGATTTTGCCACAAAACGGTATGCTTTTAAAGAGAATAGTTCTTACAAAAGGTGAGTGGGAGGACAGTGCAACTCGACGAGATAACTAGTATCTTCGTCATCAGATCAAAGGAAAGAAACCTTGGAAGTGATTCCAGAGTTTCCTACTGCGACTGATACGGAAGTCTCTACAATAAAATGTATGGACTTCGGTCGAACTTGCAGCTGAACCACGTAGGCAAAGCTCGTGCAAACCTATCAGGTGCGCAAACGAGATATTGTTGTTAGACAATAGTATACCTACAATACACAAGGAAGCGTTGATGGGCCCTGACTCTGGAATTGGCTAAATGCCAATACAATATTCCGAGATAGTTTCCATATAAGTGATTCGAGATTAAAATCTTGATACACCTTTCGGAAGACTTAGAGTCTAACGAATATTTATGGAACTAAAAACTGATACGGATAAAATGTTTATCCATAAAGCTCGACTTGTTGCAATAACAAGTTCAAGGAGTTGACTACGATGAGGTTGTTTCACCGTAGCGAAGCTTAAAGTCGGTTCGGATTGAACTAGCAATTAATACATATTTCAATCATGAGATATGAAACATGGATGACGAAAGGATTTCCATCTGATGGAAATGTAACCAAGGACTTGCATGTGTTACAGTCCAAGGTATTTTGTCAGTCCAGAGGATGCTAGTAAGTATGCAAACTTCAGAGTTCCAGCGATGGACAGAAGAGAGCAAAATGGAGTTGGAATCTTCGTGTTTTGATGAAATTGTAAAAAGGGTTTTTGACTTCATCAATGGGTAACGAAGATACTTGTGATTCAAGAAAGTAAGCGGGAGCATAATAATATTTCTAAAATGTTGTGTGCTTGACACATTGTTAATTGGAAATAAATTTCTTGACACGAATTAGGACTTCATTTGAAAAGGGTTTTTCGATGAAGTGCTTGGGCTAAATAGCCTTAATATTAGGCATGATGATCTATGGAGATAGATTTACCTAATGGGGCTGGGCAAAGATACATATTGACAAGATGCTAAAACCTTTTAGCATTTAAAACGCCAAGGAGTGATTCTTGCCGAAGTAACATGGAAAGAGTTTTTGCAAGACTTGGTGTCCCAAAAACACTGATGAGCAAAATACATGATGGAGATTCCACACACCTTCGTGTTTGGATTAATCAAGTATTCCATGGTATGTAAAAACAACCAGATATGTCCAATACTCCAAAGTTGTTGCGAGTATAGATACCAAAGTGATCAAAAGTACTGATCATGGGACAACAGTGAAAGATGTCATTAAGTACTAGAGTAGTAATGATGACATGTTTTCTCGCAAGCAGAGATTATGAAGTACTCGTTGTAAGTAATTACATCGATACAGTCTTCATCAATGCTCCATGCGATTTTTGATCTAAGTTAGGGATTTTTGTGTAATACACAATATGGTGGCACGGTAGTTGGAAATTGTTCCAAACAGGTTACTGTGGCGAATTCTATAACAGAAGGCTAAGTATGTTGACGCTTTAGAAGCGACAAAGAAGTTGTTGAATCATATAGTTCATTCATGAACTTAGTATGGTTCCAAGATGGCTTTGGTATATGGGACACAATTGCAGATAGTTGCACCATAGCTCAGTCTGAGGAATCTGGTTTCGACCAATGATTCACACATATGCAAAGCCAAGTCCACACAAAAAATGAATTTTGTGAAAGCGTGAAAACGCAAGGATATGCAAAGTTATAGACGGAGCTGAAGTCGTCAGATCCGTTGGACATCAGGCTATACCACAAGCGAAGCATATTTTACACCAGTATGCCATAGGTGTAAAGTGCATTAGCATCGACTAGATTATTGACTCTAGTGCAAGTGGGAGTCTGTAGGAGATATGCCCTAGAGGCAATAATAAATTTTATTGATTATCTCCCTGTTCATAATTAGGTTTATGTTCCATGCTATAACTGCTATGCTTCTCGAGTCTACAATAACTACGAGGCTTGGAGGAAGACTCATATGCACGTGTGGAATAGTAAACGGTAAAATGTATTCCTAGTCTGGCCTCTAAGACTAGCTCAAGAGTTGCATGATGGTTCTGTTTTCCTAATCATGGGTATGTCTATGCCAGCAACTTTGAGGGCACAATGTTAGAAGAACATTTGTGTTGAATCGACCCGCATTGATGTTATGCTATGAGATTCATTCGTCACTAGTTAATGGTTTATAACACAGAGATGGTTTACGTTTGCATGATTTCTTAGACCATGAGAGTATCGAGTTTCTTCATGCTTGCTTCATTATCTTGGGGTTTGTTAAATGTCATCCGTAAATGGGTGGCTATTACGGCGGCTTACGGGTTCATGGAAAAGTATGTCAAAGTAACTTGAGAGCTCAAGATTGGGATTTGCTCCTCCGACGATGGAGAGATATCTCTGGGCCCTCTCGGTGTTACGGTATCCATCATCGTCTGGCCAGACACAGGGTGATTTGATCACAGGGATACCGGAACACGGTAACGAGAAAAGAGAACAATACCGGTAACGAGGTAACTGGCATAGTGGACAAGTTGTTGATCCACGGGGATGCCAACATGTCTCACCTCGGGTATTTGTAACATATCGCGAAGCAACAGGAATAGCACACGGCAACTGGAGGTTCACTCGAATATTCATTCGTGTGGGTATAGGGGTCAATATGGGTGTCCACGGCTCCGATGTTGATCATTGATCGGAAGGGTTCCGGGTCATGTCTATGCTTCACCGAACCTATAGGGTCACATGCTTAAGGGTCATCTATCTGCTGAATACTAGACAGGGAGTCTCAGACAAAATCACCAAAAAAGTTTCGGACACCGGAAAAGTTCCGGATAGCGGAAAAGTTCCGCAGAGAGAACACCGGAACAGTTTCGGTAAAACTGAAATGTTGTTTCAGGGGATACCATTAAGTCAAATTGGTTTCGTCACATGCCTGATAATTCTTGGAGGGTGCCAGAATCATTCTGGAAACTTCCAGGAATTTTTCGGAAGAAAAACCGGAAATGTTTCGGAGCTGCCGGAACCGCTTCGGATGCTTTTCGCAGATGAAAATCACTAATCCGGAATTGTTCTGGATCGCATTGAAAATTATTTTAGTGGGTACTGGAAATGTTCTAAGCCCACATAAATATTTTCAGTTCGACCTGACGCTGAAAAATGTCGTCGTGAATAGTGAAAGTGATTTTTGGGATATTTTTGGAAAGTCACCTTTTGGGATATTTCCAAAAGGCTTCTAGAAGGGCTTGGGGGGCAAGGAAGCCCCTCGTGGGGGGCCCCCAAGGGGTGGCCGGCCAAGGGTGGAGCTCCTCCATGGAGCTCCACATGGCACCCTTTTTCCTTCTTATGGTTTTTTATGTGTGACATAAAGTGGGTAGTTTGGTACTTTGTGTGACCATCCTACCCCTTGGCTTTCCTATAAATAGAGGAGGTGAGGGCTGCCATCTCTTCATCCCTTGCTCTCATACACATGCTATGCTTTGCTAGCTCTCTCTCTCCCTCCCACGAAAAGAGTTTTTTCGTAGAGCCGAAAGGCTGTCTGGGTTCCGGCAGGAACTAGCTCTGGACGGCGAAGCCCTGCCGGATAGATGACACCGTTTGTGTGGAACTCTGTAGAGAGATCGTAGTTTCAGTGTTAGTTCAAGACTGCCTCCTGAAGGGCTGTCCGAGTGACTGTCCGAGTTTCGTGGGTCCTCCCGAAGGGCTGTCCGAGTGACTGTCCGAGTTTCGAAGGTCCTCCCGATGGGCTGTCCGCGACACCGTCCGGGGGACAGTCCGACCGCCTCCCGGAGGGCTGTCCGAGGGGCGGATGAGGGTATACATCCTCGCGATTGGGAGGTTGTAAATCCTAGCTGCGGGGATCTGCACCGCCGATCGTCATCGACTCTACTTCCGCTGCGCTACGAGTCGGTACCGAAAAAGATCAAACCTTGTATGCAGTCTAGATAGTGGTCCTGGGCTGGTGCGTAGGTTAGAATTTTTTTGTTTTCTGCTGCGTTCTCCAACAATGGCATGATCTCAACACATGAGTATGTGGCTCTCTCTCAGAAAATATGATGGGGCAAGTATGGAATAGTTCTGAGTGCTTCTCTTTCGAATGGGTGGTGGTGAAGGGGTATATATAGCCATCTCCAAAAATCCAATCGTTACACGTAAAATGACCAACTCGGTGACACCGATGTGTGAATCTCGGTGGTACCGAGTTGCTCCAAAGGTAGCAACTTTTGAATCTCGGTGGTACCAATATATAAATCTTGGTTGCATCGATAAGGTGACCAACGGTCAGATTGCCCAATCTCGGTAACGCCGATTCAACAAACTCGGTCGGACCGATTTTGTGAATTTGCGTAACAGAAAGTTGGAACCAAACTCGGTGGCACCGAAGGAGAATCGGTTGCACCGAAAGGCTAGGGTTTGGCTTAGGTCTGCCTGAGTATGGGAATCGGTGGCACCGAGTGGAAAGTGTTGGTTGCACCGAATTTGGATATTTGACTTTGGACAGTCTTTTGTGGAAGAGCTTGTCGGTGTTTTTGGTGACTATCACTTGTGCACGTATGAGCATTTTGTTCACCAACAATACCTTACCCCCTTTTAGTAGTATTGGCTTTCCTATGGACTCAAAGTGATTTCTCACAAAGTAAAATGTAGAGTCCTCTTCCTTGAAGGTTTGCCAACCTATTTCCTTGCATCTTGGGGTATCTCCACAAACTCCACAATCCTTTTGCCAGCCCTTCTCTCCATGGACTTTTACGTGAAATACACTAGGTAAAAGTATTAGTCCAAGAGACAATGTATGTTGTCATGAATTATCAAAACCACCAAGGGAGCATGTTGTGCTTTCAATCTCCCCCTTTTTGGTAATTGATGACAACATACAATCAAAGCTTCAAATAAAGATATGCATGGTTAGAGTGAAGACTTTGAGAGACACATGACTTAGATTTGCTCCCCCTAAATATGTGCAATCCCTTTAAAGGATAGTTGCTTTGGAATGCATGGACACACATATAGTAGAAGGGATATGATGAGTCAAGTGTATCTTGGCTATATGCATCAGATATATATGAATGTGATGTATCCTTGTTCAAGACTTCACTCTTGCAAACAATATATGCAAGAAGCAAGAGATCATCTTGATCAAAGATATGATGCATATACTTACCTTGAGTTCTTGAGCATTCTAGTAGTAGAGATACACTTGAGAAAACAATGTTAGGAAACACAAGAGTATTCTACTAATCAAAAGGCAATAGAACTCGAAAGTACCAAGATATGGAGAACATATAGAAGATAGTAATCCTTAAGATTGATATGTCTCCAAGATCATTTAGAGCTTTCTCCCCTTAGATATGAAAATAGTATATCATCCTCTCCCTCTGAATCTTAGCGTGTAGATATTGTGATTGGATAGGGTGAGAAAAATCTAAGATGATCACCAATAGAAAGTATGTTTATTTCAATATGACAATTTTCGTTAGACTTTTGTCCCCTTACTTTGGTGTTCTCCCCTTGTCTATATAAGTAAAAACTTGGATATTCTCCTCTCCTCCTTGATTATATCTCCCCCTTTGCGTAAGCATGTATCTCCCTTTAGCATGAAGCTTTGTTTATTTCTCCCCCATTGGCATTAATTTCCAAAAAGGTCCATTCAGAGGGATAGATACAGGGATCATTGATAAAGAAGGGATCCTTGAGAACAAGGGTCATTGAATGTAAGGTTCATAGAAATAAAACTTGTGGGAATCATGGAAAATAATTTCTCTCCCTTTGTTTAAGCTGATGGCTTGTAAGACTTCTCCTCCTTTGAGTTAGGGATCCTTGAATAAAGTTTCTCCCCCTAAGTTTTTTTAATAGAAGGGATCATCGAAGAAACAAAGACATCACTAGTAGGATCACTAAAGAAACACAAATTTGCAAATATGAACTCAAATGAGAAAAGAGATCAAATCGGTGGCGTCGAGACAGACAAATTGGTGGTACCGAGATGTTGTGATGCAGCTCATCTGCTAATTCGGTAGAACCAAGTTATTTGTACGGGCGGCTCCGAGACCAAAATAGAAACTTGGCAAAGTTTGGAAACTTGCAAATGAATGTAGAAAACTTTTAACAAAGTATCAAAAGAGAATTTTTCAAAGGAAATGCAAAAGTTTTTACAAAAGGATATCAAGTAGTGAAGATTTGAGTGGTTCCAAGATATCTTGCAAATAGAGAATGAACCAACTCAAAACGCTTAACTAGATGATGGTCGGTGACTAGGTCACCTATATTAGAGCATATTGATTTAGGAGCCAAGCAAGAATTCTTGATCATAGGTCATACTCAATGTTAAGCTCAAAATGGGGTTATCATTTTTCGATTAAGCATTTTTAATGTCTTCATATCACTTGAGTTGCTTTAGCTCATGACTTGGAGTGAAGCCTTTTCAAGGATATGAGTACATACCTTTGAGTGATGTTGATGACGTGGCTTGTAGGTGAACTTGTTGAGGATGCTCGAGGTTGATGAAGATCATCTTGAGTTAGGAGCAATCCTTCTCGTTTTAGTACACTTGTCACCTACATAGGTTAGTCATGCAAGGAAGAACATGATATGACACAATTCCAATTGATATTAATTGTGAAATACAAATATGTGTCAAGGATATGCGTTTGTTGTCTTCTTCCTTCCATCATCAAGAGGGCTTGTGGATACTTCGTCATGACAAGATTGCTTATGATTTGAGTTGTTGGCAATCTTGTGGAATGAAGTTATTCCAAGTACCTACAAAAGGTTAGATGCAATACAAGGGAGCATAGAATTCCATGGCATAAGATAACATGTTGAGTGTATCATGGAAATATCAAGAAAGCTCATGCCCTTGCATGCATCCGAGTGAGTCTAGCTCAAGTTTGAAGCATCTATGATGTTCAACTCACTCCTCAAGTGACAAAATGTTTTCTCATCAAGTGGCTTAGTAAAGATATCGGCCAATTGCTTGTTAGTACGGACATGCTTAAGATTAATATCTCCTTTGGCAACATGATCACGAATGAAATGATGTCGAACTTGAATATGTTTGGTTCGAGAATGTTGCACAGGATTATGACCAATTTTAATAGCACTTTCGTTGTCACAAAGTAATGGAACATTTTTAACATGAATTCCATAGTCCTTAAGCGTTTGTGTCATCCATTGTAATTGTGCACAACAAGATCCAGCAGCAATATACTCAGCTTCGGCAGTAGATAGAGATACCGAATTTTGTTTCTTGGAGGACCAAGACACAAGAGATCTACCAAGAAATTGACATGTACCTGAGATGGATTTTCTATCAACCTTGTCACCGGCATAGTCCGAATCGGAATAGCCGACAAGGTTAAAGGAAGATCCCTTGGGATACCAAATGCCAAAGTTTGGTGTTTGTATCAAATATCTCACAATGCGTTTCACGGCCAAAAGATCACACTCTTTAGGTGCAGCTTGATATCTAGCACACATGCAAACACTAAGCATAATATCGGGACGAGAGGCACATAGATATAGTAATGAACCAATCATAGATCGATAAACTTTTTGATCAACCGGTTCATCCTCCTTGGTAAGGTCAACATGTCCACTAGTAGGCATAGGAGTTTTCATACCTTTGCACTCCTGCATGTTGAACTTCTTGATGAAGTCCTTGGTATACTTAGTTTGAGAGATGAAAGTTCCTTCTCTCGATTGCTTGATTTGCAAGCCAAGAAAGAATTTCAGCTCACACATCATGGACATCTAGTACTTCTCGGACATCAACCTTCCAAATCTTTCACTGAATTGTGGGTTAGTAGATCCAAAGATAATGTCATCCACATAGATTTGGCACACAAATAATTCACCATTAACTCTTTTAGTGAATAAGGTTGCGTCAATTTTACCAATTTCAAACCCTTTTTCAATGAGAAACTTCGTTAAGCATTTGTACCAAGCACGAGGGGCTTGCTTAAGACCATAAAGGGCTTTACGAAGCTTGTAAACATGATTAGGTTTCTTAGGATTCACAAAACCAGGTGGTTGCTTCACATAAACCTCTTCTTCAATTTCACCATTTAAAAAGGCACTTTTAATGTCCATTTGATAAAGCGTGATATCATGGTGATTGGCATAAGCAAGAAGAATGCGAATAGCTTCAAGTCTAGCGACGGGGCATAAGTCTCACCGTAGTCCATACCTTCGACTTGCGTATATCCTTGGGCTACGAGACGTGCCTTGTTATGTACGACTTGACCGTCTTCATCTTGCTTGTTCCGAAACACCCATTTGGTTCCGATGATGTTGTGTTCGTCCTCGGGCTTCTCCACGAGTGTCCACACTTCGTTCCTCTCGAAGTTGTGAAGCTCTTCATGCATTGCGTTCACCCAATACGGGTCTTCAACAGCTTCTTCTACCTTCAAGGGTTCAATGCTAGAGATGAAAGAATAATGCTCACAAAAGTTAGCTAGGCGAGTTTTAGAGCGAGTGATTCTCCCGGTTTGTATATCACCAAAGATTTGGTTTAGGGGATGGTTCTTGGTCACTCTTGCTCGAACTCAGGGTAGCTTAGGCTTGTTGGATGGTGGAGCTTCTTCATCATCATCATCTCCTTCATCTTCGTTGTTGTTGAAGGTGTCGTTCCCTTGAGGTGGTGGTGAAGGAGGTTGTGGTGGATCTTCATGATGTACTTCCTCCTCTTCATCATCTTGTCGTGTACCGCTTGTGGATGCCTCATTGTTGTGTTGAGGTTCACCTTGACGTGAAGTCGGGGCTTCCACTTGAGTTGATGAAGTGCTTTCCTTCACCTCCATGGGACGAATCTTGTCGATGGGCAAATCTTGGATAGCTTCCGAAGGGTCTTTATCACCTACATTATCTGGCAATTGTTCGACTTGCGAACCATTAGATTCATCAAACTTCACATCTACCGTCTCTTCAACTTTTCGAGTGAAGTTGTTGTAGACACGGTAAGTGTGAGAGTTTGATCCGTAACCAAGTAGGAATCCTTCATGAGATTTAGGAGCAAATTTAGTACGACGATGCTTGTCAAGAATGTAGCACTTTGAGCCGAATACCCGAAAGTATCCAACTTGGGGTTTGTTACTGGTGAGTAGCTCATATGCAGTTTTACCGAGAAGCTTGTGCAAGTAGAGTCGGTTAGTGGCATGACATGATGTTTCCACGGCTTCTGCCCAAAAGTGTCTTGGCGTCTTGTATTCGTCAAGCATCGTTCTTGCCATCTCAATAAGAGTTCGGTTCTTCATCTCAACAACTCCATTTTGTTGAGCTGTGTATGTAGCCGAGAACTCATGTGAGACACCTTGTTCGTCAAGAAAGGTATCCACATGGGTGTTCTTGAACTCCGATGCGTTATCGCTCCGAACCTTCTTGATCTTCACTTCAAATTGATTTTGCGCTTTGCGAACGAAGTTCTTGAAGATCTTTTGTACCTGCGACTTATCATCAAGAAAGAATACCCACGTAAATCTGGAAAAATCATCAACTATAACTAGACCATAGGAATTTCCATCGAGACTCTTGTAAGCATTGGGACCAAAAAGATCCATGTGAAGTAACTCGAGTGGTCTCCTAGTAGTCATGATATTCTTAACAGGATGACTTCCACCTACTTGCTTTCCAGCTTGACAAGCGCTACAAATTCTATCTTTGTCAAAGATAACATCTTTAACACCAAGTATATGATCACCTTTGATAAGCTTGTCTAGATTACGCATGCCAACATGTCCTAGTCTTCTATGCCAAAGCCAACCTTTAGAAGATTTTGCAATAAGACAAGTACGAGGTTTGGATCTCTTAGTGAAATCAACAATGTATAGATCACCTCTACGGAAACCAGTAAAGACCATGTTATGATTATCTTGACGAAACACTTGACAATCTACTTTCGTGAATAGCACATTAAAACCAAAGTCGGCAAGTCTAGATACGGAAAGAAGATTGTAGCCAAGAGATTCGACAAGCATAACATTTTGAATAGAGCTATCATGGGATATGGCCACCTTACCAAGACCAAGTACCTTACCCTTGGAGTTGTCTCCAAATGTTACGTACCTTCGCGGTCCATGGTTTGGTGTGATCTCTTCAAACATTTCTCTATCTCCGGTCATATGATCGGTACATCCGCTATCGAGAATCCACTCTTTTCCTCCGGACATGTAATCCTTGAAGTTTGTCATGAGACTTAGATTCTTCATGATCTTCTCATACTCGATGTTGAACAACTCATCTTCATCATAGTAGCCATGTTCCACGTTGTCATCATCAAGTGGGAAATCCTCGTCATAAAGAGCAAGAGATTCGTTAGGATTGTGATCATGACAATGTTCAAATTTATGAATTCGAATGGCTTCTACAATGATGGTGCTAATGGCTATGACATCTCATTTAGCACGCATGAGGTCTCTAAGTTCAAATAGACAATCATCAAACTTAGGATCACTAGGCGTCATTTTGTGAAAGGCAATAGTTTTATGAAGAATTTCATCAAGATTACTCAATGAATAACTTGGATATCGTTTCTCCAAGTCATTCCACAAAGTATAAGCACATTCAAAATTCGTCATTTGATTAAGCACATTTCTAGGCAATGCTCTAACAATGAGATTTACTGTTCTAAGATTGCATAGCATATCAATTTCCTCTTCGTGTGTGGGATGTAAAGGATCAATGGGAGGTACATAGGGGCTCTTAACATATTTGCTCAATTGAAATTCATTAAACCGCTCAAGCATCAAGGTTTTCCATTGACTATAGTACTCTCCATCAAGAATGGGCACTCTACAACTCAAACTCCCTATACTAGACACATCCATCTTCCTCCATGATGATTAAACCGAAGCAAAGGAGACCAATGCTCTGATACCAATTGTGGGATCACTAGAAGAGTGTCCAGAGGGGGGGGGGGTGAATAGACTACTAGCAGGAATTTAAAACCTAACTTTTTCCCATGTTAATTGGTTGGCAGATTTTAACAATCATAGCAAGTCAAGCACACCCTACACATGCATGTCTACGAGTATAGAAGCGGAAAGTAAAGACATTGCACATGAAGTAAAGAGTTGAGATAGGAAGATCAAACGCAATTGGAGACGCAAAGATTTTTCCCGTGGTTCCGATAGGTGGTGCTATCGTACGCCCACAATTATGGAGTCTTCAACCCACGGAGAGTAACGATCGCGAGAGTCCACGGAGGGCTCCACCCACGAAGGGTCCACAAAGTAGCAACCTTGACTATTCCATAACGTCTTCCATCCACGAAGGACTAGCCTCACTATGGGTAGATCTTCACGAAGTAGGCGATCTCCTTGCTTGTACAAACTTCTTGGTTCACTCCACAACACGAAGTAGGAGGCTCCCAAGCGACACCTAACCAATCTAGGAGGCACCACACTCCAAAAGGTAATAGGCTCGGCAATGTCGATGAACTCCTTGCTCTTGTGCTTCAAGATGATAGACTCCTCAACACACAATCACTCTCTCACAGATTTGGTTTGGTGGAAGAGATGGGATTGGTGGAAAGCAACTTGGGGAGGCTAGAGATCAAGATTCATATGGTTGGAATGGAATGGCATGATCTCAACACATGAGTAGGTGGCTCTCTCTCAGAAAATATGATGGGGCAAGTATGGAATAGTTCTGAGTGCTTCTCTTTCGAGTGGGTGGTGGTGAAGGGGTATATATAGGCATCTTCAAAAATCCAACCGTTACACCTAAAATGACCAACTCGGTGGCACCGATGTGTGAATCTCGGTGGTACCAAATTGCTCCAAAGGTAGCAACTTTTGAATCTCGGTGGTACCGATATATAAATCTTGGTTGCACCGATAAGGTGACCAACGGTCAGATTGCCCAATCTCGGTCACGCCGATTCAACAAACTCGGTCGGACCGATTTTGTGAATTTGCGTAACACAAAGTTGGCAACCAAACTCGGTGCCACCGAAGCAGAATCGGTTGCACCGAAAGGCTAGGGTTTGGCTTAGGCCTGTCTGAGTATGGGAATCGGTGGCACCGAGTGGAAAGTGTTGGTTGCACCGATTTTGAATATTTGACTTTGGACAGACTTTTGTGGAAGAGCTTGTGGGTGTTTTTGGTGATTATCACTTGTGAACGTATGAGCATTTTTTTCACCAGCAATACCTTACCACCTTTTAATAGTATTGGCTTTCCTATGGACTCAAAGTGATTTCTCACAAAGTAAAATGTAGAGTCCTCTTACTTGAAGGTTTGCCAACCTATTTCCTTGCATCTTGGAGTATCTCCACAAACTCCACAATCCTTTTGTCAGCCTTTCTCTCCATGGACTTTTATCTGAAATACACTAGGTAAAAGTATTAGTCCAAGAGACAATGTATGTTGTCATGAATTATCAAAACCACCAAGGGAGCATGTTGTGCTTTCACCCGGAACGCCACCAGGGTGCTCGTCGTTCCTACCGGAGATCGCCACCGCCATCCGACCGCACCAGGCCACCTCGCATAGTTGTCGTCTTCCTCACTGCCCCCCTGCTCCCACCGACGAGCCACTGCTGCTCTCCCCTTCCTCCCACGGTGAACCTCTCTCCTTCCTCCCTCTCTGCTTCTCTGCTTCCTCCCTTTGCCTTCACCTGCCCCGGCGTGGTCATCTCCAGAAGCAGCTCCAGGTTCGGCCGGAGCCCACGGCGGACGCCGGCCACAACCCACTTCGGCCGGCGCCCACGGCGGCCGCCGGCCGCCCCACTCCTTTTGTTTATCACTGGAGTTACACTATAAATCTTAGTTTTTACAATTGCTTGCAAGCGAGATCACAATGTTTTGTTAGTGTAATTACAATCGCTTTATGTTGTAATGAAATTACAGTGTAAATCGTAGTGTAATTTTAGGTGATTTTATCTCTCTTTGTTAGTCGATGTACACTGTAATGACTCCATCTAATCTTTGAATGTGTGGTAATTACTGTTTCATTTTAAGTGTATTTCATTGTAGTGAATTTTCCTAGTGTAATTACTTTATATTTTTGGTGTAATTACTGTTTCATTTTAAGTGTATTTCATTGTAGTGAATTTTACTCTTATCTCGTCAATGTTTATAAGTTCTAAAAGTTTATTCTAGCATAGGAATTGGTTTATAAGTTTGAGTAGGAATTTGTTTATAAGTTGTAATAGTTTATTCTCGCATACGAATTTGTATATTAAATAGTTGTAAAAGTTTATTAAATTTGAGTAGGAATTTGTTTATAAGTTGTAAAAGTGCCGGTGATTACTATATAGTTGTAAAACTTTATTAAATATGAGTAGCATAATAAAATGTTAATTATTGCATAGGAATTTGTTTTCATAAGAATTTGTTCTCGACGTCGATGATGCCCGGCCTGCATCCTCGTCGTCGACTCGAAGGCGACAACCTGCTTTAGAGGCGCTATGTCCGGGACTGGGCTCCACCGGGCTGGCACTGGGAGGTGCTACCTTCCGGGGCATGCAGCTTGGTGAGGAATCGGGCTCCCGTCGGCGACCCGGGGCTTCTTTGGTGGCGGTCGCGTGGGCTACTATCGTGCAGAGGAAGCCGGCCCCCGAGGAGGTGGTACATCGCCGTGTCAGGGAGGAGGACGAGCACGTCCGTCACTACATGGTTGCGTTGGACGTCAGGTTCTCCAATGCCTGGCAGGTTCTTCAGGGATCTCACCCGAGCTATGATCCTGTCATGGTACATTCTCTTTGGCTGTCCACCGCCCGCGCCTTAGGAACCGCGAGTCAACTGGATTATTCGATAATATTCGAGCTGTATTAGTGATGTTATATGATAATATTCAAGATGTATTAGTGATAATATTCGATGATGCATTAACTGGGTTATTCGAGATGTATTAGTAATATTATATGATGATCTTGCTAAAAAAATTAATCCTCCTCGCCATCCCTCAGCCCTCAGATCGAACCTCTTCGGCAGGTGACTACTATGATTCGGTTTTTGCTTATTGAATGCATTTTAATTTGAATACTAAATGTTTTTATCTTTCTTCTGGATTAGTTAAGCTATGGACATTAATGGCAGAGACCATGAAGAGGATGTCTTTGAGATGATACGGGACTCTGAAAACCCAGAGATTGAACTAGATGACGGCTCACAATTTCTGAACGAGTCCGGTGAGGGAATTGAGGAAAAACCTAGAGACGACGGGCACAGAAACAATGATGGCGAAGGAAATGTTCTTCAATAAACAAAGTCCGGCGAGGTATATATATAATGTATATATAAGGCTTCTGGTGATCATTACATGTATTAATTTATTTGTATATATATATTAACGAATCTTTCTTCTTTGACCCATCCGGATCGAGCAAATCTTCTACAAGGGTAGTACGAGTCCCGGCCAAAAAGTTGGGCGCGAGCATAAAGTACAACATCGAAGAAATCAAAGCAGATGGCGAACCGATTGCTCCTAAAAAGAATGTGGACAAATTTATACGTCAATGCGGAGTTATTGTTAGGGACCAAATCCCGATCACCGTTCAAGAATGGAATAAGCCAAAGGAAGATCGAGGAGTTAGTTTTGTCGACGAAAGAGCAAAAAATACGCTTTGGGATACGCTCATGTCACATTTCACCCTAGCAGAGGGATTCACAGATCTCCAATGGGAGAAAGTCCAGAAGTGTGCTCTTAAGAAGATGGCCACACAATTCCAGACTTGGAAGAAAAGATTATGGGCCAACTACGTCAACGCGGGAAAGAAGACTCCAGAATTCAAAGGAGCACTTGTGAAGGTAAAAGATCACGCGGGAAAGAAGAAAAGATTGCTGCACGGGTCACTCCAAAAACAGTGGGTTGGCCTGACAGGTGCAGGACTTAGTTTTATGCACATGGGGGAAAGTTGGACCCATAGACAAGGGAGATTATTGAATTGGCAAGTCTTAAAGAAGCCTCAGACGCTTTACTTGAAGCAATAGAAGAGGCTCTAACGGGGGCGTTCCAGCCCGAGAGAGAGAACGACGAGCTTACACGCGCCATCAAGAATCCTGAACACCCGGGACGAACACGAGGCAAAGGCGTTGTTCCATGGGTTGAGGGGTTTGCGGGGTGGAACAACACTTAAAAAAGTCGTGCAAGAAAGAAGAAGCAGGACGCGGACCGGCTTCAAAAGTTGGAACACGCTGTCATGCGGTAGCAGGAGCAAATCGACACACTTAGCCAACAAAGGGCGTCTCAGTGGCAGGATGAGCAACCAGATCCAGCATTGGATAGTACCATCCCATCTATGCTGAAAAGTAGCATGGGTTCCACGGGGGTCCCGGCCGATGATGCACTGCTAGCTCGCTACCCCGTGGATGATATCCAAGAGACGACAACTTGTGAGCTACACATGAAAATGAAGAACATATCCATGAAGGTGGCGAACGGCTTTTCTTTACCGAATGCACCCGAAGCAACCATCCACGGCAATCCGATTCCACCTGGCTATGCTCGTGTCAGGGTGGATGAAGTTCTGTCGGGATATGACTCACTAGAGCTTGACTTTCATGGAGGTCAAGGGGAGCAGACACTGGGAGAAGCCATACGTGGTCCCATTGTATGGATAAAGGAATGCATCGTGTTTCCAAACTCGGTGCCAAGGCCATCGACTCCTCCTCCAAGTTCGCCGCGTCAGCCGACTCCAACCCACCTCGAGACGGAGCCTAGTGCGAGTCCGCGATATCGATCTCCGCCGCGTCAGCCGACTCCAAAGCGGAAGAGAGCACCAAAGAAGAAACCCGAGCCTCCTGCCAAAAAGAAGTTAGCTTACGAGATGACTAAGGAGGAAAACAATGCCGAAGTGGCTGCCCAACTACAGGCCCATTTTGGACCGAAACCGCACCCGCCGCCAATGTAGAAAATACCTGAGAAAGTCGTACAACACTTTGTGGATCTTGCTAAACCGGTTGTGGAGAAAAAGCTATCAAACTATGAACACTCTATTAGCAAGTCATATTATCAACAAATAAATCAGCAGTCGAGCCTTACAGGTAGTAATAAATGCGGGAAAACTGTTTCCCAGCTCGGAGAACAGGCAGTGCAATCGATACCCCCGCTTAAGGTGAGTATCGATAAGCCGGTAACCGACAATAATAGAGAGATGGCTAGAGAGATGGGTATCATTGTTGAACAACTCCTAGGCATGGAGGAAGTCCCCACTGTCGATGAGAAGGAACTAGCAAGGAAATATGTCCCCGGGGAACCTCTGGTCAGCCCTGACGAGGAGAAGCTTCTATCAACGCAAATGCGCAATTTGCATGAGTGGTACCTGAGAGAAATAAAGGTCGGGCTAGAGAGCCTCATGGTGAAAGTCAAGTGATACGTCTCCAACGTATCTATAATTTTTGCTTGTTCCATGCTGTTATATTATCATTCTTGGATGTTTTACAATCATTTTATAGCAACTTTATATCATTTTTTGGGACTAACCAACTGACATAGGGCCAAGTGCCAGTTGCTATTTTTTGCTTGTTTTTTACTTCGCAGAATATCAGTACCAAACGAAGTCCAATCGCGACGAAACTTTTTGGAGAATGTTTTTAGACCAGAAGTAGGCCAGTGGGCCAAAGAAGTAACCAGGAGGGAGCCCAGGGCGCCCACAAGACACCATGGCGCGCCAGGGGCCCCGGGCGCGCCCTGGTGGGTTGTGGACGCCTTGGGAACCTTGTCCACCACCTCCGAGCTCTATAAATACCCAAATATTACAGAAACCCGAGAGGAGTCGACGAAAAATACATCTATCCGCCGCAAGTTCCAGAACCGCGAGATCCAATCTAACACCATCACGAAGGGGTTCATCATCCTCATTGGTGCCTCTCCGATGATGCGTGAGTAGTCCACCATAGACCTACGGGTCCATAGGGTGTATCTAGATTGCTTTTTCTCTCTCTCTCTCTCTCTCTCTCTCTTTTGATTCTCAATACAATGGTCTCTTGGAGATCTATTTGATGTAATGACTTTTTGCAGTGTGTTTGTTGGGATCCGATGAATTTTGACTTCATGATCAGTTTCTATCCATGAATATTATTTGAGTCTTCTTTGATCTCTTATATGCATGATTACTTATAGCCTCGTATTTCTTCTTAGAATCTTTGGTTTAGTTCGGCCAACTAGATCGATTTTTCTTGCCATGGAAAGAAGTGCTTTGTGATGGGTTCGATCTATCGGTGTCCTCTCCTCTTGACAGAAGGGGCAGCGAGGCACGCATGTATCGTTGCTATTAAGGATAACAAGATGGGATCTATTCCTACATGAACAGATCTTGTCTACATCATGTCACCGTTTTTATTGCATTACTCCGTGTTTCCATGAACTTAATACACTAGATGCATGCTGGATAGCGGCCTATGTGTGGAGTAATAGTAGTAGATTGATACGTCTCCAACATATCGATAATTTATTCAGCTAGATGCATTACTCCGTCTCCAACGTATTCATGCCATATTCAGCTATGTTTACAATACTTTTATATGGTTTTGATGCACTTTATATGATTTATTTAGAACTAACCCAGACTGACGTTGTTTTCAGCAGAACTACCGTGGTGTTGTTTTTGTGCAGAAAATGAAAGTTCTCGGAATCGCCCGAAACTTTTGGACGATTTTGTTTGGAACAAAAGAGGCAGTAGACACTTCGTGGGAGGTCCAGAAGATCCACGAGGTGGGCACAACCCACCAGGGCAAGCCAGGCCCCCCAGACGCGCCCTGGTATATCGTGCCCACCTCGTGGCCCACCTTCGCATGAAACCAACGCCAAAAAATCCTATAAATATAGAAACCATCAGAAATAACCCAAGACTCTCCGCTCCACCACCGCAACTCTCTGTATCGACGAAAAACCAATCTAGAGGCGTTCCAGTACCCTGCCGGAGTGGGTAGATCATCTCCGGTGGCCATCTTCATTATCCCAGCGAAGGCCATGATGAGGAGGGAGTAGTCCACCCTCGGGGCTGAGGGTATGAACTAGTAGCTATGTGTTCAATCTCTCCCTCTCTCGTGTTCTTGAGATGTCACGATCTTGATGTATCATAGGCTTTGTTAATATAGTCGGATCATATGATGTTGTTCCCTCGCTATCATGTTGTGATGAATTGAATCTTTCCCTTTGAGATATCGTTATGTTGGATTGAATATTGGATTTGAGAACACTTGATATATGTCTTGCATATGGGTACCCGTGGTGACAATGGGGTGTTCTATTGATTAACTTGATGTATGTTTTGGTAGGCAACTTCCAGATTCCCGAGGTGACATTGGGGTAATCTATGCATAGGGGTTGATGCGCGTTCTTGTCGTACGTTCTCCCATAGAAATCTTGGGGCACTCTTTAAGGTTCTTTATGTTGGATTGAGTATTATGAATCTGAAATTGTTTGATGCGTATCGTATAATTAACTCATGGATACTTGTGGTGACATTGGAGTATCTAGGTGACATTAGAGTTGGTTGATGCGTATCATATGGTGTTATTCTAGTACGAACTCTTAGATAGATCGATCGGAAAGGATAACCTAGTGTTATTTTAGTACGAACTCTTGGATAGATCGATCGGAAAGGATAACGTTAAGGTGGTTTCGTACCCTACAAACAATTTCTTCTTATGTTCTCCGCTAGATAAGAACTTTGGAGTGATTCTGCGTTGCACGTTGAGGGATGGTTATGTGTCCAACTATATTAGCATTGTTGAGAGATTGCATTAGCGAAAGTACGAACCCTAGGCCTTGTATTCAAGCATTGCAATACCGTTTGTGCTCACTTTTGTTGCTTGCTACCTTGCTGTTTTTATATTTTCAGATTACGAAAACCTATATCTACCATCCATGTTGCACTTGTATCACCATCTCTTGGCCGAACTAGTGCACCTATACAATTTGCCATTTTATTGGGTGTGTTGGGGACACAAGAGATTTCTTGTATTTGATTGCAGGGTTGTTTGAGAGAGACCATCTTCATCCTACACCTCCCACGGATTGATAAACCTTAGGTCATCCACTTGAGGGAAAATTGCTACTGTCCTACAAAACTCCGCACTTGGAGGCCCAACAAAGTCTAAAAGAATAAAGTTGCGTAGTAGACATCAAGGTCATTTCTGGCGCCGTTGCCGGGGAGGTGAGTGCTTGAAGGTATATCTTTAGATCTTGTAATTGAATCTTTTAGTTTCTTGTTTTATCACTAGTTTGGTTTTATAAAAGAAAACTACAAAAAAATGGAGCTTAGGTTGCATCATTTGTATCGTCTTTATAATGTCTTTCGTGAAAATAAGGAGTCGGAAAATTGTGCTCAATTGGTAGAGGAAGAAATTATGAAAATACTTAATGAGGATTCCTTGAATGATGAGCATGATTCCAATGTTGTTAGTATGAATGCTATGAATATCCAGAATACTAATGATGATTGCACTAGTCATGATAAAAATATTTCTTATAAGCATGTCAATTTTTGTGGAGTGGATAAAGTTTGTGAAGACGTGCCTTATAAGGATGATAGATTTTGTAAGAAGCATAAACATGATAGAACCAATTTTTTGCTCAAAGTGAAGGATGAATTTGCTACAAAATTATGTTCTCTTTGTCCTATTACTTGTGAACTTTGCAATAAAGTTGGTCATCTTAATTTCCAATGCAAACTTTTTCATGATCAAATCATGGCCAAATATTGTAATGACTTGATCACCCTTGAACTTTATAATGAGCTTTCTCTATTTTTGGGGAGTGAAGAATTGACACATAAAAATAGTTGGTTTGAAGTATTCATTCTAACGGACGACATTGAAACTAATCTAAAAAATATCTATATGTTTTGCATGGTAAATTGCAATGAGAATGCTTATATTGCCAACTATAGAACGATGGGAAAACCAATAGAATATAAAAGGAATACTAATGAAAGGGTAAAGATTTCCATTTTCCCTCCTATTGTCTCTCATGATGAAATAGGTGACGAGGAGGAAATCCCCATTCAACCAATATCATCAATATGAAGCTCGAAAATAATAATTAAACCCACATATGATGTGGTGAAGAAGAAGAAAAAAAGAAAGAGTAGAGGTAAAAAGGTATCTCTCCCAAATGATGTTGCTCCTATTATTGTTGTGCCTCACGAGGATGAATCGAAAATAATTGTGGAAGATGATACACTTGATGATGATTTTGTTATGCCTATTGCTTGTTGTAATGACTATGATTGGGAAGATAATGACACTACTTATAATCTTGAAAAAAAATTTGGCACCAACTTGGTAAATTATTATGATAATAATTGTTATACTATTGGTGCTATTCATACTATTAATGATGAGAGTGATTATGCTTATGATATGCTAAGCCACAAGCATGGGGATGCTATGTTTGATGAGAATGACATGTTTGAGAATTTATTTGCTGCAATTAGTGTTAGTCCCAAGCTTGGGGATGCTATGCTTAATGAAGATGATCTTTTTAGTTCCCCTACTTTGAATGATCAAATTTGTTATGATGATTGCATGCCTCCTATTTATGATGATTGCGATATTTATGAAAGTGGGTTTGGAAGAGTGTCAACTTTAGATAATTATTATCCCGCTATTTTGGAGGGTGTTGAATTTTATTATAATGATAAAGTGGATTTGGAGAGGTCATGACTTTATTTAGTAATGATTCCACTATTTCGGAAGATGTTTCACTTGACTATGATGAGAACAAAGTTGCTACTTATGATGATTATTGTGATGATACTTATGTTATAAAAAGTACTGATAATTATTGTCATAATTTTGAATATCCTTTTACTGAACACTACTCTTTTAATGTGGAAACAATTTGTAGTATTCGAGTTTCATTTTATGCTCCCACTATTGTGAATGAGAAGAAATATGCTTATGTGGAGAGCAATAAATTTTCTATGCTTGTAGATCATGAAAGAATGCTTTATGTGATAGTTATATTGTGAAATTCCTTCATGATGCTACTGAAAATTATTATGAGGGAGGAACATATGCTTGTAGGAATTGCAAAAATATCAAGTTTCCTCTCTATGTGTTCAAAGTTTCAAAGTTATGCTTATTTTGCCTTCCTATGCTAGTTCATTCTTGCTCCCACAAATTGTTTGCTCACAAAATCCCTATGCATAGGAATTGGGTTAGAATTAAATGTGCTTGTCATGAGATTCATGATGCTCTTTTGCATGTTTCAATTACTATTCCTATATGCGCATCAATGAAATCATCATGCCTAGCTAAAAGGCATTAAAGAAAAGCGCTTGTTGGGAGACAAACCAACACTTTTCCTTTCCATTTTTGTGTGTTCACATGATTAAGATACTGTAGTAATCATGTTTTGTGTCTTTTATTTCAATAATGTGCCAAGTAAAGCCTTTGGGATGACTTACAAGATGAGTACAATTGATGCTGAACCAAAACAGAAACTTTTGAGTCAAGTACAAGAATTTTCATTTTTTTACTGGAGAGTGATAATGATCTGAAATTTTTACACAGTATTCATATACAAATTCTTTAGGTTGTCCTAAGTTTTCAGAATTTTTAGAGACATGGAAGTATGCCTATACTACAGATCTTCACAGACTGTTCTGTTTTTGAAAGATTCTATTTTGCATGCATAGTTTGCTTGTTTTAGTGTTCCCATAGCTTATATTCAGTGATATAAATTATTTGAATGGTAGAAAACAGTAGGTATTATGCGAGAACAATTATGAATCTTGTCTTGACAGTACCTAAATGAATGATCTTTATTTATTATACTAACCCATCTCACGAAGTTCCGTTAAGTTTTGTGTGATTGAAGTTTTCAAGTTTTGGGTGAGATACCGATATGAGGAGAATAAGGAGTGACAAGAACATAAGCTTGGGTATGCCCAAGGTACCCTCAAGGTAATATCGAAGGAATACTCAAGCGGCTTAGCTTGGGAATGCCCCGGAAGGCATCCCCTCTTTCGTCTTCAACACTATCGGTATATCTTACTTGGAGCTATATTTTTATTCGTCACATAATATGTGCTTTGCTTGGATTGTCAATATATTTTGTTATTTTCTGTTATGTGTTATTTATAATATTTTTTTTCAATAAAAAGTTCCAGGAATTACCTTAGGATGCTTGCATTGCATGTTTTGATGTGTGCTGTGTAAAAACAGAAACCTTTGCTGTAGTGTTTGAATTTTCATATTTTACTGGAACGTGAGAAGTTTCTGAAATTTTTACACAGTATTTTAATATAAATTATTTAGCATTTCCTAAATTTTCATAATTTTTTGAGTTATGGAAGTACACTGGTTTAATTGATTGCTACAGACTGTTCTGTTTGGACAGATTGCTGTCATAGTTTTGTTATCTACTTGTCCTACAGTTTCCATAGCCTATATTGGTAGATATAAATTGTGGAAATGATAGTAAACAGTAGATGATGTTTGAAAATTATTGCGCAACTTGTCTTGGAAGTACATGAAGTGTTGATTTGTTCTCATGTGTACTAACCTATCTCACGAGTTCTTTTTGAGTTTTGTATGGATGAAGTTTTTGAGACTTAGGTGAAACCGGGATATGAGAGGATTGAAACAGATACAAAAGCTCAAGCTTGGGGATTCCCAAGGCACCCCAAGTAAATATTTCAAGAAGCCTCAAGCATCTAAGCTTGGGGATGCTACGCATCCCACCTCTCTTCATCAACAATTATCGGTTAGCCTATGTTGAGCCTAAATTTTTATTTGTCCACTTGATATGTGTTATTCTTGGAATGCTATTTTTATTTAGTTTTTTGTTTGAATAAAAAACTCAGATCTGAAAATCTCTATTGAGAGAGAGAGTCCTCACATAGCTACTTAATTGTTTGAGTACTCATTGCTCTTCACTTATATCTTTTGAGAGTAGTTTGATGTTTACTCTTGTGCTTCACTTATATCCTAAGAGTAAATTGTGAATGAATGAAATATCATAAATCTGAAATTACCAATGGGCTATATTCTTAGTAGCAAGTTCACATTGAGTTTAGAAAGTGAAATCTTTTGAAGCTTGACAATCACAATGTTGGTCATACAAGCAATTCGTGAATTATTAGTATAAGGAAGAGAACTTTCACATACAAATATATTATCTTGGACATCTTCTATGATTGTGAATACCCATTAATTATTTTCAAACTTGAGCAAAATTAGTTGAAGTTGGATAATGAAGACAATGTAATGAGCCATGGTTGAGTATATTTGCATAGAAGTTATATTGTTATGGATCCTCCAACATGTGGTGTTTGCTTAGGATCTTTTGCTAACCAAAAATTCGTGCTAAGTAGAGATACTACTTGTGCATCCAAAAACCCTTAAACCCAGTTTTTTGCCATGTGAGTGCACTATATCAACCTATATGCGGTATTACCCTGCCGTTCCAAGTAAATTTGCATGTGCCACCTCTAAAATTTCAAATGAGCATCTGTTTTGTGTGCCTGAACCGCTCATGAAGCGACAGGGGGCAGTCAGTATCTTCCATGTTAAGCAGGTTATTCTCAAGATGAGTGTTTATTCATTCGTCCTTGCACAAGAGGGGCGGTAACAGGGATTCCCAATCCCGAAATAAAAAAAATGCAAATAATTAAACAAAACTCCCCCAGGAATGTTGTTGGTATGGACGGTACCCGTGGATTCGGCTAGCCGTGGAGTGTGTTTGTTGGTGGAGGGGGAGTAAACCTTTACTTTTACCGCTTGGGAACCGCCGCTAATGTGTTTAACTTGGAAGATATTGATAACTCTTGGTCGTAACATTGACAGGAAGGGTGCACCTCCCAAAATTACATTTATCTCTGTTTTAAACAATGAGCTCTGGCACATATGAAATCCCTACTTGCCTGTGCGAAGGGACAATCTATTTACTTTCATGTTATTTACTTTTTATGTTGAGTCAACTTCTTATTCCAACCTACTTCTATTAGTTGTCAAGCATCATGTGGTGGGGAAAGATCTAGGCACATATGGCCAGTCAAATTTATTTGATCATGACTTATTATTGTTGACAATTATCTCTATGATAAATGAGCTGGGAGGCGAAACATTAAGCCCCTATCTTTCTATGTGTTCGATGGATATTGTTTGTTCTAAAAATATGCTTTGAGTACTAGAAATCATAGAAGACTATATGATGATTGAGTATCTGGAGCTCTTACTTGGACTTTGTTGAGAATAAGTTGAATTGCAATTGTTTGGTGACTAAGAACATAGGTTGTTAAGTTTCAAGAGAATTCATTGTTTGAACCATAACATGTGAATTGGTTGCTACTTTATCATGATGAGTTTTATGAGAAAGAGTTGTTGTTATGATGCTAGGAAAAGTGGTTGAAATTATCATTGATCAAACTTATGCACTATTCTAGCATTCACAATTCATAAATTATTTCTTTTATCATTTACCTACTCGAGGACCAGTAGGAGTTAAGCTTGGGTATGCTGATACGTCTCCAACATATCGATAATTTATGAAGTATTCATGCCATATTCACCTATGTTTACAATACTTTTATATGGTTTTGATGCACTTTATATGATTATTTAGAACTAACCCAGACTGACGCTGTTTTCAGCAGAACTACCGTGGTGTTGTTTTTGTGCAGAAAATGAAAGTTCTCGGAATCGCCCGAAACTTTTTAACGATTTTTTTTGGAACAAAAGAGACACTAGACGCTTCATGGGAGGACCAGAAGAGCCACGAGGTGGACACAACCCACCAAGCCGCGCCAGGACCCCCCGGCGCGCCCTGGTGTATCGTGCCCACCTCGTGGCCCACCTTCGCGTGAAACCAACGCCAAAAAATCCTATAAATATAGAAACTATCATAAATAACCCAAGACTCTCTGCTCCGCCACCGCAACTCTCTGTATCGACGAAAAACAAATCTGGAGGCGTTCCAGTACCCTGCCGGAGAGGGTAGATCATCTCCGGTGGCCATCTTCATCATCCCGGCGGAGGCCATGACGAGGAGGGATTAGTCCACCCTCGGGGCTGAGGGTATGTACCAGTAGCTACGTGTTCAATCTCTCTCTCCCTCGTGTTCTTGAGATGTCATGCTCTTGATGTATCACGGGCTTTGTTAATATAGTCGGATCATATGATGTTATTCCCTTGCTATCATGTTGTGATGAATTGAATCTTTCCCTTTGAGATATCGTTATGTTGGATTGAATATTGGATTTGAAAACACTTGATATATGTCTTGCATATGGATACCCGTGGTGACAATGGGGTGTTCTATTGATTAACTTGATGTATGTTTTGGTACTCAACTTGCGGATTCCCGAGGTGACATTGGGGTAACCTATGCATAGGTGTTGATGCATGTTCTTGTCCTACGTTCTCCGATAGAAATCTTGGGGCACTCTTTGAGGTTCTTTGTGTTGGATTGAGTATTATGAATCTAAAATAGTTTGATGCGTATCATATAATTAACTCATGGATACTTGTGGTGACATTGGAGTATCTAGGTGACATTAGAGTTAGTTGATGCGTATCATATGATGTTATTCTAGTACGACCTTTTAGATAGATCAATCAGAAAGGATAACTTGGTCTTATTTTAGTACGAACTCTTGGATAGATCGATCGAAAAGGATAACTTTAAGGTGGTTTCGTACCCTACAAACAATTTCTTCTTATGTTCTCCGCTAGATAAGAACTTTGGAGTGATTCTGCATTGCACGTAGAGGGATGGTTATGTGATCAAATTATATTAGCATTGTTGAGAGATTGCACTAGGGAAAGTACTGACCCTAGGCCTTGTTTTCAAGCATTCCAATAGCGTTTGTGCTCACTTTTGTTACTTGCGACCTTGATGTTTTCATATTTTCAGATCACAAAAACCTATATCTACCATCCATATTGCACTTGTATCACCATCTCTTCACCGAACTAGTGCGCCTATACAATTTGCCATTGTATTGGGTGTGTTGGGGACACCAGAGATTTATTTTATTTTATTGCAGGGTTGTTTGAGAGAGACAATCTTCATCCTACACCTCCCACGGATTGATAAACCTTAGGTCATCCACTTGAGGGAAAATTGCTACTGTCCTCCAAAACTCTACGCTTGGAGGCCCAACAAAGGCTACAAGAATAAAGTTGCGTAGTAGACATCATAGATGCAGAATCGTTTTGGTCTACTAATCTTGGACGTGATGCCTATATAATGATAATCACCTTGGATATCGTCATGATTATTTGATCTTCTATCAATTGCCCAACAGTAATTTGTTTACCCACCGTGTGCTATACTCATGAGAGAAGTCACTAGTGAAACCAACGGCCCCCGGGTCTACTTTTCCAACATATTGATTTCCGATCTATCTTTTTACCTCTTTAGTTTTCAGATCTATTATTCCAAAAACCCAAAAATACCTTGCTTTTTATTTGCCTCTTTTATTTTGTGTTCTTGCAAGATCTATCTATCCAATCTATCACAACCTAATCCATCTTTTTACCGTGGAGAGATTGACAACCTCTCTTTCGCATCGGGTTGCAAGTATTTGTTCTTTGTGTGCATGTGTTGTTTACATAGTGTTGCGTGATCCTCCTACTGGTTTGATACCTTGGTTTCATAACTGAGGGAAATACTTACCGTCGCTGTGCTGCATCATCCCTTCATCTTTGGGGTAATACCGACGCAGTCTCAAGCCACGTCAAAGGAATTTCTGGCGCCGTTGCCGAGGAGGAAGCAGTCTCTTCAATGTGCCAATCTCTGCTGCCGAGGAGACACCATCAACATCTATCAGGTTCCTAATCACAAATCTCATCTCCTTGCAATTACATTATTTACCATTTGCCTCTCGTTTTCCTCTCCCCCACTTCACCAAATTTGTCTTTTTATTCGCCCTATTTTTTTTTCGTTTTCCTTTTTCTCGTCGGATCTCTTGTTTGCTTGCTATCTTGTTTGCGTAGTCACGATGACACAAGAAAATACCAAATTGTGTGATTTTTCCAATACTAATAATAATGATTTTATTAGTACTCCGATTGCTCCTCCCGCCACTAGTGCGAAGTCTTGTAATATTAATGCCGCTTTGTTGAATGTTGTCTTGAAAGATCAATTTTTTGGTACTCCTAATGAGGATGTCGCGTCCCATCTAAAGACATTCATAGAATTGTGTTATATGCAAAAGAAAAAAGATGTGGACAATGATATAGTAAAGTTGAAATTATTTCCTTTCTCCTTGCGGGATCGTGCAAAAAATTGGTTTTCTTCTTTGCCTCGCAATAATATCGATTCTTGGAATACGTGCAAGGATGCTTTTATTACTAAGTATTTTCCGCCCGCGAAAATTATTTCCCTTAGAACTCAAATCATGAATTTTAAGCAACTTGAGCATGAACATGTTGCACAATCTTGGGAAAGAATGAAATTGATGCTAATAAATTGTCCTACTCATGGTTTAAATCTTTGGATGATCATACAATTTTTTGTCTGTAGAAATCTTTTAGATTCCGCTGCGGGTGGTACTTTTATGGAAATTACTTTGGGTGAAGCTACTAAATTGCTAGATAATATTATGGAAAATTATTCACAATGGCATACTGAAAGAGCACCTACTAGCAAAAAGGTTAATTCGGTTAAAGAAATTAGTACTTTGAGTGAAAAAGTTGATGATTTAATAAGTTAGTTGCTAATAAAAATGTTCCTATTGATCTTAATGATGTGCCTTTGTCTACTTTGATTGAGAAAAATAGTGATTCCTTAGATGTGAATTTCATCTCGCGACACAATTTTAATAACAATGCTTATAGAGGTAATTTTAATCCTAGGCCTTTTGCTGGAAATTCCTCTAATAATTATGGTAATTCCTATGGTAATTCTTCTTACAATCATAATAGGAACCCCTCTAATCTTCACAGTAATATTAAAGAATATACCAATGCGCAAAAGCTTCTCAATACTACGATAGAAGAAAAGTTGAATAAGATTGATGATATGTCTAGAAGCATTGATAGAATTTCTGATGTTGTAGAAAATCTGAAGTTTAAAGCTTTTGCACCTAAGATTGATGAATCAATTAAAGATTTATATGTTTCTATGGATCAAAGTAAGAAAAGAACCGCATGCTTAGAGCTAAAAGAGAATTTTTAGAAAAAGCGTTTTCCAATGATTGCTTTCAGAAAAATGATGAAGATCTTAAAGTCATTGGTGTTTCTTCTATTAATTCCTTGTTTAGTAATATTAAAATTGATGAAAAAGGGACTAAAGTAAAGTCAACTTTAGCTGGAAGGCGTCCCAATAATTTGGAGGGTGAAAATCTTGATGAAAAAATTAATGAAAGTGGGTTTGAAGATGTCAAAACTTTAACTAGTGATGTGCCCACTATTTTGGATTGCAAAGATTTTAATTATGATAGTTGCTCTTTGATTGAAAGTATTTCTTTGCTGCAATCCATGTTAAATTCACCCCATGCTTATGAACAAAATAAAGCTTTTACTAAACATATCGTTGATGCCATGATGAAATCTTTTGAAGAAAAGTTGGAGTTAGAGATTTCTATTCCTAGAAAATTACATGATAAGTGGGAACCTACTATTAAGGTCAAGATTAAAAATTATGAGTGCTTTGCTTTATGTGATTTGGGTGCTAGCATTTCCACGATTCTGAAGTCTCTATGTGATGTGCTTGGTCTTACCAATATTGAAGAATGTTCTCTTAATTTGCACTTGGCGGATTCTACTATTAAAAAGCCTTTGGGAAGAATTAATGACGTTCTTATTCTTGCAAATAGGAACTATGTGACCATATATTTTAGTGTTCTTGATATTAATTGCAATCCGTCTTGTCCCATCATACTTGGTAGACTGTTTTTATGCACTATATGTGCCGTGATTGATATGAAAGAAGGCAATATTAAATTTCAGTTTCCACTAAGAAAGGGTATGGAACACTTCCCTACAACAAGAATTAAGCCACCATATGAATCAATCATGAGAGCATCCTATGGAGCAAAAACCAAAGATGGCAATACTTGAATCTATGCTTCATGCCAAGCTAGGGGCGTAAAACGACAGCGCTTGTTGGGAGGCAACCCAATGAATACATTTATTTCCATCTTTTTCTTTCTGTTCTTGAGTGTTGACACAATTATGCCTCTGTTATGATTGTGTTTTTATGTTTTATTTAGTGTTTGTGCCAAGTAAAGCCTTTAGGATGATTCATAAGATGAGTACAAACAATGCTGAATCTGAAACAGAAACATTGCCTCTAGTGCACGAATTTTCATTTTTTACTGGAGCGTGATAATGAGCTGAAATTATAACAAAGTATTGCTAAAAAAATTCTTTACGTTGTTCTAATTTTTAAGAATTTTTAGAATTATAGAAGTATGCCTACAGTACAGATTCCTACATACTGTTCTGTTTAAGACAGATTCTGTTTTCGTTGCATTGTGTGCTTGTTTTGATGAGTCTATGGGTTGTATTGAAGGGTATAAGCCATGGTAAAGTTAAAATACAGTAGATATAATGTAGTAATAAAATTTGAATGAGTTTGCAACAGTACTTAAAGTGGTGATTTGCTTTATTATACTAACGGATCTCACGAAGATTCTGTTGAGTTTTGTGTGATTGAAATTTTTAACTTTTGGGTGAGATCACGATGGACGAAGGAATAAGGAGTGAAAATAGCCTAAGCTTGGGGATGCTACAGCATCCCCATGATATATCCAAAGAGAAACAATAAACTAAGCTTGGGGATGCCCCGAGTGACATCCCCTCTTTCTTCTAACGACCATCGGTATTTTACTTGGAGCTATATTTTTATTCGTCACATATCATGAGTTTTGCTTGGAGCCTCTTGTATTATTTGAGTCTTTTCTTTCTTTTCTTTTTAGTTTGTCACTAGTATCCTTGCTGGAGACACCTATTTGAGAGAGCCAAAATTATGCTTTGATTTGTTAGAATTGCTCTTCACGCTTCACTTAAATTTTTTGAGCTATGGAATTGCTCTATTGCTTCACTTTTATCTTTTTGAGCACGCTGTGCTTTGAAATTTTAAACAAATACTCTCATGCTTCATTTAGATTAATTTGAGAGTTAGTAAATTTTGAAGAAATTCTCTCATGCTTCACTTATACTATTTTGAGAGATGAAATCTTTATGTTCATGTTCTTCACTTAAATATGTTTGAGCTTGTCAAAAGCAATGGCAATATATGAAACTAGTCCCAAAGTGATAGATATTCAAGGGGGGTATAATTAAAACTTTCATGAAGATCATTGGACAAATTAAACTTGATTCCTTGTAATAGTTTTGAGACATGATTATAGTGATATGTGAGTCATGTTGGTGAGTAATTATGCTTTACTAAGAATATCGGTGTTAAGGTTTGTGATTCCCTATGCAAGGAAATTACATCCTACTTATGGTGTATTATTCGGTGTTAGTTATGCTTAATGCTCGTTTTTGAGAATTTTCGTTTCTTGGTTGGTTGCTTCTCAATCTATTTGCTAGCCTCCACTTGTACTAAGTAGAAATACAACTTGTGCATCCAAAATCCTTAAACCCAGTTTTGCCTTATGAGTCCACCATACCTACCTATATGCGGTATTTCCATGCCGTTCTCAGAAAATTTGTAAGTGCCATCTCTAATTTTCAAAATAAAATTCCTTTTTGTGTGCTCGTACCGCTCATGAAACGGTAGGGGGTATCCAATATTTTTCCATGCTAGATGTGTTATTCTCAAGATGAGTGTTTATTCACTTGCCATTGCATGAGAGTACGGCGGTAATAGGGATGCCCAGTCCTGAAATGAAAAAAGAAATTTACTTTATGTTGTCAAATAATAAATTCCTTGGATAGTGTTGGTATGGAAGGAAACCGTGGATACGGCTAGCCATGGATTATGAAAGAATGGTGGAAAAAGGAATAAACATTACTTTATGTTTGGGAACCGCCTATGATATATCTAGCATGGAAAGTATTGAGAACTAGTTTGTCGTTTTCGTTGACAGGAAAGGCATGCCACCCAAAATATTTTTCTCTCTCAATTTAAACTTTGAGCTCTGGCACCTCTACAAATCCCTACTTCCCTCTGCGAAGGGCCTATCTATTTACTTTATGCAATTTTTATTTTTAATTTGAGTCTCCATCTTCTCTTATAAAGCACCAACTAGGAGGCACTATGATCATACTTGAGCATTGGGTGTAGTTAATATTTGAGTGTGTTTCATGAATGGATCAATGATTGAGCAGGATGGGCTTGGGATAACTTTCTTTAGTGTTGATATTTTGAAAGACATGGTTGCTTGTTGGCATGCTTGAGTATTAAAGTCTTTATGTCAAAACTAGACTATTGCTTTGAACCATCTAGAAGTCCAAATGGCCATGCTACAAAAGAAAAGAATATGTGATGAACATGTTAGGCAGCATTCCACATCAAAAATTCTGTTTTTACCATTTACCTACTCGAGGACGAGTAGGAATTAAGCTTGGGGATGCTGATACGTCTCCAACGTATCTATAATTTTCGCTTGTTCCATGCTATTATATCATCATTCTTGGATGTTTTACAATCATTCTATATCAACTTTATATCATTTTTTGGGACTAACCTATTGA
Organism: Elymus sibiricus; assembly: GCA_039707655.1. Lineage (NCBI taxonomy): Eukaryota > Viridiplantae > Streptophyta > Magnoliopsida > Poales > Poaceae > Elymus > Elymus sibiricus. The sequence continues at coordinate 26,945,598 of CM077667.1, forward strand.
CCTAGTGCCAAGTTCCAGTTGCTGCTTTTTGCTTGTTTTTTATTTCGTAGAATATCAGTACCAAACGAGGTCCAATCGCGACGAAACTTTTTGGAGAATTTTTTTGGACCAGAAGAAGTCCAGTGGGCCAAAGAAGTAACCAAGAGGGAGCCCGGGCCGCCCACAAGACACCAGGGCACGCCAGGGGCCCCGGGCGCGCCCTGGTGGGTTGTGGCCGCCTCGGGAACCTTCTCCACCACCTCTGAGCTGTATAATACCTAAATATTCCAGAAACCCTAGAGGACTCGACGAAAAATACATCCATCCGCCGCAAATTCCAGAACCGCAAGATCCAATCTAACACCATCACGGTGGGGTTCATCATCCTCATTGGTGCCTCTCCGATGATGCATGAGTAGTCCACCATAGACCTACGGGTCCGTAGGCAGTAGCTATATGGCTTTCTCTCTCTCTTTTGATTCTCAATACAATGGTCTCTTGGAGATCTATTTGATGTAATGACTTTTTGCGATGTGTTTGTTGGGATCCGATGAATTTTGAGTTCATGATCAGTTTCTATCCATGAATATTATTTGAGTCTTCTTTGATCTCTTATATGCATGATTACTTATAGCCTCGTATTTCTTCTTCGAATCTTTCGTTTAGGTAGGCCAACTAGATCGATTTTTCTTGCCATGGGAAGAGGTGCTTTGTGATGGGTTCGATCTTGTGGTGTCCTCTCCAAGTGACAGAAGGGGCAGCGAGGCACGCATGTATCGTTGCTATTAAGGATATAAAGATGGGGTCTATTCCTACAAGAATAGATCTTGTCTACATCATGTCACCGTTCTTATTGCATTACTCCGTTTTTCCATGAACTTAATACACAAGAAGCATGCTGGATAGCGGTCGATGTGTGGAGTAATAGTAGTAGATGCAAAATCGTTTCGGTCTACTAATCTTGGACGTGATGCCTATATAATGATCATCGCCTTGGATATCGTCATGATTATTTGATCTTCTATCAATTGCCCAATAGTAATTTATTTACCCACCGTGTGCTATGCTCATGAGAGAAGCCACTAGTGAAACCTACGGCCCCGAGTCTACTTTTCCAACATATTGCTTTCCGATCTATCTTTTTGTTTCTTTTGTTTTCAGATCTATTATTCCAAAAAGCCAAAAATACCTTGCTGCATTATTTGTCTCTTTTATTTTGTGTTCTTGCGAGATGTATCTATCCAATCTATCACAACCTAATCTATCTTTTTACCGTGGAGAGATTGACAACTAAGGGAAATACTTACCGTCGATGTGCTGCATCATCCCTTCCTCTTTGGGGAAATACCGACGTAGTCTCAAGCCACATCATCAAGCCGGAGCATTACTACCCTGAAAAAGATGTGTGGATTGAATTTGAAGAAATTTTTCAGTTGTTCAATCAAGACGCACTCGACAAATCTCTCGTCAGTTGCTATTGTTTGTAAGTGATTTCTTTCTGTAATTTAAGTCTCTAGATCAGCTCGTTCATTGCCTGTAATTATCCTAACTATATTTTTTTGTGTGGTATTATGCAGAATGAAGATTTTTGAATTGAAAAGAGATGGAGTCTATGGCATTGGGTTCATTAACCCAAATACCGTTAATGAAGAGGTGTTAAATAAGTACAAACAAGACACAGAGAATAGCTTGCTAATGTTTTTGAAGGAACTAAATACCAAACAAGAAATACTACTTCCTTACAACTTCAGGTGAGTGTTACTGTCTTGTACTACAAATTCTATTTTTGTTTACTCGATGTTAAGTGTAGTTGATGAGTTATGCATGCCCGCTTATACAAACGTCTGCGCAGATTCCACTGGATCCTGCTAATCATTAGAGTTGACGAGGGAACTGTTGAAGTACTGGACTCACTAGGTAAAGACCCTGAAGAATACAAAACCTTGTTTTCGATGCTCAACAGGTAATTTCAATCATTATCGCACTAAGTCGGCCTCTTTAGTTCATTTCCTGATATCAAGTAATTAATAACTCCTTTATTCATTTTCTTTGCCGGGAAGGGTTTGGAAAAAGTTCACCAAAGAGATTGTCGGTGAATGGAAATTACAGCTGAAATGGCGACGGACCAAGGTAATTAAGTGAACTAGCTACGTCCGCGCATCTCCTTAATTCTAGTTTCAATACCATTATCATGCTTGATTATTATCTGATTGAATTCTATTCTCGTAAATTGTATGAGGCAGGAACAGGGGACTAATTTATGTCCATAATACGTTTGCGAGAACATTCGCTTTATGACCGAAAGGAGCGAAGATGCAAGACATCTTTGGGTACGTAAACACTATTCACAATTTTTTTTATCATGATCTAATATATATACACACAACTAATATATTCATATTGATCTCCTTCTTTAAAAAGATGGTGAAGATACGGGATAGGCTCCTACCAAGGGACCGCATACGAGCACTTCAAGAGGAAATGGCGGGATTTTTGCTTGAGCAGGTCATATATCCTGACGGAGAATACCATTTCACCTAATGCCTGCATGTAATGATCTGCAAATTGTAGGAGAAATTGTGTGTGTGTGTGTATATATATATATATATCTGTGTGTCTGTGTGTATGTGTGTATGCATGGTCGTACGAGAAATTCTATGATATATGATCGGTTTTACGAGAAATTCTATTTTATATGCATAACGTGTACAGTATGCAGTAGCGTAAAATATGTTTAAAATGAAAAAGAATTAAATGATAAATACAAAAGGAAAAGGAAAAATAAACAATAAACCCTAAACCCCTAAACCCCTAAACCTGTAACCAACCGGGACTAAAGGGTGGGAGCCTTTAGTCCCGATTTATTAGTCCCGGTTGGGGAACCGGGACTAAAGGCCCTTCCCAACCGGGACTAAAGGCCGTTTCTCCACTAGTGTCAAGAGCCTGATCAACATCAGTAATGCTGAGATATCCAGGCGAGAACTCAGGCAAAGGTAAATCCCCGTCGAGGTACCACATGACAAGGCGCATGCTGGGCCTCGCCACAGGTAAAGGGTGTGAGCACAACAACCCAAGCTTGAGCACCAGCTCCGCCTCATCAGCAGCATAGTCGTCCAGTCTTGGGTCAACGGTGTCGACGATCGAACCGGAGCCGCTCGCCCACATGTCGCGCACCCACTGAACGAGCACTAGCAGCTCGCCGCGGGCATTGAATCCCACCGGGCGCCTCCCGCAGGCCACCTCTAGGATGAACGCGCCGAACGCAAATACATAGGTTGCCTTGGTCGCCTTGCCGAACCTCGTCAGCTCAGGGGCGAGGTAGCCCCTCGTGCCGGCCACGTGGGTGGTGTGCGCATCGGCGTCGTGGTCGTGCAGCCTCGCGAGGCCGAAGTCGCCTAGCTGTCCGCTCATCTCCCCATCAAGGAGGACGTTGCTGGCCTTGACGTCACGGTGTATAATGACCTGCTCCCAGTCCTCGTGGAGGTACAGAAGCCCGGAGGCGACACCTTTGATGATGTGAACTCTCTGAGTCCAGGAGAGCATCGTTTGCCGAGTCTGGACATGGAGGTAGTTATCCAGGCTACCGTTGGGGGTGTACTCGTAGACGAGGAGAAGCTCGTTGTTGAAGGGGATAGAGGGATTGTTGCAGAATATGATGGATGTGTTATTGAGCCGCAAGGGCGAGTATATATTGGGTACAAAACTTGGAGGGCAAGAAGCCTCTCCTAGAGATAAGGTAGGAGACGGATTACAAATCCTAGACTACCAAATACACGTACATCAAATATATCTCTAACATCCCCCCGCAGTCGTAGCGGTAGCGTTGCGAACAACAGGAGCGTCGCGGACGGTCAGAATGGAGAGAATAACAGTCGACGGGCTGACATCCCCCCGCAGTCGCAGCGGGAGCGTCGGGGACGGTGTCGCATCGCGGACGCGCGGACTGTAGAGGAAGCCAATGAGTTGCTCAAGCGAGGTGATAGCCCTTTGTGCCGATGTCGAGGTAGCCGAGAGTGTAGGGTGGTGTAGCCGTGGTCAAGGTAGCCGTGCGAAGAATGCCGTGGTCGATGTCAAGTCGGGTAGCCGTTGTCGAGGAAGTCGCCGTGGAGCCGCGGGCGCAAGGAGGTGCCGAGTTAGTCATGGGCGCAGTGGTGTTGAAGTAGTGGTGCGCCGGGAAGAAGACGTAGTTGAGATGCGTCGCGCCGGGTTTGCCAAGCCCGGCGACTCATCGTGGACGAAGGCACGCATCGGTGTTGCCAGCACCGCGCATGCGTAGACGGACAAAGTCGATGTTGACGATGCGTCGCTCCAGGCTTGCTAGGCCTGGGAACACACCGGGGATGAAGGCACGCGACGGTGTGGCCAGCACCGGGCATGCGTACACGGGGACCTGCACACAACTTGTGCGCCATGTCGAGGAGGCTAGCAGAGAAGGAATCGACGACGGTTGCAGCGCAAATCAGCGGGGGGCCGATGTCGCCACGGTGGTCGGAGTAGATGAAGTGGTCGGGGTAGACGACGGCGACGCTGGCGATGAGCTGGTGCTAGACGAAGAAGAAGGGGGTGGACTAGCGGTGCGGCTCGGGTGGGTGAGCTGCAGCAGCGCCGAAGAAGAGCGGCGGCGGCGGCGGCTGGTTAGGATCGCGGCAACGATGCTCGAAGTAGGCGAGGAAGTACCCGACAGCGTGACGAAGACTGGCGCGGACGGTGGCGTTCCCGCGCCAACGGAGGCGGCGCGGCGCATGCCACGTAGAAGTCGACGCGCGGGGACGGCGGAGTGGACCGCGCGCCGCGGCGCTACGGCCCGAAGGGGCGAACAAGCGGCAGCGCGCGGGTTGGGGCGACGGCGGGAAGACGTCGGGTTGGCGGCGTGGACCGCGTGCTGCGGCGCTACGACCCGAAGGGGCGATGCAACGGCGGCGCGCGGGTCTGTGCAGCCACGGGGACGGCCTCGGGCGGCGGCGGGGACCGCGTGCCGCGGCGCTACAACCCGAAGGGGCAGTGTAGCGGCGGCTCGCGGGTCGAGACAACCGCGGGGAGAACCACGTGGCGGCGGCACTGCGGCCAGATGGGGCGACGCAGCGGCAGCCTGTTGCTCGATCGGTGGAGGGGCGTTGTACTCGGGGACAGCCTTCACAGGACCTGCGGAGGCGCATGCAACCGATTGATCAAGTCAGTCGCACGGCGCGAACAGAGTCGATTGCGGCGGGCGGGTGATCAATCCGATCGCACGCGAGGTCGGGGGCGCTGCTCGGTGATGATGGCGTCGTGGACGGTAAAGTGGGGTGGTCGAGCAGACCAAGGCGACGTCGGCCGAAGGGGAGCGGCGTGCCGGAGGAGGCCGGTGAAGGGCCGGTGAGCCCGAGGCAGCCGGCAGGCCCGGCGCAGCCGGTGTGCCCGACAACGGCGACTCGGGGCAGCCGGAAACAGGGAAGCCGAAGGGAGCCGGCAGGCCCGGCGCAGCCGGTGAGCCCGGCAACCAGCAGGCCCAAGGCAGCCGGCGAGGGGGGTGGCAAGCGGAGGCAAGCGACAGCCGGCAGGCCTAAGGCAGCCGACGATCCCGAGGCGGCTGGCAAGTGGTGATGGAGACGGTAGGTGGGTGATGTAGGCGTCCTGTTCGGCGCGGGGCGGCGACGGCCGGCGTAGAGCGACGGACGGTCAGATGCGTGGACGACGGCCGCGAGGGGCCGCCGCGGCGCGTGAGGCCGCCGGGTCGGAGTAGAGGCCGACTGGCCGGGCCGGTGTCGGAGTAGAGGCGCGGGGTCGATGGCGGCGGCGACCAAAAAGAAAAACGCCAGATCAATAGGACCGGCGGAAGAGAGAAAAACCTGGATCAAGAGATCGGGAAAAAGACTCTCTAGGGCAGCCGGTCAACACGACCGGCGGACGAACCCTAGGTACGGGTGGCGCGGCCCCCGGCGGCGGTAATGGAGGCCGACCGCCCCGGGGGCGGCGCGCAATGCGGAAGCGGTGGGTGGTGGCTAGGTCTAGAAACTTGTGGCAGATACCATGTTGAAGGGGATAGAGGGATTGTTGCGGAATATGATGGATGTGTTATTGAGCCTCGTGGGCATATATATAGGAGTACAATGACCAACTTGGAGTACAAGACAAGGCAGGACAAATCCTAATCTATCTCATATTTCCTAATAATCAATATACTCAACATCCCCCCGCAGTCACAACGATAGCGACGCAGACGGTGAGACTGTAGAAGAATCCGAAGATAAGCCAACGGTCATAGGTACGAGAGCCTCAAGGGCGAGTATATATTGGGTACAAGACTTGGAGGGCAAGAAGACTCTCCTAAAAATAAGATAGGAGACGGATTACAAATCCTAGACTATCAAATACACCTACATGAAATATATCTCTAACACTCGTCCTTGTGTCGACAATAACCGATCAAGCGACGAGGTTCCGGTGTCACAACCGGCCAAGTATGATGATCTCGGCTGTGAATTGGGTCAGCGAGGACTCCGAGGAGATCCGCTTCGCCGCCACCCACACACTGGAGCCAGCGAGGACTCCTCCGTAGACCTGCCCAAAGCCACCTTTCCCAAGGAGTTGATTGTCGTGGAAGCCATTGGTTGCTCGGCGGAGGTCCTTGAACGCAAAGCGGCGGGGACCGAGCTCGGCCTCACAGTCTTCGTTCCTCTCTGAGTTCCTGATCTTCCGCCACCACCACCATCGAAGCAGAAGGCAAGCTGTTAATCCTGCAAGCAGTATGACAAGCGAACATATAGCCGCAGGCAGCCATTTGACGGCTTTTTTCTTGTCATGGGTTTCTTGTGTGTGGAACTATCTCGTAGTTGTGTTAATGGCAGCAGCAGCGACAGGTCAAGTGGTTTGGCCGGTGCAAACATGTTAAAGCTCCACCCAAGAATCTGATGAGCGCCGCACATGTCACCGGTTGCGGCGGAGAAGCCGACGTATGCTGTGGACCTGTGGTGGGAACCCCTGCCTTTGAATTGGTGTCACTCTTCAGGACCTTCGCAAGGTCGACGGTGTAAGACAGCAGTGGTGAAGAGGGCTTATACATAGGGACAGGAGCAAGCGCGACGTCGAGCTGCATCTCATAGTAGTCCATCCACACCTGCATTGGGTTTCTACTAGAAAGCCTCAGCGGGTTGAAGTCCTTCTCGACATTGCCGCTGTAGTAGCCTGCGGTTGAAGAGCCAGCGGACGTCAGGTTGTTGAGATCAATCCCGACATGGTTATCATCTACATCTCCCAACTCCCGGTTGGCTACGGTGTCGAGCTCTATGGCGAAGAAACGGTTTGCAGGTTTGGCGTCACTGCCATTGACAAGGCCCAAGTATTCCCCCCTACAGGCATCAGACAGCGGGGCCAAGCAAATGACAAATGCCATTCCGTCGCCGGAATGGCCAGAGTCGACGGGCGTGATGGAGAACACAAAAGTTGCCGAGAAGCTCGCGGCCATCGATGAAGAGCTTCGGGATGGAAGCCGTGCCCCTCGATGAAGGAGTTGCTGCTCGTTAGAGAGAGGACCCCGTCTTTTGTGATGACAGCCTCACCGTCGAGGTGGAGGTTGCTGCCGACGAACCCATTGTATATGAACTCGTTGATGGCAGCAACGCCATCACGGAAAGAGACGAACAAGAGCACGCACAACCAAATCAGGCTTGGCATGGGTGCTTTGCTGGATTTCAGAGTGGAGTTTCTTCTTTGTCGTCCCTTCAGTTTTGTGTGCGTGAGTGCTGGGAGTAACTGGTAAGTCTTAATACTACTCACTGGCCATGAACTGCCAACTGGAGTCAATGGTGCCGTCTTCGCCACTACTTCCAGTACACGTCGATTTCAGCTTGAACGAGTCCTACCGTCCAGTGAGGAATTGAGGGTCCCCCTTAATGGAGCCGTAGAGTTGTCTTTTGTCTAGTGACCCGTCAAAACAGCAAAACAGAGTCATTGCATTGCACAACGATTTCCCATTTTAACATTTTTCTACAAAGCAAACAAAACTGATGCTTCTATTTAGGGAGATAAAATTACCACGTTCTCTATACAAACATTGATATTTTGGACCGTGAGACTACCACCAACACGCAGAGTAGAATAAGCAGAGCCGACATAATATAGCACGCCAGTCTAGTCGTACCAGCTCCAATGCGGCATAATACTCCGGTCCAGGCGTCCACACCTCGAGCGGCTCCCAGTCTTCTACGCAGCTGCCGCTGATTGCCAGCCAAGTTCTTGCTCCAAAGTGATATTGATTCTACAGGCCTAGATCATGACCTATATACGAGTTGCTGCCTCTACAAGGCTCTGGCCTAGTTCTGTACTCCAGAGATATTAAGATGACTAGATCAAGTTCTTTACATATTGGCCAGAGAACCCAAGATGACGAGGCTCTGGCCATCCTTCTCTGTTGCACGGGAATCACAGAACCATGGTGAATAAGACATTTTTGTCAGTAAAGACGTCCAGGTCTTGAGCAGATTCCAAGCTGCTGCTGAGCCTCTACAAGAGATGAATGACTCAATTCAAATTGTTTTGTCCAGTTTCTCCCTTCAACACAAATTAAAATATGCTTCTTGTTATTGTATTTAAAATTAATAGCATGCTTAAATTTTCACATGTGCAAAGAAAGCACAGAAATGCACAGTATGAAAGAAAATTGGGACATAAAGAGACTACTCCATAAATACCGAACTTTTAGTAACAACCAGTGCAAAGTGATCTTCACTCTACATCACTCCTGACTCGAGATTCCGGATCTAAGTATTGCCAAGCATACAGCAGATCGGTAATGAACAAAGATGTGTAATCTGAGCAAACATACCCAGTCTACCACTGTGTTATATGGCATAATTATATTGGTATTCTAGAAGTATGTTTCGTTTTTTTCAAAATGGGGGCAGAAGAGTTGCCTCACTCCGTAACTAAAGAGTTGGGATACATTAACAAGCAGCAAAAAAATAAAGATCACAGGCTCTAAGAAACACAAAGAAAAAAATGTCTACTCTCCCAGGAAGACGTACATATATAATTTGAAAAGGACTAACATGCAAGCAAGTCCGTAAGAATTTTTTTTATGCTGACCATTGAATGATTCAACACACAGTGACACAGATGCGGTCCCTATCTGCTATCCCATACCACTCTTCCAGCCTGTTAGCTGTCAGTCTGTCACAGACACAAGAGCCTGGCCGCAAGTTTGCAATTGAGACTCTGATTCAACTTAACGGGTGAAATCAGAAATCATAACACGAAGGAACAAATGGCAGTGGTGAATACCTCTTCGGCTCTCCAACTCCTACCTCTCTTCCTCCCCCTCTCCGTTGTTACAAACGCCGGCAGTACATCCATTGGCTCCTGTGTCATTGGTACCAGGGTCAATAGAAGAAGATCGCCTACAGCTGATGGCTAGATGGTATTCCCATAGGTTTTGTGCAAAGAAAAGAGCCAAAAACTTAGAAGAGAAGACCTTTTATTTAGGATGGTTTCTGCAAAATGCCGCCACATGGTAGTAGTAAATCTGACACTCGTGGATGTCAAAGCTGATGCAGCGCGGTTTGGACTGTCAGTGACACACTTAGCAAACTTTTAGGACCCATACGTGCATTTTCATAGTATTAGGACCAACTTGACACCCCCAGAATAGTTTTAGGACTTGTGATGTATTTTACTCTTTTTTAAATGTGATGAACATTTTGTAAAATGATATGAACACTTTCTACAAACAGCTTGAATAGTTGTTTTGTATTTTTACAAACAATTTTTTTGAACACTCTCCTGGCCATAGAGAAGAATAGCCAAGTACAACCATGTAAACAAAAACATGATATGACTGATCCGACTTCAAATATCACTCAGGGAGCCCAAATTCCCTGGACTGGGTTATTCAGAAGCCTCTTGTTACATTACACAGTTATAGGTGAACAAAATACATTGGACTGGCATAGTAGCCCAGTATTCAATGCCGGGTGAGCCTCAGCAAAATGGAGTAGATGAAAGGCGTAACTGTACTCTGATGGATATGGTGCGCAGCATGATGAGTTACTCCACCTTGCCATTGGGATTATGGATGGAGGCGCTTAAAACCGCCATTCACATTCTCAATAGAGTACCAAGCAAGTCGGTGCCCAAAACACCGTACGAGCTATGGACATGAAGAGTGCCCTCCCTACAACACTTCAGGGTGTGGGGTTGCCCCGCTGAGGCCAAAATGTTTAATCCAACTATTGCAAAGTTAGATCCCAAAATAGTGAGTTGCCACTTCATTGGCTATCCAGACAGATCAAAGGGTTTTCGTTTCTACTGTCCATACAGATATACAAAGTTTGTAGAAACAAAACATGCAGTCTTCTTGGAGGACGAAATGATGAGGGGGAGCTTGGTAGCTCGGAAAATTGATCTTGAGGAGAAGAGGGTGCATGCACCTAATCCGATGATTCATGAGCCATTTTTCTCACTACCAGCTGTAACTCCACCAATGACGACTATGGGAGTAGACCCGGAACCTGTCCGTCAGGAGCCGACTGGCCCCGTTGTTGAGCATGAAAGGGAGGTGCAGCAGCCAATTGTAGAAGATGTGCCGGAAGTTGAGGCACAGAATGTGCCAGAAATTGAGGACCTTAGAAGATCTAATAGAACAAGAAAATCAGCTATTTCTACTGATTATAAAGTTTATAGCACAAAAATGGTTCATATGGAAGGTGATCCCACTACATATGAAGAAGCCATTAGAAGCCCCCACTCATCAAAATGGCTAGAGGCAATGGAAGATGAGATGAAATCGATGAGTTCTAAAGATGTTTGGGACTTAGAGGAAATTCCTAAAGGAGCCAAAACAGTAGGCTGCAAATGGGTCTACAAAACTAAGTATGACCCTAATGGGAATGTAGAAAATTATAAAGCCCGACTTGTGGCAAAAGGACTTACACAAAGAGAAGGGATAGATTACAATGAGACTTTTCCCCCAGTCTCATTTAAGGACTCCTTCGGAATCATAATGGCATTAGTTGCACACTTTGATTTAGAGTTACATCAAATGTATGTAAAGACGGCATTTCTGAACGGGGATTTAAAAGAAAAGGTCTACATGAAACAACCCAAGGGTTTTATCATGGAAGGCAAGGAAAATATGGGATGCCGCCTGAAGAAATCTATTTATGGATTAAGGCAAGCCTCTAGACAGTGGTATCTAAAGTTTAATCAAACGATTAAAAATTTTGGATTTAAAGAAAATATTAAGGATAACTGCATTTATGCAAGGTTTAAAAATGGGAAATATATTTTCCTAATCTTGTATGTGGATGATATCTTGCTTGCTAGCAGTGATGTTAGTTTACTACAAGAAACAAAGAAGTACTTGTCCTCAAATTTTGACATAACGGACCTTGGTGAAGCATCATATGTTTTGGGCATAGAAATTCACCGAGATAGGAACAATGGAGTCTTAGGACTATCGCAGAAGGCATATTTAGAAAAGATTCTTCAAAAGTATAATATGCATGCGAGTAAAGCCACACCTGCTCCTATAGTCAAGGGCGATAGTTTTGGGAAATTCCAATGTCCCAAGAACCAGTACGAGATCGATCTAATGAAAGCAGTACCATATGCTTCGGCTATTGGAAGCTTACAGTATGCACAAGTGTGCAGTCGCCCTGACTTAGCTTTTGTCACAGGGGTACTCGGTAGATATCAAGAGAATCCAGGCATGGAGCACTGGAAGATGGTAAAGAAGGCATTGCGTTATGTGCAAGGCACGAAGGACTACATGCTAACATACAAGAGATCTGATTCCCTAGAGATAAGAGGGTATTCAGACACAGATTTTGCGGGGGACAGAGATGATAGAAAATCCACGTTAGGATACGTGTTCACTCTCGCTGGAGGGGCTATTTCGTGGAGAAGCTCCAAACAGTCAATAGTTGCATCGTCCACGATGTATGCAGAATTTATAGCATGTTTCGAGGCCACTGGGCAGGCGATATGGCTAAAGAAATTTGTACCCGACTTGAAAGTGGTTGATTGTATTCACAAACCATTAAAGATGTACTGTGACAACCAGAGCGCAGTATTCTATGCTCACAACAACAAGTCGAGTAATGCTGCAAAAACAATAGAGATAAAGTATTATGTTGTGAAAGATAAAATCCAGGATCACACTATAAGTCTCGAGCATATAAGGACAAAGGATATGCTTGCGGATCCGCTTACGAAAGGCTTACCACCCAATGTGTTCAAGGAACACCTAGCCGGCATGGGTTTAAGGGAAAGCCTTATGATTCCTGGATCATGAGAGGCCCAAAAGGAACCGAATTTGTTTCAAAACAGAGAGGTATGTTGTAGCTGTCTGATTCTATCGGCAATTGAGCTGTGACGATGAAACATGTTCTATGTATTGATCTGTGATGAAACGAGTAAAGTAAAAGGTATAAAGTTAAAAGTAAAGCTGAGATCAAGGGGGAGAATGTTAGGTTGATCTCCTCCCGATCGGGCCCAATGGCTCGATCGAGCCCCTGTCTCGCGCCCTGATCGGGGGCGCCCAACCCTCTTATGGTTGGTGGGCCCCTGTGACATGCGCTATATATATAAAGAGGTGGGGACCAGGGCACGCAGTACGAAGTTCACCGCGCCGCCAGTCACCCCACCGACATCCCCTACCGATCTAGGGTTAGCGCAGTGCTCACGGGAAGCACCGCCACCACTTCACCCCTCTCTGCCATCACCGCCGTCGCCATCCCACCATGACCACCGGCGGGAGCTCTTCGAGCCAAAGCGAAGGTATAAATCCCATCTCCTCTCACTGTTATCGTGAATCTCCAACCCACACGATCTACAGAGGTCTATCACTTCCTAGTTTTTATACAAAATACAAAAGCTCTGGGATTCCGCTAATGGAGATGGCGGCAGGAAGGACCCTCCACAATACGACCCTCCACAATATCACACCCATGCAGCGCCTCCTCGATGTCACTCATGACTATTCGTTCCTTGGCATTTTTGGATGTGCGTATTGGCCTAGTCTTCGCAAATATAGTACAACTCTCGTAAACTTGAGTTTTGATCCAAGATGTGCGTTTTTCTTGATTATTGTCAATTCCACAAAGGATACAAGTGCCTAGATGGAACCACTGGACGGATCTATATCTCTCGAGATGTTGTGTTTGATGAGAATTTTTTTCCATTCGCCAGCGGTGTTCGTCCTGATTTGTCCCCATTAAATCTACCAGTGTCGTTTCCATCCACGGAGTGAGTAGTCCAGAATGCTAATATGCGAAACTATAATCTCTCACTTTTTGTTTCCTGAACTTTGTCCTGCAGAAACAGACACGAGGCGACCAGCAGCCACGATCGAGTTCCAGGGATCGATCGACTTACATGGCTCGTCGCCAGCTTCGCCTACGCTCGTGACGCCCGAGCGAGCTGTCCCATTGTTTGATTCATCCGCCGGCCGTGCACTTGTGCACACAGCCCAGGCGCTTGCTGCACCAGGATCCCCAGCCGGCATCTCTCCGTCACCGTCGGTCTCTCCAGCGCTGCAAGCTGCTCCTCCTTCACCACCAGTTTCTCCAACGCTGCCGGTGGCTCCTCCAGTCGAGCGTGCACGCACGCGTTTCCAGAATAACATTGTTTATCCAGAGATTCCCAAGGACGGCACTGTTCGGTACAATTCGTATCATCGCGGTTTCGATGCTGTCGTGTCTGCACCTTCTACCCATCGGCGGCACTTACTGTCCTGCTTGGAAGATGGCCATTCAGGAGGAATTTTCTATCCTGCAGCCCACTGGGACGTGGTCTCTCGTCCCTCGTCCTTCAGGCACCAACCTTGTTAGTTGTAAGTGTATTTTCAAAGTCTCTCGTCCTGATGGTTCCCTTGACAAATATAAAGCTCGTCTGGTTGCTCCTGGATTTACTCAGCAGTACGGCATTGATTATCTTGATACTTTTAGCCTGTTCGTTAAACCAGCATCTGTTCGCTTAGTGCTTTCTCTTGCAGTTTCACAGGGCTGGTGTCTTTAATAGATTGATGTTAGCAATGCTTTTCTTCTTGTACGGCTTGATGAGGATGTTTATATGCAGCAACCACCTAGTTTTGAGGATCCTAGCTACCCTCGTCATGTGTGCAAGGTTCGGAATCTGTACCTAATAATAAAGCACCGATAACTTCTGGTCGTACGTCGTCGGCGTTTTTCCGAAAACACCCTTCTGTTTTTCTGAAATCAACCCGCAGTCCCTGTTTAAGTTGCACTCTAGAAAAACGTTTCCTTTCGGACAGCAATGGAAAGTTCCCTCAGCTCGAGGAGGTACAACAGAGCCGACCGCCGCGTTGATGTTCAGGTTCTGGTATTTCGTCATTAGCTCGCAATGTTCAGTCGCCGTGATACTATCCACGGGGTAGCGAGGAGCCGTGAAATCAGGCTGAACGAACTCCGTGGAAGCCACGCTGCCTCTCTGCTGAGATGGTGGGGTAGCGTCGCAGGAAGGATCTTCGTGCCGCTCAGATTGTTGGCCGGTAGCTCGCTGGCTCTCAAGTTCCTCTAGTTTTGCTAATCTTGCACTGAGTTTCTGCATTTCGCTTGCTTCCTGTTTCCTTTTTCTCTCTCGGCTTCTATAACCACCGTTGTCGGGAAACCCATGCTTCCACAGAACGGAGCCTGGTGTGCCTCGTGTTCGTCCAGGGTGTTCAGGATTCCCGAGGGCCTCTGTCAGCTCGGCCTTCTCTCTGTCGGGAATGAACGTCCCTTCCTGCGCTGCCTTGATTACTGCCTGAAGCTTCCGGAAGGGTATTGCAAGTTGCTCGTCAGTCCAAACACACTCCCCTGTTTCTGGGTCCAAAGTTCCCCCAACCCCGAAGAACCAAGTCCAACGATCTGGTCAGTGCAATGTCGCTGGTTGGACATTCTTAGCAAGCAGGTCTTGCTCAGCTTTGTCCCACAACTGCCGGGCTTTGTAGTAGCCACCTGACCCCGTGTGATGGTGATACTTCTTCCTTGCAGCATTTTTCTTGTTTGTCAGTGACCATTTCTTACCCAAGCTGGGCGCCCCGGAAGGCAGCACCTCCCAGTGCCAGCCCGGCGGAGCCCAGTCCCGGACATGACGCCTCTCAAGCAGGTGGTCGCCGGCGCCGAGTCGACGACGAGGATGCGGGCCGGGCATCGTCGACGTCGAGAACAAATTCTACAACTATTTAAATTCCTACTATTTAATAAAACAAACTAAAACAACTAATAAAACAAACTAAAACAACTAATAAAAATAGTAAAACAAACAAAAAAAATAAAATGCGTGCGAGGGCCGGGGCAGGCCAGCGGCGCCGGCGCACGCGGCCGCGGTGGCCGCGGAGGAGGGGGCAGAAGCAGGGGGCAGGAGCTCACCAGCGACGACAGACTCGGGGAGGAGGCGCGGGCGGCGACGACGGGCTCGGGGAGGTGGCGCGGGCGGTGTCCGGCGTCGGGGGCGGCGACGACGTCGACGAGGACGGGCTCGGGGTGGCGGCGAGGAGGCGCGCGGGGACGGGCTCGGTGCGGCGGCGAGGTCAGGCTCGGGGGCGGCGGCGATGACGGACTCGGGTGCGGCGGTTAGGACGGGCTCGGGGGCCGCGGCGACGACAAGGACGGGCTCGGGGGCGGCGGCAACGACGAGGATGGGCTCGGGGACGGCGGCGACGACGAGGACGGGCTCAGGGGCGGCGGCGAGCTCCGGCAGCCTCCTTCTTCGGCTCCTCCGACATGTGAGGGCACTCCGCCTTCTCCTCCTCCTCCGGCGAGTGATCAGGGCACCCCGCCTCCTTCTTTGGCTCCTCCGACGTGTGAGGGCACTCCGCCTCCTCCTTCGCCTACTCCGACGCGTCGGAGCAGTACGCCTCCTCCTCCGCCTCGTCGGCAACGGCGGAAGACAGACGCCGCCGCTCCGGCTCCTCCAGTGCGTCGGAGCACTCCGCCTCCTTCTCCGCCTCGTAAGCAATGACGGAAGAGAGACGCCGCCGCTCCGGCGGCTAGCAGTACAAGCAGAGGCGGGAGGCAATTCAGATACGGTGCATCTCTCAAGCCTCTGGAAAAGTTACCATATGAGAGGACCGAGTCTGAAAACGAGGAGATATGTCGTGCCCAAGTGAGGGACCATTTTGCAGAGAAAACTCCACCTCCGAAGGAGAGGCTAGATCCGGTGAAAGTGAAGCGCACTATCGATGCCCTGAAGCGACCACCACCGCCTCCACCGGATTCCAACTTTGTCCGCTGTATTAAAAATACATATCAAGATGCGCGGTAGTTGGGAAGTACTTCCAGTGATGCAAGGTTAGCAAAACGAAGAAGTGGGAAAAAAATTCCCCAGCTCGGCGAACAGGCGAACCAATCGTGTCCCCCGCTCAAGGTGTCTAGCCATATCGTCGCTAATCATCCGGGGATGGTGCCCGGTACCAATCCTGGTGATTACCTGAGCGATGATGTACAGTTTGAACCGTTGGAGGTGGACGAATTTAGTTACCGGTACGGGCAGCCTCTCGTCAAACCTGATCATCCTCCTCTAACAACGATGATGCGAAAATTCCATGAATGGTACATGAAAACCTGCAGTGAGTCGGAGAAGGATACTTTGACGCTGAGAATTAAAGAGGAGCACGACCTCGTTGGAATGGATCAGTTGTCTGTTGAATTTGACGAGTTATTCCAGTTATACAATCAAAAGGCCCTCGACAAAACAATCTTGACTTGCTACTGTCTATAAGTACTACTTCTGTAATTAAGTCTCTATATATAGCTCAGCTCTTTCATTGCATGTATATATAATTATCCTCACTATATTATGCAGATTGAAGATCGTCGAATGCAGTAAAGCACAAATCTATGACATTGGGTTCATTAACCCAAATATCATACATGAGTTTACGGTTAAAAACAATGTCACACAAACCGAGGACAACTTGCTACAATCGTTGCTTAAAAATCAAAACAAAGAGACAATACTCTTTCCTTACAACTTAAAGTGAGTGTTACTGTCTTGTGCATATTCGGTTTCCCTTATTACTCGAGGTTATAGTAATGTAATTGATGAGTTATGCATGCGTGCGTAGGTTCCACTTTATTCTGCTAGAGATTAAGCTTGAGCGGGGAGTAGTAATCGTCTTAGACTCGAAACGAAAAGATCCCCAAGAATATGCGGACATGACTGAAATGCTCCAGAAGTAAGTTCAATCGATCATTATCGCATCATATCGGCAACTTTGTTCATTTCCTGATATCAAGTAATTATTTTCTTTGTCTGGCAGGGTTTGGAAAGAGTTCACCGCAATTGTTCCGGCACTGTCGAAGGAGCTGCGATTTACACACCCGAAAGTAAGTACTACTAGCTAGTTCTGCGCATCTCCCATTGATTCTAGTTTCATCCACTAGTAGAAAACAGGGCTTTCGTCCAGCTCGATCTACACATTAGTCCCAGTTGCATTACGAACCGGGACTAATGTGAGCATTAGTCCCGGTTCGAGCGGCTAGGGCGCCGGTCGGGCATCAGTCCCGGTTCAAATGGGACCTTTAGTCCCGGTTGGAGACACCAACCGGGACTAAAGGGGATGAGGCTTTAGTCCCGGTTGTACTGTAGCTAGCCCTTTTTTTTTTCTGTTTTTACGTTTGTTTTCTGTTTTTAGTTTCTGTTTTAAATTGCTTATATCTTTTAGGATATTTAATGTTTTTGAGTGATTCTTTTTGCATTAGATTCACAATTTTGTCTAGTTTCTGTTTGTGCCACTAGTTTTCAAATTTGAATGGTTTAAATTTGAATTTATTCAAATTTGCTTCAAACCCTAGATTGTGAATAACTTGAGTTTACAAATAGTTTTTAATTTAATTCTTTTTGCTCCTAGTCACGTGTTAGATTGTTGTCACAGTAAGATTTATTTGCTTATTTTTAGAATAATTTAAATTATGATTTTAATTAAATCAATATTGTTTTGCTTATATAGTTGTTTTAGTCATTTAATTGTTGCTTTTTTATTATTTTTAGTTAGTTCTTTCTGTAGATTTTAACATGTTGTAGTATGGTGCATATTAAATGCACAAAATGTATGGAGTTGAAATAAGTTAAAAAAATGAAATGCCTTTGTAAGAGACGAGTTTTCGTCTGAAACCTTGATACTTCGAAGGAGATGGTCCAGTTTGTACACGAAGTGCATCCAGTTTTTGCCGTAACCCTCTCAACTTTGTAGCACATGCTATGTGGGTGAAATGATGATACCATGCCAAGTTTCAACCTTTTCAGAGTTCATTTGTAGGGCTTTTCAATTTCAGGGTCATTTAGCTCAAAAAAAATCATTAAATGCATGAAAAATAGCAAATGATGTTAGAAAGGGTTGAAATTTGAGGATGTGGCTTTGAATGGTGCATATTGAATGCACAACAAGTCTGGAGTTGAAATAAGTTTACAAAAAGGAAATGCCTTTGTAACAAATGGGTTTTCGTCCGAAACCTTGATACTTCGAAGGAGATGGTCCAGTTTGTACACGAAGAACATCCAGTTTTTGCCGTAACCCTCTCAACTTTTTAGCACAAGCTATGTGGGTGAAATGATGATACCATGCCAAGTTTCAACCTTTTCAGAGTTCATTTGTAGTGCTTTTCAATTTCAGGGTCATTTAGCTCAAAAAATCATTAAATGCATGAACAATAGCAAATAAAGTTAGAAAGGGTTGACTCTGGCTTGGTTAACCTTAGTTGTGACTCTGGCTGGGACGGTGCTAGCAGATGTAGTCGACGGTATGATTGGATGGACACCAACCCGGACTAAAGGGGTTCTGAAATTTTCAAACTCTACCCCCCCCGCCCCCGTGGACCGCCTTTTTTAGTTTTGTAGAAAATAAACAAAAATGATAAAATCTTCAAAAAATAAAATCCTTTGAGATGTAGTTAGGTTTTAGTGTCTAGTTGGTATAGAAATTTTGAAATATGAATTTTGACCTTTTTTGCAAAAAAACGAAAAAAAATGTAAAACGACCATAACTTTTGCATACGGCGTCGAAAAAAAAGTTTAATATATCAAAAAAAATAGAGAAAAATTGGGACTCGATTTCACCCGGGTTTACCCGGTCAAGTTTTCTCAGATTCTCAAAATTCCAAAAGTAAAAAAAGTTATTTCAAAAACAAAAAAAATAAATTTAATAATTTTAAAAATTAATTTTATTTAAAAATAAATAAATGACGTCATATTTGGATTCATAACATTTTTCTGATAATAATGGATATATTATTTGTCGAATTTTGATTTACAGATTTAAAGATATTAATTATGCCATATTAAATGAATAAATGGCAAAAAATGAATAAAATAATATTATTACTTATTTTATTTTCATTGAAATTCAATATTATTATTACTTATTCTGTTTATTTTAATAATTGTTTGGAATTCAAAAAATTAAATCATGTGACATCTAGACCTAAGGGTTAATAGGATTGATAGCTTACTATTGTTAGGAAAACAACAAGTGCAGACTTGGAAACTAGGGGTGATAGAACCAGAAAGTTAAGCGTGCTGGGCTGGAGCAGTGAGAGGATGGGTGACCGGCCGGGAAGTTAGACTATTTGAAATGAGTGCTCCACGCTGGAGCAGTGAGGACGGGTGATTAGAGATTAAATTGTCAAATAATTCAAAGATTTGAAAATCGGAATAAAACTTAAAAACAAATCAAAAAAATATTAAAAAAAAATAAAAAAATCAATTTTTTTTTCTAAAAATTCCTTTAGTCCCGGTTGGTGTTACCAACCGGGACTAAAGGTCCTCCCTCCCCCGCACCAGACAGCGCCACGTGGAGGGCCTTTAGTCCCGGTTCGTAAGCAAACCAGGACTAAAGGTTTTGGGCTTTAGTCCCGACCCTTTAGTCCCGGTTCCAGAACCGGGACTAAAGGCCCTCTGGAACCGGGACAAATGGGACGTTTTCTACTAGTGATCAATACCATTTATCATGCTTGATTATCAGTTTGATTGAACTCTATTTCTCGTAAAGTGCTTGTGGCAGGAAACCGGGAATGATTTTTGTGGATACTACGTTTGCGAGTTCATCTACAACGCGACGACCCCTAAGCGGGGCTACTCTGAAAAACAATTTCAAGTGCGTAAGCAATAATATTCACAATTTTATTTTATTACCATGATTTGTGTTGAGTTTCATTCATATATATATGTATTGACCCCCTTCTTCAAATTAGATGTGGCAGATGTGGGATGAACTCCTACCACATGATCGTATACGAGCAATTCAAGAGGAATTGGCGGGATTCTTTATTGACCACGTCATAAATAAAGCCGGAGAATACCATCTGGAATTTGACATTAGATGTTAGGGATTGTAAGAGATCTTATATTGTATATATGTAGCTAGTAGCGTCGGATAGATATACGAAAACTTGTTGTTCGACCAATCTCTCGGAGAAAGAGAGGTCGATCACTTCTCTCTGTATATGTTCATGACGATCTTGTGTACTTAATGGTTCCTTCATTTGCTTACTAGCTAGCGTGTCGAGTTCTCTCTATAGTAGCTACCGTCGACCAAGCACGGAGAAAGAGAGGACACTTCTCTCTATTAGCTAGCTAACACAATATGAAACCCCTAAATTAACCCTCCAAATCCCCCTAAACCCCCGTTTTATAAATGTTCAGTTGTCATATTATAATTACTTAGTTGTCAGAATTAAACATGCGTAGTTGCCAAAATTACTAGTGCTTTGTTTCTATTTAAAAATACTGAATTGCCAGATTTATACTGTGTTTAGTTATAATATTAGAAATTGTTAGGGTTGGTTTATTGTGGTTTGCGTTCAAGCAAGTTTTGAAACAACCCTATTTTAGTTCGAGAACCATCATTTTTAGTAGCGAGTCATTCTTGTATTAGGATTTTCAGTCAAACAAGAAGACACACAAAAACAAAATCAATTCCGTGTTCTGCACGAGAACCTTGTTAATGCTTCAGTTTTAGGAAGAGAGAATCAGCTTGATTTGGCACAACATTCTCGGTGGTCTGCCACTGTTATGATTGTTGCGTTGTATATGAATACTTGTTTTGGATGTTTGCCTAAATGAAGTGATAGATACACATATTTTTTGTAGTGTGCAGTTTGCTATGAGCTAAACTGAAGTTGTTGTCTTTAAGAGATCAGGAACAAACATTCACATAACCATTATTATTAAGCAGCTGCACTTCTATACCAAATATTTAGGTTTTGGAAAGGAAGTAGAACCCAGGAACTATAGCTTCAGGTTATGAAAAATGACAAAATAAGCATTGTAGTGATATGTTCTCTATATGATCTGTGAGTTGACTACTAGTACATCATTTGTATTTAGTAAGATACTTGCACTTAGGAGATAAATAGGATGAGCAGTAATTTATTAACTGATTATTATTATTCCTAATATAGCAGTGACTTTAAATAACTAGCTTAACCATATGACACCTTCTCTACTTCTCACGTGTGAGATCAACTTTGATACTGGTGTGGACTACGTACAACCTGGATATAACTCTTTTTTTTTGCAAATGACGTGATGGTTTGGAGTCTTGTTGCTCCAAATCATGTATAATTTGATTCATTTGGCCAGAGAGGTCCATACATGTGCACTTTGTTTCTCTATTCATTGCACATCATTATGTTTTTGTTTTGTCGAAAAAGAGTGCCAGATAAGGAGGGTGTTACAGATTACAACAAGTGCTCTTCTATCCTGGGGCCCAAGATTTGGAGGGTGCATCTCAGGTTCTCCAACAGCAACCTCATGCATGGGTATGTTCAGTTCTTGTTGGTTTTGTTTGTACTCGCTATTGCTTGCAGCTTTCCGCTCATGGGTGATTAGCTGAACCTGGGCCTGGGGTTTCTTATTGTTTCAGCTATTTCCTTCTTGATTTCTTGTTGCCTTTTCTGGGTATGCTAGATTGGGTGTATAGCAAACTCACGAGTTTTTGTTGTACTAGGGCATGATAGATTCGTGCATGCGAAAATTGTGCTAGGATCGTGGCTGACTGCTTCCCATGATTTTGATGGTTTGGCGTTTAATCTTTAGAATCTTGATATTGCCTTGTACTAGATAGTAGTATTTTTGAACCTGAATAGTAGATCGTGTTTGTGTGTCTGCAAGTGCAACAAAGCATCATGGGATAAACTAAGTTTTGTCTCATGGATAAATATATTTTTGATGTCTCTGAGTTGTTGTTTAGGTCCTCGACTAGTTGTGGTAACCTGCTAGCATCTTCCCTATATAGTAGGATATGTAAAGGATCATTTTTTTTGTTTGCCATGCGTTTATGTAAGTATGTATGGGTTTTTCCTATTCCTATCTAGGGAACTTCTAACACTTAGATTGGTATTCCATAGAGGTGTGACTGACCTGCAGATCAGCTATCTTATATATGTCAGAGAGAGAGAGAGAGAGAGAGAGAGAGAGAGAGAGAGAGAGAGAGAGAGAGAGGGAGGGGGGGAGGGAGGGAGGGAGAGAGAGAGAGAGGGAGCGAGAGAGGGAGCGAGGGAGAGGAGAGAGAGAGAGAGGTAAACATAGGTAAATATGTAAAGTGCATCAAAACCATATAAAAGTATTGTAAACATAGTTAAATATGGCATGAATACTTCTTAAAATATAGATACGTTGGAGACGTATCACGCCGCCATGGTGTGCTCCTTCTCGACATCCACGCCAAGGGATACGACAAGCGACGGGCCAACCACCGCTTCTTCCCGTGCTCTCTCCCGGGCCGCCGCCGCCATCCATGGTGCTCTGACACATGACCAGCAGCTCCGTCAAGGTCTCATCCCCACTTTCTCCTCTCTCTCTCTCTCCCTCCATCCCTCCCTATGCCTCTCTCTAATCGCATTTGGTTTGGGCTTCTCTTGTAGATTT
Organism: Elymus sibiricus; assembly: GCA_039707655.1. Classification (NCBI taxonomy): domain Eukaryota; kingdom Viridiplantae; phylum Streptophyta; class Magnoliopsida; order Poales; family Poaceae; genus Elymus; species Elymus sibiricus. The sequence goes on from CM077667.1 coordinate 26,968,422, forward strand.
CCGGGGAGAGTAAGAACGGGATGCCCGCATGCGGGGGTTTAATAATAGATTAAAATCTGTATGATAAAACTGATGGAACCAGGAATATGATTAGATTACTCGGATAACTAATCGAACGGCCTGCTGATTATTGATCCTTTCTGCAGTTCTTTTCACCATAGTCCGGATCATGGAGTTCGACGAGCGCTGCCTCAAGGTCCAAGACCCCAAGTGTTCGACTGCCTGCTCTTCGGTAAGCCACTCCTTCTGCGCAGAATGCCACTCTCCATTTATTCTCTTATTTATTGATGTTTGTCGTTGCTCTAATTTTGTTATTTATATGTTTGTGTTTCCTCCTTTGACAACTCTGTCTTCTTCTTTTTTTTACTCAATGCACAAGTTCTGATCATGTTTCTCTGCTGCAGACCTCGACGACACTCTGTACCCGCTGAGCTCGGGGATCTCATCACACGTCAAGACCAACATTGAAGGTAAGGCCTCTTTAGCTCTCCCGCTGCCTCTCATCTCATCTCGTTTCTCAGTGCGCGAATCTGTTGAACTGAATGCATGTTTTGCCATTTTCTACAGCTTACATGGTTGAGAAGCTGGGTATTGAGGAGAGCAAGATCGAAAACCTTGGCAACCTGCTGTATAAGAACTATAGCACGACGATGGCCGGCCTCAGGGCAATTGGCTACAACTTCGATTATGATGAGTACCACAGGTACGTACACACATGAGCAGACTGGACCTTCTTCTCTTACCTGTTTGTGGTACTCTGCTCTAACATCTGCGTTACCCCCACTTTCTCCTCTCTCTTGTCTTACCTTGCATAAGCACACCTACAGCCCCACGTTGCGGTTTGTACCCCCAGGTAACCTGCTGCTTCTTGGTTATTAGTATGCTTTGAGTTTGAGTAACATGGAGATATAGTTTGCACAATGTTCTGTTCTGGCATATGCCATTTTGATATGGCTAAAATGTTAGCTTTCGATATGTGTGCCAGAATTATGTTGCCCCACCAGCCTGAAAATGTGATAAATAAAAGCATACAATGCTCATTTATTGGGGAGTTGTGATTTAGTCATTGGCTATGGTCATTGGTATGATAGAAGCGTTACACAGTGCATTCTTAAGATGCCTCTTGATCCATGGCACTGTCATGTGAATGCTCTGTCTTTTCAGTTACATATATTCATTACTCAGGCCATCTACTTGCTGGAATAGGCAACAAATGGAGGAGGGTAGACTATAGAAACTGGTCTTAGGATGCAAAAGTAGTCGGATGAATATCCCTTGAGCAGTATGTAACTTTGTGACCTATTCTTAGGTTTATGCTTGATTATTTGCATAATTTTGGTTGCTCCCAACTCTGTTCTTAACTGAAGGTTATTTATCATAATTCATGAACATTGGAGAACATATGTATATGTATAGCACGCCTTTTATTTTGTGGGTGACATATGTATAGTATCGTCAAGGTGCTTATATTTTTTTTCAATACATTGGATTATATTTTCAGTGTGACATATGTATAGTATCGTCCTGCTCCTTGGGTGAGCGCTTCCCCCTATGACCTCGACCCCCTGTTTCTGCTTCTCCACTGTGACATTGTCTCCTCATCTACATCGGCCGCTCGATCTGCACCGCCCAAAAATCGATTGGTACATCTAACCGAGGTGAGCAACCCCTTACCAAATCATCTTATTGCACGTGCCTTCTGATATGGCTCGCTCCTTCATGGTGATCAGCTGCTGACCCGACTACCTTGGTGCATAACTCCATGGTGCTTAGCTGCTGACACACCCCTCTAGCTTCTATTGTTGGTTCAGACACAAACGTAAAACGCACGAGGCACAATCTGAAGTACTAAAAATTAGTCAATCATGCGCATATTGAAACAAAGAAATTGCTAATTTAGTTTTAGCACTGAATCTAAAATCATGCCTACAAAGTACTACTACTACTAGAACTAATTAAGCTGGAGGTGTCTTGATGCATATGTTGACCATTTGAAAGACTACTTCGAATTTCTAAAAAGCTATATTTCTTTCCAGCGCGAAATTTATCCTGTCATGTACTTAATTACAGCGGCCATGTCGTGACTGTGGCATGTGGACTTCTTGCACAAGCACAACCTCTAGCCTAAGCTCATTCCCCCACTTAGATTTACGTTCTTGCTCTGTTTTACTGTATTGATAATACCTAAGAAGATGTGGCGGTTAGTTGCCAGTGCTTACTTAATTTTGCATTTCTCCCTTCAATCCACACCGTAATTTTGCATTCAGTATGATCATGCTTAGCTAAACTTCTGAAGTTGGTGGTTTCTTCTTCATTTGGATTCACCCAGTATCTTAGTTATTTTCTGTTTGTCCTTATGGCTTGCTGAATGTAAATCTCAGTGATGCGTTATTGCTATATATATTCTCCTTTAAATTTGTACATGCCTTGTTTGTCATCGCCACTCTCTTTGCGACATGTGTAATTCGCTTAACCGAAAGTTTGTATCCTGCTCAAATTTTTTAAAATAGATATGCTCAATTTCTTCAACCCATACTATGATTTTCCGTTTTTATTTTCCAGTATTATTCACCCTTATCAATGCATTAGTATGTTGAGCACGATGTGATCCAGAAAACGAATATAAATTTTTGTTTAAGATATAGAGCACAACCGCCAAGCCTGGACATAAAACATCAAAATGTAGCATAATAAATTTAGATTCCAACAGTAGTGTTTTCCTTCAGATATGTTTCAACATCCCTCTCCTCCCTCCCTCTCTCATTGTGCATGAACAGGTATTCTAGCTGATAGAAAAAAATAGAAAGAACCATTAACACGGTTTGCTATATATGGATACACTTGATATAAGAACAAAGGCATGCGCTTATGCTTTTTTCTTCTTCTGCCCATTTATATGCACGTGGTTACAAGCTTATAGGTATTGTACTGATTACAAAATCACTGAGCATGGCAGACTGTCGTATGAGAAATACAAAATAAATAGAAACAGTGTGTTTACGATCTAGGGTTACTTCTCTCTGATTTCACATGGATAATTGGATGTTGGGTACATGTACAGTTTCAGTTATAAGATTAAAAAAATTTATTGGTATGTCCTTTAAATAACAGGCAGACACACGTGTCATGGTCACAACATAACTCAGTGTTAGCTTGCTTATATATTGTTGGATACATATAAACAATGAGCTCGGGAGGACTTTATTTATCTGGTGTCGTACTTCAATGCACATGTAGATATGCCTTTGAATGTCCACATCTAATTGTTTCTCATCCCCAACATCCAGGATACGTAGATGGGGATGACATTGCTCAAAGGAGGGTGTACCTGGCCGTGTTGAAGGAGTTGTGGCCTCTATCTCTGCCTCAAATGTCGGTGATGCCTCTCTGTGCTATCTCTCCCATGTTCTTTTTACTTTGCTTGTTCAGTGAATGTTGGATTAGACAAGAATGATTTATTCACACTTGATTTGTACAACTATGAACTATTTGTGCAATCTTTTTTTGAAATGAGAGGATGAAATGTTGGGTTTGAGCAATGGTGTTGGATGTTTTTTCTTGGTGTTGGATTATTGATATGAATCGCCGCAAGTAGAATTATCGCACTACAAGTTATCATGACGTGAAGCGTTATTCTTGTGTATATTCTCCAAGAACCTAGGATCTACTACCACTTTTATGTGTTGTGAACTGGTGCATAGGCTCTTGCTCCCGAGTGATCGGTTTTTGCATGTCTGTAACTTGCATATCATGACAGCTCTTTCTTCCGTGGAGAAATACCATCTCCATTTCAACATTTTTTTACCATTTTTACCAATAATGCTTGGATGCTTAATCTTTCTTCGATAAAATATCATTTTGCCTCACCAGATGCAATAGGGCATCTAATGCGCAGTTGAGGAGTACGTGATTTCTACTCCGTATGAATGTTGTTTAACTATATATTTGTTGGCGACTGTTTCTTAAATAGTTAGCTGGCCCCTGCCGTGTAATCTGTTGAGCCTTTTGAGGCTCTCTTCGATTTCAATCCATTTTTTTGTGTCTCACTGAGCTTACCATTGCTGCTATCAATATAGCTTTCTTTTAGACTGAAGCTTTTTGTTGTTTCCTGAATGAATTGCTATGTACTGAATGTGTAGGATATAAACTTGATATATTAGATTGATAAACACAACTACATTATGCTATGTTTTATATTTGAATATTTCAATGAGGGTATTACCGGATTGGATATGACTATACCCGGCATCACGCTTTCTTTTTGAGTGAAGCTTTTTGTTGTGTCCTGAATCAATTGCTATGTACTGAATGTGTATGATATAAACTTAATATATTTGATTGATAAACATAACTACATTATGCTATGTTTTATATTTGAATACTTCAATGAGGATATTACCGGATTGGATATGACTATACCCGGCAGCGGTGCTGCCGGGTGCGGCAAGCCGTACTTCCTACCTAGTAGGGAAGACTGGCAGCCTGCCACTGGAAGCGCACGGCCAACCGGAAGCCATTGGGGCTGGGGAGCTGGTCAAAATCGCCACCGCCGGACCCCCACCAGGAAGTGTGACGTGTGCAGAGGAAGGGAACGAATGGGCCTTGCTGACTTTCTCTCTGGTTGATCCGGGCCACGAACGTTCGGACTCACGCATCAATAGCATGGGCCAAATTATTGGGCATGTCGAAGACGCCTTAGGCTTTCGCTTGACTGGATTGCTTCTTTGTCTCAAAAAATAAAATAAAAGACTGGATTGCTTCTGCTCAGAAAGAATAAGAACAGGCTGGATTGCTTCACTCTTACTTCAGGCGGTAGCAGTGGTGCTGCTTGTTCAGCTATCTGATAAGAACTGGTATCAATCTGGTTCGAACTGATATATTTTACACATGATTCAGCTGAAACACTATGTGAGTTTCGTTCGGTTCTCATCATTCATGAGACCCAGCTCAGCAACAGACGGAAAAAGGAAAACATGAGGGACTCAAATTGATGATACCTCATACCTTCTAGGCCTCTACCACAGAAACGTAGTTGATCACCTAACAAGTCATCCAATGAGTCAAGTGAGCAACAACTTTGCAGAGGACCGTCTACGTAGTATCCAGTGAGGCAAGCACCCAGGTGTCCCCCATGCTTAACAATCATGTCACTGTTTTCCATTGCCCTGTGGCTTCATACAGTTTTAAAAGAGAACACAAGCAATTGTTTTTCAGTGACGCTTGCTAAAATGGATGCATAAAGATGGTATGATTCAACTTCAAGATATTGTTCTTAATTTTTTGTGTTCATATTTGATGATGCTTAATAAAATTAGAAATACAATCCAAAACCTTCTCCTGGTTCAACCATGTAAGAATACAAAAGATACACCAGATCCGACTTTAAATACTGAAATTACCTGGACTAGGTTATTCAAAAGAATCCCGTTACATTAGAAAATTGTAGGTAAACAAGATACAACCAAATCTGACTTCAAATCCCTGGACTAGGTATTTGAAAGCACCTTGTTATATTATTAGAAACATAGATAGACGAAGGCACATGTTCACGATCTTTTTGCAGATAACTTAAGACACCTGGGACTGCATTGATGTGATGTGACAAAACCCAGCGACAAGAGCAGCAGCATTGCTTCCTTGCCTTCACCTGGAGAAAACAAAACTGTTAATCTGCTGGTAAATACACTCCAAACCTAGTAGTAGCACCTATGTAACAATGTATGAACAATATGTGCTTACAAATCATGGTCCACTCCGCAGCATAATGGTAACATATATCATATTCCTAGATATGTGTTTTAGGAAATAACAATGACTAGAAACTAACAAACTAAATCCTTGGAGCCTTTTTACAACGAAATTTGTCAGGGTTGAGTTATGTTGTCCCACGGGTACCCCATCGTGCAATCCTCGACAACCCACAAAAGCACTTCTCAAAAAGAAAAGAAAAATCAAACAGTAGAGCCTCTCAAACTATATATTCAGATGATATTCTTACCCGTGAACCATTCCAACAACGGTAGCACATCAGACAATACATGCGTCCTATCTATCATGCAACATCTCAGCTCCACCACCAGTAGTGCTTGTACCTACAACAACCATAAGAAGTCAGAGAATTAACGATAGTTCCAAGGAAAAGACAAATGGATAAGAGAAGGCAGCACTGCACAGTTAGAAAGATGAGCTGAAAAATAACACCTGAGCAAATAACCCACTTTTACAACTCTATACAAGTTTTATAACTAATTTTTAACACCAGCAATATATAAAGAGAACCACATAGGTTGTAAAATGCATGGAATACTCATAAAATCTGTATAATTAGCCCAAGGACTTTTCTCATATGAACTCATCCCTTGTCATGTTATAAGTTACAGAATTATGCCAAAAAGAACATAGTTTTATAATAAAAGTGATCTTGAGTATTACTCCCTCCGTTCCTAAATATAAGTTTTTTTAGATATTCCACTAGGAACTACATACAAAGCAAAATGAGTGAATCTACACTCTAAAGTATGTCTATATACATCCGTATGTAGTCCATAGTGAAACCTCTAAAAAGAATTATATTTAGGAACAGAGGGAGCGCATCTTAAATTAATGAAGCCCGAGACAAGAAATTCAATTTATTTTCATGTGTTACAGTACTAGTCAGCTGCAGGAGGGGCCATGAACAAATGACAGAAACACTAATATTCCGAAAAGTATGAATCGGACGTAATTTGTTTTTATGGAGTTAATATACCGAGATAAAAGATGGATTTGGGGTTCAAAACATGCCAAGTGAGTTATGAATTTAATGTTTGATTTGGTATCCTTTAAGACAAAAGAAGACCTACATGATAACACTTTTAATTCTTGCATATAGCAAAGGGACAATTGCTAACTAAGTTTTATTACGAGGAATTTTTTACCATGTTCAAGTTGATAGTGAACATATTACTCCTATAATATAAAAAAGGATGAGCAATCACCTGGTGGATAAAAACTCTTGAAAGGATAGAAGCCATAGCCACTCTCGGTTGTATAAAGTCTCTTGGATTGCATCGACTTGAGTTGAACCATGTATACATTCTCATCCACAGATAAAAAAATTGTATCAGTATCCTCATCATAGCACAATATAAATCTCATTCCCGGTAACTCAAGATCGGGAGGGAGGCCAAGAATGGTGTGCATTTGAATGGTCTTCCACGGCACCCATGTAGCAACACCACGACAGTTTGTGTTTCTCTGCCACATTTGGAAATGCGGGTAAGATAAAACGGCAAATCCAATAGCGTCATCCTCACCCAGGATGATCTGACGATGGCGGAGTTCCTCTGTACCGGGAGGCACCGCGACCATAGCTAGATTCTGCTCTTCCAAGTCAAACTCAATTATTATTTCACCCATGGACAACCAATAAAGTGTCCTGCCAACTAGCAACCCAGGACAACCCGCACTAAATGTTTGATATGGACCGACCGTGGAGATGAGATTGCCCCATGCACCAGTTTCCGAGAAGTAAACGCATGCGATCTTTTCCTCTTGGTAGGCGGACACCAAGACCACCTTAAAGGGGCCTGAATGACAGGCGCCGTGCACGTGGCCAAGGTCGCTGTCAGCGCACATCACGGTACCCATGAAGCAGCCACGGTAGAACTCCGTCGGGATGGGCACCCGCTGCTGCTGGCCGGTGATGGGGACGCACACGACGAGTTCCCACCTTTTACCGTCTACGATGAGGATGCGGCCGTGACGGCACCCGAGCATGGTGGGGTGTCCGACGTCGACGCTCAAAGGGACCCTGTCTGGAGGGTCCAGGATGGGGTGGAACACGTCCACCTGGTAATGCTCCGGATATTCTGTTACGAAGAAGCCGAGGGTGGGCGGCCCCTCCTTGCGGTGGTGGTCGCCGAAGCTGCGGATGAATCCGGGGTCGGTGACGAGGCCTCGCCACCGATTTGCGTTCAGCGTGGCAACAGCGGGAGCGCCGGCGACAGGCCGACGGAGCACGGCGGAGACCGGAGAGGCAGGGGATGTTGTGAGGAGTGGCGAGGGCGTCGCGGAGGAGGAGGACGGCTCGTCGTGCGAACTTGGAGGGCAGGGCTAATATCGGGGCAGGGCTGATACTGTTAGTTTCCGTTTCGTGCTGATACGCGAAATTGATACTGTTACTCCTCTGGTGGTTTCCGTCTCGTGTTCAATCTATTCCTTCCTTTGGTGAAGTATAAGTCATACCTGGACTCTTTCCCGTCACAATTAAGTCAGGAAAATTACCATCACGTGTACATGAACTCACCTGGACACTCCTCCTTTCGTGTTCAATCTTTTTTACTCAACTTTCGCCAAAAAAATAAAAAAGCAACATCACTGCCACGTAAAGCCACCAGTTTGCCTTGTAAAATTACCAGTCCTTCCTAGTTTATACAAAATACAAAAGCTCTGGGATTCCGCTAATGAAGAGATGGCCGGAGGAAGAAGGACCCTCCACAATATCACACCCATGCAGCGCCTCCATGTCACTCATGACTATTCGTTCCTTCGCATTTTTGGATGTGCGTATTGGCCTAGTCTTTGCAAATACAGTACAACTCTTGCAAACTTGAGTTTCGATCCAAGATGTGTGCGTTTTTCTTGATTATAGTCATTTTCACAAAGGATACAAGTGCCTATATAGAACCACCGGTCGGATCTACATCTCTCGTAATCTTCTGTTCGATCTTCGATGAGAATATTTTCCCATTCGCCAGCGGTGTTCGTCCTGATTTTTCCCCATTAAATCTACCAGCGTCGTTTCCATCCATGGAGTGAGTAGTTTCAAATGCTAACATGCGAAACTATAATCTCTCACTTTTGTTTCCTGAACTTTGTCCCGGAGAAACAGACACGAGTCGACCAGCAGCCACAATTGAGTTCCAGCGATCGATCGACTTACATGGCTCGTCACCAGCTTCACCTACGCTCGTGACGCCCAAGCGAGCTGTGCGTGGCCGTGCACTTGGGCACACAGCCCAGGCGCTTGCTGCACCAGGATCCCCAGCCGGCGTCCCGTCGTCACCATCCGTCTCTCCAGCGCTGCAAGCTGCTCCTCCTTCACCACCGGCTTCGCCGACGCTGCCAGTGGCTCCTCCAGTCGAGCGTGCACGCAAACGTCACCATAATAACATTGTTTATCCGAAGATTCCCATGGACGCACTATTCGGTACAATTCGTATCGTCGCGGATTCGGTGCTGTCGTGTCTGCACCTTCTACCCATCGGCAGGCGCTTGCTGATCCTGCTTGCAAGATGGCCATGCAGGAGGAATTTTCTATCCTGCAGCCCACTGGGACGTGGTTTCTCGTCCCTCGTCCTTCAGGCACCAACCTTGTTAGTTGTAAGTGGATTTTCAAAGTCAAGCAACATCCTGATGGTTGCCTTGACAAATATAAAGCTCGTCTGGTTGCTCGTGGATTTACTCAGCGGTACAACATTGATTATCTTCATACTTTTAGCATGTCGTTAAACCAGCAATCGTTCGCCTAGTGCTTTCTCTTGCAGATTCATAGGGCTGGTGTCTTTGACAGATTGATGTTAGCAATGCTTTTTGTCATGGACTGCTTGATGAGGATGTTTATATGCAGCAACCGCACGGTTTTGAGGATCCTGCCTACCCTCGCCATGTGTGCGAAGTTCGGAAGTCTATCTATGGTTTGAAATAGTCACCACGAGCTTGGTATTCTTGTCTTATTGACCAGCTGCAACAGCTCGGTTTTCACCCATTGCACAACTCGCGCGTAGTAGCACAGCGTGCCCACCGCACCAAATCCATCGTCCCGCTCGCCGCAGAGAGTAGAGACCAGATCCGTCGTCGATGGAGGCCAAGACCAGGGTCCCTGCGGCCGTCCAAGCCGAGGCAGATGAAGCCAGCACACCCTGACGCCGCCCTCACGACCAAGGGATCGACCGCATGTCAAGCTCCTTGGGAGGCACCGCAGGCAGCGGCCAAACACCGCCGGATCAGGAAACGAACGCAACAGCACCACCATCCGGCCGCGAGCACCACCGCCCTCCCACCACACAAGAGCACAAGCGCACGCGCGGAGGAGCGCCGCCACGGCGCCGGCGCACGAGCCCCCGCTCGCCGTCGAGCCGCTCAGTCGCGCCTGGGCCCCGCCGTCGCTGTATCCGTGCGGGAACTTTGCCCGGCAGAGGCCATGGGGGCGGCGGTGAGGTGATGGAGAAGAAGGATGGGGGCGTCCGCGCGCGGGAGAGATGGCCGCCGTCCGAGTCGCCCTGGGGTGGACGACGCGGCGGCTCCTGAAAAAACGGACCTGAACCTCCCTCCTTTGCTCCTGCATGTCAGAGGTGCTGGCTCCAGGCGTGAGAAGCCAGTTTCGTGTAAAGCTAAAGTTTCCTACCATTTGTGGCTTGAATTTACTGAAATCTTGTGAGGAGGACGAGTGAAAACTGAAAACAAATGTGTGTGTGATGTAATGTATGAGGGGACACACTTAGCGCCTGAAAACCGTAGTTGTACCGAGTATGAAATTAATCTAAATATGTGTTCCGATTCATGAGAAACTTTTTTCAGAGACTTGGGAGTCATAGCTAAGCAGCAGCTAGAGGAAGGAGTTGTCCCAAGTGCTATATCCATGGCAATGTGCTAGAATGTAATAATCTTTCGTGGAAGACATGTAATTTTTTAGAATATTATTGGGAATTGCTTGCAAAAGCTGGAGGTATATGTGTACTTCTCTGGAGATATTGTTTCGAAGAATACAGTGGAGACAACATAGAATGCACGATATAAGAAATGCAGAGTATTTCGTTTGTAATCTTTTGCTTCAGCTGCTACTGATATTTTAGTTGATGCTATGCTAAAAACTTATGTACTAGTAGTAGATATGAACTAGGTCCTATTCCTTATTGACGGCACCCGTAGCATGTAGTGTGAGAACTATGTTTTTAACATGCTTTAACTGAAGTCGTATAAAACATTTTGAAGTGACTTGGAAGTCCAGCGGAGAATGAGTAGCTAAGATGCAACCTCACTCTGTCCCAACGAAGAATGATGAGTCCTGTGGCTCATATGAACCATATCAAATAACTGGACAGCAGCAGCAAGAAGTCATGTCACCATCGACCAAATTTCTACCATGCTATTTTTTCGGTCATGAAAGCATCAAATGATTTGTAGACCAAAAATAAAACTAAAATGTTAAATTTCGTTTGGGTAGAAAAGATTACATGGCATTTCTTTATTTTTGAAAAATTATAACACTTGTATTTCCCTAGTCTGGTGTCCAGCGTTATTCACTTCCTTCGGCCCTCTACTTCTCCCATTAATGTCAAGAAAGCAAAAAAAGAGCATGGGTAGATCATGATCACGTTCGATCTACGGTGATGAATATGCTTTTCAAACCACAGTTGATAATCACACTCAAACATACAAGTGTTGGTGATACGTACTTGGGGTTGAAACTGTCATCTGACAAGAAAATAATTGCCAATCACAAGGATGTAAACAAAGAAAGGTATGGAAAAAAATTAAAGTTTAAATGTTACAAGGGGAGGCTGAAATTCCCTTCTTGTGGTATTCAAAAGCATCTTGCTACATTAGAAAGTTGGCTAGACTAAGGCATGCATTCAATAAGATTTTGCATGTAATAATAATATATGAACATTGCCAAACCCCCACCAATGTGATGCGAGAAAATCCATTAGCTTCCTTTACCTATTGAAAAATAAAACCATCCATTTGTTAGTAACCATACAAAATTACCATCACATCAACAGTTTAAATTAGAGTGGGAAAAAATATCATATTCCTGGCTATATCTCGTATCAATATTGATGACAGTAAACTTTTGTTTGTGGATGTGAGGGTAGAACATCACATGATGTCCTATAATGATAAAACAGGCTACTAGTAACTTAATTTCATCTTATCGATATTGAAATAGTTAAATCAAGGAGGTCTATAGCTAAGGCATGGTCAACAGACTACTAATATTAACACCAGCATAATACTATAAATCTGGATCATTGGGATAGCATATAGGATTAAAGGAGAGCTCCAAGGCATGTACATACCTGCTACAATATTACACCAATAGGATACTCTAAGTCAAGATCATCTAGATAGTTGGTATCACTATCATTTGAAGTATTGTTTGTGTTACTCATATGCGTGAAGCCATATAGCCAACTCGATAGTAGTTATTTCCTAATGTGCTTGTTACATGTGTTGGCAGCCAGATAGTTACCATTCAAAAACTAAAACAGCTTAATTCTCACAAACTATATTCAAGTGATATTCTTACTTGGTGAATGATTTCTGCACATTATCAAATCAAATGAAACATTCATCCCAATGCACCATGAAGCGCTTTAGCTCGAACACATCCAGCAGCAATCTCTATGCCTAGGAGCATAAAATTTAATTAATTAGAATGCCGACGAAAAGAGAAATTGATCAGAGAAGACAACAGTACATTGGTAACATAGTTGAGCTTAGAAATATCATTTGAGCAAAATATCTTATTTCCATAATAAAATTTCCATATGTATGTTACCTAGTGTTGGTGCAACGGAAGTGTTGATATGGACCTAAGATTAATAACTAGATCAAAATAAGATAAAATTACTAGATAGAAAATATAACTAGCTTTGAGGTAATAAACATGCCAATTCAGTAACCGATTTGTCATTTGACATGGTATCTCGGAAGAGTGAAGACATCTATACTGGATGATACTTACTAAATAGTACCACTATATGTACGTTTGTATATCTCGCAGAGGGATAAATTATAATTAAATTTAAGTTTTTATTTCATAGTTTAGTATCAAAACAATAATATTTGGGCAATCAAGCGTAAGATATAACCAGATCATACGCATATAATATAAGGCCTAAGGATGAACAATAATCTGGAGGACGAAAACTCTTAAAAGGATAATAGCGACAGTTTGCATAATTAGTAACTTGATCAAGTTTCTTGCACTCCATTGACTTAAGTTGAACCGTATAGACACCCCCGTGCATACGTAAAATTATTGATTCAGTATCCTCATCATACCTGAGTAGTCGTATCTTTTTTATCTTAACCCGAGGAGAGATCTCAAGAATTGCGTTATTCCGCAACAACCATGTGGTAACACCTTGATAATTGACCTTCATCTGCCACATTTGAATGCTATTTTCAGATAACACGAAAAGACCAACATCACCATCCTCTGCCTTGATGACCCGATGTTTGTGAGGTTCATTCAGACCTTGAGGCCCCTCGATCATTGCGAGGGTGCGTCTATCCAAATCAAATTCAAGTATGTGATCCTTCATGGGCAACCAGTAAAGGGCACTACCAGTTAGGGTCCCATGATTATGAGCATAAAATGTCGCGCGTGAAGCTAATGTGGAGACGTAATTACCCCATATACCAGTTTCCGAGGAGTAAACACATGCGATGACTCTGTTGTCAGTAGTTTCGTACATGGACATCAATGCCACCTTGTATGGGCTGGACTGGCAGCCACCGTGCACGTGGTGATGCGCCGCGTCGGCACAAAGCACCACCCCGTTGAGGTGGCCACGGGTCCACTTGAATTCTGCAGGAATGGGCACGCGGTGTTGCTCACCTGTAATGGGTTCGCACACAACGAGCTCTTTCCGCCACAAGTGTTTGACGACGACACGGCCGTGGCGGCAATCGAGCACACGGTAATGATGGCGCTTGCTGCAGTCTCCAAGGTCAAAACGATCCAGAGGGGTGCCCTCCATGGGGTCTAGGATCGGGACGAACACGGTCTCCTTGTCGCTGCACATGAGGGCACCAAAGAGGCACGGCTTCAAGCGGCGGCGGAGGAACCTGGGGTCGGCGATGAGGCCTTGCCAGCGCTTGCAAACTGCGGAAACGCGCCGGAGAGAGGACCGCTGCGGTGGGAGACGGAGAAGAATCTCCTCGAGGAGATCGTCGTTGTCCAGCGGGGAGGCAGGCGCCGCCGCCAGCGGTGAGCTGCTGCTGGTGATAATTTCGTCGCTCATCTCGATTGGGGATCTAGAGTTCGAGACGACAGAGAAGACGGGGAAGTACAAGACGTTCCTTGCAAGGCCTAGGCGCAAAGCCTCGTAGACCCTTCCATCCCCAAATAAGTAACAGACAAATCTGATTTCACGTTCTGGGAGACGTGTACGTGGGCAACAAGGAATTCTTTTGTAGTTGGAACCTGAACTGATCTTGCGCCTGGAAGCTAATCGATGTAGCTTTCACGGTTAGTTTCCATCCACTAGTACATAACGGGGCTTTCGTCACAGCTCAATCTGCACATTAGTCCCGGTTGCATTACGAACCGGGACTAATGTGAGCATTAGTCCCGGTTCGAGCGGCGCAAGCATCAGTCCCGGTTCGAACGGGACCTTTAGTCTCGGTTGGAGACACCAACCGGGACTAAAGGGTTTGTGACCAGCTTCGAACGGTGCCAGCCCCTTTAGTCCCGGTTGGAGATACCAACCGGGACTGGAAAAAAAAATTAATTTTTTTTTTTTCAAAATTTTTTAAAGGAATTTTTTTTTCAATTTTTTTTCCCAGCCCTTTAATCCCGGTTGGTGTCTCCAACTGGGACTAAAGGTCTATCTTTAGTCCCGGTTGGAGATACCAACCGGGACTAAAGGGGGGGCCCTAAACCCTAAACCCCTTTACCACATTAATCTTAAAAAAATCATAACTAAATCATTCTAATTCAGAAAAATACAAATAATATATCAAAACGTAGAGAAAAAAAAGTTTTCTCCAAAGAAACTTTCTCTTTTCCGTTTCGACAATTTTTTAAATCACCAAATTCCAAAGGGAAAATATAGTTTTTCGACGTTTTAGACGTTTTAGGGTTAGGGGCTAGGGTTTAGATTTCTAAGTTTAGGGTTAGGTTTTAGGGTTTGAACATACAATTTTACTGTTTGTAACAGAGTTTCGGACGTTTTAAGTCCCGGGTTTAGGGTTTTCGGACGTTGTAAGTCCCGGGTTTAGTGCTTTTCAATTTCAGGCTAATTTAACTCAAAAAATCATTAAATACATGAAAAATAGCAAATGAAGTCAAAAAGGGTTGAAATTTAAGGATGTGGCTTCGAACGGTTCATATTGAACACACAAAAATTCTGGAGTGGAAATAAGATTAAAAAGATGAAATGTCTTTATAACAGCTGAGTTTTCGTCTGAAACCCTGTTACTTCGAAAGAGATGGTCCAGTTTGTACACAAAGTGCATCCAGTTTTTGCCATAACCCTCTCAACTTTTTAGCACAAGATATTTGGGTGAAATGATGATACCATGCCAAGTTTTAACCTTTTCAGAGTTCATTTGTAGTGCTTTTCAATTTCGGGCTAATTTAGCTCAAAAAATCATTAAATGAAGGAAAAAATGGCAAATGAAGTCAGAAATGGTTGAAATTTGAGGATGTGGCTTTGAATGGTTCATATTGAACACACCAAAATTCTTCAGTTAATATAAGTTTAAAAAAATGAAATGTGGTCAAACAGTGGTCAAACTACTAAATAATTATTGTCCTTCATAATAATAGTTTCAAACTCAAACGGTGAAGCGTGTGACATCATGGTCACATTTTTCTGATAATAATGGATATATTATTTGTCGAAGTTCGATTTACAGATTTAAAGATATTAATTATGCCATATTAAATGAATAAACGGCATAATAATAATAATAATATTATTACTTATTTTATTTGCATTGAAATTCAATATTATTATTACTTATTTTATTTTGAACTTTTTGTATTATTTTGGATTTTTGGATTTTTTTTGTTTTTTGAGAATTTTTTATTTTTTTGAATTTTTTTCCTTTTTTTGAAGTATTTTTTAGTTTTAAAATTAATCATTGTTGTTTGTTAATCATTGTTGTTTATTTTAATAATTGTTTGGATTTCAAAAAATTAAATCATGTGATATCAAGACCTAAGGGTTAACAGGATTGATTGCTTATTATTGTCAGGAAAACAACAAGTGCAGACTTGGAAACTAGGGGGAATAGAACCTGAAAGTTAAGCGTGTTGGGGCTGGAGTAGTGAGAGGATGGGTGACCGACCGGGAAGTTAGACGATTTGGAATGAGTGCTGATTAAAGATTAGAGATTAAATTCTGAAGCAATGAGGAGGGGTGATTAGAGATTAAATTGTCAAATAATTCAAAATTTTGAAAAAAAAAATTCAAATTTTTTTTTGAATTTTTTTTATCCTTTAGTCCCGGTTGGTAACCACCTTTAGTCCCGGTTGGTAACCCCAACCGGGACTAAAGGTTCGCCAGCCCACGCACAGAGAGCGGCCACGTGGAGCCCCTTCTGTCCCGGTTCGTAAGCGAACCGGGACTAAAGGGGGGGGCCTTTAGTCCCGACCCTTTAGTCCCGGTTCCAGAACCGGGACTAAAGGCCCTTACGAACCGGGACAAATGGGGGTTTTCCTACTAGTGATCTCATATTTTCTGACCTAGTACGTTTCCTTTTCTTCTTCTTTTTTGCAGGAAAAACATTCGATGTATTCATCAACTGTCAAGGTAGCATAAAGAACATCCGAAGTAAAAATTCCATCCAAGCATGTAAGCCACTTAGCGACGATTATACTAGCACTAAAGCGAGCAGAAGGTGTGCTGCTGTCATCGCCCCTCCCTCACCGGTGTCGGATGAACCTTATTGTAGTAGATAGTCAGGAATTCGTCATATTAAGGCCCTACATATTACCAGCACACCAGAACAACAACCGCCGCCGATGAAGAGAAGTGTTCGTAGAAAGAATCCACCTATAGACACACGAACACACACAAGTAAAGACCGAATCCTGCGAGATTCGGTGGTTCCATGTAGATCCACGAAGACAAACGTCGACCAAATCCTGCGAGATTCGTTGTAGACAAAGCTCCACACGCCCTTCAACGACGCTAGAAGCATCGCCGGAACGGAGACTAGTCAGGGAGAATTTTATTCCATCTTTAGAGAGTTGTCGTTGTCTCACCTCTCTGAAATGGACACAAACCCTAACAAAATTTAAAAAAGCATAATAACAGAGCTCTTCGACCGGCAAGGGCCGGAATCCACCACGCCTTCATGACCTTAAAGTCATGGAAGACGAGGCATACCTAAGGTGGCGACCGGTGGAGGCACATGAAACCGTAGGCTAGTAGTCCTTCCATATGAGCGGAGGGGGACACGCGTTGCAATTATGCTACACAAAACGATTTGGCCTATCTAATTATGTACAAGCATGCTTAATACTCCAATTCGTTTCTAAATATAAGTTTTTTTAAAGATTCCACTACGAGGGACGAATTCAGGGAGACGATCGTGTCTTCCCTCGATGGCGTTCAGTTAATCGCTACTTTTTTTGATTCAGTAAGTGTAGGTAACGTACTAACGTGCTTTGCCCCCCTATGGATTCAGACTTTGCAATTAACGTGAAGCATCAGCCTCTCAGCCCATGTATAAATGTACAGCCCAATCTCTTCGCTTTTTTTTTTTTTTGCACAAAATGAGGTAAATGAAAATAGCTAGCAGTGCATATGGAGGACAAGAGATGCTGTTAGTTGCAGGCTTGCCGCATGCAGCCACGACTTGGAGCTGGACTACGCACGTATCGCTAGACGCTAACCCCTTCATTTCCAAGCCGCCGCTGATCAGATCTCTCCATCGCACCTCCATCAACAAGGGGCGAAAGGAAGGGGATGCCAGGACAGGCAGGTGCTGATCCACGAACACCTTGCCACTTTGCCGGCCGGCCGGACACAGTGATGAGCTGCAAGCCCAGGCCAGTTTCGGAAGGAGAAAACTGGCACTGAATCGACAAGTTTGCAACTAAAATCGATCGCCGCCGGCAATGTATGCTGCGCCCCCCGTGACTCCGTGACGATGGATCAACGCAAGGGTATTGTGCGGTTAGTCTACTTCGCTGATGTGTCTTATACAATGCTGATCTTTATACTGTTAAAAAAAATTAGAATACATGTTAAAAAGTTTATGCGTTTAGATGGAGTTAGCTTATCTGTGTATATTTGTTTTATCATCACGAGGTCTGATGCACTGGTGATATACTACTAAATGAATTGTAAATTGTGTATGTACAACCATGAATAGGAAACTAATTTATCCATTCTACGGTGAAACTGGTTTTACAACCTGAATCTACTTGTATGATTGTATGTTTCTATCGCAATCAACGAAAAGCTAGTGAAAAAATAACACCGATTCTAGTCCAACAAATGAGCACACTTGATCTAGCTGACGGTAAAGAAAATGAGTAAACGGTTGATGCAAGGCTAAGGCTTAGGATAGTCATATAGTATACGTATTTTTTGCTTGTTGTCTTTCGTCCCCTTGTATGTAAATCCGTACCTGACTACGGACTACATACGGATGTATATAGACATATTTTAGATTGTAGATTCACTCATTTTGTTCCGTATGTAATCCATATTTTGTCCTACATACCATGGGAATTATTTGGGTTCATCTAAACAGAGGAAAAGGGGCCTCCTTCACAAAGAAGTTTAAATTAAGAATTTACTTTTATAAAAACAAATCTCAACTATCTTGGGCTTGGGAAAATATGTGAAGTATCTTGTGCAGGAGAAGATTTGTCTAGTTTGACTTCAGCACATTTGAGCAAAGGAAAAAGGTTGCAAACATTCCGAGAAGATAAATCAGAGAAGAAAACAAAATGGAAATAAGTTTCAAAGAAATCGAGAAAAATATCAAGGAACAAAATCTGATCAATGACATATGGCATACATATATCTGTTGCTTACACATGTTGTACATGGGAAGAGATTCGGACTAAATGAAATATTACGACAATCTGATCACAGAACCAAACTATATCGCACGCGAGACTCAAGATGCTTCTGGACGCCTTTTTTAGATGCGCTTCTGGATGCTTCTACCATTATGTGCTTCAACACTCTTTATGAGCAATCAAATTGATAGAAGCTGTCGGGTCGAATTGTTTGGTGGCACTTGCACAGCAGCTCCATACATAGGTTGTTCAGGGTCGCTCCTGAGATTTCGCGGGCCAGACGAAGCTACAAACCTGGAGCCCTTTAATATAATTGTCAGAATTATTACCAATGTATACACGTATACATCAAATCTTGCTAATAAACTCTTTGAAGTTCACCGAAAATGCTATTTATATCAAATTTAGAAATGTTATTTGAAATTGGTTGTCAGGGTGGCCAGTGGATGCTACGGGCGGGCATTCGCTCTCTTTTGCATGGGGGTGGGGTGGGGGTGGGGGTTGGGGAGGGGGTATCCCTCCCTCAGGACGGTGCCTGGGGTTAATCTCGTCTCTTTGGTCCCCCTAACTATTAAGGAGTATTTGATTACCCATAACTTTACCTTTTTGGAGTTTAGCCTATAAGCCAAAATAATACTAGCTGTTCCCCTCCCTCAGGACCGTGAGTGAGGTTGATCTGGTCCTCCTAATTATTAAGGAGTATTTGATTACCCATAACTTTACCTTTTAGAGTTTAGCCTATAAGCCAAAATAATACTAGCTGTTTATGAGGTTTTGGCAGTTTGGGTTTTTGCTCGCTAGCCAACCTGGCGAACGCCACGAGACAGACATGCCGGCCAGCATTATACCTGCAAAATAAATCACCCAGAGGGTGAGCTTGGGTGAGCTTTGAGCTGTGAGAACAGCTGACAGTAAGCACACTAATTATCCTATCGGTGGCATCCGTATGGACGACGCCAAGCCGCGGAACCTTGGCGGCTCGCTGCCCGTGCCCAACGTGCAGGACCTCGCCGGCCGACGTGACGAGCTCGCGCTCACGCCCACCCTCCTCGACCACTACATGCGGCCTCAGCCCAACACGATCGACCCTCCCGGCAAAGAACAGGAGCAGCTGGTCCCCATCATCGACCTGGGCCGGCTCCTCGACGACCTCGCTGGCGTACGGGACGAGGAGGCCGCCAGGCTGCAGTCGGCCTGCGAGAGCTGGGGCTTCTTCCAGGTGGTGAACCATGGGATACCCGAGGAGACCGTGGAGGAGATGAAGAGAAATGTCATGGAATTCTTCGCGCTCCCGCTGGCGGAGAAGGCGGCCCTCGCGCAGGAGCATGAGCTCCGGTTGGGTCCCGGTCATGCCGCTGCCCGGCGCCCTCGTTGTCAACGTTGGCGACGTGGTTGAGGTGCTGACCAACGGGAAGTACAAGAGCGTCGAGCACAGGGCGGTGGTGAACGCACGCGAGCAGCGGATGTCCATCGCGGCGTTCCACAACGCGAAATTCGGCGGCACGTATGGGCCGCTGCAGGAGGTCGTCGGAGACGAGGAGGCCCGGTACAGGAGTGTCAGCATCGAGGAGTATACCAAGCTCATGCTCTCCAGCAAGCTCGACGGCAAGAACACAATAGAAGCCATGAAGATCAGTTGATAGCAAATTAGCAATACATGGTGATCATTATGGTGTTCACTGGAGTCTCTGTTAACAAGGAGGAGTATTAAGTTTTGCGTTTTTCCTATTTGTTAGGCAACTAAATTTGTTTTCCGTTCAATCGATTTTGTGGACGTTGATTAAGGCTTTTGTGATTCGTGGGTTGTGATGCTGGGCTGCATTTGAATTTTGAACTATGTTGGTTTTTAATCCATTTCATCTTCCTGATCTCTTATATTTTTCGGTGTTGGTGTTTTGTTGGATGAACACTGATTTCTTCTTCTTTTCTTTTTTTGTGAGTGAACACTGATTTATACTGCCATGTTGTAAGACTAAATGCTAAGATGGAACAGTAACTTTGGTTTGAAATCAAGGACTTGCCCCCTGCCTTAAAAGACAGTAACTTTCGTACTCTTCTAAATCTCAGTTGACAAATTAAGTGATACCATGACAGTTGTATAGACATACACTTGAGTTCAGACCCATCTCTGAACTCAACTGACAGTGGGTTTTCATATAAGCCGCATCTCGCGTGCTATGTGTACTGCTTCATTGCCTCTCTAGCAGCAGATATCATACACTTGAGTTCAACCATGCTCATCACCTTAATCAAGTGAATTACAAAATAAGTCGGGTCGGAAGAGGAAAACAAAATTAGCCGGGAGAGATATGTGGTGTTGGAGATTAGCAAACACTTGTGGCAATATGAAAACTCCAACTAAATCAATGTGAAAATCTAGCACTGCTTAGCATCGAAAGAAACATAGGCATAAACATATATTTCTTCTTCAGTGCTTTCAGCACACAAGTAGTACACTAGCAGGTGTCTTCATCATCATACAACTAGGTGTCTTCATTCCCCTATTAAAAAACAAAATCATCAATTTGTTAACAACCTGATACACATAATAACATAACATAATTCTTGAACCTTTGTATGTAACACATTATATGAACAAGGTAAGGACACAAAAGTTATCATCAGCTCCACAATAAAAATAAGAGTCCGGCAACAAATATCATATTCATGGCTATATCAATATTGATGACAACAAGTTTGTGGATGTGTAAGTGTGGGGGGAGGGGGGGGGGGGGGTTGAATGACATGAGTGATGTCCTATAATGATTAAACAACCTACTAGTATCTTAGTTTCATCTTATCGCTATTGAAACAATTAAACCAAGGAGAGCTCTAAGGCATGGCCAGCAGACTACGATATTAATTAACACCATCATACTAAATCTGGATCATCGAGATATCATATAGGATTAAAGGAGAGCTCTAAAGCATGTACACACAGGCTACAATATTACACCAATACCATACTATAAATTTGGATCATCTGGATATCTGGCGTCACCATCATTTCAATTGTTGTTTGTGTTACTTACATGTGTGAACCCATATAGTCAAACTGATAGAAGCTGTTTGCTAATGTGCATGCTACCCATGTTAGCAGCCGAATATTTACCATCCAAAAACTAAAACAGTCTAAATCGCACAAACTATATTCAAGGGATAATCTTACTTGTTGAACCATTTCAGTACATTAGCAAAGCAAATGAAACAGTCATCCCAATAATGCACCGTGCAGCACTTCAACTCCATCACATCCAGCAGAAATGGCTATGCCTAGAAGTATAAAATTTTATTAATGAGAATGCCGAAGAAAAGAGAAATGGATAAGAGAAGACAGCAGTGCATCGGTAACATAGTTGAGCTTAGAAATATCACTTGAGAAAAATATCGTATTTATATAATAAAATTTCCATATGGACTTAAGATTAAGCACTAGTGCAAAAACAGATAAAATGACTAGATAGAAAATATAACTAGCTTTGAGGTACCAACATGCGAATTGAGTTACTCATTTGTCATTTGATTTGGTATCTCAGAAGAGTGAGGACATCTATATTGGATGATAGCATATACTAAATATAGTACCGCTACATGTACATTTGTATATCTAACATAGGGACAAACTAGAACTAAATTTAAGTTATTATTGAATACTTAAGAATCAAAACGATACTATTTGAGCAATCTAGCATAAGGTACAACGAGGTCATATAATCATAATAATATAAGTCCTATAAGGATGAACAATCACCTGGTGCATGAAAACTCTTGAAAGGATAATAGCGATAGTTTGTATAACGGCTGGTTTCATCAAGTCTCTTGCATTGCATTGACTTAAGGTGAACCATATAGACACCCCCGTCCATATGTAAAAATATTGCTTCAATATCCTCATCATACCCGAGCAGTCGTCCCTTATTTCTCTTAATCTGAGGAGAGATCTCAAGAATTGCAGTATTCCGCAACAACCATGTGGTAACACCTTGACAATTGACCTTCATCTGCCACGCTCCTTGCAAGGGCAAAAGCACAGAAACTACGAATTATTTCCCAAGTCCTGCGCGTGCGTGCATCTTTTTAAATAGCCTCGTAAACTCTTCCATCCCCAAATAAATAACAGATAAATCTTCTTTCACGTTCTGGCAGACGTGTACGTGATCACCACCGAATTCTTTTGTAGTTGGAACCCTCAACTGATCTTGCGCCTTTTTTGGAAGCTAATCGGTGTTGCTTTCACGGTTATCTCATCGGCTACTGTAAACGATTTATTTATCTATCAATTTGATGGATAAAGTCTTCTATTACCCCTACGAATAAAGAAAGGGACTACTAGGCGTCCAGGGGCCGATGCGCACTATACGTCCGCCACCTCGTTGGCCATTGGATCTACGCGTGGGCAGCCGTCGGTCGATCTTCTGACATGTTCCGCTTGTCCCCTTCCCCACTCATTAATTATTGAAACAACGACCGCGTTGCAGAAACAATTTCTAAAACAACGGCCGCGTTGCGGAAACAACGACCGTCAATTCCTGAAACAACAACCGCGTTGAGGAAACAGCGACCGTGTTGCAGAAACTTCCTTTTTTAGAGGGAGCGCGCTCTAGACGGTGAAAGTGTGTGAGTGCGAAGAGAGATCAGCGGGTGTCGGTGTCAAAACCGGCGGATCTCGGGTAGGGGGTCCCGAGCTGTGAGACTAGGATCGATGGTAACAAGGAGACGAAGTTAGTCATGAGTTGGCCGCGTACGGCCGTAGTACCCCCCGCACTGCAGTGTGGTTGCGCTCGGGGATGGACTTGGTTGTAAACTTATCGAAGGCTGACAAGCCTCCTTGAGTAATGAAAATCTCCTTTCACCCCGCAAAAAAAAAAAAAAAAAGGAGACGAAGGACACGATGTTTATCCCGGTTCGGGCCCTCCTATGGAGGTAAAACCCTACATCCTGCTCGATTATATTGATGGTATGAAGGTTACGGAGTTGATCTACCTCGAGATCGACTACCTAAAACCCTAGATGAGTTTCTCTGCTCTATAATCTAAAACCCTCCGGTTTATATAGACACCAGGGGTCATTAGGGTTACACATGGTCGGTTGCCCGCCGGAGGGAAAAACAAGCTTAATCTACTATCTTCAACTTGACAGACACTCCACGGCTCCTGAGATCTCTCCCCTAGCGACGGGGCCTTCGATCGACTCCATCCTTAGCGTGTGGCCCATGAGTCCGGCCCATGAGAAATAGGCCGGCCGCCCGAGGACCCCTTAATCCCGGACTCCCTCAGTAGTCCCCGGACTAGCCTCCAATGCCGAGGTATATTATCCGGACAGTCCTGCAAGTCGAAGTCTTCGGCTTGCAAGGCGAGTCCCTCTTTCCCTTCTTGTTCGGCAACCACTCCGTCATCGGTAAATCTTCAAACGTCGAGAACTTGCGGGACCCACTGTAATAACTCCCAGCGCTCCTCGACCCTCGTGTACCGAGGGGAGGCGAGCGGTCCGGCGGCTTTTTACAAGATTGCCCTTCTCACAAAGGAGGTACCTCCCATTTAAACAAACGGAATCGTGGTCTAGGCCACACCTTCCTCTTCTTCCCCCTCGGAGAAAACTTCAAGCGAGAGACCACTAAAAAACATGGCGAGCGTCCCCAGTTCTTCTTCGCGCCCTTACGGTACCCTCCCCGGGGACTGGGCAAGCTGCTCCGTATCCCTCCTTCGGCTGCGCGACCTCGAGACCCAAGGATATCTTCATTCCTCGGATCTGGCGGCTACTCGCGCCGGTCTGACTTCTTATAACCACGAAGCCTTCGCGGAGAACTTCCCAAATCCTCACAAGGGAGAGCGGGTATGCTTCGTGCCTTTCCTCCTGCGGGGCCTAGGGTTCCCCGTCCATCCTTTCCTGAGAGGGTTATTGGAGTTCTACGGGATCCAGCTCCATCATCTCACCCCTGGGTCTATTCTGCACATCTCGGGCTTTGTCGCCCTTTGCGAGATGTTCCTGGGCTGCGAGGATCATTTTGGACTATGGAGGAAGTATTTCTGCCTCATTCCCCGCACCCGCGGTGAGACAATTCAGGAGGTTGGAGGAGCCGAAGTATGTCGCATAGCCGGGACGGGATATCCTGCTGGGACGCCGAAGAAAGAGTCCGAAGAGTGGTCTTCGGAATGGTTTTACATCGAGGACGTTCCCCTATTCGATCCAGCTCGAAGGGGTTTGCCCGAATATTCCGACGCCCCTTTGAAGAAAAGGTTCAACTAGCATCCGAAGAGTTCATCCCAAGAGGACGATGCTGAAGTACAACGTTTGGCTGCCCGCGTTAGGATATTGGCTCATCACAACCTGACCATGATTGACGTGATGGTCGCCGCCATCACCAGATGCATTCAACCTCTTCAACAAATTAAAGGATACATCCTCTATGGTGTTACAACGGAACAAGTGGCACCACTCACTCCCGACGGCTGGGCCCTGCGGATCAAGCGGCATTAGCAGCCGCACTTGCCGATTTATACAAAGGAGAAAAAGAAGACTTTGTTCGGCTGCCAGTTAAGGAGGGTTACTCGAGCTACAACCCCATTGAATGGGTAAGTCTTTCGATCTTACGTCCTAAGTTCGGTTTGTCATTTGCCCTTTTTGACCAAAGCCTTTAATCCGCACAAACAGGACCGTAGGAGCTTTGCCGAGACAGTCAAGTGTCCGCCCCCCCCCCCCAACCGGAGAGCTACTCTCGTGACGACGATCCAGGATTCCATGACGATCCGGAGTTGTCCACTGAGTACGAAGACGGGGTCTTTTACCAAGAGAGCATAGATCGATCCAAGGTAGCTATCATAGCCGATCACCCCGGATCACTCCCTTGCTCCACCACAGGCAAAAAGAAAAATCCTTCTCGTAAAAGGAGAACGCCTTCCACTGACCCAAATGCGTCGGTCTCCGCTCCCAAGCGTCGTAGGTCCTCGCGACAAACGTCGGCTGCAGCAGCGATGCCTGGACCGGGCATTGACATGAATCCTTTACGTGAGCCGGCCGTGGAGACGGTACCGACCACTCGTCCATCCCAAAGGTACTTTGTTCAGCCACTTGATCTATCGCTATTATGATCGATAGGATCTACCGAAAGATTTCATGTCGGAATACTCAGGAAACAAGTACAACCATCTTCTGCCGAGGACGTTGCCGAAATGCCCGACAATACTCATGAGTCAAGATCCTCTGCTCATGCCGAACCTGCAACGGAGGCCCCTGTGGGCAATCCGGCCCCCGAAGATTCCGAGGACACGGTTTCTGTCACTAAATCCGAAGTTGAAAGTGCAATGAACCACCGGCGGCGATGAGAGGCGTTGCGCGACCCGGCGTTTTCCGAACAAGAGTTCAATGCTCTATGCTCGGTGGACGCGCACATCGGAGCTTCCCGAGCTGGGCTCGGAAAAACCGTGAAACTGATATCATCCAGTCTGAAGGTAAGTGATTGATTTTGAGAATCCGAACATTTATGTGAACCTAGTAGCCCCTGAGCCTTGAATTGGTCGGGACGACCGAGTTAAGGATCCACATATTGTTTCGTGGATGATATAGGCCTCAAGGCAGCAGAACGAGCAATTGGCCAATGAATTGGAGGCGAGCCGAACACAGGTGGAAGCCGTGAAGGCCGAACTTGAACAAGTGAAGAAATTTACCCGGGAGGCGCATGGTGAGTATATCCATTCTGCTGATCTTAGTACATAATTTCATGCTGACGCGAGGGTACTTTTTAGCAGCTGAATCTATAGGGCAATTGCAAAAAGATTTAGATGCAGCCCGAGAATCTCAGAGGTACGCCGAGTCCCAGCATGAGGCCGGCTGCCTTTCGTTGCAACGAAACCTAGAGGAGAAGAAACGCCTCCAGGCGGAAAACAAGCAGCAGGCCAATGAAATTGAGTGTTTAAAGACTCAATTGGCCCAGACCCAAAAAGAGAACCAAAAATTAGAGAGGGGCATGTTTGGTAAGTGTGACTGTGACGTCGAAAGGGTACTTTCCCGACATAAAGTTTAATGTACATGCCTTGTCTTATCTATAGGTCACCTAACCGGGCGTCTTGAAGAAGAGATCGGATCCTACGGGGGGAGCCTTCTGAAGGAACTGTCCGCCGTTCATGATCGGGCTCGAAAGGCTATGAGGAGCATGATAAAAGTGCTATGGCCTGTCGAGAAGCCTCCGGAAGGGATGACCAAACTAGTTGATCGGTTCAAGGAAGCCCGGAGTCGGTTCGAGCTGTGGAAGACATCGGCTTGCCGGGAGGGAGCACGAGAGGCGTGGGCAATGATTAAGACTCGATACACCGGCCTTAACCCCGAGCATATGGCTCGGGTTGGGCCAGCGGGACCTGATGGGCAAGAAGTGCCGCTTCACTTGGTGTACGACCAAATGATGCCTGCCGCTCGTCTCTCGCAAGAAGATTGCTTCCTGGATTCCTTGATAGACAATCTTGACCGGCAGCCAGATGTGTGATTCGGTGTAACTATGTACTTTAAATCGAAAAATTGCTCCGTCTGTGCTGTGAACTTTGTCTTAACCGGCCATCGGCTTCGACCTCTCGTGCTAAGAGCGCGGAAGTGTTCCTTATAAAATATCCCTTGATAAAGGGAATTCTTTCGAGGAACCAGGCAATCCGGTCATTTGGTGCGAACAGACAGTGGATGCATAGGGAGATATGTTATATTACTGCTTAGCGTAAGAAACATCTTCCAAAGAAAATAGTACCTCTATCGGTGCCTTTCTTTGGGTTGTTATGTAAATTGTGGATAGTAAGGCCGTATATTGTTAGTATGCGGCTAATGGCCATTTTGAGAGAAAAAGCGAGTGTAATGGTAATAACTGTAGGGTAACGCAGCAGAAAACAAAAATTTTCCGACCTACGCACCAGCCCAGGACCACTATGGAGACTGCATACAAGGTTTGATCATTTTCGTTACCGACTCGTAGCGCAACAGAAGTAGAGTCGATGACGATCGGCGGTGCAGATCCCCGCAGCTAGGATTTTACAACCTCCCAACCGCGAGGATGTATACCCTCATCTGCCCCGCGGACAGCCCTCCGGGAGGCGGTCGCACAGTCCCCCGGACGGTGTCGCGGACAGCCCTTCCGGAGGACCTCCGAAACTCGGACTGTCACTCGGACAGCCCTTCGGGAGGACCTCCAAAACTCGGACGGTCACACGGACAGCCCTTCGGGAGGCACTCTCGAACTAAGACCGAAACTACGATCTCTCTACAGAGTTGCACACATACGGTGTCATCTATCCGGCAGGGCTTCGCCGTCCAGAACTAGTTCCTGCCGGAACCCAGACAGCCTTTCGGCTCTACGAAACTATTTCGCTGGGAGGGAGAGAAGAATGCCAGATCATGCATGGCTTTGTGTATGAGAGCAAGAGTGTGTGTTATGGCAGCCCACACACCTCCTATTTATAGGAAACCCAAGGGGTAGGGTGGTTTTACAAGAAAACCCAAAACCCACATGGAAAGGAGTCCTTCCCAAGGACCTAAAAGGTGAAACCAAGGAACAAGGGGGACTCCATGAAGGAGTCCACCATGTGGCCGGCCACACCCTCATGTGGGGCCCCAAAATTGGCCCCTATCCATCCATGTCATCCCCAAGATCTTTTGGAGCAAAGCCCCAAAAGGTGGCTTTCCAAAAATATCCCAAAAAGCACTTTCACTATTCACGACGACATTTTTCAGCTCCTGATCGAACTGAAAATATTCATGTGGGCTTAGAACAATTCTAGTACCCACCAAAATAATTTTCAACGCGAGCCGGAACAATTCCGGTTTAGTGATTTCATCTGCGAAAAGCATCTGAAGCGGTTTCGGCAGCTCCGGAACATTTCCGGTTTTCATCCCGGAAAATTCCAGAAAGTTTCCAGAATGATTCTGGCACCCTCCAAGAATTATCAGGCATGTGCCAAAACCAATTTGACTTTATGGTATCCTCTGAAACAACTTTTCAGTTTCACCGGAACTCATCCGGTGACCTCTCTGCGGAACTTTTCCGCTGTCCGAAACTTTTCCGGCGTTCGAAACTTTTACGGTGATTTTCTCTCAGACTCCCTGTCTAGTATTCAGCAGATAGATAACCCTTAAGCGTGTGACCCTATAGGTTTGGTGAAGCATAGACATGACCCGGAACCCCTTCCGATCAATGATCAACATCGGAGCCGTGGACACCCATATTGATCCCTATACCCACACGAATGAATATTCGAGTGAACCTCGAGTTGCCGTGTGCTATTCCTGTTGCTTCGCGATATGTTACAAATACCCGAGGTGAGACATGTTGGCATCCCCGTGGATCAACACCTTGTCCACTATGCCAGTTACCTCGTTGCCGGTATTGTTCTCTTTTCTCGTTCCCGTGTTCCGGCATCCCTGTGATCAAATCACCCTGTGTCTGGCCAGACGATGATGGATACCGTAACACCGAGAGGGCCCAGAGATATCTCTCCATCGTCGGAGGAGCAAATCCCAATCTTGAGCTATCAAGTTACTTGACATACTTTTCCATGAACCCGTAAGCCGCCGTAATAGCCACCCATTTACGGATGACGTTTAACAAACCCCAAAGTTCATGAAGCAAGCATGAAGAAACTCGATACTCTCATGGTCTAAGGAATTATGCAAACATTAACTTCCTGTGTTATTAACCATTAACTTATGACGAATGTATCTCATAGCATAACATCAATTTGGGTCGATTCAACACAAGTGTTCTACCAACAATTGTGGCCTCAAAATTGCCGGCATAGTCATGCCCATGATCAGGAAAACAGGATCATCATGCAATACTTGAGCCAGTCATAGAGGCTTGACTAGGAATACATTTTACCATTTATTATCCCACACATGCACATGAGTTTCCCTCCAAGCCTCGTTTTATTTGTAGACTCGAGAATCATTGCAGTTATAGGATGGAACATAAACATAATTATGAACAGGGAGATAATCAATAACATTTATTATTGCCTCTAGGGCATATCTCCTACAATAACAACCATCATATATTAGTTGCTTCCGTCGTAGCCGACCAAATTTCTACTAAAGACAGTTAGCTTTCGGCTTCGCCCGTCTGAGGTACGTATCTGGATAACCCGGTCGTAGCAATCGCAGAGGTGCTCCCTTTACCCTCTAGCCGAACAATCCGGAACGTAGAGGGTAAACACAGGAGCGAGGCAACCCAGCTCGACAAAAATCTGAGTTCGAATTGATGCATAAAATGGCTTAAAAACGACAAGGGAATCAGGCATACACAGGAGATGTGAATAGATGCTCAAAATGTATAGTCATCGGCTTCGGGAAGAAGCCCCCAGGTGTTTTGTTCGGGTCTAACATTTGAGGATGTATGCCGAAAAACTTAACACGAGCTCGGTTTGGCCGAACATAGACCTTGGGGAGAGAAAAAGTCCGAACCTGCCAAAAATCAAGTTGGAAGGGAAGGAAAGTGAAAAGAAAAAGAAAAAAGAAAAAAGAAAAAGGTGGGTAAAAAGTTTGACGATACCGGTCTAGCCGTAAAAACGCCGAAGACGAGCTGCGTTCCATGGGTGTGGTTCGAGGCGGTTATCTGCCGAGCTTCGAAGACGATTAGCCCCTCCTGCGAGTACTTCGTCGATTATGAAGGGGCCCTCCCATTTGGGATTGAGCTTATGCTTCTGCTTCTCGGGGAGCCGTAAGACGAGTTCACCCACGTTATACGCTTTCGCCCTGACCTCCCTGCTCTTGTAACGCCGGGCCTGCAGTTGATAAAAAGTAGAGCGAGCCCGAGCTATGTTGCGCTCTCCTTCCAAGGCGTCCAAGTCGTCCTGCCGATCTAACTCGGCCTCCTTTTCTTCGTACATGCGCACCCTTGGTGCATCGTGAATTATATCACAGGGAAGGACCGCTTCTGCCCCGTAGACCATGAAGAATGGTGTGTATCCCGTTGATCGATTCGGGGTGGTACGTAGCTCCATAGGACGGAGTCGAGCTCCTCCACCCAATGGCAGTCGGACTCATGAAGAGATCGGACCAGACGGGGTTTAATACCACTCATGATGAGGCCGTTGGCCCGTTCGACTTGTCCTTTAGTATGTGGGTGATATACTGACGCGTAATCGAGCTTGATGCCCATCATTGTACACCAGTCTTTCACCTCTTGGGCGGTGAAGTTGGATCCATTGTCCGTTATTATACTGCGAGGGACGCCATAACGGTGTATCACGCCGGATATAAAGTCGATTACTCGTCCGGACTTGGCTGATTTGACAGGTTTTGCTTCGATCCACTTGGTGAACTTGTCCACCATGACCAGTAGGTATTTATTTTTCTTGGTCCCCCCTTTAAGTGGTCCGACCATGTCCAGCCCCCAGAATGCAAAAGGCCAAGTGATCGGAATAGTCCGAAGAGCCGTTGGGGGCATATGACTTTGATTTTCCAAAAGTTGGCATCCCACGCAGTATTGGACAAGCGACTGGGCATCCGCTCGAGCGGTGGGCCAGAACAAACCAGCCCGGAAGGCCTTGCTTACTAAGGCCATTGCCGCGGCGTGATGGCCGCCCATTCCTGCGAGGATTTCGGCCAAAAGCTGCCTTCCTTCTTCCTCAGATATGCACCGTTGGAGTACTCCGGTGGTGCTTTTCTTGTATAATTCACCCTCGTGGACTTTATAGGCCTTGGATCGCCGGATTATGCGTCTCGCCTCTGTCTGGTCATCGGGGAGTTTTTGGCGAAGAAGGTAGGCGAGGAAGGGCTCGGTCCATGGTGCAATTACCGCCATGTCCTCATGAGCATAAGGCGTTTCGTCCATTATGGAGCCGCCGATGATTTGATCGTCTGGTTCGTTTATAGGGTGAACAACCTCTTCCGCGCTAATGGATCCGGCGCCCTTATCATCGTCCTGCCAAACCACCGATGGCTTGAAGAGCCGTTCAAGGAAGGTGTTTTTTGGGACAGGGTCGCGTTTGGCCCCCATACGGGACAGTATGTCGGCGGCATGGTTGTTGTCTCTAGCGACATGGTGGAATTCCAGCCCCTCGAACCGTGCGGATATTTTAAGAACGGCGTTTCTGTAAGCCGCTATCTTCGGGTTTTTTGGCATCGAATTCGCCGTTGATTTGAGAGATGGCCAAGTTGGAGTCTCTCCGTACCTCCAGTCGTTGTATACCCATTGAAGCTGCCATCCGAAGACCATGCAAAAGTGCTTCGTACTCGGCCGCGTTGTTGGAATCGGCATACATGATTTGTAACACGTATCGGACGTTGTCGCCTGTGGGGGATGTGAGAATAACTCCAGCTCCCAGTCCAGACAGTGTTTTGGATCCATCGAAGTACATCGTCCAATGGGAGTATGTACTATATTCCCTGGGGAGCTCGGCCTCCGTCCATTCTGTGAGGAAATCTGCCAGAACCTGAGATTTAATAGCTCGTCGTGGCTTGTAGGCGATTTCGAAAGGAAGGAGTTCAATTGCCCATTTGGCTATGCGGCCGGTGGCGTCCCTGTTATTGATTATATCATTCAGGGGTACTTCTGAGGCCACCGTGACCGAACACTCTTGAAAGTAGTGCCTTAGTTTTCGCGATGCCATAAATACTGTATAGGCTATCTTCTGGTAATGCGGGTATCTAGACTTGCATTGCGTTAGTACTTCTGACACATAGTAGACCGGCTTCTGTATCCGGAATTTGTGACCCTCCTCCTCTCGTTCGACGACGAGCACTGCGCTAACCACTTGGTTGGTGTCGATATGTATAATAACATTGGTTCACCGGCGCCTGGTGCTGTGAGTATGGGGTTGCTTGCCAGCAGTGTTTTAATGTCCTCTAACGCGGCGGCTGCTTCATCGGTCCAGACAAAACTGTTGGTCCGTTTCAGCAACCTATAGAGAGGTAAAGCCTTTTCACCGAGACGGGAGATAAAGCGGCTTAATGCCGCCACGCAACCCGCCAGTTTTTGGACATGCTTGAGCTCTGTGGGAATTGCAAGTTCCGATAGGGCGCGGATCTTAGTCGGATTCGCTTCTATTCCTCTATGGGAAACAATGAATCCGAGCAGTTTACTAGCAGGGACTCCGAAGACACATTTCTCCGGATTGAGTCGTATATCGTACTCGCGTAAGCTGGCAAAGGTTTGCCTTAGGTCGTCGATCAGCTGGCTGACGTGTTTGGTTTTAATGACCACATCGTCCACGTATGCCTCGACTGTTTTGCCAACCTGTTTTTCGAGACAGGTCTGGATCATACGCTGGTATGTAGCTCCACCATTTTTTAGCCCAAAGGGCATTGTGTTGAAGCAGAATGGCCCGTATGGGGTGATGAATGCGGTTGCAGCTTGATCAGATTCCTTCATTTTGATCTGATGGTATCCGGAGTAAGCGTCAAGGAAACAGAGTGAATCGTGTCCGGCTGTGGCGTCAATAATCCGGTCTATGCGTGGTAGGGGGAAAGGGTCCTTAGGGCAGGCCTTGTTAAGGTCTCTGAAGTCGACGCACAGCCGCCAGGATTTATCTTTCTTTGGTACCATCACCAGATTTGCCAACCATTCGGTGCGTTTGATCTCCCGTATGAATCCGGCCTCTAGCAATTTGGCTAATTCTTCACCCATAGCTTGTCGTTTAGGCTCGGAAAAGCAGCGCAGAGTCTGTTTGACGGCTTAAAGCCTGGGATTATATTCAGACTTTGTTCTGCCAGCCGCCGTGGGATTCCTGGCATATCAGAAGGATGCCAGGCGAAGATGTCCCAGTTTTTTTGTAAAAATGCTCGCAGCGCTTCGTCCACTGTGGGGTCCAGCTGAGCTCCGATGGACGCTATTTTACTAGGGTCCGTCGGGTGTACCTGAAATTTAACGATTTCTTTTGCAGGTTTAAAGGACGTGGGTTTTGGCCTTTTACTAAGGATCACATCGTCCTTGTCCACCGTTGACCGGAGTGCGGTCAATTCCTCTGCACCAAAGGTCTCGGCTAGTGCCTCGAGGGCGAGCGCTGCTATTTTGCTTTCGGCACAAAGGGCTATACTTGGATCACTGGCGATTGTGATTACCCCGCTTGGGCCTGGCATCTTGAGCTTCATATACCCGTAATGGGGTATAGCCTGGAATTTTGTGAAGGCGTCGCGCCCTAACAGAGCATGGTAGCCACTGGGGAAGGTCACGATATGGAAGAGAAGTTCTTCGGATCGGTAGTTGTCGGGCGTGCCGAACACTACATCAAGGGTGACACATCCCGAACAACGCGCCTCTTTCCCAGGGATGATCCCCCGGAAGGTTGTGTTGCTATGCTCGATGCGAGATCGATCCCCCGGAAGGTTGTGTTGCTATGCTCGAGGCGAGATCGAGCCAAAGCGAGGGTCGCGATGGGATTGACTGGAGGCGCGGAATCCGGGTTCAGTCAATGCGCTCTAGGGCTCGATGGGATCGAGCGGAGGTGCGGGATTCGGGTGCAGCCGGCGCACCCGAGCGCACGATGGGATCGAGCAGAATCACGGGATACAGGTCGCCCAGGGGATCAAGCCGAGGCGACATGCGCGAGGGGATCAACGGAGGCGCGTTATGCGGGCAATATTGGTCGGTGCCTCGTGTGCTAGAAACTGCTCTGCCCACTTTGAAGTAGACAATCATGGCGTATTCATGGCTGGTAATGTGGCAATATTTTCATTTGCCGACTGGCACTATATATTAGTTCTCCTTCGCGTGGTTTCAGAATCCTCCGTGAACTTGGAGGTCCAACTGTCCAAGTAGGTGCAGGTCCTTCGCGTGGTTTCTAAATTCTTGCCCATGGCGAGTGGTAATATTCATGTCTGGAACCTGACAATCCATCTCTCTTATCTTCTATCTTATCTACAACAGCGAAGATATCTACGATGGCGACGGGTTTCTGGTTGTTGACAGTTTTCCGTTCGATTGTCCTCGCTCAGGTTGCCGCCTTCTGATGCTATACTGGTACCACTGAAATCTTGTTTTACTTGGAGGATGTTTGGTACTCACGAGAGATGAAATAAACTGAGATTCCAGCTCAGTGTTGTGTTATTGGGTGCATTTCTTTTTATGTTTTACATATATAAGTTATATATTTTTTTTTGTAATTTTAAGTAGCCATACGTACCAGGAAGAAATTAGTGTTCACTGAAAAACCTGAAATTATAGTTCAGTGTTTTGTTGTTGGGCGCATTTCTATTTATCTTGTACATATTGAAGTCATATTGTTTTTCTTTTGTAATTTCAGGTAGCCATACGTACAAGGAAGAAATTAGAAATTAGTGTTCACTGTAATTTTAATGATGGGCACATATGTATTAGCAGGGTGGAAGATGTGGAAGATCCAATACAGTGGTAAACACAACGGACGTGGCGTGATACGGCCG
Source organism: Elymus sibiricus (assembly GCA_039707655.1). Lineage (NCBI taxonomy): Eukaryota > Viridiplantae > Streptophyta > Magnoliopsida > Poales > Poaceae > Elymus > Elymus sibiricus. The sequence goes on from CM077667.1 coordinate 27,003,532, forward strand.
CAAGAGGATATCATGCGTCTAGCTGGCCAAGACGAAGAGCAACGGCATGACCCACCGGTGCATCTGGGGCAAGGTCTCCTGCCCCCATGGCAATATCATCGTAGTCCACGCCAAGTTCATCTCCAACCTGCTGGTAGACGCCATGGTGAGTTGGGTCAAAGTACGATTTTATAGTTGTCTTGTTCAGTCACATACTTGCTACTCTTGATGCCCTTCCTTGTGTTGCCTGCTGATGTCGTTGTGGTATTTGCTTTGCTCAAGGGCACAAGGTCAGTGTCTTCATGTACCCGGGCAGCATCTAAAGGTTAGAATCGATCAATTGGTGTGCCCGAGCAGCTTATTCATTTATTGACTAGCGTACAATTCATGGTCCTATAATGTACACGTGCAATTAAAGATTTCTTTTTAAAGTGCTAACATTCTGATTCATGATAATTTTGTAGGGACATAAGTAAACTTGTATGCTCATTATCTCTACTACCGTGAAGTGATACATCTTAGAAACACAATACGTGTGGAAATGTGACAAATAGTAAGAATTATTTATTGACACAAATATTATTAGTGGCAACCAGAATTCTCGAAAACTATTCATGTATAAAGCTAGAGAGGAACCACGTGGCACTCGTGGTAAGCAATCCAAAATTGACGGAAAAGCTAGAGAGGAAACATATACAGTATATATGTCTTGTTTGTTGGATTACTGTTGTACAAGATGTATCGCAGGTTACTTTCATCGTCAACTTGATGCCTTCCTTATGTCGCAAGGTTTGGGCACATGAAAGGTGTCCCTTATTTCATATTAACAGATGAAATTTTACAAATTTAAATATGCGTTCATTTGCTAATTGGTGTCCATCAGGTCCATATGTGTCATGGGAAACCAATGCCAAATATTATTAATCAAAGTTCTTGTTGAGCGGAGTTGTACATCAATAATCAGTACATTTTACTTTGCTGCTCTTCTCCACCGACTTGCTAGGAAGAACCCATCTCACAATGCCAATCCTGAAGTAATAAACTCAGGTTCAAGGTCTTGGAATGATGTTCTATAGACATGCCTAGACAGAAAATAGGCTAACTGATTTTTCTTCTTGTTGTCAGTTCCGCGTAGTAACAAAATATTGTTTTATAAAAATTTCGATTGTCGGTTTTATTTTCCCTATCAGATCCAAGATCAAAGGGTATGGGCTCATCAATCTCTTTGTCGTTGTCACCTGAATTAACATCCCAAGCATCTTGCACCCCATTGCAAGGACAAGCTCTATCTGGCCCTCATTCACCACTAAACAGCTCCGTAAAATAAAATAAAAACTAAACCACGAAATAGCTTCCCACTTGGAAATTGGAATGTCACACATAGTACCTTTCGTAAATAATTCCATGATGCCAGTGTACCATGTCTTCACCCATTTTATATATAACACACACTTCGTGCAAATTTTAATTTCACGTCATAAATTTCTACCAGTCTTTTGTAAAAATTGATGGGTGCGGCAACGCGCACCTTCAGTGATCTAGTATACTCTAATACCAGCACACGAGAACAACAACCACCGCCGATGAAGAGAAGTGTTGGTAGAAAGAATCCACCTATAGACACACGAACACACACAAGTAAAGACCGCGAAGACAAACGAGATTCGGTGGTTCCATGTAGATCTGCGAAGACAAACGTCGACCAAATCCTGCGATATTCGTTGTAGACAAAACTCCACACGCCCTTCAACGACGCTAGAAGCATCGCCAGAACGAAGACTAGTCAGGGAGAATTTTATTCCATCTTTAGAGAGTTGTCGTTGTCTCACCTCTCTGAAATGGACACAAACCCTAACAAAATTTAAAAAAGCATAATAACAGAGCTCTTCGACCGGCAAGGGCCGGAATCCACCACGCCTTCATGACCTTAAAGTCATGGAAGACGAGGCATACCTAAGGTGGCGACGGGTGGAGGCACATGAAACCGTAGGCTAGTAGTCCTTCCATATGAGCGGAGGGGGACACGCGTTGCAATTATGCTACACAAAACGATTTGGCCGACCTAATTATGTACAAGCATGCTTAATACTCCAATTCGTTTCTAAATATAAGTTTTTTTAAAGATTCCACTACGAGGGACGAATTCAGGGAGACGATCGTGTCTTCCCTCGATGGCGTTCAGTTAATCGCTACTTTTTTTGATTCAGTAAGTGTAGGTAACGTACTAACGTGCTTTGCCCCCCTATGGATTCAGACTTTGCAATTAACGTGAAGCATCAGCCTCTCAGCCCATGTATAAATGTACAGCCCAATCTCTTCGCTTTTTCTTTTGCACAAAATGAGGTAAATGAAAATAGCTAGCAGTCCATATGGAGGACAAGATATGCTGTTAGTTGCAGGCTTGCCGCATGCAACCACGACTTGGAGCTGGACTACGCACGTATCGCTAGACGCCAACCCCTTCATTTCCAAGCCGCCGCTGATCAGATCTCTCCATCGCACCTCCATCAACAAGGGGCGAAAGGAAGGGGATGCCAGGACAGGCAGGTGCTGATCCACGAACACCTTGCCACTTTGCCGGCCGGCCGGACACAGTGATGAGCTGCAAGCCCAGGCCAGTTTCGGAAGGAGAAAACTGGCACTGAATCGACAAGTTTGCAACTAAAATCGATCGCCGCCGGCAATGTATGCTGCGCGCCCCGTGACTCCGTGACGATGGATCAACGCAAGGGTATTGTGCGGTTAGTCTACTTCGCTGATGTGTCTTATACAATGCTGATCTTTATACTGTTAAAAAAAATTAGAATACATGTTAAAAAGTTTATGCGTTTAGATGGAGTTAGCTTATCTGTGTATATTTGTTTTATCATCACGAGGTCTGATGCACTGGTGATATACTACTAAATGAATTGTAAATTGTGTATGTACAACCATGAATAGGAAACTAATTTATCCATTCTACGGTGAAACTGGTTTTACAACCTGAATCTACTTGTATGATTGTATGTTTCTATCGCAATCAACGAAAAGCTAGTGAAAAAATAACACCGATTCTAGTCCAACAAATGAGCACACTTGATCTAGCTGACGGTAAAGAAAATGAGTAAACGGTTGATGCAAGGCTAAGGCTTAGGATAGTCATATAGTATACGTATTTTTTGCTTGTTGTCTTTCGTCCCCTTGTATGTAAATCCGTACCTGACTACGGACTACATACGAATGTATATAGACATATTTTAGATTGTAGATTCACTCATTTTGTTCCGTATGTAATCCATATTTTGTCCTACATACCATGGGAATTATTTGGGTTCATCTAAACAGAGGAAAAGGGGCCTCCTTCACAAAGAAGTTTAAATTAAGAATTTACTTTTATAAAAACAAATCTCAACTATCTTGGGCTTGGGAAAATATGAGAAGTATCTTGTGCAGGAGAAGATTTGTCTAGTTTGACTTCAGCACATTTGAGCAAAGGAAAAAGGTTGCAAACATTCCGAGAAGATAAATCAGAGAAGAAAACAAAATGGAAATAAGTTTCAAAGAAATCGAGAAAAATATCAAGGAACAAAATCTGATCAATGACATATGGCATACATATATCTGTTGCTTACACATGTTGTACATGGGAAGAGATTCGGACTAAATGAAATATTACGACAATCTGATCACAGAACCAAACTATATCGCACGCGAGACTCAAGATGCTTCTGGACGCCTTTTTTAGATGCGCTTCTGGATGCTTCTACCATTATGTGCTTCAACACTCTTTATGAGCAATCAAATTGATAGAAGCTGTCGGGTCGAATTGTTTGGTGGCACTTGCACAGCAGCTCCATACATAGGTTGTTCAGGGTCGCTCCTGAGATTTCGCGGGCCAGACGAAGCTACAAACCTGGAGCCCTTTAATATAATTGTCAGAATTATTACCAATGTATACACGTATACATCAAATCTTGCTAATAAACTCTTTGAAGTTCACCGAAAATGATATTTATATCAAATTTAGAAATGTTATTTGAAATTGGTTGTCACGGTGGCCAGTGGATGCTACGGGCGGGCATTCGCTCTCTTTTGCATGGGGGTGGGGTGGGGGTGGGGTTGGGGAGGGGGTATCCCTCCCTCAGGACGGTGCCTGGGGTTAATCTCGTCTCTTTGGTCCCCCTAACTATTAAGGAGTATTTGATTACCCATAACTTTACCTTTTTGGAGTTTAGCCTATAAGCCAAAATAATACTAGCTGTTCCCCTCCCTCAGGACCGTGAGTGAGGTTGATCTGGTCCTCCTAATTATTAAGGAGTATTTGATTACCCATAACTTTACCTTTTAGAATTTAGCCTATAAGCCAAAATAATACTAGCTGTTTATGAGGTTTTGGCAGTTTGGGTTTTTGCTCGCTAGCCAACCTGGCGAACGCCACGAGACAGACATGCCGGCCAGCATTATACCTGCAAAATAAATCACCCACAGGGTGAGCTTGGGTGAGCTTTGAGCTGTGAGAACAGCTGACAGCAAGCACACTAATTATCCTATCGGTGGCATCCGTATGGACGACGCCAAGCCGCGGAACCTTGGCGACTCGCTGCCCGTGCCCAACGTGCAGGACCTCGCCGGCCGGCGTGACGAGCTCGCGCTCACGCCCACCCTCCTCGACCACTACATGCGGCCACAGCCCAACACGATCGACCCTCCCGGCAAAGAACAGGAGCAGCTGGTCCCCATCATCGACCTGGGCCGGCTCCTCGACGACCTCGCTGGCGTACGGGACGAGGAGGCCGCCAGGCTGCAGTCGGCCTGCGAGAGCTGGGGCTTCTTCCAGGTGGTGAACCATGGGATACCCGAGGAGACCGTGGAGGAGATGAAGAGAAATGTCATGGAATTCTTCGCGCTCCCGCTGGCGGAGAAGGCGGCCCTCGCGCAGGAGCATGAGCTCCGGTTGGGTCCCGGTCATGCCGCTGCCCGGCGCCCTCGTCGTCAACGTTGGCGACGTGGTTGAGGTGCTGACCAACGGGAAGTACAAGAGCGTCGAGCACAGGGCGGTGGTGAACGCACGCGAGCAGCGGATGTCCATCGCGGCGTTCCAGAGCGCGAAATTCGGCGGCACGTATGGGCCGCTGCAGGAGGTCGTCGGAGACGAGGAGGCCCGGTACAGGAGTGTCAGCATCGAGGAGTATACCAAGCTCATGCTCTCCAGCAAGCTCGACGGCAAGAACACCATAGAAGCCATGAAGATCAGTTGATAGCAAATTAGCAATACATGGTGATCATTATGGTGTTCACTGGAGTCTCTGTTAACAAGGAGGAGTATTAAGTTTTGCGTTTTTCCTATTTGTTAGGCAACTAAATTTGTTTTCCGTTCAATCGATTTTGTGGACGTTGATTAAGGCTTTTGTGATTCGTGGGTGGTGATGCTGGGCTGCATTTGAATTTTGAACTATGTTGGTTTTTAGTCCATTTCATCTTCCTGATCTCTTATATTTTTCGGTGTTGGTGTTTTGTTGGATGAACACTGATTTCTTCTTCTTTTCTTTTTTTGTGAGTGAACACTGATTTATACTGCCATGTTGTAAGACTAAATGCTAAGATGGAACAGTAACTTTGGTTTGAAATCAAGGACTTGCCCCCTGCCTTAAAAGACAGTAACTTTCGTACTCTTCTAAATCTCAGTTGACAAATTAAGTGATACCATGACAGTTGTATAGACATACACTTGAGTTCAGACCCATCTCTGAACTCAACTGACAGTGGGTTTTCATATAAGCCGCATCTCGCGTGCTATGTGTACTGCTTCATTGCCTCTCTAGCAGCAGATATCATACACTTGAGTTCAACCATGCTCATCACCTTAATCAAGTGAATTACAAAATAAGTCGGGTCGGAAGAGGAAAACAAAATTAGGCGGGAGAGATATGTGGTGTTGGAGATTAGCAAACACTTGTGGCAATATGAAAACTCCAACTAAATCAATGTGAAAATCTAGCACTGCTTAGCATGGAAAGAAACATAGGCATAAACATACATTTCTTCTTCAGTGCTTTCAGCACACAAGTAGTACACTAGCAGGTGTCTTCATCATCATACAACTAGGTGTCTTCATTCCCCTATTAAAAAACAAAATCATCAATTTGTGAACAACCTGATACACATAATAACATAACATAATTCTTGAACCTTTGTATGTAACACATTGTATGAACAAGGTAAGGACACAAAAGTTATCATCAGCTCCACAATAAAAATAAGAGTCCGGCAACAAATATCATATTCATGGCTATATCAATATTGATGACAACAAGTTTGTGGATGTGTAAGTGTGGGGGGAGGGGGGGGGGGGGGGTTGAATGACATGAGTGATGTCCTATAATGATTAAACAACCTACTAGTATCTTAGTTTCATCTTATCGCTATTGAAACAATTAAACCAAGGAGAGCTCTAAGGCATGGCCAGCAGACTACGATATTAATTAACACCATCATACTAAATCTGGATCATCGAGATATCATATAGGATTAAAGGAGAGCTCTAAAGCATGTACACACAGGCTACAATATTACACCAATACCATACTATAAATTTGGATCATCTGGATATCTGGCATCACCATCATTTCAATTGTTGTTTGTGTTACTTACATGTGTGAACCCATATAGTCAAACTGATAGAAGCTGTTTGCTAATGTGCATGCTACCTATGTTAGCAGCCGAATATTTACCATCCAAAAACTAAAACAGTCTAAATCGCACAAACTATATTCAAGGGATAATCTTACTTGTTGAACCATTTCAGTACATTAGCAAAGCAAATGAAACAGTCATCCCAATAATGCACCGTGCAGCACTTCAACTCCATCACATCCAGCAGAAATGGCTATGCCTAGAAGTATAAAATTTTATTAATGAGAATGCCGAAGAAAAGAGAAATGGATAAGAGAAGACAGCAGTGCATCGGTAACATAGTTGAGCTTAGAAATATCACTTGAGAAAAATATCGTATTTATATAATAAAATTTCCATATGGACTTAAGATTAAGCACTAGTGCAAAAACAGATAAAATGACTAGATAGAAAATATAACTAGCTTTGAGGTACCAACATGCGAATTGAGTTACTCATTTGTCATTTGATTTGGTATCTCAGAAGAGTGAGGACATCTATATTGGATGATAGCATATACTAAATATAGTACCGCTACATGTACATTTGTATATCTAGCATAGGGACAAACTAGAACTAAATTTAAGTTATTATTGAATACTTAAGAATCAAAACGATACTATTTGAGCAATCTAGCATAAGGTACAACGAGGTCATATAATCATAATAATATAAGTCCTATAAGGATGAACAATCACCTGGTGCATGAAAACTCTTGAAAGGATAATAGCGATAGTTTGTATAACGGCTGGTTTCATCAAGTCTCTTGCATTGCATTGACTTAAGGTGAACCATATAGACACCCCCGTCCATATGTAAAAATATTGCTTCAATATCCTCATCATACCCGAGCAGTCGTCCCTTATTTCTCTTAATCTGAGGAGAGATCTCAAGAATTGCAGTATTCCGCAACAACCATGTGGTAACACCTTGACAATTGACCTTCATCTGCCACATTTGAATGTTGTTTCCGGATAACACAAAAAGACCAACATCGCCATCCTCTGCCTTGATGATCCGATGTTTGCGGGGTTCATTCAGACCTTGAGGCCCCTCGATCATTGCGAGGGTGCGTCTATCCAAATCAAATTCAAGTATGTGATCTTTCATGGAGAACCAATAAAGGGCACTACCAGTTAGGGTCGCATCAATATGAGCACTAAAAATCGCATTTGGGGCCAATGTGGAGATGTAATTACCCCATGTACCAGTCTCCGAGGAGTAGACACGTGCGATGAGTGTGTGGTCAGTTCTGTACATGGCCATCAATGCCACCTTGTATGGGCTGGACTGGCAGCTATGGTGCACATGGTCATGCGCCGCAGCGGCACAAAGCACCACCCCATTGAGGTGGCGAAGGGTTCTCTTGAATATTGGCGGAATCGGCATGCGGTGTTGCTCACCCGTAATGGGATCGCACACAACGAGTTCTTTCCGATACAAGTCCTTGACGAGCACACGACCGTGACGGCAATCGAGCACACGGTAATGACGTCGCTCGCCGCAGTGTCCAAGGTCAAAACGCTGCAGAGGGGTGCCCTCTGGAGTGTCTAGGATGGGGGTGAACACGGTCTCCTTGTCGCCGCACACGAGGGCGCCAAGGAGGGGCGGCTTCCAGCTGCAGAAGAACCTGGGGTCGGCGATGAGGCCTCGCCAGCGCTTGCAAACTGCGGAGACGCATCGGAGAGAGGACCGCTTCTGTGGGAGACGGAGAAGGATCTCCCGGACGAGATCGTCATTGTCCAACAGGGAGGCAGCGGCCGCCGGTGAGCGGCTGCTGCTCCTGCTCCTGCGGCAGCGGTGGCTGGTAATTTCGTCGCTCATCTCGATTGAGGATCAAAGAGTTCGAGACGACAGAGGAGACAGGGAAGTAGAAGACGTTCGGCGCACGCTCCTTGCAAGGGCAAAAGCACAGAAACTACGAATTATTTCCCAAGTCCTGCGCGTGCGTGCATCTTTTTAAATAGCCTCGTAAACTCTTCCATCCCCAAATAAATAACAGATAAATCTTCTTTCACGTTCTGGCAGACGTGTACGTGATCACCACCGAATTCTTTTGTAGTTGGAACCCTCAACTGATCTTGCGCCTTTTTTGGAAGCTAATCGGTGTTGCTTTCACGGTTATCTCATCGGCTACTGTAAACGATTTATTTATCTATCAATTTGATGGATAAAGTCTTCTATTACCCCTACGAATAAAGAAAGGGACTGCTAGGCGTCCAGGGGCCGATGCGCACTATACGTCCGCCACCTCGTTGGCCATTGGATCTACGCGTGGGCAGCCGTCGGTCGATCTTCTGACATGTTCCGCTTGTCCCCTTCCCCACTCATTAATTATTGAAACAACGACCGCGTTGCAGAAACAATTTCTAAAACAACGGCCGCGTTGCGGAAACAACGACCGTCAATTCCTGAAACAACGACCGCGTTGAGGAAACAGCGACCGTGTTGCAGAAACTTCCTTTTTTAGAGGGAGCGCGCTCTAGACAGTGAAAGTGCGCGAGTGCGAAGAGAGATCAGCGGGTGTCGGTGTCAAAACCGGCGGATCTCGGGTAGGTGGTCCCGAGCTGTGAGACTAGGACCGATGGTAACAAGGAGACGAAGTTAGTCATGAGTTGGCCGCGTACGGCCGTAGTACCCCCCGCACTGCAGTGTGGTTGCTCTCGGGGATGGACTTCGTTGTAAACTTATCGAAGGCTGACAAGCCTCCTTGAGTAATGAAAATCTCCTTTCACCCCGCAAAAAAAAAAAAAAAAAGGAGACGAAGGACACGATGTTTATCCCGGTTCGGGCTCTCCTATGGAGGTAAAACCCTACGTCCTGCTCGATTATATTGATGGTATGAAGGTTACGGAGTTGATCTACCTCGAGATCGACTACCTAAAACCCTAGATGAGTTTCTCTGCCCTATAATCTAAAACCCTCCGGTTTATATAGACACCAGGGGTCATTAGGGTTACACATGGTCGGTTGCCCGCCGGAGGGAAAAACAAGCTTAATCTACTATCTTCAACTTGACAGACACTCCACGGCTCCTGAGATCTCTCCCCTAGCGACGGGGCCTTCGATCGACTCCATCCTTAGCATGTGGCCCATGAGTCCGGCCCATGAGAAATAGGCCGGCCGCCCGAGGACCCCTTAATCCCGGACTCCCTCAGTAGTCCCCGGACTAGCCTCCAATGCCGAGGTATATTATCCGGACAGTCCTGCAAGTCGAAGTCTTCGGCTTGCGAGGCGAGTCCCTCTTTCCCTTCTTGTTCGGCAACCACTCCGTCATCGGTAAATCTTCAAACGTCGAGAACTTGCGGGACCCACTGTAATAACTCCCAGCGCTCCTCGACCCTCGTGTACCGAGGGGAGGCGAGCGGTCCGGCGGCTTTTTACAAGATTGCCCTTCTCACAAAGGAGGTACCTCCCATTTAAACAAACGGAATCGTGGTCTAGGACACACCTTCCTCTTCTTCCCCCTCGGAGAAAACTTCAAGCGAGAGACCACTAAAAAACATGGCGAGCGTCCCCAGTTCTTCTTCGCGCCCTTACGGTACCCTCCCCGGGGACTGGGCAAGCTGCTCCATATCCCTCCTTCGGCTGCGCGACCTCGAGACCCAAGGATATCTTCATTCCTCGGATCTGGCGGCTACTCGCGCCGGTCTGACTTCTTATAACCACGAAGCCTTCGCGGAGAACTTCCCAAATCCTCACAAGGGAGAGCGGGTATGCTTCGTGCCTTTCCTCCTGCGGGGCCTAGGGTTCCCCGTCCATCCTTTCCTGAGGGGGTTATTGGAGTTCTACGGGATCCAGCTCCATCATCTCACCCCTGGGTCTATTCTGCACATCTCGGGCTTTGTCGCCCTTTGCGAGATGTTCCTGGGCTGCGAGGATCATTTTGGACTATGGAGGAAGTATTTCTGCCTCGTTCCCCGCACCCGCGGTGAGACAATTCGGGAGGTTGGAGGAGCCGAAGTATGTCACATAGCCGGGACGGGATATCCTGCGGGGACGCCGAAGAAAGAGTCCGAAGAGTGGTCTTCGGAATGGTTTTACATCGAGGACGCTCCCCTATTCGATCCAGCTCGAAGGGGTTTGCCCGAATATTCCGACGCCCCTTTGAAGAAAAGGTTCAACTGGCATCCGAAGAGTTCATCCCAAGAGGACGATGCTGAAGTACAACGTTTGGCTGCCCGCGTTAGGATATTGGCTCATCACAACCTGACCATGATTGACGTGATGATCGCCGCCATCACCAGATGCATTCAACCTCTTCAACAAATTAAAGGATACATCCTCTATGGTGTTACAACGGAACAAGTGGCACCACTCACTCCCGACGGCTGGGCCCTGCGGATCAAGCGGCATTAGCAGCCGCACTTGCCGATTTATACAAAGGAGAAAAAGAAGACTTTGCTCGGCTGCCAGTTAAGGAGGGTTACTCGAGCTACAACCCCATTGAATGGGTAAGTCTTTCGATCTTACGTCCTAAGTTCGGTTTGTCATTTGCCCTTTTTGACCAAAGCCTTTAATCCGCACAAACAGGACTGTAGGAGCTTTGCCGAGACAGTCAAGTGTCCCCCCCCCCCCCCCAACCGGAGAGCTACTCTCGTGACGACGATCCAGGATTCCATGACGATCCGGAGTTGTCCACTGAGTACGAAGACGGGGTCTTTTACCAAGAGAGCATAGATCGATCCAAGGTAGCTATCATAGCCGATCACCCCGGATCACTCCCTTGCTCCACCACAGGCAAAAAGAAAAATCCTTCTCGTAAAAGGAGAACGCCTTCCACTGACCCAAATGCGTCGGTCTCCGCTCCCAAGCGTCATAGGTCCTCGCGACAAACGTCGGCTGCAGCAGCGATGCCTAGACCGGGCATTGACAGGAATCCTTTACGTGAGCCGGCCGTGGAGACGGTACCGACCACTCGTCCATCCCAAAGGTACTTTGTTCAACCACTTGATCTATCGCTATTATGATCGATAGGATCTATCGAAAGATTTCATGTCGAAATACTCAGGAAACAAGTACAACCATCTTCTGCCGAGGACGTTGCCGAAATGCCCGACAATACTCATGAGTCAAGATCCTCTGCTCATGCCGAACCTGCAACGGAGGCCCCTGTGGGCAATCCGGCCCCCGAAGATTCCGAGGACACGATTTCTGTCACTAAATCCGAAGTTGAAAGTGCAATGAACTACCGGCGGTAACGAGAGGCGTTGCGCGACACGGCGTTTTCCGAACAAGAGTTCAATGCTCTATGCTCGGTGGACGCGCACATCGGAGCTTCCCGAGCTGGGCTCGGAGAAACCGTTAAACTGATATCATCCAGTCTGAAGGTAAGTGATTGATTTTGAGAATCCGAACATTTATGTGAACCTAGTAGCCCCTGAGCCTTGAATTGGTCGGGACGACCGAGTTAAGGATCCACATATTGTTTCGTGGATGATATAGGCCTCAAGGCAGCAGAACGAGCAATTGGCCAATGAATTGGAGGCGAGCCGAACACAGGTGGAAGCCGTGAAGGCCGAACTTGAACAAGTGAAGAAATTTACCCGGGAGGCGCATGGTGAGTATATCCATTCTGCTGATCTTAGTACATAATTTCATGCTGACGCGAGGGTACTTTTTAGCAGCTGAATCTATAGGGCAATTGCAAAAAGATTTAGATGCATCCCGAGAATCTCAGAGGTACGCCGAGTCCCAGCATGAGGCCCGCTGCCTTTCGTTGCAACGAAACCTAGAGGAGAAGAAACGCCTCCAGGCGGAAAACAAGCAGCAGGCCAATGAAATTGAGTGTTTAAAGACTCAATTGGCCCAGACCCAAAAAGAGAACCAAAAATTAGAGAGGGGCATGTTTGGTAAGTGTGACTGTGACGTCGAAAGGGTACTTTCCCGACATAAAGTTTAATGTACATGCCTTGTCTTATCTATAGGTCACCTAACCGGGCGTCCTGAAGAAGAGATCGGATCCTACGGGGGGAGCCTTCTGAAGGAACTGTCCGCCGTTCATGAGCGGGCTCGAAAGACTATGAGGAGCATGATAAAAGTGCTATGGCCTGCCGAGAAGCCTCCGGAAGGGATGACCAAACTAGTTGATCGGTTCAAGGAAGCCCGGAGTCGGTTCGAGCTGTGGAAGACATCGGCTTGCCGGGAGGGAGCACGAGAGGCGTGGGCGATGATTAAGACTCGATACACCGGCCTTAACCCCGAGCATATGGCTCGGGTTGGGCCAGCGGGACCTGATGGGCAAGAAGTGCCGCTTCACTTGGTGTACGACCAAATGATGCCTGCCGCTCGTCTCTCGCAAGAAGATTGCTTCCTGGATTCCTTGATAGACAATCTTGACCGGCAGCCAGATGTGTGATTCGGTGTAACTATGTACTTTAAATCGAAAAATTGCTCCGTCTGTGCTGTGAACTTTGTCTTAACCGGCCATCGGCTTCGACCTCTCGTGCTAAGAGCGCGGAAGTGTTCCTTATAAAATATCCCTTGATAAAGGGAATTCTTTCGAGGAACCAGGCAATCCGGTCATTTGGTGCGAACAGACAGTGGATGCATAGGGAGATATGTTATATTACTGCTTAGCGTAAGAAACATCTTCCAAAGAAAATAGTACCTCTATCGGTGCCTTTCTTTGGGTTATTATGTAAATTGTGGATAGTAAGGCCGTATATTGTTAGTATGCGGCTAATGGCCATTTTGAGAGAAAAAGCGAGTGTAATGGTAATAACTGTAGGGTAACGCAGCAGAAAACAAAAATTTTCCGACCTACGCACCAGCCCAGGACCACTATGGAGACTGCATACAAGGTTTGATCATTTTCGTTACCGACTCGTAGCGCAGCGGAAGTAGAGTCGATGACGATCGGCGGTGCAGATCCCCGCAGCTAGGATTTTACAACCTCCCAACCGCGAGGATGTATACCCTCATCTGCCCCGCGGACAGCCCTCCGGGAGGCGGTCGCACAGTCCCCCGGACGGTGTCGCGGACAGCCCTTCCGGAGGACCTCCGAAACTCGGACTGTCACTCGGACAGCCCTTCGGGAGGACCTCCAAAACTCGGACGGTCACACGGACAGCCCTTCGGGAGGCACTCTCGAACTAAGACCGAAACTACGATCTCTCTACAGAGTTGCACACATACGGTGTCATCTATCCGGCAGGGCTTCGCCGTCCAGAACTAGTTCCTGCCGGAACCCAGACAGCCTTTCGGCTCTACGAAACTATTTCGCTGGGAGGGAGAGAAGAATGCCAGATCATGCATGGCTTTGTGTATGAGAGCAAGAGTGTGTGTTATGGCAGCCCACACACCTCCTATTTATAGGAAACCCAAGGGGTAGGGTGGTTTTACAAGAAAACCCAAAACCCACATGGAAAGGAGTCCTTCCCAAGGACCTAAAAGGTGAAACCAAGGAACAAGGGGGACTCCATGAAGGAGTCCACCATGTGGCCGGCCACACCCTCATGTGGGGCCCCAAAATTGGCCCCTATCCTTCCATGTCATCCCCAAGATCTTTTGGAGCAAAGCCCCAAAAGGTGGCTTTCCAAAAATATCCCAAAAAGCACTTTCACTATTCACGACGACATTTTTCAGCGTCTGATCGAACTGAAAATATTCATGTGGGCTTAGAACAATTCTAGTACCCACCAAAATAATTTTCAACGCGAGCCGGAACAATTCTGGTTTAGTGATTTCATCTGCGAAAAGCATCTGAAGCGGTTTCGGCAGCTCCGGAACATTTCCGGTTTTCATCCCGGAAAATTCCAGAAAGTTTCTAGAATGATTCTGGCACCCTCCAAGAATTATCAGGCATGTGCCAAAACCAATTTGACTTTATGGTATCCTCTGAAACAACTTTTCAGTTTCACCGGAACTCATCCGGTGACCTCTCTGCGGAACTTTTCCGCTGTCCGAAACTTTTCCGGCGTCCGAAACTTTTTCGGTGATTTTCTCTCAGACTCCCTGTCTAGTATTCAGCAGATAGATAACTCTTAAGCGTGTGACCCTATAGGTTCGGTGAAGCATAGACATGACCCGGAACCCCTTCCGATCAATGATCAACATCGGAGCCGTGGACACCCATATTGATCCCTATACCCACACGAATGAATATTCGAGTGAACCTCGAGTTGCCGTGTGCTATTCCTGTTGCTTCGCGATATGTTACAAATACCCGAGGTGAGACATGTTGGCATCCCCGTGGATCAACACCTTGTCCACTATGCCAGTTACCTCGTTGCCGGTATTGTTCTCTTTTCTCGTTCCCGTGTTTCGGCATCCCTGTGATCAAATCACCCTGTGTCTGGCCAGACGATGATGGATACCGTAACACCGAGAGGGCCCAGAGATATCTCTCCATCGTCGGAGGAGCAAATCCCAATCTTGAGCTATCAAGTTACTTGACATACTTTTCCATGAACCCGTAAGCCGCCGTAATAGCCACCCATTTACGGATGACGTTTAACAAACCCCAAAGTTCATGAAGCAAGCATGAAGAAACTCGATACTCTCATGGTCTAAGGAATTATGCAAACATTAACTTCCTGTGTTATTAACCATTAACTTATGACGAATGTATCTCATAGCATAACATCAATTTGGGTCGATTCAACACAAGTGTTCTACCAACAATTGTGCCCTCAAAATTGCCGGCATAGTCATGCCCATGATCAGGAAAACAGGATCATCATGCAATACTTGAGCCAGTCATAGAGGCTTGACTAGGAATACATTTTACCGTTTATTATCCCACACGTGCACATGAGTTTCCCTCCAAGCCTCGTTTTATTTGTAGACTCGAGAATCATTGCAGTTATAGCATGGAACATAAACATAATTATGAACAGGGAGATAATCAATAACATTTATTATTGCCTCTAGGGCATATCTCCTACAATAACAACCATCATATATTAGTTGCTTCCGTCGTAGCCGACCAAATTTCTACTAAAGACAGTTAGCTTTCGGCTTCGCCCGTCTGAGGTACGTATCTGGATAACCCGGTCGTAGCAATCGCAGAGGTGCTCCCTTTACCCTCTAGCCGAACAATCCGGAACGTAGAGGGTAAACACAGGAGCGAGGCAACCCAGCTCGACAAAAATCTGAGTTCGAATTGATGCATAAAATGGCTTAAAAAACGACAAGGGAATCAGGCATACACAGGAGATGTGAATAGATGCTCAAAATGTATAGTCATCGGCTTCGGGAAGAAGCCCCCAGGTGTTTTGTTCGGGTCTAACATTTGAGGATGTATGCCGAAAAACTTAACACGAGCTCGGTTTGGCCGAACATAGACCATGGGCAGAGAAAAAGTCTGAACCTGCCAAAAATCAAGTTGGAAGGGAAGGAAAGTGAAAAGAAAAAGAAAAAAGAAAAAAGAAAAAGGTGGGTAAAAAGTTTGACGATACCGGTCTAGCCGTAAAAACGCCGAAGACGAGCTGCGTTCCATGGGTGTGGTTCGAGGCGGTTATCTGCCGAGCTTCGAAGACGATTAGCCCCTCCTGCGAGTACTTCGTCGATTATGAAGGGGCCCTCCCATTTGGGATTGAGCTTATGCTTCTGCTTCTCGGGGAGCCGTAAGACGAGTTCACCCACGTTATACGCTTTCGCCCTAACCTCCCTGCTCTTGTAACGCCGGGCCTGCTATTGATAAAAAATAGAGCGAGCCCGAGCTATGTTGCGCTCTCCTTCCAAGGCGTCCAAGTCGTCCTGCCGATCTAACTCGGCCTCATTTTCTTCGTACATGCGCACCCTTGGTGCATCGTGAATTATATCACAGGGAAGGACCGCTTCTGCCCCGTAGACCATGAAGAATGGTGTGTATCCCGTTGATCGATTTGGGGTGGTACGTAGCTCCATAGGACGGAGTCGAGCTCCTCCACCCAATGGCAGTCGGACTCATGAAGAGATCGGACCAGACGGGGTTTAATACCACTCATGATGAGGCCGTTGGCCCGTTCGACTTGTCCATTAGTATGTGGGTGATATACTGACGCGTAATCGAGCTTGATGCCCATCATTGTACACCAGTCTTTCACCTCTTGGGCGGTGAAGTTGGATCCATTGTCCGTTATTATACTGCGAGGGACGCCATAACGGTGTATCACGCCGGATATAAAGTCGATTACTCATCCGGACTTGGCTGATTTGACAGGTTTTGCTTCGATCCACTTGGTGAACTTGTCCACCATGACCAGTAGGTATTTATTTTTCTTGGTCCCCCCTTTAAGTGGTCCGACCATGTCCAGCCCCCAGAATGCAAAAGGCCAAGTGATCGGAATAGTCCGAAGAGCCGTTGGGGGCATATGACTTTGATTTTCCAAAAGTTGGCATCCCACGCAGTATTGGACAAGCGACTGGGCATCCGCTCGAGCGGTGGGCCAGAACAAACCAGCCCGGAAGGCCTTGCTTACTAAGGCCATTGCCGCGGCGTGATGGCCGCCCATTCCTGCGAGGATTTCGGCCAAAAGCTGCCTTCCTTCTTCCTCAGATATGCACCGTTGGAGTACTCTGGTGGTGCTTTTCTTGTATAACTCACCCTCGTGGACTTTATAGGCCTTGGATCGCCGGATTATGCGTCTCGCCTCTGTCTGGTCATCGGGGAGTTTTTGGCGAAGAAGGTAGGCGAGGAAGGGCTCGGTCCATGGTGCAATTACCGCCATGTCCTCATGAGCATAAGGCGTTTCGTCCATTACGGAGCCGCCGATGATTTGATCGTCTGGTTCGTTTATAGGGTGAACAACCTCTTCCGCGCTAATGGATCCGGCGCCCTTATCATCGTCCTGCCAAACCACCGATGGCTTGAAGAGCCGTTCAAGGAAGGTGTTTTTTGGGACAGGGTCGCGTTTGGCCCCCATATGGGCCAGTATGTCGGCGGCATGGTTGTTGTCTCTAGCGACGTGGTGGAATTCCAGCCCCTCGAACCGTGCGGATATTTTAAGAACGGCGTTTCTGTAAGCCGCCATCTTCGGGTTTTTTGGCATCGAATTCGCCGTTGATTTGAGAGATGGCCAAGTTGGAGTCTCCCCGTACCTCCAGTCGTTGTATACCCATTGAAGCTGCCATCCGAACACCATGCAAAAGTGCTTCGTACTCGGCCGCGTTGTTGGAATCGGCATACATGATTTGTAACACGTATCGGACGTTGTCGCCTGTGGGGGATGTGAGAATAACTCCAGCTCCCAGTCCAGACAGTGTTTTGGATCCATCGAAGTACATCGTCCAATGGGAGTATGTACTATATTCCCTGGGGAGCTCGGCCTCCGTCCATTCTGTGAGGAAATCTGCCAGAACCTGAGATTTAATAGCTCGTCGTGGCTTGTAGGCGATTTCGAAAGGAAGGAGTTAAATTGCCCATTTGGCTATGCGGCCGGTGGCGTCCCTGTTATTGATTATATCATTCAGGGGTACTTCTGAGGCCACCGTGACGTAACACTCTTGAAAGTAGTGCCTTAGTTTTCGCGATGCCATAAATACTGTTTAGGCTATCTTCTCGTAATGCGGGTATCTAGACTTGCATTGCGTTAGTACTTCTGACACATAGTAGACCGGCTTCTGTATCCGGAATTTGTGACCCTCCTCCTCTCGTTCGACGACGAGCACTGCGCTAAATACTTGGTTGGTGTCGATATGTATAATAACATTGGTGCACCGGCGCCTGGTGCTGTGAGTATGGGGTTGCTTGCCAGCAGTGTTTTAATGTCCTCTAACGCGGCGGCTGCTTCGTCGGTCCATACAAAACTATTGGTCCGTTTCAGCAACCTATAGAGAGGTAAAGCCTTTTCACCGAGACGGGAGATAAAGAGGCTTAATGCCGCCACGCAACCCGCCATTTTTTGGACATGCTTGAGCTCTGTGGGAATTGCAAGTTCCGATAGGGCGCGGATCTTAGCCGGATTCGCTTCTATTCCTCTATGGGAAACAATGAATCCGAGCAGTTTACCAGCAGGGACTCCGAAGACACATTTCTCCGGATTGAGTCGTATATCATACTCGCGTAAGCTGGCAAAGGTTTGCCTTAGGTCGTCGATCAGCTGGCTGACGTGTTTGGTTTTAATGACCACATCGTCCACGTATGCCTCAACTGTTTTGCCAACCTGTTTTTCGAGACAGGTCTGGATCATACGCTGGTATGTAGCTCCACCATTTTTTAGCCCAAACGGCATTGTGTTGAAGCAGAATGGCCCGTATGGGGTGATGAATGCGGTTGCAGCTTGATCAGATTCCTTCATTTTGATCTGATGGTATCCGGAGTAAGTGTCAAGGAAACAGAGTGAATCGTGTCCGGCTGTGGCGTCAATAATCTGGTCTATGCATGGTAGGGGGAAAGGGTCCTTAGGGCAGGCCTTGTTAAGGTCTCTGAAGTCGACGCACAGCCGCCAGGATTTATCTTTCTTTGGTACCATCACCAGATTTGCCAACCATTCGGTGTGTTTGATCTCCCGTATGAATCCGGCCTCTAGCAATTTGGCTAATTCTTCACCCATAGCTTGTCGTTTAGGCTCGGAAAAGCAGCGCAGATTCTGTTTGACGGCTTAAAGCCTGGGATTATATTCAGACTTTGTTCTGCCAGCCGCCGTGGGATTCCTGGCATATCAGAAGGATGCCAGGCGAAGATGTCCCAGTTTCTTTGTAAAAATGCTCGCAGCGCTTCATCCACTGTGGGGTCCAGCTGAGCTCCGATGGACGCTATTTTACTAGGGTCCGTCGGGTGTACCTGAAATTTAACGATTTCTTTTGCAGGTTTAAAGGACGTGGGTTTTGGCCTTTTACTAAGGATCACATCGTCCTTGTCCACTGTTGACCGGAGTGCGGTCAATTCCTCTGCACGAAAGGTCTCGGCTAGTGCCTCGAGGGCGAGCGCTGCTATTTTGCTTTCGGCACGAAGGGCTATACTTGGATCACTGGCGATTGTGATTACCCCGCTTGGGCCTGGCATCTTGAGCTTCATTTACCCGTAATGGGGTATAGCCTGGAATTTTGTGAAGGCGTCGCGCCCTAACAGAGCGTGGTAGCCACTGGGGAAGGTCACGATATGGAAGAGAAGTTCTTCGGATCGGTAGTTGTCGGGCGTGCCGAACACTACATCAAGGGTGACACATCCCGAACAACGCGCCTCTTTCCCAGGGATGATCCCCCGGAAGGTTGTGTTGCTATGCTCGATGCGAGATCGATCGAACTGCATTTTTTCCAGGGTGTCTTCGTAGATGAGGTTTAAACCACTGCCACCATCCATTAGCACCTTCTGTAGCCTTCAACCGTCGATGATAGGGTTTAGGACCAGTGCAGCTGGTGTTTGACCGGGACGGATGGTTGGTTGGTCAGTGTCTCCGAAGGTGATTAGTGTGTCTACCCATGGACTTGATGCCGCCACATGGTAGACATGTTCGAGTTCTTTAAGAGCTCTTTTCCTCCTGTTCCTAGAGGGGAATGTTTCATAGATCGTCAGGACTTCCGCATTGTACTTTCGTGGCATTGTGCGGCGCCTGTTCGGCGGTTGGTCCTGGAGAATGGCTTCTCCACTTTCTGCGACCTGCCTGACGACCCAGCAAGCTCTAAGGCTGTGAGTCGGGTTTGTGTTCAGCAATACGGAATGTATAGGGCATGGTTTGTCCAACAGTCCATCAAGGACGGTTCTGGCCCCCATAGGGGGTCTATTTCTCTTTTCGACGGGTTCGTGTTCGGCTAGCCACTTCGGGGGTATCCTCTTTTTCCGATCTCCTATAGGGTGGTCAGTAAAGTCTGGTTCCGCGAGTAGCCGTTCGGCTTGCCAGGTGCTCTCCATGGCATAGTATTTTTGTACCAGGTCCGATAACTCGGTGAAGCTGCGAACGTGTCGCCGGGATAGGGCATCGAGGATCGCTTCATCATGACAATTGCGACTGAAAGTTGCCATTATCTCCTGGTCATTAGAGCCTGGTACCCTGTCTCTGACGAGGAGGAGTCTGGCCCAAAAGTGGTGAACCGACTCCCCTGGTAATTGTTTGATGTCCCGTAAGTCCGAAAACTTGGACTCTCCTGCGATGCACGAGTGTTCGACTTGGATGGCGGGTGGGAATTTTTTTGGCTCGGCGCCGTGATGTGAGTCCGGAACAACGGGGTTCGGCGTACGGCTCGGGTTGCGCGCAAGATCGGGAATCGATCCCGAACTATTTTTGGGCGAACTCCCGAGTCTGGGTTATCCGAGGGATCTTGATGATCGGAGACCGGGATATAAACTGTTTTTAGCTTCGGTTGTTGGGGAGACGAGCTTCGGCCGGGCACTCCACGGTGGCGACTAAGTGAGTGACCGAGGGAGTGCGAATCTCCCTGTCATCGGGTGTGAGCCCGATCCGGTCATAGACCGGGGTCTGGTGGTGGTCGGCCAGGCCGAAGGTTCGAATCCAATCCAGTAGCTCGTTCAAGGACGAGATGTCGGCGGAGTATGCATTGCCGAAGCGCACGGGGCCGATCTGCGATGTGGTGGTCCCAAGATCGTTCGAAGGCAAATCCGGGTTATGTTCGGTCGTGACGGATCCGGGCGTATCAACGGGGTTAGGCGCGCTAGAAGGCCCGAGGGGAGAGGCCACCTCCGAACGACGCCCGATGCTTCCGGCGTCAAGGCGTCGGATTCTACGGGCTTCTCCATGGGAGTTGAGGGCCTCATCCAAACGAGTTCTCCCCGTGAATCAGCGGCGAACTCTAGGTTCCCGAATCTGATTTCTTGACCGGGGAATAAACTTCCGATCTGGCCGAGATGGTCAGTCGGATCAGCAAGCAATAGGGCGCTGCCGCCCGCAGGGGTCTGTCCAGGGACAGTGGCATCCTGGCCATAGACCCCACGGCTTATGAGAAGACGAGCCATCGATTCTTTTGGTGATCACAGCGGAACTCTCAATGAAAGCACCAATGTCGGTGTCAAAACCGGCGGATCTCGGGTAGGGGGTGTTGGAAATATGCCCTAGAGGCAATAATAAATTGGTTATTATTATATTTCCTTGTTCATGATAATCGTTTATTATCCATGCTATAATTGTATTGATTGGAAACTCAAATACATGTGTGGGTACATAGACAACACTGTGTCCCTAGTAAGCCTCTAGTTGACTAGCTCGTTGATCAAAGATGGTTAAGGTTTCCTAGCCATTGACATGAGATGTCATTTGATAACGGGATCACATCATTAGGAGAATGATGTGATGGACAAGAGCCAAACTGTAAACGTAGCATTTGATCGTGTCAGTTTATTGCTATTGTTTTCTGCATGTCAAGTATCTGTTCCTTTGACCATGAGATCATGCAACTCACTAACACCGGAGGAATACCTTGTGTGTATCAAACGTCGCAACGTTACTGGGTGACTATAAAGGTGCTCTACAGGTATCTCCGAGGGTGTCTGTTGGGTTGGCATGGATCAAGACTGGGATTTGTTACTCCATATGACGGAGAGGTATCTCAGGGCCCACTCGGTAATACAACATCACAATGAGCCTTGCAAGCAATGTGACTAAAGTGTTAGCCACGAGATCTTGTATTACGGAACGAGTAAAGAGACTTGCCGGTAACGAGATTGAACTAGGTATAGTGATACCGACGATCGAATCTTGGGCAAGTAACATACCGAAGAACAAAGGGAACAGCATACGGGATTAACTGAATCCTTGACATAGAGGTTCGACCGATAAAAGATCTTCGTAGAATATGTAGGAGCCAATATGGGCATCCAGGTCCCGCTATTGGTTATTGGCCGTAGAGGTGTCTCGGTCATGTCTACATAGTTCTCGAACCCGCAGGGTCTACACACTTAACGTTTGGTGACGATTAGTATAATTGAGTTATTATGTTGGTGACCGAAAGTTGTTCGGAGTCCCGGATAAGATCCCGGACATGACGAGGATCTCCGGAATAGTCCGGAGGTAAAGATTGATATATGTGATAATAGTGTTTTGATCTCTGGAAGGGTTCCGGAGTTCACCGGAAGGGGTTCCGGATGTTTACCGAAGTGTTCGGGTGCAGCAACACTTTATATGGGCCAAAGGGATAAAGCCCACGAGGTATTGGAAAGTGCAAAAGTAGTTTTGCTGCCGCGTAAGCGGTACTACCGCTTGGTGAAGCGGTACTACCGCCGGAGCGGTACTACCGCTTGTGTGAAGCGGTACTACCGCCCAAGCGGTACTACCGCTTGTGTGAAGCGGTACTACCGCTTGTGCGCGGCTGTGCACGGTTCGGCAGGGATCCGAGTTGGACTCTTTCCCTGCGGGCCAAACCGACCTTGTGCGGGCAAAACCGACCTAGAGGAGGCTTTTACTCCAAGTTTAGACCCCAAGGCTCAACATATAAATAGAGGGGCAGGGCTAGCACACGGGACACATCAGGATTTCCCAAGCCGTGTGCCGGCAACCCTAGCCCTCTAGTTCCTCCGTCATAATCTCCGTAGCGCTTGGCGAAGCCCTGCAGAGATTGTTCCTCACCACCATCACCACGCCGTCGTGCTGCTGGAACTCAACCACTACTTCACCATCGCTCGCTGGATCGAGGAGGTGAAGGCGTCATCAAGCCGTACGTGTGTTGAACGCGGAGGTGCCGTCCGTTCGGCACTAGATCGGAAGGATCGTGATTGGATCGCGGGACGCTCGGCGATTTGGATCGCGAAGACGTTCGACTACATCAACCGCGTTTATTAACGCTTCCGCTTAGCCATCTACAAGGGTATGTAGATTCACTCTCCCTCTCGTAGATGCTCATCACCATGGATAGATCTTTCGTGTGCGTAGGAAAAATTTTTGTTTCCCATGCAACGTTCCCCAACAGTGGCATCATGAGCTAGGTCTATGCGTAGATGAGATCTCGAGTAGAACACAAACGAGTTGTGGGCGTGGATGTATACATATTGCTTGCCGTTACTAGTTGATATTTGATTCGGCGGTACTGTGAGATGAAGCGGCCCGGACCGACATTACGCGTACACTTACGCGAGACAGGTTCCTTCAACTAACATGTAACTTCATTGCATAAAGATGGCTAGCGGGTGTCTGTCTCTCTCACTTTAGTTGAATCGATTTCAATGAAGAGGGTTCTTTTAGAAGATCAAAAAGTAATCACTACACCACGTTGTGGTTTTGCGTAGGTAAGAACGGTTCTTGCAAACCCGTAGCAGCCACGTAAAATTTGCAACAACAATTAGAGGACGTCTAACTTGTTTTTGCAGGGTATGATGTGATATGATATGGCCAATTACATGATGAGATATATGTGATGTATGAGATGATCATGTTTTGTATAGAATATCACGACTTGCATGTCGATGAGTACGGCAACTGGCAGGAGCCATAGAGTTGTCTTTAATTATTGTATGACCTGCGTGTCAATCATTAAGCGCTATGTAATGCTTTACTTTATCGCTAAACGTTAGCTATAGTCGTGGAAGCAACAGTCGGCGCGACAACCTTATGGCGACACGTTGATGGAGATCAAGATGATGGAGATCATGGTGTCATGCCGGTGACGATGGAGATCATGCCGGTGCTTTGGAGATGGAGATCAAAAGCACAAGTTCATGGCCATATCATGTCACTTATGATTTGCATGTGATGTTAATCCTTTTATGCATCTTATTTTGCTTAGGACGACGGTAGCATTATAAGGTGATCCCTCACTTAAATTTCAAGATAAATTGTGTTCTCCCCAAGTGTGCACCGTTGCGAAAGTTCGTCGTTTCGAGACACGCCGTGATGATCGGGTGTGATAGACTCTACGTTCGCATACAACGGGTGTAAGCCATGTTGCACGTGCGGAACACTCGGGTTAAACTTGACGAGCCTAGCATGTACAGACATGGCCTCGGAACACAAGAGACCGAAAGGTCGAACATGAGTCATATAGTAGATATGATCAACATGAAGATGTTCACCATTGAAACCACCTCAACTCACGTGATGATCGGACTTGAGTTGGTGGATTTGGATCATGTTACACTCGAATGATCGGAGGGATGTCAATTTGAGTTGGAGTTTTTAAGTAATATGATTAACTAAACTCATTATCTAGAACAATAGTCTAAGTTGTCTTTGCTATATTTATGTTGTAGATCATGGCTCGCGCAGTAGCACCCCTGAATTTTAATGCGTTCCTAGAGAAAGCTAAGTTGAAAGATGATGGAAGTAACTTTGTGGACTGGGCCCGTAATCTAAGGATTATCCTTACGGCTTCCCAGAAGGCTTATGTCCTTGATGCACCGCTTGGTGATCCACCCGCTCCAGTTGAGTCTCTAGACGTTGTGAACGCCTGGCAGGCTCGTTCTGATGATTACTCAATAGTTCAATGTGCAATGTTGTATGGCTTAGAACCGGGACTTCAAAGACGTTTTGAACGTCATGGAGCATATGAGATGTTCCAGGAGTTGATGTTTATCTTTCAGAAGAATGCCCGGATCGAGAGATATGAGATCTCCGATAAGTTCTATGCTTGCAAGATGGAGGAGAACGGGTCTATCAGTGATCACGTGCTCAGAATGTCTGGGTACTCCACCCGTCTGGCTGAGTTAGGGATGCCCCTTCCGCCAGAGGCTATCACTGACAGAGTTCTTCAATCATTGCCACCTAGCTACAAGAGCTTCGTGTTGAACTATAACATGCACGGGATGAACAAGTCAGTCGCCGAGCTGTTTGCGATGCTGAAAGCCGCTGAGTCTGAAATTCAGAAGGAGCATCAAGTGTTGATGGTCAATAAAACCACTAGTTTCAAGAAAAATGGCAAGGGTAAGAAGGGTAACTCCAAACAGAGTGGCAAAGCAGTTGCTCCTCTCGTGAAGAAACCCAAGGCTGGACCCAAACCAGAAACTGTGTGTTTTCATTGCAAGGGAACTGGACACTGGAAGCGGAATTGCCCCAAGTATTTGGCTGACAAGAAGGCGGCCAACAACAAACAAGGTATATATGATATACATGTTATTGATGTGTACCTTACCAACTCTCGTTGTAGTGCCTGGGTATTTGATACCGGTGCGGTTGCTCATATTTGCAACTCAAAACAGGAACTGCGGAATAGACGGAGGCTGGCAAAGGACGAAGTGACGATGCGCGTGGGAAATGGTTCCAAGGTTGATGTGATCGCCGTCGGCACGCTCGCTCTTCGATTACCGTCGGGATTACTGATGAACCTAAATAAGTGTTATTTGGTGCCTGCGTTAAGCATGAACATTATATCTGGATCTTGTTTATTGCGAGACGGTTACTCATTTAAATCAGAGAATAATGGTTGTTCTATTTATATGAGTAATATCTTTTATGGTCATGCACCCGATGTGAGGGGTTTATTCTTATTGAATCTCGATAGTAATGATACACATGTTCATAACATTGATGCCAAAAGATGTAGAATTGATAATGATAATACCACTTTCTTGTGGCACTGCCGTTTAGGTCATATTGGCGTAAAACGCATGAAGAAGCTCCATGCTGATGGACTTTTGGAGTCACTTGATTTTGAATCACTTGACACATGTGAGCCATGCCTCATGGGCAAGATGACTAAAACGCCGTTCTCTGGAACAATGGAACGGGCAAGTGACTTATTGGAAATCATACATACTGATGTGTGCGGTCCGATGAGCATTGAGGCGCGCGGTGGTTATCGTTACTTTCTCACCTTCACTGATGACTTAAGTAGATATGGGTATATTTACTTAATGAAACACAAGTCTGAAACATTTGAAAAGTTCAAACAATTTCAGAGTGAAGTTGAGAATCATCGTAACAAGAAGATTAAATTCCTACGATCTGATCGAGGAGGAGAATATCTGAGTTATGAGTTTGGCAGTCACTTAAGACAGTGTGGAATTGTTTCACAATTGACACCGCCTGGAACACCACAACGTAATGGTGTGTCCGAACGTCGTAATCGAACCTTATTGGATATGGTGCGATCTATGATGTCTCTTGCCGATTTGCCACTATCGTTTTGGGGTTATGCATTAGAGACAGCTGCATTCACTTTAAATAGGGCACCATCGAAATCCGTTGAGACGACGCCATATGAACTTTGGTTTGGCAAGAAGCCAAAGCTGTCGTTTCTTAAAGTTTGGGGATGTGATGCTTATGTCAAAAAGCTTCAGCCTGAAAAGCTGGAACCCAAAGCGGAGAAATGCGTCTTCATAGGATACCCAAAAGAGACAGTTGGGTATACCTTCTATCTCAGATCCGAAGGCAAAGTGTTTGTCGCTAAAAACGGAACATTTCTTGAGAAAGAGTTTCTCTCGAAAGAATTGAGTGGGAGGAAGATAGAACTTGATGAGGTTATTGAACCTTTGCTTCAACCTGAGAGTAGCGCAGCGCAGAAAGTTGTTTCTGTGGAGCCTACATTAGCTGAAGAGGAAGTTAATGATGATGATCATGAAGCTTTGGATCAAGTTGCTATCGAACCTCGTAGGTCGACAAGGACGCGTACTGCTCCCGAGTGGTACGGCAACCCTGTCTTAGAGGTCATGTTGTTAGACAACGATGAACCTACGAGCTATGGAGAAGCGATGATGGGCCCGGATTCCGAAAAGTGGTTAGAGGCCATGAAATCCGAGATGGGATCCATGTATGAAAACAAAGTATGGACTTTGGAAGTATTACCTGAAGGGCGTAAGGCCATTCAGAACAAATGGATCTTTAAGAGGAAGACGGACGCGGACGGTAATGTCACCGTCTATAAAGCTCGACTTGTGGCAAAGGGTTTTTCACAAGTTCAAGGAGTTGACTACGATGAGACCTTCTCACCCGTAGCGATGCTTAAGTCCGTCAGAATCATGTTAGCAATAGCTGCCTTTTTCGATTATGAAATTTGGCAGATGGATGTCAAAACAGCGTTCCTTAACGGTTACCTTAAGGAAGAGTTGTATATGATGCAACCAGAAGGTTTTGTCGATCCAGAGAATGCTGACAAAGTTTGCAAACTCCAGCGATCCATTTATGGACTGGTGCAAGCATCTCGGAGTTGGAATCTTCGTTTTGATGAGGTGATCAAAGCGTTCGAGTTTATACAAGTTTACGGAGAAGCTTGTATTTACAAGAAAGTGAGTGGGAGCTCTATAGCGTTTCTAATCTTATATGTGGATGACATATTGCTGATTGGAAACAATATAGAAATGCTGGAAAGCGTAAAGGAATATTTGAACAAGAGTTTTTCAATGAAGGACCTAGGAGAAGCTGCTTTCATATTAGGCATCAAGATCTATAGAGATAGATCGAGACGCTTAATAGGACTTTCACAAAGCACATACCTTGATAAGATTTTGAAGAAGTTCAAAATGGATCAGTCCAAGAAGGGGTTCTTGCCTGTTTTGCAAGGTGTGAAGTTGAGTAAGATTCAATGCCCAGTGACTGCAGAAGATAGAGAAAAGATGAGTGTCATCCCCTATGCTTCAGCCATAGGCTCTATCATGTATGCAATGCTGTGCACAAGACCCGATGTCAGCCTTGCCATAAGTATGGTCGGAAGGTTTCAAGGTGATCCAGGAATGGAACACTGGACGGCGGTCAAGAATATCCTGAAGTACCTGAAAAGGACTAAGGACATGTTTCTCGTTTATGGAGGTGATCAAGAGCTCGTCGTAAAGGGTTACGTCGATGCAAGCTTTGACACTGATCCGGATGACTCTAAGTCGCAAACCGGATACGTATTTATTCTTAATGGGGGTGCGGTTAGCTGGTGCAGTTCCAAGCAAAGCGTGGTAGCAGATTCTACATGCGAAGCGGAGTACATCGCTGCCTCGGAGGCGGCGAAGGAAGGTGTCTGGATGAAGGAGTTCATGACAGATCTTGGAGTAGTGCCTAGTGCGCTTAACCCAATGACTCTGTTTTGTGATAATACTGGTGCCATTGCTCTAGCCAAGGAACCAAGATTTCACAAGAGGACCAGACACATAAAGCGACGTTTCAATTCCATCCGCGATTACATCAAGGAGGACGACATAAATATTTGCAAAGTACACACGGATCTAAATGTTGCAGATCCGTTGACTAAACCTCTTCCAAGGGCTAAACATGAACAACACCAGAACTGCATGGGTGTTCGATTCATTACAATGTAAATCACATAGTGATGTGAACTAGATTATTGACTCTAGTGCAAGTGGGAGACTGTTGGAAATATGCCCTAGAGGCAATAATAAATTGGTTATTATTATATTTCCTTGTTCATGATAATCGTTTATTATCCATGCTATAATTGTATTGATTGGAAACTCAAATACATGTGTGGGTACATAGACAACACTGTGTCCCTAGTAAGCCTCTAGTTGACTAGCTCGTTGATCAAAGATGGTTAAGGTTTCCTAGCCATTGACATGAGATGTCATTTGATAACGGGATCACATCATTAGGAGAATGATGTGATGGACAAGACCCAAACTGTAAACGTAGCATTTGATCGTGTCAGTTTATTGCTATTGTTTTCTGCATGTCAAGTATCTGTTCCTTTGACCATGAGATCATGCAACTCACTAACACCGGAGGAATACCTTGTGTGTATCAAACGTCGCAACGTTACTGGGTGACTATAAAGGTGCTCTACAGGTATCTCCGAGGGTGTCTGTTGGGTTGGCATGGATCAAGACTGGGATTTGTTACTCCGTATGACGGAGAGGTATCTCAGGGCCCACTCGGTAATACAACATCACAATGAGCCTTGCAAGCAATGTGACTAAAGTGTTAGCCACGAGATCTTGTATTACGGAACGAGTAAAGAGACTTGCCGGTAACGAGATTGAACTAGGTATAGTGATACCGACGATCGAATCTCGGGCAAGTAACATACCGAAGAACAAAGGGAACAGCATACGGGATTAACTGAATCCTTGACATAGAGGTTCGACCGATAAAAGATCTTCGTAGAATATGTAGGAGCCAATATGGGCATCCAGGTCCCGCTATTGGTTATTGGCCGTAGAGGTGTCTCGGTCATGTCTACATAGTTCTCGAACCCGCAGGGTCTACACACTTAACGTTTGGTGACGATTAGTATAATTGAGTTATTATGTTGGTGACCGAAAGTTGTTCGGAGTCCCGGATAAGATCCCGGACATGACGAGGATCTCCGGAATAGTCCGGAGGTAAAGATTGATATATGTGATAATAGTGTTTTGATCTCTGGAAGGGTTCCGGAGTTCACCGGAAGGGGTTCCGGATGTTTACCGAAGTGTTCGGGTGCAGCAACACTTTATATGGGCCAAAGGGATAAAGCCCACGAGGTATTGGAAAGTGCAAAAGTAGTTTTGCTGCCGCGTAAGCGGTACTACCGCTTGGTGAAGCGGTACTACCGCCGGAGCGGTACTACCGCTTGTGTGAAGCGGTACTACCGCCCAAGCGGTACTACCGCTTGTGTGAAGCGGTACTACCGCTTGTGCGCGGCTGTGCACGGTTCGGCAGGGATCCGAGTTGGACTCTTTCCCTGCGGGCCAAACCGACCTTGTGCGGGCAAAACCGACCTAGAGGAGGCTTTTACTCCAAGTTTAGACCCCAAGGCTCAACATATAAATAGAGGGGCAGGGCTAGCACACGGGACACATCAGGATTTCCCAAGCCGTGTGCCGGCAACCCTAGCCCTCTAGTTCCTCCGTCATAATCTCCGTAGCGCTTGGCGAAGCCCTGCAGAGATTGTTCCTCACCACCATCACCACGCCGTCGTGCTGCTGGAACTCAACCACTACTTCACCATCGCTCGCTGGATCGAGGAGGTGAAGGCGTCATCAAGCCGTACGTGTGTTGAACGCGGAGGTGCCGTCCGTTCGGCACTAGATCGGAAGGATCGTGATTGGATCGCGGGACGCTCGGCGATTTGGATCGCGAAGACGTTCGACTACATCAACCGCGTTTATTAACGCTTCCGCTTAGCGATCTACAAGGGTATGTAGATTCACTCTCCCTCTCGTAGATGCTCATCACCATGGATAGATCTTGCGTGTGCGTAGGAAAATTTTTTGTTTCCCATGCAACGTTCCCCAACAGGGGGTTCCGAGCTGTGAGACTAGGATCGATGGTAACAAGGGGACGAAGGAGACGATGTTTACCCAGGTTCGGGCCCTCCTATGGAGGTAAAACCCTACGTCCTGCTCGATTATATTGATGGTATGAAGGTTACAGAGTTGATCTACCTCGAGATCGACTAGCTAAAACCCTAGATTAGTTTCTCTGCCCTATAATCTAAAACCTCCGGTTTATATAGACATCAGGGGTCATTAGGGTTACACATGGTCGGTTGCCCGCCGGAGGGAAAAACAAGCTTAATCTACTATCTTCAACTTGACAGACATGCCACGGCTCCTGAGATCTCTCCCCTGGCGACGGGGCCTTCGATCGACTCCATCCTCAGCATGTGGCCCATGAGTCCGGCCCATGAGAAATAGGCCAGCCGCCCGAGGACCCCTTAATCCCAGACTCCCTCAGCGGGGAGGGAGTGCGGGCGCCCCTCCACGCCGAGCTGGGCACCACCACTGGCCTCTGCCCCTGCATGGCTTTTCTCTCCTCCCTCTCCTCTCCCTCGCCGCACACCGATTCCGGACGTCGACCCACGCCGCTGGCAACGCAGGCTGCCGTCGCGCCGGAGGGAGTGACCGTGGGTCGCGTCCTTGTACCGCTGCGAGGCTGCCGTGTACCGCAGCGCACCTCTGACCCAGCGGTTCTCGGGCCTACGCCCGGGTCGCGGTCCATGGCTGGACCTGGGTGCGACGCGAACGCGGTCCATGAGGGCCCGCTTGCTACAGGACGGGCGGCTAGGGTTTCGGAGATATACACACCCGCACCCCCCGCCTCTCCCATTCCAGATCTCGACTCGCTCCTCCACCACCTCTGGGAAACTCCTAGGGTTTCGCCACCTAGGGTTTCTTCCTCGTTTGGCTGGTGGGAGGGGAAGGTGGGAGGAGACCGCAGAACTTTCTCGCGCAGGTTGCTGCCTCACCACCGCGGGCTCAGACCATGGCAGGGCGGGAGATGGGCAACCGCGTCAATCGCGCGGATGGTGGCGGAGATGGGCGTATCGGGCGAGGTGCTGGCCGATTCGGGCGGGGCGGAGGCCGTGACCGCGGTGGCGGCGGGGGTGGCCGCAACCTGGTGTGGATGCGCGACGTCGACGACGGCGGCCAGAACTCATCCAACATGGACCCGCGCCACGGGCCGTTCGACAAGGCAAGTTGGGAGGTCGCGGCCATGGAGGCGCAAGGTGGGGGCCGCGGATCCAAGAAGTGGGGCGACAATAGCAACCAAACCACGGCGGGCGCAGGAGCCGCGGGCGGTCGACAGCAAGATCTACGACAACAACAAGGCGCCTACCAGGCTCAAGAGCGTCGCCACCCAACCCCCGGCAAGAGGAATGCTTCCCCACTAGTGGGAGGTGCTGAGGTTTGCGTCACCTGCAAAGAATCTGGACATTTGCATGTTTGTTGTCCGCGTGCAATATGTGGTAGATTTGGTAATCATGGTCATCTGGTGCCGATCTGCAACACTATGCTTCCTTGGGATTGTGTGGCTCCAATGTGTGGATTTCAGGCTAAAGGGAAGGGTTTCTTTTACATACATGATCACAGTACCCCAAATCAGAGCACGGACAGGAATAGGTTTATTGTGATATCTGTTGTAGAAGGGCATGCTTCTGGGAGGCAGCTAGAAGAATTCTTCAATGCTTACATTAACACAAACTGGAAATGCTCAGCTAGATCTATTGGGCCTAACACTTTTGTGATGAGGTTCCCCTCACCCAGAGATGTGGATAAGGCTTGTTTTGCCGAGAGCATGAATGTTAAAAGTTGTGGTGCTGTTATAAACCTGAGAAAGTGGTCTGAATCAGTGGGTGCCAAGGGTATACTTAACGTTGCTTGGGTCAACGTTAGCAATATCCCTCTGGACAAAAGGCATGAGAAGAATATTGCTTATGTGGGCACTTTGGTTGGGGTGACGTTGGAAATTGACAAAGCTACTATTAACAGACCTGAGTCTATGAGAATAAAATTGGGGTGTAGAGATGCTGAAGATATCCCTGCTTCAGCAGAGGGAGTGCTGGGAGGACATTTCTATGACTTCTTCTTCTCTGTGGATAAGATACTAGTGAAAACCCCACCAAAAGAAAAAGTGAATGTACACCAAGAGGCTGATGGGGGGGGCCTCACCAAAAAGGGCCAGACTTAATGAGGGCAGGCATCCGGAAGGGCAAAATGCATCTTCATCTACCATGGGGGGATCTTCGGCACCTCCCAATGTGGCTGGTGGGAGAAATGTGAAAAATATGAACATGGGACCTTTAGTGGAAACTGAGGAGGGAGAAAAGATCCATAACAATAGTGAGGAGATCCAGTCGGAGGAAGAGAGTGAGGAAGTGGACAATGAGCTGCTCATCGATACTATGGCTGCTAAAGCAGAAAAAAATCAGCTGAAAGAAAAGAGGAAATCTGTCCCCTGAAATTATTTCTTATGATAAGATTGTGGTAAACTCGATGCAAATCGTTCCGAGCCCAATGACTGGCAAAATATTCTCATCTTATTTGGAAGCATGTGTTGGAGAACCTGCTGTGACTGAACTTGATCCTGATGACAATTCTTGTCAGCAAAAAAATCAGACATATTCTGTGCAGTCCCCTGTTACATCTAATGGGAACATGGATGTGATCCCTACTCCTCCTGTTGTGGAAGAAGTGCAGATTAGATTAAGCAGGAGGACAGCTGGAGTTAATGTGGAACATGTGGGCAGCAGGGCTGAGAAAATGGCCAAGAAGAGGAACTTGCAAGGTAATGAATCAACTCCTAGCAATTCTTTTGAAATTTTGTCAAATTTGGAAATTATTTCCACTGCTGCACAGATGGGTGTGAATATTCCTGATGATAACTTTGTTGTTATTGATATTATTAGAGAACTTGAGAAGTCTAGAGCTATCCGGGGATCAGAACGTGTCGTGGTATCTCGACACGGGTGCCAGTAACCACATGACGGGGTGCAAGGAGAAATTCCTCGAGCTGGAATACGATGTTGAAGGCTCGGTCAAGTTCGGTGACGGTTCAGCTGTGGAGATTTGCGGGCAAGGATCTGTCCTCTTCGAGGGTCTCACAGGCGAACATCGCATACTCACCGGAGTGTACTACATCCCACGACTTCGCAACAACATCATCTCTATCGGGAAGCTTGACGAGAATGGATGCAAGGTGAATATTGGGAATGAAGTGATGCGATCTTCGACAACCTCCGAAATGGACTACCTCGTGTTAATCAAACACGGAACAGGCTCTATATCCTCAACCTTGATCAATCACAACCGGAGTGTTGGCTCGCCAAGAGTGATGATGATTCGTGGTTATGGCATGCTAGATTTGGACATGTTAACTTCTACGCCTTGAAGAAGATGTCAAAGATGGAGATGGTATCCGGGATGCCAGTTATCGACCATATTGATCGAGTATGTGACGGGTGCTTTGTTGGAAAACAGCACCGCAGGCCGTTCCCTGCTCAGTCTACCTATCGTGCAAGTGATGCACTCGAGCTGCTCCATGGTGATCTATGTGGCCCTATCACCCAGGCAACTCACGCAGGAAAGAAGTACTCCTTCCTTGTGGTAGATGACTACTCAAGATATATGTGGGTCGTTCTCCTACGATCTAAAGATGAGGCGTTTGAAGCGTTCAAGAAGCTAAAGGCTGCAATGGAGATGGAACACAAGTTGAAGGTTCGCGCTCTACGGACAGATCGCGGCGGAGAGTTTACGTCGAATGAGTTCAATGACTATTGCAAGAAGATTGGCATAAAAAGGTTCCTCACGGCACCTTATACGCCGCAGCAGAACGGGGTTGTTGAAAGGCGCAATCGAACCGTCGTTGACATGGCAAGGAGTTTACTCAAGAGCAAGAACCTGCCGGGGACTTTTTGGGGAGAAGCTGTCTCGACGGCGGTCTATCTTCTCAACCGGGCTCCAACGAAGGCGGTGATTGGCAAGACTCCGTATGAAGCAATATACGGACGTAAGCCGAATGTGTCTCATCTACGGACGTTCGGGTGCGTGGCGCATGTGAAGACGGCGGAGCCGCATCTCTCAAAGCTTGCCGATCGTAGCACCAAGATGGTGTTCATCGGATACTAGAGGAGTTCCGGCACCAAGGCATACCGCTTCTACGATTCACAAACCAAGCGTCTATGGATTTCACGCGACGTCGTGTTTGAAGAAAACAAAGCGTGGAATTGGAGCGCAGCAGCCAACGATGCTCCAAACGGTAACATATTCACAGTTGAGTTTCCTGATGATGATGCAGGGTAAGACGTCCAGGTGGTCGGCAAGACGCCCAACCAAGGTGACCACAATGGTGGTGATCACCATGGTGCCGACACTGACGACGACGCGCAAGGGTTGCAAGGCGATAGCGACAATGACGCGCACGACACGAGCGGAGATCTCGGCAACGACATCGACAACGAGGCGCATAGTGACGATGACAATCAAGATGATGGTCACGGTCACAACGACTACGCCGACGACGCAGATGTCAACGACACGCCCGGGACTCAGCCGTCTTCCTCAAGTGCATCGACATCGACACAATTTGTGTCGCCTCCTTCACAAGTCACAACGGACTCCTCCGGGCCTCGTCGCTACAAGACCCTCAAGAAAATGTACAAGTACACAAAGAAAGTTACACTCGAGTACTCCGGACTATGTTTGCTCGGAGTTGAGGAGCCAACCAACTTTGTAGAGGCGAGCAAAAGTTCAAGCTGGACGCACGCCATGGATGAGGAAATGAAGGCGATTGAGG
Organism: Elymus sibiricus; assembly: GCA_039707655.1. Taxonomy (NCBI): domain Eukaryota; kingdom Viridiplantae; phylum Streptophyta; class Magnoliopsida; order Poales; family Poaceae; genus Elymus; species Elymus sibiricus. Next base: position 27,038,898 of record CM077667.1, read on the forward strand.
GCAACGGAACGTGGACTTTGGTAACCCGACCTCCGAACCAAAAGGCCATTGGTTTGAAGTGGGTTTACAAGTTAAAAAAAGGACACGGAGGGTGCCATTGTGAAGTACAAGGCAAGACTCGTCGCGAAGGGCTACGTACAACGTCAGGGAGTTGACTATGATGAGGTGTTTGCACCGGTTGCTCGACTCGAGACGGTGAGAGTGCTCCTAGCTTTGGCAGCACAAGAGGATTGGAAGGTTCATCATATGGATGTTAAATCCGCTTTCCTCAACTGTGATCTCACAGAAGAAGTGTACGTGGAACAACCCCTTGGCTACGAGAAGAAAGGTAAAGAAGGTAAAGTTTACAAGCTCAAGAAGGCACTTTACGGGTTGAAGCAAGCGCCAAGAGCTTGGAACTCAAAGTTAGACCGAAGTTTGGTCTCCCTCGGGTTCAAGAGATGTCCCCTCGAGCACGCAGTCTATACAAAGAACGCCAAAGGCTCAAACCTGCTAGTTGGGGTTTATGTCGACGATCTGATTATCACCTGAGATAGCGTACAAGAAATTGAACGTTTCAAGGTGCAAATGAAGAACAAGTTTAGCATGAGCAATCTGGGATTACTCAGCTATTACTTGGGCATCGAAGTGAAGCAAAGCTCCGGAGAGATTTCCCTATGTCAATCGGCTTATGCGGTCAAGTTATTGGACAAGTGTGGCATGTCAGATTGCTACGAGACACAAGTTCCAATGGACCAACGTCACAAGTTGAGCAAGCGTAGCTCAAATCCGCCGGTGGACACCACAATGTATCGAAGCGTTGTGGGCAGCCTAAGATACCTGGTGCATACCCGACCTGACTTGGCTTATTCAGTCGGGATCGTGAGTCGTTTCATGGAGAATCCGACAACCGAGCACATGAGCGCGGTCAATCAAATCTTGCGCTATGTGAAAGGCACTATTAATCTTCGCTGCACGTACAGAAAGGGAAAGGAAGGATTGATCCTTCGTGGATATTCAGATAGCGACATGGCAGGTGATGTGGATGACCGGAAGAGCACAACGGGCATGGTATTCTACCTTGCTCCCAATCCTATTAGCTGGAATTCTCAGAAGCAAAAGGTGGTGGCACTGTCTTCATGTGAGGCAGAATATATAGCGGCAAACACGGCGGCTTGTCAAGCAGTGTGGCTGAGAAGACTCCTAGCTATTCTTGCGAAGCGGGAGGTGCAGAAGGTATCGTTGAAGATCGACAACCAAGCTGCAATCTCTTTGTGCAAAAATCCGGTTCATCACGAAAGGAGCAAGCACATAGATACCCGGTTCCACCATATCCGGGAGTGCATTGAGGAAGGGATGATCGAGGTTCAGCACGTGAACACGAACGACCAGCTTGCCGACATTCTAACCAAGTCCCTCGGCCGACAGAAGTTCATCGAGATGAGGAAGAAAGTCGGAGTGCAAGCAATGGAGACAAAACAACCAGGTTAAGGAGGTGAATGTAACAATTAACCTAGTTGTAGTCTACGTAAGTATGGAGTCCTAGATAGTTTAGTATTAAGTTTACTTAAAGTCTGTTTAGGAAACTGTTCACGTGTGTAAACCGGACAAGTGCTTGTACGAGTCCGGGGGTGCGTCGTGTTGGACGCCGAGTCGGCGTCGCGTTGGACGCGGCAACGTCTGTATCCCTACTATATATACGCAAGAAGAAAAGGTGAAAAGGTGCAAGTTGTTTCGCACCGCAAAAACCAGTTTCGCTCCGTTTGTTTGTTTGTTTCGCTAAGCAGAGTTTCCGTCGAGACGATCGAATATCGATCGATTCGATCGATCTAAAGCTAGCTAGACGTGCACGTACTACTGCCTTTCAATCAAGCTACTTGCTAGCTTGCTTGCTAGCTTTGCACGTACGGGCTATAGCTGCTGAGTGTTTCGATCTACGGTTTAAAAACCAACATGCCCTGCGGAGGTCCCTGTATGTGAAGCGGCGGGGGCCGAGCTCAGCCTCCCAGTTTTCATTCCACTCTGAGTTCCTCTTCTTGCGCCACCACCATCGAAAGAGAAGGCAAGCTATTATACCTGCAAGTATGGCAAGCGAAGATATAGTTGCAGGCAACCATTTGACGACTTTTTTCCTGGCATGGGCTTCTTGTCTAGAACTATCTTGCGCTTGTTTTAATGGCGGCAGCAGAAGCGATAAGTTAAGTGGAATGGCCGGTCCATACAGGTTAAAGCTCCACCCAAGAATTTGATGGGCCGCACACCAATAACTGCTGGAGGCAGAGAAACCGACGTATGCTGTGGTGGGAACCCCTGCCTTCTTTGACTTGGTGTCATTCTTCAGGACCTTCGCAAGGTCGACAGGGTAGTAAGATAGAAGCGGTGTAGAGGGCTTATTCTTGGGGACAGGAGCAAGTGTGACGTCGAGCTGCATATCATAGTAGTGCACCCAGACCTGCATTGGGTTTCCACTAGAAAGCCTCAGCGGATTGAAGTCCTTCTCGACATTGCCGCTAGCACTGTAGTAGCTTGGGGTTGAAGTGTAGTAGCCTGCGGTTGAAGTGGCAGCGGATGTTACATTGTTGAGATCAAACCCGACATGGTTGTCGTCTATATATCTGAACTCCGTGTTGGCTACGGTGTCGAGCTCTATGGCGAAGAAACGGTTTGCAGGTGTGGCATCGCCGTGGTACTGACTGACAAGTCCCAAGTATTGCCCATCTGTAAAGTCACCAGACAGCGGGGCCAAAGAGATGACAAACGCCATCCCGTCGCCGGAAGGGCCGGAGTCGCCAGGCGTGATGGAGAACACGAAAGTGGCCGAGAAGCTCATGGACACACCGTGCGAATTGACACACGGAAGAGCTTCTGGATGGAAGACATGCCCCTGGCCCTGGGTGTAGTTGTCGCAGCTGCTCCTTGTTAGAGAGAGGACGCCCTGTTTGGAGATGGAAGAATCACCACCGAGGCGGAGCAAGCTGCCGGCGAACCCATTGTATATGAACTCCGTGACTCCATCAACGCCATCATAGCAAGAGACGATCAAGAACACGCACAACCAGATCAGACCTGGCATGGTGCTGTGTTGGATTTCAGAGCGGAGTTTCTTTCTTTGTCCCTTTGGTTGTGTGGAAGTGTTGGAGGAGCAAGGTAAATATTAATACTACTCACTGGCCATGAACTGCCAACCGGAGTCACTGGTGTAGACTTCGCCACTACATTTCCCATACATGCCTATTTCACTTTGAACAAGTCCTTCATGGAGCCATAGACAAGTGTACGGGCGGTCTAGTGAGCCGTCAAAACAGCCAAAGAGAATTATTGCCTTCCACCCAATTTCCCATTTTAACATTTTTCTGCAAATCTAATGAATTGATAGTTTTATTTAGATAGGTAAAAAATTACCACGATCTCTATGAGAGCGTTCATATTTTAGATCGTGATATTACCGACCCTTCCACGCAGCTGCCGCTGCCAACAGTCAAGCTTTTGTTCCAACGTGATATTCGATTCTACAGGTCTAGATCATGACCAATACGTGGTGCTGCTTCCAGAAGTACCCTAGAGAAACCAAGATGTGTGGATTACATTCTTCCCATATTGGCCATGGAACTGAGATAACGAGGCTTTGGCCGAGTATCTTGGCTGCACGCGTACCACAAAATGTTAGGTCAAGGTGAATGAGACATTGGAGCCCCACTGTTCAAAGCATGATAGGCTAGTCAAGGGACTGTGGTCACAAAAATCCACATTTGGCTAGACAACCCAGAATGACAAGGCTCTGGCCATCTTTCTGTGTTGCACAGGAATCACAGAACCATGGTGAATAAGACATTTTGGTCAGTAAAGACGCCCAGGTCTTGAGCAGATTCCAAGCAGCTGCTGAGCCTCTACCAGAGATGAATAACTCAATTTGACTATTTTGTCCAGTTTCTCCCTTCAACACAAAATATGTTTCTTGTTATTGTAGTTGAAATTAATAGCATCTTTAAATTTTCATACGTGCAAAGAAATCAGAGGAATGCACCATACGAAAGAAAGTTGGAACCTCAAGAGACTAATAAACACCAAACGTTTAGTATCAACCAGTAGTGCAATTTCTGCTAACACTAATCCACTAAGTTCGGAAAGGCAGTAAGTTCCTTTATCAGTCTCTAAGCTCCCTTTGTTGCTTCACAGTTCCTACATAAAAATCCAGTTTTATCTGGAATGGCCATCATGCAGATCTAACTAAATTTCTTCTTTTGAGAAGAGGGCAGGAAATGAATTTTACATACACGTCCACAATAGTAGAACTTCTGTTTAGAAAAATGACTCATTTCGTGGTGACTGCTAAAAAATTTAGAGTTCTGTGAAGAATTTTTGTTTGCACAATGAGAGTCCTGCTATTAAACAGTGACCAGGTGCAGAGGAGATAGCGATGTGCATCGACTTCTTATATCTCTAAAATGACGGAAAATATTTCATGAACTTTGGAATGGTATCCTACAAGTCATATATTTGCAGCTATAGCATGCTTATGTTGGAAATGGTGAGTAGGATGAGGAACCTAGATGACGGACCCATGGTTTGAGAACCAAAATGAGCTTTATGAGAACGTAAACGCGTAGCAGGAAATAACTGGAGCTGATAAAGGAAATTGATAAGTACAGTGATACCTTCGAAACCATTTGCTAAATTCACAGGCCAGATGCTGAAACGAAGTTAGAGGATGTACAGCTATGCAGTGCAGGTACTAAGCTACTTCTATACCTAATATTAAAGGGAGGATTGTTTCTCCACTTTTTTTGGTCCTCTCAAATTTTCGTCCGTTTCGTATACGTCAAAAAAAAATCGTTCATACGTCAGACATTTTTCCGTTCGTTCGTCTCCCGTCCGTCACAGCTTCCCTGGGCCTAGGAAATTGCAACGCTTCGCTGGGCCTCTCGCTCGCTTTACTGGGCCTGCGAATCGCTGCTTTACTAGGCCTGCAAAATTGCAAAAAATACAAGCTGTTATGAGGATTTGAACCAGCGAGCTCACGCTCAGCACCTCAGGAGGCAGCCAACTGAGCTAGATAGGCAGGTGTGCATATCCCGGTTGGTCTTCTAAATAGTACCACCTCGCTTCCTTGGAGCCAACCTCACCAATTTATATACGTCTACTGTTACCTGGTACCATCAACTCAATAAGCCGGCTCGGGAAGCAATAATTATAGCCACGACATAATTAAAAATAAGGACGCTTTAATTGCGGGATTGAGAGATTGGTGGCGCATAATTAAAAATAAGGATGTATTAATTGTGAGATTGAGATTCATGTGGGTGACACATTATAATTGTGGGATTTGAGAGAGAGACCCGATTAAATCGCACATTGGTGGTGAGCACTAAAACCGGATTTGTGTGGGAAAATATTTAAAATTCACTTGCATTGAGGCAGTTCAATGTCAGGTGTGTCATGCGGTGGACAAGATCATTGCCTTGGGATTTAGCATGTTTTTGGACGCATTGTGATCAGATAGGCACCGCGACCACTGTTGACGGTGAGGGTGAGAAGGAGGATAAGCCACGATATGGCGGTGTGTCGCATTGAAATAGAGTACGCGTATCGATGGAGGGTCTTGAGTCATGCTTATTCGGTTAGAGGCATGTGATATTTTTTTCTCCCGTTGCAACGCACGGGCATGTTTGCTAGTTTATTATAAAGGGAACTGATGCCAAGTTTATACAATCCGATTTGGTTTTCTACTCAATTAGCGTTTGTTTTGTAAGATGAACCATCAATCACATTCACATCAGATAATCGAAAGAGCTAATTGGCAATGTATGAGTAGTTGGAATGGAAGGTGTGCAAGGGTTGCCGCTGCTTACTCTGTATTGCACTGCAGCTCGTGTAATTTATCCCCATCCTCCTCGTCCTTCCTTCAGGTGGAGATGAGACCGAAGAAGACGGCAGCGAGGCGTCCCCATGGCCATGGGCCTCCTCTCCGGAGGCCGGCGATTTCGAGGCGCGCGGTTGCAGATGGGATGCTTTGAGGAGACAAGTGATAGTGATTGAGGATTTCGCGGCGAGGAATGGCGGCGGCGCATGCGCAAGAAGAGAGGCACGACCCAGTTTGCTCGCCGGCGCCGGCAAGTGCGGTTGAAAAAAGGGAATGAGGACGGCTCAGTAGTAGTCCAGTACGCAGCTGAGCCCACCAAGTCTTCGTTACCTTGCTTGGGCCGCGAACGGCTGACGTAAATAAGTGATGTGATTTCAATTTATGCCTAGTTAGCATGAAAGGATACTCTAGTGATCTAGTCTACACTCTACAGCAAAGGGACTAGCTACAGCTGCAACTGCAAGCAGCCAAGTTGTGTTCTGGAGCAAGTGATGGATATTGACTTTACAAGTCTATGGATCAATGAAAAAATAGAGTGTTATAACAAAATAACATTGCCCTAAAAATACACTATTCACATGCTATTAGCGAGACATTGTACATATATTTTTTTAGCGAGGCATTTGCTCAAAAAACTATAGCATGCTATTTTTTTATTTATTTTTTAGAAAAGGAGAAACGAAGCATCCGGCCTTTGCATCAATCGATGCATGCAGCCATATTATAAAATAAATTAAAAAACAAAGTCTTAGATCCACAAAGTGCTCATAATCTGAGCATAAAAACAATTGTGAAAGTAAATAAAAACTGCCATAGCCGACGAAACCAAAAGTAGGCTACGATGCCTATACACCTAGCCTATTGTTAGCTCGTCATTCAAATCGACTAAAGATAGCTCATGCGACAGTCTCCCACCAGTTGCACCCAATAGCCATAAGCTCCCTGGAGTCCGCATGAGTGAGTAACGACAACGTACGGATCTAAGTCGTGGCTCTGTAGATGACCTGCAAAAAATTGTTGAAGTTCTTACCATTAAAAATCATATCATTTCTAGTGTTCCATATAGCCCAAACTAATGCACTTATTCCAATTCGAATATGATTCGCTATTGTTACATCAACTCCATTGAGCCATGTCCCAAATAGCGTATTAATGCTCGTTGATGGATTAATGTTGAAGGTTATATGAACAATGCGCCAAAGTAGTTTTGATAGTGGGCAATCGAAAAAGAGGTGTCTTATTGTTTCATTTTGACCACAATAGCAACATGTAGGACTGCCTACCCATCTTTGTTTTATCAAATTATCTGTGGTTAGTACTACTCCCTTGTGTACAAACCACATAATTTTTTTAATTCTAAGCGGCACTTAAATCTTCCAAATATGCAATAATCTCGAAAGAGGTCTAGAGGCTACTATAGCGTGCTATTAACGATGCTAAGGACCTCAAACTTCCTTATAACATCGATGTGATGCACACCGAAAAGAATGTCGCATAGTCCCTTTTTCGCACGATCCTCAACATTCCTGATAAGATAAAGGATAACGTTCAAGCTAGAGCCGATCAACAAAAAATTTGTGATAGACCACGTCTAAACATGCAACCTCCCACAGGCGGTCGAAAAAACTGGTTCAAGCCAGAGGCTGACTTCGTCCTTAAACCGCCAGAAAAGAAGGAGGTACTTATGTGGCTCAAACACATTGTGAAGTTCACTGATGGTTATGCATCGAATATAAGTAATGGAGTCAATCTTTCAACGGGCAAAGTCAACGGGCTCAAGAGTCATGACTATCATGTATGGATTGAGCGGACCGGTGATGGTTCGAGGCTATGTCCCCAAGCGTGTCTGGCGAGTGCTTGCGGAGCTAAGCCATTTCTTTCGCACGCTCTGTGCTAAAGAAGTATGTCCCGAGGTGATTGGACAATTGCATAAGAAGGCACCGGAGTTGATATGCAAGCTAGAGAAGACCTTTCCGCTAGGCTTCTTTACTCCGATGACACATCTCATTTTGCACCTCGCGAAAGAGGTATTGTTGGGGGGCCCTGTGCAGAATCGTTGGCAGTACGACCCTGAGAGACAGAACAAGCATCTCCGAAAGAAATGTGGAAACAAAGCTAAGATTCAAGCTTCCATAGCAGAGGCAGTTATCGTTGAGGAGGTGTCAGACCTCAGGACATCGTACTATCCGGACCACGTTCCCAGTCTGCATAATAAGGTGCCTCGATACAATACGGAAGAGCCCAAGTATAAACCCAATCTCGATCTATTCAGCGGGCAAGGTGGCAGGGCTGGGTGCTCGAAATCTTATAACATGCCAGAACAAGAGTGGGAGGACATCATGTTCTATGTCTTGCACAACATCAAGGAAGTTGAGGAGGAGTGGATGAGGTAATACCACCACACCATTCATTTATGTCTTGCACAACATCATGTTCTATGTTCTCTTAGTCTCGGCCTAAACACCGCTTTTCTTCTTTCAGTCAATTCATTTATGAGGAGTGGAAGGGAATGATTCATCCTACTCAGGCGGAGGCACTTACTCTTCTTCGGCATGGAAAGCCTGGAAGGCAAAATTTTGTTGCTTGGTTCATGGCTAAAGTAATTTTTCACATTCCCCTATTAAATACCTAGTTGAACATTTATTAGTTAACCAAACTAATGCACCCAACAATTTCAATTAAACTTGTAGGGAAAAGATCGGAACATATCTATGGATGACGAATTGAGATGGGTTTCCATGGGTTTTAACCCTTCGGTCATGACATGTGAAAAGTATGATGTGAATGGGTATCGCTTCCATACAGAGGAGCACCAGAACAACTAGCCTGATCCCAAACTATAAATACTGGAGTGTACACCCCAGGTCAAAATGGAGTTCAATATTACGGAAGGGTAGGAAAAATATACGAGCTTTCATTCAATCGTGGCCGCGAAACCCTAAGTCTCCCTGTGTTGAAATGCCGATGGCTCGACCTAGTAAAGGGGCTGAGACATACGCCTTCCTATGGTTTGGTCGAAGTTAAACCATCAACCGTCTATGCTGGAGCCGATCTCTTTATTGCGGCTACCCAAGCCACACAAGTATATTATCTGCCTTACCCAAGCCAGAAAGAGTACCTAAAGGGTTGGGAAGTTGTGTTCAAGGTGTTGCCACATAGTAAGCTACCGGACCCGAACGATGACGATTATTACAACATTAACCCCATGACTTACGAGGGAGTGTTCTTTCAAGAGCAACCCGATGATGATGATGATGTGGTCAGAAGCGATTACGCTGACTCCTTGGGTGATGGTGATGTGGATCCAAACGATGACGATGCACGGAATGATGGTGAGACCATTGTTAATGAAAAAGACATACTTATGCTAGAAAAGTTGTTAAATGAAGACGATGACGACGAGGAAGAGCCTCCACCTCCGTCCGACAATGAAGATGATATGTGTGATAGTGATAGTGACAGTGATGATTCGTATGGGTCCTAGCAGATGTACGTTTCATGTCTTTTTACTATGGTTTATTAATATGCTTATTTATCAATGTCTTTTTTCTATGGTTTTTTTCTTCATTATTATTATACTAATTGTTTATTCTCTTTTCAATGCAGGTTTGCTAAGCATGGGCAAGGGCAAGGCCGATGGCACGGGTTTACTAAGCAAACTCACATCGATTAGTAGTCGGAGTGGTCGAGCCCGTACTGTTCCGTCTCGACTACTTGAGGATGACTCCTCACAGGGAGGTCAGGGGAGAGGTGCCCCTAGAGGTGGGGGTGCGGGGAGAGCCCCTGGAGGTGGAGGGGGTGCGGGGAGAGCCCCTAGAGGTGGAGGGGGTGCGGGGAGAGCCCCTAGGGGAGAGCCCCTAGGGCGGGGTCGGGGCCATAAACAACGCTCCCTCACCGACTTAGGGGTGTCATTTACAAGGCCCTCCTGTAGTGAGGTACCCTCCTCTAGTGAGAGACCCTCCTCTAGTGAGGTACCCTCTACTGAGGAGGAGGAGTTTCGCGAGGAGGCTGAGGAGGAGGAGGAGGAGGAGGAGGTTCGCGGGGAGTTTGGGGAGGAGGAGGAGGAGGAGGTTCGCGGGGAGTTTGAGGAGGAGGAGGAGGAGGAGGAGGAGGTTGGTGGTGGCAGGGAGGGGGAGGAGGTTGGTGGTGGCAGGGAGGGTGGTGACAACAAGGGATGGCTGCGTGGTCATGCAAGACTCCCCCCTGAACCTGATACCGAGGAGTAGAAGTGGATCATTACGCCAGCGGGGAAAGAGTAAGTGCCCCTTAATCATATTTTAATTCTTTTGCTTGTAAACATGCTCATATTTTCTATCTTTTGTAGGGGCTGGCAAGTTGCTCCAAAAGTCCGTGTTCCAAACGGTATCCTCACTATCTTGCTGAAGGAATATTGGCCGGGGTTGTTCGCTCCGGACCCAGTCAGGCACCCGAAGCGCCTGGTTTTGGCCATGACCTGGGACCACTATGAAGCGGCTCCCCATGCGGACTATGTGACACATGCTAAGGCCGTGAAAACAAATTTTTGGGTAAGTTCTCTTCTGAAGCATGAGTCTTGAGTTTCGTGCATAGTTTATCATCGAATGGTTTAACTCATTGCTTCTTCCATTCTGTTTTTATGAATAACTGTAGAAATACTATCGAGTTCTTGAGGAGAACAAGCCCATTGCCGACAAGTTGTTTCAGAGCGCTGCGAGGAAGCAGGCCCGCCAGATGCAGTACGAGGTGCGCTGGTGGCCATCTTGCAATATTATTACAACTATCGTAACATGAAGATGCCCAAGGAATTCGCGCGGGAGGAGCAGCTTACCTTGACCAGGGAGCAATACCTGTTTGTAAGTATAACAGACTTTTCATTCCGATGTTTGTGATAAATTTCATTGTTTCATGTCGACATGCCATTATGCTTTCATTATGTAGGCGTGTCCTGGTTGGTGTTATGGAAAAAGGGAATCATGGGCGGCATTGGTTGATAAGTGGCTCGGTGATGATGAAAAGTGGGCTGCTAAAAGCATCCAAAACCGGGCTAATCGAGGGACTGACGGAACACATTGTCAGGGAAACCGGAACCACTGGAGCCACAAGAAAGTTCAGGTATATCTATGTACATGAAACATTCTTCTTCTTCTATGTATGACTAACCTCTGTTTGGTGGTGTTTGGTGGTGCAGGAGGAGAAATTGAAGCGGCCGCTCTCAGACATGGAGGCGTGGGAGATAGCCCATGTGCGGACTAAGCCCAAGGATGACAAGGGCAATTACCACAGCGAGTCCGGCAAGCACCTTGAGACCTACAAGGAGTTGTATCTGGGGTTCAATCCTGACACACCTGACCCCATAAAAGAGGCTACGGACGACAGGGCGGTGGTCGGCATAGGGCCGAAGAGTCATGGTCGGCAGGCAGTTCTGGATGCTGTGGTCACTCCTTCTATCTCCTACACACAGCTTCGAGTTACCAACCCGAGCCTGAGCTCGCACACGAGCACGACCCGTGCTCACTCAGAGTCCCTCCTAGCCCAGCAACACTCTGTAAGGATTTTCCCTCTTATCTTTCTTTTTTCTCACTTTATTTTCCACATCGAGATGTTTTCATGAGTTTCATCATGTCATATTGTAGGCCTTCATGGAGTACGCACGTCAGGAGACCATGGCATGGAACGCGAGAGCTGTAGCAGTCGCGGACCACAGCAGTCGCATGATGAAGGTTAGTTTAGCCCCTTTCATTTGACTTTCACATTTGCACTTTCATTTCTTCTGACCTTCGTGTTTGCTTGCTCAACTAACATGCAGCTCGTTTTTGACTCCTTGGCGGCCGGCACGGTTCATGTAATGGAACCAGCACCACCACCTGCTGGACCACAACCAGTGCTGCCTACATTTGAAGAATTTCTGGCACAACGTTGTCCGACTCCGGTTTGTACATCCCCAAACTATTCAACCATTACTTATCGTTTATTCAACATAATCATATATCTCTTTAACATCTCTTTTCAAACATGCAGGAACCGGTGGATCATCTGTTGCTGGTGGTGCCAATCATGGCATCACTCCCGAGTCACGGAGCTTGATCACTCCGATCCACCGAGGTGGCGGCGGTGACGGTCTTGACGGTAGCGTTGCCGGTAGCAGTGATGACCTTGGCTTTGGCGGTCTTGGCGGTGACGAACTTGATGGTGGATGTCCTGGCGCTTAAGCCTCTGGGTGGTGGTGGTGGTGACTTGTATCTTTCATGCATCTATATTATGGACTTATATCGTGTTGTTCGACTTATATTGTGTTGTTTTGACGTATGTTCTGTTGATTCCACTTATGTTGTGATGATAATACTTATGTTGTGGTGATAATGATGTGGATCTGTGTTATATATATGTTGTTTATTATCTGTGGTATATTTGTGCTGCATATTATCTCCAAATAAACAAAAATAAATAAACAGTAGATATGCCGACGGTATAACCGTCGGCGTAGCCTTGCCCCCAGGGAGAGCCAGGAGTTGACACGTGGTAGCGTTATGCCGACGGCTACACCGTCGGCGTAATCCCTGATGTATGCCGACGGTATAACCGTCGGCGTAGCCTTGCCCCAGAGAGAGCTAGGAGTTGACACGTGGCAGCGCTATGCCGACGGCTACACCGTCGGCGTAGTTCCAGATGTATGCCGACGGTATAACCGTTGGCGTAGCACTCCCCCAGGGAGCGCCAGGAGCCGACACGTGGGTTCATCTGGTTGGTTGACGTCCTTCGACGGCGCCGTCAGCCGTCGTCATGTGAAAAGGGTGCCGACGGTATCTACGCCGGCAGACGGCCGTCGGCATAGGAAGATATGCCGACGGTTTCCCTATGCCGACGAAACTGACCGGGTACGCCGACACTCGCGATCCCGACGGCCCTACGCCGACGGTGGCCGTCGGCATATCCCTATGCCGACGGTGTTCGGGCCTACGCCGACGGATTCCGACCGTCGGCATATGAGGCGATTCTGGTAGTGCCACGAGCTTGGTATTCCTGTCTTAGTGACCGGCTGTAACAGCTCGGTTTTCACCCATCGCACAACTCGCGCGTAGTAGCACAACGTGCCCACCGCACCAAATCCATCGTCCCGCTCGCCGCAAAGAGTAGAGACCAGATCCGTCGTCAATGGATGGTCCCTGTGGCCGTCCAAGCCGAGGCAGATGAAGCCAGCGCAGCCTGACGCCGCCCTCACGACCAAGGGATCGACCGCATGTCAAGCACCTTGGAAGGCACCGCAGGCAGCGGCCAAACACCGCCGGATCAGGAAACGAACACAACAGCACCACCATCCGGTCGCGAGCACCACACAAGAGCACAAGCGCGTGCGCAGAGGAGCGCCACGCCGCCGCCGCCGCACGAGCCCCCACTCGCCGTCGAGCCAATCAGGCGCGCCTGGGCCCCGCCGTCGCCGGATCCGCGCGGGAACTTTGCCTGGCAGAGGCCATGGGGCAGCGGCGAGGTGATGGAGAAGAAGGATGGGGGCATCCGTGCGTGGGAGAGATGGCCGCCGTCCGAGTCGCCCAGGGGTGGACGACGCGGGGGCTCCTGAAAAAACAGATCTGAACCTCCCTCCTTTGCTCCTGCAAGTCAGAGGTGCTGGCTCCCGGCGGGAGAGGCCAGTTTTCTGTAAAGCTAAAGTTTCCTACCATTCGTCGCTCGCATTGACTGAAATCTTGTGAGGAGGACGAGTGAAAACTTAAAACAAATGTGTGTGTGATGTAATGTATGAGGGGACACACTTAGCGCCTCAAAACCATAGTTGTACCGAGTATATGAAATTAATCTAAATATGTGTTCCGACTTCCGATTCATGAGAAACTTTTTGCAGAGACTTGGAGTCATAGCTAAGCAGCAGCTAGAGGAAGGAGTAGTCCCAAGTGCTATATCCATGGCAATGTGATATAATGTAATAATCTTTCGTGGAAGACATGTATTTTTTAAGAATATTATTGGGAATTGCTTGCAAAAGCTGGAGGTATATGTGTACTTCTCTGGAGATATTGTTTCGAAGAATATAGTGGAGACAACATAGAATGCACGATATAAGAAATGCAGATTATTTCGTCCGTAATCTTTTGCCTCAGCTGCTACTGATATTTTAGTCGATTCTATGCTAAAAACGTATGTACTAGTAGTAGATATGAACTAGTTCCTATTCCTTATTGACGGCACTCGTTGCATGTAGTGTAAGAACTATGTTTTTAATATGCTTTAACTAAAGTCGTATAAAACATTTTGAAGTGACTTCGAAGTCCAGCGGAGAATGAGTAGCTATAAGATGCAACCTCGCTCTGTCCCAACGAAGAATGATGAGTCCTGTGGCTCATATGAACCATAGCAAATAACTGGACAGCAGCAGCAAGAAGTCATGTCGCCATCGACCAAATTTCTACCACACTATTTTTTCGGTCATGAAAGCATCAAATGATTTGTAGACTGAAAATAAAACTGAAATGTTAAATTTCGTTTGGGTAGAAAAGATTACATGGCATTTGTTTCTTTTTGAAAAATTATAACACTTGTATTTCCCTAGTCTGGTGTCCAGCGTTAGTTACTTCCTTTGGCCCTGTACTTCTCCCATTAATCTCAAGAAAGGAAAAAAAGAGCTTGGGTAAATCATGATCACATTCGATCTACATGGTGATGAATATGCTTTTCAAACCGCAATTGATAATCACACTCAAACATACAAGTGTTGGTGATACGTGCTTGGGGTTGAAACTGTCATCTGACAAGAGAATAATTGCCAAGCACAAGGATTAAACAGAGAAAGGTATGGAAAAAATCGAACTTTAAATGTTACAAGGGGAGGCTGAAATTCCCTTCTTGCGGTATTCAAAAGCATCTTGCTACATTAGAAAGTTGGCTATACTAAGGCATGCATTCAATAAGTTTTTGCATGTAATAATAATATATGAACATTGCCAACCCCCCACCAATGCGATGCGAGAAAATCCATTAGCTTCCTTTACCTATTGAAAAATAAAACCATCCATTTGTTAGTAACCTGATACATATATTGACATAACCGAATGGTAGAACCTTTGTATGTAACCCATTGTATGAACAAGCTAAGGATACAAAATTACCATCACATCCACAGTTTAAATTAGAGTGGCAAAAAATATCATATTCCTGGCTATATCTCGTATCAATATTGATGACAGTAAACTTTAGTTTGTGGATGTGAGGGTAAAATATGACTGATGTCCTATAATGATAAAACAGGCTACTAGTAACTTAATTTCAGGTTATAGATATTGAAACAGTTAAATCAAGGATGTCTCTAAGGCATGGTCAACACACTACTAATATTAACACCAGCATAATACTATAAATCTGGATCATTGGGTTAGCGCATAGGATTAAAGGAGAGCTCTAAGGCATGTACATACATGCTACAATATTACACCAATACGATACTCTAAGTCAAGATCATCTGGATAGTTGGTATCACTATCATTTGAAGTATTGTTTGTGTTACTCATATGCGTGAAGCCATATAGCCAAATCGATAGTAATGTTTGCTAATGCGCATGTTACATGTGTTGGCA
Organism: Elymus sibiricus; assembly: GCA_039707655.1. NCBI lineage: Eukaryota > Viridiplantae > Streptophyta > Magnoliopsida > Poales > Poaceae > Elymus > Elymus sibiricus. The sequence goes on from CM077667.1 coordinate 27,054,297, forward strand.
GCCAGATAGTTACCATTCAAAAACTAAAACAGTTTAATTCTCACAAACTATATTCAAGTGATATTCTTACTTGCTGAATGATTTCAGCACATTATCAAATCAAATGAAACATTCATCCCAATGCACCATGAAGCGTTTTACCTCGAACACATCCAGCCGCAATCGCTATGCGTAGGAGCATAAAATTTAATTAATTAGAATGCCGACGAAAAGATAAATTGATCAGAGAAGACAACAGTACGTTGGTAACATAGTTGAGCTTAGAAATATCATTTCAGCAAAACATCGCATTTCCATAATAAAATTTCCATATGTATGTTACATAGTGTTGGTGCAATGGAAGTGTTGATATGGACCTAAGATTAATAACTAGATCAAAATAAGATACAATTCCTAGATAGAAAATATAACTAGCTTTGAGGTAATAAACATGCCAATTCAGTAACTGATTTGTCATTTGATATGGTATCTCGGAAGAGTGAAGACATCTATACTGCATGATACTTACTAAATAGTACCACTATATGTACGTTTGTATATCTCGCAGAGGGATAAATTATAATTAAATTTAAGTTGTTATTGCATAGTTTCGTATCAAAAAATTAATATTTGGGCAATCTTGCGTAAGATATGACCAAAATGATAACTAAATTTAAGTTATTATTGAATACTTTAGTATCAAAATGATAATATTGAAGCTATCTAGCATAATATATAACCAGATCATATACACATATAATACAAGGCCTAAGGATGAACAATCACCTGAAGGACGGAAACTCTAAAAAGGATAATAGTGATAGTTTGCATAATTAACGACTTCATCAAGTTTCTTGCATTGCATTGACTTAAGTTGAACCATATAGACACCCCCGCGCATACGTAGAAATATTGCTTCAGTATTCTTATCATACCCGAGCAGTCGTGTCTTTTTTATCTTAACCCGAGGAGAGATCTCAAAAATTGCATTATTCCGCAACAACCATGTGGTAACACCTTGATAATTGACCTTCATCTGCCACATTTGAATGCTATTTTCAGATAACACGAAAAGACCAACATCACCATCGTCTGCCTTGATGATCCGATGTTTGTGGGGTTCATTCAGACCTTGAGGCCCCTCGATCATTGTGAGGGTGCGTCTATCCAAATCAAATTCAAGTATGTGATCTTTCATGGGCAACCAGTAAAGGGCACTACCAGTTAGGGTCCCATGATTATGAGCATAAAAAGTCACACGTGGTGCCGATGTGGAGACGTAATTACCCCATATACCAGTTTCCGAGGAGTAAACACATGCGATGACTCTGTTGTCAGTAGTTTGGTACATGGACATCAATGCCACCTTGTATGGGCTGGACTGGCATCCACCGTGCACGTGGTGATGCGTCGCAGCCGAACAAAGCACCATCCCATTGAGGAGGCCACGGGTCCAATTGAATTCTGCAGGAATCGGCACGCGGTGTTGCTCACCTGTAATGGGTTCGCACACAACGAGCTCTTTCCGCCACAAGTGTTTGACGAGGACACGGCCGTGGCGGCAATCGAGCACACGGTAATGATAGCGCTTGCTGCAGTCTCCAAGGTCAAAACGATCCAGAGGGGTGCCCTCCATGGGGTCTAGGATCGGGGCGAACACGGTCTCCTTGTCACTGCACATGAGGGCACCAAAGAGGCACGGCTTCAAGCGGCGGCGGAGGAACCTGGGGTCGGCGATGAGGGCCTCGCCAGCGCTTGCAAACTACGGAAACGCGCCGGAGAGAGGACCGCTGCGGTGGGAGACGGAGAAGAATCTCCTCGAGGAGATCGTCGTTGTCCAGCGGGGAGGCAGGCGCCGCCGCCGGCGGTGAGCTGCTGCTGGTGATAATTTCGTCGCTCATCTCGATTGGGGATCTAGAGTTCGAGACGACAGAGAAGACGGGAAAGTACAAGACGTTCGGCGCACGTTCCTTGCAAGGCCTTGGCGCAAAGCCTCGTAGACCCTTCCATCCCCAAATAAGTAACAGACAAATCTGATTTCACGTTCTGGGAGACGTGTACGTGGGCAACAAGGAATTCTTTTGTAGTTGGAACCCTGAACTGATCTTGCGCCTGGAAGCTAATCGATGTAGCTTTCACGGTTAGTTTCCATCTCATATTTTCTGACCTAGTACGTTTCCTTTTCTTCTTCTTTTTTGCAGGAAAAACATTCGATGTATTCATCAACTGTCAAGGTAGCATAAAGAACATCCGAAGTAAAAATTCCATCCAAGCATGTAAGCCACTTAGCTACGATTATACTAGCACTAAAGCGAGCAGAAGGTGTGCTGCTGTCATCGCCCCTCCCTCACCGGTGTCGGAAGAACCTTATTGTAGTAGATAGTCAGGAATTCGTCGTGTTAAGGCCCTACATATTTCCAGCACACCAGAACAACAACCACCGCCGATGAAGAGAAGTGTTGGTAGAAAGAATCCACCTATAGACACACGAACACACACAAGTAAAGACCGAATCCTGCGAGATTCGGTGGTTCCATGTAGATCCGCGAAGACAAACGTCGACCAAATCCTGCGAGATTCGTTGTAGACAAAGCTCCACACGCCCTTCAACGACGCTAGAAGCATCGCCGGAAAGGAGACTAGTCAGGGAGAATTTTATTCCATCTTTAGAGAGTTGTCGTTGTCTCACCTCTCTGAAATGGACACAAACCCTAACAAAATTTAAAAAAGCATAATAACAGAGCTCTTCGACCGGCAAGGGCCGGAATCCACCATGCCTTCATGACCTTAAAGTCATGGAAGACGAGGCATACCTAAGGTGGCGACGGGTGGAGGCACATGAAACCGTAGGCTAGTAGTCCTTCCATATAAGCGGAGGGGGACACGCGTTGCAATTATGCTACACAAAACGATTTGGCCGACCTAATTATGTACAAGCATGCTTAATACTCCAATTCGTTTCTAAATATAAGTTTTTTTAAAGATTCCACTACGAGGGACGAATTCAGGGAGACGATCGTGTCTTCCCTCGATGGCGTTCAGTTAATCGCTACTTTTTTTGATTCAGTAAGTGTAGGTAACGTACTAACGTGCTTCGCCCCCCTATGGATTCAGACTTTGCAATTAACGTGAAGCATCAGCCTCTCAGCCCATGTATAAATGTACAGCCCAATCTCTTTGCTTTTTTTTTTTTTGCACAAAATGAGGTAAATGAAAATAGCTAGCAGTCCATATGGAGGACAAGAGATGCTGTTTAGTTGCAGGCTTGCCGCATGAAGCCACGACTTGGAGCTGGACTACGCACGTATCGCTAGACGCTAACCCCTTCATTTCCAAGCCGCCGCTGATCAGATCTCTCCATCGCACCTCCATCAACAAGGGGCGAAAGGAAGGGGATGCCAGGACAAGGGATCAACGCAAGGGTATTGTGCGGTTAGTCTACTTCGCTGATGTGTCTTATACAATGCTGATCTTTATACTGTTAAAAATATTTAGAATACATGTTAAAAAGTTTATGCGTTTAGATGGAATTAGCTTATCTGTGTATATTTGTTTTATCATCACGAGGTCTGATGCACTGGTGATATACTACTAAATGAATTGTAAATTGTGTATGTACAATCATGAATAGGAAACTAATTTATCCATTCTACGGTGAAACTGGTTTTACAACCTGAATCTACTTGTATGATTGTATGTTTCTATCGCAATCAACGAAAAGCTAGTGTAAAAATAACACCGATTCTAGTCCAACAAATGAGCACACTTGATCTAGCTGACGGTACAACACTCGTCAATGACTTTGCCAAGTCTTTTTTTTTGCCCTTTGTAGAGTATTTTTTTACTCGGCATTGGGTGATCTTCCTGTAGCGATAGTTTGATACCAGCTGCGAGATACAATAATTAGTCCACGATGCAACCAAGACACTGGCGTAACCTCGGATTTGGCGCTACAAAATGTTCGCAAAAATCAGAAAGCTTTTGCCACCCTCTTCAGCACGCAAACCGCAGAGTTATGGCGAGTAAGACATGGCTCTGTATGGTTGATGGCATGATAGCTAGGCCACCAATAGCTTCCAAGCAGCTGCCAACCATGCTGTCAGCTTCAGCATGCCCCGAACCCGAATGTACTTCTTGCATAGTGATCTTCACTCTACAGCTCTGCTGCTGATTCAAGATTCCAGATCTATGTGTTGCCACAAAGCATAGTGCAGATCGGTAATGAACAAACCTGTGCAATCTAGGCAAAAATACCCAGTCTGGTCAAAAACACCGAGTCTACAACTATGTTATATATGTAATAATTATGTTAGAAGTCTAGAAGTATGTTTTTTTTTTTTTTCAAAATGGACGCAAAAGAGTTGACAAGCAGCAACAAAAAAAAAAATATCACACTCTTAGAAACACAAATCATCAAACAACGCATTATACAGATGTAATTCCTTTTTCTTAAAGACTTACGTATAACTTGAAAGGAACTAACAAGCAAACAAGTGCGCAAGAATGTTAGGTTGCTTTGTGCTGACCTATGAATGATTCAACAGACATATCATGTCCTTGTCTGTTATCCCCTACCAATCTTCCACTATGTTAGATGTCATTCTGTCACAGTCACAGGAACCCTATCACAAGTTTGTAATTGCGAGACCGCTTCAAGTTAGCGGGTGCAATTGGAAATCATAACACAAATGGCAGTGGTGAGTACCTCTTCGGCTCTCCGCCTCCTGCCTCTCCTACTCCTCCCCGTTGCCACATGTGTGAAGCTCGGTGGGAAGGCGCCCACTTGTGTGAAGCTCGGTGCGGGTGGCAAGGTTTACTTTTGTACCACGATCAATGAAACAATATCGCCTACAGCTGAAAGTCCCCTGCCTGCACCCCCAGCCAAGGTAACACCTACCACCCCAAGTGTGCTTCCTGCACCCCCGGCCAAGGTATCACCTATGGCCCCAAGTGCTCTGCCTGCATCTATTGGGCCAACAAGCATGAAACCGAAATTCTCCTCTGTAAGAAGAGATGTTGCAATTCTAGCTCCCGTAGGCAGCTTCATTTTGCTTACCACCTTGTTCCTCGTCACATACTTTATACGTAAACGAAGAACACAACGACAATATGAGATGGAGGTGGAGGAAGAGTTTGGGGAGCTACAAGGAACACCAACGAGGTTCACATTTCAACAGCTAAAAGTAGCAACCGAGCAATTCACACACAAGCTCGGGGAAGGAGGATTTGGGCATGTTTTCAAGGGACATTCGGTGATGACAGGATTGCAGTAAAGCGTATGGATCGAGCTGGTCAGGGCAAAAGAGAATTTTCTGCAGAGGTTCAGACAATTGGTAGCATTCATCATATTAATCTGGTGAAATTGATTGGTTTCTGTGCAGATAAACCCCATAGGCTCTTGGTATATGAGTATATGCCCAAAGAATCCTTGGACAGATGGATCTATTATCGACATGACAACGATGCTCCTCCTCTGGATTGGAGCACACGGTGCAAGATTCTAACTCACATAGCTAAGGGCCTCTCTTATCTTCATGAGGAGTGCACGAAACGAATTGCTCATTTGGATGTCAAACCACAAAACATCCTCTTAGATGATGACTTCAATGCTAAACTTTCTGATTTTGGACTATATATGCAAGCTCGTCGACAGGGATATGAGCCAAGTGGTTACAAGAATGAAAGGCACACCTGGATATTTAGCACCTGAATGGTTGACATCACAGATTACAGAGAAGGCTGATGTCTATAGCTTTGGTGTTGTGGTCATGGAAGTCATCAGCGGAAGAAAGAATCTGGACACTTCCCGGTTAGAAGAGAGCATCCATCCCATCACCCAATTGGAGGAAAAGGTGAAGACTAATCGGTTCGTAGAATTGATTGACAATAAGAGTAACAACATGCTAGTACACAAGCAGCATGTAATTGAGATGATGAAGCTAGCAATGTGGTGTTTGTAGATTGATTGCAAAAAAACACCAAAAATGTCCAAGGTAGTCAAGGTCTTAGAAGGTACCATGAATGTAGAGAGAAATATTGATGATAATTTTGTTGCAACAAATCAAGTGAATTTCGGCGCTGCTGGAAATGTGGTCTCCCCGGTTCCACCTCTAGCTTCACATGTATCATGTCCCAGGTGAAATGAGAAAATCTTGACAAGATAGATAATTAGATTATGAGCAGGACATGAGATATTCTTATGTAAAGCAAATGAAAATTCTGTTGTGTCTTCTCAAATTACTATAATCTCAAGCCCCTTGTATCGAGTTAATTTTACCTGCAAAGTAGTATTTCAATATTGCAGACCTTCTTGTTCTACAACAGCTGGAATGAATTTATTCATTAGAATGTTCAATTTGTTCATGTAATGCAAGTCTATTTTCAGATCAACTAAAGCAGATATTTTTCGAGTCATTGTAGTTGGCATTAACAGCATGTTACAAAATGCTCCTAGGCTCGAACAAAGTAGATTAATCACTAGTAGAAAACAGGGCTTTCGTCACAACTCAATCTACACATTAGTCCCGGTTGCATTACGAACCGGGACTAATGTGAGCATTAGTCCCGGTTCGAGCGGCTAGGGCGCCGGTCGGGCATCAGTCCCGGTTCAAATGGGACCTTTAGTCCCGGTTGGAGACACCAACCGGGACTAAAGGTGTTGAGGCTTTAGTCTCGGTTCTACTGTAGCTAGCCTTTTTTCTGTTTTTACATTTGTTTTCTGTTTTTAGTTTCTGTTTTAAATTGCTTATATCTTTTAGAATATTTGATGTTTTTGAGTGATTCTTTTTGCATTAGATTCAAAATTTTGTCTAGTTTCTGTTTGTGCCATTAGTTTTCAAATTTGAATGGGTTAAATTTGAATTTGTTCAAATTTGCTTCAAACCCTAGATTGTGAATAACTTGAGTTTACAAATAGTTTTTAATTTAATTCTTTTTGCTCCTAGTCACGTGTTAGATTGTTGTCACAGTAAGATTTATTTGTTTAATTTTAGAATAATTTAAATTAGGATTTTAATTAAAACAATACTGTTTTGCTTATATAGTTGTTTTAGTCATTTAATTGTTGTTTTTTATTAATTTTAGTTAGTTCTTTCTGTAGATTTTAACATGTTGTAGTATGGTGCATATTGAATGCACAAAAAGTCTGGAGTTGAAATAAGTTAAACAAAATGAAATGCCTTTGTAACAGATGGGTTTTCGTCCGAAACCTTGATACTTCGAAGGAGATGGTCCAGTTTGTACACGAAGTGCATCCAGTTTTGCCGTAACCCTCTCAACTTTTTAGGACATGCTATGTTGGTGAAATGATGATACCATGCCAAGTTTCAACCTTTTCAGAGTCCATTTGTAGGGCTTTTCAATTTTAGGGTCATTTAGCTCAAAAAAATCATTAAATGAATGAAAAATAGCAAATGAAGTTAGAAAGGGTTGAAATTTGAAGATGTGGCTTAGAATGGTGCATATTGAATGCACAAAAAGTCTGGAGTTGAAATAAGTTAAACAAAATGAAATGCCTTTGTAACACATGGGTTTTCATCCGAAACCTTGATACTTCGAAGGAGATGGTCCTGTTTGTACACGAAGTGCATCCAGTTTTTGCCGTAACCCTCTCAACTTTTTAGCACACGCTATGTGGGTGAAATGATGATACCTTGCCAAGTTACAACCTTTTCAGAGTTCATCTGTAGGGCTTTTCAATTTCAGGGTCATAGGGGTTCTAAAATTTTCAAACTCTACCTTTGAGATGTAGTTAGGTTTTAGTGTCTAGTTGAAGTGTCTCAAGTATGGATAGTTGGCCGTGTCTCAAGTTTGTACATATGGAAGTCAAACATGGTATCACTTTGCTGCACATCGATCTCTGCTACTACGAACATGAGAATGCCCCCTATTTACCAGGTTATATGACATCAATTTCACGAGAATTTGAATATTAATAGATCCAGTCGGGAATTGCTGCATACCACTCTTGTGATTCCAAGATGCAGTGGATTAGCTGCCCTCGCTAAGCTGTTCATCTATCTCTAGTGGATCTCCTCAGTTCCACCTCCGACATCACAAATCACAGAAAAGGCCGATGTTTACAGCTTTGGTGTTGTGGTCATGGAAGTCATCAGCGGAAGAAAGAACCTCGACAGTTCCCGGTCAGAAGAGAGCATCCATCTTATTACCCTATTGGAGGAAAAGGTGAAGAACGATCACTTGTAACAAATCTGACACTCGTGGATGTCAAAGCTGATGCAGCGCGGTTAGGACCGTCAGTGACACACCTGGCAAACTTTTAGGACCCATACGTGCATTTTCATAGTATTAGGACCAACTTGACACCCCCTGAATAGTTTTAGGACTTGTGATGTATTTTACTCTTTCTTAAATGTGATGAACATTTTGTAAAATGATATGAACACTTTCTACAAACTGCTTGAACAATTGTTTTGTGTTTTTACAAATAATTTTTTTGAACTCTCTCGTGGCCATAGAGAAGAATAGCCAAGTACAACCATGTAAACATAAACATGATACGACTGATCCTACTTCAAATATCACTTTGGGAGCCAACCGGAGTCAATGGTGGGAGGAGCAAGGCAAGTATTAGTACTACTCACTGACGGAACTGCCAACCGGAGTCAATGGTGAAGTCTTCGCCACTACTTCAGTACACATCCATGTTAGTTTGAACGAGTCCTGTTGTCCAGTGACGATCCTCCCTTATGGAGCTGTAGACTTGTCTCTAACCTAGTGACCTGTCAAAATGGAGGCCAAACACAATTATTGCCTTACACATCAATTCCTTTTTTACCATTTTTTCTGCAAAGGAAACGAATTGATGGATTCATTTAGGGACGCAAAATTACAACGTTTTCTATCTATGAGAGCATTGATATTTTAGATTAGATCATGAAATTACCACCAACACTCAGAGTAGAATAAGCAGAGTCAGCATATATAGCACGCCAGTCTAGTCGGACGAGCTAGTAGCCCAGTCAAGGCGACCACACCTCGAGCCACTCACAGCCTTCCACGCAGCTTCTGCTGATTGCCAGCCAAGTTCTTGTTCCAAAGTGATCTTGATTCTACAGGCCTAGATCATGACATATATACAAGTTGGCAGGGCCGGCCCTGGGTAGGGGCAAGAAGTGCAACGGCCTAGGGCCCAGGCTGATGAGGGGGCCATACCTAATGCAGCTTTTAAGGTAATATATACATTCAACCAGAAAATAATCTGGAGTCTAAAGGCCCAAATATATAAGCAAAGAAATTAAAGGCCCGACCAGCCCGTGAGGCATCATGCCACCAAACTTCGATGCATCCACCTTTGCCCTGGTAACAGCGCACACTGGTGGCGGCTACTGTCGATTCATTTTCCTCTTCACTCTCGTTCTTCATTGGACTACATCTCCCAAAGCACACACCACAACAACTAATGGATCTTGTCGTGGGGGTGATTTTATTATTCCCTCCTATTAGCACTCTCATCCTGGCGTGTGAGAACGAATCAGTTTGCAACATTCGATGGTCAGCTACGGGTTGCTAGATCAAGGGCTCAAATTAAGGTAATTTGTTTGAACTATTTGCCTTTGAGGCTTTCATCTTAATCTTTCTATGACGAACCTGCACCCCCCGGCAGATTCTTTCATCAGTGGTTTGCCATCGCGTAACAAACCACTCGGAGTTGCTGCCTCCTCCTCAAGTTCTCCACTCATAATGGTGAATAAGATCACATTTTGGTCCGTAAAGACGTCCGGGACTTGAGCAGATTCCAAGCAGCTGCTGAGCCTGTGCTGTTACCTTCCTTCCGACATCTTATTCCAAACTGATTTTCCACTATAGGTCACTCCTGACCCATATGCTCAACCTGACTGTCGCAATCACAACGAAGCAATAGGATGATTGAAAAGTCCTATTGCAGCCCATACATTATCAGTGTCAGCAATGCATGCTAACCACACGGAACAATTGGCAACTTTGCAAAATGCTCGCTGATCGGCAACAGGTTAATAACTCAATTTGATTGGCGATCGCTTCGGTTATATTGTTAGCTAATCTTATTCTATCTCCTAATTGGTAGGCGACTAAGTTAAGATTACCTTCTGTTAATTGTTGTCCCGAGTCCTCCTTCCGTCTGAGATGAGGCAAATCTTTTGCCTCTGTTTAAAAAAAAAACTTAATTTCCAGAGGATTTCTAACAATCCGGAAGTCCTTTTGTGGGAGAGTAACCTGAGACAATTTAAGAAAGTATGCACTTATTTTCACTATGAAGTACCCAGATTTGTTCAGTAGCCACACATACATCTATCTTTTTCCTCGGTTGAAGTCACATTACCACATAGATTCTGGAGATGCCCAGGGTTTCTCCCCATCAGGTTTCTTCCACTAGTGGAAAAACGGGATTTAGTCCCGGTTTAAAACGACCTTTAGTGCCGGTTCAGGAACCGGCAGTAAAGGGTGGGGACTAAAGCCCCCCCCCCCCCTTTAGTCCCGGTTCAACACGGCCCGGCACTAAAGGCCCTCCACGTGGCGCTGTCTGCGGCGGGGGATGCAGGACCTTTAGTCCCGGCCGGAAAAAAATTTGATATTTTTTTTTGAAATTTTTTTATGAATTTTTTTTTGAATTATTATTTTTTTTCCTGATTTTCGAATCTTTGAATTATTTGACAATTTAATCTCTAATTACCCCTCCTCACTGCTCCACACTCATTCCAAATCGTCTAACTTTCCGGCCGGTCACCCATCCTCTCACTACTCCAGGCCCAGCATGCTTAACTTTCAGGTTCTATCTCCCCTAGTTTCCAAGTCTGCACTTATTGTTTTTCTGACAATACTAAGCTATCAATCCTATTAACCCTTAGGTCTTGATGTCACATGATTTAATTTTTTGAATTTCAAACAATTATTAAAATAAAGAACAATGATTAACAAACAACAATGATTAATTTAAAAATTCAAAAAAAGGAAAAAAAATCAAAAAAATCAAAAAACAAAAAAAATCCAAAAATCCAAAATAATACAAAAAGGTCAAAATAAAATAAGTAATAATAATATTGAATTTCAATGAAAATAAAATAAGTAATATTATTATTATTATTATTTTGCCATTTATTCATTTAAAATGGCAAAATTAATATCTTTAAATCTGTAAATCAAAATTCGACAAATAATATATCCATTATTATCAGAAATATATGAGCATGAAACTATTATTCTAAAAAACAATAATTATTTAGTAACACTAATATTTATTGAATAAGTAGTTTGACCACTGTTTGACTAGAGTTTGACCACATTTCATTTTTTGAAACTTATATTAACTGAAGAATTTTTGTGTGTTTAATATGAACCATTCAAAGCCACATCCTCAAATTTCAACCCTTTCTGACTTCGTTTGCTATATATTTTTCATGTATTTAATGATTTTTTGAGCTAAATTATGCCGAAATTGAAAAGCACTACAAATGAACTCTGAAGAGGTTGAAACTTGGCATGGTATCATCATTTCACCGAAATAGCTTGTGCTAAAAAGTTGAGAGGGTTATGGCAAAAACTGGATGCACTTTGTGTACAAACTGGACCATCTCTTTCGAAGTAACAAGGTTTCAGACAAAAACTCAGCTGTTATAAATACATTTCATTTTTTTAATCTTATTTCAACTCCAAAATTTTTGTGTGTTCAATATGAACCGTTCAAAGCCACATCCTTAAATTTCAACCCTTTTTTACTGCATTTGCTATTTTTTCATGGATTTAATGATTTTTTGAGCTAAATTAGCCTGAAATTGAAAAGCACTAAACCCGGGACTTAAAACATCCGAAAACCCTAAACCCAGGACTTAAAATGTCCAAAACTCTATTATAAACAGTAAAATTAAAGGTTCAAACCCTAAAACCTAACCCTAAACTTAGAAATCTAAACCCTAGCCCCTAAACCCTAAAACGTCTAAAACGTCCAAAAACTCTATTTTTCCTTTGGAATTTGGTGATTTTAAAAAATTGTCGAAATGGAAAACTTATTGTTTCTTCGGACAAATCTTTTTTTCTGCAAATTTTAATATATTATTTGTATTTTTCTGAATAAGAATGATTTAGTTATGATTTTTCTAAGATTTAGGGGCTCGCAGGGGCACCCCTTTAGTCCCGGTTGGTATCTCCAACCGGGACTAAAGATAGACCTTTAGTCCCGGTTGAAGACACAAACCGGGACTAAAGGGCTGGGAAAAAATTTGAAAAAAAAATTTTGAGAAGAAATTTTGAAAAAAAAAATTGAATTTTTTTCCAGTCCCGGTTGGTGATACAAACCGGGACTAAAGGGGCTCGTGGTGGCCCCAGCTGACACCAGCCTGCCACCACCCCTTTAGTCTCGGTTTGTATCACAAACCTGGACTATAGGTAGCAAATGAACCGGGACTAATGATGCTGAAATCAAACCGGGACTAATGGTCACATTAGTCCCGGGCCGTAATCAAACCGGGACTAAAGGGGCGGACGAAAGGTCTGTTTTCTACTAGTGTTCTAAACCTAACACCACCCCAGCCTTTTAATTAAACAGCAACATATCAACCCTCCCTGATCTCTTATCATCTACCCCCAGACAGACCTGTGATGCTGTTTGCCACAGAGGGAGGGACTTCATCAAGAACCTGATCGACATCCGTAATGCTGAGATATCCGGGAGAGAACTCAGGCAAGGGTAAATCACCATCAAGGTACCGCATGACGAGGCGAATGCTGGGCCTAGCCACAGGTAAAGGGTGTGAGCACAACAACCCAAGCTTGAGCACCAGCTCCGCCTCATCAGCATCATACTCGTCCAGTCTTGGGTCAATAGTGTCAACGATCGAGCCGGAGCCGCTTGCCCACGTGTCGCGCACCCACTGGACGAGTACCAGCAGCTCACCGCGGGCGTTGAACCCCACCGGCCGCCTCCCGCAGGCCACCTCTAGGACAAAGGCACCAAACGCGAACACGTCGGTTGCCTTGGTCGCCTTGCCGAACCTTGTCAGCTCAGGGGTGAGGTAGCCCCTCGTGCCGGCCACGTGGGTGGTGTGCGCATCAGCGCCGTGGTCGTGCAGCCTCGCGAGGCCGAAGTCGCCCAGCCGGCCATTCATCTCCCCGTCAAGGAGAACGTTGCTGGCCTCGACGTCACGATGTATGATGACCTGCTCCCAGTCCTCGTGGACGTACAGAAGCCCAGACGCGATGCCTTTGACGATATGAAGCCTCCGAGTCCATGAGAGCATCGTGTGCCTAGTCTGGGCATGCAGGTAGCCATCCAGGCTGCTGTTGGGCATGTACTCGTAGACGAGGAGAAGCTCGTCTTTGTGCCGGCAATAGCCGATCAAGCGAACGAGATTCCGGTGTCGTAAGTGGCCAAGGATGATGATTTCAGCTGTGAATTCGGCCAGCCCCTGCTTGGATTCCGAGGAGATCCGCTTCACTGCAATGTCCATGCCAGAGTTACCAAGGACTCCTCTATAGACTTGCCCAAAGCCGCCTTTCCCTAGAAGCTGCATGTCGCGGAAGCCATCGGTTGCCGTGCGGAGGTCCTTGTAAGCAAAGCGGCGGGGGCCGAGCTCAGACTCCCAGTCCTCATCTGTCCGCAATTCGTTCCTGGTCTTGCGCCACCGTCGAAGAAGAAGGCAAGCTATTATACCTGCAAGTACGATGAGCGAAAATGCAGCTGGAGCGAGCCATTTGATGAGTTTCTTCTTGTAATTGTTCTCTTGCTTTAGTGGCAGCAATGAGTAGTCAAGCGGTTTGGCTGGTCCACTGTTGTTGAAGCTCCATCCAAGAATCTGATGAGTGCTGCCATGCTCAGCACCCGTTGCCGCAGAGAAGCCGACATATACTATCTTGTCATCTATGTTATCAAACCCAAACACATCCAGAAGGCCGCGAGAGTAGAAGGTGTACGACAGCAACGGCAAAATGGGCTTATAAATGGAGGCAGGAGCAAGCGTGACATCGAGCATATGGCTATCACGATCATAGTCCACCCATACCTGCATCGGGTTTCCACTAGAAAGCCTCAACGCCTTGAAGCTTGGCACAGCATAAGCGTCCGTGTCATTGAAGTAGTAGCTCGCAGACGAAGATCTGTAAGACATTACGCTATTGACATCAATACCGACATGGTTTCTGTCCCTATCATTGAGCTCAGGGTCTTTGACGGTGTCGAGCTCTACGGCGAGGAAACAGTTTGTAGGTTTGTCCTCAAATGGATTGGAGAGGCCCAAGTATGGCCCTGGGAAAGCAGTGGAGAAGTCTAGGTTGACAGAGATAACGAATGCCAGCCCAACGCCGGGACGACCAGCATAGTGGTCAGGCGTGATGGCGAACACGAAAGTGGTCGAGAAATCCATGGCCAAGGGAACAGCTTCGGGATGGAAGGCGTGGCCCTGCATGTCGTAAGCACTCGTCGTTAGAGTAAGGACGCCATCTTGTGTGACGGAGGCTGCACTGTCGAGGTGAAGGTTGCTGCCGGCGAACCCATTGTATGTGAACTCATCGACGGCAGCAACGCCATCATGGAAAGAGAGGATCAAGAGGAGGCACAACCAGACCAGATTTGGCATGGTGCTTTGCTATACTTGAGTGGAGTTTCTTCTTTCTCCCTTCAGTTTTGCGGGTGTGGGCCGGGTTATACAATGGCCCGTGAAATGCCAACTGGAGTCAACGGTGTAGTCTTCACCACTAGTTCCAGTACAAGTCGATTTCAGTTTGAATTAGTCTTCCTTCATGGAGCCGTAGACTTGTCTCCGGTCTAATGACCTGTCAAAACAGCAACCTACAATTATTGCCTTCCAATTTAAAATATCACCAGAGCATTGATACAATTATTGTCTCCGGTCTAATGACCTGTAAAATATCAATGCTCTGGTGTGGAAGACTTGTCTCTGCGTGTTGGTGGTAATCTCACAATGTAAAATATCAATGCTCTTATAGATACCACTCTTCCAGCCTGTTAGCTGTCAGTCTGTCACAGACACAAGAGCCTGGCCGCAAGTTTGCAACACGAAGGAACAAATGGCAGTGGTGAATACCTCTTCGGCTCTCCAACTCCTACCTCTCTTCCTCCCCCTCTCCGTTGTTACAAACGCCGGCAGTACATCCATTGGCTCCTGTGTCATTGGTACCAGGGTCAATAGAAGAAGATCGCCTACAGCTGATGGCTAGATGGTATTCCCATAGGTTTTGTGCAACGAAAAGAGCCAAAAAGTTAGAAGAGAAGACCTTTTATTTAGGATGGTTTCTGCAAAATGCCGCCACATGGTAGTAGTAAATCTGACACTCGTGGATGTCAAAGCTGATGCAGCGCGGTTAGGACTGTCAGTGACACACTTAGCAAACTTTTAGGACCCATACGTGCATTTTCATAGTATTAGGACCAACTTGACACCCCCAGAATAGTTTTAGGACTTGTGATGTATTTTACTCTTTTTTAAAAGTGATGAACATTTTGTAAAATGATATGAACACTTTCTACAAACAGCTTGAATAGTTGTTTTGTATTTTTACAAACAATTTTTTTGAACACTCTCCTGGCCATAGAGAAGAATAGCCAAGTACAACCATGTAAACATAAACATGATATGACTGATCCGACTTCAAATATCACTCGGGGAGCCCAAATTCCCTGGACTGGGTTATTCAGAAGCGTCTTGTTACATTACACAGTTATAGGTGAACAAAATACATTGGAAGCATAGGTAGACAAAGGCACATGTTCAGGAAGTTCTTTCAGATAACTCAAGACACGGCAGACCGCAGACTGCATTGATGAGATGTGATAAAACTCAGTAACTAGAGCTGCAGCAGCTGTTGCTTGCCTTCACCTGGCGAAAACAAAACTGTTCAGCCGTTGGTAAAGCTGATACATACAAAAACACTCGGAATGTCGTAGTAGCACCTAAATAACAATGTATGAATAAGATGCGTATATTCCCTAGAAAAAGAATGAGATGGGCGTACAAATTTATCATGATCATCTCCACAGCATAAATATAATAGATAGCATATTCCTGGCTATATCTTTAATGAGATGGCTACGTCATCAGGGTGAATTTAGGAGATATAAGAATAAGAACGTAGATGGCCCAGAATATTTCTCATACAAACTCATCCCTTGTCATGTTAAGTTACAAAATTATGCCAAAAAGAACATAGTCTTACAATAAAAGTGATCTTTAGTATTCCATCTTAAATAAGTGAAGCCCGAGACAAGAAATTCAATTTATTTTCATGTGTTACAGTACTAGTCACCTGGAGGGGCCATGAACAAATGACAAAAACACTAATATTTCAAAAAGTATGAATCCGACGTAAGTTGCTTTTATGGAGTTAAGATATACCGAGATAAAAGACGGCTTTGGGGTTTCAAAACATGTCAAGTGAGTTATGAATTTAATGTTTGATTTGGTATCCTTTAAGACAAAAGAAGGCCTAGATGATAACACTATTAATTCTTGCATCTAGCAAAGGAACAATTGCTAACTAAGTTTTATTACCAGGATTTTTTTACCATGTTCAAGTTATTAGTGAACATATTACTCCTATATATGATATAAAAAAGGATGAGCAATCACCTGGTGGATAGAAACTCTTGAAAGGATATAGAATCCTTCGGCACTCTCGGTTGTATAAAGTCTCTTGGATTGCATCGACTTAAGTTGTATCAGTATCCTCATCATAGCACAATATAGTTCTCATTCCCGGTAACTCAAGATCGTGAAGGAGGCCAAGAATAGTGTGCATTTGAATGGTCTTCCACGGCACCCACGTGGCACCACCACGACAATTGATGTTTCTCTGCCACATTTGAAAATGCGGGTAAGACAAAACGGCAAAGCAAATAGCGCCATCCTCACCCAGGATGAGCCGACGACGGCCGAGTTCCTCTGTACCGGCAGGCACTCTGATCACAGCTAGGCTCTGCTCTTCCAAATCAAACTCGATTATGGTATCACCCGTGGACAGCCAGTAAAGTGTACTGCCAACAAGCAACCCAGGACAACCGGCACTAAATGTTTGATATGGACCGACCGTTGAGATGAGATTGCCCCATGAGCCCGTCTCTGAGAAGTAAACACATGCGGTCTTTTCCTGGGCCTAGGAGGACACCAAGACCACCTTAAAGGGGCCCGAATGACAGGCGCCGTGCACGTGGCCAAGGTCCTCGGCAGCGCAAATCACCGTACCCATGAAGCAGCCACCAGAGAACTCCGTTGGGATGGGCACGCGATGCTGCTCGCCGGTGATGGGGGCGCACACGAGCTCCCACCTTTTACCGTCTATGATGAGGACGCGGCCGTGGCGGCACCCGATCATGGTGGGGCGTCGGACGATGTTGACGCTCAGAGGGACCCTGTCTGGAGGGTCGAGGATGGGGTGGAAGCAGCGTTTTGGGTACCGCCCGAGAAATTCGGTTACCGAGCGGTAACCGCGTTTCTCGCCGCCCCACGAGAAATATCTATCCCGAGTAAAAAAATCCGAATTTTTTGAATTTAAACTCTCAGGGTCTACTAAATTCAAGATGTTTCTCAAGTAGAACAAACCCCTTGTTGTGGCGTAGCGGTAACCATCTTTTATCCGCCTCGAGAGGTAGCTGGTTCGAATCCTCCTGCTGTTTTTTAGTTATTTTGAAGAATAAATAAATAGAAAACGTGAAAAAATGGGGTGCTGAAGAATCGAACTCGCGACCACAACACAGCTACGTGCGCACGTAGTTGATCTTCCACTGAGCCACTACGTCTTTTCTAAATAAAAGTAGTTCAAGACTTTTTATATCTAATTTATAAGAATTTGAATTCAAATTTCAAATATAAATTTCGTCCGAATTTTTTTCGGTATTTCTCGGGAACCGTGGTTACCGTGAATTCCGCTCACCCACGAGAAAATTTGCCCATTCGGGATCCAAAACCTTGGGTGGAAGACGTCCACCTCGTAGTTCTCTGGATACTCTGTTACGAAGAAGCCGAGTGTGGGCGGCCCCTCCTTGCGGTGGTGGTCGAGGAAGCTGAGGAGGAATCCGGGGTCGGTGACGAGGCCTCGCCAGCGCTTGCAGACCGTGGAGGCGTGTGGGAGGGAGGACGGCAGCGGCGGGAGACGGAGGAGGATCTCCTGTAGCAGATCGTCGTCTTCGAGCGCCATCACGATGGGCACGCTCGTTGCCACTCGCGTACGTGGATTTGCGTTCAGCGTGGTAACAGTGGGAGTGCCCGCGGCAGGCCTGACGCAGCCACGGTCTTCTAGGGCTAATATAGGGGCAGGGCTGATACTGTTAGTTTCCGTTTCGTGTTCAATCTTTTCGTTTGGGGAAGTAAGTCACACCTGGACTCTTTTCCATCACAAATAAGTCAGGAGCATCACGATCACGTGTACATGAAATCACCTGGACTCTTTTTCTTACGTGTTCAATCTTTTTTACTCAACATTTGCAACAACAAAAAAACATCACTGTCACGTAAAGCCACCAGTTTAGCCTGGGAAATTACTACTCCTTCGTAGTTTACACAAACTAAAAAAGGTTTGGGATTCCGCTAATGGAGATGGCCGGAGGAAGAACCAATGTCGATCCGAATACGGTGAACTCGATGATTGTGTGGCAGTGAGTGACGCAGTATAGATACTAGATGGTGGCGTCAACCCTTTTTGTAAAGTTTAGCCGAAGCTGACCCCGGTTTGATTTTTTTCCCGAAATCTCACCCCTTTTCCTACCGCCATGGACCCCAACGGTAGGTTGCACAGCCTCCCGCCGTGGTGGCTGGCGGTAGACAACCCATACACGTCAGACGATGGTAAACGGCCGTTGGCCTCTGTCGTCGGGCGCACGAAGCGAGGATCTGTGCTGGGAAAACATTGTTACTGAGGGAACATTGTTACGAACCGTTATCTAAAACATTGTTACGGACCCTTACAAGAAGAAAGTGGTTGAGACGGCTTGGAAATTCCTTCGAGGCTATTTTCGTGTTAAGAGCATCTCCAACAGCCTTGCTATATTTGGCTAGGATTTGTAAAAACTGAAAATATAGCAACTTGACCAAAAAACATTGCTCCAACAGCCTTTGTATAAGTGGTCCCCCCACAGAATCTTTTACAAAGCTTTGTATATTTGCACCTCCACTTGGTATATTTGCAAAGTCTAGAGTCACTTTGTATAATTTTTAGCAGCCCACTTTTGTTCCATTGACAAGTGGACCCCACTGGCCCCTAGATTCCTGCTGGCCCGCGCTTGGCACATGTCCCCACGTGTCATTGAGAGGCTTGCTAAATTTTATAGCAAGGCTGTTGCAGCAAAAAATTGTTGGGGTTGCTAAATCTTCTCTCTCCTCTTGCTATACCCAGTTTTTAGCAAGTGAGGATAGCAAGGCTGTTGGAGATGCTCTAAGGACACATCCATACTGATGATATTTACCATTTGTCAACCAAGCATGACGACGTGGATGAACACGAGTGAATGATTTAACAACGATTGCCATGAGTTTTGAAAAACCAGCTTACTGAGTGTGAACTTATACGGAAACAGACAATAGTTGAACATCACCTAATCATTTCCTTTGAAGTGAGAGGACCTCTTCAACAGCACCTAATCATTTCCTCTTCCTTTGTCTCCACACGTGGTTCGTAAAAGTGTTCGGCAATTCTGCATTTGGACATGATATAAAAATAGGTGAAGTAATTTTGTTCCGAATAACATAAATAAATTGTTGCATAATTCTTTTAAGAAATCATCTAGAAACATGTATGTATGCAATATTTTTTGTTATATCCAAGGTAGTCATTTCCTGTTCACTTGGGTAGATGTCAAGCCGAGGAATATAATAACGACGAGACATATGTCATGTTGATGAAATTGTTAACTGGTGCCTACTCGCTCGGTTTGGGAGTAACGATTAATCGATGAATCGGCTTATTAACTGGATTAATTGATTGAATTTTAAACCCAACATTCAAAAAAAAGGAGTGAATGACACTTTAATGATATAAAAAATCCACATTGAAAATTGAAGCAAATGACACTCCTTCCTTTTCACAATAGATCAAGGACATGTATACAACAACAATCATCAACAAACATTCATGTGGGCGTCAAAACTCATTAACAATTTTTTTTGATGATTTCCGCGTGGGCTGCAACTCCGAGAGCTAGCATCCACATGACTGCGACAAGCAGGGGGAAAGGGTTGGAAGCTGTGCAGGGCGTCTAAAATACGTCGGTTGCTGGAGGTGGAAAGTCGCAAAGGAGGAGAGGAAGTAGCAGCTACGAAGGGAGGACGGGAAGTGACGAGGCGCCAATGAGGACCTGGCCACGCCATCTAGGACAGGAGGAGATGAGAGGGGCAGAAGGGTCGGAAGGAGGGCCAAACCCTAGCTATTCAGGAGTGGGTGGGGCAGGGGGGTTACATGCCAAATAATGGGGCTTTGTTTGCCCACCAGTTAACGGGACAACAAGGAATAATCAGCCTAATAACCGATTAATCGATCTCACATGCCATTTATTTGGCATGGCGGGTAAAGGCGACGAATAGGTGTCATTCGATTCGGCCATCCTACGAGTAGCAATTTACTGGCCCTCTAACTGATTAATCGTATGAATTCTTAAACAGTGGACATATGTGCTCATGGTTGGAGTTTGTTTTTTAGATTTTGTTTTTTGTTAAACAACATGTTCAAATTATTGCAACTAATTTTGAACATGGCATCCTTGTATGCACAATTGTGTTTTGAATAAAGCCTCTTAAAAAACTGAATCAACAAGGACACCCTCGAGGCCCACACATCCCAACCCAGGTGACTCCAATGACGCTCCAAGTTAACGGCCACCACCCCCTCCGCATCCATTCCTTTGCCTCACCATTATCGGCGCAGGCCATCGAGCTGTTGGAAATATGCCCTAGAGGCAATAATAAAATGGTTATTATTATATTTCCTTGTTCATGATAAATGTTTATTATCCATGCTATAACTGTATTGACTGGAAATATAAATACATGTGTGGGTACATAGACAAAAATGTGTCCCTAGTAAGCCTCTAGTTGACTAGCTCGTTGATCAAAGATGGCTATGGTTTCCTGGCCATGGACAAGAGTTGTCATTTGATAACGGGATCACATCATTAGGAGAATGATGTGATGGACAAGACCCAAACTATGAACGTAGCATATGATCGTGTCAGTTTATTGCTATCGTTTTCTGCATGTGAAGTATCAGTTCCTATGACCATGAAATCATGTAACTCACTGACACTGTAGGAGTGCTTTGTGTGTATCAAACGTCACAACTCAACTGGGTGGCTATAAAGATGCTCTACAGGTATCTCCGAGGGTGTCTGTTGATTTGACATGGATCAATACTGGGATTTGTTACTCCATCTGGCGGAGAGGTATCTCCGGGCCCACTCGGTAATACAACATCACAATGAGCCTTGCAAGCAAAGTGATCCTTGCCGGTAACGAGTTAGCCACAGGATCTTGTATTACGGAACGAGTAAAGAGACTTGTCGGTAACGAGATTGAACTAGGTATACAGATACCGACGATCGAATCTCGGGCAAGTAACATACCGATAAACAAAGGGAACATCATACGGGATTAACTGAATCCTTGACATAGTGGTTCAACCGATGAAAGATCTTCGTAGAATATGTAGGAGCCAATATGAGCATCCAAGTCCCGCTATTGGTTATTGACAATAGAGGTGTCTCGGTCATGTCTACATAGTTCTCGAACCCGCAGGGTCCGCACACTTAACGTTCGGTGACGTTTCAGTATAGTTGAGTTATGTATGTTGGTGACCGAAGGTTGTTCGGAGTCCCGGATGAGATCCTGGACATCACGAGGAGCTCTGGAATGGTCCGGAGGTAAAGATTGATATATAGGAAAGTGGTGTTTGAACTCCGGAAAAGTTTCGGGCATTTCCGGCAGTGTACCGGGAGTGACGAATGGGTTCCGGGGGTCCACCAGGTGGGCCGACCCACCCCAAAGGGCCTCATGGGCTGTGGGAGGAGGCGGACAAGCCCCTGGTGGGCTGGCCGAAACCCCCCACCAAGGCCCATGCGGCTAGGAGGTGGGAAAGGAAAAAACCCAAAAGGGGGAAGGGTTTCCAAGTAGGATTGGAGGTGGACTCGTCCACCTCTCGTTTCGGCTGACTCCTAGGGGGAAACCCTAGGGGCGCCAGCCCCCCCTCCCTCCTATATATACTAGAGGGGAGAGAGGGTAGCCGCACCCAAGAGAAAAGCCACAGTGCAGCCCTCTCTCCCCGATAGATCGTCTCCCTCTAGTTTCGGTTGTGCTTAGGTGAAGCCCTGCCGGAATAGTTCGACCACCATCGCCGCCACGCCGTCACGCTGCCGGAGAACTCATCTACCTCTCCGCTCCCTCTTGCTGGATCAAGAAGGCGGAGATCGTCATCGAGCTGTACGTGTGCTGAACACGAAGGTGCCGTCCGTTCGGCGCTAGATCGTGATTGGATCGCGGGACGACTTGCGATTTGGATCGCGAAGACGTTCGACTACATCAACCGCGTTTCTTAACGCTTCCCGTTTAGCGATCTACAAGGGTACGTAGATCCACTCTCCCTCTCGTAGATGCCCATCACCATGGATAGATCTTCCGTGTGCGTAGGAAATTTTTTGATTTCTATGCAACGTTCCCTACAGTGGTATGCTAATTCTCGAGCATGCGTTGGTTTTCCCTTGAAGAGGAAAGGATGATGCAGCAAAGTAGATAAGTATTTCCCTCAGTTGTTGAGAACCAAGGTATCAATCCAGTAGGAGATACAAGCAAGTCACCAATGGATGTACCTACACAAATAATCAAACACTTGCACCCAACGCTATAAAGGGGTTGTCAATCCCTTCACAGTTACTTGCAAGGATGAGATCTGATAGAGATAGATGGATATGATTGCTAAAATGAAAAGTAAACTAAAAGTAAAAAAGATTGCAGCAAGATATTTTTGGTATTTTTGGTTTATAGATCTAAAAATATAATATGGAAAATAGACCCGGGGGCCATAGGTTTCACTAGAGGCTTCTCTCATGAAGGAAAATAATATGGTGGGTGAACAAATTACTGTCGAGCAATTGATAGAAAAGCGAATAATTATGAAGATATCCAAGGCAATGATTATGCATATAGGCATCACGTCCATGTCAAGTAGACCGAAATGATTCTGCATCTACTACTATTACTCCACACATCGACCGACTCTTGCCTGCATCTAGAGTATTAAGTTCATGAAGAACAGAGTAACGCATTAAGTAAGATGACATGATGTAGAGGGATAAACTCAAGCAATATGATGAAAACCCCATATTTTTATCCTCGATGGCAACAATACAATACGTGCCTCGCTACCCCTACTATTTCACTGGGTGAGGACATCGCAAGATTGAACCCAAAACTAAGCACTTCTCCCATTGCAAGAATTACCAATCTAGTTGGCCAAACCAAACCAATAACTTGAAGAGACTTGCAAAGTTATGAAATCATGCATCTAAGAATTCAGAGAAGATTCAAATAATATTCATAGATAATCTGAACATAAACCCACAATTCATCGGATCTCGACAAACACACCGCAGAAGAGTATTACATCGGATAGATCTCCATGAATATCATGAAGAACATGGTATTGAAGAGCAAAGAGAGAGAAGAAGCCATCTAGCTACTAGCTATGGACCCGAAGGTCTGTGGTAAACTACTCACGCATCATCGGAGGGGCAATGGAGTTGATATAGATGCCCTCCGTGATCGAATCCCCCTCCGGCAGATTACCGGAAAAGGCTCCAAGATTGGATCTCACAGGAACAGAGGCTTCCGGCGGCGGAAAAGTATTTTCGTGGCTCTTTTTGGTATCCAGGGAATATTTGGGAATTTATAGGCCGAAGAATAGGGTTAGGAGGGCTGCCATGGGGCCTCAAGCCAGGGGGGCACCCCCCCTAGGGCGTGCCCCTGTGGCTTGTCGCCACACGGCGGCTCTCTTGCCTTCATCTCCAAGTTTGCTGGGTTTCTTCTGGTCCAAGAAAAATCATTCGAAGATTTTATTCCGTTAGGAGTTCGTTTAATATTCCTTATCTGCAATACTCAAAAACACGGAAAAAACAGAAACTGGCACTAGGCTCTAGATTAATAGGTTAGTCCCAAAAATAATATAAAATAGCATATTAATGCATATAAAACATCCAAAACAGATAATATAATAGCATGGAACAATCAAAAATTATAGATATGTTGGAGACGTATCAAGCGTCCCGAAGCTTAATTCATGCTCGTCCTCGAGTAGGTAAATGATAAAAACAGAATTTTTGATGTGGAATGCTACCTGACATATTTATCCATGTAATATTCTTTATTGTGGCATGAATATTCAGATCCGTAAGATTCAAAACAAAAGTCTAATATTGACATAAAAACAGTAATACTTCGAGCATACCAACAAGGCAATTGTGTCCTTTCGAAATAACATGGCCTTAGAAAGTTATCCCTACAAAATCATATGGTCTGGCTATGCTCCATCTTCCCCACACAAAGTATCTAAATCATGCACAACCCTGATGACAAGTCAAGCAATTGTTTCACACTTTTTATGTTCACAAACCTTTTCAACTCTCACGCAATACATGAGCGTGAGCCATGGATATAGCACTATAGGTGGAATAGAATATGGTGGAGGTTGCAAGGGAAAAGGAGAAGATAGTCTCACATCAACTAGGCGTATCAACGGGCTATGGAGATGCCCATCAATAGATATCAATGTGAGTGAGTAGGGATTGCCATGCAACGAATGCACTAGAGCTATAAGTGTATGAAAGCTCAAAAAGAAAACTAAGTGGTTGTGCAAATGATGAAAAATTCCACTAGCTATATGAAAGTGACAAAATAGGAGACTCTCTATCATGAAGATCATGGTGCTACTTTGAAGCACAAGTGTGGAAAAAGATAGTAGCATTGTCCCTTCTCTCTTTCTCTCATTTTTTTTCTTTTTTATTTATTTTGGTGGGCATCTTTGGCATCTTTTTTTTTATTTGGGCTTCGCTGGCCTCTTTTATTTTTTTGTAAAGTCCGGAGACTCATCCCAACTTATGAGGGATTCATAGTTTCCATCATCCTTTTCTCACACGGGGCAAATGCTCTAATAATGGAAATCATCACACTTTTATTTACTTACAACTCGATACCTAGAACAAAATATGACTCTATATGCAATATGAAAGTGATGGTGCATGTCATGAAAAATGGAACGGTGGAAGTTGCATGGCAATATATCTCAGAATGGCTATGGAAATGCCATAATAGGTAGGTATGGTGGCTGTTTTGAGGAAAATATATGGTGGCTGTTTTGAGGAAGGTGGGTTTAATGCACCGACGAAAGTTGCGCGGTACTAGAGAGGCTAGCAAAGGCGGAAGGGTGAGAGTGCGTATAATCCATGGACTCAACATTAGTCATAAAGAACTCACATACTTATTGCAAAAGTCTATTAGTTATCGAAGCAAAGTATTAGACGCATGCTCCTAGGGGAGAGGTTGGTAGGAGTTAACCATCGCGCGCTCCCGACCCTCACACAAAGGTTGACAATCATTAAACAAATCATGCTCCGACTTCGTTACATAACGGTTCACCATACGTGCATGCTACGGGAATCACAAACTTTAACACAAGTATTTCATCCAATTCAAAATTACTCACTAGCATGACTCTCATATTACCATCTTCATATCTCAAATCTATATGCAAGGAATCAAACTTCTCATAGTATTCAATGCACTTAATATGAAAGTTTTTATTATATACCTCTTGGATGCCCATTATATTAGGACTAAATTCACAACCTAAACCAATTACCATGCTGTTTTAAAGACTCTCAAAATAATATAAGTGAGGTACGAGAGTTCAATAATTTCTATAAAATAATACACCACCGTGCTCTAAAAAGATATAAGTGAAGTACTAGAGCAACATTGCCTAGCTCAAAAGATATAAGTGAAGCACATAGAGTATTCTAATAAATTCACGATTCAGCGTGTCTCTCTCAAAATAAGTGTGCAGCAAGGATGATTTGGCAAACTAAAAAGCAAAGACTCATATCATACAAGATGCTCCAAGCAAAACACATCTCATGTGGTGAATAAAAATATAGCCTCAAGTAAATTTACCGATGGATTGAAGACGAAAGAGGGGATGCCTTCCGGGGCATCCCCAAGCTTAGGCTTTTTGGTATCCTTGAATATGGCTTCGGGTTCCTTGGGCATCCCCAATCTTAGGCTCTTGCCACTCCTTATTCCATAGTCCATCAAATCTTTACCCAAAACTTGAAAACTTCACAACACAAAACTCAACAGAAAACTCATGAGATCCGTTAGTATAAGAAAAATAGATCACCACTTTAGTGACTGTTGTGAACTCATTATTTATTTATTTAGGTGTAATATCTACTGTATTCTAACTTCTCCATGGTTCATACCCCCCCCCCCCCCCCCCCGATACAACCCATAGATACATCAAAATAAGCAAACAACACAAAGAAAACAGAATCTGTCTAAAACAGAACAGTCTGTAGCAATCTATAGACTTCGAATACTTCTGTAACTCCAAAAATTCTGAAAAATTAGGAAAATCAGGTAAATATGTATATCCTTCTTGTGTAAAAATTTCAGATCAAAATCACGTTCTAGTGAATTTACAAAATTCCTGGATTGAGAGCAAAAGTTTCTGTTTTTCAGCAAAATCAAATCGCAAACACCGTAGACCATCCCAAAGGTCTTACTTGGCTCAAACACTAATTTAAACAAGAAAAAACAATTACTACAGAGGTAATAATGTGTGGAAAACTCAAAAACAGAAGCAAAAACAAAAGCATAAAAATAAAATTGGGTTGCCTCCCAACAAGCGCTATTGTTTAACGTCCCTAGCTAGGCATAATGATTTCAATGATGCTCACATAAAAAGTAGTAATTGAAATATGCAAGAGAACATCATGAATCTCATGAAGCACATTTAAGTCTAACCCACGTCCTATGGATAGGGATTTTTTGAGCAAATAATTTATGGGAACAAGAATCAACTAGCATAGGAAGGCAAAACAAGCATAACTTCAAAACTTTGAACACATAGGGAGGAAACTTGATATTATTGCAATTCCTACAAGAATATGTTCCTCCCTCATAATAAATTTCAGTAGAATAATAATCAAATTCAACAATATAGCTATCATAAACTATTCTTTCTTTATGATCAACATGCATAAAGTTTTTATCATGTTCCAAAATAGTGGGATTATCATCAACTAAAGTTATGACCTCTCCAAACCCACTTTTATCAAAAAATCCATAAGATTGAACACTCTTCAAATATGCGGGATTCTTTTTACCTAAAGTTGACGCTCTCCCAAACCCACTTTCGACACTATTGCAAACATATTCAACATTAGGCTTAAATAAATTTTCAAGATCATAAGAAGCTTTATCACCCCAATCATGATCATTGCAATAAGAAGTGGACATGACAAAATTATCATCCCCAAGCTTGTAGTTTTGCATATCACGAACATGATTGACATTAATAGAATTTATAGTAACATCATTGCAATCATGCTTTTCAATCAAGGAGCTTTCATGAGTCACCTTATAAATTTCTTCTTTCAACACTTCATCAAAATTTCCAGATTCATGATTTTCAAACAGAACTTCATAGAGATAATCAAGTGCACTCAACTCACTAGCAATTGGTTCATCATAATTTGGACTTTTGAAAAGATTAGCAAGTGGATGAGGATCCATAACAATAGATTTTTATCAAGCGAAGATGCAAGCAAATAGGAGGCACATGGCAACACAAGCAAACAAAAAGAGATCCGGTGAGAAAAAGGCAAACGACAAAGAGGGCGAATAAAACGGCAAATTGGTGAAGTGGGGGAGAGGAAAACAAGAGGCAAATGGCAAATAATGTGAATGCAAGAGATGAGTTTGTGATGGGTACTTGGTAGGCTTGATGTAGATCTCCCCGGCAACGGCACCAGAAATCCTTCTTGCTACTTCTCGAGCATGCGTTGGTTTTCCCTTGAAGAGGAAAGGGTGATGCAGCAAAGTAGATAAGTATTTCCCTCAGTTGTTGAGAACCAAGGTATCAATCCAGTAGGAGATACAAGCAAGTCACCAATGGATGTACCTACACAAATAATCAAACACTTGCACCCAACGCTATAAAGGGGTTGTCAATCCCTTCACGGTTACTTGCAAGGATGAGATCTGATAGAGATTGATGGATATGATTGCTAAAACGAAAAGTAAACTAAAAGTAAAAAGATTGCAGCAAGATATTTTTGGTATTTTTGGTTTATAGATCTGAAAATATAATATGGAAAATAGACCCGGGGGCCATAGGTTTCACTAGAGGCTTCTCTCATGAAGGAAAATAATACGGTGGGTGAACAAATTACTGTCGAGCAATTGATAGAAAAGCGAATAATTATGAAGATATCCAAGGCAATGATTATGCATATAGGCATCACGTCCGTGTCAAGTAGACCGAAACGATTCTGCATCTACTACTATTACTCCACACATCGACCGACTCCTGCCTGCATCTAGAGTATTAAGTTCATGAAGAACAGAGTAACGCATTAAGTAAGATGACATGATGTAGAGGGATAAACTCAAGCAATATGATGAAAACCCCATCTTTTTATCCTCGATGTCAACAATACAATACGTGTCTCGCTACCCCTACTTTGTCACTGGGTGAGGACACCGCAAGATTGAACCCAAAACTAAGCACTTCTCCCATTGCAAGAATTACCAATCTAGTTGGCCAAACCAAACCAATAACTCGAAGGGACTTGCAAAGATGTGAAATCATGCATATAAGAATTCAGAGAAGATTCAAATAATATTCATAGATAATCTGGACATAAACCCACAATTCATCGGATCTCGACAAACACACCGTAGAAGAGTATTACATCGGATAGATCTCCATGAAGATCATGAAGAACATGGTATTGAAGAGCAAAGAGAGAGAAGAAGCCATCTAGCTACTAGCTATGGACCCGAAGTTCTGTGGTAAACTACTCACGCATCATCGGAGGGGCAATGGAGTTGATGTAGATGCCCTCCGTGATCGAATCCCCCTCCGGCAGATTACCGGAAAAGGCTCCAAG
This sequence comes from Elymus sibiricus, assembly GCA_039707655.1. Taxonomy (NCBI): domain Eukaryota; kingdom Viridiplantae; phylum Streptophyta; class Magnoliopsida; order Poales; family Poaceae; genus Elymus; species Elymus sibiricus. The sequence goes on from CM077667.1 coordinate 27,083,425, forward strand.
ATTGGATCTCACTGGAATAGAGGCTTCCGGCGGCGGAACAGTGTTTTCATGGCTCCTTTTGGTATCCAGGGAATATTTGGGAATTTATAGGCCGAAGAATAGGGTTAGGAGGGCTGCCGTGGAGCCACAAGCCAGGGGGCGCCCCCCCCTAGGGCGCGCCCCTGTGGGTTGTCGCCACACGGCGGCTCTCCTGCCTTCATCTCTAAGTTTGCTGGGTTTCTTCTGGTCCAAGAAAAATCATTCCGAAGATTTTATTCCGTTTGGACTCCGTTTAATATTCCTTATCTGCAATACTCAAAAACACGGAAAAAACAGAAACTGGCACTAGGCTCTAGATTAATAGGTTAGTCCCAAAAATAATATAAAATAGCATATTAATGCATATAAAACATCCAAAACAGATAATATAATAGCATGGAACAATAAAAAATTATAGATACGTTGGAGACGTATCATGGTATCAGAGTTAGGTCTATGCGTAGATGAGATCTCGAGTAGAACACAAAGGAGTTTGTGGGCGTTGACATTCAGATTGCTTCCTTCCTTTGTCTTTTCTTGATTCAGCGGTATTGTGGGATGAAGCGGCTGGGACCAACCTTACTCGTACGCTTACGAGAGACCGATTCCATCGACTGACATGCACTAGTTGCATATAGATGGCTGGCGGGTGTCTGTCTCTCCCACTCTAGTTGGATCGGATTCGACAAAGGTTAGTCCTTGTAGAAGGTTAAATAGCAACTTGTATATCACCGTTGTGGTTTTGCGTCGGTAAGAATAATTCTTGCTAGATACCCATAGCAGCCACGTAAAACATGCAACAACAGATTAGAGGACGTCTAACTTGTTTTTGCAGGGTATGTTGTGATATGATATGGCCAAGACATGATTTTATATATGTTGATGTATGAGATGATCATGTTGTTATTAATTATCATGACTTGCATGTCGATGAGTACGGCAACCGGCAGGAGCCATAGGGTTGTCTTTAATTATTGTATGACCTGCGTGTCAATCTCAAGCGCTATGTAATGCTTTACTTTATCGCTAAGCGGTAGCAATAGTAGTAGAAGCATGGTTGATGTGACAACCCCGATGGCAACATGATGATGGAGATCATGGTGTGACGCCGGTGACGATGGAGATCATGTCGGTGCTTTGGGGATGGAGATCAAAAGCACAACTTCATGGCCATATCATGTCACTTATGATTTGCTTGCGATGTTAATCCTTTTATGCACCTTGTTTTGCTTAGGACGACGGTAGCATTATAAGGTGATCCCTCACAAAAATTTCAAGGAAATTGTGTTCTCCCCGACTGTGCACCATTGCGAAAGTTCGTCGTTTCGAAGCAGCACGTGATGATCGGGTGTGATAGACTCTATGTTCGCATACAACAGGTGCAAGCCAGTGTTGCACATGCAGAACACTCGGGTTAAACTTGACGAGCCTAGCATGTACAGACATGGCCTCGGAACACAAGAGACCAAAAGGCCGAACATGACTCATATAGTAGATATGATCAACATGGAGATGTTCACCATTGAAACCACCTCAACTCACGTGATGATCGGACTTGGGTTGGTGAATTTGGATCATGTAACACTCGGATGACCTGAGGGATGTCAATTTGAGTGGGAGTTTTAGAGTAATTTGATTAACTAAACTCATTATCTTGAACAATAGTCTAAGTTGTCTTTGCATATTTATGTTGTAGATCAATGGCTCACGCAGTAGTTCCCCTGAATTTCAATGCGTTCCTAGAGAAAGCTAAGCTGAAAGATGATGGAAGTAACTTTGTAGACTGGGCCCGTAATCTAAGGATTATCCTTACGGCTTCCCAAAAGTGTTATGTCCTTGATGCACCGCTCGGTGAACCACCCGCTCCTGTGGCGTCTGCAGACGTTGTGAACGCCTGACAGTCACGCTCGGATGATTACTCATTAGTTCAGTGTGTTGTGTTGTATGGCTTAGAACCGGGACTTCAAAGGCGTTTTGAACGTCATAGAGCATATGAGATGTTCCAGGAATTGAAGTTTATCTTTGAGAAGAATGCCCGGATCGAGAGGTATGATACCTCTGATAAGTTCTATGCTTGTAAAATGGAGGAGAACGGGACTGTCAGTGAGCATGTGCTCAGAATGTCTGGGCACTCAAACCGTTTGGCTGAATTGGGAATTGTACTCCCGCCAGAGGCGATCACTGATAGAGTTCTTCAATCACTGCCACCTAGCTATAAAGGCTTCGTGCTGAACTATAGCATGAAAGGGATGAACAAATCAGTCGCCGAGCTGTTTGCGATGCTGAAAGTCACTGAGTCTGAAATCCAAAAGGAGCATCAAGTGTTGATGGTTAATAAAACCACCAGTTTCAAGAAAAATTGCAAGGGCAAGAAGGGTAACTCCAAGAAGGGAGGCAAAGCAGTTGCTCATCCCATGAAGAAACCCAAGGCTGGACCCAAGCCAGAAACTAAGTGCTTTCATTGCAAGGGTACTGGTCACTGGAAGCGGAACTGCCCCAAGTATCTGGCTGACAAGAAGGCGGCCAACACCAAACCAGGTATATATGATATACATGTTATTGAGGTGTACCATACCAGCTCTCGTTGTAGTGCCTGGGTATTTGATACCGGTTCGGTTGCTCACATTTGCAACTCAAAATAGGAACTACGGAATGGACGGAGGCTGGCAAAGGACGAAGTGACGATGCGCGTGGGAAATGGTTCCAAGGTTGATGTGATCGCCGTCGGCACGCTCGCTCTTCGACTACCATCGGGATTAGTGATGAACCTGAATAATTGTTATTTAGTGCCTGCGTTAAGCATGAACATTATATTTGGATCTTGTTTAAATCAGAGACGGTTACTCATTTAAATCAGAGAATAATGGTTGTTCTATTTATATGAGCAATATCTTTTATGGTCATGCACCCAATGTGAGGGGTTTATTCTTATTGAATCTCGATAGTGATGATACACATGTTCATAACATTGATGCCAAAAGATGTAAAGTTGATAATGATAGTACCAGTTTCTTGTGGCACTGCCGCTTAGGTCATATTGGTGTAAAACGCATGAAGAAGCTCCATGCTAATGGACTTTTGGAGTCACTTGATTTTGAATCACTTGACACATGTGAACCATGCCTCATGGGCAAGATGACTAAGACCCCTTTCTCTGGAATAATGGAATGGGCAAGTGACTTATTGGAAATCATACATACTGATGTGTGCGGTCCAATGAGCATTGAGGTGCGCTGTGGATATCGTTATTTTCTCACCTTCACTGATGACTTAAATAGATATGGGTATATTTACTTAATGAAGCATAAGTCTGAAATGTTTGAAAAGTTCAAGCAATTTCAGAGTGAAGTTGAGAATCATCGTAACAAGAAGATTAAATTCCTGCGATCTGATCGAGGAGGAGAATATCTGAGTTATGAGTTTGGCAATCACTTAAGACAATGTGGAATTGTTTCACAGTTGACACTGCCTGGAACACCACAGCGTAATAGTGTGTCCGAATGTCGTAATCGTACTTTATGGGATATGGTGCGGTCTATGATGTCTGTTGCCGATTTGCCACTATCATTTTGCGGTTATGCGTTAGAGACAGCTGCATTCATTTTAAATAGGGCACCATCTAAATCCATTGAGATGACGCCTTATGAACTGTGGTTTGGCAAGAAACCAAAGTTGTCATTTCTTCAAATTTGGGGATGTGATGCTTATGTCAAAAAGCTTCAGCCTGAAAAGCTGGAACCCAAAGCGGAGAAATGTGTCTTCATAGGGTACCCGAAAGAGACAGTTGGGTACACCTTCTATCTCAGATCCGAAGGCAAAGTGTTTGTTGCTAAGAACGGGTCATTTCTTGAGAAAGAGTTTCTCTCAGAGGAATTGAGTGGGAGGAAGATAGAACTTGATGAGGTTGCTGAACCTTTACTTCTACCAGAGAGTAGCGCGGCGCAGAAAGATGTTTCTGTGGAACCTACCAGTCTCCAAGCGGCGAGGACCGAGATCGGCCTCCCAGTCTTCATTCCTCTCTGAGGTCCTCATCTTGTACAACTGTCCAAGGAGAAGGTAAGCTGTTATACCTGCAAGTATGGCAAGCAAGGATACTGCTGCAGGCAGCCACACCATTGTGGAAAGAGACGATCAAGGTGCCTAAATGATTTCTATGTGGAGCTTCTTTCTTTCTCTATCGCTTTGTTTGTGTGGATGTGTTGGGTGGAGCAAGGCAAGTATTAGTACTACTCTACTCACTGGCGGAACTGCCAACCGGAGTCAATGGTGAAGTCTTCGCCACTACTTCAGTACACATCCATGTCAGTTTGAACTAGTCCTGTTGTCCAGTGACGATCCTCCCTAATGGAGCCGTAGACTTGTCTCTGGCCTAGTGACCTGTCAAAATGGAGGCCAAACACAATTATTGCCTTACACATCAATTTCTTTTTTACCATTTTTTCTGCAAAGGAAACGAATTGATGGATTCATTTAGGGACGCAAAATCACAACGTTTTCTTTCTATAGGAGCATTGATATTTTAGATTAGATCGTGAATTTACCACCAACACTCAGAGTAGAATAAGAAGAGTCGGCATATATAGCATCCCAGTCTAGTCGGACGAGCTAGTAGCCCAGTCAAGGCGACCACGCCTCGAGCCACTCCCAGCCTTCCACACAGCTTCTGCTGATTGGCAGCCAAGTTCTTGTTCCAAAGTGATCTTGATTCTACAGGCCTAGATCATGACATATATACGAGTTGCTCCCTCCACAAGTTCTCCACTCGTAATGGTGAATAAGATCACATTTTGGTCCGTAAAGATGTCCAGGACTTGAGCAGATTCCAAGAGGGTCAATAGCTCCTGTGCGACACCTTTGAGGTGAATTGGAATGAGCGAGACGCCTTTCGTCCGAATTGCCTTGGTGCGACACTTTTTAGCGAGGAAATAGCCCAGACACGACATGGCCCTTAATCTGAACTGATGCCCTCATTAGCTGTTAGGGTCTGGACCCACAACTTATCCATGTAAGTGCGGGACCCACCACTTGTCCACTAAGCGCGGGACCCATCTCTTCGCATCTAGAAGAGACGACCGCCTGTGCCCGTCCGCCCGCCGCCGCCCATTGCTTCCCCTTTCCCCATTCTTCCTCTCCTCTGGCGACCTAGTGCAGATGTCCACCTCCTCCGCCACGCACTCAAAATGGCTTCGGTATGGTCCAGTGCCGCTCACAAGGTGCCCTGACTGCCCACGCCCAGAGCCTCTGAAACGGTTGGTCAATAGGACTGATGATAATGGAAATCTTGGGCGGGAATTTGTGAAGTGCTTGAGCAAAACAATGGCAGGAAGTGATGGCAAGGTTAGATCTCAGTTCTTAGCCCGTTCTTTCACTGCCGTTTGCTCTGATTTCTCCATATTTTGTTTTTTTCCCTCGAATTTGGAATTTAGGGTTCATATTGTTGTTTTCAGATCCTGAAGAAATGGACCCATTTCGAGTGGATGGATGAATATGTTGACAGGATTCAGTTCAAGGGCTACATTGATTCGAGCGGGGCCGCAACCTGGGAGCTCAATTTGAACAGGGTGCCGCAGATGGAGAATTTGGGGAGCTCGGACAGAGGGGCGGGCAGAGTCGTGCCGATGGCGAGGTATGCGCGCAATGCTGAACTGCACTTGGAGTCTAAACTGACCGGGGAACTGAAGAAGATAAAAAAAAATCTAATGGAGATGATTGATTTGCAGAAGCAAGCAAATTTCATGGCAGGGGGGTTCTATTGTTGTATCATTGCTCTGTTTTTGTTTTACTTGCTGTTCATCCGTCATTAGAGGGGGCATTGAGGTCTGTCAGGGCAGAGGATGCGATCTGTGCGTCATGCCAAGTTCATGTAATTCAATCGAAGCAGAAATATTCAGTGTTCATGCTCTGTTCTTGTTCTTCAGTTAACAGAGTGCACACCCCCCAAATTCAGTTTCTAGAAAAAAAATCTTGCTGCCGAATAGATGTTGGGCCGTGAGAAAATAACCAGGCCCAAATAGAGACCAGCCCACCCGCATAGGGGCACCATCCCTGTTTTATAGCATTGAGGCACCCATGTTTAGAAAAAAATGCTTCGACTAAAATAAAATGTTGCTTCGGCAAATAAACCTCTAACAAACATATACTTCTTTACTTGTTTTTACTTTGTCCAAATTTTTATGTCGAATAAATGTTGGGCCGTATGTATTGTAACTTATTTTGTTTTGCTTTACATTTTTGTTGCTTGTCCACTATTGTTTTGTGATTGTTTTCATGCATGTCTATGGTTCCATGAAACCCAACTTAAATGGGGATATATGAAAGCCTCAAAAATCATTTTTGGAAATGATCAAGTTAAAATTCGCTTCAAATATGTCCAAGAAAATGTTCCTGTTTTGCTGTGAAAATATTGGCCAGAGGTAAAATTCAAAGCAATATTTTTAGGAGAACGGAAATATTTATTTTGGGCATTTGAGTTAATCCAATAATTATTTACATGAACTAAATTAGTTGCATGTCATAGTTGCATGTCATAGTTGCATGTCCATGGTTGCAAGTCATAATTTTATTAGTAACACATAGATCAATTAGATAGAACATCAAGCACATATATCAATTGACCAATATCAACTAGATAGAAAAAACAAAAACTAGATAGAACACATCAATATAGTAGCATAAGTAGTAGCATTGCATGAGCTAGATAGTACCACATTACAACTAACATAGATAAACCCAAGCACGACATACATAGTACCATTACAACTTATATAGATAGTTCAACCCAACACGACAATAATAAAACGGCACCCTAGATAAGATAAAACACCACCGGCTTGCTTGCTTGCTCCAAGGCCAACTCCTCCATGGCCAACTCCTCCGGGCGCCGTTCACTGCTCCTCCGGGGTGTTGTCGATGGGGTACGGCAGAGTGTGCATGCGCCTCACGGTGGGGAAGATATTGGTGTAGTCCGTGAAGATGTTGTGGGTGGTGAAAGCGATGAACTCGCAGCCACACCAGAACACACGACCGAGGAGGTAGAACGCGTCGATGGAGTTGGTGAAGTGGGCAAGGATAGCAACCACAACCCCGTTGTGGATGACCTCCTCGACTCGGTACATCCTTGGAGATCCCCGGGGGAGGTGGCCGAATCCGAGCGCAAGGAAGGCGTTGGTGAAATCCCTTGCGCCCCTCCATCTTGACATCGACCACACACGGAGTGTGTTATCGACGTACACGTCGGGGGGGGGGTAGAGCGTCTCCGGCATGGTGGGGGGAAAGCGGAAGGTTGGCCCGGTGTAGTTCATGGCTGCAACGGCCTAGTTTTGGGGTTGTTTGTGGTGGTGAGAAGAGGATACAGATGGGAGAGGGTGGGTGAGGAGGAGGAAGATGATAGGTGGCTTAAATAGCCCTAGTGCGACGTGTTTACACTGGGTGGAAGTAATGAGCGGGCGGTGTTGAGTGGCATGTGTGTACACGCATGGGAAACCGAAAGCGGCATCAATAGCCAGGCTGCGACGTTTCAGCGCTGCAAGCTCTGTGCCGTCGGTCGGGGTTCACGCCTGCTCGTTCTGTGTGTGTGCCGCCCGTGCATGCAAGTGTGGCATCGTGGTAGTACTGCCAACAGCTTGCATAGCACACTGGCCATTAAAAATGCGTGGAGAGATGAGCTCATGCAGCGGCTAGCGATGGTTGGGCATCTAGAATAGCCAAGCAGCAACATGAGCTCGAACGCTGCGAGGGCGCCAACAGCCAGCGTAGCACACTGGCCATTAAAAACGCGTGGAGAGATGAGCTCGATGCCATGCATGCAGCGGCTAGCGATGGTCGGGCATCTACGCTGCGAGGGCGGGCGGCGCAGGGCTGCGCACGCATGCATGCATGCTTTTCGGGCCTGCTCAAATCGGATCAGCGTGGTGTCCATCGGCCCAACGGGTGGGCCGCTTTAATTAAGCCCAACAATACATGGCCGACCTGCTCAATCTTATCCAACGTAAAAAAATGACCAGCCAATGAACTAACAACCCACGGATATGTGACGTGGCTCCCGATCCAGACCGTTGCTTCTGTTCACATCCATCCAATGGTCCAGGGTGCTGCATGTTATAATATCCAGAGTGTTCGAATCAGCCAATTAGAGTGCAGCCCGCGGATCGCTGACGTAGCCCTAGTGCCTGATCCAGACCGTCCATTCACAGCGATCCAATCACTAGTAGAAAAAGGGCCATTTGTCCCGGTTCCAGAGGGCCATTTGTCCTGGTTCCGGAACCGGGACTAAAGGGTCGGGACTAAAGCCCAAAACCTTTAGTCCCGGTTCGCTTGCCAACCGGGACAGAAGGGGCTCCACGTGGCCGGTGTTGGGAGCCCAGGCAGGAGGACCTTTAGTCCCGGTTGGTAACACCAACCGGGACCAAAAGGCAGGAACTTTAGTCCCGGTTGGCAACACCAACCGGGACCAAAAGGCACTGGGGTTTTTGTTTTTTTTTTGAAAGGGGGGGGGGGTTAGGGGGGTTTGTAGGGTTAATTGAAGTGTTTCATATTGTGTTAGCTAGCTAATAGAGAGAAGTGTCCTCTCTTTCTCCGTGCTTGGTCGACGCTGGCTACTATAGAGAGAACTCGACACGCTAGCTAGTAAGCAAATGAAGGAAACATTAAGTACACAAGATCGTCATGAACATATACACAGAGAAGTGATCGACCTCTCTTTCTCCGAGAGATTGGTCGAACAACAAGTTTTCGTATATCTATCCGACGCTACTAGCTACATATATACAATATAAGATCTCTTACAATCCCTAACATTTAATGTCAAATTCCAGATGGTATTCTCCGGCTTTATTTATGACGTGGTCAAGAAAGATTCCCGCCAATTCCTCTTGAATTGCTCGTATGCGATCATGTGGTAGGAGTTCATCCCACATCTGCCACATCTAATTTGAAGAAGGGGGTCAATACATATATATGAATGAAACTCAACACAAATCATGGTAATAAAATAAAATTGTGAATATTATTGCTTACGCACTTGAAATTGTTTTTCAGAGTAGCCCCGCTTAGGGGTCATCGCGTTGTAGATGAACTCGCAAACGTAGTATCCACAAAAATCATTCCCTTTTTTCCTGCCACAAGCACTTTAAGAGAAATAGAGTTCAATCAAACTGATAATCAAGCATGACAAATGGTATTGATGAAGCTAGTAGTACTTACTTTCGGGTGTGTAAATCGCAGCTCCCTCAGCAGTGCCGGAACAATTGCGGTGAACTCTTTCCAAACCCTGCCAGACAAAGAAAATAATTACTTGATATCAGGAAATGAACAAAGTTGCCGATATGATGCGATAATGATCGATTGAACTTACTTCTGGAGCATTTCAGTCATGCCCGCATATTCCTGGGGATCTTTTCGTTTCGAGTCTAAGACGATTACTACTCCCCACTCAAGCTTAATCTCTAGCAGAATAAAGTGGAAACTGCGCACGCATGCATAACTCATCAATTACATTACTATAACCTCGAGTAATAAGGGAAACCGAATATGCACAAGACAGTAACACTCACTTGAAGTTGTAAGGAAAGAGTATTGTCCCTTTGTTTTGATTTTTAAGCAACGATTGTAGCAAGTTGTCCTCGGTTTGTGTGACATTGTTTTTAACCGTAAACTCATGTATGATATTTGGGTTAATGAACCCAATGTCATAGATTTGTGCTTTTCTGCATTCGACGATCTTCAATCAGCATAATATAGTGAGGATAATTATATATACATGCAATGAAAGAGCTGAGCTATATATATAGAGAGACTTAATTACAGAAGTAGTACTTACAGACAGTAGCAAGTCACGATTGTTTTGTCGAGGGCCTTTTGATTGTATAACTAGAATATCTCCTCAAATTCAACATTCAACTGCTCCATTCCAATGAGGTCGTGCTCCTCTTTAATTCTCAGCGTCAAAGCATCCTTCCCAGACTCCCGGCATGTTTTCATGTACCATTCATGCAATGTTCGCATCATCGTTGTTAGAGGAGGATGATCAGGTTTGACGAGAGGCCGCCCGTACCGGTAACTGAATTCGTCCACCTCCAACGGCTCAAACTATACACCATCGCTCAGGTAATCACCAGGATTGGTACCGGGCACCATCCCCGGATGATTAGCGACGATATCGCTAGACACCTTGAGCGGGGGGCACGATTGGTTCGCCTGTTCGCCGAGCTGGGGATTTTTTTTCCCACTTCTTCCTTTTGCAAACCTTGCATCACTGGAAGTACTTCCCGACCGCTGCGCGTCATGATATGTCTTTTTAACACAGCGGTCAAAGTTGGAATCCGGCGGAGGCGGTGGTGGTCGCTTCAGGGCATCGATAGTGCGCATCACTTTCACCGGATCTAGCTTCTCCTTCGGAGGTGGAGTTTTCTTTGCAAAATGGGCCCTCAATTCGGCCTGACATATCTCCTCGTTTTCAGACTCGGTCCTCTCATATGGTAACTTTTCCAGAGGCTTGAGAGATGGACCGTATCTGTATTCCCTCCCGCCTCTTCTTGTACTGCTAGCCGCCGGAGCGGCGGCGACTCTCTTCCGTCGTTGCTTACGAGGCGGAGCAGGAGGCGGAGTGCTCCGACGCGCCGGAGGAGCCGGAGCGCCGGCGTCTATCTTCTGCCGTTGCCGACGAGGCTGAGGAGGAGGCGTACTACTCCGACGTGCCGGAGTAGGCGAAGGAGGAGGCGGAGTGCCCTCACGCGTCGGAGGAGCCGGAGAAGGAGGCGGTGTGCCCTGATCACTCGCCGGAGGAGGAGGAGGAGGAGGCGGAGAGCCCTGATTCGCCTGAGGAGGAGGAGGAGGCGGAGGCGTCCAGTTTGGAAGCTTGATGTACTCCTTCTGCCATAGACATGTACTCCTCAGAGCACGAGCCAACTTATTCTCTCCTTCACCCGTAGACTGGTCAAGCTCGAGCTCCTCAAATCCCTCCATTACTTCATCCACCATCACAACAGCATAGCCATGTGGAATCGGTGAGCAGTGAAAAGTTCCGTCGGGTTGAGGAGGTGCAACAGAGCCGACAGCCGCCTTGAAAGTGAGGTTCCGTCATTTCGTCATGAGCTCGCAATGTTGAGCCTCCGTGATAGTATCCACAGGGTAGATAGGAGCCGTGAAGTCAGGCTGAACGGGCTCCGTGGAAGCGACGCTGCTTCTCCGCTGAGATGGCGGGGTAGCTTCTGGGGTAGCTTCGTGCCGCTGAGATGGTTGGCCGGCAGCTCGCTGGCTCTCAGCTTCCTCTAGCTTTTGTAGTCTTGCATTCAGCTTCTGAATTTCGCTCAGCTCCGCTTTCCTCTTTCTCTCCCAGCTTCTGTAACCGCCTGCGTCGGGAAACCCAACCTTCCACGGAACGGAGCCTGGTGTGCCTCGTGTTCGTCCAGGGTGCTCAGCATTCCCTAGGGCCTCAGTCAGCTCGTCCTTCTCTCTGTCGGGAATGAACGTCCCTTCCTGCGCTGCGGTGATATACTCCTGAAGCTTGTTCATGGGTATCGCAAGTTGCTCGTTCGTCCAACGGCACTTCCCTGTTTCAGGGTCCAAAGTTCCCCCAACCCCGAAGAAACAAGTCCTTGAACGGTCTGGCCAGTTCAATGTCTGTGGTACGGCGTTTTTAGCAATCAGGTCAGTCTCAGCTTTGTCCCACAACGGCCGGGCTTTGAGGTAACCACCTGACCCCATGTGATGGTGATACTGCTTCTTTGCAGCATTGATCTTGTTTGTCTCTGACATTTTCTTACTCTTGTCCGATGTCTTGTAGGCCACAAATGCGGGCCAGTGATCACCTATCTTCTCAAATCGGCCGGTGAATTCTGGAGTCTTCCCTTTGTCGACAAACTTTGATTTCAACTCATTCTTCCACCTCCTGAATAGATATGCCATCTTCTTAAGAGCACACGCCTTGACCAGTGGCTCTATAACTGGCTTATTCGGATCCTCCTCTGGCGGTAGGGTGAAATTTGCCTTCAGCACGGTCCAAAGATCATCTTTCTGTCTATCGGTGACATAATCACCATCAGGGGCGCCGTCCTTAGGCTTATTCCATTGCTTGATGCTGATCGGGATGTAGTCCCTAACAATAGCTCCGCACTGAGCAGAAAATGCGTCCTTGGTCCGCTTGGGTTCAATCGGATGGCCATCGTGCGCTAGTGCTGTGATCGTGAACCTTTCTTCCTTGCGCAACCTCTTCTTCGGGCCTCGTCTCGTTACCGAAGTTTGGCTCGATCCGGAGGGCTATAAAAGAAGAAAGAAGAGTTAATTAATATATGTACATACCAAAACAATTAATGCATCAATTAGCTAGTCAGCACAGGCTTAATTAATATATATACCTCGCCGAACTTTGCAACAGCTCCCTCCTCCGTTCGGTCACCGGAGCCGTCATCATGGTCTCCTTCTTCCTCCGGCATTCGGTCACCGGAGCCATCATGATCATGTCCTTCCTCCTCCATTGTTCGATCACCGAAGACATCATCCTCTCCTTCCAGACCATCGGTGTCGTTGAGATACGACAAGATATCACGTCCGTCGTGGATTATGTCCCCCAACAACTGTTCTTGTTCCAAGTCTCTTGGATCCATAGTTTTTGCAAATATTACAACATGGCAATTAATATACAAACATGAATGTCGTCCGACGTCCGGACCGCCTATCTCATGAATGTCCGACGTCCGGTTTGGGGTGGCCTCGACAACACTTCTAGGGTTTGGGGTGGCCTCGACATCACTTCTAGGGTTTCGGGGAGGGGGTATATCGACCCCCCCCCCTCATGTCGAAGTTATCGGGGAGGGGGTATATCGACAACGACATACATACATGGAAAAAATGCTATCCATCTTTACATACATAGCCACATACATATATTATATATTTTCATTAACTCATGACATATTTTCATTATTTTTCTTTCTTTAACTCAACGACAACGACATACATACATGGAAAAAAATGTATATCGACCCCCCCCCCCCTCATGTCGAAGTTATCGGGGTGGGCGCGATCTCTTTCTCGTTATTTTTCGTGTGTCCGTGTCGCCGTATCCGTGTCCGTGTCCCTGTCCGTGTCCGTGTCCGTGTCGCCGTATCTGTGTCCGTGTCCCCGTATCCGTGTCCGTGTCCGTGTCCATGTCGCCGTATCCGTGTCCGTGTCCGTGTCGCCGTATCCGTGTCCGTGTCCGTGTCCGTCTCCGTGTCGCCGTATCCGAGCAGGGACCATGGGAAAGGGGGGGCTCACTGGGGGGCGGCGACGGGGCGGCGAAGGGGAGGAGACGGGGCGGCGATGGGGAGGCGACGGGGCGGCGTGGCGACGGGGAGGCGACGGGGACGGGGACGGGGACGACGACGGCGGGCTCGGGGCGGCGCGCGGCGACGGGGATGACGACGGCGGGCTCGGGGCGGCGCGCGGCGACGGCGATGAGGAGCGGGCGGTGACGGCGACGAGGAGCAGGCGGCGACGGCGACGAGGAGCGGGCGGCGACGGCGACGGCAACCTCGGGGCGGCTCGGGGAGGCGACGGCGTCGAGGGCAGCAGCAGCAGCCTGGCGGCATGGAGAGAAGAATGGCGGGTGGGGCAAAATTTCCTAAGTCTTGGTTATATAGCAACCACCTTTGGTCCCGGTTGGTGCCACCAACCGGGACCAATGCCACCTTTGGTCCCGGTTGGTGCCGCCAACCGGTACCAAAGGTCTCTTTTCAGCAGCCCAAAGGGCGGGAAGCAGAGACCTTTGGTCCCGGTTGGTGGTACCAACCGGGACCAAAGGTGGGCATTGGTCCCGGTGGGTGCCACCAACCGGGACCAAAGGTGGGCATTGGTCCCGGTTGGTGCCACCAACCGGGACCAATGGCCTTGCACATCATTTTTTTATTTTTTTCCAGTATTATTGTTTTATTTTTTGCTTTATTTATTTTTTTTATTTTTTCCAGTATTTTTCTTCTGTTATTTTAGTTCATTCTTTTTAACAAATAAATACTTTGATAATTTTAGTTGCATAATTTCCATTATTTTGTTTTGTTTTTTTTATATTTATTTTTGTTTTATTTTTTGCTTTATTTATTTCCAGTGTGTTTTATCATTATATTCTTTTTGCTATTAATGTTTTGAACAAAAAATACTTTGATAATTTTAGTTGCATAATTTTTATATAATTATAGTTTCAAAAATACTAGAGGTTTATAAAAGCTTTTTAGTTGATTCTTTTTTGAACTCCACTCCCACGATGTTTTGAAAGAAATTAAAAAGCACTTCAAATGAACTCTGAAAAGGTTGAAAGTTGGCATGGTATCATCATTTCACCCACATAGCATGTGCTAAAAAGTTGAGTGGGTTACGGCAAAAACTGGATGCACTTCGTGTACAAAATGGACAATCTCTTTCGAAGTATCACGGTTTCGGATGGAAACTCATCTGTTACAAAGGGATTTCATTTTTTTGAACTTATTTGAACTCCAGACTTTTTGTGTGTTTAAAATGCACCATTCAAAGCCACATCATCAATTTTCAACCCTTTCTGAATTCATTTGGTATTTTTCATGCACTTACTGATTTTTTTGAGCTAAATAACCTTGAAATTAAAAAGCACTTCAAATGAACTCTGAAAAGGTTGAAAGTTGGCATGGTATCATCATTTCACCCACATAGCATGTTATAAAAAGTTGAGTGGGTTACGGCAAAAACTGGATGCACTTCGTGTACAAAATGGACAATCTCTTTCGAAGTATCACAATTTCGAACGGAAACTCATCTGTTACAAAGGGATTTCATTTTTTTGAACTTATTTGAAATCCAGACTTTTTGTGTGTTTAAAATGCACCATTCAAAGCCACATCATCAATTTTCAACACTTTCTGAATTCATTTGGTATTTTTCATGCACTTACTGATTTTTTTGAGATAAATGACCCTGAAATTGAAAAGCACTACAAATGAACTCTGTAAAGGTTGAAAGTTGGCATGGTATCATCATTTCACCCACATAGCATGTTATAAAAAGTTGAGTGGGTTATGGCAAAAACTGGATGCACTTCGTGTACAAAATTGACAATCTCTTTCGAAGTATCAGGGTTTCGGACGAAAACTCATGAGTGCCCGCATATGAAATACACCGTCGGGCCGTATGCAGGGAATCCGAATGATTTGTATTCGGTCGATGAACTAAAGGATTTCTAGATAGATCAACAAAACACACGGTTTCCCCTACATACAGCCCGACGGTGGCTCGTGAGTGCCCGCATATGAAATGCACCGTCGGACCGTATGCAGGGAATCCGAATGATTTGTATTCGGTCGATGAACTAAAGGATTTCTAGATAGATCAACAAAACACATGGTTTCCCCTGCATACAGCCCAATGGTGGAAATATGAAATGCACCGTTGGACCGTATGCAGGGAATCCGAATGAGTACACACACTAAGTGTCGAACATGTCCGAGAGGTGGGTTATATATAGGGTCGTGTGCCTCTTTAGTCCCGGTTGCTAGCACGAACCGGGACTAGTCGTTATAGTGCTGATCCAACAGCTCACAAGCGCTTGAAAGAAACACACGATCCGTGTGCTTCTTCCTGATTGGTACGACCTTCACCGCCCAAGGTTATAAAGAGTTGAGAGGGTTACGGCAAAAACTGGATGCACTTCGTGTACAAAACGGACAATCTCTTTCGAAGTATTAGGGTTTCATACGAAAACTCATCTGTTACAAAAGGCATTCCATTTCTTCACATGTAACTGCAATGATTTAGTTGTGGAGAGAAAGTCTTCACTTTTTCTTCGCTTGTGTCCTTTGCTTATTGCGCCGTAACCATGGATAATCTTCATCGTTTAAGAGGGTGCTTGGGTCATCCTTGACTTTGAAGGGAGGAATTTCATGAAACTTTTCATAATCTTCAGACATGTCTGTCTTGCCCTCCAATCCCACGATGTCTCTTTTTCATGAAAGAACTATGTGGCGCTTTGGCTCATCGTATGATGTATTCGCTTCCTTATCTTTTCTTTTTCTCGGTTTGGTAGACATGTCCTTCACATAGAAAACCTGCGCCACATCATTGGCTAGGACGAATGGTTTGTCTGTGTATCCAAGATTGTTCAAATCCACTGTTGTCATTCCGTACTGTGGGTCTTCCTGTACCCCGCCTCCTGACAGATTGACCCATTTGCACTGAAACAAAGGGACCTTGAAATCATGTCCATAGTCAAGTTCCCATAGGTCCACTATGTAACCATAATATGTGTCCTTTCCCCTATTGGTTGCTGCATCAAAGCGGACACCGCTGTTTTGGTTGGTGCTCTTTTGATCTTGGGCGATCGTGTAAAATGTATTCCCATTTATCTCGTACCCTTTGTAAGTCAATACAGTCGAAGATGGTCCCCTGGCCAACGAGTACAACTCATCAGAAACAGTGTTGTCACCCATGAGACGTGTTTGCAACCAACTGCCGAAAGTCCTGATGTGTTCATATGTAATCCAGTCGTCACACTGCTCCGGCTGTTTGGAGCACAGAATATTCTTGTGTTCATCGACATACGGGGTCACCAAGGTAGAATTCTGTAGAACTGTGTAGTGTGCTTGAGACCAAGAATGCCCGTCCCTACATATTATTGAGTCTGCTCCTAGCGTGCCTTTTCCAGTCAGTCTCCCCTCATACCGTGATTGAGGGAGACCAATCTTCTTAAGGTTAGGAATGAAGTCAACACAAAACCCAATGACATCCTCTGTTTGATGGCCCATGGAGATGCTTGCTTCTGTCCTAGCGCGGTTACGAACATATTTCTTTAAGACTCTCATGAACCTCTCAAAGGGGAACATATTGTGTAGAAATACAGGGCCTAGAACGACAATCTCATCGACTAGATGAACTAGGACGTGCGTCATGATATTGAAGAAGGACGGTGGGAACACCAGCTCGAAACTAACAAGACATTGCACCAAATCACTCCTTAACCTTGGCAGGATTTCTGGATCGATCACCTTCTGAGAGATTGCATTGAGGAATGCACATAGCTTCACAATGGCTAATCGAACGTTTTCCGGTAGAAGCCCCCTCAATGCAACCGGAAGCAGTTGCGTCATAATCACGTGGCAGTCATGAGACTTTAGCTTCTGGAACTTTTTCTCTGCCATATTTATTATTCCCTTTATATTCGACGAGAAGCCAGACGGGACCTTCATACTGAGCAGGCATTCAAAGAAGATTTCCTTCTCTTCTTTGGTAAGAGCGTAGCTGGCAGGACCTTCATACTGCTTTGGATGCATGCCGTCTTTTTCATGCACACGTTGCTGTTCCTCCCGTGCCTCCGGTGTATCTTTTGTCTTCCCATACACTCCCAAGAATCCTAGCAGGTTCACGCAAAGATTCTTCGTCACGTGCATCACGTCGATTGCAGAGCGGACCTCTAGATCTTTCCAATAGGGTAGGTCCCAAAATATAGATTTCTTCTTCCACATGGGTGCGCGTCCCGCCTCGTCAGTCGGAACAGATAGTCCGCCAGGACCCTTTCCAAATATTACTTGTAAATCATTTACCATATCAAGTATGTGATCACCAGTACGGAGGGCGGGCTTCTTCCGGTGATCTGCCTCACCTTTGAAATGCTTTCCTTTCTTTCGACATTGATGGTTGGTCGGAAGAAATCGACGATGCCCCAGGTACACATTCTTCCTGCATTTGTCCAAATATATACTGTCGGTGTCATCTAAACAGTGTGTGCATGCGTGGTATCCCTTGTTTGTCTGTCCTGAAAGGTTACTGAGAGCAGGCCAATCGTTGATGGTTACAAACAGCAACGCATGTAGGTCAAATTCTTCCTGTTCGTTCTCATTCCACACACGTACACCTCTTCCATTCCATAGCTGTAAAAGTTCATCAACTAATGGCCTTAGGTACACATCAATGTCATTGCCGGGTTGCTTAGGGCCTTGGATGAGCACTGGCATCATAATGAACTTCCGCTTCATGCACAACCAAGGAGGAAGGTTATACATACATAGAGTCACAGGCCATGTGGTATGCTTGCTGCTCTGCTCCCCAAAAGGATTAACGCCATCTGCACTTAAACCAAACCATACGTTCCTCGGGTCACCTGTAAAGTCGCTCCACTTTCTCTCGATCTTTCTCCACTGCGACCCGTCAGCGGGTGCTCTCAACTTCCCATCTTTCTTACGGTCTTTTTTGTGCCATTGCATCAACTCGGCATGCTTTTTGTTTCTGAACAGACGTTTCAACTGTAGTATTATAGGAGCATACCACATCACCTTGGCAGGAACCCTCTTCCCGGTGCGCTGGCCCTCAACATCACCAGGGTCATCTCTTCTGATCTTATACCACAATGCACCGCATACCGAGAATGCGTTCAAATCCTCGTACGCACCGCGGTAGAGGATGCAGTCATTAGGGCATGCATGTATCTTCTGCACCTCCAATCCTAGAGGGCATAGAACCTTCTTTGCTTCATACATACTGCCGGGCAATTCGTTATCCTTTGGAAGCTTATTCTTCATTATTTTCAGTAGCGAACTAAATCCCTTGTCAGATACACCATTGTCTGCCTTCCACTGCAGCAATTCCAGTGTGGTACCGAGCTTTCTGTTGTTATCTTCGCAATTTGGGTACAACCCTTTTTTGTGATCCTCTAACATGCGATCGAACTTCAACTTCTCCCTTTCACTTTCGCATTCTCTCTATGCATCAACAATGACCCAGCGAAGATCATCATCGGGCACATCGTCTGGTTCCTCTTGATCTTCAGCTTCCCCCATTGCAGCATCACCGTATTCAGGGGGCGGGTAGTTGTCGTCATCCTCTTCTTCTTCGTTGTCTTCCATCATAACCCCTCTTTCTCCGTGCTTGGTCCAAACATTATAGTGTGGCATAAAACCCTTCTGAAGCAGGTGGAAGTGAAGGGTTTTATAGTTGGAGAAAGCCTTCGTATTCTCACAGACAGTACATGGACAATGCATAAAACCATTCTGCTTGTTTGCCTCGGTCGCTTCGAGAAAATTATGCAGGCCCTCAATATACTCGGAGGTGCGTCGGTCACCGTACATCCATTGCCGGTTCATCTGCGTGCATATCATGAATAGAGAAGTGACCAAATTAATAGAAATTCATCATCACATTAAAGCCAAATTACAGTAGTGACCAAAATAAATACATAACGTTCATACATAGTTCTCATTATTGAACAACATATAGCTCTCTAGAGCATCTAATTAAAACATACATTGAAACTATAAAATTTAAATGCAACAACAAATGCGATCATAACCGCAACTAAGGTACCAATTGATCCAACGGCATAATGATACCAAGCCTCAGTATGAATGGCATATTTTCTAATCTTTCTAATCTTCAAGTGCATTGCATCCATCTTGATCTTGTGATCGTCGATGACATCGGGAACATGCAACTCCAACTTCATCTTCTCCTCTTCAACTCTTTGTAATTTTTCTTTCAAGTAATTGTTTTCTTTTTCAACCAAATTTAACTTCTCGACAAGAATTTCTATGTCGGTTCGAATTTCCAGTTCACATACCTCCTAGATTAAAAAATCTATGTCACGTTGGTCGGCATAATTGTCATAAACACTATATAAAACAAATAGTTATAACAGATAATATATACCACATCCGAATCATAGACCGGACGAGGGCCGACGTGGGCGGATACCATGACCATGGCACTATATAATAACAAACAATAATAAAAGTAAGAAAATTACACAAGTATCTATCTAAATGATACAAGTAAGAACTTTTTTCTTTTAGAAAGAAGATAAGAAGAAGAGGCTAACCACGGTGGTGCCGGCGCCGAGATGGACGCGGGCGATCGACGGCGGTGAGGACGGGGACGGGACAGGACGGACCGCCAAACCTAAACAAATCTTGAGAAAAATGGAGCTTGGACAAGGAGCTTCGAGAGGAGAAAGCTTAAGTGTGGCTCGGGCATTTCATCGAACACCTCATGTGCATAGGAGGTGAGCTAGAGCACCACAAAGCTCTCCCCTCGCCGGCCAGAAAAACAGAGCAATGTGGAGTGCTCTGCTCGCTGGCGGGGGGGTATATATAGGCATCTCATTGGTCCCGGTTCGTGGTTGGAACCGGGACTAAAGGACCCCATTTGGTCCCAGTTCCAGCCACAAACCGGGACCAATGCTTGTGGGCTAGGAGTCCAGCCCATTGGTCCCGGTTGGTGTCTGGAACCGGGACCAAAGGGGCCAGACGAACCGGGACCAATGGCCCACGAGGCCCGGCCGGCGCCCTGGCCTCACGAACCGGGACCAATGCAGCCATGGGTCCCAGTTCGTGAGTGAACCGGGACTAATGGGCTGGCCCGACCTAGACCAAAGCCCTGGTATGTACTAGTGAATGGCCCAGAGGGGTGCGGGGTTTTGATGGGGTTTTGAGGGGCATTAAAGGGTTTTGAGAGGTTTTCGACGGTTAGGGTTGAGCATAACTAATTCAAAAAAAATCAAAAAAATATATAACTTGTGCCGATCATCGTTCTATGTGACTAAGTATCTTGGAAAAATAAGAAACTTGGACTACGGATTTTTTTCATGAAAAAACCTTCAAAAAAAATGGCTACCAAGAATGAGGTTGTGGAGTATTCAAGAGAAGTGAGCAAGGGGTACGTGTTAAACTTGTCATAATTTATCGAAACGATCCAATCTCAGGACGGACTCTTATATACACACACTAGATGTCAAGTTTCATTTTTTGGCTCATTTAGAGAAGGTCAAAAAAAAACTTGCTTACAAATGTGTCTGTTTTCCCTAGCTTTGGAGGGGTTTGGAGCTCATGTGGAGCACATTTTTCATGTCCAGAGTTTCACATAATAAAATTGCTCCGATTAATGAACTAACATGAATAATAGTCCAAAAATCATTGTAACACCAATAGCACATACCAAATAACTTCAAATTTAAATTTCGGCTCAAACTTGAATAGTATTACACAAATACATATCATATCAAAGTAATACACAAGTTTTAACAAATTTTCAACAAATTTCAACAGCATAGTAGCAATACACAAGTTTCAACAAATTTTCACTTCCGCTTCCTCCTACCACTCAATTTCTTCTTCTTTTTACCAATGCTTGTTTTTGATTGTACAACACCCAGTTCACTCAAGCTCTTGATTTTCCTCACTGGACTGCCTGGAACAGCAGCTTTATTTCGCACCATAACAGTTGCAGTATCATCGGACCCAATATCATGAGGGGTTGGCAACACAACTTCCAATATAGGCTTAGTTGGCACCACATTAGATGGAATATCTTCAGTTGGCAACTCAACTTCCAACATAGGCTCAGCTTGCACAACATCAGCTGGAATATCTTCATAGGTACCCATATCTTCAGAAGGCAACTCAACTTCCAACATAGGCTCACCTTGCACAACATCAGCTGGAATATCTTCAGAGGTACCCATATCTTCAGTTGGCACCAGAACATCAAAATCTTGCTCATCTTGCAGCAGCACATCCAAGTCTTGCTCATTTTGGACCACACCATCCAAGTCTGGTTGAATGTGTATTGTTTCACCAGAACTTCTCTTTTTTCTACAGCCATTGCCTCTTGCCTTTTTCTTTGGCCAGCATTCTTCAACAACAAGGGGCTCACCTGCACGTTTCCTCCTAAAAAGATAAAGCATGTCAACTGGTTAGTAATTGAAAAATGCAACAAAATAGTAAACATGCCAAACATATGCCCACATACTTTGGCCTTTCAGGAGTGTAACAACATTTTGGAGATCCTTTTCGCTGCCCAAGTTCCTGGCACAACTTGCATCTATTTTTGTTACCTTTTTGGGACCTTTTTGGCTTTCCATCCTTCTTTCCCTTGCCCTTTTTACTACTCCCACCTTTCTCAAACCATGCCTTGAATCTACTCTCTTTAGGCCTGCCAGCCTTTCTTTTTGTTAGGGGAGGACACATGGAAAATTCAATTTGCACTTTAGGCCACTGAGACTGATCTGTAAGTGCTGGAATTGGAGTTGCATATGCAGCCTTGAATCTTGCTACTGAGTAATATTCGTGCAAATATGGGTGCATGTTTATCTTCGGTCGGGAGGCCAAGAAAAGTATGGCATGATCACATGGTTTCCCAGTGTGTTGCCACTCCAAACAAGTGCAATCATGCATTTCAGTGTTAACAACATGCCTTCTACCAGTTTTGGTATCTCTAACTTCAGCACCCCAAACAGAAGATTTTTCAACAGATAAATGCGTAAGATTTCTGCTCCTGTTGACCACCTGTTGTACCACCGCAGGAAGCTTATCCCCTTGTAGACAATCCCCAATCCTTCTTCACAATTCCCACAAGCGCATGATCATGATCCTGATTTGGTCAACCATGTCATGCACAGGCAAAAAATTTAACTGCTTTAAAACTTTCTGCCAAGTTGTTGTTGATATGATCAGACTTGATGGCAGTGTTAAATCCTGACCTATACCATAATAGAGAATGGTAGGTGTTCACCCATGGACCAAACTCAGGGCATGCTGTCATTATCTTACCAAGATGATATGAATGTGTCTGTTTAGTGTAAGATCTTGCTGCTGGCCACATGCGACCAAATTCTTCACCTCTGAATTTTTTGATCAAATTCATCCACATATGGCCGAAGCACTCCCTCTGCTCACAATGGGGGAAAACATTCTTCACTGCGTTTTCTAGCCCTTTGCATGCATCTGTGTGGACTGCCAAAGGTGACACTGGCCCTATGCATCTTTTCAACTGCATCATGAACCATGTCCACGAGACCTCTGTCTCTAACTGAAACAAGCCAATAGCAACAGGGAACATCCAGTTGTGTCCATCCAAAGCATTGCAAGCTGCCAATTGACCATTCCACTTGCCAGTCAAAAATGATGAGTCTATGCTCAAATATGGACGACAACCTGCCTTGAAGCCATCAATGCAAGGCTTTAAAGCCATAAAAAACTTATGGAAAAGGACTCTTCCATCCTCTGTTACCTCGGTATCTATCTCCACAACACTGCCAGGTGACCTCTTCTCCACCTCTGCTTTGAAATTATAAAGCATCCTAAAAGTATTTGCCCAGTCACCATATAATTGTTTCATTGCCCTTTGTTTTGCCTTCCACACCGTGTTATACTTCACCTTAATGGGGTATTGCTTTTCCAAGTCTACTTTAAGTTTCTTTGCAGTAGTGTTTGGTTTCTTGGCTAAAATAGGAGTGATCTTTTCTGTAATCCAAAGCTGTGATGTCATGGTTGATACTCTCTGTGAACTTGTAATACAAGTATGTTGGTGTGGGATTTGATTCACCCTAATGGTACTTCCATCAGGTTGGCGTCTAGCAGATATGTACCACTTGCAAGGCTTGACACTTCCATCAAAACCTCTACATCTTGCATAAAACTTCTTTCTATCAGTCCACTTAGTCTTGGCATCAAACTCATGTTTGACTGCATAAGTCTTGAAACACATCCTAAACTCATCCATGTTTGGGAACAACTTTCCCACTGCAATAACATGGTTTTCCTTGTCATACACATGTACCAACTCATCATCATGTGCATCATCTACATCATCTGCAGCATCTTCCATCAGCTGTCCATCCACATCTTCAATTCTATCTCTGGTAGCATCAGTATCAGTAGGCATACTAGATTCACCATCCTTCTCCTCCTTATCTTCATCAGCTACTGGAATGCCAAAAAAATTGGCCATCTCAATGTCATCCATTGGTGCAATGACTAAATCAGTTGGGTCATTTAATTCTATTGAATTCCAATCAACAGAAACAACCCTTGCAACACCATCAGAGCCCTCTTCTGCATCAACCCCCTCAGGTAATACTGTCACTTCACCTGTACACATGGGCATTATCTGCCTCTCTGAAGCCCAATCATCATCTACCATCTGTGAAGCTAACTTTGAGGGCACATATCCAACCTTAGAATCTGATTTCAGATCAACAAGCTCTGGATGAAACATAGTCTGTTTGGTTGTCCAGCCATCTTGTCGATTGATTTCATCAACCATCTCTTCACCATCCTCAATTCTCACATACTCTCCTTTCCAATTATCAAACCGTAACAATGCTACCTCTTGCTCTGGACCCCAAAAAATGCTCTCCCCAATTTTTTCCACAACATTCTTCACGGCCTGCTCTTCCATGCTCTGTAGGTCTTGTGGATCAATCTCTGCAAAATCAATCTCCCACTTAACAATTGTATCTCTCTCTATGTCCCGCATGCTACCATCACCTAGCTTCGCCTTAGAAGGAAGAAATTCCACAGTGAATTCGAATGTCCGAGCACCACCACCCCTGTTTGTCAATGGCGGGGCAGTGTGAGGTGAGCTAGCGGAAGCAGACGAGGCACAAATCGCATAGGTTGGAAAGGATGTTGTTGTCTCTGGCGGCTCCATCGCGGTCAGCCCCCCCTCCCCCCAACCCAAATCTGGATCAAATCGACCAAAAACAAAGGGAAACAGAGGCGATGCGGTGAGATCTAACTCGACACACCCGAGGAGAACAGGACAGGGTTCCGGATTCACTCACCAGAGCCGCCGCCGTCGCCGAGAACGAAAGCTCCGCCGCTGCTGTCACCCAGAACAAAAGCTCCGCCGCCGCCGCCGGCTCACCGCCGGGAACGAAGAGGAGGGAGCAACACAGGTTCAGAAAGGGGTAACCGTTCGTACAGGCACGGGGAAACGTTTCACCGGATGCACTGACAAGTGGGGCCCGTAACTAAATGCACTGCCAAGTAGGGCCCGCATGTCTTAAACATAACCTCACTCCCGTTGACGACTATTTCAATCGCCCGAGTGGGCCTTGGCTATTTGGGCTTCTGAAACGTCTCGCGAGAGCCATTTTTGTCAACTACGTCGCATTCTTTCCAATTCACCTCAAAGGTGTCGCATAGGAGCTATTGACCCGATTCCAAGCAGCTGCTGGGCCTGCGCTGTTAACTTCCTTCCGACATCTTATTCCAAACTGATTTTCAACTATAGGTCACTCATGACCCATACGTTCAACCTGACCCAAGGTAATTATTTCCTCTAATTCAACTTGGTCTATTGCATCCATCTAATTCATATTGATGTTGGATGTTGTTTTTCCATAATTTGTACTGATGTTGTATATTAATATGTGTAACCGCACGAAAATACAATACACATATAGCAGGAAATGAAAACACAAAATGAAACACGGCCTTTTAGTCCCAGTTGGTGTTACTAACCGGGACTAAAGGTCCTCCTGCCTGGATGCCCGACAACGGTCACATGGAGCTCCTTTAGTCCCGGTTCATAACACAACCGGGACTAACAACGAAGCAATAGGACGATAGAAAAGTCCTATTGCAGCCCATACATTATCAGTGTCAGCAATGCATGCTAACCACACGGAACAATTGGCAACTTTGCAAAATGTTCTCTGATCGGCAACAGGTTAATAACTCGATTTGATTGGCAATCTCTTTGGTTATCTTGTTAGCGAATCTTATTCTATCTCCTAATTGGTAGGCGACTAAGTTAAGATTACCTTCTGTTAGTTGTTGTCCCGAGCCCTCCTTCCGTCTGAGATGAGGCAAATCTTTTGCCTCTGTTTCAAATAAAAACTTAATTTCCAGAGGATTTCTTACAATCCGGAAGTCCTTTTGTGGGAGAGTAACCTGAGACAATTTCAGAAAGTATGCAAGAATTTTTACTGTGAAGTACCCAAATTTGTTCAGTAGCCACACACACAAACACTTACATCTATCATTTTGCTTGGTTGAAGTCACATTACCACACAGATTCTGGATATGCCCAGGGTTTCTCCCCATCAGGTTCTTCTAAACCTAACACGACCCCAGCCTTTTAATTAAACAGCAACATATCAACACTCCTGGATGTCCTATCATCTACCCCCAGACAGACCTGTAATGCTGTTTACCACCGATGGAGGCACTTCATCAAGAACCTGATCGACATCCGTAATGCTGAGATATCCGGGAGAGAACTCAGGCAAGGGTAAATCCCCATCAAGGTACCGCATCACGAGGCGCATGCTGGGCCTCGCCACAGGTAAAGGGTGTGAGCACAACAACCCAAGCTTGAGCACCAGCTCCGCCTCATCAGCAGCATACTCGTCCAGTCTTGGATCAACTGTGCCGACGATCGAACCGGAGCCGCTCGCCCACGTGTCGCGCACCCACTGGACGAGCACCAGCAGCTCGCCGCGGGCGTTGAACCCCACCGGCCGCCTCCCGCAGGCCACCTCTAGGACAAAGGCACCGAACGCGAACACGTCGGTTGCCTTGGTCGCCTTGCCGAACCTCGTCAGCTCAGGGGCAAGGTAGCCCCTCGTGCCGGCCACATGGGTGGTGTGCGCATCGGCGCTGTGGTCGTGCAGCCTCGCAAGGCCGAAGTCACCCAGCCGGCCGTTCGTCTCCTCGTCAAGGAGGACGTTGCTGGCCTTGACGTCACGATGTATGATGACCTGCTCCCAGTCCGGAGGCGACGCCTTTGATGATGTGAACCCTCTGACTCCAGGAGAGCATCGTCTCCCGAGTATGGGCATGCAGGTAGCTATCCAGGCTGCCGTTGATCATGTACTCGTAGACCAGGAGCAGCTCGTCTTTGTGCCACCGGCAATAGCCGATCAAGCGAACGAGGTGACGCCTTTGATGATGTGAACCCTTTGAGGCCAGGAGAGTATCGTGTGCCTAGTC
The DNA here is from genome assembly GCA_039707655.1 of Elymus sibiricus. Taxonomy (NCBI): domain Eukaryota; kingdom Viridiplantae; phylum Streptophyta; class Magnoliopsida; order Poales; family Poaceae; genus Elymus; species Elymus sibiricus. The sequence goes on from CM077667.1 coordinate 27,110,145, forward strand.
TGGCCATGCAGGTAGCAATCCAGGCTGCCGTTGGGCATGTACTCGTAGACGAGGAGAAGCTGGTCCTTGTGCCGGCAATAGCCGATCAGGCGAACGAGGTTCCGGTGTCGAACGCGGCCAAGGATGATGATTTCAGCTGTGAATTCGGCCAGCCCCTGCTTGGATTCTGAGGAGATCCGCTTCACAGCAATGTCCATGCCAGAGCTGCCAAGGACTCCTCTATAGACTTGCCCAAAGCCGCCTATACCCAGAAGCTGCATGTCGCGGAAGCCATCGGTTGCCCTGCGGAGGTCCTTGTACACGAAGCGGCGTGGGCCGAGGTCAGCCTCCCAGTTTTCATCTGTCCGTAACTCGTTCCTGGTCTTCCGCCACCATCGAAGAAGGCAAGCTAGTATACCTGCAAGTACGATGAGCAAAGATGCAGCTGCAGACAACCATTTTAAGAGTTTTTTCTTGTAATTGTCCTCTAGCTTCAGTGGCAGCAGCGAGTAGTCAAGTGGTTTGGCTGGTCCACTGATGTTGAAGCTCCATCCAAGAATCTGATGAGTGCTGCCATGGTCATCACCCGTTGCGGCGGAGAAGCCGACATATACTGTGGTGTTCAGATCCCAGTAATCAAACTCCAACTTGTCCACAAGGTCGACAGAATACGACAGCAGAGGCAAAGTGGGCTTGGACATGGGGACAGGAGCAAGTGCGACGTCCAACCGTCTGTAATAGATATCATAGTCCACCCATACCTGCATCGGGTTTCCACTAGAAAGCCTCAATGCCTTGAAGCTTGGCGCAGCATACCACACGGTTGAAGAGCTGACAGACGTCAAGCTATTGAGATCAATCCCGACATGGTTACTGTCGATATCTTGGAGCTCAAGGTCTTTGACGCAGTCGAGCTCTACGGCGAGGAAACGGTTTGTAGATTTGTACTCGAATGGATTGGTGAGGCCCAAGTATGGCCCTTGGAATGCATTGGACAAGTCTGGGGTGACGGAGATAACGAATGCCATCCCATCGCCAGAACGGCCGTGGTGGTCCGGCGTGATGGCGAACACAAAAGTGGTCGAGAAAGATAAACTCATGCCCACCCCATTGGAATTGACCAGGGGAACAGCTTCGGGATGGAAGGCGTGGCCCTGCATGTTGTAAGCACTCGTCGTTAGAGTAAGGAAGCCATCTTGTGTGACGGAAGCCGCACCGTCGAGGTGGAGGTTGCTGCCGGCGAACCCGTTGTATATGAACTCGCTGATGGCAGCAACGCCATCATGAAAAGAGACGATCAAGAGGAGGCACAACCAGACCAGACTTTTCATGGTGCTTTGCTGGATACTCGAGTGGAGTTTCTTGTTTTCCCCTTCAGTTTTGCGGGTGTGGGCCGGGTTATATCATCGCCCGTGAACTGCCAACCGCAGTCAGCGGTGGAGTCTTCACCACTAGTTCTAGTACAAGTCGATTTCAGTTTGAATTAGTCCTCCTTCATGGAGCCGTAGACTTGTCTCCGGTCTAATGACCTGTCAAAACAGCGAAGACATACAATTATTGCCTTCCACACCAATTTCCAATTTTACCATTAAGCACAGGAAAATAATTGATAGTTCTATTATGAGAGAAATGAAATTACCACGTTATCTATAGAGCATTGATATTTTAGATTGTGAGATTACCACCAACACGTAGAGTAAAATTAATAAGCAGAGTCGGCATACCACGCCAGTCTAGTTGTACCAGCTCCATGCGGCATAATAGTCCAGTCATGGCGTCTTGAGCCGCTCCCAGCCTTTCACGCAGCTGCCGCTGATTGCCAGCCAAGTTCTTGTTCCAAAGTGATCTTGATTCTACAGGCATAGATCATGACATATATACGAGTTGCTGCCTCCACTGCTCCAGATGTGTGGAAAAGTGAATACATCATTTCCATGTTGGCCAGATAACCCAAGATAACCAGGCTGTGGCCATCCTTCGTTGCTGCACGGGAATCACAGAACCATGGCGAGTAAGACATTTTGGTCACAGTAAAAACGTCCAGGTCTTGAGCAGATTCCAAGCTGCTGCTGAGCCTCTACAAGAGATGAATAACTCTATTTGATTGTTTTGTCCAGTTTCTCCCTTCAACACAAAATAAGAAACACAAGGAAAAAAATGTCTACTCTCCCAGGAAGACGTACAGATATAATTTGAAAGGGACAGTAACAAGCAAGCAAGTCCGTAAGAATTTTTTTTTTATGCTTACCATTGAATGATTCAACACACAGATACGGTCCCTGTCTGCTATCCCATACCACTCTTCCAGCCTGTTAGCTGTCAGTCTGTCACAGACACAAGAGCCTGACCGCAAGTTTGCAATTGAGACTCTGATTCAACTTAACGGGTGAAATCAGAAATCATAACACGAAGGAACAAATGGCAGTGGTGAATACCTCTTCGGCTCTCCAACTCCTACCTCTCCCCCTCCTCCTCCTCTCCGTTGTCACAAACGCTGGCAGTACATCCATCGGCTCCTGTGTCATTGGTACCAGGGTCAATAGAAGAAGATCCCCTACAGCTGATGGCTAGATGGTATCCCCATAGGTTTTGTGCAAAGAAAAGAGCCAAAAAGTTAGAAGAGAAGACCTTTTATTTAGGATGGTTTCTGCAAAATGCTGCCACATGGTAGTAGTAAACCTGACACTCGTGGATGTCAAAGCTGATGCAACGCGGTTAGGACTGTCAGTGACACACTTAGCAAACCTTTAGGACCCATACGTGCATTTTCATAGTATTAGGACTAACTTGACACCCCCTGAATAGTTTTAGGACTTGTGATGTATTTTACTCTTTTTCAAATGTGATGAACGGTTTGTAAAATGATATGAACACTTTCTACAAACTGCTTGAACAATTGTTTTGTGTTTTTACAAACAATATTTTTGAACTCTCTCCTGGCCATAGAGAAGAATAGCCAAGTACAACCATGTAAACATAAGCATGATATGACTGATCCGACTTCAAATATCACTCGGGGAGCCCAAATTCCCTGGACTGGGTTATTCAGAAGCGTCTTGTTACATTAGAAAATTATAGGTAAACAAAATACATCGGAAGCATAGGTAGACAAAGGCACATGTTCAGGAAGTTCTTTCAGATAACTCAAGACACCGCAGACCGCACACTGCATTGATGAGATGTCATAAAAGTAAAACTCAGCAACTAGAGTTGCAGCAGCTGTTGCTTGCCTTCACCTGGCGAAAACAAAACTGTTAAGCCGTTGGTAAAGCTGATACATACAAAAACACTAGGAATGTCGTAGTAGCACTTAAATAACAATGTATGAATAAGATGCGTGTATTCCCTAGAAAAAGAATGAGATGAGCGTGCAAATTTATCATGATCATCTCCACAGCATAAATATAATATATAGCATATTCCTGGCTAAATCTTTTAAGAATGAGATGGCTAACTCATAATGGTGAATTTAGGAGATATAATAATAAGAACGTAGATGGCCCAGAATATTTCTCATACAAACTCATCCCTTGTCATGTTAAGTTACAAAATTATGCCAAAAAGAACATAGTCTTGTAATAAAAGTGATCTTTAGTATTAAATCTTAAATAAGTGAAGCCCGAGACAAGAAATTCAATTTATTTTCATGTGTTACAGTAGTAGTCACCTGGAGGGGCCATGAACAAATGACAAAAACACTAAAATTTCAGAAAGTATGAATCCGACGTAAGTTGTTTTTATGGAGTTAAGATATACCGGGATAAAAGACAGCTTTGGGGTTTCAAAACTGGCCAAGTGAGTTATGAATTTAATGTTTGATTTGGTATCCTTTAAGACAAAAGAAGGTCTAGATGACAACACTATTAATTCTTGCATCTAGCAAAGGAACAATTGCTAACTAAGTTTTATTAGCAGGATTTTTTTTACCATGTTCAAGTTATTAGTGAACATATTACTCCTATATATGATATAAAAAAGGATGAGCAATCACCTGGTGGATAGAAACTCTTGAAAGGATAGAATCCTTCGGCACTCTCGGTTGTATAAAGTCTCTTGGATTGCATCGACTTAAGTTGAACCATGTATACATTCTCATCCACAGATAGAAAAATTGTATCAGTATCCTCATCATAGCACAATATAGTTCTCAGTCCCGGTAACTCAAGATCGTGAAGGAGGCCAAGAATGGTGTGCATTTGAATGGTCTTCCACGGCACCCACGTGGCACCACCAGGACAATTGACGTTCCTCTGCCACATTCGGAAGCGTGGGTAAGACAAAACAGCAAAACCAACAGCGCCATCCTCACCCAGGATGAGCTGACGATGGCCGAGTTCCTCTGTACCGGGAGGCACCTTTACCACAGCTAGGCTCTGCTCTTCCAAATCAAACTCGATTATGGTATCACCCGTGGACAGCCAGTAAAGTGTACTGCCAACAAGCAACCCAGGACAACCGGCACTAAATGTTTGATACGGACCGACCATCGAGATGAGGTTGCCCCACGAGCCAGTCTCTGAGAAGTAAACGCATGCGGTCTGTTCCTGGGCGTAGGAGGACACCAAGACCAGCTTAAAGGGGCCCGAATGACAGGCGCCGTGCACGTGGCCAAGGTCCCCGGCAGCGCACATCACGGTACCCATGAAGCAGCCCCCGTAGAACTCCGTCGGGATTGGCACGCGCTGCTGCTCGCCGGTGATGGGGGAGCACACGACGAGCTCCCACCTCTCGCTGTCTACGATGAGGACGCGGCCGTGACGGCACCCGAGCATGGTGGGGCGTCCGACGTCGACGACGCTCAGAGGGATCCTGTCTGGAGGGTCCAGGATGGGGTGGAACACGTCCACCTCGTAATGCTCCAGATATTCTGTTACGAAGAAGCCGAGGAGGGGCGGCCCCTCCTTGCGGTGGTGGTCGACGAAGCTGCGGAGGAATCTGGGGTCGGTGACCAGGCCTCGCCACCGCTTGCAGACTGCGGAGGCGCGCGGGAGGGAGGACGGCAGCGGCGGGAGACCGAGTAGGATCTCCCTGAGCAGATCGTCGTCTTGGATCGCCATCGCGATTGGCACAGTAGGCCAACGCGATCGTCTTGGATCTCCCTTGGATCTCTTCGCCATCGCGATCGTATTGGATCTCCCTGAGCGCCCGCAGTAGGCCGACGGAGCACGGCGAAGAGGCAGGACGGGGAGGACAGCGTGCCTGACGGAGCCACGACCGGAGTTCGAGGGCAGAGCTAGGGCTGATATCGGACCAGGGCTGATACTGTTAGTTTCCGTTTCGAGCTGATGCTGTTACTCCTCTGGTGGTTTCCGTCTCGTGTTCAATCTGTTCCTTTGGTGAAGTATAAGTCACACCTGGACTCTTTCCCATCACAATTAAGTTAGGAACATTACCATCACGTGTACATGAAATCACCTGGACTCTTTTCCTTTCGTGTTCAATCTTTTTTACTCAACTTTAGCACACACAAAAAATAACTGTCATGTAATGCCACCAGTTTAGCTTGTAAAATTACTACTCCGTATTTTATACAAAACTAGCACAAATGCCCGTGCGTTGCAACGGGAGGAAAAACATCCCACTTCATAGCCTAATAAGCATGGCCTAAACCATGTGAACGTGTCGAGGAAGTCCGGCTGGGGAAGCCATGCCGGCATTAAAGGAGACAACACGGTAGAAACCCAAGTGGATAAGGTTAGCCTCAAGGCCGCATGCAAAGAACGTGTGGGGATTCGCCCGAAAAGAAAATGACCAATTTATGTTGCTGGAGAGCGGCGTAGCGGACGGATGGCGTAAGTCGAGAATGACGGCCAACGATGATGTTTACTCGGGAGGGAGAGACATTTAAAAGAAAGTATTTTTTAGAGTAGGGAACGGGAAGAAAGATACGTGCGTGTGGGTCGACTCTCGTCAGAGCGTGCATGTTATTTTTTGAGAGAAAAAATGCATGCTTTTTGTGTAAGTGAAGTGTTTGTATTTCGGACATGCCCAATGATGCAAAAGGAACATCACCAAATGAATTTATTTGTTGCAAAGAATATATAAAATGATGATTATTGATCCAGTAATTGCTCATCGAGCTTTCTGGAGCCTCGCTTGGTCGACAAAGTGGTGCGACTGAACATCATCATTCTTCGATGTCCTGACGTCTTGGCTCCCTAGCTGCTCCATATTCCAACCCACGTCTAGATATCGCTTTGAAATGCCCCTTCAATGTTATTGGAACACCTTCGAATTCCTGGATCATGTTGTCTACTTATATTTTGTTGAGTCGCCCCTTGAATGTCATTGGAACACCTTCGAAATCTTGGATCGCGTTGTCTCCTTCAGTTTTGTGTGCATCAGTTGCCAGCCACCAAACATGCATTACGCAACAATAGCATACTCATCCTACTTGATGCTAGAATTTACGGTTTTAGCCCTCTCATCTATATAAATATTTCACCTACATGCATCTGGCGACCACATCGTGGTCCTCTGTTAATTACTAATCTAGCCCACGTTCCTTTTATTCATCGGTACCGATTGTTTACTTTAGTCATCTTGCTGATATTTAAACTCAACCGCGATGTATATAAACTCGTAAGAATCGGTCTAAAGAGGCGAGGTGGAACAATTTAACACGAAATATTTTCATGTGGTTCGCTGCATATAAAAGAAGGCCCATCATTGTAGTGATTTTATGCTCAGTAGGCGCAGTGGTGCAGCAACGATATGTACAAAAATTGTTAGTACAGCAGGGGCTCGGCTTGGGCTGGGCCTTGTCTTGATTCCAGACCGGGTGGGGCGGCGGCCCACGCGAATGCTGCGAGCGAGCAGGAGGTGCGTCGTCCTCGTGCAGACGCGGGCAGGGACATGCATCGGCGGCGCTGCAGGTCGATGCTCCGGTGGCGACGACGGTGGGGCCCGGTCGAATCCGGGAGGATCTGGCCGGGATTGATCCATTTCCGACGGATTTGGCGTGGATGGGCCGTTTCAGGCGAGATTGAGGGCCGACGGTGCCATGGCCCACCTAGAGGTCCCTATTCAGTGAGAAAGATGGAAAGAGGTGAGAGGAGATCGGCAGGAACGAGGAGAAGGAAGAGGGGCAATGCGGCGGAGCGGCCGGAGGTCCGATGGGGAACGCATCCGGCGGTGGAGGCGGAGATGCGGGGTTGCCGGCGAGGCGGCTCGCGGGTACGACGAGAGCGAGGGGAGTTTCAGCAGGAGGGAGCTGCGTGCGGCGAGGCAGCCCGGGCAGAATTACCCATTTTTATGTACGTGCCAAAGAAAAAAATTGACAAACAAAATTCATCGTGAAGAAGTGTAAATTCATGGAAAAAATGAATGGGAAGAAGTAATCCATAGAGATTTAGAGAAGGATTTAAAAATCAGGCACACCTCGGTCGGGTCAAGCGGCTGCGACGTACGTGTACTCGTCGTTCAAACCACGCATCAAGCTTATCCATTCACTTGTAGTCGTTCTTGTATCCCAACAACCCCGTCTGTCTCTCTCATTCTCATTCTCTACTCTATCGGCATATGCGTGCAGGCCGATGTGAAGCAAGTCGCCGGTGCCCCGTTCCCAGACCAGATCCGGAGCGCCGCCGCCGGATCCTGTCCGCTCCGTCATGCCCGTGGCGGAACCCTCGGCTCCGTGTCTGGTCGGGCGCGCCGGCTGGAGGGAGACCACGTGGATGACCAGACACCCTCCTGTTGTCGTCTTGTATGGAGCAAGAGTTGATGTTGGGTGCTGGCCGCGATGGTTGTGTGCCGCCTCAACAAGAGCTCGCCGCCTTGCCCGCTGGCCGGTCACCGGAGGCGCCACCGCCGGCGACCGCCGCGCCTGCCTCCCGCGAGCGCAGCGACGCCGTGCCCGAGCCCCTCGAGCCTCCTCCCTCCGGCCATCTCCGGTGTCTATTGGAGGCTCCGCGCAGCTGCGACCCGCCGCAACAGGAGCTCACTGCCCTGCCCGTCGGTCAGTCACCGGAGGCGCCACCGTCGGCAACCGCCACGAGCGCAGCGATGCCGTGCCCGAGCCTCCCTACTCCCTCCGGCCATCTCCGGCATACATTGGAGGCTCTGCGTAGCCGCAACCCGCCTCTGGCCACCGGAGCACCGGCTGCCTTCTGCCTTGACCCCGCCAGCGGAGCGCCAGCCGCCGACGTCCTACGCCCGACCCTGCCAAGGCCTCCCATCGGAGCACCGACTCTCCCTTTCTGCGTTGACTGCAGGGAGGGGTGATTTTGTAAAAACAAAACGTTTTTTAACTAAAAAAAGGACTGCAGGTTGATTTCTCAGAAACAGAGGGGCTTTTTTGTAAAACAGCCATGACGGTGTGCGGGCAGAAACAATTGACGCTTTATTATTAGGTAAAGATAAAGATAAAAAAGCTTTGGGATTCCCCTAATGGAGATGACAGGAGGAAGAACCAACGTGGATCCGAGCACGGTGAACTCGATGATCCCTTATGACAGTGAGTGAGGGAGTAGAGATACTAGAAGGTGGCGTCGATGGCTTGTAAATGCCTTTGAGGCTATTTCGTGTGAACAAGAACACAAACCGAGCATATGACGATGAGAATGAACACGAGCGAATGATTTAATAACGATGAACATGAGTTTTGAAAAACTAGCTTACTCAGTGTGAACTTATAAGGAAAGAGGCAATAGTTGGTAGTACTTTTTTTTTGAGAACTAGTTGGTAGTACTTGGGTAGATGCCAAGGTGAGGAATGACAACTACTCACTAAACATATGTACTGGTAGTTGCCGGACTGGGTGGGATCCGAGTCTTCCACCTGCCCGTCCTCGTAGCCCCCTCCCCCTCCTTCTCGTCCGTCATGGATGATGTCGAGCATCCCCCTGTCCACGTCATACGCCAGCTCCCCCGCTCTAGGCATTGCAGCGAACACGTGTGGGCACCCATCTGCTACCCGGCCGCCGGCCACGACCAGACGAGATGTGACGAAGAATACTCGGGGAAGAGCGGTGCCGCGTTAACGTCGACGATTTAAGGCACCGTACTGGCTGGGGTGCTGAGCTACTTGGCGGCGTAGTAGTACGGAGGCTTGTAAGGCTCCGGCCACGGCACCATCTGTACTGTGCGCGCGCCCGTCGGGGGGCGTCCGCCATGGCCGCGCTGACCGCCACGACGTCCACGCCCATCTTCACCAGCAGGCCCATCGGCGGCCAACCGCTTCTTGAGCTTCTCCTCCTTTGCGGCCTTCGCTTTGACACGACGAATTTGCTGCGTTGCAGAGTTGATCTTTCGGGCGAGCGTGATGCGCGGATCCTTCGGCACCTCCACCGGCTCCATCTGCAACAGTTTCTCCGACAGGTCCATGCGTCGGCGGCGGAAGGAAGGAGAGGGTGGGAGAAAAAAGCAGAAAGTGGGCGAAGAGCGGCGGGGAATGGAAGAAGAGAAGTGGGGGATTTTGGCGCGGAAACAGTGCGTGATGCTACAAAAGCGCAGGCTTTGCCTTTGTTTTGGGTAGATAGCGACGTTTCTTGTGTCCCGACTCCCGCAAAGTCCCCTCACGTTTATCTCCCATTTGAGGGACAAATCGCACCCGGACAGCGCCGTGGACTGATACAGGACCGCGTTGGATAGCTTCCGTGGTCCGAACAGCGTGGTCCGGACGGTTGCGGTTGGTTTACGGGTCGGCGTTGGAGATGCCGTTATATCGCTGTTTCAATTTGATTTCCTATTTCTAATTTGCTTAAACGTGAACCTGCGAGAATAGGATCTGCTTCATGTGGATTTGAATTTGACGGGCAGCAACTAATTAGAGGTACCCTTTCCTAAAAAAAATAGAGGATATCATATAGGTGTGTTTTCTAGTCACTTCGAGGGATGGGAGTGTTTCAGTGCCACCAAGTGTCGTGAGCTGGACGCATTCCACGTCAAATGCGAGACGTTCGTGACAATGGAAGGACATGCGTGCACAAGAACAACGGCGGCTGGCTATGGCGTTAATCTTGCTGTGGCGAAGAGTCAACTGAGATTGGTCGAAGCGCAAAGAGTGAGGGAACCCGCACCTGTTACCTGGGTGGGCTTGCGAGGCCAGAGACCTTGGAGTAGCGTGTCGCTGTTGTCGCAGCAGGGGTTGGGTGCACAGACCGATAGGGGGAGAGGATCTTGGGGAGGATGGCAATGCCGGGCCGACAATGCTGGGGGCGACTATGACACACCACAACAAGGAGAGCACTGAATCATCGTTGGCGGGAAACAGTGCCTAAGGTTGCCGTGGAGGCATCACGGGACGGAAGGCAGGCGCAAGTGTCGCCAAAGCACACTCAGTAGGGGACGCTTGCCATCATGGGGTCAGATGTATAGATCCATTTTCTCTCTCCTGTTTGTCTAGTATCCTGCAGTGCTAGTTATTTTCGCAGCACAATGCTTCTCCCACATTAGTTTCCTGCTATAATTCATCTCTCGGCAACAACAACACCATAGAGAGTGTGGGTGATCATGACATGCGTCTGAAACCGCAGCTGAGAAGCACACTCAAACACACAAGTTTTAGTGGTCCTACTGTCATGATATAATAGAAGAACAACCCTTCAGTCCACCACAAGCAGCTTGTTCATCCACAGGGCAACCCTTCCATTTCACGACGTTAGAAAATCCAACCATCCCAAGCTCCTAACGGACAGGGCAACCCTTCAGTCCACCACATCCAGCAGGAGGGGCTACATCTAGAAGTGTAAAATGTGAATCCACGAGAACAAAGAAATATCACTGGAACAAAATAACTCAATTCTATCACTAAACTTCAATAGAAGTTTACCTTAGTCTTGATAATAGCAATTGATTAACCAAAACATACATGTTGTACAATGTAAGGAATGTTCATGAAAGCAGTATATTTGCTTATAGTTTATCTCATAATGAATAATTGAACTGATAAAAAGTAACACAACAGATTACATACCAAGAATTTCCTCATGTTAATTCATTCCTCGGAAAGTCAAGCAGGCAAAGTAAAACAAGGCAGAAATAATAAATTCTATTAAGACCACTAAGATTAGGTATTTAGTTTAAAATAAGTGGGTCATGATAGACAAGAAGTTCAATTTAATTCTGTGCGCCACCAATATACTAGTCGACTGGGGGGGAGAACTAGTGGAAAGAGTAATATTATTATGAAAGTGTCGACATGGAGCTAAGATTATAACCAGATCAAATAAATGCAGCCCGATAGACAAAAGATTCATTACTTTTGTGCGCCAGAATTGTACTCGTGAAATTGTGGTGGGGGCATATGAACAATTGAAAAAAAACATTATTATTCAGGAAGTATTTATTCCACCAAAATATTCGATACGAAGCTAAGACTAAAACCCGGAAAACACATACAAAAAATACTAGATAAAACATTACAAATGGCTTTGAGGTTCCAAACATGCCAACCGTGTTTTTTGGAACTCGAAGATAGTAGGAAAGGCTACTAGCACGCCCAATGAATGATAACAATATACTAAACAATGTTGCTATAAGAGCATCTACAGCCGGACCTAGCAAATCTGACCCCTTAAACGCCGGCGGACGCGCCCGGTCAATGACCGGGTGTGCCGTTTTGAGGCCCTATAATTTGGTCCGCGCAGCAACACTTCTCATTTTTCTTCTCATATGTCCGGTCACTTGCACGCGATTGGTGGAGAAGAAGAGACAGAAAGAAAATAATAAATAAGAAAAGTGAAAAGGTGGTCCGGAGTGGGGTCTCGTCCTACATGGCAAACTGCTCGGGCGTGCCCGGGCGCGTCCGCATGCCCTCGTCATCCTCATATTTGAGATGGATATGAGGGGTGACTGTCAGTCCGGGCATTTGAGACGAATATGAGGGGTCCGGTTGGGTCGCATTTTTGTGACCGGTCAGTGACCGAGAGGGCGTTCCAGGTGTTTGAGGAGCATATAGGGGGTCCGGCTGTAGATGCTCTAAGTTTGTCTACCTCGCAAAGGGGCAAGTAGTAACTGAGTTTAAATTGTTATTGAACAGTTAAGAATGAAAATGGAAGTATTCGAACAATCATGTCCAAAACATAATCCAGATTATACTCCTTTATGTACAATAAGGAGTAGGGATGAACGATCACCTGGCACATAGAAACTCTTGAAAGGATAATAGTTTGTATCATAGTTGGTTTTATACAGTTTCCTGTATTGCATTGACTTAAGTTGGACGATATAGACACTGCCGTATATATACAAACATATTTCGTCAGTATCGTCATCATACCCCAGCAGCCGTCCCATATTTCTCTTAATCCGAGGAGTGATCCTAAGAATTGTATTCATGGCAATGGTCTTTTGCACCAACCATGTGCTAACACCCTCGGGATTGACCTTCCTTTGCCATATGCGAATTCTCGGTGTAGATAATACGGCAAGACCAACACCCCCATCCTCTGTCTCGATGATGATATGATATCTGCTGAGTTTATTTATACCACTAGGCCCCTTGATCATAGCTAGGCTCTGCCTATCAAAATCAAACTCGAGTATGCTCCAGTAAAGGACATTACCAATAAGAGTCGCAGGAATAAAACAACCAGGAGGCTCACATGATGGTTCCACTACTGTGATGAGATTTCCCCACGTGCCAGTCTTTGAGGAGTAAACACAGGCGAATGGCCGCCTATCCTGCCTGTACATGGACAACAAGGCCAGCTTGAAGGAGGTAGAGTGGCAGCTGCCATGCACGTGGTCATGGCCGGCGGCTGCACAGAGCACCGCCCCCGTGGATGTAGGCATGAGTATTCTTGAACGCCGGCGGAATGGACACGCGGCACTGCTCGCCTTCGACGGGGTCACACACGACAACCTCGTGCTTCAAGTCGTCTTTCACGAGGACACGGCTGTGGCGGCAATCAAGCACATGGCGATTAGCAGGCCACATGCTGCAGCTTCCGAGGTCAAAGCGCCGAGTAGGGATGCGGTCAGGAGGACCTAGAATAGGGTCGAACTCGGTGTCCATGTCGCGGCGGCGGCACACGAAGGCGCCCAGGAGGGGCGGCGTCCGGTGGTGGGCGCGGAAGTGGCCGAGGAACTGAGGGTCGGTGACGAGGCGTCGCCATCGCTTGCAGACGGCGGATGCACGCAGGAGGTAGGACGGCTGCGGCGGGAGACGGAGGAGGATCTCCCAGAGTAGATCTTCGTCATCCAACAGGAAGGCAGGTACCTCCGATGAGGTGCGGCGTCGGCGGACCACTGCTGCACCCACCTCTCTCGCGAGGATCTGGGGACCGCCGTGGGTTCGCGGATGGAGGCGCGGGCTACGGCGGCGGGGCATTACGGTGCCCTCCTCACAGGGTTGAAGGCTTTTCATGTCGACGCCGCAAAGACGTAGATTACACGGTCGGTTTTTGTTTCCGCTTGAGATTACGACACCGCCCAGACCTACGACTAGCGAGTAGCGACTACGTATGCCAACATGGGTATATGTATCTCTGATCGCCGCCAGTTACGACTGCTTGGGGTTCGTCCGTCCTGCTGAAAGATATCTCTCTCATCTTATATCCATAGAATAAAATAGCCCGCGAAATAGCCGCGATAGCTGCGCTATAGCTTCCCAGGAGCCTCGCCGCTACGCTATGGCCGCTGCCACGAAATCATTCACATATCCCTCTAAATGGTTAAAAAATAAGAAAAACCCTCTAGAAATCATCTCGCCCACCAAAAAAAAATTCCGCTATTTGCCGCAATTGCCCGCTATGGCGGCGCTATAGCTGCTGGGAGAGGCCGCCGCGAAATCGTTTCTCCCGCGATTTTAATCTATCTGGAACTCTGACACCTACTCCTGTAGGAAATTCTATATACAAACGGATGACGGACATGGACCAACAAGTGGCTCTGGGAGGAAGAGTCTTGCCTATTGAAGTACTCTCTCCGTCTCACAATAAACGGCTCAACTTTGTAATAGCTTTGTATTTAAGTTAGTATAAAGTTGTGTCACTTATTTTGGGACGAATGAGTACTTTCTATATTTGTTCTCTATCTTCTACGAAAATCGAAAAAAAGAGGCTGCCACATTCGTTGGTTGGTCATCCATGATCTATCCTGAAAACAAAACCTGCTACCGAACTCTTGTTTTAAGGGTGAGATATGTACTGCGTTTATAAAGATGAGTGTACGTGCGTATATATAAACGTCTATGTCGGTATTGTGTTCAAAAAGGAACCTTGAGTCTTGTTAGCTGAAGAAAGTTTGGAATGGTTGTGCATACCATCTTTAGTCTAGTGTATAATTATTGTCTAAAGTCAAACTTTTTAAAGTTCGATCAATTATATAAGAAAAAAGGTCAAATATCCAAAATTAGGTGAGCTCTCTCGCCCGAGCCGCTCCCGCGGGCAGTAAGGCGAACCCTAGCCGCCGCCGGGCCGCTCCTCTTCCCCGCCTCCTCTCCTCCTCGCCGCCGCCGGAGGGTGCTGCCGGGCAAAGCCCGGACTACATCGGCAGCGACGGGGTTTCCTGGCCTCCCTCCCCTGTTGTTCGCGGCGCGGGCGTGACGGCTTGGCAGGGACGCGTCGTTCGCGCGGGGCGGTCGTGCCGGAGGCACGGCTTGCTGGTGGAGCGGCGGCGGCTGCGTGGTGGTTGGGTGGTTGGTGAGGCGGGGATGGCGGGGAGCTACCTGTTACGGACGGTGTCGCGGAGACGACCTAGATCCCCTTGTCGGCCGGCTCGGGCTGCGGCAGCAAGGGCCGGAGGGCGCTCTGGCATGGCTGGGTGGTGCTCCGGCGAGGCTGAGGGGCCTCCTGCTGCTGTTGGCTGGCGGCGGGAGCGACTCGAGGGCGGAGTGTTGCGGCGCGGGGGCGGTCTGCGGCCTCGGCGGTGCATCGCCGCTGGCGCTGCAGGGCATTCGGGGCTGCCCCTCGGGGTCCCGGTGTGGATTTGGGCTGCCACGGCGTGGTGGTGGCCCATGTCGGCGGTCTGGGTCTTCTCACGGCGGTGGCTGGATATCTCCTTGTAAAATGCATAACAATTTGAAAACTAAACCACATGAGTTGGACATAATTGCATTGATTAACTCCTCACAAATCATGTTTCAAATGCCAAAATTCCTTAGTTCTTACAAAGATTCCCTCCGGTTTGTCCGAAGTGGGACTTTCCAACTATAAGTCCGGAAACTCACTAGAGAAAAGGGATGACGGTGAAGCCGGTCACATCCCAGAGTGTGATCCTGGGGTATAAAAAAAATTCTTCGCGTGTCTCCCTTGCTTATGATTGCGCCGTAACCATGGAGAATCTTCATCATTTAACGGGCTGCTTGGGTCAGTCTTCACCCTGAAGGAAAGAATTTCATCAAACTTTTCATAATCTTCTGACATGTCTGTCTTGTCCTCCACTCCCACGATGTTTCTTTTCCCTGAAATAACCATGTGGCACTTTGGCTCATCGTATGATGTATTCGCTTCCTTATCTTTCCTTATTCTCGGTTTGCTAGACATCACTAGTAGAAAACAGGGCTTTGGTCCAGGCCTGAAATCCCATTAATCCCGGTTCACTCACGAACCGGGACCCATGGGGGCATCGGCCGGTCCCGGTTCGTGAGGCCAGGGCGCTGGCCGGGCCTCGTGGGCCATTGGTCCCGGTTCGTCTGACCCCTTTGGTCCCGGTTCCAGACACGAACCGGGACCAATGGGCCTCGCTCTTGGCCCACAACCATTGGTCCCGGTTTGTGGCTGGAACCGGGACCAAATGGTGTCCTTTAGTCCCGGTTCCAGCCACAAACCGGGACCAATGGTTGGCCTATATATACCCCCTGCCCGCGAGCAGAGCAGTGCACTGCTCTGTTTTTTTAGCCGGCCGTGGCAGAGCTTTTGTGGTGCTCTAGCTCACCTCCTATGCACATGAGGTGTTCAATGAAATGCCCGAGCCACACTTAAGCTTTCTCCTCTCGAAGCTCCTTGTCCAAGCTCCATTTTCCTCAAGATTTGTCTAGGTTTGGCGGTCCGTCCTGTCCCGTCCCCGTCCTCACCGCTGTCGATCGCCCGCGCCCATCTCGGCGCCGGAACCACCGTGGCTAGCCTCTTCTTCTTATCTTCTTTCTAAAAGAAAAAAGTTCTTACTTGTATGATTTAGATAGATACTTGTGTAATTTTCTTACTTTTATTATTGTTTGTTATTATATAGTGCGATGGTTTTGGTACCCGCCTCCGTCGGCCCTCGTCCTGTCTATGATTCGGATGTGGTATATATTATCTTTTATAACTATTTGTTTTATTTTGTGTTTATGACAATTATGCCGACCAACGTGACATAGATTTTTTAATCTAGGAGGTATGTGAACCGGAAATTCCAACCGACATAGAAATTCTTGTCGAGAAGTTAAATTTGGTTGAAAAAGAAAACAATTACTTGAAAGAAAAATTACAAAGAGTTGAAGAGGAGAAGATGAAATTGGAGTTGAATGTTGCCGATGTCGTCGACGATCACAAGATCAAGATGGATGCAATGCGCTTGAAGATTAGAAAGATTAGAAAATATGCCATTCATACTGAGGCTTGGTATCATTATGCCGTTGGATCAATTGGTACCTTAGTTGCGGTTATGATCGCATTTGTTGTTGCATTTAAATTTTATAGTTTCAATGTATGTTTTAATTAGATGTTCTAGAGAGCTATATGTTGTTCAATAATGAGAACTATGTATGAACGTTATGTATTTATTTTGGTCACTACTGTACTTTGGCTTTAATGAGATGATGAATTTCTATTAATTTGGTCACTTCTCTATTCATGATATGCTGTAATGGTTTTTAATACACTTTATTATATAACGCACGGAGATGAACCGGCAATGGATGTATGGTGACCGACGCACCTCCGAGTATATTAAGGGCCTGCATAATTTTCTCGAAGCGGCTGAGGCAAACAAGCAGAATGGTTTTATGCATTGTCCATGTACTGTCTGTGAGAATACGAAGGCTTTCTCCAACTCTAAAACCCTTCACTTCCACCTACTTGAGAAGGGTTTTATGCCACACTATAATGTTTGGACCAAGCACGGAGAAAGAGGGGTTATGATGGAAGAAAACGAAGAAGAAGAGGATGATGACAACTACCCGCCCCCTGAATACGGTGATGCTGCAATGGGGGAAGCTGAAGATCAAGAGGAACCAGACGATGTGCCCGATGATGATCTTCGCCGGGTCATTGTTGATGCACAGAGAGAATGCGAAAGTGAAAGGGAGAAGTTGAAGTTCGATCGCATGTTAGAGGATCACAAAAAAGGGTTGTACCCAAATTGCGAAGATGACAACAGAAAGCTTGGTACCACACTGGAATTGCTGCAATGGAAGGCAGACAATGGTGTATCTGACAAGGGATTTAGTTCACTACTGAAAATAATGAAGAAGAAGGTTCCAAAGGATAACGAATTGCCCGGCAGTACGTACGAAGCAAAGAAGGTTCTATGCCCTCTAGGATTGGAGGTGCAGAAGATACATGCATGCCCTAATGACTGCATCCTCTACCGCGGTGCGTACAAGGATTTGAACGCATGCCCGGTATGCGGTGCATTGCGGTATAAGATCAGAAGAGATGACCCTGGTGATGTTGAGGGCCAGCGCACCGGGAAGAGGGTTCCTGCCAAGGTGATGTGGTATGCTCCTATAATACCACGGTTGAAACGTCTATTCAGAAACAAAAAGCATGCCGAGTTGATGCGATGCCACATAAAAGACCGTAAGAAAGACGGGATGTTGAGAGCACCGGCTGACGGGTCGCAGTGGAGAAAGATCGAGAGAAAGTGGAGCGACTTTACAGGTGACCCAAGGAACGTATGGTTTGGTTTAAGTGCAGATGGCGTTAATCCTTTTGGGGAGCAGAGCAGCAAGCATAGCACATGGCCTGTGACTCTATGTATGTATAACCTTCCTCCTTGGTTGTGCATGAAGCGGAAGTTCATTATGATGCCAGTGCTCATCCAAGGCCCTAAGCAACCCGGCAATGACATTGATGTGTACCTAAGGCCATTAGTTGATGAACTTTTACAGCTATGGAATGGAAGAGGTGTACGTGTGTGGGATGAGAACGAACAGGAGGAATTTGACCTACATGCGTTGCTGTTTGTAACCATCAACGATTGGCCTGCTCTCAATAACCTTTCAGGACAGACAAACAAGGGATACCACGCATGCACACACTGTTTAGATGACACCGACAGTATATATTTGGACAAATGCAGGAAGAATGTGTACCTGGGGCATCGTCGATTTCTTCCGACCAACCATCAATGTCGAAAGAAAGGAAAGCATTTCAAAGGTGAGGTAGATCACCGGAAGAAGCCCGCCCTCCGTACTGGTGATCACATACTTGATATGGTCAATGATTTACAAGTAATCTTTGGAAAGGGTCCTGGCGGACTATCTGTTCCGACTGACGATGCGGGACGCGCACCCATGTGGAAGAAGAAATCTATATTTTGGGACCTACCCTATTGGAAAGACCTAGAGGTCCGCTCTGCAATCGACGTGATGCACGTGATGAAGAATCTTTGCGTGAACCTGCTAGGCTTCTTGGGAGTGTATGGGAAGACAAAAGATACACCGGAGGCACGGGAGGAACAGCAACGTGTGCATGAAAAAGACGGCATGCATCCAAAGCAGTATGAAGGTCCTGCCAGCTACGCTCTTACCAAAGAAGAGAAGGAAATCTTCTTTGAATGCCTGCTCAGTATGAAGGTGTTCGGGAACGTTGCATGGGAAACAAAAATTTTCCTACGCACACACAAGATCTATCCATGGTGATGAGCATCTACGAGAGGGAGAGTGAATCTACATACCCTTGTAGATCGCTAAGCGGAAGCGTTTAAGAAACGCGGTTGATGTAGTCGAACGTCTCCGCGATCCAAATCGCAAGTCGTCCGTCGATCCGATCACGAACTAGCGCCGAACGGACGGCACCTCCGCGTTCAACACACGTACGGCTTGATGACGCCTTCACCTCCTCGATCCAGCGAGCGATGGTGAAGTAGTGGTTGAGTTCCAGCAGCACGACGGCGTGGTGATGGTGGTGAGGAACAATCTCTGCAGGGCTTCGCCAAGCACTACGGAGATTATGACGGAGGAACTAGAGGGCTAGGGTTGCTGGCACACGGCTTGGGAAATCCTGATGTCTCCCGTGTGCTAGCCTTGCCCCTCTATTTATATGTTGAGCCTTGGGGTCTAAACTTGGAGTAAAAGCCTCCTCCAGGTTGGTTTTGCCCGCACAAGGTCGGTTTGGCCCGCAGGAAAAGAGTCCAACTCGGATCCCTGCCGAACCGTGCACAGCCGCGCACAAGCGGTAGTACCGCTCACAAGCGGTAGTACCGCTTGAGCGGTAGTACCGCTTCACCAAGCGGTAGTACCGCTTGGGCGGTAGTACCGCTTCACAAAACGGTAGTACCGGTTACGCGGCAGCAAAACTACTTTTTGCACTTTCCAATACCTCGTGGGCTTTATCCCTTTGGCCCATATAAAGTGTTGCTGTACCCGAACACTTCGGTAAACATCCGGAACCCCTTCCGGTGAACTCCGGAACTCTTCCGGAGATCAAAACACTATTATCACATATATCAATCTTTACCTCCGGACTATTCCGGAGATCCTCGTCATGTCCGGGATCTTATCCGGGACTCCGAACAACCTTCGGTCACCAACATAATAACTCAACTATACTAATCGTCACCAAACGTTAAGTGTGTAGACCCTGCGGGTTCGAGAACTATGTAGACATGACCGAGACACCTCTACGGCCAATAACCAATAGCGGGACCTGGATGCCCATATTGGCTCCTACATATTCTACGAAGATCTTTTATCGGTCGAACCTCTATGTCAAGGATTCAGTTAATCCCGTATGCTGTTCCCTTTGTTCTTCGGTATGTTACTTGCCCGAGATTCGATCGTCGGTATCACTATACCTAGTTCAATCTTGTTACCGGCAAGTCTCTTTACTCGTTCCGTAATACAAGATCCTGTGGCTAACTCTTTAGTCACTTTGCTTGCAAGGCTCAATGTGATGTTGTATTACCGAGTGGGCCCTGAGATACCTCTCCGTCACACGGAGTAACAAATCCCAGTCTTGATCCATGCCAACCCAACAGACACCCTCGGAGATACCTGTAGAGCACCTTTATAGTCGCCCAGTTACGTTGCGACGTTTGATACACACAAGGTATTCCTCCGGTGTCAGTGAGTTGCATGATCTCATGGTCAAAGGAACAGATACTTGACATGCAGAAAACAATAGCAATAAACTGACACGATCATATGCTACGTTCGTAGTTTGGGTCTTGTCCATCACATCATTCTCCTAATGATGTGATCCCGTTATCAAATGACATCTCATGTCAATGGCTAGGAAACCTTAACCATCTTTGATCAACGAGCTAGTCAACTAGAGGCTTACTAGGGACACAGTGTTGTCTATGTACCCACACATGTATTTGAGTTTCCAATCAATACAATTATAGCATGGATAATAAACGATTATCATGAACAAGGAAATATAATAATAACCAATTTATTATTGCCTCTAGGGCATATTTCCAACAGTCTCCCACTTGCACTAGAGTCAATAATCTAGTTCACATCACTATGTGATTTACATTGTAATGAATCGAACACCCATGCAGTTCTGGTGTTGTTCATGTTTAGCCCTTGGAAGAGGTTTAGTCATCGGATCTGCAACATTTAGATCCGTGTGTACTTTGCAAATATTTATGTCGTCCTCCTTGATGTAATCGCGGATGGAATTGAAACGTCGCTTTATGTGTCTGGTCCTCTTGTGAAATCTTGGTTCCTTGGCTAGAGCAATGGCACCAGTATTATCACAAAACAGAGTCATTGGGTAAAGTGCACTAGGCACTACTCCAAGATCTGTCATGAACTCCTTCATCCAGACACCTTCCTTCGCCGCCTCCGAGGCAGCGATGTACTCCGCTTCGCATGTAGAATCAGCTACCACGCTTTGCTTGGAACTGCACCAGCTAACCGCACCCCCATTAAGAATAAATACGTATCCGGTTTGCGACTTAGAGTCATCCGGATCAGTGTCAAAGCTTGCATCGACGTAACCCTTTACGACGAGCTCTTGATCAGCTTCATAAACGAGAAACATGTCCTTAGTCCTTTTCAGGTACTTCAGGATATTCTTGACCGCCGTCCAGTGTTCCATTCCTGGATCACTTTGAAACCTTCCGACCATACTTATGGCAAGGCTGACATCGGGTCTTGTGCACAGCATTGCATACATAATAGAGCCTATGGCTGAAGCATAGGGGATGACACTCATCTTTTCTCTATCTTCTGCAGTCACTGGGCATTGAGTCTTACTCAACTTCACACCTTGCAAAACAGGCAAGAACCCCTTCTTGGACTGATCCATTTTGAACTTCTTCAAAATCTTATCAAGGTATGTGCTTTGTGAAAGTCCTATTAAGCGTCTTGATCTATCTCTATAGATCTTGATGCCTAATATGAAAGCAGCTTCTCCTAGGTCCTTCATTGAAAAACTCTTGTTCAAATATTCCTTCACGCTTTCCAACATTTCTATATTGTTTCCAATCAGCAATATGTCATCCACATATAATATTAGAAACGCTATAGAGCTCCCACTCACTTTCTTGTAAATACAAGCTTCTCCGTAAACTTGTATAAACTCGAACGCTTTGATCACTTCATCAAAGCGAAGATTCCAACTGCGAGATGCTTGCACCAGTCCATAAATGGATCGCTGGAGTTTGCAAACTTTGTCAGCATTCTCTGGATCGACAAAACCTTCTGGTTGCATCATATACAACTCTTCCTTAAGGAAACCGTTAAGGAATGCTGTTTTGACATCCATCTGCCAAATTTCATAATCGAAAAAGGTAGCTATTGCTAACATGATTCTGACGGACTTAAGCATCGCTACGGGTGAGAAGGTCTCATCGTAGTCAACTCCTTGAACTTGTGAAAAACCCTTTGCCACAAGTCGAGCTTTATAGACGGTGACATTACCGTCCGCGTCCGTCTTCCTCTTAAAGATCCATTTGTTCTGAATGGCCTTACGCCCTTCAGGTAATACTTCCAAAGTCCATACTTGGTTTTCATACATGGATCCCATCTCGGATTTCATGGCCTCTAACCACTTCTCGGAATCCGGGCCCATCATCGCTTCTCCATAGCTCGTAGGTTCATCGTTGTCTAACAACATGACCTCTAAGACAGGGTTGTCGTACCACTCGGGAGCAGTACGCGTCCTTGTCGACCTACGAGGTTCGATAGCAACTTGATCCAAAGCTTCATGATCATCATCATTAACTTCCTCTTCAGCTAATGTAGGCTCCACAGAAACAACTTTCTGCACTGCGCTACTCTCAGGTTGAAGTAAAGGTTCAACAACCTCATCAAGTTCTATCTTCCTCCCACTCAATTCTTTCGAGAGAAACTCTTTCTGAAGAAATGTTCCGTTTTTAGCGACAAACACTTTGCCTTCGGATCTGAGATAGAAGGTATACCCAACTGTCTCTTTTGGGTATCCTATGAAGACGCATTTCTCCGCTTTGGGTTCCAGCTTTTCAGGCTGAAGCTTTTTGACATAAGCATCACATCCCCAAATTTTAAGAAACGACAGCTTTGGCTTCTTGCCAAACCAAAGTTCATATGGCGTTGTCTCATCGGATTTCGATGGTGCCCTATTTAAAGTGAATGCAGCTGTCTCTAATGCATAACCCCAAAACGATAGTGGCAAATCGGCAAGAGACATCATAGATCGCACCATATCCAATAAAGTTCGATTATGACGTTCGGACACACCATTACGCTGTGGTGTTCCAGGCGGTGTCAGTTGTGAAACAATTCCACATTGTCTTAAGTGACTGCCAAACTCATAACTCAGATATTCTCCTCCTCGATCAGATCGTAGGAATTTAATCTTCTTGTTACGATGATTCTCAACTTCACTCTGAAATTGTTTGAACTTTTCAAACGTTTCAGACTTGTGTTTCATTAAGTAAATATACCCATATCTACTTAAGTCATCAGTGAAGGTGAGAAAATAACGATAACCACCGCGCGCCTCAATACTCATTGGACCGCACACATCAGTATGTATGATTTCCAATAAGTCACTTGCCCGTTCCATTGTTCCAGAGAACGGCGTTTTAGTCATCTTGCCCAAGAGGCATGGCTCACATGTGTCAAGTGATTCAAAATCAAGTGACTCCAAAAGTCCATCAGCATGGAGCTTCCTCATGCGTTTTACGCCAATATGACCTAAACGACAGTGCCACAAGAAAGTGGTATTATCATTATCAATCCTACATCTTTTGGCATCAATGTTATGAACATGTGTATCATTACTATCGAGATTCAATAAGAATAAACCGCTTACATTGGGTGCATGACCATAAAAGATATTACCCATATAAATAGAACAACCATTATTCTCTGATTTAAATGAGTAACCGTCTCGCAATAAACAAGATCCAGATATAATGTTCATGCTTAACGCAGGCACCAAATAACACTTATTTAGGTTCATCACTAATCCCGACGGTAATCGAAGAACGAGCGTGCCGACGGCGATCACATCAACCTTGGAACCATTTCCCACGCGCATCGTCACTTCGTCCTTTGCCAGCCTCCGTCTATTCCGCAGTTCCTGTTTAGAGTTGCAAATATGAGCAACCGCACCGGTATCAAATACCCAGGCACTACAACGAGGGTTGGTAAGGAACATATCAATAACATGTATATCATATATACCTTGTTTGTTGTTGGCCACCTTCTTGTCAGCCAAATACTTGGGGCAGTTCCGCTTCCAGTGTCCAGTTCCCTTGCAATGAAATCACTCAGTTTCTGGTTTGGGTCCAGCCTTGGGTTTCTTCACGAGAGGAGCAACTGCTTTGCCACTCTTCTTGGAGTTACCCTTCTTACCCTTGCCATTTTTCTTGAAACTAGTGGTTTTATTGACCATCAACACTTGATGCTCCTTCTGAATTTCAGACTCAGCGGCTTTCAGCATCGCAAACAGCTCGGCGACTGACTTGTTCATCCCGTGCATGTTATAGTTCAACACGAAGCTCTTGTAGCTAGGTGGCAATGATTGAAGAACTCTGTCAGTGATAGCGTCTGGCGGAAGGGGCATCCCTAACTCAGCCAGACGGGTGGAGTACCCAGACATTCTGAGCACGTGATCACTGATAGACCCATTCTCCTCCATCTTGCAAGCATAGAACTTATCGGAGATCTCATATCTCTCGATCCGGGCATTCTTCTGAAAGATAAACCTCAACTCCTGGAACATCTCATATGCTCCATGACGTTCAAAACGTCTTTGAAGTCCCGGTTCTAAGCCATACAACATTGCACATTGAACTATTGAGTAATCATCAGAACGAGCCTGCCAGGCGTTCACAACGTCTAGAGACTCAACTGGAGCGGGTGGATCACCAAGCGGTGCATCAAGGACATAAGCCTTCTGGGAAGCCGTAAGGATAATCCTCAGATTACGGGCCCAGTCCACAAAGTTACTTCCATCATCTTTCAACTTAGCTTTCTCTAGGAACGCATTAAAATTCTGGGGTGCTACTGCGCGAGCCATGATCTACAACATAAATATAGCAAAGACAACTTAGACTATTGTTCAAGATAATGAGTTTAATTAATCATATTACTTCAAAACTCCCACTCAAATTGACATCCCTCCGGTCATTCGAGTGTAACATGATCCAAATCCACCAACTCAAGTCCGATCATCACGTGAGTCGAGGTGGTTTCAATGGTGAACATCTTCATGTTGATCATATCTACTATATGACTCATGTTCGACCTTTCGGTCTCTTGTGTTCCGAGGCCATGTCTGTACATGCTAGGCTCGTCAAGTTTAACCCGAGTGTTCCGCGTGTGCAACATGGCTTGCACCCGTTGTATGTGAACGTGGAGTCTATCACACCCGATCATCACGGCGTGTCTCGAAACGACGAACGTTCGCAATGGTGCACACTCGGGGAGAACACAATTTATCTTGAAATTTAAGTGAGGGATCACCTTATAATGCTACCGCCGTCCTAAGCAAAATAAGATGCATAAAAGGATTAACATCACATGCAAATCATAAGTGACATGATATGGCCATGAACTTGTGCTTTTGATCTCCATCTCCAAAGCACCGGCATGATCTCCATCGTCACCGGCATGACACCATGATCTCCATCATCTTGATCTCCATCAATGTGTCGCCATAAGGTTGTCGCGCCGACTGTTGCTTCCACGACTATTGCTAACGTTTAGCGATAAAGTAAAGAATTACATAGCGCTTAATGATTGACACGCAGGTCATACAATAATTAAAGACAACTCTATGGCTCCTGCCAGTTGCCGTACTCATCGACATGCAAGTCGTGATATTCTATACAAAACATGATCATCTCATACATCACATATATCTCATCATGTAATTGGCCATATCACATCACAACATACCCTGCAAAAACAAGTTAGACGTCCTCTAATTGTTGTTGCAAATATTACGTGGCTGCTACGGGTTTGCAAGAACCGTTCTTACCTACGCAAAACCACAACGTGGTGTAGTGATTGCTTTTTGATCTTCTAAAAGAACCCTCTTCATTGAAATCGATTCAACTAAAGTGAGAGAGACAGACACCCGCTAGCCATCTTTATGTAACAAAATTACATGTCAGTTGAAGGAACCTGTCTCGCGTAAGTGTACGCGTAATGTCGGTCCGGGCCGCTTCATCTCACAATACCGCCGAATCAAATATCAACTAGTAACGGCAAGCAATATGTATACACCCACGCCCACAACTCGTTTGTGTTCTACTCGAGATCTCATCTACGCATAGACCTGGCTCATGATGCCACTGTTGGGGAACGTTGCATGGGAAACAAAAAATTTCCTACGCACACACAAGATCTATCCATGGTGATGAGCATCTACGAGAGGGAGAGTGAATCTACATACCCTTGTAGATCGCTAAGAGGAAGCGTTTAAGAAACACGGTTGATGTAGTCGAACGTCTCCGCGATCCAAATCGCAAGTCGTCCCTCGATCCGATCACGAACTAGCGCCGAACGGACGGCACCTCCGCGTTCAACACACGTACGGCTTGATGACGCCTTCACCTCCTCGATCCAGCGAGCGATGGTGAAGTAGTGGTTGAGTTCCAGCAGCACGACGGCGTGGTGATGGTGGTGAGGAACAATCTCTGCAGGGCTTCGCCAAGCACTACGGAGATTATGACGGAGGAACTAGAGGGCTAGGGTTGCCGGCACACGGCTTGGGAAATCCTGATGTCTCCCGTGTGCTAGCCTTGCCCCTCTATTTATATGTTGAGCCTTGGGGTCTAAACTTGGAGTAAAAGCCTCCTCCAGGTCGGTTTTGCCCGCACAAGGTCGGTTTGGCCCGCAGGAAAAGAGTCCAACTCGGATCCCTGCCGAACCGTGCACAGCCGCGCACAAGCGGTAGTACCGCTCACAAGCGGTAGTACCGCTTGAGCGGTAGTACCGCTTCACCAAGCGGTAGTACCGCTTGGGCGGTAGTACCGCTTCACAAAACGGTAGTACCGCTTACGCGGCAGCAAAACTACTTTTTGCACTTTCCAATACCTCGTGGGCTTTATCCCTTTGGCCCATATAAAGTGTTGCTGTACCCGAACACTTCGGTAAACATCCGGAACCCCTTCCGGTGAACTCCGGAACTCTTCCGGAGATCAAAACACTATTATCACATATATCAATCTTTACCTCCGGACTATTCCGGAGATCCTCGTCATGTCCGGGATCTTATCCGGGACTCCGAACAACCTTCGGTCACCAACATAATAACTCAACTATACTAATCGTCACCAAACGTTAAGTGTGTAGACCCTGCGGGTTCGAGAACTATGTAGACATGACCGAGACACCTCTACGGCCAATAACCAATAGCGGGACCTGGATGCCCATATTGGCTCCTACATATTCTACGAAGATCTTTTATCGGTCGAACCTCTATGTCAAGGATTCAGTTAATCCCGTATGCTGTTCCCTTTGTTCTTCGGTATGTTACTTGCCCGAGATTCGATCGTCGGTATCACTATACCTAGTTCAATCTCGTTACCGGCAAGTCTCTTTACTCGTTCCGTAATACAAGATCCTGTGGCTAACTCTTTAGTCACTTTGCTTGCAAGGCTCAATGTGATGTTGTATTACCGAGTGGGCCCTGAGATACCTCTCCGTCACACGGAGTAACAAATCCCAGTCTTGATCCATGCCAACCCAACAGACACCCTCGGAGATACCTGTAGAGCACCTTTATAGTCGCCCAGTTACGTTGCGACGTTTGATACACACAAGGTATTCCTCCGGTGTCAGTGAGTTGCATGATCTCATGGTCAAAGGAACAGATACTTGACATGCAGAAAACAATAGCAATAAACTGACACGATCATATGCTACGTTCGTAGTTTGGGTCTTGTCCATCACATCATTCTCCTAATGATGTGATCCCGTTATCAAATGACATCTCATGTCAATGGCTAGGAAACCTTAACCATCTTTGATCAACGAGCTAGTCAACTAGAGGCTTACTAGGGACACAGTGTTGTCTATGTACCCACACATGTATTTGAGTTTCCAATCAATACAATTATAGCATGGATAATAAACGATTATCATGAACAAGGAAATATAATAATAACCAATTTATTATTGCCTCTAGGGCATATTTCCAACAGAAGGTCCCGTCTGGCTTCTCGTCGAATATAAAGGGAATAATAAATATGGCAGAGAAAAAGTTTCAGATCCTAAAGTCTCATGACTGCCACGTGATTATGACGCAACTGCTTCCGGTTGCATTGAGGGGGCTTCTACCGGAAAACGTTCGTTTAGCCATTGTGAAGCTATGTGCATTCCTCAATGCAATCTCTCAGAAGGTGATCGATCCAGAAATCCTGCCAAGGTTAAGGAGTGATTTGGTGCAATGTCTTCTTAGTTTCGAGCTGGTGTTCCCACCGTCCTTCTTCAATATCATGACGCACGTCCTAGTTCATCTAGTCGACGAGATTGTCGTTCTTTTCCCTGTATTTCTACACAATATGTTCCCCTTTGAGAGGTTCATGGGAGTCTTAAAGAAATATGTTCGTAACCGTGCTAGGCCAGAAGGAAGCATCTCCATGGGCCATCAAACAGAGGATGTCATTGGGTTTTGTGTTGACTTCATTCCTGACCTTAAGAAGATTGGTCTCCCTCTATCGCGGTATGAGGGGAGAATCACTTGAAATGGCACGCTAGGAGCGGACTCAATAATATGTAGGGACGGGCATTCTTGGTCTCAAGCACACTACACAGTTCTACATAATTCTACCTTGGTGACCCCGTATGTCGATGAACACAGGAATATTCTGCGCTCCAAACACCCGGAGCAGTGTGACGACTGGATTACATATGAACACATCAGGACTTTCGGCAGTTGGTTGCAAACACGTCTCATGGGTGACAACACTGTTTTTGATGAGTTGTACTCGTTGGCCAGGGGACCATCTTCGACTGTATTGACTTACAAAGGGTACGAGATAAATGGGAATACATTTTACACGATCGCCCAAGATCAAAAGAGCACCAACCAAAACAGCGGTGTCCGCTTTGATGCAGCAACCAATAGGGGAAAGGACACATATTATGGTTACATAGTGGACATATGGGAACTTGACTATGGACATGATTTCAAGGTCCCTTTGTTTCAGTGCAAATGGGTCAATCTGTCAGGAGGTGGGGTACAGGTAGACCCACAGTAAGGAATGACAACAGTGGATCTGAACAATCTTGGGTACACAGACGAACCATTCGTCCTAGCCAATGATGTGGCGCAGGTTTTCTATGTGAAGGACATGTCTACCAAACCGAGAAAAAGAAAAGATAAGGAAGCGAATACATCATACGATGAGCCAAAGCGCCACATAGTTCTTTCAGGAAAAAGAGACAGCGTGGGATTGGATGGCAAGATAGACATGTCTGAATATTATGAAAAGTTTCATGAAATTCCTCCCTTCAAAGTCAAGGCTGACCCAAGCACCCTGTTAAACGATGAAGATTATCCATGGTTACGGCGCAATAAGCAAAGGACACAAGCGAAGAAAAAGTGAAGACTTTCTCTCCACAACTATATCATTGCAGTTACATGTGAAGAAATGAAATGCCTTTTGTAACAGATGAGTTTTCGTATGAAACCCTGATACTTCGAAAGAGATTGTCCGTTTTGTAAACGAAGTGCATCCAGTTTTTTCCGTAACCCTCTCAACTTTTTAGCACATGCTATGTGGGTGAAATGATGATACCATGCCAACTTTCAACCTTTTCAGAGTTCATTTGTAGTGCTTTTCAACTTCAGGGTCATTTAGCTCAAAAAAATCAGTAATGCATGAAAAATACCAAATGAAGTAAAGGGTTGAAAATTGATGATGTGGCTTTGAATGATCCATTTTGAACACACAAAAATTCTGGAGTTCAAATAAGGTCAAAAAAATGAAATCCCTTTGCAACAGATGAGTTTTCGTCCGAAACCCTGATACTTCGAAAGAGATTATCCATTTTGTACACGAAGTGCATCAAGTTTTTGCCGTAACCCTCTCAACTTTTTAGCACATGCTATGTGGGTGAAATGATGATACCATGCCAACTTTCAACCTTTTCAGAGTTCATTTGTAGTGCTTTTCAATTTCAGGATCATTTAGCTCAAAGAATGAACTAATAGCAAAAAGAATGAACTAGAAAACTTTCATGAAACTCTAATAGCAAAAATAATGAACTAAAAATAATCAATTAAGAAATTCTGTTATGATCAACTAAAACAAAACTATAATATTCTTCAATAGCAAAAACAATCAACTAAAAACCTTTTATAAAACTCTAATAGCAAAAGGAATCAACTAAAAATATTTTATAAACCTCTAGTATTTATGAAACTAAAATTATATAAAATTTATGCAACTAAAGTTATCAAAGTATTTTTTATTCAAAACATTAATAGCAAAAAGAATTTTCATAAAGAATTTTTTTGTTAGAAACTGTAATAGCAAACTAAAATAACAAAATATGTTTTTGATTAAAACAGACATTTAAATTAACCTAAAAATTACCAAATTGAATATAATGATAAAACACAGTAATATTAAATAGCAGGAAAAAGAATCACTCAAAAATCTATTTTTATAGTAAAGTTATTCACAAACTAGTGATTCACACCAATTTAAAAGAATTCAAATTTAAACTATTCAAATTTGGAAACTAATGGCACTAACAGAAAGTTTATAATTTTTGTGACCTAAAAGCAAAAAAGAATCACTGAAAAAATGTAAGTAGAAAGAAAAGAAAATAAATAAAGCAAAAAAGAAAACAAAAAAACTGGAAAAAAATTAAAAAAATGCCGCCTACTGGGCCACCACGGCCTGAATACGACAAGAAACCCAATCAGCTAGTTCGGCCAGGATTCAGGCCCGCAGCAGGCCCAGAAGGCCCACAGGCAGACGTGTGTGTGCGATTAGGCATGTAAGCCTGCAGTTCAGAGGAGCTCGAGAGGGCTGGCGCAACAGCGCTGATAAACCACTATCGAGCCCTCTCAGCTAGCGAGGTGGGACTAAACTTTTGGCCCCGAGCAGCACCACCCTTTAGTCCCGGTTGGTGGAACCAACCGGGACCAATACCACCCTTTGGTCCCGGTTGGTGCCACCAACCGGGACCAATGCACCCCTTTAGTCCCAGTTGGTGGCACCAACCGGGACCAAAGGTCTCTGCTTCCCGCCCTTTGGACTGACGAAAAGAGACCTTTGGTCCCGGTTGGTACCGGGACTAAAGGGGGGCATTGGTCCCGGTTGTTGCCACGAACCGGGACCAATGCTGAGTGTATATAAGCAGCACTTGTGAAATTTCACAGTTTTCATCGCCACTTCGCCCGACGACGCCGAGCTCCTCGGTGCCGCCAGGCTGCCCCGACGCCGTCCGCCGCCCACGCCGTCGCCGTCGCCGCACCCCTGCCCCGTCGTCGCCGTCACCATCGCCGTCGTCGTCCCCGAACCCGAGCTCGCGGCCCTGCCCCGTTCCCGAGCCCACGCCCCTGCCCCGCCCCCGAGCGCGCCCGGCCGCGCCCCTGCCCCGGCCCGCCCCCGCCGTCGCCGTCGCCGGCGCCCTCGCCCTCGCCGGCCGCCCCCGCTGTGAGCCGCCGCCGCCCCGGCTCTGTGCAATTTTTTTTATATATATGTTCATTTTTTAATATGATGAATGGTTTTCTTCATATATAATGTATATATGTATGTGGCTATATGTATGTATGGATGGATGTATATATGATGTTTTTTTGTTCATAGCATTTTTTTGTTCATATATGTATTTTTTTTCATATATGTGGCTATATGTATTTTTTTGTTCATAGCATTTTTTTGTTCATATATGTATTTTTTTTCATGTATGTATGTGGCTATGTATGTATGGATGGATAGCATTTTTTTTTGTTGATAGAATATTTTGTCGATTTCCTACCCCCTCCCGCCCCTACCCGACAAACTCTCGAGGCCACCCAAACCCCTAGAAGAAAACTCCGGTAACTTCGACATGAGGGGGGACGTCGGACATATCAGGCGACCAACTCTCGAGGCCACCCAAACTCTAGAAAAAAAGCGTTGTCGATCTCCCAGCCCCTCCCGCCCCTACCCGACAAACTCTCGAGGCCACCCAAACCCCTAGAAGAAAACTCCGGTAACTTCGACATGAGGGGGGACGTCGATCAACCCCCTCTCGCCCGGCCAACTCTCGAGGCCACCCCAAACCGGAACAAGTCTAGATATATTGAGGCCACCCCAAACCCTAGAAGAGTTGTCGAGGCCACCCAAATTTACCAAGTTAAAAGAGCGTTGTCGAGGCCACCTCCCCGATAACTTCGACATGAGGGGGGACGTCGTACATGACATGAGGGGGGACGTCGGACGTCGGACATGAGGGGTGAGCATCGTTTTCGTCTACCCCCTCCCCGATAACTTCGACATGAGGGGGGACGTCGGAACATGACATGAGGGGTGAGCATCGTTGTCGTCTACCCCCTCCCCAATAACTTCGACATGAGGGGGGACGTCGGACATGTCATGTGGAATTTTTTTTGTTCATATAGAAAACTCCGGTAACATAGATTTATCAAGAATGCCCCCATTATGGATGTGCACAAGTTGATCCAATTTTTTTTCTGATCTCATCTATATATATATTCTTCTATATGTCACGTTGTTTGTCATAGTATTGAAGAAATCCATGGCTTCATCATTAGCCAAAAGTAACATGCGTATGATGTTACGAAGCTCTTCAAAGTTGTTTTGGAACGGAGTTCCGGATAGATTAATTCGCTTTTTGGTACGAATTTCAGCAAAGGCCTTCCAAATAGCGATATTCGGCAGGCTCTTGCTGAACTTCGTACAAAAGAGCTAATTAATTATCCTATCCGGGACTCCGTTCCAAAACAATTTTGGAGAGCTTCGTACCATTATGCGCCTGTTACTTCCGGCTAATGATGAAGCCTTGGTTTTCTTGAATCCTTTGACACTAGACAACGTGACATATAGAAGGGTAGATGAGATCAGGAAAAATATGGACCATTTTCTGCACATTCAGAATGGCGCCGTTTTGTTAAATCCCTTAAAGGTTAAGAGAATCCCTTGTTTGACATTCATGAGAGAGGCGGTCCGGACGTCGGACATTCATGTTTGTATATTAATTGCCATGTTGTAATATTTGCAGAAACTATGGATCAAAGAGACTTGGAAAAAGAACAGTTGTTGGGGGACATAATCCTCGCCGGACGTGATGTCTTGTCGTTTCTCAATGACACCGATGGTCTGGAACGAGAGGATGACGGCTCCGGTGATCGAATGCCGGAGGAAGAAGGAGACCATGATGACGGCTCCAGTGACCGAACGGAGGAGGGAGCTGTTGCAAAGTCCGACGAGGTATATATATTAATTAAGCCTGTGCTGACTAGCTAATTGATGCATTAATTGTTTTGGTATGTACATATATTAACTCTTCTTTCTTCTTTTATAGCCCTCTGGATCGAGCCAAACTTCGGTAATGAGACGAGGCCTGAAGAAGAGGTTGCGCAAGGATGAAAGGTTCACGATCACAGCACTCGCGGACGATGGCCTACCGATTGAACCCAAGCGGACCAAGGACGCATTTTCTGCTCAGTGCGGAGCTATTGTTAGGGACACCATCCCGATCAGGATCAAGCAATGGAATAAGCCTAAGGACGACGCCCCTGAAGGTGATTATGTCACCGATAGTCAGAAAGATGATCTTTGGACCGCGCTGAAGGCAAATTTCACCCTACCGCCAGAGGAGGATCTGAATAAGCCAGTTATAGAGCCACTGGTCAAGGCGTGTGCTCTTAAGAAGATGGCAGATCTATTCAGGAGGTGGAAGAATGAGTTGAAATCAAAGTTTGTCGACAAAGGGGAGACTCCAGAATTCATCGGCCGATTTGAGAAGATAAGAGATCACTGGCCCGCATTTGTGGCCTACAAGACATCGGACAAGAGTAAGAAAATGTCAGAGACAAACAAGAACAATGCTGCAAAGAAGTAGTATCACCATCACACGAGGTCAGGTGGCTACCTCAAAGCCCGGCCGTTGTGGGACAAAGCTGAGAATGACCTGATTGCTAAAGGGGTCGTACCATAGACATTGAACTGGCCAGACCGTTCAAGCACTTGGTTCTTCGGGGTTGGGGGAACTTTGGACCCAGAAACAGGGAAGTGCCGTTGGACGGACGAGCAACTTGCAATACCCGTCACGAAGCTTCAGAAGTACACCACCGCAGCGCAGGAAGGGACGTTCATTCCCGACAGAGAGAAGGACGAGCCGACTGAGGCCCTAGGGAATGCTGAGCACCCTGGATGAACACGAGGCACACCAGGCTCCGTTCCGTGGAAGGTTGGGTTTCCCGACGCAGGCGGTTACAGAAGCCGGGAGATAAAGAGGAAAGCGGAGCTGAGCGACATGCAGAAGATCAGTGCAAGACTACAAAAGCTAGAGGAACTTGAGAGCCAGCGAGCTACCGGCCAACCATCTCAGCGGCACGAAGCTACCCCAGAAGCTACCCCGCCATCTCAGCGGAGAAGCAGCGTGGCTTCCACGGAGCCCGTTCAGCCTGACTTCACGGCTCCTATCTACCCCGTGGATACTATCACGGAGGCTCAACATTGCGAGCTTGTGAGGAAATGCCGGAACCTCACTTTCAAGGCGGTTGTCGGCTCTGTTGCACCTCCTCAACCCAACGGAACTTTTCACTGCCTTCCGATTCCACATGGCTATGCTGTTGTGATGGTGGATGAAGTAATGGAGGGAATTGAGGAGCTCGAGCTTGACCACTCTACAGGAGTAGATGTCTATGGCAGAAGGAGTACGTCAAGCTTCTAAACTGGACGCCTCCGCCTCCTCCTCCTCCTCCGGCGAGTCAGGGCACTCCTCCTCCTCCTCCTCCTCCTCCTCCGGCGAGTGATCAGGGCACCCCGCCTCCTTCTTCGGCTCCTCCGACACGCGAGGGCACTCCGCCGCCTCCTCCTCCTCCTCCTCCAGCGAGTGATTAGGACACCCCGCCTCCTTCTTCGGCTCCTCCGACGCGTGAGGGCACTCCGCCTCCTCCTTCGCCTACTCCGGCGCGTCGGAGCAGTCCGCCTCTTCCTCCGCCTCGTCGGCAACGGCGGAAGACAGACGCCGCAGCTCCGGCTCCTCCGGCGCGTCGGAGCACTCGGCCTCCTTCTCCGCCTCGTAAGCAACGACGGAAGAGAGACGCCGCTGCTCCATCGTCTAGCAGTACAAGCAGAGGCGAGAGGCAATTCAGATACGGTCCATCTCTCAAGCCTCTGGAAAAGTTACCATATGAGAGGACCGAGTCTGAAAACGAGGAGATATGTCGTGCCCAAGTGAGGGACCATTTTGCAAAGAAAACTCCACCTCCGAAGGAGAAGCTAGATCCGGTGAAAGTGAAGCGCACTATCGATGCCCTGAAGCGACCACCACCGCCTCCGCCGGATTCCAACTTTGTCCGCTGTATTAAAAAGACATATCAAGATGCGCGGCAGTCGGGAAGTACTTCCAGTGATGCAAGGTTAGCAAAACGAAGAAGTGGGAAAAAAATTCCCCAGCTCGGCGAACAGGCGAACCAATCGTGCCCCCCGCTCAAGGTGTCTAGCCATATCGTCGTTAATCATCCGGGGATGGTGCCCGGTACCAATCCTGGTGATTACCTGAACGATGATGTACAGTTTGAGCCGTTGGAGGTGGACGAATTCAGTTACCGGTACGGGCAGCCTCTCGTCAAACCTGATCATCCTCCTCTAACACCGATGATGCGAAAATTCCATGGATGGTACAAGAAAACCTGCAGCGAGTCTGGGAAGGATACTTTGACGCTGAGAATTAAAGAGGAGCATGACCTCGTTGGAATGGATCAGTTGTCTGTTGAATTTGACGAGTTATTCCAGTTATACAATCAAAAGGCCATCGACAAAACAATCTTGACTTGCTACTGTCTGTAAGTACTACTTCGGTAATTAAGTCTCTATATATAGCTCATCTCTTTCCACTAGTAGAAAAAGGCCCATTTGCCCCGGTTCTGGAACCGGGACTAAAGCCCAAAACCTTTAGTCCCGGTTTGCTTACGAACCGGGACCAAAGGCCCTCGACGTGGCCGCTGCGGGGAGCCCAGGCATGAGTACCTTTAGTCCCGGTTGGTAACACCAACCGGGACCAAAAGGCATGCACGCATCAGCATCTGGCAGGAGCTAGGGTTTTTTTTTTGAAAGGGGGGGGCTTAGGGGGTTTTGTAGGGTTAATTTAGGGGTTTCATATTGTGTTAGCTAGATAATAGAGAGAAGTGTCCTCTCTTTCTCCGTGCTTGGTCGACGTTAGCTACTATAGAGAGAACTCGACACACTAGCTAGTAAGCAAATGAAGGAACCATTAACTACATAAGATCGTCATGAACATATACAGAGAGAAGTGATCGACCTCTCTTTCTCCGAGAGATTGGTCGAACAACAAGTTTTCGTATATCTATCCGACGCTACTACATATACACAATATAACATCTTTTACAATCCCTAACATCATGTACCTAAGATCCAATCACAAATTTGAATGGTATTCTCCGTCTTTAGGTATGACGTGGTCAAGAAAGAATCCCGCCAATTCCTCTTGAATTGCTCGTATGCGATCATGTGGTAGGAGTTCACCCCGCATCTG
This sequence comes from Elymus sibiricus, assembly GCA_039707655.1. Taxonomy (NCBI): domain Eukaryota; kingdom Viridiplantae; phylum Streptophyta; class Magnoliopsida; order Poales; family Poaceae; genus Elymus; species Elymus sibiricus. Next base: position 27,146,352 of record CM077667.1, read on the forward strand.
CCAGATCTAATTTAAAGAAGGGGGTCAATACATGCATATATATGAATAAAACTCAACACAATTGATGGTAATATATAAAATAAATTTGTGAATATTATTTACGTACTTCAAATTGTTTGTCAGAGAAGCCCCGCTCAGAGGTCGAGTGGCGAATGAACTCGCATACGTAGTATGCACATAAAGAAGTCCCTTCTTTCTGGTACAAGCACTTTACGAGAATAGAGTTCAATCAAACTGATAAGCAAGCATGGTAATGATATATTGATGAAAATTTGAATCAATTAGAGATGCGCGGAATTAGCTAGTACTACTTACTTTGGGGTGCGTAAATCGCAACTCTTTGTTTAGACCGGGAACTTTTCGGGTGAACTTCTTCCAAACCCTGCCAGGCAAAGAAAATGATTACTTGATATCATGAAATTAACGAAAGTTGCATGCCGATATGGTCCCGGTATTAACTGAACTTACTTCTTGAGCATTGCAGTCATGTCCGCATAATTCTCGGGATCTTTACGCCTCGAGTCTAAGACAGTTACTAATGCCCCGTCAAGCTTAATGGATAGCAGAATAAAGTGGCAACTGCGCACGCATATATAACTCATCAATTACATTACTTAACCTCGAGTAAGCGAAACCGAGTATACAGAGAAGACAACAACACTCACTTCAAGTTGTAAGGAAAGAGTATTTCCCTTTTGTTTTGATGTATAAGGAACGACTTTAGCAAGTTCTCCTCGGTCTCTTTGATTGAGTTTCGTACCGTCCATTCATTTATGGCATATGGGCTAATGAACCCAACGTCGAAGATTCCTAGTTTTTTGCATTCGACGATCTTCAATCTGCATAATATAGTGAGGATAATTATATATACATGCAATGAACGAGCTGAGCTAGAGACTTAACTATAGAAGTAATACTTACAGACAGTAGGCAGTCATGAGTTGTTTGTCGAGGGCCAATTGATTGTATAACTGAAATAACTCCACAAATTCAACAGGCATCACGAGAAGTCTAATGAATTCGTGCTCTGGTTTCACTGCCATATACATAGTGTCTCTCCCGGACTCCCTGCAGGTTTTCATGTACCACTCATGCAATTTGTACATCATCGTTGTTAGAGGAGGATGATCAGGTTTGACGAGAGGCTTCCCGTGCACATATTCATATTCTTCTTTTGTTACCTCAACCGTTTGAAAAATTACATCATCCCCCAAGTAATCACCAGGATTGGTACCGGGCACCATCCCCGGATGATTTGCGACGATATCGCTAGACACCTTGATCGAGGGGCACGATTGCTTCTCCTGTTCGCCGAGCTGGGGAATTGTTTTACCACTTCTTCGTTCTGCTAACCTTGCATCACTAGAAGTACTTCCCGACTGCCGCACTTCTTCATATGTCTTTTTAATAATCCGGACATAGTTGGAATCCGGCGGAGCCGGTGGTTGTCGCTTCAGGGCATCGATAGTGCGCTTCACTTTCACCAGATCTAGCTTCTCCTTCGGAGGTGGAGTTTTCTTTGCAAAATGGTCCCTTAGTTGGGCACAACATATCTCCTTGTTTTCAGACTCGGTCCTCTCATATAGTAACTTTTCCAGAGGCTTGAGACATGGACCGTATCTGAATTGCCTCCCGCCTCTGCTTGTACTGCTAGCCGCTGGAGCGGCGGCGTCTCTCTTCCGTCGTTGCTTACGAGGCGGAGAAGGAGGCGGAGTGCTCCGACGCGCCGGAGGAGCCGATGCGGCAGCGTCTGTCTTCCGCCGTTGCCGACGAGGCTGAGGAGGAGGCGGACTGCTCCGACGTGCCGGAGTAGGCGAAGGAGGAGGCGGAGTGCCCTCACGCGTCGGAGGAGCCGGAGAAGGAGGCGGGGTGCCCTTATCACTCGCCGGAGGAGGAGGAGGAGGAGGAGGCGGAGTGCCCTGACTCGCCAGAGGAGGAGGAGGAGGAGGCGGAGGCGTCCAGTTTGGAAGCTTGATGTACTCCTTCTGCCATAGACATGTACTCCTCAGGGCACGAACCAGTCGATTCTCCCCTTCACCTGTAGAGTGGTCAAGCTCGAGCTCCTCAAATCCCTCCATTACTTCATCCACCATCACAACATCATAGCCATGTGGAATCGGACGGCAGTGAAAAGTTCCATTGGGTTGAGGAGGTGCAACATAGCCGACAGCCACCAATAAATTGAGGTTCCGGCATTTCGTCATAAGCTCGCAATGTTGAGCCTCCGTGATAGTATCCACGGGGTAGCTAGGAGCCGTGAAGTCAGGCTGAACGGGCTCCGTGGAAGCGACGCTGCTTCTCCGCTGAGATGGCGGGGTAGCTTCTGGGGTAGCTTCGTGCCGCTGAGATGGTTGGCTGGCAGCTCGCTGGCTCTCATCTTCCTCTAGCTTTTGTAGTCTTGCATTGAGCTTCTGCATTTCGCTCAACTCCGCTTTCCTCTTTCTCTCCCGGCTTTTGTAACCGCCTACGTTGGGAAACCCAACCTTCCACGGAACGGAGCCTGGTGTGCCTCGTGTTCGTCCAGGGTGCTCAGCATTCCCTAGGGCCTCAGTCAGCTCGTCCTTCTCTCTGTCGGGAATGAACTTCCCTTCCTGCACTGCGGTGATATACTCCTGAAGCTTCGTGACGGGGATTGCAAGTTGCTCGTCCGTCCAACGGCACTTCCCTGTTTCAGGGTCCAAAGTTCCACCAACCCCGAAGAACCAAGTCCTTGAACGGTCTGGCCAGTTCAGTGTCTGTGGTTCGACCCCTTTAGCAATCAGGTCATTCTCAGCTTTGTCCCACAACGGCCGGGCTTTGAGGTAGCCACCTGACCCCGTGTGATGGTGATACTGCTTCTTTGCAGCGTTGTTCTTGTTTGTCTCTGACATTTTCTTACTCTTGTCCGATGTCTTGTAGGCCACAAATGCGGGCTAGTGATCTCTTATCCTCTCAAATAGGGATGTTGTCCCTAACAATAGCTCCGCACTGAGCAGAAAATGCGTCCTTGGTCCGCTTGGGTTCAATCGGATGGCCATCGTGCGCGAGTGCTGTGATCGTGAACCTTTCATCCTTGCGCAACCTCTTCTTCGGGCCTCGTCTCGTTACCGAAGTTTGGCTCGATCCGGAGGGCTATAAAAGAAGAAAGAAGAGTTAATATATGTACATACCAAAACAATTAATGCATCAATTAGCTAGTCAGCATAGGCTTAATTAATATATATACCTCGCCGGAATTTGCAACAGCTCCCTCCTCCGTTCGGTCACCGGAGCCGTCATCATGGTCTCCTTCTTCCTCCGGCATTCGGTCACCGGAGCCATCATGATCATGTCCTTCCTCCTCCATTGTTCGATCACCGGAGCCGTCATCCTCTCCTTCTAGACCATCGGTGTCGTTGAGAAACGACAAGATATCACGTCCGCCGAGGATTATGTCCCCCAACAACTGTTCTTGTTCTTCGTCTCTTTGTTCCATAGTTTTTGCAAATATTACAACATGGCAATTAATCCATAATGGGGGCATTCTTGATAAATCTATGTCAAAAGTCAAACTTTGACATATGATCAAATATTGTTGCATATGTCAAAATTCAAACTTTGACATATGATCAAACTTTGACATATGATCAAATGTTGCATATGTCAAAATTCAAACTTTGACATATGATCAAACTTTGATATATGATCAAATGTTGCATATGTCAAAATTCAAACTTTGACATATGATCAAACTTTGATATATGTCCACCGCGATATAAAATGATACATAGACTTGTTCGGGCGAGAGGGGGTTGGTCTACGTCCCCCCTCATGTCGAAGTTACCGGAGTTTTCTTCTAGTGGTTTGGGTGGCCTCGAGAGATTGTCGGGTAGGGGCGGGAGGGGGTAGGAGATCGACAACGCTTTTTTTCTAGGGTTTGGGTGGCCTCGAGAGTTGGTCGCCCAGTATATCGAGAGGGGGGGTGAACATTTTACCTTAGTAACTTAGAAAAAAAATGGTATCGGGGAGGGGGTATATCGACCCCCCCCCTCATGTTGAAGTTATCGGGGAGGGGGTATATCGACAACGACATACATACATGGAAAAAAATGCTATCCATCTATACATACATAGCCACATACATATATACATGGAAAAAAATGCTATGAAAAAAATACATATATGAACAAAAAAATGCTATGAACAAAAAAATTAATACACATATGAACAAAAAAAATACATATATGAACAAAAAAATACATATGAACAAAAAAATGCTCTGAACAAAAAAATTAATACATATATGAACATCCATACATACATATAGCCACATACATATATACATTATATCTATATGAACAAAAAATTCATCATATAAAAAATGAAAAAAAATGATATCAGCAGAGCCGGGGCGGCGGCGGCTCACAGTGGGGGCGGCCGGCGAGGGCGACGGCGGGGGCGGCGAGGGCGTCGGCGACGGCAGGGGCGGCGAGGGCGTCGGCGACGGCGACGGTAGGGGCGGGCCGGGGCAGGGGCGTGGCCGAGCGCGCTCGGGGGCGGCGGACGGCGTCGGCTGGCGAGGGCGGCGCGCGAGGGAGCCCGCAACGGCGTCGGCTGGCGAGGGCGACGGCGGGGGCGGCGCACGAGGGAGCCGGCGACGACGGCGACGGTGGGGGCGGGCTGGGGCGCAGGGGCGCGGCCAGGCGCGCTCGGGGGCGGCGGACGGCGACGGCGTGGGGGCAGCCTGGCGGCGTGGAGGGTGTCGGCGACGGCGAGGGCGACGGCGGGGGCGGCGCGCGAGGGAGCCCGCGACGGCGTCGGCTGGCGAGGGCGACGGCGGGGGCGGCGCACGAGGGAGCCGGCGATGACGGCGACGGTGGGGGCGGGCTGGGGCGCAGGGGCGGGCTGGGGCGCTCTCGGGGGCGGCGGACGGCGACGGCGTGGGCGGCGGACGGCGTCGGCGTGGGCTCGGGGGCGGGGCAGGGTCACGGGCGACGGCGACGGCGTCGGGGCAGCGTGGCGGCGTCGAGGAGGTCGGCGTCGTCGTGGGGAAGTGCGAGATGAAAATGAAAATTTTCACAAGTGCTGCTTATATACACACAGCATTGGCCCGGTTGGTGTCTCCAACCGGGACTAATGCACCCTTTAGTCCCGGTTGGTGCCACCAACCGGGACCAAAGGTCTCTTTTCAGCAGCCCAAAGGGCGGGAAGTAGAGACCTTTGGTCCCGGTTGGTGGCACGAACCGGGACCAAAGGTAGGCATTGGTCCCGGTTGGTGGCACCAACCGGGACCAATGGCCTTGCACAGCGGCGTGGTGGGAGTTTAGTCCCACCTCGCTAGTTGAGAGAGTGCCGCACCTGTTTATAAGGCGCGGTGCGCCAGAGCCTTCGAGCTCCTCTCTAAAGCAGGCTTACGGGCCTAACCACTCTGTATCTGCCTGTGGGCCTACTGGGCCTTCTGCGGGCCCGAATCCTGGCCCAACTGGCTGGTTGGGTTTCTAGTCGTATTCAATCCGTGGTGGCCCAGTAGGCGGCATTTTTTTTAATTTTTTTGCAGTTTTTTTGTTTTGTTTTTTGCATTATTTATTTCTTTTCTTTTTTGCTTTATTTTTTTTAATTTTTTTTGCTGTTAGGTCACAAAAATTATAAACTTTCTGTTAGTGCCATTAGTTTTCAAATTTGAATAGTTTAAATTTGAATTCTTTTAAATTTGTGTGAATCACTAGTTTGTGAATAACTTTACTATAAAAATAGATTTTCGAGTGATTCTTTTTCCTGCTATTTAATATTACTGTGTTTATCATTATATTCAATTTGGTAATTTTTAGGTTATTTTAAATGTCCGTTTTAATCAAAAACAGATTTTGTTATTTTAGTTTGCTATTAAAGTTTCTAACAAAAAAATTCTTTATTAAAATTCTTTTTGCTAATAATGTTTTGAACAAAAAATACTTTGATAATTTTAGTTGCATAAATTTTATATAATTTTAGTTTCAAAAATACTAGAGGTTTATAGAATTTTAGTTTCAAAAATGTCCGTTTTTTGAGCTAAATGACCCTGAAATTGAAAAGCACTTCAAATGAACTCAGAAAAGGTTGAAAGTTGGCATGGTATCATCAATTCACCCACATAGCATGTGCTAAAATGTTGAGAGGGTTACGGCGAAAACTGGATGCACTTCGTGTACAAAATGGACAATCTCTTTCGAAGTATCAGGGTTTCGGACGAAAACTCATCTGTTACAAAGGGATTTCATTTTTTTGAACTTATTTGGACTCCAGACTTTTTGTGTGTTCAAAATGCACCATTCAAAGCCACATCATCAATTTTCAACCCTTTCTTACTTCATTTGGTATTTTTCATGCATTTACTGATTTTTTTGAGCTAAATGACCCTGAAATTGAAAAGCACTACAAATGAACTCTGAAAAGGTTGAAAGTTGGCATGGTATCATCATTTCACCCACATAGCATGTTATAAAAAGTTGAGAGGGTTACGGCAAAAACTGAATGCACTTCATGTACAAAACGGACAATCTCTTTCGAAGTATTTGGGTTTCATACGAAAACTCATCTGTTACAAAAGGCATTTCATTTCTTCACATGTAATTGCAATGATATAGTTGTGGAGAGAAAGTCTTCACTTTTTCTTCGCTTGTGTCTTTTGCTTATTGCGCCGTAACCATGGATAATCTTCATCGTTTAAGAGGGTGCTTGGGTCAGCCTTGACTTTGAAGGGAGGAATTTCATGAAACTTTTCATAATCTTCAGACATGTCTGTCTTGACCTCCAATCCCACGATGTCTCTTTTTCATGAAAGAACTATGTGGCGCTTTGGTTCATCGTATGATGTATTCTCTTCCTTATCTTTTCTTTTTCTCGGTTTGGTAGACATGTCCTTCACATAGAAAACCTGCGCCACATCATTGGCTAGGACGAATGGTTCGTCTGTGTACCCAAGATTGTTCAGATCCACTGTTGTCATTCCGTACTGTGGGTCTTCCTGTACCCCGCCTCCTGACAGATTGACCCATTTGCACTGAAACAAAGGGACCTTGAAATCATGTCCATAGTCAAGTTCCCATATGTCCACTATGTAACCATAATATGTGTCCTTTCCCCTATTGGTTGCTGCATCAAAGCGGACACCGCTGTTTTTGTTGGTGCTCTTTTGATCTTGGGCGATCGTGTAAAATGTATTCCCATTTATCTCGTACCCTTTGTAAGTCAATACAGTCGAAGATGGTCCCCTGGCCAACGAGTACAACTCATCAGAAACAGTGTTGTCACCCATGAGACGTGTTTGCAACCAACTGCCGAAAGTCCTGATGTCTTCATATGTAATCCAGTCGTCACACTGCTCCGGGTGTTTGGAGCGCAGAATATTCTTGTGTTCATCGACATACGGGGTCACCAAGGTAGAATTCTGTAGAACTGTGTAGTGTGCTTGAGACCAAGAATGCCCGTCCCTACATATTATTGAGTCCGCTCCTAGCATGCCTTTTCCAGTCAGTCTCCCCTCATACCGTGATTGAGGGAGACCAATCTTCTTAAGGTCAGGAATGAAGTCAACACAAAACCCAATGACATCCTCTGTTTGATGGCCCATGGAGATGCTTGCTTCTGGCCTAGCGCGGTTACGAACATATTTCTTTAAGACTCCCATGAACCTCTCAAAGGGGAACATATTGTGTAGAAATACAGGGCCCAGAACGACAATCTCGTCGACTAGATGAACTAGGACGTGCGTCATGACATTGAAGAAGGACGGTTGGAACACCAGCTCGAAACTAACAAGACATTGCACCAAATCACTCCTTAACCTTGGCAGGATTTCTGGATCGATCACCTTTTGAGAGATTGCATTGAGGAATGCACATAGCTTCACAATGGCTAATCGAACGTTTTCCGGTAGAAGCCCCCTCAATGCAACCGGAAGCAGTTGCGTCATAATCACGTGGCAGTCATGAGACTTTAGGTTCTGGAACTTTTTCTCTGCCATATTTATTATTCCCTTTATATTCGACAAGAAGCCAGATGGGACCTTCATACTGAGCAGGCATTCAAAGAAGATTTCCTTCTCTTCTTTGGTAAGAGCGTAACTGGCAGGACCTTCATACTGCTTTGGATGCATGCCGTCTTTTTCATGCACACGTTGCTATTCCTCCCGTGCCTCCGGTGTATCTTTTATCTTCCCATACACTCCCAAGAAGCCTAGCAGGTTCACGCAAAGATTCTTCGTCACGTGCATCACGTCGATTGCAGAGCGGACCTCTAGGTCTTTCCAATAGGGTAGGTCCCAAAATATAGATTTCTTCTTCCACATGGGTGCGCGTCCCGCATCGTCAGTCGGAACAGATAGTCCGCCAGGACCCTTTCCAAAGATTACTTGTAAATCATTGACCATATCAAGTATGTGATCACCAGTACGGAGGGCGGGCTTCTTCCGGTGATCTGCCTCACCTTTGAAATGCTTTCCTTTCTTTCGACATTGATGGTTGGTCGGAAGAAATCGACGATGCCCCAGGTACACATTCTTCCTACATTTGTCCAAATATATACTGTCGGTGTCATCTAAACAGTGTGTGCATGCGTGCTATCCCTTGTTTGTCTGTCCTGAAAGGTTACTGAGAGCAGGCCAATCGTTGATGGTTACAAACAGCAACGCATGTAGGTCAAATTCCTCCTGTTCGTTCTCATCCCACACACGTACACCTATTCCATTCCATAGCTGTAAAAGTTCATCAACTAATGGCCTTAGGTACACATCAATGTCATTGCCAGGTTGCTTAGGGCCTTGGATGAGCACTGGCATCATAATGAACTTCCGCTTCATGCACAACCAAGGAGGAAGGTTATACATACATAGAGTCACAGGCCATGTGCTATGCTTGCTGCTCTGATCCCCAAAAGGATTAACGCCCTCTGCACTTAACCCAAACCATACGTTCCTCAGGTCACCTGTAAAGTCGCTCCACTTTCTCTCGATCTTTCTCCACTGCGACCCGTCAGCGGGTGCTCTCAACTTCCCGTCTTTCTTACGGTCTTTTATGTGCCATTGCATCAACTCGGCATGCTTTTTGTTTCTGAACAGATGTTTCAACCGTGGTATTATAGGAGCATACCACATCACCTTGGCAGGAACCCTCTTCCCGGTGCGCTGGCCCTCAACATCACCAGGGTCATCTCTTCTGATCTTATACCGCAATGCACCGCATACCGGGCATGCGTTCAAATCCTCGTACGCACCACGGTAGAGGATGCAGTCATTAGGGCATGCATGTATCTTCTGCACCTCCAATCCTAGAGGGTATAGAACCTTCTTTGCTTCGTACGTACTGTCGGGCAATTCGTTATCCTTTGGAAGCTTCTTCTTCATTATTTTCAGTAGCGAACTAAATCCCTTGTCAGATAAACCAGTCTCTGCCTTCCATTGCAGCAATTCCAGTGTGGTACCGAGCTTTCTGTTGTCATCTTCGCAATTTGGGTACAACCCTTTTTTGTGATCCTCTAACATGCGATCGAACTTCAACTTCTCCCTTTCACTTTCGCATTCTCTCTGTGCATCAACAATGACCCGGCGAAGATCATCATCGGGCACATCGTCTGGTTCCTCTTGATCTTCACCTTCCCCCATTGCAGCATCGCTGTATTCAGGGGGTGGGTAGTTGTCATCATCCTCTTCTTCGTCGTTGTCTTCCATCATAACCCCTCTTTCTCCGTGCTTGGTCCAAACATTATAGTGTGGCATAAAACCCTTCTCAAGCAGGTGGAAGTGTAGGGTTTTAGAGTTGGAGAAGGCCTTCGTATTCTCACAGACAGTACATGCACAATGCATAAAACCATTCTGCTTGTTTGCCTCGGCCGCTTCGAGAAAATTATGCAGGCCCTTAATATACTCGGAGGTGCGTCAGTCACCGTACATCCATTGCCGGTTCATCTGCGTGCGTTATATAATAAAGTGTATTAAAAACCAAATTAATATAAATTCATCATCACATTAAAGCCAAAGTACAGTAGTGACCAAAATAAATACATAACGTTCATACATAGTTCTCATTATTGAACAACATATAGCTCTGTAGAGCATCAAATTAAAACATACATTGAAACTATAAAATTTAAATGCAACAACAAATGCGATCATAACCGCAACTAAGGTACCAATTGATCCAACGGCATAATGATACCAAGCCTCAGTATGAATGGCATATTTTCTAATCTTTCTAATCTTCAAGCGCATTGCATCCATCTTAATCTTGTGATCGTCGACGACATCGGCAACATGCAACTCCAACTTCATCTTCTCCTCTTCAACTCTTTGTAATTTTTCTTTCAAGTAATTGTTTTCTTTTTCAACCAAATTTAACTTCTCGACAAGAATTTCTATGTCGGTTGGAATTTCCGGTTCACATACCTCCTAGATTAAAAAATCTATGTCACGTTGGTCGGCATAATTGTCATAAACACTAAATAAAACAAATAGTTATAAAAGATAATATATACCACATCCGAATCATAGACAGGACGAGGGCCGACGGAGGCGGATACCAAAACCATCGCACTATATAATAACAAACAATAATAAAAGTAAGAAAATTACACAAGTATCTATCTAAATCATACAAGTAAGAACTTTTTTCTTTTAGAAAGAAGATAAGAAGAAGAGGCTAACCACGGTGGTGCCAGCGCCGAGATGGGCGCGGGCGATCGACGACGGTGAGGACGGGGACGGGACAGGACGGACCTCCAACCCTAGACAAATCTTGAGGAAAATGGAGCTTGGACAAGGAGCTTCCAGAGGAGAAAGCTTAAGTGTGGCTCGGGCATTTCATCGAACACCTCACGTGCATAGGAGGTGAGCTAGAGCACCACAAAGCTCTCCCAACGGCCGGCCAAAAAAACAGAGCAGTGTACTGCTCTGCTCGCGGGCGGGGGGTATATATAGGCCGACCATTGGTCCCGGTTTGCGGCTGGAACCGGGACTAAAGGACATCATTTGGTCCCGGTTCAAGCCACAAACCGGGACCAATGGTTGTAGGCCAGGAGCGAGGCCCATTGGTCCCAGTTTGTGTCTGGAACCGGGACCAAAGGGGTCAGACGAACCGGGACCAATGGCCCACGAGGCCCGGTCGGCGCCCTGGGCTCATGAACCGGGACCAATGCCCCCATTGGTCCCGGTTCGTGAGTGAACCGGGATTAATGGCATTTCAGGCCTGGACCAAAGCCCTGTTTTCTACTAGTGTTCATTGCATGTATATATAATTATCCTCACTATGTTATGCAGATTGAAGATCGTCGAATGCAGAAAAGCACAAATCTATGACATTGGGTTCATTAACCCAAATATCATACATGAGTTTACGGTTAAAAACAATGTCACACAAACCGAGGACAACTTGCTACAATCCTTGCTTAAAATCAAAACAAAGAGACAATACTCTTTCCTTACAACTTCAAGTAAGTGTTACTGTCTTGTGCATATTCGGTTTCCCTTATTACTCGAGGTTATAGTAATGTAATTGATGAGTTATGCATGCGTGCGCAGGTTCCACTTTATTCTGCTAGAGATTAAGCTTGAGCAGGGAGTAGTAATTGTTAGGCAACGCAGCAGAAAACAAAAAATTTCCGACCTACGCACCAGCCCAGGACCACTATGGAGACTGCATACAAGGTTTGATCATTTTCGTTACCAACTCGTAGCGCAGCGGAAGTAGAGTCGATGACGAACGGCGGTGCAGATCCCCGCAGCTAGGATTTTACAACCTCCCAACCGCGAGGATTTATACCCTCATCTGCCCCGCGGACAGCCCTCCGGGAGGCGGTCGCACAGTCCCCCGGACGGTGTCGCGGACAGCCCTTCGGGAGGACCTCCGAAACTCGGACTGTCACTCGGATAGCCCTTCGGGAGGACCTCCAAAACTCGGACGGTCACACGGACAGCCCTTCGGGAGGCACTCTCGAACTAAGACCGAAACTACGATCTCTCTACAGAGTTGCACACATACGGTGTCATATATCCGGCAGGGCTTCGCCGTCCAGAACTAGTTCCCACCGGAACCCAGACAGCCTTTCGGCTCTACGAAACTATTTCGCTGGGAGGGAGAGAGAAGCCAGAAATGTCATGGCATGTGTATGTGAGAGCAAGGATGAAGCATATGGGGCTGCCTCCTCCCCTCTATTTATAGGAAAAACAAGGGGTAGGATGGGCATATCCAAAATGCCATGTCATCCCAAAATATCTTGGGAAGATATTTGTGGAAAGCCAACTTCCAACCATATCCATAAATCTGATTTCACTATTCACGACGACATTTTTCAGCGTCTGATCGAACTGAAAATATTCATTTGGGCTTAGAACATTTCCAGTACCCACCAAAATAATTTTCAACGCGAGCCGGAACAATTCCGGTTTAGTGATTTTCATCTGCGAAAAGCATCTGAAGCGGTTTCGGCAGCTCCGGAACATTTCCGGTTTTCATTCCGGAAAATTCCAGAAAGTTTCCAGAATGATTCTGGCACCCTCCAAGAATTATCAGGCATGTGCCGAAACCAATTTGACTTTATGGTGTACTCCGAAACAACTTTTCGGTTTAGTGATTTTCATCTGTGAAAAGCAACTAAAGCGGTTCCGGCAGTCCGGAACATTTCCGGTTTTTGTCTCTGAAAAATCTCAGAAGTTACCGGAACAATTCTGGTACCTTCCAATAATTTCCAGGCATGTGCCGAAACCAATTTGACTTTATGGAATACCCTGAAACAACTTTTCAGTTTCACCGGAACTATTCCGATATCCTCTCCGGAACGTTTCCGTTTCGTCCGAAACTTTTTTGGTGAATTTCTCTCAGACTCCCCGTCTAGTATTCAGCAGATAGATGACCCTTAAGCGTGTGACCCTATAGGTTCGGTGAAGTATAGACATGACCCGGAACACTTTCCGATCAATGATCAACATCGGAGCCGTGGACACCCATATTGACCCCTATACCCACACGAATGAATATTCGAGTGAACCTCCAGTTGCCGTGTGCTATTCCTGTTGCTTCGCGATATGTGACAAATACCCGAGGTGAGACATGTAGGCATCCCCGTGGATCAACAACCTGTCCACTATGCCAGTTACCTCGTTACCGGTATTGTTCTCTTTTCTCGTTCCCGTGTTCCGGCATCCCCGTGATCAAATCACAAAGTGGCTGGCCAGACGATGATGGATACCGTAACACCGAGAGGGCCCAGAGATATCTCTCCATCGTCGGAGGAGCAAATCCCAATCTTGAGCTATCAAGTTACTTGACATACTTTTCCATGAACCCGTAAGCCGCCGTAATAGCCACCCATTTACGGATGACGTTTAACAAACCCCAAAGTTCATGAAGCAAGCATGAAGAAACTCGATACTCTCATGGTCTAAGGAATCATGCAAACATTAACCATCTCTGTGTTATTAACCATTAACTAATGACGAATGTATCTCATAGCATAACATCAATTCGGGTCGATTCAACACAAGTGTTCTACCAACAATTGTGCCCTCAAAATTGCCGGCATAGTCATGCCCATGATCAGGAAAACAGGATCATCATGCAATACTTGAGCCAGTCATAGAGGCTTGACTAGGAATACTTTTTACCGTTTATTATCCCACACGTGCACATGAGTTTCCCTCCAAGCCTCGTTTTATTTGCAGACTCGAGAATCATTGCAGTTATAGCATGGAACATAAACATAATTATGAACAGGGACATAATCAATAACATTTATTTTTGCCTCTAGGGCATATCTCCTACAGACTCCCACTTGCACTAGAGTCAATAATCTAGTCAATGCTAATGCACTTTACACCTATGGCATACTGGTGTAAAATATGCTTCGCATGTGGTATAGCCTGATGTCCAACGGATCTGACGACTTCAGCTCCGTGTGTAACTTTGCATATCCCCGCGTTTTCACGCTTTCACAAAATTCATATTTTGTGTGGACTTGGCTTTGCATATGTGTGAATCATTGGTCGAAACCTGATTCCTCAGACTGAGCTATGGAGCAGCTATCTGCAATAGTGTCCCATAGACCAAAGCCATCTTGGAACCATACTAAGTTCATGAATGAACTATATGATTCAACAACTTCTTTGTCACTTCTTAAGTGTCAATATACTTAGCCTTTGTTATAGAATTCGCCACAGTATCTTGTTTGGAACAATTTCCAACTACCGTGCCACCATGATGTGTATCACAAAACCCTCAACTTAAATCGAAAATCGCATGGAGCATCGATGAAGACTGTATCGATGTAACCTTTTACAACGAACTCTTCATGATCTCCACTTGCGAGAAACCATGTCATCGGTACTGCTCTAGTACTTAATGACATCTTTCACTGTTGTCCCATGATCAGTACTTTGATCACTATGGTATCTATACTCGCAAGAACTTTGGAGTATTGGACATATCTGGTTGTTTTACATACCATGGAATCCATGATTAATCCAAACACAAGAGTGTGTGGAATCACCATCATGTATTTTGCTCATCAGTGTTTTGAGACACCGAGTCTTGCAAAACCCTTTCCATGTGACTTCGGCAAGAATCACTCCTTGGCGTTTTAAATGCTAAAAGGTTTTTAGCACCTTGTCAATATGTATTCATAGCTTAGCCCCATTAGGTAAATCTATCTCCATAGATCATCATGCCTAATATTAAGGCTATTTAGCCTAAGCACTTCATCGAAAAACTATTTTCAAATGAAGTCCTAATTCGTGTCAAGAAATTTATTTCCAATTAACAATGTGTTAAGTACACAAGGTTTTTAGAAATATTATTATGCTCCCACTTACTTTCTTGAATCACAAGCATCTTCGATACCCATTTGATGAAGTCAAAAAACCCTTTTGACCATTCCATCAAAAACGAAGATTCCAACTCCACTTTGCTCTCTTCTGTCCATCGCTGGAACTCTGAAGTTTGCATACTTACTAGCATCCTCTGGATCGACAAATTACTTTGGACTGTATCACATACAAGTCCTAGGTTTCATTCCCATCAGATGGAAATCCTTTTTGTCATCCATGTTTCATATCTCATGATTGAAATATGTATTAATTGCTAGTTCAACCCGAACTGACTTCAAGCATCACTACGGTGAGACAATCTCATCGTAGTCAACTCTTTGAACTTGTTTTTGCAACAAGTCGAGCTTTATGGATAAAATATTTTTATCCGTATCACTTTTTAGTTCCATAAATATCCGTTAGACTCTAAGCCTTCCGAAAGGTGTATCAAGATTTTAATCTTGAAACATTGATATGGAAACTATCTCAGATTGTATTGGCATTTAGCCAATTCCGGAGTCAGGGCCCATCATCGCTTCCTTATGTATCGTAGGTATACTGTTGTCCAACAACAATATCTCGTTTGCGCACCTGAGAGGTTTGCACGAGCCTTGCCTACGTGGTTCAGCTGCAAGTTCGACTGAAGTCCATACATTTTATTGTAGAGACTTCCGTATCAGTCGCAGTAGGAAACTCCGGAATCACTTCCAAGGTTTCCTTCCTTTGATCTGATGACGAAGATACTGGTTATCTCGTCGAGTTGCACTGTCCTCCCACTCGCCTTTTGTAAGAACTATTCTCTTTAAAAGCATACCGTTTTGCGGAAAAATCCTTTGCCTCGGTATAGTGGTGGGGAATACCCAATGACTTGGGATAACCTTACAAAGTAGCACTTGCCTGATTTGAAATAGGTTTGTAACCTTTTACACAAGCCCCATATTCCAAATGTTAAGAAAATATATAACATGGTTGGGCGTACCATACCATGGCATCATTTCAACAGACCCGATGGAGCTCTTTTCAGTGTAAAAGCCGCAGTCTCTAAAGCATCACCTTTTTAAAAGGGGTAATGGCAAATTTATTTATGTCATCTTTGATCTTACCATGTCATGAATGGTTCGATTACATCTACACAGACTCTCCACTTGCAGTGGTGTTCCGGGAGGTGCAAGTTATGAAACCCCTTTCACAACTCATCAGACATTCGCTAAACTTGTACCTCAAATATTCCTTTCTGCAATCGAATTGTAGAAACATAATTTTCTTGTTACAATAACTTCTACTTCATTTTTGAAAACCTTCTGAATGAATTCAAAAGATCCAGACTTACGTCTCAACAAGTAAATATCCATATATCTACTTGAGTCATTTCTGAAGATAGATAAATCCACTACTTGCAACAACATTTATTGGACTACACACATCATAATGTATGATCACCAATATGTTCTTTGCTCGTTCCTTATGGCCTGTGAACGGTATTTCAGTCACTTCACTATTCGGAGGAAAGTTGCAAGTGTCAGATGATTCAAAATCAAATGACTTTAAAATCCATCATAATGGAATTTTCCATGCGGGTTTCTCCAAAGTGACCAAATGCAGTGCCACACATATGTGGTATTCTTTTAGTCTTGCGACATTTAGCGTCAGTGTTATGGATGTATCATATTACCATCAATATTCATAACATACATCCCATCCTGGATGGAAGCATGGCCCTTCATGTTATTCATAACACCGAACATCAAAAGTTCTCTTATGAATAACCTCCTTGCAAGATACCTTATGCAAAGGGCTAGAGTGTATTGAAACTCTAAATGAATTATGAAAGTAAATACAGAGGTAATGTATTATTATCAATATTCATAACATACTTCTCATTCATAATGAAAGTATGGCCCTTTTGTTATTCATAACTCCGAACATTAAAAGTTCTCTTATGAACAACCTTCTTGCAAGATACTTTATGCAATGGGCTAGAGTGTGTAAAACTCTAAAATGATTTATGAAAGTAAATACATAGGGAATACACCTATGGAAGGTATAGTAACATTTACTATGTTCCCTGCGTGTATCTAAACCTCATTCCTGGCTAGTCTTTCAAGCCATAGTAGTTCTTACATCGAGTTGCAACAGAATGCAATCGAGCGGGTATCTTTGTGATTAACTCACAATACCCAAGAATTAGTGATTAACATGTTTAACCATAATTCCAAAGAACTATATCTCTGACCAGCCTTCTATACATCAAAAACTTGTATGACATTCATACATGAGCTGGATATTCCAGTCTTCTTTCCTTTTGCCATTATACTTCTAACAGTTTCACTTTCAGTATTTCTCCTACTCTCAGAAGAAGCACCCAACTTAAGAGCGGCGTTAGCCCCGGACTTCCTAGGCGTGAAAGTTTCACTAACACCCTTCGGACACTTCCTTTCTCTTTAAGTTGTCGTTTTATTCACCATCATCATATGACAGGCGTTCTTCTGGATCCCCTCTTATCAGTCAAATGCCTAGTAAACACTTTTACTAATAGTTTGCAAACAAACATGGCTTTAGATATCTCATATCTTTCAGCCTTTGTTTGTATCTGAAAATTAATTTTCAGTTCCATGAATATCACATAACTATCCCACAACATTCGAAGTTCGGGTCTCATGGAAGCAAACATATTTCACTTGACTGTAACGGAAATTTAGCTTTTGGATCGAAGGACGAGAGTCATATCATCCATAGCATTAGCGGGAGAATACCGAAAGTATGCGATAGGACAAAGTCCTTCTCGGCACTCTTGAGGACAATCCTCACATTACGTTACCAACCGTAAAGTTTTAACCAGATATTTAACAGCTATTCAATTTTAATAGGGAAGGTGGAAACGCGAGCCATTATTCTACTTATTATGCAAATCACACTTAGACAGTGTTCAAGATTAATTGCACTGAGAATTAAACAAGGTAATTCTACAGTGCGCTCCCACTCAAATCAATATCTCTCAAAATTGATTATGAGTGATACAAGACCCGATTTTTGATTGTTCGCCACGATGGTAGCATCACAGATGACGAAAAATCTCAACCGGTAGGCCAACTTGCCAATCACATCTCTATGTGACTCTTGTTCATCTTTCGATGCGTGTGTTCCGAGCTCATGACTTTCATGCCTGAACGTCAAGACAACCAAGTGATCTCGCTGCGAGGTCTCAACTCACCCGCCTCACACTTCTCTAATCGTTCGTGCCCATGTTAGCATGTGACACCCCGAAAAGTTAGGTGCCGTGACGGTGCTACACTTGGGAGAACACTAACTACTTGATATTTGTTGTGAGAGATCACCCTAATAAAAGCGACTACCGCGCAATCAAAAGGGTGCATCATAAGGGATAAACATCTCAGGCAATTCATAATAGCAAGATATGGTATAGCCCTTTCTGACGGAGAAGTCTTTCATTTCTTCGTCTTCGGCATTTGCGTCGGTGTTCACCTTCGCGAAGATTGCCACCACCTTGTCGATGCACCAGATAATATTGCTATCTCTATAGCTAATAAAATAAGTGCATTACTGAAGGTTGACACGCAGGTCATTAAAGTGACAATCATATGGCTCCAGCCATCATGCCGAATCATGACACGCAGGTCATGTTAATCAATTTACATTATATAGTCATCTCATACATAATCAAATTATAATGAGCACTGCTATACCACATCACATGCACATGCAAACCATCCTGCAAAACCAAGTTAGACGCCTCTAATCGGTTTATACAAGATTTTATTTTACGTGGCTTCTAAGGTTTCGAAACAAACCGAAGCTACCAACGTCCATCATCAAGCATGATAATCCAAGTCGCTAGATTAACATTGCGGGGTGTATGAAACACGAGATAATAAAATCTCGAGCCCCATACTAAACTTCGTCATACGCGTGACCCCCGTGCAGATCATATCTGCATTGCCCTTTCATCTGCGAATTTCATCTTTCTTTTGACTATGGCGGAACCCAAAGAACTGAAGCACTTCGTTGATCAATCAGGATCGCGGATTGCCAGAACTTTGTGAAATTCCACCATACTGTCTCGAGATTGAGCAAACGCAAATTCTAGGGAAGCAATAAGAACATCGGGTAACAGACTTCATCTGCTACCCGCACAAATAATTTTCAGCAATAGATCTCATCTACTACCTAATTATATTGTGCAACACCCATACATCTCTATGTATTCTAGATCGCAACCTGCATCTACGCATAGCACGGCTCTTGATGCCACTGTTAGGCAACGCAGCAGAAAACAAAAAATTTCCGACCTACGCACCAGCCCAGGACCACTATGGAGACTGCATACAAGGTTTGATCATTTTCGTTACCGACTCGTAGCGCAGCGGAAGTAGAGTCGATGACGAACGGCGGTGCAGATCCCCGCAGCTAGGATTTTACAACCTCCCAACCGCGAGGATTT
The DNA here is from genome assembly GCA_039707655.1 of Elymus sibiricus. Lineage (NCBI taxonomy): Eukaryota > Viridiplantae > Streptophyta > Magnoliopsida > Poales > Poaceae > Elymus > Elymus sibiricus. The sequence goes on from CM077667.1 coordinate 27,165,596, forward strand.
ATACCCTCATCTGCCCCGCGGACAGCCCTCCGGGAGGCTGTCGCACAGTCCCCCGGACGGTGTCGCGGACAGCCCTTCGGGAGGACCTCCGAAACTCGGACTGTCACTCGGACAGCCCTTCGGGAGGACCTCCAAAACTCGGACGGTCACACGGACAGCCCTTCGGGAGGCACTCTCGAACTAAGACCGAAACTACGATCTCTCTACAGAGTTGCACACATACGGTGTCATCTATCCGGCAGGGCTTCGCCATCCAGAACTAGTTCCCACCGGAACCCAGACAGCCTTTCGGCTCTACGAAACTATTTCGCTGGGAGGGAGAGAGAAGCCAGAAATGTCATGGCATGTGTATGTGAGAGCAAGGATGAAGCATATGGGGCTGCCTCCTCCCCTCTATTTATAGGAAAAACAAGGGGTAGGATGGGCATATCCAAAATGCCATGTCATCCCAAAATATCTTGGGAAGATATTTGTGGAAAGCCAACTTCCAACCATATCCATAAATCTGATTTCACTATTCACGACGACATTTTTCAGCGTCTGATCGAACTGAAAATATTCATCTGGGCTTAGAACATTTCCAGTACCCACCAAAATAATTTTCAACGCGAGCCGGAACAATTCCGGTTTAGTAATTTTCATCTGCGAAAAGCATCTGAAGCGGTTTCGGCAGCTCCGGAACATTTCCGGTTTTCATTCCGGAAAATTCCAGAAAGTTTCCAGAATGATTCTGGCACCCTCCAAGAATTATCAGGCATGTGCCGAAACCAATTTGACTTTATGGTGTACTCCGAAACAACTTTTCGGTTTAGTGATTTTCATCTGTGAAAAGCAACTAAAGCGGTTCCGGCAGTCCGGAACATTTCCGGTTTTTGTCTCTGAAAAATCTCAGAAGTTACCGGAACAATTCTGGTACCTTCCAATAATTTCCAGGCATGTGCCGAAACCAATTTGACTTTATGGAATACCCTGAAACAACTTTTCAGTTTCACCGGAACTATTCCGATATCCTCTCCGGAACGTTTCCGTTTCGTCCGAAACTTTTTCGGTGAATTTCTCTCAGACTCCCCGTCTAGTATTCAGCTGATAGATGACCCTTAAGCGTGTGACCCTATAGGTTCGGTGAAGTATAGACATGACCCGGAACACTTTCCGACCAATGATCAACATCGGAGCCGTGGACACCCATATTGACCCCTATACCTACACGAATGAATATTCGAGTGAACCTCCAGTTGCCGTGTGCTATTCCTGTTGCTTCGCGATATGTTACAAATACCCGAGGTGAGACATGTAGGCATCCCCGTGGATCAACAACCTGTCCACTATGCCAGTTACCTCGTTACCGGTATTGTTCTCTTTTCTCGTTCCCGTGTTCCGGCATCCCCGTGATCAAATCACAAAGTGTCTGGCCAGACGATGATGGATACCGTAACACCGAGAGGGCCCAGAGATATCTCTCCATCGTCGGAGGAGCAAATCCCAATCTTGAGCTATCAAGTTACTTGACATACTTTTCCATGAACCCGTAAGCCGCCGTAATAGCCACCCATTTACGGATGACGTTTAACAAACCCCAAAGTTCATGAAGCAAGCATGAAGAAACTCGATACTCTCATGGTCTAAGGAATCATGCAAACATTAACCATCTCTGTGTTATTAACCATTAACTAATGACGAATGTATCTCATAGCATAACATCAATTCGGGTCGATTCAACACAAGTGTTCTACCAACAATTGTGCCCTCAGAATTGCCGGCATAGTCATGCCCATGATCAGGAAAACAGGATCATCATGCAATACTTGAGCCAGTCATAGAGGCTTGACTAGGAATACTTTTTACCGTTTATTATCCCACACGTGCACATGAGTTTCCCTCCAAGCCTCGTTTTATTTGCAGACTCGAGAATCATTGCAGTTATAGCATGGAACATAAACATAATTATGAACAGGGAGATAATCAATAACATTTATTATTGCCTCTAGGGCATATCTCCTACAGTAATCGTCTTAGACTCGAAATGAAAAGATCCCCAGGAATATGCGGACATGACTGAAATGCTCTAGAAGTAAGTTCAATCGATCATTATCGCGTCATATCGGCAACTTTGTTCATTTCCTGATATCAAGTAATTATTTTCTTTGTCTGGCAGGGTTTGGAAAGAGTTCACCGCAATTGTTCCGGCACTGCCGAGGGAGCTGCGATTTACACACCCGAAAGTAAGTACTACTAGCTAGTTCCGCGCATCTCCCTTTGATTCTAGTTTCATCAATACCATTTATCGTGCTTGATTATCAGTTTGATTGAACTCTATTTCTCGTAAAGTGCTTGTGGCAGGAAACCGGGAATGATTTTTGTGGATACTACGTTTGTGAGTTCATCTACAACGCGACGACCCCTAAGCGGGGCTACTCTGAAAAACAATTTCAAGTGCGTAAGCAATAATATTCACAATTTTATTTTATTACCATGATTTGTGTTGAGTTTCATTCATATATATGTATTGAGCCCCTTCTTCAAATTAGATGTGGCAGATGTGGGATGAACTCCTACCACATGATCGCATACGAGCAATTCAAGAGGAATTGGCGGGATTCTTTCTTGACCACGTCATAAATAAAGCCGGAGAATACCATCTAGAATTTGACATTAGATGTTAGGGATTGTAAGAGATCTTATATTGTATATATGTAGCTAGTAGCGTCGGATAGATATACGAAAACTTGTTGTTCGACCAATCTCTCGGAGAAAGAGAGGTCGATCACTTCTCTCTGTATATGTTCATGACGATCTTGTGTACTTAATGGTTCCTTCATTTGCTTACTAGCTAGCGTGTCGAGTTCTCTCTATAGTAGCTACCGTCGACCAAGCACGGAGAAAGAGAGGACACTTCTCTCTATTAGCTAGCTAACACAATATGAAACCCCTAAATTAACCCTCCAAAACCCCCTAAACCCCCCCTTTCAAAAAAAAAACCCCAGCTCCTGCCAGATGCTGACGCGTGGATGTGTTTTGGTCCCGGTTGGTGTTACCAACCGGGACTAAAGGTCCTCCTGCCTGGGCTCCCCACAGCGGCCACGTGGAGCCCCTTCTGTCCCGGTTCCTAAGCGAATCGGGACTAAAGGTTTTGGGCTTTAGTCCCGACCCTTTAGTCCCGGTTCCAGAACCGGGGCTAATGGGCCTCTGGAACCGGGACAAATGGGCCTTTTTCTACTAGTGCATGTCCTTCACATAGAAAACATGCGCCACATCATTGGCTAGGACGAATGGTTCTTCTGTGTACCCAAGATTGTTGAGATCCACTGTTGTCATTCCGTACTGCGGGTCTACCTTAACCCCGTCTGCAGTCAGATTGACCCCACCGAAACAAAGGGATCTTAAAATCACGTCCATAGTCAAGTTCCCATATCTCCTATGTAACCATAATATGTGTCATTTTCCCTATCGTTCTTTGTTGCATCAAAGCGGACACCACTGTTTTGGTTGGTGCTCTTTTTATCTTGGGCGATCGTGTAAAATGTATTCCCATTTATCTCGTACCCTTGAAAAGTCAAACAGTCGAAGATGGTGTCTTGGCCAAAGAGTACAGCTCATCTCCAACAGTGTTGTTATTCATGAGATGTGTTTGTAACCAACCGCCGAAAGTCGCCATGTGTGTACGTTTAATCCAGGGGTCACAGTGCTCCGGGTTCTTGGAGCGTACAATATCCATGTGTTCCTCGATATACGCAGCCACCAAGGTAGAATTTTGTAGAACTGTGTAGTGTGCTTGAGTGAAAGAATGCCCGTCCATACATATTACTGCTTTCTTTCCTAGCGTGCCTTTTCCACTTAGTTTCCCCTCATGCCGCGATTCAGGAACACCAATCGGCTTAAGGTCAAGAATAAAGTCAACACAAAACTCACTCTCTTTCATGGCCCTTGGAGATGCTTCCTTCTGGCCTAGCACGGTTATGAACATATTTTTTAAGACTCTCATGAACCTCTCAAAGGTGAATATATTGTGTAGAAACACAGGACCCAGAATGGTAATCTCTTCGACTAGGTGAACTAGGACATGCGTCATAATATTGAAGAAGGATCGTGGGAACACCAACTCAAAACTGACAAGACATTGGACCAAATCATTCTGTAACCTTGGTAGGATTTCTGAATCGATTACCTTCTGAGAAATTGCATTGAGGAATGCACATAGCTTCACAATGGCTAATCGAACATTTTCCGGTAGAAGCCCCCTAAATATGCAACCGAAAGTAATTGCATCATAATCATGTGGCAGTCATGAGATTTTAGGTTTTGGAATTATTTCTCTGCCATATTTATTATTCCCTTTATATTCGACGAGAAGCCAGACGGGACCTTCATACTGAGGAGGCATTCAAAAAACATTTCCTTCTCTTCTTTGGTAAGAGTGTAGCTGGCAGGACCTTGATACTGCTTTGGATGCATGCCATCTTTTTCGTTCATACGTTGCTGGTCCTGCCATGCCTCCAGTGTATCTTTTGTCTTCCCACACACGCCCAAGAAGCCTAGCGGGTTCACGCAAAGATTCTTCGTCACGTGCATCACGTTGATTGCAGAGCGGACCTCTAGGACTTTCCAATAGGGTAGCTCCCAAAATATAGATTTCTTCTTCCACATGGGTGCGTGTCCGTCAGCGTCATTCGGAACAGATTGTCCGCCAGGACCCTTTCCAAAGATTACTTTTAAATCCTTGACCATATCAAGTATATCATCACCAGGACGGTGGCCAGGCTTCTTCCGGTCATATGCCTCACCTTTGAAATGCTTGCCTTTCTTTCTTAAGAGATGCCTGATCGGAAGAAACCGACGATGTCCCAGGTAGACATTCTTCTTACATTTATCCAAACATATACTTTCAGTATCATCTAAACAGTACGTACATGGATTGTATCCATTGTTTGTATGTCCTGAAAGGTTACTAAGACCAGGCCAATCATTGATGGTTACAAACAGCAATGCTCGTAGGTCAAATTCCTCCTGTTTGTGCTCATCCCACACACGTAGACCTTTTAAATCCTACAACTGTAAAAGTTCTTCAACTAATGGCCTTAGGTACACATCAATGTCGTCGCCGGATTGCTTAGGGCCTTGGATGAGCACTGGCATCATGATGAACTTCCGCTTCATGCACAACCAAGGAGGAAGGTTATAGATACATAGAGTCACATGCCAGATGCTATGATTGCTAATCTGCTCCCCAAAAGGATTAATGCCATCTGCACTTATACCAAACCATAAGTTCCTTGTGTCATCTGCAAAATACGGCCACTCACTCTTGATTTTTCTCCACTGCGACCCATCAGCGGGTACTCTCAACATCCCGTATTTCTTACGGTCTTGTTTGTGCCATCGCAATAACTTGGCATGCTCTTTGTTTTGGAACAAACGTTTCAACCGTGGTATTATAGGAGCATACCACATCACCTTGGCAGGAATTCTCTTCCTAGGGCGCTCGCCCTTAACATCACCAGGGTCATCACGACTGATGTTATAGTGCAATGCACCGCATACCGGGCATGCATTCAATTTCTCGTACTCACCACGGTAGAGGATGCAGTCATTAGGACATGCATGTATCTTCTGCACCTCTAATCCTAGAGGGCAGACAATCTTCTTTGCTTCGTACGTACTGTCGGGCAATTTGTCGTCCTTTGGAAGCATATTCTTTAACATTTTCAGCAACTTTTCAAATCCCTTGTCACATACACCTCTAATCCTAGTGTGGTACCCAGTTTTTTCTTGTCATCTTCGCAATTTGGGTACAATAATTTTTTTTATCCTCTAACATGTGCTGCAACTTCAACTTCTCCTTTTCACTTGCGCAGTTTCTCTTTGCATCAGAAATGGCCCGACTAAGATCATTAGCGGGCTCATCTGATGCCTCTTCTTCAGCTTCTTCCCCCATTGTAGTACCATCGTATTCAGGGAACCCAAGATAGTTGTCATCATCCTCTTCTTCTTCATTGTCTTCCATTAGAACCCCTCTTTCTACGTGCTTGGTCTAACAGTTATAGCCGGACATGAAACCGGACTGAAGCAGGTGGCTGTGAAGGATTTTTGAGGTAGAGTATTTCCTATCATTCTTACAGACACGACATGGACAACACATAAAACCTTCCCGCTTGTTTGCCTCAGCCGCACGCAGAAAACTATGCACGCCATTAATGAACTGGGGAGAGCGTCGGTCATCGTACATCCATTGCCGACTCATCTTCATTACACAACATCGAAGTGACCAAATTAATACAAGTTCATACACACTTATTCTCATAAAACAACATACAACTATCTAGCTAAAGCATTTAAATGCAACAACAAATGCGATCAAAATCACAACCAAGGTAATAATTGATCCAACATCATAATGATACCGAGCCTCTTTATTAATGGCATATTTTCTAATCTTTCTAATCTTCAAGCGCATTGCATCCATCTTGATCTTGTGATCATCGACGACATCGGCAACATACAACTCCAATTTCATCTTCTCTTCTTCAATTCTTTTCAATTTTCCTTTCAAATAATCATTTTCCTTTTCAACTAAATTTAACTTCTTGACAAGAGGGTCGGTTGCAATTTCTGGTTCACATACCTCCTAGATAAATATATCTATGTCAACTTGATGGGCATAATTTTCATAAAAACACGAAATGAAACAAAATAGTTATAAAAGATAATATACCACATCCGAATCATAAACCGGGCGAGGGCCGATGGGGACGGATATCAAAACCATGGCACTATATATAACAAACAATCATACAAGTAAGAAAATTATACAAGTTAATTTGAGATCAAATTGCATATAAATCAAATAAACTTCACATAATTACTCCCAAACTAAAACCCAAAAATCACTATACTTATAGAGCATGAAACGAGCTAAACTAGCAATGAGAGATGAAAGGATGAAGTAGCTAACCTTTTAGAATAATGGGGTGCTACCAATCTTGACAAATCTTGGCAAAATGGATGATGAGCTCGAGTTAGGGCAAGGGAGAACAGAGAGGAGAGAAAGGAGATCTTGGGCTCGGGCTGAAAGAAGCATCTATATATAGGGATATATTAGTCCCGGTTGGTGATACAAACCGGGACTAAAGGTCCATCTCTAGTCCCGGTTGGTGATACTAACCGGGACTAAAGGGTCTCGCAGGGGCCCCAGCCTGCTGCAACCTTGACACAACCATTTAGTCCCGGTTGGTATCACCAACCGGGACTAGAGGTCTCTCATGAACCGGGACTAGTGCTGGTCGTGCCCCCGTCCGCTCCTAGCCGTTGGAACCGGGACTAATGCTAACATTAGTCCCGGTTCCAAACCTGACCGGGACTAAAGCTCCGGACGAAAGGCCCGTTTTCTACTAGTGTGTCCTTCCATATGAGCGAAGGGGGACACATATTACAATTATGCTACATGAAACGAGTTGTCCGACATAATTATGTACAAGCAAGCTTAATATGGTGTATTGTGTATAATTTTTTGAATATATGTTCCAACAGTGAAAGATGTTCGTATGTCAAATAGAGTGTTCTTCACGCAATATGCGTTTGCTAAAGGAAAATACTACCTTTGTACACAATGAAATGTATTTTTGCAGTTCAATTTAAATTACAAAACGGCCTACATTTGTTTACAGAGGACTCTCGGATGTAGTAAGCTAGATAAACTTCAGTACAAGGGTTTCTATAAATGTTCCAGCATCTCTCTTACACGTTTTTTGTGCCCGTAAATCTAGTGTTCATATGCATCCCCAAAAAAGTTCAATGATTTTGCATGGAAATTTTATTTTTTTGCGGGGGCATGGCAAAATATTTAACTGTGGTACGTTATGTTTTCGTATATTTGGTATACACATGATCATGAGATACCATGGGAATTATTTGGGTTCATCTAAACAGAAAAAAGGGGCATCCTTCACAAAGAAGTTTAAATTAAGAATTTACTTTTATAAAAAAAATCTCAAATATCTTGGGCTTGGGAAAATATGTGAAGTATCTTGGGCAGGAGAAGATTCACCTAGTTTGACTTCAGCACATTTGAGCAAAGGAAAAAAGGTTGTGAACATTCCCAGAAGATAAACGAGAGAAGAAAACCAAATGGAAAGAAGTTCCAAAGAAATTGAGAAAAAAATCAAGGAACAAAATCCGATCAATGATATATCGCACACATATATCTGTTACTTACACATGTTGTACACGGAAAGAGATTCAGACAAAATGAAATATTACGACAATCTGATCATAACTCCTAACAGAACCAAACTATATCGCACGGGTGAATCAAGATGCTTCTGGATGCCTTTTTTAGGTGTGCTTCCGGGGGAGAATATCTGGTGCTACGGGAGCACCTCACATTACATGCTCCCGTGCGACCTCGGCCGTCGATCTGAGATCGAATGTGCAGCATGACGGGATGTGGAACAAAGCGTCATTTCGGGAATCGGGGGCTTTTCTGCAACACATTCATGTTGGATTTGTCTTTTTTGTTTATCAATGTTTATTTTAAATTTTGATTTGAAATTTTGAGGGATTGTACATTCATTGTGATGTGAACATCCACAAACTTGTTCGAATATTTTTGAAACATTTAAATATGCATTTTGAAAATAGGGAGCACCTAATGTGAGGTGCTCCCCGTAGCACCAGATATTCACCCGTGCTTCTCGATGCTTCTACCATTGTGTGCTTCAACACTCTTTATGAGCAATCAAAGTGATAGAAGCTGTCAGGTCGAATTTCTTGGTGGCATTTTCACAACAGCTCCATACATAGGTTGATCCGGGTTGGTCCTGAGATTTCAGGGGTCAGGCGAAGCTACAACCTGGAGCCCTTTAATATAAATGTCAGAATTATTATCAATGTATGCACGTATACATGAAATCTTTGAAGTTCACCGAATATGATATTTATATCAAATTTAGAACGAATTTGCTAAGACACATCTAGATGTGACTTAAGTATTGCACATCTAAGTCATATATCGTTGATTTTACATGAAGATTCGTGCGGGTATTTTTTTTTCTTTTTCCTTTTCTTTGTTCTTTTTATGTTGATTGAGTCACTTAGATATGCAATAATTATGACACATCTAAATGTGCCCTAGACAGACCCAATTTAGAAATGTTATTTGTAATCGGTCATCCCGGTGGCTAGTGGACGCGACGCCCGGGGATTTGGTCTGTTTTGCATACAGTGGAGGGGTGGGGGGGGGGGGGGGGGGGCATCCCTCCCTCAGGACCGTACCTGGGGTTAACCTCACCTCTTTGGTCCTCCTAACTATTAAGGAGTATTTGATTACCCATAACTTTACCTTTTGGAGTTTAGCCTATAAGCCAAAATAATACTAGCTGTTCCCCTCCATCAGGACCGTGCGTGAGGTTGATCTGGTCCTCCTAATTATTAAGAAGTATTTGATTACCCATAACTTTACCTTTTGGAGTTTACCCTATGAGCCAAAATAATACTAGCTGTTTATGAGGTTTTGGCAGTTTGGGTTTTTGCTCGCTAGCCAACCTGGCGAACGCCACGAGACAGATATGCCGGCCAGAATTATACCTGCAAAATAAATCACCCACAGGGTGAGCTTGGGTGAGCTTTGAGCTGTGAGAACAGCTGACAGCAAGCACACTAATTATCCTATCGGTGGCATCCGTATGGACGACGCCAAGCTGCGGAACCTTGGCGGCTCGCTGCCCGTGCCCAACGTGCAGGACCTCGCCGGCCGGCGTGATGAGCTCGCGCTCACGCCCACCCTCCTCGACCGCTACATGCGGCCTCAGCCCAACACGATCGACTCTCCCGGCGAAGAACAGGAGCAGCTGGTCCCCGTCATCGACCTAGGCCGGCTCCTCGACGACCTCGCTGGCGGACGGGACGAGGAGGCCGCCAGGCTGCAGTCGGCCTGCGAGAGCTGGGGCTTCTTCCAGGTGGTGAACCATGGGATACCCGAGGAGACCGTGGAGAAGATGAAGAGAAATGTCATGGAATTCTTCGCGCTCCCGCTGGCGGAGAAGGCGGCCCTCGCGCAGGAGCATGAGCTCCGGTTGGGTCCCGGTCATGCCGCTGCCCCCGCGCCCTCGTCGTCAACGTCGGCGACGTGGTTGAGGTGCTGACCAACGGGAAGTACAAGAGCGTGGAGCACAGGGCGGTGGTGAACGCACGCGAGCAGCGGATGTCCATAGCGGCGTTCCACAGCGCGAAATTCGGCGGCACGTATGGGCCGCTGCTGGAGGTCGTCGGAGACGAGGAGGCCCGGTACAGGAGTGTCAGCATCGAGGAGTATACCAAGCTCATGCTCTCCAGCAAGCTCGACGGCAAGAACATCATAGAGGCCATGAAGATCAGTTGATAGCAAATTAGCAATACATGGTGATCATTATGGTGTTCACTGGAGTCTCTGTTAACAAGGAGTTGTATTAAGTTTTGCGTTTTTCCTATTTGTTAGGCAACTAAATTTGTTTTCCGTTCAATCGATTTTGTGGACGTTGATTCAGGATTTTGTGATTCGTGCGTGGTGATGCTGGGCTGCATTTGAATTTTGAACTATGTTGGTTTTTAGTCCATTTCATCTTCCTGATCTCTTATATTTTTCGGTGTTGGTGTTTTGTTGGATGAACACTGATTTCTTCTTCTTTTCTTTTTTTTGTGAGTGAACACTGATTTATACTGCCATGTTGTAAGACTAAATGCTAAGATGGAACAGTAACTTTGGTTTGAAATCAAGGACTTGCCCCCTGCCTTAAAAGACAGTAACTTTAGTACTCTTCTAAATCTCAGTTGACAAATTAAGTGATACCATGACAGTTGTATAGACATACACTTGAGTTCAGACTCATCTCTGAACTCAACTGACAGTGGGTTTTCATATAAGCCGCTTCTCGCGTGCTATGTGTACTGCTTCATTGCCTCTCTAGCAGCAGATATCATACACTTGAGTTCAACCATGCTCATCACCTTAATCAAGTGAATTACAAAATAAGTCGGGTCGGAAGAGGAAAACAAAATTAGGCGGGAGAGATATGTGGTGTTGGAGATTAGCAAACACTTGTGGCAATATGAAAACTCCAACTAAATCAATGTGAAAATCTAGCACTGCTTAGCATGGAAAGAAACATAGGCATAAACATATATTTCTTCTTCAGTGCTTTCAGCACACAAGTAGTACACTAGCAGGTGTCTTCATCATCATACAACTAGGTGTCTTCATTCCCCTATTAAAAAACAAAATCATCAATTTGTGAACAACCTGATACACATAATAACATAACATAATTCTTGAACCTTTGTATGTAACACATTGTATGAACAAGGTAAGGACACAAAAGTTATCATCAGCTCCACAATAAAAATAAGAGTCCGGCAACAAATATCATATTCATGGCTATATCAATATTGATGACAACAAGTTTGTGGATGTGTAAGTGTGGGGGGAGGGGGGGCGGGGTTGAATGACATGAGTGATGTCCTATAATGATTAAACAACCTACTAGTATCTTAGTTTCATCTTATCGATATTGAAACAATTAAACCAAGGAGAGCTCTAAGGCATGGCCAGCAGACTACGATATTAATTAACACCATCATACTAAATCTGGATCATCGAGATATCATATAGGATTAAAGGAGAGCTCTAAAGCATGTACACACAGGCTACAATATTACACCAATACCATACTATAAATTTGGATCATCTGGATATATGGCATCACCATCATTTCAATTGTTGTTTGTGTTACTTACATGTGTGAACCCATATAGTCAAACTGATAGAAGCTGTTTGCTAATGTGCATGCTACCTATGTTAGCAGCCGAATATTTACCATCCAAAAACTAAAACAGTCTAAATCGCACAAACTATATTAAAGGGATAATCTTACTTGTTGAACCATTTCAGTACATTAGCAAAGCAAATGAAACAGTCATCCCAATAATGCACCGTGCAGCACTTCAACTCCATCACATCCAGCAGCAATGGCTATGCCTAGAAGTATAAAATTTTATTAATGAGAATGCCGAAGAAAAGAGAAATGGATAAGAGAAGACAGCAGTGCATCGGTAACATAGTTGAGCTTAGAAATATCACTTGAGAAAAATATCGTATTTATATTATAAAATTTCCATATGCACTTAAGATTAAGCACTATATTGGTATCTCAGAAGAGTGAGGACATCTATATTGGATGATAGCATATACTAAATATAGTACCGCTATATGTACATTTGTATATCTAGCATAGGGACAAACTAGAACTAAATTTAAGTTATTATTGAATACTTAAGAATAAAAACGATACTATTTGAGCAATCTAGCATAAGGTACAACGAGGTCATATAATCATACTAATATAAGTCCTATAAGGATGAACAATCACCTGGTGCATGAAAACTCTTGAAAGGATAATAGCGATAGTTTGTATAACGGCTGGTTTCATCAAGTCTCTTGCATTGCATTGACTTAAGGTGAACCATATAGACACCCCTGTCCATATGTAAAAATATTGCTTCAATATCCTCATCATACCCGAGCAGTCGTCCCTTATTTCTCTTAATCTGAGGAGAGATCTCAAGAATTGCAGTATTCCGCAACAACCATGTGGTAACACCTTGACAATTGACCTTCATCTGCCACATTTGAATGTTGTTTCCGGATAACACAAAAAGACCAACATCGCCATCCTCTGCCTTGATGATCGGATGTTTGCGGCGTTCATTCAGACCTTGAGGCCCCTCGATCATTGCGAGGGTGCGTCTATCCAAATCAAATTCAAGTATGTGATCTTTCATGGACAACCAGTAAAGGGCACTACCAGTTAGGGTCGCATCAATATGAGCACTAAAAATCGCATGTGGGGCCAATGTGGAGATGTAATTACCCCATGTACCAGTCTCCGAGGAGTAGACACGTGCGATGAGTGTTTGGTCAGTTCTGTACATAGCCATCAATGCCACCTTGTATGGGCTGGACTGGCAGCTATGGTGCACATGCTCATGCGCCGCAGCGGCACAAAGCACCACCCCATTGAGGTGGCGAAGGGTTCTCTTGAATATTGGCGGAATCGGCATGCGGTGTTGCTCACCCGTAATGGGATCGCACACAACGAGTTCTTTCCGATACAAGTCCTTGACGAGGACACGGCCGTGACGGCAATCGAGCACACGGTAATGACGTCGCTCGCCGCACTGTCCAAGGTCAAAACGCTCCAGAGGGGTGCCTGCTGGAGGGTCTAGGATGGGGGTGAACACGGTCTCCTTGTCGCCGCACACGAGGGCGCCAAGGAGGGGTGGCTTGCAGCGGCAGAAGAACCTTGGGTCGGCGGCGAGGCCTCGCCAGCGCTTGCAAACTGCGGAGACGCGCCGGAGAGAGGACCGCTTCGGTGGGAGACGGAGAAGGATCTCATGGAGGAGATCGTCATTGTCCGGCAGGAAGGCAGCGGCCGCCGGCAAGCGGCTGCTGCTACTGCTCCTGCGGCAGCGGCGGCTGGTAATTTCGTCGCTCATCTCGATTGGGGATCAAGAGTTAGAGACGACAGAGGAGACAGGGAAGTAGAAGACGTTCGGCGCACGCTCCTTGCAAGGCAAAACACAGGAACAGCGAATTATTTCCGAAGTCCTGGGCGTGCGTGCATCCTTTTAAATAGCCTCGTAAACCCTTCCATCCCCAAAGAAATAACAGATAAATCTTCTTCCACGTTCTGGCGGTCGTGTACGTGATCACCACGGAATTCTTTTGTAGTTGGAACCCTCAACTGATCTTGTGCTTTTTTTTGGAAGCTAATCGGTGTTGATTTCACGGTTATCTCATCGGCTACGGTAAACGATTTATCTATCTATTTATTTGATGGATAGAGTCCTTTATTACCCCTAATGAAAAAACTCCAATCCACGTTTATTTTCGAATGAGAATCTTGCCTTTACCCCAGCGTCTTCGATCCACGTTTCACCTATGCGTCATGAGCAAGCATTCATATATACGCACATACACTCATCCCTATAAACGCATACACGCACACCCTACCGCTAAGGGCACCTCCGAAAGACTGAGCCTCCCACTGAATCCGCATCGTCGGAAATCCTGAAATAAATCCAGGAATAATGCGAGCATCAGGACTTGAACCCTAGTGGGCTAGGGATACCACTGTCCCTCTAACCATCCAACCACAGGTTGGTTCACGCCATGGTTCATCTAAACAGAAGAAAAGGAGCCTCCTTTACAAAGCAGTTTAAATTAGGGAAACGCCTGTGTCCACCCGGCGGATCTATCCGTTCGTGTCAACCGCCTGTGCCCACCCGGCGGATCTATCTGTTCGTGTCAACCGCCTTTATGGCCGTCAGATCTGTTATTGATCAGCCTATCAAGAGGCAACCTCCGCCACATCGCTTTCCCTCAACTTGACTCGTGTTTCGGAAGTGTTTCCACAACCCGCCCCTGTTGCAGACTGCGTAGTCGCTGGGCTCGTTTGAAACCTTTTCCCTATTGCAAGAAAGATTTCTGCAACATAGGTGATGCAGGGCCGGCCCTCTGTTTTGGGAGGCCCTAGACAAACTCGACGACATAGGCCCTTATGTCCTAAGACCATATATATGTGTGCATGTGCGTGATACATAAGCATGTATAATTTATTTTGCATAATATTAAGAGTAAATTTTCAGCAACAAATGCTTCTTACGCAACAAGGCAGACTAATGTCTTAAAATTATGAAGAAAAGAGGATACAAATAATAAGAAATTCATAATTGGGATGATTGGAACCCTAGATATGTACATAGAGTGACAAAAAATTAGGACGGTTGAATACATACTGTGAATGATTGAATTAGAAAAGTATACACTAAAAAATTGAAATACCGTGCACACTGAAATTGGATCATGAATGAATAGTTGAATACTAGCACCGAGAAAGCGCGGTGCACACCGCGCCCGTGGGGAAGCCCGTCTATTTTATTTTTTTGTAGATTTGTAAAAGGTATGAAATGGAGAGTGAAACAAAGAGGTTGGTTGAGTAAGCAGAGATTGACCTATGTATGAAAAGAAGTAAAACGTGGATGTATTGTACAATCTTAAGAAACTCACTAACAGGTTCATGTTCGTAGAACTTTGTTCTTTTCGTAAAACCCGAATGCAACTGGCATAGAGCTACTATTCAAACTTTTGGATATGAGCAGGTCCAAACCTGATTTTAGAATTCTTATGGTTCGATTTAGCTCTTACATATACACTGCTATCTCAGGATGAGATACTCGTTGGGAGCAAAAGCTAACACTGGTTGGATAAACAAAGTTCAGTGCATAGCAAAACGGTACTGACTATAAAGCACCCATACCACAGAGACCCGAAGCCCACTATCAGCTTCTCCCTGTAAAGAAAGAGGATACCAAAGGTTAACTGAAGATACGGCAACCGAAGTAAAATTTAATTTAGGCTAGCAACAAATATATGGGCCAAGAGAAAAGTTGTATTCTAAAATATGATTTCCAACCTGTCATCAAGTGGATAATGTAAATTTAATTGAGGTTAGCAACAAAAATATGGGCCAGACAAAAACTTAAAGTTGCATAGAACTAAAATATGTTATTCAAACTAACTCTAACCCATCAGCCAAACTTCAGTAAACCAAAAAGATGAACATAACACATCCTAGGAAACTTGCACCAATAAAGTAGCAAGCATTGGGGAGAATCTGGATGATCCACGTGTTCAAAATCTCACCTGCTACAAATGCAAAAAATCATACTGCCAACACACTTCTGTTTAGAGTGAACCAACTCTAAAATAACCTGATCAACGTAAAGGAATAAACACCATAGCCTCATATCCCCTAACCTAGTTTGTCCTACAATTTTTCGTGGCTCACCTGCATAAAGACTGTATATAATGGAGATTTAATTAATTTCTTTTTCGACAAAGCGTGGATTTTATTGACTCAAATGGAGCATCGAGAGGATACAATATGAGCACACACCCGGCCTCTGCATAACTAGGATGCACACAGCCAACCCAACACACACACACGCGAAAACACACCAACAACTAGCAAGGTCATAAGACCAAAAGCTATGTGAAGGCGTGGAAAAAAGAAAAAGAAAAAGAAAAAAAAGCCCCAAAGCGATCAGATCAGCGATCGACAAACTACAACTGAGACCATATCCGCACCAACCATTGACATCACATGGAGGACGAGGATCTTCAACAGCAACGCCTTCAGGAAGGAAGCGACACTCAAGCGCCGCCGTCGCCGGATCCAACCACAAAGGCCAGAATCAAAGTTTTCACCCTGAAGAAACAGTCTGAACATATCTGAGCAATGCCTCCAACAAGGTAACGACATAAAAAACATCGCCATTGCCAGGTATGACCACTCGGGTCTGACCTAGGCTTTCGCCCCGGAGCTCGAGACCAGGTGCTCGCAGCACCACCATCAAAGCCACACATGTGTTGTCGCCACCACATTTCCGCAATCCCAGCAGCAACAATTTGACCGCCGCCACTCCAAAAACATCCCAGTGCGGCAAGTCGTTGCCCATAATTTGTAACACACCACATAAAGTCATCCACCGGATCAAGAGATAAAACCTCTCGAAGTCTTTTCGATAACCTCGCTGTCGTGGATCCATAGGAAGTCGCTGCAGAACAGTCAGCAGTCACCACCATCCGTCTAATCTGATCTATATCACCACTACCAACCGAGGATCGCAGCGTCGGCGCCCCGCACCGCACACGCAGAAGGCCAGCTCAACGCCGCAGCCCCACATGTCCAGAGACCGCCGTGGCCGGGGCCGTGCCATTAAAGATGCAGTGCCAAAAGTAGCCGCCGCAGGGGTTCGATGACCTACGCTGTCGTGGATCCGTAGGAATTCACTGCAGAGCAATCTACAGTCACCACCATCCGGCCCATTTGGTCTAGATCACCACGACCAACCGAAGATAGTAGCGTCGCCAGCCGGCACCGCACACGCGGAAGGCCAGCACATCACCGCAACCCCACATGCTGAGCGCAACGACCCTACGGGCCGCCGTTGACACCTTGCGTCATCCCGGCGTCAGATCCTTGAAGTCATGGCCGTGGATCCGGGAAAAGAGCATCGCTGCGGCGCCACAAGGGTGGCCCTGAGGCCAGCCGAGGAGGACACCACCCCCAATACCTGGTCCACCGCCGGCAGGAGAGAAACGCCGGCGACAAGACAGACCTCGCCGGGCCGAGATCTGACGCGGAGAACGGGCGAGGAGGGGAGCAGGACTGGTGGCAGGGATGACGGATGGGGCGGGGAGTAGGCCGCCGCCAGAGACGCGTCGGCGGATGGCGGAGCGGCCGGCGGAGGGCGCAGAGGCCGGTGGACGAACGTGCGGGCGGGGAGGTTGCAGCCGGATGAGGCGCCCCGCCGCCACCATCCTAGGAGCCGGCACGGGCTTCACCGGCCGCTCCTCCGGTGGCGGCGAGGTGGTGGAGGGGCTGGGAGGGGGTTGTGGTGGCTGGTCGCTGCAGATCTCCCGCCGCCGCCAGGGACGGCGACGCTTAAAAATGGGGGAGAATTTCACTTCCCCGGCCTCTGCACCAACTTAGGATGCATACAGCCATTATGCATGAGTACCAGGATTTTTATCTTGGTTACTAACCAAGCCTGGTCCTCTAGATAAATTGCATGAGTACCAGCAAAGGCTGGTCCTCAAGAATAAATAGGAACCTAAATTCGCTTCCGTGAGGATTTGAACTCAGGTGCTGGGTTTGTACATCCACTCCCCCAACCAGTTGAGCTAGGCTCACTCCCCTTAATTAAATACAATGAAACCTAATAAGGCTAGAAATTGAGGGAATAATACCGTATTGCGATATGCTATATTTAGTCCAATACAACTGCCAATACTTCAAAGCTACAGTACCTCTGAACTGCACATTTATGCAGTTGGTTCATCTTCAGAAAAAAGAGATTTATGCTATGCTATATCGAGTCCAATACATCTGTATTGAAACATAGTCTGTGGGGTAATTCGAACAAACAAAAGCGCATCAAAAGGTGATATATACATTATATCTTTAAGACGGCGTGCAGGCGATAAACAGGTGAGTAAGGAATGCCAACTCACCCATTATAAGCCAACAACAAACAATGTTGTTATTGCATACACATCTGTATTCTTGAGAGTGGCATATATATAGGTTCAGTCCCTGTATTAATACACAAAATCATAAGACCAAAACTGTAAGCAGGTACTTCTCCAATCGCAATACAATGCTATAGTCGTCATCAAGTGCCCTCAGTTTTCTACTACAAAGGCTTAAATTACCTGCAAATACGAACGGCAGAAAAAGCAGGTGTGGCACGGCCTCAATGGCCATGAACATAAATTCCAGAAACTGAGACACCATAGAATGGCCATGAGCATGCACAATCCACAAACACAGTAGCAGCATCACCGCTGATGATATATGTAGAAGCAAGGGCTAATTTTTTTTGTTACTTCATCACTATTAAATTTTGAATGCATAATCAACACAATACTAATCCAATTTTTTTTCATCTGCAGCATGAATGCGTAAGCCCTTTAAGAACCTGATCCCATGAGCCATGAATCTATCATCAGCAAGCTTGAAAAGTAGAGATCTTTTAATGAAAAAAAACAGTATTCTTCCATAAAACTGAAGAACTATGGAGTGATTAATTGATAGTGCCTTACAGCTTTAGTTAAAAACCTGCATCCATGCTCTCTTGAACAGCAAATGAAATTGTCTTCACCAATAACGTCTTTGTTTTCAAGTAGATTTCTGAGCAACTTTAGTAGACAATTCAGATCCCTAGAGTTGTGTTACTGGACTGTTAAATTCAGTCATCAGAACCTTATTGGCAAATTCATCAATTAGATTCTCAATCCTTTTCAGTGATGACCGTACACTTTCAGCTGAGCTATAATCAGTGGAGATAAGATCGGCCAAGAACTCAACAACGTTCTCATGATCTCGGAATTGGTACCTGATAGAGTAAACAAACTCAAATTATTAATCAATAACAGTACAGATGCAGAATAGATACAGGCTAAAACTTAAGCAGTTAAAATAAGCATGCTACGGTGTCAAATACAAAATGATTGAGATGTGTTACGAAAATCCAATCTATGGCTGGGTATTAAATCCAACTTACCTAGCAGCCAGGCAACTCCAGACCCTTGGCACAACCCAACCCAGGACGAAGGAGGAAGCTAATTGATTCTGGATTACGTGGCTCTTGTGGCCTGCCGCAGAACAGAGGAGGGAGGCCGTGGTGGAGAGAGCTAGCTGCTTCTAGGAGAAAATGCATGAGCGTACGTCGTGCTGTTGCACCGGATTGTCGTTGATACGCCGCCACAACTTTTTCTGCTGAGCCCGATCTCAAGAACCAGGCCTAGGGTTTGCGGTTGCAACCCCTCATGGTCACACCGAGGTGGGGGAGGGTAGGTAGGGGAGGAGAAAGAAAGGGAGGGAGATGCCGCATGGCAGGTAGCCCGCCGGCAACAGCATGGTTCGGCCTGGACGAAACGAGCGGTCTTTCGGACCGGCTCGTAGCCCGCTCGGTCCGGGCCGGCTCTTGGCCCGCTCGGTAAAAAAACCGGCCGGTCTGGTCCCTGTAAACAAGACCGAAAAAATCTCGGTCCGGTCCGGTTAAAGCTCGGACCGACGGAGCGGACCGACGAGCTTTCTGTGGGGTAGCCGGCGGCATGGCGGGGGCGTGGCCGGGGCGCGGTGAGCACCGCGTGGGGCTTGGCTGAAACTGCCATCATATACGTCCGCCGCCGCGGTGGCCGTCGTCTGCGCGGCCACTGGACTCGATGGCATCGGAACTATGTCCATTAGCCGCGCCACACTCGGGTTCGTCGTCCCCGCCAAAGAAATCGACCTGGGAGGTCCTGCATCGCCGCATCGGCCGTCGTCCCTTTCATCTCCGTTCACCGACCGTCGTGCCAGATTCGTCGCCGATGAGCTCCCTCTGGTGTTCTTCTTGGTCATGTAGCTCCCTCTGGTTCTTCTGAAGCTCCCAGACATCTTCTTGATGAGCTGTGCTTCCTCTAGCATTGCGTCCCCAATGAGAAGCTCTCGCCGGAGCTCCAGAGCGTGCTCTGCCCATGTCTTGGCCGGTCCTGACGATCCTCTCGGTCCGGCTCGTGGCCCGCCATTGCCGGTCCGGTCCCTGAAAACAGGACCGCGACGCTGCTCGGTCTGGTCCGGTCCGGACCGCCGGCGGCCGGTCCAAACGCCGGCTCGGACCGGGACCGGACTGGCTCGGACCGTGTCCACCCTGAGGCATGGGTGCAGGGCGGCGAGGATTGATCGATGGAGGAAGCGGCGGCAGCTCCCCTTTCTTTGCGCCGTCTCTCTCTAGAAGAAACGAAGGAGGAAGAAGCGAGAGATTGGTGGCAGGAGATATTTCGTGGCCTTAAGCGGTAAATGCCAGACAACATTAAAAAAAGAAGTAAAATAATCAGAAAAACCAATTGCTTGCCGCTTTAGTATTGTTATACTAATGTACTAAAGTATAAAAGAAACTACTGGATCAGGAAATGCGTACTATCCAACACTCACATACTTATAACGTATTGCCGGATGCCCGATGGCCGGGTTGTCGGCACGGCCGCTGGTCGCATGACGCAATGGCTGTGTTTGTTTGAGCTTCAGTTTCAACCGTTTCAACTGTGGACTTGCTGTGCTGGCAAAACTGCTGTGCTGAGGAAACAGCTGTAGTGAAGGTTAGCTGTTTGGCAACGCAGCTGTGGAAACGACTGTGAGCTGTTGAAAAGCCTGAAATGCCCTTCGAGTACTAAGATCGGTGTAACTTGTTGATTCAGAGTTAATAAATTGTTTAAATGGTATTTTGACTGACAGGGAATGATTTTTTGTATGGTAATGCATAAAATATTTCATAATAATAGTTCTCTGACTTTCTTACTCATATATACATAGAATAATAGTGAGCAAAAGATAGTCCATATAACTAATAATCCGTACAAAAGAGAGCTCGCAATCCATACACATAATCAGATGTCCGTACAAATACTAATCTATTTAGCTTGTCGCGAAATAAACAAAGAGTTCGCAATCCTATCACGCGTGTCGTTCATGTTGCCTTCATCAGAGGAAGTGGGAACGGCATCGCCAAGCAAAGGTGTTGACCGCGAGACTGCAGGCATGTAATTTTCATTCTCATCACATTTATCAAACTCTTTATCGCGTAGCTTGCTGTCCCTAATGAAATTGTGAAGCGCCATACAAGCATTGATAATCATTGTCTGACTTCCCACCTTAAAGTGTGGCACATCCCTTAGGATGCGCCATTTCTGCTTGAGCACACCAAATGAGCGTTCAATCCCATTCCGAAGAGAAGAGTGATCATGATTGAACACCTCAAGTTTACCACTTGGTGGACGACGTCCAGCCCGAAATTCCACAAGGTGGTAGGTTGTCCCTTTGTAAGGAGCAAGATATCCCACCCGGTTTGGATAACCCGAATCAACAAGGTAGTACATATCTACATCCATAGAGAATAAATTAGAGCACATGTACAAATTCATAGAAACAATATGTACAAAATTAGAACACTTGATTTGTGTACCTTTAGGAGGCGTTGGATAAGTAGCAGCATACTTCTCGATACTGTGATGGAAAATCCGTGTGTCATGTACCGACCCCGCCCAACCGGCAACGACAAGCGTGAATCTCATGTCAGAGTCACAAACTGCCAACACATTTTGACTTGTGTAACTATGCCGTCCCATATAGTTACAGGTCTCTTTTGCGGGAACTATAACGGGGATGTGAGTTCCATCAATTGCACCAATACAACCTTTGAAGTGAGGCCAGAATCGTTTGTCCCTAATTTTTGGATGCACATCTGTGAATGTAGGATCTATAGGTTTGATGATATCTCCTCCTAGAGAATTTACACAGTGCAACACATGATTAAACTTCCTATGGATTGTTTCAGTTGACCGAACAAACCGATCTTCGGCTTGGCGAAATGATTGAGGGCCTCCAAGCATCCACAAGAACATGCCTAGACATTCCAATGAGTTCATCTCGCTAGTTGACTCCAAATGATAGTCATTCACTAAAAGACCATGCAAACTCAAGAAAACATCTGGATACATTCTAAACATTTTGTAGCAAGATTTAGGACGTGCCAATTTTTCCATCACCCATTCATATCCAGTTTGTACTGCAATCCTCCTAGGTTGCCTACGCTGCTTATTCAAACAAGTTCTGTTGTAGTGCATAGCCATTTGGCCTAAGGTTGTAAGATCAGTACTTAACTTGAGCAAGTTTTAAAGTTGTACTGTCTTTATGTTAGCATCATCATTGTCACCACCTCCGCTGTCAATTTCATCAGTCTACAAATGCAACATGACAACAACATTAGTTGTCATATCCATTATTCAAACATATGGGAAAATAACATTCAAATAACCAAATAGTTCATATCTATTAAAGAAAATAGTTTACACAGGAATGTCAATAATAGTACAGACCAACAACATAGCATAATCCAAGCAAATAACTAAGCAATTATTCTAAACGAAAAGTTAAATAGCAAAATCGTGCACTCTCTCCAGCCAATCAAACCTCCCTTCCTTGGTCTGAACTGACGCAAACATTTCTCTATACTCAGGCTTCATAAAAAAGCATGCTCGAAAAGAAAAAGAGAGGAGTTCCTTCCTCAACTCCACAGTCGCGAACCATCTCCATTGCCTCATGCATACTAGGAGGGGGAGGGGGAGGAGGAGGAGGAGGGGGAGCCTTGTTGGAGCTAGATGCTTCTTTTATACTTTCAGCCGTAACACATATTGCATCACTAGCCTTCTTGTACATCCGGACAAATGGGTTCTTCTCATCTTGAGCAGAAAAATCATCTTTACAGGACTTGGTCTTTCGTTGCTTCTTTGGTTTTGCTTTGATGACTTCATCATCATCCTATGCACTATCAGAGTCATCGTCAATAGTGACTTCCTCCTTGTCCAATGGTATCTCACCGGGGATAGCGGACTCGGCACCGGTGACATGACGGTCATCAAACATCCGGTCCATTTCAGCCAAGTTGGGTGGTCCTCCATTCCTATACTTTGCATGCTCCGGGTGTTTCTGAAAATAGCAAAAGAGCAAAAGGTTAGATAAATGGATAATTAATATAATATAAAACCCAATGTAAATACTACGAGTAACACGAAATTGCCATTAGGTGAGTGTTCCACCAGTCAGTATCAGCATCAATGGTTCCTAGCTTAGCATTCCATCCAAGTCCAGATGCGTCAATTTGCAATTGTTTCCATTGACAATACATAGTTTTGAGATTTTCCCATCTATTCTTGAATTGCATCCTCACATAACTTTTCTTACTTATCTGCAACCAGCTCTCCCCTAAATTCTTATATCCTCTAGGACTCAAGAACGCCCCCGGCCTGTTGCCTGCTTCAACTTCCCTCACACACAACTCGCAAAATATCCTAGTATGGTATGCATCCCAAAGTGCCTTGTCTGTCTTGTCTACCTTCGCTGCCTTCTTCGCTGCCTTCACTGCCTTCGCTGCCTTCTCCATCTAATTCATTTTCACCATAATTTATACCAGCATACAACACATATGTATAGCAAAAACTATTATGTATAGCAAACAAGCATGTACATCAATCAAACAGAGCATCCATATCAAGCTTGAAATATTTATTTACCCATCAATGTACAATAAGCATGCATCATGTATCAAGCCTCAATCAACCGGAGTATCCACATCAAGAATTATGCAACATATACATCTAGCAGAAAAGAGCATCCACATCAAAAAAACAGCCAGGAAATTCTCACCCCAACCGACGACATGGGTGCCCCAGGGGGTGGGGGGGATGTAGAGGAGGCCGGCGATAGATGACGGCGAGTGGAGGCGGTGCCCGGTGAAGGGGACCGGCCAGTAGGGACGACGGCGAGTGGAGGCGGCGGCGGCTCTTGCGGTGGATGACGGCGAGCGGCGTGGGCGAGTGGAGGCGGCGGCGGCTCTTGCGGCGGCGTCGGCTCTTGCGGTGGCGGCCGTGCGGTGGATGACGGCGAGTGGAGGCGGTGCCCGGTGAAGGGGACCGGCCAGTAGGGACGACGACGAGTGGAGGCGGCGGCGGCTCTTGCGGTGGATGACGGCGAGCGATGGCGGCGGCGGCTCTTGCGGCGGCGTCGGCGGCGGCTCTTGCGGCGGCGGCGGAACCCTAGGTTCCTCTGCCTCTCTGTTCTCTGGTGGCTACGTACTAGCGATAAGAGAGACGAGGGGATCGATCTGTTGGCACCGGTGGCATTCTATTCGTAATTTGGCTGAACTGATAAGGGCACCGCTGGGAATATGACCGAGGGAACCCAGTTTCCTGGTCGAAGTATGTTTCGGCTTCGCTTCGATCGGTTACACGTAAAAACGACTGAAACTGTTTTGGGTTGTGGACTGGAAACAGGCCTGTTTAAGCTGTTTGTTTCGGTTTCAACTTCTCCCAGTCCGAATCTGCCTCCAAAAGTTGTAACAAACACAGCCAATAGCAGGCTACCGGACTGCCGCGCGCAGCCGCAGCGGCGACAACGAGTGGCGGCCGAGGCGGCGAGTGACAGGCTGATGGTCGACGAGAGGACGAAGATTCGCAGACGAACCGATGAAGGCAAGCAAAACGATGAGATTGAAATCTTCCAATTGTCCTCGCAAAAAAAAAAAGAAATCTTCCGATTGATCTGTTTCACAAGGGAAACGAGCGGCCGTGCCATGAGTACAGCTTTACGCTTACCTACTAATAAAGTACGGATTGCTTATGTCCGTCCGTCATTAGATTAACCCCTAAAGTTGCTATAAATTACCCACTATGCCACACATAAGTAAAGAAAAACGATTCGTTTTTTTTTCACAAGGCGCGGTGTTGGTCTTCGCTTTATTTACAAGTGACCTCCAAATATAGAACAAGCGCTCAGGCGCTGCATTGGCTAGATCCTGAATATGCTATCGTGGAGATGCGCGTTCCAGTCCCGTTGCTCTCACTTTTCCCTTTTTGAGTTTTATTCTTCATACCTTCACTAGTAGAAAACAGGCCATTAGTCCCGGTTGGAAAGGGCCTTTAGTCCCGGTTCCCCAACCGGGACTAATGTATAGGGACTAAAGGGTACAAGCCTTTAGTCCCGGTTGTCTACGACCCGAGACTAAATCCCTGCTACATGGGATGGCAGCGCGCGCCGGGGGATGGGGACCTTTAGTCCCGGTTGGAGCCACCAACCGGGACTAAAGATTTAGGGCTTTGGGGTTTATGGGTTTATAGGTTTTATTGTTTATTTTTCCTTTTCGTTTTGTGTATTCGATTTAATTCTTTTTCATTTAAACATATTTTACGTTGCTACTACCGTACACGTTATGCATATATAATAGAATATCTCGTAGAACCAATCATATACATAGAACTTTTCGTACAACCATGCATACACATATGTACAATTTGGTATATACAATTTCTCCTACAATTTGAAAATCATTACATGCAGGCATTAGGTGTAATGGTATTCTCCGTCGGGAGATATGACCTGCTCAAGCAAAAAACCCGCAATTTCCTCTTGAATTGCTCGTATGCGGTCCTTTGGTAGGAGCTTCTCCCGCTTCTCGTGCATCTTTAAAGAAGGAGATCAATATGAACATGTTAGTTGTCTGTATATATATATATATATATATATATATATATATATATATATATATATATATATATTACATCATGATAAAAAAATGTGAATGGTGTTTACGTACCCAAAGATCTCTTGTAGTTTTGGTCCTTTCGGTCATAAAACGAATGTTCTCGCAAACGTAATATGCACATAAAGAAGTCCCTTGTTGCTGCCTCATGCACTTTATGAGAATATAATTCAATCAGATAATAATCAAGGATGATAATGGTATTGAAACTATACTTAAAGAGATACGCGGACGTAGCTAGTACTACTTAAATACCTTGGACTTTCGCCATTTCAGCTTCTGTTTCCATTCACCTCTAACATCTTTGGTGAACTTCTTCCAAACCCTGCCCGGCAAAGAAAATGAATAAAGGAGTTACTAATTACTTAATATCAGGAAACGAACTAAAGAGGCCGACATAGTGCGTAAATGATTGAAATTACCTGTCGAGCATCGAATGCAGGCTTCTCTATTCTTCAGGGTCTTTACTTAGTGAGTCGAGTACTTCAACAGTTCCATCGTCAATTCTAATGATTAGCAGGATCCAGTGGTAGCTGCGGACACGATTTGTATAAGCGGTCATGCATAACTCATCAAGTACACTTAACATCAAGTATATATATATATATAAGATAAAAGTAAGGTAAAAGTAACACTCACTTGAAGTTGTAAGGTAAAAGTATTTCTGGTTTGGTATTTAGGGCCTTCAAAAACCTTAGCAACATTTTCTCCGTGTCTTTAGGGTAAGTACTTAACACCTTTTCATTAACGGTATTTGGGTCAATGAACCCAATGCCATAGACTCCATCTCTTTCCAATTCAAAAATCTTCATTCTGCACAATACCACACAAACGAATATAGTGATGATAATTACAGGCAATGAACGAGCTGAGCTAGAGACTTAAATCAAATTACAGAAAGAAATCACTTACAGACAGTAGCAACTGACGATAGATTTGTCGAGTGCTTTTTGATTGAATAACTGAAAGAATTCTTCATTTTCAATCCACAAATCATTTCATGGATGTAATGCTTTTGCTTGACTTTCACCATGAGGCTCTCTCGCCCGACCTTTACTTCTCTCATGTACCACTGATGCAAGCTGTACATTTGCGTTGATAGAAGCTTCTCATCTTCAGGACACACGAGAGGGTTCCCGGGGACATATGCCCATTCTAGTTCCTTCGGATCCGTCGGTGGGAATTCCTCGATCTCTAGGAGTTGTTCAACAGAGAAACCGAGCTGTCTAGCATTCTCTCTATCAGCGTCGGTTATTACCACCTTATCGGTAGTCACCTTGAGCGGGGTGATCGATTACACTGCCTGTTCTCCGAGCTGGGGAACAGTTTTCCCGCATTTACTACTACCGCTCGACTTCTGTTTTTTTTTTGTTTATGATAGGACTTGCTAATAGAGCGTTCATAGTTTGATACCGTCCTTTTCTCCGCCGGTTTAGCTGCATTCAAAAAGTGTTGTACGACTTCCTCAGGTATTTTCTCCTTTGGCGGCGGGGGCGGTTTCGGTCCAAAATGGGCCTTCAATTCCTTAGCCTCTTGTTCATCGATTTCCTCGTCAGTCTTCTCGTAAGCTAACTTCTTTTTGGCAGGAGGCTCGGGTTTCTTCTTTTGTGCTCTCATCCCTTTGGGAGACGGCGGATATCGATATCGCGGACTCGCCCTAGGCTCCGTCTCGGGGTGGGATTGACTATGCTGATGTGGCGGAGATCGATATTGCGGACTCGCCCTGCGCTCCGTCTCGAGGTGGGTTGGAGTCAGCTGACGCGGTGGACTTGGAGGACTCGCCCTGCGCTCCGTCTCGAGGTGGGTTGGAGTCTGCTGACGCGGCGGGCTTGGAGGAGGAGTCGGTGGCCTTGGCACCGAGTTTGGAAACACGATGCATTCCTTTTTCCATAAAATGACACAACGCCTGGCTTCTCCCAGTGTCCGCTCCCCTTCACCTCCAAGGTAGTCAAGATCTAGTGATTCATATGCCGACACAACTTCATCCACCCCGACACGAGCATAGCCAGGTGGAATCGGATTGCCGTGGAAAATTGCTTCAGGTCCACTCGGTAAAGCAAAGCCGTCCGCCGCCTTCATGGATATGTTCTTCAGTTTCACGTGTAGCTCACAAGCTGTCGACTCTAGGATATCATCCACGGGGTAGCGAGCCAGCAGTGCATCATCGGCCGGGACCCCCGTGGAACCCACGCTGCTTTTCGGCATAGATGATGGAATGGCACCATCCAATGTTGCATCTGGATGCTCCTGCTGCTGAGACGTGCCTTGCTGGCTTAGTTTGTTGATTTGCTCTTGCTGCATCATGTATTTGCGTTCCAAGTCCGCGTTCTTTGCTTCTACCATCTGAATCCGATCTACTTCATGCTTCTTCTTTCTCTCACGGCTTTTGTAACTGTCGTTCCAATCCGCAAACCCCAGAAGCCACGGAACAAGGCCTTTGCCTCGTGTTCGTCCTGGGTGTTCAGGATTCTTGAGGGCGCATGTAAGCTCGTTGTTCTCTCTCTCGGGCTGGTATAGACCCATTCGAGCATCTTCTATTGCTTTAAGTAACTCTTCCGTGGCTTCTTGAAGACTTGCCTGTTCAAGAACCTTCCCTGTCTTTGGGTCCAACTTTCCCCCATGTGCATAAAACCAAGTCCAGCACCTGTCGGGCCAATTCTCTGTTTCTGGAGTGACCCCTGTAGCCTTCATGTTTCTCTCGGATTCATCCCACTTAGGCAACCCAGACTTGTAGCCACCTGGCCCCAGATGATGGTGCCACATTTTTTTGTCGGCATTTTTCTTGTTTACTCACGACCGTTTCTTAGCTTCTTCTGATTCCTTGAACTGCACAAATCTGTCCCAGTCATCTTTTAACTTCGTATATTCTCCTTTGAATTCTGGAGTCTTCTGATACGTCTCCAACGTATCTATAATTTATGAAGTATTCATGCCATGTTTACAATAATTCTATATGATTTTGGTATGATTTTATTAGAACTAAGCCGGACTGACACTGTTTTCAGCAGAACTACCGTGGTGTTGTTTTTGTGCAGAAATAAAAGTTCTCGGAATGAGCTGAAAATTTACGGAGAATATTTTTGGAAAATATAAAAAATACTGGAGCGAAAAGTCACCGGAGAGGAAGGCCGAGGAGGCCACAAGCCTAGGGGGCGCCCCCCCTAGGGCGCGCCCCCTGGCTTTTGACTTCCTCGTGGCCCCCCTGGACTTGTTTCCGCCGCCAAAAATTCCTATAAATATTAAAACCCCCAGAAAGAAACCTAGATCGGGAGTTCCGCCGCCGCAAGCCTCCAGAGCCACGAAAAACCAATCGGGAGCCCGTTCCGGCACCCTGCCGGAGGGGGAAACCATCACCGGAGGCCATCTTCATCACCCCGACGGTCTCCATGACGAGGAGGGAGTAGTTCACCCTCGGGGCTGAGGGTATGTACCAGTAGCTATGTTATTGATCTCTCTCTCTCGTGTTCTTGAGATGACACGATCTTGATGTACCGCGAGCTTTATTGATATAGATGAATCATATGGAGTTTTCCCCTCTCTATCTTCTTGTGATGAATTGAGTTTTCCCTTTGAAGTTTACTTGTCAGATTGAATCTTTAAGGATATCCATGGTGACAATGGGATGTTCTATTGATCCACTTGATGTATGTTTTGGTGATCAACTTGCGGGTTCCGTGACCTTGGGAATCTATGCATAGGGGTTGGCACATGTTTTCGTCTTGACTCTCCGGTAGAAACTTTGGGGCACTCTTTGAAGTTCTTTGTGTTGGATTGAACATGATGAATCTGAAATTGTGTGATGCATATCGTATAATCAAGCCCATGGGTACTTGTGGTGACATTGGAGTATGTAGGTGACATTAGGGTTTTGGTTGATGTGTATCTTAAGGTGTTATTTTAGTACGAACTCTAGGGCTGTTCGTGACACTTATAGGGATAGCTCATAAGATTGATCGGAAAAGATAACTTTGAGGTGGTTTCGTACCCTACAATAATTTCTTCGTTTGTTCTCCGCTATTTGTGACTTGAGTGAACTCTTTGTCGCACGTGAGGGATTTACATATGATTCAACTATGTTAGTATTGTTGAGAGAACTTGCACTAGTGAAAGTATGAACCCTAGGCCTTGTTTTCAAGCATTGCAATACCGTTTGTGCTCACGTTTATCATTAGTT
Organism: Elymus sibiricus; assembly: GCA_039707655.1. Taxonomy (NCBI): domain Eukaryota; kingdom Viridiplantae; phylum Streptophyta; class Magnoliopsida; order Poales; family Poaceae; genus Elymus; species Elymus sibiricus. Next base: position 27,195,498 of record CM077667.1, read on the forward strand.
ACCTTGCTGTTTTTATATTTTCAGATTACAAAAACCTATATCTACCATCCACATTACACTTGTATCACCATCTCTTCGCCGAACTAGTGCACCTATACAATTTACCATTGTATTGGGTGTGTTGGGGACACAAGAGACTCTTTGTTATTTGGTTGCAGGGTTGTTTGAGAGAGACCATCTTCATCCTACGCCTCCCACGGATTGATAAACCTTAGGTCATCCACTTGAGGGAAATTTGCTACTGTCCTACAAAACTCTGCGCTTGGAGGCCCAACACGAGTCTACAAGAAGAAGGTTGCGTAGTAGACATCAAGCTCTTTTCTGGCGCCATTGCCGGGGAGGTGAATGCTTGAAGGTATATCTTTAGATCTTGCAATTGAATCTTTTAGCTTCTTGTTTTATTACTTGTTTGGTTTTATAAAAGAAAACTACAAAAAAATGGAGTTTAGGTTGCATCAATTGGTTCGTCTTTTTAATGTCTTTCGTGAAAATGATGGTTCGGAAAATTGTGCTCAATTGGTAGAGGAAGAATTTATGAAAATACTTAATGAGAATTCCTTGAATGATGAGCATGATTGCAATATTGCTAGTATGAATTCTCTGAATATTCATGATGCTAATGATATGCAAAGCCACAAGCTTGGGGATGCTATGTTTGATGAAGATGATATGTTTTGTACCCCAAGTTTTGATGAGCAAATTTATTATGATTATGGCATGCCTCCTATCTATGATGATTATGATGATGACACGTATGCTATAAAGAGTGATAGTAACCATGAAACTTGTCATCATGATTTAAATATTGAATGTGGCTATGTCAATCAAGTGTCTCATGATAGTTATTTTGTTGAGTTTGCTCCCACTATTAGTCATGAGAAGAAATTTTCTTGTGTGGAGAGTAGTAAAATTTCTATGCTTGTAGATCATGGAAAGAATGCTTTATGTGCTGGTTATATTGTGAAATTCCTTCATGATGCTACTGAAAATTATTATGAGGGAGGAACATATGCTTGTAGGAATTGCAATAATATCAAATTTCCTCTCTATGTGTTCAAAGTTTTGAAGTTATGGTTGTTTTGCCTTCCTATGCTAGTTGATTCTTGCTCCCATAAATTGTTTGCTCACAAAATCCCTATGCATAGGAAGTGGGTTAGACTTAAATATGCTTGTCATGAGATTCATGATGCTCTCTTACATGTCTCAAATAATATTCCTATGTGAGCATCATTGAAATCATCATGCCTAGCTAAAAGGCTTCAAAGAAAAGCGCTTGTTGGGAGACAACCCAACACTTTTACTTTCTGTTTTAGTGTGTTCACATTATTAAGATACTGTAGTAATCATGTTTTGTGCCTTTTATTTCAATAAAGTGCCAAGTAAAGCCTTTCGGATAGTGTGGATGATAGTTGACTTGATTCTGTGCAAAAACAGAAACTTTTTCTCTCAGTCCAGGAATTTTGTAAATTCACTGGAACGTGCTTTTGATCTGAATTTTTTACACATGATTTATATGCAAATTTCCTAGATTGTCCCAATTTTTCAGAATTGTTAGAGAAAGGGAAGTATGGTTACACTACAGATCTTCACAGACTGTTCTGTTTTTGACAGATTCTGTTTTGCATGCATAGTTTGCTTGTTTTAGTGTTTCCATAGCTTATATTTAGTGGTATAAATTATGGGAATAATAGAATACAGTCTGTATCATGTGGGAACAATTATGAATCTTTTCTTGACAGTACCTAAGCGAATGATCTTTATTTATTACACTAACCCATCTCACGAAGTTCCGTTAAGTTTTGTGTGATTGAAGTTTTCAAGTTTTGGGTGAGACACCGATATGAGGAGAATAAGGAGTGACAAGAACCTAAGCTTGGGGATTCCCAAGGAACCCCCAAGGTAATATCCAAGGAAGAATCAAGTGCCTAAGCTTGGGGATGCCCCGGAAGGCATCCCCTCTTTCGTCTTCAACACTATCGGTATATCTTACTTGGAGCTATATTTTTATTCGTCACATAATATGAGTTTTGCTTCGAGCATCATTTTATTTTCTTGTTCTCTGTTAGGCGTTATTTCTAATCTTGTTTTTCAATAAAAAGTTCCAAGAATTGCCTTTAGGATCCTTGCATTGCATGTTTGATGTGTGCTGTGTATAAACAGAAACTTTTGCTGAAGTGTTTGAAATTTCATATTTTACTGGAACGTGGAAAGTTTCTGAAATTTTTAGAAAATGTTGTCATATAAATTACTTATCTTTTCCTAAATTTTCATAATTTTTTTAGTTACATAAGTACACTGTTTTCATAAATTGCTACAGACTGTTCTGTTTGGACAGATTGCTGTCATAGTTTTGTTATCTACTTATCCTATAGTTTCCATAGCCTATATTGGTAGATATAAATTATGGAAATGATAGTAAACAGTGGATTATGTTTGATAATTATTGTGCAACTTGTCTTGGCAGTACATGAAGTGTTGATTTGTTCTTATGTGTACTAACCTATCTCACGAGTTCTTTTCGAGTTTTGTGTGGATGAAGTTTTTGAGAATAGGTGAAACCATGATATGAGAGGATTGAACGAGATACAAAAGCTCAAGCTTGGGGATGCCCAAGGCACCCCAAGTAAATATTTCAAGAAGTCTCAAGCATCTAAGCTTGGGGATGCTACGCATCCCACCTCTCTTCATCAACAATTATCGGTTAGCCTATGTTGAGCCTAAATTTTTATTCGTTCACATGATGCGTGCTATTCTTGGAGTGATATTTTTTCTTTTACTTGCTGTTTAAATAAAATACTCAAATCTGAAAATATTTATTGAGAAAGAGAGAGTCTTCACATAGCTACTTAATTGTTTGACTACTCATTGATCTTCACTTATATCTTTTGAGAGTAGCTTGTCATTTCCTCTCATGCTTCACTTATACCTTTTTGAGTGATGAAAATTTTATGCTCTTGTACTTCACTTAAATTTGTTTGAGCTTGCCAAAAAGCAATAGCAACATATGAAACTAGTCCCAAAGTGATAGATATCCAAGGAGGATATAATAAAAACTTTCATGAAGATCATGGGACAAATTAAACTTGATTCGTGGTAATAGTTTTGAAACATGATGATAGTAATATGTGAGTCATGTTAGTGAGTAATTATGCTTAGTAGGAATATTGGTGTTAAGGTTTGTGATTCCCTATGCATGCACGAAAGTCAATAGTTATGCAATGAAGTTACATCCTACTTGTGGTGCATTATTCGGTGTTAGTTATGACTCAATGCTCACTTATGTGATTTTTCGTTCCTTGGTTTGGTTGCTTCCCAATCTAATTGCTAGCCTTCATTTGTACTAAGTAGAAATACTACTTGTGCATCCACAATCCTTAAACCAAGTTTTGCCTTATGAGTCCACCATACCTACCTATATGCGGTATTTCCATGCCGTTCCAAGCAAATTTGTATGTGCCATCTCTAAATTTTCAAAATAAATTTTCTCTTTTATGTGCCCGTACCGCTCATGAAACGGTGGGGAGTATCCAATATTTTTCCATGCTAGGTGTGTTATTCTCACGATATGTGTTGATTCAGTATCATTCACGAGAAAGTGGCTGGTATTCGGGATGCCCAGTCCCATGCTCAAAAATCAAATCAAAATATAATAAAACAAAACTCTTCCAGGATTGTTGTTTGTATGGACGGTACCCGTGGATTCGGCTCGCTGTGGAGTGTGATTGATTGGTGGAGGGGGAGTAAAAACTTTACCATTCTGTTTAGGAACTGCCTATAATGTATCTAGCATGGAAAGTATTGTGAGCTACTTTGTCGTTTTCGTTGACAGGAAAAGCATGCCACTCAAAATATTTTTCTCTCTCAATTTAAACCTTGAGCTCTGGCACCTCTACAAATCCCTACTTCCCTCTGCGAAGGGCCTATCTATTTACTTTATACAATTTTTATTTTTTCTTTCAGTCTCCATCTTCTCTTATAAGCACCAACTAGGGGGCACTATGATCGTACTTGAGCATTGGGCATAGCTAATATTTGAGTGTGTTTCATGAATGGATCAATGATTGAGCATGACGAGCTAGGGATAACTTTCTTTAGTCTTGATATTTTGAAAGACATGGTTGCTTGTTGACATGTTTGAGTATTGAAGTTATTATGTTAAAACTAGACTATTGCTTTGAATCATTTACATGTCCAAATGTCCATGCTATACAAAGAAGAAAAGAATATGATGAACATGTTAGGTAGCATTCACACTTCATAAATTATTTCTTTTATCATTTACCTACTCGAGGACGAGCAGGAATTAAGCTTGGGGATGCTGATACGTCTCCAACGTATCTATAATTTATGAAGTATTCATGCCATGTTTACAATAATTCTATATGATTTTGGTATCATTTTATTAGAACTAACCCGGAGTGACGCTGTTTTCAGCAGAACTACCGTGGTGTTGTTTTTGTGCAGAAATAAAAGTTCTCGGAATGAGCTGAAAATTTACGGAGAATATTTTTGGAAAATATAAAAAATACTAGAGCGAAAAGTCACCGGAGAGGAAGGCCGAGGAGGCCACAAGCCTAGCCCCCCCCCCCCCTAGAGCGCGCCCCCCTGGCTTGTGATTCCTCGTGGCCCCCCTGGACTTGTTTCCGCCGCCAAAAATTCCTATAAATACTAAAACCCCCAGAAAGAAACCTAGATCGGGAGTTCCGCCGCCGCAAGCCTCCAGAGCCACGAAAAACCAATCGGGAGCCCGTTCCGGCACCCTGCCGGAGGGGGAAACCATCACCAGAGGCCATCTTCATCATCCCGGCGGTCTCCATGACGAGGAGGGAGTAGTTCACCCTCGGGGCTGAGGGTATGTACCAGTAGCTATGTGTTTGATCTCTCTCTCTCGTGTTCTTGAGATGACACGATCTTGATGTATCGCAAGCTTTATTGATATAGATGAATCATATGGAGTTTTCCCCTCTCTATCTTCTTGTGATGAATTGAGTTTTCCCTTTGAAGTTTACTTGTCGGATTGAATCTTTAAGGATTTGAGAACACTTGAGGTATGTCTTGCGATGGGATATCCGTGGTGACAATGGGATGTTCTATTGATCCACTTGATGTATGTTTTGCTGATCAACTTGCGGGTTCCGTGACCTTGGGAATCTATGCATAGGGGTTGGCACATGTTTTCGTCTTGACTCTCCGGTAGAAACTTTGGGGCACTCTTTGAAGTTCTTTGTGTTGGATTGAACATGATGAATCTGAAAGTGTGTGATGCATATCGCATAATCAAGCCCATGGGTACTTGTGGTGACATTGGAGTATCTAGGTGACATTAGGGTTTTGGTTGATGTGTATCTTAAGGTGTTATTTTAGTACGAACTCTAGTGCTGTTCATGACACTTATAGGGATAGCTCATAAGATTGATCGGAAAAGATAACTTTGAGGTGGTTTCGTACCCTACAATAATTTCTTCATTTGTTCTCCGCTATTTGTGACTTTGGAGTGAACTCTTTGTCGCACGTGAGGGATTTACATATGATTCAACTATGTTAGTATTGCTGACAGAACTTGCACTAGTGAAAGTATGAACCCTAGGCCTTGTTTTCAAGCATTGCAATACCATTTGTGCTCACGTTTATCATTAGTTACCTTGCTGTTTTTATATTTTCAGATTACAAAAACCTATATCTACCATCCATATTACACTTGTATCACCATCTCTTCGCCGAACTAGTGCACCTATACAATTTACCATTGTATTGGGTGTGTTGGGGACACAAGAGACTCTTTGTTATTTGGTTGCAGGGTTGTTTGAGAGAGACCATCTTCATCCTACGCCTCCCACGGATTGATAAACGTTAGGTCATCCACTTGAGGGAAATTTGCTACTGTCCTACAAAACTCTGCGCTTGGAGGCCCAACATGAGTCTACAAGAAGAAGGTTGCATAGTAGACATCAAGCTCTTTAATATTATCACTAATACATCTCGAATATTATTATATAATATAACTAATACATCATCGAATATTATCACTAATACATCTCGAATATAATATCAATAATACAGATCTAGTTGACGTCTCGCGGCGCAGGCGGTGGACACCCAAAGATAAGGAACTATGACAGGATCATAGCTCGGGTGAGATCCCTGAAGAACCTGTCAGGTATTGGAGAACCTAGCGTCCAACGCAGCCATATAGCGTCGGACGTGCTCGTCCTCCTCCCTGACACGGCGACGTACCACCTCCGCGGGGGACGGCTCCCTCTGCACCGACAGTGGTCCACGCGACCGCCACCAAAGAACCTCCGGGTCGACGACGGGACCCTGATTCCTCACCAAGCTGTGCGCCCCGGAAGGCAGCACCTCCCAGTGCCAGCCCGGCGGAGCCCAGTCCCGGACATGTTGTGGCCTCTCAAGCAGGTGGTCGCCGGCGCCTAGTCGACGACGAGGATGCGGGCCGGGCATCGTCGACTTCGGGAACAAATTCTTATGAAAACAAATTCCTATGCAATAATTATCATTTTATTATGATACTCATATTTAATAAACTTTTACAACTATATAGTAATCACCGGCGATCGTCGGGGACTCCTCCGGCGATCGTCGGGGACTCTTCACTTCTACATGAAACACTAATAATCTCACTTCTACATGAAACACTAATAATCGTCGGGGACCCTTCCCTCCCCCATTAGGTTCCTCGTGGTGGCCCTACATCTCGAATATCACTACAATGTCGAATGTCGAATATCACTACAATCTCGGGGACCCTTCCCTCCCCCAATAGGAGCTCGAATGTCGAGGCTCACAATTTAGCGAAACATGTCATGAGATTAGGGGAAGGCCGCCATGTTTGGTTAGTCAACCCCGGAAACTTATCTTTTGTACCCTTAATATTAATAGATTTCATATTCATAGGAATATAAAAAAACCTACATGTTAATTCATATTCATAGATTAATAGATTTCATATTCATACGAATATAAAAAAACTATATGTTAATTCATAGAAAAATTGGGCAGAGGAGGCCACGGCGAGGGCCATGGCACCGCTGCGCTCGGGCAGGCCGGCGGCCATGGCGCAGCCGTGCTCGGGCATAGTTCCGCGGCCACGACGAGAGCTGGGCGAGGGCCGGGCGAGCGCGAGGTGAGGGTGGCGAGCGCAGCAGGGGGGCGGCGGCGCCATGGCCCTGCCGGGGCTCGTCGACGGGTAGGAGCGGGAGGAACGAGGCGGAGGGCTCACCGTGGGGCTCGTCCGCGGTTAGGAGTAGCAGGGGCGGCAATTTTGTCGGAGTCGCCGGCGGTTAGGAGCAGCAGGGGGCGGCGATTTCGTCGGAGTCGCGTGGCAGGGGGGCGGCGATTTCTTCAAAGTCACGCAGTAGCCTGGCGGCGTGGGCAAAGGCTTCGGCGTCGGGCGGGGGAAAGAATGGGGAAGAAACGGCTAAGTCCCTACTAATATAGAGGGACCTTTAGTCCCAGTTGGTGGATCCAACTGGGACTAAAGACCCCCTTTAGTCCCGGTTGGTATCACCAACCGGGACTAAAGGCCTCCTTTTCGGCGGCCCAAATTCCCACGCGGGAAGGGGACCATTAGTCCCGATTGGTGATACCAACCGGGACTAAAGGGGGTTTTCCTCTTTTTTGTTTTGTTTTGTTTTTCTAATTTCTGTTTTTTAGATTTGGGATAACTTTTAGAATATTTATAGTTTTTGAATGAATCTTTTTGCTTTAGGTCAAAACAATTACGAACTTTCTGTTAGTGCCAGTAGTTTTCAAATTTAAATAATTTAAATTTGAATTCTTTTGAAATTTGTGTGAATCACTAATTTGTGAATAACTTTAGTTTAAAAATAGATTTTTGAGTGATTGTTTTTCCTGTTGTTTAATATTAGTATTTTTTATCATTATGTTAAATTTGGGAATTTTTAGGATAATTTAAATAGGTATTTTAATAAAAACCAGATTCTGTTTAACTCTTTTAGTTGTATACCTTCATTTGTTTTAATCAAAATCACCCAAATGAACTCCAGACTTTTTGTGTATTCAATATGCACCATTCTAAGCCACATCTTCAAATTTCAACCGTATCTAACTTCATTTGCTATTTTTTATGCATTTAATGATTTTTTTTAGCTAAATGACCCTGAAATTAAAAAGCACTACAAATGAACTCTGAAAATGTTGAAACCTGGCATGGTATCATCATTTCACCCACATAGCATGTGCTAAAAAGTTGAGAGGGTTACGGCAAAAACTAGATGCACTTCGTGTACAAACTGGACCATCTACTTCGAAGTATGAGGGTTTCGGACGAAAACTCATCTGTTACAAAAGCATTTCATTTTTTTTAACTCATTTCAACTCCAGACTTTTTGTGCATTCAATATGAACCATTCTAAGCCACATCCTCAAATTTCAACGCTTTCTAACTTCAATTGCTATTTTTCATCCATTTAATGAATTGTTTTGAGCTAAATGACCCTTAAATTAAAAAGCACTACAAATGAACTATGAAAAGGTTGAAACTTGGCATGGTATCATCATTTCACCCACATAGCATGTGGTAAAAAGTTGAGAGGGTTACGGCAAAAACTGGATGCACTTCGTGTACAAACTGGACCATCTACTTCGAAGTATGAGGGTTTCGGACGAAAACTCATCTGTTACAAAGGCATTTCATTTTTTTAACTTATTTCAACTCCAGACTTTTTGTGCATTCAATATGAACCATTCTAAACCACATCCTCAAATTTCAACGCTTTGTACACTACTAGAAAAATGGCTATAGCCAATATCGCTATTAGTGGCGCACCATGGTGGTGGTGCGCCACTGCTATATAGCAGTGGCGCACCAGAAATAGGTGCGTCATTGTTATTTTTTTAGTAGTGGCGCACCTTTAGTCCAATGCGCCATTGCTATTTTTTCCCTGGGTCCACCCCCTTCCCCAGGCTTACCAATGGCGCACCTTTGCCAGGTGCGCCATTGCTATTTTAGGTAGCAATGGCGCACTTGGCAAAGGTGCGCCATTGGTAAGCCCGGGGAGGTGGGCATTTTTGGCAGCACATAGCAATGGCGAACCACCCCCTGGTGCGCCATTAGTAATCTAAACAGTAATGGCACACCAGGAGAAAAGTGCGCCATTACTATGTTTGACCAAAATTCACCAAATGCACCACCCCCCCCCCCCCCCCCCCGTGGACCGCCTTTTCAGTTTCAAAAAAAATAAAAAAAATGATAGAAATGTCAAATAAATAAGCCAAAATAAGATTCCCATGTGATATGTGGTCTAGTTGTTAGCAAAATTTACAAATATGAATTTTCGAGTTTTTTGCAAAATCTCTCGAGAATTTGTAAAATGGGCATAACTTTTGCATACGAACTCCGATGAAAAAGTTTTTTATATGAAAAATCATCTACTCGAAAAGTTATATCTGAATTCAAAAACCTAACAGAAAAAAAGTTGCGGGGCTTTCAAGATCTGGAGAGGCAAAAAAAATTGAAAAAAAATCAAACTCAGTAATGGCGCACCTGCCCATGGTGCGCCATTACTATCTTCCCGCCTTCAAAATTCAAAAAAAATTATAAATAGTAATGGCGCACCACACCTAGGTGCGCCACTGCTATGTACCATAGCAATGGCGCACCACACCTAGGTGCGCCATTACTATTTTCCCGCCTTCAAAATTCAAAAAAATGCAAAAAAATAAAAAAAGGGTTAGCAATGGCGCACCAGTACAAGGTGTGCCACTGCTAAGCCATATATAAACCCGGTCGGCCTCCTTCTCCTCCTTACCTCTTCATTCTTCTCCTCCTCTCCTCCACTCCATCTCCTCCTCTCCTCCACCATACTCCCCTCCTCCTCTCCGGCGACATCCTCTCCGGCGACCTCCTCACGGTGCTCTCCGGCGACATCCTCCTCCTCCTCTCCGGCGACCTAGGTGACCTCCTCCTCCTCCTCTCCGGCGACCTAGGTGACCTCCTCCTCCTCCTCTCCGGTCCTCTCCGGCGACCTCCTCCTCCTCTCCGGCGACCTCCTCCTCCCTCCCCTCCTCATGGTCTCTCCTCCCTCCTCTCCGGCGACCTCCTCTCCGGCCACATGTGAAGCTCCCCGGCACAAAGAACGTAGCAGAACGAAATTTGAAAAAATATCACAAAAAAAATCGCAAAAAAAAAATCGTGCCAGATCCGGATCTAGAATTCAAAAAAAAGTTAGCAATGGCACACCAGTGCATGGTGCGCCACTACTATTTTCCCGCCTTCAAATTTCAAAAAAAAAACTTACCAGTGGCGCACCTGTAGCAATAGTAATGGCGCACCACATGGTGCGCCACTAGTATTTGGATTACTAATGGCGCACCAGAGGTGCGCCATTACTATTTGTTACTAATGGCGTGATAATAGTGGCGCACCTATAGTGCGCCATTAATAGCCTAAATAGGTGCGCCACTAACAGCCTTTTTTCTAGTAGTGCTAACTTCAATTGCTATTTTTCATCTATTTAATGAATTGTTTTGAGCTAAACGACCCTGAAATTAAAAAGCACTACAAATGAACTCTGAAAAGGTTGAAACCTGGCATGGTATCATCATTTCACCCACATAGCATGTGGTAAAAAGTTGAGAGGGTTACAACAAAAACTGGATGCACTTCGTGTACAAACTGGACCATCCCGGCTACTCACTAGAGAAGAAAAGTGATGACGGTGAAGCCAATCACATCCCAGAGTGGGATCTTGGGGTATAAAACTTTTTCTTCGCGTGTGTCCCTTGATTATTGCACCGTAACCATTGACAATCTTCATCATTTAACAGGATGCTTGGGTCAGTCTTCACTTCGAAGGGAGGAATTTCATCAAACTTTTCATAATCTTGTGACATGTCTGTCTTGTCCTTCACTCCCACAATATTTCTTTTCCCAGAAAGAACTATGTGGCGCATCGTATGATGTATCCGCTTTCTTATCTTTTCTTTTTCTCGGTTTGGTAGACAAGTCCTTCACATAGAAAACTTGCGCCACATCATTGGCTAGAACGAATGGTTCGTCTCTGTACCCAAGATTGTTGAGATCCACTGTTGTCATTCCGTACTACGGGTATACCATTGCCCCTCCTCCAGTCAGATTGACCCATTTGCACCGGAACAAAGGGACCTTCAAATCACCTCCATAGTCAAGTTCCCATATCTCCTCTATGTAACAATAATATGTGTCCTTTTCCCTAGTGGTGTTTGCTGCATCAAAGCGGACACCACTGTTTTGGTTGGTGCTCTTTTTATCTTGGGCGATCGTGTAAAATGTATTCCCATTTATCTCATACCCTTGGAAAGTCAATATAGTCGAAGATGGTCTCTTGGCCAACAAGTACAAGTCATCTTCAACAATGTCGTCATTCATGAGATGTGTTTGCAACCAACCGCCGAAAGCCTCAATGTGTGTATGTTTAATCCAGGGGTCAGACTGCTCCGGGTTCTTGGAGCGTATAATATCCATGTGTTTCTCGATATACAGGGTCACCAAGGTACAATTCTGTAGAACTGTGTAGTGTGCTTGCACCCAAGAATGCTCGTCCCTACATATTATTGATTTTGGTCCAAGCGTGCCTTTTCCACCCAGTCTCCCCTCATGCCGCGATTGCGGTAACCAATCGGCTTAATGTCAGGAATAAAGTCAACACAAAACTCAATAACCTCCTCTGTTTCATGGCCCTTCGAGATGCTTCCTTCTGGCCTAGCACGGTTACGAACATATTTCTTTAAGACTCCCATGAACCTCTCAAAGGGGAACATATTGTGTAGAAATACAGGACCCAGAATGGCAATCTCTTCGACTAGGTGAACTAGGACGTGCATCGTAAAATTGAAGAAGGATGGTGGGAACACCAACTCGAAACTGACAAGACATTGGACCAAATCATTCTGTAAGCTTGGTAGGATTTCCGGATGGATTACCTTCTGACAAATTGCATTGAGGAATGAACATAGCTTCACAATGGCTAATCGAACATTTTCTGGTAGAAGCCCCCTCAACGCAACCGGAAGCAATTGCGTCATGATCACGTGGCAATCATGAGACTTTAGGTTCTGGAATTTTTTCTCTGCCATATTTATTATTCCTTTTATATTCGACGAGAAGCCAGACGGGACCTTCATACTGAGCAGGCATTCAAAAAAAATTAGTTCTCTGCTTTGGTAAGAGCGTAGCTGGCAGGACCTTCATACTGATTTGGTTGCATGACATCTTTTGCGTTCATACGTTGCTGGTCATGTCGTGCTTCCGGTGTATCTTTTGTCTTCCCATACACTCCCAGGAAGCCTAGCAGGTTCACGCAAAGATTCTTCCTGACGTGCATCACGTCGATTGCAGAGCGGACCTCTAGGACTTTCGAATATTCTATCTCCCAAAATATAGATTTCTTCTTCCACATGGGGGCATGTCCGTCCGCGTCATTCGGAATAGATTGTCCGCCAGGAACCTTTCCAAAGATTACTTGTAAATCCTTGACCATATCAAGTATATCATCACCAGTAAGGAGGACAGGATTCTTCTGGTGATCTGCCTCACCTTTGAAATGCTTGCCTTTCTTTCTGAAGGCATGCTTGGTCGGAAGAAATCGACGATGTCCCAGGTACAGATTCTTCTTGCATTTGTCCAAATATATACTTTGGGTATCATCTAAACAGTACATGCATGCGTTGTATCCGTTGTTTGTCTGTCCTGAAAGGTTACTAATAGCAGGTCAATCATTGATGGTTACAAACAGCAACGCTCGTAGGTCAAATTCCTGCTGTTTGTGCTCATCCCAGACACATACGCCTTCTTTATTCCACAGCTGTAAAAGTTCATCAACTAATGGCCTTAGGTACACATCAATGTCGTTGCCGGGTTGCTTAGGGCCTTGGATGAGCACTGGCATCATAATGAACTTCCGCTTCATGCACAACCAAGGAGGAAGGTTATAGATACATAGAGTCACAGGCCATGTGCTATGCTTGCTACTCTGCTCCCCAAAAGGATTAATACCATCTGCACTTAAACCAAACCATATGTTTCTTGGGTCATCTGCAAAGTCCGGCTACTTTCTCTCGATATTTCTCCACTGCGACCCATCTGCGGGTACTCTCAACTTCCCATCTTTCTTACGGTCTTCTATGTGCCATCGCAACGACTTGGCATGCTCTTTGTTTTGGAACAAACGTTTCAACCGTGGTATTATAGGAGCATACCACATCACCTTGGCAGGAATCCTCTTCCTCGGGCGCTCGCCCTCAATATCATCACCAGGGTCATCACGACTGATCTTATATCGCAATGCACCGCATACCGGGCATGCATTCAAATTCTCGTACTCCTCACCGCGGTAGAGGATGCAGGCATTAGGGCATGCATGTATCTTCTGCACCTCTAATCCGAGAGGGTAGACAACCTTCTTTGCTTCGTATGTACTGTCGGGCAATTCGTTGTCCTTTGGAAGCTTCTTCTTCATTATTTTCAGCAACTTTTCAAATCCCTTGTCAGATAGACCATTCTCTGCCTTCCATTGCAGCAATTCCAGTGTGGTACTGAGCTTTGTGTTGTCATCTTCGCAATTTGGGTACAACCCTTTTTTATGATCCTCTAACATGCGCTGCAACTTCAACCTCTCCTTTTCACTTTCGTAGTTTCTCTTTGCATCAGCAATGGCCCGACCAAGATCATCAGCGGGCTCATCTGATGCCTCAGCTTCTTCTTCTTCATTCTCTTCCCCCATTGTAGTACCATCGTATTCAGGAAACCCATGATAGTTGTCATCATCCTCTTCTTCTTCATTCTCTTCCATTAGAACCCCTCTTTCTCCGTACTTGGTCCAACAATTATAGCCGGACATGAAACCGGACGTAAAAAGGTGGACGTGAATTTGTTTTGCGCTAGAGTAAGTCTTATCATTCTTACACACACCACATGGACAACACATAAAACCATCCCGCTTGTTTGCCTCAGCCGCACGCAGAAAACTATGCACGCCATTAATGAACTCGGGAGAGCGTCGGTCATCGTACATCCATTGCCGGTTCATCTTCATTACACAACACCGAAAAGACCAAATTAATACAAGTTCATACATAAAGTTCATACACACTTATTGTCATAAAACAACATACAACTATCTAGCTAAAACATTTAAATGCAACAACAAATGCGATCAAAATTGCAACTAAGGTAACAATTGATCCAACTGCATAATGATACCAAGCCTCTTTATTAATGGCATATTTTCTAATCTTCAAGCGCATTGCATCCATCTTGCACTACTAGAAAAAGGGCTGTTAGTGGCGCACCTGTTTTTGCTATTAATGGCGCACTACAGGTGCGCCACTATTAACACGCCACTAGTAACAAATAGTAATGGCGCACCTCTGGTGCGCCACTAGTATCCCAGATAATAGTGGCGCACCACACAGTGCACCATTACTATGTCCACCAGTGCGCCATTACTATGCCTCCCAGGGGGCCATATTTACCTTGTGCTCTGGGTTACTAATGGCGCACTTCTAGATAATGCGCCACTGGTGTGTTTATTGCAGTGCGCCACTAAAGTGCAATATGGTGCGCCACTACTATGAATATTAGGAATTTTTTTTCTTTTCTGATATTTGCACAGGTTACAAAATACATTACTGCACAGAATATAGACAGCACAACATATAAACAGCAGATTTATCGAATACAATAGAAGATTAGTCTCTGAATACAATTCATCATATTAGTCTCCGAATTCAAAATACCGAACAAAGTTAGAACATTACAAGTCTCGAGACCGCGAGTAGCGAGTTTGTCTTCACATTACAAGTCGATATCGATCATCTAAACTATCATCACATAGAAGAGAGCTGCGGTCATCACGATGAGCATCATCGCGATGAAACTGGTCTTCATCCGGTTCCTCCAACGCTCCCTCCTCTCTCCCGCTAGATAGCGCGCGTATCTAGCTTCCGCCTCCGCCCTAGTGGTGTACCCTTTGTAACTGTTACCGCTGAAACGGTGAACCTGTGTCCGACACTCCTCCCAGTCGTCGTAGACTCCGGGAACCTTACCCTTGTACACGACATACCACGGCATCTCTATGCACTAGACAAACAAAACGTTAGTAGCAATTCACAGACAATACATAAGCAATATATAAGTATGCAACAAAAGGATCGGAAGAGAAAAGCAACACATTAATAGCACGATTCATGGTCCTACTAATAAATAGCATCGATTACATATAAGTTGAACGACTGTCCAAACTAAAGAGGCATACAAGTTCATTAAAGTTTAATTACAACATGAGCTAATCGATATTTCAGAACTACATAGCATCACTACTTTCGACTCGACTCAGGGACCGGAGCGTGGATGAAGCCGCCGTCTATCGTGATGGTCATGAAATCGCGGTCGTTGTCAACCTGCATTTGTAGCGTTGTTTCTATCTCACTGTTGGACGGTTGATATCTAAGGTAGAACTGCCCCGAGGTACGAAGGACATCTTGATGGGTGATTTCCGCAAACTCCGACTGGATGCGAAAGAATTCTTGTCTGATGTCCGCGTCCTGAATTGCCGACAAGCGTGCGGCCCAATCTTTGAGATTATTTGGTAGCAGAAGGTGATTATGGTCCCGCACGATCGCCCGCATGTGATGGAGGGCGTAGTAGGCATCCTTCTGACCGCCAGGCGGCTGCTTAACGCAGGGGAACGTCGTATTGTGGGTGAACACGTGCTTGCCATACCTACAAATTGGCCTCTTGAAGGTGCCTCCAGATCTGGCGTAGCCGGGGAGAGCTTCATCAAGAACTTTCTTGATATTTGTGTAGTCTTTCTTCGACTGACGGTCCGAGTCGAAATACGTGGCCATGGAATATTTCGGGCTTAAGAGGATGAGTGTGCAATGTGTGTCACTGCACAAAACACGGAATGTTAGAAAAAAAAAGAACGATCGAAATCTAAGAAATCATATGTTATGGGGCGGTGAGGGGATGACTTACTCGGGAAAGTAAGGCACGAGGAAGTTATCCTTATCTGGGTTTGCCAGAATGACGCCTTCAAGGTATGAACTCGCGACTTGCCGGTCCCCAGCGCTGCCCAAGATCTTGGCACGCATGTAGAAGGGGTCGACAATCACGATGTCCGGGGTCTTGTCTGTAATGATCCACATCTCCATACTGAGCGAAAATAGCCGAATGAAGGTGTAGTGCAGCGGATGAAGGTTAAACATAGCGAAGATGTCATCAAACCGCAGGACGATCATACCCCCGATGGTGCTATCGACAAAGCCCTTGCCCTCTGGCACCTTGGCCACGAAAACCGGGTATGCCACATCATTCTCGGAGAGACGCCGCTTCTCCAAAGAAAGAACACTGTCATGCAGACTCCGCATAGCACCGGTTGCAGCATTGAGCATATTAGTCGATAGCATCGGCCTACCCGCCACATGCACCCTCCTCGAGATATCCTTAGGTGAAGGTGGCCCGTCCTGAGCACGGATCGTACTCGATGCCGGCTGGCTCGCACCCTTAATCTTTCTTTTCCGTCCCTTCTTCTTCTGTTGTAATGGGATCGAGTTCTGGTCAGAGACCGCCTTCTTGAGTGTGTTGGGGCTGATAATATTTCGCACCTCGGCTATCTGAGGCTCGGTGAAGGCGGCAGCTGGAGGCGTCTCCTGAGAACTGAACGCCAGACGACGCCTGTTGCAATTGGGTTTCTCCGCGGTACCAGGTAGATCGCGATCGTCTTTTGCAGGGTTGGGTTCTTGAGAAGGAGGCCCCAAGAATTCGTCACCGTACCCATGTTCGTTGAAGTACTTATCGACTTTGGTAAATGTACCATCGTCGTCGTCGTCGTCGTCCGGATCCTGTGCCATATGCATGTCCGGATCCTGTGCCATATGCATGTCCGGTATGTCCGGTAGCGTTGCGGCGGTCTTGCCATGGCTTGGCGCCGGCACGACTGGCGGTGTTGTCTGTGGGGTGGTGTCCCCCGCCCCCAAAGGAATCTAGCTCTTCGGCCAAAGCAGGGGCCAGCTTAAGCAGGAGCTGAGGGTCATCACATCATCTTCGTCGGCCCCAGCGGGTCGAAACGGAGGTAACAAGTCGTCGCAGCCCGGCAGCACCCGAACCAGTTGAACCCTATACACGGTGGGTGGCATCGGATTACCATGGAACACGGGGTTGCCCGGTTGAACGATTCTGGCCTTGGCGACATCGATCAACTCGCCGCCCACAAAGTGCAGGAGAGTGCATGGAACGTCGGCGGCGCCCTGCGAAAACATGTAGGGCGTCAGGGATGCCCAGTCAAAGGCAAGGAGATGAAGTCATCGGCCGAGAGGCTTAGTTACCGTGATGGCGTCGAGCTCGGCTAATGTCGAGGCACCGCCAACGGCGGGCGTGCAAGTGACGGAGGGGCCGCTTGCTGCCGAGGTGCCGGCCGGCGTATTCTTCCCACACCTGGGTGCATTAAGCTCCAATGCACGCGCCGGCGCCAGAGACACTAATGCCGCCTCCGCCGGAGACACCAATGGCGCCGCTAGCGCGTTGTGCAAGTTGCTGCCCGTGAAGCTGGGAATCGGGGGCGGCCCCTGTTGGCCGCCCGCAATCCACGCCTGCAGCCCCTCAATCAAGGTAGGCACAATGGTGGTGATCGTCGCTCCCAGTTGGTCTCGCACTTGCTCTTGGACCATCTCCGGAATCCGCGCCACTTTTGCCTTGAGTTCTTGAACCTCGCGCTGCTGGCTTTCCGAGCTGGTCTTTCTCTCCTTTCGCCCAGCGCTATAGTATTCTGACCATTTCGTGGACAAGCCTTTGCCGGCCACACGACCAGCTGACGACGGCTTACTGAACATATCCTTGTTTTTCATTACGTTTAACGCCCTATTTAAAGTGGTGTCCCAAGGGGAGCTCTGAGACGACCCCGCGCTACTGCTTTCAGTGTCCTGTGGAAGGAACGTGAACCATTTAGAAATTTGGCTTCATTAATTAGAATGCAACCATATGGAGCTAATTACGCGGGGGTGTATTCCTTAACAGAACAAGCTCAAGCGCCTTGGTCTTCGGATCCGTGGTAAGCTCCTTTGTTACCGGGTCCACCTTGTACCGGGCCCTGACATAGTTCCTGGTCTTCTTGTCACGGTATTTATCGAAGAGGGGCGGTAGGCCTTGCTCGGCACGCTCCGCGTCCTCCTTGTCCCATATAGGTTCCGCCACTCTGTAACCGCCGGGACCGAGTTTGTGGACCCCTAAGTTCAAGTCCCGCATATCTTTCCCCCACTGACTTCATTCCGCGGACCCCGGGGACTCGCACTTGGCCTTGAACTCGAGGTAGTTAGTCGCTGATCGAAGGATTTGTCTCCTTGATCATCTCATAACTATCACCTCTTAGAATCCTTCTCCTCACCGCGGCTCTCCAAGTAGCCAGGGCCGTGCTCATCTTCGTGAGGGCGGCACTGTTCACTTTATTCCCTGAGAGGCATGTGTTTGCGACGTCACCGGGGAACTTGTATCGTTCGTGCAGCTTCGTGAAGAGGAGGTTGCGCAAATTCCCTCGGTCACGATGCCTTAGGTTCTCGGTGTTGATCGAGACGGTGCTCCGGAGAATGCACCCGAGTTGTCCCGAGTACCCACTGACTAATTCTTTGGGCGCCGTTGGATGCCCACTGGGGGACACTTCAGTAAATTCCTGCTTGACGGTGCCGAGCACGTTCGGGCGCCGGTCCTTCCGTTGCCTCTTCGGTTGGCTGCCATCTGTGCGTGCGCTGCCATCATCAGTGGTGGCATCCTCGGCGGCACCATCAGTGGTGTCATCCCCGACGCCACTAGGGGTTGTGTAGTCGGGATCGGTGTCTTCCGCGGCGTCCTCATAGCGGTGAGGTTCTTCCTCCATCTCCTGGGACAGCTCCCAGAATTGCTTGCCCGAACTGCCGGCATCATTGTGGGCCATGTTCGCTCTAAATAGGAAAAAAGTTTGGTGAAAAAGTTGGTTATTGTCAAGGAACAAGATCTCTAAGTTGACCAAATAACCTAATTCTCGAGGAATGTCGCCAAAAAGTTGGTTATTGTCAAGGACAATTGAGAGATGTTTGTGATATTGCCTAGGTGTTTTGGGATGGAACCTGTTAGTGTGTTGTTGCTAAGGTCCAAGTCCCTTCCTAACCCCCTTCTTCTTGTCTCCTCTCACTATCTCTCTCACACACATGGCAAGCAAGGGTGTCTGAGTGTGTGAAAAAATACTAAACCAATCCAAGGGCTGAAAATTGATCATCTGTTTCAGATTGTAGTTTTCTTTCTTGGAAATTACAGAGAACCAAAATTGCAAAATTCAGTACTCCATAACATTACTGAAACTTTACTGTGCTTGGAACTATACTGAAACTTTACTCCATATATATATGATCATTTTTGTTTGAAAAGTTTCATTTAATTTTGTGTGGAGTAGTTTTAATTAAATAAAGTTTTTAACTGCTTGAGATGAGAGAAATGAGAAGAAGAGAGAAGGGCTACTGCTTGCAAGCACAGCTGCTTGCAAGTCCTACAGTAAATGGTTTCAGTTAAACATCTATTATTTATTCCATAAGAACAGCAAATCAACTGCATCTGTCCTACATTGAGCCTGATTTCCCTTGGCACGGTGAGCCAATTTCATTCATTTGCATCTTCTTTGAAAAAATGTAGTTGGAAGATCACCCACTGTGTTGCCTAAAAAAAGTCATGCTAAATACACATACATGTAGTTTATCGAGTGATGGACAAAAAAACAGTTGATCCTACTTAATTAAGTACTAAGATACCCCGGCCCATGCATTAGTCGCAAGTACCCCATATGTCCTATTTTTAGCAAAGTCATGCTAAAATTCACGGAAAATTTCAGCATGACCTTTGATGAAAATAGGACATATGGAGTACCCGAATTTGCCGGAACGGAAGTTAATCGACATTCCGGCAAACTCAAGGGCCTCTCGGGGTACCTGCAAAATCATTATCCCACCCCCGCCCCGCTGCAACCCCACAACACCCCACAATATCATCACGACACGATGGTCGGAGACAAAACCCCCCAATATCATCACGACACGATGGCACAAAAATGGCATGCTATGTAGCCTTAATGCTACAGAACATATGAAATACATGCCAGCAATATATATGATATAAACTCCAATAATTTTTGAATAAAAACAGTAGCTAAAAACAGTAGCAAGCAAGCAATTCATTTGACTAACTATTTAAAACAGTAGCAAGCAAGCTGTTTTCATGGCTGTGCATGGCTCACTTGATACCATGCATGGTTTATTAATTCATGGGAAACTAGAAGAGACCTGGTCTCTGTCTCTACCATTTGGTGGCATGAATTAGTTAACACCGTAAACAAAGCTACATGATTAGGAGGCCCATCTGACTAATGTTTGGTTCCTAAATTAATCCCCATTCTAAAAAAAATCATCGCCATGCCTACACAGGAAGATGGACACTTGCTACAGAGCAAGAAGTTGGACACTTGCTAATTTGACCAAAATTAGCAATTTTTTGAACCTAATTTGACCTAAATTCGAGAGGGATTTGACCTAAACCTAGCAAAAGAGAGAAGAAGAGGGCATGGCCGGGAGGGAGGAGAGGAGGAAGAGAGGAGAAGAGAGGCAGAGGGAGGAGGGCAATGAAGATTACCTGACCACGATGAGGTGGTGGCCGGAGCGGAGACGACGGAGGGTGGAGACGGCGAGCTTAGGGGAGGCGGGGATAGACGGCGGGGAGGTCGCGAGGTGCTCGGGCCTCCTCTCCTGGTGGACGCGGGCCTCCTCCTCCTAGTGCTCCGGCGGCGACTCCGGCGGCGGAGCGGGCGCGGGGGTCGTCGGGTGCGGGGGATCGTCGGCGGCGGTGGAGCGGGCGCGGGGGGCGAGGGGGATCTGGCGAGGGAGGGACAGCGAGATGGACAGAACACACCTACATAGAGGGGGGAAGGTTAGCAATGGCGCACCATCTAGGGGTGCGCCATAAACACAGTGATAGCAATGGCGCACCTTCCCCTGGTGCGCCATTACTAACTTTTTTTTTATTATTTTTAGTTGCATCTAATAATTTTTTAGAAAATGACGATCAAATTTGAAAACATTTATGAATGTGAAAAAATATCATCAAATAAAAATTGGTATACCAGAATAAACCTAAATACCAGAATAAACATAAATAAATATTCATGAGGACTAGAACAGAAGAAATATCATTTCCATATGTCGAAATACAATCGAGAAATGAAGACTACAATTTAAATACAATCGATCTTAGCTAGCTATCTTTTCACAATCTTCATGCCCTTCTTTTTCGCAAATGGAGTTCTTCTCTTGAACGGACGTCCTTTAGGTAGGGTGGTCCTGCTTCTTCTTGTGGTGTATGGCACTTCATCGTCGTCATCATGTTCCATCTTCGGGTCGCCGTACTTGTCGAAGTCTTGCTCATTGGCGACTCCATCCATTCCGATGATCTTCCTTTTGCCTCTCCTCACGACAACACGACTGGGCTTTGACGGGTCGGTAATGAAGAAGCCTTGGTCCACTTGGGAAGCCAGTACCCATGGCTCATTTTTCGCGGTGACGTTTGCGCCCGCGGTCTTGGATTTGGCTTCGGGTATAACCATGGTGGTGAAATACCGGTCTTCTTTTAGGACGCTCTTGGCCCATCTGACACGGAACATCGGGACCTTCTCTCCAGCATAGCTTAGCTCCCAGATCTCCTCGATCCTTCCGTAGTATCTGTCCTTGTCGTTACTGGTGTAGGATTCCATCGTTACCCCGGAGTTCTGATAACCATCGCTCTTCATGTCCTTTACCTCGGTGTAGAATATGTAGCCGTTGATATCGTACGCCTCATACGTCATCAGGTTGTGCTCGGCGCCCTGTGACAAGGCGAATATGAGTTGTTCTTCCGCGGAAGAATCCTCATGTAAAGGGTACGACAGAAGCTTCTCCTTGAACCAACGCGTGAAACATGAGTTGTGCTCTTTGATTATATCTCCATCCGTCCTCTGTTGGCCTCGGTCATTGTACGTCTTCTCAATAAAGGTTTTGTGCTCTACCACCCAAGGATCGACCACGTCTATGTGTTGTAGCGCGACTAGGTTTGCTCTTTCAAAGTCGGCGAGTCGACCCTCGAAGTCGACATGCATTTCGCGGCGACCCTCGCGGTGACCCCATCCAGCGAGCCTGCCGAGGTGCCTGTTGACGGGCAGACCAACGGGGTTCTCGATGCCTAGATAATTCGTGCAGTAGGAGATGCACTCTTCGGTCAGAAAGCCCCTGGCTATGCTTCCCTCTGGACGTGACATGTTGCGAACGTATCCTTTGATGACACCATTCATCCTTTCGAACGGCATCATGCTGTGCAGGAACGTCGGCCCGAGTTGGATAATATCCTCCACGATATGGACCAGCAGATGCACCATAACGTCGAAGAATGCGGGCGGGAAGTACATCTCAAGCTCGCATAGTATCACCACGATCTCTTCCTGTAGCCTTCTGAGTTGCCTCACGCCAACCGACTTTCGAGAGATGACGTCGAAAAAGTTGCATAGGCCAAATAGCGTTTCACGGACGTGCGCATCCATGATCCCACGGATTGCAACTGGAAGTATCTGCGTCATCAGCACGTGACAGTCGTGAGACTTCATCCCGCTGAACTTCTGCTTCGCTGAGTCTAGGTATCTGCTTATCTTCCCCGCGTAACCGTAAGGAAGTTTTACTCCTACGAGGCAGGTGAAAAACTGCTCGATCTCCTCCTGACTTAGAGTGAAGCACGCGGGAGGGAAGTCATTTCCGATCTTCTTGGCCTTTTTGCCTTTGCGACGACTTTCCGTGTCCTTCGCCTCATCATCATCATCATCATCATCATCATCATCATTAGCGTGAAGCTCCTCCCTGATGCCCATTGATTTCAAGTTTGCCCTTGCTTTCGGCGCATCTTTTGTCCTCTCTGGCATGTTGAGCAGGGTACCAAGCAGACTCTCGCACACGTTCTTCGTGATATGCATGACAACAAGGCTGTGAGGCACACGGAGGATCTTCCAATACGGCAAGTCCCAGAAAACAGACCTCGTTTACCATACCTTCAGCAGCGGCTCTGGCGCCTTTCGCTTCTTTCCCGGCTCTGGCGCCTTTCCTGGCGGTGGGCACTCTTTCCAATTTTTCAACAGCTCGTCTATTTCCTCGCCGCTCCTCGTACGCGGGCGTCTTCGGGGTTCGGTTTCACCAACGAACAGATCCTTGCGTTTTCTCCATGAGTCATAGTCGCGAAGCCACCTTCGATGTCCCATGAACACGGTTTTCGAAGACCCGGGATCTCTATCTAGCTGGCGATATGTTGTGTCATCCATGCACCTGACGCATCCAGAAAATCCGTGGACCACCTGCCCCGCGACATATCCGTAACCGAGATAGTCATGCACCGTCGTGAGTAGTGCGGCTCTCATAGGGAAATATTCTTTCTCTGCGGCGTCCCACGTATTGGCTGGCGTTTTCCACAGCGTGTCTAGCTCCTCTTTCAGCAGCCCCAGATACAGATTGATGTCGTTCCCTGGTTGTTTCGGCCCTTCAATTAGCATACTCATGTGAATGTACTTCCTCTTCATGCACAACCAGGGGGGAAGGTTGTACATCCACACAAACACAGGCCAGGTGCTATGTGTGCTTCTCTGGCTGCCAAACGGATTGACTCCATCGGTGCTCGCGCCCAGCACGATGTTCCTTGGAGCGTCCCCAAATTCTGGGTGTTCGAAGTTCAACGCTTGCCACTGGCTCGCATCCTTAGGGTGACTCAGCATCTTGTCTTTTTTATTTATCTCCGGATCATTTCCGTCATCTTCTCGCTTCTTCTCCTCCCTATCCGCGTGCCAACGCAGGAGCTTTGCTACCTTAGGGTCCACGAAATACCGCTGCAGACGAGGAGTGATCGGAAAGTACCACACCACTTTTCGAGGAGCTTTCTTCCTCTTCTTGTATCGAGTGACGCCGCACACGGGACATATGGTAGACTCCGCGTGCTCGTCCCGATAAATGATGCAATTGTTCATGCACACATGGTATTTCACGTGCGGTAAATCCAGAGGACACACGATTTTCTTCACCTCCTCGAAACTGGTCGGGCACTTGTTCCCCTTGGGAAGACGTTCGTGCCAGAATGACATGTTCTCGTCGAAGCATGCGTCGGTCATTTTGTGTTTTACCTTCATCTCCAGAGCCATGAGCGTTACTTTCAGGCGGGTATCCTCGGGCCTGCATCCTTCATACAATGGAGTAACCGCGTCTATCTCCAGTTGATCCAGCTTGGCTTTCTCTCGGGCGGCAGCTCTTGTGTTATCCGTCTGCTTGAGAAGCAGCTCTTGAATATGAGGGTCCTGCACCCAGCCCATCGATGGTCCATCGTCGTCTGCTCCGGCATCTTCATCTTCATGATCATGCCCTTCGTCTGCTCCGGCATCTTCCTCATCATCATGTCCGGCATCTTCTACATGATGACTGTGTACTACTGCATCTACTTCGTGATCATGTCCTGGAGATTCTTCGTCTTCTCGCCCGCCCTCGCCGCGGTTGTCTTGCTGCCCTTCCTCATTTCTTGCCCGACCCCCATGGACGACTTCATAATCATCTTCATCACCTTGCCACCGATAGCCATCCGTGAAACCACGCAAGAGCAGGTGGTCCCGCACCTGTACGGAATCCGGGTCCATAAGGCTCTTCAGCTTGCATCTTCGACACGGACATCTTATCTCCGTCTCGTTCTTTTGAAGCATCTCGGCCTTCGCGGAGCTCAAAAACCTATTCACGATGCCTTCGGTCATCGTGCGGACCATGGTCGCCTGCGGGGTAGAGCAAAACGATATTTTAGAACCAAAAAAATTTTTGGCATGACTTTGCCTAAAAATAGGACCAAAAAGAATGCATAGTGCCAAATTCTCGCCGAAACGGAAATGAATCAACATTCCGGCAAAATATTGGCAACTATCGCATTTCAAATACCGGTACCTGCAAACACAAACATATGCAACACCACAAAGATATGCAACACCACAAACATACGTAGATCTAGGCCATAAAAAGTGCATGTGCACGTTGTTGGAGGGAGAAAAAAGTATTTCTACAACATAAAGAAAGCTTTCCCCTTACTTACCTATCAAAAAAAGGAAATTTAACCACTTAATTTGGGTGAATCTATGGTGCAAATGAGGTGAGGAGGAGGAGGCACCCGAGACAAGCTTGGAGGAGGAGGTGGAGAGAATGAAGTGGGGAAAGTGAGTGTGGTAGGTGGCTGTCCAAAATATCTAGCTGCTCTCAGGTTACCAATGGCGCACCACCTTAAAATGCGCCATTAGTAACCCTGGTTACTAATGGCGCACCTGTCATGTGGTGCGCCATTACTAGTTTTGCAAAAAAAAATAAAAAAAAAATTGTTAGTAGTGGCGCACCGTGGTTGGGGTGCGCCATTACTAGTTTGAACTAGTAATGGCGCACTATACCCTGGTGTGCCATTACTAGTTTTGAAAAAAAAAGTAAAAAAAAATTGTCAGTAGTGGCGCACAGAGTGTGTGGTGCGCCATTACTAGTTAAAACTAGTAATGGCGCACTAGACCCTGGTGCGCCATTACTAGTTTTGGAAAAATAATAAAAAAATTTGTTAGTAGTGGCGCAGCGTTGGTGTGGTGCGCCATTAGTGATATGGACACTAATGGCGTACCTACACATGGTGCGCCCCTGCTATATAGCAGTGGCGCACCACATATGTGGTGCGCCATTAATGTCCATATTAGCTATAGCCCTTTTCCTAGTAGTGTTGATCTTGTGATCATCGACGACATCAGCAACGTACAACTCCAATTTCATCTTCTCTTCTTCAACTCTTTTCAATTTTCCTTTCAAATCCTCATTTTCTTTTTCAACTAAATTTAACTTCTCGACAATAGGGTCGGTTGGAATTTCCGGTTCAACTACCTCCTAGATAAAAATATCTATGTCAACTTGATGGAAATAATTGTCATTAACACGAAATGCAACAAATAGTTATAAAAGAGAATATACCACATCCGAATCGTAAACCGGACGAGGGCCGTCGGGCACGGATATCATAACCATGGCAATATATATAACTGTTGGGAAACGTTGCATGGGAAACCAAAAAATTCCTATGCACACGCAAGATCTATCCATGGTGATGAGCATCTACGAGAGGGAGAGTGGATCTACATACCCTTGTAGATCGCTAAGCGGGAAGCGTTAAGAAACACGGTTGATGTAGTTGAACGTCTTCGCGATCCAAATCGCTAGCCGTCCCGCGATCCAATCATGATCTAGCGCCGAATGGACGGCACCTCCGCGTTCAGCACACGTACAGCTCGATGACGATCTCTGCCTTCTTAATCCAGCAAGAGGGAGCGGAGTGGTAGATGAGTTCTCCGGCAGCGCGACGGCGCGGCGGCGGTAGTGGTTGAACAATTCCGGCAGGGCTTCGCCTAAGCACCGTCGGAATCTATTTGGTGGAGGAACAAGGGAATAGAGAACTAGCACGTGGACTTGTTTCTTTGGGGCCTATATTCCTCTAGTATATATAGGAGGGAGGGGAGGGGGCAGCCTCCCTATGGTTTCCCTTAGGGGTTCGGCCGAAGGAGGTGGAGGTGGAGCCTCCCACCAATCCTATTCCTAGTAGGATTCCTTCTTCCTACTTGAAAACCTTCTCGACTTGGGGTTTTTTCCTTTCCCACCTTTCCTAGCCGCATGGGCCTTGTGGGGCTGGTTTGCCCAGCCCACTAAGGGCTGGTGCAACACCCCTCAGGCCCATGTGGCCTCCCGGCGTGGGTGGCCCCTCCCGATGGCCATCTGGCACTCCCAGTACACTACCGGAAATACCCGAAACTTTTCCGGTGGCCAAAACGGGACTTCCTATATATCAATCTTTACCTCCGAACCATTCCGGAGCTCCTCGTGACGTCCGGGATCTCATCCGGGACTCCGAACAACCTTCGGTCACCACCATACATAACTCAATACTACCGAAATGTCACCGAACGTTAATGTTGGGGAACGCGACAGAAAACAAAAAATTTCGGTATAGCGAGCACGCCCAGGGCCACTATGGAGATTGCATACAAGGTTTGATCTGATCCGTACCGACTCATAGCGCAGCAGAAGAAGAGTCGGTGGAGATCGTTGGTGCAGATTCCCGCAGCTAGGATTTTACAACCTCCCAACCGCGAGAATGTACTCCCTCGTCAGACAGCCCTTCGGGAGGCGATCGGACAGTCCCCCGGACGATGTCACGGACAGCCCTTCGGGAGGACCCTCGAAACTCGAACGGAAACTCGGACAGCCCTCCGGGAGGACCCTCGAACAGCCCCTCGGGCAAAAGATCGAAACTACGACCTCTCTACGGGGTTGCACACATACGGTGTCATCTATCCGGCAGGGCTTCGCCGTCCAAAACTAGTTCCTGCCGGAACCCAGACAGCCTTTTGGCTCTACGAAACTATTTCGCTGGGAGGGAGAGAAGAATGCCAGATCATGCATGGCTTTGTGTATGAGAGCAAGAGTGTGTCTTATGGCAGCCCACACACCTCCTATTTATAGGAAACCCAAGGGGTAGGGTGGTTTTACAAGAAAACCCAAAACCCACATGGAAAGGAGTCCTTCCCATTGACCTAAAAGGTGAAACCAAGGAACAAGGGGGACTCCATGAAGGAGTCCACTATGTGGCCGGCCACACCCTCATGTGGGGCCCCAAAATTGGCCCCTATCCATCCATGTCATCCCCAAGATCTTTTGGAGCAAAGCCCCAAAAGGTGGCTTTCCAAAAATATCCCAAAAAGCACTTTCACTATTCACGACGACATTTTTCAGCGTCTGATCGAACTGAAAATATTCATGTGGGCTTAGAACAATTCTAGTACCCACCAAAATAATTTTCAACGTGAGCCGGAAAAATTCCGGTTTAGTGATTTCATCTGCGAAAAGCATCTGAAGCGGTTTCGGCAGCTCCGGAACATTTCCGGTTTTCATCCCGGAAAATTCAAGAAAGTTTCCAGAATGATTCTGGCACCCTCCAAGAATTATCAGGCATGTGACAAAACCAATTTGACTTTATGGTATCCTCTGAAACAACTTTTCAGTTTCACCGGAACCCATCCGGTGACCTCTCTCTGCGGAACTTTTCCGCTGTCCGAAACTTTTCCGGTGTCCGAAACTTTTTCGGTGTTTTTCTCTCAGACTCCCTGTCTAGTATTCAACAGATAGATGACCCTTAAGCGTGTGACCCTATAGGTTCGGTGAAGCATAGACATGACCCGGAACCCCTTCCGATCAATGATCAACATCGGAGCCGTGGACACCCATATCGATCCCTATACCCACACGAATAAATATTCGAGTGAACCTCCAGTTGTCGTGTGCTATTCCTGTTGCTTCGCGATATGTTACAATTACCCGAGGTGAGACATGTAGGCATCCTCGTGGATCAACAACTTGTCCACAATGCCAGTTACCTCGTTGCCGGTATTGTTCTCTTTTCTCGTTCCCGTGTTCCGGCATCCCCGTGATCAAATCACAAAGTGTCTGGCCAGACGATGATGGACACCGTAACACCGAGAGGGCCCAGAGATATCTCTCCATCGACGGAGGAGCAAATCCCAATCTTGAGCTATCAAGTTACTTGACATACTTTTCCATGAACCCGTAAGCCGCCGTAATAGCCACCCATTTACGGATGACGTTTAACAAACCCCAAAGTTCATGAAGCAAGCATGAAGAAACTCGATACTCTCATGGTCTAAGGAATCATGCAAACGTTAACCATCTCTGTGTTATTTAACCATTAACTTGTGACGAATATATCTCATAGTATAACATCAATTTGGGTCGATTCAACACAAGTGTTCTACTAACATCGTGTCCTCAAAATTGCCGGCATAGCCATGCCCATGATCAGGAAAACAGGATCATCATGCAATACTTGAGCCAGTCTTAGAGGCAAGACTAGGAATACAATATACCGTTTATTATACCACACGTGCACATGAGTTTCCCTCCAAGCCTCGTGGTTATTGTAGACTCGAGAATCATTGCAGTTATAGGATGGATCATAAACATTCATTACAAACTTGGAGATACAAAAGTAACTGTTCTTACTGCCTGTAGGGCATATCTCCTACAGACTCCCACTTGCACTAGAGTCATAATCCAGCTACATGGCTTCCCTAACACCAATGGCTATCCGGTGTTGCTCATGCTTTGCTCGTGGTAGAGGCTTAGTCATCGGGTCTGACACATTCAGATCCGTGTGAACTTTGCGTACTTTCACTAAACCTTCTTCGACATGATGTCGATTGAGTTTATATTTGCGTTGAATATGCATTGTCTTATGGTGCGAACATGGCTCCCTTGCCTGAGCCACGGTGCCACTATTATCACAATAGATCTCCACCGGCTCCTGAGCACTTGGAACCACACCAAGATCTTCAAGAAATTGCTTGATACCGACCACTTTCTTGGAGGCTTCTGAAGCAGCAACATATTCCGCCTCCGTTGTAGAATCCGCCACAGTCTTTTGTTTGGAACTTTTCCAATCAACTGCGCCGCCGTTCAATATGAAAACATAGCCAGATTGAGATTTGAAGTCATCTGGGTCAGACATGAAGCCTGCATCAGTGTACCAACTTACAATGAGCTCTTCATCACCTCCGTACACAAGGAGTAAATCCTTGGTCCTTCTGAGGTACTTAAGAATACCCTTGACTGCGGCCCAGTGTTCCAATCCTGGATCACCTTGGTACCGGCTGCTAACACTTAGCGCATAGGAAACATCCGGTCTTGTACATAGCATGGCATACATAATAGAACCAACTGACGAAGCATATGGAATATCATTCATTTGTACTCGCTCATCAAGGGTCCGAGGACTCTGATTCTTGGAAAGCACTGTGCCAGGTGACATGGGGAGTAGGCCTTTCTTGGAGTTCTCCATGTTGAACCTTTTCAACACCTTGTCAATGTACGTGCTTTGGCTTAGCGCTATCAGGCGTCTTGATCTATCTCTATAGATCCTGATGCCTAATACATATGCCGCTTCGCCTAAGTCTTTCATTGAAAAACTCTTCTTCAATGAGTCTTTTATTTCGCTAAGAAAATTCACGTCATTTCCAATCAACAATATGTCATCCACATACAAGATTAGAAATGCTTTTGCGCTCCCACTAAACTTCTTGTACACACAAGATTCTTCATCGTTCCTGATGAAGCCAAACTCTTTGACCACTTCATCAAAACGAATATTCCAGCTCCTTGATGCTTGCTTCAGACCATAAATGGCTTTCTGAAGCTTACATACCTTTCCAGCATTATTAGGATCGACAAAACCTTCTGGCTGTATCATGTATACATCCCTATCAAGGTTTCCATTTAGGAAAGCCGTTTTGACATCCATCTGCCATATTTCATAATCGAAATAAGCAGCAATTGCTAGTAATATCCGAACAGACCTAAGCATAGCTACGGGCGAGAAAGTCTCGTCGTAGTCCTCTCCTGGAACTTGCGTGAACCCTTTCGCGACAAGTCTAGCTTTGTGGATAGTAATGTTACCATCCGCGTCCGTCTTTCTTTTGAAAATCCATTTACAACCAATGGGTTTTACGCCATCTGGAAGTTCTTCCAAGTTCCAAACTTGGTTTTCGTACATGGATTCCATTTCGGATCTCATGGCTTTGTGCAATTCCCTTGAGCTAGGCCCCGCCATCGCTTCCTTGTAGTGCGCAGGTTCATCGTCTTCAAGAATGAAGATTTCGTTATGAAACCACTCAGGTGGCTGGATAGCCCTACCTGATCTGCGCGGTTCAGTTACAACATTGTTTGAAGTCTCCGCATCACATGTGACAACTTCCGGCTCGGTTGTAGGGATAATTAGCGGAATTTCTTCCGGTTCCTTAGCCAAATCAACGGTTGCCGAAGATTCACTAATCTCATTAAGTTGTACTGTCCTCCCACTCAATTCTTTAGCGAGAAACTCTTTCTCAAGAAAGATTCCGTCCTTAGCAACAAACACTTTGTGCTCGGAGGGTAGGTAGAAGGAATACCCAATAGTGCTTGTTGGATAACCTACAAAGTAACATTTGTCTGATCTGGGATCGAGTTTGCTTGGCTGTAAACGCTTTACGTATGCCTCACAACCCCAAATTTTAAGATGCGACACACAAGGTTTCTTCCCATGCCACATCTCATGTGGTGTCGTCTTAACAGACTTAGATGGTGCTTTGTTTAGTGTGTGAGCGGCAGTGAGCAGTGCGTGACCCCAAAAACATATCGGTAGATCTATAAGAGACATCATCGACCTTACCATGTCTAACAGGGTTCGGTTACGCCGTTTCGACACTCCGTTTCGATGTGGAGTTCCGGGAGGCGTAAGCTGTGAAACGATTCCACGGTCACTCAGATGTTCGCCAAACTCGTGACTAAGATATTCGCCTCCGCGATCAGACCGCAGAAACTTGATCTTTTTGTTACGATGATTTTCTACCTCATTCTGAAATTCTTTGAACTTTTCAAAGGTTTCCGACTTATGCTTCATTAAGTAGATATAGCCATACCGACTTAAATCATCAGTAAAAGTCACGAAGTAAAAATACCCACCCCGTGCGGCCGTGTTCATTGGACCACATACATCACTATGTATTATTTCCAATAATTCATCCGCCCGTTCAGGATGACCCGTGAACGGCGTCTTGGTCATTTTTCTCATCAAGCAAGCTTCACATGTGTCAAATGATTCAAAATCAAAGGACGGTAAAACTCCATCTTTATGGAGTCTTTGCATGCGTTTCTTTCCGATGTGGCCAAGCCGACAGTGCCACAAGTAAGTGGTGGTGGTATCAGCCTTCTTAAGGCATTTAGCATTCACGTTAAAGACATCATTTACACATTCAAGATTTAGTATGAAAAGGCCCCCAACAATGGGTGCAAATCCATAAAACATATCCTTACAATAAAGTGAACAACCATTGTTCTCAGACTTGTAGGAGTACCCGTCGTGCACTAAACATGATCCAGAGATAATGTTTCTACACAACAACAGAACAAAATAACAGTTACTTAGTTCCAAAATAAATCCTGAAGGGAGACGTAGAGGCATAATCCCGACGGCTTGAGCGGCGATCCCAGCGCCGTTCCCGACACGCATCATGACTTCATTCTTTGCCAGCTTGCGCACCATCTGAAGCCCCTGTATCGAGTTGCAAATGTGAGCAACCGATCCGGTATCAAATACCCAAGACTTAGAATTTTCGCTAGCAAGCAAAACGTCAATGACATTAACTTGTATAACAATTATACCTTTTCCGGTTTTCCCGGACTTCTTATCTTCCAGATACTTCTTGCAGTTTCTCTTCCAGTGTCATGTGCCCTTGCAGTAGAAGCACTCAGTTTCATTCTTGGCTCCGCCCTTAGATTTGCGTTGGAAGCCGGTCTTACCGACCCCCTTGCCCTTCTTTGGCTTGCCTTTCTTTTTTAAACTGGCAGTTTTATTCACAAGCAACACTTGCTTGCGATTTTTCTGCAGTCCTCCTTCGGCAGTTTTCAGCATGGCAAGCACCTCATGAACTGTTTTGTCCAAACCATTCATGTGGTAGTTCATGATAAAACCGCCATAAGACGGGGGGAGGGAACCAAGCAACAAGTCCATAAGATGCTCTTTCGGAAGTGGGAATTCCAGGGTTTTAAGCCTTTCAGTGTGGCCAATCATATTGACCACGTGTTCGCCAACTGAACTGCCCTCAGCCATCTTGGTCTCCGCCATCATTTTCATGATATCAAAGCGTTCAGACTGTGCATTAAACTTGTACAGAGCATCCAGATCTTTGATCATATCAAAGGAGTTATGGAATTCAAAACGTTTTTGAAGCTCTGAACTCATGCAAGACAGCATGAGGCACTGCACTAAGTTGAAATCATCATCCTTAGTGGCCCAGACATTTTGTATGTCTGCCGCGGCTGTTTCCGCCGGCTTAGGTGGAAGAGGTCCGTCAAGCACGTACACTTTCTTAGCACTCCTGAGGACAATCCTCAGGGTATGGACCCAGTCCGCATAGTTGTTTCCATTCGCAGCTAACTTCTCTTTCTCTAACATCGGGCCTAAGTTGAACGCGCTGTTGCGAGCCATTTGATCTACAACGGAAAACACAATTTCACATAGACTTTGTTCATAATGATTTTTGCACTAGTGAATACACAATTTTATTCTAAAGTGCGCTCCCACTCAAATCAATATCTCTCAAAATTGATTGTAAGTGATTCAAGACCCAGACTTCAATTCATCGCCATAGAATCATGATCTCATGATGGGAATTTTAATCGGTAGGCCAACTTGCCGATCACATCTCCATGTGACTCTTGTTCATCTTTCGATGTGTGTGTTCCGAGCTCATGACACTCATGCCTGAACGTCAAGACAACCAAGTGATCTCACTGCGAGGTCTCAACTCACCCGCCTCACACATCCCTAATCGTTCGCACCCATGCATCCATGGCGTACCCCGAAAAGTTAGGTGCCGTGACGGTGCTACACTTGGGAGAACACTATCTACTTGATATTTTGTGAGAGATCACCCTAATAAAAAGCGACTACCGCGCAATCAAGAAGGGTGCAACATAAGGGATAAACATCTCAGGCAATTCATAATTAGCATGATATGGTATAGCCCTTTCTGACGGAGAAGTCAGGTATTTTTCGTCTTCGGCATTCGCGTCGGTGTTCAACTTCGCGAAGATTGCCACCACCTTGTCGATGCACCAAATAATATTGCTATCTCTATAGCTAATAAAATAAGTGCATTACATAAGGTTGACACGCAGGTCATTAAAGTGCAATCATATGGCTCCAGCCATCATGCCGAATCATGACACGGAGGTCATGTTAATTACATCATATAGTCATCTCATACATAATCAAATTTAATATGAGCATTGCTATACCACATCACATGCATAACCATCCTGCAAAACCAAGTTAGACGCCTCTAATCGGTTTATGCAAAATTTTATTTTACGTGGCTTCTAAGGTTTTTACTTAAACCGCAGCTACCATCTTTTATCATCAAGTATGATACTTCAAGTTGCTAGATTAACTTTCCAGGGTGTATGAAACACAAGACAATAAAATCTTGAGCCCCATACTAAACTTCGTCATACGCGTGACCCCCATGCAGATCATATCTGCATTGCCCTTTGTCTACGAAACATCCATCTTTCTTTAACTATGGTGGAACCCAAAGAACTGTTAGCACTTCGTTGATCTGTCAATCAGCATACTC
Source organism: Elymus sibiricus (assembly GCA_039707655.1). Classification (NCBI taxonomy): domain Eukaryota; kingdom Viridiplantae; phylum Streptophyta; class Magnoliopsida; order Poales; family Poaceae; genus Elymus; species Elymus sibiricus. Next base: position 27,229,820 of record CM077667.1, read on the forward strand.
AGGAGCAGCATGAAAGGATCGCGGATTGCCAGAACTTTGTGAGATTCCACCGTGCCGTCAAGATCAGGACTACGCAAATTCACGGGAAGCAACAGGAACATCGGGTAACAGATTTCATCTGCTACCCGCACAAATAATTTTCAGCAATAGATCTCATCTACTACAAAATTATACCATGCAATACCCATACATCTCATGTATTCTAGATCATAACATGCATCTACTCATAGCCTGGCTCTTGATGCCACTGTTGGGGAACGCGACAGAAAACAAAAAATTTCGATATAGGGAGCACGCCCAGGACCACTATGGAGATTGCATACAAGGTTTGATCTGATCCGTACCGACTCGTAGCGCAGCAGAAGAAGAGTCGGTGGAGATCGTTGGTGCAGATTCCCGCAGCTAGGATTTTACAACCTCCCAACCATGAGAATGTACTCCCTCGTCGGACAGCCCTTCGGGAGGCGGTCGGACAGTCCCCCGGACGATGTCACGGACAGCCCTTCGGGAGGACCCTCGAAAGTCGAACGGAAACTCGGACAGCCCTCCAGGAGGACCCTCGAACAGCCCCTCGGGCAAAAGATCGAAACTACGACCTCTCTACGGGGTTGCACACATACGGTGTCATCTATCCGGCAGGGCTTCGCCGTCCAGAACTAGTTCCTGCCGGAACCCAGACAGCCGTTCGGCTGTACGAAACTGTTTCGCTGGGAGGGAGAGAAGAATGCCAGATCATGCATGGCTTTGTGTATGACAACAAGAGTGTGTCTTATGGCAGCCCACACACCTCCTATTTATAGGAAACCCAAGGGGTAGGGTGGTTTTACAAGAAAACCCAAAACCCACATGGAAAGGAGTCCTTCCCAAGGACCTAAAAGGTGAAACCAAGGAACAAGGGGGACTCCATGAAGGAGTCCACTATGTGGCCGGCCACACCCTCATGTGGGGCCCCAAAATTGGCCCCTATCCATCCATGTCATCCCCAAGATCTTTTGGAGCAAAGCCCCAAAAGGTGGCTTTCCAAAAATATCCCAAAAAGCACTTTCACTATTCACGACGACATTTTTCAGCGTCTGATCGAACTGAAAATATTCATGTGGGCTTAGAACAATTCTAGTACCCACCAAAATAATTTTCAACGTGAGCCGGAACAATTCCGGTTTAGTGATTTCATCTGCGAAAAGCATCTGAAGCAGTTTCGGCAGCTCCGGAACATTTCCGGTTTTCATCCCGGAAAATTCCAGAAAGTTTCCAGAATGATTCTGGCACCCTCCAAGAATTATCAGGCATGTGCCAAAACCAATTTGACTTTATGGTATCCTCTGAAACAACTTTTCAGTTTCACCGGAACCCATCCGGTGACCTCTCTCTGCGGAACTTTTCCGCTGTCCGAAACTTTTCCGGTGTCCGAAACTTTTTCGGTGTTTTTCTCTCAGACTCCCTGTCTAGTATTCAACAGATAGATGACCATTAAGCGTGTGACCCTATAGGTTCGGTGAAGCATAGACATGACCCGGAACCCCTTCCGATCAATGATCAACATCGGAGCCGTGGACACCCATATCGATCCCTATACCCACACGAATAAATATTCGAGTGAACCTCCAGTTGCCGTGTGCTATTCCTGTTGCTTCGCGATATGTTACAATTACCCGAGGTGAGACATGTAGGCATCCTCGTGGATCAACAACTTGTCCACAATGCCAGTTACCTCGTTGCCGGTATTGTTCTCTTTTCTCGTTCCCGTGTTCCGGCATCCCCGTGATCAAATCACAAAGTGTCTGGCCAGACGATGATGGACACCGTAACACCGAGAGGGCCCAGAGATATCTCTCCATCGACGGAGGAGCAAATCCCAATCTTGAGCTATCAAGTTACTTGACATACTTTTCCATGAACCCGTATGCCGCCGTAATAGCCACCCATTTACGGATGACGTTTAACAAACCCCAAAGTTCATGAAGCAAGCATGAAGAAACTCGATACTCTCATGGTCTAAGGAATCATGCAAACGTTAACCATCTCTGTGTTATTTAACCATTAACTTGTGACGAATATATCTCATAGTATAACATCAATTTGGGTCGATTCAACACAAGTGTTCTACTAACATCGTGTCCTCAAAATTGCCGGCATAGCCATGCCCATGATCAGGAAAACAGGATCATCATGCAATACTTGAGCCAGTCTTAGAGGCAAGACTAGGAATACAATATACCGTTTATTATACCACACGTGCACATGAGTTTCCCTCCAAGCCTCGTGGTTATTGTAGACTCGAGAATCATTGCAGTTATAGCATGGATCATAAACATTCATTACAAACTTGGAGATACAAAAGTAACTGTTATTACTGCCTCTAGGGCATATCTCCTACAGTTAAGTGTGCATACCCTGCGGGTTCGAGAACTATGTAGACATGACCGAGACACCTCTACGGTCAATAACCAATAGCGGGACCTGGATGCCCATATCTTTATCGGTTGAACCTCTATGTCAAGGATTCAGTTAATCCCGTATGCTGTTCCTTTTGTTCTTCGGTATGTTACTTGCCCGAGATTCGATCGTCGGTATCTCTATACCTAGTTCAACCTCATTACCGGCAAGTCTCTTTACGCGTTCCGTAATACAAGATCTCGTGGCTAACACTTTACTCACATTGCTTGCAAGGCTTATTGTGATGTTGTATTACCGAGTGGGCCCTGAGATACCTCTCCGTCATACGGAGTAACAAATCCCAGTTTCGATCCATGCCAGCTCAACAGACACCTTTGGAGATACCTGTAGAGCATCTTTATAGTCACCCAGTTACGTTGTGACGTTTGATACACACAAGGTATTCCTCCGGTGACAGTGAGTTGCATGATCTCATGGTCATAGGAACAGATACTTGACATGCAGAAAACAATAGCAATAAACTGACACTATCATATGCTACGTTCATAGTTTGAGTCTTGTCCATCACATCATTCTCCTAATGATGTGATCCCGTTATCAAATGACATCTCATGTCTATGGCTAGGAAACCTTGACCATCTTTGATCAACGAGCTAGTCTACTAGAGGCATACTAGGGACACAGTGTTGTCTATGTATCCACACATGCAATGTGTTTCCAATTAATACAATTACAGCATGGATAATAAACGATTATCATGAAAAAGGAAATATAATAATAACTACTTTATTATTGCCTCTAGGGCATATTTCCAACAGTCTCCCACTTGCACTAGAGTCAATAATCTAGCTCACATTACTATGTGATTTACATTGTAATGAATCTAACACCCATACAGTTTTGGTGTTGATCATGTTTAGCCCTTGGAAGAGGTTTAGTCATCGGCTCTGCAACATTCAGATCCGTGTGCACTTTGCAAATATTTATGTCGTCCTCCTTGATGTAATCGCGGATGGAATTGAAACGTCGCTTTATGTGTCTGGTCCTCTTGTGAAACCTTGGTTCCTTGGCTAGAGCAATGGCACCAGTGTTGTCACAGAACATAGTCATTGGGTTTAGTGCACTAGGCACTACTCCAAGATCTGTCATGAACTCCTTCATCCAGACACCTTCCTTCGCCGCCTCCGAGGCAGCGATGTACTCCGCTTCGCATGTAGAATCAGCTACCACGCTCTGCTTGGAACTGCACCAGCTTACCGCACCCCATTGAGAATAAATATGTATCCGGTTTGAGACTTGGAGTCATCCGGATCAGTGTCAAAGCTTGCATCGACGTAACCCTTTACGACGAGCTCTTGATCACCTCCATAAACGAGAAACATGTCCTTAGTCCATTTCAGGTACTTAAGGATATTCTTGACCGCCGTCCAGTGTTCCATTCCTGGATCACTTTGAAACCTTCCGGCCATACTTATGGCAAGGCTGACATCGGGTCTTGTGCACAGCATAGCATACATGATAGAGCATATGGCTGAAGCATAAGGGACGACACTCATCTTTTCTCTATCTTCTAAAGTCACTGGGCATTAAGTCTTACTCAACTTCACACCTTGCAATACAGGCAAGAACCCCTTCTTGGACTGATCCGTTTTGAACTTCTTCAAAACTTTGTCAAGGTATGTGCTCTGTGAAAGTCCTATTAAGCGTCTCGATCTATCTCTATAGATCTTGATGCCTAATATGAAAGCAGCTTCTCCTAGGTCCTTTATTGAAAAACTCTTGTTCAAATATTCCTTCACGCTTTCCAACATTTCTATATTGTGTCCAATCAGCAATATGTCATCCACATATAATATTAGAAACACTATAGAGCTCCCACTCACTTTCTTGTAAATACAAGCTTCTCCGTAAACTTGTATAAACCCGAACGCTTTGATCACCTCATCAAAGCGAAGATTCCAAGTCCGAGATGCTTGCACCAGTCCATAAATGGATCATTGTAGTTTGCAACCTTTGTCAGCATTCTCTGGATCGACAAAACCTTCTGGTTGCATCATATACAACTCTTCCTTAAGGAAACCATTAAGGAACGTTGTTTTGACATCCATCTGCCAAATTTCATAATCGAAAAATGCAGCTATTGCTAACATGATTCTGACGGACTTAAGCATCGCTACGGGTGAGAAGGTCTCATCGTAGTCAACTCGTTGAACTTGTGAAAAACCCTTTGCCACAAGTCGAGCTTTATAGACGGTGACATTACCGTCCGCGTCCGTCTTCCTTTTAAAGATCCATTTGTTCTGAATGGCCTATCGCCCTTCAGGTAGTACTTCCAAAGCCCATACTTTGTTTTCATACATGGATCCCATCTCGGATTTCATGGCCTCTAACCATTTCTCGGAATCCAGGCCCATCATCGCTTCTCCATAGCTCGTAGGTTCATCGTTGTCCAACAACATGACCTCTAAGACAGGGTTGCCGTACCACTCAGGAGCAGTACGCGTCCTTGTCGACCTACGAGGTTCGATAGCAACTTGATCCGAAGCTTCATGATCATCATCATTAACTTCCTCTTCAACCAATGTAGGTTGTACAGAAACATCTTTCTGCGCTGCGCTACTTTCTGGTTGAAGTAAAGGTTCAACAACCACATCAAGTTCTATTTTCCTCCCACTCAATTCTTGTGAGAGAAACTCTTTCTCAAGAAATGTTCCGTTTTTAGCGACAAACACTTTGCCTTCGGATCTGAGATAGAAGGTATACCCAACTGTCTCTTTTGGGTATCCTATGAAGACGCATTTCTTCGCTTTGGGTTCCAGCTATTCAGGCTGAAGCTTTTTAACATAAGCATCACATCCCCAAACATTAAGAAACGACAACTTTGGCTTCTTGCCAAACCATAATTCATATGGCGTTGTCTCAACGGATTTTGATGGTACCCTATTTAAAGTGAATGCAACTGTCTCTAATGCATAACCCCAATAAGATTGTGGCAAATCGGCAAGAGACATCATAGATCGCACCATATCCAATAAGGTTTGATTACGACGTTCGGAGACACCATTACGCTGTGGTGTTCCAGGCGGTGTCAGTTGTGAAACAATTCCACATTGTCTTAAGTGACTGCCAAACTCATAACTCAGATATTCCCCTCCTCGATCAGATCGTAGGAATTTAATCTTCTTGTTACGATGATTCTCAACTTCACTCTGAAAATGCTTGAACTTTTCAAATGTTTTAGACTTGTGTTTCATTAAGTAAATATACCCATATCTACTTAAGTCATCAGTGAAGGTGAGAAAATAACGATATCCATCGCGCGCCTCAATGCTCATCGGACCGCACACATCAGTATGTATGATTTCCAACAAGTCACTTGCCCGTTCCACTGTTCCAGAGAACGGGGTCTTAGTCATCTTGCCCATGAGGCATGGTTCACATGTGTCAAGTCATTCAAAATCAAGTGACTCCAAAAGTCCATCAGCATGGAGCTTCTTCATGCGTTTTACACCAATATGACCTAAACGGCAGTGCCACAAGAAAGTGGTACTATCATTATCAACTCTACATCTTTTGGCATCAATGTTATGAACATGTGTATCATCACTATCGAGATTCAATAAGAATAAAACCCTCACATTGGGTGCATGACCATAAAAGATATTACTCATATAAATAGAACAACCATTATTCTCTGATTTAAATGAGTAACCATCTCGCAATAAACAAGATCCAGATATAATGTTCATGCTTAACACAGGCACTAAATAACAATTATTCAGGTTCATCACTAATCCCGACGGTAATCGAAGAGAGAGCGTGCCGACGGCGATCACATCAACCTTGGAACCATTTCCCACGCGCATCGTCACTTCGTCCTTTGCCAGCCTCTGTCTATTCCGCAGTTCCTGTTTTGAGTTGCAAATGTGAGCAACCGAACCGGTATCAAATACCCAGGCTCTACAACGAGAGTTGGTAAGGTACACATCAATAACATGTATATCATATATACCTTGTTTGGTGTCGGCCGCCTTCTTGTCAGCCAGATACTTGGGGCAGTTCAACTTCCAGTGACCAGTTCCCTTGCAATGAAAGCACTCAGTTTTTAGCTTGGGTCCAGTCTTGGGTTTCTTCACGGGAGGGGCAACTGTTTTGCCACTCTTCTTGGAGTTACCCTTCTTACCCTTGCCATTCTTCTTGAAACTAGTGGTTTTATTGACCATCAACACTTGATGCTCCTTCTGAATCTCAGACTCAGTGACTTTCAACATCGCAAACAGCTCGGCGACTGACTTGTTCATCCCGTGCATGTTATAGTTCAACACGAAGCTCTAGTAGCTAGGTGGCGGTGATTGAAGAACTCTGTCAGTGATCGCCTCTGGCGGAAGGGGCATCCCCAATTCAGCCAGACGGGTGGAATACCCAGACATTCTGAGTATGTGTTCACTGACAGACCCGTTCTCATCCATCTTGCAGGCATATAACTTATCGGAGGTCTCATACCTCTCGATCCGGGCATTCTTCTGAATGATAAACTTCAACTCTAGGAACATATCATATGCTCCATGACGTTCAAAACATCTTTGAAGTCCCGGTTCTAAGCCATACAACATTGCACATTGAACCATTGAGTAATCATCAGAACGTGCCTGCCAGGCGTTCGCAACATCTGCAGACTCTACTGGTGCGGGTGGATCACCAAGCGGTGCATCAAGGACATAAGCCTTTTGGGAAGCCGTAAGGATAATCCTTAGATTACGGGCCCAGTCCACAAAGTTACTTCCATCATCTTTCAACTTAGCTTTCTCTAGGAACGCATTAAAATTCAGGGGTGCTACTGCGCGAGCCATTGATCTACAACATAAATTTTGCAAAAACAACTTAGACTATTGTTCAAGATAATGAGTTTAGTTAATCATATTACTTAAAAAAACTCCCACTCAAATTGACATCCCTCCGATCATTCGAGTGTCACATGATCCAAATTCACCAACTCAAGTCCGATCATCACGTGAGATGAGGTGGTTTCAATGGTGAACATCTTCATGTTGATCATATCTACTATATGACTCATGTTCGACCTTTCGGTCTCTTGTGTTCCGAGGCCATGTCAGTACATGCTAGGCTCGTCAAGTTTAACCCGAGTGTTCCGCACGTGCAACACTGGATTGCACCCGTTGTATGTGAACGTAGAGTCTATCGCACCCGATCATCATGTGGTGTCTCGAAACGACGAACTTTCGCAACGATGCACACTCGGGGAGAACACAATTTTATCGTGAAATTTTAGTGAGGGATCACCTTATAATGCTACCGTCATCCTAAGCAAAATAAGATGCATAAAAGGATTAACATCACATGCAAATCATAAGTGACATGATATGGCCATGAACTTGTGCTTTTGATCTCCATCTCCAAAGCAACGGCATGATCTCCATCGTCAACGGCATGACACCATGATCTCCATCATCTTGATCTCCATCAACGTGTTGCCATGAGGTTGTCGCGGCGACTGTTGCTTCTACGACTATTGCTAACTCATAGCGATAAAGTAAAGCAAAAACGGCGAAAATAAATTATAGACAACCCTATGGCTCCTGCCGGTTGCCGTACTCATCGACATGCAAGTCGTGATATTCTATACAAAACATGATCATCTCATACATCACATATATCTCATCATGTAATTGGCTATATCACATCACAACATACCCTGCAAAACAAGTTAGACGTCCTCTCATTGTTGTTGCATGTTTCACGTGGCTGCTACGGGTATCTAGCAAGAACAATTCTTACCTACGCATAAACCATAACGGTGATACACAAATTGCTATTCAACCTTCTCAAGGACCGCCTTTGTCGAATCCGATCCAACTAAAGTGGGAGAGACAGACACTCGCCAGCCATCTCTATGCAACGAAGTTACATGTCGGTTGATGGAACCGGTCTCTCGTAAGCGTATGAGTAAGGTTGGTCCGGGCCACTTCATCCCACAATACCGCCGAATCAAGAAAAGACCAAGGGAGGAAGCAATCTGAATATCAACGCCCACAAACTCCTTTGTGTTCTACTCGTGATCTCATCTACACATAGACCTAGCTCATGATGCCACTGTTGGGAAACGTTGCATGGGAAACAAAAAAATTCCTATGCACACGCAAGATCTATCCATGGTGACGAGCATATACGAGAGGGAGAGTGGATCTACATACCCTTGTAGATCGCTAAGCGGGAAGCATTAAGAAACGCGGTTGATGTAGACGAACGTCTTCTCGATCCAAATCGCTAGCCGTCCCGTGATCCAATCACGATCTAGCGCCAAACGGACGGCACCTCCGCGTTTAGCACACATACAGCTCGATGACGATCTCCGCCTTCTTGATCTAGCAAGAGGGAGCGGAGAGGTAGATGAGTTCTCCGGCAGCGCGACAGCGCGGCGGCGGTAGTGGTCAAACAATTCCGGCAGGGCTTCGCCTAAGCACCGTCGGAATCTATTTGGTGGAGGAACTAGGTAATAGAGAACTAGCACGTGGACTTGTTTCTTTGGGGCCTCTATTCCTCTAGTATATATAGGAGGGAGGGGAGGAGGCAGCCTCCCTAGAGTTTCCCCTAGGGGTTCGGCTGAAGGAGGTGGAGGTGGAGCCTCCCACCAATCCTACTCCTAGTAGGATTCCTTCTTCCTACTTGGAAACCTTCTCCACTTGGGTTTTTTTCCTTTCCCACCTTTCCTAGTACACTACCGCAAATACCCGAAACTTTTCCGGTGGCCAAAACGGGACTTCCTATATATCAATCTTTACCTCCGGACCATTCCGGAGCTCCTCGTGACGTCCGGGATCTCACCCGGGACTCCGAACAACCTTCGGTCACCACCATATAACACAATACTACTGAAACGTCACCGAACGTTAAGTGTGCAGACCCTGCGGGTTCGAGAACTATGTAGACATGACCGAGACACCTCTACGGTCAATAACCAATAGCGGGACCTGGATGCCCATATTGGTTCCTACATATTCTACGAAGATCTTTATCGGTTGAACCTCTATGTCAAGGATTCAATTAATCCCATATGTTGTTCCTTTTGTTCTTCGGTATGTTACTTGCCGGAGATTCGATCGTCGGTATCTCTATACCTAGTTCAATCTCATTACCGGCAAGTCTCTTTACTCGTTCCGTAATACAAGATCCGGTGGCTAACACTTTAGTCACATTGATTGCAAGGCTTATTATGATGTTGTATTACCGAGTGGGCCCTGAGATACCTCTCCGTCATACGGAGTAACAAATCCCGGTCTCGATCCATGCCAGCTCAACCGACACCTTCGGAGATACCTGTAGAGCATCTTTATAGTCACCCAGTTACGTTGTGACGTTTGATACACACAAGGTATTCCTCCGGTGTCAGTGAGTTGCATGATCTCATGGTCATAGGAACATATACTTGACACGCAGAAAACAATAGCAATAAACTGACACGATCATATGCTACGTTCATAGTTTGGGTCTTGTCCATCACATCATTCTCCTAATGATGTGATCCCGTTATCAAATGACATCTCATGTCTATGTCTAGGAAACCTTGACCATCTTTGTCAACGAGCTAGTCTACTTGAGTCATACTAGGGACACAGTGTTGTCTATGTATCCACACATGCAATGTGTTTTCAATTAATACAATTACAGCATGGATAATAAACGATTATCATGAACAAGGAAATATAATAATAAGTACTTTATTATGTCCTCTAGGGCATATTTCCAACAATAACAACAATCATACAAGTAAGAAAATTATGCAAGTAACTATCTAAATCATAGAAATACGATTTTTTTATAAAAAGGATAAGAACACAAGAATAGGCTCACCAAGGTGGTGCCAGCGACGGGACGGTGCGGGCGATCGACGGTGGTTAGGACGGGGACCGGAAGGCACACTAAGTAAACCACACCTACACATATGCAAACTAAGAAGTTAATTTGAGCTCAAATTGCATATAAATCAAAAAAAAACTACCACATAATTACACCCAAACTAAAACCCACAAATCACTATACTTATAAAGCATTGCACGAGCTGATCTAGCAATAAGAGATGAAAGGACAAAGTTGCTAACCTTTGTGGACACTTGGATGGATTGGGGTGCCTCAAATCTTGACAAATCTTGGCAAAATGGAGGGATGAGCTCGAGCTAGGGAAGAACAGAGAATGGAGAGGATGAGCTCGGGTTGGAAGAACCAACTATATATATGGATACATTTAGTCCCGGTTGGTTACACCAACCGGGACTAGAGGTCCATCTCTAGTCCCGGTTGGTGTTACAAACCGGGACCAAAGGATCTCGTGGGGGCCCCAGCCTGACGCAACCCTGCCACCACCCCTTTAGTCCCGGCTTGTAACACCAACCGGGACTATACACTAGTAGAAAACGGCCCATTTGTCCCGGTTCCAGGGGCCCATTTGTCCCGGTTCTGGAATCGGGACTAAAGGGTCGGGACTAAAGCCCAAAACCTTTAGTCCCGGTTCGCTTACGAACCGGGACCAAAGGGGCTCCACGTGGCCGCTGCGGGAGCCCAGGCAGGAGGACCTTTAGTCCCGGTTGGTAACACCAACCGGGACCAAAAGGCGGCCACGCGTCAGCAGCTCGCAGGCGCTGGGGTTTTTTTTTGGAAGGGGGGGTTTTGGGGTTTTGGAGGGTTAATTTAGGGGTTTCATATTGTGTTAGCGAGCTAATAGAGAGAAGTGACCTCTCTTTTTCCATGCTTGGTCGACGCTAGCTACTACACATATAGAGAGAACTCGACGCTAGCTAGTAAGCAAATAAAGCAAACCATTAATTACACAAGATCGTCATGAACATATATAGAGAGAAGTGACATCTCTTTCTTCGTGCTTGGTCGAACAACAAGTTTTCGTATATCTATCCGACGCTGCTACATATGTACAATATATAACATCCCTTACAACCATTTCAATTTCACATGGTATTCTCCGTGTTCAGGTATGACGTGGTCAAGAAAGAATCCCGCCAATTCCTCTTGAATTGCTCGTATGCGATCATGTGGTAGGAGTTCATCCCGCATCTGCCAGATCTAATTTAAAGAAGGGGGTCAATACATATATATGAATGAAACTCAACGCAATTGATGGTAATATATAAAATAAAATTGTGAATATTGTTTACGTACTTCAAATTGTTTCTCAGAGGAGGCCCGTTCAGAGGTATAGTAGCGAATGAACTCGCATGCGTAGTATCCACATAAATGAGTGTTGGGTGCCTGCAACAAGCACTTTACGAGAATAGAGTTCAATCAAACTGATAAGCAAGCATGATAAAGGTATTGATGAAACTAGAATCAATGAGAGATACGCGGAACGAGCTAGTACTACTTACTTTGGGGTGTGTAAATCGCAGCTCCTTCTTCAGACCCGGAACCATAGCGGTGAACGTTTTCCAAACCCTGGCAGGCAAAGAAAATGATTACTTGATATCAGGAAATGAACGAAAGTTGCCGATATGGTCCCAGTATTGATTGAACTTACTTCTAGAGCATTGCAGTCATGTCCGCATAATACTTGGGATCTTTACGGAGCGAGTCTAAGACAGTTACTAATGCCCCGTCAAGGTTAATTACATTACTTAACTACGAGTAACAATATAGTGGAAGCTGCGCAGGCATAACTCATCAATTACATTACTTAACCACGAGTAAGCGAAACAGAATATGCAGAAGACAGTAACACTCACTTGAAGTTGTAAGGAAAGAGTATTTCCCTTTTGTTTTGATGTCTAAGGAACGTTTCTAGCAAGTTGTTCTCGGTATCTTTGGCCTCCTTTCGTACCGACCATTCATTTACGGTATTTGGGCTAATGAACCCAACATCGAAGATTCCTGTTTTTTTGCATTCGACCATCTTCAATCTGCATAATATAGTGAGGATAATTATATATACATGCAATGAACGAGCTGAGCTAGAGACTTAATTATAGAAGTAATACTTACAGACAGTAGCAAGTCATGAGTTGTTTGTCGAGGGCCTTTTGATTGTATAATTGAAATAACTCCACAAATTCAAAAGGCAGCAGGTCGACTCCAGGGAAGTCATGCTCTTTTTTTAATTCTGACAAACAAACTGTCTTTCCCAGACTTCCTGCAGGTTTCCATGTACCAGTCATGCAATTTTTGCATCATCGTTGTTAGATGAGGATGATCAGGTTTGACGAGAGGCTTCCCGTGCTCGTATCTAAAGACATCTACTACCTCAGCCGTTTCAAACTGTACATCATCGGGCAGGTAATCATCAAGAGTGGTACCAGGTAGTAGCACCGGATGATTAGCGATATCGCTAGACACCTTGAGCGGGGGGCACGATTGCTTCTCCTGTTTGCCGAGCTGGGGAATTGTTTTCCCACTTCTTCGTTTTTTGGCTCTTGCAGCACTGGAAGTACTTCCCGACTGCTGCGCTTCAGCATGTGTCTTAGTAATTATGCGGTCATAGTTGGAATCCGGCGGAGGCGGTGGTGGTCGCTTCAGGGCATTGATAGTGCGCTTCACTTTCACCGGATCTACCTTCTCCTTCGGAGGTGGAGTTTTCTTTGCAAAATGGTCCCTCAATTGGGCACGACATATGTCCTCGCTTTCCTGCTTGGTCCTCTCATATGGTAACTTTTCCAGAGGCTTGAGAGATGGACCATATCTGAATTGCCTCCCGCCTCTGCTTGTACTGCTAGCCGCCAGAGCGGTGGCGTCTCTCTTCCGTCGTTGCTGACGAGGCGGAGAAATCCGACGCGCCGGAGGAGCCAGAGTGGCGGCGTCTGTCTTCCGCCGTTGCTGACGAGGCTGAGGAGGAGGCGGACTACTCCGACGCGCCGGAGTAGGCGAAGCAGGAGGCGGAGTGCCCTCACACGTTGGAGGAGCCGGAGAAGGAGGCGGAGTGCCCTGATCACTCACCGGAGGAGGAGGACGAGGAGGAGGCGGAGTGCCCTGACTCACCGGAGGAGGAGGAGGAGGCGGAGGCGTCCAGTTTGGAAGCTTGATGTACTCCTTCTGCCATAGACATGTACTCCTCAGAGCACGAACCAGCCGATTCTCCCCTTCACCTGTAGAGTGGTCAAGCTCGAGCTCCTCAAATCCCTACATTATTTCATCCACCATCACAACAGCATAGCCATGTGGAATCGGAAGGCAGTAAAAAGTTCCGTTGGGTTGAGGAGGTGCAACAGAGCCGACAACCGCCTTGAAAGTGAGGTTCCGGTATTTCGTCATAAGCTCGCAATGTTGAGCCTCCGTGATAGTATCCAAGGGGTAGCTAGGAGCCATGAAGTCAGGCTGAACGGGCTCCGTGGAAGCCACGCTGCTTCTCCGCTGAGATGGCGGGGTAGCTTCTGGGGTAGCTTCGTGCCGCTCAGATGGTTGGCCGGCAGCTCGCTGGCTCTCAAGTTCCTCTAGCTTTTGTAGTCTTGCACTGATCTTATGCATGTCGCTCAGCTCCGCTTTCCTCTTTCTCTCCCGGCTTCTATAACCGCCTGCGTCGGGAAACCCAACCTTCCACGGAATGGAGCCTGGTGTGCCTCGTGTTCGTCCAGGGTGCTCAGCATTCCCTAGGGCCTCAGTCAGCTCGTCCTTCTCTCTGTCGGGAATGAACGTCCCTTCCTGCGCTGCGGTGATATACTTCTGAAGCTTCGTGACGGGTATTGCAAGTTGCTCGTCCGTCCAATGACACTTCCCTGTTTCAGGGTCCAAAGTTCCCCCAACCGCGAAGAACCAAGTCCTTGAACTGTCTGGCCAGTTCAATTTCTGTGGTACGACCCCTTTAGCAATCAGGTCATTCTCAGCTTTGTCCCACAACGGCCGAGCTTTGAGGTAGCCACCTGACCCCGTGTGATGGTGATACTGCTTCTTTGCAGCATTGTTCTTGTTTGTCTCTGACATTTTATTACTCTTGTCCTATGTCTTGTAGGCCACAAATGCGGGCCAGTGATCTCTTATCTTCTCAAATCGGCCGATGAATTCTGGAGTCTCCCCTTTGTCGACAAACTTTGATTTCAACTCATTCTTCTGCCTCCTGAATAGATCTGCCATCTTCTTAAGAGCACACGCCTTGACCACTAGTGACTCTATAACTGGCTTATTCGGATCCTCCTCTGGCGGTAGGGTGAAATTTGTCTTCAGCGCGGTCCAAAGATCATCTTTCTGTCTATCGGTGACATAATCACCTTCCGGGACGTCGTCGTCCTTAGGCTTATTCCATTGCTTGATGTTGATCGGGATGTTGTCCCTAACAATAACTCCGCACTGAGCAGCAAATGCGTCCTTGGTCCGCTTGGGTTCAATCCGTAGGCCATCGTCCGCGAGTGATGTGATCGTGAACCTTTCATCCTTGCGCAACCTTCTCTTCGGGCCTCGTCTCGTTACCGAAGTTTGGCTCGATCCGGAGGGCTATAAAAGAAGAAAGAAGAATTAATATATGTACATACCAACACAATTAATGCATCAATTAGCTAGTCAGCACAGGCTTAATTAATATATATACCTCGCCGGACTTTGCAACAGCTCCCTCCTCCGTTCGGTCACCGGAGCCGTCATCATGGTCTCCTTCTTCCTCCGGCATTCGGTCACCGAAGCCATCATGATCATGTCCTTCCTCCTCCATTGTTCGATCACCGGAGCCGTCATCCTCTCGTTCCAGACCATCGGTGTCGTTGAGATATGACAAGACATCACGTCCGGCGAGGATTATGTCCCCCAACACCTGTTCTGATTCCAAGTCTCTTTGATCCATAGTTTCTGCAAATATTACAACATGGCAATTAATATACAAACATGAATGTCCGACGTCCGGACCGCCTCTCTCATGAATGTCCGACGTCTGGACCGCCTCTCTCATGAATGTCAAACAAGGGATTCTCTTAACCTTTAAGGGATTTAACAAAATGGCGCCATTCTGAATGTGCAGAAAATGGTCCATATTTTTCCTGATCTCATCTACCCTTCTATATGTCACGTTGTCTAATGTCAAAGGATTCAAGAAAACCAAGGCTTCATCATTAGCCGGAAGTAACAGGCGCATAATGGTACGAAGCTCTCCAAAATTGTTTTGGAACGGAGTCCCGGATAGGATTATTAATTAGCTTTTTGGTACGAAGTTCAGCAAGAGCCTTCCGAATATCGCTATTTGGAAGGCCTTTGCTGAAATTCGTACCGAAAAGCGAATTAATCTATCCGGGACTCCGTTCCAAACCAACTTTGAAGAGCTTCGTAGCATCATACGCATGTTACTTCCAGCTAATGATGAAGCCATGGATTTCTTCAATACTTTGACAGACAACATGACATATAGAAGAATATATATATAGATGAGATCAGAAAGAAATTGGATCAACTTGTGCACATCCATAATGGGGGCATTCTTGATAAATCTATGTTACCGGAGTTTTCTTCATTTAACTTGGTAAATTTGGGTGGCCTCGACAACGCTTCTAGGGTTTGGGGTGGCCTCGACAACACTTCTAGGGTTTGGGGTGGCCTCGACAACGCTTTTTCAGTCCCAGTTTGGCGAGAGGGGGTTGATCGATCGACGTCCCCCCTCATGTTGGAGAGTTACCGGAGTTTTCTATGAACAAAAAAAATACTACCTATCACATCTCAGTCCCGGTTTGGGTGGACTCGACCCCATGTTGAAGAGTTGCCGGAGTTTTCTATGAACATAAAAAATACTACCTATCACATCTCAGTCCCGGTTTGGGTGGACTCGAGTGTTTGGTCGGGCGAGAGGGGGTTTGTTGGGGATATAACCCCGTGGTAAGACCCGCCCAGGCGGGGCCGGGTCACACCAGGCGGCTCGTAAGCCCAAAACCTGTAAGGTGGGACGAAGGATCAAGGCCAGGCTGCATGGCGGCTTGCCAGACAGGCCAAGACGGAGGCCCAGAGATGGAAGATAGCATGATGACCCGGGTGGCCAAGCCGCCCGGTGGCGGCTTACCCAAGACGGTATGGCGGCTTAGAGACAGAGTAGGACACGTTGTGTGAGTCGAGTTGAGACTCGTGTAACCCGGGGCCTTGACCTCTTATATAAGGGCTAGACCCCGGGGCGGCTTAGAAGAGAAACCAAGTTATCGAGAACTAGGTCAAGCAATCCGCTCCCTTGTAATCGATACTCCAGTTAATACAACACAAGCAGGACGTAGGCTTTTACCTCGACTTGAGGGGCCGAACATGGGTAAACTCGTCTCCTTCGTCCTGATCAACCCCTTTGAGTCCTCTGCTATGGCGATGGCCTCGAACCTAAGTCTTCGGACATCTACCATGTTAAAACCACGACAGTTGGCGCCCACCGTGGGGCTAGCACTCGGTGGTGTTGAGTTCTCAAAGGGCTCTTTACCAGGGATCGAGGGGTACACGGTTGGCAGGATGACCAAGAGTCGCCGCGGCCGGCTCTACATCGACGACGACGGCTGGGGTCCCGAGGCTGACTCCATTGAGTATGGCTTCCGGGTCCCCTTCGGCGGGATTCACATCTTCATCGGCAAGATCGGCGGATCTGAGCCCGGGCCGGACACCTGCACCGACATTGTCGAGCCGGCTCGGCGCATGCAACCCGCCCGTGCTAAGTCGGGCCGGAAGCATGTCTTCGTCGGCTTCACTCAAGGCATGGATCTCGAGGGATCTATGTCACAGGAGGAAACTCTCATCTGCTCCGAGGATGGATCTTCGAGCGGAGAGACGGAATCAATCTACCAGCTCCATGATTTCGGGCTCGGGGGCTACATTGAGCCTTACCCCGAGTCGGATTTCCATGAGCCGGAGGAGTATGAGCCGCCGACCCGCGCTGCCGTCTTCATGGCGGGTTCAGCGGCGGCTCATGGCAGCACAGCCGCTGAGGCAACCGGATCTGGGGCTGGCAGGCCGCCGGCTCAGGTCCTTCTGGATCTGATGGGTAAGCTTACAACCCTGATGGCGACTGAGGTCACAGCTGAAAACCAAGCGGCCCGGAACACGGAGATTGCGAGGTTGAAGAATCGGATGACTGAAGTCCAGCAGGAGATCATTGAACTGAAGACTCAGATGGATGCTGAGGCGGAGCGCCTTAAGGCTGAAGCTTTTCGTCTTGAGTTGGAACAGCAGTCAGCAGCGGCGGTTCAGCGGATGAGGCATCAGTCCCGCTTGCCGGATCAGTATGAAGCAAGGAATCTTTTCAACACGCCAGGAACGGGACAGAACGTGCCTTTGGCTGTAGCCCGGACGGCGGAAGTGCCTGGAAGCCGGGCGGCGGTTCAGCATCAGCAGGTTAACCCGCCCCGACGGAACCAGGTTACGCCAACCTCTTTCGCTACACCGCCGGGTCATTATTCTAACCCGGCGGAGAACATGGTGGTGGCAGGAACCTGGCTGGCTGCTATCCCGATCCCGGATGAGTCGCCTTTCGCAGCAGAGGTGCGGAACGTGGTTGGATACCTGCGAACGGCGATGGCCCAGCAGGAGAAGTATGCTTACAGCCGGAATCGCTTGCACTCAACCCCCATCCCCAGTCGCAGCTACAGCCGGCGTTATGAGTCGCCGGCTTATTCTAGCAGTGAACGGCATCGGAACCCGCCGCGGGCTGACCGGGCGGCTCTGGATGCTCAGGCACTGGTGGATCGAGCAAGAGCACAACGAGAGGCGGCGGCTCTGGCGGCAGCGGCGGCTTATCAGGAACCCACAGTAGCACCCTCCGTCTCAACAGGAGCGGGGTTAACTTCCAGGGCTGTGGGGGTGCCGTGCTTAGTGCCGGCTTTGCGGAATGAGCGCCTGCCGAAAGATTTCAAGGGCCCTCGCAAGGTGCCCAATTACACAGCTGACCTACCTCCAGAGGCTTGGATCGAAAGCTATGAGCTGGCCATGGAGATGTTGGATGTTAGTGATGCAGTATGTGCCAAGTACTTCATCATGATGCTGGAAGGGCCGGCTCGCACGTGGTTAAAGGGATTGCCACCCAACACCATTACTTCCTGGGCCGAGTTGAAGGCGAAATTTATCAAAAATTTCAAAGGGACGTGCAAGCAGCCCATGACGATCGTGGATTTAGATCATTGTGTGCAACAGGCAGATGAGTCGGCCCATCATTGGGTCCGGCGGGTCTCAACTATCATCCACTCTTCAGAACAGATCACGGCGGCTCAAGCAGTTTTGATTCTGGAGAAAAATTGCCACTTTACACCTTTGAAGCAGAAGCTTGGCCGGCTCAAACGCTCGTGTCAAGACATGGGGGAGCTCATGGCGGCTCTCACTAAATATGCAGACTCTGACAACATGAAAGACCCGGGCTCTGATGATGAAAATTCAGGTCAGGGGAAGAAGGGTAACAATGGAAAGGGTCAGCAGCAGAACGCGGCTGGAAACGGCAACTCCGGCAAGCGGAAACACCCGGACGGCGGGTCAGAACTGGTGGCGAACACCAGCGCCGGAAACAACCGTGCTAAGGACAATGGGAACTTCAGGCAGAATTTTAACAAGGGAAAAGCTCCTTTCAACTTGGAAGCGATGCTCAATAAACCTTGTCCAGAGCATAGTCAGCCTGATAAGCCGGCAAACCATACATGGAGGAATTGTAGCATTACGCGGCAGTTTCGAGATTACAGCCTTCAACAGCATCATAACAACGGTAATGGTCCGTCCGGTGGCTCAGGGCCAGGCGGGTCAGGAGCCGGCTTTGGTCCTGGCGGCTCAGGGTCTGGTTACCAGAATCAAGGCAATCAAGGAGGTCATCATCAACAGTCTGGAGGCGGTGGCCAATAGCAGCATAACCAGTCAGGTTTTCAGAGCAACCCGAAACAGCTTAGCGGGGGTCAGTATCATGTTTTCACAACCAGCCTTGACAAGCGAGACCAGAAGGTACGCAAGCGGGCGGTTAATGTGGTCATGCCGGCTCTCCCGTGGTATTTGAAGTGGTCTGAATATGACATCACTTGGAGCAGGGCGGATCACCCGCCACGGGTTGACAACCCGGGGCAGCTAGCTTTGGTGGTTGCCCCCCAAGTGGGCGGATACATGTTCACAAAGGTGCTTATGGATGGTGGCAGCAGCATCAACATCCTGTATTACGACACTTTCAGCCGGATGGGTTTGCTTGACAAGGATCTTAAGCCGTCTTCCACAGTATTTCATGGCGTGGTGCCTGGTAAGTCGGCCTATCCAGTGGGCAGGATTTCTCTGGAAGTCACCTTTGGTGATGAGAACAATTACAGGGTGGAGTCCTTGTGGTGTGAGGTGGTCAAAATTAAAAGTCCATATCATGCTTTATTCGGGCGGCCGGCTTATGCCAAGTTCATGGCTAGGCCTTGTTATGTCTACTTACAAATCAAGATGCCCGGGTTAAGAGGAACGATTACCGTGCATGTTGATCGGAAAACGGCTCTTGAGTGTGAGGAAGGTGATGCAGCTTATGCGGAGTCAAGTTGTGCAGAGGCAGAGCTCAAGTTTTATAAAGAGAATGTCGACCCGGAGGATATGACTCCCTTGAAGAAGCCCACTACAGAATCAGAGCCGCCTCTCAAGTTTGCGGCGGATGATACCAAGCAGGTGGATTTCACTGAGGGCGACTCATCTCAGCAGTTCACTATAGGGGCTAACATGAACCCCGCATAGGAAAGCGCGCTCATCAAATTCATCCGTGAGAATCGGGACATCTTTGCATGGAAGCCATCTGACATGCCGGGTGTACCGAGAGAGTTTGCTGAGCACCACCTTAATGTGGATCCTAAGTTCAAGCCGATCAAGCAATTCCTTCGTCGTTTCAACGAAGAGCGGCGCAAAGATATTGGAGAAGAGGTGGCCCGGCTCTTAGCGGCAGGGTTCATCGTGGAGGTATTTCACCCGGAGTGGTTAGCTAACCCAGTGCTAGTGCTTAAGAAGAACGGCACTTGGCGTATGTGCGTGGACTACACGGATCTTAACAAAGCCTGTCCAGTTGACCCGTTTGCTCTCCCCCGGATTGATCAGATCATTGATGCAACGGCGGGTTGCGAGAGTTTATGCTTCCTGGACGCCTATTCAGGTTATCACCAGATCAAGATGGCAGTCAAAGACCAAGAGAAGACGGCTTTCATCACGCCTTTTGGTGCTTTCTGCTATGTGTCTATGCCTTTCGGGCTCAAGAGTGCCCAGGCGACTTATCAGCGTTGTGTGCAGAACTGTCTTCACAGTCAAATTGGGCGCAATGTTCATGCCTATGTGGATGATATTGTGGTCAAGTCAAGGAAGAAGGAAACTTTACTGGACGACCTAAAGGAAATTTTTGATAACTTACGGGTTTATAAGATGATGCTTAACCCGGCCAAGTGTGTTTTTGGAGTTCCTGCAGGCAAGCTATTGGGATTTCTGGTCTCTGAGCGTGGAATTGAGGCTAACCTGGACAAGATTCAGGCTATTACTTCCCTGGCTGAGCCAGCGTGCATCAATGACGTTCAGCGCCTGGCGGGTCGGATCGCTGCGTTAAGCTGATTCATAAGCCGCCTGGGCGAGAAGGCAATCCCTTTATATCAGATGATGAAGAAAACAGACGATTTCGTCTGGAGCAAGGCGGCGGGTGAGGCGTTTGAGGCGCTCAAAAAGCTGCTGACTGAGCCGCCAGTCTTAGCTGCTCCGGCTGAGAAGGAACCCTTACTCCTCTATGTGGCGGCTAACAATAGAGCAGTCAGCGCTGCGATCGTTGTGGAACGCAAGGAGGCAGGAAAGGAATATCCGGTTCAAAGGCCGGTTTACTACGTCAGTGAAGTTTTGATCGAGTCCAAGCAGCGGTACCCACATTGGCAGAAACTGATCTATGAGGTATTCATGGCAAACCGTAAGCTAAAGCACTATTTCCTGGGTCACCCGATCACAGTGGTTAGCTCTGCCCCGTTGGGAGACATAATTCAAAACAGAGAAGCCACTGGCCGGATTGCTAAGTGGGCATTGGAGCTGGGACCTCTTAATCTGAAGTATGTGCCTCGCACGGCTGTTAAGTCTCAAGCTTTGGTAGACTTTATAAACGACTGGACAGAGTGTCAGTCGCCGGAGGAGAAGCCGGACAACACTTACTGGACGATTCACTTCGACGGGTCTAGACAGCTAGAAGGCTCGGGGGCTGGAGTTGTCTTAACTTCCCCCAAAGGTGATAAGTTCTGTTATGTGTTAAGGCTGATGTTTCCTTGTACTAACAATGCAGCTGAGTATGAAGCTTTGCTTCATGGCCTCCGGGTTGCTAAGGAGATGAATCTGAGCCGGGTTAGATGCCTTGGCGACTCAGACCTTGTGGCTCAGCAAGTTTCAGGCACGTGGGATTCCAAAGACCCACGGATGGCGGCTTATCATCAGGCGGTGGACATCATTGCAGGTCACTTCAAGGGTTATCAGGTGGATCACATCGATCGTCGCAAGAACGAGGCGGCTGACGCATTGTCAAGACTTGGCTCTCAGCGTAAGCCGGTGCCGCCTAACGTTTTCTTGGACGTGTTATATCACCCCTCAGTTAAGTTACCTTCGGAGGAAGATCTGGCTATTCCTGACCCGGAGGGGCAGCTGGTGGCGGCTCTCCGTGCTATTCCTGACTGGACGTTGCCTTACATGGCGTATCTAACTCGCGGCGAGTTACCTGAGGATGAGACCTTGGCGAGGCAAATCGTCAGACGATCTAAGTCCATGACAATCATCAATGGCGAGTTACATAAACGTAGCGTCACTGGCGTCTTTCAGCGTTGTGTTTCACCTGAGGAAGGCAAGGAGATCCTGAATGAAATCCACGCCGGAGATTGTGGTCATCATGCCGGCTCAAAATCCCTGGTGGCCAAGGCTTTTCGACATGGTTTCTACTGGCTGACGGCTCATAAGGACGCAGAGAACTTAGTTCTCAAGTGTGACGGCTGTCAAAAGTTCGGGCGACGTGCTCACGTGCCGGCTCAGGAATTGCGCATGATCCCAATTACTTGGCCGTTCGCGGTCTGGGGGCTTGATATGGTCGGGCCCTTCAAGAGGTCCAAAGATAAGAAGACCCACCTTTTGGTGGCGGTTGATAAATTTACCAAGTGGGTTGAGGCTGAGCCGGTCAGTAAGTGTGACGCGGCCACGGCAGTTCAGTTTATCAAAAAACTGATCTACCGTTTTGGTTACCCCCACAGTATAATCACAGATAATGGCACAAACCTATCCAAGGGGGCTATGCAAGCTTTCTGTGAAAGTGAACACATCCGGCTTGACGTGTCTGCTGTGGCTCATCCACAGTCCAATGGTCAGGCGGAGCGTGCTAACCAGGAAATCCTGAGAGGTATCAAGCCCCGGCTTATGGTTCCTCTACAGAGAACGCCGGGTTGCTGGGTTGAAGAGTTACCATCAGTCCTATGGAGCATCAACACAACTCCCAACAGATCAACAGGCTATACGCCTTTCTTCATGGTTTACAGTGCAGAAGCCGTGTTACCAAGTGATATACGTCATGAGTCGCCAAGAGTGGCGGCTTACGTTGAAGCAGACAATGAGACGGCGCGTCAGGACGCGTTGGATGCTTTCGATGAAGAGCGTGACTTGGCGGTGGCACGATCAGCGATTTATCAGCAAGACCTGCGCCGCTATCACAGCCGCCGAGTCAAGACCCGGACGTTCCAAGAAGGCGACTTAGTGTTGCGCCTGATTCAAGATCAGACGGACGCGCATAAGTTGTCTCCTCCATGGGAAGGGCCTTTTGTGGTTAGCAGAAACCTCAACAATGGGTCATACTATCTCATTGATGTACGGGACGAGTCACGCGCTTCTGGGCAGGAGACCCTCCGGCCGTGGAATATCGCTCATCTGCGGCCTTACTACACCTAAGTCATCGACTCCCCTCATTGTATATCATCATTGTATATATCACATATATATATATATATATATATATATAATAAAGTTGGCATCCCTGCAAGCCGGGGCCTCTGCCGTTTTACGTATCTCACATTGTTCAAAGATGGATACAATCATACGATCATTTGGGGGCTTTCAACCCGCCGGGTTAAGCTTCAACCCTCTTGGTCAGGCTTTTCAGCCGGAGTTACAAGGTCATTTGGGGGCTTCTAACCCGCCGGGTTAAGCTTCAACCTTCTTGATCGGCTCTTTAACTACAATATCACCACCAACCGGCGGCTTACAAGACGACGGCTTATAGGTTGGTGTGCAAGTTGATAACGTCAACAAAGATTACTAGGAGTGCAGCGAGTTATGAACTCACCTCCTCTGATCTGCGAAACCGGGTTATGCCTGCCTGTATGCAGCTACGCTTTGTCAGGGGTGCAGCGAGTTCTATAACTTACCCCCTGCAAGGGCCTCTTACAGCGGCGAGGCTAACTCTCATCTGTAAGGCCGGGTTATACCTGCCTGTATGTAGCTGCGCTTTGTCAGGGGTGCAGAGAGTTCTAAAACTTACCCCCTACAAAGGCCTCGTACAGCGGCGAGGTAAACTCTTATATCTACAACTCCGGGTTATACCTGCCTGTCAGTAGCTGCGCTTTGTCAGGGGTGCAGCGAGTTCTATAACTTACCCCCTGCAAGGGCCTATTAGAGCAGCGAGGTAAACTCTCCTATCTGCTGCGTCTCTTTCTGGGTCGCTACGCTCTTATCAGTCATTAAGAGTTCAAAGTAGCTAAACTATCCAGAAGAACCGGCTTATGCGTTCGGAAAAAGGCAACATTATGAGATTTCACGTCTCCGGGTTAGGCTTTTTAAGCCGCCATTACAACATTACAGAACATGTTGTCTTATTTATTTTTGCCGGGTTTTATCTATATGATAAGACGTCGTGCCAATTGGCATCATAAGCCGGACAAAGACAAGCAAGGCATATATTAAGATTGACAAAAGATTTATATGTGCACGATGGCACGGGTCAGGCAGTGAAAGGTTTTTTCTAAAGCCTATTACAAAGCCCTCTTCGAGAGCCCAACAGGCAACAGACAAAAGTTTTGTACAACTCAGTTGGCGGCTCAGGAGGCCGGGTTCTCAAATACAAAGTGTTCAGCTCGAGGGCGGGTCAGCCTGCGCCGGGTCTTCGACCTCTTCGATCTGAAGATTGTCCACGTCCCAGTTGCAGTGTGTTAGTGCTTCAAACTGGGCGTCCTCAAACGTAGGAGACGGATCAATCTCAGGAGCAAAGAGATGCTTACGGCGGACAGGAGTCAAGTCTTTGCATTCAAAAGTTGGACAGCGCACTTTCTTGGAAGTCTCGCTGTAAGCCGCCTGGTAAGTTGACACATCAAGCTCCTCCACCAGCTTTGAGGCAAGTACCCTGGAAGCTCTTCTGCATTGGGCATAGTCTTCAGCTGTGAATTCAGAGCCATCGTCCTTCTTGGATGGGAACCCGTCCATCATTTCTTCGGCCGTCAGCTCAGGAGCGAAAGCTAGGCACCGGCTTAGCGTGGATAGAGCTCCCTGCCTGGCGGCTGATCGTTTCAGCTCTTCAACCTGCTTGGGCAGCGTAGACAGCAGTTCTATGACTCCCTTCATGTGCTTGGGGATGCTCTTCTCAGTCAGCATTGCTTTGATGGTAAGAAGAGTCCCGCAGTAGAGTTGTTCAGCTAGGGAGTACACTGCCTTCAATTTCATCAGGCTGTCAGAAGTTAATTGGCGGCTCCTTTCGCCTGCAAGGAAAGATTTGGTGGTATCAGCCGCCAGAAAGGTTATTTAGCATGAAAAGGAATATTGCTAAGTATTATATGCTTACCAAAAATAGCTGAAGTCATCCTCGATATGTGGCGCTTCAGTGTTTGCAGTTCTTCTGATACAACTGTAAGCCGCCCTTCGGCATCTTCTGCACGTTTGGTCAGGGCGACTTGGTGCGATTCAGTGTTCTTCCTGAAAAGTGTGAAATCAACTTGCGTCTTCTCAAGTTCTTCTACGGTAACCCGCCATTTGTTTTCCGCTTCTGACAGGGCGGTTTGCTGCACAGCAAGGTTTTTCTTTAAGCTGGCCATTTCGGACTCAGCCGTTTCCAAAGCATCCTGTGACAATACAAAAACAGGGAAAAGGTTTAATGGTCAGGATAAGTTATCAGTAAGGCAATTACGCTACAAGTCTCAAGCAGATTGCAAGCAATATACTCGACACTTGGGGGCTAATGTCTGTTTGCTCTTCAAGGCTATACTTAAAGTCCCGGCTCATCTTTGAAAAGGTAGGCCGGCCCTTGGGGGCTACAGATCACGCTCAAGTCTTTCAATTAAGTCCCGGTTCATCTTTGAAAAGATAAGCCGGCCCTTGGGGGCTACACGCGACGCTCAAGTCCTTCATTAAAAGTTCCGGCTTATTTTCGGAAAAATAAGCCGGTACTTGGGGGCTACAATCAGCATTTTCAAAAGTTTCCAATGAAATTTTGGTTCATCATTTCATGTTAACCCGGACTTGGGGGCTACCATTGATCAAACTCTTCAAATTAAGTATCGGCTTACTATCTATACTAACCCGATACTTGGGGGCTACAGCTCGAGTTATAAAGTGCGTTGCTGACGAAAGACCCGATTTATTATTTGAGATATTAATCCGGCTCTTGGTGGCTATGGAAGGATATAAGGGAAAAATTGGTTAAAAATTACCTCATACTTCTTCTTCATCAGGCTGACAAGCTTCAGTTCCATGTTCCGGCTTGACTCCAGGCGGTTCAAAAACCCAGCGTGAAGCTCGTCAACAGTAAACTTCTCCAGCACAGGATGTTCAAAGTTAAACGTCTCAAGCGAAGAAGCTTCAGCCTTGCCAGAGTGCCTTGATAGTACACGGGGCTCAGGAGTTTAGTGGCCCGCCCCAGTTATAGCAACTTCTGGAAGGATCGTGTCTTCACCGGCCGGAGGGCTGGGCGGCTTAGGGTCATCCCTCGTAGGGCTTTCAGCAGCCGTATCATGACCCGCCGGTTCTGGTGGCTTGTGAGTATCTTCGGATGCATCCTTCATGATGTCAGCAGCTGGGGCAGGGGAAGCCGGCTTAGTAAACACTGGCTCTTGGGCAGTAGGAGCGGCAGTAGACCCGCCAGTCTTCCTTTGTTTCGCTTGGGCCCTGGAAGGCGCAGATGATGATTACATACATGTTAAGGATATTAAAGCATTGGAAGCGAAGTAAAAACACGCACTCCGGATTGATCTTCATTGGAGGCAGCTTGGAGGCAGTTGAGTCGCCAGATGAAGGAGGAGAGTCCTGAAGGCAGTTAAAACAATACAAGACAAAATAAGGTTACAATGCAATGTTGACAAAAGCTATGTTTCAGTTAAAGGATACCTCAGCTAGCCGTTTCCGTTGAGCCGGAGCATGTGGTAACCCGGCCACGAGATCTTCCGAGCCGGCGCTCCGGGTCTGACGTCGGGAGGTGTGCTGTTGCTTTTTCAAAAGGAAATTGGGATCTAAGTGAGCAAGAGGATGAGAGAAGGGGCTTTCCAGACGACCCGCCGTACTCTGTCTTGTGGAAAGATCTCTGAATCAGAAATGTCAATTACCTCAGGGGCGTCTGCATGGCTCGCCTCCGTTTCATCCTGTGAGTAATTATTGTCAATAAATTGCATAAAGAGACGGCCGAGGGAGTCAAGTTCTACCTCCGATTCATCAGTTTCAAGTGGCTCTGGAGTGGCGGCTTTCTTCTTCTTCTTCGCAGGAGTTTTCGCCTTTGGTTTCCTCACTGGCGGATTAAACTTCTTTTTCCAGAAAGAGGAGTTGGCCTATACATAAGCCGCCAACAAAAGTTAGAAGGTGTAAGACATATGTGACCAATTGAGGGAAAAGAAACTTACATCTGGAGCCGGGTTCTTGGCGTAGAAGGGCTTTAGCCCAACCTTGTTGCAAGCCTCCTGATTTTCACCAAGGAGTCCCTTGACGCCAGTGTTGATATCTTCGTCAGTCAAAGGAGTATTCTTGAAACAAAGAGGGTCATTGGGTTCACCCGTGTATTCACACATGAGCCGGTCACGATGGCTCAGTGGCATGATCTTCCAACTTACCCAGCAGCGGGTTAAGTCAACACCTGTCAAGCCGTTCGCCAGTAAAGCTTTGACTTTGGTATAAGCCAGGGCATACTTTGCTCGTTCGGCGGCTGTCATCCGTGCTGGGAGTGGGTTGTCATTTGTAAAGCAGAGCCGGGTTGGACGGTAACCCGGCAGAGGATTCTCACCTTCAGGAGAGGTGTCTTTACAATAAAACCAGGTTTTATTCCAGTCTTTGGGATGACTTGGCAAGGTAGCTGAGGGGTATGGCAGGTCCCTCCGTCTTTGGATGGTAATACCACCAAGCTCCAAACTAGGCCCAGCCGCCATTCCAGTTTGGCGGTTTGCATAGTGGTAGTCGTGGAAGAGGTCAACAGACGGCTCTTCTTGCAGATAGACTTCGCTTAAAACTTGGAACTGACAAATGTTGGTGACTGAATTTGGGCCTATGTCTTGGGGCGGATCTTGAAAAAGTGAAGGACGTCTCGAAAGAATTTTGACCCGGGAGGGCAGAACCCGCGAAGGATATGATCAGTGAATATAACAATCTCCCCCTCCTTGGGCTCAGGTCTCTTCTCTGGTCCTGGGACCCGCGAGTGTATTACGTGTTTACCCGGTAGCATGCCGGACTCAACAAAATTAAGTAGGAGCTCTTCAGTGACTCCAGAGCTGACCCAGTCACAGGATGATGGAGCTCTTGACATGACGGCGGGTTATGCTATGAAGATAGAAAGTATGGCGGGTTAGAGGAGCACTTGCTGTGTAAGGCAGCTATGGTCAGCATAACAATGAAAGAGTTAAGCCGCCAGAGTAATTGACGAAGAGCCGCCAAGGCAATGGCGAGTTATGGAAACTAAGGCAGAATTGGAAAGAAAACGGCTAAGTGCAAAAACAGATTTTGCATATCATATCTCCGTTGCAAGATCTACAGGCGAAGGGAAAATGAAAAATATTTATGACTTGAAAGTAACAGTAAGAAGACAGATCAATCTGCCCGCAGGGATAAGTGCTATTTGGACCTAAAATGAATGGGCATTGACCTCGGAGGAGTGCCCGCAACGGATGGATAGTGCTATAGGCCATGGAATGGTGTTCGATGCCGTGTACTACGAAGAACAGCAAGAACTCGGACGAACTCAAGAAAACCCTAATGGGGTAGATGCATATTCGAGCAAGGATGGAGGAAGGTACCTTCTGGGTGCGGAAGCGCCGGCGAGACTCTGGTCCGATTCGGGTTGATGCAGCGGCCGGCGATGCGAGCAACGGCGAGGTCCGGTTGCGGGCGGCGGAGCTCTGGAGAGAAGAGGCTTCGAGCGAGGAGGAAGATGACAGCGACGGGCGGAGAAAGAGAGAGGGGGCACACGTGTCCTATTTATAAGGGGAAGAGCAACAGTGCGCGCGAAAATATGGGAAGCACAGTAAAGATTGACCGAACGTGGCGCCTCGATTTTCGGGATGACCCTTCAATGAGAAAGATCCGTTACAGACGTCATGGAATCTTTATCAAATATTCGGGATGACGTCATGGCAGGTTACAAATTGTCTTTCCGGATGACAGAAATATGAAGACTCACCGCCAAGTAAGTTGAAGATTGACATGAGCTGGCTCAAATCAACCTGGGGCCTAATGTTGGGGATATAACCCCGTGGTAAGACCCGCCCAGGCGGGGCCGGGTCACACCAGGCGGCTCGTAAGCCCAAAACATGTAAGGTGGGCCGAAGGATCAAGGCCAGGCTGCATGGCGGCTTGCCAGACAGGCCAAGACGGAGGCCCAGAGACGGAAGATAGCATGATGACCCGGGTGGCCAAGCCGCCCGGTGGCGGCTTACCCAAGACGGTATGGCGGCTTAGAGACAGAGTAGGACACGTTGTGTGAGTCGGGTTGAGATTCGTTTAACCCGGGGCCTTCACCTCTTATATAAGGGCTAGACCCCGGGGCAGCTTAGAAGAGAAACCAAGTTATCGAGAACTAGGTCAAGCAATCCGCTCCCTTGTAATCGATACTCCAGTTAATACAACACAAGCAGGACGTAGGCTTTTACCTCGACTTGAGGGGCCGAACCTGGGTAAACTCGTGTCCTTCGTCCCGATCAACCCCTTTGAGTCCACTGCTATGGCGATGGCCTCGAACCTAAGTCTTCGGACATCTGCCGTGTTAAAACCACGACAGGGTTGATCGACGTCCCCCCTCATGTTGAAGAGTTACCGGAGTTTTCTATGAACAAACAAAAATACTACCTATCACATCTCAGTCCCGGTTTGGGTGGACTCGAGTGTTTGGTCGGGCGAGAGGGGGTTGATCGACGTCCCCCCTCATGTTGAAGAATTACCGGAGTTTTCTATGAACAAAAAAAAATACTACCTATCACATCTCAGTCCCGGTTTGGGTGGACTCGAGAGTTTTCTATGAAAAAACATACATTTTCTTTGCATATTCTTTGCATATGAAAAAACATACATTTTCTTTTTTTCTTAAATGTAACTTTTGCATATATATATGAACATATATACACAATTGTTTTCTAAAAATGCACATATGAACATATACAGAGAACATACATACATAAAACTTTTCTAAAAATGTAACTTTTGCATATATGAACATATACAGAGAACATACATACATACATTTTTCGAAAAATGCAAAAAAAAATCATGATATCAACAAAAAAAATTTATATGAAAAAAAAGCATACATCATCTATCATCAACATCATCATATCTATCATCAACATCATCTAGCTAACAATCATCAACATCATCATATCTAACAATCATATGAACAAAAAAATGTATATGAACAGGGCAGGAGGACAGAGAGGAAAGGGGGCCGGCCGGACCGTAGCGTGGGGCGGCGCAGACCGTCGGCAAGGGCTCGAGGCACGGTGACGGCGTCGGGGGCAGGGGCGCGGTGACGGCGTCGGGCGCGTCGGCGAGGGCTCGGGGCAGGGGCGCAACGACAGCGTCGGGGGCAGGGGCGCGGCGACGGCGTCGGGGATGTCGGGCGCGGTGACGGCGTCGGGGGCGTCGGGGGCGGCGACGGCAATGCCAACAATGGGGCAGGGGCGACGACGGCGTCGGGGGCAGCGACGGCGAGGGCTCGGGGCAGGGGCGCGGCGACGGCGTCGAGGGCAGGGGCGCGGCGACGGCATCGGGGACGTCGGGCGCGGCGACGGCGTCGGGGGCGTCGGGGGCGGCGACGGCGACGCCAACGATGGGGCAGGGACGACGATGGCGTCGGGGGCAGTGACGGCGACGGCGGGGCAGGGGCAGCCTGGCGGCGTCGTCGGAGAGATCGAAGAACTGAATGAAAATTTTCACAAGTGCTTCTTATATACACGAAGCATTGGTCCCGGTTGGTGGCACCAACCGGGACCAATGCACCCCTTTAGTCCCGGCTGGTGCCACCAACCGGGACCAAAGGTCAGTTTTCAGTAGCCCAAAGGGCGGGAAACAGGGACCTTTGGTCCCGGTTGTTGGTACCAACCGGGACTAATGTTGGAAATATGCCCTAGAGGCAATAATAATTTAGTTATTATCATATTTCCTTGTTCGTGATAATCGTTTATTATCCATGCTATAATTGTATTGATTGGAAACTCAAATACATGTGTGGGTACATAGACAACACTGTGTCCCTAGTATGCCTCTAATAGACTAGCTCGTTGATCAAAGATGGTTAAGGTTTCCTAGCCATAGACATGAGATGTCATTTGATAACGAGATCACATCATTAGGAGAATGATGTGATGGACAAGACCCAAACTATAAACATAGCATATGATCGTGTCAGTTTATTGCTATAGTTTTCTGCATGTCAAGTATCTGTTCCTATGACCATGAGATCATGCAACTCACTGACACCGGAGGAATACCTTGTGTGTATCAAACGTCACAACGTAACTGGGTGACTATAAAGGTGCTCTACAGGTATCTCCGAGGGTGTCTGTTGGGTTGGCATGGATCAAGACTGGGATTTGTTACTCCGTGTGACGGAGAGCAGGGCCCACTCGGTAATACAACATCACAATAAAGCCTTGCAAGCAAAGTGACTAAAGAGTTAGCCACAGGATCTTGTATTACGGAACGAGTAAAGAGACTTGCCGGTAACGAGATTGAACTAGGTATAGAGATACCGACGATCGAATCTCGGGCAAGTAACATACCGAAGAACAAAGGGAACAGCATACGGGATTAACTGAATCCTTGACATAGAGGTTCGACCGATATGGATCTTCGTAGAATATGTAGGCACCAATATGGGCATCTAGGTCCCGCTATTGGTTATTGACCCTAGATGTGTCTCGGTCATGTCTACATAGTTCTCGAACCCGCAGGGTCTACACACTTAACGTTTGGTGACGATTGGTATAGTTGAGTTATTGTGTTGGTGACCGAAGGTTGTTCGGAGTCTCGGATAAGATCCCCGACATGACGAGGATCTCCGGAAGAGTCCGGAGGTAAAGATTGATATATGTGATAATAGTGTTTTGATCTCCGGAAGGGTTCCGGAATTCACCGGAAGGGGTTCCGGATATTTACCGAAGTGTTCGGCTGCAGCAACACTTTATATGGGCCAAATGGGTAAAGCCCACCAGGTATTGGAAAGTGCAAAAGGAAGTTTTGATGCTGCCTTAAGCGGTACTACCGCTGGAAAGGCAGTACTACCGCGCAAGCGGTACTACCGCTTGTGTGAAGCGGTACTACCGCTTGTGAGCGGTACTACCGCTTGTGCGCGGTACTGCAGGGATCCGAGTTGGACTCTTTCCTTGCGGGCCAAACCGACCTTGTGCGGGCAAAACCGACCTTGTAGAGGTTTTCTCTCCAAGTTTAGACCCCAGGGCTCAACATATAAATAGAGGGGCAGAGCTAGCACACGGGACACATCAGGATTTCCCAAGCCGTGTGCCGGCAACCCTAGTCCTCTAGTTCCTCCGTCATAATCTCCGTAGTGCTTGGCGAAGCCCTGCAGAGATTGTTCCTCACCACCATCACCACGCCGTCGTGCTGCCGGAACTCATCTACTACTTCACCATCGCTCGCTGGATCGAGGAGGTGAAGGCGTCATCAAGCCGTACGTGTGTTAAACGCGGAGGTGCCGTCCGTTCGGCACTAGTTCGTGATCGGATCGAGGGACGACTTGCGATTTGGATCGCGGAGACGTTCGACTACATCAACCGCGTTTCTTAATGCTTCCGCTTAGCGATCTACAAGGGTATGTAGATTCACTCTCCCTTCTCGTAGATGCTCATCACCATGGATAGATCTTGCGTGTGCGTAGGAAAATTTTTGTTTCCCATGCAACGTTCCCCAACAACTAAAGGGGTGCATTGGTCCCGGTTGGTGCCACCAACCAGGACCAAAGGGTGGTGCTGCCCGGGGCCAAATTTTTAGTCCCACCTCGCTAGCTGAGAGAGCTCGAGAGTGGTTTATAAGCGCTGCTGCGCACACCCTCTCGAGCTCCTCTCAACTGCAGGCTTCCAGGCTTTATCAGTCACTGCCTGTGGGCCTATTGGGCCTTCTGCGGGCCTGAATCCTGGCCCAACAAGCTGGTTGGGTTTCTAGTCGTATTCAGGCCGTGGTGGCCCAGTAGGTGGCATTTTTTTTTAAAAAATCCAGTTTTTTTGTTTTGTTTTTTGCTTTATTTATTTTATTTTATTCCTACTTACTGTTTTTCAGTGATTCTTTTTGCTTTTAGGTCACAAAAATTATAAACTTTCTGTTAGTGCCATTAGTTTTCAAATTTGAATAGTTTAAATTTGAATTTTTTGAAATTTGTGTGAATCACTAGTTTGTGAATAACTTTACTCAAAAATGAATTTTTGAGTGATTCTTTTTCCTGCTATTTAATATTACTGTGTTTTATCATTATATTCAATTTGGTAAGTTTTAGGTTATTTTAAATTTCTGTTTTAATCAAAAACAGATTTGGTTATTTTAGTTTGCTATTAAAGTTTCTAACAAAAAAATTATTTATGAAAATTCTTTTTGCTATTAATGTTTTGAACAAAAAATACTTTGATAATTTTAGTTTCATAAATTTTATATAATTTTAGTTTCAAAAATACTAGAGGTTTATAAAAGCTTTTTAGTTGATTCCTTTTGCTATTAGAGTTTTATAAAAGCTTTTTAGTAGATTCTTTTTGCTATTGAAGAATATTATAGTTTTGTTTTAGTTGATCATAACAGAATATTTTAATTGATTATTTTTAGTTCATTCTTTTTGCTATTAGAGTTTCATAATAGTTTTCTAGTTCATTCTTTTTGCTATTAGTTCATTCTTTGAGCTAAATGACCCTGAAAGTTGAAAAGCACTACAAATGAACTCTAAAAAGGTTGAAAGTTGGCATGGTATCATCATTTCACCCACATAGCATGTGCTAAAAAGTTGAGAGGGTTACGGCAAAAACTGGATGCACTTCGTGTACAAAATGGACAATCTCTTTCGAAGTATCAGGGTTTTGGACGAAAACTCATCTGTTACAAAGGGATTTCATTTTTTTGAACTTATTTGAACTCCAGACTTTTTGTGTGTTCAAAATGCACCATTCAAAGCCACATCATCAATTTTCAACCCTTTCTGACTTCATTTGGTATTTTTCATGCATTTACTGAATTTTTGGAGCTAAATGACCCTGAAATTGAAAAGCACTACAAATGAACTCTGAAAAGGTTGAAAGTTGGCATGGTATCATCATTTCACCCACATAGCATGTGCTAAAAAGTTGAGAGCGTTACGGCAAAAACAGGATGCACTTCATGTACAAAACGGACAATCTTTTTCGAAGTATCAGGGTTTCATACGAAAACTAATCTGTTACAAAAGGCATTTCATTTCTTCACATGTAACTGCAGTGATATTCTAGATCAAAGGCATCATCATACTAGTTGTGGAGAGAAAGTCTTCACTTTTTCTTCGTTTGTGTCCTTTGCTTATTGCGCCGTAACCATGGATAATCTTTATCGTTTAACAGGGTGCTTGGGTCAGCCTTGACTTTGAAGGGAGGAATTTCATGAAACTTTTCATAATCTTCAGACATGTCTTTCTTGCCCTCCAATCCCACGATGTCTCTTTTTCCTGAAAGAACTATGCGGCGCTTTGGCTCATCGTATGATGTATTCGCTTCCTTATCTTTTCTTTTTCTCGGTTTGGTAGACATGTCCTTCACATAGAAAACCTGCTCCACATCATTGGCTAGGACGAATGGTTCGTCTGTGTACCCAAGATTGTTCAGATCCACTGTTGTCATTCCGTACTGCGGGTCTTCCTGTACCCCGCCTCCCGACAGATTGACCCATTTGCACTGAAACAAAGGGACCTTGAAATCATGTCCATAGTCAAGTTCCCATATATCCACTATGTAACCATAATATGTGTCCTTTCCCCTCTTGGTTGCTGCATCAAAGCGGACACCGCTGTTTTGGTTGGTGCTCTTTTGATCTTGGGCGATCGTGTAAAATGTATTCCCATTTATCGCGTACCCTTTGTAAGTCAATACAGTCGAAGATGGTCCCCTGGCCAACGAGTACAGCTCATCAGAAATAGTGTTGTCACCCATGAGACGTGTTTGCAACCAACTGCCGAAAGTCCTGATGTGTTCATATGTAATCCAGTCGTCACACTGCTCCGGGTGTTTGGAGCGCAGAATATTCTTGTGTTCATCGACATACGGGGTCACCAAGGTAGAATTCTGTAGAACTGTGTAGTGTGGTTGAGACCAAGAATGCCCGTCCCTACATATTATTGAGTCCGCTCCTAGTGTGCCTTTTCCAGTCAGTCTCCCCTCATACCGCGATTGAGGGAGACCAATCTTCTTAAGCTCAGGAATGAAGTCAACACAAAACCCAATGACATCCTCTGTTTGATGGCCCATGGAGATGCTTGCTTCTGGCCTAGCGCGGTTACGAACATATTTCTTTAAGACTCCCATGAACTTCTCAAAGGGGGAACATATTGTGTAGAAATACAGGGCCCAGAACGACAATCTCGTCGACTAGATGAACTAGGACGTGCGTCATGATATTGAAGAAGGATGGTGGGAACACCAGCAAAAAACTAACAAGACATTGCACCAAATCACTCCTTAACCTTGGCAGGATTTCTGGATCGATCACCTTCTGAGAGATTGCATTGAGGAATGCACATAGCTTCACAATGGCTAATCGAACGTTTTCTGGTAGAAGCCCCCTCAATGCAACCGGAAGCAGTTGCGTCATAATCACGTGGCAGTCATGAGACTTTAGGTTCCGGAACTTTTTCTCTACCATATTTATTATTCCCTTTATATTCGACGAAAAGCCAGACGGGACCTTCATACTGAGCAGGCATTCAAAGAAGATTTCCTTCTCTTCTTTGGTAAGAGCGTAGCTGGCAGGACCTTCATACTGCTTTGGATGCATGCCGTCTTTTTCATGCACACGTTGCTGTTCCTCCCGTGCCTCCGGTGTATCTTTTGTCTTCCCATACACTCCCAAGAAGCCTAGCAGGTTCACGCAAAGATTCTTCGTCACGTGCATCACGTTGATTGCAGAGCGGACCTCTAGGTCTTTCCAATAGGGTAGGTCCCAAAATATAGATTTCTTCTTCCACATGGGTGCGCGTCCCGCATCGTCAGTCGGAACAGATAGTCCGCCAGGACTCTTTCCAAATATTACTTGTAAATCATTGACCATATCAAGTATGTGATCACCAGTACGGAGGGCGGGCTTCTTCCGGTGATCCGCCTCACCTTTGAAATGCTTTCCTTTCTTTCGACATTGATGGTTGGTCAGAAGAAATCGACGATGCCCCAGGTACACATTCTTCCTGCATTTGTCCAAATATATACTGTCCGTGTCATCTAAACAGTGTGTGCATGCGTGGTATCCCTTGTTTGTCTGTCCTGAAAGGTTACTGAGAGCAGGCCAATCGTTGATGGTTACAAACAGCAACGCATGTAGGTCAAATTCCTCCTATTCGTTCTCATCCCACACACGTACACCTCTTCCATTCCATAGCTGTAAAAGTTCATCAACTAATGGCCTTAGGTACACATCAATGTCATTGCCGGGTTGCTTAGGGCCTTGGATGAGCACTGGCATCATAATGAACTTCCGCTTCATGCACAACCAAGGAGGAAGGTTATACATACATAGAGTCACAGGCCATGTGCTATGCTTGCTGCTCTGCTCCCCAAAAGGATTAACGCCATCTGCACTTAAACCAAACCATACGTTCCTCGGGTCACCTGTAAAGTCGCTCCACTTTCTCTCGATCTTTCGCCACTGCGACCCGTCAGTGGGTGCTCTCAACTTCCCGTCTTTCTTACGGTCTTTTATGTGCCATTGCATCAACTCGGCATGCTTTTTGTTTCTGAACAGACGTTTCAACCGTGGTATTATAGGAGCATACCACATCACCTTGGCAGGAACCCTTTTCCCGGTGCGCTGGCCCTCAACATCACCAGGGTCATCTCTTCTGATCTTATACCGCAATGCACCGCATACCGGGCATGCGTTCAAATCCTCGTACGCACCGCGGTAGAGGATGCAGTCATTAGGGCATGCATGTATCTTCTGCACCTCCAATCCTAGAGGGCATAGAACCTTCTTTGCTTCGTACGTACTGCCGGGCAATTCGTTATCCTTTGGAAGCTTCTTCTTCATTATTTTCAGTAGCGAACTAAATCCCTTGTCAGATACACCATTGTCTGCCTTCCATTGCAGCAATTCCAGTGTGGTACCGAGCTTTCTGTTGTCATCTTCGCAATTTGGGTACAACCCTTTTTTGTGATCCTCTAACATGCGATCGAACTTCAACTTCTCCCTTTCACTTTCGCATTCTCTCTGTGCATCAACAATGACTCGGCGAAGATCATCATCGGGCACATCGTTTGGTTCCTCTTGATCTTCAGCTTCCCCCATTGCAGCATCACCGTATTCAGGGGGCGGGTAGTTGTCATCATCCTCTTCTTCTTCGTTATCTTCCATCATAACCCCTCTTTCTCCGTGCTTGGTCCAAACATTATAGTGTGGCATAAAACCCTTCTCAAGCAGGTGGAAGTGAAGGGTTTTAGAGTTGGAGAAAGCCTTCGTATTCTCACAGACAGTACATGGACAATGCATAAAACCATTCTGCTTGTTTTCCTCAGCCGCTTCGAGAAAATTATGCAGGCCCTTAATATACTCGGAGGTGCGTCGGTCACCGTACATCCATTGCCGGTTCATCTGCGTGCGTTATATAGTTCTCATTATTGAACAACATATAACTCTCTAGAGCATCTAATTAAAACATACATTGAAACTATGTAAAAAAATTATATGCAACAACAAATGCGATCATAACCGCAACTAAGGTACCAATTGATCCAACGGCATAATGATACCAAGCCTCAGTATGAATGGCATATTTTCTAATCTTTCTAATCTTCAAGCGCATTGCATCCATCTTGATCTTGTGATCGTCGACGACATCGGCAACATGCAACTCCAACTTCATCTTCTCCTCTTCAACTCTTTGTAATTTTTCTTTCAAGTAAATGTTTTCTTTTTCAACCAAATTTAACTTCTCGACAAGAATTTCTATGTCGGTTGGAATTTCCGGTTCACATACCTCCTAGATTAAAAAATCTATGTCACGTTGGTCGGCATAATTGTCATAAACACTAAATAAAACAAATAGTTATCAAAGAGAATATATACCACATCCGAATCATAGACAGGACGAGGGTCGACGGAGGTGGATACCAAAACCATCGCACTATATAATAACAAACAATAATAAAAGTAAGAAAGTTACACAAGTATCTATCTAAATCATACAAGTAAGAACTTTTTTCTTTTAGAAAGAAGATAAGAAGAAGAGGCTAACCATGGTGGTGCCGGCGCCGAGATGGGCGCGGGCGATCGACGGCGGTGAGGACGGGGACGGGACAGGACATACCGCCAAACGTAGACAAATCTTGAGGAAAATGGAGCTTGGACAAGGAGCTTCCAGAGGAGAAAACTTAAGTGTGGCTCGGGCATTTCATCGAACACCTCATGTGTATAGGAGGTGAGCTAGAGCACCACAAAGCTCTCGCACGGCCGGCCAAAAAAACAGCACTGCTCTCCTCGCGGGCAGGGGGGTATATATAGGCCAACCATTGGTCCCGGTTTGTGGTTGGAACCGGGACTAAAGGACAACATTTGGTCCCGGTTCCAGCCACAAACCGGGACCAATGGTTGTGGGCCAGGAGCGAGGCCCATTGGTCCCGGTTCGTGTCTGGAACCGGGACCAAAGGGGTCAGACGAACCGGGACCAATGGCCCATGAGGCCCGGCCGGCGCCCTGGCCTCACGAACCGGGACCGATGCCCCCATGGGTCCCGGTTCGTGAGTGAACCGTGATTAATGGGCTTTTCAGGGCTGGACCAAAGCCCTGTTTTCTACTAGTGATAGGGTCCTCACGAACCGGGACTAATGCATGGACTAATGAACCGGGACTATTGGCAGAATTAGTCCAGGTCCAATAGCCAACCGGGACTAATGCTTCGGTCCAAAGACCAGTTTTCTACTAGTGCTTGTTTGATACTCCCTCTGTAAAGAAATATAAATCCCTCTGTAAAGAAATATAAGAGCGTTTACGCTCTTATATTTATTTACGGAGGGAGTATTTTTTATGCTGGCCATTTGAGGGAGACAAAAATAGTGGTAGCTGGAGGAGTTGAACTCACGACCAGGGGTTTAACTACTTAGCCTGTAAGAAAACCGAGCTAGCTCGCGTTGTGTTTAAAAATTGATCGCATTATCTATTAAATGCTCCCACATCGGTTCTTTACATGTAATTCCGTCGATTTATAAACATTTTTTTGTTTTCCTAGTATCCATATGATGAGGAAGAACATGCTTTCTAAATAACCAACCTAGCTGGTAGAAATATTAAATCAGATGAAGACTTTGTGGGGACTGTTGGAATATTGATTGATGAGGGACGAGCCGCCGGAGGAGGCGTCTGGCGAGCTGTCCAGCTGCAGATAAGCGAGCAGCGTCACGGTCAGCAAGCTGTGGCAGGCAACAACTTGAGTGACTCAGGGTGCAGGTGGCACACTACCCTCCTCGGTGCGCCATTATCTGCACCAGGTGCAGGTAACAACAGGAGGAACGTCATTGGTTTCGTCTAAATGGAGACCTCAAAGAAGCGCTCTGAGCAAAGTTCATTTTAGCTAAGTGAAATTTTGACAGTTATCCTTTTACGGTTTTGTTCCGGTACGCATGGTATAATGTCACATTGTCATTCATCCCCCAGACCATTCTCTTTCTTATCTTGGAATGGACAAGGCGAGCAACAGTGCATGCATGTTGTTGATTTTTTTTAGAAGGTATGCTATTTAGTACAATACATGTATTCTAAAGAAGGCATAGTTTTACATCTTTATGTATAGTTTTGGTATCTAAGTAAAGAATAAATAATGGGAATAGCTTCACTGCAATAGTTCTCTCTTGATTTTTTTGGTAATTCATCGCATCCAGCAAATTTATCTCATCCAGAAACTTGATAGTTTTGTCATTATTTCAATATTTTATTTGTGTAACTTGATTATTTGAATATCTTATGTTCATGATACTAGCGAAAGGAGTAGATGTTAGGCAGAAGAAAAGATGAGGTACTATTCGAAGGATGAAGAACTAATATCATAATTTTTTAAGAGGAACTAACCAGTTAGTATCTGACTGGATGGCTTTAGAGTGGTGGCTTCGGGTGGCTTGACATATATTTCTGTTAGACCTTTATTAAATAATTAATAAAGATGGTTGTATGCATCGATTGATGCAGAGGCCGGGGTTTTTATCATCCTTTTCCAAAAAAATGTATCTGACTGAATGACTTTAGAGTAGCTATGTTGAAATGGAGACCATAGACCGGTAGGAAGATGTGTGATTTTTTTCCGTGGCAACGCACGGACATGTTTCCTAGTCGCTACCTATAGCTATCTGATGGGGCTTATTTTCTATCGTAATTTTTTTCTTACCTATGTTTTGCTGGGCTATACTATATGTATACTCCATCGGCGTAGGCCCTGGGTCGTCGCCCCTTTGGCCATACACCAGGGTCGGCCCTGAGGTGATGTTACAAAACTTTCTTCCGTAGAGTTATATAAAAGGTGAAGACGGAGAAAATTCCGCAACATTAGCTCTGTTGCAAAACAATTTCTGTAACAGTACCTCAATTGCAAAAGTTCTGCAACATGAACTCTGTTGCAAACATCTGAGCGCAACATCATACAATAATATGAGGCACTTCACGACCATAGCAGCTAACACCACGCCTTATTCTTGCTCTCTGTTTCCTCTCCGTAATTACATCAAATCCATTATATAACCCCCATTGTTTTTCTATCTCTTGCCTAGTACTTGCGATTAAAATTTCAGATGCATCAAGACAAAGTTCCTTTCAGCCTCAATCCGACGCATTGTCTGGTATGTTGCATTTACTTCATCCCTGGTTTGACGTCTTTGCATCAAAAGTTGCTCTAATTTGTCTCCACCAAGAGAATGACCTATGAAAACCATTGGCGAATTGAGTGCCCCAGATAATAATGCAGCAGAATCGCCTGCATCGGCATAGTGTCCATGGATAACAACAGGCCATACTGGTTGGCTATTGCCAACTTGTTCTCTGGGAACCTTGGACATCTCCATGATATGGATAAGTGTACCGTCAACAAATTCCTGGATGTGGGGCCTGAGGTGCTCTTTAGGGATATACTTTTCTCTTGGCACGAATGGTATCCTGACAATATAAGCACCACTACTTTCCCCCATGTCATCCACAAGATTCTCTGAATTTCTTGGACTCTTCATCTGTATAGGTTTCCCATAACTCCAATCAACATCAGGTGCACAAATCTATCTTGTTAACAGATCCACTCTATATACTCAAGGTGTGTCACATAACGCCCTAGCAAGCTCTACAACATAGGGAGAAAATTTTGTTTTCTACTGATTAGTCCGTTTAGTGATCCGTTAAAGGAGCAGAAAAGATTCTCACATTTTTTCCCATAGGTGATCCTAGGTTATCGAACCCATGAGAGGAAGGCACCCTTAGAGTCAAGGGTGTCTACCAAGCGTTTGCAGAAGTATTAATTCCACCTTTTGACTGGATCAAAATCAAGTTGAAAATGAAAACACTTACAATGAGAAAAAAGGCATGGGTATGAGGTCTTGTTCTTACAACCGTATATTTGCTCACGGGGTGATCATAATATTAATTTCGCCCTGGAAGTCATCCAGATATGCTTGCAACGTATCGAACTCAAGGATGTCCAAATTATGTCTTAACCGGAGCGCGTCCTACATCAAGAGTCAGTTGTCCAACCATAGGCCCTATCAGTTGTGCGGGGTTTCTCAGGTAATTAAGATAACAATACTCAGACAAAAAAGATTGGACGTTTAATGACTACACTTCTTGAATCACCAACGATAGAATTCGTGTTACCGTACTAAACATTTATGTAACCGGTGTTGAGAATAACACTTCACGGTCTCCCTGCCAATAGCATGTCCGTTGCTCGCTCTCCATGATCCTGGGTACCTACAGGGATGGAGATCGTGGACCAGACAAGATAAAACCACGAAGAAATTTTATGTTACAGATATGTGACTTTAATTCAAAGTGCTTTGATCGATCGCTCCAACA
Organism: Elymus sibiricus; assembly: GCA_039707655.1. NCBI lineage: Eukaryota > Viridiplantae > Streptophyta > Magnoliopsida > Poales > Poaceae > Elymus > Elymus sibiricus. The sequence continues at coordinate 27,271,811 of CM077667.1, forward strand.
AATATATAGGATTGTAGGGCTATGCCTCAAGCCATGGCCTTACCGAACTACTCACATATGATGATCGGATCCCAAGGAGAAACCATTGAAGAACACATCATGAAGACTGATTGATCGATAATATGTCTTATAATCATTGCCAGATATGATACAAGATTACAAAGTATAGCTAGCTGGATGAGTACTACGGTGATGGAGGTGGTGGTGGCTATGGAGATGCAAAATAACAACGGCTAGGGTTGTTGTGGAAGAAGAAGATGGAGGTCTCGATGATATTCTGTAGCTCCTCCGTTTGGTTGGATGAGGGGACGTCATTGGCAATCCATACGACCACTCATACGAGCGCGCACGGTCATGTGAAACACCGTCTTGCACTATGTTTCCCTTCTGGTGCGCCTCCTACTCTATCTCCTCTTTACACCTTTCCATGTATTGTCTTGATTTAATGCATATTTAGCCCATTTCATGTGGAAATAAAGCAAATATAGGATATTAGAAATCTTTCGCGTTTTTTAGTCATTAGCAGCAATATCGAAGCCGATATCTCAATTTTATTGAAATAACTCAGTTTAAACACAAAATAAATTGATGAGCGTAAAAAGAACGCACATCATCTATTACATTTTCCAACAGTTGTATCAGAGTGATTCTAGGAGTAAATACATGTTACGATATAGATCACATGTGATTGTGATAGTATTGCACAAAACTTTTAGTAATGAATTTCATTTATCTAAAAAGAATTAAGAAAGATGAGTTCCGAAACTTAATTAAATCATGCGAGTATAAAATAAGATCTATTCTGGTAGGTGCAATTTTTTACTTGATATTTTTGTTTCCTTCCCTCGAGTTTCGGTTATTTTCAATTCTTGGGGGCATGATGTAGCTTTATTACAAAGTTCTAGCAATTTGCGATTATGTCTATCAATGATTTTCTAACGGTTATTTGGGCTACATCATAGTCAAGAAAAGTGAATCATCGCAAACACGAGAGGGCATGTAGATTTTGATCAACATGGGGGTCACACATGTTGACGAAGTTTAGTGTGGGGCTAGAGATTTTCAATTAAGTATCTTTCCTCACACACCTCACAAAGTTAATCTAGCAACAAGAATAATCATACTTGATTGTGGATATATGTAGCATACAGAATAATCATCTCTTACTGGTTCAAAGAAAAACCAAACATCCATCGGTTCCAAAGAAAATGAGTTCACGCTTTTATCGATAAATAATTCATACATTCAAAAAATATCCTGGATTTATAGAAAACACAAATTTGCATAACCTTACCAGCATATGACTCGTCACACTTGAGATTTTGACCGCCTATGACAAGCCGATTCTGATAATTGATTATGTGGTAGTAGACAAAAGTTTGAACCCAAACTGTACAGTGATTGGCATAAACAATAAAAATACTCATAAGAGACATGCGCAATTAAAATACACACACAAGACTATTACATATTGTTGCATATGTTTTTACAAACTGCATATATGTGTAGGCCTTCACAAGGTACACCTATCCAATTGTCTGTTACTCAATGTTTTCATTCTGGGTAGATGTTGTCAATGTCTTGAGGGCTGCCACATTCGTAATCAGCCTAATGGACTCGGCAAAATCATCCAAAAGTTGATGGCAATCTGGAAATTGTGCGTCATCCACTGCCAGAATTACCTTGATAGTGCTACCATAATTATGGTAGTGCACAGTGAGAGCCTACACATAGAATTCCAAATAAATAAATAAATGCAAAATGGAGTAAAAATAATAATTGTGAAGCTAGGGTTTTGTTGTCCCCTATTGTTTTGATGATGATTCAGTTGACCTCTTTGAGTAACAAGAGGATGTAAAGTACAAATGTAACCCCCTCCACACACACACACACACACACACACACACACACACACACACACACACACACACACACACACACACACGTGCGCACACACACGTGCGCACACACAAGAGTGTTCCACTCTACATTCTATAAGTATTGGTGCACCACCAACGAATCACAACTAATTAATTTTGGCAACACATCAGTTTTGTCTCTAGAAAAAGGAAAGCAACAATAGTGGCAAAAACTTCGACTTATTGAAAACATACTATGAATAACGAGCTTCATAATTTGGATGTTTTATATCAGAGTGTTGCTCAAAAAAATAGTAAATGGGAGTGATATCGGTGTATAATGGATTGCCTATTGGATGATTTGTGTTGACAAAAGACACCTGATTATTATTATTTTTCTTCTCAAAGTAACCTAAGAATGCATGTATTTTGGATGTGAGAACAAGGGTTACTTACTTGTGGTTGGCCGTAGACACTAGGTGCCATGAAGGCAACTGGGTGCCCACATAATGTTATATGTTCAGCTGGTCCAATGGCATTTGATAGGATTATGGTTGTACTTGTGGCAAAGCGGCGGAAGATAAATGTTCCTGTCTGCTTTCATTGGCATTGCACCATAATTAGTTGGAATCATGAATACACATACTGCTTTTGCGCAATGTAATCCTGGGAAAACCATATAAAGTAATACCAGGAAATATACCTTTACTCCAAAGTATTTCACCAAAAATTCACCAACCACCTGTGTGAACATCACTTCTAATGAGCTATTTTTCCTATGCATAAACATTTTTGCCTTGCGAATATACTCCATGGGATCAGCGTGCAAGGCTATATGAAATGGACAGATGAGGCTGCTAAGTCGATTCCCTGTCTCTACCTTGGTAACATATGTCTGCTCATAGTTGTAAGAAGAAAATCAAAGTAATTAATATTAGTTATACAAAATTGTGATCAAGGCCATATTACTATGTCTATCTGGCACTTAATTAGTATTTCTCACATATGTGGTCAGAGAAAAATGTTTGTTCTTACTTGTCGGGTAGAAACTGGCCTTGTGCTGACAAGGATGAATGATCGCAAACATATTTTCTTAGTGCTAGTGTCACCTAATTTTGAAGATAAGAAAGCAAAGTATAAGAGTTGCATCTCTAAAGAACAAACATTCGTTGTCTTTATCAGACAGAGACCACTTACCAGACTTCCGAAAGTAATAACGTGATAGAGCTGCTGAAGTCACACCGACTAGCACGTCATTTATAGTCTGTGAAATTCAAGAGAGGGAGAGAGAGAGAGAGAGAGAGAGAGAGAGAGAGAGAGAGAGAGAGAGAGAGAGAGAGAGAGAGAGAGAGAGAGAGAGAGAGAGAGAGAGAGAGAGAGAGAGAGAGAGAGAGAGAGAGAGAGAGAGAGAGAGAGAGAGAGAGAGAGAGAGAGAGAGAGAGAGAGAGAGAGAGAGAGAGAGAGAGTGACCATTGAGTCAAATCAAGAAGCGCCATCCAGCAAGCGAGTCACATTTATATCGGGCCTAATTAGAGGGTCATGGCCATGCATGCTATTCAGTAACTTGTCATCAAACCCGTGTATTGCACGGGCTACTTATTTTGAAAAGGAAATAGTTCGCACACCATTGCAAGTTTTCGTCATAAATTGTTTTGAGGGGACCTTAAAATGTAAAACTACTTTTTTTCATTATATTTACCTTGTTATAGTGACCATTTTAAAATACTATTTCCAGTTTTCGCCAAAAGGTTATCCAGATAATGGGCAACATATCATGTACAAGTAATTTAGAAAATATATTTAATTACTACAAATAAAGATTGAACGGCTTAACGTGTAGTTCATGACAGCAATGCGTGGGCTATATATTAAATATATATTTTTATGAATCCGATATTTCAAATTAATTTGGTCATAAATTAGATATTTTTAATATATTTTAAAATATAAAACAAACTTTTGTTGTTTTATTTACCATGTTATAATAATTGTTTTAAAATGTTATTATCACCTTTCGTCCAAGAGTGCCAACATATCATGTAAACCTTGTGCATGTGATTTCAATTAGTATTTATAAATATATGATCAAGATTGAATGGCTTTACGTACGCAGTTCATGATAGTCTTGATCAGCTTCACATCATCAAGGCTAAGGCTCCGATGCACGAAACGCTTGCGGCACCGAGACTCGCCACCAGCTGCACGTGTAAATAGTGTGCATGGATCTTTCAAGAACAGTATCGTCGCAACAAGAAGTGCAACATCTACCAGTGTGTGCCAAGCAAGCACAAAATACGACCAAACCCATGTGAGCAGTGGCAGGTAATCGCCTGAAGACAATGGAGGCCGTGGGCCTCGCTCATAGATCGGGCCCGTGCGCTTGGGCGGTGGGGGCATAGCCGGTAGCCTCGCCGGATCAGCCGTGCTACGCGACGATGCCATCAGAAGTGTCGTGATCGACATGCCGTCACCAATGGAGTGGTGCACGCGAAGGACCAATGTGGAGGTGGCCTCGGAGGTTGAGAAGTCGAGGACGTGGAACTCCCAAAGCGGGTAGCGCTTGTCCATCGGGATCAGGGACAGCGACGCCACGTAATCCTCCACGGCCTTCTCCGGGTCGGACGCCACGGCGCCCGGATCCAGCCTCGGAATAATGATGTGGTTGTCCACGTTTACGGCCGTTTGTACCCATCGTGGCTTTCCACCCATTACCTATACACACATGAGAAAGAACAAGGGTTGTTTGTTCTATAACATACCATTGACATATATGTGCATGCCATGGCAAAAGAAAATTAATGGAGGGAGCTAACAACGCAAGCCCAAAATTAATGTAACACCTAAAAGTGAAGTCTATAAATAAGTCCCTACCGCCTCATCATGCATTGTAACCTACAATTTCTAACGTAGAAAAAATTAATTATAATATATTATTTGTGTGGATCGATGCTAGCTGTCAGGGAAATTGTATGCAACATATAAACAAGTGGAGATCTTTAGATGTAACCTCAAACCAAGCTGGTATATTATTTCAGCTGTTTTGGCAATTGTAAGTCGCATGAGATTATCTTTTTATGTCTAAGTCAGTTATAGAGAAGGATAATAACTTCAGAAAAAGGTGTATGTTGCATTTTTCACTAAACTACTACATATAAGAAAATCTCGGACGATTTACATGTAGATGGAATTTATTTCAGATATGAAGGAAATAAATTGAGTTCCTAAAATTACTTGAATGCTGCAGAAGCGTGGGAATCTTGTAAGCAGTTCTGTTTCGATGCCGGTACGGAAGACGGGCAGGTTTACTGGCACGCTAAGGCCCAACATGAGGATGCCGTAGACACTCATATCTTCCATAACTCTTCCGGTAGGGCTCATGGGCTCCTCCGCCCTTTCCGTCGGCTCCGTCGACGCCGACGACACACGAACACAGAGCGGCCGGTTTTGTGGACGGGCTAGCAAGCGGCTACCACTACCATCAGCGTTCATTGCTACTTCAATGAGTGACTAGTGGCAGCTCGATCGTTTGTTAATTGCGTCGACTCTCGGCTCGTTGGTGGTGTATATATAGGGAAGGAAGGCGAAAAGGAGCCTGTTTCCTGGAACATGCATTACTAATTGGAACTTACTATAATTTACCTACTCAATAGGACAAGCTTGTTTGGCTCTTGTTTTAACAATATACTAGCAGATTATTAAAATAATATGGTTTTGGAATGGTCGAACACTTCTACTACTGGTTTTTAAGACTGACAACGCTTTTATAGTGTACATGTTTATCGGAAATACACTTTGGTTCCTGGTTGTATATGCATCCTATATGGGGATTTTTATTTAATACTTAATTAAAAAGTTAAAATAGTGTCGAAGTATTTTTAGATTAAACTTGACTTTGTTTTGCACTAGTATATAAATTTTCACAAAAAAAAGTCAACATTGACTTCTGGGTAAAAAAGAAAAAATTCATTTGCTATTATAGGTCACTATTCACATTATTTTGACCGAAAATTTGTTTTAGACAAGCAGCCCAAAACTTGTCGAAGTGACCAATGTGAAAGGAGACGTCCCAAGTCCACTCTGTGATGAACACCCTGGGTATAGTGGCATCCGTCTTCATCGCAGTAGAATGCTAGTACTACCTTCTTGTTACCGCGCAAAAAAGAAAAGTACTACCTTCTTGTCCTGGATCGAAAGGACGATGAACCGTTGGAAGGCGAAATGGTTCCTACAAGAACCCGAATGCAATCATGGCCACCAAGAGTACCCCGGAGGGACAACATCAACAAACATACCACATTGAGCTCCACAAGAGGCCCGCGGCTGCCATGGCATGGCCATGAAGGAGACGTGCACTGCAGGAGTAAATAGGAACTCGAAGCAAATCAGACACGGTGAGAAATCAAGCTGAGGAGCAAAGTCATCATGGAAGCAACCAACACATCCCGACACGACATCCACCCCGTGGCCCAAGGACGGCCGCCTTAGGAGGAGGAAGGGTGCCGTAGCGCCGCCGTCATCCCCAAGCAGAACCAAGGTTTCCCCTAGATGCATGGAGGAGGTGGGGGAAGGGATACCTCAATGAAGCCTCCAAGGAGTGGTTCGACATCGTGGCGTCATCGTCGTTGTGGCTGCCGCCGTTGGCCAAGGGCTTCCCCTGGTCCACCAAACCCTGCCGTCAAAATGCCACCCACCACCCTGATCCGATGAGAACGACCACACTGGATCCCAAATCGAGCTGGAGAGGGTGAAGGAGATGAAGTTGGTGCAGGTCGATACAGATTTGTCGGCCGGGTCGGCCGCCGTGCGAGCTTCAACCACCGGATCCCAGCTGCCCAATCAAGCCGAGGAAGACCTGGCACGCACCCGCACCCGCCGCCCGCCGCAGGGCCAGCATTGCCCACCTCGACCAGAGCTGCCACCCTAGCTTGCCGAGCTCTTCTCGCGAAGCAGAAACAGCAAACCTCGCCGCCACCTTCCTCGCCTCCGCGCGGGCTTGCCAGGAAACAGGTTTGCATTCGTTTGTATTTGTATTATTTTTTGTAAAATTATCAATTGAAACAACATGTAGATTACTACATGTGCGAATAGTTTGCCAATCTTTTGACAAACGGAGAATTTTGAAAATATATTTTCGGCACCAGGACCACTGGTGCTCGGGAGCCAAAGGGTATTCTCGCACGTGTCCTCTGCAAACGTTCCAGCTTAGGAGCTACTCCTTCCGTTCCCACAATATAAGACATTTTTGCAAGATAAAACGTCCTATATTTTGGGACGGAGTAGTTGTTTACACTTGTACGTGTTCTTGGGGATTCATGTGCACGGTGGTGCTGACCTGGCGACGAGCCTGCAGCAGAGGATGCAATACGTGATGTGTTGGCCGATTTGCAAGGAATCCTACACTCGTACAGTGAAAAATAACAATATTCGACCTGTGATTGATGGTTAGGTGGACAGTGCTATCTCCTGTCCATCAGAGTTGAAGTCCAAAACGGTGCTCATATTTTTTTGGATTTATTCCAGACCTTATGGTGATGTGCATTCATTGGGAGAAAATGTTTCTATCGACTACGAAGACGCTTATGGCGACATCGTCAATCGTAAAATGATGTATCGGCTCAGTGTTTTGAAGGTACTCATAAAACTAAGGTGTGCATACGTACGTTCGTAGAAATGAATGTATGTGCATACATATAAGGTCTAGGTCCGCACGATACCGGAAAAAAAATGAAGATATGCAATGCATAATCCTTATCTAGCAGAGACTACGTGAGATTGATTGACCCGTCTTTACTTCTCAATTATGCTCCACCATCGAGATATCATTACTTCACACCGCTCGCGCGTTCGTTTTCAATCACTTCATTAATTAAATATATGATGTGCCCGGCCCCGGGGGGCGGCGTGTTAATTAATGAGATATAAATGATGTTGTTTAGCTTAACAAGTGCACATCCATGTGCTTTCGCCGTCTGTTCACCCTGTGGCTGTGTGGCACTTGGAGGTGACGGATGATGCATGCAGTTCGAACTACTCGGGGCTCCAGTTTTGATGATAAAACCTGTAGCTACTCTGGACCGGTGTATCCCACCGTGTTTGTGCGCTTAAACAACTAGGCAAGCATGTACATTTGCTGTCTGTTCACCCTGTGGGGCAGTTGGGCGGTGGCGGATGGTGCACGTTGAACTGCTCGGGGCTATACGATAAAACTGTCGCTGCTCTGGGACCGTGTGGTTCCCGCCATCATCCTGCACTCTAGGTTTGTACAATAAACGTATCGCTTCCTGGGCCGTGTGGTTCCCATCATTTTTACGCAACTATGCAGCCATTCGCGGCCTTCAACCGGTTGATCATCCCATCCTCCTAGCCTTGTATCTTCCTGAAATGTAGTCATTAGATTATAGGACGCGTCTAGTGGGTGGCCGTTGGCCTGCCAGCGCAAACAAAATAACCCCCCCCCCCCCCACCCCAATCTTTAAATGAAAATAGTTTGTCCCCCAAATCCATATTAAAAAAAACTAAGCAGGTGTGAACGTGACTGAACAGAAAAAATAAATAATTGCAAAGCAACCACATGAACAGGCCGGAACGCACTTAATTCAGGGTTTCAATTTTTTTTAGATCACGACTTTCCAACCGTGCATCGAATTAAGATCCGTTTTGACTGTTGGAACCCTCGTGACGTGCTATTTGAAACTAGATCCCGCATTGATATGTTTCGATGAAAGTTTTTTTTACAATTTAGTCCTCGTTTTATGCAACTGCCTAGAGTCTCTATGCAACTAGCTATCTGGCAGTAGATGTGCAAATATTCGCCTACCCCGTGGACGTGCAGTTTTCACTGATGGCACCTCCATCCCCAAACTATCTTCTTCCAATGATATGATCAATTTTGCTTGTTGCCCATGCTAGCTACCAAGTAGTTGATGTGCAATTGTTCTCCTGCCCTTGGATGTTTTACACTATTTGCTGCATTGGCCAACTGCCTAACAATGGATGTGCAACTTGGAATGCCGCCACGACCAACTGTCTAACAATGATGTCTAACTTTCCATCATACCCCCTTGGATGTGTAGTTTCCCTGTGAGCACCCGGTCCAAACCACCCCTGCTAGTGAGATGTGCAACGTTAGCGCCTGTCTAGCCATGTCTATATGTAACTTTTCACTATCCTCATGAATATGCAACTTTTCACTACCCTCATGAATGTGGAATCTTCATCATCCAACTATCACTGCCTGTGAGTTTGCAACTTCATATGTTTGTCGTTGCTCCCGTCAATGGAAATTCATATCCAAGGGTAGGGAGGGAAAGAAATTGCATGCCGACTAATAGGCAGTTGAATTGAACAAGAGACTAGGGTGCACATATCACTTGTAGAGTAGGTGGGACAGGGTATCCCAAAAGTGAAAAACGATAAATCCACGAGTAGAGAGCAGGGTTGCACATCGACTAGTAGGTAATTGGCTGGGATAGTAGACTACTTGGACATCAGGTTGTCATAGTTTCTAGGTTGCAACCTCATAGAAAGTTGGATCATGCAGCTTCGAAAATTAATTTTATGAAGTGTTGCACAATGCAGTATTAAAGTTGTATCATATAGCATCAAAATTTCCATTAAAAAAAACATCATCGAAACATACCCATGCAGGATTTAGATCCAAAGATCTGTTGTGAGGAACCCCACGATACAGACGGATCTGAATTCTGAGACATGATTTGAAAGATATGTTCTTTTCTAAAATTTGAAAACCCTAAATAGATGCATATGGATCTGTTTTATCGGTCCCATGTAACTAGTCTGATCACAGTTAATGCCAACAATCACATGCACTAGAAGACAAACAAAGTACGCATGCATGTATGCGGTAGAGGAGCCAAGCGCGCGCACGATTACAGGTATATTCTAATGAAATGAAATTTATTCTGATGAAATGAAATGAGCAATCCAGTTTAGCCTGTTTAAATGGCTCAAATTTGTGTTGGTTGATTCTGGAATATAATATATATTTTAATTCTGAAAAATATAGAAGTGCTAGGCACAAACATGGTTGCCCACCACTGGTAATTGCACTGGGTGGGGCCTGGATGAATAACGGTGATGAGCGACCTTCACTACACCCATCACTAGTGTGGTGTTACCAGTGACGTGCGCCCCTACTCATCACGCTCGTCACTGATAGGGCTTTTGAGCCCGTCAGTCATAAGTGTTGCTGCAGTAGTAGATCTCCATGTCAGCGCTCTCGAAAAATCAAAATTGGATTTATTCTTTGATGTGTCCGCTGAGCTCGTGACGGTGACAACCAGACATGAAGGTTTGCCTTCGGCACTCGGCCTTCTGGCATGAACAGTCAATTTTGTTTCCCCAAATGGTGGATTTGGCAGTGGATGCAACCATGTCGGGATTTGTGCTACTCCAGGCCTCCCCCGTTGCATATCGACTTCGGCGTGGTGTTGGCGGTCCCTCTCCAGACCGCATCTTCTTCTTTAGGCCATCAATCCCAGTTTTGGGACGACGTCGCCAATATCTCCTGGCCTAGACCGACCTCTACAACAACGGTTTCTAGGTTCCGTCGGCGGCGCAGAGATCCAAAAGTGACATAGATTGAGGCTCACGTGCACTACCGGCGTGTGCAGGAGCAACATGGCAAAGAATTCACCGTGGATGTTTTTCCTTTTTACTTTCTTCAGTGGTTTTCTTGTAATTTTCAGATATTTATTAGTAACGTATGGCCTTTGGCCTTCGAAAGAAAAAGGCCTAGGTCCACCCTCGCGAAATTTTCTTTCGCCCTGCTTTATAAATAAAACAACCACCCAATCCATACAATGAGTAGCAAGGTGTGGTAATTAAACTGTCTACTGGAGCAATAGCACAAGCATGCCCAAATAAAACACAAAAGAAAAGAGGAAAAAAGAATACCAAGTGGCCAAAACATCATGAAGACGCTGGAGCAGCGAGGCGCCAAGCCCTGCCATGTAGCGTGTCCAACATATGTCCCATCTGGTCGCGGTCCAGCTGCCTAGCCAACGGGTGCCAGTGCTGCAAGAAGGCAAGAAATTTGAAGATGGCGTCAGAGGCCCGTTGAAGGAAGGTCCACTCAATCACCATCTTATTAAATGTCGTCCAACTAACCAAAATAATCGTTTCTTCCTTCGAGTCTGGACATCTCTAGCCTGGAGAAAGCCAACAAGGTAATGAGCCTTCCAATTTGGCCCCAATGCCTGACAGACAAGCTCCAAAGTGCTCGAGCAGCCGTGCAAGAAAAGAGGTTGTGGGTCTCTGTCTCCAGAACCCCACACAGGGGACATAGCCCATTATGAGGGCCATACTGCTTGAGCACCTCCGGTCTGAAGGGAAGTGGCCCCTCATCAATTGCCACCAGTGAAAAAAATAGCGCGCTAAAGCGCCGTTAATAGCACGCGCGCTATAGCATATTGAGAATCATCTCGGTAAATTGATATATGTACAATGTCTCGCTAATAGCACGCTATAGCGCGCTATAGCACGGTAATAGCATATTTTGCATAGCGCGCTATTTTTTTCCTTGATTGCCACACAAAAATGCTGATCTTGAAGGGCAGAGGCGCCTTGCAAAGCGGCACTACCTAGGAAATAATCGACCTACAGGCATGGTAGGCCGATGCCACTGAAAATTTTCCGGAAGGAGTTAGGCCACAGGAAGCAGATTTCGGGTAGTCTGCAAGCCTGGCCCACTCCAACGCCTCCGTTGATGAAAAAGACCGACGGAACACGACGTTTCACGTCCACCCATAGCCTGTTAACCCGTACTTGCATACAGTAAATGAGCAACTCTTGAATTTTGAATTTTGAATCGCAATAAACCGGCTGTAAGTAATGAGCGGATACCTGTGAAAGCTTGATCGATCGTACGAGCACCCATTTAAACGACCGCAGTGAGTTTCAAATGCATGTGGGCGATCATGCAGAAGGAGAGCGTCCCTGTTTGGTGCGGAAATATACACCTGGCAGTGGACACTGCGCACGCATCCAGCCACGATGATGGACCAAAGTTTTAAATAGCCGATTATAGCATAAGTATAGCCCTGCAATAGCAGTTTGAGCAGGGTGCTGTTAAATGAGCAGCAAATATAACTCATATACAATTGTCCGTAAAAGTTTTGAAATAGTTGACTATGGTCTCACTATAGGTGATTTGAATGGCCACCGCTATTTATATTAACCCACTATTTAAAACAATGCTATGGACAAACAAGTGCGCGCACCCGCCCTTGGCCATCACCACACACACGCACCCACCCGTCAGCTGCACCCCAATCCAGACCATGCACACACACGCACGGACGCACATGCCTGGATCCAACCGTAGCTATGCATGCATGCATGTATGCATGGCCTGCGGAGCCAGGCTCACACTTGGCCCCGGGCTGCTTCAATGCAATGTAGCTACGGCACGCTACAGTAGACACAGACCGTCTACAGTAGCCAGGTACCTATCGCCACCGTCCCAACTGCCCTGGATGGTGAAGGCCACGAAAGTACATGGTTGTGCAGTTGTTTAAGCCTGTAAACACGGTGGGAACCAAAAAAACCCAGACAGCCATACATTTATCGTACAGACTTGGAGTCCCAAACAGTTCGAACTGCACCATCCGCCACCGCCCCAACTGCCCCGCAGGGTGAAGGCGGCTAAACTACATGACTGCGCAGTTGCTTAAGGCTGGCCATAGTGGATAGTGGGGAGTATCATATACTGATATCATACATATGATACTAGTGTATGATACTATTTTCATAGTGCATAGTATCATAGAGTAGTATCATGTATGATCATATTTAGTGCCATGCATGACACAAAGTAGCATAGCATTTAGCATAATACGGTATCTACCTATGTTACTCTAACCCTCTCTCTCTTCTTTAATTCTCTACCACATCAGCATGTTTGCTATTCTCAAGTACATGATACCACATAAGTTACCCCCACTATGGCCAGCCTAAGTGTGCAAACATGGTAGGAACAGTTTAAACTGCACCATCCTCCACCACCCAACTGCCCCGCAGGGTGAAGAGACTTCAAATGTACTAGTACATGGCTGCGCATTTGTTTAAGCGCCCAAACATGGTGTGAGCCACACGGGCCCAGAGTAACGACAGGTTTATCGTACAAAGCTGGAGCTCCAAACAGTTTGACCTTCGAACTGCACCATCCGTCACAGCCCAAGTGGTCCGCAGAGTGAACAGACAGCGAAAGTACATGACTGTGCACTTGTTGAGCTAAACGACGACATTTATATCTCATTAACACGTCTCCCCGGGGCCGGGCATAGAATTTTCTCTCGTCTAATTATCAAACCATATATGGGTTCTACTGCAATGATTATAAGTCAACTTTTGACTGCAATTATGTGTCATGTTGATTATAGCTTATTGAACAAGATTAATGTTTCCAAATGGCTACGGTTTAGTTGTCATACTAAATATATCAAAGAATTAGATGCAAGAAAAATTAGAGCTCAAACTTCTATTATATTATTATTAGAAACGGTAGAAAAGGAATGATAAAGATTTCTTCTTCAAAATTTAATTTGGATAGCACGACAATGAATATTCACCGATCTGTTTTTCGATACTGATGGAGACTAGCAATGTGGTATACCCTTTGTCGGAATTAAGTTATAAGCATAAACGGTACATGCTAAGGACATCTCCAACGATATGATAGCCACACATGCAACTTTATATCTCAACGGCCTTCCAGGCCTTCCATCTGGTGGTGGCGACGTCAAGGTGGAATAATGGTGCTGGTGGCTCTTTTCTATCTATGTGAGGCATGTGGCGGAGCACAATAGATGCCGGAGTTGCATACTCTCGGCGGATCCTTCGATCTGGTGAGCTTTGGGTCTCTGGGTGAGGTCGACGCGACGGAGGCGACGGACTCGGTGTGGGGCTTTTGTCCCCTAACTCCATCTTCACCCTAGAGCAGCGACATATATTTCATATAGCCCCGAACAGTTCAAATTGCACCATCCGACACCGCCCAACTGCCCCGAAGAGTGAATAAACACCACATGTAAATGGCTACGTAATTGTTTGAGCATGCAAACATGGAGGGAATCATACGGGCCCAAAGTGGTGACAGGTTTATTGTACAAATCTGGAGCCCCGAACAATTCGAACTGCAGCATCCGTCACGGCCCAAGTGTCCTGCAGAGTGAACAGACAGCGAAATCACATGGTTGTGCACTTGTTCAGCTAAACGGCAACATTTATATCTCATTAACACATCTCCCCCGGGGGCCAGGCACCAAATTTTCTCTCATCTAATTAGCAAAACATATATACGGTTCTACTGCAATGATTATAAGTCAACTTTTAACTACAATTATGTGTCATATTGATCATAGCTTATTGAACAAGATTGATGTTTGCAATTAGCTACGGTCTACGTGTCAGATTAATTATATAAGAAAAGATAGATCCCATACAAATTAGAGCTCAATCTTCTATTATATTATTATTAGAAACGATAGGAAAGGAATGGTAAAGATTCCTTGTTCAAAATTTGGATAGCTCGACGATGAATATTCACCGATCTGGTGTTTGATATTGATGGAGACTAGCAATGTGGTAGACCCTCAGTCGGAATTAATGTATAAGCATAAACAGTACATGCTAAGGGCATCTCCAACGATATGGCAGCCGGCCATGCAATGCTATATCCTTCCGCCTGTTGGTGGCGACGTCAAGCTGGATTAATGGTGCTGGTGGCTCTTCCCTATCTCTACGAGCATGTGGCGGAGCTAAAGAGATGCCAGACTTGTATGCTCTCGGATCATTCGATCCGGTGAGCTTTGGGTCTCTAGGCGAGGTCGACGCTGCGGAGGTGGCGGACTCGGTGTGGGGGTTTTCTCACCAAACTCCATAGTTGCCCCCACAGCAGTGATATGTTTTTCGTAAAGCCCCAAACTGTCCAAACTACACCATCCACCAACGCCCAACCGCCCCGAAGGATGAACATACATCAAATGTACATGGCTGTGTAATTGTTTAAGCGTGCAAACATGGTTGGAACTACACAGTCCCAAATTAGTGGCAGGTGTTATCATACAAATCTGGAGCCCAGTACATTTTGAACTGCGCCATCCGTCATCGCCCAAGTGTCCCGCAGAGTGAACAGACAGCAAAAGCACATGGTTGTGCAAGACACATTTATACTTCATTAACATGACCCCCCCCCCCCCCCCCCCCCCGGGGAAAGTAAACAGTGCTCCCAGCCTTGAGGTACTCCCAATGCTCCAATGTCAAAAAACATCTATAAATGTTTCAAAAAATTCCAGAAAAAAATGTGACAGTTCACAAGGAATGTCACTACATCCCCTAAAAAATTCAGGTCCAAAATCAAAATGTGCATTGAGAAACAAAAAAGAGAAATCCAGATCTGAATAGTGTCAATGTTGCTTTTGTCTCTTGTACACTATTCATGCTAAATTTCACATTTTTGTATCTGAATGTGTGTTTCGTATTTTGACCTGAAATTTCTAGGGCTTGTAGTCCCATTCATTGTGAACCTTCACAATTTTTACAGGAATTTTTGAAACATTAAAAAATTGTTTTCTTGACATTGGAGTACCGGGAGTACCCCAAGACTGGGAGCACTGGATACTCCCCCCCCCCCCCCCCCCCCCCCCCAGCCCTCCCGCTGGGGCCGAACACCAAATTTCTTCTCATCTAATTAACAAACCATCCATTCTATTCCATTTTTATTAAAATGATAGTCCACATAGACTAAAATATCCACACTTTGTTTGATGGTCAATATTGTAACGGTTTAGATTTAAGCCTCTCCACCAAAACCAAGATCTCCTCTTATCTAATTAGCTAATGTTTAAAATTCATTTTCTATTGTTTTAATAACATAATCGAATATTAATGATGTCAATAATATAACCAGCCCGTGTTTACTTCTTTGTTTATTCTTTGCAACATGTTGTCTCGCAATCGTAGTTACCACTTTATCGTATTTATTGCTTCTTTGTCTTTTGTTGATTTAGTTTGTTACTGCCGTGCATGTTGACCTACTCGTTGAGCCAGATAAATGACCGTGATTCCCAAATATGTTCATACTCGATAAGTTTTACAGCAATGATTATAAGTCATCACTTAACTGGAATTATGTGCCATATCGATCATAGCTTATTGATCAAGATTGATGTGTCCAAATAGCTATGGTTTATGTATCAGAATAAATATATCAAAAAATTAGATCAAAAACGAACTAAAGCTAAATCTTCTATTATATTATTAGTAGAAACGGAAAAAGGAATAATAAAGATTTGTCCTTCAAATTTTGGATAGCACGGCGATGGATATTCACTGATTTTTTTAATATATAGATGGAGACTAACAATGCGGTAGACCCCCAGTCGGAATTAAGGTATAAGCATAAGCGGTACATGCTAGGGGCATCTCCAATTATATGATAACCGGCAATCCAACGCTATATCTCAACGGCCTTCGGGGCCTTCCACCTGGTGGTGGTGATGTCAAGGCGGAATAATGGTGCTGGTGGCTTGTCCCTATCTCTGTGAAGCCTGTGGCGGAGCTGATGAGCTGTCGGAGTTGCATGCTCTCGGATCCTTCGATCCGGTGAGCTTTGGGTTTCTAGGTGAGGTCGACATGACAGAGGCAGCAGACTCGTTGTGAGGCTTTTGTCCCCTAACTCCGTCTTTGCCCTGGAGCAGCGACAGGTTTATCGTATAGCGCCCCGATGTGGTCAAATTGCATCATCCGTCACCGTCCAACTACCAACTGGGTGAACAGACATCAAATATACTCCATGGCTGCGCAATTGTTTAAGCGCGCAAACATGGTGGGAACCACACGGCCCCAAAGTAGCGTCAGGTTTATTGTACAAAGCTGGAGTCCCAAACAGTTTGAGCTGCATCATTCGTCACCGCCCAAGTGTCTCACAAAGTAAACAGACAACGAAAGCACATGGTTCTGCACTTGTTAAGCTAAATGTGCAGCATTGATATCTCATTAACACGACCCCCCCCCCCCCCTTCCCGCCGGCCCGGACACCAAATTTTCTTTCGTCTAATTACTAAATCATCTATTTTATTGCATTATTATTAAAATGATAGACAAACAACACCCCACATTTGTCCACATAGACTAAAATATGTACACACAAAAAAATTGGTGGGTCAAAATTATAACGGTCTATATTAACCCTTTCCATCAAAAACAAGATCTCCTCTAATCTAATTAGAAAATCTTTAACATTCATTTTTATCATTTTAAGAACATAATAAAAGAATAATGATGTCAATATAACCAGCATGTGTTTTCTTCTTTTTCCTTTCTTTGATACACGTTGTCTCACAATATAGTTACAATTCTATCGTGTTTATTGCTTTTTTGTTTTTTATTTATTTAGATTGTGACTGCCATGCATGTTGACTGGCTCGTTGAGCCAGAGCCAGATAAATGACTGTGATTCCCAAATATGTTGATACTCACGTAAGTTTTACGACAATGATTATAAGTCATCCTTTTACTGGAATTACGTGCCATATTGATCATAGCTGATTGAACAAGATTGGCATATCAGATTAAATAGACCAACAAATTAGATCCAAGACAAATTAGAGCTCAATATTCTATTATATTATTATTAGGAACGATAGAAAAGTAATAATAAAGATTTGTGTTCAAAATTTGGATAGCTTGACTATGGATATTCATCTATCTGTTTTTCGATATGGATGGTGACTAACAATGTGGTAGACCCGTGGTTGGAATTAAGGTATAAGCATAAGCGTTAGATGCTAACCGCATCTCCAATGATATGATAACTGGCCATCCAACGCTATAGCACAACTATGGTAAAAACACGCTATAGCTCAACGGCCTTCCTCCATATATATACACTAGTAAAAGAGGCCAGGCGTTGGAATGGGTGAGGGAAATACTACACATCCCTAACCTAATAATCATGACCCAAGACCCCTATAAGTAGATGTCTTTTATTTCAACACATGGCATCCCATATGTGTTTTCGCTTATCCTCTTTCCCACCCTCGCTCATAGTGGCTTCAGTGCTCACACAATCGCAACGCCTTTGAATGTGGTGGATCCTAAGGTCTCTCTCTCTCCATAAGATGAGAAACCTACTTTTTCCTGTGAGGGTTTGACGAGGCATGCTTGCGTGGTTATGAATGGTTTCTTTTGTCTCCAATATTATTAAGATACCTTCCGCCAAATACAATGATGAGAGCTTTCACCAAATAACTTTCAACACTTTGGCACCTTCCGCCAAATAGTTGCTCTACCTTTACATCTACGGCACTAAACAACAAGCTCTCAGCTTGGATATTTAATTCAGTGCCGGGCTCATAATCACCCGGTAAACAATAAAATAAAATAAAAATGCAGAAAAATTCAAAAGAACTGATTCTTTTTAATGTAAGATGATTTAGTGCGCCAAGTTCGTGTAAAATTTCGTGGCTAAATGAAAATCTAAGAGCTCGTGGCAAAAAAGACAGAATAAATCCAAACAACGTTGTTTTCAAAAGTTTCTCACAGACCCAAAAAATTTCCTTTCTACTGAGAGCTACCGAAACATCCAAACTCCACGAAATTTGGCACGGACTTCACTCACAAGAGCATCTCCCATCACAAAAAAATATATCGTGTTTGATGCTAACATAAAAAAAAGTGGCACTCAGGGTAATCACTTCTTCTGCCAAACAGCAATGCCCTTCCACCAAACAACAGGGCCTTCCGCCAAATAACAGCGGTCTTCCTCCATCCTGAGCAGACGTTAAAAAGAGAGGAGCTATGGCATGGGGCACGTGGTGAATATTGATTGGCCAGGAGGACGTCCGGACGCACGCAAAGCTCCAACAAGTTTGGTTCTGGTTTGTAGCAATTCGGACACTGAGATGTGTCCGTGGACAAATACACGTGTGTACTGTATAGCAAACTACCCTCGGACAGCTCGGTCGTGGGAGGTATGCCTGCATTTTGAGGGATGCGTTCGAGGGGCCCTAAGGAATAAAGTTGAGGTAGAATTTACTCGGAAAGGGGCCCTAAGGAATAAAGATGATTCAGTGTCGGCGGAGAGTTGCTCCTCCCCGCGTCGGTGCTCGTCGAGGAGGCGGAGGTTGTATCACTAGTAGAAAACAGGGCTTTGGTCCAGGCCTGAAATCCCATTAATCCCGGTTCACTCACGAACCGGGACCCATGGGGGCATCGATCCCGGTTCGTGAGATCAGGGCGCCGGCCGGGCCTCGTGGGCCATTGGTCCCGGTTCGTCTGACCCCTTTGGTCCCGGTTCCAGACACGAACCGGGACCAATGGGCCTCGCTCCTGGCCCACAACCATTGGTCCCGGTTTGTGGCTGGAACCGGGACCAAATGGACACCATTTGGTCCCGGTTCCAGCCACAAACCGGGACCAATGGTTGGCCTATATATACCCCCTGCCCGCGAGCAGAGCAGTGCACTGCTCTGTTTTTTTGGCCGGCTGTGGGAGAGCTTTGTGGTGCTCTAGCTCACCTCCTATGCACATGAGGTGTTCGATGAAATATCCGAGCCACACTTAAGCTTTCTCCTCTCGAAGCTCCTTGTCCAAGCTCCATTTTCCCCAAGATTTGTCTAGGTTTGGCGGTCCGTCCTGTCCCGTCCCCGTCCTCACCGCCGTCGATCGCCCGCGCCCATCTCGGCGCCGGCACCACCGTGGTTAGCCTCTTCTTCTTAGCTTCTTTCTAAAAGAAAAAAGTTCTTACTTGTATGATTTAGATAGATACTTGTGAATTTTCTTACTTTTATTATTGTTTGTTATTATATAGTGCGATGGTTTTGGTATCCGCCTCCGTCGGCCCTCGTCCTGTCTATGATTCGGATGTGGTATATATTATCTTTTATAACTATTTGTTTTATTTAGTGTTTATGACAATTATGCCGACCAACGTGACATAGATTTTTTAATCTAGGAGGTATGTGAACCGGAAATTCCAACCGACATAGAAATTCTTGTCGAGAAGTTAAATTTGGTTGAAAAAAAAAACAATTACTTGAAAGAAAAATTACAAAGAGTTGAAGAGGAGAAGATGAAGTTGGAGTTGAATGTTGTCGATGTCGTCGACGATCACAAGATCAAGATGGATGCAATGTGCTTGAAGATTAGAAAGATTAGAAAATATGCCATTCATACTGAGGCTTGGTATCATTATGCCGTTGGATCAATTGGTACCTTAGTTGCGGTTATGATCGCATTTGTTGTTGCATTTAAATTTTATAGTTTCAATGTATGTTTTAATTAGATGCTCTAGAGAGCTAAATGTTGTTCAATAATGAGAACTATGTATGAACGTTATGTATTTATTTTGGTCACTATTGTACTTTGGCTTTAATGTGATGATGAATTTCTATTAATTTGGTCACTTCTCTATTCATGATATGCTGTAATGGTTTTTAATACACTTTATTATATAACGCACGCAGATGAACCGGCAATGGATGTACGGTGACCGACGCACCTCCGAGTATATTAAGGGCCTGCATAATTTTCTCGAAGCGGCTGACGCAAACAAGCAGAATGGTTTATGCATTGTCCATGTACTGTCTGTGAGAATACGAAGGCTTTCTCCAACTCTAAAACCCTTCACTTCCACCTGCTTGAGAAGGGTTTTATGCCACACTATAATGTTTGGACCAAGCACGGAGAAAGAGGGGTTATGATGGAAGACAACGAAGAAGAAGAGGATGATGACAACTACCCGCCCCCTGAATATGGCGATGCTGCAATGGGGGAAGCTGAAGATCGAGAGGAACCAGACGATGTGCCCGATGATGATCTTTGCCGGGTCATTGTTGATGCACAGAGAGAATGCGAAAGTGAAAGGGAGAAGTTGAAGTTCGATCGCATGTTAGAGGATCACAAAAAAGGGTTGTACTCAAATTGCGAAGATGACAAGAGAAAGCTCGGTACCACACTGGAATTGCTGCAATGGAAGGCAGACAATGGTGTATCTGACAAGGGATTTAGTTCGCTACTGAAAATAATGAAGAATAAGCTTCCAAAGGATAACGAATTGCCCGGCAGTACGTACGAAGCAAAGAAGGTTCTATGCCCTGTAGGATTGGAGGTGCAGAAGATACATGCATGCCCTAATGACTGCATTCTCTACCGCGGTGTGTACGAGGATTTGAACGCATGCCCATTTATGCGGTGCATTGCGGTATAAGATCAGAAGAGATGACCCTGGTGATGTTGAGGGCCAGCGCACCGGGAAGAGGGTTCCTGCCAAGGTGATGTGGTATGCTCCTATAATACCACGGTTGAAACGTCTGTTCAGAAACAAAAAGCATGCCGAGTTGATGCAATGGCACATAAAAGACCGTAAGAAAGACGGGAAGTTGAGAGCACCCGCTGACGGGTCGCAGTGGAGAAAGATCGAGAGAAAGTGGAGCGACTTTACAGGTGACCCAAGGAACGTATGGTTTGGTTTAAGTGCAGATGGCGTTAATCCTTTTGGGGAGCAGAGCAGCAAGCATAGCACATGGCCTGTGACTCTATGTATGTATAACCTTCCTCCTTGGTTGTGCATGAAGCGGAAGTTCATTATGATGCCAGTGATCATCCAAGGCCCTAAGCAACCCGGCAATGACATTGATGTGTACCTAAGGCCATTAGTTGATGAACTTTTACAGCTATGGAACGGAAGAGGTGTACGTGTGTGGGATGAGAACGAACAGGAGGAATTTGACCTACATGCGTTGTTGTTTGTAACCATCAACGATTGGCCTGCTCTCAGTAACCTTTCAGAACAGACAAACAAGGGATACCACGCATGCACACACTGTTTAGATGACACCGACAATATATATTTGGACAAATGCAGGAAGAATGTGTACCTGGGGCATCGTCGATTTCTTCCGACCAACCATCAATGTCGAAAGAAAGGAAAGCATTTCAAAGGTGAGGCAGATCACCGGAAGAAGCCCGCCCTCCGTACTGGTGATCACATACTTGATATGGTCAATGATTTACAAGTAATCTTTGGAAAGGGTCCTGACGGACTATCTGTTCCGACTGACGATGCGGGTCGCGCACCCATGTGGAAGAAGAAATCTATATTTTGGGACCTACCCTATTGGAAAGACCTAGAGGTCCGCTCTGCAATCGACGTGATGCACGTGACGAAGAATCTTTGCGTGAACCTGCTAGGCTTCTTGGGAGTGTATGGGAAGACAAAAGATACACCGGAGGCACGGAAGGAACAGCAACGTGTGCATGAAAAAGACGGCATGCATCCAAAGCAGTATGAAGGTCCTGCCAGCTACGCTCTTACCAAAGAAGAGAAGGAAATCTTCTTTGAATGCCTGCTCAGTATGAAGGTCCCGTCTGGCTTCTCGTCGAATATAAAGGGAATAATAAATATGGCAGAGAAAAAGTTCCAGAACCTAAAGTCTCATGACTGCCACGTGATTATGACGCAACTGCTTCCGGTTGCATTGAGGGGGCTTCTACCGGAAAACGTTCGATTAGCCATTGTGAAGCTATGTGCATTCCTCAATGCAATCTCTCATAAGGTGATCGGTCCAGAAATCCTGCCAAGGTTAAGGAGTGATTTGGTGCAATGTCTTGTTAGTTTCGAGCTGGTGTTCCCACCATCCTTCTTCAATATCATGACGCACGTCCTAGTTCATCTAGTCGACTAGATTGTCGTTCTGGGCCCTGTATTTCTACACAATATGTTCCCCTTTGAGAGGTTCATGGGAGTCTTAAAGAAATATGTTCGTAACCGTGCGAGACCAGAAGGAAGCATCTCCATGGGCCATCAAACAGAGGATGTCATTGGTTTTTGTGTTGACTTCATTCCTGACCTTAAGAAGATTGGTCTCCCTCAATCGCGGTATGAGGGGAGACTGACTGGAAAAGGAACGCTAGGAGCGGACTCAATAATATGTAGGGACGGGCATTCTTGGTCTCAAGCACACTACACAGTTCTACAGAATTCTACCTTGGTGACCCCGTATGTCGATGAACACAAGAATATTCTGCGCTCCAAACACCTGGAGCAGTGTGACGACTGGATTACATATGAACACATCAGGACTTTTGGCAGTTGGTTGCAAACACGTCTCATGGGTGACAACACTGTTTCTGATGAGTTGTACTCGTTGGCCAGGGAACCATCTTCGACTGTATTGACTTACAAAGGGTATGAGATAAATGGGAATACATTTTACACGATCGCCCAAGATCAAAAGAGCACCAACCAAAACAGCGGTGTCCGCTTTGATGCAGCAACCAATAGGGGAAAAGACACATATTATGGTTACATAGTGGACATATGGGAACTTGACTATGGACATGATTTCAAGGTCCCTTTGTTTCAGTGCAAATGGGTCAATCTGTCAGGAGGCGGGGTACAGGTAGACGCACAGTACGGAATGACAACAGTGGATCTGAACAATCTTGGGTACACAGACGAACCATTCGTCCTAGCCAATGATGTGGCACAGGTTTTCTATGTGAAGGACATGTCTACCAAACCGAGAAAAAGAAAAGATAAGGAAGCGAATACATCATACGATGAGCCAAAGCGCCACATAGTTTTTTCAGGAAAAAGAGACATCGTGGGATTGGAGGGCAAGACAGACATGTCTAAAGATTATGAAAAGTTTCATGAAATTCCTCCCTTCAAAGTCAAGGCTGGCCCAAGCACCCTGTTAAACGATGAAGATTATCCATGGTTACGGCGCAATAAGCAAAGGACACAAGCGAAGAAAAAGTGAAGACTTTCTCTCCACAACTAGTATGATGATGCCTTTGATCTAGAATATCACTGCAGTTACATGTGAAGAAATGAGATGCCTTTTGTAACAGATGAGTTTTCGTATGAAACCCTGATACTTCGAAAGAGATTGTCCGTTTTGTACACGAAGTGCATCCAGTTTTTGCCGTAACCCTCTCAACTTTTTATAACATGCTATGTGGGTGAAATGATGATACCATGCCAACTTTCAACCTTTTCAAAGTTCATTTGTAGTGCTTTTCAATTTCAGGGTCATTTAGCTTAAAAAATCAGTAAATGCATGAAAAATACCAGATGAAGTCAGAAAGGGTTGAAAATTGATGATGTGGCTTTGAATGGTTCATTTTGAACACACAAAAAGTCTAGAGTTCAAATAAGTTCAAAAAAATGAAATACCTTTGTAACAGATGAGTTTTCGTCCGAAACCCTGATACTTCGAAAGAGATTGTCCGTTTTGTACACGAAGTGCATCCAGTTTTTGCTGTAACCCTCTCAACTTTTTATAACATGCTATGTGGGTGAAATGATGATACCATGCCAACTTTGAACCTTTTCAGAGTTCATTTGTAGTGCTTTTCAATTTCATGGTCATTTAGCTCAAAAAAATCAGTAAATGCATGAAAAATACCAAATGAAGTCAGAAAGGGTTGAAAATTGATGATGTGGCTTTGAATGGTGCATTTTGAACACACAAAAAGTCTGGAGTTCAAATAAGTTCAAAAAAATTAAATCCCTTTGTAACAGATGAGTTTTCGTCCGACACCCTGATACTTCGAAAGAGATTGTCCGTTTTGTACACGAAGTGCATCCAGTTTTTGCCGTAACCCTCTCAACTTTTTAGCACATGCTATGTGGGTGAAATGATGATACCATGCCAACTTTCAACTTTTTCAAAGTTCATTTGTAGTGCTTTTCAATTTCAAGGTCATTTAGCTTAAAAAAATCAGTAAATGCATGAAAAATACCAGATGAAGTCAGAAAGGGTTGAAAATTGATGATGTGGCTTTGAATGGTTCATTTTGAACACACAAAAAGTCTGGAGTTCAAATAAGTTCAAAAAAATGAAATACCTTTGTAACAGATGAGTTTTCGTCCGAAACCCTGATACTTCGAAAGAGATTGTCCGTTTTGTACACGAAGTGCATCCAGTTTTTGCCGTAACCCTCTCAACTTTTTAGCACATGCTATGTGGATGAAATGATGATACCATGCCAACTTTCAACCTTTTCAGAGTTCATTTGTAGTGCTTTTCAATTTCATGGTCATTTAGCTCAAAAAATCAGTAAATGCATGAAAAATACCAAATGAAGTCAGAAAGGGTTGAAAATTGATGATGTGGCTTTGAATGGTGCATTTTGAACACACAAAAAGTCTGGAGTTCAAATAAGTTCAAAAAAATGAAATCCCTTTGTAACAGATGAGTTTTCATCCGAAACCCTGATACTTCGAAAGAGATTGTCCGTTTTGTACATGAAGTGCATCCAGTTTTTGCCGTAACCCTCTCTACTTTTTAGCACATGCTATGTGGGTGAAATGATGATACCATGCCAACTTTCAACCTTTTTAGAGTTCATTTGTTGTGCTTTTCAATTTCATGGTCATTTAGCTCAAAAAAATCAGTAAATGCATGAAAAATACCAGATGAAGTCAGAAAGGGTTGAAAATTGATGATGTGGCTTTGAATGGTTCATTTTGAACACACAAAAAGTCTGGAGTTCAAATAAGTTCAAAAAAATGAAATCCCTTTGTAACAGATGAGTTTTCGTCCGAAACCTTGATACTTCGAAAGAGATTGTCCGTTTTGTACACGAAGTGCATCCAGTTTTTGCCGTAACCCTCTCAACTTTTTAGCACATGCTATGTGGGTGAAATGATGATACCATGCCAACTTTCAACCTTTTCAGAGTTCATTTGTAGAGCTTTTCAATTTCAGGGTCATTTAGCTCAAAAAAATCAGTAAATGCATGAAAAATACCAGATGAAGTCAGAAAGGGTTGAAAATTGATGATGTGGCTTTGAATGGTGCATTTTGAACACACACAAAATCAGGAGTTCAAATAATTTCAAAAAAATGAAATCCCTTTGTAACAGATGAGTTTTCGTCCGAAACCCTCATAATTCGAAAGAGATTGTCCATTTTGTACACGAAGTGCATCTAGTTTTTGCCGTAACCCTCTCAACTTTTTAGCACATGCTATGTGGGTGAAATGATGATACCATGCCAACTTTCAACCTTTTCAGAGTTCATATGTAGTGCTTTTCAATTTCAGGGTCATTTAGCTCAAAGAATGAACTAATAGCAAAAAGAATGAACTAGAAAACTTTTATGAAACTCTAATAGCAAAAAGAATTATCAAAGTATTTATTTGTTAAAAACTTTAATAGTAAAAAGAATGAACTAAAAAGAAAATAAATAAAGCAAAAAACAAAACAAAAATACTGGAAAACATTTAAAAAAACGCCGCCTACTAGGCCAACACGGCCTGCATACGACTAGAAACCCATCACGCTAGTTGGGCCAGGATGGAGGCCCGCGGAAGGCCTAGAAGGCCCACAGGCAGTGAGTGCGATTAGGCCCGTAGGCCTGCTAAAGAGAGGAGCTCGAGAGGGTTGGCGCAGCCACGCTTATAAACCACTCTCGACGCCTCTCAGCTAGCGAGGTGGGACTAAACATCCACCTGCCCGACGCCGTGCCAGCCGCAGCCCTTTCGTCCCGGTTGGTGGCACCAACCGGGACTAAAGGTCTCTGCTTCCCGCCCTTTGGGCTGCTGAAAATAGACCTTTAGTCCCGGTTGGTGGCACCAACCGGGACGAAAGGTGGGCATTGGTCCCGGTTGGTGCCACGAACCGGGACCAATGCTTTGTGTATATAAGGAAACACTTGGAAATTTTTCAGTTTTCATCTACCAGTTGCCCCCGAGGACGCCGAGCACATCGACGCCGCCAGGCTGCTCGAGCTCGCCGTCGACGCCCTCGTCCTGCCCTACCCCGACGCGCCGCCCCGTGCCATCGACGCCCTCGCCCTGCCATGCCCCGAGCTCGCCGTCGACGCGCCGCACCGCGCCCCTGCCCTGCCCCGACGGTCCGCGCCACCCGGGCGCCTGCCCTGCCCCGAGCTCGCCGTCGATGCACCGCCCCGCGCCCCTGGCCTGCCCCGACGGTGCGCGCCGACCCGTTCGGTCCGGCCGGCCCCCTTTCCTCCCTGTCCTCCTCCCCTGTTTTTTTCATGATTTTGTTGATGATATGATATGATGATGTTGTTGATGATATGAGATGATGTTGTTGTTGATGATGTTGTTGATGATATGAGATGATGATGTTGTCGACGATATGAGTTCTTTGATGAAATGATGATATGATATATATATATAGTTCTTTGATGATGATGATATGATATATATATAGTTCATTATGTTGATATATAGATTATTTTCATTATGGTGATATATATATATAGATTATTTTCATTATGGTGATATATAGATTATTTTTTCTTTAGAATTTTTCTGTAGATGATATGATGATGATGATGATATATAGAGTTCTTTGATTGTGATGATAGATGATGATGATATATATATAGAGTTCTTTGATTGTATGAAAACTTGGTCAATTTTTTGTTCATAGAAATTAGTTAAAATTTACCAAGTTACTAAGTTAAAATGTTCATATATTCAAAATGAGTTAATTAAAAGACTCACCGATAACTTCGACATGAGGGGGGACGTCGGACATGCATGAGAGAGAGAGGCGATCCGCTTGCCCGACCAACTATCGAGGCCACCCAAACCCTAGAAGAAAGAGCGTCGTTGTCGATCTACCCCCTCCCTGATAACTTCGACATGAGGGGGACGTCGGACATGCATGAGAGAGAGGCGGTCCACTCGCCCGACCAACTATCGAGGCCACCCAAACCCTAGAAGAAAGAGCGTCGTTGTCGATCTACCCCCTCCCCGATAACTTCGACATGAGGGGGGACGTCAGACATGACATGAGGGGTGAGCGTCGTTGTCGTCTACCCTCTCCCCGATAACTTCGACATGAGGGGTGGCGTCGGACATGACATGAGGGGGGACGTCGGACGTCGGACATGAGGGGTGAGCGTCGTTGTCGTCTACCCCCTCCCCGATAACTTCGACATGAGGGGGGACGTCGGACATGTCATGTGGAATTTTTTTTGTTCATATAGAAAACTCCGGTAACATAGATTTATCAAGAATGCCCCCATTATGGACATTCATGAGAGAGGCGGTCCGGACGTCGGACATTCATGTTTGTATATTAATTGCCATGTTGTAATATTTGCAGAAACTATGGATCAAAGAGACTTGGAACAAGAACAGTTGTTGGGGGAGATAATTCTCGCCGGACGTGATGTCTTGTCGTTTCTCAACGACACTGATGGTCTGGAAGGAGAGGATGACGGCTCCGGTGATCGAACAATGGAGGAGAAAGGACATGATCATGATGGCTCCGGTGACCGAATGCCGGAGGAAGAAGGACACCATGATGACGGCTCCGGTGACCGAACGGAGGAGGGAGCTGTTGCAAAGTCCGGTGAGGTATATATATTAATTAAGCCTGTGCTGACTAGCTAATTGATGCATTAATTGTTTTGGTATGTACATATATTAACTCTTCTTTCTTCTTTTTTAGCCCTCCGGATCGAGCCAAACTTCGGTAACGAGACGAGGCCCGAAGAGAAGGTTGCGCAAGGATGAAAGGTTCACGATCACAGCACTCGCGGACGATGGCTTACCGATTGAACCCAAGCGGACCAAGGACGCATTTTCTGCTCAGTGCGGAGCTATTGTTAGGGACAACATCCCGATCAGCATCAAGCAATGGAATAAGCCTAAGGACGACGACGTCCCTGAAGGTGATTATGTCACCGATAGACAGAAAGATGATCTTTGAACCGCGCTGAAGGCAAATTTCACCCTACCGCCAGAGGAGGATCCGAATAAGCCAGTTATAGAGCCACTGGTCAAGGCGTGTGCTCTTAAGAAGATGGCAGATCTATTCAGGAGGTGGAAGAATGAGTTGAAATCAAAGTTTGTCGACAAAGGGAAGACTCCAGAATTCATCGGCCGATTTGAGAAGATAAGAGATCACTGGCCCGCATTTGTGGCCTACAAGACATCGGACAAGAGTAAGAAAATGTCAGAGACAAACAAGAACAATGCTGCAAAGAAGCAGTATCACCATCACACGGGGTCAGGTGGCTACCTCAAAGCCCGGCCATTGTGGGACAAAGCTGAGAATGACCTGATTGCTAAAGGGGTCGAACCACAGACATTGAACTGGCCAGACCGTTCAAGGACTTGGTTCTTCGGGGTTGGGGGAACTTTGGACCCTGAAACAGGGAAGTGCCATTGGACGGACGAGCAACTTGCAATACCCGTCAAGAAGCTTCAGAAGTATATCACCGCAGCAGAGGAAGGGACGTTCATTCCCGACAGAGAGAAGGACGAGCTGACTGAGGCCCTAGGGAATGCTGAGCACCCTGGACGAACACGAGGCACAACAGGCTCCGTTCCGTGGAAGGTTTGGTTTCCCGACGCAGGCGGTTACAGAAGCCGGGAGAGAAAGAGGAAAGCGGAGCTGAGCGACATGCAGAAGCTCAATGCAAGACTACAAAAGCTAGAGGAACTTGAGAGCCAGCGAGCTGCCGGCCAACCATCTCAGCGGCACGAAGCTACCCCAGAAGCTACCCCGCCATCTCAGCGGAGAAGCAGCGTGGCTTGCACGGAGCCCGTTCAGCCTGATTTCACGGCTCCTAGCTACCCCGTGGATACTATCACGGAGGCTCAACATTGCGAGCTTATGACGAAATGCCGGAACCTCACTTTCAAGGCGGCTGTCGGCTCTGTTGCACCTCCTCAACCCAACGGAACTTTTCACTGCCTTCCGATTCCACATGGCTATGCTGTTGTGATGGTGGATGAAGTAATGGAGGGATTTGAGGAGCTCGAGCTTGACCACTCTACAGGTGAAGGGGAGAATCAACTGGTTCGTGCTCTGAGGAGTACATGTCTATGGCAGAAGGAGTCAATCAAGCTTCCAAACTGGACGCCTCCGCCTCCTCCTCCTCCTCCGGCGAGTCAGGGCACTCCGCCTCCTCCTCCTCCTCCTCCTCCTCCTCCGGCAAGTGATCAGGGCACTCTGCCTCCTTCTCCGGCTCCTCCGACGCGAGAGGGCACTCCGCCTCCTCCTTCACCTACTCCGGCGCGTCGGAGCAGTCCGCCTCCTCCTCCGCCTCGTCGGCAATGGCGGAAGACAGACGTCGCCGCTCCGGCTCCTCCGGCGCGTCGGAGCACTCCGCCTCCTTCTCCGCCTCGCAGCAACGACGGAAGAGAGACGTCGCCGCTCCGGCGGCTAGCAGTACAAGCAGAGGCGGGAGGCAATTCAGATACGGTCCATCTCTCAAGCCTCTGGAAAAGTTACCATATGAGAGGACCGAGCAGGAAAACGAGGACATATGTCATGCCCAAGTGAGGGACCATTTTGCAAAGAAAACTACACCTCCGAAGGAGAAGCTAGATCCGGTGAAAGTGAATCGCACTATCAATGCCCTGAAGCGACCACCACCGCCTCCGCCGGATTTGAACTATGTCCGCATTCTTAAAAAGACATATGAAGAAGCGCGGCGGTCGGGAAGTACTTCCAGTGATGCAAGGTTAGCAGAACGAAGAAGTGGGAAAACAATTCCCCAGCTCGGCGAACAGGAGAAGCAATCGTGCCCCCCGCTCAAGGTGTCTAGCGATATTGTCGCTAATCATCCGGGGATGGTGCCCGGTACCAATCCTGGTGATTACTTGGGGGATGATGTAATTTTTGAAACGGCTGAGGTAACAAAAGAAGAATATAAATACGTGCACGGGAAGCCTCTCGTCAAACCTGATCATCCTACTCTAACAACGATGATGTACAAATTGCATGAGTGGTACATGAAAACCTGCAGGGAGTCTGGGAAAGACACTATGTATGTGGCAGTGAAACCAGAGCACGAATTCATTGGACTTCCCGTGATGCCTATTGAATTTGTGGAGTTATTTCAGTTATACAATCAACTGGCCCTCGACAAACAACTCATGACTTCCTACTGTCTGTAAGTATTACTTCTATAGTTAAGTCTCTAGCTCAGCTCGTTCATTGCATGTATATATAATTATCCTCACTATATTATGCAGATTGAAGATCGTCGAATGCAAAAAAGCAGGAATCTTCGACGTTGGGTTCATTTGCCCAGATGCCGTAAATGAATGGACGGTACGAAACTCAATCAAAGAGACCGAGGAGAACTTGCTAAAGTCGTTCCTTATACATCAAAACAAAAGGGAAATACTCTTTCCTTACAACTTCAAGTGAGTGTTGTTGTCTTCTCTGTATACTCGGTTTCGCTTACTCGAGGTTAAGTAATGTAATTGATGAGTTATATATGCGTGCGCAGTTTCCACTTTATTCTGCTATCCATTAAGCTTGACGGAGCATTAGTAACTGTCTTAGACTCGAGACGTAAAGATCCCGAGAATTATGCGGACATGACTGCAATGCTCAAGAAGTAAGTTCAGTCAATACCGGGACCATATCGGCATGCAAACTTTCGTTAATTTCCTGATATCAAGTAATCATTTTCTTTGCCTGGCAGGGTTTGCAAGAAGTTCACCCGAAAGGTTCCCGGTCTAAACAAAGAGTTGCGATTTACGCACCCCAAAGTAAGTAGTACTAGCTAGTTCGCGCATCTCTAATTGATTCAAATTTTCATCAATATATCATTACCATGCTTGCTTATCAGTTTGATTGAACTCTATTCTCGTAAAGTGCTTGTACCAGAAAGAAGGGACTGTTTTATGTGCATACTACGTATGCGAGTTCATTCGCCACTCGACCTCTGAGCGGGGCTTCTCTGACAAATAATTTGAAGTACGTAAATAATATTCACAATTTTATTTTATATATTACCATCAATTGTGTTGAGTTTTATTCATATATATGCATGTATTGACCCCCTTCTTTAAATTAGATCTGGCAGATGCGGGATGAACTCCTACCACATGATCGCATACGAGCAATTCAAGAGGAATTGGCGGGATTCTTTCTTGACCACGTCATACCTAAAGACGGAGAATACCATGTGGATTTGTGATTGGATCTTAGGTAGATGATGTTAGGGATTGTAAAAGATGTTATATTGTATATATGTAGTAGCGTCGGATAGATATACGAAAACTTGTTGTTCGACCAAGCACGGAGAAAGAGATGTCACTTCTCTCTATATATGTTCAGCATGACGATCTTGTGTAATTAATGGTTTCCTTCATTTTCTTATTAGCTAGCGTCGAGTTCTCTCTATATGTATAGTAGCTAGCGTCGACCAAGCACGGAGAAAGAGAGGACACTTCTATCTATTAGCTAGCTAACACAATATGAAACCCCTAAATTAACCCTCCAAAACCCCCCCACCCCCCCCCCCCCACTCAAAAAAAAACATAAACCCCAGCTCCTGCAGATGCTAACGCGTGGATGCCCTTTGGTCCCGGTTGGCGTGACAAACCGGGACTAAAGGTCCTCCTGCCTGGGCTCCCCGCAGCGGCCACGTGGATGCCTTTTGGTCCCGGTTGGTGTTACCAACCGGGACTAAAGGTCCTCCTGCCTGGGCTCCCCGCAGCGGCCACGTGGAGCCCCTTCTGTCCCGGTTGGTAAGCGAACTGGGACTAAAGGTCTTGGGCTTTAGTCCCGACCCTTTAGTCCCGGTTCCAGAACCGGGGCCGGTTCCAGAACCGGGGCTAATGGGCCTCTGGAACCGGGACAAATGGGCCATTTTCTACTA
The DNA here is from genome assembly GCA_039707655.1 of Elymus sibiricus. Classification (NCBI taxonomy): domain Eukaryota; kingdom Viridiplantae; phylum Streptophyta; class Magnoliopsida; order Poales; family Poaceae; genus Elymus; species Elymus sibiricus. The sequence goes on from CM077667.1 coordinate 27,304,311, forward strand.
GTTTATGCCTGGTCCACCGCGACTACCGGAACGCGTCCTGCCTCTCTTCCAACACTATTTCGGTGTAGTGAGAATGTTTGTCGCCCATGGTGATGCCGGCATGGGTCGACGAGGACGGTGGCGCAGGCTCATCGTCGGCCGCCTCTGCCATTGGCTTGTCCGCAGGGCTGGCCTCCGAAGAGCTCATCTGTCTGTCGGCCCACCAGCCGGTGGCAGTGGCGGCGATCTCCTTGTTCGGACGAGAAGTTGTCCCATTGGGATTTGGAGACATAGCTAGCCATGGCGGGAGTGATGTCAAGATGAGATAGGGAGCAGAGGTGGTTGGATTTGGCTATTGTTGGGGACTGACATTCAAATAGCGGGCGGATGGCAGGCCAAGCGGTGAGATGGTTAATGGCGGCCGAAAGACGACAGACGGGTGGGATTCGCATGCGGGGGGCGGAGTAGGTTCCTCGGCAACCGCACACGTTTAATGGAGGGAGACGGACAGACGAGTTACCATTTGAACGCGGAAAGGCGTGTGCAACGAGAAGCGGCGCGGGTAACACTGTTAGTTGGCGTGCCGCTTCAATGCCGGCTCCAATGAGAGGTCACGTCCTCTTTGGACTGACATGAATGCGGCGTTGGCACTCTAGAGCTGCATTGACCGCTTCGTGCTAGAAACCGAGCGGCGAGGGAGAGGGTTTTTGGGTGGGCCTCAGTTGTCCGACGCTCGGATGGCAGCGGTTCGGACGTCCGCAAAGGCCCCCTGGTTTGTTTTTAATTTTCAAGAAAAAAATACGTCAAAACCGTCAAACGGACAGATACAGAACCATGTTGGATGACAATACACATCCCACCGTTCGATCCGAACGGATGCATATGCTCTGAGAATCGGCGTTGTACATGCCCTAACGGCCTGCATGCAAAACAAGGTTCCCATGGACTGTTGTCCGCAGGAAAATAACAATCACCGCTGCGAGATTCATGTCCCGCGGCCCTGATCAATAATCTTGCATCTGCGCGAGTTTCATTACGGAACTAAGCAACCGGTTTTATATATTTGTGCCCATCTACTAACATCAATCGACCATATGATAAGCTATCCAAGCTAGCATGCAAAAAACATGAATGGCTAAGCTATGACAAACAAATTTTATTTATGGATATTACTATTTTTTACAAGTGAAAGGTCTCAATCAGAAGGGAGCATGTTAAAATTTGCCCTCAGTTAAACTCTCAATCTATATTTCTTTTATTCAAATGATAAGTATTACACGTGTGGCATGAAGAAATATGGTTCAATCACCTTCATTACCATCCATCTTGCCACATCAAACAGATGACAACCGTGGAATAATTTTTTGTTTTTTGAACTTAAAAATGTTTTATCTCTTAAATAAAGAATCCGACTAAAAGTTTGTTTTCTTCATTAAATCCGTCTCGACGGGATCTTCAAAATTAGATCTCATATTGATATGTTTCGATGACTTTTTTTAGAGGCCAAAAGTTGCCATGATGTTTACACTGAAGCTGCCATAGTGTTTACACTAAAGTTGTCATGATATGTTTCATCTATATTTTTATGTAGATTTAAAACTACCATTGTATTTTGTATTTCAACTACTTTTCATGGCAATTTTTAGTAATTAATTGCAAAAAAATAATCTTGGGATCATGGCAACTTTTAGTAATTCATCATGCCAAATTTAGTTTATAGATTATAGTATTTTGACCATGGCAATTCCAGTATTTTGACAATGAAAGTTCTTTTTTGTATGAACCATGATAAATTTTAGTGCATGTATCATTGCAAATTTAAGTAATTCATCATGGCAATTTTAGTTTATGGTTCATGGTAAATTTGAGTCATTGACCATGCATTTTTCTAAGTAATTGACGACGGATTTCTTTTTAATTATGAACCATATCAAAATTATTTCATGGATCATGGCAAATTTTAGTAATTCACCATGAAAAGTTTAGTTTCTTAATTACCTTTTTTATAACGTGTCAAAATTTATTGTAAACTTAGAAGAAAAAGTAGTTGAAACATATCATGACAACTTCAGCGTAAACACCATAAAATTTTATGTGCAATAGACATGACAACTTTTAATAAAAAAAAGTCGTCGAAACATATCGATATGAGATCTAGTTTCGAAGATCTCGTTGCGACAGATTTAATGGTGGAAACGGTTCTTCAATCGAATTTTTTATTGAAGAGATAAAACATTTTTAAAACTGAAAACCTAAAAAAATATCGTTGGCGTCATCAGTTTCGTTATTTGTGCATGTATACGGTGACGTGGCGATCTGTGGTGATGGGGACGTGTGGTCCAAGTCCCTTAGCACCACACGTGTGGTACTTATCAGAGTCTTTTTTTTTAACACATTACAGAAGCAAACGCTTATACATATGCACATACACTCAATCGAGGTTTTTTTGTTTGCGCATGCATACACTCAATCTATTAATTGTTTAAGTTGAACGGAGTTGCCCAGTTAGACAAAGATAAATCGGTGAAGAGCAAGATTACATCCACAAATAAATTTAGTAATAATCACTCAGTGCTACGACAACTATATCCAGTTGTCATGATTAACAATCTCTCATTCTCTCATAATCTCAAAGGGCCTTACGTACGTATCTGTGCATGCTAAGACCAGTCGGCATTATGGTGGCCATCAGCTGGGCTAGCACGTAATTAAAAGATGGCCAAGACTATGTTACGAAAATTCCATCCATGTATATTCTTTTCGAGGGAGTCCTAAGTCCTCGGTCTATTAATTCAGTCGACAAGAACTACCGCTAATTCAAGATAGTCCGTGTGAAAATCAAGATTACAACTGTCTGCTGCGATCCATCGTCATAATCGACACGTATATACACATTCAAAAAAATAGACAAACGCTGTTACGGTATTGCCATTTAGAGCAGTTATCCCAGACGTCATGGTCATCATGGTTCGCACTGCGATCCATCGACTTCGACTTCACCAAAGACGACAAAACCCCGAAACAGCTGCTCCAAGCCCGGACGAGAGAGCCAGGACAGTCGACCTGCTAGCACATGCCAGCGAGAAGACACATTATAGGCAAGGGAGTGGATAGATAATGATGGATAAGGATGAAAAGGAGACAAAACTATAGACTAAATTCATAGTCTCTGGTTTTGCATTGTGAGCCGTTAACGCTGGTGCCTTGGGTCTTGGGATATCACGCTACAAGACCCATACAAACAACGCAAAAGACCGAATGTTTTTATGTATTTGAGTTTTTATACGAAAGTTGGTATAGAGGCAAATTAAATGGAATGATGTTGGAAGGGAGAGAGGGGGATTTGATGGAATCGTTTGTTATATTGATTGAGCCTCGTGGGCATATATATAGGAGTACAATGACCAACTTGAAGTACAAGAGAAGGCAGGACAAATCCTAGTCTATCTCATATTTCCTAACTCATCAATATACTCAACACCCCCCCCCCCCCCCCCCCCGCAGTCACAAGGGTAGCGCTGCAGACGGCGAGACTGAAGAAGAATCCGAAGGTAAGCCGACGGTCATCCCCCCCCCCCCCGGCCCACAGTCATAACAGTCGATGCATCGCGGAAGTTGTGGCTGGAGTAGAAACCGACGAGGTTGCTCAAGCAAAGCGGTAACCCTTTGTGCCGATGTCGAAGTAGCCAAGAGCATAGGGTGGTTTAGCCGTGGTTGAGGTAGCCATGCGATGAATGTCATGGTCGATGTCGAGTCGGGGTAGCCGGTGTCGAGGTAGTCACCGAGGAGCCGCGGGCGCAAGGAGGCGCCGAATTAGTCATGGGCGCAGTGGTGTCAAAGTAGTGGTGCGCCGGGAAGTAGATGAAGTTGAGACGCGTCTCGTCGGGATTGCCAAGTCCGGGGACACGTCGTGGACGAATGCACTCGTCGGTGTTGCCAGCACCGGGCATGCGTAGACGGATGAAGTCGGTGTTGACGATGCGCCGCTCCAGACTTGCCAGGCCTAGGAACACACCGAGGACGAAGGCACGCGATGGTGTTGCCAGCACCGGGCATGCGTAGATGGGGACCTGCACACAACTTGTACGCCATGTCGAGGGGGCTAGCAGAGAAGGACTGGACGACAATTGCGGCGCAAATCGGCGGCGGACCGATGTCGTCCGCGGTGGTCGGAGTAAATGAAGTGGTCGGGGAATACGATGGCGACGCTGGCGATGAGCTGGTGCTGGACCAAGATGAAGGGGGTGGACGGGCGGCGTGGCTCGGCTGAGCGGCTGCAACTGCGCCGAAGAAGAGCGGCGGCGACAGATGGTTAGGCGTGCGGCAGCGATGCTCGAAGTAGGCGAGGAAGAAACCGACAGCGTGACGAAGACCGGCGCAGACGGTAGTGTTCCCGTGCCGAGGGAGTCAGCGCGGCACATGCCACGGAGAAGTCGACGCGTGGGGACGGCGGAATGGACCGCGTGCCGTGGCTCTATGGCCTGAAGGGGCGACGAAGCGGCGGCCCGCGGGTCGGTACAATTGCGAGAAGACCTCGGGGCGGCGGCATGGATCGCGTGCCGTGGCGCTACGGCCCGTCGCTGCGATGCAGGGACGGGGCGCAGATCTGTGCAGCCACGGGGACGGCCTCGGGCGGCGACGGGGACTGCGTGTCGCGACACTACAACCCGAAGGGGTGGTGTAGCGGCGGCTCGCAGGTCGCGGGGACCGCGTGTCTCGGCACTACGGCCCGAAGGGGCGATGTAGCGGCAACGCGTGAGTCGGTGCAGCCACGAGGAGAACCACGGAGCGGCGGCGCTGCGGCCCAACGGGGCGACGCAGCGGCAGCTCGGTGCTCGATCGGTGGAGGGGTGCGCTTTACTCGGGACAGTCTTCACGGGACCCGCGGAGGAGCGCGCAACCGACGGGCCAGATCGGTCGCACGGCGTAAATGAGGTGGATCGCGGACGGGCGGGTAATCAATCCTATCGCGCGCGAGGTCAGGGACGTCGCTCGGTGGAGGATGGGGGGCGGCATCCGAGATGAAGCCAGCGATGACGGTCGTGGCCGGAGCGGGCAGCCGGCCCAACGCGGCCGACGAGGCAGCCAGCCCGACGTAGTCGGCCCGACACGGCCGACGAGGGAGGCGGCCGAAGCCGGCGAGGCCGGCTGCCGGCAGTCGACGAGCCCGATGCGGCCGGAGCCGGCGAGCCCGATGCGGTCGAAGCTGACGTGCCCGACAGCCAGCGACGGGGCCAGCGAGGAGATGGCTGGGCGGCCGTACACGCGTGGCGGAGGCAGGTGGTGATGGAGCTGTCCCGCTCGGAGAAGGGCGGCGACGGCCGGCGCAGGGCGACGGCCGGCGCAGGGCGACGGCCGAACAGATGTGCGATCGCGGCCGTGAGGGGCCACCGCGTCGCGCGAGGCCGTCAGGTCGGTGTAGAGGCCGGGTCGCGCCGATGTCGGAGTAGAGGCGCGGTGGTCAACGGCGGCGGCGGGCGACGCAAACCGATCTTAGATCAGAAAACCAAAAAGAAAACGTCGATCAAAGCGACCGATGGAAGAGAGAAAACCCGGATCAAGAGATCAGGAAAAAGACTCTCTAGGGCAGCCGGTCAACACGACCGACGGACGAACCGTGGGTACGGGCGGTGCTGCCCCCGGCGGCGGTCGTGGAGACCGACCGCCCTAGGGGCGGGGCGCGGGGCGGAAGCAACGAGCGGCGGCTAGGGTTTGGACCGGTTAACCTGATACCATGTTGGAAGGAAGAGAGGGGGATTTGCTGGAATCGTTGTTATATTGATTGAGCCTCGTGGGCATATATATAGGAGTTCAATGACCAACTTGGAGTACAAGATAAGGCAAGACAAATTCTAGTATATCTCATATTTCCTAACTAATCAATATACTCAGCAAATGATATTCGTAAGAAACAAAAAATCTCCAGTCGTTCAGAAATAGATGACGTTCTAGAATTCTTGTGATTAACCTTTTCTAAATTTGGCTTTCAATATATCAAACTTATTTAGATTAGTCAAGTAAAGATATTTATTTTATTTTTCACATTCTTTCCTTATTACTCCCTCGATCCATATTAATAGTCGCCTTGTACTGAATCAGCAACAATTAATATGGATCGGAGGAAGAACTACAATTGACAATTTATACAAGAAAATAAGTATGGATATTTTTATGAAAGGTGTATACAAAAGTTCATGTCAAAATCTAAAACAACATGTATAACAACACGAAGACAATCTAGCCGCGCAAATGCATAGGTCATCCTGCTAGTTGGAACTTGGAAGTAAGCAAGCAATTGGAAATTAATTGCCCTTCAGCGCCTGAACAATCGTTGCTGCCTTGTTCCATTCAACCACGGAAACATATCCCCTTCCTGTCCTATAAAAGCATGGCCAGACAAGTTGTCTTCCATCACCTTTGAATCAAGTGTCATAAATCTGACTGCTCTTGAGGCAGGTAAAAGTAGATGGCGATGATCGGTGAAATGGATGCGGACAGCGTTGTAGGATACTTCAGGGGCAAGCGCATCCTCATCACTGGTTCAACTGGGTTCCTAGGAAAAGGTTGTTGGATCACAGGCCGGAAACACACGCGTACACGGTGGAGAAGAAAACACAAGGCGACACGCACGAGAGAATTTTTTTGGTGCCGTTCAACTTTCTCCGGCGTTTCTGCTTCTTCCTCTTATTTTAACTTGATTACATGCAAACGTGGCCAGCTAAACCCGGCCGGACTCTTCGCCATGATCCGCATGACTTGTGCCATCCCACAAATGCGTATCATGGCTCAACTAACTCACGTACTAATAGCCGCAACGTAAACAACGTACGCTTCTGGCTAATGACCCTACTTCCATGCTGATTACAATGACCACGTACATGCACACGTCCATCCCCGTGTACACACGTATAGACTTTTTTTTTAAACAAACATGCACTACACCCTACATACGTGCTAATGCAACAAGATTATCCAACAAAGGTATATGTTCATGCATGATCACTATGTTTAAGTTCAGGATGTGCTGGGCATGCGTGCTGATCATCTGAGAGGCCTATATGTTGGTCTTTCTTGCATGATTTGGGAGTAGTGCTTGTGGAAAAGATTCTGAGGGTTCAGCCTGATGTGAAGACACTCTTCCTCTTAATTCGGGCCCCCAATGTTGAATCCGCAAAGCTTCGGATTCAGACAGAGGTGAAATATTCGTTTCCAGAATTTCTCCTTGAATACACCTTGCCATCAATGCCAATGTGTTTCTTAAAAATCTGTTCTCAGTTGTTCACTCGCCTTTTATACTGCCATATCTATGGTTGTGTGTTCCATAATGAGTATCACACGGCAGAAGGAATGAAGAGTAGCGAACACAATAAGGAAGGTGTGGGATAGATGTACACGGTAGCACTATTCTAAATAGAACGGAGGTGCATCGAATGCTCTTGACAAACAATAAACTTAAAAAACAATTGTTTTCTTAATCCACTAAGTTTGCAGCTCGATTAGCAGCATTCATCTCTAAGAATGTACACTTTCTCCTAAGAGAGTAATTTTGCAATGCAGAGTACAAATGCAGTTTTGGTATTTTCAGGTTACAGGGAAGGAGATCTTTCAACTGCTGAAAAAAACACATGGTGTGGGGTTCGATAATTTCATCGAAGAAAAGATCTGTCCTTTGGCAGGAGATATCATGTATGAGGACTTTGGACTAGACAGTGCCCAGCTGAGAGCTTTGTCCAAGGACATAGACATCATCGTTAACGGAGCTGCAACTACAAATTTCTCTGAAAGGTTTGTAAGTGTTTCCTGGTCACATATTACTGGCACGGTGCTGGAATAATTTGTCAAAATGTGATCCCAATTTTTCAGATATGACGTGGCTTTCGACGTGAATGTCTTGGGAGTGAAGAACGTCTGTGCATTCGCAAAGAAGTGTACTAAGCTCAAGATGTTACTTCATGTTTCAACTGGTGCGAAGGAATAGGACTATATATAATCTATGCATTTGTGGTTGGTGGTGGCATGCAATTCTGAATTGTAACTCATTAAGTGAGTGTTTATATGACTTGAACAGCCTACGTAGCTGGTGAACAAGAAGGACTAATACCAGAGAAGCCATTCTTGATGGGTGAGACACTGAGGGTGGGTACACATCTAGACATCGAATCCGAGATACATCTGATTGAAGAGGCCAGGAGAGAACTAAGGGCCAGCTCTTCCACGGAGAAAGCTGAGAAGAAAACAATGAAAGAGCTTGGCCTCAAGAGGTCAGACACACATAAATAAGCAGAAAGCAAAAATCAGCAACATACTTATTCATGTTTAATCATTTTTTCCACTGATACATTTGCTAATGTTTTTATGCACTATTGGATGAAGGGCACGACACTTTGGGTGGCCAAACACCTATGTCTTCACAAAAGCAATGGGGGAGATGATTATGGGACACCAGCGGGGGGGCTTTCTGGTGGTCATCATTCGCCCGAGCATCATAACCGGTACACTCAAGGAGCCGTTTCCGGGATGGATGGAGGGAATCAGGTGACTGGAGCTAAAAAAACTCAGTTTCTTGATCCTTCACAACAATAGTGATTGATTACTTAACATTTCATGTTTTGCAGAACAATCGACTCGGTGATGATTGGCTACGCCAGGCAGATCTTGCCATTCTTCATCGGCGACCTTGATTTAATAATAGACGTTGTGAGTTTCTTTACAAATCAGAAACCAGAGTTTCGAATGAAACTTGACAAAGGAACCAGTTTACCAAATGTGTTATTTCCTTGGCGGATGGTTTTGACAGATTCCGGGGGACATTGTGGTGAACGCTATGATGGTTGCCATGGCAGCACAATTAAAGGATCAACAACCGCGGGTCATCTACCATGTAACTTCCTCTTTACGCAACCCAGCACCCTCCGGCCTTATTGTGGAGTCAATGCACCGTTACTTCTTCGAAAATCCATTGTGCAAAGGAAGGAATGGCGAGCGTGTCCAGATGAAGAAGATGCGGTTCTTCAGCACGCTTGCACAGTTGAGACTTTACAGCGCTATCATGTACAAGCTTCCGCTCCAGGTTAGCTCACCATTTAACATAGAATAGTGTGTTTCATAGATGACACGAGAATGAGCCTAATATATTTTGTACTTCTTCCACGATAAATTGGACAGATGCTTGGCCTAGTGAACATTGCCCTTTGTGGTGTTTTCTCAAGGTGCTACCACAACCTTAGCAGAAAATACATATTCTTCATGCAGATGGTCGAGCTCTACGCGCCATACGGTTTGTTCAAAGGATGGTAAGCAACTTGAAAACTTGTCAAATGTTATCTTAATTCACTTAATCAATTACATGGTATACCAGTGTGCCTTCTTAGTGTATCAAAATGTAATATTTTCCTAAAAAATCATTATTTGACTTGATATTATCAATCATGTGAAGCTTTGATGACACAAACTTGGAGAGGCTAAGGATGGCAATGAACACAGATCAAAATAACAATGGGTCCTATTACTTTGACTTTGACCCCAAGTCCGTTGACTGGAACGACTATTTCTATCGTGTTCACATCCCCGGTGTGGTCAAGTATACATGTCATTGAGTTAGTTTTTACAGGCGCACATGCTAGCCTAAAATACAATTGTAATGTATATTTCTTATGCAACTCCTACAGATATATGTATTGTATCAACAAATAAAATGTATGTATCAGCTTTGTGTTGTATCATGGTGCGTCAATAAAATTGAATGTTATTAGAAAAAATGAATATATGTATTATGCTTCATCTATTCATGTAATTCTGGATAGTGCATTTGCAAATGTAATGAATGGAAAGAAGTGGTGGTTTTTGCCAGAAAAGAGTGTAGTATATCATCATAATATCAGTTAAATGAAGATTGTATATGTTTGGTTCCGGGGGAGCAGTGAGCAGTGGTGTACAAATGAAAAATAAAGCGAGGATAGACTTGTGAATTTTGTCAAGTCATGGGATGACGGTGTGCTAGCTTGGCACCAGTCCAGTAGACTTGTTGGGTTTGGATTCTGGGAACATCAACTGTACCTAATTTTCCTAAGGTAAACACTTGGATCCGGCGCGCCGGCCGAACGTTGCGCCGGACGCATCGCTCGCGAACGCACTTGTGCCCTCGTCCCGGTGACCAGGACTCTCTTGGCCCCACCCACACCACTCTCTCCTCGTCTTATCCTCCCGCAAAGCAGCACAGCCACTCATTCGCTGCCCGTCTCTCTGCTCCCGATCTCCTACCTCCGAACTCCCAGCCATGGTCAGCCCAGCAGAGAAATCTCCCCCGACGAGTCTCTCCCTGATAAGCTGGAACCGGTGCACCTACACGAGTTGCCAGCGAGAACCTCTCCCCACGGCCATGGCATGACGACTTTTTGCAGGAACCGGCATCCTTGTGTGCTACAACCGGCCATGGAATTTGCTACAACTGGCCACGGAATTTGTTACTACCAGCCATGGAATTTGCTACAACCGGCCACTACATCACCCAGAAGTTGCAACCGCGCTCACAGGAGCTGCAACCGGCCACGGAATTTGCTACAACCGGCCACGACATCGCCATGCAACCGCGCTCACCGGAGGTGCAACCGGCGACGCTGTTGTCGACATTGTTTTGCTACAACCATGCTCGCAAATGCTACAACAACCGGTGACGCTGTCGTCGACGATTTTTGCTACAACCGTGCTCACCGGAGCTGCAGCAGCTACGCCATCATCGACGATTTGCTACAACGGGGCAGCGGGGATGCTGGAACCGTTGGTTTTTTGCAGCAAGAGCGGACGGAGGCGACGACTCGCAATCCTCTGATTTTTGCTGGAACCGACTAGTAGCGGAGCTACAACCATGTGATGTAGATGCTGGAACTGTTATCGACGGATGTTGGAACCAGGTGCCGCCGCGGTGGGCTGCAACCAGCACCATCAAAAGCTACATCTGGCGTTTTGTTTTGCTGCGAAGGTTATGTGCCAAAACGATGACCCAAGAGACGACAGCAAGGGACGACGGATGGCCACCGGTGCGCCGAGCGTTGACGGCGAGGAGTAGCGGGGGGCGGCGGGGGGCGGCGCAAACCGGTGCTGCAACCATGGGGGCACGAGCTACAACACTTGCCGGCCTATGCTAGGAACAACGCTGCCGGAGCAGCGACGCGTCCATGGCCAGGAGCTGCAAGATGAGGTAGCCATGGTGAGCGATCTGAACGGCAACGAGGAAGGCTGCAAGCGCACTGTCAACAGCGAGAGGCGCGCGGCCATGGCTGGGAGCAAGGTAGCCGGCGGCGCTCGCCTTCACTCTTTTCTCGCGTAGTTGGGGAAGAAGATAGACGATGGGGGGTGAGAACGAAACAGAGGCTTGATCTGGACTGTTAAAAGGCAGCGGATCGGACGCTTAGGGTACGACCGGCCAAAATTTGGGCCGGCGCACCGGTGCCTATCGTTGCCCTTTTCCTAACTAATTGAATATAATGTTATACTGTCTCATAAACTATTATCGATACATTATCTATGGTTACCTTATGTAGAGATCACCTTGGCATACCATTCAGCTTAATTTATTTATTTGAACATTTCCATTTGCAGGAGTCATTTTTTCGTACAGTCCCATTTGTATTTGATTGTTTTTAACATCATCAGGAAGGTTGGAACCTATACTACTAGGAAATAGCTTATAGATAGAACATTGCTAGTAGCGCGTGATAAAAGCCCTATGCTACTGTTAGTTAGCAGTAGCGCCAGGCAAAAAAGACGCTACTGGTAATATATAGCAGTAGCGTCGGGCTTTTCACCCAGCGCTACTACTATGTGAGCCACACCGTGCGCCCATGGGCTGGTCACAGTACCAGCACTTGTCTCCCACCAGCGCTACTGCTATTACAATTAACGGTAATGCTGGACACGGGCCGGCGGTACTACTGTGTCCATTCCAAGCCCACCTCCCTTGCACCCACTTAGCAGTAGTGCGTTTTCTAGGGCCGCGCTGCTGCTAACCCTACCTTATCCAGTATCTTCTTCCTCACACTGGCCCCCTCACTCTCCTGACTCTCTGCCTCCTCACCCTCTCCCTCTCCACTCTCTCGCGCCGGCGCTCCCCCATCCCGGTCGTCCTCCCCACGCGGCGGCCATCCCCGTCCCGGCCCTCCCCATGCGGCCACCCTCCCCCGTCCCGGCCCTCCCCACGAGGAGGCCCTTCCCCGTCCCGACCGTCCACCGCCATCGTGAGGCCCCGCTGCCTCTCGCCGTCGTCGACTCCCTCCGCCGTTCCAAGTCCCCTCCGCCGCAGGTAGCCTCCGTCCTCTACCTCTCTTCTTCTTTGTTTTACTTTCTGTAGGTACGATTATAATGGCAGCAAAGGTGTGGCCACTTTCTAGGGTTCATATGGTAGATAGTTAATAGTTAATTAGTATTTTTTAGGCTAGAATGTTATAGGACATATTTAGGGTAGACACTTGAGGTGCTTTGTATGTGTTGCCAAAGGTGGCCACAAGTTTATAGGTTTGGATATAATTGATGCTTAGTTAATTTTCAGCAAAAAAGTTTGTAATAGAATAGAAAATACCTTTAAATATTTTCACATGTGTTGGTTATCTCCTTCGATGTGTGTATCATTTTGCAAGGAACACCTCCTAGTGCCTATGTTTTGCCGGAATGTTGATTCATTTCCGTTCCAGCAGATTTCAGGCGTTCGATATGTCCTATTTTAGTAAGGGTCATGACGATTTTTTTTGTGGATTTCAGCATGACTTTTACTATAGGTAGGAAATATCAAGTGTCCGTGATTTGCCGGAACAGGAATTAGATGACATTCCGACAAAACATAGGACATTTTTATGTCATTACTCCATAAATATAATGTTAATTGACTTATGATTAGGGTTGAATTTCAGTCTGTCGGAGCTCCTCGTGTGACTTTCAGTATGTTCTTGATGGAGGAATCCCGACTGTTATCGTGGGGGTCGTTTCCTCTTCCTCTTCTCGCCATATATACCTTGGTATAATGCGTGAGAGATGGACAGGAAGCGGCCAGCACCGACGGTTGAAATATCAGAGGAAGAATCCCGACTGTTGTCGTGGGGGGTCACTTACTCTTCCTCTTCTTGCGATATATACCCTGGTATAATGCGCGAGAGAGGAAAGAGGAAGCGACCAACATCGACGGTCGAAATATCAGAGGAAGAATCCTGACTGTTGTCGTGGGGGTCGCTTCCTCTTCCTCTTATCGCGATATATACCTTGGTATAATGCGCGAGAGAGGGAGAGGAAGCGACCAGCATCGACGGTCGAAATATCAGAGGAAGAATCTTGACTGTTGTCATGGGGGTCGCTTCCTCCTTCTTCCCCATGTGCTACACATTTTGGTAATGCATGCGGGGACGAAGGGAGGAGCGACCAGCACTGACGGTCGAAAGTTCTGTCGAGAGGAGTGTCCACCACGTACACCACCATATCAGTGTGAGGGAGTGCGCACCATATACACTATGAGATAGTTTTTCAAGGAAGCACTGAAACTCAATCCATGCTGAATAGTTCTTGGTATAATTGTCGTCGATTTTTAATCTTTGAATCATGAACACAGGAAATGTCTGACAACAATAGGATCCCTGAGTGTGATTACTGCGACGACGATTGGGGTATGTGCGACAGGCCTCACCTACAAAATGGTAGGTTCTTCACCATCAAGCTGGACGAGACCTTTAATGTTTTTGTGGTACGCAACGATGATAAGTATTTTTCGTAATTAATCATGACTTGTGTTTCTTTGCTTCAACGTGTAATTTTTGTTTTTTACAATTTGACCAGTGCATCCCCTGCCATACAAGAAGGTATGTCTTGGAGAAGCTCGGTTTCCAAGATAGTGAGAATATGGAGACGAGGAGAGCTCGCCTGAGGACTAAACATGGTTACGGATTTTGAGTTAAACTATACAATGCAGTTAATCACTCACATTTTGGTTGCTCAAAGTGGGAAGCTCTATGCAAGGCATATGGATTTCAGGAGGATATGCAAATAGCCTTCGATATTCGTCCTGAAGATGATATTGAAGATAATATCAACATTTGGGTGGATATGGATATGCTTCCATTTTTACCTCTATGTGAGTTTGTTAACCATATTTGTTAAGTAATTTATATTGTTTATTTAAAAAATAGTTGGTGTTCATCCCTACTAAACTTGTTTATTTATAATTTACAGCTTATTTCCTTTCTTCTAGTGATACACGGAAGATAGTAGACAGGACACACTACTCTTATGGATCACATCTAACTTGGGAGGAGAAGGATGTTCTTGTCACCTTTGTTAATAGTGTCATGTCTACTAAGGACGACATGTATTATGGAGTTGGCCCAAATTATACATTATACATGCCACTAGTGCATAGGTTGAGGGTTGATGACATTCGCGCAAAACAATTGGTAAGAGTTGCTAGCTACACTACTATTACGTAAATTACATTGCTAATTATGCTACTATTATGTAAATTACATTGCTAACTAGGCTACTATTTTCTTCTTCAACAGAAACTGCCAAATGATGGTGTGCCTCCGTTGATGCATGGCAAAGCTGAGATGGCAATTACTTGCGATACGAGGGTCCATTTCATTTTTCCATACTCGACTGAGCGCAAACCACAAAGAAAACTCCAAATTGAAACATAGAGAGAAATAAAGAAGGATCGCAAGCCACAAGTTGGAGACCGTTGGATCTCTTTGCTTCATCATGGAGACTTAGATGTTGTTCTGTTTTATGACATTTTACCTAGAAGAGAGGACTAGGTACTATGAGAGAGGAGTTTTTCTGGTTTATATGACATATATTAACATGGCATGATTAAGATGATGATGATTATGGTGTTTTTCTGTTTTATGACATTTTAACTTGGTATGATTAAGATGATGATGAGTTGTTAGATGATTAAGAGGATGATAAGTTATATGACATATATTAGATTAAACTGGATAATGAGTTAGATTAAAGTGGATATGAATTCAAGTGATCAAGTTGAATTAGAGAAAAATATGATGTTGCGATTCGCAACATCATATTTTTCTCTAATTCAACTTGGTCTCTTGCATCCATCTACTTTAATATAAATGTTGTTTTTTCCATAATTTTTATTGATATTGTATATTAATATGTATAAATGGTGTGAAAATGCAATATAAATATAAAAAAGAAATATGTGTGATTAGTAGTGGCGCAGATTAAAACACTCGCTGCTAATAGTTAGCAGTAGCGCGGTCAGAAAAACACGCTACTGATAAATTAGTTACCAGTAGCGTCGGACAACCCACGCTACTGCTAACTGTTAGCTGTAGCGTCGTAGCAGTAATGCGGCCACCCGCATTACTGCTACGCCTTAAGCGCGCGCTACTGCTAGGGTTTTCCTAGTAGTGCTAGCTGTCATCCAAGGATTATATCTTGGATCTTATGGCATCAGTCCATATGTTGCCACCTCATTGTTTACTTATATGTTCTGAATATATTGGCAGTTTTCGGATTGATTAAATCCATAAATATATCATGAACATGTCACTGACAGTCTGAAGGTCATAACGATATCTAAATATGTGAGCGCATACCGAACATATAACCATAACATCTAATGAAGTAAATACAGCTAGCACATGAACGAGTAAATAGGGAATGAAGGGGTCACCCTCCAATAGGCCAGGATAAAGCCATGGTGGCTGCATCGATGGTGCATCCTCTGCAACCTTCTTCTTTATGGCAGCACCGGCAGCCATGGCGCCGGTGTCTGGGGAATAGTCCTAGCGGAGGATGGGGACGAAGACGAACAGGGAGCAGTCGCACCGAGACACTCCCCAAAATCATTACCGCCCTTCTCCTAGTGCAGGATCGCAAAGGGCGGGGTTTCAGAGGCTTGCTCTCCTGAACGGACATGCACACAATCGATGGGATGGGATCGCCGGAAGCTATGGTTGTGTGCGAGGAGGAATCGAGAGTGTCGACCAAGGTTGTCAAGGCCTCCAATATATAGGCCGCTGGGTATGGAGTCGTGGGTTTGGGCTTAGGTCCACGACGGAGTCGGCAATCAGCCCACGCTCCAACAGTCTCAGACAGTGGCACTTCCATTTAGCGACTTGCAATTAATTATCTGTTCATGACTGGTAAAAATTAAGCACACGTGTGACATAGCTCTGAGATCGGCTTGGCTCGTTCATGAAATATGATGCGCGTGCAAGGGAGAGGTGAGTCAGGCAACAAAGGAGAGTGCGTGTGTACCACTACTTCTTAAGCTCGAATAGCATGTGGAAAAGAGACTTGTGAGCTGGTACTAAACTTCCCGTCATTTCATGTTACCCTACATTGGCGTTAGAAATTAACCAGGAATTAAACAGTCAAAAAAAATTAACCAGGAATTATTCTTTGTATGGGTCTAAGGCTTATTATAATTCAACTATGCCCCCACCAGATCATGGAGGCACATTATGTTGTCCTTTCACTAGTAGAGAAATGGCTAGCCACAACTCTTGTTGATGGCGCGTCATTTCCCACCAATGCCAGCACTATTTTTCAAATAGTGATGGTGTTAGTATATTTGGTACGATAGTGATAGTGCCTTAGTGCTGGCGTCAAAATTTGGGTCACACCATATGTAACTGCTGAGTTTTTTTCCTATGTGGTACAGATTGCTACGGCGTAGCCCATCAGGCCCACACCAACACTAGTCCATTTTCAAAAAAAAACTTAGTCTAGTTCACTCATCATTTTCACCTTCCTCTCCCCCTCTCTCGACTAGCGCCGCTGGTGCCACCTCCCGAACACGCCGCTCGTCGCCACCGGACCACCGCGGCCGCCGCCACCTCCGTGTCAGCATGTGAGATCCCTTCCCCTCGAGCATCTTCTTCCCATCCCCAAGCTTTTCCCTCCCGTGGCGGATCCGAGCTAGAAAAATTATGATGCTTGGATGAATGTATGTTTGTTTGGTAAGAGTAGATGATTTGCTTAATAGATGAATGTATGTTTGTTTGGTAGGAGTAGATGATTTTCTTGATAGATGAATGGATGGTGCTACTTTTTTATAGATGGAATGGATGAATTTTAGTTGTGAATGCTCAATGCTACTGTGTAGAATCTGATTAGTGTAGAATCCGATTAAGCATTATAGTACCCGATTATGTTTAGTAGAAATTGATTTATTAGTGTAGAATCCGATTATACTTAGTGTTGATTTATTAGTCTAGAATCCGATTATGCTTAGTGTTCACTATGATTTGTGTTGAATGGCGCAACCACCACCAAGTTGAGTGTGCAAGTCAAGGTGCGTCACGAGCCTTGCAACAGGCACGTTGTTCGGCATCTATTTCCAACCGAGTTTTCTTCTTGCAGCGGAACGGTAACAAATTGTATGAATCTTCTAACGGTTAATTCTTTTGTTTTTGTTGCTATATCGATTAATGCTTTGTGTGTGTTTTCTTTGTTTTTTCTTACGCAGATCGTCCCGTGCAATGTGAGATTGGAATTCAATGAGCTGGCCAAAGACACTATGATCTTCGATGCTCCTGGGGGCCCTACAGTATGGTGGTCGAGAAGGGGCGAAACATGTCTTAGATTGGAGGAGATGAATGGGATCATTTCATCACCCACATGTGTCTCGGTGGGGGAGAATTGATCAGCTTCTTATTTAGAGGAGAAAGGCCCAGGCTGGCTGTTATCTATCTCAACACGGACGAAGATGACGAGGACTCACTTGATGAAGCCCTTTATGCCCAAAGAATAAGGCTGGACGAGGATGAAACGGACAACCTCTGGGAAAAAACTTCCACCACATGATGCCTACGACGAGATGCCATTCGTGACCCGTCTGACAAGGACGAAGGTTATCCATCATGTAATGGTATGTTCAGTGTAGGATTTGATGATATGCTTACTGTACAAATGTGATGATATGCCTAGTTTTGAATCCGATAATATGTGAATAAAAGTGTATGCATGCTTTGTTGATAATTGAAGTGTAAAAGTGCAGTAGCTAGCGACCTAGCGTGATGATATGCTTAGTGTAGTATGTGATGATATGCTTTATTCTAGTATTGTGATGATATATTTAGTGTAGTATATGTGAATTGAAGTATATGTTTTGTTGATAATACATATATATGTGAATCCGATGATTATATTTATCATATATGTATGTGAATGCGATATATGTTTAGCTAGTGTTCACTCTGATGCTTAGTGTTGAATCCAATGATATATATGTGTGTGTAAATCCAATGATATTTATCATCGATGTACTTTTTCCAGAAATTTCCTAAGAGGCTATCTGTAAGCTATGGCAACGAGCCGGATGAAGTAGGCATTGTTGAACTACGCCTTACAACAAGAGGCGCCATCATCACATGTGCCTACTCAGTAAACATGGAAGGTCGCATTGTCTTAAGCGCGGCGGGGGGAGGGGGACAAGGTTGGACAGGTCGTCCTAGTCACTATCAGGAACACCCGGCGCGCTGACTTGAGGATGATGACCATCATCGACCTCATTTGAAAATATGTGTGTGGTTGGGCCAACAATAAACTACTTATTAATAACTATTAGTTAGCTCGTGTTTGTGTAGACTGTTGTTTATTAATTAGCTAGAAGTATGTACGTATTGTTCGTGAGATTGTCACTTATTAACTGTTGTGTTAATTGGTATTGTTGTACTGTGTTCTCTTTTATATGTGCTTAGTTTAAATGCGAAATGTTAAATATTATATGATGGGGAAAATGTTATTTTGGCAGCACGAAATGTTTGTGGCGTGGAAATCATAACACACGTCGTTAGGTGAGTGATAATGGTGGTGGTGTTGTCCACGTCGCACGCCATAAGCACTTAGAATACTTATGACGTGGGGCGAACGTCATCACTATTTTTTAACAATGGCGTCATATTGGTGGCGTCGGGTATGCACGCCAGTAAGGCCAATTTTGCATGCCATAGCTAGGCTTTTCTGCACTAGTGTTTTTTCCAAACAATGTTTTGATATACTAAAAATTTCACTAAAGACCGGTTCAGGTTGAAATCCACCTAGAGCAAAGGGTTAGACTTCTGCATAACTGAACAATGGACTATGCCGTGAGTTTTATGTTTGGCGTAAAGAAGTTTCATCGATTGTCTTACCGGCACAAGGCTGACGAAGGATAAACCTGTGGATGGAGCATATTAGTCACGCTCCTGACATATTAATGACATTTCTAGAGATTACCGTATCTCATAGACGGTGACCAACAGTCAGCCTCATATATGTGTGTTCTTCCAATAACCGCTTTGTAGGATAGTATCTTGCTAATACAAACCTTAAAACACATTAAGACAAAAGTCAACTTGCCATGCAGAATGCGAGAGTAGTGCATCTCCAACCAAGTGAGTTGATATTCACTTAACATGGGCTCCATCTCCAACACACATCACTTTCCGATAGAAATGGTGACACATAAAGCATGTCACTTTGGCCTAACCTTAATGTCAATGATGGAAGAACGTCAATGCCACAATATCATTATCTATCCCCACAAATATGTGCATTGGATGTACGACGACAAGTCACTTCATCCTCCAGCTTTTATCGAATGGGCTCATATTGTTAGTACATTTCCTCTTCCATCACCTACTCATGCCATGTATAGTCATATATGGATGCCCGTAAGTATTAATACAATGGAACATGCCACCCCTAGATAAAGGTAGTGGTAAATGGCTTCTCAAACAAATTGATGTTGTAGTGTTCCAAACAACTTTGCACAATTGGAAAAATAATTACTTGTTATCATATATCATAATGGTAGAAGCATAGCAATCCGAAATACTGCAAGTTTGACCAGCCAATACTGAATATTGCTAAAACAAATTGGTATCTGGACTATAGTCTCCCAAACATATCACAATCAATGAGCCAAGAGAACTAAGATGAAAAAGAACACATGAAAATACTTGACACAGAACTTGCATACATAAATAATATATGAATAATTAGCACTGCAATATGGAAAGCAACATTAATGTCTTGACCTCATCATGAGATTCGATAGAAATATAGGTTCTAGTTTGGTGACCCAAAGTGATGATTATTGATTTCATTGATAGAAAGAACAAATACTTTATAAACACGTGAAAAGCATAAGATAATACACAGTCTGGCCCTTGGCCCACTAAGCTAGACTAATATGGCAAAATGATGTGTTGTGCTTCAGCCTCCTTCCAACATTGGATTCCTCAATGGCAAGGCATGCAACCACCGCATACAATAACTCTGAATTGTGAATATGCAGCGGTGGCGGTGGCGCTCATGCCAAATCACTCAAGTCATAAGGACGGGCACGACCAACAATCTACAAAAACATATTATTATGTTACATTTCATCCAAGGATTCAACATTGCTCATTTCATGATATTTAGGAAGACCAGATTTTAATGTGAAGATAACTGGATAATATATTCATATAACATACATACTATAGCTTTGAGCACACGCTTATAGATGGTTCCAGGACAAACGAGAATTAAGTAGAAGTGGTTGACTGAATACTTTGCTAAATATGAACAAGAAGCATGAACCCATACATAACACCACACCATGAAGAGAATAATATTTCAGGCATGATTCATACAGCTAGTTCAAAGTTACATACCTTAGGCATCTATCAGGTCATGGAATCGTTTGTCAAGCATAGTCTGTCCTTTTAGTTGTTTGCTTAAAACATTTGCGCCAACAATATTAGCTCTTGATCCCTCGCTTCATCTATCTTCTCACGTAAAAATATATCAGAAGATTAGTACTGCAGGTATAACGGTCTACAGTATATTTAGGAAAGGAAAAACTAATGAGCCAGTATAGGATCTGTAGTATTTTGCGGAAGGAAGTTTTTTATAGAAGTGTTAAACTGCAATATTTCTTTCGCAAGCGGCCACAAGGTCACATATTCTTTAAACTAAAAGATAACTACTCAGGACTAAATGCACTAAACATACTAAATTGCAAATTTTGTTCTAGTGGTTGTTGGACCCAAATGCGCTAAACATACTAAATTACAAATTTTGTTCTAGCGGTTGTTGCCTCGCAACACTGAAATAGTATCAAGAATAGACAAATTGGTACCATTTTTTTAAGGGAAACTAATAATGCCAAGAGAGCATATAATGCAACAAAATCTGATTTGGTTGTGCTGTCTCTGGCTCCGCTTCAAGCAATCGTTCTCATTTCCGACCATGGTGGGCCATCGACTATGAGACGCAATGAGCTTCAGGTAGAATTTCCCCCGCCATGTATCAAAACTAATAAAGATAAATGAATATATATTTATTTTTTAAATCCAACAATAATGCTGGTTCATGTAGGTACAGGAGTCTACCGTCGTGAAAGAAATGAATTGCACGATTTTCCATGGGATTCCAAGCATATATATTTAATTCACACAATATCAAAATTTACTTGAAGAAATTAAAGTGATATATGAACTCACATGATCAAGGAGATGGAAGGAACATGTTCAAGCCTTGAAAAATGTATCTAAACCAACACTGCACTCACTATCACATATCACAAGGTTATTACTAATACTCCATATATTTCATCAATTAGCACTAACAAATAGATCTCACACAACTACACAAGTAAAACGGGTTATTTCAGATTGCGTTCAATTCACAATAATATATAGCCGACTGGGAAGTTAAATTACTGATACAACAAAGAGGAAAATCTTATCTCTCTTCCTTTAACGTGTGACTTGAGAACTTCTCTACTTACAAATATATTTAGCATTGTTTGATCATGCCCCTCTACACCTTGCACAAAATCATGCCAAGCACAAAAATCTGCCAAATGTCACAATGAAAAAGGGTATGAATATTGAATAGCAAATATGTTATCAACCTGAGAGGATGGAGTACAGTGAATTTCACCAAGGATGAACTACTGCAAAAAATGAAGTAGCAAGTCTAAATCCACAATTGAAAAGGTACTTTGCAAATCCACAAACAATTCGTTCCTAAACATTTCACAAATCACATGTTTAGTAGAGACCACATTTTCAATCATGAACGGATCTGATAAACATTTGAACATCCAAAAATTGAGCAATTTCTTTGACCTGGTAGGAGAAACACATGTACGGGGATGCGCATGGTTGAGGGCAGTCATAGTGACTCGAGGTAGTTGACACTGGTGCCGCCGGGGGCGAGTAGCTCGCACCCAAAAAATCATGCTCGTCTGCGATGCTCGGGCCGACTCATGGCTTTCCTAATGCTGGTAGCCTCCTTTGGGAGCACGAACGAAAGGGACTCATATTGGAGGTTGAGAACCATAGCCTGCATAGAAGGGAATCAACCCAACAGCCACAAATGGGAACAAAGTACTTAGAACATACCTACACATTGCAGAAGCCGCCACTATCCCCTGTGTCTCTGACAACCCGGGCATATCTAGAAGAAGAGATCTTGGAGAAAGCTCGAAGCCAAATGTAACTAGAGCTATAGGCGGAGGGACCCTCGCCCAATTCAACTCCGACTGTCACTGGGAAACAGAGGGGAGTGGTCGGTGCCTCGGCGACGAGGAATTTAGGAGGGTTCTCGAAGACTATTTATCTCTCTTGAGAGAAGGAGAAAGGAGAACCTCCAGCCTACGTTTATACATAAGAACATCCAGGCTGTTTTTTTCTATATGTGCAAGTGGCGCGAGGATAACTTGTCTCGGTCTCAGTCATACATTTCAAAGCAGGCGCTACAGATTACGTGAAGGCAGGCACACCATCATCACCAACTCATTTTTTTATAGGAGTAGAGATGTTGTAATACTAAATGGTACTCCCTCTGTCCCATGATATAAGAACATTTATAATCCTGAAAAACATTCTTATATTATGGGACAGAGGGAGTAAGATGGAACGGTAAGTTTGGATTGAAATCAAGAGCTTGCTCCCTCCTATAAAAAAAACAGTAATTTTCGTACTCTATTGAATCCAAGTTGACAAATTAAGTGATATCATGATAGTTACATCAACATACACTTGAGTTCAAACCCATCTCTGAATTCAAGTGACCATTACCATAAAATTGTGGGGGTAAAGGGAGTTTTTCTCCATAATGGTAGGGCTACAAGCGCGAGACAGCTGCTCCTCACAACACGAAGGACACGAGTTCAACCATACCGCGGTACGAAATTTGGTACAGCTATAGTTTGCCAATTGATGTGCTACCCTATTCTGATCTCTGCTAATTTTCAGAGGAACAAACTCCCTAACTACCATATGATCCTTAATCTTAGAATCTAAATGACCATAGACCGACCTAGAAAAGTGTCGCTCGAGAGGATGGCCAAAGCATTTGAAGAATCTGATTGTAGTATTGCTTCATGGCCTCGCTTGCAGTAGATATCATAGACTTGATTTCTTTGTCCATGCTCATCGCCTAAATCAACTGGTTTGCAAAATAAGTCGGGTGAGAGGAAGCAAAGAAAATTGGGCAGGAGAGATATATGATGTTGGAGATTAGCAAACACTTATGTACTGGAGGAGCTTCATGGGACCAAAGTTTGCCATTGCCCCCCTTACTCTAAGAAAACTCTTAAGTGCACACTCAATTATTAGGCTTGAATATAAAATTGGGCGGGAGAGATATATGATGTTGGAGATTAGCAAACACTTATGTAGTGGGGGAGCTTCATGGGACCAAAGGTTGCCATTGCCCCCCTTACACTAAGAAAACTCTTAAGTGCACACTCAATTATTAGGCTTGAATATCAAAAAAATTGGGAATTCATCCATGACTTACCTTTTTTGCCCCCTCAACTCTGATTAGCCCCCTCAACAATCTTCATCAAGCTCCGCAATTGCACTTATTTTTTAGAAAAGGAGGATTACCCCCGGTCTCTGCATCAATACGATGCATGCAACCCCTTTATTAAAGAAAGCAATAAAATAGTCTGCGGTTCCAAACATGCTCGTGAGGAGCTGCAAAATAATCCAAAAGAAAAAGATGCCACAACCGGTGAAAATAGGACTCAATGCCTAACCATCTATCCTATTACTGGACCGTCATCCCAACCGGTTGTAGATATCCCGAGCTACCATCTCTCACCGGGCAGACCCAGTAACCAAAGGCTCCCTGGTTTCCGTAGGGGTGAGTAACGACCATGTACGAATCAACGCCGATGCCCTGTGCAGTACCTGGAAAAAATTTATACGTGTTTTTTTGTTAAAAACCATGTCATTCCTACAGTTCCATATAGCCCAAAGTAAAGCACATACTCCTATACGAATATGCCTTGCAGTGATTGTGTCAACTCCATTTAGCCACGTCCCAAACAACGTGTTAATGCTATCTGGAGGAATGATATTAAAGGCTATGCGAACTGTTTGCCACAAATTTTTTGCTAGAGGGCATTGGAGAAAAAGGTGTTTGATTGATTCATCATGATCACAAAAACTACATCGTTTACTTCCCTCCAAATTCCGCAATTGCACTTATGGCAATACAAAAACTCCAACTAAATCAATGTGAAAATCTAGCACTGCTTAGCATGGAAAGAAACATGGGCATAAACATATATTTTTTCTTCAGTGCTTTCAGTACACAAGTACCAGTACAAATAGCAGGTGGCTTCATCATACAACTAGGATAAGTACTAGGTTCCTTCGGCCACTTTCATTAGAAGTGCAGGATCAACATCAACACGCATATAGACACTATAAAAGTCCCCCCAAATTGGGGGTAAAATCCATGGACAGTGCCCCTTGGGTTGTAAGGTTTTCAAATTGATTTCGCACATAAAACCGGATCAATGTTTTTCGGTCTTTATCTCTTTTTAAATTGGGACGAAATATACAGTTTGGGATTCCTCCCCCTGGTGACTGACTCAAAACTACGGCAATTCTCGTAAATATAAGTGCATCACCACATAGTAGGTCAGAGACCAGCACAAATGCCTAAACAGCAGCTTACATATATTTGCCTATATATATATATATATATATATATATATATATATATATATATATATATATATATATATATATATATATATATATATATATATATATATATATATATATATATATATATATATGACAAATATTTGCTACCACCGGTGGTAGTTACCATCATTTGAGTTTTATATGTTGTATATAGTATCTATCAAATCGGAGAGTATGTGCGCATAATATGTAATATATAAGAATGTTTTGATAGTATATATATTACGTTTTTTGTAGTATGTATCATATTTTGAATATGCCCCTTTTTACGTACAAATATATACGTATTTCATAAATATAATAAAAATCATGGGCCAACTTGCAATTTTTTCATGTAACTCACTTTGAATTATCTTATATATAGTATATCAACATATTTAGAATGATAAAGTACTATATATACTATCACATGATAGTATATGGAACATCTGGGTAACTACCCCAGGATTGTACGATGGATTTTCCTTTTATATATATAGTAATACTATTCATCACCCAGGGTGTAGAATAAGTTATTCTTCATCCGAGGTAATCTTACGGTCGTTTTATAAATAAATTAAACTTGGTATACAAATAGATTGATTCACTGCGTAAAAATCTGGCATAAGAAAACAAAATTATTGGTCATAAGACCATAGAAATTACATTTTATGTATATTTTACACTATTTTTTACGTTCGTAATTTTACGTAACATAAAATATATTTTTACGGTGATCTAATATTTTCTTATGTTCTCTTTTTACGTATGAAGTAAGAAAAAAAATACGGGACGTAAAAATATGGTGCATTGATGTTGAAATAGAGGGGGTGAAGAATAACTATTCCTCACCCAGAGTGACGAATTGCGTGACCCTATATATATATATATATATATATATATATATATATATATATATATATATATATATCTGAATTTGTTTAGGCTCGCTGAGTTTTTAACTGTTTAAAAGTTAGCAAAAAATATGAAATAAATAGTGTAGCATCTCTCTAATTTAACAAGATGATCCAACGGAGGGATTGTGAAAATACGCATTTATGTGTCCTCGGTAAAAAAACAAGCATTTCAGCTTGAGCTGACATAAAATATATACCGACCTACTTGTTGTTGTTTTTTTTTGGTCCAGGACACATAAAGTTGTATTTTTTCAGTCGCTCCGTTGAATCATGTTATATTACCGGTGTGGTGTTTCAAAAAAATTGAAAACTTCTACACCGTGAAAAACCTTAACTAGTTCTGTTGCAAGCTATGATAAAAAATCCTACACACACAGACATACATACACTAATTTGAAGTGTTCTTTCACAGCCGGCAAAAGATTTCTGAGATTGATATCTGATGAGAAAATAGAATTCACGCTGTCCACCGTCAGTCAAATTCCATGTATTGAATGTGATCGAATTGGTGCATATGGATAACTGAACGCGTATCCTCGTATCAGTCACCCTTGTCATTGAAGATTGAACCGTCCTCACCCTCAACATTCAATTATTCTTGGAGGGAAATGGAAAATACAAGGAGTGCTGACACTTGATCTCGATTCTTACGTAGGTAAATAAATACTACCTCAGTCCGAAATTACTTGTCGCTCATCCATTTGAGAGCCTGAGTAGAATGCAAGGAAAGGCGGCACAGCTTTCTGGAAGAAACCGTTTACATGAATAAACAACTGCATGACCCAGATTGTATCTACCAGGGGCGAACTTGTAGTTGGTTGGGCAATTGTGAGAACAGTTAGACCATGCGCAAGCAATCTCAATCACTCGAACTCCGGTCGATCTGGTGTCGCTCAGTGCCAACATAACCCACTGAAATTAAGATTCCTCCCTCCAGCTCCTTGGAGATGCTAATTATTTGTAGAGATGCATGCACATTGTTGGGTATATGGTTTCCACACAACCGGGTACCGATTCCCTGTAGCACGCACTTTATGACTACAGTTTGATGCTAATTATTTATTTGGAGCCTATGAACAATTTTACCATGAGATTGAAAATGGAATATAGGTCACAAAAACCGAAGTGGTAAACCGAGCATGCAAGCCACACCCTTGTGCTCGATTGCCGCCACGGTCACGTCCTTCCCAGACACCAGGCACGGGAAAAGGCCGTCCGTGTCTCATGTGCGACCCCATAGCAAAGTGTGTCTCCACACACCTACTTTATTCCTCTCTGATGACTGACAAAGCTGGTGATCCTAGCCCTCCAAGACACCAAATTGTTGTAGAGCTGATTTTAGGTTATCTGGGGCATAACCGTCCACGGAAACAATTCCTGGCTTGTCGAACGATACGACATCCTCTAGTGAATAGCTTCTGGCGGCATGAAGCTGGTTTGGCGCGGAATTGAACGAGCCTTTGAGTATGATGGTCTTCTGTATGCCTCCAAGTAGCCCTTCATAATCTGTATCGCCACTTTCACCAACAACCACCGTCATGTTCGACAGCTCTACCCCCCACCTTATATACAAGTACCTGGCAAAGATGAACAAACATACCATCAGGACTTTGTAGTTGCCAAATTTTGGCAGATTTGTATGAGCATGCAGTTTTTAGTATACATGAAAGCATATCGCATCTTCTCATTAGGTAGGAAAGCAGTCTAGATACAATAATGAGGTGTCAAACAACCCTACAGGAAAGAAGAAAAAAGAATCACTAAAGGAAAGCCTAAATCTAACTGTGGTTCAAAGCCCAAACACAGGTCTCGCCCTTGCTAGCCTTCAGCCTTCTGATGCTTAATAGATTTTGTCAGCCAATAGGTGCTTGCAGAACACGCCTACATACATCTTACTTCTCTTATGTTTGCATTGGGAACCAGATTATTAATTAAAGTTTCTCCAGCAATCCATGCCGCTTAAACGAATAAAAAATATTGTGCATGGCGTATTACTAACATCTATATCTTCACATTTGTTAAACAATGAACGTCATTTCAACATCAAATATGTATTCCAGTATCAGAGTACAATATAAGTCATTCAGGACATCGACATAACGATGGTCTACTATGACCACTATTTTCGATTGTAATATATGCGATCAATCTATATAATCTGTTACCTTGCAAAAACACTTCATACAAATTGATGATCAGAAATACAAGCATCCTAGAACGGTTAACATGTAGTGGCAGATAGATTATAACTGTACAAAGTATAGCATTTTACTCAACCGGGGACTGAAGGCTGTGTTAAAAAAAAACAGTTATAGGAATAACCAAACCTTAGTGCTTGGGATCGTGATGCTAGAACAGGTATGAAATTCAACTTGCTGCCATCATGGCTGTACAATACATGACAGCGCAATGCTTGAATTCTCATTGTCTTTCTAAGATCCTTCACAGGAGGGACCTAAAACAGTTGAAAGTTGAAGCATAATAAGAACACCGGCTATAGTAGAGAAGGTTGAGAAAATCAGTGAAGTAGATGAAGAACAAACGTACAGCCTCGGTATTCTTCACTTTAAATGAGATGCAGTAAGTGGATGAACATTCGTCATCTTCAACAACTGCTTCTTGTCCACTCTCGCTATTCTTTTCTGCTGCCCAACGGATTAGTGTCTTCCTTAAACCTTCTCCTCCCCAACGATATTGAATCTGAGAGTGATAATCAAGATCGATCATAAATGGAAGCTCGGCAGGGCTAAGCATGTCTTCTGAATTTGAAGATGGGTAACAAAGATCACTGCCACTGCTGCATATGAAGGCATCAAAATCAGTGGTTTCTATGCCCCCAGATGTTAACAAAGGATGTATCTCTGATACTGCTCGAGATGTTGACAATACAAAACCAAGAGCACCAGATGATTTTTCTTTGCTTGAAGCCTGGAAAATGTTTTTGATAATCTGAATCAAGTCCGCATCTTGCACAGAATCTACAGCAATAACAATGATGTGCTTCCTCCGTCGCAGAGATGGCCATTTATTGGAGCCTGTGGTGGCCTCAGCATTCTCACCAGACTCATCCTTTGTGCCAGCACTAACAGCTTCTGAAAATTTTTGTACAGCATCCTCAATGTTTTTCCTATCACTGGTTGAACTCCTTCCATATTTTGACATGTTGCCTGATTTTTCACTGTCCAAGGAAATCTTCAAGTTAAGCGATATATCATGAATATCCCTCAAAGAGTCACCAGGTGAATCTGTTTCAGAAACTTCAGTAGCATCATCGCTCCTTTGCCACCGTGGATGTCTAGACTTGAGCGTACCAACCCGTGACAAATAGTTCTTGCAATGTTCAGGCCAAGAAAATCGATGGATATTTTCCAGACCATTCTTACGGCATTGTGCCCACAATTGCTTATCAGAAACAAGCCTATAAAGTGCCTCAGCTATATCATTTTGATTGTGGGGATCAACAAGAATGCCATTGTCAAGAACCTGAATGAAAAAGAGGACATCAATAACCAGAGCAAAAAGTGAGTCAGTGTGAATGTAAACCAAGATAGCAGGAACAGTACCCGGTGTATGTCGACAGGCCCACCATTTTGGGTAGCAACCATAGGTAGACCATAAGCGGCAGCCTGGTAGGCAACAAGGTGTAAAGCTTGCATAAACATTATCAATCCACAGATAAAGTAACAACAAAATGAAATGTTGCAGAAGTAACCTCGATCAAGGTGAGTCCAAATGGTTCAATATAAGCACAATTAATAAACACCCCCTGTAAACAACAGGAACTCAAATAAGCAAATATTTATGTATAAAAATGTGAGTAAGGCACAAAGAAGCAGTAGGGTAAGTTTGTTGCTACAAGTCAGACTGACCAAAAAAGGAAGCAAAAAAGACAAGTCAAAAAGCCAAAGCCATTAAAATTAGAACACAACATATGCGTCAGATAAGATGTGACTACCAGTAGGCCCATTGCATCCAAACATAACTTAATTATGATACTATGTCAGAGACTCCACTAGCACGCTTATTATAGATGGCCACCGAAACATTTGAAAATATAAAGATACACTTGGTTACCTTTGTTCTTGCCGCTAAACGATAAATATCTGGAACTTCAGATTGCTTATGGTGCTTGGGGTATGCCACTTGCCCATATAGATCATACTTGTCAATTAACTTGAGTACTGATGTCAAAACAGCTCCATTTGTGCTTGACATTTCATCAATAACATCACGGTTACCCATGATCAATGTCTGCCGACAAAGAATAGTTATCAAGACTGGGAACAGGCAGTGATAGTTGGTGGCAAAAGATTATTAATGATAACTAAACTACTGGATAGCATTAAAAAAATAAGGCAACAAGAGAAACTACACAGGACTGGCACATACAAGGTTTGCTAAATTTCTCAGTTCATGGTGTTCACCAAATGCCTTAACCAGCGTAGTGATGTTCTTCTTGGGATCTGGACGAGCAAGAGCAAGAATCATGGGCTTGCGAGGGTTCGAGAAGAAGCGCATTATCTGAAATTGTTTTGGCCAGAAAAGTGAGTAAATATAACACGCGATCCCAGTGGAACAATAACAATTATTCCTGCATCTCTTATGGGGGGAATAAAATGGAGAACATACATCAGCCCAAACAGGCGGATCTGGTGAATCTGAGCTAACTTCATTCGCTTCTTCACTATCAAGATCAACATCATGAGGCACTATATGACTAAACTCCATACCGGGAGGAATTGCCTGATCATATCGTATAACAGTAAGCATATAAATATAGTGAAATAATGAAATACATTAGACCAGAAAGGAATCAATGTAGATGGACTTACAATCATACGAGGCATTTCACGACCGTAGCAGCTAACACCATGCTTTATTCTTGCTCTAAGTTTCTTCTCCATAATTACATCAAATCCATTATATAATCCCCATTGTTTATCTATCTCTTGCCTGGTGCTTGTGATTACAATTTCAGATGCATCAAGACAAAGTTCCTCAGCCTCAATCCGACGCATTATCTTGTATGTTGCATTTACTTCATCCCTGGTCTGACGTCCTTGCTTCAAAAGTTGCTCCAATTTGTCTCTGCCAAGAGAATGACCTGTGAAAACCATTGGCACATTGAGTGCGCCAGATAATAAAGCAGCAGAATCGCCTGCATCAGCATAGTGTCCATGGATAACAACAGGCCATACTGGTTGGCCATTGCCAACTTGTTCTCCGAGAACCTTGGACATCTGCATGATATGGACAAGTGCGCCGTCAACAAATTCCTGGATGTGGGGCCAGAGCTGCTCTTTAGGGATATATTTTTCTCTTGGCCCAAATGGTATCCTGACAATATAAGCACCACTGCTTTCACCCATGTCATCCCCAAGATTCTCTGAATTTCTTGGACTCAGCATCTCTGTAGGTTCCCCATAACTCCAATCAACATCAGGTGCAGAAATCTGCCTTGTCAGCAGATCCACTCTATATACTCCAGGTGTTTCACCTAACGCCCTAGCAAGCTCTACAACATATTTGACCTGCAGGTTATGGAACCAGTTAGTTGAACTCAACCACAATGGCATATAGACCAACCTGTAAGTACTACGTAGCAACTAGCAAGAAGATAAACAACAAGCTAACCCACCAGGGATGTAATTAGCTACAGATATGAAGCCAGCATCAAGGACGCAAACACAAAAATTAGGGAGACGCAATAAGTACCTGACCGCCTGTATCTGAATCACGCCCAAGCTCCATATTCTCGCCACGTATAAGACCATGAATGCTGCACAACAACAGAAGATACCAAAATAAAATCATCCATGTAAACAATGTTCATGTAGTTTTAGAAAAATTAAGTCCAAGGGGCCCATGACGAGGGCGCGTGCATGCACCATACAAACGGAGGTGACTTCACTCCTCTTTGAGCTCCCTGTGCATTTGGATGAGACTTGACTACTACCCCAATCCAGAACCCTATGCATGCTTAGGTACGAAGGCAAGGATTATGAATGAGACGTGGCTACTATCTCAATCCAGCATGTAGTGGATATACTTTGTGCACATTGACAGAACCAGGTCCATAGGTAGACAAAACAAAATTGCAAGGCCCACGTGCATCTAAACCATTAAAATTTCATAGAAAACCCATGACCTCTGCATAGTGGGTGTATTCATATCCACTAGATACCACCTACTCTTTGACCAATCACTCTTTTATGGGTTGGAGCTCCACAGTGTTTGGAGCAATCAGATAACTATGTTCAAACAGTCATAAACTCATAATGCATTGAACTGTTACTGTGATCATTCCTACTTCACCAAAAGGTGTCTGTTTGAAGCCGCTATAACTGAACTTCCTAAAAGCAAACACATAGAGTGAGATCAATATGATCCCTAGAACAAAATTTGAGCCATACCTTATTAGCACTATGTACAGTTTTTTATCTTTGTGCTGATTTGCCCAAACATCAATAGCATCAGTTGAACCTATCCTTGGCATTTGTCCCCTTGTACTCTCAGCACGAATAGATGATTCATTAATATGTTCTCCTTTTTCTCCGTCAGATAGGTCCTCAGACAAATCAGCCGCAGCATCTCGACGGGCCTTCTCACGCTCAAGACGTTTCTTCGATGAACGGGAGGCTTCCTCACCTTCAATCTGTATCAAATAATTCAAGATGGCCAATAATTAAACAACATGATGTCAAACTGAAATGTTGGCACAAACATGAGTTCATGTTGATGTATACTAGGGAAATGAAGAGTGTTTAAATTAGCTTTTGCATTTACTCCTTTTCCTAAAATTCAAGAAGCTACCAGGGTAAAAGTTCCCTCCATGATTAGTGTAAGTAAGTAAATATGATATCACAAATGGCATGAGAGATAGTATAGTCACTGGCTCAGAACAATTGAGATGATTGGTTCAAGAAATGTGACCAGTAAAAAATACTCCCATCTGACCAGAAGGAACATTGTTTGTGCAGGTTGATGTATACTAGGGGAATGAGGAGTGTAAGCATATTCGAAACGCCCAAGTTTGACAGAGTATGCAGAAGAAAATTGCTTGCCCAGAAGGAGAATGTACTGGGATTAGCGATGCACTTGGTATGCTGTCATTTGGCGTAACTGGAGTGCATTCAGAATCCATGTACTACCATTAGCCATAGGGCTGTAACTATAAGATATGAACTACATGTAGTTGGAATATCAGTGCTAACGCCTTAACAGAACTAGAATAGATCCCAAATTGTGACACGTAATCGCTTTTCACCAAAAGAAACAGAATTACAGGTCTAAATATCAGGGCCACAAAAAAAAGTAGCACCTGGACGGCCCTGATAGCTAACTGAAGATGATCTATGAATCATGAATTGTAAACTGTCAAGACATAACATATATTTATTTTCTGAATCACACCCGACAATAGACCGCTACCCTCCTGTGAATGGTGATACGAAACCAGTTTTTTGCAGGAAGGGTGGACACTGGACAGTCAGTTCAGCCTGAATGCCTGGATACCCACTAATTGCAGTCCAACAAGTGCAGTGCAGGTGCACCAAATCCTTGAAGCAGCATACGTGCTTTATGACAGGAGAGAGTTCATCCAAACACACTAAAATAATTGGAGCATTGTAGCTAACAAGAGGGAAACATAGCAGGCATATGCTACAATGGAGACCCGTCATTCCATCATTTACTGTCAGCAGCACCGGGAGAGCCATTCATACACAGCACAAGTATGATTCAGTATTCACTCGTGCAACAGAGACAAACATGACGCGAAGCCACATACATAATCACTAACCAACTGCTACACTAGTAACTAGTTTGGCTGGCACCAGCAGTGAAGTCGCCAACAAGAGTTTGGCACCAGCAGTGGTGCTAACTGGAGAGTAAATAAAGTTTGACAAGCAAATCGAGGCATTCAGAGTTCGATTTCAGCGAGGAGGCATGCATACATACCTGCTTCTTCTTCCTGGCGAGGTTCCAGATCCTCCAGGACATGTTCTCCAGCCGCGTGTTCCGCTCCTGCGGGCTCCGCATCGCCGACGTCTGGGCAGCAAAAACAGAGCCCGGAATCATAAATCACCGGAAACAGCCCCAAAATTCCACCACCTAAGCTAAGCTAATCGCAGCGAAGACGCGGGGAGGAGGAGCGAGGGGCAAGGAGGAAGGGCGAGGAGGATGCTTACGCGGACCCAGGTCTTGTAGAGGTCGGTCTCGTCGAATCCGGAGATGACCTCCTCCACGAAGTAGCGCGCCGGGTTGAAGCGGCCGCGCTCCCGCAGCATGAGCGACGCCTTGTCCCGCCTCTTCTCCGCTTCGCCGCCCGCGCCCCTGGGCGCCGCGGCGGAGGCGGAGGAGGCGGAGGCGGCCGAGGAGATGTCCCCCGCGGCGCCCCCCGCGTCGAGGATGGCCTCCAGGTAGCTGTTGATCCAGTCGTTCCCCGCCATCTCGGCGGCGCCCGCGCGCGCACGCACGCTCCCTCCCCGGTGCTCTCGGCGGCGAGCGAGGCGAGATGCGGTGCGGTGGGGAGTGGATTGGGGGGGGGGGGGGGGGGGGGGGTCGGAGCGGAACGGGGAGGGTTCTGGAAGGAAGCAAGGATTTGAGCCTTCCCGAAGCAAAGCTGGCGAAGGTGGATTCGCAGTGAAGATACTGGTCGGTGGGTGGGGGTGGGGGTGGGGGGAGGTGGACTCCGTTTCCGTAGGTTTCAGGCGCTTTCCGTCCGTGAGGGTGCGCCACGTTGCGTCCAGGGCGGACAGCTGGTTCTCAAAGCATCTTCAACAGTGGAACTCTCCTGGAATATTTTTCAAATTTTTCCTTAAAAAAGTCTCTTTTTTTTTTTTTTTAACAGAGAAAGGCACCCGAAGGTGCCAATATATTCAGCTCACAGAACATTGTACAGCCAAGATTACACCATCTGCCAGAAGATAGAGAAAAGAAGAACTGCAGATGAAAAGAAATAAGAGCTGAATAGAGACATATGAGAGAGCAAGGATCAAGATCCTTGCTGAAGAACAGCATGTCCTAAGAAACAAAGGAAGAGAAGGAGAAAAGAAAATTCCAGCTTTGACAGCAATCTCCTTCTATCCATCAACCGAGCAGAGACAATCAGATCATGATGAGATGAGGAACATCCCGGATCCATCAACTTCCACCTAAAAGCAATACACCTTATGAAGCTGAATTCCTGCAAAATTAAAATCAACAAGAGAGGCAGCTACAGGACATAATTCAGTCACATGAGAGTGAGAAGAGCAATTGAGTGTAGGTCCTCCAGCCATTTGAAAAACTTGATGAGCTAAATTGTGAGCCACCCCATTCAAATTCCTAGAAATATGGAAAACCTGGGGATTAAGATTAGAAGTAGAGTTTAAAAAAGAAACCACTTCTTTTCTAATATTCCAAGGAGTAGAAGAGTGAGCAATATTCCTGGCAGCAGCAACAGTGGCAAGAGAAAGAGAATCAGTTAAAAAAGTAGGAATTTGTATATTAAGACAAGCCGCCAAGTGAGCTGCACAAGCAAGAGCAATTGCTTCAGCTTGAAGAGGAGTGTCCGTCGGAGGGCCTGAAGCTTGAACATGTATATTAATTTCCCTAGTAGAAGAAGGAAGACAAAAGTAAACTCCCACTCCTGTGCGCAATTGACCTTGCTCAAATCCTGGAACTCTAGAAGTTCTGAAAGCAGCATCAGAAAACACTTTAGCACCATTAATAAGAAGGTCTGATTTGAGAGTATTGCCTTGCTTAGGAAGAGGAGAATTATCAGGTTGGGAAGCCTGCAAAGACTGAATCTTAGTAGAAGGCAGAACCTCCTCTTGAAGAATATTATTCAAACTAGTAGCAGCAATTTGAATTTGGTAGGGAAGAAATTTTTTCCTCTCAAAGAGGAAATCATTTCTAGCTTTCCAAATGCACCACATAAAATTGAAAATATTTTGCAAAGATGCATGAGGATGGCCCATAGAAGCAAAGTGAATCAGAAGGGAATGCATTGAAGAGTGTCCTTGCACAAGGATCTCAGATCTAAGAAACCAAGGAGCAGAGAACCAAGCTGCTCTAGCAAAATCACAAAGAAAGAAAAGGTGAAACTCATCCTCTTGCTGAACACATCTACAACAATTCTGCGAAATGTGAATAGAAAAATGGCCTGCTCTCATTCCAGTGGGCAAAGCTTTGCTAAGCATCCTCCAAGCAAACGTTTTAACCTTGGGCAACAAATCTTTCTGCTTCCAAATAGTTTTAAGAAAAGCTTTCAAATCCAAAGGAACATCTAGAGGAGCAGCTCTAGGATTAGTATGAATGTCTTGTAAGCAAGGTTTATAAGCAGCTTTGGAAGAGCAAATACCATTGGGAGCCAAAGGCCAACAAAGAATATCAGCATTATCATCATCAAGAATATCAATGTTGACAATCTGAGTAGCCAAAGGTTGCTGAAAAAGAGAGAAAATGAGCTGATGGTTCCATTGCCTTTGCCCAGGCTGCCAAAGATCCCTAACCAAGGAGGGATAAATAAAGCCAGATGGTTGAGGAATGAGAAAATCATGAATAGAGTTCCAAAGATTGCACCAAGGCATGCTCCAAATAGAAACATTACCTTGGGTGAGTTGATAGAAAGCATGCTCTTTAAGTTTAGGAAGCATTTTTAAAATGGAAGACCAGAAGGCAGATTTAGGTGGATTATTAGTAGCTTTCCAAATAGAAGTGGTAGGAAAATATTTGGCTTGAAGAACACAATATAAATGGGAGGAGGGGTTATTAGCTAACCTCCAAGCCGCAGCAAGAATAAGACTCTCGTTGATGGCTTTAAGATTTCTGATTCCAAGACCACCTTCAGATTTGGAGTTGGTAATATCCTTCCATGCTCTGAGACAAAGACTCCTCTTAGAATCTGTTTCTCTAATCCCTGTCCACCAGAAGTTCCTAATGATAGAAGTGAGCTTGGCAATAATTTTTTTTGAAAACAGAATATTTGCCATATAGTAAATAGGGATAGCAGAGAAGACACACTACTGGAATCAGCTTCTTTGCCGTCTGCCATAGCAGACGGCAAAGGCATGCTTGGCGGACGGCAAAGGCTTTGCCGTCAGCCAGCAGACGGCAAACACTCCGGCCGAACGGCTGCCGGCAAAGGCGGCTTTGCCGTCTGCTGGCAGACGGCAAAGGACTTTCCTTCTTTGCCGTCTGCCAGCAGACGGCAAAGAGCGTGGATGGCACAGAAAAGGTTCCATCCCCGTTAGGTGGCTAACGGCGCTCTTTGCCGTCTGCCGGCAGACGGCAAAGAACTTTCCTTCTTTGCCGTCTGCCAGCAGACGGCAAAGAGCTGTAGATGACGTCAGCTGACGTCAGGCTTCAGCTGGGCCAGGCAGGCTCTTTGCCGTCTGCTGGCAGACGGCAAAGAACTTTCCTTCTTTGCCGTCTGCAAGCAGACGGCAAAGAGGCCACATAGGCCAGCCCAGTTTGTACAGGCTGCTGCCACGTGGCCTCTTTGCCGTCTGCCAGCAGACGGCAAAGAGCTTTGCCGTCTGCTAGCAGACGGCAAAGTGGCTATATAGCCCCTGTTTTTTCTGTTTTTTGTTATATCAATTCATTTTCACAGAAATTCAAACACATATATATATATATTCAGAATCACATAGTTTCAAACATCAAACATCATACATCAAACGTAGTTTCAAACATCAAACATAGTTTCACCATCGTCATCAAACATCACACATCCAATTCATATATACATAGTTTCACAAACATCTAATATGTAAACAGTAGCATTCTGCCCTTCCATGAAGTGAATCAAACCTGCAAAAATGGGAGTAAGAAATTAGAAGAAGAAGAAGAAGACTAGAAGAAGAGGAAGAAAAAGAAGAAGAAGAAGAAGAAGAAGAAGAAGAAGAGGAGAAGAAGAGGAAGAAAAAGAAGAAGAAGGAGAAGAAGAAGAGGAAGAAGAAGAAGACTAGAAGAAGAAGAAGAAAAAGAAGAAAAAGAAGAAAAAGAAGAAGAAGAAGGAGAAGAAGAAGAAGGAGAAGGAGAAGGAGAAGGAGAAGGAGAAGAAGGAGGAGGAGGAGAAGGAGAAGGAGAAGGAGAAGGAGAAGAGGAAGAAGAAGAAGAGGAAGAGGAAGAAGAAGAAGAAGAAGAAGAAGAAGAAGAAGAAGAAGAAGAAGAAGGAGAAGGAGAAGGAGAAGGAGAAGGAGAAGGAGAAGGAGAAGGAGAAGGAGAAGGAGAAGAAGAGGAGGAGGAAGAAGAAGGAGGAGAAGGAGGAGGAGGAGGAGGAGGAGGAGGAGGAGAAGAGGAAGAAGAGGAAGAGGAAGAGGAAGAGGAAGAAGAAGAAGAAGAAGAAGGAGAAGAAGAAAGAAGAAGAAGAAGAAGAAGAAGGAGAAGAAGAAAGAAGAAGAAGAAGAAGAAGAAGAAGGAATAGAGGAGAAGAAGAAGAAGAAGAAGAAGAAGAAGAAGAAGGAGAAGAAGGAGAAGAAGGAGAAGAAGAAGGAGAAGAAGGAGAAGAAGAAGGAGAAGGAGGAGCTAAATAGGTCATATTAAGTCATTTTGGAGCTAAATAGGTCATTTTGGAGCATATTAAGTCATTTTGGAGCTAAATAGGTCATTTTGGAGCTAATTAAGGTTGTTATGTTCTTTTTGAGCTAGCTAAGCATATTAAGTCATTTTGGAGGAATAAATGCTAAGTATACGTCATTTTAGAGCTATCCTAGGTTAAATGGGTCATTTGAGAGCTAATTAAGGTTATTATGTCATTTTTGAGCTAGCTAAGCATATAAATCCATTTTTGGAGAAATAAATGCTAAGTATACGTCATTTTAGAGCTATCCTAGGTTAAATAGGTCATTTTGGAGTACATGTACCACACATGCATTTTGAAGTTTTGTTTTGTAGCGGCGTCATATGTCTTGATCCCATTATCCCAAGCTTCTTGCAATTCATCCTTAAGCGGCTGCATGTACACATTCATATTCTTCCCCGGGTAGTTGGGCCCTGGAATTATCAACGTCAAGAAAATGTTCTTTCTTTTCATAATCTCTCCGGGGGGGAGATTGAGTGGAATGACAAATACAGGCCAGCAACTGTATTGGGTTGCCGTCATACCAAACACTTGGAACCCATCCGTGCTAATGGCGACTCGAGGATGCCTTGGATCTGCCGCTTTGTCCTTATGTAAAGCATCGAAGTGCTTCCACGCAAAAGCGTCTGAAGTGTGTCCCAACATCGGATTCCCATCTGCATCTAGTTCGGTTCTTTTGCCCAATTTATGCCACGTCATCTGTCTGGCCGTCTCTTCGACCATGAAAAGACGTTGAAGTCTTGGTATGATTGGCATATACCGAAGAACATTAACTGGGATTTTGGTCTGACTCTTCTCACCCATACCGTTGTCTACCACAACATACCTGGAAGACTTGCAAATGGGACAATAGTTGAAGCCCGCATACTCAAGCCTAAATAAGGCACATCCATTCTCACAGGCATCTATCTTCTCATAGGGCATCTTAAGCGCACGTAGGATTTTGTCCGACTGGTACAGGTTTGCTGGCAATACATGGCCTTTGGGTAGAAAGCGTCCAAATATCGTCATCATCGCGTCGTAGCATTCTCTGCCCAGGTTGAACTGAGCCTTGAGAGCCATTACTTGCGCGATGACATCCAGCTGACAAAGCTCAGTGTGCTCGTGGAGAGGACGTTTTGAAGACTCCAACATTTCATAGAAGGCCTTTGCAGATTCCTCCATCTCATCATCCGAATCCCGAGCATCATCAAAGTCTTGCACCATGTCTTCGATCCCGGTACCATGCTCGTCGGTGCGACGACGAACCACCTCAGCTCTGGCACGTTGGGCAGACTCACCATGAAATCTCCACACCGTATAATCAGTCGTAAAACCCCACTTCTGCAAGTGTTTACCCATTTCATCCCGTGTCCACTTTTTATGGTTGTCGCACCGGACACAAGGGCACCAGTTTGTTTCCTGTCCATTTGCAAATGCGGCTCTCACAAACCCCTTGGTTTTTCTTAGCCATTCATGGGTCATGTCTTTCTGACTAGTGTGACCGGTGTACATCCACGCACGATCACTCATCTTGCCTAGCTACTGGACACACAAGAAATATATACATAATTCAGCAAACCATATTCATCAGTTAATAGAGTTTGTCAGTTTTATTACGTCCATGCAACCTAGACGCTAGTAGGTAAAGATAGGTCCTAATCCCACCCGAGTATGTGTAGATTGGGTTCGTTTTCCCATGCTCTGCTCCGGATCCGACGCAAAATTTCGGCAGCACCTCCCCGCTGTTCTCCTGATACACGTCTCGGCAATAAGCAGAGAGGATGTGTACCCGGAGAACAACAGGGAGGCACTGACGAAATTCTGCATCGGATCCGGAGCAGAGCATATGGGAAAACGAACCCAATCTACACATACTCGGGCTGTCCATGGATAACGTTGGACAATTCGAAAGAATCACGGTTATAAATATGCAAATGCATGCATATTTATAGATGTAACCCTTTCGAACGAGAGACGCATAGTGGTCACGCATACTGATGATTGACACCTATAGCTAGCAAGTTTCATCGGCACGAAGACCGGCACAGAGCAAATGAAGGGGGGAGGAGGAGATGTCATTTGTGCTCACCCACGAACGCAGGGGCGGAGCTCGTCGAACGCACGGGGAGGTCGTCGAACACCAGACCCTCGCAGCCCCGAAAGAACTGCACATTTAAATCCACCCGATCAACACAAATATATATGATGTTTTTCTTAACAAAATCGGGAAATATACTTCCTAACTCATAATTCACAAATATATGACCCCGTCGGCCTCTGGAAGGCCGAAGAGCACCTTTTTGGTCAACAGGAGGCCGAAGATGTGTCGGGGGTCAGGGCTGTCGTGTCTGGGTGGCGTGGTGTCGGGGTGTCGTGGTGTCGGGGTGTCGTGTCGGGGTCGGGGTGTCGGGGGGTGTCGTGGTGTCGGGTTGTCGGGGTCGGGGTGTCGTGTCGGTGTCGGGGTGTCGGGGGGTGTCGTGTCTGGGTGTCGTGGTGTCGGGGTGTTAGGGGTGTCGGGGTCGGGGTGTCGTGTCGGGGTCGGGGTGCCGTGTCGGTGTCGGGGTGTCGGGTCGGGGTCGGGGTGCCGTGTCGGGGTCGGGATCGAGGTCGGGGTGTCGGGGTCGGCGTGTCGGGTCGTTGTCGGGTTGGGGTCGGGGTCGAGGTGCCGTGTCGGGGTCGGGATCGAGGTCGGGGTGTCGGGGTCGGCGTGTCGGGTCGTTGTCGGGTTGGGGTCGGGGTCGAGGTGCCGTGTCGGGGTCGGGGTTTTTCCACTTTTTTTCTTTTCTTCTTCTTCCTCTTCTTCCTCTTCTTTCTTTTCTTCCTTTTCTTCCTTTTTTTTCCTTCTTCTTCTTCTTCTTCCTCCTTTCCTTTTTCCTCTTCTTCTTCTCCTCCTCTCCTCTTTTTTCTTCTTCTTCTTCCTCTTCTTCTTTTTTCTTCTCCTCCTCCTCCTCTTCTTCTTCTTCCTTTCCTTTTTCCCTCTTCTTCTTCTCCTCCTCTCCTCTTTTTTTCTTCTTCTTCTTCTTCTTTTTTCTTCTCCTCCTCCTCTTCTTCTGTTTCTTCTTATTATTATTATTTTTTGTTCTTTTTCTTTTTTCTTTTTCCTTTTTTTTCTTCTTCTTTTCTTCTTTTTTTTCTTCTAGGTTTTTTCTTTTCTTCTTTTCTATCTAAGTTTTTTCTACCTAATAAAAACTAACTAATATGAACTAATAACTAACTAATATAAACTAACTAAATGAACTAATAAAAACAGGAAAAAAAACAGGAAAAAAACAAAAAAGGGGGGGAATGGTGGAGCTCACCGGAGGGTGGTCGAGGCGGCGGCGCTGGGGAGGAGGGGGGCGGCGGCGTTCGGCGGGGAGGAGGGGGCGGCGGCGGTCGGCGGGGAGGAGGGGGTCGGCGGGGAGGAGGGGGTCGGCGGGGAGGGGGCGGCGGCGGCGCTGTGGAGGAGGGAAGGGGGCGGCGGCGGCACTGTGGAGGAGGGGAGGGGGCGGCGGCGGCGCTGTGGAGGAGGGGAGGGGGCGGCGGCGGGGAGGAGGGGGGCGGCGGGGGTCGGCGGGGAGGAGGGGGTCGGCGGGGAGGGGGCGGCGGCGGCGCGCAGAGAGAGAGAGAGATGTGAGAGAGAGAGAGGGGGTTTGGGCGCGGGGGGCGAAAATTAAGCCCCCCTCTTTGCCGTCTGCTGGCAGACGGCAAAGAATTCTTTGCCGTCTGCCAGCAGACGGCAAAGAGGGGGGCCGTTAGCCCGTCCCCGCCGTTACACTGTGGGCCCCCCTCACCTCTTTGCCGTCTGCTGGCAGACGGCAAAGAGTTCTTTGCCGTCTGCCAGCAGACGGCAAAGAAGTGGCCCGTGTGACCTAGCCAACGCAGGGCCCCGTGGGCCCCACTTTGGTCTTTGCCGTCTGCTGGCAGACGGCAAAGAACTCTTTGCCATCTGCCAGCAGACGGCAAAGAAGTGCAGATGGCAAAGAGCATCTTTGCCATCAGTAAGTTCTTTGCCGTCTGCTTTATAAAAGCGGACGGCAAAGAGCCTCTTTGCCATCTGCCAGCAGACGGCAAAGAGCTGGCAGATGGCAAAGTCCCTGATTCCAGTAGTGACAGATCGAATAAGTTCAAGACGGGCAGCATGAGATAGCATGTTAGCTTTATAAGAGGGGAGCTTATTTAAAAATTTATCGAAAACAAAGTTATAAGCAGCACCCCTATTCTTAGCAGGCAGAATGAGAGGATGACCAAGATGAGTGAAATTAGCATCAAGATTAGCAACAGGAAAGACTTGCTTAATATCATTAATAATATTCTGAGGAACATGATTGCTAAAGAGAATGGCAGATTTATTCCAGTTAGGAGTTTGACCAGAAAGAGCACAAAAGTGTTGAATAAGACTAGCCATCATCTGAGCCTCCTGACAAGTAGCCTGTCCACACACCAGAAGATCATCTGCAAATAGAAGAGAATGGACAGACGGGCAGTTTGGTCCAAGAGAAATTCCCTGCAATTGGTTGGCCTGCAAAGCTTCATTAAGCAAGATGGAAAGTTCATTAATTGCAAGAACAAACAAGTAAGGAGACATGGGACAACCCTGTCGTATTCCTCTGAAGCTCTTAAATTTAGGAGAGGGCTGGCCATTAATGAGAACAGAGAATGAGGGAGATGAGATGCATGCATGAACCAAATTAACA